>OY288108.1:105080840-107936090 GCA_958431115.1 Syrphus vitripennis
AGGCATTACCGAACAAGCCCTTGCGGGATAGATTCAAAGACATATCGGGTGATAGTCCAGCCATTCCAATTTTCTGATTAGGTTCAGAAAGCTGGTCTCAACTGAGCGAGCATGGTCCTAGCAATCGAGGTCGTTTCTCTGTTTGTGCTCTTTACATACATAGATATGTTCTGCCAAGTGGAGTGGATTCAAGCAACCATTTCAGCCTTCCGACCATGTTCAATAAGCTGTATGTATAGCCCGTTTAGCTCGTCTCATCTGAGAGAGCTAGATCCTTGTAAGCTGCTTCCAGATGGTTGAGGTCATTTTGCGGTTTGTGCACTTTACATAAGACTTCTTATGCCATTTGAAGACTCAGCTCACTGGTGCTCCCCTTCCTGCGTTGCAGATTCCCAGCCATTTCAGCTTTCCAACCAGGTTCAATTCGCTGTATACCCCGTAAACTGGGCATTGGTGTTATCAAAATCATTTAAAAGCTCTACAGGAGTGATTCTTACAATGGCAAATCAGAGCCTAAGTTGTCAAACCGTTTGTATATTCAACTATTGCTATTGCTATTTTAAGAATAAATTCCTGAACGGAGTCATTCAGCATTCTGTTACAAAAAAAAAAAGTAATAAGAATTTGAAATCATCCGGCAAATAGTTTAACGTGAAACGATTATCATAAAAACGATGAAGAACCCACGTCTCATTGATGACAATGACAACAACTGACTCGTTCAAAATAATCCGCACCATTAAACACCCAATTTAAATCCTCCATCAACATTTTATTAACGGTCATAAATTTACCAGATAAAAAAAAAAAAAACTAAATAAACGAAACTTGAATTTATATCCCGTCGCGCCAGCCACAAATGGCCGACTGACAGTCAGCTGTTAGCAACATATATTATATCTCTCTTTCGCTCTGCTCTGCTCTGTTGCTGTCGAACAAAACTGCTTGTCGCTTAAGCACACAATTTACACAGTCAAAGCGTCAAGATCGGTCAGCCAGCGACAAATCGTGCACCCAAAACGCGCAACACACAACAACACAACCCCAAAGCCCCATCAAGCAGCAGCAGCAGCAGCAGCAGCGAAACAGCAAAACAACGAGGCCGCATAAATTTCTTCATAATGCGGAATAAATGTCACAAAGTTGACAGTTAGCCTGACTGGCTGCCGTTGGTTTGGCTATAGTGTTTGTGTTTTGTCACTGACACACTGATGGCAATAAGGCGGCCAAGCCTGAAAATTAAAACAACTAATAAATTAGCCGTGCGATTATGGCTAACACTTCTCCTCCCGTCTTCTCTATACCGTCTTGGCCACGATCGTGATATTTGCTCTCTGTGCGAGTAAAGACAGTGAGTATGTGGTGTGGATGCAAATTGAAAGCAAAATCTCGACGCGTCTAATAAATAAGCTGGTCACAGAGATATGGCGGCTGGTGCGGTCGGTGGTATGGCGATACAAAAAAAAACACACACACACACACAACATAAGAGGAGGCCTCCGGGCGGCTAAGCTCCTTCGGACGCTCCGTTGCCACGCCATCCACCGCTGCTCCGCAACAGCGCCATTTTCTGAAGTGAAAGCGCAACCAAATGAAACCACAGCGCAATAATGATCGCCATGGTCGTTGGCGTTGTCATCCACATCATCGTAAAATGCAGCGAATTAATTTCAGTTCATTAAGTTTGTTAAATTATTATAATGTCATTTGTAATTTCGGATAATTTAATTTCACTCAAATGGACGCCAAAGAGCAGAACTGTCACTTAAAGAAAACGACTGCGAAGATAAGTTTCTGTCAGTTTTGAATATTTATGATAGGTTGTATAGTATGGAGTGTGGTGTTGTGTTGTGGTAGTGAAATCAACGAATTATGTTGGGATGATTTTTTTGTTTTTGAATGAAGCTATAGGTGCTCCACTAAGCGTGGAGATTTTTACTAGTAGAATGAAGAGATGATTACATTTCAAAGAACCATCAAAGGAAATTAACGAATGATAGTCGATCATTATAAAAAAGACTGAACTAACATTTCAGCTAACTGTTTATAGTTACTTTAAAGCATTTTTCAAATGTCTTTAACCGTCAAAAGAAGAATGTTAAAGAAGCTTCTATTGCCACATTAAAACTTCTATTTTTAGTGAAGTTTAAGTTGCTTCTTTTAAAATATTTAGACAACTTTTACGGAAGTTGAAAAATTTACAAATAAAAATATAATATCTAGCAGGCCAGTGGTGTTTATTGCATTTAAACCTGAAATCATACAAAGTTCGTTACAAACACCTGATAAGTCTAATCGAAGCTTTGTAACAAAAGCACTGTAAAAACACTCATGGTAGCTTCTATAAACTTAATCAATACAAAATTTATACAAATTGTACTTTCTATAATTGCTTTTGTGGAGGTTTATCAAAATATACTTGCTCTATTAAACTTCTTCTTAATATTCAAAGGTCTTTAAGGAAGCTGTTATCGAGTTTATAACTTCTATATAAATAGACAAGCCTTATAGAGTGTGTCCCAACAAGAACGCAAGATTAAAATTTTAAATAAAACGCAGATATTTAAAAAAAATCGCGTATGAGGTTATGTATGGAACAACACATCGGGCAGAAGGCCGCCGCAGATGGCTTTGCTGGCAATACGCCATCTTTTAATGAAATTTTCAATGACCGTTTTGCATAAATGCTGCGTTATTTCATTAATGCAGCGTCCAATTTCCTCTTTTAAGGCTTGAGTCGTCGTCGACTTACTCGCATAAACCATCGACTTCAAAAAACCCCAAAGAAAAAAGTCCAATGATGTTAAATCGCACGTTCTAGGCGGCCAATTCTGGTCTCCAAAACGCGAAATAACACGACCGGGAAATGACTGATGCAGCAATTGAATTGTTTCTCTGGCTGTATGAGATGTGGCGCCGCCGCCGCCTTGTTGAAACCACATCCCCTCCACATTCATTTCTTCAATTCTAGGCACGAAAAAATTGGTTATCATTTCACGATACCGAACACCACTGACTGTTTGCGCTTGACCTGACTCATTTTCATAAAAAAAGGTCCAATGATTCCTCTTCCCAAAATCGGTCGATCGACCTGGTCGAAGGCGCGTTGTTTTCTTTATATCAGTGACAGACCCAGTTTCAGCAAATTTTTCCATTAATCGATTTACAGTTGACTCTTTTGGAGTATTATTGTAACCCCAAATTTATCGTAATTTGCGAACTGTAGCCGCAAAACTTTCACCATTTTGGTAAAACAATTTCACAATGAGAATGCGTTGTTCATTCGTGTAGCGCTGCATTTTTATTAACTTTATACCTTCTACTAACAAACAATAATAATTTTTCAAATGTCAAACAATGACACTTCGAATGGCGCCAAATTTAAATCTTGCGTTCTTGTTGGGAAACCCTTTAGAACCCTTTTAAAATTTAAAAATACCTATGTTTCTAAGAGACAATTGAGAAGTTAGCAACACGCATAAATATTAACAGAAATCACTACTACGGAAATCACTACAAGAAAGAAATGCATTGACGTCCTTTTTAAGATAGAAATTTAAATTTTTGGCTTAATTATGGTTTTAATGTGAAAAAGTTTGCTGGTTAGAAAATTAACTTTAAAAACTTAGAAGTCGCCATTTTGATTATGGTACACGAGGGGAGGTGGAGGAGCAGGGACGTCACTAATTTGCATAAGGTATGACAATTCCTCTGCCCTAGCTCTTTTTCAACATTCATAAATTAGAACGAAACACTAAATTTGAGATCATATCTTGTCAGAAAGGAGTCGGCAAAGAATTTATTTTGGGACAAACAAATCTCATACTCTTTAAATCAACGTCGTAGATAAATATGTAATAATAAAAGATTAATTCGTCGTCATTCCTTTATTTGAGTTTAAAATTTATTCGACATTATACTCACTTTTCAAAAGAGATCCCTATGGATGAGCTTAACTTAACTAATATTATACAATATCCTTAAGTCTAATTATTCAAGATTAAATCAGTATCAAGTGTCGTCGTTCCCATGCATCACACTTTCATCATTATTTCCGCTATAGTCCTATCGTCATCGCATATCTAATACCTATTTAAAGTACGCCCTTAAAAATGTTAGTTTTACATTAACTCCTTTAATCTTCTTTTAAAATCTTTTTCAGTCAAAAGGAAAACATTTCAAAGGACAATAATAATTATATTTTCATTTCAACGTTGTCGTCGTCGTCGTCGAATCTCAAATTCGTTGATGCATCAGCAACACGAAAGGGAATCACTTTTGTGACCTTTTACGCATCAGTATAATTGAAATCAGATAAATCGACAAACGAGTGAATTTCAAATAAACAAGATTATTTCCTGAGCAAACCAGTGCATCAGGCATTGCCTTCCCCTATTTTCTATACTATAAGTGGATAACAAAAAAAAAATATAGGAGTTATCCTGTCATCACATACATATATATTATGACAAACAGCAACCAAACGCTCATGTGTACACACCATTTTCCCATCTCTTATCTTCCTTTAGCCCAACAGCTCGGCAACAGTACCCTTAACTCAAGGGTACTTTAATCCGATCCAATTTCGCAATTGCAAATGTAGAATTACCCAAAAAAAAAAAAAGGACATGCCAACTGCCAACATGTGCGAGAACCTGCAAAACTGACAACTAAGCAAGAAGATCTCCTCTTCATAAACAATAAATTTTCAAAGGATGCTTCTAAGGATATAACCATCACCACACAATGAAATAAAATACACAAAAAAAAAATATACTTTACAACCCTATGTCCTGGCTGGGTCGGTCTTCTATTCCGAATCATGTCCACCTCCTTTTCTGTTCGTTCACTTCCGTTTCACTGGAAAGGGAGGCGTAGACGGTTGATCATATATATAGCACATTCGACAAGAAAAGGATTTCAAGGATCATTGATAAAATATAATGATATATGAAAACTGAAAACTGAAGTTTCTAAGCAACAAAACGGGCAAACGGGGAGTGAAAAATTACACACATGGCCAAAGGGGTTCTTTAACTGTCCTGGTTTCAGCTTGTTTTTTTTTCTCTCTTCTATTTTATTAAGAAACAATAACATTAAATCAAATCTCAATAAACAGGATATTGTCAGGGTAACCTCTATAAGCAACCAAAAGACAAAAAAAAAAAATGGTTCTTTTCTTTGGAGTAAGTAAATGTAAATTGCGAATTGGTTAAAAGAGAGACACACACAGAAATCTATAAGGACACACATTTGTAGTGCTAAATCACTGTGAAATATAGAAAAAGATATGAAAAAGTCGAAGGACAAAATGCCATACCGCAGATATAGACGCAGGTCTTTGGATGTGGTAAAGGTGACCAGCTGTCATTTTTCTTTTGCAATTCAGAAATTTTGAGGTCCAGTTTATACTAACGAACTCAGATGTTGTTATAAATGTTATATACAATTAAAATGCAAATTAAAATTTGTATAATGTTTGGTTCTTTGATTCGCTTGGAAAGTTTTGAACAAAAATCACTGAAAAAATCGATTTTTTTTAAAGAAGTAGCTTTTTCAGAGTAACTTTAATTAAATTGTATTTATGACATAATTATACCAATTAGCAAGTAAACTTAATATGTATATTTTAAATATTTGTGTTTTTCCGTCATATATTTAAGTAAAGTATTTACAAACTGCAGGGTTAATTGAAATTCTTTTTATCAATTTCATTATAAGTTAGACCCATTTATACCAATTGATTTTTTGTTGACACGAATAAGAGGTAAAATTGAACCTGAGTCAAATGCGCCAAAGATTATTCGATTAAACGATTGTTTGGACTGTTGGCCCTATATGTTTTCCTGTGACGGAATCGCCTTACGCAGTTAAGCCCCTGTTTATACCAATCACAGGACATACATACATGTACATGCACAAGTACATTTTTATAAGACTTTATTACATATATCATCTATTAATTTCTGCTATTTCACTGTGCGTCTGAATGGTATAAACAGAAAATTATTTTGTATTTCACATTTTTACTTTGGCCCATTTTTGCATGTATTTCTACACAAATATATGACTGAATAAATTTGTATTCGGTGTCCGCTTAAACGCAACAAATGGTCTAAAATGCAGCATATCTATTATTATAGAAGCAAAGTATGCAAATATTTTTGTGAATTTATCATTTGAACAGCTTTAGGAAGAATAACAAATTTAAAAAAAAAAAAAAAATATTAAGTAACCAATTTATACCATTATATTTTATACCATTTATTTATTAATCAAGCAACTAGAAAATTTTGCTAAGGCATTCAATTTCTTTCGTTTATACGATTCAAGTCTAACCTCGAATAAAATTTGTAATAAAATAAAAAAAAATTGATCTGGTAACCTCTTCGTCTCATATGAAGTGTCTTTTTTCCTAACCAAGCCACAATCTAGTTTGATTTTTTATGGAGTAGTCATTTAAAAGGAACAAACAATTTTTGTTCAATATTTTATTTCTTTTATGATTTGTTGTTTTGGCTGCTGTTGGTATGGAACGTTTGTGCTTTCGGGTAATTTATTTGTTTAATATTTTTTTTTGTTATGTTTTTATTTTTCAAAAAGATATTGCACTTAATTTATAGCCAATAATGAAATATGATTAAGCTGTATTGCGTATCTTTTTTTATTTTTTAAATTGTTTTTTTTTTTTTGTATCCTTCTGTTGGCTTTGAAAAAAAAAATAAGATAAATTAGCCATATCCTGTCGTTGTACCAACCAAATGGCAGAAATTTGTAGGGACTTTTTTGGCTTAACAGATTTTTTGCTATGATAAAAAATTCTTAAATCAATTTCAGAGCTGCAAATTTTTATTCATGATATTTTTGGACATATTGATGTCCTATATAATTTTAAGGATCAATTGTTATGATGGAGCATAAAGGAGTGATGGCTATTATTTTGAAATTTGATAAATAATTTATATCTTTCCACTCACATATTATTCGGTGATGGTTAAAGTTAAACACCGATTTAATTTCCCAATCTGAGATCCTGGATCTTCCTGTAAGTACAAATAAAGAACAGATTATTTTTACATGTCAATAGTAATTTTCGCAAGCTATAAAAGATCTTAAACTATATTTCAGTAAATTGATAAAAAAATTGATGTCCCATAAAATTTTGTACAATTTGACGGCTATCCGCTATGGCCGTCTTACGAACTTTATAACTAGAGTTCTAGTACATAGTTTAATCTTCAAGACTAATGTCTTTAAATTATGTAGTTACAATTAAATTAAAGAATAAAATAAGTGATTGCAGATAATTTATTTTCCCAATCAAAGCTGGATGAGATGGCTCATTTTTGTACATGCTAAAATCAATTTCAATTCAAATTATTTCAGATGTCCAAAATTCCCCTTACCAAAATTTAAATTTGGAACAACAAAATCTCGCATGCCAAAATCTCGACCACTTACATTTTAAGTTTGGAAATTTCGAACGCCATAATCTATAATGACCAAAAACCTTTATGCAAAAATCTCAAGCCCCATAATCTCGAATGCCAAAATATTAAATTTCAAAATCTCAACTGCCAAAATTTCTAATCAAACTAAACTAAATTTTAACACCCAAATGACCAAAATCCCGATTCATCATCATCATCATCGGCTCGACAACCGGGGTCCGGTCCTGGCCTCCTTCAACAAGTCTCTCCACCTATCCCGGCCGACGCCATCCAGTTGCGCCCCCAAGGCTTCGGGCGTCCTGGTCTACGCCATCTCTCCAGCGCAAGCATAGTCTACCACGCTGCCGTCTACCATGGTCCTTAACAGCAGCAGTTTTGAAGTTATGGTGAGATTTCTGGATTTGAAGAGCTTTGACAGACTGTAGTAGGCTCTGTTGGAATTGAGCAGCCGCCCGCGTATTTCTTCTTCTAAATTATTATCGGCTGCTACTATTGACTCAAGGTATTTCAAGGATTGCACCACTTCAAATTCGTGCTCAGCTACCTTGATTGTTTGACCAACTGTTCTTCTCGCATTCGACGCCACCATGTACTTTGTTTTACCTTCACTAATGTGCAGATCCAGATTTGGTGCCGCCTGCTCGATCTGGATGAAGGAATCGTCCCGATTACTAAAACATAAATCGCAAATACTAAATGCCAAAATCTCGAACAACAAAATTGGAATTGCAAATTTTTGAATCTCGAAACTCCAAATTTCAAAATTTCGACGGTAAAAATCTCGAATGCCCAAAATCTAGAAACTTTGACCCTGTGTTCATAGATTTTTAATGTTAGTCTCGTCAACTTATTAAATGTCACTCTCTTAAAAAAACAAATTTTTAGGTCACACAAATTGAAACTAGGAACATTTTGGTACGTGTTCTAATTTGTCCTCTCACCACATCTTGTTGGTATCTACTTAAAATTGAAACTTGTCATAGATATATCTTAATAAACCCCCAAATCTTATTCCATGATTTCTATCTCATCCCAATCTATTATATGAAGAGGTTTTTCGTTTTCATAAAAATGTCAGAGATGTCACTAACATCACTCAGTCATCACCGTGACATGCTAATTGCTTATCAAATCCAAAGCTTTATATATCGCTTTTTTTTTCTTAAAGGCGTATTGTATAGAGAACACAATACAGAGAGAAATTTGCGAAACTTTCAACGCTCACGCATATCTACAGAAAATCCCCGTTTATGTTCGGTTTATCCTTGAAAAGCAAGAACAGAGAGAGAGAAAAAAAAATGATTGATGACTTTGCCGCATGTTTCTCATTTGTTTTGTCAGTTCTTAATGAAAATTAAACACATTGCCGCCAGTTCATGCTCGTTAACACACACCGCACGCATAGAAAACAAAACAAAACAAAAATTGAGATAAAAAAATCCTAAAAGTAGCCCACACCGCAATCCATCATTTCGTTAGCGAAGCACCCCTGAGCAGAAGATATATACACAACACAGCACCAATGAAAGCCAACAACATCGACCCCTGATTATATACCTACGTTGGATTTTTTTTTTATTTTCCTTTCTTTAACTGTCATCCCTCACCACCAAGTCACTAATTCGTTGGCCAATGTCATCATTAATTTTCATTAAAGTCACCTGGAGATACACAGGCGTCTCACATTGAAACTTGGACAGAGTAAATGATTTAGCGTTCCATTTGGTCAGCTCAGCTCCATAACTGACAATCCTACGTTGTTGTCAATGGCAGCCCTTTGGCCAGTGTAGAGATTCATCATCCACAACGAGAGACATGTCATCCATCAAATAAGATAAATGATGGTCTAGCCATCTTTTATAGTCCTGTCCACATACACAAACACACATTAGTACATACATACATAGACAATCTGTCTTTATATAGAGAAGAGAAGCATGCCAAACGAACGCTTGTCCTTTCATCTTCAGCAGATGGGAAGCACCCGCTCCAAACGCCATCACCAGTTACCAGCAGTTGGTCAACATGTTGAAGGCTGCCTCAACGTTGACATGACATGAGACACGACTCTTCATTCCACATCCACATCTTTTCCAGGAGTTCAATTGTAATAATAATATGTTCTTCCTATAGAGAGATACTCTTGGGACAGCATCAGCATTGGCATCAGACGAAGAAGAAGTGTAGATACGGTGTGGTGCATTGCTGTACTGATGATGATGATGACTCCGAAAGTGGTAAGAATCTGACAAATAGAATTATTTCACCAGAAGAATTGTTGAAAGATTGTTCAGTCTTTTAGTGGTACAAAGTAATATTCAGTTGGTTTAAGTATTCTCAGAAAAAATTAGGTTGGGTCTAATTTTGGAAATGTTTTCTTTCGTCTAGATGTAGAGAAGCACTGATTCAACATTCGAGCGGAACAGTCATAGCTTGGCCCTTGAGCTTGTAGAGTTGTTTCTCCATACTTCGGGCAGCATTCCGAACGCAGACTTTGCTTCCCCGATTCGACTGTTAGTACCCAGGTCGGTTCTGTCGTCATAAGAGACAATAATCCCAAGATATTCGGCCCTAGAAGTGAAGAAGCACGGATTCAACACTGGAAGGGTCGCTCTTTTTTGTTTAAGCTTGTAGAGTTAATTCACCGTTTTTCGGACAGCATTCCGAACACAGTATTTGCTTTCCCGACTCGATTGTTAAAATCTTCATAGGTTCCGCCATCAGTAGAAACAACACTCCTAAGATATTCGGCCTTAACCAGGTATCCTTCGGAGCGGAAAGTTCTTCGACTTCGCTACGAATTATTCTTCCGAAACCGTTGCACCGTTCTTTTGATATGAAATCGGAGGGTTCTCTATTCCGACAGAAATATTTACTTTCTAACGTCTTAGGATATCAGTTTCTCTCCAAAATTATTTCCCCGTTTACAACTACAAAACTTGTGAAATTAACCTTTTCTTTACATTCTAGTAGACTTCACAGAGTTTGAGAAGATGCATTGAAGCTACAAATACCGATAGACGATAAATCAAAATGAGATGTCATAAAATTTACCATTATCATGTGGCAGAGCATGTTGCATGTCGAAAATGGAACGAACTATATGGAAGTAGCACTAACAGCACACCAGCATCAGCATCATCAGCATGAGAAGAAGAAGCAGAAGAAATCGACCCAGGATATGAACACGAATGCTGTCCGCTGTCCATTTATGTCAGCAACATGATACTCTCTTTCCATTCGATATGTGTCTCTCTGTGTCCAGTAGTGAGTAGGATGTATACCTTCTTCAATATGTTCATAACAAGCATATACCTACATCTGGACAAGGTGGCTCATGGTTTTGTATCATCTCTACCATAGTCTACACCAAGAAAGAGCTGCGCGTTGTGTTGTAGTTGTAGGCGTGGTGCAATGTGGCAGCATCAGGAGACATATAGGACATAACTGAAATGTACAAATGACGACGACGCCTGGAACATTATGAAACTGTTCTCGATTTGTCCTGGTAATTTGAGATTCTGTTGTCGGTTGGACATGCATATACGGTAACAACAAAACAAAGCAAAACAAAAATTCAAGAGGATATACACTAACTCTCTGGCAAAATGAAGGATTCTTCCTGTGTGCACAAATATAAATATGAATTATTAAAGTTTTTCTTTTTTTTTGTGAAAAGGAATTCCAATTAAAGTGTACAAACAATGAGAATCCTCGACGAGCAAGAGACGTGTCGAAGCTGCATCATCATCTGACCCCCAATATTCCACTTAATTTCACAATGATTACCACCAGTAGAAATGCAACAGCACGATTTCTGCTTCACGGTTAATAAGGAGTCATAAATCCTCATCATGATTCCTTGTTTCGTAGTTGTGGACTCCCAAGTTCAGGCTTCAAAGCAAAAATATATTTGTATGTGAAACAGAACATAGATACATTGAAAATTAAAACTGTCACTGCATTTGAAACAGTGGTTCGACTGAGAGTAAAAATGTAATTTTTTTTAATTTCTTAGAGGTTTAGATTTAAACGCAAAACTTGTATTTTTTTTTTCGTTAGGGAATAAGAGAGTGAAGAGCGTTAGAGAGTGGAAATTCACAATATTTAATTCTCTGTCTGAATTTTATTACTTTTAATTCAACTCTCCCAGCACCTGGAGCTACTTTTCATTATAAAGGGTGTTCCAACAAGAACGCAAGATTTAAATTATAAATAAAACGCAGATATTTAAAAAAAATCGCGAATTCTTTATTATATCGTAAAGTAGACAGGATAGGTTATGTATGGAACAACACATCGGGCAGATGGCCTCCGCTAATTGGGAGAGACAACATGAAAATGCTGATTTTGCCGATAAAATCATCTTTAGTGACGAGGCCCATTTCCCTCTTGATGGCTTCGTCAATAGGCAGACTTGTCGCATTTGGGGCGACAATGTGGATTTTGGGCTGGAGGAACCATTGGACCTTTTTTATGAAAATGAGTCAGATCAAGCGCAAACAGTCAATGGTGTTCGGTATCGTGAAATGATAACCAATTTTTTCGTGCCTAGAATTGAAGAAATGAATGTGGAGGGGATGTGGTTTCAACAAGACGGCGCCACATCTCATACAGCCAGAGAAACAATTCAATTGCTGCATGTGTCACTTCCCGGTCGTGTTATTTCGCGTTTTGGAGACCAGAATTGGCCGCCTAGATCGTGCGATTTAACACCATTGGACTTTTTTCATTGTTGTTTTTTGAAGTCGATGGTTTATGCGAATAAGCCGACGACGACTCAAGCCTTAAAAGAGGAAATTGGATGCAGCATTAATGAAATACCGCAGCATTTATGCAAAACGGTAATTGAAAATTTCATTAAAAGATCGGCTATCTGCCCATTGTGTTGTTCCATACATAACCTCATTCTGTCTACTTTACGATCTAATAAAGAATTCGCGATTTTTTTTAAATATCTGCGTTTTATTTAAAGTTTAAATCTTGCGTTCTTCTTGGGACACCCTTTAATTGTTTCAAATCAAATTTGCAAACCAATTCCATTGGTTTTCGATCTCCTTTTCTTTAAATTGGAACCACTGTTATTTCACCCAAAGATCCTTCCATTTTGGTGGAAGTTCACTCTGCCGAAGGAGTCAAGGAAATCGTTTTTGTTGTTTTTTTTTTTTGTTCAAGCATTTCGCGAAAATGATTTACAACGACACTAAAACTATTGTGGTTAGGTTTTATTTATTATTTTTTTTTCCTTCTCAATGCCTTTGAATTGCTTGACTTTTTCTCATGGTAATGAGCCAAGCCAACAGTGGCGGCAGAGTTTTGATTCTGGCAACAATCCTCTATGCACAAAGCTCTTCCTTTTCTTCCGAACAAAGACGTCGAAGAACAAAAAAATGAAGAGAAAAAAAAAAGGAAGAATAAACGCGACGTGGCATTCTTTCAAAACACTCTTTCAATACACATTGTAATAAATAACCACAAATCAGATGATTTATTAGGTGAAACAAATCATAACTATTTTTCATTTGTTTTTTTTTTTTTTTTTTTTTATTAATCCTGTAGGTAGGTATAGTTAAGTTAGGTTAGGTAGGTACTGTCTTGGGGGTTTTTAGCTGTAATTCGATTTGAGATTTTATTTTGCTGAGTTATTGGCATTCAAGGGGATTTATGGAGAAAAGAAAACAAAAGGACATGTCACCACAGCGCGATGTGGATTATAATGAGAGCGTTGACTTTACACAATAGGCTGTTATAAATTATTCTCATTGGCGCCTAGTTAGTAAGATGAATAGTAAAAATTTATATTTCTTACTCAAATACTCGTATTTGGCGAAATTTGTAATAACAGGGAGTGTTTGAGTTAGAGAGAGACTCATGTGCTTCAAACGCCTGGAACCTAGCTCCACCTTAGGTGTTGGGTAAAGGAGCTGCACTGGTCGTTTACTGCCGGATCCTGCCAACGAACCTTAACTAGTTCGGAAAGATTTGCTTCTCGAGGATCTCCACTACCCTAAGTGATGGCGAGGAGCTGCGCTGGTAGCTACCTATCTGGTTTTGTCAATGTGGCCAGTTTCCATCCAAGCTGGTTGGGAAAAGTCTTCTGCACTAAGCTCCACATTGGGTGATGGGTAAAAAAGCTGCGCTGGTCTTTTCCTGGCTGATCCTGCCAATGAATCCAGTTTCTACCCAAACTAGCTCGAAAGACTTGCTTGTGGGAGGTCTGGAATCTAGCGGCAGTTTCCACCGAAGCTGGTTGGATGAGTCTTGTTGGCAGAGGGTCCACTTTAGGTGATGAGTAAAGTTAAAAGAGCTGAGCTGGTTGGTTCCTATCTGATTCTGCCAACGAACCTTAGCTAGTTTGGAAAAGTTTGCTTATCGAGGATCTCGACTACCCAAAGTGATGGCGAGGAGCTGCGCTGGTTGCTACCTGTCTGGTTTTGTCAATGTGGCCAGTTCCCATCCAAGGTGGTTGGGAAAAGTCTTCTTGGTAGAGGGTCTGGACTAAGTTCAACATTAGGTGATGGGTAATGGAGCTGCGCTGGTCGTTTCCTGGCTTATCCTGCCAATGAATTCAGTTTCTACCCAAACCAGCTCGGAAAGGCTTGCTTTCCGAGGATGCGGCTGCTGTGAGCTGGTTGGTTCCTAGCTGATTAAACTAACACACCCAGTTCCTACCAGTGTTTACTTCAAAATCTAAGTCACTAACAATCTTTTATAATGACACGAGTGACAAACTTATCTCTGCAATCAATTTAGTAACAAAGCAACAAAACAAAAAAAAAACACCGACAAAATGTGAAACATGACAACTGACAACTTCAAAGATGTGCGTCAGATTAAACATCAAATGCAGCTGCTGCTCGTTCTTATTTTCAATTCAGTTATCTAATCCATCAAATTACAAAATGATGTCAATCAAGTGAAGTGTAGTGTAGTGTAATATTTTGTCTTTGAAAATAAAAAAAAAGGATCTGACAAAAACCATCATCACAGTTCAACGAAAATGCCAAAGATAAGATCTCTCCATCCCTCCTCTTTGGTGGTGGTATATTGAGTTTTATTCATTTTTCCTGTTTGTTTGTTCTTTGTGAAATCCTGGTGAAACTAATTTCAGCTATCAACACACACCTTTCTGCATCCCCTGCTGCTTATGATGCTGTAGCTGGAGTGGATTTTGCAAGGATTACCTAAGTTTTCTTTTGTTCGAATTATCAAAAATAGAAACCACACAAAAGGATAAATATTGCTCTTCATGATGTTGACAGACCACAATGAATTTGTTCTCACATCACTTGACGAGCAGGTAGGAGGTAAGAAATATCATCATATATAGAATGGCAAAATATCCTGTGCAAGGATTCTTAGTTAAAGGTTTGTTTTTTTTCACAGTAGTCTGGCACAAATGATCATAATTTGATTCTTCTTTGTATGAGAACAAGAAGAGATTTATTTCTAGATTTTAATCAAACTGAAGATAAAGTGAAGAGTCTAAGAAAATTGGCAGGACTTTTTTTTTGCAAAACTAACTCAACCAAAAAAAAAAATTATTGAATTGAACTCTCTATCAAGTATTATAGAAAAATGGTGCTCTTGTAATTATTTTCCTCAGCTGCCATTTTTAAAAGATGTTTTAGTCGAAAGCGACTCTTAGAAAAATACGAATGTTAAGAAAAAAAAGGATGGTTTTTTCGCCAGTATTCAGCGCCTTACACAAAAAGGACCTCATAACTTCTTTGGTTCTTTGGTTTGAGTACCTCAAAAAAACTCGGTTTGAAAATTGGGTAATAAACCGGGAACATGAAAAATTTTAAAGCCCGTTCCAAAGTTTCAGAGTGTTAAAACTGATTCCAAAGTTGATAAATTTTTAACAAAAAGTGAAAATAAATTCACACATAACACAGACTTTTCTAGTTATAAAAGAAGGTAAGTTAATGTAATGTAATGTAATGGTGGCGTCGAATGCGAGAAGAACAGTTGGTCAAACAATCAAGGTAGTGGAGCACGAATTTGAAATGGTGCAGTCCTTCAAATACCTTGGGTCAATAGTAGCAGCCGATAATAATTTAGAAGAACAAATACGCGGGCGGCTGCTCAATTCCAACAGAGCCTACTATAGTCTGTGAAAGCTCTTCAAATCCAGAAATCTCACCATAACTTCAAAACTGCTGCTGTACAGGACCATGGTCCTGCCAGTACTCACGTATGGATCGGACACTTGGGTGCTTAGCAAAAGACACTCCGACCTCTTAGCCGCGTTCGAGGGACAAGTCTTAAGGAGAATTGTTGGCCCCATATGTGAGGAAGGACGATTCCGGAGACGGTACAATCATGAATTGTACGCAATCTACCTTGAAGCAGACATAGTGACAAAAATTAGGCTCGGTAGACTCCGGTGGGCAGGGCACCTAGCTCGCATGAGTGAAGAGGAACCTGCTCGGAAAGTCCTTTGTGGTACATTCTATGGTAGACGGCAGCGTGGTAGACCATGCTTGAGCTGGAGAGATGGTGTAGACCAGGACGCCCGAAGCCTTGGTGTGCGCAACTGGATGGCGTGGCGTCGGCTCAAGACCGGGATAGGTGGAGATACTTGTTGAAGGAGGTCAGGACCGGGCCCCGGTTGTCGAGCCGATGATGGTGATGACAAAGTTAATGTAATGCTGATAAATTTTAAAGTTCATAAGCAAATTTGTCGGGAGACATCTATTATTACTTACAAGAGGACAGACATAAGACCTAAGGTTACAACTTATTTCACAAGCCAAATGAGTTTCCATTTGTGCGCCTTAAAGATCAAAGTAGTGCCTTTTGGTCTAAATTTACGTGTTAAATTTACAGCAACCATATTATTAATTTATCTTTTAACGTGCCAAGGCAATTGATTTAACTTTAAATCGAAAACATACCTCAAAAGACTAGCACTTTAAGCACTCTCTCGTGCCACCTTAAGACATTTTAACAACAACGACGACAACAACGACGACGCCGACATTGCGTCGACAGCGCCTAACACATTTTCTCCATTTTAAACGCCTATCAACGCCATCTGTGCTACAACATTCTGTCAATTGGCAATTGGCAAAGTGGCCCGACCCAATATGCAACTATACTGCCACGAGTGCAATCGATATCTATACAATATCCAATTGGGAGAACATAATGCTGGCTGCCACCACCGTACAGTGCTGGAGAATGCAATTTGTATCGTTTCTCACAATCACCATCAGTTCAACCAGCATCAGTGGAATACAGTGTTTCGAAGCGGCTTTAGCATCGTCACCTCTACTTTCAGCAGTAGCAAGTTTGCGTTGCGTCCGCCACAACACATTTTCTTTGGCGTGTTGCTCTGACAATGACGACAATGAGTATTGTGATAAATGTCCAATGTCTGCACTGGAGGCAAATTTTACGAACTCACTGCACTGAATGGAACTTATTAATTAATCTTTGCAGGACCCACAAGCGCAAAGTATCAATGTTAAACATGCTTGCCATTAGCCTTCTCCTTTTCTCAGCGTCTGGAACAAGAATGAGAAATAAAACGTACGGATGGATCGCATGTAAATGCTTTACAAGTAGAAGATCGATCTTGTAGTTTTGAGTCTCCAGAACACTTTAACTTGATCTTTTTTTCACGATTCTATAACGTGTCCTTTAAAAGCAATAAAATTGAAAAGCAAAAAAAAAATATAGCTCACATTTAATTTACGCAAGTGACGGGTGATAAATTTGCAAACCAACAAGTGGCCGACAGGAAAGGAACACTAGAAATTAAAAAAAAGTAGGTACGACTGTCAGTCGGTAAGGGGGTGGGCTTACAACAGTAATGGGTGCCAGTAATTGGTACCAGTTAATGTGCACTGAATAGGAGAATATACACATATTTCTGAAACACGTCACGACATTTACGACACATAATCTTAGATTCCTAATCTTTTTTTGCCTGAACAATTATTTGGAACTAAAAGAAGTGCTAGATCGATTGCGAAGTTCGTAGTTTTGCTGCAAAGCGCAGCGTGGGAAGTGCAGAGTGCAAATTGCAAAGTAAGGAGTTGCGGAAATGGCTCTTTGGTTGATTTGCAAAATTGCAAAGTTGCGAAACTGCAAAAGCATTGAAGATGCGAAAGTGGAAACTTTTGTGATTGCGGAATTGTCAAGTAGTTAATTGGCGAAGTTGCGAAAATTTAGAATATAAAGTTACGAAATCGAGAAACTGTAAAATTTGAATTTAGAACTGCAGTTTACAGTTTACACATCATATTCCGCACTTAACACGGTGCTATGAGTGATGTAGAGAATGAGAGCGATAACAAGAGCAAATCAAAACTCGTTAGTTGCTTCTGTGAAATTGCGAAGTTGACACATTTCAAAATTCAAAGTAGTGCGTTTTCGAAACTGCGACGTTACAAAACTGGTAATTTTTTTGCGAAATCACATAATTGCGAGTGCAATTTCAAAATAAATTGCAGAGTTCCGATTTTCGAAGTTGCAGAATTACAACATTTCTTAATTGCTAAAAAAATTAACAAAAAAAAAAAACAAAATGCTTCAATCCTCAAAAGAGGTATAAGAACATAAAAAACGAAGTAAAAATATACGACCCAGATTGGCGCACTTAATTCATTTTATATTTTCAAACAGATTCTTCCTTGACAGATTTTCCCGCGTGAATGTCCTTTTAGTTATTTTTTTTTTTTTACAAAACCCTTAACATATGCGAGTGTGTGACAGTCTTTTGATATGACAACGCTCTTGATATGTCATCATGTCTTCTTAGCTGTCGGAATTTCATTCGGAAATGAATCCCGTCTTGAATAATTTTTGACGCCTACAATCCACGCCTCCCGGTAATTCTGGTTTACTTTGCGTTCGGAGGTATAACAAAAAAAAAATATATTCATTCCCACCCTATTTCCTGTTGAAGGAACAAATGCCGGGTAGATATTTCGTGTGCTCGATTATTCAAAAAAAAAAATAAAAATAAAAAATAAAGATTGAGTGACAGCTACACTGAAAGTTGACACGTTATTTCGTTTTGTGTTTATTTTTTTTTTATTATTATTATTATTTGTATATTCGTTTCGTATACAGAGCTCCAAACAAGAGACAGAATAAGATGGATTGTCTTTTATAGGGAGATCGTTTTTTTTTTCACATCACAATCAAAAAAAAAAAAACAGGAGAAAAAGGATTCCCAAAGTGAGAATATGTGTTTCAAGGAAGTTACACAAAAGCATAGTAGTATAGAGAATGATTCGAAAAGAAAGAAGAGGAATATAACACCAAGTGAAACCCCGAAGCACGAAGGAAACTCAAATGACAGCTACCCCGCTGAAAGCTGTCAAAATGAACAAAACGTACATTATCGCACGACATATCATTATTATTATTTTCATTTTTTTATTTCTTATCTTGATGTTATGTTCCCATCCTTTTGCTTCTGCTGATGGTGGTTCTGTTTTGCGCTATCACGATTCATGAAAAAAAAATATACATACATATATATTGAGAACAAAATGGGACCAGCGAAAAGAACTCAATAGAACAAAAATTACAACAAAAACAAAAAAGAAGTTGAAAATAATAATAATAATAATCAGAGTAGCTGAAGACGAAGACTACAAGCTATGACAATGACTGACAGCTAAAGGGGTTGATATAAATGGAAGATGTACATATAGGAAGCAAGTGGAAAACAGGAGCTGCTGACACTGCCTTTCTTCAGTTAGCAGCACAGACAAGTCAGTCAATTTTTTTTTTCAGAACTGTGAGATAGTTTGTCTCCTAAAAAGATAAGGACACCAATTTCTTAGGGTGTATTATAAAAACTCTTTTCAATAAAAAAAAATCAGTTAAACAATTAAATTATTATAAAATTTAAAGGTTAGAAAACAGCAGATATAAAAGTTACAAAATTGCGAAATTTCAAAGATAAAGAACAGTTAAATTTCAAAGTTGCAAAACTGCGAAATTTCAAAAGTTTAAAACTGAAAAATTTTCAAAGTTGCAAAGCACTGCGCAATTTCAAAACTACAAAACAAAAACTTAGAGAAGTTGCAAATAAATTGCAAAACTGGGAAATTGAAAAGTTGCAAAATTATAATTGTTCAACAAACACAAATAAGCAGCTAGACTCAATTGCAAATTTTCAGTTTTTAAGTTGCAAAATTGGAAAATTTGCGAAGTTGCAAAACTTTAATTTCGAAACGAGACAGTAAACAAAAATCAGTAGCTTTTCACTGATTTCTTTATCAAATTCGTGCAACGAATTCAAAACTTGCGAGATTGCAAAGTATTGAAAATGTAAAATTTCGTAGAATGATAAGAAAAACATTAAGAACTGAAAAAAGTGCAAATAAGTAATACTATTGGTTCATGCTCAAATGAACGTTGGTTTTTTTAAAATTTCTGAAAGTTTGGTAAGTATAAAATGAAAAAGTTAGAAAATTTCGAAGTGAAGAATTTGCGAACTTGGAAACTTAAAAATTGCAGTTCTAAGCTTTGAAACCTAACGGTGAAAAAAGATATGATGTCACTTAAGATTTTTCCGAAATTACTGATTTAAAACAAAAAAATTTAGATTCATAGCTTAATTATTGAATATTTCAAAAACTAAAAATCGTAGGCTCATGATTTAAACGCCATTTGAAAGGTTAAAAACATTATTTGATACCAAAAAACATATGCGTGTGTTTAACGGTTTCTATGATATATGTATGCACAAAAAGTGCATCTGATCAATGAACTTCAAACGTGAAAATCTCGAAATCCCCACCTACGATTTTCTTAAAACTTCACAGTTTTGATGTACAAGTATTTACCTTTCTTTTGGTACCACTCTTGTCCCTGCACGCTTATGACCCAAAAGTGCGTCATCTCCTTTTGAAGTTTAAAAATCACAGAGCCCCAATTGCAAAATTTCAGAGTTGCAAATCGCAACATAGGAACTGCAAAGATGCTAGAAATTAGCAGAAAGGCGGCAAGAATTTTAGCAATTTGCGAAACAAATTGAATTCAACTGGCTATGAAAATATGTGATATCCAGAAATTTCACTTTTGATAAGTTGTGTGATTGCGATATTTCAAATTTGTAAAACTAATAATTTTTCGTTGCGAAATTACAAACTGGAAACACCAAACACTAGCCATCTCATTTTGGCAGTTTTGCCAAATACGGTAGGTTTTCATCAAAGTGAACTGTACAATGTACATCGAATTCCGTGAAATTCTAAAACTGCTAAATTGCAAGATGGCATACACGTTTTATAGATTTTCTATTTAAAAAATATGAAGCTTAACAGTCGAAACCAACTTGTCAATTGTAATCAAAAAGCAGAAATTCCTTCAACTCAAATTGCAAACTTTTAATTCAACTCATTGACTCTTTTTCTTATCCACCAAACAACTGTAAAAATGTGTGTTTCCTTTCAAGAAATATTACAAATGTCTCTTCCTACACAGCAATACTATGCACCGTGTACTTTTTTTAAACTTTGCCAATTACTTTTTTGACAGTTGTTGCTAACAAATAACGACATAATCCTTATAATAAACTATCTGTCATGGACAAACCGTACTAAGTGCTGCGTCTTGCAAACAAACAAGGCCGTCCGTCGCGTCGGTCGTGTCATCATCGTCGACGACATCGTCCGTCGTCTTTGTGTAAGTGGTAAATGGTATATTGGAAGAGTGCTCTTGGAATTTTTTCTTCTTCAGAGTGAGCTGAAATGAAGGCAAACCCCATGCAGAGTAAACTCTTAGAATGAGAACGTGTCGCCCGTGGTGCAAGCCCAACGATGTTGATGATGATGAAGATGAAGTCGATTCCATCGCATTGCTGTAGTATAGTCCCGCAGTCTCAGCTCCAATCAGAGAAGGTTGCCGTTGCGATGTCTTGGGATGCATACAAGTGCACCATATCTGCTAATATGAATCAGCAAAAAAAAAATATCTTTGAAATTTTTGAACAATTTTTTTCCCTTGTTTGGCAAAAGAAGTCAACAAAAAAAAATAAACCCTCGTCCTTGTCATACATAAGACAATAAGGACGAAACATGAAGCATACACAATAACTAAAAAAAAAAAAAAAGATCAATTGAACCCTGGGACACAGACGAGTGCACAAAGTTCAAGCTAATTCTGTTTGATTAACACGATATGACATAACTGACATGACAATTTTCGATCCCTGTCGCCCATACCCACAGCTGGAGTAATTCCGATTGACTTACACGTCGTTCCCACTGAGCGTAGTATCCTCCTTTGATGGTGTCAAATTGCTTTTGAGCGCTCTATGATGCTATATAAAGCGCAAAGGGAAACAAGAAAAGTGGACTTCTCCAAAGTGAATTCATTGAACAAAAAACCATTGCCGGAGAACATTTTTGACCGAAATTATTTTGACATTTCTTCTGAGCAAGGAGAGAGAGAGAGAGAGATGAGATGGATGATTTCAGGCGACACAGGACAGGAGGACAACATAACATACAAACGCGATCGAAATGGACGGATGGTCATATAATTTGAGTACTTTCTCTCCGGTCCCCAATCTTCCAGCTCGATTGCTTTAGTCACAGTGCTATGTGCGAGTGCATGAAGGAGTGGGTCTGATGGGTCGATGTATGATTTTTCGAACGAGCGCTTTTCTTGATGTTTTTCTCGCTTCCTTTCGAATTGAGAACGCTTCGTTAACTGCTGCTTCCCTGCTGACTCAAACGGAGGAATCACTACGTCTCACCGTGTTTGTCGGTCGGTCATTCGTTTGGTAGAATTTTTTTTTTTTTTTTCATTCATTTTATACGAAGCATAAATTCAAAGTGAGTATATTTAATGTGACACTTTACAAAACACGAGTATTTTGTCTTCGAAATTGGCCTCGAATGTGCTTGAATGCGATGTTAATGCGTTTCGACATATTTGTCAGAGTGTATACGATGCGGGGCGAAACGACGACAAAATAAATATGAATCGTGACAGTTGTTGAAATGGAAAGCATGTATACGTTTGTCGGTCGGGCTGGAATCGGGAGCGGGACAGAGTACAAGAACGGGACATGGTTTGGGTTGGAAAATGTCATATGAAACTGTATATTTATTATGATGATGTGAATTCGAAAAATTATAGGGGAGTTCTGTGTTCTGATACAAAATAATATAAATTGTATATACGGGCAATGACATGCGAAATGAATAATGCTGTGAAGTATTTATGTGACAATTAGCTGTGATAGCTCGTCTTATAAATATGACAATTTTTTTTTTTTGTTTGTTTGGTTGTAAATATTCATTAAGAACTATGTAGTCAAGAGCATGCAGTGGATATGAGAAAAATGTATGAAGAATTTTGTGATTGACAGTAGCATGTGGAAATGAACAAGCTGCACTATTGTAATACAGAAGATTTCTCGTAGGTCCAATTGTTATGGAGTTCAATAATCCATATCTTCATCAAAATTAAAATCTGGATATGTAATATCATTACAATTGGGTTGTCAATAGTAACTAGGAATTGAAAGTCGAACTGGAACTATCTTAAGAATGCTGCGTGATGAGACACATATATAAACTTTCAACAAACAAGTTTCTCCACACAGCTGGGTTGCTTTGCAGACTAAGCTAGTTTTTGTGTATTAGCATAGAAACGTAAGTCAAGAAGCTTAACCGCTCAGCTCCGTCCAACACAAGCTGTCGACTTTTTCCGAAGCCCAGCGATGTAAGCCTCAACCAACAATCTTCTCCACATAGGTCGGTCCCTACAATTTCCATTCAAGCCGCAACCAACAAGCTTTTCTTTACAGCTCGGTTCTTAGCAGTTGCGGTCAACTTCCATCCAAACTCCAAGCAACAACCTTCTATACACAGTACAGTTACTAGCAAGTTGTCTAATTTTCCAGAATAAGCTAGTGTGGTTCATTTCCATCCAGGCCCAAACCAACAAGCTTCTCTAAACAATTCGATTTTTAGCAAGTGGTCTACAGTTTTTTATGATAAGCTAGTTACGCCATTCCTGTCCAAGCCAATACAATTCGGTTCTTTACAAGTTGTCTGCAGATTTCCACAACAATCTGGTTGTCCATTTCCATCCAACCCTCATCCAACAAGCTTCTTTGTATCGGTCGGTTCTTGGCAAGCTGTCTTAAGTTTTCCAAACCAAGCTGGTTGCGGTCAATTACCATTCATGTCGCAACCTACAAACTTCTCCACAGTACAGTTCGTAGAAAGTTGCCTAGAGTTTTCCAGGACAAGCTGTTTCCAATGTAAGCTACACAGTAAGCTACACAGTCCGCCATCTAACGTTTTTTTTTCAACTAGTGTTTATTTCCTGAATGGTAACACTTAGCTCATGTCTGATTTGACAGATAATTAGTTATATCCTTCCGCTGAACGAATATGGTTGTGTATACGCTTAAACAACGCTGGCTAAGGGGGCCTGCAATCGACTTAGAGAAGATGCCGATTTTGCCAAAAAAAATAATCTTTTCAGATGAAGCTCATTTTGATCTTCGCGGGTATGTAAACAAGCAAAATTGTCGCATTTGGGGCACAGAAAACCCGCACGCATACATTGAAAAGCCGATACATCCAAAACCAGTCACTGTTTGGTGCGGATTTTGGTCCAGAGGCATAATTAGCCCGTTTTTCTTCGAAAATGAGCAAGGAGTAGCCGTTACAGTCAATGGCGATCGTTATCGGACATGTTGAACGAAGTTTTGTTCACAAAAGTTGAAGAGGAGGATATTGGCAACATTTGGTTTCAACAGGACGGTGCTACGTGCCACACAGCCGAAGCTACACACGATGTTTTGTGCCCTGTTTTTGAAGATCGCATTATCAGCCGCAGAGTTGATGTCGTTTGGCCACTTCGGAGCTGCGATTTGACACCGTTGTACTATTATTTGTGGGGTGCCGTAAAAGATAAGTGGTACGCCGACAAGCCATTGGTGAAATACAGCTGCACACAATCGATAATGTGCTTAAATATTGGACCGATCATGTAGGCTACTGCATGGCCAGCCGAGGCAGCCATTTGAATGAAATTAATTTCCATTACTAACCCGAAGGATTGTACTTTCAAATAAAAAAAGAAATTTGAGAAAATATTCAGTAGTTTTTTTTAGCATTTTCAAAAAAAAAAAAAGTTATTTGGCGGACCCTTTATAATCATGGCGAGTATTTTGGTGGCGGGCGCTGCAAAATTTTAGTTTAAGAATTTGATTTGGGGAGTCTTTAAGCATTGGAAATTGGGAGTAGGAGACTATTATTTCGATTTCGATAACCAAAAAATATCGATTAAAGCCTCCAAAAGCTCTCCGCAAAAAAAAATTGAGTAGCCCCACTTTTAAGATGTCGCCCCATTCGAATTCCTCCAGGATAGTACTATTTTTTGATATACAAAGCAATTATCTTCTTTTCTCTACACTGAACTTCGACATGTTAACGTGATCTTTGTCGAATTTTTCGTATTTCCCACCTCCTCCGCTAGACTATAATTTTATTGGGAAAATCGCAACTTCTATGGTGGAAAGCGGTTAATTCAAATTATTAGGTTATTTGCTTCATTTTATAACTTCAGTAAAAATAGAAAAAAATAAAACTACGTCACATCTTGAAGTAGCCTATAAATATCAAGAAGAATTATTTTACTATCAGGAGTTTTTTTTTCAATTGACTTACCTAATTTACGAGTTATACTTAAACATTTAACAAGATTCCATTTTAATGGATGATGACTATCTTGTATCCCACAATGAATCAAACGGCATAAGTTTTCATTAATTTTATATCATTGTGAGTGGGTTGATAATAACATAATTTATGACCTAAACCCAGGAGTTTAATTGTTATTTCTTAGTTTCTCTGTTTTTTTCTTCTTGTTTTTTTTTGTTGGTCGGTCGGTCGGACAGTAGGAAAAATTACGACATTGAATTTTTCCAAATGAGCTCTCACATCGATTCATTCAGTTATGTCCTCTGTTCTCATATCGAAGAGCTCAGGCCGATAATATTAATAGCCCCACCACACACAGGGACACAGGTTACAAATAGTTTAGCTATAATGAGAGTGCCAATGAGGATGACGCTGCTGTATTATATTATAGATGAAACCTTTTTGTTCTCCACATCATCTCCTCCCCTGATGCTTCGAAGCTAGTGAATCTGAGTGACTTTGGAAAGACATTTTCTACTGCTGCTGTTGCTGTGTGCTATGCCTGCTGTTGTCCCAGCGCGCTATACTCCATGACATTAATGGTCTGTTGATACATAATCGCTGCCATATTAAATGGAATTTTATTGATCGGCAACTCGGCGGGATAGTATAGAACCGGCCGACCGACAGCGACAATCCCGCTTAGATGGTTTCTTAGTTTTTTTTTTTTAAAGCGTTTTATTGATCGCATTAAATATGGCCCGATAATTAAGTCATAAATTAGATTTCGGATGGCAGCCTTTAGCAAGCAGGTAAATAAAAAGGTAAGCTTTGCGTTTTAATATGTCGTCTGCAATCGAATGTCATAATTTTTCGAAGGAGGACGATGATTATGATGATGTTGATGGAGGGAAAAGAGCGAGAAACTATGCAGTATGCACACACCTTAATTAATTGGATATGTTAATGGTATGCTTAGATTACACGTTTGATGTTGATGTTTATAAAAAAAATATGAATGAATTACATCCAGGAAATGAAATATGTGAAAAGTGAGTAATTAAAGAACATTTATGGCTTATACAAAGACAACAATATTTACGACACAATAATTATTATTATCAACCACTGATGACTAAATGGTTTCTCTTGCCTGTGAAGACAGTAAAGTATTTAACATAAACTGACAGACCACTGACATATAAAATTAGATCTACATTAACTCTTAATACCTCTTAACGAACCGCAAGGTTTAAGCATGTGAGACTTTAAAATCAACAGGTGTTTATTCGACAGCAGATTTTTTTTTAATGGAAACAGTGCACACATTGAGCAGAACACTCTGAGAACACAAATATAATTGGTAATTGGAACCATATGCATGTACTCTGAATTATTTTTAATATGAAAATCGTATATTTTGAAAATTCAAGTTCTAAATTGAATTATATAAGTATTCATCGTATAGATAAACACCCTTTAAAAAAACATTCTGCTTCTGACGTAAATTGAAAAGAGCACACAAAATTGGATGCTTTGTAGTTACAACAGCAAAAAAAGGACATCCATTTTGATAAGGAGTGAAACAACAAAGTGAACAGGCTTTGAAGCAAAAAAAAACAAACATCAGGCACAATGACGAAGGTACACATTTTGGAAAGCAACAAAGCAAAACCAAATCCACAAGTTCTATACATCATAACAATATCGAAATCGATATACATACATAGCTTTGATATTAAGTACCTACAATAAATAATTGTGACCATATTTTAATTGAAAACAAAGAATTTTTACTAGCCTAAATCGAAACATAAAAATTGGATGTAAAAATAATGTAAACATTATTCTCAAGAAGAGATGTCAATCGGCGTCCATAGCCCCAATTTTCTTCGCTGGTTAAGAATTCAATGCTGTCGTATAGATGAGTTAATGAAGGCTGAATTTCCACTCATATACCCAATTCCCAATATTTGATAAGATATTATGCAAATATACTTAAAAAAAAAACACTTTAGTAAGTTTTCTTCATGAAATCAATAAGATCTCTGTATGAAAATGTCATAATAAGAATTCAGAGTAGAATATTTTTTCAAATACAATAAAAAAAAAAAATGTTTAACCAAGAAACTGAATTGATTTAAAAAAAAAAATTATTTGAAAAAAAAAAGCAGCTGGTCACCATATTTATAATAATATGCTTGTACATTTATGCAATATTTTAAAACTGACTATGTTTCTATTTCTACCTCTCTTTAACCTTTTCTCTCTTGCTATCATATTGCTTCAATGCCTATTTTATGGCCTTTTCTGGTTCAAGTCTAATTGTCTTCAAGTGGTTGACAGGAAGGTGTCACATAACCATTCATTCTTCCTCTATTTCATTTTCCATATGAATGTCAACTGTTTAAAACAGGATGCTGACATTTTTATGTACCTACAAGTCCTACATGTCTTGTTTTCTTTCTACCTTTCTTTTTTTTTTTTGTTAATTTATTTGTCCTTATTCCATTTTCTCGACATGGGGTTGATAATATAGAATACAAGAAATAACCAACAACAACAACAACAAAAAAATAATAAACCCAATGAAATGGACTATAATGTGTGGTTAGACTGGTATATTAGCTGTCATGACACATGAGTGTCATTAGATATAAGAGAAGGGGATGCACAATGCTGACATCGTTTAAATGCCAAATGAGAATGAAAGGACACTTCAAATATACCTACGTAGGTATATTTTATAATTCTTGTGTGCAAAGAGTGGTTAATTTTTGACAGGATTGTCTCGCATATCGTCAGTTGATGATGACGATTGGGTATAAGAGCAATAAAGTGGAAAATTAAAGGGATTGCATAATGTTTGTTTTTAGAATGTCCTTTTTTAAACTCGGAACAAATATATGCAGCAGTCTTAACAAATAACGGAAAAAAATAAATATGTAAGTACCTACATATTCTTAAAGTTGTCAACTTGTAAAAACAGAGCAACGCGTCCTCTGTGTTTTTGTTTGAGTTCGGTCGCTGTATTCAACCCAATAAAAATAAATTTAAAACTAATTTTTAAAACACATAATTTGTCACCTGAATTCTAAACCGAGGAATTATAATTATTTCACTAGACAAGGTTCTTAACAAATTACAAAGGATTATGTACCGCGGAGCTACAAGTTAAACATGACACCTTTAAAAGTGAAATACATCACACAGATTATTATATTTACTTGTACATCTTATGAACATTATAAATTTTGTAATAAACTTTATCACCAAGTATTCTTTCTAAAGAAACATCATCCAGACAACAGTTATCTCTAGGATTATATTTTTATAGACCTCACCTTCTATCGTAGTTCAAACAAAAAAATTGCAAAGAAAAAGAAAAAAAAATAGGTTACAAAAAATTTCAAAATAATTTTAAAAAAAAATTATTTAATCTTTAAGAGGCTTATAACTTCTGAAATATAACATACAATTAATGTTTATGATAATGTTTGCGACTTTTAATACAATTTGATTGTCTTTTGTGTTTAAATTATTTTATTTTATTAACACAATGATGTATAATATTATTTTTTTTTTTTAGGGCAATAATAAATCATTTTTTTTATTTGAACAAAAAAAAAAAGTTTTACGGATTGCGTCAAAAAGTTAGAATGATAATGATAACCTTTTAGGGTGTCAAAATTGTTTTATAATGACCAGAACTACATACTAAGTTAATGTTGGTTTTAATTTAAAATTTTTTGAGATAAGACATTTTGTTACATTTTTTAATTAGAAGCTCATTATTATAATAAGCCAACATTAAACAGGACGGCAGATACTCAGCGAGACTTTGCATGTATATAAAACGATTTCCGCAAAAGCTGTATGGATGAAGAGAGAAGAGAAGCAATTCCTAACCTTCTATGCAAATTAGACCAAAGACGTAGTTGTAGATATCGCTGTGACCTATGAAATACCACACGCTTAGATAGAAGCTGAAAAAGGTAGGGATGAATTTTCCTAGATTCATGTAGCTGACTGTTAATCAATGGGAGGTCCCGTTAATAACAGATTTAAAAAAATTTTTGTTGACCAAATAATTTGAATAACTTACAAATTCTCATAGAACACAGGTACCGTTATTTTAGATTTTATTTTAATGATCACTTAAATATCTTAATGCAAAGTGGTTTAGGCTGTAGAACGAGGCACAGTTCGACAAATCAACGAACCAACAAAATTGCGGGACCACATTTTTTGCGTTCTCTGTCATCGTTATGCCAATACTGATTAATATCTCGAGTTTAAGAGTTTTTACTCATCCAGAACTTAGCTACAAACCTTAGAAAATTAAAAATAGCATGTTCATGATCTACCGTGTGCAATATTTCAATCTTAACCCACTCATCTTTCCATCTAATATCACAAAAATAACTTCAAGATTCTATGATTTCGAGAATTCTGAAAATAATCTACGAGTATGTTATCATAAAATTCTAGGTGTGCTAATCTAAACATCATTGTAAGCCATTTTAATCCCACACAAGTACGAATTATCTCAAACTTGTCTTTTATTGTTTGTCAAACTTAATAACACTAATTATAACATTTAACCTGTGATAATCAAGCTGTTTACACCCCATCATTATAATATCATCTCGCATTTCAATTTCCTGTCACTTATGATAAGCAATTGCCTAAGAAAATACCTACTTAAATAGGTAGAAGCATTCCTACCCGATATGATGGTTGTTATATTATCTACCTAAAAGATTTAAGCTAATAACAAACAACATCCGAGCCACCACAATGTTGACTTTTGTTCAAAACCCAAACAACACTCATGGAAGATTTATTTTTCAATTTGCAAACTCGCTCGTCTAAAGCTATGTACATAATATGCTGCAAAGAAACCATGGGGCTATATAAGTGTCATAGAGTGATATTTCTCATCGAGTATAATGTTTTGCTTTATATATATATTCATACCTGCATACGTATAGCAATATAAAATATTATTCCCTCATAAATCCATCCCGTTTTAAAGTAGAATAATAAATATAAAAACTGAAAGTCATAAATTATATCAGTAATTATTGTTGGGGGGTTATCAAAGTATAATAAATCACATTTGGACATGCTCGCATACAAAAGATATACCCCACTCTCACTACATCTACATCTACACAGCACCGAGCCGAACCCTCCTGTCCCAGTTCCATATTATAGACGCAGAGATATACTCGAACAAAAGTTGAAGCAACTACCAGTAAACAGCCAGGCCAGCACAGCACACTCCTCTCCACATTCGATGACAGGCAAAATTTTTTCTTTGAAATTGAGAATACCAAATACAAAAAAAAAATATAAATTATATAAATGTTTAAATCATAAATAACACAACACACCGCACAATGCATCAGCATCATCATCAGTATAAGTGGAGGAAGCAGGAGTTGAGCCCAGACTCAAACCCAAATCCAGCAACAAAAGACAGGATAAGTGAATAATATATGAACAACAAAAAATCTAAAAAAAAAAAGGAACCTCTCTCTCTCTGGAACGAAACAGAGAAGCCCGGTGGCTTGACTTTGCATCGACATCGACGATGTGGTGATGATTTATTATTTATATCAGTTGCAAGCAAAATAAACTAATTGCCTTACGGTGTCCGATATAATCGTATATAATGGGAATTCAGACATTTTTTTTTTTCATTTTAAATTGACAGCCTAAGGACGGAATGGGCCCAACCAACAATTATCATCCATTGACGAAACTTGAAGTTTTCTTTGACAAAAATCAACATGCCTAATTGCTTTCATTTATTTTATTTTTGTTTTAACTTAAACTTAAACAGAAGCATTTTTTGTATTTCACTTTCTTATCAAATCGATTTGCAGTTTTTACTTGGGGCTTTAGGGCGAGTTTTTGGATTTATAAAAAATCGAATTTTAGATTTCAAAATCGCAATTATTGGTTTTTTCTTACTGCAGACAAAAAAGAAATAGGCATAACCAAAGATGGAACAAACCTATGGACCATTTTTATTTTATTATTTTATTTACAGCCTTATTATTCACTTCCCTCAAAACTAGTTTTACAACTAACTAAAGGTTTTTCGTGACATGATTTTATTAATTTCGAGTTTGATGAAAACTTGAGATTCTAAAACCTTTAAGAACTAGTTTTGTCGTATAACTAGTTTTGAAGGGAGTCAGTGGCCCTATTGATGCCAATCTTAAAAATTTAATCACGCAACTTGGCATTGTCACTTTCAAATTGAAAACCCTGGTAGCTTAAGCTTCTTGAGGTCTCAAGTGCGTCTGTCCCTGCTGTCAATTCTGTTGGGAACAGGGCGGACAAAATCTCTAAATCCTAATTCCAGGATTAACGCGAAAATCCAAAAAATAAATACATACATAGGTACATAGGTATACATAAAAGGTTTACCATATTTGGACATAAGAATCTACAGAACAACTAACAAACTTAAATTCAACTGGTACTCCAAACCATCAGCGTCTGGCAGAATTATGAATTTTCTCTCCACTCAACCCCTTCAACAAAAAATAAACACAGCCAACAATTTCATAAACAAAATAATAAACATAAGTGACAAAGAATTTGAAGAAGACAATATAAAAACAATAAAAACAATACTAATTATGAACAATTACCCATACCACATAATAAACAATCTTATAACAAAAAACATCAATAAATCAAATATACATAATAAAAATAACAAAACTCAACAAAATTCTGAAGATGGTAACCCTACAAAATATTATGGGATCACATATATTCCTAACTTGACAGATAAGAGAAACTTAAACAAAATAATAAAAAACCACAACATAACATTTGCCCATAAACCAAATACTACAATAAGACATTTATTTACAAACACTAAAACTAAAATAGAGAAAGAGCAACAGCACAACGTTATTTACCAAATTGGTTGCGGTGGAAGGGAGGGGGAAGCATGCAATTTGATCTATATTGGCACAACAAAGAGATCTTTACAGACAAGATTAACGGAGCACAAAGCTGACATCAAAAATAAAAGAGAATCTACTGGTCTATCCCAACATATACTCGAAACTCAACACTTTGCAGATTTTGACAACACAAAAATAATAGACAAAGAAAAGAGAGCAGACAAGAGATACACATTAGAAAGCTTACGAATACAACAGAACCTAGACAAAACGATGAACACACAAGAAGACAGGGACAAAACAATATCAACATACGCTCTGGCATTAAGAGAATAGACATAAAGTAACAACAACAGATACAGTGCAATAATAATCATTTTAATTTGAGAAAAAAAGACAATTTCAAAGTTTTTGCTATTTTGTTTAATTTTAAATCATTAACAATATTAATTAATTCAAAAAGTTTTTTATAAATGTAAATTAAATATTTCATGTAAGTTTTAAGTTTTTTTATCGTTAAAAAAATTTTTTGTAATACAGTAAAAAATAATTCTTATTCAGATTTAATAAACAACCCCTGAAGAAGTTGGGAAAATCCAACGAAACGTAGGGAGAAATTATGAAATAAAGTTTTTTATTTGCATAAAAGGAAGTGTGACCAAAAAAGCCCGAAATCAAAATAAAAATTAAAAATTAACATTCAAAGAATTGGTCAACAGTAATAATTTTCAATAAAAGGTTGGGATTATTAGTTCTTAGAGGTTTTGGTATTTTGGGTTTCGGATTTTTGAGATTTGCATTCTCAAACTCATCTCATTTGATATCATTTTCCGAAATCTGACCTAAGACACATGTTTCCTTAACATCAAAGAATTTGGATGTAACTCAACAAGACCGTGCGACCTCCAGAATATTGAATATAAATTTATAATTCTTTGAACTTACCTCGAACTCGATTTAAAAATATTTTACAAAAACAAAATTGTTTCTTTTTTTTGATGATTTTTTTTTTCCTCTTTCAGAACTCACATCACAGATTTATTATAAATGACAGGCAGACACTGTCTTGACATATTGATGTGTGTCAAATGCTATTAATTAGCGGACGTATAGATTGCTTGTGGCAGTCAGCAGCGGCGCAAATGTTTCATGAGATTGGGCGAATATGTATTTCTGTTGTTTGTTTTTTTTTTTTTTTTGTGAAATCATTTTTAAAATTTTTGGCCTTGAAACGAAGCTACGAGTACTCATCAATAATTCAAGGAAAGTGGATTGTTTAAATGGGAAATCTACTTTGTGCGATTTTATTATTTGAAATATATCAAATGTCAAGTGGGTTAAATATGATTGATTAGCTGTCAAAAGAAAATATGTGGGTATAAAGAAGAATTTATTGGAATTTTGCGAAAAAAACGGTTTTTTGCGTCGTCAATTTGTTTTGTTTTGTTCTTTTTTGTAAAATTTTGTTTTGAAATTTTGACTTTGTAAAGGGATGAACATTGTAATGGTTCTATTTTAAAAAAGAAACGATTGTAAGCATATTTCTTACTTGTAAAAGTCATAGTGATAAACTTATTACAAAAATAAAATCCTCACGAAATACATATATATTATGTACCTATGTACATAGGTACCCTGTATATTTTAAATGCAGAAAAATATTTCTTCAACACTTACTCAGCTAAAAAAATAACTATAGGTACCTACTATCTTCAAAATGAGAGCTGAACTTGTCCTTATTTTGTGCCACATCGACCAGATCTTCCAACAACTTGTGATGTTTTTCATTTTCTTGGCGTTTGTCCAATTCTAAAAGAATTTCGACTATCAATATTTGGAAAACATCTACTAGACGAAGATGAAGCAATTATTATTTTAAACGGAGAGAAAGAATGGGATATCTTATATAACAACGCAGTTGCAGCATTTCGTTATAGAAAGCGAATGCCTAATAGAAGGAGATTTTTATATAAGAACTTCAGTTTATATTTTGTCATCTGGTAGACGGTCATAGGCCAAACCCATTATGACTTAGTCTTAACAATAATTGTAATATTTTTTATTGAAATAAAAGTCAATTTTAACTAAACTACCCTGTATTTGTCAGTTTCTGAGTTTTTTTTTTATATCCAGCGAAATCTTGAAGGAGTCGTAATGATATCTTTTCCCATTTTTCACAAATTCTGAAGGGAAGGGAACAAAGGAAGAAAATGGGAACAAATTTTATTACAACTCATTTAAAGTTTTGCGATTGACAAGAATTTTGCAGGATTATACATCTTGTTCTTAAATAGTTCTAAGGCACAAAGCATAAGTGGACATAGTGGGCAACAATATTGAAATTGGTAAGTATCAAATAAGGGTATGACGAAAAGTCAAGTTAAAATAACATTTAAAAAAAATATATAAAGATTGAAAGAGTGATTGCGTAAAAAGAATTGAAATTCGATTTCTTAATTAGCTAACATCAAAATTAAATGTCAGAACGATTTTGGAAATACTTGACCTATACATACTGTACCTAGATACACCTTGATTTTTACTACTAAATTCATTAATGAACGCACTGGACCCAGGAAAAAGGGTCATTCTCTTCTTATTATGTGTACACTCATCTAGTTTTACATAAATCATACCTTTTTCTATTATAAATAGATGGCATCAAATCTGGATCGAGACACAAAAAAAATTCATAGAGCCGGTGCGCGTCGCAGTAAATACTTAATACTACACTATACGTCCGCGTCCCAAAAAAACAATACAAAATCACTAGAATTTTTAACGACTTGCCGGAAATCGGACACGAAAGGCAACAGCACTTCAATCTTCAGTGACGAGTGGCGACCTTCCATCAAAAGCGACTACCGATTTACCGAAATCGAAAAGGAATCAGATTGAATTTTATTTCGTGAAGAAAATTACTTTTCCGTATTTAAAACACTTGAAACTTCTAATTAAAACTATATACTAAGTTGTAAAAAAAATACTTTTCACTAATATTTAAACCATTAATCATCAGAAAAATAATTTTTTTTATTCATCGATCACCCACGGCACGGATTGTGTTTGCATTTTTGCAATAAGACTATAAAATAATTGTGTATTGTTTGTTTTGTTATTTTGTTTTTTGTTAACATGAATTCATCACTGAAAACTGAACGAAAAACAAAGTCATCAGAAGCAGCGAGGAGGAGTGGATGGAAAAGGAAACTTGGTTTTGTTCGTGTTCAGCATACGTTAATAAAAAGCTCAAGGATCATTGCTAAGAACTGATGGGCTTACACTTCGCAGTGAGTTTTTTTTTAAATTACCGCGCACCTTTGTATATGAAAACTATAGTACTATCATGGCGAGTTTTTTTTAGGGTTGCAGAGGTCCTGGTGGTGGCGCTGCAAAATGTGAGGTGTAAAATTCGATTTGTGGAGTCTTTAAGCGTCGAAAATTGGTGGTAGGGGCAAGAGTAGACTATTTTTTGGATTATTGCATCCAAAAAATATCAATAAATATCATTTAAAACCTCCATAAGCTCTCCGCAAAAAAAAAAAGAGTAAGGGTTGCATAGGTAAATTAGATGTCGCCCCATTCGACTTCCACCATGATAGTACTATAGTTTTCATATACAAAGCGCGCACAATATTAACAAATAGAAGAAATAGGTAGATTTATTTTAAGCTTAGTACAGACGATTGTTCGATCGTATAATGTTTTCAGAACTATCAATGTCCTGACAATTAACTGGCAATTACCAAATATCTTACAATGACAAATTTTCCGATGGAAGATTTTGACACTTCTGAGAACGGACATGAATGAGTCTGACAGTAAAAAAATTGTATGCTCAGACGATTGTCAAACATCTGACAACTCTCACATTTACTCTCCCGTTGTACAGTCCCATTTCACACGAAGAAACTAATTGCTAGAATTGGTTTGACTTTTTTTAATCTTTAAAATTAAGCATTGAACAGCAAAAGGAAAAACTCTTATAAGTAAAATTTGAAATTGTGTCCCAAACTTTGGTTTTTTTTCTTTCATAAGTATTGACAGCAAATTGTGAAAATTTGTACAAAATTTATGTTGCCAAACACACCTTTAAAAGAAATGATCTAACAGACCATCAAATCAGGAACAGGATACGAAAATTTTTTTGCATAAATACAAATTAAAAACATTTTATGAAACCACTTTTTGTACAATATAAAAAGATCGGTGCAATTAATTTGAATTTAAGCAAATACAAAATCTTTTAATGCGTAGTACATGACTCCAAAAACAGAACGCAATTTGGAGGACACGACTGAAGAAACGCAACAGCACCGACTTCGACTATCCACCACCTAACAGCGGAAATCAAAAATAATTCTGATTGAAATTAATTTCCTAAGGAGAAATTACATAAAGCACATCAAAATTTTCAATAAAATGACCTTTAATTATTAAGAAATATTTTTCACTCACGTTTTGAACAGTACATGTATTGCAATTTATTATAAAAAGAAATAATTTTTGTGTTTCATGAATCATATTTCATTTTGAATTTTCATAATCACCACTAAAACTGAACGAAAACGATGTAAGCACAGCGTAGCAGAGGGGATCGAAGCTTTTAATATTTCAAACTCACCAATGAAACTGAACTAACCCACACAATCACAGTGGGAAGGGAAAGAAACTTGGGTTTTCTTCATTATTTGCATACTGCAATAAAAAGCTCAAGGATCAGGTGTAAAAGTGATGAGCTTGCATTTCACAATTTGTTTGTACTGGCCGCGTTCGGGCAAACATCGGATAGTGAATCTGATACTCAGTTTGTATGTTGTGTTGAAGTGAGTTTGAAGCTCACTTTAACCCTTTGTACACCTGTGTTGAGTTGAAAAGAGCTCAATCTTTCGATAAATGGATCAAATCTATTTTTTTCGTATGGGTTTTGACAGCAAATTTTGAGAACTTGTGAAAACTTCTATTGCCAACTTCACATTACTAAACAAACTTAATTTACCAAAATGTTTGAAAAACCATAGATCCTATTCAAAACAGGTCTTAGCTAAAATATTTTATATGAAACCACGTTATACAACAACTTGTGTACAAACTATTAAAAATATACAAAAAAAACTGGCATATTGAGTTTCTTTGTTGGCAACCAAATAGACAAATTTTACAATTAAAAGTGCAATTCAATTCCACCTAATTTGCGTTGCAATAACATTACTCATCATTGCAACAAACTTGATAGCAGCAGCTAGCAGTATTTGTGCTTGTCTTGCTAAAGACATTAATTCAAAAAAAGGCCAATGCGCACAATTGTGTGTCAAAACATGGTTCACAGAAAAAGACATTAAACAACTGTCAAGTCATAAATTAAGTTAGCCGCAAGTAAGTTTGCTATAAAGTGACTACAGGATAAGTGGGATAAACATTTATTTATAAAGCTATAGGTATAGCTAGTTAGTAAGGTAGGTAGGTTTGTAAAGTTGAACAAAGTACAGAAACACATGGTATATTTTTTTAAAATAAACATTTTTCATTCACCGTCGAGTTAAAAGTCGACTTGGGAATTTTTTTTCATGCCGCAGTATATCCATATCCACAATACGAATAGCAAGGCATGCAACAATACCTATATATTATATGCTATAACCCCACATGACTATCAGCGACGCGACGTTGAGCCAAACGGTAGCCGAATCGGAAAAAAAAGTAGTTGTCGGTATATTCCTACACAAGTATGGTCAAAATTTAGTTTTTGGTCAAAAGTGAGTATGTTACACACGTACAACACAGTAGTCACAGAGCTCAACGACGAATTTATAACTCTCAAGACCCGATATTCTCTATGATACCACGCGCGCAAATATAGCTCTGTGCCTTGGTTTGCTCACGAAAAAAAAAATAATAAAATAACAGAAAGCACCTAGTAGGTATGCCATAAATCGTCGCAAAATAACAAACTTATCACACAGCTCCGGAATTGATTTGTAGCTGTGGTAGACCACCACCATGGACCAGAAAGCCCCCGTTCTCCCTTTATAGTCATCCTAATAGTCAGGCAAGTCCAGACAGCCATGCTATACGATTGCTGCTGCTGCTACCATTCTGCGCGAATGGCCAATTGTGGAAAATAATAAATTTTATTAAGTACCCAATTATTATCGCGGACATTTTGGAAATTTATGATTTCCTCGCAGAAACAATTTTTTAACGACCTCTCTGTCTTTCCATGTTTAGCTTGTTTTTTTTTTTTTTAATTTTTATTATATTTTTTTTATTCCAAACTAAATTGAGCTTAATATACATTTTATTATTGTTTTTTTTTTTCATTTTATTTTTTACATAAATAAAAGTTCTGTCATTTTTGGTAAACTTTATGAAGCTTAGAAAAAAAAATGTGGAATCTCAAGACAGGAGGTCATAAAATTTATTTAATGTTCATGTGGATGGTTGTTTTCTTTTTTTTATTATTTTTTTTTTTTTAAAGTGGGCCATCTAGTCTATTAATTATTACAAGATGTAAATGGCCCTTTATGAAACTGATACCATGCTAACCGATATCATTATAATGTAAACTGAAAACGGCTGAGAGAGAGGAACGAGAAGTTCTCAAGGCATAGCGATGGCGATGTATGTCGTTGTGTTGTCATCGTTGGCGCCACCACAATATCATGTATGACAATTTAATGTGATAGCTTAGCGATAGGGCATTTGAATTTATTGAAAAAGGGCTTTGTGCTAATGGTTACCACTTTGGTAGATTATATTGTGTGATTCAACTTCAACGAATATAGTTTTTTTTTTTAATTTTAAATTACTTAATGCGTACCTGCCTTGTACGAACAACAACTATTTTAGTAATAATGTTTGACGAAAACTTGTTGTTAAAGTGGTATTTTTATTTAGAGAACGAGTAATGTCACATTTTTAATTTTTTTTTAAGAATTTTTGATAAAAAGATTTTATTTTTGAGTGGCAACAATTTTTTTCTTGCGTCATTATCTTAAAATAAAATATATTTTGTTTGTTTAGGCTTATTGCATACTGAATATAGTTTAACATATTGGAATAGATAACAGCAGTAGGAACAAATTGATTAAGTTTTAAAGAAATCTTATATGTATAATTTAGAAAGTGATTTGTTGAATTTGGAATTTGGTAGAACAACATCAATAAAATAGTTACATTATTAAAGTGATTTACATTTAAAAAAAAAAGAAAATTTAAACTTTCAAAGGTCTTGATTTGGTGTGCACACATTCGGTCTAGCATGACAAATATTTAAACCGTGGCTCAGCACTTACCAGCTTATCCGCTGAAGTCGCTGAATAAAAATCCTGATCCAAGGCCTATCAGACTCACAACTGAAAAAATCTTTCCTCTTATAAATTTCTTATAAATTTTATTTTTAATTGTAAGCTAATGAGGTGAGGCTTTTTAAATTTTTAGCCCCTTAAACTTATAACTGCTCTTGAGTCCAGAGTCTGTTATGGTTTATTTTACTGAAACATTTAAGTCGTTAGTAGGTATACTTTATCAGCGGTAAGCCCCCGAGTGTTCAAATTAAAAGCAGTATTATACATGAAAACTGGGAAATACAAACTGTAAAGTGTAAGCCCATAACTTCTTACTTGTATTTTGAGCTTTTTGTTTTTACTATAGTTATAGGAAAAACAAAAACGACAAGTTCTGATTTCGATGCCGTAGCTCCGCCCACAAATAATTAATTTGACAGAAAATCCTGCGTTATTCCGTCGGGAAAAAGAATTGAATTGATTTTCTTTGGTAGCGCTTGTTGGTGGGTAGCTTGCTGGTTCCCTATGTCTTACGTGGCGGCCATATTTTTTCTATCCTATGTAGAGTTGGATTCTACAATATATCTAAATACCCAGCGTTATTTTGTGTTGTGAAATGGCTTTTGTTTTTTAAAATAAAACAAAACCTCGCAAGCTCCGACCCGAAGTCGACGCGCGACGCCATTATGACGATGACCCCATTTCTTATTGAAAATACCTACCTACCGTCGTTGTATTACATATATTTTGTGAAGTGTTTTTAAGATATGTCGCAAATAGTCGCTTGTGATTCACACAAAAACATCTTTAGTTCCAACGCCACGTGCGCCGTTGTCCGAATTTACTGGACATTTTTACTATTGATGCTCAATTTTCGCAGAATTGTGGTAGGTAAGTTATTTTTATGTAAATATCTTATTGTCTTATATTTTACGTTTCACTGTTACTCGATATTCAGTTTATTATATTTTTTTTTAAGGACAACGATTGTAAATTTACAAGCCATAAAAAATAAAATTTTGTGATCTACTAGGTACATATTTTTAAGAAATTGCACGAAGTGTAAATTATCATCATTCCAAAGGTCGGCCACAAAAGTCTTGAGTAGTTGGCCCCAATGTACAATGTTTTGAATAAATCCAGATTAAAAAAACTCCAAACGTTCTTTTTGCCAAAATATTCTTAAACTATTAAAGAATTTGTACTTTCTGTTTGAAAGCTGAACGGTGGGCTTTACTTGTACGCTGTACTTTACTACCTAGTGGCCCACTACTTATGAGGTCGACCGTACATTGTATTAGATTTTGTACCACTTTACTTCTTCTAATAGGGTTAGAGTCCAAAGTATTTGTGTTTTTTTTTTTATAAAAATGAAAGAACAACATTTTTATACAACTACAATTCATGACAATAATGTCAATAATGTACATACATACCTACATACCTATCGATTTTAAAATTCATAAATAGAAAAAAGAAGTTCCTACCCTTCTGCAATTTTAAACACGTGTCTTTCATCTTCATCTTTATGCAGAAATAAACATACAAACTTTCGCATTCATGCAAAAATCGTTGGGGTTCCTAGTTAAAATTCCAATTTAATATACTTCACGAGTAGGTAGGTATACCTTACTTCGAATTTCAAATTTTAATCAAAATCGTTGTGAATAAATTTATTATTCAACACACCACAACAACAACCACTCGTCGACGATATTATCGATGTGACTGGGACTGCTGCGCTGGTGTAGCAATTTTTTTTTATACCAATCTATTTTGAGAACGCGCCTCACTTCAATTTCGATGACATACGAATTAACAAAAGACATGACATTGATTCGTTTATCCAATAAATATCTCGTTTAATTGTTATGGCTCACTAATGCTAATACAGTATTCAACAATTTTTTTAATTTTTTATTTTTTTTTATTTTATTATTATTCCTGACTCTAATCCACTTATCTTTTCGACAGATCTCTTAACAAAATCTTGACAGTTTGGTATTTATGTAGATATTTTATATGTACATCATCAGATCACAACACAGACCTACTTGAAAACGAAGACGCTTTTTTTTAATTTTGTTGAATCGCAAAATAATGCGCTGTCTGTCAAAAATAATTGAATTGATTTCGATTATCGCCACTGAAGTACTACAATATATTAACAATTTTATGTGGCCTCCCAATCTTAACTTAAACAAAACAAGAAAAAAAATATAAAATAATAAAAATTAAATTAGGAAAGACGGCGCATAATAAATTTGAGATTTTGTCTTTTTTTGTGATCACCCAGTGTGGGACTAGACTTCGAAGAGGCCTCGCTAAGTTAAGAATTGGCTAACAACTATAAAAGTTTGTGATATAAGATCCTAATACTTTTCTAAACTTCAACTCCTAAATTTTCATTTTAAAAATACTAAGATTCAAATGCTTCACCTCAAAAATACAATCTGTGGTCCAAAATCCAGATTGTCATAATTTTTTTTTTTTTTTTTTTTTTTTTTTTTATTTTCTTAAAAAGTCAGTTTATTATTTTTCACTAACTTCTTTTCTGTTTCACGTTATCGATGTTAAACTGGTTCCCAAAATTTTAAAATCAAACAGTCAAAGTTCCTTTTTTGGTTAGAAAAAATGGGCCCCTTTTTAAACATGACTTCCATTTTTTGTTTGATTTGACGATCCGTTACCGACGTCACTTAATAATACTGATACCTTGTCTTGATTGAAGTGGAATTATTCGAATGGAAGCGGACATGAATTTTCAACGCGCGGTAGCAGCTTCTCTCCAGTCCGGGTTTTTTTTTTGGTTTCTTTTTTTTCGATTTAGGTATAGAAAACCTACATGAAACAAATTAATATGATAATACAAAATATATACATTGTATAAACAAAATTTAATGAAGAAATAAACGAATATAAATTACGATTAAAAATTTAAAAGACAACAAAACAAAAAAAAAAAGTTGTGTCATTTGTGTCATTAAGACGAAGAGTGTTTTAATTCCATCGTATAGGCAGCGTGTATTATCACACCACAGAGGCCAAATGGTAGCAGTGATCATTATAAGCGACAAAAATTATTATTCGTAGGGAAACAAAACGACAGCAAATAAAAACGAAAAAAAAATTGTTTTCGTGATCTTAAGAACAACACAATGAAATTTATTAGAGTCATTGTCGATGGACATCGCCAACCATAAATTATCATTTAAATATACATACCTACCTACAAAAAAAAAATTATGTTAAAGATTTTTTTTTTTGGTTTCATATTAAATAAACTTTTGAATTCAGGGGTCTTCTCATATATTTACATTATATTTGGGAGACGGAAATGCCGGACACCCTCTTTTGAAATTAATAATTGCTAGTGTCAGTCTGCCATCAGTTTATCATTAATCATTTGTCAGAATGGTGTTTTAATTGGACGAGACATACAAAAATTATTTTTAAACTTAATTCCGTTAGATAGTTGCTCTTAGGGATGTGCTTTTTTTTTGTTGGAAAGGAATAGTGTTTTTATAATTATGTATTTTTCAAATACATTTTGCAAATAAATATCGTAGAAGAAGTTGCAAGCCTGCTTAAACATTTGGACACTGTCTAAGGATTTTGAGAACAAATGGTTTATGGCATCTTAACGGACTTTGAGGCGTACTCTTAGTCGAGAAGTTGTTTCTTTGTCTTCTAAGCTAACCTGGAGTTTATCTTATTCATAGACAATTTAGACCCGATTCCAAAAGATAAACTGGAGCTCCTTAAAAACGGTTGACTCTTTGACTAAGTAGTTTTTTACTATCTGTCAAAAAATGAATTGGATTTCAATGGATTGACAGGCAATAGAACTAAAATTGTAGTAGAATTCTGGGGTGGTATCGGCTGGCGATAGTTGATAGTTGATAATCAAAAACGATACTTTTGCTCCATGTAAGGTGATTATCAAATCGACAATCGTTTTTTTCCTTGTATTTCAAGTGACAGCTATTTAGGTATCGTTTTCATAGATTTTTGTGAGTAACATCTTTAATTTGGATTTAATTTTTAGAGCAAATAAATTTTGTGTAGAATATTGTCAAATAAAAACAAATACATAAATAATAGAACCGGAATGTCTACTTCAATAAGAATATTTAATAACGCGAATAGGAGAATATTGAATTCCTGGAGGTATAATAATTAATACTGCGTATATAATTCTTAATCTTAATTTTCCAATTTTTTTCAATTTTTTTTTTAATTTTGCAGTAATAGGTTGCATTGATGGAAGTCATATAATGATTCTCCGGCCTAGAGAAAACGAAAAAATGTTTTTTAACCGTAAAGGAAGAAATAGCATTAATGCAATGATTGTGAGTTAATTGTAAAAAAAAATTTATTAAACAAATTTAAAAAGCTTTTTTAAAATCTGCGACGAAAAAACAAGCGGATCATGGCTATTAATGCAAGATATGGTCGTAGTGCACATGCCAAAATGAAGAAAGGGTGGCATTAGAAAGAGAACACTTATTAAATAGCACATCATCATGGCTGTAGGATTTAATAAATATATCATGAGTTGTACTTTACGCATACTTATTTTTCAAGGAGACAATGGCTATCCCCTAGAACCTTTCCTTTTGACACCTTACAGAAGCTCCAGTGCAAAGCGCTGAGCAAAATGACGTTTCTCACTGCCAAAAACTCAAACTGTTTTATTGATCACTTTACACAGAGCAAATCAGAGTTGATAATCAAAAACGACTATCAACAAAGCGACAGTCAACAATCACGTTAGCCGATTCCACCCCTGTTTTTTACTAAATAGAGCTGCCTAATTCTGTATGAATAGCAGCTGTTTCTAGCCTGTGAGTTAACTTTAGACTCGAGGCCAGTTCGACTCGGTTCTAAAGTTTGACTATGAATATGCTCCATTGTTTCTGCAAATAAATGCGTCAATGAAACGGTCCTAAAAGTCTTTTAACTGAGCAGATTTTTAACAAACTTTTTATTACATTTTCGAATAAGAGGAAGATGAGCGGCAGATCTGAAACAGGGCTGAAATAAGTAACACTTATTATAGGATGTTATAAATAAAATCTGATCGTGACAAATCTGGCAATTCTTAAAAAAGTCATTTAATATTTTCAATCCCATCATTTCAGTTTTTAATACCCCTTTTTTATCCCCCTCTTCAAAACACAATATGTAATTCCTATTATTTTATATGGCATCTATCAGTTTCTGTATACGTAGAAAACATTAGGTTCATACAATGAAACTCAACTGACACTAATGTATCATCCTGTCTAAATTTAAAAGTAAAGAGTTGACACCCTGTCATTCTCCGCATTTCGAATCACTAATTGCATAGCGTACCGCATCTAAGTAGTAGATATATATAAAAAAAATACAAAACTCCATGACGATACACACATGACAATCTTAGACGTGATGTTACTTTTCGAATGTCAAATTCAGAAAACAACATCAGTATAGTAGCAACATAATCTGCAACAAGCGAGTCCCTGAGGTCGCCTCATCATCATCATCATGTGATATCTGAAGAAAGGAAGACATAAATTTTATCGTGTTCTTGTACAAATGCAATGCACTCACAGTCATTGTGTGTCAGAGTCAGGTTTTGTTGATGAGTGATCCCGTATTGTCAAAAATACCCGCACTAGGTGCCACATATTTTCATGTTGTTGTATATTGTATAATAATGTGCAATGCTGTTATGTCAGTTTTTATTTTTTCAATCCTTACCGTACCTAACTTATGTACAAATTGAGTTGATTCGGTATGAAGTTTAACAAAACAAAGTTGCCACTTTAATTTTTAAGGCGAAAAGAAATCATAAAATAAAAATTTAAAACGGTTGAGATTAATAAAGTGGGAGCTCTGTAATGATGTAGTGATAGTAAAATTAAATAATTCTAAGGTATCTGCCATAGAACCTGAAAGATAGATGCTGTCTTAATACAAAAATAAATTAATACCTACAAAAAATCTCTCAAAACTTTTAACTCGAATTTCTTTCATATTAAAGTGGGAGTTCTGAATGAATTTGCTTATTAAAAATATGTTTAGATAAATGTATCGATGGTATTTTCTCATCAGTAAAAAACACTAACTTATTCCATGTTGCCTATTTTGTGATCTTGATCTGAGCAATTTTACATTATTTCCATATAAAGTGGGAACTCTGCAAATTGACGTTTATGCTTGTGATGTGATGTTTCACGCACTGAATTACCATGACTTGTATTCCTATCCTTAGATACGCATGACTTGTCATCGTCAAGTCTTATAATTTACGACAAAACCGTTAATTACCTATGACATCAGCTGTTTTAAAGAAGAATTTATCGCTCAAAAATTGGAAGATCGTCATATGAAATAAGGGATGCCTCTTTCATTTTCCAAAGTTACGGTTCGTAGAAAACGATTTTCTGATAATTTTTCATTCTGTGTATATAAATTGTGTGATTCAGGAATTCTTCTGTATGAACTGCTGTTGCACTTAACGCATTTTACTGTGTGTAATGATATATCAACAACTGCGATGACAACATGAGACTTTTTGTAGAATGGTGCATTGTGAATGCTGGGGCTACCAGTAAAATCTATATAGAAGGTTTCGAGGAATATATAAAACTTGCATCATCTGATAGATAGATGAAAAAGGAGGGGTGTGTAGGTATGTTTTAATTTCATTATATATATTTTTTTGTCTTCGCACTCACTTCACTCTGTGACTGCGGGTGGTATTTTTTAATGGTAATGAGTGTGTTGAGTGTTGCTTGCATACAGCACAGGGTTTGCCTCCTGGATGGATTTATAGAGAGAGACAGAGATGTGTGCGGTTGTGTGGCAGTTTTGAAGTGGTGCATAGAGAGGCAAAAGAAATCGATTTATCTTTTCAGTATGTTGTCAGATCAGATTCTTGACACCTTAAAAATGGATATGTCAATTTTTTTTTATTTTCATTTCGTTTGGCGCATAATAGATTGAGTTGTTGATTTGTTTATTAATGGTGTGGCAAAGCGATAAGATATTCAGCGAGTGTGGGGGATTTTTTTTTCTTCTTTCGGTTGATTTATTGGCGGAAGTAGATATTATTTTATTAGATATTTGAGTTTAATAATTTTTTTTTGTGATAGGTAAGGTATACTATGGGAATCTAATGATTAATTAGTTGACATTTAATCATGATATGCATATCTACTCACTTTATAATCTGAGAGCTAAAGATAGATGGAACGAAATCTTATATATTTTGAATCTTAATTAGCTTGCTGAGTGCAGATTAGAAAAACGATATTCATGTGCAATATGAAACTGCACAGGGTAGTCTAATTGGACCAGTATTGTTGAATATTTTTTTTTTAAATTAATGATATATCAGACTTATTCTTTGATTCTGAGTGGCTTTTGTGTGTTCAAGATTTAATGCTTTAAAGACAATATTAATGTGCAATCTGGAGTACCACAGGGTAGTCCTGCAAGGCCAGAATTATTCTTTTTTCAAATTGAAGAATGCTGGCAATGCTTTCTTTATGCGGACGATTTTGTGTTTCAAAGACAATTTCATGTGCAATCTGGAGTACCACAGGGTAGACCTATAAGATCAGAATTATTCTTTTTTTTAAATTCTTGATTTATAGAACATTTTTGGCAATGCTTTCATTTTCGAATGCTTCTTTATGCGAACGTTATGGTTCAAATATAGGTGATATTCATGTGAAATCCAGAGTATCACATCGTAGTCCTGCAAGAACAGTGTTATTCCTGCTAGCGTTACAATCGCGAAGTCTGTACAAGGTTTAAAATCAATAAATGTTTAAATCCACAAATTTAATCAAAGAAAAAAAACACCCTTTATTTATTAAAATTCTATCCATAACATCTTTTACCAATTCTGGCACATGTGACTATATTAATAAATGAATATCAGTCATACCTACTTCGTTTTAAATTAAATGTCACCAGACTTGTGTACCTCACTATCACCTCCAGTCATTCACTAACCATATTTATAATCGAATTGATTTTGATTTAATAGATTCTAAATAGGTATACCTATATAATAACAACACCATACAAATATCTTGACATAATTTTATATTAGCGATTTCATTGGAATAATAAACTTTAAAATATACGAGCATTATATGATGACGCAAGTTCGATTTTTGTTTATAACGAACTGTGGGTAATAAATATATGTTAATTTTTTAATAGCTTCCACTAAATCTGATAAACTAATTGATTTATTATTTGGTTTTGCCTTTCCTATTCTCGGCGTCATCGTCGTTGTCTGTCATTTGGTCGTTTTTTTTTTGTTTTATTTTAGGTAAGACATAAAATAAATAACAAACATTGATTGAATACGATCAATCAAATTATATAAAAAAAACATTATTTCTCGTGTCAATTTGATTATCTATGCAAATTTGAAAAATTAGGGTATTCAATAATAATGATGTCAAAATTGTGTTCCGTGAATACGTTCCACAAAGTTTTTCATGGACTTCTATCCTTTTTTTTTGGTTGAATAAGATTTTTCTAATATAAAACAATTCTAAGTAATTTTTTTCTTTGATAAAAATAATATTTAAGCCATAAGCACGGATAGTAATTTTTTTTTTTGATTTTTTGTCTTCATACAAAAATGCATCTCCAGATGAAATCACATTCTTTAATAACAATATTACTAATTTATTAATTTTACAGAAGACGTTCAACACCACATTTCTAAAATTTTTAAAAATAATTAACCAAAATTCATTTAATGCATATTTGCTGCCATCAAAGTATAACTATGAGCCCACTAGTGTAAGTAACAATTTTTTTTTTGTATTTATCATTCAGCAATCAATTTATCAAAATTGTAATCGATATCGATACATCATAATCAAAAAGAGCAACCAACGATATAGTATAAACTTTCTGGCATTGGCAAGTAAATCTCCACATTTGAGTGGGCAAATCATATAATATGCCCCTGGCTTTTTTATTCTATACACATACACACGTTTGGGTAATTCGTTTACTCCAGTAAATCAAGACATTTTACTATGGATCGAAGGGGAACTGAGACTGATTCGGTTGTATTGGAAGAAATCCACCCACTTTCACGCCTACTTTTTTTATATCTTTGTCTCTAGGAAACAATTTCAATAATTTGCCAGACATTTGAAAATATGCTCTTACAGCCATTTTTAAGAATTATATTTTAGTAGTGGTTTCTCGGAAACACACTTACGATTTAAATGAAATTTTCAATATTTATTTTTATTATGAATAAGTCGACGCGACGGATTTTACTAAAATATTTTTACATTTTCTTACAATTCAAAAAAATTTTGAGTATTTCATTTAAATCGGTTAGACCATTGGACGTGGCACTCCAAAATCCAGCCTCTTAGAAGGTCCAAAACTGCACTCGTATTGGCCTGCAAAAACTTTAGTTTGCCCAATTTTTTTTCCACTTAAAATCTTTATTTGACTGGACTAATATAACTCACTAATGGTTTTTTGCAGGATCTATGTATTTATGTGCCAAACGCAGTTTATGAAGGTGGCAAACAGAGGATAGAGGGTATTTGTGCGGAATGATTTTAGCTAGCCCTCGATTGCTTATTGAAAATCAAACTCAATTCGTTATAATGTTAAAGTTATTAATGCTATTTTGATTGATTGCCTCCGTGGCTGGATCGCATTAGTTTGTAAAACATGCATGAAGGTAGGTTAGAGTGATACAATAATTGTACACTCCGTGTTACTTGATTAAGATTGCATTGCATGTTTGACTTTAAAATTTTATATTTCCATTGTTTTTCTTTATTTTTTTTTAATTCTTAATTTTTCTTTCGTTTTTTTTCGTTCTTTTTTCTTTGTTTTTTCGTAATGTGAAATTTTATGAAGTGTATACATTTTGAAACGTATTTTTTCCAATCATTTGTGAAAAATGTCTTTAATTTTAATTTTTATATATAAAGATGTATCTTTGAGAAAGTTTAGGAACGTATATTGAATCCAATTTTAAAACTAAACTTCGTTAGAATTTTTTCATTTTCTCAAAATTTTTACCTGGGAGAAAAATTCCGAGGGAAACAAAATTTCCCGTGAAAGTGTCGATAGACCCCATTGTTTAACTAATTTTTGTATGGAATCAAAACTACAGTGAAAAACAGTAAACTGGACTGTTCCTCGATTAATCAACATAAACATCTGTCCGTCAATTCAAAAATAATACAAAAAAAAACAGAACTTACTTATTTGCAAGAGTGTTCACCTTTCAAACGACATAACTTAACCATACTAAACACTCATTACCTACTGATGGCATATCAAATTTAATGTGCAATCAGATTGCGATTAAATGATTTATTAAGCCGCCAACTTATGGTTATTTTTCTGACAGAATTTTGACAACGCCCTTTTAAATTTTGTCGTTAACAAGCCATCAACTTTTAAGTAAGTTTTAAAAAGAAATATATACAAATACATATTTATATGACTTCTCAATAACCGTTATGGTCCGTTGACTTGGCGTAATTGCGATTTAAATCGTCGCTTCGCCGTACAACAGCACTCAAGCTATACTCTCGCACTCTTGCAAAGCAGCCAAAATGAAACCCACACCACACCCATGTTTCTCACGAATAAAATTACAATAATTATTACGAACGATGGAAATCGTGTTAACCTCAACCGCACACAATCGTCGTAAAAATTTAATCAGATTTCCATTTGTCAAATCGCCTATTTCTTGTTCATAGCTAAGGTATGCCAACTCTCTTTCTTATAAGACGTTTTGATATTTATTTTTTTTTTCTTGTTTTTGTTGTTGTTGTTTTGAAATGTCGAAAATAATAATAAATTATTTTGACCTGACCACAGTGGCGTAGGCATTGTATAATATATAGCAACAGTGGTCGTATGTTATTCGATTACACTTTGACAAGAAATCAGTTTAGTCAAAAAGTGTAAATTGAGTTTAATTGAGTCGGTGTCAAGCTGTGAGTGTTTTAATATTAATTAATAGGTAAGATTTTATAAGCTTTTGCAATTTGAATAAGCTTTTATTTTAATTTAAGTTTTTTTTTTCTTCTCTGGTTTGTTATGTTGCTTTTTTTTTTGCTGTGTCGTTAATTTATTAGATCATGCTAATAAGAAGTAGAGATTAGTCTGATGGCCAATTAATTGTGAATACATTTTAGCACGAACTGTTTTGTTGCGACTTTAACGATGGTGATGATGATCTGATTTTATTCATTATTCTGCGGATATTTAATTTAATTGGCTTGTGCATATCAATTTTTTCATATTATATTGTATTTTTTTATACAACAACTGGACTGTCAAGTCCTTGTATTTTGACATCTAGACTTATTTATGGGCTTGGGCTTACTTCAGATTGATTTTTTTGAAATCAATTAAGATACCACCAATTTGTTTTTAAATCTTTAAGTTGAATGCGGTCGATTTGTTTTTGGGATACGCTTCATAAACTTGACAGGAAATAATTTAAGAAAAACTTTTTGTGGTGCGTTCACATTGGTCTATGAGAATTTATTATGGAAATGAAGAATTTTTTTTTTTTTTCATTGCCATCGGTAGATATCATATAGGAAGCTTAAATCCTAGTTTTCGACCATCAACAGGGTTGTCGTAGTTTTGATTTAAAGAGTGATTCAGGGCTTTGTTATTTTCTAAATGGAATTTGTAATCGATAGAATTTTGTAAATATAAGAAACTTTTAAAAACGGAGTGAAAATTCAAAAAAATGCAATATCAGAAAATTATAAAATCAATTTTTGTAAGTTTTCTTTTTAATTTTTTTTGCTATATTCAAAACTCTCGTGAGGTTTTCAAGAAGAATAATTTATCTAACTCATCTGGTTTTGAATATAGCGAATCCTGAGTTACCTCTTGCAATCAAGGTGGTGTTGATGTTCGAAAATTCGGGTTTATGCTTCCTATTTGGTATTCTAACAAATTCGACAAAAAATGTTCTTCGCTATTTGCACATAAAACACATAGTGCAGTGGGTCCAAAAATTCTGCATTTGATAAATGGTCTACATCTAGATAGTTTAGATGGTCTAAAAGATATTTTATTTTAAATGATCTGAACAGTTTTGTTTGTTGTATTCCACATTCGCGTAGTACGGCTAAAAAACGAATCCCTGTACTTGACAGTACGACCGAAATTGGGTTCAAGAGTAAACTGATGAGCATTCCTGGAAGCGCCAATATTACGGTTGAATCGTTTAAGGGGAGGAATGCAACTGGCTATTTCATTTGACCATCTTACCGTAAAAGTAACGATAAAAAAAGTGAGAGACAGGAAACGTTACGCAGGTTTTCTAGTGACGTAAAGGTATCGACGATGTTCCTGTCTCCGATAATTTTGAAGGCTCGTCTTTGTATACTGTTCAAGAGGCTTAAGTAAGTTCCTGGAGCGCCAGCCCAGAGAAGGGAGTAGTCTCAAGCTTTGGACGTATATAACTTTTATAAATAATAGCCAGATCAGAAGGGGAAAAGAATTTCTTGCATCTCCAAAGGAAACCTAAACATCTTGCGACATTTTTGGCGACGTTAAGTATGTGATCATTCCACAAAAGATGGTTTGTGAGACACATACCTAAAATCGCAAGCTGATTAGTTTCATCGATGCAAGTGCCACTTATAGATAATGGCAGGGGGGGGGGGTATGTCTCGCTTTAACGACACAAGGCAACATTTAGTTTTCGAAGCATTAAATTCTACGCGATTTCTTAATCCCCATTGTACACTGTTTTCTAAGTCAGAATTTAATGTACTCATCATATTTTGTAGTTTCAGTTCCACGTCCGAAGAGCAGGGATGTAAATCTGGGAACGAATATGCAAAGCTAAGGGTACTATCGTCATTGAAACAATTTAAGGGATAAGTAGTTGCAGACAGGAGATCATTAATGAAAATAAGAAAATAGGTCGAGGACAAAACAGAACCCTGTGGCACACCAGCATTTATGTTGTGGGTTTCAGACTTGAATCTGACTAATACTACTTGTACAGAGCGATTCGAAAGAAAGTTACTTATCCAACGAAGAAAGGTTTCATCGATACCAAAAGCACTCATTTTCGATAAAAGAGCAGGATGCCAAACTTTATCAAATGCTTTAGAAATATCAAGTGCAATAATCTTACTCTCTCCAAAACGATGTAAAGGGTGTAAATAAGGTTAAGTAATTAGATACATTGAAACAGTCTAGATAAGCTATCAATTTGAACCTTAACTGCTATGCTAACACTGCTAAACAAGATTCTTGTTACAAGAACCAAAATGATTTAGTCTGCTGAGCCCGAATAGGTTCCCAGATTTTTTCCCCATATCACTTCAGGTTTTCGGGGTATACCCATTTGGAAATTCTAAATTATTAAACAATTAAGATAAGCGACATAAAAGTGGCAAAGTGAACTAAGTTATATTTCTTTTATTATTTCTTTCATGATAATATAATGATTGCATTACTTAAAATGCCATAAAAGCGCTAGTAAAAAGTAGCAATGTTACCCATGCTACTAAAAATTCTTAATTTTTTTTTACTAAGCTGAAAGTATGAGAACAGCAATTAAGTTTTTATAACATAGAATAGTCATTAGAGAAACAATTTTAATTTCAGACTATACGTTTGCTCAAATGCTAATTAATTATAATTGAAATAACAATTTAATATAATTATAAACTTCACACGAATATACCACAAATTCATAACTAATTCTGCCTTCTTGTATATGCAAATATTTATTGTTCACTCCCATCACCACACACAGATACACCATCTCATCATCTCTTTGATGACATATTCAAACATTATAATAGATTAGTAAACATGACACTTCTTCTGTGTTCTCTTCAAAGAATGCCGCAGCCAAAGACAAGAAATTTTCAACAGAACATCCAGCAAATTCTGTCACTTATTTATACAAAAAAAAAACCTTAGACCTCCAGAGCTAGACAAAGTGTCATCATAATAGTCATCTCATCATCACATCAAAATCACGTGTAGGTACGTGTTGAGGATGTCATCGTTTGTCATCAGCAGCGGCAGCAGCAGCTGGAGGCAGTTAGTCGTATATAGTCCTCTACAGCTTCCTTAGTAGGTACGCAAATAAACAATTCACCTTATAGATACAAAACGCATGCAAACCGAAAATTAATATTTAATTGCCAGGGCCAGATTGAACATTGAAAACGCCTGTTTTGTCTCTTTTTTTGTTTACATCCTAAGTACTTTTAAGGCCCAAATTTATATAGTCATTTTTACAATTTGAGAATGAGTCCATAAATTGCTATATAAAGAAGGTTCTCATTATAAAAGAACTGTTTTTACGGCCTCGAAAGCCCTGGGCCCTCCACGTTTGAGAGTACTCCGGGCACCCAGAGTTTATTTTTCTTGAAAAACAAATCCGTTCGAAGGGCGTTGCTGTCCGTTTACCTCAAAGTATGAACAACTGTTATAAATTGTTATATTAAGCAGAACTCTTTTTCAACCTCAAAACTTTTAATCTAGGGCCCGAAATTTCTTCGCTAAGGGGCACTCAAAAATTCTACGAAAGTCCCATCTGTTAACGCTGCCCCTTATGTTGCTTAGATTATTTTGCACGCCTTTTAGCTCATCGTGTTTCATGCCCATGGCTGATGCGGTCCTGAATATTATCACAATGTCATCGCTAAGCTTGTGTGTATGGTGGAGGCCGTTCGGGTGGTTGACGGGTAAAAGACATCTTTACAAAACACAAACAACAAAAAAACATACTGAAAAAAAATCTATACAAAACTGTCAAAACACCCGGTAAAATGTTGTAAATCAAGAAAAATGTTAAATGCGATTGTGTCAGATTTTTATTTATTTATTGCATGCCGCGCTTATTTTATGGAATGTATATTTCCTCCCCTCCTCATCCTCACTGAACCACAAAACATCATACTATTCACTCTTTAACTCTTTCGTTGAATTCCAATTTATAATCATAATTTATATCATTTGTTTTTTTTTTCTAGTTCTTAAAAATATAATTTTTTGTATTTTATTTTTTATCAGTTTTTCGATGTCTAGTTGGTTGAAGTTTTGAAACAGAGAAAAAAGGGGGACGTTATTTTGGTGTGTTGTGAGTTGTTTCAACAAGAAATTATAACGACAACGACATTGTTATTTTTATTTTTAATGAATTACGACCTAATAATTCGTTTGGTAATTCTGCAGAACAATTTAAAGATTCATTAAGACTGGAATGTTATGAGCATGACGAAAAATGATGATGGCAATTAATTTTGAATAAAATATAAAATTTTTGAAATAATTAAAAACAACGATAAAAAAAAAATACATCTACATAATGAAATAAACAAAAGACACATTAATCTGACTTTATTGGGGGAATTTATGGAATTTTTAAAAATACCAACTTACTTAATGCAAAATGCCTTTCCTACCAATGCTAAGTTGGTCACAGATTAATTATAATTTTAATATCATTTGGTTTGAAATTTGAATTTTTAGTTCCAAAACGAATTTTAATGTCGCTTCTATTAATGGAATTATCTTTGGCCGACATTTTTCCAATGGAGTTTTATATTTTTTACAGATTTTTGAAGGTACATAATGGATTCATTTTTTTTACATATGTATAGTAAAGTGGTGAAGCTTGAAATTTTGTTCGGGTTCGGGTTCCAAAGTGGGGTTAGGCAGGGCTGTATACTATCACCAATATTGTTCCTGTTGGTGATTGCAGCTTTGTCGATGGGAAGCGGAGGAATTCAGTGGACTCTGCTATCATACCTCAAGCAGTCAAGGACCTTGGACTACACTTACTCTCCCATAGAATCACGGGAGCTCCATCAGATTACAACAAAGTTAAGAGAGAAGCTACAATCAAAATGGCAAAATTCTTCATCTGTTCAAATAAATATGTACATGTTTGTATTTCTGGACAACTAGTTGAGATGGTAGACATTTTTCAATATCTTGGGTGTAGTGCCTTTACTGATGGCGGAACCGAACTAGATATTCGGCCCTATCGAGGTAACCTTCGGAGCGGAACTTTCTCCGCAACGCATACTTCGTCGGAGATTCTATTTCGCGTCAAAGTAGCTGTCAATGCTGTCATCGGAAAAAAGAAAAACTTCCGCGCCAAGAACTTGTCGGAGGACTTCGGAGAAAGTAAAGTAAAGTACTTCATCGCATGCAAATAGCATGCGTTTAATTTCGTCGGAGAGAGTTTCCAATCAGCTGATCGGAGAACTACCTCGAAGCAAAATGTCTACGATTTGTACAATTTCGGAGAGAATTCCGCTCCGACGGTTATCTCGATAGGGCCGATTACATTCGAATCAGGAAAGTAAAAGCTGCGTTCTGAATATTTTCCAAAATATAGAGAAACAATTCTGTAAGCTTAAAGACTAAGCTACGACTGTTGAGTCTTCTATCGGTGCAGCACTTAAAAAGTCGAATTCGCTGTCACAAGAAAGCTTCAAACGTTCTCAAATAAATATCGTCGAATAATCTTGAGGATTTTCTGGCTGAACCGTATCTTCATTGCGTGGATTGGCAATACACTTGAAGGGGTGCTGCAATTGAACCCCATCTCGCAGGCGGATGAGTGAGCCTACATTAAAACACTTGGAATTACTTAGCAGAAATTATTTAGCAGAAACATTGGTATTTCGTAAGCACATACGATTTGACAATCGTGTAAACCCAGATTTAAACGAAGAATAACTTCTGATACAATTCGGATCTGTCTGGTCTATGTCCAATGGTAGTTCCTATACCAAAATAAAGATAAGTGAATTCAGTTTTGGAAAGTATAGTCTTCCTGGACTTTTGACCGTTGAATATTTACTGTTTAGTATCTACCATTCCGAATCCATACTCATAAAAGAAGTTTTTTTTACGAGATGAGAAATGGAAACAAATGAATTAAATAAAAAAACGGCAGTTTATTTTTCTTTTAATAATATTTTTTCATTTTATTTTCTTGTTTATTATTTTTTCTTTCAAATTCGAAATTTAAAATCTTAAAATCTAATGCATTAATAATAATTATTTATTTACTCTTTCTCAATAAAAGCAATTCTCTTCATTTATTTATTGAAACAATGCAATTTTTTATATTAATTTATATGATACAGCAATTTTTTTTTATTTTTAATTTTTTTTTTCTTTAGATTATATTTTCATTCATATATATTTTTTATTTCTGTTTACACTTTATCAAGTCTTTTTCTATTTACATAAATTCTTTTATTATAAAGAAATTTAAACTTAAAAATAAAAACAAACAAAAATTATTTAAAAAAAAAATATTTTTAATTTCATAATTAATTTGTAATATTTTTTTTCTTGTTTATATATTTGCTTTTTTTTTTGTTTTATATCCTTTGGCGGAGTTAAAATTATTTAATAAAAAAATAACGTAATCAAATTCATGATTTAGATTTAATTTAAATCGCTTTTTTTTGTTTGCGAATTATGTTAAAACAATTTTTTTCAAAAAAAAAAAAAAACATTCTGTTCTTTATTTTTTATATTATCACAGGTGAATCTTCCGATTTGAAAATCAGAAGCAAGATGCTCTAAGTTTCCGGTTCATCTCTTTTTTTGTTTTTGGTATCCAGTTTAGAGGTGAGAGGGCTTATTGGCTTTTTGCCATAAACAACTTATTGGTGCACCGTAGCTGATCCAATTCGCTGGCCATACATTGCATATGGGGAATAGTAGGGCCCAAGAGCGGCGGCAGCAGCTGCTGGATTGAAACCACCACCACCTCCAAATGGTGAGGGTAGGGAACCTGGTTTGGCGTATGGATGGTAACGAGCTGCAGCAGCAGCTGCTGCTGCAGCGGACATGGGACTTAATGGAGCATTGGGATAACCACGTTGTAATGCCGACGGAGGAAACAATGAACTGAGCAGTGACTGGGTCTGTGATTGTGCTAGAGCTGCGGCAGCAGCAGCTGGATCGGACAGGTTGCCTGTGTGGGTGCGTAAGTGCGAGAATAGTTCGTCGGATGTGTTAAAACGCTTGCCGCAATACGAGTCCCCAGCGATCCAGCTGCAGACGTATGGCGATGAACGCATTTGGGCGGCAGAAGCAGCTGCAGCAGCAGCGGCCGCTGAGTACGGATGACCTGGTGGCAGAGATCCAGCCATCGATGCAGCCATCGCTAGACCATATTTCTGATGTTCACACTGTGTGCAGCCACTTGGACATGGGGCACCCATGAGCATTTGTTGAGTGTGTTGCGAGTAGGGGCATCCCGGGCAATAAGGGTCTTTGCAAACTGGAACAATAGCTTCGCCACCTGATGGAGTCTTTATCCTCTGATAGCTGATGTATGGATTGGGATTACCTTGACCTCCGGGATATCCATTAGCAGCTGCAGCAGCCAACATAGCTGCATGATGATGGGCAGCATATCCATTACCAAATGGTGGACGAAAAGCGGGATTGGCATGCTGCTCCATACCGGGTGGACAGCAAAGCGCCGACAAAGGGTTCAATGGTCCATAAGGCCCGGCACTGTTCTTATAAGCCGATGGGTGTCCATGAAGAACTTCCATTCCCGACCTGACAATGGGGCTTGCCCCACGCTGAGACGAACCCGAAGGAGACACAGTCTTCCGATTATCACCATTTGGTGTTGATTTACCATTCATATGGTGTTCGTCTGAAGTTCTTGTTACACTAATTTCAGGGCTGCAATTGGACTTGTTGCGTGATGGAACTCGACCACCACAATCACTTGAACTCGAGCTCTTTGAACTAGGACGTTGTTGTTGTTGTTGGTGTTGCTGATGTTGCTGTTGTTGATGTTGCATTTGCTGTTGTTGTTGTTGTTGCTGTTGTTGATGGTGTTGCTGTTGTGAATGATCCTCAGACTTTGTCATATGTTGATGATTCAATACATTGGCTTCATATGGCTTGAAAGCTAACTTAATCTCAGTCGAAGCTGCTTGTGGTGTACTTGATTTGGGTGTTTTCACTTGTGATGGTGATTTCGATGTTGATGATGAGGATGAAGACGACGATGAAGAGGATGATGATGAATCATTATGATTACCACCAGCATTCTTTTTCTTATCCATACCCAAAATTGGTTTGACAGCATTTGAATCGGCACCAATTTGACTGCAAGTCTGAGCCAGAAGTGCAAGCGGGGATTTTTTTGAATCCATCTGGAAATAGCAAAAGAGAAAGGGGAGGATTTAGTTTATGTTTTAATAATGTTTTGTTATTTATAATATCATTTTTTAAGTTGATTTAAAGATTTTTTGTTTATGTTTTTATTTGAGTTTGGTCACATGTGATTCTGGGTTAACACAATTGACAAAAAATATTTCAGAAAGATTTAAATCATTTATTGACATACACACAGCTTTGTAAACGCGATATGATTTTTAATTTGTTTTTGTATTTGCATAGGTATCAATAATCCTAAATATTCATTAAACAAAAATTAGCCTGGATTTTTTACTTGCCATCAAAAAAGGGTACATGACCAAAGTTTTTCGTTTCAGTAAAAAAAAAATGTTAAGTGAAACTTTTTTGATTTTTAAACTTTGTTTAACTTTAGACGGTCCTTCAAGCACTATCCAAATTCCGAAATCTATGAGTAAACTTCATTCTCCTTTGCCTAGTTGCTTTCTTCCTATTTTCTCCACTTAGCCTGTGTGAATTCAAACAGTTCTGATTCGTCAAATCGACCTAATATTCTATAATCTGTTGTTTTCAAAACTAAAGTATCATTTATTAAGATAAGTACATATACTATTAAACCACTATATTTAACTAGGCAAAGAAAATTTTTCAAATTGCAACCTGAGCATGACGTTATCATTCTAAGATCCAATTTTTCAGTGTGAGATCATAGCTAAATCCTACTTAACTCATCAAATATGTTGGGTTAAGTTTGGATTAACTAAATTAATCTGGCTGTAAGCAAGATTAACTTACGATGGTTTAACTTACAACTGAAATCTTCAGTCTTATAAATAGTGCATTTAAAAGACTTGCTATCTAACAGGTGCTATGTTATCAGTTGCTTCGGTTTCTTATTTCGAAAAATTTTTGAAATAATAGAAAACCTGAAATATTTGAACTTAAAAATTATAGAAATGATTTCTGGAAGCAACAAGGAAAAAAATAACAAACCCAAGATGCCATTTTTATTTTTAAAAATGTTCAAGAAATCATAGGCCTATAATGTCTTCCAAATTTTTATATCTTATTTTATTTTGGGCAGAAAACTGTATTCATATAATATAAATTAATAAAAATAAGGAGAAATCTATTAGAAATTCAAGAAAAGTTTTTTTTTCTATTCGAAAAGGTATTCATTATCTCTTTTGACAACCACCGACGGCATTTTAACAATTAAAATAATTGCCGTCGGAAATTTTTGTTTTATTTCTCTCATCAAGATTTTTTTTTATGAACCATTTTTTATAGAAAATAAACAAATTTTTAATTTATTATATATGTAAGAATGTTTAGAACTTTTAAACTTGTTTTAGGACAATTTAGCTAAACATCACTTAAACTATTTTGTTTCTATAACCTATACCTACCTACTTACCTAATTAATTTTTTTCGTAAACTGAAGAAGAATATCCTATCAATAGGTAAAAAAATAATGTGGAATCCAAGCTTTTGAAACAAAATATTTTGTGCTACATTTTTAAGAAATTTTATTTTAATGGAATTCTAAACCAATCTTTTTTTTTTTTTTTTGTTTTTTTGGATATTCATCTGTTTTTTTTATCAAATAAATAAACCTGCGATTTAAAACCAACTAGGCACTAAATTAACTTTTTTTTAATCCTTAATGTTTCTTTTCATTTTATTTAAAAAAAAAAATAGTGACAAAAAAAAACGTATCTTGTCAATTTTTTTTTAAATATCAAACTCAATTTAACTTAAGATGTTAATTTCTGACAAAAAAAAATATGAACAAAAATTGATCATCATCAATTTTCCCATTTGTATCTTCTATCTTCGAAAATATCTAATTGAATACCTACAACAAAACAACTTGCACAAACAAACTAAATAAAAACAATAACAAAATTAAAATGAAAATGTATCATTTTCTTTTGAAATTTTTATCTCAAGTACCCTCTTAAAAAATTAGGTAGGTACCTACCTAGTATGTATCTTAATAATAAAAAAAATAAAATTAATCTTGAAACTAACCGTATTTGGTAATGGTGATAGGTAATCCGGTTGAAGATATTGATTGTTGCCGATGGTAACAACACCACCGCCACCTTCTAAGACAACCATATTTTTATTGTTGTTGTTGTTGTTATTTAAAAAATAAGATGAAGATATATTGTAATCCTTTTAAGTGTTTAAAATGTACGCTGTGTAGAATAGTATAATAATAATCCACAGGGAATAATATTTTTAAGATGTTATCCTTTTTTTATTTCCACAAGTCACAATGTTGTTTTTTTTTTATTTCTGATTATTTTTTTTTCTCTCAGTGTAGATATTCACTTATCACATAAATCACTTGGTTTTAGTTTTTTTTTTTACCGAACCGGCAATTTCTGTATTTTTTTTTTCTTAATGGGAAATATCTTTTTTTTTTTTGTATTTTCAAGTTTTGACACGGTCTTCCAATGGACGTATTTGGTATTCCGAAAAACAAGTCTTAACGCAAGGAAAGTCGCACTCGAACTGAATCTAGAATATCAACCTCAACTAGTCTTTAGCTCGTCTGAAAAGTATCTGAATTTGAGAGTATCTAAGTTTAAAGTATTTGAAGGAAAAGAAGAGGGAAATGTAAACCAGAATATCAACAACAACAAAAAATCTCTCTCTCTTTCAGTATACATTATTTGTATGAGTGAGAAAAAATTTTCAACTTCTGAAATATAGAGAAAGAGAGAGAGTAGTCAATTACCTGAAAAATTCCAACATGGCGGCTTTTTATCCAATCAAGTGGCATGCGCTCGAAGTGGGGGTAAGACCACTTCGATGTATTTCATAGATTTCGTGAGAATTTCAATAAAATTCCCAAACTGAGAATGACTCTCTTTCCCGAGGCAGATTACAATAAAATTATCTCTTTTGTGAGAATTCTCATCCCCTCCAATAGTTGAATTTAATCACCAATCACAGCGGACCGGCGCAGTGTTGCCAATTGTATCTCATAGATATGAAAATTCTCAATTTTAATTTTTTGTTCGTGTTGTTGGTAGTAAAGATAGGTTAAATATGGGTATATTCATTTTTAACCTGATAATTTGCTGTAAAATAAATTTTTATGTAAAAAAAAATTAAATTAATTTGTTTATGAGGTGGTGTTGGTGGTTTTGTTGGAATTCTTTTTTTTTTTTGTATTTTGTATTTTTGGGGGGTTGGGTCTGGTATACACAACAATTAGTGGTTCTGAATTTGTGTGTGGGGTCGTCATCGTAGCTCGTCGAGATATAGTAGTTATGATGGAGAAAAACATTTGATTTGAAATTGAACTCTGTTAATTATGTGGAACTAAAAAGGTGGTGGTGGTGCGCGCTCGGGGTATATGCAACTAGAGGAATTAATGAGGCATTTTTCACTTCAGTTTTTTTTTTTGCATTTTTGTTGGGGAATTGTTGATTGGATTTTGATGTAAATTTTTTTTTGTTGGTCGATTCTATAGGTGGTTCACCGCCACTGCCGGTCGCCGCCGCGACCACCTCGCGGCTGCTTGTTGGTTATGTTGTGTTTGTCGAGAGTATCTATGGCTTTTTAACTTAATGAAATTAAAATTAAGTGGGCGAACACAGGTGATGATACAACGATTAGTATGTTTATGTTTATTTTTTTATGTTCATTTAAATATAAGTATGTATGTAGGAATATAAGGGTAGAGAGAAGAAGAGCTGAGCTGCGTACCTAGTCAAATCGATTTAGTGGTAAAATGCAAATTAACCAGAGAATTGTGGCGGTGTAGTGGTTGATTATTATGGTTTTAATGTTATTTTAATTTTTTTCGGTATTTTTATATTTTTTTTTGAAAATGGGGGAACATTGAAACATGTTAGCTGGTTAACCTATAAATATTTTCTAGTAGATGTAGAGGTATATTAAATTATGTTCATTTTAATAATACAAGAGAATTAAATTATTTTCATTTAATACCTATTTAATTTTTAGGTTATCTAACCGGATTTTCTTTTGATATGCACAAGTGTACCTACAGTTTTTTTTATTTTGATGGAAATACATAAATAACAGTCAAAAAAAGAACATCATAGAAATATGAAGATTTATTATTTTTATTTGTGTGGGTTTTATTTTTATTTCATTTTTAAATCCTCAAAAATATACATAGATACCTAAGTATACTTATACCTACCTATTTTTAAAGTTTAAATGTTAATTTTTGTTTTTCTTTTTATTATCAATTTGAAGATTTATTTTATTTTAATACAAATTAGAAGTTTAGCCATTGTCAAGTTTTTGGTGGGAAAGATTGTTAAGTGCCTATTTATGCTAATTCATTATTGTGATGATAACAATAAGATTAAGGTTATATATGTTTGATGTTGTTGCATTAAAAAAAATAGACATTTATGATAATTATTGTACTAAATTGTGCATTTGGTTTCACTTTTGCATAATATTAACATTTTATATATATAAAAAACATCTTAGCAATGATGGGTTAGGGTTTCAATATCAATAGACGTTCTAGAATAAAAATTTTAATTCAGCTAAATCTGTTCCCAGCGGTATTCTACTAATTTCATTGATTTTCCATCGAATAATAATTGTTTACTTAAATGGCGCCCAATGGGAAGCACGCACCTTTGTACCACATTGAAGATTTTGGAATGGAAGGGCACAGGGTCTCCACTACTCCTACGCGCTGGAGATGTATTTCAGCTCTCTCCACCTCAACATTGAAGAGAACAACCTTTGCTTCCCCTATTTGACTGTCAATATCTAGGTCGGTTCTTCCATCAGTAGAAAAACTACTCCCATGATATTGAAAACTTGTTCAACTTGTCCAGAAATATCTCTTGAACAGGTGAGGAAGTTCTGCGGCTTTAGTCCAACGATTTCAGCGTCCCTCTTGATCCGTGTTCACAAAGCTGCATATACATCACTAACAAACAGTAACAGTATTGGTGACAGTACACAGCCTTGCCTGTCCCCATCGGATTTCAATCTCTTCTGACAACCTTCCGTTTTGCAGAATGTGATATTTGGATCCATCATCATCGGATAAATTTTTTTAAGCGTTCGAGCTTTTTCAAATTCGATGATGATCCACAGGAAGGAAAATTCCTGCATTTTCTGCGTCGAGTGTTCCTTCTAAGACGATTCTTGCAATTATCTTGACTACTGCAGGTAGCACGCAAATTCCTCTCCAGCTCTCGCACTGCTTAAGGTCTTCTTTCTTTGGGAGCTTGGCTATCATTCCCTTTTTCATTTTTCAGAAAAGCTCTGTTTCCCAAGCGTGGGGCAGTAGTTGTTGGCGCTGCAGTGTAGTGAATTTGCTAACTGCAGGCTTCTCATCTATTTTCCCGATTCTTCCATTGATTTATTTTAACTCGACCTCGGATTTGGTAAATTAGTCCATTAATTTGTCGGATTCTTACATTTGTTTGCTAGATGATTCATCCATAGATTTGAGTGTGATCACTGATGAGTCCGTAAATTTGCCGAATTCATCCTCGATTTTCTTGATTTTTGATTTAATAATTTTTAATTTAATTTAATTTAACTTGAAATATATAGTCACTCTAGTATTGATTTGTATATTCAAATATCCCTCACATAAATCTGACAATATTTTCTATCATAAATTTCTCAAGGAGATTATTAATTCGTGATAAAATTTTGTCTTAAACAATTTTCTAATAAACTAACAAATAAAAAAAAAAATTCCTGTCATAATTCACATCGTAGAAAGACCATAAAAACAAGAAACCTACAATATATGAATTCAAGAAAAGACTTTAGCAGGGTCATAAAAATCATATTTCACATATAGTCTTGAAAAAAAAAAAAATAATATACCATTCTTTTTTGTTATTTATGATGCGTGCTCAAATTTCGTCCTTAAAATTCCATATAAAAGAATATACCTAAAGGAAGGTACCTATATACGAGAAGGAACAAAACATACCATAATGGCTGACAATATCTTTATTAATGACTGTCAACTGTTCGGTAAGATAACATCTTTCCTCTCAACAGACTTTCATAAAATAATAAAAAAAAAAAAACAAACACATAAATATCTCCCAAGGACATTAAGCATCATCCAGTAAAATATATACACCATCACACCATATCTAGAGACACACGCATGTTGTGTTATTTCGAGAAGATTCAACCATCCAGCCAGCTCGGCCAGCATCCTGAATCTCTGAACAAACAATAGAAAAACGCGTCACGTTTCTTCCAAAAATATTTTTTGGTGTTTTTGTTTCTTCTTTTTCTTTTTCTTCTTCTGCTGCTGTAGCTATTTACCTTTCTTTCATGTTCCATTGTTTGTATTGTTAGTTTTACCAAGAGATTTATGGATGCAGTTGCAAAAAAAAAAAAAAGATATCCCTAACCACCCAACGGCGTTATTGGGATCATCTTTTAACAACATCGAACAATTTTGCTTTCCCGCAAGGACAATAAAATTAGTTGAATGGGCGAGGATAATTGTTTTGTTTGTCTCATGGTGTTTTTGTGTGTGTAAAATAGAATGATATAGGTAGGTATAGGCATAGCACACATTTTCTAAATGGATGAAAATATCAAAACCAAAGTCCTTTCTTTTTTTTCTCTTCGTGACTTTCTGCGGAAAAGATAAAAATGAAATTAACTCCATCAGTGGGATAATAAAAACTATACCCAAAGAAATGAGTTTTTTTTCCTTTTTGGAGGAGAAAGTGTCAACATTTTAGGACTCCTATGCTATCTACAAAAAAATAATGTCCTTTCACTTAGCAGTCAACTCACATGTTTGTTTTCGTTTAGATAATAATCTAAAAGAATAGATACGTGGAGTTGAATTAGTCTTTTTTTTGTTTGTATTGTGATAAGAATTTTTAACACTCTGCGTTGTTTTATGAAGGTTTTATTTTAACTTTTGTTTTTATATTTATTTATAAACAAAATATTTTGAAATATGTAAAATCCCAATCTGTCAGTGTTAAAAAAAACACAGCAATAAACATCATCAGCTTAGATAAGACAGTTTAAGAGCGGGAGATAATTTATAAATAATACAAACAGAACTGGACCCAAATAGCTACCCTGGGGTACCCCATGATTAACTAATAGTTGAATAGTAGCCTTAGAAATTCACAGATTAGGATCAATGAAGTAGGTACATTTTATGAAGCAAAATTCTATGTGACACATTTTCACATAGGTACTAGTTGATTTTGAGGAGCTAGCTAGTCCTAACTGAAACTTGGTACTTAATTGACACGACTCGGAATTTAGTTGATATTGATTGCAGTGTTATTCTGGAATAGAACTTTCAAGAAATGTGGCTTTCAGAGTAGTAGTACAAAAGCAGAATTTAATATCTAATCAAATCACCTTTTAAATCCGTCGCCTTAATAGAAGTCTTAAACACATCTCCAGACTATAAGTAACATATTTATACATTTAGGGATTTACAAAAGCATGAACCGCTCTCTATGGATTTTATGGTTTCAAAAGAATTTTAATATTTTATTTTCAAATATTAAAATTATTTATATATTCACCTAACCACACAAGGAGGATAAGGTGTACTAAGTATATTATGAAGCCCTAAAAATAATCCTTATCCATAAAACAACTTCTATTTTTCATAAGGATTACCTGTTTGGTATACCTACTTTAGATATAATATTCATTTACAGGACATGCTGTTTTTTTTTTTTTGTATCATAGATTATCTGGGAAATTATCTGAATCTTTGCGGTTTTAGGCGCAGTTTCAAAGGACAAAAGAAAAACCATTGTTCATACAGTCATATGAAAAGGTTAATTTGAGGGAAAAAAAAGGTATTTATGGGTTTTATTTTTGCTGATGCCTTATGGTTTTTGTTGAAGCAAATTTAACCGGATTACACAGTTGTTAAGATTTATCTAATGTGGTTCCTTTGCAACCAGAAATATTTATATAATGCGGATTACAATTCTTAATGAGAGATTATTTATTTATGTATAATACATAAAAGGAATACATATTTATTTTTAGGTTTCAATTTGAAGTGTATAATGGTGAAAAAGAAATAACATATCGGATTATCTAAAAATGACAATACGTCAAACAAATTTATTTTGAACACAAATAAGCGATTTGTAATTATTTAAAGAAATGCTCTGTGGAAGGCTTCTTAAATATAAAGAAGGAATGGTTACAGAAGAAGATTTAAAAAGAATTTTTTCAAAGTTGGGATGAAGAATTATTTTTTTTTGTTTCTGTCTAATGATGATTGGTGATTATGATTTGAATATGCCTTAGTATATAATAACTATTGATACTCGATTGCAAGTTGACAAAAAAGATTAGTGAACAAAGACATCTTGAAGTCTAAATAAGTTTTGGAAAGTTTCAGTCCGAAAACGTGTGTCTTGAGTGTTTTCGGTCATTTTGATTACAACAATGAGATTATGCTTTTGCAGATTCGCAATGGTTTATACTAGCGAAGCGACCACAGAAAAAAATAATTCAATAAAATATATCGATAACAAACATGGAAATTGCAATATTTTGAAAATAACATTTTTCGATCATTCAGCAACATTATTTAGCGGACATTTTGTTTTCTTAAAAATAATTGTGATTCAGTAGGTACCTCAAGTATTTGACCTTTTCATGCAAACTATCGATAACAAAATTGAAATATGAATTGCTAGTAATACGTTTTTATCTGGGCTAAGATAAAAATTGTATCGAATATTAGCTTAGCCCAGATAGGATTACATAGTTGTTGTATAATTTTTTTTACCACCTGTTTCGTTATAGTTTACTTGAAACTCCTGTCATCGATATTTTGTAAAACTATACTATTAAGACATTGAATCAAAAAGTGTTGGATGTAATGTCCAATTTGTTCACCCTTAAGTTATTTTTTGTATTCTGTAAATAATGGGCATTTACCATGTTTACAAGAGTTATTGAAGCGAGCTTTAAGCTCGCTTCGCCCCTTTGTATACCTGTGTTGAGTTGAAATGAGCTTCAACCGACTCGACTCCGCTTCAGGAGCGGAGTCGAGTCGTAATTTGTGCTGAAAAACCTGAGTTGAGGAGTTGGTATGGCATTGGCAAAATGTCTGACGTTTGTGTGAGTGAGACACCAGCAGCTGTCATCTCAACATATTTTCAACTAAACTCCAACTGGAGTACTCAACTCAAATGACGAAAAACCTGGGTCGAAAATTCGACCTTAATCCAACTCGAGCTCTCAATTCTGCTTGTAAACGTGGTAATTGTAGCTAAAAAATGTTAAATTCAGTTGCTCGGTTCAGTGCTCCATCTAGCATCAAAATAAAAGAAATTTGGAGGTTTTTTAAAGTTATGAGTCCAATAAATTTATGAGTACTAGGTACTAGGTGAATACCTGCCTTAATGTTTTCAGGTGATTCCCTTAAGTTTAATTTTTGTTTTGTAGCTCCAAAAACGTGAAGCTTTTTTTCTTAATTTAAATGTTGGCCATACATATTTTACGATTTGATTTAAAAAAAAAAAAAAGTTTCTTCAATTAAAAAAAAAAAAATTTAAATTATTAAATAAAACCGACTATAAATTAAAAACAAATTTGAAGAAAATTTTTCTATAATTTAGTGCTTAAAAAAATTCAATTTCCTCTCAATACATGTCTCATAAAATCTTAAACAAAAAACATCCAATCCATTTCAAAGGCTAAAAGAGAAAAAAAAAAACATTTATATTTAACTGCAAATCATGTTCCTAAAGCTCATGCAAACATAAATCAAAGCTAAATTGACCATGAAATTAATTTCCACCATCAAAGGAAACTAATTTCGTTCGACAGCCTGAATCGTTGGTTGATGGTTGCTCCTCGCTTTGCTCCTCATATCATCTGCTGCGCACCACTTCTATCTAATTGTATTAACCAAAAAAGCAACGCGCAACGGCTGGGCTGGCTGACATATAAAATATGTTTCGTTGTTGTTGTTGGGTTCCTTGTTTTTCTTCATGACCGAACATTAAAATGTTGTTGTACTTCATAGTCTTTCATTTTTTTTTTTCTCAACTCGAGTTTGCTATAATATTTCTCGGTTCCTCATTTCCTTCCCCTTAAACAGAAAAAAAAAACATATCTCTATATGAATAAGAAAAATCCAAAAAAGAAAAATGGACCTAATGTGCCCCCTTAATATGTGTTTATGGGTTCGTTATGACAGCAAAATTAGCTACGCTCACATCTGCACATAGATAAATTATCCAGAAACCCATCCCGAAAAAGCAACAACAACAACAACAGCAGCGATATAAAGTACGCTAGAGTAAACCCAGGTCCCAGGCCTTGGTGGTGCTCGAGTAGTCGAGTGTGTGGAATCTAAACGGAGTGAAGAAAAATTATAGATATTATATCTTATTTTTATAGCCTCGCCGCCTCGATATGATTTTCCACCGTTTTATGAGAAGTCATAACTTTTTTCTGGCATGAAATAGCTTATCCAATGAAGAGGGGAAGCGCAAGCGAGTGAGCTAGCTAGTGAGTGTGTGTAGGCAACTACAATATACAAAACAACAGCGGCAAGATGTTAGCTTCATACAAGCTGTAGAAAAATAATTTAGATATATTGCCCCCCATATACAGAAATATCCTATAGCGAGTAGGACTTGCGAGTTGCGAGAGTATGCCGGCGGCGGTGCTAGAAAATGTGAGAGTACAGATAATTCCAATTTTGGATTCGTGTTTTGTGATTTATAGGATAAGATAGGAAATGAATGAGGTTGATTTTTTTTTTCTTCGTTTCGAAAATCCCCAACTTTCCGTATGGAAATCAATCAAAGTTGCATGTATTAATGTGGATGGTGAAAGAAAACTCAAAGCAGACAGGTGATTCCAATTTTCTTTTTGATTTAAGGAAATAAAATTTGAAATAAACTGAAGGCCTCTTGCTCACACTTCACACAGTCGTTCGTTCGGCAACATTTCTTGGAATACAAACTAATTCATTTAACACTCTTCCAAATTCATTCGTCACTTGCAATCATAATTTTAGAAATTGAAAATGTGAATTGCTGTAGACTGTTTGGAGATTATGGAAGGAACGCATTGCTCGTTTTTTTCTGTTGTTGGGTCCTCACCAGGCTTTGAATTGAAGAATTTAAAAATTGGCTCGTTTGCAGATTGTGGAACGCATCGATTAATGTTTGTAGAAGTCCTTCAAGCTCACAGAACACATAAAGAAGGTATTATCTTGTGCAGGTTTTCGCAAACGAGAAATGTTAGAAGGAAATCCAAGATGGCTGAAATGGTGGTCTGAAGTTTAAGTGACAGTCATTTGTTGTGTTTCTTCCACAGTACACATAAAGAAACGAAACAAAAACGACCGAAACAAATGTTTACAAGAACACCATTGACGCCATTTTTTCTCTGATTTGACAGATGCGCAGAAACGAACGAAAATGAAAACTCTAATGATATTACCTTCTTTATGTGTACTGTGCTTCAAGCTTGAGTTTTCAGTCGTATAAAAATGGCAAATTCCATGATTGAACCAGCTTATGCATTGATTAAAATTAAAATCCTGAAGCCAATTTTAACCCATGCTGAATCAAGATTGTACCACTGGGAAATTTAATTTTAGACATGTAAAAGACAGAGGAACTTATCTATTTTTTATCGACAGAGTGTGGAAGGGTATTCCACATTCGCTTAGTACGGCTAAAGAACGAATCCCTGTACTTGACAGTACGACCGAAGTTGGGTTCAAGAGTAAACTGATGAGCATTCCTGGAAGCGCGAGTATTACGGTTGAATCGTTTAATGGCTTTCTTCTTTCTTTGGGCTTTTTCATTCGAATCCTAATCTTAGAAATTAAAAATCGGATCTTTTGGAAAACGTCGTGGAGCGCATTCATTTCTTCCAGTCCCGTTTGAAGGCTTCAATATTTCAGTTCGATCACATTTTTAAAAATGCAGAACAACGCATCTATTTTGCTTTTTCACACGGCTTTGGGTATTTTCAAATGCGTACTAATTAAAGAAATCGACAATCTGACATTCTGGATATGGTGGAACGTACTTAGATACTCTTTGGGTCTTTGGGAAATTGTGGAACGAATTCATTCTTTGTTGTCAAAGTTCTTCGGTATTTTTCAATTGTATCTTAATTTTGGGTGTCTCTTTGGACACTCCTACGTGTGAAATTATTTATGAAGTGAAAAATATTGTGGAATGCATTTTTTTTTCCAATGTATGCATCATAAATCAAAGATTAATTTCTATTTTAGTATTTTACCGGTTTTTGATAGTTTTGATTGATAAATGTATCAACATTCCAAAATCATTTAAACAATAAAACTGAATCCCACACAAAAATTTACATTTCACTCCATGCGGTAAGCAAATTAAAAAATCATCAAACAGATATGCAACAAACTTGCAGTAAATTTTCGTACAATTTCACTTGCTGCACTGCATCATCACACAGAAAAGAATATGAAAAACAATTTGTTAAGACTTTTCATTTTATACAGATGAATGAACGACCGATGGACAACGGAGAGGTGGGTGGTTTTGGTTTATAAGGGAAACACAATTGTATTTTGGCTTCTGGCGATGGCGTCTAGCGTTCTGCATCAGACAAGTGCCAGATGAAAACAGTGTGAAATTTATGAGTCTGAGTTTTTGAATGCTTTATAGCGGTTGTAATAATTTCACTTCTATCCTTCATAAAATATAATTTACGACCCTGAACCCCGCTGACGGACACAGTCCAGCTAAATTTCTTTATTAACAAAAATTAAGGAAATAGCTGCGAGGAGGCAAACGAGCCAGAAATGTTGTTTGATGACGTGGAAAATTTAACATTCTTTCTTTGATTGTTCTACCTTCCTTTATCCTTATGTTACACTCCTAGGGGAGGTTTCATTCCATTTGATAAATCAGACATTCGATATAAATTACCCTGCACTGCTGCCAACTAAGGTTACCCATCAAATTTACCTATCAACCGTTCGTTTCGTTATAACGGTGTAAATGGGTCATCACAGCAGGACACATTATTATAAAGACAGGAGGTGAAATTTATGTTCATTTCCAAAGGACAAAAAAGACTGAAATAAAATATTTCTCGCGTCATTTTTTATGGTCATAAAAATATACATTTATAAAAAAAAAATGAATACAATTTTTCTTTTTTATAATTTTGTATAAAGGAGAAGATGTAAAGTCATCGTAATTTTCAATTTCCACGCCGCGTAATAAATTTCCGCCGCCACCAACCGTTGCTATTGCGATCATATTTATTCCGAGACTATACCAAGGGAGAGATTACGTAGGTAAATAAAAATAAAAAAAAAAAAACAAAAAGAATGAAATTGGAAAATTTATTAGCAATGGTAATAATAAGGATAATAACAGTGACCGAACGACAGCACAGAGCAGGAGCAGGCAACAGAATTTGAATTATGATATGCATTTATTTTCATCGTCCTTAACAAATTGTATAATCCTCATTCTTTCTCTCTCTCTCTCTCTCTCTCTCTCTGAAACCATCAACCAAACCAATGATAAATTTGCTTCTCAGCAGGAATATTAACTGTATGCCGGGAAATATGTTGTTGGTATAGTGTATAGACAAACTTGAAATGGTTTAATATTTATGACATTTGTCATTCTTCTTTTCGCTCTGAATTGTTATAATAGGGGAAGTACCGTGCAACAGTTAATTATGATTGTTGGTCTAAGGGATAAGGAGGGCGAGAAATATGTTGAACGATTTAGTTGAATTGGCTTATTTATGGTGGAACGATTTTCAGCAATTGAAACTAAACAAACAATTGTGCAATATTTGGAACTACCTGCCCATATGTCTGCTATTCCTACGTGTGAGGGTTCCATGCGTCGCTTGACTCGTGATGTAGTCGATATCCTTTCAGGAGTTTGACAATCAAGCTGTTTTTTCACTCTTCAAGAAAGCTCTATGTTTCTCTAGCTCACTCGATGTTGCTGGTACTGTTTGTAAGAGCTCTATGGGGATACTGTCAAGTCCAACCACTCTGCTTTTCTTCAGTGCTTTGTTTGCCTTTTCTACCTAGGGATACAGTGCTTATTCGAGAATCGTTACTTCGGACTGACGAAAACGCGGTTCAAGACTGCTGAAAAGTGATCCTTCCACCTTTTGAGCTAGTCTTCATCCGAAAAAAGCAGAAAAACTTTTGCCTGTCTGGTTAAAATTAAAAAAAAAACGAACAGACATATCTAGTATTAAAGTAAACAAAGGAAGTCTTATCAAAAAAAGTTAGACCCTAGAATTCATCCCTGTGGTACACCATCACGTTTATAAAAAATTACAATTTCTTAAACTACTGTTCGATGAAAAGAAGAATTTTTGAAAAAGGTTTCAGTGTATTTGTAGAAAGATTTATACAAAGAAATCAAAACATTACAATGTTGTACGGCTCATTATCAAGTTCAGGATAAGCATATACAAAATGAACAAGTTTTAAGCACTCTACACAAAAATAAAAAAATATAATCCTACATTAATGCCCTTAGGCTTTTAATTATAATGTCCTCAGGGTCTTATGTAAGTAGGCTTGCAGATGCAGATACCTAAGCGCAACATATCAGTTCATTCAACATTCTCAACATACAAAAAAGATCTAAAGAAGCACTCGAGTATGGTTTTTTTTTCCTTGACTTCTTACAATCTTGTAACGCCCTTTCTGCTCACCTTGAATTAAGCCATCACACGTCTTATCTCCAACCAAACGTACCCTCACACACATTTGTGTTTGCCGTACTTCATGTTGAGAGTCTCTTAAATTAAAATGTTAATACATAAATAACAAAAAGAAGAAGAAATTCTTCTGGAACTCAAATTAAACATGCAGGGGATCTGGCTGGCTGAGAGTCCTCGAGAATTCCTCCTTGCCATCATTGCCACCACGCTGTTTTCAGCTTTTCGTTTTCAACTTCAAAAAAAAAAAAAAAAAAAATTGAACCCATCAGCGTGGAGGATAGAAAGCCGCCCATTTAACCTGTCCAACAGCTGTCGCGGTGGATATTAAATGCCAAAGTGGCAAATGGTTTGATTACACACTCGTTTCGGCCGTGTTATGCCCTCTTGTTCTCAACCTGTTGTCGGATTGGGTTCGGGTCCTGCCGGTTTGGGTTATAGGTCCTTCACGGCATATTATAGGTCTTACACTTGAGAGGTTTTTTTTTTCTTGTTCCTTTATATTTCTCTGTTTTGTTCTTTCAAAAAAAAAAAGAGATGACACAGGGATCCTTTCAACACCGATTCAAATGGGATGTTTTCTTATATTTGCATTCTGGTGGTTAAGTTTTTTATTTTTTTTAATTTCCACCATTCAGCGGGCTCCGATGAGTTTTTTAATGAACGACCTGTCAAAGTGCATAAATGACAGTTCCCTGCCAAGTCACCTTCGCATAAAAGACGGCATAAGAAGGCGGTAGAGCAAGCGGAGATGAGAATTATACCAAAAGAAAAAAGAAAAAAAAATGCTCTGAAGACCTCTAATTTGAAATGTGAAACGAAACGCATTTTACGACCAAACATAATAATATGGAAATGACATTGCCGCCAGCCGGCTACAGGAGGTTCCGCTGATAAAAATGACGTCCCAACAGCAAACAGCAAATAGCTTCAATTCATGAGCGGATTTTCAATTGAAGATTTTCGACAGAAGGTGCAAATCTTTTGAATTTTAGGTCTCTTGTCATATCTGTCAGATTGGCTGGCCTAAAATGAGAGTCAATTTGTAGCTGTAACTGATCTGACATCTAATTTTATTTTGACAGACACTACCAGCTTTAACTGATCTGACGTCTTTATTTTGACAGACACTCCTATTTTTTTTTTTTTAATTCATTTTTGTTGCGTAATAAACAAATTGAAGCAACTTTACGAGTACTCTGGCGATTTCAACTCAACTCCAAATAGGGGTTTCAACTGATTTGAAGTTTACTTTTGACGGCTGTGCATAATAAGCATTCGTGTTCTATCTTTTTTAATTGTTGTGATTAATAATTAAAGTCAAAAATTAAAAGTCTCGACTCAACTACGATTCGTAATTTATAAAGAAAAAAAAAGTTCGTTGCAGTTAATCCAGGTTTAACTCAACATAATTGGTGAGTTAACTCGTGGCTAACTTGATTCTCGCACATTTTCATGACTTAGTGCGGCCCTGTTTTTTAACATGTTAAATTTGAACTGCCCCGCACTGCCGCCACTGCTGGCCAACAGGCCGTAATGGGACGTCATTTCCACTTAAAGATGTCAGAATGTGTAGTAAAGCAGACACCTAAAATCAATGGCGCAACGTTTGATCTTTTTCATTTCATATCCACACTTCTTCTTCGAAGTGTTTTTTTTGTGTTTGATTTTTTTTTAATTTTGCGTTTGGGTTCTAATTTGATTAGGAAGACATTAACAGACGGACAGACAGAATACCACTTGAATATGTCTACATCGTCGTCGTAGTCGTCGCCGTCAATGTTCGTCGGTGTTAAAAGTCGGTGAAATGATAAAGGTACCTTTAATAACTTCTTTTTTTTGTATCCATGGCGATGATGGGTGCGATGCACGTACAGTAGCCCAAAATGACACAAAGCCAAAGTGGAGGAAATCGCTGAAGCAGACAGACAAAAAGATGGCTGCTGACGATGATGATGATGACGACCGACGACGAAGTAAACGAAGACAATTTAACTTCTGTCGAACGCGTTTTTTTTACATTTTACTTTTTTTTTTTACTGAGTTTCCCGAAGGATTTAATGGATTTTTGTGTTTTATTTACACCTACACTACACACCCACCCAGATGCATTCAATTTGTCAATTTTGAAATTGATGTGTTGTGAATGGTTGGATGAATGCATGATGGTATTTATGACAAAAAAAGGGATTTTTCATCTTTGCCGACAAGATGTGCCTTTTCGTCGTTGCGTACATTTTATTATCTGGTTATAGGGATCACGAATTGAATAGCAAAATTGGTGTTAAATTAAGATGGGCACCGACTTAAATCGGTATATAATTGAGAAGGTATCTGCCTGAATGTTATTTTAAATGGGCTTGAGTAATTATATTTGGAGGTGGCGGCGTGAGAAAAAAAAAGAGATAGAAAATTGATTGGCGATAAATCTGATTGTCTTGGGGGCTAAAATATGTGTATTTTAACACCTTTATTTACCTGTTACGTTGGTTTTAAATTAATTTTTGAAACCTATTAGTATTCAGTTCGGTTAACATCTTCGAATCGAAGAAATATTTTTGCGTACATCTTCGACAATGGGCTTGATTATCAGATTTCTTCGGCAATAAATTCAAGTTTAAATACAGGTAACAATTTTTGGTCGATGATTATTTAAACTGGTAGATCATTAATTGTATTTTTATTTTCAACCAACGAATGCATAGTTTATAGGTATTTTGTTACAAACAGAAATCATTGATAATAGCTTGTTCCCATTAGGCCAAATGACGTTATTTCTTTCATAATTTCCAATTTAGTTATAATATTCTCTAATTTCCCTTAAAAACTCACCAAACGAGCCAACTTTAATCAAATTTGGACGCATTCAGACAAATACAAATTTGGATTCAATTGTGAATCAGTTTCATAAATTTGGAATTGCTTATGACTTAATTACCACACTTATTGTAATGTGAACGCTATTTCGCAATTAGCGAAATTCCCTTTTCCAATTCGAAATTAACTGTGTCTATTATCTTATCTTTTCAACATTTATGTTGACGACAACGAGTTAATTTTACGCTTTGAAGAAAATTATCTTATCAATTTTGAATTTGAAAATTAAGTTTTAGTAATTTTGAAACACCCTGTTCACCAATTTTATTAAAAATCCTAATTTTGACATAGCATTGAAAATTGTAGCAATTGGCCAGTTTATATTTCTAAGATCTCAGAGATCTTCGTATTCTCAGAAATATAAACAAAAATTCTCATACAAATTTCTCAATTCTGCTGTCAAAACTCTGAGAATGAAAATTTTTGGATTCGATTTCTCAATTTTACAAAGTGATAGCTTTGACTTTTGAAAATAATTTAATTTTATTTGCTTTTGTATTTTTAAAAGGCGTCACAACAACAATTTTTATTTCTTTGAGAATTGTTGTTTATATTTCTTTCTCAATTTCTATCATTTTCACTGAGAATATTCTCAGAGATCTTAGAAATATAAACTGGCCAAATATCTTTATGCTTTCTAAGATAATGAATTTTGCAACGATGGAGACTTTTTACAATTTCTTCACAACACAAATTACCAAAATCCAGCTTTCCATTTTTTTGGATTGTGTTGATTTTAGGGGCGAGTTATAGCGAACAGGAAAATGGATCAGGAAAATTTTTCTGATGGATTATTTAGTAAGTTCTCGATCGATTTGAAATACATAAGTTGAAGTAATCGATGACAAATGACAATTTTAATGCACTATGTAAAAAAAAAAATTGAACGTAGGATTTTTGATAAAAAAGCATTTGTTTATTTTTCTGATGCAAGTTCATCAGGAAAACAAATAAATGCATTTTTATCAAAAAACCTTTGTTCAATCAGTTTTTTTTTTTACATAGTGCATTAAAATTGTCATTTGTCATCGATTACTTCAGCTTATGTGTTTCAAATCGATCGAGAACTTACTAAATAATCCATCAGAAAAATTTTCCTGATCCATTTTCCTGTTCGCTATAACTCGCCCCTTACTGATGATTTTTTATGTTTAAAAAAAAACCAAAGGAAACCCATAGTAGTGTTAAATTTTTCAGAGAATACACTGCCAATTGTAAGCCCATTGCTTCGCTAGAGCTTTTTATAGTAGAATTCACCAACATCAACATTATTTTATACATATTTCCCCTCCCATCATGTCTTTTTTGTTTGCAAAATTTCAACCAAAGCTTAGTGCAATCATTCATTGGTGAATTTTTGCTCATTTCCATTTTATATTCAAAATTTCAAATTCAATGAAATGACATTTCTAAACTTCAACTTCGTGTGATCGGCTATCTTATAAAGAAATATTCTATAAAATTCCTAATTAAATAATTATTCTATAGTAAATTGATATTCTTAGTAAATGTGTTTCCTCTGTGTGATCTCAAGATGTAGAATTTAAAAAAAAAACTATCCACAGGTGATGAGTTTTGTGCGAATTCCAAAATCAATTTTAAATTCAAAGCACCTTTGCTGTGACTTTTTAAAAAGATGTGTGTAAAACCAATAAATAAATAGTAGCCAAGGTTTCAAATGTTTATTTTTTATAAATTCTGACTCGAATTTCTATTTTTTATTCATCTTTTTCAAAGTACTAGGTAACTCAGTACTTTTTTTTACTTCAGTTTGCCTGGAAAATTAATAATTACATTTCAATAAAATATTATTTTTCATTTTTACATTTTTAGACATTCTCATTTAAACAAGGAACTCATCTTCAATTTTTTTTGTTAGATATGTATGTTTCGGAGTGATACATAATATGTATATGTTAATGTTGAACATAGATCAACCATCATTGTGGACGTCACCTTCACCTCCAAAAATGGAAATTCAATTGACTGCGCTGCGGTGAGTTTCTTTTAAATACTTAAAATATTAATGTTCTAGTAAAATACTAAGTACATACATAATATATAAAATATTATAGATGCACCCATGCATTTTATTTGAAGGTATAATTAGGTAGTTAGAGTCGCATTTTTTTTGGAGGCAGATAAATCTGGCATCTCCAGAAATGATTAGTCCTTGAATTAACTCAAGTGAAAGTTACAAGAACACTCATTTTTCCTTAATATTTGATGCAAAGTGTTGTAAATTGATGGAAGCGATTCTGATGATAATCTTGCAAGAGGAGTTGACGATATTTTATTCGAGGAAAAGTTGTATCTGGACAGTTGACCAGCTGTGTATTGTGCTGGAATAGTTATACTGTTTTTATGTTTAGACCAAACCTTTTAGCTTGCTGTAAAAATGTCTGAGTCAGTAGGGATTGGCAGTAACTCTGTACCTAATTTTCTTAATGAGAACTAAGAAAGATGTCACTGGTGAAAAAATCTTAAACATAGCCCTAATTGGCAAATTCAAAAATATACACATTTTAAACGAGTTGTATTGAACTCTTCTTGTTTATTTAAAAAAATAAAAAAATAAACAGAATCAGAAGACCTTCCGCTAACTTCAAAGTAAATCCTTTGTACATCTTTGGCGATGAGCTCTGCTTGGCTTTTCATCTGAAATCTTTTTAAAAAAAAAAAATAAATAAAAATAAAATACAATTTAGGATCAAATGAAAAGTAACTGAAACAACAACTGTCTGCACAAGGATATGAATTTATTTATGCAATATATTATTTCATTCCTTCATAGTCGTCGTAGTCGTCCTTGTTGGTGTTCTACTTTTTTTTTCCTTCTGTTGTTACCAGAAACGAACAATTTATGAACCATCCAGGATATATACCAACATACAGTAGTAGTGATATCCATGCGGGAGACAAGCGACGACCAACCACCATTTATTCCAACTTAAAATGTCCAATAAATTTCTCTCGCGTTCACATTCATACTTAACTAGGGTTGAGTATAGGTCGTTGGGTGGCAGTGCAGTGGTGTTGGGGAATGGAGAGGTGATAGTATATTACTATACGTATAGGTACTAGGAGAAAGATTCGTTCTGCTGGGGATCATAATACAACACCATTTAAACGGCATGGGGTTCACAATTACCCAATTTATCTTTTTTTCCATTCCCCCGTTCCTTTTTCCTCTCGTGTTCATCCTTCTTGAATTTGCTCCTTGATCCTGGCTGGCATGGCACTCACACAAAATGATGACTATAGTGTTATGCTCTTCCAATGGGGCTGGGGGATGGATGTTCATGCTATGCGCCATCATTTGATAGTCAGGATTCAGGATCCCAGAACACCAGAACCCCTCCATATCAGCAGAATGTAATGGTATCTAAGAGCGATTTATTCTTGCCGCATCTCTCGAACGGGATCTTGTCGGTTGTCCTTTGGTTGTTTCATCTTGCGTTCTGCTTTTATTTGGTGTAATAAATTGCATTTGTCTTTGTCGGCGATAGTTTATTGCATTATACCACCACCAGCAACATACGTGAATTTGAATTTATGTTTATTCCGAGAGTCTCGAGTGTAGGTTAGGTATAATATGTGCGAGAAAAAGTATACAACATAACATATCTGTTTTGCCGCGAACAAGGATAATGAATGACATAACTTTTTCGTAAACAAATTAGGATATTCTTTATGTTTACTGCTGGCGGCGGCGTCGCGCGATAGAAGAAGAAGAAAAAGCAATTTAAAGATTTATTAACTTGGTAAAGTGTTTTTTATGTTTTGGCTTGAGATATATTTATATTCGTCCTGCCATAAATATCCTTGTTTATAGGATTTTATTGTTAGTTCAAGGTTATATTGCCATGGAAAGGTATATAGATAATATGATCGTTAGGATATATGTACCTGCATATATTTTAATGTTTATCCTTTGGAGGTGCAAATAAAATTGTGAAACTCACTTATCTGCTGGTAAGTGTCTAATGGCATAATATAATGAGTTCAAATATAATAAATACTACAATCGTTGCCGCCTTCAAGCCGACTCCTGTCAGCTTTTATTTAGGGAATTTACTACTTAAATACAGTCGTGTTTCGCTAATCCTAAGTCGCAGTAATCTTACTCACATATTTTAAGTTAAACAATACTTGGGCACATTTTAATCTTTTGGATTTCAACATGGATGGGTGATTTTTAGTTATTTCTGTCTGTGATCTGCCTTTGTTTAAGAAATGTTTCAGGTTTATAAGACTACAGCACGACGCACGTCTCTAGCTGCAAAAAGAAATGGACAGAAATCTTTGTTAATTATAAATAATTTTTTTGGAGTAACAAGGAATTTTGTTCAGTTAAAATAAACACAAACAATCGTTTTAATTGAGAATTGAAACCAGTCAGTTTTATCGAGATATCAGGTCAGAAACTTTCGATATGTTGAAGAAAGCCGGAGGATTTATAGATTATAAAATTATTTTATTCGTGTTGTGACAACATCATCAATTTTTGTTTCATCAAGGGATGACAAAATATCTTTAATCAAATGACGTTTGTAACAATCATACTTATTAGAGAGATTCTACTGTAATATAACTCGTATCACGTTCCTTAAAGTCTTTTTTGAGTTGATGATTCTATTATCCTTATTCAATTTCTATCCAGGAGATTAAACCTATACAATGGCTTTATGACCTTTTTTTATTATTGGTTGGTAGAAATGCTTATTATAGTTTTTTGATAGTCATAAAATTTATTGCATTGAAGGTAACCGATCGCTTTGTTTCTGATGCGTGGCGGCGGCGGCGGAGTGGCGGTAAGCTGTTACAGTGAACGATAAATCTATGTAGACTTGTTTATATTAAAGTATTGTTAACTTAGAATTGTATTTTGATAATGAAAGATCAAAAATACCGAATAAGTGTTTTTTCTTTTAATTGTTTTTGGACGTGATGTGAGTTTTTGGATTTTTATCAATATGTAAACGTGATAACTATGCAATTTTGGTACAAATGTATTTTTCTTTTCACCATAATATTGTGTTTTGGAAAAGAATATACTACAAAAAAAAAACAAACAAAATGAATTAATAAGGATTTGCTTTGTCGGTCTTCGTTCCGAGAACATTAAGAATAGAATTAAAATCTGTTATTTTTCAAGAAAGAACAACTCCAAATATTTAAAGAAATGAATTAGGGGAAAACATTTTTTCGATATTTGTTTGTCGCTTATTTCGAAACCTGTTTTTGCATCACACTTAAAACCACTTCACGTTAATTTTCTAAATAATCACTAAATTCCAGCAATAAGTACATTTCCTTGTTTCGAATTTGGGGTTGATTCTAACTATCAAGGTACAACTGTACTCTAACTATAAACGTGTGTTAAAAGGAAACATATGTATACACATCTCATATCTATTGATTTAAATTTTATTAAATTTTTTTATTAAATTTTTGTCTGGACAAATAAAACCAGTCTGCAAATAAATTGCCATATTTATTTCCAAACACTTTGTATATCTCTTATTTTTTGTCCATTCCCTGTTATTTATGTTTTCTTTTTATGTGTTTTTTTTTCTGTTTCTTAAAAAAAATAAAATACATCCCTTATTATTTCCCTATAAAACAGTAACAGCTTCTCTCTCATTTTCAGTCGACGATAGTCAACGTATTTCATTATGCCAACACGAAAAAAAAAAACAAAAAGGAACATAAATTATAATTAAGCATCCTTTTTCACATTACAAACTGGCGAACACATAAATAAATACTCATTGTCGACATTAATCTCTCTTTTTCGTATTTTTTTTTTTTTTATTTTGTTGAATGTTTTCTCTTTGGGTAGTCATTTTTTTATTGTTTATTTTTATTAATCCGGTGTCCTTGGATCCTTTTTATGGAAAAATTGTTTGTTCTTAATTTTGCTTTTTCTTTTTCTGTGTTGGCCATTGTTTCATTGTCCTATAAGAACTACCTACTGATGGTAGATTCATTTTGTGAAGTGGACAAAGAGGCAACTAAAAATAGGGTTTATAACAACTGTAGTTTTTTGTTTCAAATATTGTTGGCTTGATGTCAACATCAGGGTCGTCTTTGAACATGGCACAAAAGTTCTTCAAATTTTTTGGGGAAAGGAAGGAATTACAAAGATTTGAATAAAGAATTGCTACAAATTCAGATAAAATTATATAGAAGCTTAGAAACAAAAACATTGTTAAAAATGTTTCTCCCTACGTTTTCTACTGGGCCTCATTATACCTGAAATTAAATTTTCTTATGCGAAGGACACTTTAATTGACACGGTTCAACTTTTGTTAAGTGTCTCAGCATATTGCCACTTTGATTTAACTACAGAATACTGCCCATTGATACTCACGTAAAATTATTTATCAAGGACACACATTCACAACTGAACAGTTTGAAACGAATCCAGAGAATAATTATAAAAGAGAGGAAAAACACCTAAGCAAACAAAAAAAAACCCATATGTGGAAATAGATACCACTTGTAAGATTTCCTTTCCTAAAATACAATTATAATAACATTGTTCCTCAGTAATTGTCGTTTATTTGACCTTTTGGACATGGAATATCCATCCGTATCCTGTTAAAACAAACATATTTGGTTTTCTATTAGTGTCTTATTGTATTCAAGCAGAGATGACAGAGAATCCTTTTCAAAAAATAAAATAACAAACGAAAATGAAGATGACCCTCTTCGTTTTAGGAAAAAATTACAAAAAAGTAAATTTGGTTAAGCATTTGTTCTAGGATATCTTTCCCTCGTTGACGGACATTGGTGATAAAATTTAAGGATAGAAGAAGAAGTTTTGATGAACATCCAAAGATGTGGATAATTTTTAAGTCTTCTTCAATTAATATTCTACGAAGAAAAGTACACTAGAAGAAAAAAATGATTGAACTTTCTGATATTTTTACTTAATAGCGAAAGACAAAGTTAGACAAAGAATGAAAATAATAACAAAATGAAATTCAGCCACTACTAATTTTGTATAGAACAAAATTTCCTGGTATGCCTCTCTCATTTATTTAAATAAAATAAAATCTTCTTTTGCCCTGTCCTGTCCATCTTTTTTCTCTCCTGCTATGTCTCTCATTTTCTGTCTCCACCCATCTTGTTAAGAGTAATCCATCAGGAGTTCAGGTTGAACATTTTTTTTTTATGTTTTGCATTACAAATTAAAAGCATACAATTACAGACATCAATCAAGACTCCTCCAGCACAATCATCATCATCATCATTCCTTTAGTCGTCTTTGTCAGGAACACAACCCGACGAAACAACAAATTCGACGCATCCTTCCATCAATTTGTAGATGCAATGCAAGCATATATAACATTGCCCAATTTGTGAAGTCATGCGATTTATAATTTGCGTTCCATTTGCAATTGCGTGCCCATTTGACTGTTGTGTGTCAGTTTGAACTTCGAGGACGAACAAGAGGATCCCTGATGCAATCATTTAGATAAAAGTTTGCATGCATCAGGCAATTGGGGTTGCATCATAGTAGTAGCATTCCACCTAAAGCTGGATGATAATGGCACTCTAGTACATGGTTGTGCGGTTGATGCGGTTATAGTTGTGTATTTTCTCCCAAGTCTGATGTCAGCCAACAAATACACTAACAAAGTTTAAAAAAAAAAACAAGTTTCTCTACAACGATTGTATGGCCATTGCGGCCTCTGCGTTAGCATTTTTTTTTTTTTTACTGATGATCAAGACGATGATGGACACTCTCGTTTACATCGTTAATCTCGCGTGCATGCTTAACTGCCATCCTGTCTTCTCGAACGCTCCTCCTATGGTAATCGACTGTCCATCAATGCAGGAGCGAGCGAGCGGACAGACAGAAAGCTGCATCAGAGATGGATGGATATAGATGGAGCATGTGGATGCGGCGGTGGATGGAAGGAACGAGTGAAGTTTCTGGGGTTTTGCATCAAGTTTGTGCTGTTTTGGCATTTGGAGCTGCAGCAGTGATGGAGTGAAAATTTATTCATTCATCTTTTAGCATATTTATTCATCCGTCCATTGGGTCTGTCTGTCTGCCTGTCCGTCAGTTAGTCAGTTCAAGTTATGTGTGTCTATTTATCTGCTGTGTGTGTTTTTGTTGTTGCTGTTTGTTGATTCGACCCAGCCTGACCAGACCAAGTTGGTCGGTCTGTCTGTTATTTAGCAATTGATTTGGCATCACCTGTCACAAGTGTTTACATTAGACTTTGCCAGTTTTAATGGTGGTAAATTGATTTTCTTCTCGTTAATAAAGTTCGTTAAGAATGTGTTTTTATTCTTTTTTAACAAAAACTGTAGTTTTTGTATACGATTAACAACATTATGAGGATGGTATGATCCGTTTTTTGCAACTTTTGACTTAGATTTGAAAATATCACGTTTATTAAGGAAATAATGATGTTTGGACGTAAGGATTCGACTGAGAGCGCCGTCAATTCTTAATAAGAGGCAATTTAGAGAAAAAAACAAAATCCGCCAATGGAAAAATGGTTGTTTGGATATTTGTCGTTTGATGTTTGTTATGTGCAAAAACATAGAAAACATCGAATAACAAAACATAAACTAATTAGAGTTCTTTATTAAGCAAAGCAGAATAAAAAAAAATCGATCGACAAGTTCCAAAATGTCAAAATACTAATGTAATTTCTTATTACTCATTAACTATTTATTATAATTATGAGAACAACCGATGTTGCTCGCCAAGGAGTTCTAAGCCATTTCGGAGGTGGTTCACTGATTTTATTACAAAAATAGAAAATAACATAGACAACATTGCACAGCCTATTTTAAGCTATCAAAATTAATTAACGGAAAATTAGTTTTCACGTCCTATGGCATTTCAGTATTATTTCTCATCTCTTCTTATCAAAATACAGAAATTTCAGAGTTATTACAGCTTAAGCCACTCTAAGAAAAAAAAAAAAATAAATTCGGATATTTACAAATAGTGTTCATTATTCATATCTAACTTAGTTACCGTTAAACTAACACTATCTTATCTCTGTACCATATCCCATCATGAGAGCGAAGGCTAGACATCTCCTTCAAGTTGATAAATTGAAAAATGCTTTTCAAAAGGCATCTTCCTATCTCACAACTTGGTATATATCCTTCAATATCTTCAGTATCCTCTGCTCTCTCAGACCCTTCGAATAGGAAAAGGTAGGTGGATAGAAGATAATATGTATATCAGAGGAATGAAAGCTAAGTTTCCATGTTTAACTGACGTTGATAGATACACTTGCTGCGCGCTTCAAAATTGTATCACCATCAACCCCTTCTCGGTCTTTGACTAAATCTATCTTATTATCTATCAACGACACGACGACGATGTGGATGAGGATGTAGACTGCCGCCGCCTGAAGTGCTCTCTCTCTCTCTCTCTCTCTGTAGTTGAAGTTGATGTTGAAGTAGCCTTGGAATCCTGGTTTAAACTCTTGCCGTCAATATATAAAAATTCCATCAAGAAGTTTTGATGTTGTTAAATGTGGTGTCTCGGTTAAACCCACTTGTCATTGGCGATAAAAACCATTCCATCTCTTGAGAGCTCGAGCTATAGCTGATGTTCCTAGCTCTTAGTTCTGTTTGTGCTGGCTGTTGCTGATGGTTTAGACGCCACTAATACACCACCAATTCAAAACGATCACATACACGATACACTAGGTGGTGGTTCTTATGGTTCAGGAATATATACGAGCAGGAATAACAACATTGCCGTACTTTCCTCCATTGGTTGGTTGCATGGGAAGGCAATCGTGATGTTTAACGGCAGCTTCGTGTGTTGTGAAATGAAAATTAATGACGTGCAATCAATTTTGCTAGTCGACGTTATTTGTTATGTTGATGGCTCACCCTTGGAATCATTTGTCAAAACCGAGTCTACGTCAACAACGACGACGAGGACGACGACGACGACGATGACGACAAAGGGGTAAACGCCAAGGGATGTCATGAAAATTTATCGTGCATTTCCAAGTCACATATAGATTGCCTGACGACTACAACTACGACGACGATGATGACGCTTTATGGTGATGGTTCTGATGGAGTTGGTGTTGGTAGGGGGCCAATGTGGTGGTGGTATAGTTCTACTAGTGTGGTAGTAAAGAGATGGATGACAGCTCTCAAGCAACTGAAGCACCGCAGAGGTTCCCAAGTCAGGGGGGTAACCCTATACTTAGTTGAAAAATGGACGAAGGAGTAATAATTTTCAGCAAGCAAATAACAGGAATGAATTATATTTGGCATGGAGAGGGATCACCCCTTGCGAAACCGATTCACCCCCACTCTCTCCAACGTCCTCTTAAGGTGGTGATGGTTTTTACTTCTTGTAAAAGTATGATTAGGGTAAGTTTGGGAGTTATAAAAAAAATCAAGATTGAAAGTTCATTTGGACTTAAAGTTTTTAATCTTCTCATGGAAGTTTCATTATTAGTACTGAATTTATCGATTTCGGTATAGATTTTGCTATCGATCTTGGAACTGATCTCGGTATCAATATCGCTTTCACTGTCAGTGCCGGATTATCTATCGGTATCGGTCTCAAACTTGTTATTAATCTCACAAACTGTCCAGTTATTGATCTCGTTTATGATAGCGTTCAGTCCTCGTATTGATTTTGGTATCAATCTCGTTATCGACTTTGTTCGTCTCGGTTTTTATCGGTTCACCCAGAATTCATCTTAGTATGGAATTTTTTATCGATCAAGAAATTGATCGTGGTTTCAATCTCGGTACATTTCTCAGTATGGAGATCGATCGGAACTATGAAACTGTTGTTGGTCTAGATTTGAACTGGTTTTTTTTTTTTAATAAAAAAGCCACGTTCAAACGCTATTTATATATTACTTTCGCAATAATGTTAGCCAAAAAGCGACTTCCTGCGACCAAGTCGCTATTTTAGTTTTTGTTAAATATGTGGGATATGAGAGAAAGAGGAGCTATCACTGTATGCAGATTGGCAAATAGAAGGACTCAAGTTAACTTGGCGGTAAGTCAGATGCATGTAAAGAGCTTGCAACTCTACCTCAACATTGACATGTATTTCTGCGGTGGCTCCTCAAAACTCGAACGATCATCAGGACGAAAAACACTGTGATGGGTGTGATGTGATTAAGTAGGTGAAGAGGAAATTTTGCAATTAGGTGAAACTTACAGAAAAGTTGTCGCTGTTGTTGTTGCTGTTGCTGTTTGTGGGACGACATAATAAATATAGTGTTTGTGTTTGCAATGACACACATTGACGACAGGAGACGAGACAACAACTAACTACCAACCAGCACTCACTGTTGAACACATACCGAAAAGGAAGAAGGACATTTTGATTAAGGAAATTGCTGTTTTGTACACTTCCTCTTTCCTGACACTGCCACAAGAAGATTGATTGATTTTCTTCTTCCCCCTTATTTTATTTTTATTTTCTCCTTCTTGTTGGTCTGTATATGTTTGTGTTGAAATCGTTTTCGTTTGCATTTTCCAAGTCCTTTTTTTTTGTTGCTTTGCTTTTTACCCGCAAGGATGACGATGACGACGATAGATGGTGGAAATGGAAGTGATTTTTGATCGATTTTTCTTTTCTTTCCATTTTGGTATAGGATGACAGGATAAATTACGACAGAGGGTGTCTGAATTAATAGGCATAATTCATGACAGAAGTTGATAAATGACGACGCGGCGCGGTGGCTGAAGCGGACTTTTTGCTTGGCGAGGTGGAGAAGGAGAAGGTAGACACCAAGTAGTAGGTGGGTATAGTTAGTTAGGTATAAAGCTGAATTATGGTTTTCATTTCAATCAAGAATACTTAGATCTCAAAAATGAAAAAAAAAATTTTCGTTGATGATGGAGACTTTTTTGTTTGGTATGAGTAATGTACTTGGTGTCGCCTTCAGATGGCAGGATTAATATTTTTTTTTAAATTAATTGAAATTTTCAAATTTTACTTGAGATTGGAAGTTTTTATATGACAGAAGAACTCAACTGAATTGATTGGTTGACTGAGTGGTGAGTTGACAGGCTTTATGATATTGAAGATCAAATTATGTTTTGGTAAAGGTATTTAATTTGATTTAAGTAGATTTAAATATCAATAGTTGGTAGATAAGTGCTTATTGTGTTTGATCTTTTTAAGATTTTTTTCTAATTTATTAATTTTGTATTCTCTGAATTAATGATTAAGATAGTTGTAGTTAAAAGCAAGCTTTTAAGGCTTGTCGAAAGGATTTGACTTTATGAACCATGTCTTGGCACAGCTCAATAAGAGTTCGTGGTTTTCCATTTGCAAATGAGGAATAAAAAATGAGTTCTTCATTTTGCTCGATTTTTGCCAACATTTTGTTGCCAAAGAGTTAGACGGACAAGTAATCGAAGTTGCATATAGAGTTTGTCCCACTATCGTCAATAAAATTTCCCGCGGATTTTTTTCACTGTTGTAAATGGGGAACGTGAATTATGGTCCTATCTGAATTATAGCTTACAAGAAGAAGTTTATTTCATGTTTAAATTGTCGGGGGAGAATATTTGCATAAAAAAATTAAGGTTAGCTATGATTTTCATCATAAATGAGTCCCCCACAGAATGACCACAAAACTCCCAAACAAATGTGGGAACAATTCAAAAACATGCCCAACAACATTTTAAATAATATTCTGCTTGGAAAACTGAACCTACACTATTTACTGATAATATCCGCTCTCTCCATCATCATCACGAAAACGTGAGAGTTTCTAAGAAACTTTTTTTCAAATAAATTTTCAAAGAACTCGCCTCACATAGAGATCAGCAGTTTTTATTTTTGTAAACATTTCTCGTTAATCGTTTCAACTTTCCGCCTAGAAACTTTTTTTTCCCACTTTACAATCAACACACAAAACAAATAACCATAATCGCCCGCTCAATTGACCTCTCACACAGTTATTGGCACAAAACAACACAATTAGCTAGGATTCAGACGAAAATATCCTGCCCATTGTACCGAGTTTATAAAGACGGCACTGGTTTATCCTCAACCCCTGTGAGTTCCTGTTTTTTTTTTTTTTTTTTCAAAAAGAAAAACGGGACAGTTTTAGTGAAAATTACCTTCTTACCTGGGTGATGTCAAAGTGCCGCATTAATTATCCTGTTTTCTTGTTACCTTCAAACAAGGATAAAGTGTTTTGTTATGGGTCGAGGTCCTTTGGGTGACACACCTACAACAACCCACCCTAGTTCGCATTCTTTATTCTTTTTTCTTTCCTCAGCTAATATCATTTATTTCCTCATTTTGTCGTCGTCAGCTTTGTTGTCGTTGTGTATAGTTGTCGTTTTTCTCGGTTGGCTTAGTCCGTTTCGTTCGTTTCCATTGAGAGAATTTACACGTCCTTCTTATGAACCTGCTGACGACTGTGCAATTGTTTGTTGTTGTTGGTCCTTTCTCTCCTCATTTGTCATTGTCCTTCTACTTGAGAGCTGTGACTTTGACTACTGGGGGTGTTTTAGAAGTTCACGTGTATATTTTTCTTTTTCTTTTTTTTTGTATGTGAAAGGTGAATATTGTTTGCGAAAAGAAAACCGTTAGAGAAAATTGTTTTATTGTATGTTAGAAAAAAGAAGGTGTCGCCGACGGAGTTTGTCGGCTCCTTTTTCTCTTTGGTCCATAAATTCCATGAAATCTTCCACATTTTCCTGCGAAGAGATTTTTTTTTTTTATTGAAACCTTGAAAGGATATTTGCCGAAAAAATAAATTTGCAAAAACATTTTCGGAACTGTGCGAACAATGGAGAAGGGAAGATTTTTTTTTCTTTTTTCCTTTCATATCCTGCTATTAGTTTTGTGAATCACTCGTACGTATATAACCTACAGTTGAGTCAAAGTGGCGTTGAGATTAATGTTTGCTGTCAAAATATACAATTGGACAATCTCTTTGTCCTGTTTTCTCAATGGTTTTGAATGATTTCTAAAAGGAGAAGCATCCGAATGGGCTTCATAAATCACCAAATTGTTCATTAAAAGCTTGTGAGGGTAATAAATCTTCAGATAGTAGTGCGGGAAATAAACAAGAAGAACAAGAATTCCAAAAAAAAAAAAAAGAAGAATAATTTGAGAGAAAATAGTTTTAGTTTGACACTGACAGGTATAGAAGAGTTCTACTTCTATACCTCAATGTGTCAACTTAAGGCCACAAATCAATAGAAGAAGCGAGTAGTCGTAGTTTTAATTGATTTTGAATGAGGTGACTTCGACTTGGGATGGTTTTTGGCTGTGTTCTGTTTTGTTGTATCTCTAAAGTCACATTTAATATGCTGCGGGTATAGTATAAGAAAAATAATAATAAATAACCCAAATCGATAATGGATATTTTGTTTTGGGTCATAAATATCGGAATTTCAAATCAAAATCAGGGTCGCTCGTTTGGTGTGTGTGCCTAAAATCTTTAAATGGACTTTATTTTAATGTCTATGGCTTGTTACCTACCTACCTAACCTACCTACCTATAGAGAAGATTTTATTTTGTTTGTTTTTGTTTTTTATTGTCACACGCTATCTGGAAGTTGTTAATTTACTTTTGTATATATTTTAAGAGTTCATAAAATTTAATAGACCCATAGTTTATAGGTAAAACATTAATTTCTATTGGTCTTAATAGCTTGAAATTTGTTTTTTGATTTTTTTGAACATGACACAAGGTTTTTTTTCAGAGAGTTTTGTTTATATTGATACAATAGGTAAAATTAAATAATAATTTAACATTGGTTGATAAGAAATCTTCTCGTAAAATACAAGTAAAAAAAAGATTTGAAAAAAGCCTAGAAATTTTTTATATTTTTTATAAATTCTTATCTAGCAATGTTCAGAAGCGTATGATCCGAACAGCTACTTGGAAGAAGTGGTGGAGCGTCCCTGCGAACTCGTTTGTGCTGACGCTTCTCCGTCAAAGGCAGTAAGAACACCACTGAACCGTTTTGTTGAGAAAGGTTTTAAAGTTGAGTATACAGCCAACAACGCACCACCTCCACTAGTCTTCGAATCTAACCCTGATGGTGTATGCAGCAGAGGAAGACTCTTAACAGATGGCGCACACAAATGGAAAACTGCCTCAACCAGCTTATTGTAGAAGTGGCTAGCTAGGAACAGATCTGGCTGTAAAAGCTCCAGAAAAGTAAAGTATGGAGGAGACGAGTCTTCAAAATAAAGCACTTATTCAACAAGAGAAGAGAAGTAGATGGCGGCAGCACAAAGACACGGGGCTCTGACGACAAAAGTTTCGGATGTTGAACCGACGAGAGACATCGACGAGATCAAGACTTTACCAACACAATATCATACAGGGCTGGACCGTATTTTTCAGGAGTGTCTTAGTCTCCTTATTCTTATTCTAAACAAACACATTGCCCAAAGTTTTTAATATCACGCCATGCAGCATCTCTATTATCGGATAATAAATTCGTTTTGTTGAAAACAACAAGCCAAAGTTCAAGTTTCAAGATGGCGGCCTTTTAGTCAACGTTGAATATTGCCTGTTTCAACATTTAAACTATTTCAAGGGATGGTTCTTATTCGTCAAATTCGATTGTGTTGCAAAAACCATGTTTTTTTTTTATTTAATGACTAACATCACCCAAGAAGATGCACTCATGATTCAATTTAAATTCAAATCACATTCGAAAAACTATAAATCCAAAAGCAAAACAATAGAAACGATCTACGTTCGCTTACATTTCCACCTCATAAAAGGATTTAATTTTATTCAAAAATTCATTCCCATTGTCATGTGATTATAATTATTAGTTCCCAAAATACCCACCACATCACACCGCATGCAAAACACAATAGATGACATTTCGCTGTTCAAAACTCACATAACTACTATTTTCCATAATATTCTATATCTACCCTATAAATTTATCCCGGTATAGAGAAGTGTATAAGTTGTAATTAGCATATGACAGAAAGGTGATGAATTGCTGTTATAATGGAAACAATTACAATTTCTAGTTAACTATAATATTTCGAAAATTGTGTTCAAAGCGAAGCCCGTTGTTGTTGTTGCCGTGCCGTGTCGTGTCGTTTGCTGATGCCAATATCACTTCACCTTTGCATATAGGGTATAGAGAGAGAGTACCCTACTATAATACAATACCAAGCCTATTATTTTTTTTTTTACTACCGTAATTTATGGGCTAGTGATATGGTTCAGTTAATTTTAGGGTGGCATTTAAATGGTAACAGTGTGCGCTGATTGTGTGACTGAGATATACATATAGGGTACGTTTTTCGTACATAAATAGCTTGGTAAAGAGCTGTGAATAGTTTTGCTCATTAAGCAAAAGCAACTTTAGTATTATGTATGTATGAGTATGTGAGTGGTTTTTATAGCAAATAGTTTTTATATTAAGTACCTACTTAAAAGTGGTTTCCTTTGACTTTGCATGCATTTCAATAAATCATACACGAAAGTAATAGCTGTCAGTTTTTGTTTAAATTTCACTTGTAGTAATTTTTATTTAAGGTACGAAGGAAACAAAATTTAGAAAAGTGAATCAGGATTGAACCTTGAATCCTGGATTTTGAATCATGAATTAATAAATCCTGTATCTTGAATTCAAACAAACAAAATAAGTTGATTCGTAAATTTCCGGAATACTAAAGCCCTTTTTGCTTATACACACTTGCTCCAAAATTGAAAGTAATTTAGTTGAAGATTGTGGAACCTATTCAATTTTGATTTCAAAGAAAGTAAATGCTGGGATTTTAGATGAAACTAATTTTTCATTAAAAAACGTGCTCAGAAACAAAAAATACGTAAAAAGTGGAACGTATTCATTTTATTCATTCCACACAAAGTGAGATCTAGGATTTACTATATGAAATTTTATATTTTTCGTTACAAATATTTGTAGATTTGTGGCTCTAGTTGAAAAGCAATTCACTTTTAATTGAAAAACAAAAAAAAAAATGTTGTGTAGCTGGAATGAATGAATCTTCGCCTCTAAAAATGTTTTTCGTTTTGTTCTCATTCAGCATGTTCCTACTAATCCATTTACATAAAACACTTATGATGATGAGTATTGTGTGACACATAATGTCAACTTGGCCCCCCCACCAAAAAAAAAAAAAAATGAAAAACGACATAACAAAAAAAAAACCTCAGAGAATTTCACGACTGTGACATTTCGCATAGGTTTTACATATATTTAACATTCACAATACGGTGACATTTTACAAAACTCACTCTCTCTCTCCCCGCAACCCAAACAACAAAATGTCAAGATAAACTGTCAGTTTTTAGAATAGAAGACAACAACACACACAAAAAAAAAAAATAAAGAATACAAAAACGAATGAAATAAAACCCAACTGACATAGTCTGAAATCTCAAACCCTGTTTATGACAGTTGTCAGGACGAATTGAAATTTTCATGTCCTTAGCATCAGTTGAGAAAAGAGAAGAGAACATTATGCCGTCTTTCAATCTTTTACCCCAAAAGTGGTGTTGCATTGAAAAGACAGTACGGTACTTCTTCCATCCACATTCTCTACCTACCCAACCGCCCAAGTGAGAAATAGAACACAGTCGCACATTAGATATAGAAATGTGCAACACACCCACCAACATCAACTATTCATCCGTGCGCTGTCCCGTCGAGCTGTCAAAAAATCAAGTACAAAACGAAAAGCACAGAGAGAAAAAAAAAAATAAAAGAAAAGGAAAAGAAAAAAACAAAAAAATGGAACTAAATTTTCTGTGACAGACATGATTTGCTAACAAGACACAACGATGACAGGATGTCGACTTGGAAATTGCTGGGGAGGCAAACAGCAACAGTACTCCACCAAAAGAAAAGCTCAGACGATGTGATATGGTGGCAGTTACAGTTATAGAAAAAAAAGGAAGAGAAAAAAGAATAATGATCCAACACGAAAGAAACTACACAATAATTTCCTTTTTCAAAACCCCACTCTCTCCCCTTCCCCCCCTTGACAGCTGCTGCTGCTGCACACCCCAATGTTCAGTGCCTCAGGGTGCTTAATATTATATAGGGGATGAATAGCATGATGGAGGTGTATATAGCTTGGTAGGTGCCATTGCCAGTGCAGAACGCAGAAGACAATGTACCGGAGAAAGCAACAAAAGAAATAAAAAAAATTGGAAAAGAGGAAGAAAACCTACAATTCTCCTTTTTTCGCTGCGAGGGTTGAAGGTTGCGACAGCACGAACTTGAAAATTGCACACCGGAAATTCTGTCATGGAATGGGAACAAACAGGAAAGAACTTGGCACGGACAGGCCGGCAACACCAACCAGCACAACATTGCAGTGAAATGCCAGGGAAGTCATTTTGGAATGAACAAATATCACTGCCGTATGGTTGCCAATAGAAGTGAAATTTCTTTTAAAAAATCACTTTCGTGAAATGAAGTACGAACACATTCCACAAGGTGTAATTAATAATCTTTTACATCTTCGCAGCATGACACACGAAAGAAAATGATCTGTTGAACTAAATACCGAATTGAATTAATTTACAGCTATTAATTTTTTTTTAGTTTACAATAGGGGACCGAAAATACATTCCACAATTTTTCTCAGGCTTCATTTTCTTGCAAGGACTCATACTAAAATTAATGTAGGTTTTAGTGTTTGTCCTTGCCTGATTGTAATTGAACATTTTTTCTTAAATTTTGCTTTCCCAAAATGGTAACCATTTTTGTGCATCCTTCCTCCAATGAGACAATAGTATAGCCCTCGCTCCATTTTTTTTTTCGGTCCTTACCTTCCTTTTAATATTTTTTTTTATATTGAACTTTTTTCCAACAAAATTCAACTTTCATTTGGTCTGACAAAAAACTGTATCTATAGCAATACACAAACTTATAAAGAGCTTTATTTTTTTTTGTTGTATGTGGCAGGAAGGAACTGTCAGCCAGTTGCCAGATTGAAGCTTCACTTCTTCTTCTGCTATAACTGTGTGCTATGTAACTTGACGGTGATAATGACTTTTGACAGGTTAACGTTGGCGTGAAGTTGTTTTCGCGGCTTTGCTCAATTGAGCTTCGGTTGGCTTGGCTGATAATGGCGCTTTGCAAGTAAGATAGGTTGGTAAAAAGGAAGGTATTTATAAGTTAGATATGGCAAAAGCAAGGTGTTCAACATCATCATCGTCAGTGTCAGATCCAATTTCAAGTTGGGAAAATTACTTTGTGTGGATGTAAATGCTTTGGGATAGAACTAACTGACTGACTGTCTGAAATTGAGATGATTTTTTTTATTGAGCACGGGATAGAGTTAATAAGCGTTTATGAGTGCAGGCAGGTATGACAAGGGATTACAATATTTCACTGATGAATGTTACGTATCGGAATGGAGTTTTCTAATGGGGAATCTGATTAATCCAATGCCATTTTCTTCCGATGCAAATAAAGATGTTGGAATGTTCTCTGATGTATTGCTTTATTGCTGATGCCTTGGATGGCTTGCAGATATGTATATCATCTTTGGAGCAGTCTACAGCTTACGATAAATGGTTGACAGTATTTGGTCTAGTACAACATTAAGTATCGGATCCCAATTTATTTTATTTTTGTCATCACACAATCCTTCCGTCTCTGAAGGTTGTTGTTAATATAAATTTGAAGTAATTTGGAGTTTAAGATAGGTTTGGGAGTCCAAGACAGACATCTGCACGGAAAACTGACATTTTATCGAGAATTAAGATTTAGAAATCCACTTGGAGACGAATCTATGAAGGATCCGAATGAGTACTTCCAAAATCAGATCGGACAATCGGGAACAGACTCGGCTATTCCCAAGATCATTCTCTGGAAAATCCCAACAAGCAACTGAATAGAGTTTTTGTCCGAAAACTGAAACATCGTATTCAGAAGGCAGACTGGAGATCAATCAAAGTAGTATTAAAACGAACGCCTCCGTTATCAGATCGCAGAGTCAGGCATAGACAGGGGCAATTTGAATATCAGTCCTTGGAAGATCCCAACGAGTTCCTTCGTCGAGCTCCAGATATTGTTTAAGCATGGAAACTGATGCCATATGAAGATCAATCTCTATAAGATTCCATCGATCATCTCTCGCCTGAAAACTAAAATTGTGTTGAGGAGACAAACTGAGTTTTTTAAGACATCAATTTCTATAAGATCTCAACGAGATGCTCCAAAAACAGATGGAGATCTTGAGGAAAAAAAGGAAATTAGTAAATCAGTCTCTGTAGTACCCCCAGAAACAGGACCGGATAGTAGGAAACAGGCAGGGGTAATTTTAAGGTCAATCCCATGGAAAATTCCATTCAGCAGCTTAGTCGAGCTTTTGTCAGACTTGGGTTATTTGGAGATCAACCTATCGAAGATCTCATCGAGCTCTCGCCTCAAAATTGGCATTTTGTTAAGAAAGCAGACTGAGCTCATTTGGCGATCAATCTCTGGAAAATCGAATAAGAAATTTAATTGCGCTTTTTCCAGAAAACTGACATTGTGTTGATAAGCCACACTGGAGCTATTAGGGCAGCTCTATAGACTCCCTAAGGGCACCCATCTCTGGCAGATCCTTACTTTTGGTCTGAAGCTCGAATTTCCAGCCTTCGAGTCTTCGAAGTCTAGACTACCCACTTTAGACCTTCAGTTCTACCAACCTTTGAATATTAAAATAGAAAATTATGAAAATATATCTAAACAAAAAACTTAGCTTAAGTATTCAATAAAACCTAATTAACTACATGATAACTCTGATAATTATCATAAATCAAGTTAAAAAAAAAAAACAAAACAAAATAAAATTAAGGTTAAATGATTTCCGCCACACGATTTCTTTTGACCAAAAAAGAAACATGTCTTTTTAATACTTAATCCTCGCCATAATAATAAATATTAAAGCCCACTATCGACACTTAAACTGTCACAACGATAAACCTCTTAAAATGTCATCAATACCATACACTCCACATCCGCCAGTTAATTCGTATCAATATTTTACGATCTTACCTCGAGCTGGCAAGTTGGAGATCGAATCGAATCGAATTTTTTTTTTCTTAATTCATGAAATTAAATTTGTCACAGAATGACAGCTATACGATCTGCTAGTGTCCAACCTCTAGATCTATAGAGGTATGTATGTTATATACGAATCGGATTGAATCGGTATAATGCGGCAATCGACTTTGGATTGGAATGCTGTCTGAGGCTATTTATGAGCCCGCTGATTGGTTCATATCAAAAAATTGCTTACACACTAATACACGTCTGTCGGTCAAGAATTGGTTGCGGTTGCCTTTGGGCTTCACGTTCCAATCTCGCAGTCTCCACAAAATTTAATCACAGCTACTGGATTGGAAATGTATATTTTTGTTTTGTTTTTAATTTTTCGAGTAGGAGGTCGTGATCTGTGGTGCGACCAACGAGTGTTGTTTTGGTTTTTTTGTTTTTTGTTTCAAAATTGACAGACGAGATGCTCCTCAGGTGTGGTGGCACAGGTAAATGGATTATATATTCTCTGACTTAATGTGAGCTTGGTTGTTTAAAAACGTTGTTTTTAGTCCCAAAATGAGTAATTTGCAACACCACTTAAATGTTAATTGTTCAGGTTTTTAAGCTTTATTTTTGTTCCTTCTCTTTTTCCATTCGAGTTTTTCCAATTCGATGCTATATGTTAACTGTGTTTGGCAAGAAGATTTATTTTACTTATAAGTGGTGTAATTTATTTAGAAACACATTAAGTTGTTTTTTGTTTTTGTTTTTATTTTGTTTAGGTATTTTATTTTAATGGTTTGTGTGTTCTCGTGAGAGTGTGGGACTCAAAAGATTTAATTGCATTTGAAAGATAGAATTTATAGTACCTGTATACGTATAGGTTAACTTGATCGATATAAATTATTTAAAGTGCCCTCAGGGTTCGAACAACAATATTTGGTTTTAAATCTCATAAAAATCTTGTACCTGACTTAAAATTAGAAATGGTACATTTGAATATGGTGCTTTTGAACTTAGTTGAATAACAGATCAAAAGAAGCGGAGAAACATAGTAGAATCTCTCAAGGAGTTCAAACAATAAATCTATGCATTTCTCATTAGAAATCTTTAAAAACTCCTATCACATAGTTAAAAGAATTGAACAGTCGGTTATTGTCCATCAAAAGCTTAAACAATTGGTCAGAGAGTTTTTGAATTTCTCGCTAGAGGCAACAGCCCATGAATAAACATTTCTGTTCTTAGATGGACTAGGCTGGGAATTGAACCCAACTTTCCGGCAGGACAGTCCTACTCACTAACCTTTATGACATGGCCTACTACTACTACTGAAATATCGAAGACAAAGCTCATTTTAATGCTTCTTCTTGATGATAGATTGATCTCTACCACATCTCTCCCAGGACACTGCTTCACCCTAAGGCTCTACTTCAGGATTAGATTGGTTGACTTCAAAAAAAGATCGGCTGGCGGTTGGTTGGGGACTGTTTTGAAGGTCTGCTGCCAAATTCTCCTACAATATCTATTGGCAAGAAAAGCATTGCCTGCCATAACACACACAGAGGAATGACTTAGAATTGTAAGTCACTAAGTTCCTGGTTTTCTAGGAGCTGTCGCGGCAACAAATTTAATTTTCTGCAACAGAAATTACCGAAAAACGCAATTATAACAGTTGAGTTATTTCAGATAATTATTAGACTGAAATTGAATAAAGGATAGTTCTTTAAATTGGGTACAGATGTCAGGTATAAAAATATAAAAGCAAATTAAAGATTTTTTTTTTCAATATAACTTCTCCAAAAACAACAATAAATCTATGTGGTTTGCAACAAAGAGAAACAACAACAAAAGGACTAGGTATGTATAACAACTGAAAGTTCTATACCTAAATATCTTTGCTTATTGTTTTATTACCACAGGTCAAAATTTTAAAGGAAACCGCCAGTAAAATTTTACATAAGAATTTCACTGCACCTATGCTAATCTTTACAATGCTACAATTTTATAACTTTTATCGTGTCTTAATGAACCTTAAAACATACCTACTCCACCACTTTAAAAATATAAAATTTCTTGCGATGGATTACAACTGTTATAAAATCAGAAATGAATTATAAAACAATAAAACTGAATAGAAAGAAATAAACAAAAATGGCAAAAATAGGTTTATTATTACTACATTCACTTCCGACGGCAAATCAAAGGAAAACAGCAAGTTCTTTTATTTTTATTTTTTTTTTGTATAAATTTTATTACCCTATTACACATCCAAGTGTATTATTAATTTATGTATTATAGTACATATGTATGTACTTCAATCGAAATATTCAGAACGAACCTTACAAAGCAAACAAAAAAATTATAATATTTTTCTTTTGTTACTTTGTTTTCTATTTATGGCTTTTGTTTCCGCCGCCACAAACCGGATGTTATCTGCACCAAAACGATTAAGCAAATTATTTTTTTTCCTAATTTTATTACTTTATTATACTTTTTTCTAAAGTTTAGGTGACCGAAAGAAAATAAAATATCTCTTTTTCTATTTCGAAAAAAAATTTATTTATCTTAAAAACTTCACTCACGATTTCGATAAAATTTTCCTGTGGGTTTTTGTAAGAAAAAAAATTATTTAATCAAAAAAACTTTTCAAAACTGACTAATATCTTGGACACACAAATAGCGGACTCTACATAGAAAAATCATGAAATTTTATTAAAAGCAACAAAATAAAGTTTTTGATTTAAACAGGAAAAACTTATTGAAATAATAATGTTTTTTAGAGACCATACCGATCTCCACCGTGGTTTGATCAACATATTTAAACTCTTAAAAATAAAAGAAACAAGGCGTGGGTTAAGTTAAATCGATCCTGAAGTATTGAAGCTTAAAATGAATATACTAGACTTAAAGATGAATTTATCAACTACTCCAATTTTCTTTATTCGGACTTTATACTTAGAACAGAAGATGATCTTAAAGCTAATCCACAAAATTTCTGGAAATATGTAAATCGTAAGAGAAAATCTGATGGTTACCTAACTAATATGAGCTACCAAAATGCAGAAAGTCATTACCCAGAGGACATTGCAAATATGTTTGCCGAATACTTCCAGTCTGCTTTTGAAAATTCTTCCTCTTGTGATACTTACATATAATACTTCTACTGTTGATGAGTTTTCACATCTTAGTAATATTAACTTTTGTATTTCTGAGGCAACTATCTTAGAGTATATTAAAAAATTAGACGATTGTTTAATTCCCGGCCCTGATGGTTTTCCCGCTTTTATGTTTAAAAAAAGTGCAATATATATGTCGTATCCGTTGTTTTTACTTTTTAATCAATCTATAATTAACTGTAAATTCCCGACCCTTTGGAAAAATGCATTCCTTATTCCAAATCATAAGAAAGGCAAAAAAAATTTGGTTCTAAATTATAGGCCAATAGCTAAACTATCTATACCCAAAATGTTTGAATCTATTATTTGTGATGTTTTGTCTTTTCACTGTTCCTCCGTTTTATGTGACAACCAACATGGCTTTGTTAAAAAGAGATCCACTATTACAAATTTGTTACAGTTTACTACAAACTGTATTGACGCGTTTGAAAAAAAAAACAACAAGTTGACTGTATTTTCACTGACTTCAGCAAAGCATTTGACAAACTAAGCCACAACATACTTTTAAAAAAATTGCAAAATATGGGTCTTAACGACAGATTTGTTTTATGGGTATCTTCATATCTCAAAGATAGGTTATAGGTTTATAAGAGTGAACGTTCTAAATGTTTTACTGTTAACTCTGGTGTACCTCAGGGTAGTCATCTTGGCCCTTTATTATTTGTACTATTTATTAATGATTTTCCGTCTGTCCTAGTAAATTCTTTGTCTCTTATATATGCTGAAGATTTAAAAAATTTTCGTACAATCAACTCTGCAAATGACTGTGATCTTTTACAAAGAGACCTTCAACGTTTCTGGGAGGTGCAATATTAATGGTTTAGTTTTAAATATTGACAAGTGTAAAACAATATGTCTTACACGCAAAAAAATGTGATTGTCTATAATTACGCGATTAACCTATCAACACTAACTAATTTGTCTAGTTTCACTGACCTTGGGATAGTATTGGACTCAAAATTAACTTTTACTGACCATTTTGACTATACATTATTAAAAAAGCTAACATGACTCTTGGTTTTATCAAAAGATTTGCTCGGGAATTTCGTGATCCTTATGTTTTGAAAACTCTTTATGTCTCATTCGTAAGATCCATATTAGAATATGGTTGCGTTATATGGGCGCCATATTATGCGGTTCATATAAATAGATTGGAGTCCGTTCAAAGAAGATTTATGAGATTTTGCTTAAGATTTCTACCATGGTCAAATCGAATTAACTTGCCACCTTACGCTCAACGTATTAAACTAATAAATCTTCCATTTCTAACTAGTCACAGAGCGTATCTACAATTTTGTTTTATTTTCGGGATAATCAATGGATCGATTTCAGCTCCATCGATCCTCTGTCGATTGAATTCCATTGCTAGTCAGTATAGTTTGAGAAGGCAGTTGCCAATTTCATTTTAAAGTAGATTAAACTACGGTGCTAATTAGCCCCTTAAATCTTTTAATTAATATTTACAATAAAAATTCAAATATAAATAACTACAGCATTGACAATATAAAATCACTTAACTTTAGAAAAATATTCTTTATACAAAATAACCCATAATGTATATTAGAAGTAATTTTTTCTTTTGGTTTTGTAATAATATAATATATAATTTTAATTTTAAAGAAAATGTACCTATGTATGTCGTTAGTATTTAACTGAAATAAACTAAACATCCTCTAAACCATAAGATTTCCGTACTATTTAAGAATAACGCTTTAAAAATACACCAATAATACGAAAAAAATTTTGGTTTCTAGTGTTCCCTTTTCCTACTTTCTCTTAATTGCAGGTTGTTAAATTTTATATGATTTTGTTGGTGTTTTTTAAGACCCCTTTTTACTTTTTCAAAAGCTAACTAGAAATAAATCATCAGTCTACTTTTCTATTTTTGGAAACAGCACCAAAAAAAAAAACGATAATCTTTTCCCATTTCAGTAATACAAATTCCCTCATGTTTAAAATAACACTAACAACAAAAATTATTATTGCAATAAAATTAATATCCCATAACTTGAAAAGAGCCTTATTTATTTGATATAACTCGCATTTAATTCCATTTTCGGTTGTAGTTAACTATCTACATTTATATTTAAATACATTTGGCTAAGCCTTTAAGTTGTCGTTATGTGTGACCTTACCATTACCAAACACCACCCAGCTTGACCGTAAAAACTACATAGCTATTAAGAGACTAATTCAATTTTCTAATCCCCAAGCAATAATTACATATTATTATCATTTGTTGGGGTTGACACATTTTTGAGAAGTTTGAGGCCACCACCACCGACGCTGTCGGTCGCCGCCGTGCGTCGTTGTCGTCGCCGTCGTATGACCAAATGACAACTATACAACACGTTGCGCTTTAAGTTTAATCCATATTTTAGTATGACATTATACTTCAAGGAATTTATACCTATTTATAAAATATTCCAATAAAACCAAAAAAAAAAAAAAAAACGTGTAGTACAAGAAACGGGTGGGACAGTAGTGTAAACACTAAACAGTCAGTGTCAAAAGAAAACGTATAGGAAATAATTTTTTGGGATTTTCATTTTTGTAAATGTGCTGCGTTGCCATTAGTTTTAATATAGTCTGTCTTTGATGAGTTTAAATTTGATGTTAATCAGAAAATTTAGAATCTAAAACTAATCTAATCTAATCTCATCCAAACTCAAAAATATTATTTAAAAATGGTTCTTTCCAAAAATGTGCTACAAATGTGCTTCATATGAATAGGATATTTTGGGGTATTTTACTTTTATCGCATGAGATTGGATTTATTGCAATTTCAATATAAGCAGAAATCGAAGTGCTTAAATTTAGCTCAGCACTTCTTAATTCAAAATTTAGAGAGAAAATGTGTTTGGAGAGATTGAGATATCGCATAGCGAAATTTCACAAAACAGAACTTTCTTTCTCCCAAAAATGTGCTACTATGCTAGATTATTTTGTGGTATTTTATTAAATGTTCAATGAAAGCCGAATTCAATATAACCGTCTTTTTAATAATTATGTAAAAAACCAAAAGATTTTTCTTTCGCTTGTGACTGTAAGTCCGTATTCATAAAACTACTATAGAAAGCGCACACTCTCCACCTCACTCGTAGGTTCACTATGTTTTTTTTTTTCTTCTCTTGATAAAGCCCAATGTAATCCTCAGTTATTTCCATTCTGGACATTTTACGATATAAAACCCACTTGAGATTTTGACCACCGCCGAGAGGCAACGAGAAGAGACATTAAACCTGGAAAAACTCCCGACACAACGAGAAATTCAATCCAGTCAGATTGGACGGACGAACAAACGGACTGACAGACGGAACCCAGCGTGTCACGAAACTTCAAGAAATAACGAAAATAAATGTTTAAATAATGATGTTGTGTTTAATAAAACCATAAAATTGTTAACAAAGTTGTTTATTTATGGCGGATTAGTCACAGTCAAAGAGAGAAAGACACACAGACTCAAAGTAGTTATAGTTGGTTGGTATTATGTGGAGCTAGTTTAAGAGCCCCGTATAATAGTGGATCCTTGTGCGGTAGCAAAGTATAGAGAGCAGGAATGTGGGAGGGGGGGCTTAGACAATATTGGAAAATTTACGACTGGGGACGCATTTAAAAATTGACTTTTATTGAAACAGTAGTGGCGTATATATTTTAAAGTTGGGGCCTGACCAATAAGGCCACATGCTGCGCACAAGTGGGTTCGGTAAATATTATAGTTAGTTGACGACGCGGCACCGTGTTGGCGATACTTATAATGGTAAATATATATACATACATATATATTGGACGACACGAGCGAGATTGACTTTAGCTGGTGCTTGGGAAAACTATACTAACATTTACTATATATAGGAGCTTGGATGTCATTATAATTGAAATTTATGTCCGATTGGCTTGACAGACATGCGATAGAGGAAGCGATCGAGTTTTATTGAGATTTGATTAACAAAGGAACACGATTTGATTTGATTTCATTGTTTTTTTTGTTGTTGTTTTTTTTCTCAATAGATTGTGATATAACGCTAAGTAACTGCTTAAAAATGTGACGCGCTTTTGTTTTAACAAAGTGAAAGGGGGCGTTTTTCTTCTTATTAAAATATCGAAAAATAAAAGAAATCAGAGATGAATATTTTTTGTAACACTGCTGTCGCTGTAAACCAGATCGTTTTATTATCGTGGGGTGTTATGCATTGATCGATGGAAGATAAACTATAATTTTTCAACGCAGTTTTTCGTTCAAGAAGTCGTATTAAAACTATGGAGAAAATCTTACTCGTATTGACAAAATAAAGATGACCGTCCGCAGAAAATAAAAATTATTGATTAGTTCAACATTTTGTTTTATTATTTCTTCCAAGTGTTAGTTCTTTTTTCTTGCATTTTGAGCCTGCCTAACAATCTGTTCCAATAAGCAATAGAAAATTGCAATGTTTAAAGTTCATCTCCCCACACCCAGTCTGTGCCTGAACTTTTAGTTTGTTGGGAATGAAAGGTAAAACAACAATTTTCCGTGTTATACTAAATGTACATTTCAAGTGGTATTTTTCTTAAACTGTTATCAAAATCTTATTAAATTTCAATAAGTTTTTCTTCATTAAATCAATCGAATTTCTCTTTAGAAATATTTTGAAAAACTACACTAAGTTACAAAAAATGGCGCATCTTGAAATACGTTAAAAAAAGTTTTTTAATACAATATTGTTTATTAACATTTAACATAAGTAATATATATAAAAAATAAAAATAAATGAGTAGAACATTGAAATAAAACACAAAATTTTTAGGGTTGCATCGTCCAAATTATACCATTACTCGATCAGAGCAGATCTCAGTCCACTGAGTGCCTCGGAAAGGGCAGGCCTCTGCCTTATCATTTTTCCCACCAGGTCCTAAACGTGATCGATGGGATACATTACCATGCTCATGGCAGGCCAAGCCATCACATCGATTTCCACTTTTTCCAAGTAGTCCGTAACGCACCTGGCAACGTGAGGTCTAGAATTGTCGTGCATCAGTTAGAAGTCTTCATCAATAAATGGTGCGAACCGAGCCACATATTCCTTCAGAATGTTTCTGATATAATAATTGGAGTTTACCAATCTTTCCACGATGCACAGCTCAGTTTTTCCGTGCATAGAAGTTCCTGACCACCACCGTGACGAAACCTCCCCAACTGATGCTGAAGAGTATCTCTCACCCGATCTTCTCCACAATCTGATACGTCCATCTGATGAGCGTAGACAAAACCTGGTCTCATCAGTGAAGAGAACTCTAGCCCAGTAGACGTCTGTCCAACCTTGGTGAAGGCGAGCAAATTCCATCCGACGTCGCTTGTGCTGTACCGTGAGTCTTGTTACATGAGCAGTTCTTCTTGCTCTCAGGCCAGCATTCACAGCTGCACCTTTTACTAATTGAAGTCTATGAGACAACATTTACGGGATTTCGGAAGCTTGTATAAACAAATGATTTTAATGTGGTTTTCCTTATTATGATCCACGTATCACATGGAAAATGGAAAGAGATTATACAAACGGGCACACAAATATATTGCTAAACTAAAAAAAATTAAGCTCTGCCAAATCATCATAGCGTCATATTATCAAAATGATAACAACACATTAAAAAGTACGACTGCACCACTTTTTTTTGTAACTCAGTCTTTTGCTTCTTTTTTAAATTAGGTATACCGAAATATGCAATGAGTTGAATTTTTGTGTTGTTAGATCTTCATTTTCAAGACTGAGTTGTTACATACAAGTATTTTTTTATACAAGAACTTAGCTGATTTAAAAATTTTTGTTTTTGGTGTGATTTAATTTTTTTTTGTTTTGTTTGCTAAGAAAATGGGTGTATGCCATGGCCACTGAATAAAAATATCAAGTTATAATTTCTATGACTGATTCTACACAAATAGAAAGTGTCATTTAATTGCTAAAGTTTTCTGGAAGATGGGTGGATGCCAAGCCCCTTGAATAGAATATATTAAGATTTACCAATTTGGATTTTTTCCTTCCTTTACATGTACTACACGGTTGGGTGTCAAATCGCCCAAAACCGAATCGCCCAAAACCGAATCGCCCAAAACTTAAAAATGTCACATCGCCCAAAAATTTTGGGCGATTTGACATTATGTTGAATCGATTTAACATTTTTCATTTTTGGGTGATTTAGCATAATGTCCTAAGAATGGTGTAAGTTTTTATAATTTGTATTTATTATTTCTTAGGTATTTCCATTTATGTTCATATTAATGAACAAAAAAACGACTAAGTCGTATAAACATTTGTTCGATTATATTGAACATAATATTTTTCAATTTGAGCCCGCAAGTTTTTTAACTGACTACGAATTTGGGTTGAGAAGTGCGTTAATTCAAGTTTATCCTAACGCTAGTTTTAATGGTTGTTGGTTCCACTACTGTCAGGCTCTTCGGCGAAACCTGACAACAAAAAATAAAAAGCTGGCGCAATTAGTGAGGTCCAACCCAAAAGCTTCAATATTGTTTCACAAATATGAAATGAAATAGCCAGTTGCATTCCTCCCCTTAAACGATTCAACCGTAATACTCGCGCTTCCAGGAATGCTCATCAGTTTGCTTTTGAACCCAATTTCGGTCGTACTGTCAAGTATAGGGATTCGTTCTTTAGCCGTACTACGCGAATGTGGAATTCCCTTCCACGCTGTCTTTCCCTCTCATTGTGATTTACTGAAATTTAAGACTAATGTTCACCGACATCTCCTTTCACATCCCCTCCAACTTACCTAAAGCTCATATGTAGACATAAACTCGTATGTATATAAAAAGTTGGTAATACTCGCACATGTAAATACATACATATCTGTATGCAGACATACATAATATGTATAAAGAAAAAAATAAAATAGGAACTGACACAAATACTGAAAAAATTTGTTTTTTTTATATTTTGGTCTAATTGCAATAAATATTTTGGGCGATTTGTTAAAAGAACCCTAAATGTTAGTATTTTTGGATTGCGACAAAACGCCCATTTCTACTTTGGGCGATTTGACATTTTTCTTTTTTGGGCGATTTGTCAGTGTCAAATCGACAAAAAATTTTGGGCGATGCGACATTTTTCAGATTTGGGCGATTTGGTTTTGGGCGATTTGACACAGGGCCAACTAAAATTGCCGAAACACCAAATCGTCCAAAATTATTTTTTTTGGGCATTTTGACATTATGTCAAATCGCCCAAAAAATTGAAATGTCAAATCGCCCAAAAAAGTTTTTGGGTGATTTGACATTTTTTCGCTTTTTTGCATTTTGGGCGATTCGGTTTTGGGCGATTTGACACCCAACCGTACTACACCTAACGTTGTCCAAATTTCAATACCAAAGTGCCCCACAATGTTACTGATCTATCAGTGAGTTTTTGAAATACTATATCTCCGGAACTAAAAAGTTTAAAATTCTTTAGGTGTCTGTGCTTACTCAGGTTAGTAAACTTGAATTTTCTGGCTTCAAGTTAGTTAATTTTTTTTGGCGAAAATACATAAATTAAAATAAAACCAATTTTTTTTTTGTAATTGAACCTCGAAAATAATTTGATCAATTTCAATGAAATTTTCTTACACGATTTCTTTTTTTTCTTTTACTCTTTATGTATTAAAAATTATAAATTCAAATTATCTTATATGTTTTTCAAATTCAATGAGGTTGAAAATAACCACTTTAGAAATCCTTACAATTTATATGATCCAAATCATGTTCTGCATTTAAGACCTTTTTAGGTATTTTGTTTCTTCGCATCCTTATTGGCACTTCAATTTGAATAACTCGTCGTAATCATATATAAAATTCCTCCATAGGTAAATAATTCGTTCCCATAGAAAATCAAATCCATCAAAGGGAAAAATAACGACGCACGTGAGACAATATGTAAACCAAAGAAGTAGAAAATCTTAAATGTTTATCCTTAAGTTTAAACAAAGGAATACAATTTTTTTTTTACTGCTTCTTAAAAGCCGCAAAATTAGGGGAAGGCATTTATGTCATCATCACCATATTTTGCTCATCATTATTTTTTTTTTCGAGTCTCGACCCTTCCTTACTTATCATCAACAGCAGAAGCATCAGAAAAAATAACAAAAGATAATTTTTTTTAATGACTCAAAATTCGGTTCACACCAATTTCATACGAAAAGTCGTCACACAAGGTGCACGATGATGTAATGTGTGATGAGACATCAAATACAAGCCCAATCCGGGTTACATTGAACCATCACGCGTACCGATCTAAATAAGCCTTCTCAATGGCATACTGGCTGGCGGGCTGGATGGCTTTAAAGCAGCCATAGGCAGGGGTTGGGTTGTTGAAAAAAAGGAACCCTCATCTCATCACAAAATAAATGTGATCCTGCTCAAGAGGTGACACAATTAAAATGATTTCACAATGTGACATTTAAGTAATTCCACTGAACCACACAAAAGATGACGACGATGACTGTTACGCTTGATATTTTGTTGCCATTGCTGCCATCATCACATCTAGTGCATGTCCTTGTTCCGCTCGAATACCCTTGCGACAAATCCCCTCATCGACATCGTCATCGTCATCGGGTTCGTCATTCACAATATCCCTTAGTCGTTTGGAATGGCACGTCATGTCACTTAACGTCAATCATCGTCTCGTTCGACAATTGTTTTTGGCTTTGGTTTTTTTTTTTTTTGTTAGTCTTGCTTGTTGTTTTTTAATTTAAATTTTTTATTTTCTTTTTGGATTTTACAAAATAGAAAATAAAACCCATCTAAGGGTTGTGTGTTATTGTGTGTCCTCAATCAAGGTTTATGGTTCAACTGAGCCAAGAGAGACAGAGAGAAAGAGTTCCTGTCACAGCTATAGAATGTCAGTCAGAATCGTCGTTGAGAAAATGAAACAATAACAATTTGGGGTTGATATTTTGCAAACTGGTAGGATAACACAACAAAAGCTATATACCCATAGAAAGTTACAACATATCAAAAATTTACTGACTCGGATAACTGGTAAAAGTACACATACCTCCAAGCGGTTATATATGATAGGGGCGGGAAAAGGAGGTAACCCTGTTCTGATTTTAAGTGGGATTTATAATAAAAAAAAAAAAGAGAATTTTCGAAACACCGAATTCAGGGCTTTTGTTTGGAAATGTTAAATAATTCAAGTGATTTCAACAACAAGAGGTAAGCAAGCAGGCATGAAGCACAATGGGCTAGTTAAATTTTTGAGTAGATTTATAGGAACATTTCAAGGGATTTGATTTTTGGGAATATATTTTTTTTTTTAAATTCTCTATACCTACTCATTTATAGACACATGTGTATTGGGAACTTGAAACCTTGAACAATGAATCAGTCTATGTTTTTATCGGCTTAAGTCAATATCACTTAAAAATTAGAAGACCGACGTATTACTGCTAGATTAGGATGAGGACCAGTTCAAGAGGTGGAAGGAGCGTTGTTTTAAATCACATTTTCGCCAGTGAAGTGAATCCAATGCCCAATGACCCGAATACGCACTGTGCGCCAATTAGAGAAGGAAATTCCACCGCAGCAGTTGATATGGTTCCAGTTAGCTAAGATGAGAGAAAGACTCATTCTGGAGCGAATAAAAGATCGAAGACAAACTGGACACCGAGAAGTATTTGGATACGTTTTAAATCTTCCAATCTGCACCACACTTACACTGTGAATCATCATCGAACAGTGTGTCAAATATCGATCACCATATCATCTGCTGCCCACCACTTCGACAGTGTCAAAAGAGACTTTATTTAGTTTGCTATTGCTAAAGACGATGGATCCAAATATCGCGTTCTGCTTGAAGGCTCTCTGAGGATTTTGAGATCCAAAGTGGGTTCAGACAAGGCTGTATACTGTTACCAATACTGTTCCTGATGGTGATTATTGATGTACTGCATGCAGCTTTGTCGAATGGAGACGAAGGAATTCAATGGACTGCAAACGCCTGGACTACTTAAATGACTTTCTCATAGAGAGAGAAGCTGTAATTGGTGGACTAAAGAGCAGCAAGGTAAAAACCAAAATGATCAGCCAGGAAACTTTCTCAGCTGCTTAAGTAAATATTTCTGTACTGTGTCTACTAATGGCGGAAGCAAACTAGATATTAAAAGTTAAATTGGCAAAGCAAGGGCTGCGTCGAAAGGCTTTCCAAAATATAAAGAAAAAACTATAAGCTTGGTCTTAACCAAAGCTACGACTGTTCCTCTCCAATGAAGAATCGTTGCTTCTTTATTTGTGGTATCAGTTGAAAAGTAACATCCGCTGTGACAAGAAAGCTACAAACTTCTTAAATAGCTGTCTTGAAGATTTCTTTCCTTAGCCGTAAAGAAATTACTGACTTCATCATACAAGGGAGTAAGTGGCATTAGATTGGCCAAACTTTTCGAAAATAGTAAAGAGTACTTTGCGAGTCAAGTGAGGCATTGCAATCAATTCACGCATGCAGGCAGACAAGTGGGGCGACGAAGAGATATCAGCACAACCAGAATCCAAGTAACAGCTATAAATCGAGCTGGTTGGAGGAACTCCTGTTGATCTTGTTGCAATTGCTAGCTTGAAGAAGAGATTGTTGATGAAGCTAGTTAGTTGTCATCGTTGGAGGTTTTATCAACCAGATTGGCCTGTAAACAAGAAAAGCTGGAAGCTGGAAAAGCTCGTTGGTTGAAGAAAAATATAAACCAGCTTGATGCCTGCAAACTGAAGAAAGGCCAATACGGAGATGGTTGGAGAAACTGAAACGCGTTGATTGGTGGCACAAATATCATCCAGTTTGGCGTAGTAGGGAGGGTCTTCTATCTAGACAAATAAATCTGTTTTAAAATATGCATTTGTACGTCGGGCTTATATTTTTTAATTCTACCCCAATTGTCATTATTTTTTAACAGAAAGTCTTTGATGACATCGAAAACATTATCAATTATTCTTTTTTCAATCTGTTGAACGTAAAATTATAAATTTCGCATCGTCATGGAGATTTAATTTTTTTAAAAGTAAAAAGATCAAAATTTTCCTGAATCATCGCATCCTTCGCACAAACCATATTTTTTTCACTATGATGACTTTGTCATATTTCTCATATTCCGAAAAAAAAAGAATATTGTCGGCAGAAAAAAAAAACCTATCCCACGCCCACACTTCTCAAGTAACAATCAGTTCAATAACAAGACATGTCAGACAACATGTTATAACTAATGTCATAATCACAATTAATGGTTGGTCACATTTCATCCTTAAATTACTTTGACAGCACTGATGCTACTGTTATTATTACATAGGTATTATCAATTTGAAACGAACCACTACGAACCTGAGGTGGAATCATTTTTTGGTCATATTTTTTTGTTGGTAACAACAATGCGGTATCATTTCAAATTTCAACCATCTTGACTTTTTGACAGCCCACTAACAAAAGCCGACAAAAAAAAATGAAAATGAAAAAGAAAAAAAAAAATTAACTGTCAATAAACATTGGATTTGTTCCTCTCTATCGGTTGTTTTTTTTTTTTGTTCTTGTCGGATTTTAAGGCTGAATACCAAACCCGTATTAGGACCAGGTAAATTATACAAAATATTCCTGGCGTGTTTTCAAATGAATTTCAGTGATTGGAACATTTTTTGAAAAAAAAAAGGAAAAAAATAATACCTAGAACACACAATATATCCAGAATCCAGAAGGAAGATATGATAAAAAAAAAGAAGTGTTCCCTGGAGTGGTACATTTATGTATGCTGTAGTTTGGTAAGTTCCACAACACCGAATTCCACATCCCCATGATGCCTTTTTTCATTGAATCACTGAATCAAAGGAAACTAAATTTATTTGAACAAAAAAAAAAAAAACATAGTGTCTGGCGGTTGTGTCGCTATTTCCCTTTGATCTTTTAACCAAACACGGGATTTAATTTGTGGACTTTTTTAAAAGACTTTATTTATAAATCGTTTCATTCCCTTTTGTTGAATGCTCGAACAGACTAAATGGGGGTCGTAATAGGATGAGCGGGAGAGGTGTCCCCCAAAAACAATCGATACCCAAATAAATCCTTTTTAGGGTTTTCGATGTCGTCGATTGTCATCCTAGTCAGCTTATCAAAAATTGTATTAAAAAAAAAAAAACACGAACGGTTTTTAACTTACCTCTTTTTTTCTTACTTTGTTTAGCTGTCAAAGTGACTAAAAATAGCGAGTCATGAAGGTGGGCTATGTGAAGGGGGTTTTTGTGAGGTTTGCGTGTTTGATGGCGCGGCACGGCAATGTGAGATAGGAAGAGAAAAAAAAAGCCAAGCCCGCTTTCAAATGAAATGGAAAGGTAAACATTTTGGGTGACATCCATCAACAGAGAGATGAAGGATGAGCAGTTGAAGGTGAAGTTAAAAACTGGGAATGCCGATTATCAAAGGATGCCGATATAAATGGTTCAGATGTGTATTGACAGGAGAAGAGTATTCAGCGGGGGGATTGAAGAATGACATGCATGTTGAAAAAAATACCGCTACTGGGTTTTATTTGTGTATATTTTGTTTGAAATGTTTGCTGCAGAAAAAAAAGGGGAACACAATGCGCAATGTGCTCTCGGCCTCGTCATTTATTGAAAAGGGATTCGTTGATTGGAGTTGAGTTATTATTATTATTTGTTTTTTTTTTTGTTTTGTGCTTTTTTTTTCTGTCCAAAAATTGTTTGGATTGAAAATTGAATTGATGGCTTTTTTTTGTGGCTTTTGAAGTTCTGAATTGTCTTCCTTTTTTTTATCAAAAATTCCATAAATGACATTTTTAGAATGACTGAAAATTGACAAAAAGAGTAAAAGGCTTATTCTTGGAAAAGAAGTTCTTAGAATTCGTAAACAGCTCTTCGTTCTTTGCAACAAGCTTATGTTAAGACTGTGGGACCAATTCTTAAAAACTCATAGATCTAGGCCAATAGAAAATTTCCCAATCTGAGAAGTCTGAGCATATCCACACAATAAGGCTCAACTTTGAAATTCGTTTGAAATTCTTGACACGTGGATAGAAAAGGACCCGGATGGCTGGATCAGCCCTTTGTTGGAGGTGAATATATCAACCACCTTCATCCACGAAAGTGGCTAATGGTAGAGATGGTTGATAAAGTACTTTAATTGAAATCGTTTAGGATACTTAGGAACCTGGAGATAGCAAGATATAGATAGAAAATCTCGTTGGTTGAAGAATATATCAACGAGCTTGATTCATGCAACTCAAGAAAGGTAGTTGCGAGATGGTTGGAGATACTGAAATTCGTTGATAGGTTAGGTTAGGTTAAAGTGGCTGTTGGCTTGGAAATCCAACACACTTAGACTAAAATTAGGTCCGTTGTGGTACCACATGGATCAGTTGATCAACCTCCCTCATTGAACCAGTTAGAGCTTCGAATGAAGCGTAGGAGACAAGTGATGTCTCAGTTTACTAGATCACTGGGATCATCGAAGAAGAAGTCTCCAAGATGGAGTTTTCGTCTTTGTGATAGGGTGGGACAGGTGCAAAGAAGATGAGAGACTGTCTCTTCTTCCTCTTCGTCCCTGCAACTCCTGCAGAAATCATTTCCAGGAGCTCCAAGTCGAAATTCGTTGATTGATACCACTAAATTAATAGGGGAAAGCAACCAGTTTGGCGTATGAAAGAGAAGACAACTTTGACTATAGACCGAACTGGCTGAAGAAGCTCCTTTTTTGATATATGAAACTGAAGAAGGCTAGCTAAAGGTTGACATGGTTATTAAAGCTTGTTAGTTAAAATCGTTGAGGTGTACAAAAGGCAGTAGCACACGACATTCCAACACTATCGTGGAAATACCTCAGACATGGGAAAATTCCACCTGGCAACTTATCGTCGTTTTATAAGGTCAGGCGAAGAAGACGACGAGACCTAGACAAGACTAACAAAAGTCTTCTCTAGCCAGCGCTACTTGTTGGTTGAGGCCCATGTCCACTTCGTATTGTAGGTCCACCTTATGTAAATAAGAAAGATTTGGTTCTGCTGCCTTGATCCTAATTTAAAAAATTAATAACCCAACTAACCTTAGCATGTCGTATAGTTCCGTTTCTATCCAGTCCTACATAATGCAGTTTTTTCTTCATCAGTTGAATACACTGACAATTAAACAACTTTTTCTTATCTCAAATAACATTCATCTTGATAAATCTTTCAAGATGCCTTCGAATTCCTTCAACCCATCTGTAAGAATGACTCAATTCAAACTACGGAACACAAATGTAGTTTTTTATTCCCTCCATTCTTCATGCAGTTCCATCCAGAGCTCTAGGATATACCTCAAATAATTTATTTCCCCACGCAAACAAACAAAAAAAAAACAACAAAAACAAAAACGACACATTACACACACGGCAACTACTTACTTGAATTTCATACATTTTCCGGCACATAATTCGCTCGTTCACTGCTGTCGCCGCCAATAAAATCACGTCAACTTGCCATTACTCTTATCAAATCAACATGTCATTCCAGCATTTGCTGTGTAAATAGCCTCTTGTGGTCTCTTGTCGCATTGCCTATCTCTGTTTGTGTCGGATGTCTTTCTCGACGACCATGGAACTATTTATCTGTTGAGTCAGCGAGAGACTTCAATGAAATTTATAAAAAAAAAGAAAAAAATTCGCAACGCCATCACAGAGCGAGCCACCACCATTCTTTGCCATTATGCCTCGCAGCCCCTTCCGTCTAGAGAGCGTAATTTAACATTTAACCAGTCAACAGTTCTTGACTTCTCCACTCGGGCACGCATATGGCAACCGGGCGGCAAAATATCAAAGCCTGCCATCATTTGGCACATAAACTCAACCTTTTCCGAAACATTAAACGTTGCCGGCTGTCAGCTCTTATGTTACTATTGCCGCGCTGTGCTGCTGCCTCAACTTGCATGCATCTTGTCGAATTGTCGGATTCGCAACGTTACATGTGACCCAACCAGGCGATCTTATGTTGTTGTTGGTGAGTTGTCGATTTGTTTCCGCTCTGCGACTGAGAGATCTTCCATTTAAACATGTTCGCGGTGGTAACGGCGCGCGGCGCGGCGCAGACCTGTGGCCAAAAAATGCAGTGGCAGCTACGCCCAAATGTCGATGCCACGTGGTGACACATTTCCAAATTTGCAACAAACCTACCTTTGTCGGTCTCAATATACCGCTGCTCTTACGACAACCGACGACGGGTCTGGATCTGGACGCCGCGCCGCCGCGCCGCTGACTACTTAAGCTCCAACTCTCTGTAAGTGGACCACCATGAGTTGGGTGTTCTGTCTTATTTGTGCGGTGCATCCGGAGCTGAGTCAAACTCTGCAGTTGCAAGGCAAATAATGAACGACTCAATTAAGTGCATTCAATGGAGAAACACAATTAGGTGGCAGGTCATTCAGTGGCGACAGCAACGTGGCGGTAGCGGTGGAAGAAGACTAGAATAACAAATAATGCATCTCCAGCCAGCCAGGTAAAGTGAAGACGGTACATGAGACATGACACATTTGCAGGCAGCAAAATCGTGTGGGAGTGAGTGTGTGCCAACAAAAGGCAATGTCTTCATTTAAACTCGGATGCAGCTCGCTGGCTAAATGGCTGGATGCTATTCTGTGTGTGGGTGGGGAGGGGGGTGAAATAATTTCATACTTTGTAAGGTGAGGCTTCTTACATCCATCTGTGCCCAAAACCAGCTATGGGATTGTTGTGTAGTACAAAAGAACTTTCAAGTTGATTTGTTGTGGTTGTCTTTGTATGGAAAAGGTAGCCATTTTAATACTATTCGGAATAGAATCGTATTTAATATTTTAATGCCCGGTTGCACCAAATGCTTTTAAACATTTAACAAGCTCTTATATCTTAAAAACATTCGCTCCATATAAAATACGTCGTTTTTAAATTTAACAGTCTGTTAAATATTGGTGGATTGTTTACTTTAACTCTTAATTTCTCCGAATTCTTAACATCTCCAAATTTTTAATATCTACGAATTCTTAATATCTCGGAATTCTTAATATCCCCGAATTCTTAATATCTCGGAATTCTTAAATCTCCGAATGCTTAATATCTCCTAATTTTTAATATCTCCTAATTTTTAATATCTCCGAATTCTTAACATCTACGAATTCTTAATATCTCCGAATTCTTAATATCTCCTAATTCTTAATATCTCCGAATTCTTAATATCCCTGAATTCTTAATATTTCTTAATTCTTAATATCTCCGAATTCTTAATATCTACGAATTCTTAATATCTCGAAGCTTGTTTCTTGCTGTCGCGAAGAGCTAAAGGTTCTTGGTATACAGCATAATGTAAGACTCTGCTGGGTTCCCGGCCATAGTGGTGTGCCAGGAAACGAAAAAGCAGATGAGCTGGCAAGGGAAGGCTCAACACTTGAACCTTCTCTCATAGATCACAATATAGGAATCCCACTATGTGAAGTGAAACAAAACGTCGGTAACATAATTGTTCAGAAATCCAACGAAAGATGGAACCTCCTAGAAACCTGTGTTATTACCCGGAAACTATGGCCTAGATACGATAAGAAAAGGTCCGATAGAATTTTAATTCTTAATAAACCTTCCTTAAGAACCCTTATAAGCTTAATAACGGGACATAACCTACTTGGCTACCATAAAAAGAAAATGGGTCTCAATACCGACGATCTCTGCAGAGGTTGTGGCGACGAAGATGAGCGTGAAGACACAGCTCACTTTCTTTGTCATTGTCCAGCATTCTGCCACACAAGGAAAAAAACCCTAGGCAACTACTTCTTTAACGAATTAGAAGAACTATCAGCACTCTCAAGCAAGAGCTTACTGAACTTCGTCAAGACCTCTAAATGGCTAGACGAACCATCGGATTCATAGGCTAACACTTCAAGAAGTTATAACACTTCAGGGTATCACAATGGATCTACATAGATCTAAGTGTGACGGTAACAATAGCAACTGTCAGCCCAATCAACCTAACTTAACCTATCTCAGAATACTTTACATCTACGAATCCGTAATATCTCCGAGTTCTTAATATCCCCGAATTCTTAATATCCCCGAATTGTTAATATCTCTTAATTCTTAATATCTCCAAATTCTTAATATCTACGAATTCTTAATATCCCCGAATTGTTAATATCTCCGAATTCTTAATATATACGAATTCTTAATATATACGAATTCTTAATATCTCCGAATTCTTAATATCTACGAATTCTTAATATCTCAGAATACTTAATACCTACGAATTCTTAATATCTCCTAATGCTTAATATCTCCTAATTCTTAATATCTACAATTCTTAATATCTCAGAATGCTTAATATCTACGAATGCTTAATATCTCCAAATTTTAATATCTACGAATTCTTAATATCTCAGAATTCTATTTAAATGAAATAATTAATCGTTGAAATAGAAGTTGTGGAAGGTGAATTTCAATATGATAGTGTAATACTGCTCTTAAACATATTTTTCAAGTTAGCTGCTCATCTTCTTCTTTTCATTAACCTTGGACTTTCATGATTTCGACTGGGACCACAAATGAATGAAGCCACTTTTGATCGAACTCAGCCCTTTTAACTACCCTGCAAGACTAATCAAGTTGTAAGTTGTTTCTCAAACTTCTTTCATGTAAGTGTTCCTTTTTCCCTAGCTAAGCCTCTTTAAAATTTTCCTAATTAAACATGAAACCACAACTTTTCATTCGCTTCCTCTACACACGTCAATCAGTCTTAACTGATTTAAATGTCCTTGCCATGAAATATGTAGTAAAAAATTCTTCGCAAGAAAAAAAAAACAAACAACATAAATTCAGCACACAGTGCTAATCCGTCAACAAATCCTCTAAGCCTTTAAAAAAAAATATACAAAATAAACAAAACACGTTTATTTTTTATTTTTTTTATTTTTTTTTTATTTTTTGCATTGCAGAAGCTTAACATCATGCGGATTCCATTCCGACTAATCTCACTGAGGTGAGAATAAATACCAGGTCTTAAAAGGAAGCACTTCACATGTTGGGCTATAGGGGTTTGTCTGCCTTATACCTCCATTGGAATACTTTTGGTAGTCAAGTTCGGTGTTCAGGTCAGACTGAAGGAAGGTATAGCTAGTTGTTGTGTAGTCACTGACTCACTCAATAATTACTCTTTATCCTGATGTGCTTACGCCATTGCCGTACATTGGTTAATCGGATAATTGTGGAATCCTCTTAGCCAAGTGCGGAATTCCATTGCTAGAGGCTAGCTTCCATATAAAAATCGTCATTAACACCAACAGCAGAATATGGGTATAAGACTATAGATTGTGTATATAAAAGTATAGAAAAGGTAAGTAAATTCCTTTGAGGCTTAGCGTAGGTATGTGGAAAAAGAACTTTTTATATACTATCGACTTTGATCCATCTTCTTTTTTTGTTGTTGTTGTTGTATAGTTTTTCTCTTTTGTTTAAACCTAAGTGTATATAATTGTCGTCGACACCACATCAGCGATAGGTAAGAATAAGTATATGCTCCAATTTTAATTAAATTTCCCGTTAAGGCTATTTATATACGTATAGAACACCATTTGAGGTATTGGTAGGGCAAGCAATGTAGGTAAGGTTTAATTAGATTATTATTAAATAACTTTAAAAAAGCTGACGATCTTAGATGACTTCAATGAGCACTTCAGGTATAGGTGGATACATTTTTAGATGGAAACCAGTGCCACCATACGGGCTAACAAAATAACTTTATTTTTTTTTAATCTCTTCACTTGCCTAATTAGGGAGTTTTTTTTTGCGTTGAAAAAACTCATAAACTTCTGACTGCTTGGTGAACAACGGCCTTAATCTTGAAAAATATATTTTTTTTTTAATTTTATTTTTTAAAAGAACAATAATCCAAAAAAGAAAAATCGAAAGAAAGAAAATTTAGCTTTATTATTTGGGTTTTTTTTTTTGAACTTTGTGATACCTGTCGGAATTTACTAAAATTGAGAAACATTTATTTTTCCAATAAAAAAAAGGAAATATACATCCAAACTGAACTCTCAGTCAACATGTAATAGCTTCTGTAAAATCTGCCAATGTAACATTCCCAAATAGATAAATCATTTCAAAAAATGTTTTGATACAAATAATGTCCTTCACCATATATATCCAACAATTTTCCTTTTTTTTCCACAAAAAAAAAAAAGCAAAACCAAATAGAATTCTCATGAATCATCATCAATCCATTAACCTTCAGCATCATCTCCAAATATCATCAACATCAACTTTTCCAATTACACCATTCATCAACAAGACAAAAGCGTACACCACACCATTTTCAGGACATCTAACACCCTGTTTCCTTTTTGACTTTCCTCCCTTCAATGATGTCAGTCAGTTAAATTGAAGCCAATACCCAAGTCCTATACCGCTGTTAGCTGCTGCATGACCATATCTTAGTGAGGAATATATATAGCAAAAACCCAAGTTCCACTTCGACATCGCACACATAGTATAGTGATAAATCACTCTCATTAGCAGATATCAATCACAAGGATAAATCAATAAGAAAACGACTCCTCGTGTTTAATTTATTATTTTTACTTCAATTTTTTTCCCCTTATTTTGCTCACCGTCACCATGCCCCCACTCTCAGTATAGTCTCGGCCTTGGTGGCAGTTTGCATTGCTTCCATTCCTTACTTATAATAGAGCTCGGGACAATAGAACGGAAATTTTCGTGATCCTTCCTCACGTCATGTGGCAATATTTTTCTTCTTCCTTTGCAAAAAGGAAAAAAAAAAAAAAACATGGGCGAAAAAGTGAAAACGTCAGAACAGAAACAGAGAAAAATGTATGGAGATTTCTTTTCAACGACCCATAACGACAGGATGATGGATGCCGCAAAAGCCCAAGATTCCAAGAAAAGGATCTGTTCCTGTCAGTCGTCTTGACATATATTTCTTTGTGGATATCTTTTCTATGTATGTATGTATTTATGTGTGTGTGTTTACCAAAGCGAGAATTGTCCGTTTTCAAAGTGAGTGAGTGAATAAGTGAGTTGGTAAAGGATGACAGGGCAAGGAAAAACTTATATTATATACACAGAGAAGATGAATGGCATAAAAGGAAGGACGAAGTGAATAATTGTGTGACAAGAGGAGTGAAATGCATGGAAAAGCGTAAAAAACTCTTTTAATAACATTCAACTTTTGACAAATGATTTCTAATATTTTTTGCACTTTTTCAAAACAAAGAAAATCCACTTTTCCTTATGCGTGGATTCTGGATTTTAATGGTGAGAAAAAATTACTTGACACACAATTGTTCTTCGGGATAACAGTAATTTGTCAATACAAAGTAGCACTTTTTTTTGTTGTTGTTGCTGGCATAAGTTATTTGGTAGATGTGGTGTGTAGTTCTGAGAAACAGAGAAGAACTTGATGTCGTGGAAGAATTCATATTAATATTTTTCTAGGGAGCTGTAGACATTCTTGAAATGTTTTGAAAGGATGACTTGACTGCAAATAACACAATTTACAAATTTGTAAACAAGTTAACCAAGATTGTGGTCTATAGTTTTGAGTTGTGAATCATGGAGCAGCCGATTTCGGATGATTAGAGCTATTTAACCAAAACCCCTCACAGAAATGTTAAAAACTTAACCCACTGTAAAAACCCCTTAAAGAATTAAAAATATCAACTGTAACTGTATTAACGGCATCAGCATCAGCATCAGCATCAGCATCAGCATCAGCATCAGCATCAGCCACAGCATCAGCATCAGCATCAGCATCAGCATCAGCATCAGCATCAGCATCAGCATCAGCATCAGCATCAGCATCAGCATCAGCATCAGCATCAGCATCAGCATCAGCATCAGCATCAGCATCAGCATCAGCATCAGCATCAGCATCAGCATCAGCATCAGCATCAGCATCAGCATCAGCATCAGCATCAGCATCAGCATCAGCATCAGCATCAGCATCAGCATCAGCATCAGCATCAGCATCAGCATCAGCATCAGCATCAGCATCAGCAACATCATCAGCATCAGTACCGGCAACAAAATCAACATCAGCAGAAGCAACGCTAGTTCCTTACCTAAATATTTATCTGAGAACCTGATCATAATGTAATTATAACCACAAAGACAACGTCTTATCAAATTTATCCATAATATTATTAACTCCATATTCGGATTTATTAGCACGGAGTGGTTTCTTGTTTTTTTTATTCTGTCTTTTTTTTTCTATCGTTTTGGTTATAGCTACGCAACATGACGTTGATTACGATCCCCTCGCCCGAATTTTGCACTTCTATATCACAAATTCTTCGGAATGCTACTACCATACTCCATTGGGTGTAATAGCAATGTCAGCACCCATCAAAAGCAGATGACATTTTCCTTATGCGAAGGAAAATTTTGACAGGCAGTCGGTTATTATTTTTTTTTTCTTTCTTCATATTTTCAATATTATTTTCTATGGCAACTTGGGAGACTTTCAAACACACACACATAAACCCACGACAAAATAACATATCCACTTATTTGGCTTCTGAAAATATGGATACTGTATACAGTGCTGTGTAGAAAAAAAAATTAAAAAATGAGGATAATAGAGAAAATGACAAAAATTGATGAATTTGATAGTTTCTCATATTCCTCCATTTGCGTCATTGAATGAAGAAATATCAGAAAATGAAGAAGTTTCAATAAATTAAACGACACGTGGAGAAGATAATAAAGATCTTGATGAAAATATTAAAAAGGAAGAAAACTAAGGAAATGGATTAAACTAAAGATTTTTTTATATTTACTTCAATTTTTGCGAATAGGAATAAGAAAACACTGAAATTGTCATAAATTTAAAAATATAATCATATCAAAACACCATAGTTATCTTGAAAAATAAATCTCACAAGATTCAAACAAAAAAAAACCACAGTTCTGTAAGATACATTATTGGATACACAATATTATTAGCAAAAAACACAAAGCAAGTATGGGAGTTGAATATTATATACCTATCCACCTTCCTACCCACACAACATTTTAGAGATGACATTTTTGACAGCGGCATGAAAATCAATTTGCACTACGTCAATCGTGGTTGTTGTTTTTTTTCCTATTTTTTGTTTTCTGTCAATGTTTTTTTGGCAAAATTACACGACAGCGAAAGAGGGTGTGATGTTTGTATCACTGTAAGATAACTATACCTATCTACAAGTACATACATATACTATACTATTTATGTACATACTTACAATACATATGTGTGTAGATATAAAAATTAAGCTTTGAAACAGGTGCCTTCTCGTGTTTGAATATCATTTTTTTTTTTTATAATTAATGAAGATGTCGGTAGCATTAGTTTTTTGAAATTCTTTATAATTTTTGTTGACTGTCAAATGACATGATGAGAAAATATAAGTTTGTAAAATGTTTTAACTTTTTAAACTAGGTCCTAGCCATAGTAGGAGGCGGGGATACAGGGTGCCACGCCCCCATTTTTCATATTTTTCCGTCTTAACAAATTTATTTAATTTCTTTTAATTAGGAAAAAAGTTTAAAAAATAATTCGATCAAAATCTCGTCGAATTTTCTTGTATGTTCGTTTCTAGAAAAATGTTCCAATGATTTGGATGTCATTTTAGGAATTTTCTTTTATAATTTTAATGAATTTTTTAGTTTTTGTTTTTACGAGCAGGAACAAAACTATAGAACGGTGTTTTATTAGAATCCACTATAAACCACACTCAGTTTTTTTATATCATTAATTTAAGAAAAAGGTTGCAAAAATTTAGATGAATTCTGTATATGGACATGAGTCAAATTCCAAAATTAATCTAGAATTCTGTGTTTCAAAATTCTTTAAATCCAAAACTCTGTTTGTGTTACTTTTTTCATTTTTGAAGCAATCTTTCAGAATTTTAAAATACTGAATTCTGAAATACAGAATTTTGAAAAATAGAATTATGTAAGAATTCGAGAGTACAGAAATAAAAATTGACAGATTTTTCAAACACAGAATTTTTTAAATTGAATTTTGGCACTAAACATTTTGTTTTTCAAGAGTTTTGGAATCCCAATTTTGATACGTACAGATTTATGACCGAAAATTTGAACAAAGTTTTTTTTGAACACGTCCTTGTTTTGTCTAAATTTTTTTAAAACTTTCCTTATGTTGATGATTTTTTTTTCTGAATTGTGGATTGCAGAATTTTGGAATACAGAATTTTGAAATCCGAATTTTGGTACTTACAGAATTATGACGCTAAATTATTCAAATGAGTCTACTAGTACCGGTGTTTTATGAAAAATTAACAAGAAATAAAGTCTTCAGAAAAAATACAAAAATGTTGACAACATAACCATATTTTTCCATCATTTTTGTCATAACTTTTATTTACATTTCCAAGTCGTAAATTCAATAAAAAAGAAAAAAAATTAAATTTATGTAAATGCTTTTTTGCACATGTTCTTGTTTTTTTTTTTTTGTTAAATTTTATTTTTTGATGACAAACACCTTCTTGTCAACGATCCCTTATCACGAATTATATATCTATCTGTCAAATATCCTTGTCAATTACGTTATTATTTGCCATTATTATTTATAATTTATCCTTGTTTTTTTGGTTTAGCGTTGCTTGGTCTTGTTTGTATGCTCCCCTAATGTAAAGTAATAAAAGGATACGAATAAAAGAATGATAATACTTGTAATAATTCCTTTCTCACTCCTTTTCGTTGTCACATAAAAGTGACAGACCCTTTAACTTTAACCGATTCGTCTTCTGTTATATGTACGTTATCTTTTGACATGAATTATGAGGGTTTGTCCTTTGATTGATTTGATACAATTTTTCAAAAAAAAAAGAAGAAAAACTGACATTACAAACGCAATGCAAACAAAATGTGAATAAAACACATATAGCTCTCTTTTGCAAATAAATCGAATAAAAGGGGTTGTTGATCGGTTGGATTTTATGTTTTCGTTTTATTTGTTGTATTTTGAAATTCAACACCCCTTCAGCAACCCCTGAGGTGTTATTTGCAGTTTGTATCTGTAAACGAAAATGTGCGCCCATTGTCAAAAAAGAATGATGAAGACAAATATTATTGCTGCAATTTTATTGTTTTCTATTTTTTTTTTATTCAATCACGCAAAGTAAAGAACAGGAGGGGATTTGAGGTGTTTGGGCCTTTAAACAATTTTAGGCCAGTGGGTAAAGAAATATTGTATGGAAAGATGGCTATAGTTTGTAAAAAATGGCGGGTGTAAAGGTCTTGTGCGTTGGCTGTCATTTTGAAAAAAAAAAGCGTTTTAATCCTTATCTCGAGAACGTACTTGAAATTTCTTGGCAGTCTTTTGATCGAAAATATAAGTAACTTTTTTTAATTTAAGATTTTTTTCATAGAACTTATACTTTAAATATTTTTTCATAATATTAACCGCAAGGGAGATATACTCGTAAGCAAATAATAGAAAAATGTAAATTTTTCAGGCCCTTAACCTCCTATTTTTGTGATCATTACAAATCCACTCGTGAAAAAAAACGAGTGATAATTTATATTGCACGAGACATAATATGCGCAACGAAAGTCCTGCAGTTTTGTGGTTACCATACAGAGGAGAAGAGTTTTAGAAAATTAGGGGAAAACATATCAAATGTCAGAAAGTTTTGCAGGGCACCATCACAAAAATGTATATAAATTGCACACGAAATACGATGTGATGTGCGATGAGAACGGATAAAGGGACTTACAACAGTTATCTGGATGGGCTTAATACATAAAACTTCATCTCTTTTACTCTCGATTATATGCCTTTACGCTGCCAAAAGCAATAAATCAGACTAATTTCCAAGGATTTTCCGCCCGGGGCCCATGGACACGTTGAATGTGTAATTTATTGCCATTTATTGTGACCACATATGTGATGTAAGGTTTTGATGTTGTTTTTTTTTTTTTTTTTTTGATGACGAGGACTTGCAGAGACGAGAGGACAATCATTTATATCTAGGGACAACGGATGTCATAGAAAGAAGAGAAAGAGTTGGGTTAGAGAGGGAGAGAGTGCGAAAAATGTCGAACGAAATTTTGATTGATGCTAGAAGTTTGTCATGCAAATTGATGGAATTTTTTTTTTCTGATTTATTTTTGTTTGTCCACACAGAGTGTCTGCTTTGATTATGATGAGGGTTTTTTTTTGATTCGGGATATAACAACCAAAAGGCTTTTAGAGGTAAAATTTATTATGGGAGATATTTGAGAAACAGATAATGGATTGATGACAAATGTTTCGTTTGTGACATATTCATTTATTTATTAGACAAATTTTTGATAACCAACAACATATGTTAATTTTATTTTTTGCACTTTAGGGAGGTACGTAATTTATATGCTAACTATTATCATTACTATTATTTTTAATTCTAAAAAGTAATTTGGGAATTAAAATCAGTTACTTTTACCAAATAATTTTTAAATTCAATTAAATGCCAATAAGTGAGCAATTAGTAAAAATCCAATTCTTAGTAACAAATAGTGACCAAAAAAAATGAAAAACAATAGAATTTATAGAAAAGGGTGAAGTGAAGGTAGTGCTTGATGTTACCCTGGATGTGTGGGTTCGATCCCCAGTCCAGGCAGCAATTTATTCTACATTCCCTCAACTGAACGCCACTCCTGAGATTTAATGAGGTAATGCCATTTTTTTTTATGAGTTAAAGGTAGAAAATTGCTGTTTTTCTTCACTCCGAACAAATTTTAACCGGATTTACATATGTATAATTATGTATTTTGAACCCTGATTTGGAAGGTGATTTCTCGAAACGTCAATTCAAGTTTTATTTATTTATAATTCAGTCGTATGTAACAGAATTGTAAAAGATTTGCAATAATTGGGGAATGCATTCAATTAAACCTCAATTAAAAGATTGCATGCACTCATTCTTTTTTGATTCAATTCGCACGTTATGTTTTCATTCTTTTACCTTTAAAGATTGCAATCTTTTGAGATGTCATACATTCGTTTGAATTCTTTGAATTGTTAGCATTAAGTTTTCCTTCTCAGTTGATTGCAATCTGTTTAAGGTAAAAGAATTGGCGGTTGTAATCTTTCTAAGCCAAAAAAAATGCTGATTGCATAGTTGAAGTCTTCAAAGAAGAATAAATAGATAGTCAGAGCTATCGTAAACAAGTTTTCTCTTCTTCGAAAATTGGGAACTTGAATTATTGTCGAATCGAATTTTGGCATCTGGAATAAATATTCTAGGCGCACTAGGTTGCCACTGTATTGGAGTAAATTTGAGCTCAGAAGGTGCAGTGGAAAAGGCGTTTTCAAATTTGGAGGAATTGTTCACAATAGCTGAATAATTTTTTAACTTTGTCGAAAAATAATTCGTTCTCTATTTATTTAAAATAATTCCTATAGGATATGTCTCGCAACTTTTTTGCCACTACGATCGATCCCTTACAAAATATCCCAACTTGGAAAACGTTCAAATTAATATGGGGGCTCAGCCTGGATAAAGAACATTAGTGCGAAGCAGTGAAGTGGGAGAGTTGTAGTACCAGTCTTCTATACAGGAGGTCTTGGACCATGACAACCGCCACCGACCAAACTAGAAGAAGCCTGCAAAAAGATCAAAATTAAAAAGTGGGATCAATCCGTGGAAACTAATCCATGCGGAAGTCCTAAAAGTAATTCATCTTTCTTTTAATTTGTTCCGGTCACATGATATTTTTTTAACTCTGTCTTTTTCATACGGAAAAGTACCTATAATCAAAAAGTATAAAAAAAATTCAATATTAGACAAAAAGAATTTCTAAAAATTTTTATGATTAGGTAATGAATAAATTTTGACAAACTATTAATAATTTCTAAGAAATTTCATATTTTTTCATGTGAGAAAATATTTATGAAAAAAGTCCTTTTCAGATGAATTAAGATATTATATTTTTTCTCAACACAAAATTTCGGTAAAATATCAAACGATAAATTATAAGCCATTCAAAGTCGATGTTAAACATCTTTACCTAGACTCTATTAATAACCAAATCTTTCAACTTGACTGACTGATGTCAAACAAATATGCAAGTCATCAAAGTACCACACCACTCTAAACAGATATTAACAACAACATCACCCAAAAAAAAAAAAATAACATTCAAAATTAATTAGATTCTTGGGATATATATTCCTAATGATGGGGTCATGACATGGAACATATGTAGCACAATGCCTTTATCATCATCTTCATCATCAGGTTCAGCTCCTGACTTTTTTCCGAATCATGTTCCATTCATTTTTCACTCGTCCGTGTCAAAGGTAAATAATTCTTCCGAGCGTTTGACAGCTTACATCCTCTAGGGATCCAGAGAAACATTCTATCGAGGGGGAAAACGACGATAACATTGCTCCCTTAAATAGAATTTCATTCTTGTTCCTAAGAAGAATCCTCACCTCATCATGGAAACAACTACATAATATAATGACTGACTGAGAGAATATAACAATTTTTATTTTTAATTTATCTATGCCGTACGTGTCCAATCGAAGTTTTACTCGCTTAAGACAAAATCTATCCTTTTGGGAAAAGAATCATCTTTTTTCTTCTTATTTTCTATAAGCCGCGCGCAGCATGTATGCGGTCCTTGAGTCATAAACATGACAAAACAGGCTCGGGGACACCTCCTCTCCTTTAGAAAAAGATCGAAAAAAGAAAACAAAAATCCTAGGAAAAAAATCTTAAGGATTATTTATGACTAGCTATTGACTTCAGTGCACACACAATAGCTAATTGTTGAATCGGGCACAGTTGAATGGATGCTTTGCTAAGTATTTATGTCCTTTGAGGCTTGGCAATATGGCATTACTAATTATATTGTATATAGCTGTGTGTCATTGTGACAATTTATTATTATAAAATGTGTGTCCAGGAGGAGGAGTATCATCTATCTATAGGAGGAAGTTGCATTATATTTTCTCTTTGTTTCGTTTGTTGAACCTTTTTTTTCCCATCTGTATAATATTATTGTTATGATTTTGGGATTTTTCTAAGGTTGCAATAAATTAAAAAGAAAAGAAAATTGATAAATGATTTTATGACTTAAACAGCAGTTAACACTAATGGACTTTTTCACTTTTACAAATCGATTCTAGAAAAAAAATTCTTTTGGTGTCGTAAAATGTATTAATTACCGTAAAAGTGTCTTGTAAATGAATCTTAACACTAACTGCAAGGTCGTGCTAGCTAGATTGGGTCTGGTCCTTGTAGACCATTGGTTGATATATAGTTTTTACTAAACAGGAGCTGTGTGAAACATGCTGCACGGAAATTATTGAATTATTTATAATTTGTGTAGATTTACATAGGTACCCATAACTCGAATATTCTACTGCTTCACACTAGGGCTCCAAGTTGTGAAGTTTGTTCGGTTGACCTTGACCTCAGAAATTGTAGACAGGCTTATCGGATCCGGACTGTTCCATGTCTTCTTCTTTTTCTTACTTTTTATTTACCGAACAGTATCATGATCTTGACTGGGAGCACAATTCTCCCACTTTACTGCATCGCTGTAAGGCTCCACTTGTTTGGATTTTTGGGTTGACTTCAGAAAACTTTGACAGCCTCCCAGTTTTGAATTGTTCCACGACTGAAGCCAACTAATTGCAGGTGTCGTTGCATTTGTGTGATCCTCAGTTTTTGCGTCTGCCTTTCTTCCGCTATAGTGTTGGAATGCTTTGAGCTATTGCCTTTTAAACTGTGTTCTCAGGGCTTATTTTTTTTACGTGATAGTACCAGCCAAGATATTCATCCTTTATTTTTTCCAAGATGACATTTTTGGACATGAAGGCTTCCTCGGGTTTTTTTATGCTTCTTCTTCGATCACTCTTTGTCTCCTGCTGTCATGTAAAGCACCTTCATTTCAGCTATTCTATTTGCTCTCATTTTTCTCGGACTGTTAATCGAATGTAAGTGCTGGATGAACAACTGGCTTGCAGAGCTTTCCTTTCAGCTATCGGGAGTATTTTTCGATCACAGAAGATTGCAGAGTTTTCCTGGTGTTGATGTCGTCATTAAAAGATCCTTTGCAATTGATCACAGATTCAACTCTACACACTTTGGAAGTATTGTTCCTGTTAAATAGATGTCCAAATTGGTTTCTAGAGGAAATTTGAGCTCAAAAGGTGCACTGGAAAAGTTGTTTTCAATTTTCAAAGAAGGAAACAATTCCGGGGAAACTGCTCAAATGCCAAATTTGTCGAAAAATAATTCGTTCTCATTTTATTTAAAATTATATTTACAGGAAATATCTCGCAACTTTTTTTTCCCATACGATGTTCAAATGTCAGCTTGGAAAAAGAACAAAATTAAAAGATCAGGTCAATCCTCATGGATAACTTTTAAACGCAATTCTCATTCTTTTGACATAAGAGATACTACAAAATCCATTTTGGACTCTTTTTCTTGGGCTTTCTTTTAACTTGTCCCAATCTCATATTTTTTAGCTCTGCATTTTTCATACGTAAAAGTATAAAAAATGTTCAATATTTCAAAAGAATTTATAAAAATTTTTATGATTAATGAATAAATTTTGACAAACTATTACTAATTTTCATTTTCTAATTTCTATATTCTTAGACCTGGGGCCCTACTCTCTATTTCGTTCCGAAAGTGAAAATTTTCGAAAACGAACATATTTTGTACTCTCTATTTCTAAAGCGAAATGAAATCTACTACTTTCATTATGGCAATTCCGAAAGTAGAATTTTCGTACCTTGCAACTCGTTTCCGAATGTTTGTTTCTACATCAAATGTGTTAACAGAACTAAATTCGAATGTCTGAAAATGTAAGTTTTTTTTTGGAAATATTAGTTTAAATACCAATTTATGCAAATCAATGCAATAACATTGAATCTTCAAACAAAAAATATGCACACAAAACATAAACATTTAAGAAAAATTGCAGAAGTTTATTTTTAGTTTTTGTTATTTCTCCTTTTGAATAAAACACATATTAACTACTATATTCATTATGTGGACAACTTTTTCTGGAACATAGTGGAGTTCCCTTGCTGCTAAAAGACATCGAAATCTTCCTTTTAATACGCCGAAAACTCTTTCAGTTAAACATCTAGCTTTAGAGAACTTTTCATTGAAGTAGCATTCAGCGCTATTTTCTGGAGCGTTTCGAAATGGAGTCATAATCCTTGGCTCCAAAGGGTATCTAGAGTCACCTTAAATACGCAATAATTTAGTATTCAATTAAGAAGGTTTAAAGTACTAACCGAGAATCCAAGATGACTTATCTCCTTTTTCATAATTTTGAATTAAATAATCTGGTTCATAAGACAGACTCCATACATGTGAATCATGTGCTGAACCACCGTATTTTGCATTAACTGCCCGTATGAACATTTCATGGTCACATATCTTTAATTTATAAGAACACTTTTTTAATTATTGTACTAAAGAATGTAAATGTTTGTTTGTTTTGATTTATAAATTTGACAGATCTCATGAGAAATAATTCGAGACTCGAAAAAACTAATCCGTAAAAGGGAAAAGTATTAAGTACTATTTTTTTCCGTTTCGAATGTTTTACAGGGTACGAAATCAAAAGCGAAACGAAAAACGCTGTCGAATAGGATTGGCTTTCGGAACGAAATAGAGAGTAGGGCCCCTGTGTGGATCAGAAAATAAGCAGCATAGGTATTCGGTCTATTTCTTTCCAGAAAATCCACCCATACATCAGTTGCTCGTTGCAGAGATATAGGACCTTCACTTAAGAAGGTTCCATCGTTAGTAAAGAGTAACAGATTCACTTTGGGGTCCGTCACCTTATTATAAAGCAGAAAGTAAAGGCATGTAATAAAGAGCAAAGGCCTCAAGACTCTACCCTGGTGCACACCTTTTCTAATTGAGAATCTCCTGTATTCGTCAATTTCGAACATAGTTGCGCCCTTGTTCATGTTAGCATGTTGCAGTTCCTGAAGAGCGTGATTTACACCAGCAGTCAGTGCAGATATTTGCTCCAGTTATCTAGTATAATGCTTTTCGTACTCTTGCTAAAGTTGGGCCCTTTCTTTTTTGCGTCTTTCTAATTTGCAACACCAGCTAAATCTTCGTCCACAAACTCCACTGACTTGTCTCCATCCCGTTTCGAAGAAACCGGATGCAGTCACTTAAAGGGAAATGGTTGTAATTTGTCCTTGTGTCAACATCAACATATAAAATTGATAACATATCGAACCTCTTTTCCAACGTTTAATTATTTCAAGAATTTTACCAACAAATCAATGTTTCAAATCTGCTAGGTAAAGAAGATCATTTATTTTCTTAACAAAACCTCGGAAAAAGATAGGCATACAAAACGAAGAACAACAACCAAGGACATCCATTCGTATCCTTTTTGTCATCGTATGTCACGCCACGCATTAATTTCAAACAAAACTGTCAATTCGATAACACACCATCCCATATCCACCAACCATCAGCATCGCAGCATCCTTGTTGCCGTCATTGATGGGTTTGTAGCTTGTTAGCACTCTTGGGTTCGGGTCCATAAAGACATAAGGACACCACGGCGACAAGGACGATTCAATAAATCACTAAACAAAATAATAACAACAACAACAACAACTAAATAAAACCCAAGGCCATCAGCAATAACAAAGAAAAGAGTAATAGAGAGAGAAAAAGGATCTAGGAAGAAGAAAGAACATTACACAACACAAAGATAAATTTATAATACATTTAATGTGTGTTTGCTGTGTAACGTGTGCCTATTTATTATCCTTTCCAAGGATCACAATTGATGTCCGCATTATATAGATACAGATATCCTACCCTGTCTAACTGTATAATTTTTCATTTGCCATATTCTTCGCTATAGGTATGTATGTTACTGCTGGTGATCCTTTTTACGATTTCGACAAGAGAAAGATTGGAAATCGGGTAGATATAGAGTGTACGAGAGTATGTATGTATGTAGAGTCAATGTGTCCTGGGGCTTTTTGTCTCTTTGACATTAAGTGTCGATGTCCTTTTCGATAATGGTTTCATGGTGGTCAGAAAGTAATAAATTTTTACGACAGTATTTATTGTTTCCTATATCGTCTTTTTTTTTTTTGCTCTCCGGTCCATGGCAAGATGCCATTTATATTATAGTTTTACGGAACAATTAGAGGCGACAGTAAAATGACAAAGAAACATCTGCAAAAGGCCTTGACTTCGAATTGTATACCCGAAAGTGTCACATAAGTATAGATTTCAGAGTGTTAACCTGCCGTGCCAAAGTAACAACTAAAATGGGACTGCTGGTTATTTATGAGAAATGAATTCAATCTCTCTCTCCTTCTAGCTCTCTCGAAAAGGTCTATAGATAGGAGAAGTTGGGTCTTGCTTGAATAAAGTGGCAAAATGATTAATCGAAAAAGAGAAAGCGTTCTTTCAAAATCTGTCAATTTAATGATGTCCCTCCGACAACCAACGACGACGACGACGACGATGTTGATGATGAAGGACGAGAAAAAAAAGGACGATAAGAACGACAACAGTTGGGCTGATGTTCTTTATCAAAAAGACAGTCGCCATTTAGTTGCAGAGATTTATCATTATATATACCTACCTAGCCAAACCTACATTTATTTATTTTTTTTCCTCCCATTTTTCAATACAGTTATTTTATTTTCCAAAAAATGTTATAAGTCGTTGGCATTTGATTTATGACCCCTAATGGAAGCAGATGAAGGACTTCATTCATTATTATTTTATTATTTTTTTTTTTATTTTTGCTAAAAGGTGCAAAGAACCTTCTTCTTTTCCTCCGTGACTGAGATAATTTTTAGACATTATTTGTGTAAATGGGATATATATATTTTTTTTTGTCATTAATAATCTTAAGAGCACTTTGTAAAATTGTACATAATTTAGCTGGGATTTATGCAATTAAGGGTCGGACGTTTCAGGCAAATCTGAATTTTTAAGAAGCTCTTTGTGAGAGTTCGCTTTAGAAAGTGATGTTGATCATTATTCATATTAAATCGATTGGTTTCAAAAATTTAAGCAAATTTCTCCAAAAATATTTCTAATTTTTGTTCAACAAAAAATGTTAAAAAATTCAACAGAAAAAAAAGTTCTGCAGAAAATTTTTCATCTTAGCCAAGGAACGGGACCTCGATAGGAATTTAAATTTTTTTGTCTAACTTCATGGTAAAGTAAATCCTTTTTTCTCACCTAGGAACTTAAGGCTCGAAACTTGCATTTATTTTTTGCATCTCCCAAACAGAGTAAATTTTTGATGTGTTGTTATCATCTTAATAATATGCCGCTATGTTTTTGCAGAGCTTTATTTTTTTTAGTTTAGCAATTTATTTGTGTGCCCGTTTGTAGGTATAATCTCTTTCCAATTTCGATGTGATACGCGTGCATCATAATAATTAAAACCACATTAAAACAATTTTTTCATCCCGTAAATGTTGTCTCATAGACTTCCATCAGTAAGGGATGCAGCTGTGAATGCTCAAACGGTGGGGAGGCGCTTAGCGGAGAGTGGCCTGAGAGCAAGAAGAACCGCTCGAGTACCAAGACTCACGGTACAGCACAAGTGACGTCGGATGGAATTTGCTCGCGTCCACCAAGGTTGGACCGACGACGCTGACTGGGCTAGAGTTCTCTTCACTGATGAGACCAGTTTTTATCAACGCTCACCAGATAGACGTAGCAGAGTGTGGAGAAGATCAGGTGAGAGATACTCTTTGGCAACAGTTGCCCAGCGGGAACATTTCTGGGGAGGTTCCATCACGGTGTGGGGAGGAATTTCTATTCACGGAAAAACTGAGCTGTGTATCGTGGAAGGATCTTTAAACTCCAATTATTATATCAGCAAAATTCTGGAGGAATATGTAGCTCCATTTGCACCATTTATTGGTGAAGACTTCTTACTGATGCACAGCAATGCCAGACCTCACGTTGCCAGGTGCGTTACGGACTGCTTGGAAGAAGTGGAAATTGATGTGATGGCTTGGCCTGCCATGAGCCCGGACATGTATCCCATCGAACACGTTTAGGACCTGCTGGGAAAAATGATAAGGCAGAGGCCTGCCCTTCCCGAGGCAAACAATACTGTATTAAGAAAACTTTTTTTTTTACAGTATAAGAAGTTATTACGAAATTTCAAGGTGCGTCACTTTTTTTTGTAACTCAGTGTATATTTGAAGTCTTCACGGCGAAGTCAGCAGTACAACCAATTGAGCTAGGCACTTTATATAGGGCTTCAAATTTGTAGTTGTCTTTATCAACAACCGATTGACTAAGGAACTTGAAATAGAGCTTAAATTGCAAAAAATAAAAGCATACTTCATCGTTAACTTCATTATGAATTTAGCATTAAATGCCTGTTTCTCAGTTATCTCGTGGGATATGACGTTAAAATATGGCTCCAAATTTGCAGTCCTCTTAAAAAAATAATTTTTTTAGCCCCGACTTCACTGTGAAGATAGCAAAACAAACCTTTTTCTGCACAACCGATTGAGCTAAGAACTTGAAAAAAATATTTAAAATTCCTTTTTGTCTACTTTAACAAAAAAAAACTCAAATTTTGGACGTTATTTAAAAAAATATTCAGAATTATAGTAAACATCACAATAAAAGCATAAAATGCCCTTTTCTCAGCAATTTCTGGGCTAAAAAGTTGATAAACGTCCATTAAAATGTTGGAGTCGTTATTTAAAAAAATCTGTTCCGGACGGCGTTTCGAGTAAGCATTTATGCATGTAACTTCTAGGCATAAAGACATCTTACAGCTTGAGATGGGTATAAAGCAAAATCCAGCTGTGGGGAAATTTTTTTCGGAGTCAAATACTCCAATCTATTGCGCTCTAACCATTTTGCTGCAATATTCAGCATATTTTGAAACTGTTTCCAATTAAATGTTTTATTTTTTCAAGCTATAATCAATTTTCAAATACTTTCAAGCTAATTTTATTCCTGTGTTACTTTCAGTAAATAGATAAAATATCAATAAGAAAAATGTAAGCACCTAATAACAATATTTATACCAGCTCGAAATTTCTTTCGGATCCAAGAATTTCAAAATTTCCAATCATTTCTAAGAAACCAATTTACACGATTCCAAACCAATGCCTCTCGAGACTTAACCACGATGTACGGTAGCTGTAGCTAATCAAAAAAATCAGTTTCGGTCGAAAATTCAAATTGTTTAATATTTTTTTTTTACGATTTCGTAGAAACTCAAAGATCCCTCTTCCATCCATCAGTTTCAGAAAAAAAAATTCATGATGCATTCAAGTCAAGTTTTATAATTTTGACCGTAAACTGTTTTGAAATTTTTATTGCACGAAATTATGTTTTATTACCGGCACTTTGGACGACGACGCTACGATAAAGTCCATAACTGGAATCTCCGCCTACCAAACTTTGAATGTGGGTGTTCCACAAAATATAACTCCATTCATTCGACGACTCAGGACTCAATGTACATAGGTAGGTCTAGTCTATAGGTTTATCCATAAACACACAGAAGGAACGAATTGAATTTTGAAATTCCCAAACCAGCCACACAGATCCCAGTGAATACCACGAATTCGTGTAAATATGAAATTTTACGACTTGTTAGATACTTAGATACAAATTTTCGGTTGATTACATTAAGCGTTGGTCGGGGTCGATCGGTTGGAAATGGCGCTATGCATACTAAGTGAATATTGGGCCACATGGGAACGCGCAGAGGAGAGGGGATTGGATGACTGAAACTGCAACTTCTTCTATAGGGTCTACCAACTAATATACCTCCAATGGGCAATTTTGTTATTAGAATTAGTTGAGCATTTGTGTTCAACCCTTGTGTGTGCTATGGCACTGGGCATTTACATCATCATATCATTTTGTTATTGTTGTTGGGTTCAATAACTAACTTTGCATACCTTTGCTATACCTATGAATCCTACCTCTATCAATTGCATGTATTTTGTTGGTTATATATAGCTAAGGTGCAGCACGCATAAGACCAAAACCAAACCTGGTTAAATGTGGTAATTAAGTATGCAACTAGGGAATTCTGTCTCTCTGTGGCGCCAGTTAGAGCAATGGCTGAAATTATTATATTGAGGAAATTCAAGTTGTTTATATTTTTGTTTTGGATGGTAATTAATTAAATAATATTAATAGACAACCACAGGTAGATAACCAAATTTGAATTTGCTGCAGAGGTACTTGTTTATTATTAATTTATTTCTTTTGGGCTTCTTTATCTATAAAATGTCTCCTGCTGGTTTTAGACACACCCGAAACCTACATACATATAATGAATTATTTCTTTAACTTTTTGTGGCAAATTTCACTGTAAAACTTGTTATTTATTTTCGCAAGTTTGCATTAGTTTTTCGCAGGATTGGATGATTTTTCATAAGTTTTTCACAAGATTGCGTGATTTTTTTTTTGTAGGTTTGCGTAGTTTTTTAAAGGTTTTTCAGTATTTCATAAGTTCGCGTAGTTTTTAGCAAAGTTTGCGTAGATTTTCAAAAGTTTGCAAAATTTTTTCTTAAGTTAGTATAATTTTTCTAAACTACGCAGTTTCACGCAAAATCGCATTGGTTTTTTCAAATTTGCTTTGTTTTTTTTCGCAAGTTTGGTTTGTATTTTACAAGCTTGGATAATATTTTGCAAGTTTGTATTGTTGCGATGAGGTAAAATGCAAAGTTTTGAAAAAAAAACTTCAAACAATTGAAATGCGAAGTTATTGACAAATATATACATTAAAAATAACAGTTGCGAAATGTTAAATAAGAATGCAAAATTGCGAAAAAAAAGCAAAAATAATAATTAATGCTTAATTTAAAGTAAAACTGACACCAGTCCGAATACAATTTCAAATTGCTTTCCTATATAAAATGGAAATGCTACAATTTACAGCAAACAAAAATATCGAATAACGAAATCGTTATTTTTTTTTTATAAATCTCAAAAAAGGCAATCTTCTGTTTCTCAAAATCAAAAATCTCGCAAACTAATATCATCAGCGAGATTTTAATTTTCGGGATCTTAGTTTCCGTTCTTTTTGCATTTGCGATTGATAGTATCGATATAATTTTATAGGAAAGGCGAGATTTGTTTTGCAAGTATTGGTAGTACTCCCATTTTAAATTATCGCTACACAAAAAAAATGCATTGAAATTTAGGAAATACTAAAACTGAAAACCGAGAGAAATAAAATGCGAAATGAAAATAAAAATTGCAAAACTAAAATCTAAGATCGCAATTTGCGAAAAAGTCAAAAGAATTGCAAAATACTGTCAAAACTTGTGAAAGGAATACAATATGCAAACGCATGAACACAGAGACTTAAAAGTGCTGAGAAAAAGAAAGTGCAAACTTGCTTAGCTAAAACTCAGAATTAAGGCTAGCTTAGACCAATGCGAAATATTCGAAAACGACGATGAAACAGTAATAGCAAAACGTTGCTAATATTGATAAAAAAACGTTGTTATTGGTTTTTCGTCGTCATGACAGCTTCGTACCGGTTCAGTATTGGTTTCGTTAAGATTCTATCCAAACAATGGCTCCCCTGATGCGAAAAAGCAAATTGAAAAATACCAATGAAAGTTAAATGCGAACTTATAAATACAAATTGCTTTTCTATTAGTGTACGAACATTGCCGAAAATCTAAAACGGTTGCTGAATAATTACGTAAAATTTTAAACTAGTTAAATATAAATCTTTTAAAATTCAGCTCAACAAATGCGAAACAAAAAGAAAGCTTGCGAAATAAAAACTGCAATCAATCAAAATGCGAAGTTATTGGAATTAAACAAAAACTTTCATTTGTTTTAATACCTACAGAAAAAAAAACCTTATCGAATTGCAAGTGTTGAATATCCATCGTTCCTTTTTTCCTAATTTACGATCGAGGACTACCACAAGAAAAGAGATTATTTTTTACAGCTCTATTGTCCGGCAATGTATAACGAATGAGGATGGTAATAAATTTTGAAAAGAAAGTAACTAAACTACTATGAAAAGAAGGATGCACTCCTACCATGTTCCTAGATATGCAAGCAAAAGGACACATAAACATATTTTGTTGCGCTATATGTGGTGCCAATTATCGCTTTGTAAAAATCTTAAATAAAATTTCTTTGTATTTTTATTTATGGATAGAGGACGAACGACGACAACGACGACGACGCCGACATACCTTTCTTCTTTTTTTCGAGAATCCAATATTGTCCCAATCTATTGTTTTTGCTCTTTATAAGTTTTTGTGTCGCCTTATCCTCCGGTTGCAGGATGTCGTAAATTTTACGGCACCTGGCTAAAAACAACAACACTACAACAAAAAAATAGTTTTCTATATGTGCGATGTATAGTATGTACTGGGATAGAGATCAGAATTTATAGACTTTCATTGTTCTGGTCACATATTGTTGTTTTCTGCTAAATGCCTTCTTATATGGAAAGTCCATTAAAAAGGACATTCGAGATGACAACCAACGAACGTAACGTAAAACCCAATGAATATGCTGTGGCAATAGAGCAGAAGCAGGTGCGTTACAAATTGTGCAACAGAAACACACCCAAATGTAATCTCCGTGTAATTTGAGAGAGCACCCTAAGAATATATAAATAGTTAAAGATAAAGTATTCCTTCTTGGATGGGATAGGGCGGTTTAGCAGGAAGTTTATTAAAATTCTGTCCTCACCTCACATCCTCAAACAGTCAACAACTTACATATATCGTTTGTTATATTGTTCCTTGGAAGTGAAACATCGACTATCAATTATGTTTCCATATAGCTCTCAATTAAATCCCAAAGATTTGTCCTGTGCATTTGTATTTAAGAAGGATATATCTCTCCTCTTTGCCCAACTTCTCTCTTTTGACAAACCATAATTTGGACCATAAAATTTGGTTCCCTCTTCTTCTTATTTTTGTTTGTTTTTCCCTTTAAAACATATGGAGACCCAGATAGGTTAATCTAATATAGAACATTATGATATTGTCAGCAAAGAAAAATACGAAAGGACGACTTTGCAAACCAAAGTCCAGTCATTAGGGCTAAAAATGGGTCTATCAACCAACCGTCTTAAACACACAATTTTATATCACACCCTTCCTTCTAAGTGGGATAGGAGAGAAAGAGATTGACATTTTATATTATGCCAAATCTACTACATGTAGAAAAAAAAAAAGCCACATGCGTAGCTAATATCCAACTGGGACACAGGACATTGCATATAGGGTGACTTAAACCAAATTCATCCTTTATTGTCTCATAAAAATGTCAAATAAATAGGAAAAGAAATAATTGTCCATGGTTAAGGGCAGAATTGTGTTACACAGAGGGGCGTCCGTTTGTCGAAAAGAAAAAGATGATTCTCTGTGACAGCGTGCTGTGATAAATAATAAGTTTAGGACAAAAGAATATTCGGACATGGTTTTTACGTTTTTTTTGTTTTTCTTTTTTCAAAGGATGAAACAAATAAAAATTTTGTTTTATTTTGTTGTTGTTGAAATTTTTGAAAATTCAGCTGGAAATAATTGGGTTGTTTTAATATTGACACATAAAATTTAGGATTATCAAACAAATATTTTTTTTCTTTTTTTTTTTTTTACTTTGTCTCATAATTTACACCTTTAAGCTGTGAAATCGATTGAAGTGTGTTAAGTGTGGCGGGGCATGTTTAATCGATTTTGAAAATTTTGCACACCTTTTTTTTACACTTTTCCCTTCAGTTGGATTCTGGATTGGAGATTTAAAGTTGAAAGAATTGTGGAACTCGTTAAATTTTATTTCATTTTCAAATGGCTTTAAAATGCAAACAAAATGCACGCTCTTCAAAGTTAAAAATATGAAGTGAAGAAGATTCTCGAACGTACATTTTTTCTTTTTCCACAAATGAGTACCAGAATTATAAACATACGAGTTTTTAATCTAAAACGATTAGTTTTTTTTTTCACTTACATGAAATGCCGTGAAAAAAGGATGTGGAAGGTATTCATTATGTTTTTATTTGTGGAACTTTCTTTTCACTTAATTGTGTCATCTGCAAATAAAAAGTTTTCGGAAGTAAACACAAAAAAACACCAAAACACAAAGTTGTGAAACTTATTAAGTTGACAGGCCTTTTAAAACCATTTTTGAATCACCCTTTCCATTTTTCCGTACAATAAATGCCATGAAAAAGTTGTGGAACTTTTTTTTTCATTTTTTATGATTTAAATACTGACTGTTCTTTTGATACTAAACGAGATTCAAAATATTTTTTTTTTGAAAATTTGTGGAACGTATTAAATTATGATTTTATTTCTTAAGCCACATTTTTATCACAAGGTCAATATAGGAAACACATATGTATGGAGTAATATGTTAAATATGAAAGTAGCAAGATTGTGGAGCGTCAATTTAGATTTTTCACAGAGATTAGAAGTTGAAGTTACGTGAATAATTCTGGGAATTATTTTCACTTCAGAACAGTGAATGTTCCCAGACATTTTTTGTGAATATATGTGTTCGAATACATTTTTTCGGTTGTAAAAAAAAAATTCCAAATCCAATACGTTCCACAATTTTTCGAAAGAATTTCCAGTACGAAAAGGATATGAAAGACATGGAATAAGAGTTTTGCTTGAAAGTTATAGTAGCAGCATTGTATATGAATTTAGATAGTACTCTCATGAACACGTTCCACACGTCGTCCCCCTGGCGATCACACAACTAACTAATTTTCTGGTTGCGGTTTCTGTGTATATACAAGTGCGCCCCCAGTCGACCACACAACACAACTCAAAAATCATCGTGATGATAGTACTATAAGTTTTATATACAATGAGTAGCAGTTAGTATTTTCAAAACCTTGAACTCGCCTGACATCGATGTGACAACTAAATACGTTCCACACTCTTTTTCAGTCCAAATTATTTTTCTTTTTCATTTCAAAATGCGAAATAAAATTGTGAAATTTAAAATTAAATTGAATATTATTACCACGTGCTTGGTTATTTTTTTATTTCCATTTAAATAAGTATTTCATTGCTCATAAAAAAAATTAAAACAGCAGTCTTTTTTTTTTAAATATATTTTATTCAACAACTGTAGAAAATTTACTTAAATACTCTGCATTTAATTACCACCCAGCAGTTGAATTCAAATGAGTATCATCACGTTGACCTGCTGTCAACTGGTATGACAGCAGACGCGACTCATCCGTCCTCAAAAAAAAAAAAAAAAAAAAATCAGTAATAACTACAACGAGGGAAACTTCACTCAGATGTCCAGTGTGTTCTTGTACCACCAACAGCGTGGGCGCTTATTCTCTGTGACTACATATAAACGGGAAGCATCGGTCACGATCTCTCTCTCTCTCTCTCACTTTGGCCAAGGATCGAATAGATCCAAGATTCATAAGTATACAACTATAACGATAGACTCCACACCAGTCAATTTTAGTCACCATCATATTAAACAGGGGTGCCTCTTGATATAAAAGGGCCCTAGTACATAATTGACTAAGGGCCCAGCATTTCTTTACTTTGTTCTAGTAAAGTTTGGATTTTTTCATGTTCTTTCCCAAATTTCATTAAATAATCAAGCTATATATTTTAAGGGTTAAGTTTTTATGTTTCAAATCGCCCTGTTTCAGCACTCGGTGGTCTAGTGCCTTCAACGAACCTTCTCTTTGCCATCTCCATTAAAACAACCCTGTATTCTCTCAACAAAACCATTCGCCGCATTTTAATATGCGATCAGATTCGTATCCCTATCGATCGACGGCGACCGACGACGACGACTACGACGCTCGATGATTCCAACTGCGAAGTAGGTGGGTGGGGCTTTTGCAGTTAGGTTAAAATGTTAATTTGATTGAAGATTGATTAAATGATTTTATTTTACTGTCCATCAGTTTGAAGAAAAACTTAGAAACGCGAAACGCATTAGCAATTAGAGGCCGCCGCGCCGCAGCTCGCAGCTTGGTCAGCGACAGGCGATGCGATGTGATGGCGATAGCACATTGATTCCCAGGAAACGACTGACATATGGCAGTGTCAAGCTTTTTCAAAGCCCCCCATATGCTTATGAGATGGAACGACAACGAACTGGATGGCGGGAGGGAGGGGGTTCTTTTGTTTTTTTAGTTGAAGAATGTCGTCTGGCTCCCCCCCAACGACTTCATATCAAAAGGGGTTTTGTTTATTATATTCATTCATTTATTTTATCGGATTGTTATGGATTTTTAATATTCATTGGATCCATTTTATGGTTGCAGTGTGGTCGGGAATATTTAATTACAAACTGTCGTCGTAGCTGTCAGTGACCACATTCACATTTTATGTGATGTGTGACATCGCACAAAAGACCCCTTTGATTGGGTGGGTATGAAATAACGTGTGTGGCATTGCTCCCAAGTACCAGCGAGGAGTATGATGGGCATAGGTACTACTCTAAGTCCCAAGTGAAATGCAAATGCAGCTGCACTGCTGGTGGATGGGAGCTTCGCTCGCTCGCTCGATGACTTGCTGTTGCTGCTGACTGATGATTTTAATTATTATTCTTTCGTTATTTATTTATTCATTATTCAATCATTCAATGTGGATTGATGTTGACGAGGCAGCTGATGGCGCCCATGTGCGATGAATTACGCTGTCATTTTTTTTTGTTTTTTTTTATTTGTTTGTTTGTGCATTCGATGTAAAGAGGGGGTAAAGGTACTTTATTGGAATTAATTATGAGCTTATTTCTGTTGTTGTTGGTTGTATGTCTCCTTGTTTATAGAAAAATATTGCTTATTATTGTAAAGAGGATATATGTATTCATATTTGGGACCACCAACGAATGGAAAAATATTTAAAAACAAGAACGAAAATCTGTTGAAAATCAAGCTTGTTGTGAATATTGATTCAATATTTTTGATAGATCTACTGTTGGTGACTGAATTTGTTGTAAATTGTTGGGATCAGTATTATAGGAGAAGATTCATAGGCTTAAATGACCAAAAGGATACACCTAAGTGAACCGAAGAAGCTGCAAGTAGGTGTGACAGTAGGATCGTCTACAGAATTCCTAAAGAGCTCGGCGGCGGCTTCCACAGCTGTAATCAAAACCTAAGAAGAGACAGATGAATCACTGCTAGTTTCGGGTGATGACCAGCGCAAAAATTTTTCACTTTTCTGTGTATCGCATTTTCACCAGCGAATTGTGTCAAAATAAAAATGTGCTGCGGTAATTTCGCAGATTCTTACGAGCGAGTTATTGCACTCACTCATTTAGAGAGATTGAAAAACAGACAAGTTTCCTGAGAAGTCGAAAAAGAGGAAGACCCCAAATAAAGGAAACACCTTACGGACTGCGATAACTCTAGAGGAATTTGGGTGCTACCTTCAGTAGCCAAGATAATAGCAAGAATCGACTATAAATTGATTGCTGTTATTAAGGCTACAATGATCCAAATGTAATGTTCTGTAGGAAAAAGATTGTCAGAGGAGTTGAAATCCAAAATGGGGTTCCACAGGGCTGTATACTGTCTTCAATACTGTTTCTGCTGGTGGTTAGTGATGTATTGCACTCAGCTTTGTCAAATGGGGACATAGAATTTCAGTGGACTCGACAATCATATCTCAAACACCTGGACTCTCATAGGATCATGGATCTCCATAAAAAACAAAAAGGTTCGGCCTTGGAACTTATACTCATCTGTTCATGTAGATATTTCAGGAAATTTTCAATATCACTGCCGCTGCTGGTTGCGGAACCAAAATTGATATTAACTGTCGAATCGAGAAAGCTGTCGGAATGCTGTCAAAAGCTGAAGCAGTCACATCCGCTGTAACAAGAAACCTGCAAACGTGTGTTTGTTAATAGATGTCTGCGAAACTCTTTGAGAATTTTTTGGTCCAACCGCATCTCCAATGCTGAACTTTTGACTCTTTCATACGAAGACATAAGTGACAGCGGATTGGCCATATGCTTTGAAATGGTAACGAGTACATTCTCTCACGCAAACTGGCAGATGAGAAGGCAAACCTTGAAGTACTTGGCGAAGAAGCGAGAGAAATATATAACGCAGTTCCGATTCAAGTTTCAAATACCAAAACGATTTAACCCACAATTTGTTTGAAAACTAAATCCCTTCAACAAAGAAGTTACGTATTCCTTTTATAAATTTTTTAACAATTTAATCCTCTATTATCAACAAGAGGTCGAAATCGAAATCCTCTTATAGAAACTATTATATGTACTTCGTTGTCTACCTTCTCCCTAAACCAAAAGCTAAATACCAGAAAACCTTTTTCTATCACCTTTGGCATTGCTATGTTTTCCCGCCCTATATATGTTTATATTTTTTTTTTTTACATTTTACCTTAATTAACGTTTGTAGCACTTTTGTCCGCATCACCTAACACAGATTATAGATAATACACAGTTTCAAATTGCACATCTAGAAAATTACATTTTTTCAAATCCTTATTTTTAATCTCTTGTAGAATTTTTGAAAGCAGAAAAAAAATAAATGAGAAAAAAATTCGATCCTGTCATCCTGATTTACCGGATTGAATTCTATTCGTATTATCCTCTGTGCGATGCTGGTGGGTTTGATGTGAAATTAACAAGCCGAAGAGGACAACATACAAAACCTAAGCCATCATTCTGATCCTTCAAAATACGTGTGTTGACATTCAATATGCAAAAAAAAAAAAAAAACTACTATGACATGAGATTCGAAAAATAAGATTTTTAAATCTGACACATCCTCACTGTGAGGCATATATTTGAAATAAGGATTATGGTTGGATTTGACATCCTTGTAACAAACAAAACAAGGCGCGTTCAGAGATGCAGCACCAAAAAAAAAAAATTAAAATTAAATAGGAAGATATTCCATCTCAACATTCTCAGCTCAGCTGGTATTTGGACAAGAAGCCATCAAAATGTCATAAATTCCCGATTATCCTGACAGGATTTCACGATTGAGAAAACATCATCAACCCATCTCAGATGTCAACATGTCGATCAGGTTTTAGCAACACAGCTATGACTGACTATGACCAACCGGCTTCTTTAGAAAAATAATTCACATGTAAGGTAAAGGTACCTATGACGACGACAGACAAAGGTAGTTTTTTGTCCAAACAATACCCAACAACAATGTTGACACAATTGACAACAAGGAGCGAAACCAATTTAAGGATATTCAAACACCCAATCTGTTAAAAGAAAAGTAAAAATAAATAACAGAAAAAACAACAAAGGTACTTTAAGGCCTAAGTAAATGTTTGTCTATTGGGAAGTCCAAGCCTGTTCAGAGATTTGCGTTCCTTGTTCTGCGGCAGGAAGTGCCAGAGGTGACAATCATTATTTTGGTTTTTTTTTACGTTTTTTTATTTTCTTTTGGTCCCTGTTTTGTTGGGTTTTCATTAGAAAATTAAAAATAAACAAATATACAAAGAGTTTCGTCCTTTTGAAGTTCAAACTGATTGCCGTCTGCCTTCGAATGTCTGTACTAGGAAGCAGCAAACTGGTCGTTTGAAAAAAGTAGCGAAATGGGAGTGAAAAAGGGAGTGTCAGCAGATATTAGTAAAAAAACTTGTTTTTCGGATTGGATATAAAGGGTCCGCCAAATAACTTTTTTTTTTGAAAACTGAATATTTTCTCAAATTTCTTTTTTTATTTGAAAATACAATCCTTCCGGTTAATAATTGAAAATAATTTCATTCAAATGGCTGCCTCGGCTGGCCATGGAGTAGCCTACACGATCGGTCCAATTTTTAAGCACATTATCGATTGTGTGCAGCTGTGTTTCACCAATGGCTTCATGAATATTGTCCTTTAAAGCGTCAATTGTCTCTGGCTTGTCGGCCGGCGTAACACTTATCTTTTACGGCACCCCACAAATAATAGTCCAACGTTGTCAAACCGCAGGTCCGAGGTGGCCAAATGACATCAGCTATGCGGCTGATAATGCGATCTTCAAAAACAGGGCTCAAAACATCGAGTGTAGCTTCGACTGTGTGGCACGTAGCGCCGTCCTGTTGAAACCAAATGTTGCCAATATCCTCCTCAAAATGGGCTTCATCTGAAAAGATGATTTATCAACATTACCATGATTTTCAAACTAATGTCGCAGCGTTATTCAAGCGTATACACAACCATATTCGTTCAGCGGAAGGATAAAACTAATTATCTGTCAAATCAGACATGAGGTAAGTGTTACCATTCACGAAATAAGCACTAGTTGAAAAAAAACGTTAGATGGCGGACCCGTTAGTTGATATTTGTTACAGGTTGAACTTTGCATTTTATAGTTACTCAATCTACATAAGAGCTAAAATTTAAATTCGGTCTTCCCTTCCCCTTACAGGGCGACGAAGTTCTCAAGAACTTTTTTTCAACCTTGTCGCCCTCTATCTTTTCGGGAAATGAACTTAAGAGAGTAAGATCTATGACGCGAAATGTTCAAAACCTTAAGCTGAATAATTGTTGCCTGAAAACTTTTTTCTGTTATAGTGCTAACTCTCGGTAAATCAGGCCCGAAGAGATAGAGGGTGAAACGTGAAAAAAAATCTAGGAGCTTGTTGTAAAAAACACTCCTTAAAAAAAACTCCTTTCGACAGCACTGATTTTTCTTTTTCTTTGAAAAGTGGAGTGTGTGTGCTCTGCTCTGTGGTAGGTAGTGAGAAAGGAAGGATTTATATAAAATGACAGGATAATTACTTAGGGGTACACCACTAATGCTAATTTCCCTCCTTTTGTGTTGTGAACTTGTTTAAAATGAAGTTAAATTGCAAGAGGATTTTTTGTTTGTTATAGTCGGATATGCATGTGTCAAGACGCGAGCAGTTTCGCTACTATTGGTAGGATAAATTAAAAGACGGTAGGCGCAGTCCTGATATTAAGAATAAAAGTTTATTTTTAACGCAATTGAAACAATGAACCCGTTCTACTGTCGACCGGTGATGAACTAAAAACTTTGTTGCTCGGCTGGTAACGGCAAACGGCAAAGTACATAAGGTACATTATTTAATGTCTGTGTTGGTGTGACATTCGGCCAATTCTGACGACAAATCGACCTCGATTTCTGGCAGCAGTACACTCGGATTTAAGTCGGGATCATCGCTATCAGGCTGCGGTACATCCGGCTCTACGTTGAGGTCTTTACAAACAGGCGGTGGCGGTACATCCGACTCTAGGTCAGGTTCTTCGCTTTCAGGTAATTCGATGAGATTTCGACACCAAGGTTTCATTTTATCCGAAGCATAAACGGAACAAAACTTACGGGAAGTAATTTGCATACCTGGTGGATCTTCGATCAGGTAACGGTCATTCCCTAAGTTACGGGAAACGACATACGGGCCACGGAATTTTGGCTCGAGTTTTCGTGACTCACCCGTGGCGGCTGGCTCGTTTTGGATTACAACCAGATCGTGCTCTTGGTAGCGTATTGGTTCGTTATGTTTGCTGTCGAACCTGATCTTCCATTTTTCTCGTTCACGGTGGATATTTTCAGCAGCTCGTTCTCGTTTTTGGCTGGCATTCGGAGCATCTTGTTCTCCAGGGATGTCATCTTGCAAGGCTGCGACAAGTCGGTTCTGTATTACGTTTTTGAGCTGGAAGTCGAAGACGAGCTCATTCGGCGTAAAACCAGTTGTTGAGTTAGCTTGTGAATTCACGGTCCATTGGAGATTTCTCATGGTTCGATCCCAATCTTTTGGATTTTCGGTGGTGGTTCGGAGGTAGGACAATATTATTGCGTTGGCTCTTTCTACCTGTCCATTGGCTCTCGGTGTACGGACTGCGTTTTTCGTATGTTGAATGTTGTTATTATCGCAATAATCTTCAAATACCTTTGATGTAAATGCTGTCCCTCGATCGGTGATGACACGCGATGGCAAACCGAAATAGGAGGTAACTTCGTTTAGAACGTCAATAACAGGAGCGGTTTTTGTAGTTTTTACGGCTTTAACAACAAGAAATTTGCTAAAAGCATCGGATATAGCTAAAACGTGGGTGTTCCCTTTTCGAGATCGAATGAAAGGTCCGAGATGATCGAGGTGCAGTAAGCGGAATGGAATGGGTTCAGCGTCATTATAATGCAATCGACCTTCTGGTTTTCCGCCACGAGATTTATAATAACAACACTGAATACATGCAGAAATATAATCTTTGACGTACTTACGCATTTTTGGGAACCAGAATGTTTGCTGGATGCGATTCAGCGTTTTCTCAAGACCGAAATGTCCCATGTTATCATGGCAATGCTGAACGATTCTCCATCGGATGGTCTTCGGCACCACGAATTTAAGGGCATCACCTTCCTTTCGATACAATCGATGATTTTGTAGTTGGTAGTCGTTCTTTAGCTGTAGCTCTTGTGCTGATTTTCGCTCTCCTTTAAGGACTGCTACGATTTCGCAAAGTTTTTCATCTTGGAGTTGCATAGTAAGTACCCAGTCGTTAACATCGATTGTCACGTTGAAAATGAAACCAGCGGGCTCCACATCGGCTGATGGTTCATCAGGAGCTCGGCTCAAGGCATCAACGTGTGCCAATCGACTTCCTTGGCGATGCACAGCTTCAAAATCAAACTCCAAAAGTTTCATCCACCAACGAGCGATTTTCGATTTCAGCTCCTTATTTTCCTTAACCTTGGCGATAGCGGAGCAATCTGTAATCAGGCGGAAGTTCTTACCCAAAAGGTAAATTCGGAAACGCTCCAACGATTCAACTACGGCGAGGACTTCGAGCTCGTAGCTGTGGAACTTACTTTCACTGTCGGTACAATGGCGGCTGTAGTAGAAGACTGGTTGCCATGTCTTACTGTCGGTGGATTGCAACATTACTCCAGCAAGTCCGATGCTACTGGCATCCGTATGTACTTCGTGTTGGGCTGATGAGTCGTAGAGTGCGAGTAACGGAGCACTGCTAAGAGTTTCGATAAGTTTCCGGAAGGCGTTTTCTTGCTCAGCTCCCCATAGGTATTTTTCTTTCTTGTGTAGCAATTTTGTCAGTGGTTTGGTGATAACCGAATATTGTGGCACAAATTTTCGGAAAAATCCCGTAAGTCCCAGAAAACGTCTCACCTCGGTTACATTAGTGGGCGTTTGAAAGTTTGTGATAGCACTCACCTTTTCATCTCCCGGTGTGACACCATTCGCATTGATGATATGGCCTAAATGTAAAATTTGTGTGGACAAAAACTTACATTTGTCTAATCGAAGCGTGAGGCCATATTTTTCTACTAGCGACAAAAATCTATCAAGGCGATCGAAACCTTCATCGATGGTTTTACTGGGAATGATGACGTCATCCAAATAGGCCAAAACTTCACCGCGGCCCATTTCCATAACAAGTTGGTTCATGATGGTCTGAAATACGGCGGGCGCATTAACCAGTCCAAACGGCATTCGGTTGTACTCGAAATGACCATCGGTGGTGACAAACGCAGTATATTGTTTGGAACTTTCTTCAATCTCGATCTGATGATAACCCATACGCAAATCGAGAGTCGAGAAGTATCGGTTTCCGGCCAACTGGGCAAATTGTTCCTCCATTACTGGCATAGGGTATGGTGTTTTGACGGTATTTCGATTAAGGACACGATAGTCCACGCAAAGTCGATGTTCGGCATTTTTTTTCTCCACCAGAACAACTGGTGACGCATACGGTGAATTTGAAGAGCGAATGATATTATATTGCATGAGTTCGGCAATTATATCGGCTACTATTGACCTCTTAGCAAAAGCTATGCGGTACGGTTTCAAATTTGTTGGCTCATTGGTTTTAAGGGTAATGTTCATTTTCGCGACGGTGCATCTACCCAACTCGGAGATATTTTTGGCGAAGCTACGGCGATGTGATGAGAGTAGATTTCGCAGGTTATCTGTTTCGGTCTGCGTTAGGTCTGAAGAAATTTGGAGCTTGCCGACGGACTCTATGCGACAGTCATCACCTTCGATAATAAGTCTGTTGCCCTCCCGACACAAAATGTCTCGCCCCAATAGGATATCTTCATTTATAAAATCGTCCTCGACGATGAGGAGATCAGTGGTATAGACGTTATCATCAATTTCAAGATCTACCGTAACCTTGCTTGTGCAGACGTATTTACCTCCCGCGAAACCAATGAGCGATTCGTTACAATTTGAGATTTTATCGAAATTTTGTGCAAAAGACTTACGTGATAGCGTGTATCGACTTCCTGGATCGACAAATGCAACGACATTCAACTCATCTATCTTAATCGTTTTCGTAATGATGTCACTCGTTTTATCGCGTTTGGGTTCAAATGATTTTTCGATTCTGTGGACGTTCGTTTTTAATTTATTCGGGCACGAATCACTTTTATGTGTTGTGCGATTGCACACACTACATCGTTCTTTTCGTTGGGGTTCGGTGCAATTTTTTGAAATATGTCCCAATTGTAGGCAGTTATAACATTTCACTCGATTATTCGCGGTTTCGAATGTTTTTTTCACGTTATTATTCATATCCGGTTTTTTATTCACGTTTAGGTTTTTAGATTCGTTTACTTTATAAAACTTATTTGAGTAACTTGTCACACTTTTAATTTCGTTATAATCACAGTAATTATTTATGTCACGTAAGAGTTGATTACACGACGAGTAATCGTTAGAAATCTTCTTTTTTAAATCGGGTTCATTGATGCCATTGATTATATGTCGCGCGATGGCTTCATCCGGCAGTGAGCCTTTTTTTCCGATCGACACCATTTTATAAAAGTATTCTTGTGGGGTTTCGTTTTGGCTACGTTTCATATTTGCCATCTTTATATGCACGTCGGCCACATTGTCTTTGCACGGAAAGTCTTCGAGAAATTTTCGCGAAAATTGTTGAAAATCGATAAACACTTCTTGGGAATCAACCCAATATTTGGCAATTCCGTTCATTTTTTGTTGTACGGCGAAAAGTACCGACTGATCGTCCCATTTATACGCGGATTTCAGCATTTCGATACGTTTTAAGAACTGACACGCATTAAGTGATTTTTCCAACGACGGATCAAACTCGGGTAGTAGGTTTATAATATCGCGCACTTTCGCGTACGGGTTAAAATGTGTTCTCTGTTGCACATCACCATCACTGTTATTTCTGTACACCGCACTATCATTATCGTTATTGATTCTGCGCACATCACTATCACTGTTATTCCTGTGCCCAGCACTATCATTGTCATTATTATTTCTGCGCATATAACTATCATTTCTTATCCCGTATGGATAATTATTTGTCTGTGTAACACTAGTCGGCTCATGTGTAAATGACACTTTCGGTGCATACATATTATGCATTTGTGTTGTCAACGTATTTACACTCGACAGAGACGAAGACGGTACGAACGGAGGGGAAACACTTGTTAGGTTATATGCAACAGACGACGACGACGATGATAGCTTTGGTACGAAATGATATGGGGCGAATTGAGTAGTAGAAGGCACATACACTGACGACGTAACAGGGAATTGCGAACACTCATACAGAGAGGCAGACGAAGCGAAATGCGATGGTATTGGCATATATGTTGGCTGTGAAGGTTGAGGTAATGTCGATGCACACGTCAGCGGCGGGAACGGAGTTTGCGCATGAGAATGAGAGGTATTTACTTGTACATGATGCGATGATGGTGACGACATGGACACAATTTTTTCGAGGTTATTTAACCGATCAAGCACACCCGACCCGTTAAGGCTGCTAAACTCATCTTCGTCACTCGCGAGGCACTCCAACCGTTCCACCAACACTGCCTTTGTCCCCGATGTGGGAAGACCCGATTGCGAACATTTTTTCCGCAATGCATTTATTTTCCAGTTTTTTAAATTGTTCATTTTTCACTTTTATTTTCTATATCGCGATTATTCCACTTATGAAATTGTCAAGACGCGAGCAGTTTCGCTACTATTGGTAGGATAAATTAAAAGACGGTAGGCGCAGTCCTGATATTAAGAATAAAAGTTTATTTTTAACGCAATTGAAACAATGAACCCGTTCTACTGTCGACCGGTGATGAACTAAAAACTTTGTTGCTCGGCTGGTAACGGCAAACGGCAAAGTACATAAGGTACATTATTTAATGTCTGTGTTGGTGTGACACATGGATTGTTATTCTTTCAACAAATAAAAGATCTCATATCTTTCCTTTTTATATCTGCCCTGGCACAGCTGTCAGTATTGTTTTTATTTGGCAAAATGTGTGTTGATAATTTTTGTGTTTTTCTTTGAAATTGAAATCAAAATAAGAGCTTAAGTTGATCTTTGAGTGTCTTTTACCTTTTATTATATTTTTTTTTTCCTTTGAATTCAAGATAAAAAATATCACAGTGAAAAGAAAACTCAAAATTGGAATTTGTAGGATCTTACACGGAAGGTTAATTTTTTTAAAGAAAAATGTTAAGGACGGATTTGGAGGGAGAAAAATTGATTTATTTGATTCAAAACAAGCTGTTTTTTTTATAATAAATTCAAGAGGGTTTGACTACCCCTTCATGTTTTTTGTTGCAGCAAAATGCAAGCGGTAATGAAAAAAGAGTTATAGCAAAGACATATGGTCCATTTATGTAGTTTAACTGATGACATTAGATTGGACTAGATTGTATTTAATTAGACTAGATTAAATTTGAATAGACTAGATCAGAGTTATTAGAATAGATTAAATTAGTCGTGATTAGACTAGAATAGACTAGATTTTATTAGATATGATTTGATTTAGATTTCATTAAGTAAGATGACAAATTCGTTCCACAACACTTTGCCTGAAAAAAAATGACAATTGGCAAACTAATTTCAAAAATACAAAAGCGTTCTTAACTACGGTCCTGTGCATTTTATCATCAGAAACGTATTTAATTTATTTGTTTGATTACATCAATCTTGATCGAATCTGCTCATCAGACATATCAGAATGTGCAAACATGCCAATTTTTATTTACAGAAGATTCGAAAATAATTTACGATGATTCGCATCCCATCTCCCTTAGCCGCGAATTATATCCGAATCCGAATCCAAATTGAATCCTCAACAAAATCAGATGATTTATCATCCAAACATTATTTGATTGACTTTTGTAAATTAAGATCTGTCAAATTAAACATTTGTGTAAACTTTATCATCCCGCAGTTGAATTCTATTCATCAATCAGAAAAGCCGATATGTACTGATCCACCCGCGCTGGCCCCACGCGCGCTGTACTCTTCCTACAACTGCACATCCTGACACTTTGTTTGACATTTCCCTCCGAGCTCTAAATGAAATCTTCAAAAGATTCTGTGTGAGGGAGGATGGATGGAATTCCATCAGGCAATATATTTCTATTGAATCAAATCAAAGGGAGACAGAGCGCATTCAGCACACAACAAATTTATATAGATTCAATTAAAACATGAATTTATGATCAACACAGTTGTTAACCAGGCCATCAAAGGATCGCGAACGATGATCAAAGCTGTCATTACATTTCATTTATTTTATGTACGCTTTCGTTCGTTTGTTCCACAGAGGCCACAGCCTACATCAGGTTCACCTTCATATGGCTTGCCGCTAGTTTGGTTGAGTTTATGTGATATTTTCAAACCACCACCACCACCGCATCACCCACACTAAACAAAGCCCACATATTCCTTCCTGCTCACCGCAACTGTAAATTTGGAAGACATGAGCAGAGTATTTAACATCTTGAGTTCTTCTCGTGAATTGTAGGTACTCTAGCGATGGGGCCTGGGGATGATGAATCTATATGAATGGGGGCATGGATGAGGAGGAGGCCTGGCGCATACTCGTGAAGCTATAAAAATCATTTCCTTGAAGAGGTAAATGAATCATCAAACAAATATTTAATTGCGTATTGAAAGATTTTTGTTTTTGATGTTTTTCCATTTATAATTTATTATACAAGAAGTGGAAAATCATTTTTAAGTGCGAGATGAAGTACCTATAAAGAATCAAAGTAAAGATTGTGGGAGAAATTGTTTAATATATTTTTAGATTTTTATTCAATGGGCTGCCAAGTGTAGATTTTCATTCAAATAATTTAGTATAGTAGATACTTAGTAAGGTAATAAAGAGTAAAGGTCTAAGGATGCTACAATGAGGTACATCATTGATTGTATCGTTAATTCTTCAGTGATTCCATATTTAACCTTTTTTTTAATAGAATAGACAACAGAATACAGAGTAGTAAATGTAATTTTTTTAATCTTCAGTTTTTCGATATTTTATAAGAAGATTGGAGACATATTTAATAAGATCCTATATTTTATGGTCTTTTAAATAAATTTTTTGATCTCCGCCCTCAAACAATCTTGAACTTCATGGAACTGCTTCACCGCACCCCAAAAACTATAGCTGTAATAAAGAGTAAAGGTCTAACGATGCTACAATGAGGTACATCATTGATTGTATCGTTAATTTTTTAGAGATTCCATATTTAACATTTTTTTTAAAAAATAGAATAGAATACTGAATACAAAATGTTCCAGTTTTTCGATATTTTATTTCATTTAAAATCAAATTGTCTCTGAAACAACAACATATGAAAGTCATAAGAAGATTGAAGGCATTTTTAATAAGATTCTATATGTTATAGTAATTTAAATGAATTTTTGTTTTCCGCCCTCAAATAATCTTGATTTTCATAGAACTGCTTTACCACACCTCAAAAACTATTTCTACACTTTCACTATACGGTGCCGTAATGGAGAGCTACGAGAGTCATAAATTTATCACAGCAATATCTCATTTTCATCCTTTATTTTTACATCCGAATCAGAATGATTAACATTGAACCACTCAATCATCGCCTGTTCTGCTCTGTAAACCAATGCCGCATGCTCTGCTCTCTCTCTCTCTCTCTTTTGTCTCTAGCTCTGTTTTAAATTTATTATTTTATCCATCGATATTGCTGCACCACACAATCCATAAGTAACAAAGAAATATGATCGGCCATTAATTAAAAAAATCTCACCGGGGTGGTGTAATAATTTCTATCCTCTCAATATAAAAACGAACGAAGTACGTTGAAGAGCACGAACCCATGGACTACGATGACGATGACGACGACGACACCACATGCGGAACACATCGACAATTTATGCAGCTCATAAACATGCTGTACTGTGTTGTTTGTAGGTACCTTACTATACAATCGAGCGCAGTTACAATCAAATTAAAATGTTATTTTCAACAGAAGGATAAATGCTGCAGAGCTGGTTCGGGAGCGGCCTAGTCCCGCATCCCGCGGTTTTTTTTTTTTTTTTTTTTTTCAATACTGATGCTGTTTGGTGGGAGCCCTCTCGAATCTCTCCACATGGTTCATCGCCACAATAAAAACCTATGACCGAATGCTGGAAAAACTCTTTGATCTCATCGGCCTTCAGCAATCGCCATCATGGACCTATAAATGTTCACACAAACGTGTCTGTGATATCTCATAATTTATCAATCCCTGGGACTTACTGTAGAAATAAGAACTTTCCCCTGACCCCCTCCCGCCATCCATATCAAAATTGTTGTTCCTGTTCCTTATGGTTTTCACTTGTCGATCCACCACTATTGCCATTGCCGCCGCCATCTTCAAAGATGTCTTCCATCAGCGCCAGCCATCAAATTGTATACAAACAACGTACAGAGATCAAAAGCGGAGCGCATTGGAAATGGAAAGCTGCTACCGCCCGCCACCACCAACCATCCCAGGTGCGTTTGTTTGATTTGAATTCGTATAAGATGCGGCATCAAGCCGTATTGATGGCACTAATGGCCTGCCAGGCAGCAGCAGCAGCACATGATGTGATCGATACTAATTTTTTGTTGATGATGGAGGCTTTTTTGGTGGGAGTTTGAACTTGGTCAATATCTTTGAAGGCGAACGGGTTCTTTGAGTTTGTTGATGGTGATGTATTGGTTGATGTTATGATTCTGAAGCTAATGGTCAGGCTGATGATTAAGTGGCCTTCAGCAAGGGTTGCCATTATGTAATTCTCGAATGCCTGAAGATGATTTCATTGAAAAAGAATGCGAAGAAGACAGAAAGCCCCAAAGATTGCACTTGATTGCAATCTTTTTAATGTAAAAGAATTGGCGGATGTAATCTTTCTAAGGTTAAAGAATGCTGATTTCATAGTTTAAAGTCGCAGTCTTCAAAAAAGATTGTTGAGGAATGCAAAAGCAAAGATTAGCATCGCTGACAATCTTGAAAATGTTAATTTTGTTTTATATTTAAAATTTTTGTTCTCTGCATAATAATTACTTTGTATTAATATTTTGAAATCTTAAACAATTAACTACTATCAACTTCCTATTTTTACCTTTGGATCCTACATTCGGATTTCTTTTAAGTGTTCCTTTCCAATTTCCTTGAAATCAGTTTTTTTATAGCATAGCGCCTGCGCTTAATTTTGTCGTAAAACGATCTGCTAAAACCCCATAAAAGTTTTTTTATGTTTTTGTATTTGAATTTTGCTTCTATAGCTACTTTATTCACAGAAAGACTAATTTAGATAATCGGTTCCGTTCGACTTAATTATATAGGCTTTCGGCTTTCATGTTACCTTCTATAATTTTTGAGTTTCTAAGAATACTTTTATGAATGAAAACGTATAAAAAAAATCTCAAAAAAGGGGGCGTTATTTTGTTAAATTGCACCCATTTTATTATTAATGGCATATTTAATGGTATCCTTTTGTTGTTTTCGTGCCGAAAAGGTATAAAGAAGATCGTTATAACGGTGCTTTTATAAATTAATTTGTACCATTATCTTAAGGGGATCAATTGTGAGTCTTTACTAATTTATTTAGTTCCCATCGCAAAAAGTTCCTTTGGCTACGGGACGAAGACAGTGAGATCAAAATGTATGTGTTTTTTTTTTTAAATGGCGCCCAACGTTTCTGCACGTAAAGTTAAAAAATGCGACATTTACCCACAGAAGAATCATTTTCAGAAATTAAAATGAAGGATATAAAAATAGAAAACGGAATAGGTTTCTGTTTCCACAGAAATTAAATTGAATAAAATTTGAATTCTTAAAATAAAAAAATAGGAAGACCTATTTTTTTTGTATTGTACTATCGAAACAGAGTTTGTTTCCCTGACTGTTTGTGCACTTTCGTGTTGTACTTTCACATAAGGTTAAAGTACTGAATTGACCAGACATCACATATAGTTTGGAGAGACAGTTGAACATGCCCACGAATAAATCAAGGCTTAAATAAACCTAAATTTCTAACCTATCATTTGTGTTCTCAGTTCTTCGGCGGCAGCAAAAACGATTAAATCTATAGTTGAGTTTTTATAGGATTCAGAGATGTACACACATCTCACCATCACACACCCTTTTGCATTCTAATTTACACTGCCCATCCGTGATGCGCGCGGGTTCACTCCTTGAATTTGAATTGGAAAAGTCAACAATTTTCCATATCGCATCTAGCTAGCTAGCTAGATTAGAAAAAAAGGGCGGAAAACTACCGTCTGTCTCGTTAAGGTTTTCACATTTGATTATTCCCTTAGAATGAATAATTATGTCCTTTGCACGGTTTTAGCCTAAAGGGCAAAGTGCTTTTGTCGTCGTTGATTGCGGTCGCATTTAAAATGATGACTGGTTGGTACAATCCGAGACTACGAACATAGCCGCAAGGTCTTTTGATGTGTAGAAGAGAGGGAAACTCACCCCCTCCCTCAAAACTCTATTAGAAAACGGGGTGCCAACAACACACAATCAACAAAAAAAAAAAGGACAAAGCTGATGACTGACGTTGGTTGTCAACGTCTATTAAAGAGTGTTGATTTGGTGGATTCAACACGTCGTCGACTTCGTAGATTTATAGATAGATATGGAAGTGTATAATTAAATGTAGTTTTCTCCTAAACCAAAGTGAGTGGGTTTAATTGAAACGTGTAAGAAGACACAGGCATGTAATTATTCTAGAGAAAAAAAAAATCCTATTTGACTCTTGTGTACGATGGTGTTGGATAAATTAGATATTGCAACACGGACAGAGCATGGTACACAGTGGAACAATCAGTTGTCTACTAAAAACTTTTAAAGAAAACAATTCAGTCATCAGAGCTATTTCGAACAATTTTAAAAGATAATTTTTTTATTTGGGTTGGTGTCAGAAAAAGCGAAAAACTAAAATGGAGAAAACCAAAGAAATGAAAGCCCAAAGTATTAAAATACTCAAAATCCTAAAGACTCTAGATTCCCAATATTATTTGAATTCAATACCCAAAAATGAACCTAAGACCCCACGAAACTAAAAAAGTCAAAATCTGAAAGACTTAAAACCCGCAAAACTCAAGATCAATTTAAATTAAAATTTGGAAAACCCAAAATACCAAAAAACCAAGATCGTGAAAACCCGAAAATCTGAAAAACCTAAGATTCTCAAAATTCAAAATTCCTTGAACTCAAGATTCCAAAAACATAAACCTCTCAAAAACCAAACAGTAAAATGATCCAGAAAATCACGAAAACCAAGAATCTTCAAAACCTCGAAAAGCTTTTTCCTCCAAGGATATTCGTATTTAGTTCAAATTTGAAAGCCTTGATAAAAAAAATACGACCACATTATTTGTTGATATATAGAAGGCCATTAAAATGATAAATCACGAAATATTACCTCGTTAATTCAAAAGTACGGGGCTTGGAGTGTTCATAGTTAAAAGGTTAAAAGCTTAAATACCAAGAGTGAAAGAAAGTCAATAGATTTAGGTGTTCCACAGGGTTCAGTTCTGGGACCAATACTTTTTCTGTTCTACATTAATTCATTAATTCCCTTTAAGGGTTTTTTTTATCGCTTTTGCAGATGATCTGATGATCAGTAATGGTGCAGATAGTTGTCTAAATTTAATCTCCGTTTGCAGAGCCAAAAATTACTGATGCTGATCTTTTTTCCATTCTAGTATTCTACTGAATGTTAAATATTTAAACTTTTTGATTGGATCTATATTTTACTTTACTTAAAAATAAGTTTTGAAATTAAAGTTCTATTTTAGAATTATTAGGGCAAAGTTCATTTGACTCCCATTTTGAAGACAAATTTACCCCACTGTACATAAAATGTCAGCGGCACTTTTCAGTTAAAGATCCACAACTTCTACCTACCTATAGTTCTAAAATCAACTTTAGTCCTATTTCTAAATGTTGAGAGAGGGGTTGTCACTATTGCTGCAATGGAGAGAGAGAGAGTTCATTTGAAATGCTATGCAATTGAATACCAATGACATAAAACCAAATGGCAGTGTGATGGCGCCTCAGGGCAGTCATTTTCGTCACGTTTTTCCACAAAGGCACAACATCAACTATAGCCGACATGGACAGACAGAAAATATACGTAGATACATGCCTACATATAAAATGGGCTAGTCAAATGAAAATCGGCTGTGATAAGTTGCCGCATACACAAAAGACAGGTGATAAATTAGTCAAAGCTGACAAAAGGAACACTTTGAATTATATGCCAAAATGAAAAAAAGGGATGAGTTGAGTTGAGTTGATGATGGAACATCAATTGAAAAGGTGGACACTAAATTTTCTACTATTATAATAGACAGACTGCGTACGAAACTGAAATCAATTTAAATTTACAAATTGGACGTGATTATTTTGTATTCTTTCTCAAAACAAAAATAAGGTAGGTAAAATGGTTTTTTATTACCTCGGAGTTATTAAGCTTCGAATGACTAAAATAACAATTTGTTTAAAATGATAAGAATTTAACATTCCCCAATTTGTATTTTTTTTGTTAAGATTTTTTTTATCGACAGTTTACCTTCTTCCCATGATGGGAAATTAAAAATATTTTAATCAATCAAATTGTTTATTGTGTGCGGAAAATCACATTTAAGTAGTAGCCTTACTTAATTTATTTAGTTTTTCCATCAAAACGTTTCTATCTGTGTTTTTGTATTTTTCGATCTTTAAAAGTTTTTTCTTTAGTACGAACATCGGTTTTTCTTTGCTTCGAAAAAAATCGGTTTTTCTTTATTACGAAAATCGTCCTATTCTTTTTCAGAAAATAAAAAGGATAACGAATTTCACTACTCTAAAGAAGATTTTCTGTTGTTCAAATATTTAATCTATAGATAAAACCTCCCAATCATTCTAAAACGATAAAAAAAACGTTTTCCTTTTAACTCTGTTAATAGTATACAGATTATAAAAAAAAAATCAGAAAATCTTAAGACGATTTTCCTTAAAAAAAAAAACATTTTTTTTTCAATGTCGTATTTTCCAGTAAATCAAACTAGAAATCGACTTTATATTGGTCGAAATAAAATTATCTCAAAATAAAATTCTAAAATAAAAATCGATTTTTCTAGGTACAATGTCTCTTCATTAAATATATTTTCGTCATATTATGTACTTTAAAATCAAATATCAAAGCAATTTTTTGTCGCTCTGTTTTCTTGGAAAATCAATTGAATCAATGGCTGCAAGTATCAAAAACTTTTTTTTTACAAAGCCGGTTTTTTTTTGAAAACATAACATGTAGCTTTTTAAATCAAAGTTTATCGAATTCTTAACTTTTATTCAAAATGTTTCAGAATATACATAAATGTACTTTTATTCTTTAAAAAAGTGATTAAAAAAAAAGATTTTTCTTGAAAAAGAAGACTTTTCTTAAAAAAAAGGATTCTTCTTTTAAAAAACAAACATTTTTCTTGAATGAAAACATTTTTCTTATATGATATTCTCTAAAAACATCAATATCCGCAAAATTCTAAGTTAAAATATGATCCTATGTATTTCATCTCAGCTACTATGCAAGCACAAAACAAACTCTAATTTACCACATCTATAATAATGAAGCAAGATTAATTTTACACATGAATTATCATTTCGTTAGAAAAAATTCACTCATTTGGAAAACCATTCAGCCAGCATGATTAGATCGCCTAATCATTTTGGCTCATGTTACATTATTATGTCAACGACATTCGTTAGATTGCATGACTGATTTTTAAAACAACACGATACCTACACCAACAAAAAAAAAATATAAATAAAACAAAAACTAAAAGTCTAAAATTTCAGTGCGAAACCATCTGCTTGTATTATAAATCCAAATCTTAACCACGAGCTTAACTCGAGCCATCATATCAGCTATCTTTGCTCATTTTGTGTTATGTCCTGATGTTTATTAAAAAAAAAAAAATACACTACAAGCACCTCAGAGTGTCACCACATGTTCCAAAATCAATCAAAAGCCTCTTGACAGGTATAAGCTAAAAACCAAAAGTTGACACTGATTCCTTACTGCAATGTGCTACTGGAGATCGATTACACGGTCGATCCGATCCGAACACTGACACTCGAGGAGCAATTAAGAAATCTTTCGCGCCAAACCAAAAAAAAAAAAAACGAAAACAAAACAGAAAAAAAAGTTTGAAATGAACAACAAAAGGGTCGTCATGTGGTCAGATGATTGAAATCATTGCACACCACCCTGGGATCTAAGAGCTACTACTGGGAGCACAATACATAATACGAGTACCTATTATAAGGCGATATCAACTTACGCCTAACACTCGAATTGAAGACCGCAAACACCACGCCATTCAGAAATCACAAAACAGGGATTATTATATGTGATGGCAGCAGTGGCATAGGGGTGGTGTGCTGTGCAATAAAGCAAAAGCAAGCAGCAACTGCTTGCTTTTGCTTGTTTGGTTTTGGACGGAGTCGTCGGCGTCGTCGGTCGGTGGTGGAATGGAAGTGGAACCTCTTGTCCCATAAGTCGGTGTCAGGTGACTATTTATACCTATGTACATATCGATGCAGTGAAGCCCGAACTCGACATATGGTATGGTTTGGTTTTGGTTTGGTAGTCAGGACCAATTAACACCAAAACATCCAAAAGAGATGAAGCCAACAAAAATCAAATGAAGCAATCGACAATGAAACAACAAGAACAAGAAGAAGAGTGTCGACAAATAATTAACCAACAGTAGGCAAGCAGCACACCCTATATTTTTTTTTGTTTTGTTTTCCAAAGGATATCAAATGTCTTGTAAGGGAATATGTAGACATAGATGGTGATCGAGGGCGACGGATGATGGGTGGACAGCGTTTGTAAAGAAATAATAAGTGACGTTTGGAGTTTCACCACTCACACGTCATCACACATTATGGTTCCGGCTGGCATGGCGGCGGCGGCGGCGATGGGTAAAAGTCGTGTAATTACAAAGCAATCTTCTCTGACAAAGTACTTGTGTTGGAAATTATACATTTCCGGTTACTGCGGTTGACGAGACGATGTGAAAGTGATAATGACGCCAGAAATCTTCTTCTTCTTTGGCTGTCATCACTTATTGTTTAGAGTGGATTTGAGTGGTTAGAGAGAAAAAAGGTTTTACTTCACAAGCATCAAACTGCTGTGTCAGTCAAATTGTTTGTTTTATAATATATGAGGCCAGTTTTGTAACTTTTTTTAGTTAAGGAATTGGCGGTCTTCTTCTTTAACCGAACCTCTTGCCTAGGAACACAATTCTCCCATTCTACTGCTTATCGCTAAGGATCCACTTGTAGAGTTAGCCGGATCGACCTCTGAAAACATCGACAGGTCACCCAGTTGTGAATTGTTAAATGTCTAAGGCCAACAAAATGCAAGTTTCGTGCCATTTTTTTGTTTTTAATTTTTCGCGATTGGAAAATATTGTTTCATTGTTGTGTTCATATTGGTAAAATGACATCAAGCCTTGAGGGGCCCAATCATAATTCAAAACCCACAACTGTGAAGAAAGAAAACCAACAAGTCGCGTCGGCGTGTCATTCGGTAATTAATTATATCTTTTGACTTTTGCTTTTATGTTATTTGACGCATTGGAGGAATCTATTTTTTTTTTCTCCAGTGTTGTACATGGTCACGCATTAAATTTTTTTTTAAATGCTTAATAAAGAAAGAAAAATTCGAATGGAATAAAAAATCACTGCAGAATTGCAAATTACAAATTGATTTAGAACCTGTCATCACTGGTTAACATACATTATTAACATTAATCGTATATTTTAAGTCCTGTCGCACAAAGAGAGAGAACAGAATAAAAAAAAAAAATAATCCCACAAGGCAAACAAGTAGGAGTAGCAGCGGGCGGTGAGCGATTCAAACAAATGTTTAAAATGGATTTGGGATCAAACTGAACTTCAGATTGACTGATGGCATAACATCACTTTGACATTTTCAAAAGGAGAGAATTGACATTAACAAGGATCGATATCTATAACTGTGTGTTTGGTTATGTCTGGTTGAACTTCCACCGACGACGAAAATGACAATGCCAAAGACAACCACGCATCGGGCAGAAGAACGACAACATGGTGCAACGAAGCAGGTATTTGGAAGTATAAAGTCCAAGTTTAAGCGCACCTTCGATTTGTTGTAAAGTGCTCGAAATCTCTAGAAGCAATATATAGTTTTGTTGGCGATGGACATTTCCATGGTTGGTGGTAGTGCCAGGCACATTAACATGCTACCAGTAGATGGTTGGTTACGCAAAATATTCCAATGACAGTGCAGGGAATAAACAGCTGTCAATCAGATATCCAAAGGAGCAGCTCACAAGCGGCAAACAAAAAAAGACTGATGGACGTTTGTGAACTCGAAAAAAAATATTAAGTTTTTGCAGTAGTTACATAGAAAACCTACATATGTATATGTAGTTAATTTGCTTGCTCCTATATTACTATAGAATACGAGGAAAAATACGAAAAGTAGTTCAATTTCAAAAATAATAAAAAAAAAGTATGAATTTTTGGTTGTTTTTATTCAAAGTTCGTTAGAGCTGTTTCTTTAAAATCTAATTTCTATTGGACAGTAATCCGATAAATCGTTTTATTGAATTGCGATCAAATTTTCCGTGTGCGGCCTTATTCAATTTAATAAGACCGCGCGGTCTACCATTTTTAGATAGCGGCCTTATTTCTATTCCCCATATCCAATCCTCCTGTAATAATTTTTATTTGACTGGACGAAAAACTCGTTTATTTCACTTTGTGAATAAAAATTGTTTTTTTTGTTCATTTTCTACCGAGATACTTTTTTTTTCTTAAAACTAAAAGAACATTGTGAACGTGACAAGTTCATATAACCCTCTCTTGGAGCTTACACCAGAAATTCACAAATACATAAATCACATGAATGAGCTTTCGCTTTTTCATGTTTCAACCTGCCATCTGTCACTTATGCCAATTCAGTTCGAGTTTAGTATTGTGAATTATAAACTTGTATTTCACTTTAACAACGCTTTCGTTTAAATAAATAATGTTCGAGTCGTTTCATCGAGAAAAATGGATCACAAAAAGTTAGTGTCCAATGGTAAATTACATATTTATTCTGAAAAAATCTTGTCTTGTCTTGGTGATTCTGATTTTTTTAATTTTCTATCTAAATTTTCATTTCGTGAATAATTTAAAAGATTTGCTTTAAAAGCAGAGTTAAATCATGGCCTTAAATCATTTTGCCAGTTCAATGCAATAAATGGTATTAAAACTGTTGTTATTTTGTATTTAATAAATCCCAAATTTTTTTTCGGCAAATGAAGATTAAAAATATCTCTCACTTTTAAATTTGACGTAAAACAAAGAATTCGGCTGTTTCGTTATTAATTTTTATTATTTTATTAATTTTATTCTATATACCTACGATTCATATCGTTCAATTGAAAAAAAAATCGATTTTATCTGTTAAATCAAAATGTTTTTATTTTGTATTAAAAGTTATAAATTATTACATGCCTTAATTTTAAAAATAATCTGCAATATTTTTTATTTGTCTTGATGAAAAACAAAAAAATAATTTTTTTCTTTTTCTACCGAGAACTTTTTTTTTTTTTTTTTAACTGAAAGAACATTGTGAATGGGCCAAGTTTATTGAGTCACTCCTTGAACCACTCCTTAAGCTTACACCTTAAGTTAGAAATTGCTTTTATATATGAGCTTTCACTTGTCATGTTTCAACCTATCTGTCACGTAGGCTGATTCAGTTCAAAAAAATTGTATTGTAAAGTACATTCTTGTATTATTTTGACACGTTTGTTAAAACAAATAATTTTCGAGTCGAGAAAAATTTATAAAAAAATGTTTATAAAAATTACATATGGTGTCAAATTCTTTGCTATTCTGAATAAAATAAAAAAACCCCTATACCTGCTGGTAAGTTTTTAATTGTGAAAAAAATCTTGTAATGTTTCAAGTCTCGTGTATTTCTACAACAAATTGCGTTCATTAATTGATTTAGTAATATATTTAGGAATTTCTTTAAAAAGCAGAATTAGTTTGGAAATTTAATACCAAATCATTTTGACAACAAAATCTATAAAAACTATTATTGTTTTATATTCAATTCAATCAGTTCATAAATTAAATTCAATCCAAATTTTAGCACGATCACAGAATATAAGAAATATAGCAAACATGAACCACCGCGATTAATTAGTAAACTTTTTTTCAGGAATTACATATTACAAAATTATTGTAAATTTTACTTTCCCTTTTATTTGCTCATTGCTGATTTTTCAATTATTTTTTCTTTTTCGTTTCAGGAACCAATACGGAAAAACGTGGTTAAGTTAGCAGCTTATCATGCAGCGTGGGAAGGGGAACCAGTAGGTCATTTGCTGTTTGACTAAATTGTTCGCTTTGAAAAATTTAACGTAAGTGGTAAGTTATCTTTGAATAAATATTTTTTCACGAAGTCCTAACGTTAGAACCGGTTAATTCTATTACCAAGGCTAACCTAAGGACTCTGAAGAAATTGACTACTAGAAATGATAACAAATAGTAACATCAACTTTTTATTTGCAGATTGTTTTTATATGCTAAAATATGCTGCTGGTCTATTTAATACTTATGTATGTTCTGAAGGTAATATCTGAAATATTTACATCTTTTGAATTAAGCCAGTTTGGTTATCTTTTCTTTCAAAACTAGTGAATACAAGTCTACCCATTTTCGATGAACGTAACTTTAATTCAAGTTTTTTTTTTTTCTGGGGAATTACATAAAAATGCTCTGCATTGTTGACAATTGGTGTACAACAAAATGGATTTGAAATTCCAAAAAAACGGAATTGATTTTGACTTTTAAAGTCTCGTCAGAAACAAAAAATTGCATTGTCGTCTCGGTCTGGTATGAGTAAGTCTCTTCTGTTTTTTTCGATTTAGTCTTTGTTTTTGAGAAAAATGAGAAATAATAATTTTATTATAGCGATGCTATCCAAAAATTACACTCTCGTCTCGTTCTTATCTCCGATGCCTAGAAGTTAATTTCGTCTCGGTCTCGTGGCCAATTTTATTACCTTAAAAAAACGGTGGCGTTTCGCTTGAGAAAAAAACATTTTCAATAAAAGACATCCAAAGCAGTGCAATTGACCACCAGCTATCTATATTTATTGCCCTCCGCCCTAATAATACATTTATTAATAGAATATACGCTTAAATATTTAAGATTGCTATAAGACCATATTTTATATACATAACTATTATTTGTGCTATGTGGATGTCCTCACACACCAATCATAAACACACGTCCTTCAAATAAATTTTGATTTATTCCAAACGGAATTGAGTCTCATAAATTCCTTCGTATTATATATACACAACAAAATATTCGGCGTGCAATCGTGCGTGTTGGCTAAATTGCAACCAACTGGACATGCAATGTATTCTCCCCTCGCCCACATGGAGGTTATTTCAGTGTTAGAGATTATCATTACACAATCAATTTTGTTAAGGACCCCGCCTGGCTGGCCAGCCCCAAGCTAACATGGGGGCAAACGAGGAAAGCATATACTTTTCATATGAATAATAAAATTCCTCGCTTCATCATTGCGGCGCGGCACCGCGCGGGTTATTAAATATTAGTAATTTTTTAAACCGATACATCCATCCTATATTTTTGCCCGTATAACTTAAGCCAACCTTGCCTCATACTCATCTATCTCTATCTACATAGTATGCATAGGTACCTACCTACTGCGCGCATAAATCTATGAGCTCTAATCTCTCACCTGTGCGCTGTGCGATGATGTATTGCACACCTTGTGAGCGCCTCACGACCCCGACGACCCATGTACGCCACTGTGTCATTTGCATAATGTCCGCAAATGTACGTTCAACGTATATTATAATATTGTATGCCGAAAGTTTATGAGCACTGCACATGGCTTGAAGAGCTCTCTGACGGGCTTGAGAATGAGAATGCGAATGGGGGTTAGTTGATTATTTATGAGCACCCATGCATGGCTAACACGCACCGGTGAAATGGTAGCTTGACTTGTTTTTTTTTTTGTTGTTTTTGTTTTGCAGTATGTCTTTTCTGACTGCAGGATGGCTGGGCTGTGGAGGACTGGGACGAGCTTGAAAACTTTCGCGAAAATATGATTTACGACTAGCGTAGAGTGTAGAGGAGAGAAGATCTACGACTCCGGGTTGAGTTGGTTTACCTATATAAACATAAAAAGGGGTGACCATGCTCATGATTTTTCCTAGCGTTTTTGTTTTGTGCCTTTATAGAAAACTTAAAAATTTCTGATTTATGAAGTTCTATAGAGAACTTTTTAGAATTTTATCAAGCAAAAATTAATAAAAATCTAGAGATTGGCTGATTAGAAAAATAGTTTAACAAGGAATAATACCTATTGTTGTGGTTTCAAGACCATTTAAATCTACATTAGTTTAATGACAAGGCTTTTGAAGTCTCGTCTTGGTCTCAAAGTCGACAAATTTACGTCTCTTCTCAGCCCAGTAAAAATATTTCTCTTCTTAGTACACTCAATTTTTTAGTGTCATATTTTGTTGTGGTTAAAAATGAAAAACTACAAATTCAATTTAGAACCTGTCTAATATTTAAAATGATACATTGAATTTTAAAAACAAAATTTTCGAAAGATTTTCTTTTTTGCAAGGACCCCTTCTCGGTAAGTCTCGGTCCAAAAAATACTTTAGCGGCTCAAATGACTAGAAGTGAAACTCGTCTCGGTCTCGTGGTCAGAACTTATTAGTTTCATATTAACTTGATTTTTATATACATATACTTTTAAAGGCTTAAAATTAAACATATTAAACAAAACCCCAAGAACTAATAATATCATTAAAATTTTAATTTATTTGCAAGCTAACAATTAAAACGGTCACCCTAGTGAGGCAATATCTTCTCACTCTGCTTGTTGGGGATCAAGTTAAATTAGATATGGTGGTGTTCCCTTCAATATTGTCCTGCTGTGGTGCAGGATTGTCTATTTGAAATTTCGCTAGAGAAGTATCTATGTAGGTATGTATATAAGCCGCATTATATATTGTAGCGAAAGGAAGTCGTTCGTATGTGAATTGGTGTACAAGGTTATACTACACTACACAGTGAGTATAAATGGGCAATAAAGTCTGTGCGAAAACGAGATTGTTTTTATGAAATGGGATTTTTGGTTTTTGGGTGGTGTGATGAGATCATTTAAAATTCATAGATGAAGTAGCATAAAATAATGAAGCACTTGACGATAAAATATGGAGCTATCAATGTCATAACTACAGATGGGAAGAACAGATTCGGTGGCATAGTTATAGGATTTTGATTAAGAATAGGTGTTTTGAAAATTAAAATAGGTTTTTGCTTTGGGGATATCTAACCTACTATTGAAAATTATTTGGTTATAATAACACACTCTGTACCTACACATTTTTATTTTTCATAATATAAAAATTTGAACTTATTGGTATAAAAAATGTTATTTTTTTTTGAAACCCAAAACTTCTTACTATTGTTGGGCTTATAAAAAATTAAAGATTCGGTTGAACTTTGACGAAGACAGAGGCAGTTAAATAAAAAATTTTATTATATTTTAGGATGAACTGACACCCACAGTGGGGCCGTTTTTAAACAGATACCTAATTAGTTTTATCCTTCCGCTGAACGAATATGGTTGTGTATACGTTTGAAAACGCTGGGAAATATTGCGACATTACTTTGAAAATCATGGCAATGTTGCAGAATGTGTGCGAAAAATCATCTTTTCAGATAAAGCCCATTTTGATCTTGGCGGGTATGTAAACAAGCAAAATTGTCGCATTTGGGCACAGAAAACCCGCACGCATACATTGAAAAGCCGATACACCCAAAACGAGTCCACTGTTTACTGCAGATTTTGGTCCAGAGGCATAATTGGGCCAATTTTCTTCGAAAATAAGCAAGGAGTAGCCGTTACTTCAATGGCGATCGTTATCGGGCCATGTTGAACGAATTTTTGTTCACAAAATTTGAAGAGGAGGATATTGGCAACATTTGGTTTCAACAGGACGGCAATACGTGCCACACAGCCGAAGCTACACTCGATGTTTTGCGCCCTGTTTTCGAAGATCGCATTATCAGCCGCAGGGCTGATGTCTTTTGGCCACCTCGGAGCATGCGATTTGACACCGTTGGATTATTATTTGTGGGGTGCCGTAAAAGATAAGTGTTACGCCGACAAGCCAGAGACAATTGACGCTTTAAAGAACAATATTCATGAAGCCATTGGTGAAATACAGCTGCACACAATCGATAATGTGCTTAAAAATTAGACCGATCGTGTAGGCTACTGCATGGCCAGCCGAGGCAGCCATTTTAATGAAATTATTTTTAATTATTAACCCGAAGGATTGTACTGTCAAATAAAAAAAGTAATTTGAAAAATATTCAGTATTTAAAAAAAAAGAAGTTATTTGGCGGACCCGTTACATCAAGGGCTTACAACCCAAAACATGAAGTAATTTTTTAACAAGTAAAGTTGAACGGTTGTTCAAAATATTTGTAGCTCCGAACAAAATGGGTGGTGTTTGGTTTAGACATTAAAATTTATATTAAAATTTCAAAAATAATGTAACTATCTATTTATTTTAATTTAATTTATAATAATATAAATAATATTATAATAATAATTTTTGTATCAAGATATCATGTTTATACCAAACACCAAAAATTTTATGGACTTTTTTTGACATTGTGACGAATTTTTCTTTAACAGAAATTATTTTCACTTGTTAAACAAATATTGTTGGACCAATTGACATCTTTGTTTCTTAGATCGATTTGTTTTTGCTTATTTTAGCAACTCAAATTATGAGTTTTATAATTCTTGACATTTTTCACAAATGACAATTTCGTTGTTGAGAATCAACAAGAAGGGTCTTGCACACGATCAATGTTAGATAGATCAGCCGTGAAATGTATTTTTTATTAATTTGTCATATTTGTTTGGGAATCCCAATCTCACATAAGAAAGATGCTTCTGACAACTAAAACATTATAAAGTTAATAGTGTTTCCATTTGTTTTCATAAAAATAAAGTAAAAAAGAAATTCAATGTATATTTGATATTTCATTCTTAAACTTATCAATTTGTATTAATTAATAAAAGCAATTTCTTGCTCTCATGAACTCATTTTATTTTTTAATTTGAAAATATTTTTCTTTTTTAGCACTAGCTCAAAGTAGAGTCTGAATAAAGAAACAAATCAAAGCAATAACTGATCTAAAATTTTTAGAAATGCCAGCTTCATATTTTAAGTCAATTAGAATTTGAATAAGAATCTTACGAAGAAAAAAACAAATTAAACAAATTCTCTGTCTTCAGGTTCTCATTATCTATTAGTATACGCCATTCATCATCTAGAATTACACATTATGTAAATGTGATTTCTTAAAATAAGCTCTTAGTTAAGAAAATAAATCAGCTTCTGAACAAAACTATCTAAATCCTAAATTATGGTAAAGGTGTGATTTCAAAGTTTAAGGAGCTCAATATGATATCATCGCCGTATCATAAATCAAAGTCCTAAATGCTATGTCTTATACACAGAGACCCATATAGAAATTTTAACATATTAACATCCAATGATATATTGACGGCAACAACCAACTGTGGCGGCATCAGAACTCTATATCAAAGGAAACCCAATCGAACTTAAAAAATATATATATATGTATATTGATTGTTCTCGAGCTACCCTATTACCTATTTATTCAAATATTTCCAATGGGATGAAACATACATACCTATGTAACAAAAGGTCATTGGTATATTCTCCAAATTATAATAAATGACCAACGATAATTCCTTTCAATAACAACAACAGCATTAGCAGCATCAACATCAGAATCAGCATCAGAATCAACTATAGAATAACTTTAGCTTCCACTGCCACAGTAGTCAAGAAAGAAAAATAAAATAAAAAAAAAAAATGACAAATGATCCTGTAGGTTTTTGTACAACCCACCGCATCGAAAGGTACCAGTGCTGTCTTCTTGATACAATTATAATACCTTGATAGTACTTTTGTATTATTCACTTAGAAATTCATTAATTTTTTATATACTATGTTAATTTTGACTTAAAATTAAATTAAGGAAGAAAGTACATATTTGACACAAAATATAAAGTTTTACTTATTTTTATTTGCAAGATTTCAAATATGTATTTAAAAAAAATAAAAATTAAATTAAAATTATTATATTGATTTAATTCACAATTGGCAATAATTCGTTGCAAAAAATATGAGTTATGGCGGGGCGGCACTGATGTTCTTTCTTCTGTTTTTTACATTCAATTTTTCACCTTCATAACATTTTTTAAGAAACCAAGAACATAAACTGTGACCTTACAACTTTACTGTAACAAATTGTATGATACCCTATACCTTTCGATATATAGGCACTTATAATCTCTAATTAAGACGCCTTGACGATAGTTTTGAGGTTCGTGAGAAGCTCTTTTCTCCTCATCAAATTTGCAACAAAAATATAATATAGAATAATTATTATGAGTCAATGTATTAAACATTTCCGTTGTTCATCTTATCTCTATCTTAATCCAAGAGATATTTGGGGTCAATTATACGAGTCCCAGACTAGACTGAATTTTTTCGATTTTGAAGATTTTAAATGTAAGCAAGCCATAAGCAAGATAAAAATTTCACGTATTCCTGTGCCATGAGTCAAAAAACGTAAAACCCTATCGTGCATTATTTTTTAAAGTCAAACCATCTTAACTTGATATAACGCACTCTATAAAAGTAGTCAGAAATAATCACATTATTTCATATGGCAGTGACTGCTTGCCTTGCCCTACAATAAAACGAGGTAATTTTAAGGTGTCATTATTACCACATATTCTCGCTTTACAACGGCCAGCAGCAGCCGACACACCACGCCACTCTATATGTCGCGTCGCCGGGGCCGGTCAATTTTCAAAGATATTCAAATCCCCCTGTCATCTGACAACCGCGATATAAAGCGCCAAACCGACCGACCATACCATAGATCGGGACTGACACTGTCCGAGAAGGCGTGTAATTTCCCCCATCGATCATGATTAGTGGGGAATTGTGCTTGCGCCTTTTTCGGTGTGCTGCTGTCGCGGTTGGTTGATTTAGGGTATCGCCACAGTATGTCCGATTGTCAAAAATTTCACTTCATGTCAGATGTTAATTCGATATGAAAAACTCTACTGCTGCAATCCCAAAATGGAAAGAGATAGAGAGTGAGACGTGATGTCTTGGAGAGGAGGTGAGGGGTGCTGTGGCTCTATCTACTGCCGCAGCCGCTGCCTCTAGCTAACTGGCTGGCTGGTCAGGAGCTTTGCTTGTTTAATTTATCATTAATTTTTAAGGTTCTTTTTGACAGTTCGGAAAGTGAGATATACGTTGGGACGTCAATTGAAACGGCAAAGGCGGCGGCGGCGGCAGCAACTGTGAGTTCCTAATCGGTCGAGTTCACCTTCGTTGTTGTTGTCGTCGTCGTCGTCGGTCGTCTGCGATCAGGCAGGCGGAAAAATTGAAAAACCCAACAATGCTACTGAAGCTAAAAAAAATGAAAGAAAACAAAATAAGCAATGAATTGACCATTTCCCCCGGCTTCCTGTGTCATTTGTCTGCCATGTGGATGTGAGTGGAGTGAATTTGGGAACGTAACACAGACCTGATGATTAATGATCCCAATGACCGGTGAGAGGGTGATTTTTCAAACAATGACGATAACATTTTTTTTTTCCAAACCTTATCGCTTCTCCGAATTGTATTACTTCAAACATTGCAATTAGAGATGTTGTTTCAAAAAAAGGGAAGGCGTGTGGAAAAAGCTAGATGAATATTTGATTCCTAGAAGTCAACATTAGACAGTCCCAGTCCTGCTCTGTGTGTATATCCTACTGCTGTTTTATACAACAAAATTCAAATTATCTAACAAATAACAAACAAATGGGCTTAATGAGTTGGTTAATTTGTGTACGGGTGGTTAGGTTAGGCTATGCCGCGGTCGGTCAGTGTCGGTCGGTTTGCGGTTACCCTCATATTGGGGTTTTTGTTGTCGCATCACAAGTTGCATGGCTATGTCGCAGCCAGCCAGCACAGCACAGCGCAGCGTCATGGTTCTCGGACGTTTTGTACGCAGTTTTGTTAAGCAATTTAGTTTTGGTCATTTCAATTGGGTACGCACTGGCGCGTTTAGCGACGATGACGATTCATTAATGTGATAGTGTGGAACAAATAGACAAATACGTTTTAGTTTAATTATGTGGCTACCAGGTCAATTAAGAGTTTTTTTTTGTTGTTGTTATTTACCATTTGGACAAACCACATATCACCTGTGGATTTTGTCATTATAAAAGGGTTTGTTTTAATGACCTGAGATACCAAGTTGTTAATTAACTTTTTATGAATGACAAGGGGTATTAATGACTTCTCGTAATTAGGAAGTTTTTTTTTTATCAAATTAATTATGAATTTAATAGGATATGAAAAAAAATAACACTGAGTGGAAACGATACTTGGGCACCAATAATGTATAGCTTTACACATTTTCCATTGGTCTCAGCACAAATATCTAGTGACATTAAGGAATTCAAAGAAAACTCTCGGAGCAAATAAAATATGTCCCACAACTTGTATTTTGATGAGATATAGGGGCCTATCGGCAAAAAATTTTTCAGCTATCGTGGATTTTACGAAATGAGAGTTGAGTTCCCAGAAAAAATTTATTCCCGTCAAAAATATATTCGGTGGGAAGTTTTTGAGTGATATTTACATACGTTCCCAATATTTGAGGAAGGGGGAAATTTTTATGGACATATGAAAGTGTGGAACGTAGCTATAGAAACATAGCAAAGATTTCATAATTATTAAGTTATTTCTTGAAACGAAAATAATGAATATGTACAGTACATTCCACAACATTTTCTATGACAGATTAATAAAAATTTTGCTACATATACAGCTGAATCAAAAATAGATGGAATAGCTGTATAGTTGCTACTCGCTCTTCCGCTATAAGAACAGTTGAATATAATATTTGAGTGAAATATAAAATAGACACATTCCACAAAATGTTGCAGAGTGGAATCTAAAGGGAAAAAGCTGACTTAGAGTGTTCGTACGAATTTTTTAAAACCCTTTCTTTGTGTAATTTCTCAGAGTATACCTTCGGTTTATTGTGAAGAATACATACGTTCCACAAGCATTTTCATGAATCATTTTCCATATTTGTATGTTGCCAATTACAAAATATTTGACGTGCAGTCACGAATTGAAAGATTCCTCAAATTTGGTTGCAGTTTTCGAGAGCATGTGACGTCAAATATGTACATACGTTCCATATTTTTGTTTGTGAAAAATTTGCGCCATATTTGGATGTTGCCGTTAAATAATAATTGATACAGAATTTTTAAACCTATCTTTCTTAATTAAACACAATTCCGAAGTGAACTAGCCTTAAATGTTGAATACCCATGTTCCACAAAATTTAATTCATTTATAAAATACCAAACCTAAGTGCTTGAACGGATTTATGTATAAATGCACAATTTTCGGATCGAACTGAAATCAAATTTTAAATGAAATATCAATGATTCATGCGTAAAAAGGTTTTCAACAAATAATGTTTTCGTCATAATTTAGTAAAAACAACAAAAACACACATGAGATAAGGAATTTAACATTATTTAAGATATTCCAAACACAACTCCTTCTTTGCAAAAAAAAAAACACCTTCCATCAACCATCAATTGTCCTTTTGCTCCAAAACGATTTACTCTGAGATTTCTAGAGTTCCATTATATTTAGTTCATTATCATTTTCCTTCTAGAGACCACTTATCTGCGGTCGTCATCAAAAAGCTTCCAATGTACTACTCCATAAGCCGGCCGCCGAACTGATTGCTTCTGCCAATCCCAAACTCCTCTCAATTCAGCAATTGCAATCCCAAACATACAACACAAGGAAAAGGAACATTCCATCAATCTACTTCTGTTCTGTCACTGTCAGTCCAGTCCGGCTGTCTGTCGTCCTTTCCAACTTTTCTGATTGTGAGTAACTTTTAGTTCGCATAGCACACACAGCACACATCACATCTCTCCTCCAATCGACAGAATGCCCAAGCATCCATTGTATGTAAATTGATGCACTGTGTGCTGTTGGTTTCTGACTATTAAGGTCCTTTGCCCTTTAAAGGCCGCGCTAAAAGACGACGGACGACGATATGCCCTTCATTGTGATGTGAGTTTGTTGTTGTTGTAACCGCATTACTATCAAAAGCCACAAACGAACAGTAGAAGTTGAAGCTCTCTCAGACCCATCACATCCTTCAGACGAATGACATAAATTCTCCAAATGACGATGTTGACTTCAACTCTGTGCCGTTGGTTGGTCATTGTCGTCCATCAAACGCAGCCCTGCAGTGACCGCCGAAAAATTCCATCAGAAAATTTTCACCATCACCGTTGTTTACCCGCCCACTGCCATCTTCCTCCCAGCTCCATCAGCTATGACCATGTCACCAAGTCATTCGTCTATATATTCTATCAGCCCATATCACAGAGGGTATACAAGTAGAAGAGACAGAGTTCGGTGGAGAGCCCATGGAGGCCAACATGCGCGCACATTGTTGGCATCGTTGTCGCTTCTATGTATATAACCTACACGAAATTTCCCCCCAAATCAACTACTGCTGCATATTGTGCTGCCGTTGCGTTGCCCTGCTGCTGTCGGGAACTTGAAGCTTCGCGAAACATCACAGCGATATTTATTTCGAACATATTTCTGCCGTCAACTGATGACCATCGATCAAAACTGTCAGCACTGTCAATCATTCGGGTTATTTATGGCCAAAAAGTTGAAGGAAGACGTCACGAACACGAATACCGTCAGTACAATATATAAACACATATACACACAAACACACAATTTTGTGCAGAAACAAGTCAAGTTTATAAGCGCTCGCAGTGCGACGTTAATTGTTTATTTCGTCTTATGGACTTTTTGATGGATGATTGTGTTTTTAGGTTAAAAAATAAAAAAAAAACAGCAAAATTGTTCAACACTGATACCAGAAGGACTAAGCATTCAATATAGAAGTTCTTTTGTTAAAAAAAAAACAGCGAAACAAAAAATCACCAAGGTGAGAATGAGGGGTTCTGTCTAATTTATAAGATGTATTTTTCGAAAAGCCTACACTTGAAAACTTGGGTTTTTTTTTTTTAAAGTATGAAAGGTGAACAGGGAAAAATGGTTTTAATGAGAGATGGAAGTTATGATAATTGTATAGCGGGGAACTTAAATCGTCTGGATACCGGAGGTCTTAATACCCGGATAACAAATCTTGTACGCGGGTATCTGGTGTTAAGAGGTATTGCTCAGGGGTGGATCCACGTAAGGCGATAGTTGACTGTCATTGTTTTGATAAATAATCAATTTTCAAAGTGACACTGAAATACATAGCTGTCACTAACAAAAAAGTGATAGTCTTTTGATAATTACCATAGATGGAGCAAAAGCATCCATTTTGATTGTAAACTATCAACTATCGCCTTAGGCGTTTCCACTCCTGGTACAAATGTATGCAACGTTTGATTCCTAAAAGCCGTGTAATTGTAGTGTTGGGTCACACTTTACCCGTTTAGTTGGGTACACATTACATAACACATATATTTTTGGGTTCCCTAGTATTTATCATTTTTTGTTCGTATTTCAATTCCAATATACTCGTGTAGTCATCAGGAATACTTGTGGATGCTAAAACTCTTTATATCCAGAAAATCGATATCCGACCCAGGTACCCAGTGTATAACCCAAGTTGCATGTTCACGAATATCCAAAGCTTCTTTCCCAAATTTACCCAGATACCCAATTATTGAGTTCGGTGTCATCAGCGGCAAATAAAATTCGTAAATTTTGGGTACCACTTAACCCTAAAATACGGGTACTTAATACATGGCCCCCATTATTTTATACGGAACGATGACTAATTTCTGATCTCCGGATATTTCTTATATTTTGTGTATTGTTAATAACGGTATAATGAGTTGGATACCCGGATACTAGATACATAATTTATACTTCAACCCTGAAACCAACCGGGTAAAGGTGTTGGGTACCAACTTAACAACGGAAGTAACAAATACATTCTTATAGGCTGGTAGTTTTGGCTGCCAGAGTATTATTCTCATATTTTCATTTCGTTCCAAAACTACACTCATGATGATACTGGATACTCAATAGGGGAGTTGATACCACTTTACCCGGCTAGTTTTGGGTACCCGATGAACATTTCTCATATTTTTTGGAATCCATTACCGAAATTAATCGGAACTTGAAATATGAATATAGGTAGCCAGGAACTCGGAGCTGAGTAATACAAATGGATACTTTACTAGCCCAAACCCGATAGCACGGGTTTTCCGTTACCCACTTAGTTTTTGAGATCAGCTGTTTTTCAATAATTGGTTGAATCAAGTTTTACTAAAGTGCGATTAAAGAACCCAAGTTACAATTCTTGCAGCCCACATCTTAGTTGATTAGAGAAGTGAAATCCTTTTCAACAAACCTTACACTTGTTCACAAGGAACAACAAAATTGCGCACGAAGAACTTAAAAAAAAGGAATAAACTAACAAAAGTATTAACAACAACGAGAAAGACATACGATTTGATGGAAAACCTCAAGTTTTTTTTTACCATTTGAAGGAACAGTGCATCATCATCGAAATCAGCAACAAAAAAAAAAATGAAACATAAGAATTCATATTCATTAAGCATAAACTACTTAAAAAGACAATTGAGCAAAGCATGCGAGGTAAAAGTTCTTAAGGCGGATCGTTTGTCACGGAACCCAAACATAAATTTATGAGCCGAAACATATTGATTTATGACACGTCATGTTTATTTGTGCGAGCTGCGCTGTTTTGCCTGTATAGAGATGGCCAGGCTTGTCTTTTGTGTTAGCCTCGTCCCCACTGTTGTTTCTCATTCTCAAAAGGAGTTATTGCATTTTTGTCCTTTTTTGTTTGGTTTCTTCCTGTGATGTGTATGTGGTTTTTTGAGCGCCGCCATTGTCATTCGAATTTTTATTTCCTTTCGGTATAATTCCCTTTGTGAAAAAAATCTATCAGGTAAGTTCCTCAAGTTTTTGGTTTAACTTTTTTTTTTTAAGGAAAAATGTCTCATAAATGGGATAAACTCCTTGAGACAGTAATTTTTGGCAAACTTTGGAATGTTTTATTTGCCATTCTTCGTACTTTTCAGAAATGCTTTGAGACACTTTTTGCTAAAAACTTTAATACAATTTTTGAGTTTTTTTTTTCTTGTTTCAAATCAAGATAACCATAAAAAGGTTGTAACGTCGTCGTTACTCTTTGATGATTCGAAAATATTTGAGTGTGAAATGATGACATCACGCATTTATAAGATGCGTGATGCAGACAAACTATATTATCTGTTGAATGCAATTTTAGCAGCAATCTGCTTTAAAATGAGTCAAACTAAAATATTTGTTGGAATTTTGTCATTCAACTTTTTATTATTGTCTGCAATATATAAAAGAAATAAAGATAAAAAACAATTAGCGAAAATTTGTTAAATGGTTAAGTGGTGGTGGTGATGCAGTTTATCAGGAATTTGTGAATTGTGCAGAGACAGGGATTCGAGAATAGTTTACGACAGAAACGTGTTGAAATTTAAAGTGTTGCCTGTTTAAAAGCAAACGTTTTTTAATGGCTACATATGTACATGATGTAAAGGGTGCTTTCTTTTCAATTTTATTCTTTTAATAGAACGATTTTTTATTGTTTTTTAAATGCTTGTCAAAAGTGAGAAATCCATAAATCTGAGAACTCAAGGACCCAAATTGCCATAATATAGAAAACCCAAAACCCGAAAACCATATAAAAATCCAGAAAACCCACGATTCCGATAACCCAAAAAATCTGTAAATTCAATAAACTGGAAATCGAACATTCTGAGAACCCAACAGAATCCACAAATCAAAAAACCAAAAATCCCACAATCAAGAAAATCTGAAATCCAAGATTCTGCCAACTCAAAATCTATAAATAGCGCAATCTAGAAAACCGAAATTCTTGAAAGTTTAAGACTCCTTTCGGGCTAGAGGATAAGATCAGCTGAAGCCGAAATCAGAAAAACCAAAATCCTTAACCTAGAATCTATAAAACCCAAAATCCCAAAAAACTAAGATCCTGCGAAAACGCAAAATCGTGAATTTTAAAAATTTGAGTTCAAAATTAAATGTTCTAGATTAAAGCCATATCAAAAGGAGAGACAAATTTCTTGTACGACGAAGAAAACCTTAACATTTAGCAGCGTTTTTGGTGAAGTGAAATATAACAACTGACAGCTTTCCAGTTTCTTAGACGAGAGTGCCGTTTATCGAACTTAGCATAAAAGCTGTGTTCTACTTTAATGATAGAAAACAACGTTGAGTTTTAGAAGCAAAAAATCGACGCGGTTTTTGAATCTCAAAATGCGTTTATAATACGCTGCTATTCCAGATCTACATCGGACGAACAAGAACCTAATTCTAAAAACGAATATGAAAAGCTGAGAAAACAGTCTTCTTCAGCAAAACAATTTAATTGACAAGAAGTTTTAGATAAAAGATCATTGATAAAAATAAAGAAGAAAGTCGTAGTAAAAAGGGAGCCCTGGGGCACACCATCATTTATTTTATAGATATCAGACTTGAAACCATTCAATTCAACTTGTATCAAACGATCACTCACACTCCTGGATACTAAATGCACTTATTTTCGAAAAGAGAGCTTGATGCCAAACGCTTTCGAAATATAAACTGAAAATAATCACATTTTCTTCTTCATATCACAAGTGGACTATTGCCATGAAAGCTGCAATGTCGATCCTTAAGAATCTTTAGTCAGCGGTCATTTTAAAAGAAAGAATCATAGCTTTTCCGATTTAATTTTTGCCGTAAAATAATTCACTTCCACTAAATCAGGCTTTTACACACAAGTTAAGAATAAGCTAAAAACAATCTTCATTTTTCACATTTCAATTATTGTTTCTCCCTATCCGTTATCTATAAAAAAAAACCACCAACCAAAAAAATGAAACACCATCACTTTTCGTAACTCAAAGGTACTAACCAAAAAAAAAAAAAAAAAAAACAAGGTATATCATCGGCAAGGACATCATCTATTGAAGGAAATCAGCAAAGTTTCACGTCAAAGCCATTGTCATCTGTCCATCAATGTCAATGCTGGACGAGCTGGTCGAACGACATGGATGGACACATGAAGGGACTTGAGTGATTTAAAAGGAACTTCTGTCAAATAAACAAACCCACATAGTAGTATAAAATGAAAGAACCACACCGCAGGGCAAAAAGCAAGCACTCTACAAAACCGAAAGTATCAATGCCATATAGGTGGGGGTACACTTTAAAGCCTGCCAATATATGTATGTACCTACAGACAATGAGAAGGAGTTATCATACATCGAGTCTACGTCGTCGTCGAATAGGTACAGCTTCTGCGTAGATGGATGATGGTTTGTGACGACGACGATGTTGATTGAAATTGAATATGCAATGAGATCACAGTTTGGAAATACAAAATAAATATAATAAATAAATTGGATGCACCATCAAGCTCTATTTTTATAGTTTCAGGTCTTAAGCAGGTTATTTGGACAATTTTAATTTGGAAAAGCATATCAAATATTTTGATCATCTCGCCCGTGTCACCTTTTTTTTATTAAAATTGTGCATTCTTAGTCGAAATTCAAATCATATTAGCCTTGAATTCAAAGTGGCATAGACCTAACAGTCATGTCGGAAGTCTGGGTTCGATTCCCAGCCTCGTCCGTTATTTCTTTCACGGTCAGCTTCCTCTTCAGAGAAATTGACAAACTCTCCAAGAGTATCACTTGGCATAAAATTGAAGATCCCCTCTATTCCTGCAATAACACACACACAGGAATGGTTGAGTTGAGTTGTTAAGCGTTTCACAAACTTTTTGAATTTTTCGTATAAATCAATCGTTCGTCGGTGTCGATAATAATTAATCATTCAAAAACAAAGAAAAATAGAATTCACAACAATTGAGATTGACTTGATGAGTTTTTCAATTGCTCCATGAGAATATGCTTGTTTCTCATATAACTCCAGGATGTGGTTCTCAATACCAAAGGCTCTTAGATTTAATTGTTTCTTTTGTAAAAGGGAAAAGGACAGCAGAACAACAGTTGTTAATGCAGACAAAAATTGAAGTGGAATGTAAATTTCATTAAAAAAAAAAACTCGTTTAACAATGAAAGTACCTACACTTTTACGCGCTTCTTTTCTTTCTTTCAATATATACCTCGTTTTATCTACAGACAATTCAATATACTCCATCATTGATGAGCATTTTCACATCCAATCCAGAATAAATAGGGTGACCAAACGTCCTTTATAGAAAACAAAATTATTTCTTCTTAACAATATTTTTAAGTGGCCCTTCTTCAGTAGAGTTTTTTTATATATATTTAGCGCGCACAAAGGGGGATTTTATGTACCCTTTACATGTCAGAGACACAGTGCAAACTTTAGGTAGGTTGAAAGGAGATGTCGGTGAACATTAGTCTTGAATTTCAGTTCATCACAATGAGAGGGAAAGACAGAGCGTGGAAGGGTATTCCACATTCGCGTAGTACGGCTAAAAAACGAATCCCTGTACTTGACAGTACGACCGAAATTGGGTTCAAGAGTAAACTGATGAGCATTCCTGGAAGCGCGAGTATTACGGTTAAATCGTTTAGGGGGAGGAATGCAACTGGCTATTTCATTTGAGCACTTACTGTTTAAGTAACGATAAAAGAGTGAGAGACAGAAAAAGTTACGTCTATGTTCTAGTGACGTAAAGGTATCGACGATGTTCCTGTTTCCGATCATTTTGAAGGCTCGTCTTTGTATACTTTCCAAGAGTTGCTGGAGCACCAGCCCAGAAGGCAGTTATACTCAAGCTTTGGACGTATATAACTTTTATAGATAATAGCCAGATCAGAAGGGGAAAAGAATTTCTTGCATCTCCAAAGAAAACCTAAACATCTTGCGGCATTTTTGGCGACGTTATAAGTACATATGTGATCATTCCTAAAATCGCAAGCTGATTAGTTTCTTCGATGCAAGTGGTACTCATAGATAATGGCAGGGGGGGGGGGGGTATGTCTCGCTTTAACGACAGAAGGCAACATTGAGTTTTCGAAGCATTAAGTTCTACACGGTTTCTTAATCCCCATTGTACAATGCTGTCTAAGTCAGAATTTAATGTACTTATCATATTTAGCCGTTTCAGTTCCACGTCCGAAGTGGAGGGATGTGAATCTGGAAACGAATATGAAAAGCTAAAGGTGCTATCCTCAGCGAAACAATTTAATGGAGAAGATCATTAATGAAAATAAGAAAGAGTGTCGGAGACAAAACAGAACCCTGTGGCACACCAGCATTTACATACATATGTTGTGGGTTTCAGACTACTACTACTTGTATAGAGCGATTCGAAAGAAATTTACCGATCCAACGAAGAAGGTTTTCATCGATACCAAAAGCACGCATTTTCGATAAAAGAGTTAGATACTAAAAGCTCACAAATAAAGTTTTAGCGGTCTCCCACGACTGGTACTTTGTTTTTCACAAGACATTGCATTTTCTAGAAAATGAAGAATGTTGGTGAAAAAAATCAAGAAATTGATGCATTTGAAAAAAGTTCTTTTAAAAATCTATGGCTGGTTTAAAGCTCAAAATCAATGTCTTCATATTTTGTTTACTTATTCGATCAGTTTATACCAAGTATCCTTTTTGTTTAGCTATTGTAATTTTTTTTAAATTTATTTTCTAAACAATAGTTTTCAACTACCATAAAAAAAAAATATGGTCACCATAATTATCCTCCGAGCCTCTTTTGATATCATGCTCGCACACAAAACAATCTGCTCCCATCATCATCAGAGAGGGGGCGACCGACATGAGAGAATAATGACAAGCAATTAATTTCAAGTGGCTCTTGTGTCAGTGGCACCCATGTCTTCGCGAAGATGATTTAATTTCTGTCTGTCTCTATCCAGCTCTGCGTTCCTTGGCTTCTTTGTCCGTCATCACCAACCACCAACGCCATCATTGAAACGTGCAGAGTTTTTGTAGTCTAAATTTCCTCCCCAGTCGCCATCATTCAAATTTGAAAACAAAAAGATTTCAAATGAAAAATATAGGAGTAACCTACCTACCTTCATTCCTAAACTCTTCATTTTAATTTTTTTTTTTTAATTTGTGAAACTTGTGCCATCTTAAAAAAAAATTGAGAAAAAAAAAACCTGAAGAATTTATCACCACTATCATCGGCATGGAACGGAAATCCCGGGTAAGTCGACTAGGGGTCTTTTTTTTTGGAGAATCCTCATCAACTGACAATACCAGCAAATGGCTTTGCTTTTCATGGAATTGAACTCTACTTGCATCACAATCTCAAGAAGTTCATGATGGTTGGTGGTGATGGAAACGACCGACGATGAAGATGATGATGATGATTGGAGCCGATATTAATTTCATCCGATGAATGGGACTCTGAATTATAATGCCGACTTCGGTTCCAGAGTGAAAAGTGTTTGATGCGAGGACGAACCGAGTCAAAAAATGAAAATAAAGGAGCGCCCTGCGCTCTCTTCGGATAGGTATACGATGGTTATTATTATTGAGTCGTCATTGTGAACAATGACAGCTTCCCAAAGTCATTGAATGAATTAATTGAAATTAAATTGTACGCTATTATTGTGTTTGACTTCTTTTCATTTATTATTTTTGTTTGTGATGTGTTGGGAATTTTCGTATTTTTTTTTTGTATGTTAATGATAAATCAGGGTGTCGCTCGACACAGTCTGGGATTCTCTGGGTGTGATGAAAATGGAAAGCGTAGGATTTGTCAAGATTTAAGTGATAGAAGCGATCGATATTGAGGATCCTTTTACCTTAGTAAAATAAGACCAAATAATTTTTCGATTCAAAATATCATGACGTGATTTTTAATTTCCAGACAAAAAATAAGGATGGTTGGCAGGGACTATAAATTCATGGTGATGTCCTATAGAAACAAGATTTGTAGGCACATAAAAGAAGATCTAATTCTTTTTCTTGTCAACACGTTTGTATGAAATTCATGTTTTGTGTACAAACATACCAAAGACTTGGTACAGATTATTTAACCTTAAGTGATCCCAATAAATTCAATTTCGTTCTTTTTATCCTTAATATCTTAAAATATTACACAGCTGTCCGTTGATCCTGTTCCTGTTCCTGTTTTTTTATTTGATAAATACGTGCAGCTACCTACTTTTTAACCAGTCGTCATGCATGTTTTCTTTTAATCTTTTTTTTTCTTTTGGTAAAGAATGAATTATTGGAATTGGCAAAGATAAATACTAGACGTCATCAGCAGGACTAATTGGATTATAAATGTCTGTCAGATTTTGCGTTTTTGGTCCAATTATACATAAATTTACATACATAATTATACATCTTTTGAAAATAGGGATGGTTTGGAAAATTTTCCTCATAACAATGCTCATACGATGTTGTGTTAAAATTGATGCATAAAATCAAGGAGATTAGAGAGGGTTGGTTTTTTTGTCTTGTTTTTTCTAACAGACTGACAGGGCTATCGTTTTATTTGGATACAATTATTCATATAATTAGACGACTTAAAAAAAAAAATTGTATTTTGTTGAAAATTTTGAGAGACTAAAAAAAATTGTAGAAATTTTACAGTGGTCAAATTGAACAGTGATGAGTTAATCTTTACACATACAAGATAGTAAACTCTTATACAAACATATTTTTTATCTCGAAAATCAAATTAAAGAAAGGATACATTTTTGAGGTTTTTGGTTTAAACAATTTTTTTTTTCGATATTTGCCTGTTAAAATATTTTTTCCTGAAAACGTTGTTTTTTTTTTAACATGTAAGTGATTGGGGTTGCTAGAAGAATCCACAGAAATTTCAAAACTTTGCTAACAAACTGCAAAAAAAGGGGGTATGAAAAATTGTACCACATGATTAAGGTGACTTACAAGATGGATTTAATTTAAATAATTGTGAAATTTTTTAATTCGAAATTTTCAGTGCATATTATGTTTTGTTCAATTTAAAAAAAATTGGTGTTAAGAAATTATTTCGAGATTGTAATGCGAATGTGTACCGTTATTTTTTAAAGATAAAAAAAAAATAATTTCTCCTCCTAAAATTAAGTCCAAAATTTTGAGAAATTCGATTCAATGGTTTAGATATTATACTGCGATAATAAGTCGATTTAAGGGGGGGGGGAGGGTATCGAGTCAAAATCTCCCCCTTAAGGGTTAAGTAAATTAATTTTTATTGTATTGAAATTAATATTTTCCCTGTACAAAAAAAACTGTTGGATGAACGCAGAAACAGATATTATTTTTTTCAGCTAATGACTAACTATAATAGTCTATTTCTCTGTGGTCAGCCTGACTTCTTTGTCACTTATTGACTTATGAGAGAGAGAGAAACCTCATACCACGCTCGGCGAGAACCGAAACCAAATCGGACCCAAAAAGCAAAACCTTACAGAGCAGAGTATTTGCATTCGGATTAGCTTGTTCCGATTCCGCCTGACTTTCCTGTACAATCTGCGAGATTTTTATTTAAATAAAATAGATAATAGTTTAAAATGACCTATTATTTTGACTATCAAAGAAAACTGTTTTTTATTCCTCATAAAATAAGGCTTCTTGCCTTTTATTTGTTTCTGTCTAAGAATTGGTCTTTTTAAAATAATCGAATAAATTTCGTTTCATTTTCTTAACCACAAAAAAACACACCTTTTTAAAAAAAATTCTTTCAGAGCTACTTCACGATTAATATAACGGTTGATCCGAAATATCAGTTTTTGTTTCGGTGATAGTGATGGGATTTTTTGAACGATTAAACATATCGGGTAAGTGTTTGTTTGGTTTTTTAGTTGTTTGATCTTGTTTGATCTTGTGAATTTTGTGTTTCGATAATTATTTCTTAACACTTGCTCCAAACGTAATAAAGTAGAAATAACCGATTTTCTTCAATTTTGACAAATAAGTTTCTTTTAGATTTTTTTTCATTTTTTATTTTTTAAGAAAATATCGAGATTAGGCCCGCAGACAAAATTGCAGTACCCACTTTTTTCATGTTCATTATCATATTATTATTAAAATTGATTAACACCTCGAGTTTAATTTTCTTACAGATACGATACGGTCTAGGGCTTAAGTGATTTGCAACTTTCAACCATTCTTGTATCATCTATATTTTGGCTTCAGAAATTAACCCCGATAGAAAAAAGATTCTAAAACTGTTAAATTACATGTTAGCATCCTGATTGGAGAACCCATGTGGGTTACAACGCTGCTAATATATTGTTTGCTGCAAATTGAAAGTTTCATTTTAGATTCCTAGCTTGTACGGGTTCTGCCTGAGATTTTAATCAAACTGGACGGTGTTATTTTGGGGAAGTCGAAAAAACGGATCTTGAAATTCTGTCTGCCTGTTGAAATTGCATACTACGACTAGTAGGATTTTCTTATTAAACTCATTGATATTTTTTGCTTTCCCTAATGTGTTTTTTTTTTAAACAAAAAATATCGGCACCTGTCTCACAAAATTTAATTTTTTTTCAAGTTCCAAATTTTCTCAAAAAAGGGCTCCATGGATTTTAACGAAAAAATTGAGTAATTTTAAAAAATGTGGGTTTGCAAAAAGAGGGAAGAGTGTCATAAACTTTCAAAGAACCATTTTGTTTTTGATTTTCTCAAAAACGGTTGATTTGATTTTAATCAATTTTTTTTTTGCAAACGTATCAAAAGTTTTTTTACTTATGTAGCCGAAAACTGTGGCATCTGTTCTATCTTACAACAACAAGAGTTAGTCATTTCTGGATTTCTGGATTTATGCTTCTATACTACTCTACTCTGCGAAGCTAAAAGATTGTTAAGTGTATATATTTTCAGTTAATTCAACCAAACTGATCTGCCGAACATCAAGGCCTTTCATTTCACATCAATCTTAAATGACAGTCCATCGTTCCTTTTATACTACACTCCACAGAAATGTGTGCGTTATAAAACTGATCCTGCTCTACACACAAAATGAATACAGGAAGGGGAAGGGGAGTGATGGGGGCTATTTTTAAGGTCCAAAATTGCAAATGACAACGGACAACGAGACGCGACTTGCGATACGCAATGATTAACTGTCATTTCAACATTCGGATATAAATTGTCTGCGACATTTGCATCCAATTGATGTACAACCGACATCGTGATGTACAACCAACTGACATCAGCCAAAGACGCAGATCACTGCCACCGAGTGACTTCTTTATGTGACAGCTAAACAATCAGCCAGCCAGCCAGCTAGCCATCCACCAGCACACAGTGCAACAGCGGCAGAGACAAACTTGAACTGGCGGGATCCGCTTATGCATTTGTTGTAGCGATTGCGATTTTCCACCAATGTCCTGCTTTTGCTGCTGTTGCTGCTACTACTGCATCGCTAGTTGACGAATTTTCCCTTTTTTGGGATAATCACATGCGAAACTCTTGAGATGCCGATAAGCTGTCGCATTTAATTCGTTGGCATTGCCGATCTGCTGCAGTGCTGACAGGCTCGTCGTTGTTATTGTCATCGTCCCATCATCTCGTCATCGCAATGACGATCATCATCCTGTTCATCCTGTCTCCCAATTCCAAACCAACAACCAGGTACTTCACTCTTTTTGATACAATACACAAAAAAAAAAAAAAATTGGAATTGAAATTAAGAAGGTCTGTTGCAAAATGCGGCAGTTGAAGCTATGATGATGAGACGACGACGAACGACGATATGACCTCGACAACTCGTCACTTAATCGCTGTCGCTGACTGAATGACAGACACAGAGACGTCTTTTGTCTGAAGTTTGACGTCTGAAAAGGATCTTTCTTTCTCTCATCGCGTCGCGTCGGGTCGCTCGCGGTTGTTTGCTAATTTGCATTTTCACAAATAAACCGAAGAAGCATAATAAGAATTTCTGTATTTAGGTGGGGAGGGTGAGAGGGAAGGCTGGTTTCCTCTGAAACGATGCGTTTCCAAAAAAAATTATCATATGAGTGTGACATCGTATCAAAGAAGCTAAGGGTTGTTCTTGAGCTGAAAATTTACATATCAAACAATCCGATAGCTAGATTTTTGTTTTTCAGTTCTGATGGAAAACTGCTGCATTTGAAAGATGACTATGTCAGTTTTAATGATAAAATACAGAGTGCATCAAATAAACTCGTATGTGGTCCCACTCTCACAGTCGGGATACTCTGGAACAGAGGAAGAGGATTCAACTCACTTTTCGATGATGATCCACAAGGCGTTGATGTGGTCTACACTGGAACATCCAGTGCGGAATCCTGCTTGTTCGGCGTTAAGTAAGTTTCGAGTTGGTCTTTTATTCTTTATTCACTTCAGGACGATTCTTTCTATTTTCTTGGCTACTGCATTTTGCACACAAATTCTTCTTCCAGTTTTTGTCTCCTTCCTTTGGAAGTTTGATAATCCTTCCGTCTTTTGAAGTCTTTAGAAATGCTCTCTGTTTTCCAAGCTCTTTCAGTGAATGGTTACAGTTGTTGTTAGCACTGCTCGTGAGAGCTGTGCACGAAAAATATCAACATCGAAGATTTATTTATTTGGGGACACAGTGCGTATTCTGGGAAATCGTTACTTCGGACGGGTCATTTGGCCTTGGCCTCACATATTGAGCTCATCGGAAACTAGCAATGATCCGTCTGCGTCTTTTACCAAGTGTTGTTTAGGATTATCTTGCGAGCTTTTCTGCGTTGACGTGTTTACACTTTTCACCCCGCACCCTACGGTGAACTTCTTTCACCTTAATGCAGTATGTAGATTGTATCTCGTTTCTCCCTGCTGCTGGAATAGCTGTGATAAGAACTTTGAGGTATTTCCTGACACTCCCTTGTCCAAGTTTCTTCGGAAAACCAAGGACTTTCTTGTGATTGTACTTGCAGCACCGAATAAGAAAACATTTTTCACTGTTGGTTTTCGATGGAAATGGGTTCTGTGCTACTGATTGTTCTCAATCTTTGCGCAAGGAAGTCCACTAGTTGTTGACAGACTACAGAATCCTTTAGTCTATCGTGCTTTCTTCAAATCTCCGAATCGCAGCTGTAAGTAATCTTACGGTAGCAATGACCAAATTGGGGCCTTGGGCAATTAATTCCCTTGTCTGCACCTCTTCTGTTTCGGACGTTCTAAAGACCAAGTTTTTCATTTCAACGAGACCGATAGATTCCGAGATGAGACCCAGTATCACTATTATCAAAACGGCACTACAAAAAAAATTATTTCGTCTCGTGGCCAGGCCCTATTCTTCATTGTTATTTTCACCAGAGGTACTACTCCTATGCTACATAAATTCTTATAAAAACTTTTTAGATTTCCTAGTTAAAGACTCAGGCATTTCCAACACTCCAAATGCCCAATAAGTGTCCACCCATCATAATTTTCCTGAAATTTTTTACCTCGAATTAGGCAATTTAAATGTAAATTTTCTTCTTACCTCCAAAGATGATTTGATTGCCTGCCTTACTATAGTCACACATCTATTTCCTTCCAAATTTTACTAAACAATACCGAAATGTAGAAGTCATCAATTTTTTTATTTATTTTCTACTTTTATGTTTTCATGATTTTATGTTTCCGCTGAACAAAACAAATTTAAAAAGAAGTAGCTAAATTTTATTGAGGTGCGTTACGACTCGTTGGTAACTTGTAGAATAAACCTTTTTATTTTCTTCTACAATGGGATTTTATTACTTGTGGTATTGCTACCTTAGAAGCTCATCTATTCTATACGGGTGGTCGGGGTCGATTGATGATAATGGACATAATTTTTCTTAGGATCTTTGGTGTTTTGTGTGATTTTGATGTTTTGTGTCATTTTAAATGACAAAGGGATAATCTTGACAATTTTGAACCAGACTACCAGTAAAAAAAATATAAAATTTTAATATATTAATACAAAATTTACATTAATTTAAGAAAATGTCTTCCTATTATTTATGATTAATTCACTTTGAATGGTCTTATAAAACGAATAAGCTTTTTAAACATTCAACATATGAATATGAAGATCTTAGACCACTTATAGCCGATTTCATAAGACATTTGACAAATTTAACCGTGGCGTAATGGTTAGTGCGTAGGACCTGTCATGCCGGTTCGATTCCCAGCTTTGTTCATATAAAAAAATAAATGTTTTCTCAAGTGCCTTTTGCGACAAATTAACAAATTCTCCAAGAGTATCACTTGTCAAGAATAGGGGGCATCTGACCCTGGTCGTTCGGACTTGGCATAAAATTGTAGGTTGACTCCATTCCTCCAATAACCCGCACACAGGAATGGTTGAGCGTTTTGAGTGACTTAGGCACTGGTTCTTTATGGACTGTCGCGCTGCTAAATTTATTTATTTATTTAGGTGTGACACTCAAAAATTTTTTAATATTAAGTAACAGGCCTTTGATGGTTTGTGCCAACAAATTTACAAAAGTTATTTTTATGAACAAAAAAAAAAAAGCATTCTTAAAAATTCCACCTTTCCAAAGACAAACCACATCCGTCAAAAGCTTGTGGAACCCTTAAACAAAAATTATTCATTCACTCACAAAAGCAATTTGGTGCGCCCGCCATGGCCATGTTGATGCAAAAATTTCTTAGCAGCAACAGGAAGAAGGCATAGAAAATGTAGCTTTGCATAATTATATATAAATGAGTAGAAGTAGAAAGAGAAGATCTCCTCGGGGATGAGAAAAGTGAAGTGAAGCGTCTCTGGCGGGCTCTCTTGTGAATGAGCCACTGAGCAGGTCATAAATCAAATCCTGAAAACAGGCGAATTGTAATTTTTGAGTTACAACAGTTCGCGCAACAGAAAAAACGAAACCAAAAAAAAAAAATTATATGAAAGAAAGACACGAGTGCCAGCGTTGTTGTATAAATTATGAATTATGGCCTCTGGAAGACATTAATCATGGTTTATTGATGATGACGAGGTTGTGCTGCTTCGCGAATGACGTTCGTTTCGTTGTTTGTTTCGCATCGTTTTTTTTTTTTCATTGTTTTAAATGAAATGAAATGTAATGTTTTGTTGCTTTGCAAGTTGTTGTGTTGTGTATAATTTCATTAGAAAAGAAGAAAAGAGATAGATAGGGAGACAGTGAGTGAGTGAGTGTATTTTGCTATTCCATCATCAATCATGTCGCAACAGCAGAATTTGTTGTATTTAAGTGAAACAGTGAAGATATTTTCTCTTTCTTAATGAATAATCACATTTCACATGACCATTTAGTGAAAATTTTAAACGAAACTATTTCCACCTTAATTGAATGACATTGACGCAAGTATTATTTCCGATAAAGAATTTATTTTGTTTTGATAACATTTTTGTTATTAATGAACATTGATATTGCTGACTTGTGGTGCTATTCCGGTTCTATGATAAATTCGATAAAATATTATTTAATGACAAGAAACGTAACAAAAATCCAAAGTTTGGGGAAAATGGACGAAAAAAACTTATCATTTCATTTTTTCATTGAACGGGAATAGGAGTTCTATTCTTGTATGAAGTTCATCATTGGGCATACAGTTAGGTCAGAAAATCCCTATGATGATTCGTGTTCGACATTTGCATTCAACAAAACTGCATGCATTTTACATTGTTCCAACAGGAACAATATTGGTGGCAGTGTACAGCCCTGAGTAACCCCACTTTAGATTTCAGAATTTAAACTCTCTGAGAATCTTACTTAGTGATAATAGATATACCACGAACTGTTCAATGATGATCCGCAAGGTGATTAGCAAGATCCAGTTCGAAATCGTGCCTTTAGCGGCGACTAGTGCAGGAAGCACGCAAATTCCTTTGGTTAGCATTTTTGACATGTAGACTATAATCCCGTAAATAATAACAAACAAAATAAACACAATTCAGAATTCACCACTCAATATAGCAGAACCAGTGTGCCCCTCTAACCGGATATGTAATTATTATTATTTTATGTGAACATCCCATGCGAGTGAAAAATTAAATGGAAAACTTTAAGCGTCATAAATAACTAAACCAAACAAAATTCCCGGAAACCAACTATACTAGCTGACCAGAATTATTTTATATTGCGAAAAAAAACGTGGGATTTACACCCCTGTCTGTGTGTTTATATAACATTTTCTTTTTTTTTTTTTATTTCAACTTCATTATGGTCATAAAATTTCCTTGTTCACTGAAATTATGGGCGTTCTAATGATAGCGTCGAAATCATATACCATTTGCGGTTCATTAAAAGCTCTACCTTAAATAGGGTTAAGGTGAAGTTTCGTGTTTTGTATTTTTAAAGTAATAAATTTTATATTATGATATCGTGGAGTTGATTACAAAGTTCATTCGTAAATAATTAAAAGGAAAAATAAATATATGTTAGATAGGCTGTAATTTTTTTTAGCAATGTGACAATTTTCACATTGCATTGTTTGCTGGAATGTCGTATGATGAGAATTTGACAGATTGCAAGTAAATTAGCACATGTTTGATACATATTGACATTACTTTTAATATGCATAAAAAATATGAATGCGTTCCAATTTCTTTAACGGAATTTGTTTTGCAATTTTTAAGCAGGTGTTCTCAATATGAATTTTGGCTTTTTGGCAGTCATTTTGTTTTGATTCAAAATATGTTTTGTAAAATGTTTAGTTACCATTTCACGGTTATGATTTTTATGAACCTAATTTTTTTATTTTTACTCAAACTTTGTTTTAAGTTTTGCAATGAAAAAATTATACTCCTCTAAAATTTCGTGAAACGATAGAATTTTGTTGTTTGAAAAAAAAAAATACGTTCCACTTGGCATATTGAAATTTATTTTAGGCGTATTATTAATTTGAAACAATTGATACTAAGTTTCAAAGTATGTACGTATATCAATGCTTTTCCATAAATTTTTTTTATTCACATTTAGTCGAAATTCAACTAGATTCGTGAATGAAAAACTTCACTACAAAGCTAGTCAATCCTGAGCTGTCATATTAATGACAGATCCAAAAGCAAACAAACGCAAAATCGGAAACATTATATTTTCTGTATTTTGTGCCCTCAAATTTTGTTCCATAAATGCTGCGGCATACACTGGATCCGAAACAAAATTGTTTAGTGAATTGTTTTGTTTATTGCACTTAAAAAACATTAACTGTTAAGATTTGATTGCCAATTTCTTCAGCTGCCTCTATGTCGTAGTTTATTTCTAAGTACTGAACTATAAGTTTCATTTTGAATGTTTGAATCTTTTGTAAATTTTTTCAACAGTTGATTGTGAAACATCAAAATCAGTGCCAACTAACTTTTTAGCCGAAATTTTTACACTACGTCGGAGGGGAAATTTCAACTACTTTTGTAGCTAGATTTAGCTAATCAAAATCCTTTGACTACGTTTCCACTAGCTTTGTGAATGCACCCATTGTGTTTGTTTTATTAAAAATGTTGATAAAATATGCAACTTTATTTTAGAAAACAGGGTGTGGAACCTATTCATTAAAACCTTAGATCAGACAACTAAATCTTAATAATTTCACTTGGGGTATTTTTTATGACATCCCTTTTCATTTAATTCCCATATTCCAATTTACCTTAACTTGATTAGCATGTTCTCACCTAATTAACGACATCAATGTGTAAAAAGCATTTTCTAGTAAGCATGTGTCGCACTGAACATAATTTTTTTTTTATTTTCTTGCTTTTGTTTGTAACTTTATTAAAAAATATGTCACCTCTTAATGGACTGACACATCCGTTAAAATAATAATCCCTTAGTATAGCGCGCACCAAAATAAAAAAAAAATGTGTTTGTATATACGAGTTATATGGAAACACACAACCCTTGGCCCCATTAAACACGGCTAGTCAGTCATTTATCATTCTCGTACTTGAATTTCAAATGGCAGCAAACAAACAAAAAAAAAAAATCAACCACCACTGTTTCAAAAAAAAAAAAAATAAAATAAATTATAACTCTGTCACCAAAAAACAGACAACAAAAAATGAACGAAAGAAACATCGCGCTAATTATTCTAAAATTAATTAACTAATTTATCACTCTGTGCGCTTGAAATTCAAATTTGTCTCTCTGGAGAGTTAGTTAAATGACATGACGAGCTGCTGCTGCCTGTCGCCCAGTAATGCGCCAAACTTGTCAAGAGGACTTGCTTCATCTGCCAAAAATAAGTGACATTTTTGTTTCGCCCGCCGGGAAATTCCACCAGGAGGCGGTAGTGGAAGATCAAATTAATATCTTTTCTGAATGTTCGACGTTAATGGAAATTGACAAAAAAGCCCTATGCGTAACGAGGCGCATTATAGGAATGTACAAACCCCTAGATTTATTGTCTCCAAAACACAATGGCACTGCGGTGTGCAACGTTTAATGAATGGCAAATGATTGATTTTGTTCCAAACCATCACCATCTCGCCCTCGGTCGACCAAATTCATCGTCTTTCAATTAATCTTGAACTGTCTAAATGACAAAGTGTGAATATACTTTTTGTGTTTTCATTTTTGGCTATGGCTTCAACATAACCATCTGTCAAGCACTCGCTGTGATATTATTCCTCTATAGTCATTCAAAATAAAATATGTAGAAAAAGGCCATTAATGGAAATAACTTTGCTTTTGGCTTTCTAGATATCGTTTATATATTTTACTCGTTCATTATTTATGGTGTTGTCAAAAAATTAAAACGGAAAGAGGCTATACATCGGGAGGAAGAAGAGTCATTGTATACGCTCCCAATTAACATGAGACCAGAAAAATCAATTAATCAACTGACAATGAACATGAGCAACACTTATAAAAAAATAAATAAAAATAATTAACGATTGAACTTGCTAATTAGTCATTTTCCAATGAGTTGCGTTGCGACGAAGATAAATCAAGGGACAATCAATGGGGGAGTTTTAAGAATCTTCGCTATGGTTCAATGGCATCCAAGAACTGCAGGAATTTAACTTAAAATGAGAATAAGTCTTGCCCAGAATTTATTAACTTTTTTAAGAATTGCAACTTTCAATCTTCTACAATCCCGGGACTTCGACCATTTTACTTGCGAAACTAAAGAGCGCACTAAGTTTGAAGAAAACAACAGCCAACTAGGCGAGTTAAACTGAAGAGATCGAGCTGGGTACCAAGCTAAGTGCAAGAAGCTTGTTTGATGGTTGGACTGTTCATGTTGAGTTAGAAGGTCAGAGGAAAAACGCAGCTCATGTGGTTCACACCTGCGAAAGAAGGCCATAGCTAGAGGGATAGCTAGTGGAAAGAAAATTAGTTGTTGCATTGGGTCCTGTAAAAATAATGAATATCAATGTTCCGAGCCGGAAGATCTTTACTCAGTTGGAGGTGGACGCACAGGAGAAAAAAGTCTTCAATCAATTTCACATGGGTTACTTGAGGTAAATACTTGTACCGAGTTTTAGCTATTTCAAGTCAGTGAGACGAGTCAATGGAAAGTGAAAGTGAATATCTATTTTTGAGCCTTGCCGACTCATCTCATTTTACTCGCCAAAATAGCTAAATCTCGAGACTGGAGATTTTGCTTTCTGGGAGAAACTAGTGGACTTTGCTGAAGCCGTTGGAGGAATGCTCCAACCCGGAATGTCTCGAAATCCATCAATTCCTCGGGAAGGAAAGATGGCTCAGCTCAGAAAGACAGTCAATCAGATTGAGAAAAACCTCAAACAAATTTGCGAGTTGTCAAACTGAAGAAATTGAACTAGGGGCCGAACTGGCTTGGAAAAGCTTTTTGGTTGGGCAGTGTTAATAAAACCGTTGGGGTCACATGATTGGGTGAAAAAGGCTGTTACTTAAGAGAACTCCTACCAACTTGTCGTGTGAAACTCGAGACAGATAGATATAGGGATCTAGCTGGTATAAGCTTGTTTGTGTTTCTACGGTGTAAAACTGGAGACAGAATCCTAGGGATAGACTGCGTTATAAGAAGTGTGGTTTCTAAAAGGAAGAGAATTTTAATCTGGAGACATCTTTTTGATCGCAACAAAATACGAATACTCAAAAATAAATATGTTGAAAACACTTCACCATTGATCATCAAAAAAAATTAACCGTTTTGCAATTTTAATTTGTGATAAATCTCTTAAGAGAATCTTTATGCTACTCTCGTCAGCGATTGAAGTCATCCAAACTGCATTCTAAGTTAAATACCCGCAAAGATATTAATTCACAATGTACAAAAAACTTTACCACTAAATTCCCTTCATGCCATTGCCGCAGCAATTTTCCACGCCATTTGTGAATTTCTTTAGCTGCATGTGGTGTTGCTGCCAGTAATCACCATCACCATTAGTTTGTCTGTGTATACCCAATCGAAAACGACGACATACCCTAACCAACCTACATACATACATATTGAATCCTTGCAAAGTGCATTTAAACTGCAGGCTATTTATATTGACAAGAACGGAACGCATTCATCTTCGCATCAGCGCATCGTCCATCAAAGGTAATTAGGGAGATTTAAAGGCATTTGGTCCTGTAACACTAACAAAAAATAAAAAAAAAACATTCCGAATGATAGAAAGGGAAAACTCCTGCTGGGTGCCCCATCACTGCTGCTGCTGCTGTTCTGATGGACCAAAAGCTATATGTCCATAGTTTCAGCTTTAGCTTTTGTTCCATCATCAGCATTGACATGGCTTCGGAATCTCAAATTTATTTAATTCACAATGCCATCAATTTACTTGTCATTCATGTCAAGTCAGCGAGCGAGCGAGCGGTTGATGTTCGATGATGGGTACTGGGACAATAAATATGTCTTCAAATGACGATTTATCTTGACAGCAGCCATTAAGTCAATCTCACAAGGAGAGCGCTAAGTGTACAGAATTTTAAATTGAAACAAAAGGTTTTCCAGACGCTCATAATGATTAAAAATGTGGATTCTGTGTTGAAGGTTCCCAACAGAAAAATCACTTAAGTCTCAAAGGTATTCGTATAAGACATTCAACCAAAATACTGGTTGAGGTTTTATCTTATAACTTTATCATAACTTAGAAGTTTTTTTCAGATGGCGCCCAACGTGGGACAAAATGAATTCAGTATTTAACAGAACTTAGCATTTTGCTGGATGGTTTGATGTGAGCCTAGCACCTTGTTTTTAGTGGAATGTAGTTGCTAAAGCGTACAATACAACTAGCTTGCTTCAGTTCCCCAAAATTCTAAGAAAGCTTTTGGCTTCTTTATGTATTTCACACAAATTCAGATCCTTCCAGTGAACCCTGTATACCCTGAACCCTGTATACCCAACCATCCATCATCCATCATCATTTTTTTCAGATGGCGCCCAACGTGGGACAAAATGAATTCAGTATTTTAATATGCAAATACAAAGGAATTAAGAACTTTACATTTAGCTGGATGGTTTGATGTGAGCCTAGCACCTTGTTTTTAGTGGAATGTAGTTGCTAAAGCGTACAATACAACTAGCTTGCTTCAGTTCCCCAAAATTCTAAGAAAGCTTTTGGCTTCTTTATGTATTTCACACAAATTCAGATCCTTCCAGTGAACCCTGTATACCCTGAACCCTGTATACCCAACCATCCATCATCCATCATCATTTTTTTCAGATGGCGCCCAACGTGGGACAAAATGAATTCAGTATTTTAATATGCAAATACAAAGGAATTAAGAACTTTACATTTAGCTGGATGGTTTGATGTGAGCCTAGCACCTTGTTTTTAGTGGAATGTAGTTGCTAAAGCGTACAATACAACTAGCTTGCTTCAGTTCCCCAAAATTCTAAGAAAGCTTTTGGCTTCTTTATGTATTTCTCACAAATTCAGATCCTTCCAGTGAACCCTGTATACCCTGAACCCTGTATACCCAACCATCCATCATCCATCATCATTTTTTTCAGATGGCGCCCAACGTGGGACAAAATGAATTCAGTATTTTAATATGCATATACATAGGAACTTAAACATTTTGCCGGATGGTTTGATGTGAGCCTAGCATCTTTTGAGTGGAATGTAGTTGCTAAAGCGTACAATACAAAGCGTGTAATACAACTAGTTCCCCAAAATTCTAAGAAAGCTATTGGCTTCTTTATGTATTTGATACAAATTCAGATCCTTCCAGTGAACCCTGTATACCCTGAATCCTGTATACCCAACCATCCATCATCATTTTTTTCAGATGGCGCCCAACGTGGGACAAAATGAATTCAGTATTTTAATATGCATATACAAAGGAACTTAACATTTTGCTGGATGGTTTGATGTGAGCCTAGCACCTTTTGAGTGGAATGTTGCTAAAACAACAAGCTTGTTTAAGTTCCCCAAAATTCTAAGAAAGCTTCTGGCTTCTTTATGTATTTGATACAAATTCAGATCCTTCCAGTGAACCCTGTATAGTATACCCAACCATCCATCATCATCAATCGAACAACACTTTTTTGATCTAATTTGATTTTGATGGCAACATTTTCGTGTTTTCGCCACTCTATAGCACCCAGGTCTCTTTATTGATCCGTGACAAATTGCCTCGATTGAAAGCCTAATTAGCGCCCCTACATGTAATGCATTCCTTAAAACCAACAACTGACATTTGATAATGACTCTGGCACACGCATCACACATACATATTTATTTCCAGCAAACACAGCACACATTTGATGATTGCCTTTTTTGGAAAATGGAGATGCTTGCTTGGGCTGGTTGGTTGTATTCTGTTGCCTGGCAGCTTCCATCTCTAGCTGACAATGTGCAACGTCAGAAGTACATCAGAGAGTAGAAAGACAGCAGCAGAATGCAACAAAACCACCAGCAGATTCAAGCATTTTGACGTTCATTCGTTTATGTTGTATAATTGTTGTTGTGCGCCACATTTTACATCTGCTGGCTTCAGAGAATTGAACCTCTCTCTCTCTTTTTGCTGGGATCTGGATGCTGCTGACATGCCGTCTGAGACTCAGATTACCCGATTTGTGGTTAAATGGACAGCTCTCTGACAGCGAATTTATGATAGCTGTCAAGCTTCCTGCGTTCGTTCGTTTGTTGGTTCGTTGGTCGAGAAGGTGAAGCTGAGGTTGAAGCTGAAGCTCTGAGCTCATGATGGCATCCAAATACCATCCGCAGATTAAGCAAAATGTAAAAGATACCTACTCTGATGTTGCTGTTACTGCTGGCTGTTGCGGCTGCGTTACACACGCGTGTACCTACATATAGCCAGCTATGATGGCTGCCTTTTGTTAAACTCTATACTCTTCTGATAGTTGCAACGTGCAACGAATTGACGTCGTTGCAGAGGCGCAAATGACGACGACGATGGTGACTGTGACGGGTATACGTTTATTTTTTTTTTTTGCAAATTCATGCAACTTATTATTGCGGCGATATGGTGTGTGGTGTTGGTGATGCTGGATGGTGTCAGGCTGTAGTTAATTTGGTCTTGCGGTCTATAGCTCTGATGTGATCTGAACTGGCGGGCGGAGAGGAGGGATTTTTTTTTCTCTGTAACGTAAGTCGGAGATAATGTCGTGTCATGTCACATTTTTGTGGTAGTCAATCTTGTATGCAACAGATTATATTACATGCCATGTTATTTATCAACCAGATAACGTTGTTACAACACCCCAGTTTGGCTTGAGTGAGACAGATGGTTGTTTGTTGCTTCAAGTCCTATCCTCCTATAATATTTAAATGCTTAACTGACAGTGTATCGTATCTATATAGCCGCCATATCATTTTATACTCGTAGAATGATGATGAAGAATCAGTGAATTAATAGGTGAACTGGTTTATCTCCAACTCATTTATTAATCACCTCAACTCCCCGTGTGACTGATGCGAGAGAAGTTTAAAAAAAAAAGTGATTAATTGTGCGTGTTGATTGCTTTGAACTAGACAAACTAGTTGAAATACTCGTGACGGTGCCTGTTGTGCATGTTCAAAATTGTGATAAGCTACGTTTACACTAGAGTTTATGTGTCTTTTTAATTTACAAAACAAGCAAATTGAGTTTTTTTTTTAGCGGAACATCTTATTTGGACTTAAACGTGTTTTTATGGAAAATCTCTATAACTCGAATTAACTTCAGAAACTCCAAAAGCGATTATCAAATAATGTAGATGTTTTTTGTTTTGTTGATATTTTGAGGCAAAACAATTTCCAATACACGTATTTTTTTATTTAAGGCCGCAGGGAAAATAATTTGTAAATAGGTTCCACATGTTTTCTGAAGCGAATTCTAATTTAATGTTTTACGTTAAATGAGCTGTTATAAGCTTCCACAATTTTGTTTTGAAGGGTTAAGAGTAATGTGTAGACTCTGCTCGACTCGGTGATGGATCTTTTGTATATTTTAATGCTTGGTGAAATGAGTTTCGAATGCCTTCCACAAATTTTTCTTCAAGGCTTAAAATTCTGCTTCGATGGTGGCGGTTATGTATCAATTCTATTTGATTCTTGGTGAAATTAGCGTTTCTAGAGGTCAACCCGGCTAATATTACAGGTGGAGCCGTAAGTTAAAGGAGTGGAAACCTGCAGATATAAGTTAAATTGAATATATTCCACAAATCATAAATTTACATTTTGACCCAAAACATTGTACCTATGTATATAAATTTGCATAGTACTCTCATGAACACATTCCACACGTCGTCGGCCACCTAGCGATCACACCACTTACTAATTTTTTGGTTGCTGTTTCTGTGTGTATACAAGTGCGCCCTCAAACGACCACCCTACACAACACAAAAACCTTCTTGATGATAGTACTATACGTTCTATATACAATCTGATCTGAAAATGCGCAGAGCAGTTCGACATTAGGTCTACAAATGTTGATTGACTGACTTAGTGTCATTATCAAAACTTTCCAAAAAAAAGAAGCTGAATTCAAATGACTTCCATCATAGTTCGTTAAAAAAAAAAAAACAAATAACTTACTAAATAAGGTAATGTGACAAAGTTGCTTGTGTACAGCTTGTTAAACATTCGATTAAAACTTTTTTGTGTCACCAATGATGACAATCATCAGACATTTATGTGATTTTTATTTTAAATCCCAAAGAGACAGAAAAAAAAATACATATCTATAAAATGCAAAATAAATTTTCATAATTTTAAGGCGAAAAATGACACCAACAATCAACATCCCCATATAAAGTGTTAAATTGTCATAAAATCATTCTTCTTATAATTTTCAATCTCTATTACACATAGAAATGTGTGTGTGTGTGGAGTGGAGTGGATGGCTCTCGTGATAGTTATCTTTCATAAAGCTGCGCATGCTAAGTTGACTACTTAAAATGCAATCAAGCCAATGATCATAAATTAATCCGCCATATCAGTGTAAATCCATCTCGCGCAGTCATATAAGGTTAACTTCATATATGCGCGAGCTGTGCTACAGTGAGCAGCTTCGACTAGCTCCACCCAGTCAGCTAGCCGATACCAGACGCTGATATGCAAAACATAGCAGCACGGCATCAACATATCAACTGGACTCGAAGTCGAACTCGCCGAACCCCTCTTGGCTTCAGTGAGGAACAAAAAAAAAAAAAAGACTGAATACCAAGCGTGTGCGCCTGTGCTGTGTGCTGGGTTGCCTAGTGTAGGTTCCACCACCAACTCTTTCTCAGCTATAATATCTAGACGCACCGATCTCGATTGAATAAATCATAACCGACGACGACCGGTGACAGTGTCGCCAGTGTCAACATCTAGAATCATGAACGTCTCTCAATACCTGCCTAGCGATTAACACTTACCTACACACGGATTAGATTTGACAATTTGTGTCTCTCTGACTATGGCGATGGCAATGGCGATGACGATGACGATGGCAATGGAGATGGAGATGGCGGCGTTCAACTTAATCCAACTTCCAACATGAAATGAATTCCTAATTGAGTTGTTCTGGTTCCAAACAGCCTTTCGCTGCTCTCTTCCCTTGAACTAACAACAATAATGACACTTAGTTACAAGGAAGACACACAGCACAACAAAACAGAAAAAAAATAAAATAAAATAAAATAAATAACGACTCGCAGAGGACAAGATTCATCATCACGCACATGGTCATTGGACAAGAACCAGCAATATATCGGACTCTTCCATGAAACCATCACCACAATCACCATCTTTGTCTCGTCCCCGTTGCTGGTTGCTGGTTACCATTGCCATATGAATGTCGTCTTGGTCAGGCTTACGACAGGAACAACGAGTACAAAACACTAACAACAAACCAGCAAACCATCCAGCTCGCCCAATCAGCACCTGGTCTTGGAATTAGGTTTCACCATCACACTGCTGTATAACTAGCTGGCTCTGTGGCAGTGGCTGTCGTCTTCATGCAATTCTTCGAATAGACCAAGTCGAGAGGATACCATCAACTACTTATAAGTTCGATGGGTGCAACTGGTTTTCTCGACAGAAGTTAAGTTGATTAATGTAATATGATCAGAGAAGGTCCCTGTACCGTGCGTCGCGCTCGTTGCTGTCCTCTCTATAACCGCGATGACAACTATCCAACCATCACAGAGAAGATGAGGATGTGATTCCAGAAAAAAAAAAAAAATAAGAAATGTCCACTCGGCGAGTTCTTTTTATGCGGGACACATTATGAATAGGTCGTCGATTAGCATTTCGTGCCGAGCGCAGGAGGCACGAATCAATTTCAAAACAACATTTTGATCGCAATTCTTGGTACCAATCACGATGCCAGAGAATTATTGAAGTCACCATATCACCACATTGGGATATTTATCATTTTGGCCATAACTTGTGCGCTACAACATGATAGTTTGAACAAGTGAACATGGATCCATTAATACTTGCAGTCATCGGTCGTCGTCATCGCTATCAGTACGAGTATAACGCTAACAAACCAGACAAGCACACACTGCGCAAGCACACATCACCAGAGACACACAAAAAAAAAAAATGTGGAACTTGAAGGGTTTTCATTCTTATTTTTTTTATTTTTCGGAATAAATGTTCCTGTCACTTGGATGACATAAGTTTTCCTGCGCGCGGGACTTTCTACTATATGTCTATTTTGATGTAAATTATCTTTCGAAATGCATTTGAATAATGGTATGGTTAGGAATTTACATTGGGCACACACAACACAGCACTATATACAGTAATTAGTTAGTATAGCTGTTGTAAAGAGATGGTTCGGATGGGATGGGCTTAGCTAGAAAAATTCTCATTTTGTATTGACACTGTCGGTCTGGGAATCTAGAATATGCAATACGAGTAGGTGTTGGTTGTTATGGTTTAAGTCAATTTATTGGCTGGAAGTGCAACTTCTGAATGGTGATTGATGGTAAGCGAAAGAAAGTTCGACGAATTCAGCTGGCTTGATTCTTTTAGTTCGAGTGAAATTTCAAAATTTACATAATATGTTATATAGAAACAGGAAAATCGTCGGTTGTTTGGCGTGAAATTATGTTCACCTTTTATTTCCTCACATTAAATTCAATTCCAGGAGTTGTTGACAGTTTTGAGTGACTTCCTATTGTCACGCTGTGAAATTCAAATATAGACTTGCTCATCAAAGCCTATGAACTGTGATTTAAGAAACATGAGTTTAAGCATTTTGCATGGGGAAAGTAAAGATTGTGGAACGTATATTCTTTATTAATAACTTTCACCTGAAAGTTGATAGTAAATTGTTACAAACAGATTAAGGAACGTATAGGTATGCGTTCTTTTTTTTTAAATACAATTTTTCTCTATCATGGACATTGTATATAAATTTGCATAGTACTCTCATGAACACGTTCCACACGTGCGTCGTCGGCCCCCAAGCGATCACACACCTAACTAATTTTTTGGTTCCTGTTTCTGTTTATAAAGAAGTGCGCCATTAAACGACCTCACAACAAAGCTGTGTGGAATGTGCTGATGAGAGTACTATAGATTTTATATGCAATGACCATGGATAAATTCTTTCTAACTAAAATCTAAATATATTATATTTTATTTGGCTTTGTATATAAATTGAAATAGAATAAAACTAGATATCCATTATGGAACGTAATTATTAAAACCAACTTGAGTGAACCTGATAAATATTGTGGAACGTATCATTCTGCGCCTGATTTCACATTATTTGTTTTTATGCAGTCTAATATTTTCAACTCTTAATGTAAAAAAAATATTGAAGATGAATGCCCGAAATGAAAAAAAAAAAAGAAAAATGTAGTGTTTGAAACGCGTTCCACAATCTTTTTATAGCCGATTCTATTACTATTTAGAGAAAATTTTTGAATAAATTTGTATTTTTAGATTGAATTAAATTAAATCTTTAAAAGGGAAGAATTTATTTCAAATCTTGAGTTCTATTGGTTTGACCGACAAATCGAAATGTAGAATTTATTCAGAATTGTGGATGCTATTCATAACTAATTTTACTATTAATAAAAAAATTCATGTCTACGCTTGTGGAACATATCAAAAATGTGAATTATTTTGCGAAACAATAAAATTAAGAAATAAGAACTAACAAGAGGCAATTTGAGAAAAGTTATTAAAACAGAAAACAAGAGGTCCAACAATTCTTGCGATTTCTATAAATCCACACGATGAATTCAAAATTTACTAAAAATGAATTATTCAAATTACAAATTTATAAAATAGCATTATCAATAGCATTAAAAAAAAAACAATATGTGAAAACAAAAACATCACCTTCAAAGAAATTCTCACCCAATAAAAAAAAAACATTTCATTCCTTTGGCGGAATTCAATGCCTTGATTGATTACCTACCCAAGTTGATAGATGCTTTCGATTGCCTTTCCAGGAAAATTTCTCTCAATGAAGTGCAAACAATCTCTGAAGTCAAGTAAATAAACTTTTTGACCAAAAAAAAACAAAAAAAAAAACACGAAATCAACCTTAAGACACAAAAAAAAAATTCTTCGACAGACTTGAAAACAATAACATTTCCACTTTGATTTATCGACTGAAATTCGAGCCATCGGGCGGCCTAATAAACGATGGCAAAGAAGTAGGCAGCAGAGGGCACAGGGTATATATATATTTATATGTAGGACTTTCGAAACACAAGACACAAAGATCAAAGAGAAATCACTCTTCGATTTTTTTGATGTTTCACTTTTGGTTTCCTCCATTTTACCAAACAAAAAAAAAAAAAAAACAGAAGCTCGCACGGGAAACGGGCGCAATAGGCAGCTAATATTTCAACTTTGTGTTTCATATGTTTCCACCCAAGGGAAATGACAGTGTGCTGCTTGCTATAGGCCACCATCAACAAGCTCTCAAGCCTTCTGCCGGACCTGGGCTAAGAGGAGGGAAGGAGGAAAGCAAATCAATTTTCATTGATCCTGGTTGTATATGCATGTGCGTGCGCTTGTGTTTAAATTTTGAAGAGAATGCTTTTAAGTTTGACGTGGAGTCGTTGAGACTTGGACTTGCCCACTGCCATGCCGCCACCGTCATTTTTCGGCAAACTAAAAAGGAACTGTTGATTTGTTGTTTCCCAACAACAATAATATAAATCGATTTAATCGAAGCAAAGTCTAGGCGATGATATTCCATGTTTTTGGACAACCATATTATCATCATCATCATCAAAGGGCTGGTCTGGAAGAAGGCTGAAAATTGTGATTTTTGTTTTTTTATTTTTTTCAAATTCGGGTTTCACTTGAAATCGAAAAAAAATTGATGTGAATTTGATTTTGTATGTTTTAGGTATTTCCGGGAATTTTTTTTTTTTCATTGGATAGGAAGAGTTTTGCTACGAAAATAATTCTTTTTCTGTTCGTAATTTTTGTTTCGGGGAATTGGGGAAGATTTATTGAAAGGATAATTGACATGAATAACGATTATTGCCTAACGTTAATATGTGTCGGCAAGCTTTGATGAATATGCGCCGCCTCTGATTGAAAACTTTTACATAATAGCCGTATTGAGTAAATATACATTTTGAAATCGATGATTATGTTGGTCTAGGTATATTCTGATTGGTGTTCGGTTTGGAATATTTTGGAATATTGGATATCAGCAATCCGATGGAACAGTAGCATCTGTCATATTAGTTGCAAAAATGTTCCAAAGGGTTCTCAAAAAGAAAAAAATTCAGTAAAATTTTAGCCACTTAAAAGTATAGAATACGAAAACATTAACTGTGGAATGTATTCGTTGTTTATTCCACAAGAGATTATCACTAAAGAAAACATGGATGACATTAGAGAACCTATTTTAACTATATTTATGGAATTTCTAGAAAGATCCTAATCACCTCTTCACTCACTTAATGGAGAATGAATACGTTCCACATGGAATTCGTTTCATTAATGTTATTCAAATTTCGATCCAACCGTGTAGACACTGGTGCAAAGAAAGATCGTATTCATCTCTACTACCCATTCCCTCATAAAATTGAGAATGAATACGTTCCACAAGCTTCCACTTGGCATTAATTTAATGAATTTTATTTCAATTTCGCTCCAGCCGTGTAGACACAGGTGCAAATAAGAGTTCAACCCTTAAAAAAATTTAAACCTTTTCGAGAGCATGTGATAAGTAGCTTTTAGTAAAATACATCAATACATCACCCTCTTATCATCTTCCCGAACATAGAAATGTCAAATTTTACAAATGAAAAATGTCCCCTTAAGTGGTTCCCTTATGATGGTATTTGAAAATGTTTTCCATATCTGCTTGTTCGTCTCAATATATACATACATTGACCCTTGAACTGTATGCCAACATGAATTATGTCTCAAATTCATCAAAAAATTTCCCATTTATTTTTCAATTTCTTCCCAATTGTTTGACTAAATTGTCACAAATAAAACGGAACACATTTTCAATTTGTCTCATCAAAATAACGTCCTCCTTCTGTCCTGTGTTTTGTCTTTTTATCTTAAGCTATCATCCCGCATCATGAGATTTATTTGATCAAATCACAACATCTGTTCAAATTTATCACCATCAATTTCCCCAAGAAAAAAAAAAAACCCATCTCAAAAGTGAAATATTACCTCTCATTGACAACGACAAAACCATTTTACATCCATCCATGAGTTGTGTGCTGCCTAATGCTGCTGAAGATGAACCAGGAAATTGTTCACTTAATAAAGCCCACAAAAACGAAAAGGTCATAATCAGACCAAGACGAAGAAAAAAAAAAAAAAACAAAACACAGAAATACAAATTAGGAGTAAATTAAAAACGACATCCCTGAATGGAAATGTATCTATTTTCTTACGAGCGGCTTCTGAGGTCGAATAAATGAAAATGAAAAAAAAAGAAGGAAAATAGGCGGACAACTGCCAAAACACCACCACTTTAGCCAAAAATCTTTTTTTTTTTTGTTCTACCCGACTCCCTCTCTTGCTGTCCACATTCAACAAAAGTCACAATAATAAATCGTTGTTTCCTGGGTGCTGTAACACGAACCGAACCCACATAATGCGCCATGGACATTCACACAAGGGGGAGAAATCATAAAACCAGACCCAAGATGCTTATCCTGACCACACGATACTGTCTCTATCTCCCTGAATAAAAATCCCAATGATGATAATGATGTGCTACTCGTATTATTGTTCCAGCCTTTTCTTTTCTTCTATTTTTTTTTTTTCGTTTGTCTTTATTTTTGGTTAAGGGTCACATCGTGTAATATGTTATCTGCGATTTCCTTTTAAAATCCAGGAAACATAGAATATAGTCTATTGTGGTCGTCTGTCTGTGATCGGGGGGTTCATCCAGGTCTATTATCTGACTCAGATGTTTTTTTTTTGTTTTGTTTGTGATTAAAATATTATTTAGGCGATATGAAAAGGTAGCTCTCCTAGCAACACGTATCTTCTGAGAAAGGTTAAAATGTAAAAAAAAAAAAAATAGTGGAGAATTGAAGACACACGTTTTAAGACTGCGATTTTTGATAGCACATTTCAATTTGTATTTTTTTTTTATATTAATGAAGTTCATAGAAGAGTAATGTTGAAATTTTTTTTTATGAAACTACATAAGCTAACATTTATTTTTAATTTTAAACAATAGCAAAAATAATTTTTCTAAATATCACTTTTTAAGCACTTTTTAATTTTAATTTTTGCGTTTTTAAATAAAAAAAGATATACAGTTACACAGTTACACAGCCTTAAATTTTTTATCAAATGTTTACAATAAAAGAAAAGCTATTTTTATATTTGAATATCTTATTTACAAATTTTCATTAAGCTTAAAAACATTTTTGGGAAAAAGCTTACTCACTTTTTTCGGGCTATTAAATGAAAAGTGCTCCTAAGCCTTTTCCCTTTTGTTTTAATGAAAATGCAAAAAGGAGACGATTTGATTTCTATTTTGTGTTTCCTTAAATTTAGATATATATAATTCTCTAGCTCAATGAAACCAACATTTTGTAGCCCATTTTGATTTTTGAAAGCTTACAGCACATTTAAATATTTTTTTTTTTATATTATAGTATAGAAACCATTTAACAAATTATAAAGCCCATGAAAAAAAACACAGTTTAAAAAAAAACAGTAAATTCTATAAAGCACATTTTAATAAATTTTTTACTTTTTTTTGTTATGGCTTTTTTTTTATTTATAATTTGCGCGCGCTCAAGGGGATGGTGTACCCTTTATATGTTTTAAACACAGCGCGGGCGTGAAGGATAGGGATGGGAAGGGAACGGTGTATGGAAAGGTATGTGGCGCGAGGTACTGAGACTGAAGGTGGTGGTTGTCTCAGATTTTATTTCCAGGGTTGGCGACTGGGTTAAAGCGGAGATGTGCCGTGTCTTATAACAATGTCCCTTCATAATTCGCATTATTTTCTTCATTGTCATATTTGTTGGGCATACTAGTATTTACTCAATCACATGTTGTTAGTGTTATGCCTGAACAACATACATATGTATAATGAGTAAACCAGCGGCCCAACAATGATCAATGATAACGGAATAAAAACATGACATAGAACTACGGCAGGGATCGAACCTGTGACCTGTTAGGTTGACAGGCGACCACGCATACCATCGCGCCACGGCCAACCGGCTTTATTTAAAAAAAAGTGAGAACTTTAAAGCAATCCTCTCATGATATAATTAAAACTTTTTAAGCACATTTTGGTATAGTTTTTTTTTTACAGAGTGCTTCATTCAAAAATATGAGTTGGTGTTGGCTTTTAAGGAATTAAAATTATATCAGTCCTTTCGAAGTGGTAATGTTTTGGTAACTTTTGAACCTCGTTAAAACCGATTGTAGAACATATTCATTTTTCGATACAACAATACAAATTAAATAATTAAATATTTTTTCCAGTGTAGCTACTAATGATTCACATCCTATGATTCAAGGGTCAACATACCCCTTAAATAGATCCATGTACAAATTCTGAAAAATTTATGAGAAGTTATTTTTTGCCATTATTTTTCAAAGCAATTTTATGTTATGTGTCATATCAATCCATAATGTGTTCATAGTCCATAGTCATATATCCTTGCTTAGGTTCGATCAGATTAAATTGCCTGTCTGTCTAATAACGCCACACGCTGTCAAACGATTAATGACTCTCTGCTCTCTCACTCTCTTTTTTTTTTGTTGGTTTTCTGTCTCCACTCAACTAGCTGTTGCTTTTGCTTTGCTAATGCTGTCCAACTAAATCATAAGTGTTACTGCCAAAGCGAAGTGCCATGTTGCTCCTCTATGGTTGGCCCTGTATTCGGTTATAACATTATATGAGAATAGTATCAGAGCTCAGCAGCAGCAGCAGCAAAGCAACTGACAGAGAATAACTCTTTGGGATATAGAAACTCAACATCGAGGTTATAGCTTGACACGAACTGACAGTTTGTACAAAAGTATTAACTTCAATCATTGAATATTATTACCGAAGCTGTCAGATTAGCTGACAGCACGAAAGGTTGCCATGTAACATGAGTTGACAGATATAATGTGCGGTCAGTGTCTTGAGACTAGTTTTTTTATTTTTTAATATTTTTCTTTACAGCAAAGACAGAAAGACAGACAGACATATCAAAAAATTGAATGGAGGAGTAGATATACTACAAATATGTTTTTTGTTGCCTAAATGCCCACGCATTATTTCATTTTTATCTCAAGAAAAAGAGATTGGCCTGTCAACGGCTTATACGACAACGGCCGCTGCTGGCGGCAGGCACAGCATGAAAGTGACATCTTGTAATTTGCACACATATATCCAACCAAAACCGAACCGAAACCAACCAACCAAACAAACTAACTTGAAATGTAGATCAATTTGAACTGTGTGCCGCTGTGCTGCACTAAGCTGTCAAGAGTGTCAAGACCGTATATAACATGAGTGGAATGCTTTTCTGGTCTTGGACACATGTCAATTGAATGAGGCGAGTAGTTTTTTTTTTATATAGTATTTCATTATATGTGACAGTTGATTGTCATAAAATACTTTCCTAGATTATTGTAGATTTTGAGTCATACAAATGGAATGAATTATAAAGTAAACAAGTAAACAAATAAACATTGTAACAGTTGCTCAGAGAACAAAGAAAAAAATATAGCTTGAAAAATTTGGCGCAGAATGAAGAAATGTAAAAATTTAGAAAATTATCCATGCTTGAATGTTGGTAACATACATTTCATTTTGTTCGAACTCAAAGTAAGTTAAGTATTCCTTGTCACTTCTATCTCATGTTCAGCAGGTAAACACAATCCTTGTATCTGAAATCTAAAAACACACAAAACCTCAAATACTTGAAATCCAGGAAATGGGTAAGGATCGATTGGCGGTTTTTTTCGGCAGTTTCCATTCCGCAATGATTATTTCGGAATTTAACAATTTCGCTTTTATTGGTTTGGAATGAAACAACAACATTTGATGAATTACCACCAAGATTTTATAAGCCGGAGTTATAGCTATCTCACCCCTGACAGGTCGACTATCAGACTCTTTATAAATGTATAACTTTATGCTTGGCTGGGACTTGAACCTATCCCAATCTCTCTCAGAGCCATATGCACTACGCATTACGCTGCCGGGGGCAAGTTGAACCTAGAGTAGGTTTTATTGTTTGGCAATCGCATTTGAAGTCAGCATTTTAGCTAGCTATGCACGGTCATTTGGTTTCATTCTTTTTCTTCGTTTTAAATGTAAAAAGTTTTTATTTCGCTATGTTATGCTTTTCCAAAAACATCGCTAATTCGCTAATGATGGTGATGCTGATGCTGATGCTGATGCTGATGCTGATTCTGATGCTGATGCTGATGCTGATGCTGATGCTGATGCTGATGCTGATGCTGATGTTGATGCTGATGCTGATGCTGATGCTGATTCGCAAAAAAAAATGTTTTGCATATTCAATTCTTCTCAATAGTAAATTTAGCTAAATATTAGTTCCGTTTTATTGTCTCGCGAAACAATTCAAAAGTCAATTATTATAACGCAAGATTCTAAGATGCGAGATAGTAAAAAGCAACAAAATATTAAGCAAAATATTGTATTGCGAGAAAATATTCTTTTCGAAGTAAAAAACTGCGATGTTATTAAAAGGCAAAATGACATAAAGAAACTTAACAATCAGCTAAATAAAGTTCCGAAAAAAAATGTGCAACCCGTATGCTTCGGTCCGCAAAGTCATCCAATTTAATATTGAAGGATTGCGAAGCAGTAAGGTTAGATAGTAACTGAAATTTATTTTCCAACATCTCTCTGCAATATCAGTTTATGATTTTTTTAAGAGAACTTTTCTTTATCTTCGATCTTATAACTGCAAAACGTTCCATTTATTTAGATCACAGCCTTAAATCATTTTAATCGCTTCACTTCACTTCATAAAACATAATAATATCTTTACTTCAACTCTCACCACCATCTTCACTATAACAGGCTACTAACCGAGTATGGTGTAAATCATTACGATATAAAGCTGTTTTTGTGTCCCTCTCTTAAGGGCTAAATAATATCTATTTAGTTATCTCAACTGCAATTTAATGACCGCAATAACTTACATCATGCTCTCGTTCACCATTTATGGTCCATCTATAGATTTCTCTATATGTATTCAAAAAAGTCATTAAATTCAACCCCCAGACCTTAAACCCACCTTCACCCACTCTTTCCTACCCTTTCATAAAAAAAAATAAACCTACAGAAGCAACCATTCCCCATAACCGATTGACCTCATAAATTCCACACGATAATCCATCCTTTCGAAAACGCCATAAAAAAAAATAAGTATAATATTTCTCTTATGTTGTGTGGTGGCCATAGGGTCATTTCCATCAGCCATTTATCCGCAACAAAATACTAACAACAACAACAACATCAACATCCTCGACCCTTTTTCTGCTCCTACACACTTTACTAAGGACAAATATTCATGTTTGGGGCGTGGGGCGAAAGGGAGAAGAAAAATGATATATCGACAAATTTATGAACCCATAACGACACATGATGTACGATTGTGGTGTTTTGGGCCAAAAATCCTTTATCTGGGGATAAACCCGTCCAAATGCGTAAGTGTGTGTTTGTGAGTGTTTTTTCTTATAGGAAAAGGACACTAAAACAGTAATTTCCTCCCCCTAAATAATAATACTCAAATATTTCAAGCACGTTTTTCTAAGTTCCTATTTTGAGGTCTTTAGTCATAATCAATAGTCCGACTGACTTCTGGGCAAAGATAATTTTTATACCCAACTCCCAATAAATCAGGATCAATATTTATGTAAAAGGTCATTCAGGCTGCTTTTTGGACACATTTTTTTTTTCTTGTTCATTTGGTCTTCATGGTCCAGCCCGGGCCTCCTCAGTCATTTAAAACAACACAGCAACAAAAAAAAAAAAACAGCAACAAGACAAAACAGAAAAATATGTTGTATATCCTTTTTACAGTTCAACAAAGCGAAGGAAGCTAAATAATAATGCACAAGGACCAAAAAGGAACTATCGACTGTGTGATGTCTCTCACTGTTGGACAAAAGACATTTGGCACATTTGTTACTTTTTTTGTTTTTGTTGTTTTTTTTGGTTGAAATCAGAACAAAAATGGAGGAAAGGACTTCTTGCAAAAGCAATGAATGATTTATGAGGTCCTGTCTAACCCTTGTATATTCATGCGACAGGAGTTACTGATTTTCCTTACAAGAAGAATATATCGTATCGTCTCGTTCTACTTTCCCATCAAGGATAATATTTATCTTCCTCCAAGATGAAGTATATTCGAAGCATAAGCTTAGGACACAAGACAAGGACCTGGTCACATCATATAGGACACAAAATAAAAGAAAGCAAAAGGCAGAACAGTCAGTCAGGAAGGAAAGAAGAAGAAAATGGCGTGTTGTTCATTTATATAGTAAATTGTGAAAGTCCAAAGGATCATAAGTCTTTTCATGTTGCTTGCTGCTGAACAAATTGTCATCAATTGTCATGAAAGAAAAGAGGAAAACCCCAAGGGCTTTCTTCATCTTGTTTCTTGGAATTGAAGTTGAAGTTGGATAACTATATAGTCTACGTATTTATGTGTGCTTTAGTGCTTCCTTTTCGTCTTTGTTTTTTTTTTTTTTTTTTTTTTTGTCCTTCCATCGTCAACGACATCATCGTTTTTTGAATTATTGTCTTTTCCAACACTAAAAAGGACTTTGACGTCTTTTGAACCGATATAGGACACACAGGACAGGGTTAGTGTAATATGTCATATGACAGTTCCCAGTGGTGAAAATTCACAAATTGCAGGTGAATAAATATGAAACTGTTATTTATTCATCCCAAAAATAACAAGAATCCCTCTTGTCCTGACATTTTAGCCATTTATAGCAAAGATGGTATACATAGGTTTTTCAGATGTACATCAGATTTGTGCGTATTGTATATCCTCATGAAATATTAACACCAAGCATACACGACCGGACATAATTGATGTTCATCGTAAGGATAATATTTTTGAGACAAATAATATTGAAGATCAAAGTTCTTCTTCTAAAAATGTCAAAGTCTGACATTAGTTTTAGTGTGGGGGAAATGTTGGATTATTATTTATGAAACAAGTAGCTTGTTTTAGAGTCATGTTGTTATTGTGTTAAGTGATGTGAGAAGTATGGAAAATAATTTAGCAAATAGATTGCTTAGTTATCATTTCATAACTTGATTTTTGAAGAAAACAAAAACGGACATTATTAGCAGAATATAAATCATTAATTCACTATCTGAGATAGAAAACGTCTTTTAATCACAACTCAGATGTCACTTTATTACATTCTAAGGTAGTAGATGTTTGTAACTAAACTAAATCACGGTTTGAGACAGCAGAAGTCACTTTATAATAATTTAAGCAGACTTCACTTAAACAGTAGTGAAGTCGCTGAATTGTCTTAGTCAGCAGACATCCATAAATCGTCTTAGATATCAGATTCTACTTAGTAACGGTTTAAGACTTTAGACAATAAATCATATTTTGAAATTGCAGAAGCTACTTAGGTAAACACGTTTTGAAATATAAGACGTCGTCACTAAACCACAATCAGTAAATCACAGATTTGAACAGCAAACGTGACTAAATCACAGTTTACAATAGTTGTTATTATTGAGATTAAAGACAACATGAGATTGTAGATGTCACTAAATCACAATCTGAGCAGACATTAGTAAATCAGTCTCATAGCAAATCTCACTGCAGCATAGTCTTAGAAATAAAACTTTACGATATCACAATCTGAGATAAAAAAAGATGTCATTGAAATACTCGTAACTTACTTTATCACATTCTGAGAAAGAAAAACTTGACTGAATAACATTCTCAAACTGCAGATTCCAGTAAATCCTAGTCTCAGATATGAGATATTCATTGAACCAAATTTTTAAATAGCAGATGTCACAGAACCAATAGCAGTTTTTACTGTTTAGAGATAGAAAGACGTGATTAAGTAACAGCTATTACTAAATCACAATATGATCTATCACTAAATCACAATCTGAAATAGATTAAATCACAGTCTGAGATAAATAACAGATGTCACTAAATCACAGTCAGAGAAAGGTAACAGATATCACTAAATAACAGTCATAGATAAACGACATTAATAAATCACAATTTGCGATAAAAAGACGTCATTTAAATAGGTAGCACGTGTCACAGTCTGAGAAAGAAAGGCACTAAATAACACTCTGAGACTGCCGTTGTCTCTAAATCCGAGTCTTAGACATAAAACATTTTTCAATCACAGCTTCAAATAGCAGATGTCACTAAATAACATTCCGAAATAGTTGAAAGAGATGTGACTTAATAACAATCTGAAAACCAAGACGTCATTGACTCATAATTTCAGATAATCACAAAATTATTGAATGAAATACTTTACAGTGCCGATAGATCTCCGATTTTTTTGGTCAATTATTGTTTTGTTTCACAATAATGAGCAATCAATTTATTTAATTTTTTCTAAAACACATCAATGCTTCACCGTGATTTTTAAGTACATATGTGGTACATTTGCCAATTTGGAGTTAGCGGATAAGATTAAAATCTTGTTTTCTTTTGACTTTTTTCGTCACATCGTTTGGCCTTAAGCGAGGTTTTCTTGAACAGTACTGTACTTTTCCTTAAAAATTTTGCTGAAACAGTACAATTTTGGAAGAAAAGTACGGTGCTCAAAAAAACTTGAAAATCACTTCAAAACTTGAAAGATCAAAAAGGATGATGATATTCAGTTTTTAATAACCAAAAAAAAACTCAAAAGCTAGATGAACTTGAAAAATAAGATATGGATCTGATTTATTGAGAAAATATGAATTTATAAAAAGATGTTAAAGTGTTTTATTTTTCTATAGAGAAATTAAAAAGTTTTAAAATATCCCCCCAATTCTCCTATTTCTTGATAACTACCTCTTCTCATTAAAACAATCCAACAAATTTTAATTCAGTTTCTTCAGAAAAAAAAATAAATAAAAACGTAGACCCCATTAGCCGCACGAGTTTTGTCACATAAAATTTCCATTTATCTACATAATATACAAAAAACCAAAACTTTTCAAAAAGTATAAAAAGAGTTGACAAAAAAAATTTGCATTTAAACTTTATGGTTTTTAATTTCCAACAAAACACAAGCAGCGCATCCTATAAGCCATAAATTTTCTACTATTTTAAATAAATAATTGGTAATTTCAAAATTTACTACTTAAAAACGACGGATCTATACATAATAAGTAATTCATTGGTTTTAATGGATTTTTTGTGTAGGTTTATATTATAAAGATAAGGAAACTTTTTTTTTAACTTGTTTGGTTTTTTTGTTGTCTTTTCTGATTTTATAGCTCTCGTGGTTAACGATGACGCTGGCTGCAGGAATTAAAGTTATAAATCAAATGTTAAAAAAAAGGCAATAAACTTTTTCGCGAAATATTTTGAATTTTTTTCTTTATTAATTAGCATATTTTTTTTGTCACATTTTATTTTAATTTGAATTTAACAAATTGTAACCGAGTCTGGATAGTAGTTTTGGTTTTTTTTTTTACATGAACTATTGAACTTTTTTCGTATTTTTTTTTTTGTTACCAATTTTGTTTTCACACTATTATTTCTTCCACGGAAATTTACTAAGTTCCAATTTGATGATCTGAAAGAAAGAAAGATATTAATCAAATAAGTTATTTACGAACAGTTTCAGGGCTATCGTTAGTAAAATTTCCCACAGAATTTCTTCCATTTTCTAAAATTGGAACTGCCAACAAGTTTCCACTATTCCTTGTAACCTCAAATTTGAACGATCAAAAAATGATAACCCAGTTGCTTCATTTTCGATGTCAACATATTCCGAGAGAAACTCCGGACACAATTCACGTTCCCAATTTTCGACGATGGGAACATTACCGTGGAAAATTTTATTCTCGGTAGTCGCCATTACGACCGAAACTACCATGTACTGGTAACACCTTTTATGAACAGCGAATTGAAAGCTCGATCGTTTTTTAAATCACTCAATTCGCCACTCGCATTTTTATGTTCAGCTCAAGTGAAATGGTTCTGCGATAGAAGATGTTACTCTATTCAAACGTCAAAGTTTGCTACTCCTTATATTACGATATCTTTGATTTCTCGTTCGCTTTGAGTCGAATGTTCGATTTGCTATGTTAATTGATGAAACTGATATTGATGGTAGTATTTTTTCGTGCCGCGCCTCGCCGTATGTAAAATCGACAGTGATTCTCCAATGATTTTCCCTTGATCGCCATTGAATACGATCAGGTGCAGGCCCTGAAACCTCTAGAATCTTTTTTCTGCTTCTTCCTTTCTGAGACGCCGCACTGAAATTCTTTTCTTTCGTATGGTGAGCCAGCAGCTCCGGACGTACTATCCTCTATTATAGCCGATTCGCCCAATTTGAATAAATCACAAGTTTCAATAGTAGGTATATTACAATTAGGACATTTACTAAAGAACTACAAGAATTGTAAAAGAGTCGAAAATAATTGAAAATAATTGATTGTAAGTTTGTAGTCTCCGCTCGAACAGGTCACTGATATATGTAACTTCACTTAACGTACGATAAGAATAATTCAGCACTTACCATTTTTTAGTTTTTTTTTTCAACCAAGTGCTTTTAAAATTAATTACAACAATTGGACCCTGCCTGCTAAAAATAACTCAATTAATGCATTTTCCTTTGGTCTCATTTTAATTTTATTAAATATCCATCGCAGAATAATTTATTTAAAAATTAAAAAAAAAATAACTTAGCACTTTCATTTGTGGTTGGTATGGTTAATATTGGTATTTCCTGCCACTTAAAATTACCTCCTCTTTTATTAACACCATCATTTCTCGATACTTAATTATTGGTGTGAGTGAAAGTCAATTGATTCCATCAAAATACCAAAACTCTCTCAACAGCTACTCCGTTTTCGTGTTGAATTCAATTGAACATCAGTAGCACCATCGCAGCACCAGCACCAGAAACAGCAGCAGCAACAAAATTAATTTCAATCTACCTTTATTATCAGGCATCTCTGCAATCAATTAATAACATTTTCTCCTTAATCAATGCGTTGAAGTAAAATGGACATTTGAGTGGAATGATGATGATGCACCTCTACGAAGTTCACTTCCATTTCGCATACAGAATACTCCTTCATATAAAAGCCAAAGAGACATAATATTATAAAGGCCGCCATCATCACAGCATGAACGACCGACATAAATCAATTGGCCTGGAGTTTTTAGTATCACATACTCGTACTAACGGTTCACAAGGTTGCCATTTTAATAAAATAATTTCTTTACAAAAAAAAAAAATTCAACATAAATTCATTTGAATTCAAAAAATTTCGCATTTTGTTTACATTCCACATTTTTATCTTATATTTTTATTTCAATTAAATGTCACTGCATCCTTTTTGGAAACATTGAATATAAATTTATTTTTCAAGTGACGCAATCTACAATTCTTTATGGAAATTGGAATACGTTCCACACTCTCAAACAATTCTATAATTAAATATCAGTTAGTAGCATCAATTCAAAAAAAAAAAAATATATATTTAAATATTGATTACGTTCCACAGTCTTATTTTCCACGATTTTATTTTAAAATTTCTTTTGCCATAAGAAGTAGCAAACTTATTAATACGTTCCTCATCTTTAAATTACATTCCACAAGTTGTATATGGGACAGTTAATTGTGAAACCCATTGCATTTGCATCCATAGCCTTTGTATATAAATTTGCATATTACTCTCATGAACACGTTCCAAATGTCGGCCCCCAAGCGATCACACATCTAACTAATTTTTTGGTTGCTGTTTCTGTTTATAAACAAGTGCGCCCTCAAACGACCACCATACAAAGCTGTGTGGAACGTGCTGATGAGAGTACTATAGAATTCATATGCAAAGTCCATAGCTTATGAAAGCTTTGGTATAAAAAATAACTACAAAGTGGCAACCATGTAACGACAAAATATTACTTACTCTCTTCATACAAAATAATGTTCAAATGTATGTGCGTGCTGCGCGTGATGGAGGAAAAGGTATACCGACCAACAAGAACGCGACGACAGTGTCGCCGGCAGATCGTAATCGCGTCCACGTCAATTTCCGTGGCCGACACATCGATCAACGTGGTCAGAAAATTTGTAGACATTATGAGCGCATATCAATCAAGTGTCGTCGTCAGCGTCAGCGTCGTCGTTGTCGGATTCATTTAGATTGGAATCGCGCATAGCACTTGGCACATATTATATATAGTATATAATCACCCATCAGACAAAACCACCCCTTATACTTGTGCCTTGTGCTCTGTTGGGAGCCCCAACAGCATATCTACAGCAACAACAAAAAAAAAGAAGAAAAAAAAAACCCAGTTCATTAATCACTCTTAATGGTTGGAGTTGTATTATATGGAGTGAGTGCACTTAATTAGGTGCTCCCGAGAGCATGTATCCATCCGGCGAAAACATAGAGTGTAATCAATGGCGGCTGCGACGACGATATATATACGAGTGTAGATGAGAGTGATGGTACTAACATACATTTTGCATTTGGATGTTTTTGTCAGTCTTCCAGTGTCGTCGTCGTCGTTGTCATTTTTCTTTATAATAAACGGATGTTGTAAAACACATCACATTAATTGGGAAAAAGGTGACATGGAGTTAGGAAAGGGAAAGAAATTAAGACAAATTTTTGCAAGAATTGGTAAATTTTGGAGATATCAACAAGAAGTTAAGATTGGGTCCATATTTGTATTTTGACTATGGGTTCTGACCAGGATTTGAACCTGGGAAACGATTTAAGCATGAATTGGAGAGAGAATTCGTCTACATGGGCTTGAATTTAACTGGGGTTTGGGTTTGGACTTGCTATTGAACTTGGGTTTTTACTTGGAGATGAACTTAAACTTAAATTTGCACTAGACTTTAGACATGGATTTGGACTTGGGTTTGGACTTCGATTTGGGTTCGTACTTGGACTTGAACTTGGGTTTTGAATTGGGTTTCAACTTGGATTTGGACTTGGGATTTTGACTTGGATCTCGACTTGGATTTGGACTTTAAATTCGACTTTGATTTGGGACATGGGTTTGAACTTGGACTTTGTACTTGAAATTGAACTTTTATTTCAACTTGTACCCTTAAATTCGAACCCGATCGGTAACTTTAACTTGAACCTTGACTTAGATGATTTTTTAGTCGAATTTTTATTTGTATTAAATATCTTCTCAAGCTATTTTGTGCAAACTTATTCAAAGGACTCGAATGATAAGTCCAAGAAGTGTGTTTGAAAACCTTAAATTTGCCATAACTTGTCAGTCTTGAAAAAAAATAAAAGAACAAGTTTCCAACCAAATGTCCCCTAACCATCCTTCATGCAGCTTCGCATTTCCATGGCCTTCATAGATACAGACATGGACAACACATTCTTCTTCCTCTGACAACAATGCTCTCAATAAAAGAAATGATTTGTTGCCATTTCAAATTTATTACACAAAACTAGATTGCATAATAAATATTTTATGGCTTGATGACATTTTAATTTTGTTATATGCACAAAGCAGATCAAATTAATTTTTATTGCCAATATGTAAACCTATGTATACAATGAATTGTTATAAAAGAAAAGAAAAAAAAAACTCATTCCGAGGTATACAACAAATGAACTGCATTCTTGCAACCCCTATATCACCCAAAAAAAAATATTTATTGCATACAGGAGTAAATTTCAAGGATATTTATTCTGATTCGAATGTGCGTACCTTTGCCGAGGAACAAACAAAAAGAAAAAAAAACAAGGGGAAAACCGAATTCAACATCCATTATATGAAAATATACATGACGACGAGGACGACGAATGGTAATTTATGACCCAGTTACAATCCCCAAGAGGTGTACAGCTTCAAACCTCTAGGGAGATCCTACAATAGCGCGCAGTTACGGTGTATTCCGAGTGATGCTCGTTATCCTTCTCCCTTTTGATGTAGTAGTAAGGTTGGATTCTTACAGTTTTTTTTTTTATTTTGTTTTGATAATAAATTGCCATGCAATAACATTTTTTTCACTTACACGTATTATTTTCATCCGGGAGATCCATAAATTTACGTGTGTGCCTTTAAATTCGCATGCACACTACTACCTACACACACTTGAAAAAACAAAATAAGATAAAACAACAACAACTTCTGGCAGGATTAAAAAATATTGCTTCTTTGGCAACCCCTGGTGGATAATAAAAATTTTTCCGAACCACCCCGAGTGAAAGCGTATCCTCTACATTCAAGAAAAAAAAAAAAAAAAAGGATATCTCCTCTGCTGCTGCGTCTGCTTCAGATATCCTCTTCTGGTTTATTTCTTCTTTTGGTTCCGACGCAAACCGACAACGAAGAAGAGAGCCCTCTGGCCCTAAATGGATGCAAAAGTGAGTGATGGCACTATAAATATTCCAACATAAAGAGGACACTTAAGCTTGAAATTACTTCAGCTGGGTTTTTAATGAGATCACCAGGGGCTGATATGCTGCCAATTTTGAAATCTATTTCGTTTCCTTCCATATTGTTCATAGACACTTATACTCGTATGTAGGATATTCTATTGCGATAAATATACAAGTTATGTGTCCTTCTTGAGATATAGAAATGACTTGAAGTTTTTTTTACTCTACGTATAAACAGAGATATGAGATTAAGATTAACTGGATTCACTTTGAGAAGCTTTCGATTTTTTTTCCTGCGAAATAGTTGGGTTATGTATATTTAAACTTGTCTAAAAAATTGGTAATTTGGACATAGACTAGTTCCTACAAATGGACAAGTGGAATTCGATTGGACACGAGTCTTGATCGACTTCAAATTGAGCTACTGTCAATTTGTTGAAATTGGAACCTAATTTAAATTTTTGTCAAGGTAGAATTATTTTAGTTCTAAATCAAATTTCAATGACTCTACTTGACCTTGAACTTTTGATTTGGACTTGAACTTGATTTTAAACTTGGAGGTGAACTTCTACTTTGACTTTAAGTTGGACTTGTACTTCGTCATGGACTTCGACTTAAACTCCGACTTAAACTCAATTCAAATTGTATTCAGAATTGACTACGTCTTGCACTTAACTTGGAGTTGGAGCTGACGTATGTCTGGACTTGAGCTTGGCCATTGTATAAGAAATCTATAGTACTCTCATCAGCACGTTCCACAAAGCTTAGTTGTGTGGTCGTTTGAGGGCGCACTTGTTTATACACTGAAACAGCAACCAAAAAATTAGTTAGTTGTGTGATCGCTTGGGGGACGACGTGTGGAACGTGCTGATGATAGTACTCTGCAAATTTATATACAATGGCTTGGCTCGATCTTGGTATCACAATGATCAGTTTTCGCTCCTGGACGCTGTTTGCTCTACTGGATGTAGTACGTAAAATTCCTTTCCAGTTCTCGCACTGCGTACAGTCTCCTTTCTTTGGTAATGTGATTAGTCTCCTTGAAGAAGATTTTCGACATAACCTCTAGATCAGCTCTTACGACAGAGCAAATATTTGTCACCCAAAATTCGTATAACGGATTTCTGGATGACTAGTTTTTACTTCAGCACTTTCCCCCTAACATCGATGCAAAAGAAAAACCACTCAGGAAATGACTACCAATTTTTGAGTTCATTATCAATTTCCGACACGTCAAACACGAAACGTCGTCCGGTCGCGTCGGCCTCTAACAAAAATCTATGTGTTGGCGTATCTTTATATTTATTTCAATCCTGTTCCAACTCTTGACTGCCTTAAAAAAAGAAAACATCTAATAGAATCATTTATATCACACAATACACTTTGTCGAATAATTTATTAAGTAATACAGAAAATTCCAAAAGAAGCAATCGGAAACACCAACAACACAAACAGCAGCAGCACCCAACAAAAATCACATCCACCTACAAAAACATACATATCTTTCAATCGAGGTCACATTTTGTTAGATTTATTGCAAATATCTTGTTGGCATTTCCCACCGCACAGTAACACCAGCAACACCCTTATCTACAATAACACACCATACCGTCGCCGCCACCACACCGCTCGCTCGTACCATATCGTCGTCACTATATGTATATATTCCTGAGGATTGATTATTCTATTACACGTACAAAACCAATAGAGGGCACAAGGATTAAAAGCCGCCTTGCCAACTAAGCTATTGCTGATGCCCGCCCGCCGCTATTTCGCCACCACCACCCATCAGGCTTCATGGCGGGTAACATATTTTCTGCATAAATGTTTTCAATTCCATCAAATTCACCAAACACCATACCAAAGAGAGTATACCAATTCATAAATAATAGCAAAAGTTCAGGGTTGCCATTGTAACAATTTGTCAATAATTTTTCATTCAATTTTATTTAAAATTCAGCCGTAGATGGACTTCATTGAGTTGATGAATAATTGTTCATTGCCTTTATAAATATATTCATAAATTTTTGTCGTTAAGTAAATGAAAATTTATTAAAGATGTTTTTCGTTAGGTTAATACATATATTTGTTATATTTGTTCTTCTTCTTTAACCGAACGGTTCTCATGATCCACAGTCTGCTGACTCGGAGACCGGGACAACAATTCTTGCACTTCACTGCTTCACAATTATGTTCCACTTGTGGCATTCGCCGTTAACATCAGAAAACTTGACATGCCTCACGGTCTTGGATTGTTTCATGTCTAAGGCCAACTAAAGTCTGGTATCGTTAGATCCAGAAGTTTTTACGCCTGCCTTTCTTCCGCGATAGTGTGGATCATTAGCCTATACTCCAAATGCTCGTTGTATGATATCCCCCATCATCATCAATAACTGATTCACTTTGGGTTCCTTCGCCTTATCACTTAGCAAAAAGTCAAGGACTGTAATAAAGAGTAAAGGAATCAAGACGGTTCCCTGGTGCACATCTATTCTAATTGGAAACCTCTTGGAGATTCTTGTGGGCATCTTCTATTTTTTTCAAATTTCTCAAAACGTCTAGAGGCAACCCTACCAAGCACAGGCTCTGACTGCGAATAAAAAGGAAACAAAAAATAAAGTATCTGTAGAAGGTCGATGGCGGTGTCAGTGGCTGTGAAACGGAAACGGATGCGGGACGATGAGAGAGAGAGACAGAGAGAGAGAGAGCGAAAATATATGTTGTATGTTGTCTATACCGATGGAGTAGAGTTGTTTCAGCATTAAGCATATTCCATTAAATGAGCTGTCGGCAGCTTAATGTGGGGGAATTAATAACGTCTTGATTTATTTTCAGGGAGTTTCTACTTCTACCTACAAACATATAACGAAACCATTGCGCAAAAACGAAGTAACTATATCTTTCTCTCTGAGGGCCGTTTGAGAAAAACGAAAACCATCTCATACACCATATAACTAACATGAGGGATATATTTTGTATCGAATGTTCAAATGTAATTGGTAAATGGTACAAAAAGATAAATTACCACTTTATGGAGTAGTAATCTTTTGTTATCGCGTAAATTGATAAAATTTACGACTCTTTTTCACTTCCCTTTTTCCCTCATCGCGTCGCCACCGTCATAGGTCGTTGTTGTTTGCATTGTCTTCGTTTGTTGTCTCGTTGTCATTTTCATTTTTTCAATGGCTGAAACACAAAAGGTTTTGTTGCTGTTGGTGCTCTTTGGAGTGTTAAAAATATGGTTTTGAAAAATCTACAGTGTGAAAATGATTATGTTTCTATATACATGCTACTATATTTAAAACTAATAAAGGACTCGCAAGTCGTCATGAAAGTTTATGTTTCATTTGAAAAGAGTTCTAGTGGAGTAAAGTTAAACTTATTTTGGGTTTTCATTATTTTGGAAACAGGGAAAATAATACAGCATATCTTAGAGGTAAAAACCTGCTCGGAAAGTCCTTCGTGGTACATTCTATGGTAGACGGCAGCGTGGTAGACCATGCTTGCGCTGGAGAGATGGCGTAGACCAGGACGCCTGAAGCCTTGGGGTGCGCAACTGGATGGCGTCGGCTCAAGACCGGGATAGGTGGAGAGGCTTGTTGAAGGAGGCCAGGACCGAACCCCGGTTGTCGAGCCGATGATGATGATGATGACGCTGCCGTCTACCATAGAATGTACCACAAAGGACTTTCCGAGCCGAATCCTCTTCACTCATTCGAGCTAGGTGCCCTGCCCACCGGAGTCTACCGAGCTTAATTTTTGTCACTATGTCTACTTCAAGGTAGATTGCGTACAACACATATGGGGCCAATAATTCTCCTTAAGACTTTTCTCTCGAACGCGGCTAAGAGGTCAGAGTGTCTTTTGCCAAGTGCCCAAGTCTCGGATCCATACATGAGTACTGGCAGGACCATGGTCCGGTACAGCAGCAGTTTTGAAGTTATGGTGAGATTTCTGGATTTGAAGAGCTTTGACAGACTATAGTAGGCTTTGTTGGAATGGAGCCAGCCACCCGCGTATTTCCTCGTATTTCTTCTTCTATATTATTATCGGCTGCTACTATTCACCTAAGGTATTTAAAGGATTGCACCACTTCAAATTCGTGCTCCGCTACCTTGAGTTTGACTTTCTCGACTGTATTCACATCTTTGTACAGATCATAGAGTTCGCGGTTATATCTTTTCGTCCATTCGCCCTCCTAACACACAGGATCAAGTATCCTTCGAAGAATTTTCCTTGCGAAAGAGCCCAGTACCAGCTCTCCCTTTCTCCTTATCGTACAGCACTCAGCGCCGAGCCGTATTGCAGGACTAGCAGCATAAGGGTTTTGCAGAGCATGTACTTCGTCTTACGTGTAAGAAGTTTTGAACTCATTTGTTTTGCCCACCCGAAGTAGCAGCGGTTTTCTAAGGTAATTCTTCGCCGGATTTCCACTATAGTGTCATTCGTGGAGTTAATGTTTATTCCAAAGTAGATGAACTCCTTAACTATCTCCAAGTTGCTGCTATCAATAGTGACGTTTTGTTCTAGCCGGTGGACAGATGCTTTTTTGTTTGTTGATAGCAGGTACTTGGTCTTATCCTCGTTTACTTCAAGACCAACGAGTTTATAACGGCTCTTTTGGAGCTGCCGATGATATCGATGTCGTCCGCATATTCCAGTAATTGAACAGATCGGTTGAAGATAGCTAAAAAGTTACAGTAAGTCAAAAAATTGCAAGAACCAAATTTTGCTTTTTCTTCCACAGGATCGACATCGGCTCTTTCCCAATGTGTCTAGCTGATTTAAAATTCATAATAGGTAGAGAGCTGGTTACATATTTTGTCGACCTATTCAGTAAATGGATAAAACTTTTGTGCTAGAAATGTTACTTACTTCCCTGGACCTTTTATGTCTGTCAGTTTCCTATTGCGGGGCTCGGGGCCTGTTCTACTTCTACGTACCGTCGTGTAAGGTGTCTGGAAGTATGTTTCTGCTATTCGCAAGTGGTGCTGATTACTCCTCGACCGTTCTTGGTCAAGTACTTCTAGGTCGGCCCGCTCGCCTGCCTGAGAATGTTCCATTTCATTACATTATTTTCTACTACTTCGAAGCGTATGACCAATCCACTTGCATTTTTAGAAGACATTTATTTACCGAAGTGACTTCCAAGTGATGCGCCCATAAAGGAGCACAGATTTAACATTGGAACGGAAAAGTCCAATCCTTTTTAAGCTAATAGAGTTATTTCTCCATACATATGTTGAACATGCAAAAGCAGCCTTTGCTTTCCCAGTAAACAGTACTTCTACTATCTCATCTGTACCCATGTTCTGTAACTATCGCATCGATAAAATTCGTCGAGAAACGTTGAAATTTGGAACAAAATTCATTTTATCGCATCATTGGGGTTCTGTAAACTGGATAGGCGATAATTTTATCGCATGGAACAATATGGAATGAAAATCTTTGGAAAGTGCGATAAAATAGTGTTCTGTAAGCTCGAAAAGCGATAACTTTTTCAAGTTAAACGTCAAATCTTATCGCCACATAAAAGGCGAAAAGGAAACATATCTGAGGCAAGAAGGTAAGCAAAATATTAAATAATTCATTTCAAAAGTTTATATTAATGAATATATATATTTAGAGATGCGCAAGGGTTTCCAAAAGCCAAAAGGACGCTCTTGTCGACTTCATGAGCGAAAACAAATTTTTTTGGTAAACGCATCCTGTTGTGCCCTTGGTCAATTTCAAATACCTAATAAATTTATTCCAAACATATTTACAATTATTATTTAATTCAGTTTTGCTTTTATTTTAAATATTCTCAACTACTTAATTTTCTCAATTACTTTTTTTTTTTTTTTTTTTTTTTTTTTTTTTTTTTTTTTTTTTTTTATTCACAGAAGATTGACAGTTCGACTTATCGCCTTCCACTGGATATTCCAGTCAGAATGGTTCGCGAATTGAGTTTATCGCGTTCAGTTACAGAAACCCGATTTCTTCCACAGGCGACAACTGAGGAATGAGTTGTTTCATTTTTTAACGATGCGAAAAGTTATCGCCTCAGTTACAGAACATGGGTACTGGTTGTCTAAAAATATCTTCTTGAACAGATGAGAAAGTTGGTTGATCCTTTCTGTTTTTGCCGTATTGATCTTTAGCCTAATGATTTCAGCTTTTTTTCTGCACATTTGTAGTCAACTGATGATGATCCACGATTCTATAAAATAGTAAGCATACGTCGTCGGTCATCTGCGTAATCCAGGTGTGACTGAATTCCTCCATTTCCAAACTACAAAGTTGCATGCACAACAACACTAATTACCAACAGGAATATAATGGTGACAGTATACACTCTTGCTTGAGACTCCTCTGTCAACCTTCCATTATACAGAACCTAACATTTGGATCCATCATATGTTGCCATGATAATACCAATCAATTCAATTGGGATACGCCTCCTGCGCAACTTTTGAACCTCTCCATCTAGGAAGATCTAGTTTGAAATCCTTCTTGTTCGGGTCGAACAAGCACACTAGAGACAGCGCTGGCTGGAAAGGCTTGCTAGTTGGGGTCGTAGTCCATTTTGGTCTGTAAGGTAAAACTATTCTTGCTACTACCTTGGCTACTTAAAGAAGCAATCAAAATCCTCTCTAATTTTCGATCTACTTAAAATTTACTTTCTAGGAAATTTTGAGGATCATTCTGATTTTCCACTCTTCGTGATAGCTCTGTTTCCTAAGCTCCAACCGAATTGTTGTTCTTCGGTACTTTGATTGCGTTAAACATTTCTTTTCTACTACAGTTGCTACTGCGGATAGTTGGTTGGACGTTTGGGCTCACACTTCCCTGCCGAAAAATGCTCTTTCATCAGCCGAAGCTAGCAGAGAACGTTTCTCATGGTAAACTGTTTTGTAGAGGATAACATTCTCAGTCCCAGTTTCTTATATAAAAAAGATGAAAACCATCCGCGACAGCTGAATAAGCAAAAAAAACACATTTACTTCTTCTGTACAATCTCTTTATCGATGTGCAAAACTAAAAACTTCAAATTTCCATTTACATAGAACATTATTATCTTCAAAGTAGAAATCCAAACGCGCACACTATTCCTTCGTGATTTGATCTTCCCTTGGTCGAAATAAAAAAATTATAATTTTTTTTTTTGGGAAACTATGTGTCAGCCAATAAATTCTAATGTCGCATTAAGCCTCACTCTATACGGCTCTGTGGGTGTATGTATATTAGTTGCTGCCCGCAATTTCCAACATCCTTGTGCTACTGCTAACTGGTGTAACGCAATAAGAACGCAAAAAAAAAAGGAAAACTAAAGAATTGCAAAAGAAGGTAGTCTATGTAGTAACACAACATGCCACACGCGAAAGGACCCAAGTAACATTCGATAATAGCACTAGCTAGAGCTGCTATTACTCTGCAAAGGGTGGACATGGTTTGGCGTCATCGTCATCGTCATAGTTGGTCGTCGTCGTTCCTGGTTGTCGACATTTAACGGAACGGGGGGACATAGAGCAGTAAATTATGTTTTATATGCAATAATGTCGGCCATAAAAATGTTGCAATAAATTAAATTAACTGCTAGAATTGCTGATTTTATTATCACCCCGGTTGGTATATATGGTTTATTTCTTTCCTTACGTTTTTTTTTTGTTCTCGTTATGCTTCCATATCTACAGCATAATGTATGGGCTGGGTTCTATATCTTTTTTTTTTTTGGTGAACGAGATCAGTTAAGATTCTATGGCCACTTTATCCCAAGTCTTATGATAATTTTGCGTAACATTTGATACAATTCATGAGATTAATTTCATGTCATTTTGATAAACTCCGTAAATAAAAACTTATCATCAATAAAAAGTGTATGAACAAGACGAAAACCGAATGTATCGAAATAGTATAATTCAGAATTAGAATTGGTTCAGGAGAATTGTTTTATTAACCGCCACGTGCATCATGGGACCAAAAACTCTTTTCTCTACTTTTCAATTGTAGGTTTACAATTTTTAACTGCAAAATGAAGTTGATTCATCATGCAATTTTATCTGTAAGTAGGAAGCATCAGTACGACTTAATTTTTTTCGATTTTGGTATAAAGGACATGGGACCAGTTGGACGGGCATACAAGCAACTTGCAACCAAATTGAGTTGGCGATTTAGCGCAGTATCTTCAGGGAATCCGAAACAGAAAAATTGCAGACATGAGAATGGTCCGGGACCAACAGCTGATGGTTGCTACCGTAAGTTTACGTTGGAGATCCCAGAAGAATGTCTAAGTTTAATACTGATAGTCTAAAGGATCCCTCAGGTCACCAACTACTAGGGGGATATCTTCCACAATTATTAAGAACACTCAGTTGCGCTGAAGCCATCTCTATCAAAAAGAATTAGTGTGCAGTTGAAATATTGTTGAAGTCATATTTCTTGGCTATCCAAGAAAGTGGCAAGAATCGAAGAACAGCGAACAAAACTCGCATCGCAGCTAATCCAGCTGCAGGAAGAAACGAGATACAGTCTAGGTAGTCTAGATAGTCTAGGTATCTCAATGCGTGATAAGCGTAACCACATCACCGCTGCAAGTAGGTGGACAGTCCACAACTCTAAACGCCACCTGGTGAAAGACGCAGGCGGACTACTGTTAGTTTCGGATGAGGACCAGCTCAAATTGTCCCCAGTGAAGTGAGTCGGACTACCAATAGCACGTCCGAAGTAACAACTTCCAGGATACGCATTGGAGAAGAAATCTTCATCGTAATCAAAGCACTGAAGAACAACAAAGCAGTTGGAGTAGATGGTATTTCAGTAGAGCTCGTGAGAGCAGCGCCAAAAACATCAGATGGGTCATTTAGAAAAGAAAAGGAATGATTGTCAAGCTCCCAAAGACAGTAGATCTAACGCAGTGAGTGTTTCCTGTAGTTATCAAAGTAATACGAAGAATCGTCTTGAAGCGATTAAAAGAACACCTGGAAGACACACACGAAAACAATTAAGGATTCACCACTTCAGCTGCTGTACATTGACTTCGGAAAAGAGTTCCACAGAGTCAATGGAGAATATTGGCCATACGCTTCGAAAGGCTAACGAGGACATTGTGAATCAAGTGATGCAATGGAGACCTCTCGAGAGCGGGCCGACCTAGAAGTATTTGGCGAAGAATGGTCGAAGAAGTTCGTGGTACATATCTTCAACTTCGTGATGCACAATCTTTTTCCGGCTGCAACCAACTCTGTCTTATTGATTCTTTTTTTACCTCAGTTTTAGCGCACTATCCATGGCTTTGTTTGTCATGGATATTATGATTAACTAGCTCATTCTCCTCTGTAAAATCGAAAAAAAAAAATATAGACAAAAATTTGTAGTTGAGCTACAAAGTCAAAGAAACTACAAAATACCAATACCAACCAAATAGACGAGATAGCCATGGAATTCTATACAATTTTTCCAGAAACATCAAATATTCACATTTCACAACAATTCTATAATTTAATCGCCGCATCTGCTCCGTGCCACGTTTACATTCCATAATTTGATGTAAAACTAAATAGCTCGGGTTCCGTTTTGATAAAATCATCTTCTTCCCTCTCTGCAGCGCAGCGCACCGCACAGCGCGCCAGTGCAGTATGTAGCTGATGCTCCTATTAATGGGCCAGGCCACACTTAATTGAGCACAGCGAAATCACGTAAATTATCTTCGTATGAACGAGCTTACTACTGCTGGCTGCCTTCGTGCTTCCTCCTGTTCCTCCTAGTAGAGCATTACACTGTTCGAAGTTCTTCAACAGTTCAAACCACATACCTACCTTCCTTCCTTCCAACCATCAGCTATTACACCACACCACACACTATACACCTGATGATATTATTCGGGAATCGAGATAGAGGATTGGGGATGGGGCAGCTAATTGAACGAAACCACTCGCAACTCGATGCTTGTTCGGATGGTAAACTACGATAAACATTTTAATTCGAATTCAATGTGCCAGATATTTCTACACAGTCAGCCGCACTCTCGTCGTTCGGTCGTATGCTCTTACCTTGCCTCGCATACTTAACCCCCATTCTACCACTATTCTCTGACTTGTTATAATGTTATAGAGACGGAGAGGTTTGCTACACCGCTAACTATTATGGCTGTAATTTCGTTTAATAAATATTATTAGTTTTAATTTGAAGTAATTGTGAAGTTATTAGTTCAATCAGATCGGAATGGCTGAGTGGAGAGACGCGCAAAGGCTCTGAATTAAAATAGAGGTGAGTTGTGGATATGACGCTACGACGACGACGATGGTACTCAGCGCGCAACTATGACTTTGTTATTATAATTGGCACTGACTCAGGTTCCTTCCTTTTGACCAGTTCATGCCATACCACACAATATGGAGTTACTTTGCACCGGGGAATGGGAATATTTTGTAATGTGTGATGGCAATCGAACAAACTAAGTTATTTTGGAATGCGCGTAATGAAGAAATTTTACATCGAAAATTACCGTAATTCCGAACAGAGATAGAAGAAATAATTGCCCACACCAAGGGTCTTTGGTGAAGTGGTATGGCTGGCGCCTCACCGATCGTTGCTGTCTTCACCATCACCATACCGCTCGTCATAGTTAGGTAGTTAGTTAAGCACATAATTTGAGATATTTTAGATATTTCCCTGGGAAGTTTCACACATGTTAACCACCACATCAAATGTACTTAAGCTTGTTAAGTTAATAATAATAATTTGATTGTATAGTTAAAATAATTGTATAAACGCAAAGCAATTCAGAAGGGGTTTCCTTTTTGAAGGTTTGTAAGTGTTTTTGTTGAAGTCCAATAAAGTAATAAAAAAATTGGTGAATTTTGGAAACATTTTACTTGCTTACTCAGATCCTCGGACCTATTATGTATGTCCGTCAATTTCACCTTGCGGTGCATAGGACCTCTTCTACTCCTACGCGCCATCGTGTATGGGTTCTGTAATGTATTTTAACTTTCTATAACTCTTTCCCAGTTTTGCGGATTCCTCTTCGACTTCTTCGGAAGGTACTTCTAAATCGGCCCGAGGTATGATTGCACAGTCCACAGATTTCCTCCCTTTCCAGCTGCGAACAGCACGTCACTAATCACCAACATTAAGAGTTTTGGTGAAAGTATACATACCTTGCCTACCCCCATTTTGATCCATCATATTCAGACAGAGGTAATAGCAATTACTTCATCTCGAATACTGATCCTGAAGGAAATTCTCTATTGACTCTGTCGAACGCCTTTTCGAAGTCGATGAATAGCAGGTGAAGTATTGTTAATATGGTCCTTGAGTGTGTCTTCCAGGTGTTTTTCAGGGCGATAGTTGGTATTACCTTGGTTACTGTAGGAAGCAAGCAAAGTCCTTTTTTCGCACTGGGTCAGAACCACTTTCTTTGGAAGCTTGATAATTATTCTCTTTGTTCCACTCTTCAGGAAAGCTCACTGTTTTCCAAGAACCTCCCTTGATGCATGGAAGACCTCCTTGGGAATATCGTTCTGTCCAACCGCTTTCTTTGATCTTTGAATTGCCCTTAAAACTGTTCCATCCATCTTTTGAGCTGGTCGCTAATTAGTAGTGATTCGTCTGTGTCTTTTGCAAGGTGTTGTTGGCAGCTCTGGATACTTGCAAGATATCGATTAATTCTGTAGAGAGTCTTCGGTCACACGTATGAACATGTAAGTATTGTTTCCTTGCTACCGACCAACTATGCATTCAGCACCGGATATGAAAACGCACGAATGACAGCACACCAATGATTTTTAATGCTCTGACCTATTGATTGTTTTCAATCAATAGGTCAAAGGTTGGCGAATCCTGTAGTCTACGGTATAGGCATGCAGGTGTCTCCTTGGAAACTCCGAACTGTAATTTTGTCTTCTTCAATTTTATAATTGCTTTCTACAATACCTCAGATTTGTGTACTCCAGTGTAAAGGAACAGAATCATAAAAAGATTGTGTAAACATTTTTCATTGGGCACAAAGACTAGATTTTTATTTTTTGATTTATGTTTCAGGATTCCTTTGTTGGGTATTGCTAATTAGCATACGCTTGATTGGTACCTTCTGGGTATTACTGGCTTCAATCATCAAATTATTACCTGCATGTATATTTGAATAATTTTGGAATATTCATATTCTAATTCATATACATATTTCTATTCCTTATATCTACTACCGAGATATCGTGTTGCCATAGGATAGATGAATTTTGAAACATCTAAGCCCTCTGAGTGCATATTGGGATGTAAGAAAATCTGCAAATTTGAAAAATTCCCCACCTTCTATCCATCATTTTGATGTTCACATGGAAACACTGAGCTCTTCTTGTTCATCATCGTATGCACCGATATTATTCGAAATATTATGCCAATAACAGTCAATGGTGTTTTCCAAACCCGTTCCAATTTATCTGCGAAAGCTTACAGCTCTGCAGCCTGTCACGATTTATTGGTAGTTTTTGCAAAATATACAATAAAACATTTGTTCCTTTACCTCTCCGATGACAGAAAACAGGGGTTTCTTGCGTACCTACTACATACATACCTAAACCTATGGATATGAGTGTTCTTGTAGATTTTGAGTAGTCAATCCCTCAAGGCATTATTCCTTTCCTACCTACTACCTACTCATATGTAACTGAGCAAATATTTTCATTTGAAAATTCGAAATTTAATTCAATTGGGAATTTATGTTTTTGCCAAAGTTATTTTTGCGTTGCCCTAAGGCTGTTGTGATAGAATTTATGTTTCTGCTGCTACAACATGCATTGAGATGGCAATTTATGCTATTTGTTTTGCAATCAAATAAAAACCTACCAAAACTTACAAAGAAAGGAATTCAATATGAAAATACAGAGGGTTGAAAAATATAGATATTGAAAGCTGCAAAAATTTTAATGAATTGATGGAAAATAAATGTATATACAATGCTCCAGGCAGTAAAACTTCGAACAAATGAACTTATAATATCATATTGGTCTTATGGATAAAACAAGGAGAGACGGGAATATTGCATTTCTGCTTAAGTTGATTTCGGAAAGGACTGGCCGCTTTTTTTCCATATGTCGATGTTTGATTTCTCTTTTGTTCTACTTAAAGTGAAGATGCAACAAATAAAATGAGTGTTTGCACATTTGACAAATTGATGGCAATTGTGGAGGGTTGGTCCAAATATCACGAATTTTAAATCCACAGTAGGGCTAGGCAGGGTTGTATACTGTCACCACTATTGCTCATGTTGGTAATGAGCAATGTCCCACCACTGGAAATGAAGGAACTCAGTGCATTAGCAATCCGAAATTGTTGAACTTATGGCAATCAGCCTTGAAACTTGCTCATCAGTTCACGTAGATATTTCAGGACAACCAATTGGGATGGTAAAAAATGTTCAATGTCTTGGAAGTATTGTAATGTCTCTACAGATGGCGGAACCGAACTAGTAGATATCAAGAGAAAAGGCTGTGTTCGGAAAGCTATCCAAAACATGGAGAAACCGCTCTATAAGCTCCAAAACTCGACTGTTCCGCTTCGTGCTTCTTTACAGATGCATCACTTGGAAATATTTCAGATAACATCAATGAAATTAAGAACACTCTTCATGGGAATTTTTGTTTCCAAAATGAAACAAAAGCATAACAGATGCTTATCATACTCTCAGATCATCAGAATTCAGAAGACTTGAAAATTTTGTCTTCGTTCTCAAGATATGGTCGTGCCTTTGTGTATGCATTATTATTATTATTTTTTTTTTTGTTTTTGTCTAGTTTAAGTGCACACGCAAATTAATTAAACCAATTTGAAGTCATTGCACACGCATCATAAAGTAGTGTTCGATTAGGCGTGCAAACTGCGAAAAGCTTCACACACGCACTCATTATTATTATTTTGTTTTTGTTTTGTTAATTTTATTAACGCGTTTTTCACATGAAATGCAATTTTATTATTATATTCCCACTTTGACCAAGAAAATATATTAAGTGAATACAAGTGCGTCAAAAAGCATCAGTTTGTTTCTTGGCATCCAAGGACGGACTTAGTCATATATCAGTAATAAGGCGATGCAACAAGAGTTTGGCTGAGACTTACTTTTAGACATCCGAGACGACATTCTAATTTTTAGACTGAGACTTTACGAGGTGGTTTCGGCATAAAAACAGATCATAGACTATAGAAATTCTGAGGTAGTCAAGGACGAAACCGAGACGAGACTGAAATTTTTCAATTTAGCAAAGACTTCAAAAGTTTGGTCTCGGTATTGTCTCGTGGCTAGCTCTAGTTCTTCACTTTTAATTTCGTTTTTGAGCTTCCTGTAAATTTCTTTACATTTTTCGTTTTAGGGGCCCCATTGTAAATCTTTTCAAATTTTGCATTTAAACTTTTAAATTACGCCACAAATATCTACTCACATAGGTTTTTTCACTTGAATCACTCTGAAAACAATTAAAGTTTTAGGGCTGTAACTTTTTTTTTCAAACTCTTCAATTTTTCAAAAAACTATCTACTTCGGAATGTTTTTTTTACTTAAATCGTTCTGGAAACATTAATAGTTCTCGGCCCCCATTGAAACTTCCTTTCATCACAAATCCAGCCCTGAAGATGGTCGTAAATCTTGATCATCACTTTCCAAGTTGGTTTATTTATACCATGCCGTATAGCAAAGCATCAACAAAAAAAAAAAAAACATTGAAACCCTGAGTGCACTTGCGCGAAATCGAGTCACGCACTTTTTAATGTCATGTTCGCAACATGATATTAAGAAAATTATACACACACATAATTTAATCGATGCGATGTGATGCGTGTTTTTTTTCTGCTGCAGTTTTTCTGCACCAGTCCGCTTAATTATATACACAAAACAACAACGGGTACGGGGGGAATGAGTTCCATCAACATCAACCTCAAGTCAAGCTATATTGATGCAATCACTCATATTAGTTATTATAACGTTTTCTTATGTTCAAACTTGTAGCAAGGAAGAAGCGTGCACCAGCATCATCATCATCAACATCAACTTCCACATCACGGTCGTCAAAAAATGCAGTTGAACGAACCCTTATCGTTGGAGCAAAAGCTAGATACTCGTATTTTACTACCGCTTTTCAAAATGCCTTCAACATAATATTATATTTAATTTAATTTTTTTTTTTTTCTGAAAAGTGCTACTTCATGTTTGGCCCCATGTCACGGTGCATAATTTTATGAAATTTAAATTCATTGCTTACGCCACACAACCACAATTCTTTTCAAAAGGGATGTTATTATACTTGGTTCATGTTATAAAGCAATTTACACGACTTAAAAAAAAAACACAAGATGATTTAGGGCCGGTCCAATTTAAGTTAAGGCAAAAGTGATGAAAATGTCTGCTTTATGAGACAACTTGTACACATAATAATTGCAAGGCAAAAAAAAACACAATCTAAAGTAACAGAACTTGTGGACTTTTAAAAAGGCAGCGCTGGTTGCATGCCTCAAATAATTAAATAATTGCAGTTATTTTGTCCAAGCAGATGATCAGAATATCCAATGGCCACGAATCGGTTCTTTTTCAGGACAATGTAGTCATCAGGAATTAAAATTGATTGAAAGGTTCGAAGACATTTTCGTGTTGCCGAACAAATTAATTGGGTAATTCTTTCGAAGAAATTCTTCTTAAAACAAGGATTGTAAATTTCGATATGAATTAGTCAACAAATTGAAGGATTGTAATTCCAAAAAAATTGAAATAATTTAACAAAGCCATACATAGAACCTGCTACGAATATGAAGAAAATAATATTGTTTCGAACAGTTCTCAGTGGCGTAACGAGGGTTCGAGATGTGGGCGGATGACTTTCAATGAAATGCCGATTTATTTTAGGAACTTGCCGTATGTATAGATTTAGCATTTTTCGGATGAAACTCAAAATATGGGAAAAGAAAAAATAGATTTTTTGCGAGTGGAATGACATTCCGGCGGAACTCCTGATGGGGCTGATTGATTTCGGCTTGTTTTCAAATATGTTTTTCAAACGAGCAAAATATCAATTTTTTTTATTACATCCAATATATTTCACAAATCAGTTGATGGAGCGTTCGCTTTTTCAAAATCGAGTCAATCAAACAGAGTTTGTCAAATATAAAGGGTGTCTCAACAAGAACGCAAGATTTAAATTTGGCGCCATTCGAAGTGTCGTTGTTTGACATTTGAACAATTATAATTGTTTGTTAGTAGAAGGTATAATGTTAATAAAAATAGAGCGCTACACGAATGAACAACGCATTCTTATTGTGAAATTGTTTTACCAAAATGGTGAAAGTTTTGCGGCTACAGTTCGCAAATTGAGATCAATTTGGGATTACAATAATGCTCCAAAAGAGTCAACTGTAAAGCGATTAATGGAAAAATTTGCTGAAACTGGGTCTGTCACTGATGTAAAGACAACTTCGACAAGGTCGATCGACCGAAAATATTGCAGCAGTACGTCGGTCAAACTTCATCCACCTCAATTCGACACATTTGGTGTTTCCAAATCCACTATGCAGCGAATTTTGACGAAAGATTTGCATCTTCATGCACACAAAGTTCAATTGACTCAGGAACTGAAGCCAGCTGACCATGCACAGCGAAGGGAGTTCGTTAATTGGGTATTGGAGAGACAACATCTTTAGTGACGAGGCCCATTTCCATCTTGATGGCTTCGTCAATAGGCAGAATTGTCGCATTTGGGACGGGGAAAATCCTCGAGTGATTCACGAGAAGCAAATGCATCCTCAACGTGTCACTGTGTGGTGTGAATTTTGCGCTGGAGGAATCATTGGACCTTTTTTTTATGAAAATGAGTCGGGTCAAGCGCAAACAGTCAATGGTGCTCGGTATCGTGAAATAATAACCAATTTTTTCGTGCCTAGAATTGAAGAAATGAATGTTTGGGGATGTGGTTTCAACAAGATGGCGCCACATCTCATACAGCCAGAGAAACGACGACTCAAGCCTTAAAAGAGGAAATTGGATACTGCATTAATGAAATACCCGATGTGTTGTTCCATCATAACCTCATCCTGTCTATTTAACGATATAATAAAGAATTCGCGATTTTTTTTTAAATATCTGCGTTTTATTTAAGAATGTTATTTTAGAATGTGAACGCCCGCCTTATGTATTAAGGGGGGTTGACATTCGTTAATATATATTACACACATTTTTTTTATTGCTTGAACTAATAAATCTATAGCTTCGTGAATTAGCCGACTCTTGAAAAGCCCCTGACAGTTCTTCTCTTTAAAAAAAAAATGTACTTTTCACGTCAGATTTTGAAGTGATTTCGTCGGCTTAGTGTGAAAACCTGTTTACTTTCTTTTTGCAGATTTTACAAGTTGAAGATGGAGAAATAAGTAATATTTAATTTCCTTCAAATAATCTTCTAAAATGTTCATCTTTTTATAAAATCAAATTCTTCCTTTTATAAAGTCCCAATCAAAAATAGAAAATCAATCCTTGTTTATGTGCAACCTGTCAAAATTTTTCCTTTTTTACTTTTGCGGAAAAATTTTACGAATGTAAAAAAAATTGGCAAAAGTTGATTGTAATTAAAAAATGTAAAATTAGAAGTATAATTCAGAGGTTTACGCTTAAAACTGATGATATTATATTTTTAGGCTTTGGATTTCCTAGATCTTGGGGTTTTTGATATCGTGAAAATTTTTACGTTTCTTTTTGTCTTAGAGGATTTTGTTTTATTTTTATTTTGGATTTTCATGATTTTGAAATTTTGTTTTATTTCTTTTACAGGATTTTGTTTTATTTATACTTAAAGAAAAATATTTGTTTTTTTTTTTGGTTTTGGAGTGCATGTATTTTTTGTTTCTGTTTTGGATATCCTGATATTTGGTATTTTGAGTTTTTTGTATTTTATATTATGAATTTTGTGATTCTTGATTTGGGGTTTTCATGATTTTGCTTTGATTTTGTGGAAGTTGTTTGTTTTTTAATTTTATGGATTTTAATCTTTTTGTTGTAAACATTTGGTTATGTTTTTATTTTGAGACTTTAATTGAAGCTTTTAAATTTTGGTTTTATTTAGTGGTCTTGAATTTCGGTGTATCATTGATTTTGGTTTTGATTTATTATTATTTGTCTTTAAAAAAATGATTTTTTTTCCTTTTTAAGCTTTTAGTTTTTGATTGATGATGTGGGCTCTGGGCTCTTGTCCCTTTTTCAGAATTTTATTTTAGGATTATTTCTTGATTTTTAATTTTTTAAATTGTATTTTATGCTGTTTTCTTGATTACCAGATTTTTGTTTTTATTTTAACATTAATTTTCATTTTTTGTGGTTTTTGTTATTTCTTCTATTTTTGTATCATTTTGACCATTTGGAGTTTTTGCTTTTCTATTTTTTTGTTCTGTACTGTAAGTAGTACATCATATTTGATTTTTTCTTCTTTCTAGATTTTTTTTTAGGTTTGTCAGCTTTCTCGAATCTTGGCTATTTTTTGTTTTGGAATTTTCAGGATTTTTTTTTTAATGTCCATTTTCGGTATATTTTTTCATGATTTTCATTCTAAATCTATTCTGGAAGATTTCTTTTATTTTGATTTAATTTTTCTGTTTTCTAAGGGGTTTTGCTTTAATTGTTTTTGGATATTCCGACAATTTTGGGTTTCGAGCTTATTTTAAAACTTCTCGGCATTTTGGGTTTTCTTGATTTTAATTTTGTAGAAATCTGTTTTTTTTGCGATTTTTAGTTTTTATGATTCTAAATTTTTGTGGAATTTTTCTGCTTTTAGTCTTACACAGGAATTGTTTTATTAAATTTTTTGAATTTTTGGTACTTCTGGATTTTGCCCTTCCTGTTTTTGGTTTTCTTAAATAAAATTAAACATTTTATTAATTTTTCCAGTTGTATAAGCCTTAAGTTATTTCTCTTAAAACAAAATCATAAAGTTCAAAGAATTAAAAATTAAAAATCATCTCCCATTTTTTGAAGTTAAATGCTTCACTGGTTTTTGTAGATTTACTTAAATATCAAAAGGTTACTTTCCTACACACCTTTTTCCTCACTTCACGAACCTTTACTCTATCTTCATCCGACTCAACACATCATCACAATTCACCAGACTCACCAAAGTTAAAGATAAAATGTGAAAAAGCAATTTTCCGCTGCCAAAAAATTCACACACAGTCATAATGATGATGATGATGATTCTGAAGATCATAATGATGATGAGTGCGTGAGGGCATATCCTGTTAAGTGGCATATTGCAAAACAACCTCTGACAGGATTTACGATATGATCCCTCTTCAACATTTTCTAGCCAATTCATTCACCGAAAATTATATCCTCTCTGTTGAAAGGTATGTCCTGTTAAGGACATAAGCAAAGCATACACATATTCAAAGCATAGGCATATTACGTGGGGGGGGGGGGGATGATGGGTGGAATATATGTTTCATGATTCGAATATACTGTGTATAACATCCCTCACAGGCATTTATGGCCCTTTTTCGCTGCATTATTGAAATCATCATGCTTCAGAAATTCCCGATGTGAAAATATTCTGTGAGAGATGTGATGTTCTCGGCATATAACCTACCTACCTGCCCTCTGGCGTCAATGTCATAACCACCGTACAAATGTGAAAATATACACAAATGAACATTGGCTAGCTGCTGCTATCAGGGACATGAGCATGAGTAGAAGCAGACAAGCGCCACGAGAATGCTTCTGAAAAGGACAATTTATGCAAAGCAACGAACTTTCAAGAATATTCGCTTCTATACTACGGCTCTGCTGTCCATTCTTTCCAAAGAAAAAAAAAAAAAAAAAGCTTGCCATATTATACCAGCAGAAAGACTGTTTGGCATCAGCCAGCAGCAGTGCGGCAAAGTGGAAATAAAAGGACGTCAGTAAAATACTAATAGACTTCCAGTACACATCCTTCTTATTCAGCTCTGAGCAGGCTGAACGAGCCTCTGAGCCCGTAGTTATTCCGTATATTGTGTGTGTCGACAAATATGTATCTACACAAAAAGAGTGTTCCTGTTCATTCCTTTTTATGTGCTTAAAGGTAGCAGCGCATAGAGCCAAATCTAAGGTCGACTGAATCGAAACGAACAGCAAGCAAATAAGGCACAAAAGGTTTGCTTGTTTCTGAGCTTGAACAAAGTGGTGGGGCGGATGAGGAAGGAATATTGCTCGCTCGTCCTGGCATGACGGCGGCGGCGGGCGGGCGTCCCGTGTTTCCTCTGTGCTTTTGATTGTGTGGTGGTGGGCTCATAAAACAAATCCAAGCACAACCAGCCGACAGTTAATTCCGCGAAAACGGAAATTACAATTCATGCCCTTTGGCGGGATTATTATCGGATCAAATTAGTGTCTGAATGTTAGCAGTTTTTTTGTTTTGTGGATTTCTTTTGTTCTGTTGGGTCAAGTGTTGTATATGGTTGGGAGAGAAAGGTTGTTTGTTTTTTGTTTGTTTGCTGAATTAAATATTTAGGAACAGTGAGGGGAGATAAAAAGTCTCGTTTTTGGCCTACGGTGGATAAGAACATATGAATTTCAGTTCATTTGTGGTGTTTGTGTTGTGGTTGAGTAAAAAAAAGTTTAGTTTTGAAGAAAAAAGTTATTTTGAGCTTTTTTTTTTTAAGAGAAGAAAAGATAAATAAAAATGCACTTGAAATTGAAATAAGTCCCAAAAAGTTAGGTCAAAAGTTCAGTGATTTCTAAACCTCGAGAACTGAATTAGATTAAACTCCCGATTATACCACCTACAATAAAACCCGTTCTAACGATCTTCTTTGCAGGTCCAGCAAAGACATAGCCAGGGTCGTTGCGGTATGTAACGGACACTGGCCTATAGGAGAACATGCAGCGAAGTTGGGCATTCCGCACAACACTTTTTGCCGTAGTTGTGGCGACTAACTTGAAAGGGAAACAGTAATCCATTTCGTCTGCAAATGTCCTGCCTTGGCTCAAAAGAGAATGCAATCCTTTGGAAGGGTATTCTTTATCGACCTCGCCGAGCTATCTGAAATGAAGATCACAGATCTGATCTTTTTTCTCAACGAGACCAAATGGCTCTAGCAAAGTCCGCTGTTAATCGGACTATAAATCTTTCGACTTCAATCACAGGTCAAACGAGTTATGGTATCAAAACGGCGCATTTGATCGGCGGTAAGATTCACAGACTAAAACATTTAAAAATTATGTTACATTCCTAAATTTTAAAAATTCTGAGCAATTAAAAATCCCAAATAGTAACCAGAAAATCCGAAATTTTCAGAAACCGACGAAAACTCATGTCAAATTTTTAATGCTCAAATTTAATCTCCACTCGTTAATCGCCACTACTAATCTTACAGGAAACTTAAAATCCCAAAAATCCAAAATCTTAAATCCCGCAATCAAAATCCCATAATGTTAAATTATAGGGCCAAATTTGAGGAACTTAAATTTCAGAAACCAAAGATACCTATGGAAAATCTTTTCTTTAAATATTTCCCCCAAAAAAGTCGATTCCCGAAAAATCATGACATAACATATAAAAATCAAGATCGTCAAAAATCCAAAGTTCAAAAAAAAAAAATTCCAAATTTTAAAATGTTATATCAAGGAACTCGGGAACCGAAGTTTTAAAAACCTTAAAAGTAGAAAAAACCTTATACTCGAAGTCTAAATCCCAAAAAATTAAATCATTATTTCAGAAGCCCAAATACTGAAGACATGAGAGAAATCAAAATTTAGAAAAAAATCTATAAAAAAAAACATCAATTCCCAAAAACCTTAAATGCAAAAAAACGACCTGAAATTAAATTTCTAAAAACAAATCAAAAATGTTAAGTAGTAATGTATTAAGTTAAACAAGTTTAAAATGCACTCATTAATTTTGGCCCTTCTGTGCATATTTTTCAAAATTTCATTTGATATACATAAATCGAAACAAACTTCCGCCACATTTCCATTCCACACAATAATTCATCCCTTCCTTATGGACCCAACATAATTTGTTCCCCAATTAAAAAAGAAAAAAAAAGCCTAAGGCCATAACACAAATTTAAATGAAAAACAACAAACCGTCATCAGTGGGGAATTCATCGTCCTGTCAATTGCATGAGACAACCTTTTTTTTTTGTTTGGTACCTAGTTGGTATATCTACAACTAAGCCCATTTCCCATTTCAAACTGTCAGAAATATGGCATTTTACTGCAAAAAAGAAAATACCTTCAGGGTTTGAGGTTTTTGTTGCTTCGCAAAAATCGCACCCTTGCTAAACTTTATATATTTTTGCTGGATTGAGGAGGGGATTTTTTTCAGCAGAACTCTACGTAGCCCTAAGGCGCTTTTATTCCCAACTCTAAACTTCAACCCATTTAGATATAGAGAGAAAGAGAGAGAAGGATTCGTATAGAGAAAATGTGACAGACAGGAGGACAGCCTAAGTAATCAACTGACAAGCTGGATGATGAAATTTCCAAAATCCCTACTTGTTACTCTGTGACAGATACACAAATTGAATAGATGATGTTGTTGATGCTCTGTCATCAGTGTGGCACGTCACCAGTGAGATAGGATGAGAGTGACGTTAAGCCCACCGAATTTCATATGCCAATATTGTTATGTGAGTGGAGGGAGATTAAGTGTGCCTTTGGGCGTTTATTCTCCTCCAACCATCTCAAGAAAGTAACCCTTTTTGTAAATGTACTCGTAGATGGTGTGGAAGGTACGAGTAAAATTTAATTTAATGACATTACCATATATCATCGAAGAAGAAATCAATTTTATTTCAACAACTATACAAACAAATTCAATTATCTTGTAAAGTCACCACATTTGAAGCACTTGCAGTCGGTCGGCTCACGCAAAAGGACATCCATTTTGCCCATTTCAGGATCATTCAATCGAGTGCCATCGGGATCATAGCAATGGTTGAGGGTGATTACTTTCTCCTTCAAATAGCTTTCACGACAGCAATAGCACTCCTGTGTGTTGAGAGGATAGCGAGAGGGGAGGGGGGATAGAAAAATCAATTAATATCAATACTTGAATTTGTGCACGTTACGTACCTTCAAAAAGCCCGTAGGCGTGATTACAGATGGCTGCACTTGACTGTTGCACAAGCCCTCGCATTTATTGACCATTATGTCAGCATTGCAAGTCCGCTGCATCCTACCGAGCTCATCGAATTCCTCTTTGATGATATGGATTTCCGACTGAAGGGTTTCGCAATTTTCGTCGCCATTGCCGTGGGCTGAATAACGTAAACTTCGTCCAAATTGTGGCAGCGTGCAGAGAAGGAAAATGGCCACGTTTCGGATAAAAATTAAACTCTTAACCATGTTTTTTTATTTAATCAATTTTTTTTTTTATAATTTAAGCCCCACGATGATAATAACTGACCACAATCGAACAATGGCGGCGACGGCGAACGGGCGTTTGATAAAGCAATTGTCGATGGCAGCGATCAAAGTGTTACTGCAGGACTTCTGTTCGGCCCTAAACACTTTTATATAGCTTACCGTCTAGGCAATAATGCAATTACGCTTTTTTCGCTAAGAGGAAATTGTGTGTGTTAACAGCGGGATTTCAATTGAGTTTCAAACAGTGTTTGTTGTTTGAATTATGTTCGATAAATATTGGGTTTCTATGTTCAACACAATTAATAGGAGTTAAATGTTTGGTTAGCTAGAAGAGTGGGATTTATCGATAACGCTTTCGATTTTGTAGCTTATTAATGGAATAAGTGAAAATATACATACTCGTGTATAGTTTCTCACTCAAAATAGGTCATGAACTTGAATTGAAATTATATCTGTACTGTTTGGTATTAACATGATAACTCCATAAACAAAATCTCCTTTTTCGCCCACTTAACACTCAGCATAATGGGTGGACGGACAATGGACATGCATGTAACACTGCAAACAAATTAGTGATTCCATTATTTTTTATAGTAATTTTACAACGTTTGCATTAAAATTAAAACGCCTCACCTTTATACCACAAATATCATATAATCCATTCGACAGAATACCCATCTCAAATTTATGATTAGAACGGAATGATGAATGAACAAATGGAGCGTCTGTAAGTATTAGCCATATATAATTAAACAAAGCCACAGCAAGGCACTAAAAACTTTGCTACAATTTGTCTTCTTTAAGACTTGTAGCAACTATATGATTCACAGTTGCATTTGTAACTCAAAATTATATAGAATCTCGATGTATTCGAGAAATTATGCGTCAAGACAAGGTGTAATGGTCATCTTCTGATGAGCCCAGCCATTACACCGGGGCGAAACGCATAATATGAACACAAAAAGCTGGTTTATATATATATACATATATAAATATATTATTTATATATATATATAATCATATATTTAATATTCATGATTTTAAATCATAATAATTATAAATTAGCCATATCTTCGGTATGTAATTTGTCGAATTCGCTGATTAACGAAGTTCATTCATTCTCTGTCACTTTCGTCTATGATTGGTGAATTTTTCGGGTGCAGAATAATCTGTGTTCGGGCGTGATTAACTCTGGCTCCAGTTGTGATTGGCAAACTCGTCCATAACCTGATAACTCTGACTGTGACTAGTGGTTTTGTCCCTAAATTTTCAAACTCATCTATGATAAAAGGATTCAACCATGGTTTGCCGGATTTGTCCATAATTTCCCGGATTCGTTAGTGTTTGACCAGATTCACCAGTGATTTGCTGGGTTAGTCTGTGATTTGACAGATTCGTCCGTAATCTGCCATACCCGAATGTAGGTGCAGGATTCGACGGTAATTTATAGGACTCATCTGTGATAAGCGGACTTTTTGGGATTTGTTGGGTTTGACCGCAATATCTCACTATTAGTTTGTGATTTGCCCATGAATTGGCAGGATCATTAGTGATTTGCCACATTCACCCGTGGTTTCCAGGCTCCCGCTGTATTTATTGGTATTCGTTAATAATTTGCCCTAGTCTTTTGTGATGTGGCACGTTCGCTATTGACTTGCGGGATTCACCCGTGATTTCCCAGCTTCCACTGTATTTAATGGACTCGTACTCAATTTATCGGTGATTTGCTGTATTCTTTCGTGCTTTCCAGATTAACCAGATTCGTTTGTGATTTCACAGAACTCGTCCGTGATTTGACAGATTCGTCCGTGATCTGCCATACCCGAATTTAGGTGAAGGATTCGACATCAATTTATCGGACTCATCTATGATAAGCGAACTTGTTGGGTTTAACCGCAATATCTCGCTATTAGTTCGTGATTTGCCCATGAATTGGCAGGTCCACCAGTGATTTGCGACATTCACCCGTGGTTTCCAGCCTTCCGCTGTATTTATTGGTATTCGTTAATAATTTGCCCTAGTCTTTTGTGATGTGGCACGTTCGCTATTGATTTGCGGGATTCACCCGTGATTTTCCAACTTCCACTTTATTAAATGGATTCGTAATTAATTTATCGGTGATTTGCCGCATTCTTCGGTGCTTTCTAGATTAACTACATTCGTTTGCGATTTCGCAGAACTCGACTGTGATTTACCAGATTCAGATTCGTTCGTTCAGTTAGGTCTATTATAGTTGGCCCGTTTGCAGATGTCTAAAGTGAAATTACCAAGGTTAACTAACAGTTTATTACAAACAAAAATGCACAAAACAATGAAATCCGCGGACATCATCATCATTTTTTTTTTCAAGCTGATCTCACCTGGTCGGTCAACCATTAACAACACTTCTTCTTGTTCTTCTTCAACCCGTAATCATACCAAACCAAACGATAATAGAATCAAACGACATGCGAATGAATAAAGAAAATTTACTCTTACGCTTATCTTTGGAGTCGTGGAGTCGTTTCGTTGGCCCGCCCAATTCGCCCAATGATTTGATACTGATGACGGGTGATGAGGATGCACGGTAAATGTGTGTGCATCGTCCTGAGCTGTTATTATGCGCGTCCAAAAGCCATTAGCGTATGATCAACTCCCTTTCATTATTTGGGAGGATCCATCGGTCAGTTATTTTTTTTTTTTTTTTTGCTCTTGAGATACACACAGGTTACAGCTTACAGGTACCCCCTAGACAGCTCAGCAATCATCTGTCTGCCGGGCCACTAACTATCTCGTTCCGACCAGGTCCCGACCTCCTTTTTTCGTGTTTCCTGCTTCTTTGCGTCCGCGCCTATTTTTTTTTTTTGTGTTGTTGGTGTTGTTGCGCCTTTCTTCGAGTTGAGTTGGCAAAAAAAGGGTGTAGCTACATTTCCAAAAAGTAATCATCTTAATAACAGTGTTTGGCATACATACAATTTTGATCGTTGGATTTCGCCATTCTGTCTCCATATCATCATCAGCAGCGGCAGGAGTCCTATGGTATAGTATAGGGACTCTTGTGGAGGTATTTGATCATTTATTTTCCTGGCGATGCCAAGCGAAGCCGATGGCATTGCGTCGGCGCGCAGGAGTTGACGAACGTGAGATGTTGTTGGGATATGATGATGATGACGATGACGGGGCCAAGACAATGATGACGGGAATAAGGATGATGCTGGCTGGCTTTGGCTGATGATGATGATGATGGGTGGTGGTGAATGGTAAATGGTGTTTAGGTTGATTCGATGGTGCCAGAGTGATGATGATCGTCAGTAGTTGTTGTTTTCTACGAGAAGAGAACAAAGTAATCTTCACCTTGAATTTTTGTAAGCACATCATTTTGCCGCCGCCGCCGCCGCCATCGCCACTGCCTCCGGTGAGTGATTTTGTTCTTTTAAATGAAGAATGATAGGTGATGGTAATAAAATTGATGAGTGTACACACATAAATTAGTGTGCCATAGGAGAAAACTGCTTTTGATGCACCACACAATTTATTTATAATATGGATGCCATATTGACGGTGGTGGCCGCCAACGTTATTTAATGATGATTGACGGGTTATTTTTTTATAAACAAAAAAAAAAAAAACAATAGCAGAAAAGGGGAAGGTTTAAGCATTTTTTTTTTGTTGTTGATTACTTTGTCCCGATTTCGCTAAAAAGTATAATTTTGGTTTGGATTGAGTTAAGATTTATAAAGCGACCTTGTTTCAAGTTTTTAATAATATGTATATTTTTTTTTGACGTAAAATTTCACTTTCTGACAAAAAATAGCTATAACTTTTAAGTACTTAAAATTTTTTATACCTTACATAAGGGTGACCTAGAATTTTCTTTTTGTATTTGGTTTTGATTTTATCTGAGAATTAAATTGTTCTGTGCTTTAAAAATTTTAAGGTTGAAAATTTTTCCTAAGTTGGGCATAAAATTTCAAGAAAATTTTGATAAATCCAAAAGCAATTCAGTCTAACAAAATTTTGGAAAAATTCAAATTTCTCTATTTGAAGCATCTTAAAAAAAAACTTGTCCACAGTTTAATTTCAGACCGCTAGGACTGCAAAACGAATTAACCTAATAAGCTCGTCAATATCTACTTCATTTCGTAAACAAATATATCTAATACAAGTTGTTTTTCAAAAACAACCTTCTTAGGAGTTATTGAATAAAATCGGAAATTCAAGATGGCGGATTTGTTTCTACCCTCGCCGCGCCGACCAAAAAACTTGGTTTTTATATAGAAAATATATTTCTCCACGTAACTTAACAACATGCACTCAAAAACAAAGAAAATAATGAATTTGTTTTCAAAATATTTAATTTTCAAGAAAACCAAAGATTATTTTCAATCTGTACAAAAATCTAGCATAGTATAAACATTTTTTTGTCGACAATAAAGTTTCTAGAACTAATACTCATGTACAATTCTTTCCCAATAAAATTCCAAGAAATTTAAGAACCAAAAAAAAAATAAGCGAAAAAAAATCAAAAAAATGTAAATTTTTTTTTTTGTAAACATCAGATTGGCCAATATGTATGCATTTTGAATAGGTTCAATTAATTATGTCTCACAGCCACTAAAATCCAAGTCCATATAAATTACTGTCTCTAGAAACATGGCACATTATTTACTGTCATTTCCATGAAATATCTTCTAAGCATATCCGGACAACTGTTGGCACATGTCATGTTGTTTGAATTTGTCGCCCGCTATATACATGCATTGCCACTGGGATACATTGCGTTGTGTCGTCCGTCGCGTTGCGTCGCACCGTGTCGTGTCACATACACAGTAGGTTATTTTAAAATGAAACATGGCGTGAATATGAATAAAAATAAAAGTTTGTTGTTCTTAAACAAAGTTTGCAGTTAAGTTTTCTTTTGTTGATACATTTAAGGAATTGCATTAAGAAAATAGAAAAAACTTTTGAACCCAGATTAAAGTTACTGCAAAGTTAACTCACCATATATGTTGATTTAAGCCTGGATTAACTTTAAGTTTTGTTTGTTTCTTTATTTTACGAGTTCCTTACGCCTTTCTGCTTTCATCCACGACTTAAAAGTATCTTTTGGAGTCAGCTATTTATCACTTTATTTGCTGGATTAAGTAACTCTCTTTTAACTCAGCACTAAAAAACGGGAATATTTTTCTGAATATCTATTAATCCAACGAAAATAATCTCTTAATAGTTTTTATTAACAAAAAAATACACATAGAATTTTACCAACTAAAACTAAGTTCATTAATTTTATTCAAAAATAATTTAAAAATTCCTTTTAATTGCCTACCAATTTTTTTCACTAACTTCCCCACTGTATGTCGTATGTTTTCTTCAACGATGTTGCTGCAATGCCTTTTCCTTTCATGAAATTTAAACGTAATAAAAACAAAACAAAAAATCTATTTCCGTCAAAAATAAATAAATTGGCCTGCCAAGCTTATGCCCCAATGAATTGCAATTAATATCTCATTCATTTTATCAAAATAAGAAAACGCCACCACTGTGGTGGTACCGCGAGCCGCCGATACCTTTAGTTCAAAAAATTCACCAAAAATGAAATTCAATATTAATCGATGTAAGTTTACCATACCAGCGCAGAGCAGCACCGCCGCCGCCGCGGCGATGACATTGACAAATTTCGTTGAATAAATTATATATTTGATTAAGAGAAGAAAATAAATCAATTAATTAACCAAACACCAAAAATTTATCATGATATTTTTGGTGGTTGTTAGTACGACTACGAGTACCTATAACTCCAACCTCATTTTAGAAGATAGATAAAATTTCATAAAATTCTATTCATTTAATAAGATTTTTTTGTTTTTCTTAATTTTTTCTCTTTTTTAACTTTAAAATGATATAATTTATTATTATTAATTTGTTGAATAAAATATTTTGAATGTCGCAATTATTTTTTTTTGTCTTGCCTTGATTTTGATTTATTGATTCTTTTATTATTGACAACGGATTCATATTTCATTTCATTTGATTAACTATGTTTCCAAATGGAATCGATGATAACTTCTGCTGCTGTGTTGTTGGTGAAATATATTTTTGGGTTAGATAGGAACAGAGGGGCAATGACTAATGACATGTCTTTAGAGTATACATTTTGTAAAATCATAAATTATATTTTAATATCGATAGATTTTTCAAAATCATTTGACTGGTGACAGTTGTTTAGATAATTGGTTATTATTTGAAAAGACAACGGTAGTTAATTTTAATTTAAGACCACAGTTGAAATGAACATTTTTGAAAAATTATAATAAGTGAAATTTTTTGTTTGATCATTTTTCGTTAGGTCATTATAGTTAAATTTTTAGTTTTAAGGATGTTCAAAGTTGAGTGGCATCTTAAATTTTTAGCAAATCGATTTTTTATTAAATAACTTTATTCTCAATTTTTACAGGACTCAATATGAGTAACTTTATTTGGCCATCTTTGGTTCAGAAAAATTTGTTTTAATTTTTCAACGTTAAAATAAAACAACAACAACAATAATATCATATTAATTGAAAAACTTTTTTCTGTCACCAGGATTTGAACCGAGGCTATGAGTCATTCGGAGCCAGTGCACTGCACAACTTACTGCGCTGCTAGCACCCATCGTCTGGTAGTCCTATTTTTCGTTATTAATCAATTGAAATGACAGACTTTTGAATTATTTAAAGCTCACACAAGTTTGTTGTTTTCAAATTGTTTTCTTGTATCTTTTTAAAAAGTTAGGTTAAATCAACTTTCGGGCACCGTCAAATAAAAAAAAAAGTAGTTACGTATACGCCACAGTGAACAATTTATTTGCAATTTTAGTTTTCAACCAGCATTTAAATACAACAGAGATGCGAGCATTTGAGCTGCTTAATACTTAATTTGTATTAAAAATATAATTTTCGAACAATTTTCTTTAATATACTTGACAGTACTTGAACCAAACAATTCATTCACGTTTCAGTATCTTTTGGGTTGCTTTTACCTCTTCTCAGTCTCGTGGCGAGCTCTATTTGTATGCGTTGGTGTTCGATCCTTGGGAATTTGGAATCAAAAATCCTTCAAAACATTTCGGTTGAATAATGTCTTCATTTTAATTTATACTAACTCACGAATTGTCCATCTTTTCACACTTTCAAAAGTAACGAAATTTCTTGCGATACGAGTACCTACCTAAAAAAAACACAATTTGACAACTTGACAAGGCTATACACAAAAAGGGAAGAAACATTTGACCCTATTGTTCGAGCTAAATAAATGACCAACCACCCACCGACCCGACCTACCCACTAGATTGTGTTAGACCTCAAATGGTATGTACAATGTACATTAAATGATATGATCTGTTGCTTCGTGTTATCCTCTTTTTATTTGTACACCTTACAACACCAAGGTAGCTAGCTATAGGTCTCATCCTCTGCTGTATATTTCTCTGATACTGACACCACCCAAAAAAGCAACGCTACCTAGACCCACCCTGTCCTCACTCACCGTGTACATTATACACCAAATACGTACGAAGGAAAGTCTCGGAGAGAAAAAGTCAGACGAGGTCGAGTTGAGGTTGCTGTTTTTTTTTCTTTTTGGTGAATAAAGTTTCACCCTCTTGTTGTTTGAGGGTGGGTTGTGGGCGGATTGGATACAGTAATACTTTCATTCTTAATTTAAAAATGGCGGACGGTAGCAAACCAAGAGAGACAGAGAGAATGAGTTTACAAAAAAAACTTAACATTAACCACACAAATACGAGAAGCACTTTGTTGTTGATACACATGATGCAGAGAAGAAAATCAAGTTTCCATAAAAAAAAAACAAAGAGAAACTTTGGGAGAGCATTTCAATGCAATAAGTTCAAATATTTAAGAAAAGCCTTATCCCAAGTCCCAACTGAATATTGAACAGCTGATGATGACAATGAGCAAGATATAGAGAGAGTAAAAGAGAACAAGTTTTCATACAAACATCAACATCAAATAAATAAAAGAACAGCTGATTCTATTCTGATATGGTATTTGTGCAAAATGTAAAAAATTAAATCATTCATTCAGAGAGATAAAAAGAGAAAATGGAAAAAACCACTTAACAAGTTGTTTTGGTGTTGTTTTTAAACAAAGGAAAATTCAAGTGTTGCCAATTTGTTGTGAATTGTGTAATTGAAACTTAAGTGTACAGCTCTTCTATTTTCGTCGTATTGACAGTTAAACAAAAATTGGAAATTATTTTTTGTTGCTATCAAGAAAGTTTGAAATATACTGTAACACAGTGAAAAATCACTCACATATAAAGTGACCTATGTATGTACACTGAGTTACAAAAAATGTGGCGCACCTTGAAATTTGGCAATAATTTCTAATACATTAAAAAAAAGTTTTTTTTTTAAAACAGTATTGTTTAATAACATTTAACCTAACTAATTCAAATAAAAAATAAAAATGAGAAAAACTTTGAAATAAAACATAAAATAACGAAAATGGGCAAAAACTTCATAACTTAACATTTTAATCTTTTATTATAATTTTTTTTTCCAAACAAGTTTTCGTTACCTTAGTAGTGAATATTGCCTCCCCTTACATCTATCCATGCCTTGGCATACCTTGAATAATGTTTTTTTTTCGATCAGAGCAGATCTCAGGCCAATGATTGCCTCGGGAAGAGCAGGCCGGTGTCTTATAACTTTTTCCAGCAGGTCCTAAACGTGTTCGATGAGATTCATGTCCGGGCTCATGGCAGGCCAAGCCATCACATCGATTTCCACTTCTTCCAAGTAGTCCGTAACGCACCTGGCAACGTGAGGTCTAGCATTGTTGGGCTTCAGCAAGAAGTCTTCACCAATAAATGGTGAGAACGGACCACATATTTCTGATATAATAATCGGAGTTTACCGATCCTTCCACGATGCACAGCTCAATTTTTCCGTGCATTGAAATTCCTCCCGACACCGTGATGGAACCTCCCCAGAAATGTTCCCGCTGAGCAACTGTTGCCGAAGAGTACCTCTCACCTAATCTTTACCACAATCTGCTACGTCCATCTGGTGAGCGTAGACAAAATCTGGTCTCATCAGTCAAGACAACTCTATCCCAGTCGGCGTTCGCCCAACCTTGGTGAAGGCGAGCAAATTCCATCCGACTTCGCAGTTCTTCTTGCTCTCAGGCCATGTAAGTATCACATGGAAAATGGAAAGAGATTATGCAAACGGGCAAACAATATATTGCTAAACTAAAAAATGATAGGAACACATCAAAAAATACGATTGCGCCACTATTTTTGTAACTCAGTGCATTAAGGCTTGAATTAACTGCTTTATACAACGCCCTTGCTATTTTGTAAAGTTAATTTAGCAAAAATTACATATACTATAGAATTTTTTGCTAATTAAAAAAAAAAAAAAAAAATATATAACGTTTTACTCAATAAAAAATTTAATAACACACCATAAAATTTGCTAGCAAAATCTTTTCTAGAAAACCCTCAAATATTTTTTTAAAACATCTTTTTTTTATTACTTTTGAAAATACAGAAAATATAATTTTAAAATCGCAACTAATGTGAAAATAATTATGTTTAATTAAAATACACGCTTCACAATTTGTCCATGTAATTTATATACAAATTTTGTTAAAAAAGTGGCTTTTGGTCCATCCAAAATCCACCACACCAAAAGAAAATATTTTTTTCTTAAATAGTTCGTGCAAGAAATACTACCTAGTTTTATTTATTTCCATTAAAGTAGTTAAAGTCCTAAGACTTCAAGATTGCAATCGTATCAAATTGCAATAATTTTACTGCTTACAACAAACTGTGTACAAAAAAAAACAGTGGCAACACTTAAATTATTTCTATTTGATGAATTTTAAAAGCCCAAAAATCCCCTCAATAAACATGAAAACATCGTAATTCTCGCCTCGCCATGTTGATTTGATGCAATCAAAAAGTAATAAAAGTAAAAACAGAAAAAAAAAACGTAAAGAGAACATCAATCGTGTTTAACCACAAATATCAGAAAAGAGCACCAAATCAAAAGAGAAAACCGCGCGCATTACACACAATTCATACACTCATACAAGTTTACTAAACGCACCACCACGATGAAAGCTATTCGAACTTTTGTTCGCTATACTTTTTAGTCGCATTCAGATACTCTTTGTCGATAGAGCTCGTGTCGTCCGTATGCACCAAGCGAGTGCCTCCTCCTCTTCTCAGCCTAAGCCAAAACACACCACCCTCGCGCAACGTTTTGTTTTCGTCGTCTTGTTCCGGTCTTAACATTAAAACAACATAATCATAAGGGTCGGTTATTTGAATCAAACAATAATTATAATTAACTGATTTTGACTCTCGAGCCTTCTCCTTCTGTTTATCCCTCTTGGATTTGTTAAGGAATACATCAATTCGTCGGTATGATGTTCTGCAAATTATAAAATTTTTAAACAGCAAAAAAATAAAAATATAAATTGTTAAATTAAATATGATTTATTGCTATATTGCATGCGAGATTGAGCAATTATAAAAAAAAAAAAATATTTCAAAGAACTCTTAGCAAATAATAATACAAAATTTTATATCTTTTGCTACTTGTTCGTGTCATCATCATCCTCATCGTCAGATCTGCTATTTCTTTGTGTTTTTTTTTTTTTTTGTTTAATTTCTGTGTGCCGTGAGCCATGATTTATTGGTTTAATTTATTGTGTTATTAATATTTCAATCTTAATCACAAAAAATATACATAAAAATTGATTTTTATCGTCTTTTTACCTTTTAACAAGCTTTTGTGCTAGTGAAACTTTTTCATTATTAATAACAAAACAATAAGTGCTGTTTCGTGTTCAATGCTGATGATAATAATTGCTATTGGAATTACTATCTAGCACATTGGCTTCTTGTTAATAAATTAATAAATTCAACAAAAAAGAAGAAACATACAAAATAAAAAAAAAATAGTTGTAACCAATGCTAGTTACAAATTTTATTTATTGGATTATGCGATACAATCTTGAGGATTACGTGTATTTATTGTCATAACTACGCAAGCAGCCATCATAAATAAATTAACAAAAAAAAAAAACAACAACATAAATAGAGGATACTACTCCTCAATACAAAAGCCAAAGTGGATTTAACAAATTATAATAAAATGCTGACATCCAGCAATCAGTACCTGCGTCCGGATTATCTTACACCGACAACTGTAAGTTGGTTTTATATCTTTAATGATTTGATGACATGTTTTCTTTTTAAATAAATGTTAACTGGTCAAAGAAAATTGTAACTAAACTATGACCCATAAATCTAAGTGCCCGTTGCACAAATATTTGAACTAAGAATCGTTAAGTAAAAACATTTTAAAAGAAACATTTCTGAAGCTACATATCTGTCAAAAGTAAAACTTCTGTTTGTGATCTAATAGAAGTTTTAAAAACGCAATACAAGCTTCTATATCGTTCTTCTTTTGATGGGTAACAAAATTAAAAATGTCTTTAAAGGAATGAGAAACTCTATTAACTGATAAAATAAACTTCGGTAAGAGTTGTAAAAACCTTTAAAAAGAAACATTTCTGTCAAAACTGTAAGCTCTTTAAAACTTCTGTTTGTGATCTACTGAAGTTTTAAAAAGTCAACAGAAGCTTCTATACTCTAGCAAATTCTATAACTTCTGTAATTCTGTAAATAACTGACGGTTCAAGAGAAAAACATCGGTTTGGTTCCGATCTCTTCGCGGGAACCGAAATGAGAATAACTCAAAATTATTCAAGACGAGGACCGATTTTTTTTTTTTTTGACCGAGCTTTGCCGAGTGTTGGGATGTTCTTGTCATAAGAAGAAAATCATTCGAAGATTTTAAAATATAAAATAAATTATTTCTTTGCAAATATTATTGAAAACCTCCTCAACTAACAATTCAACTGTTTTTAGCTTCGAAATAATGATATGCCACAGGTTTCAATTTTTAAAAGGCTTCTATAGAGCTTGCAAATTTATATACGTAGAGGTTAAAGCCTCGATTACAATTAGTAATAAAAAAAACAGAAGTTTAGTAGAGCAGGTATCTTTTTTTCTGATAAACTTTTGTAAATGCAAGGTGGCGGAAAGTAAATCATCCTATCAGTTACAATTTTTTGCAAATGATATAATCTTTTCCCCTTACAGAAAAAAATGTTAAGGTCCAAATAAAGTTTTCCATAAAATCCCCTTTATTGCGTCCTAGTTATAAGAAAAAACTAAATTTATTTCTTTATTAAAAAAAGTAATTCAAAAAAATTGGAAGATTCATTTTGAACCACCTTGTATAAAGTGTCTATAAAACTTGTATTAGTTTACTTTATAGAAGAAGCTATATTTCCCAAACGCCCCCGGATTCAAGGTGTGCATTGTGCAATGCCCATTTTATACAATTTTGAGTAGGAACGGAGACATTCACAAAAATCAGTAAGAAAAGTGGGCAGTAGTTGTATTTTATAAAAAAAAAACCCGGTCATTATAACAAATTCCAAAAATTCCATCCATATCGTTGCTGGCGCTTCCTAATAATCCATGATTAAAGGAAAGTGGGCGTGGCACCGCCCCGCATAGAAATAAGGCATAGATTTAAGTTCTGTATCTACCCACGAAACTCACAAATTTCAGATTGCCCTTTTGTTACTGGTCATTATCTTGAGTCTAAACAAGGGCACAAGAGGACTTCGGTTTGGTAACGTGTGTTACCAAAATTTCATCAATTGGGATAAAAATGTTGTTAATCGAAACCTGTTTAAAAGTTGAGTTCGATAAAAAAAAAACTACTCTACTCGTATCAGCATTGTCTTCAAATCAAAAAATAATTTTTCAATATTCTCTGAACATTTCACATAATGCAAATTCTACAACCTTGACATTTTATCAATAGAGAGATCCTTTTCGTCTGGAACATTCATTAAAATTACATTAAAGACATTCTCCTTGTGTAAGCCATCATTCTCAACAGAATTGCAAAACAAATTCTTACCTTTATATAATCGACCTTTTTTTATTCAAATGTCAACTACATATCAAAAAAAATAAAATGACCAACTCTTTGTGTTGACATGTCATTTTTTCATTTGAAAAAAAAAAGAAAATGTGTCATTTTCCCGTGTGACAACCTATCTTGTATAAATCTATACATACTCGTAACAAACACGATTGAGTGTTAAGATACACACTACAACAACAACGAAAAAAAAAAATATCAACAGCAATTTAATTTTATAGATCAAAAGATAATAATTTAATGCAATACCCACTTATGATTGGTTGACTATAATTAACTAAATGACAGGTTCACTGACAATTAAGGCACGAAGTGTCTATTAAGGTAGCGTATATTGTCGTCAATGTTGTCATTTCGTTTGTCATTGTCATAATATTAAACAAGAAATAACTAAACTGAATAAAAAGTGTTTTATGTTTAAAATGTATAATTAACACACTATACAAAGAATTGAGAGAGCCTGATATTTTGCTTTTAATTCGTGATGAGTTTGTTATGTGTTTGTCGTGATTTACTGTACTTTAAACTAAAATATCTACTGTGGGATATTTTATAATAACAATATTTAAATGCCTGTGTGACCGACATATATTACCGTGAATTTAATTTAAAGTTCTCTGTTGTGTTGAATCAACAAAAAAAATTGTTTAACTCCTAAAATTGAATAAATCGACAGCAAAATTGCAGTTTGACATTTTGTGTGTTCCTTAGAAATCTGAAATTCAAAAATAGGTCCTGTCGGCAGAGGATTTTTTTTTCCAAAAACACCCATCACTAATTTTATGATTAGATAAAAAGATGGATAGGGTTAGAATTTAAAAACAAAATGGCGCTTCTACATAAGTATTGTACGTTGGTCGCCATTTTAATCCTTATTTTGAGAACGGCTCATCGTTAAAGAAATTTGTAAGAACTTTTGATATAAAACTATCCTTTGTATATGAAAAACGAAGTATTTAATATTGCCCCGACCCTTGTGGTGGCGCTGCAAAATCTTAGGTGTAGAATTTGATTTGGGAAGTCCTTAAACATCGGAAATTGGTAATACGAGCAAGAGGAGACTATTATTTGGATGCAACCAATAAATATCGATTAAAGCCTCCACAAAATCTACGCAAAAAATTGAGTAACGCGCCTAAAAGTATACTATTTCTGTTTTTTTTCCATAAGATGAACCATTAAGGTCACATAAGAAAACAACAGGAAAAAGTTCACTTTTAGGCGATTTATCTCTGAAACCATAAATCCTATGAACAAATGTTATGTACAATAAAATGCACGACTATTTAAATATTTTTTGAGAACCAAAAAAAAATTACAAAAACTAGAATGTCATTAGAGACAAATAGGAACAAATAAAAGCCCAAAAAGAAAAGTGTTATCAAAATCTTTAGAGACGTGTTCTAGATAAATATGTACCATTATTTTTGGATCAAAAAAAAAAATAGTTTCCCCTTTAGGGAATCTCCTAAAGTCTGAAGAAAATCCCTCCGTTCTATATCAGCGTATTGTCAGGTCTGATTAATATCTCAAGTTCAATTTTTTTTTACGAATCCTGGCACTTAATAGGTAGTACGTAGGCCTAGCATGCCTGAGGGTTCCGTTTGATTCTCAGTCTCGTTCATATAGAATAGAAATGTTTTTCACGGCATCACTTGTCATGAATAGAGTGCTACTCACCATAGCCATTTGGATTCGACATAAAATTGTAGTTCCCCTCCATTCCTTTAATAACACGCACACAGGAATGGTTGAAAGTTGTAATGTAAGTCACTTAAGCCCTGATCCTTCGCACCACCAAGTTTATTTATTTTTAAAACTACCAAAGGGGTAACCTATAGCGACAAGTGAAAATGAAAGATAATTCAATTTTCAAAGAAATAGTGCTTACAAATTCCGTTCTCGAGATAAGAATTGAAATGCGTTTCTTAAAATGGCGGCAATTTTTGGCTCTGCCTACTGTACTACAGGAACAATTTTAACTCTTAAAGCAAAACTAACTTGCATAAGTAAAGGTTTTAAAAAATTTCTGCCGACTGTTCTGTCTTTAATTTAGACAGCTAACAGCTTGCTTAAATTCCGTTTGTCCTTGTCTAGCAACTTTGAAATAATTTTCTGTTCTGTATGTCATCTAAGGTCAAATTCTTGTTTTGTATTTTCTCTTAATCTCCATCCAGCTGTTAAAACTTTTCAAAACATGACAAAAAAATCCTCAAATCTTTCTTGTTTAATGATAAAACAAATTTAATTTGTCGTCCCCGTCAACGTAACGTAACTCACCCGATGTCAAAAAAGTATTATTATGTTGTTTCTCTTCTTCGTTATACATCTATTTATTTCCTTGTCATCATATATTATAGGATTTATTATTAATTTTCTTAAAACTCTTAATCTATTTCAAAAAAAAAAAAAAAAAAAAAAAAAACTACTTAAAAGAAAAGAAGTTCGCGGCACAGTTCCCCAAAAAATTATTTATTTTTTTCCTATTTATAAACCTGTCACTCTAACCGATTGAGGATGTGCCAACACACTCGTTACATTTTTTTTTGTCATTAAAATCTGACATCTGCACTTAAAATTCTGTCAAGGAAATGCATTTGCAACAATCTCATCAGATACAGAGAGTAAGCTATGTATATAGTGGGGCAGGCAAGGCAGCAGGCAGAAGAGATTCGGATCTCCGGCAAATGTTATGTTTCGTTATTTGTGTATACACAAAATATAAATAAGACGAGCTCGCACAGGAAAGATTTTGACGTAAATTTGACAGTGGGCGATAAGTAACGGTCTTGCTGTCAAATAAATTTGCACGCCATTAACACAATATTGCAGCAAAGTAATTGCAATGCAGTCAAACAGCAGCCGTGCATCATGCTGATGATGTTTTTGCATTGCATTTGGATCGTTTCGTAGACGTGAGGAACTTACAAACAAAACGCGCTAGCACCGAACGCCTTACACTACTTCCATATTATGATGATGATGTTCGCGCAAAGTCTTAATTCAGTTAATTTATGGATATAGTAATCTCCAACAGTACAGGGGTGTATTTCAGATTTAAATGGCGCCCGAGAAATCATGTATTCAATGCAGGGCCGGTATTGTTTTTTCTATTAATTAAAGTTGCAAAGAAAATTAAAACTAGTTAAGAAGCTAAAACAAGAAAAAATGCTTTCAAACTTAAGAAAAAACATAACTTGAATTAAGGCGCAACTAGAACTTTTTTGACATAAAATTTAAATAAAATTGGTTTTGTCCCTTAAAAAGTATATTTATGTTTTCAAAACTAAAAAAAAAGCTTTTTTTAACTCGTTGTTAAGATGGGAAACAAAATTTCCCCCATATTGGCGCCATACACCAAATTCACCTTAGCACCAGCCCTGTTTGTTTGCTTGATTTTCATTGGAGGGCGCCTTCTGCTACTGAATTGAATTTATAGTGTTTTAGTGTTAGCTATTAGAATTGCAGATACGGGGTTTCACCATGACGGTGATGCTTATTTTTTTGGACTTTTTATTTCAATTTTATGTTAAATTATTAAATTACGTTAAGTTATCTTTTTTTTAAAGGTTTAAAACATTCTTATTTTAAAGAAACGTCTTTTAGCAATTTATGCCAAAAAACAATAAATAAATTGTATTGTTTGTGCCCCTTTGCCCTGGGTGATAATAACAATGAAAATTGAATAAGTATTTTTTTTTATTTTATGGTCAATTTAGTTCAAAGATGCCGCCGCCATATCATTGTTGTAAATTATTCTACTTAACTATCATGCGTGTTTGTGAGAATAGGGTGAGACTCATTTATTTGCCGTCATCGTTGAACAGTAGGGCAAATTATTTAGCAATGTTGGTTGATTATTTCTGTCATAATTGTTTGATTGTTTAATTAAAATTTAAAGTGGTTCAGAAGAACTTAGTATAATAGATTAAGGAATTTGTTTTACTAATAAAACAATTGTATACGTTTTCTTAATCTTTTGAAAATAAACCGTATGACTGTTTCAGTATCGCTAATTAGCACACCAGAATTTCTTTATCTGTGTATCAAATTTAATTAGAACCAGTCCAAGCTGCTCAAGAGCGGTTGAACAACTAGACAAAACATACAATTAAACGAATTTTAAATTTAAAACGATTAAAAAGAAGAGGCCAAAGTTGCCTGTCGTGTGGTACTTCTGATTAATTTTTTTTTTTCATAAAGTAATAGGAGAGTGACGTCTTTACCGAAATGTGCTTTTCATTTTTGTTCACGTTTCGTTAATTTACCCGCATTGAAATATTATTTTTGAGATCATCGAGGAAAAAATTCAAGTGGCGAAACTAGATGGTTATTAAAATATTAAAATATTTTACAATTATGTTGACGAAATGTCAATTTTTAAGAACCAAAGAACATTCAAAACTTTTTTAGATCAGTAATTCAGCAAATCAAATTAAATATTGCGGCAGCATACTTTGATTTAGGGATTTGAAAAAAATCACACTGTAGAGATTATTTTATGTCCCACTGTAATCCGTGCGTCCGTCAGTGTCTATCAAGTCATTGCGGTTGCCATAAAAAAAAAGAAAAACAAAATAACCAACTGACTTTGATAAAAAAACCACAATAAGCTTATTATTTTGTTATCTGCGGAAGTCATAAGACTCATAATTTATGAACAAGTTTTATATGTTCTAGCGTTACGTTGTAAATATTTTTAAATGATTCATTGGCTTATTAATCAATTTGATGATTTAAAAATCATTTAACATACATTTGTATGTCATTTAGATTGCTTTGCAATATTGCAATGGTGAAATAAATCGGGCTAATTTAGTAAAATATACTAATAGTTTTAACTTCATGTTTTTTTTATCTTTCTAATATTTATTAATTTATGTGATTTTATTAAATTATAAAATACATCCTCTTTCACTTTAGACTTAATAAAAACGCATAAATATTTTTTTTTTTAATTTTTAGCACAAAGCTCTCTTATATGTACTATAACCACATTCATAAATAAAAGCAAAAAATGACTTTGTTTATGGCTAATAAGAATCAATAAATAATTAACTTATATATCGATAACCTTTTTAATCCTATATTTAAAATATATCTATGCTCCAACAATCTAGCCTTTCTATTTATTGAAAGCAAATTAGCTCATAAATTAAATACCTAATCGTTTAATTAATACTGAATTTTAATTTATATAAACAAAAAAAAAACATATACATATAAAAATATTTAATCAGATGAACCTAGATCTAACTTGAATGACTAGCTCTTTTGTGAAAGTATAAGGTGTATTCTTTTTCACGATCATTAAAAACGCGCATATTGATTTTTTTTTATTGTTATTATTATTTTTTGTTTGTTAAATTTCTTATGTCAACATTTATATTATAAATAAAGTAGTGATAGTGTGCGACGACATGTGTTTTGTTTATTTTCTTTTTTTTTAAATTTATTACTCATAAATTAAAAAATAAAATAATAATAAAAAATTCTTTAAATGTTAAACATAAAGATTAAATTTTTTGTAACATAATATGCTTAATTAAAAATTAAATAAATATGTATAAATAGAAATCGGCATTTAACAATCATAAATATTTAAATAGTTTGACCAAAGTGGGAGGAAATAAATATAAAATTTTGTCTATATTCGAATAAATTGATAATACTGTTGCACAACACAGTTTTATTTTCTGGATTAAAACTACATTTGAGGCGGATTTGATAGTTTTTCTTTGAGCATAGATCCTACAGATAATTTTTTTTGTACTTAAAAATGACGGTAGATTAGGTGGACAGAAACGTGTAGTTTAGTTAAAATCGTTAAAAAAAATCTCAATTGAATAATAAAAGTGCGTATACGCCAAGTGTACCAATTTTGTTTGATAGTGAAAGTAGTTTTGATTTGTATTTACCTACTTCATAAATATGTGCAGTTTACTTATAAATCTTAATGTAATTTGACAACACTCGAATTCAGATTAAAATATGTTTTTATTTGACATTAAACCAAAAAACTATGAAAATATGAATTTGTAAGAAATAGTAAAAAAATATGTAAAATTATTTAAAAAAAAGCATTAGGGTAAGTGCCTGTTATTATTTACAGTTTTAACCAACAAAAAAAATTAAATCAAAGAAATTAAACAAAGATTTAGTTTATTCGATCTAGTATCGTTCTTATACACGAACTTAATAACAAAATTTCAAAAAAGAAAAAAATCGACCCGTTTTCAAAAAAAAATATTAAAAATCTATAAAATTGTTTCTTGAAAATATTGATATGATATCAATAAAAATACCGTTAATAAGGATTCTAAAAAAAATTATTTTTGGACTTAATAACCCAAAAAAAAAATTTCATCAAAATCGTTAGAGCCGTTTTCGAGACACATTACTCTGTTTTTGCAGTAAGGGAGACCGTCAAAACACAACTGCCTGCCCCATTTTTCTTACTTTATTTTCATAGAAATATAAGTTGTGATTCTCGATTCGATATTTTTTAATTTTAAAATTAGAAAAAAACAAGAATCAAAAACTTTGTCCTTTTTGAGTCAAAATATTTAGACTTATCATAGTATATTTTTTTTTTAGAATCCTTAATATACTTTTAATTTTTGTGAGAAGAATTTTTTCATTTAAGTTAAGGTTGAATCTCAAATTACTACGATAAAAAAGTGGTGCACTGAGACGTATACGCACTTTTTTATTTTAATTGAATTTTAACTGTGCACATTACGTAGGTTTATGTACGTAACTTGCAATATTTTTATTTTTTTTTTAATTAAATTATGATTGTTGATTATATCCGATTATTGTTTAATTTGTATCGTGTCTGAGCCAACGACCTATGATGATCGAACACTGTTGTTTCTCATTTGATCGCTTATCTCATAAACAGTATTGAAATAATTTCGTGATCGCATTTCTTCTACATAGCACTTACTAAAAGCAAACTATTTAAATAACCTTTTCAAACCAAACCTCCTTCGATTTTGTTACATATATTTTTTTTCCTATGTATACAATACCAAAATAATATAGATACTTTATTATAAAATTTAAAAAAATATATATAAACTTATTTCAGCGAAACAACAATCATATAATGCCCATGAACAACAGCTACATGATGTCGTCAGGGCATTGTGTTTCTGGATCATTTCCACTCGATGATGTGGGAACAAATTCAGTGGTGAGTTAAATTTTCTTTATTTATACTTACCTCTCTCCTCATTGTTGTTCCTCCACATTCCTCAATTGAAATTCTTTTTAAAACAAGAATTATATCTTGTGTCATAATTAAATAATAAATTTTACTAATAACATATATATTTACTGCGTTGAACTAACAACCTTTGTTTTTAAAAACAAATAAAACAAAAGTGGTAAATGGCTTTTTAACAATAATAAATATACCTATATAAATATTTACCACCCACTCAGTAATAAAACAAAGAATTTGACATTTTTCGTTGTTCAAAGTTAATAAAACAAAACAAGGAAAAAATAGCAACAATTTTTTTTAGACAAAAACAAAAATTGTTTAAATTATTTTCAAGCGATATTATGTGAAACAAATGAGACTCAGCCATAATCATTTATATAATTGATTAATTTAAACCAAATGACCACTTGTAGATAAACGAGTATGTATTTTTTTTTGTTTATTTAATTTAATGATTATTATTATTGTTTCTCTTTAAATGTCCATTTCTTTTTAATTAAACAAAAAAACACACGAACAAAATGAATAACAAAAAAAATTCACATTCAAAACGATACTCAATTTAATTTGACATCAAAAAATTATTTATCATCTTCAAATGAAAAAACCAAAACCAACTTAAAACAAAAAAAAACTAAGTAATTTATTCGTTTCATTTGTGTTTTTTTTTTTATGTAGATATACATATTTATTTTATGAGATGACTTTAATTTTTTTATTTGACACAAAAAAAAAAGAATTTCACTTTGTATTCATTTAATATTCATAAAGAAGTGATGACATTTTTTTTTAGTTTTTAAATAAATTAAATGAGCTGACAATTCTTGTGAGTTTTGACTAGGCATTCATAGAAAAAGATAATAAATTAAAATTAAGTCTGACCACAAAATATTTTATGTTGAGGCAAACATATAGAAATTCCAATTAATAAATTAATTTATTAAAAACGAACAAAAAAAACACATATTCAAAATTAAAGGATGAAACTTACATATTGCTTTTCGGTATATTTACTAGATGCCGAGTAATTTTTTTACTAACAAAACTATAAATTATATATTTAAAGAGGTTTTTGTGTGTGAATATTGTTTTTTGATTCAAGTTGCAAGACTACACAATTTTGTTAATCAACTTGAACAATTTAGAGAATTCTTACTTAAAAAAATGGCTGTACGAAATTCATCAATCAGAACATTTGCTAATGACGCGAAAATAAGGCCCTTCTTAAATAATAAATTAGGTTCTCCATCACTGTTTAAAAATGCGTTCATAATTGAAACGAATACCAATATAATGATATATATAAAAAAAAAGGAATCGGTGGCAAAATGGAGCCCTGTGGCACATCAGCGTTTTATTTTATATCCCATAAAACGGCAGGTTTTTTTAACAACTAATTGGATACCATCCACTGAATAGAAGGGTACAAAATAATTGTTAGTTGTCATAGTATTACGCCAGTGAGAGTTGTAAGTCACTCAAGTAGTATCCTCATGTGCTTCCCCTTTTTTGAGTTACTGCATTGACTCCTGCTTTGACTTAGGTTTATATCATAAGCTCAAGTTTCATCTCAACTCACAATTCGGCCCTTTTTTTCTAGCCTCTCCTTTTTACCAAACAGACATAAGACATGCCTAATATGCCTACTCTTTTTCAACAAACTAATGTGACCAATCTAGTTTGTTTGATTTTTTTTCTCTGGTTTTTGTAAATTTTTTCTACTTAAACATTTTTGTATTTTTTTTTGTATTATTAGTTATCATAGACAATCAAATTCTCTACAAAAAGTCCCTTAAGTTAAATTCTCAAATTTGGCTTAGTTTTCGAGTTATACAAAAAATAAAATTGACCAGTGTGACCATTCAAACAGAAAGAAACGCACGAGCATCTGTATAAAAACCCTTGTGCCATATAAAAAGGTGACCAATTCTTGAAAGCTGGCACAAACTTACAATATGAAATTATTTATGTGTACATAGTTCTTAACGATGTCCTAAAAGCTTAAATGCATTAAATTCTAAATAAATAGTTAAATACGACTGTGTTCATTTTTCTATTTTTTAATCCTTGACTTCTTAATTAACTCAAGTTAAAATAAAGCATGAAAGAACTAATAAATTGCATACATACTCATACTCATTTCATGCTTAATTTGGGGTCAAAAAATATTTATCATTTAACATATCAATCAAAAAAAAAATAGAATTTAAAAAATTATTTTCAAAGTCCAGATTTCAACGTGTGTGATGTGTGCCTATAAAATATTAATCCCCTTTACCCTGGAGGCTAAAACAAGACAAAAAAAAAACATTGTTGTTAGTTGGTTGCGGTCGTATGTTGGGCGCCAAACCCAATATTAATTGCGACAGCACACACATAACAAAATGTCATTTCGTACCATAATTGATGATAGCCATCTATCAAAATATCTTTTTTTTTTTGTGTCTCTCTAATACATTTTTTTCCGTTGTTCAGAGATGATGATGATGAATTGATGATGAATGTGCAAAGTGTTGTTCGTTTCATTTCGTGAGTTCTGTTTGATATGTAGGTATTCTGTTTATATATGTCTGATGTGGTGGTGTTGTTAGTACCTTACTACTGCTGCTGGTGGTGCTGGTGCTGGCTGCTCCACTTTGTGCTTCCTTCATCGTAGTCATTCTGTTGCGATTCTTATATAAAAAAAAAATTCTGCTTCTGAAAAATTTTAGACACATTGTGCTTGGATATACTCTGGGACGGATTTACTCATAATAAGTGTAGTAGACAACCACTTAAGGGCCTAGGAAAGTCTAATAGAGGCTTTAAATGTATTGAAGATAAATATTTTTTTGATGATTGGTTCTGGAGATATTATCTTCAAAGGTTTCTATAAGGGGATTTTGTGTATTACTATTATATAAATATTGAAGGCTTTGAATGAAACAAAATCTTTTGGGCGAGTTACCGCGAAGATTTTAAAGGCTAGAGTTAAAGCTACTTCACAATATCCAGTCCCATCATCAGACTCCTTTTAGTGGTGATTGGTCTTAAATTGATCAACTTTAATTGAAAAACTCCAAGCTCCCTCAGATTCATACGCACTACTTAATGCTTATGCTATATGTACTCGGTAGCGCAATGTGTAGTACATATGGGTCTGATGGACCTTGCTCTAGGTTCAAGTCCCTGTAATGCGTACTGCTGTTTGTAAGACAGGCCCGGGAAAGACTGCAAGTAAAATGCGCCTAAAAGTTGCTTAAAACCATTAAGTTCCGACTCTGTTAACTTGCTCTATATATAATCCATATCTATATCTTCTTCGAAACACACATAAAACATATTCAGACGGGGGATACAAAATATATTGTACATATCTCCATCTCAAACAAAAAAACAACAACAACAACAACAACAAAAATCCATTTTTACCCCATGTCATGACAGTTTTCTCATATTTCGCTGTCATTTCATGTTTTGCCATGTCCTATTATTTCGCTCATCAGTCAAAAGCATTTTGGACAGCACAGCAGCAGCGTCAAGGTTGCAAAAATGTTTTGACGAATGAGTTAGAAAGACAGTGGATGAATGAAATGGATGGATTGATGGAGATTGAAATGGAAATGGAAACAGAGGCACATTATACATATATTGTATATGACAATGAAACAAAAAAAAAACATGAACGTAATAACACCAAGCGGTGTATATAAGTTGCAAGTTTTTTTTTTTTTGGCGAAAAGAAATTGTCAGATTTTGATTGACAGATCAAACAATTTTCATTTTAAACCTTCTTTTGCAAATGTCTTTTTTCTTTTAATTTTACTTGATTGTTAAGGTTGACATGTTGTGAACAACAAAAAAAAAAGGAGAGCAGTGAAGAAAAATAGGTACTTTCTGTGTTGATAAAAGAATTCGATTTTTAAAAGCGATAGCTGAATGATTGAAGTTGCCTGCCTTACTCAATATTTAAAGTGCCTTTATAATATGCTCCAGCTGTTTATACTACCTCCATTGTTTTTTCCCTAGAAGTAAAGAACAGAAGGAGCATAAATCGGAGATCATACATCTCATTTTTTGGCCGCCATCTTGGATCTTATTTTTTATTAAATATCTCGAATCCTAGTAAATTTCCATTTTTTGTGTTAAGTATTTTTTTTCAATATTGTTAATGTTAAAAAGGTTGCGAGTAAGAATTTTTTTCCTTAAAATTTTTCCTAAAAGTTTGCTAGAACTTTAATTGAATTCTCTTTCAACTTGAACCATTTTTTTGTTGCTGCATTTTTCAACAAATTTTATCTCATAATTAAGTAAAATACTCAGAATGCAATCAAAAAAATATCCATCTAATCTTATTTTCATTTTAAAATCCCTTTCAACACCTGTCGTTCATACATATGTTAACATCTTTGCACCTCTTTTTATCTTATTTATTTATGTTTTTTTTTTTCTTCATCACAACTTACTTTACACAAAGCCCATGTAGACAACCATCAACATTTAATGTATTTCATGATAAATTCTTAAGCTTTTCATTATAAACAAAACAAAAATCACATTTTATAAACACACATGGTTTATTCTGCTAGGCCTATTCAGAAAAAAGTAATCTAAGTATGAAGAAGATACATAATTTTTATTTCATATACCTACCTTAATCTCGTTTTTCTTTTCAACTCGACTTCTGCATGTTTGAGAGATGACACTTCTTTTTGTATAAATATGATTGTGTAAATGGGGGTTGTTTAATCATCTCAACAGGCGGTGTCGGATTAGCGATTCCATGTCCTAAGCATTTTTATTTTAGGGCTCCAATTATTGAAGTAAATGAGTGTTAAAATGTACATTTAAAAAATGGACCCAAAAAATCATGTGAAAAAAATGAGCAATTGGTTAAAAAAAAACTATTTCTGGAGCAAGTGCTCTATATTCGGGAAGATTAAAATTCTTCTTAAATAAGTACTTATGTAGCATTTACTCAACTTCTTATAGGGAGTATATACTCGGAGCACGTGCTCACCCAACTCATCAAACTTTGTAGTTTTTCAAAAGTTTTGTAATTTCCTGCATGCACAAAAAGTTGAGTAAATGCTTCAAAAAGTATTTACTCAAATTTTGCTTTAAGAAAAAGTTTTTTTTTTTATTTTTATTTTGAAAAAATTCCAAGGTTTCTCTGAAAGCTTAAAATATTAATGAAAGTTTTTCAAATAGGTATTTCTGAAATATTTTTCTATGAGCATCTGCTTCTATAGAAATCCGACACTGTATTCCCCAATAACCATCACAGAAAGCCTCTTGCATTAAGACAACACGACAACCAACGATGAAGAAGACGACGACGACAAACGTACGTCAAATTAGTATATGTATTTCATGTGAAAAAAATCTGCATTTGCGTTAATTACATTTCATTATGAAAATGTTGACAACTTGGGGATATGTGTTCATTTTGAAAACCTTTAGAAGAAAAAAAAAATAAATAAAGAAAAGAAAAAAATGTCAATTGTACACAAATGTATTTCATTCAATTTTGCATTAATGTTAGGAGCAGAGCAGCATCTAGCTTTGTTTTCTTTGTATCTTTTTATTTTTGCAATTAATGTCTGATGGGAAAATAAAAATAACACAAATCTCTTTAGAGTTGCTAATTGATGCACATTTTTTTGTGTCATCGAAAAATAAAAAAAAAAATATGAACACAAACAATAATAAATTAATTGATTTAACAACTGTTTTGAGGGGATCTTAGAGAGATACAATGTTTTAGGATTATAACCTATCCGTAAGATGTTAGTGTTAACACATTGAGAACAGTTGTGGTCTTAATATTTAATATTTGACATTGAGACAATTTGATATTTGGGTTAGTTTAAATTTGTGGAGATTTTACGATAGAAAATCTAACATTTAGTATTTCGTATTTCAATGATCTTGTAAATAAATAAATTATGCTTTTATTCACTCCAGTTAAATTCCAACCAATTCCACTAAATATGGAGTTAATTTTACTTTTTCATCAAAGGAATTCAAATTTACAACCAAATAATAAAAAAACACACTTATTTAAATCTAGTGAACGTTATTAATTTCCACCAAGAATAATAGTCTGCAAATAATGAAGTAATTTTTACTAAGGAGTACAAATTAAACCCAAAAAATAAAAAAAAACAGAAGGTTGATGTACGTGTGCAGACTTACATAGATATGATTTTACATCTCGAAGGTGCCCCATTAATGTGGAGTAAATTTTACTATGGCACAAATTGGAATTCAATAGATACAGCAGAATAGCTGATTTCAAAAAAATTATATGATTAATGGCGCGGTAATATTAAAAATCGTCTATGGCTCAAACAGAAAATGGAGTTAAAAGTTACAACCAAATAATTGAAAAAAAATCCCCTACTTACGTTGAGTGAAAGTTATAATTTTTCACCACGAATGAGTGGGGCAGTCTACTTATGAGTAAAACGTAGTAATTTTTACTATGCCACAAAAAAATAGAAGTTGAAAATTACAGCCAAATAACTGACATTGAAAATTTTCCATTTTGTGATGGAGACATAGAATTTAATAATATCGAATAAATTGAGCTTTAGTCCATTAAAACCGTCGATAAATTTAAACAATGAAACTTAAAACAGTAGCTAGTGTTTTTACAATTTCAATTTTTCACAGCCGTTTTATAATATTGTCATAATACAAATACAGCGCTAACACTCAAATTCTAACTTAATTAAATAAAAATTCTTACTTCATGTTATATCTACATAAATCTCGTTACAATTTAATAATTAAAATCCAACAGTTAACTTCCGTTGGAGTGAAACTTAAAAATCGTGTTTCTTTTTTATTAGATATTATTAATGCAACAATCTGTCAAGATTCATTGTCTTCGATTTCTCTAAACATCATGTTGTTTAACATTTTATATTTATAACTATTGGCTTAATTAAAACAACATCACCATAAACTGATTTATCGATAAAATAAAATTAAAAAAAAAAAAAATATTTCATTAACTTAACATCTTTGTAACGCTCGTTCGTTTGTCTCACAAGTTAATTCCTGATGCCCCTCTTATGCATCTAGTTTGCACGAAGTCGAAGTTATAACAACGTTACTATACGAATCGTTTGATCGTTTTCAAATACACATTTTTATAACTAGTTTGTCCTCCTCATGCAATATGCATAAAGGCTTTGAAAGCCATATCTATCGCGAACACGCTTAAAACGCAAACTCAAACAAAAATCGGTCATATTAACTGAGAACTGACACTTATCGCAATCGTTTGACATTCTTAAGTGATTTTTCAATGATTTTTATTCTCGGAGAAGCCGCTTGGCCATAAATCTTTGTCAAATCTAATGTGCATGCACAGCACAATCACCAACAGGCCTTACACACTGTAATTTAAATGAATAGGTACAATAATAATTATTGAATAATTGATTTCGGCTTACTTGAAGAATTTATTTCTTGATTTTTAGCTTAAAATTACTTTAAGAAAATTAAAAATTTATTTATTTAATGACAAAAAAAGACGACGATGTAGAATAAATAATTGTGGCTAATTTAAATAAATCCTAAGAAGAGGGTGACTCAAAAGTCAATTTCTTAGTTTGAAAGGAGTCAAACTATCCCGCTTAGAAGAAGATTAAGTTGGTACTCATTATACGTTTTTCTGTAAACTAAACCAGAGTTAGCTATTTAACGCGCAAAGACCTAAGAAACTTCCAGAATACAAAAAATAACCTTTATTCCGTTAATCCGACATTATATAATCCGACACTGATAGCCTTGGTCTAACGTTCAGTTGTACAAAGATTTTAATAGTATGGTTTTTCGGCAGGTTAGTTCTGGCTAAGCAATGTTCCACAGCACAATTCCATGCATGAACCAGCGTTGAACCACTGGTAATCCGCTGCAATCAGAGATCTGTGATATAAAAAAAGATCCTGAACCATAATTGTCCAACTTCAGTTTAAGTTTTGAGTGTGAGATTAAAGAGTTAAGACTTAAGTAATATTCAACCGTTGGCGTTAATAGAAATGTCATCGATACATCTATTTGAAAATATTATAAATAACACAACTGAACTGAATAAATCAAACTGTACCTATTCAATAGAATTGAAGTGTCTAATTTTTTTTTTTGTATTTATGGAGCCCCCGCGCATTTAAGATCGAATTGAAATGTATAGCTTTTATAGATCCAGATCGTAGCTGGTCCCGGACAACCAATTCCTAATTTAGTTTTCATATATACATAGGTACATAAAATAATACAACTTAAATACTATTCGAGTTTGCTGGAAGACATACCTCTACGTATTATAGAGCCATTGAATTGCATGAACGTGGTGCGAAGGTGGTGATTATTTGTGTAGTTTTGCGAGAACTGAAAACACAACACCACCAGTTTACTAGCAGCATTGTGGCATGCCACTTAAGACAAAAGCGTGACACTGCGTAGGAATGCAATATAGCAGCAGCAGCAGCAACAGAGCTACAGCAGCAGGAGTGTAAGAAGCATATTAAAACCGCATGAACATAATTTATCGACATCGACTGTCAGACATATCAGACTCTCAACACACAAATACACACTTAATTTATTGGCAATAAATTCAAACGAAATAAATTAAAAGTGTTGGAGCTGGGGCTGAGGTATAGTGTCATTAGAGTATACGCATTTAAACATTTGACCTATGGTGATGTTTTGTATAGTTGTTCCTTTTTTTTGTCGATTGTGGGTACATGTTTAGAAAACCACTTGTGAACTCTATCGAGAAGAAACAAATGGCATTTAGGTCTAATTTACAGTGGAATTTTTGTATGAACAAGTTGGTTAAATTTGTATTTTTTATTTCTGGGCATAATTTTATAGCACTTGTGATACTGTACGGCTGAAAACCACAAGATCTTAGGCAACGAGAAGTTCCCGAAGGCTCAGTGCAGATGATCTTGGATACTTTAAAAAAAGATTAGAAGCCCTGCATGAATCACCGAAGAGTTCCCAATTAGAGTAGGTGTGCATCAGGGTAGCGTATTGAGTCCCTTGCTTTTTATTACGGTCCTTGACTTTCTGTTTGACGACAAGGTGACGGATTGGTTAACCAGTTATTCTATTATAAGTGAAGATCCTACATCCTTGCAACGAGCACTTGATGTCCCCATTAGTGAAGAGAACGAATAGCCATGCTGGCCATTGTCTGATCCGCTCGGGCGATTCCTGTGAACTAGGGCTTGAGTTCCATGTGCACTTATAATATGTGGTTCTTAGTCTTCATTCTATTCTATTCATATATCAGTTGAAAATCTTGTTGCCGTCACCAGGATTCGAACCGAGACTTATCGGCACACGAAGCCAGCAAACAACACGCTACGCTACCCTACCATCGGATGGCTTTTCTAATACAAGAATTTTTTGCTTATCAATAACAGAATATATCATTTTATGAGGTCGCAAAAGTTTGTTGTTGATTCCAGAGGATTGAAAGTTTTAATTTTTTGTTATTCATCCTCGCGATTCTCTAATTTTTTTGTATTGTTTTTTTATTACCTTAATTAGTTTTTTTTTTTAAATCGTTACCTACCAAAACCTGACTTCCAGCCGGCTTTTTAAAACATATACTCGTATGCAACGCAGTTAATGATTGATTTAATGAATTGCAAAGCGACCTATCAAGTCTCTTCGGATAAAGAAACCTGACCACAGCCATACTATTGAATCTTATTTAAATTCAGAAATACACTTTGGTAGGTACTGTAGTTAGTATACATGCATATGAACATTTCAAACTCTTTATAGTTTTGACATACGAATGATTTATATTTTCCTGGCAACATTTGTAGCTAATTAAAAATCAATTTTCTTTCGAAAATATATAGTTTCAAGTGATTGATAGCGTTGGCATATGTCTGTCTGTAAAACTTACTCATAGAACTAGCCATAAATTACTGTTGTGCATTGTAGGCTGATGTGGGGAATTTTTTTTTTTTTTTTTTTTTGTGGAAGTCCAAAAATAAAATAACACAGTGTTGTTGTTGTTGTTGTTTTGTATTTCTCAAACGAGGTGCAATAAGTTTTGAAGCTAAATGAATTTATAATTGAAAAGTGAATGATTAATATTGATTAATGATTTATGAGTTATTTTGTTCGACCTTGAAGTTTACAGAGTAAGCTATAAGTTATAATTTTAGTTTGATAATTATTTTAGGGTAATTATTGCTGTTTTTTTTTTAATAATGACTAGAGTAAAAAAAAGTATTTGAATTGAAAGTGAGGCTAAATAAAATAAAATCATCATCAAGCCCTGTAACCCCGATAGGTGCATATAGGGCGGCAATAAAGCGTCTCGATACTTAAGAGTCTGCAGCTAGATATTTTAACAGAGATCAAGCCTTTATCTGGGAATTAACTACTGCTAGGAATTTTTATTTCCATGTTTTTCTTAGTCTTCCAACCCGCTGTGTACCTTGATATTTATCATCGATTGGTTTCCTCAATTCCGTGGCCATTTACGCTTTTAACTGGTCAGGGCTGATGATGGTGGAGGGCTGATCTACCCGGTAGGGCTGAGGAGAGGAACGCGCCCAGGTAAAACTTCTTGGTGTGTTAACTTCTCCTCACCGAATGTATAACTCAATATACCGACAAGACAACACAGTACACCAATACCACTGGTCTACCTCTACCGTCCACCAGACGCTGCATGGGGCCACTGCCCCTACGGGCCTGGGGAAGGTTGTGATATGCCATGTGGGGAAAGGACGGAAGAAGCCCAAGGTAAACACCCTGACGCTTCTAACTCTCCTCAATCAGGTGGGCCTGTAAATTTTTGACTAAACTACACACCAACCACCAGTCTATCTAGCCCATCCACCAGACGTTGAATGAGGCCGCTGCCTCTACGGGCCTGGTGGAGGGATGATCTAACCTTGAAGGGGTAAGGACGAGGAACAAACCCAACAATAATCTTGACGCGTAAACCTCTCCTAACCATGGTGATCTTACGATGACAGAAACCTAAACATAACTGACTTGCATGTACTTTTCAACCTTTCGAGCTATAGCTCGCTGGAACCTTATCTACATTACCAACAAATGAACTCTTTCATAGGACTTTGCCATAGGTTTATTCAACTAAGGGTATCACAATGGATCTATATTGATCTAAGTGTGACGGAAATAAGACCATCTGTCAGCCCACTTACCTAACCTAACTGGTCATGTGTGACAATTCCTGAATAGAAATTGTTTGTGATCACCGAATCTTCAGGATGTGACGTGGGCACAAAAGCCTATATTTCCAGGTTTCGCAAGCAGGGATTTTAAATGGGCTTGAAGAAGGAAGGAAGGAAGTTTGACTGAAATTCAAATTTCAGACAGAGAACAAAAGACGACAAAGCGAGCTTATAAATAGCAAACCGAAAGTTTTTAAAATCACTCATTTCGCAACCGCTTTTTGTTTATCTTAAAAGTCAAAGGTTAGGTGAACTTTATGAAATTATGAATTTCCCAAACGTTTGAGTCTTAAATTTGATTTTCTATAGAAAATGAAGATCAGTTGGTGAAACAATCAAGGTAGCGGAGCACGAATTTGAAGTGGTGCAATCCTTTAAATACCTTGGGTCAATAGTAGCAGCCGATAATAATATAGAAGAAGAAATACGCGGGCGGCTGCTCAATTCCAACAAAGCCTACTATAGTCTGTCAAAGCTCTTCAAATCCAGAAATCTCACCATAACTTCAAAACTGCTGCTGTACAGGACCATGGTCCTGCCAGTACTCACGTATGGATCCGAGACTTGGGTGCTTAGCAATAGACACTCCGACCTCTTAGCCGCGTTCGAGAGAAAAGTCTTAAGGAGAATTGTTGGCCCCATATGTGAGCAAGGACGATTCCGGAGACGGTACAATCATGAATTGTACGCAATCTACCTTGAAGCAGACATAGTGACAAAAATTAAGCTCGGTAGACTCCAGTGGTCAGGGCACCTAGCTCGCATGAGTGAAGAGGAACCTGCTCGGAAAGTCTTTTGTGGTACATTCTATGGTAGAGGGCAGCGTGGTAGACCATGCTTGCGCTGGAGAGATGGCGTAGACCAGGACGCCCGAAGCCTTGGGGTGCGCAACTGGATGGTGTTGGCTCAAGACCGGGACAGGTGGAGAGACTTGTTGAAGGAGGCCAGGACCGGACCCCGGTTGTCGAGCCGATGATGATGATAGAAAATGAGGGTTTTAACTTGTTATGCTTTTAACGTCCGGATCCGCACACATTTTCTGATACGGCATTTCCAAGGCAATTGCTGTTCGGCTTCTTCAACTGTTCTATCATACGGAATAAAATGCAGTTGCAAATCATTGAGAAACTTAAATCACCAAATATGTTAAACCTGGATTAACTGAAAAAATCACTCTTTTGTTTCTCTGCGGTTTTCTAAAGCCTTTCCAAATTTATTTCCGTCAAAAAAATTGCTTGTGAAGTTAACTGTGACATATGGATTATTTAATCTTCAGGAATATATAACTCTGGTTTAACTCACCGCCGCGCCGCTGGCCTAAGTGTGCCGAATCTCATTAATTTTCGTCATGAATTGTAGAGGTAGACAATTTTTTCACTAAATTTCAAACGGAAAGATGGCTTTAAAATTTGCCATGTCCTTAGAGTTTAGACACATCCATCATCTAGATAATATTATGATGTTTATGCTTGCTCCCTAGTTGTTCCGATCAACTAAACGAGGAAATCTTATTTTCTAATATACCTAAAATCCAAGCGAATACGTCCACTCCAGTAGTGCCTCTCATTTCTATTTTTTTTATTTTACACTCCTTCACAATTAAGTTTGTTTAAAAAAAACATCGAATTTTTGCAACATAATTAACGAGGTGTTCAAACACCATGCTCCATCCATGCTACTGACATCACCACTTCCAGTGCTCCAAGTGGATGAGTCAAGATTTCAATACCTACCCGCCGCCGCCGCGTCCGCAGTCTGATGGCGATATGCCGGGAAAATGTAATCAAAATGGAAAAATGGAACAAAACAAAAAAAGAAGAAAAGTGAAAACCTCTTTTGGATTTTTTGTGTGTGTTTCGCTGCTGACTCTAATGCGTTTTTCGTATTTAAGATGATGAAGTGTTGTTATTTCAACTCCTAGGGTGCATAACTGTTTTTATACTGACTACTGCTTTTTTGTGTTCGTTTGTTTTTCTTCCCCTGTGTAGTATGTTATACGAGTATAATCACTTTTGCTGAAAAAACGATGGGGTAATAAATCGCGTGACAGTAATCTATTCATTAATGTCTCATCACATTTGCCTTTTTCATTTATTTTGCGCGCGAAATGTTTCGATGATTTTCCTTGTACACCTCTTTCTCTATCTCTCTTTCTCTCTATGGATCTTTTTGTGAAAAGTGTCTTAAGCGATGTCATCGTGTCGTTTGTTTAGTGAAAAGTGTGCAGGTTTTTTCTTTTTTTTTAATGAAACATTCTATTTACATCATCTACGCCATTTCTTCTCATCATCCTGACGTTTTGTACCTACCTCTGTTTCGTTTAAGGATTTGACATCAAACAACAACAAAAAAAAAAGTATGGCTGCCATTCGTTGTGTCATGTCTATCTGCTCTGCTCTGTGTGTAAATTGCACCTTTAGCTTTGTGAATGCAACACTTCCGACAGACAAGTGTCAGAGTTTCTGTTATCTATTTTTTTTTTGTACTTCTTTTATGTGTCGTGTCATCGTGTGTGTCGGTTGGTGTTGAAGTTTGCGTCTTGCAGTTGACTTTGACATGATGTTCAGTTGGTTCGTTCGCGGCGGAAAAACAACGGGAAAATGTGACAGCAGGCAGATTGAAAATAAAAATAAATGACAGATACTATGTATGTATGTATAGAAAAATGAAAAGAAATTCTTGCAATCGAGGAATAGAGAGACTACAGATTTCAAGATGTTTGCAATAACAACACTGACAGCTCATTTAGTTAGGAATTGATTTTTTTTTTTTTTTTGCTTTTTAAGGAAAATTTTATGAGATGGAAAAGTAGGTACATAGGTATCTTATTTTGATTGAAGGGGTATGTCAAAAACATAACTCACTTTGACAAAAAATATTCTGTATCTTGTGTGAAAGAGAAATTCAATAAAATGCAGGATTGGATCATAAAACGTGCAAATAAAACCCCATTCATTGTGGGGGCAAGGCTTTTCAGGGTTTTCAGCAAATATGTTTAACAAGTTGGTTGCAGGGAACTTAGGCAGCCATGTCTTTTTTATTTTACCATTAACTCAATTTTCAGGGGCATGTCCCGCGCTCACGCAACTTCGTTGCTCCGCTAAATCACGAGAGAGGCGACATTTAATTTTTTTTTTCTGATTAAAATTATTTTGCAATTTTTTTTAAATTGGAATTTAAAAATTCTGTTGATACAATTTTTTTCAAACAAAAATTTGTGAAAAGGTCGTCCTCAAAAAAATAGAAAATTAGTCAAAAAATTTCGTTAAAGAAAAATTTGTTCAACGAAAAAATTTGTAAAAAAAAAAATAGTCAATAAAACTTTTTTCGTAACAACCCTACTTTGGAATCACATACATATTGTTAAATACTTAAACCAATTTTTGAACTAACTTAATTTGCAATTTGGTCCAGCAAAATCTACACGAGACCCTAACAGAATAATAATAAAAACCAGCAAAATTTATTTTGCAACAAAAATTATAGCTTCATAAATAATAAACTTTTGAAAATGCCGGTCGCGATAAAATAAACTACCATAACATTTTTTTTTTTTTTAATAATAAGAGGAATTCAGAAAGCAAGAGAGAGAGAGAGAGAGAGATATAGCAGAAATAAGGAAAGCATAAAAAAAACCTTATTATTATTGCATTCACCTAAGTTCACAATGCCGCACATAAAAATCATAAAAAAATACATTAGCGAAATCATAAATTGTTATCTGGTCGCAATAAAAAAGTCTCTCTCTCCGTCTCTTTCTCAAACTAGTATATACCAGTATATCTACATATATATTAAGAGCACATAGCAAACTCATCTTTAGATTTATGTATATAAAGTATGTGCGCCTCCAGGTTAACTTAGCGAATATTCTATACTTTTTTATTTTCTTGTGTTGTCCCATTTAATAAATTTAAATAAAAGCTCACCCTTTTAATGTCTATAATGTCCTGTTTTTATAGCCCAAAGGAAATGATTTTAAGGGACACAATTTGATGTTCTCTTTAGGGATTGCGTGATAAGATGTCCTCCAATCCCCCTGGAGAGATATAGTAGAGACTGATGTTTTTTTTTTTTCTTTTTTTGTTACTGCTGCAAAAAAAGTTTTTTAAACCTTCATAAACATCTTTTATCTTGTTTTGAGAGAGCTCAAGGAAAAGGCAACACTCGGGGACTTTTATTGGGGATCGTATACATGTACAATGAATCTACACTAAAACAAACTAATTTATGATATGAAATGTGATAAAAAAGGGATATATTATTAAGAAAATGGAGCATTTGCTAAGAGCAAGTACTCAGAAAATATGAACGAACTCTGATCAGTGCCCAAGATAATTGAAGTTAAAAAATTAATATAACATATGAATTAACATGGAGCATATGCTCTGAGTAAATACTCCGTCAAAAACAGCGAATCAAGTGTTTTTGAAAAGCTTGAATCCAATTAAGCATTCTTAGAAAATGACTACTTATACTACTCCACTTTTTGAGCAAGAGCTTCATTTTTATGAATAAAATTCTTGAATACAAGCATATTCATAGCTCTTGCTATTAATTTTTTTTTATTTTTTTCTTATTTTTTTTTATTCAGTGTAGAAATAAAAAGAATCATAACAAGAAAAATAACACTGTGTGCACATCTATATTATTAACACCGCATTCATGGTAAATGTAATAAAATTTATCTTAAGCGAATTAAGTGCAAAAGGATGATGCAGATATGACGACGAAGCAAAATAAAAAAAAATATATAAAACGAATAAATTTCAAGATAAAAAAAAAATGTTAAGCTTGTTGCGAAGGAAGAAGGGGAAGCGTGGGGTATATTTCGGACAAAAAAACGATGAGTTCACCTCATTTATGTAAATTTAACGACGACGTTTATCATTTTTCTTTCACTTCTGGGTTTACTAGAAGAAAATATATATACTCTATTTTCTTCTGTGGATAATAAGATTCGAGTTTTTTTTTGCAATTTATAGTTTGCTAGAGTTGCCAGCTGTTTAAAAAAAAAAAGGTAAATTCTGTATAAAATATGAATGTCACTCAAGTTTTGTATTTCCTTTTGATGAGCGTTCGCTCAGTGCATACCGGCCTTAGCATCAATGCTAAGAAACAAACTCAAGCTAAAAACTTACTTATTGATTTATCTTTTTTCTCTAAATAGGGTGCAAGTGTGTTAGTTTTGAGAAACTTTAATTTTCATATTATGTTTTTTAATAAAACTTCTATTAGTCTTCAATATAACACCAAGAGGTAACACTGGATTTTTGTGTAATTTATTCGAATGAAAGTATGGATCTGTAAAGGAAAGAATATTATAATCTCAAAAAATGATATCAAGTTTAACGATTTAAGTTTTTCCTTACTTCCAAATCATTGTAAGTTGCAAAAGAATTATAAAAATGTTAGTTGCATAAAATATGCATTTAATATTAAAAAATGTCTTTTTATAACAAGCCACAAAGTCCTATTATTGACTAGCTTCAAAACTAGCACTAAAGAGTTTTCGAGGTATAATGATTCGAAAATATTTTGACAACTAAAACTCGAAATCTTAAATAAACATCAGATAAATCTAGAAGTTCAAAAAGTTAAATCACATCTCGAAAACGTATTAGAATTAGTTTTGTCGTTAAAGAAGTTTTGAAGCAAGTTAATAATGAAATGAAATTCTAAAAGTTTCCAAAGTTCAAGTTTTGCTAAAATTGGAATTAAAAATATTTTTATATCGAAGAATTAAAATAAGTTTAAGATTTATACTAGTTTTGGAGCGAGTCATTCATAGACTGTAAATATTTTTGAAAAATACCGATTTCAGCTGAACTTGAAACTCCGATATTCTTAGAAATAGTTTTATCGCAAACTACTTTTCTTGGAATTTTTTTTATAAATTACATGCACATATTCCACTCAATATCGTGTTTTCTTAATTTCTTTATTATATATAAATAAAAGTTAAACGTCTCTTAAATCGACTCTATTATATATGCCTGTTTATAGGAATAAAGTCATTAAAAAGAAGAAAGAAAAAATAGTTACAAACCAACAAAGTCATTAATACACAATTAAGCCCCTTATAGACTGGAAATAACAACTATAATCGTTGTACCAGAACAAGCATTGCTATATTATAACGCCCAACAAACACACAACAAAAAAAAAAAACAAACAACTTCAAAATCATGTCATTAAAACAAGCATATAGGCTGGGTAAAATGTTCCGAGTATTCTCTATAATACTATGTATCTTGTGCATTCAATATGACACACCTATTATAATACCGCTCATCATAAATTGTCAATTAACTAAGTGATGATAGCTTTTAAAAGAATTTCCACGACATCGAACCTAAAAGTCATGTAAATTTTAAATACATAAAACCATAAAAGACATCAAATTAAAAAAAAAAATAAGCACTCAATATGAAATCACACACAAAGAAGATATTATTTGAGTGCAGCCATTCAAAGTTTAAACATTTTTTTTTTTTGTGTATGAAAGACAACAAAGCCTTTGCAAACAAAAACGATTTTGACTCGTTAACTGACGAGGCAGGGCCGCCAGTGGCGTGGCTTGTCATTGTCAATCAGTTTGTCAGAGATAAAACGTCGTGTCGTTTGTCCAAAGTTAATTCACCAATATTTTACATAAAAATATTCAAATAGCAGACAAACAACAAAAGAATACCTAAACATTGACCAACTAGGCCGGTAGTTAGACAAATATCGTAAAGGGGTTTTGTAACCCTTTTCTTTTAAAGCATAAGGAGTGGTAGGGGTTCAATTTCCAATTGGTTGTTTTGACAGACCTCTTTTTGAAACAAAAATTGTTTGACAGTTTGTTTCTTTGCTGCCATTTTTTTGCATTTTTTCAGCCATTTTTTTTAAAGACAGTCTTGTGTTTGACTAATTTTAATTATTGCGGTTCAAAAATTTTTTCAACAAAAAGTGAATTTCACAAGTGCAAAGAATCAGATTTACTTATAATCATAAATCTAACCTTCTTCTAATGAGAGACAAAAAAAAATAGGGAGTGTTAAAAAAAACTTTTTGTCGCCACCGGGATTCGAACCGAGACTAAGCGGCATACAAAGCAAGCGAAAAAGTCGCTGCGGTGTGCTAACATTAGACTGACTATTCTAATTCAATTTTTATTGTTTATCAATTATAATGATATAGAATTTAATTAACGGTCACAAGTTTGTTGTTGTAAATGCAGTGTCTTTCTTTTTCTCCGTACTCGATTTACAAATCAAAACTTCGTTCTTTGTTGAACATATGAGGACCATTTTTGTTTTCGATATTACTTACTCTTTCCTTCTATTGCAATTTGTATTTCTTGGATAGAGATATTTTATCTCTCTACCCCTTCAAATAAATTTCTTCGCTACGGCCCTTCATATTGCTTAACCATAAACAATCTACCCACTTCCTAAACTAACACGATCAATATGCCCAATACTTGATGCTAATTGAAGTGAAATTATTCACTGGTCGCGTCGCAGTTGCCACCAAACCGATATACCCTGTAGCGGTCTCCCCCATAATACATTCATACATTCATATTACATATATTGCTGTTTTGACCAAATAGAAGAAAAAAAAGAAAAAAAAACGCCAAACACTTAAGTTGTGTTACCAATAATAATTAACAGCAATTTCGAAATCCCATTAAAGCTAATTTACAATGCGCACCTCGTATCGTAGTAGAATAGCTAGCTAGCTATCGCCTATAGAGTTTGAGTTCGTTTAGCAAGCTAGAGCTTGTTGGTAAGCTAGATTCCATTATAGACGTTTACGGCCTACGTGTGTATTAGTTAAAGGTATAATTAAATGCATATTATAACCTACGTGTTAGAAATGTTGTTATTCGGATGGATTGAGGTATTTTTTCATTTAATTTTTTTTTTCTTGTTTTTTTTTGTTCAACGGCACACAAAGTGATGATGATAATTACAACCATGGACACGATAATTTTCTATTTGAGTCTCGACTTCTCTCGAACGGAAAGATCATTAGCACCCATTTTTATTATGACCACGCTAATCATAAAGTCTTTTTGTCTTTTTTTTATTTTTTTCATTTGCAATTGTCTTGCTATGGGTTTTTGGTTTTAGTCTTGGTCTATCGGCGACGCACGTATTATGCTTCATCTTCAAATCAAATTGTTGATTTGGAATTGACAGGTTTGGAAAGAAGCGTTTAAATAACACCTTGAAGACAGCTAACAACGATGATTGTAATGATGATGATGGCTATGAAGACCATCAAGTTGATAGTCGTGTCCACCACACCACGTTCATACTCAAGACAATTATGGGTCTCCTAAGAAAAGGATTGAAACAAATTGATTCCAAATATGGCTTCAAATGGAATGGTAGACATAGCTCGGGTGTAAACTTGTGTTTTATTGGAACAATTTATAAAATTCCATGACAGTGTTGAAGAAGATCAAACAATTAGGTAGCTTATAACGATTGTGAGCTTTGATCTTTAAATTAAGACTAAATAGAACGATAGTTGACAACTGGTTTTTCGAGGTTAGCGAAACGACTTTCACCGGCCAAAAAATTATTAATTGGTTGTTTTTGTCATTCGTTTCTATAATATGTATAACTAGGTAGGTACCTATGATATCGTCCGCCATTTTCTCGTAGGCAATTTCAAATACGAAATTCCGTAAGATTTTCGAAATCCAATATTTTCGTGCTATGTATTCTATGTTTATTTTGGTGTTTTGATAACTTGACAAAATGTAGCATACCAGCCTCTAAAAAAGATCTAATTTTCTAGAGGTGTTTCCGTAGCTTGGCATAAACAATAGCGAAACATAAAAAAAAGTGTAGAAAACGTAGAACAACAAAATTGAAATTGTTACAACTTATTTAAGAATATCTAGAAGCAAATCACGAAGCCATAAACTATACTCTATAAGAAATGTTTACCCTTTTTCCAGAGAGTGCCTCGTTAATTTCACGCCAAGTTAGAGAAGCACCAAAAAAAAAAAAAAAAAAAACAGAAAATATACATATGTAGAACGATAAAATCTATTTTGTCGCAACTAACTAACGACAAATTATGGGAATGTGTGAATAAGCTTAATGAATTGGACAAGGATAACAAAGTCACTTTACATTGGGTACCAGGTCACGTTCGGTGTCCAGGGCAATGAAGAGGCTGGCTCCCTATCAAAAATAGGAGCAATGGCACCGCTAACGGGACCAGAACCCTTTTGTGGCATAGGGGAGAACATAATTAAAAACGAAATCAAATTAGAAGAGGAGGGAAAAAAGATCAAAAATCTGGAAAGAACTCCCCAAACTGAGACAGGCAAAACTCTTACTCGGAACTATAACCGAGAACGATTCCTATCTCAGGAGAATAACGGATTTCCTCACTGGCCATTGTAAACTGAGAAGACATCTCAGCATCCATGGTCTAGTGAGCAGTGCTTCTTGCAGATTCTGCGATGCTCATGAGGAAACGCCTGACCACATAATAGGTGGATGCGATGCACTAGTGCATCAAAGACAAAAACATCTGGGCAAGTAACACATATAGACGAGAACCAAATACATTCTCTAAAAATACCCCAAATTCCTCAAAGGATGGATGAACTGTAGATGAGAAACTTCATCCAGATCAAAAAAGGGGACACAATAGACCTTAAGGTCGCAGTGCAATTATACCCATTATCATTCATTCATTCAACGACGAAATAACGGCAAATTATCCGACTGATAATTTTTTGATTGGTGAAAATTGTTTCGCTCAATTGATTCCAATAAATTGTCGGCTTCGTTAGGTAGGTAGATACCTACTAGATCAAAGTTTAGTCTTAGAAACTTTGATGACTATAACTTCATTTCAGGAGCTCTGGTCCAAATTTATTTAAAAAAACGTGAAAGTAAAGACCTAATCTCCTGAACCGGAGTTGTTTTTCTATTTGAAATCTATAAACTCTGATTTCCTGAATGTGTGCAGAATTTTTTATGATTGACAATTTTTGCCACATCATATCAGTTTGATATTTTTATTTCCATTTCAAAAAGTTATTTGACTTTATAACTTTTATAGAACTAGGCGAATTTAACTTCAAACGGATCTGTTCTTCGTTTTTTTTTTTTATTGGTTATAAAAAGTTGAAATTGCACAACGATTTTACTGTAATTTTTTTTTTTATTTCTTTTTGTTTGAGCCGTCATGCGCTATTTCGCTAGTAAAACATTTTATTACTCTATTTTTGGTTGCTTTGAAATTATTGATGTGTCACTCTCCCTGATGATGATGATGGTTATGGTCAGTATTAAAGTGATATCCTACTGTCGTTAAAACTGTCACATTAATGCGTCATTATCAGTTATTTATGTTTATAAAATTAAATGCCTTCTCTTTCATGTTTAAATCATATGGTGATGTCGTATTTTTTTTTTGTAGAAGAAAAAATAACTGTTAAAAACATCGAGATAATAATAACTTAGCATTAAAACTTATATAGTGCCGTTTTTTTTTTTAATGTGAAACAGTAAAAAAATTAAAACTGTTAAATGCAATGTTTTAAACATCTTTAACAAATCATAAAACATTTTGAGCTCTCATCTGAAAAACATCTCTCATGAGATGTCTAATTCAAACAAAATCCCCGACTAAGGATTTGGAATTTACAGTTATTACATTTTAATTTAATGAACTGAATTACAAATTATTTTTATTTATATCGGCTTCACCTTTAAAATCACCACAATTTTAACAATCAAATAAAATAAAATTCCAATTGAATTGTCTGTCACTTTTTTTATGGAATAAATGTATAGGTATATAAAAAAAAAAATGCAAGAAAATCATTAATTTAAACGTCTTGTATAGTTGGACGTCTTGGACAACTTTGCAAAATAGCGACAACACAACCGACAATGACAGCAACGCCGCGCCGTCAGCCGCCGCCGCCGGCCTCAACATCGCTGCCAACAAACAATAAACGACGACTTCAACTCATTAAAAACATATTGACAGACCCCGCAATTCGAATAGTGCCAATAAATTTTCATTGCCCCAAACGACATTAGTTACTTCAATATACACAACACCAGCAGTTTGGCGTTACGGCGCGGCGGTCCCAGCAACTTGCCATACTATCGCGCTGTCATCATCATCAACATCGTCATAAGCTCTTTACCGCTATTAATGGTATTGAATACTTTAGTAACAACAACAAAAACAACAAGCAATCAAATCGCAATAAAGATTCAAGAATTCGCCATAAATAATCCCAATTATGACACTCAATTACTCATCGGGAATAGCTTTAGTACAAGAGCACTCGTATATACAACATTCAATTGGACAAACAAAATGGAGGTGAATACCAGTTAACTTCACCACCAAACACAATTTATTTATGGCCGCATATAGTCAATGGTGGAGTAATAATTTATTTAACATGAGTTTTCTTGGGACAAACGAACCGAAGACCGACGACGACCCCCCCTTCATTCAAGTTGTCGTAATGATGTCTTTTTCTCCTCGTAAAAGGAATGGCCGATCATAAATTGCATATTGAATTAAGTCATTATAGAAAAGGCTAACAGACAAAAAAAACAGTTATTGCTTGCACAAGTAAAACTGTTGACTCACCAGGGCAGAGGGTGAGAAAAAGAGGTAACTCTTGAGATTGAAGAAGGCATTTATCATAAATGCGCAAAAATCCTCAGAAGAAACGACAAAGTTCCGGTGCACATGCAGCACCTTACCGGAAACGGCCATTATACAAGTTGATACCTATATATTCATACTTAGTTGTTGTAGGTATATGTATATGATATGCTAGTGCACTTTCTGTTTGCCAACATGTCAGACTGGGGCTCTGGCTGCATTGGAACTCTTAAATGGCTTGCTTTAAAGTTTTCCTTCTTCTGGATCCTCTTTTCCCCCTTTTCTTCTTTGTCGTATGACAATAAGCGGGGCAAGAGAAAATATTGTGGAAAATTAATGTCGAACAATTTTCATTTTCCAAGTGTTTCCGCACCGACAATGCGGCGATCGTTTATCACTAAACTTAATAGACTTCCTTTCTACATGGCTATGGTTTGTCTGTTGCGAGTTAGTTTTATTTCTGTTTAATTTTATTCGACAACAACGGGGGGGGGGGGGTGTGCTCTGTTTAATAGCAAAGCAGTTATGTATGCAGCTGTGATATATTTGTCGCAATAATCGACCTAAAGTAGAAAAAGCTTCAGTCACTTTTGCTTTGGCATTGATTTGTAAAAAAACATATTTGAACTTTATAAATTTATTATTACTTATAAATGAATATTAGTTGAAAAGTTTTATAATTTATATTCACCAATATGTGATTCAGTTTCGAAAGTCACAATTTTTGTAAATCATAAAACAATGGGAAGTAAAATTAATATCAACCTTGGAAATTACCGTCAAATCAGCGGAAAAATGGCGGATCCCGTATTGAACGTCAAAATTTTATTCGACTGCTAGTCACTAGTTTTGATTGTGTTTTTTATAACTTAATTTTTTTATATGGCCTCACAGCTATCGTTAGGTTTGTTCGTTGAACTTTCCCCAGGTTGTCTTGACAACCCCAAGATTTGTCAAAAAACCTTGGGTTTTTCAATTCTCAAAAAACACTTAAGGGTTGTCAATTGTCTCTTTGACATTCAAACCAGAAAAACATGAATTTTGTACTATGTGGTGTAATAGTTTAAATTGATATTTTTACGGATTTTCCCGTTGCACAGTCGACAAAATCAAATGTTTGCATTTCTACTTCTATATTATTATTGAATTAAATTAATTTATTCGATTTATTTGTACTTAAATTATAAACAATTAACTGCAGCACGTAAATCCACATCTAAACAAATGCTTCAAACTCGTGTCACTTTGACAGTTTATTCATTACCTCAACTTGCCACAGCAAAAAACCTAGTTCTACTTCAGGCGAGTTCGGGCGACCGACCCCAGGTCTCAAAAACACACAGAATTTCATTGTCAGGGTGAATTCAGTTTTTTCAAAAAACGTTTTAGGGCGACTCCAGGGTGACTTCAAGACTCAACGAACAAACCTATTTTCACGGTTGAGACTGTCTTGAATTTTTTTTTTGACGGTTCTCGTTTTTTCACAACGAGGTTTCAAATCGTCAATGGGTTTGTTTTATGCAATTTGGATTTTGGAATTTAAATTACGGTCTTTAAAAATTAATTTATATTTTCAACCAAAACTTCGATAACATAGTATAGTATTGAATGATTTGAATTAAATGTCTCTTTGTCTTATGCTGAAGGACTTAAATATGATACAATAAAAACTATCATGTGTGATTTCATTTTCTTCTTGCTTCCACTTTTTCATAGATCCAGAATCAAAAAAAAATTGATGCTTATTCATCTCCAAGGTCCTTGTTTCGGTTCTATGATACCATTACATGATGAGTTTTTTGTATCATCTGCCTTTTCAAATTTCTTCATTTCATTTCATTTTACACCAATATTGATTCTCATTACAGAAAATATTAGCTATCATAAATAACATTCCATCTGATAAGATAGATTTGATTAAAATTTCAAAATGTGTTTTACCACGAACGAATTAGGAAATTAAAAATGTCTAAACTCAAAATGGGCGTTAGTAAAAAAATCAATTATTTAGCCCACCTCGCTTCTCATTGGTCTAAATTTCAAAACACCTTAAAAATCATTTTCAAAACATTTTGGAAATATGTATCTTCTTTAAAAATATTGTTTATTATTGGCCAAGGAACATACTTGTATAGCAATAATTTTTTTAGCACCACCCCATTTAATCCATGTTCTTCCACATGCTTTAAACGCAAAAAAAAAATGTATATAAACAAATACTTAACCCGAATCAACAACAAAGATACTCCTCAAAGATCGTTTAGAATACTTCGTCATGCGTCCATTAAAATGCCGCCAAAGAATTTCTCTCTCTCTTCTCTAAATCATTCGCAATCTCGTCTTCTTCTTATTGCAACCACTTTTCATTTTGCTTGCGCTACGCGCTGGCTGGCTGGCTGCGGATCTATGGAATACTTAATATATAGGAAATAGCCCAGAACGTCCCGTTAACGTACAACTAGCTCTCAACCCGACAGCTGCAACATCTAGAATGTAACGGCTGCTTTGATCCTCCTGCCAAAGTGTCTTAATAGCGACTGCTTGATGACAGCTTGTCTGCCACTAAACTAAATTCTTCACCGAGCTGTGTGGCACTTCAAAAGGCGTCGGTACTTTTGTTGATGATGGTGATGATGATGACGAAGCTGGCTGGTCATGGCATGGTACAAACCAACAGATGTTTGTTTGCCTAATAACACCACTCCGACACTTGCGCCATCACCAACTTCTACAACAGAATACACACTCCTTTGTGTTTTATGTGAAGTTTTCTTTTTATCGCAAAAAGCCTTGCGATGGTCGTCTAGTTTATGTTGCTAACTTCCGGTTTACATTTATTTATCTCTATCTTACATTACTTCAAAGCTTTTTATTTCCTGTGATCGTTTTTTTCTTTACAAGCTATTAAAATATTATTTTGTTTGTTCTCTTTGCAGCTGGACACAAAAAACAGCCCACTGGCATTACTCGCACAGACGTGTAGCGCCATCGGAGCCGATACGCCCAATCCAAAGCTTTTGGCAAACATCGAAAAGTCGACTAAGTCGTCGTCCTCACATAAATCCACAGATTGCCGAGATAAATCATCACCGGTGGGAAGTCAGTCTTCGTCAGTGTCGACTGGCTCTATGGAGCACCAACAAGTCAAATCTAGCTTTAAGCCTTATGAGTCGAACAATAATCGTTATGACTTGTTGGACAATGGTAGCAGTACAACGGGGCCAGCAGCCGGGAACAACCAATCTAGTGTAAGAGTTAAGACGCCAAAAAGCAACACAGCAACACGATGCGATTCAAACCAAAGTGCCACTTCACAAAGAGACTCACCCGCAATGATTGCGGGAACACCTGGAACGACGTCGGCGTCGAATACTGCAGCGCGCAAAACACCATCGACATTGTCATCGGCATCGTCAACGGGCTCGTCGGCGGGCCCGAGCATACACCAGAATGCTGAACAGCCAAATCCTAGTCCACATCGTGCCTCATCCAAGGAATCCTTTGGTGGTGGAAGCAATAATAACATCAGTGTGTCACCAGCTCAAAGCAGCCCTGTGTCTGCTGTATCGAAATCAGTTTCAGAAGCTCAGTATATGAAGGCTCTGCATGCGGCATCGATGCAACCCCAGGTCTCAACGGCAGGAAGTCAAGCTTACTACTCTGGTTATCCTCCGGGTCTGGGATATCCCATGGACCTAATGACAGCTAGTGCCCTGATGTCTCCACATCACCCAATGTTTAAGGCTGCAGCGATGAGTCCCTACTTGAATTATGCCCGGCTCAAAGGCATCGATCCGTCAGCAATGATGACGCCAGTCTGCCGAGATCCATACTGTACAGGCTGCCCATCAAGTCCACATTTTCTAAACAAAGCAGCTGGACAACCTTGTCCGGCGGGTTGCCCGCACTGTGAATCTCCGTCCGGTCCGAAGTCAGCAGCGGCAGCTGCCTATGTCCATGCGCAACTTGCCGCCTTGACAGCAGCTTCACAGTTGCCCTACGTGTGCAGCTGGATTGCTGGCGATGCAGCTTACTGTGGAAAGCGATTTGGCACGTCTGATGAGCTATTTCAGCACCTGCGGACACACACCGCATCCATGCCTGAATCAATGTTAGCTGCAGCAGCAGCTGGAGGATTTCCGCCAAATCATCCTTTATTTCAAAGAACCTACCCAACGCCACCATTGAGCCCTTTATCGGCGACGGGTCGATATCATCCGTACAGCAAACCGTCCATGCTACCTCCCTCAGCTTTAGGCCCACCACCGTCTTTGGCAGGTATGCCAATGCCGCCACATCCGTCACTGGCCCAATACTTCTCTCCTTACTCACTATATGGCAATCCGCGCCTGGGCTCATCTCATCCATAGTACGACAAATAGCTGGACCCAGATGTTCCTTATATTATTTCTGAGCGGAATCTCATTCCACTCTGAAAAAAGAACATTGGAATTATCCTCAAATTTTATTTTTATTACAAAAATTCAATATTTTTGAAGTTTTATTTAATTTTTTATTTTATAAAGTAAAAAAAAATGTTTTTAAAAGAAAAATTGTTATTTTATATTATTTTCATTATTTATGTTGTAATTTTGAACAAGTGATATAAAACTGGATTAAAAATAAATTAAAATTAAAAAAAAAATACATACACAAACAAATCCACTTGTAAAATTGTAAAATAAAAATATATGTAGTTTAAAAATAAACATTTTAAGAAATAAAAAAAAATAAAGAATGTAATGAAATAAATTTTAAAATTCATTTTAAAAACTAGTGGTATTCTTTTTGGCACATTTGAAAAGTTAATACCGAAGACAGCAGACTTGAGACGAAAACCGGAACCGGTATTTGGAAAAAAATGGTTTCAGAGCAAATGCTTCTAATTTAAAGGTATAAATATTACTGGAATAACTACGCCCCAAATAGTTGGAAATTAACGAAGCTACGCCCCAAATAGCTAAACCAATAGGCCACCCCTTGAATAGCAAATAAAAATTAGCTAAGCCACGCCCTCAATGGGAGTGGTTTGGTTCATTTTATATTTTGGGGCGTGTCGCAGCAAATTTTTAGCTATTTGGGGCGTGGCCTTTCAATAACTTTATTTTTACAATTTAGGGTGTGGCCTGAACCATTTTTGGTCTTTTAGGATGTTCTGAGTAAGGGAATGCAAAATAACATGCAAAAAAAAATCCTGGGTAAACACAAGGAAAATAAAAAAAATTACAGATTTTCCGCACAAAACCCTATGTAACTCGAAAACTACTGTTTCAATCTTTTCAAAACCGGTATCAATGGAAAGATAAATTGGTCCACAATATTTGTATTACAAAAAATTGCAGATTTGAATCGAAAATAACGGTTTTAAAGCTAAAAACGAAAGTTTTTTAGAAAACGTCAATTTTCGTGCTTACCTTATAACGGATTTTCAAAATTTTGATATTGTTATAATCCTTAACAATCAACGGTTGTTTTGGTATGCAAAACATTGTGATAGGGTCGCCACAAGCTTCAATAAACTGGTTTAAAGATGTTTTTAAGGCTAATTTTTGAAAAATTTGAGCTTATCGGTCAATTAAATTTGGTGTTTGAGAAATATTCGAAGATTTTGTTTTCTTTCTCAATTTTTAAGAATAAGTTAACCAAGCTTAATGCATTGAATAAGCCACGCCCCAAATGTTTAAAAATTAACTAAACCACGCCCCAAAGAACTAACAATTTAATAAACCACGCCCCCAAAATAGGCCACGCCCAAAACAGCAAACGAAAATTAAACAAGCCACGCCCCAAAATAGTCCCCGCCCAGAAGGGGAGTGGTTTGGTTAATTTTGTATTTTGGGGGCGTGGTCTAGTTAATTTTTAGCACTGCGTTTTTTGTGATTTCCATCGATTTTATGTCTTAAAATAAAACAAAAGTTTTTCTTTAGAATAGTTTTATTGTGTACATATTTTATTTTGAAAACGATATATCAAAAATAGATACTTATAAGCGTGTCTTATGCATGCTGTATCTTACTTTTATAAACATTCAAATACCACTATTATGAATAGGGAAACGCATTTTTATATTCACTAGAAAATTTAAAAACTAGGCGAAAAGAAGTGTTGCTGTATTGAAATGCATAGGTTGGCTTTTCCCTAATACTTTACGACCTCTTGGATTTTCCAAACATTCGATTCGATGTCATCATGAGTGTTCCAAATGCAGATGAGACAAATGCTGAGTGCTTTACCAACTCCACGTACAAAATTAATTGTTCAATGATCTAGAATTTAAATAAAAGATATTTAATAAAAATAAAACTAGATGTTTGATTTGAAAAAATTCAACTTACTTGAGTGATAAATACAGTTTTCAATAAAGGTCATCCCAGCCGGAATTGCCAAATCTTGTTGGCTAGTACTGTGGGCTATGGCTACAGGGAACAGAAAATTGTTGCTCCCTCAAACATTGAGAATACGGCCGAGATTAGCAGTTGTTCAATGATCTGGAATTTAAATAAAAAGAATAAAACATATTTTTTTTATAAATGGAGGTCTAATAAAAAACAAGGTTCTTGATTTGAAAAAAAAATCAACTTACTTCTGTGATAAAACAGTTTTCAATAAAGGTAATCTCAGTGGAGGATATCTAAATCTTGTTGCTTAATATTGTCGGCTATGGCTATAGCGACAAAAAAAATACATGGAAATGTTCTCCCTCAAACATCGAGAACGTTAATCACACTCAGGATTTATTGGTGTCGGAAATAAATCTTTATGGAGAATTTATCTGTTCCCTTCGAAACTGCCCATGACCCCCTCTATGTTCGACAGTATTCTTTCAAAGCACATATCTAGTAGTTTTTCTTGTAGAGTTTTTATATGCGTTACATCGGATAGATTTCATAAATCTGTGAATTAAAAAAATAAAAAGAATTAGATAATGAATGAAATTGCGAATTCAGTATTTTCTAAGAGCTGATTTTTTAACCGTCAGTTAAGCTATTAGATTGGCTATGGAAAATGTCAGCTCATTTGATCTTATAAGTAAAAAAAAAGTTTAAAGCACACCTGTAAACTTAAAAATTAATTACAAAAATTGTCAAGTACCTGTACTGGTACTTTTAATTTCTCAGAGAAATTTAAAAAAATGTACTTTGAGTTATTTTGACTTTTTTCGGTAGCAATTTTGCTAAGTTGACAAAAGCGATAGGCTTTAATCTGCATTTCAGACAGTTTTTTTGAGTCATAGAGGCAGGAAGTTCACAAATTAAATGGATCACTATTTCCCTTTCCTGTTGGTTGGCTTTCAGATTTGAATAATGCTTAAATTGAATTTTCTTTTTCGAAAAGCTTACAAAATGATCTGCCCTTGATATGCCCGCAAATAGTTTAAGGTTAGTACCAAGGTTTTCTGTTTTAAGTTAGTCGTACTGTGAAGCTCCTACATATATGATGTGACCCAAACCTCAACAGTCTTAACCTTTTCCTAGATTAATCATCATCAGTGTCATCATTATCATCGTCGTCATCCGCGTTGAACGGAGCGTCATTTTTTTTTGTTGTTTTGTTTTTATGATACCAACTTCTTCTTGGTTGGTCTGCGTGTCACTTGGATGCCCTCGACTTTGCTTTGCCTCCATTCCAAGGCGCTCAACTTCATAACAAAGACCATGTATCCTCCGCCACCACACCATTATTGCCGCGATGAATCGGACTAAACACTTCCGATCGTATATGTGATGTGGTTTTCCTACTTAAAAAAAAAAAAAAACCTCCTTTGAGACAAGCAACGTCGCGTCGTCGTTGGTCTTCGTGGTCTCTTCTTCTACACTGGGTCGTGCATCGTGCAGAATTATCTGGCATCTAATGGATATGCGAATACGAAGCACAACTTGGACACGTTATTTTATTTTTTGTTTTGTATTTTTCAGATTCATGGTTGGCAGCTAAATTAGGGTTACCTCTGGAAATTTTAAAAAAGCTTTTAAACATTTTTTTCAAAAGAAATAATAAAATATAGAAAATATTTAAAAGCAAGAATCTATTCTTAATGCCTTATTAATGACAATTAATAATTTAATATACAGATTTTTAACCTGAGCTCTCCCGGAACTTAAAAAAAATATAAACATCATTGCATTCTTGAACTAAGGCAACCCGGTATTAAAACATGGTGATGATGGTGGCTGTGGCGATCCATGACCACAGATGAGCTAAGTGATATACATCAAATACTTAGGAGCTAACTACCTCTCGATGCTCCTTTAGTGCCCGGGAGTGTTCTTTTTTTTTTTTGTTGTTTGTTTTCCTTTGCAAAGCGTAACGCTTTTGAACCCAACTACTGAGCAGCAACAGCAGCCTAAGATAAAAGGCATGAAATGTGCATCGTGATAACAAAGGTGAGATCGAAAGAAAAACAGAATAAAAAAATAAACAATTCTTATTATTGGAACTCTCACATAAAACAAACCATTTTGACGTTAAAAGGTATTCGAATATGTTTACCTGTTTATGTATAATGTGTCAAAAGAAACGTTTTTCCTTTCAAGGTCTAGTTTAGTTTGTAGACAACTTCCGTTCAGTTTCAGATTAAAGGTTTCTGAGGAAAGATTGAATAAGTAATGTAATTTTTAGTGTTTTTAGTGAGAACTTCCTCAAGATTTGTTTTAGTGGTTTTAGTGTGTTGAAGTAAATGCTTCAGAAATAGCGACATGACTTGATGTAAGCTTGAATAAGTGTTATGGAGAACTTGTTCCAAACTAGTTTTAGTCATTAATTGGTAATACTTGGGTCCTCACATACGGCCTACACTACTCCTACGCGCCATAGTGTACAATTCCTGCAGATGTATTTAATCTCAGTCTATCTCATCCTCAGTTGCGGTGATTCCTCTTCGACAGTTCTTCGCGAAATACTTCTAGGTCGGCCGACTCGTCCGTCTGCCTGAGTGAGAGGGTCCCATTGCATAGCTCGACTCGCAATGCACCCGTTACCCTTTCGAAGCGTGTGGCCAACCCACTTCTACTTACGTCTTCGTATAATAGAGTCAATAGGTTTTTGATTGGTGATGCGTTTGGCCAAAAAATTCTCAAGATGTTTTGCAGACATGTATTTACGAACGTTTGCAGCTTTTTAATGAAAACGGATGTGACTTTTCAAGTGCTGAATACACTTGGAAGTGGGAGAATACATTCCACTTTGGAGCGGAACTATTGTAGCTTGGTCTTTAAGCTTATGGAGTTGTTGGTGGATGCCGTTCTACTGAGTGTTCTCAATCCTTGTGAAAAGTGGTTACCCAGTTTTTGGCGAACTGCGGGATCCTCTAGTCCATATGGTAACAGTAATCAGATAGTGGTTCCGGGCAATTCCCATTAACATGTGGTTACAAAACTTTTTTTTTGACACTTATCCCAAATTTAATTTAAGACTTATGTAACGCCCTATTGTTGTTAGACTAATATCCCTAATCTTTTGCTTTATCGGTCAAGGTCTGAAATAAAGTTGTTATATTTCCACTTTCTAATATTTTCCACACACCTGCTAAATAACATTTGCTCTAGTTACGATACCCCACCACAAATTTTATGATAAAAAAAGCCTCCCATTCTTCAAAAACCGGCAATCGGTTTTTCCCTCCTGCAAACAACTTCAACAAAAAAAAAAAGTCACATTATCATGTTAGGCGATAAATTCATTTTCAGAAAATATATTTGCTGCAGCAATCCTGTCAACCATTCTAGGAAATATGTGAGGCAACTAGTCCTCCAAATGACCAACCACCGCCGCTAGCAGCAAATGTATCGGCTTCGGGTCGGCTGTTGGGATGGCAGCGATCACCTCTATTCTAGTATTATGGTTTATCCCAAGTTATGAATCTGAGCGGCAGTTTTTTTTTTTTGTTTGTTTTTCATTTCCCAATACATATTCGCAGCGCACCATATAACACCATTAGGGAGGCAATCGCTTGAGATGAAAAAACTATAAATTGAGGGTGGCAAAGCCGTTATTCTCCTTTGCAGTTGGCACTAAATCAAATTTTATTTCCCTAAATATCAGAGGAATTCCAATGCAGCGCACCCCCACATTCTGTTAGAATCTAGACACACACATACCTACACTTTTCTATACACGATTTTACTTTTTGAAACCGTGTTACCCCACTTGGCTTGCACATGGTGTCGATAAATTAAATTTATGTTCGCCATTCCATAGGAGGGAAGTGGCGGTATTTGGTATAGTTGGGGTAGCGCTTCAAGGTACGGTCATATTGCGCCTGGACGTTTATGTCCTATTGCTGCAAGTGTACCTACATTCACAGTTTTTTCTCATGATTGCAATAAATGACCACTCACATAGGAATAGGACATTATAGTAAACTGCATGTCAATTGATTGGGCACTGATACATTTTTCGTTTGCAAATTTAGGATTTTTTAAAGATTTTGAATTAATTGAAGCCTAAAATGCTAAACCAAAGGGCTGATGATATATTGTAAGTAATATTAAGTAAAATTAAAAGAAGTTAATTTTTTAGCAACGATGTCAATTTTTCAGTGAAATGAACCATCGATCCCAAATTATGCTCCATTAATGGAATTTAAAATTTTTTGGACTCCACAGTCCACACCTATGTAGTAAATATTTTTTTATTATAAAATCTATTACATTTTGATCCCTTTTACTTAAATATTTTAAAAAATCTTTCGAAGCCTTTACCTCAAAAATATGCTCGTGGACAAAATACAGTATGACCAAATTAGCTGGTACTGTCATGAAAAAAAGAAGATGACCTGAGACACCAGTTCAAAACTTAACCCCAAACATGCAACAACCTAAAACCGGAAGATCTATGCCGAAATTTCCTGAGTTCAACCCGGCGAATCCCACAAGTGGAGTCTTAGGGTGAAGCAGTGCAGTGGAAGAGTTTTCCCTGTCTCTCATCCAGGAGACTTTGGACCATGACCATCGTGCGTCGGTTAAAGTAGAAGAAGAAAACCTAAATTGTAAACGCCTATATGTATTTCAAAAAGAAAAATGAACAGCGTTGCCATTGAATTCTGCGCCACTTAAATTATTTATGTAAATTGGTGTAGGAAATAATTTTTGTCGCACATTTTTACGATAATTTTACAGATTTACTTACTTGCAGTCCAAAAAAGTTGTTGGAAAAACTGAACTCAGATCCGTCATTGGTTTTTCCTTTATCAGCTTTAGTTTTCGTAATATTCTGCCATTGCCACTTACGTCTTCGTATAATAGAGGCAATGCGTTTCTGTCCTGTTCTCGTATGAAGTCCATAATTGTATATACCGTTGGGCCAGAAAACCCTCAGGATATTCCGCAGACAGGAGCGTTTGCAGATTTCCAAATCCGATCACTTGTGTATTTTTTCTTACTTTGCTTTTAAGATGTTAGAAAATATCTGAAATGTTATAAAAGTTTAAAGCCCTTTAAAAATTAATTTTAAAAAGATTGTCACGTGTCCAAAATTATGGATTAGCGTGCGGTCGACTTCCATACTATTAACCGTATTTTAAAAAAAAGCGGTTTATTTTCAAAATGTTCAAAATAATTAAATTTTTTTAAAAATTAGACCGCAATCAAATGCTTTGAAGTGTATACAAAGGGGTCACATATTCACCTCCCAAAAAAAAAACACATCTGAAAATCTTTTTTTATTTTCTATTCCAGAATGGTTTTGTACTGTGAGTGACACCTGACCATGGCTCCCGTCATCAACCTATACTCTGCACCTATGCACATGTGTTCCAAGTCTAATAGTCATTCTCGTATATGTATGTACGTAACTAAGGTGTATAGCTGGGCATTTTTTACGATTAGTGAGGCAAAAATTCCCGATTGCAATTTTTCATTTGCACTGATGGCGCCGGAAATGGCTTGAGGGTTATTTTTTTTTTTGTACTTCAAAGCAAAACCCACTATACCATAGTATGTGCGCTCTAAATACGTTAATTTATCATTTTAAATCGCGCGTCACAATGGTCAAGGATTTATGAGTTTATGTTCGTGGAAATTGGTGCGATATTTTTGAAAAGGAACAAAATGCGATGGGGATACAATATAAAGAGTAAAGTGATGATGACTTTGTATATTAAGAGTCACGTTTTTTTTTTTTTTTTTGGGTCCTGGGCTATATTGTGGATAGAATAAGGTATGGTCAGGGTGATATAAGAAATATGGCTTCGTTTTTTTAAGGAGGTTTGAACTTAAGTTATCGTAGGTAAGAGAAAATGAATTGGTGTTTTACAAAACATGAAGAAGTGATAAATCAGCATAAAAACATGATTTAAATTTTATTACTCCTGTCGAAACGTTTTCACATCACAGAAGTTTTGATTGTTTTGCGATGCGATTTTCTTCTTATTTTTTTTTTCTGCATTGATTTTGGTCTTCGTTTAGATTTCAGATCACAACTTTATTTTCCTGCCTGTCTGAATCCAAAATGGTGACAAATCGTCTCAGAACACCTCTTCCAAATAGCTCTGTTAATCTGCTTGACAAAAATTTTCGAAAAAAATAAATATCTCAATCATTTCAAAATTCTTTGAAATCCACAGATAAAAGTAAATATTGAGCAAACGAAAACAAGCCAGGGTGATTTTCGAAATAATCCAACTTCAACCCATATAACAAATTAAATGAACTCTGATAAATGTCCCACACACGCAGCAATAAGCATCAGTTGTAGCAGTAGCAGTAGCAGCAAGCTATGTATATTATAAATGCCACAGAGTGCCTCACTCACATAGCACACATCATGGCATTATAGCAATCATCTAGAAAGGATGTGACATGAGTGTGTTCTGTATCCCACACCACCTGTCAGCGATGCATCTTCTTTAATGTCAAACATTTTTATTTAAGCAGCAAATTGAAAATTCGTAAATAAAGTAAAATCTTGTCTCGCGTTCAAGTCCAAATCCAAATTGAAAAACAAAAAAAAAAAAAAAAAATGATTCCAACTAAACCGAATCGAATCGGCCAAACAAAATTCCTGAAAGTAAAATATCTTCTGTTAAGTGCTAAAAATCTTTGAGGGTAATAAATTTTCATACACACCCGCTCGTCCTACACCTCCATAACCGCACTGCCACCAACGACACCAGAGGGCCACATCGAGAGTTGAGAGGTGCAAATAGTTTTTTTTTTTTCCTTCTTAATATATGGATGGCATCTCTTGGATGAGGAGAGAGGATTCAAGGGGCTTCGAATATCTCTTACACGCAAATTGTCAACCCTTGCTACTGATCTGACTTCTCGTTAATGGAATTAACAACGCCAGCTAGGTTTATAAGATTTTGGATTGTTTGCATGATGCATGATCTGGAAGCATAAATTACAAAATCAAAGACTTTGCTTGCAGAACCTATGCGTGTGAGCTGGTGCGTGAGCATGAGTTGAGCATGCACTTTCGTGCCACCATCAACAAGGTGAGTGAGACCAAAGTGTACAGATGATATACAATACAACTTATTATATTAGGAATGCTCTAAAAAAGTCAAAGTATTTTATTTGAAAATGTGAAACCAACACCTTGGATAGCAGTATGGAAGGAGGACATAATATACATACCTACCTACACCAGGTGAATGACAAGCTAAAGTGAAACAGGTTGGATTTGGTAACTGTTTTTCGTTTTGCCACTTTTATTTTTTTTTGTCAAACTTGGAAATTCATAAGAAACATACAGAAGTGTTTTCGAAAGTTATAACCAAAGTCTAGCTTTTACGACTGACTAAGCCTTAACTGACAATATTATTTAAAACACTTTAAAAGAAAAGATCCAGACTTTTTTACTATATATTTGAAGATTTGTGGTCCCAGTCGATAGACTCGAGATGATGACAATATTTAGTTAAAGAAGAAGAAAGAAAGACTATTTTCAAATTAAGAGAAATAGAATTTGCTGTGAACATTGTTCACGAGTGATATACTTTACTCTATTTACCGTGGGTGAGGAAAGGAGTTCGCGTTTTCAATGCGGTTCTTGTGGCGTTCTTTACACGGGCAGCGCAGTCATATTATCTCTGAACAAGTAAAACGACTCAAAATGCTTTCTTTAACCAAACTAACTTTCTAACGAAGGTATCTACAAATTTTATTAACATTTAACAATTTGGGACAATTTGTATTGCGAACATTGAATTGGAAGCTCAGGTTTCCCCTAGGCACAACATGTGAAATAAAATATTAAAGAATGTAAACACGAAAATACCAATTATCGTGTGCAGAAATTGTTAGTAATAAAGTTTGCACTGGCCTTATTGAATTTTAAGCACGCAAGAATGTTGTATGGGCGATGTTCCCAAATATATGCAACAAAAAAAATTGCTGTATTAATTAATAATGTAGAAAAACACTTACCAGATAAAAACGCTTGAAACATACATAGGTACATACATACATTTATAGTTTTACTAAAAAGTATTTTACTAAAAATTGTAACTTTATTTTAGAAAACACTTCTTTTTATTTCACAATAATTACTGACGATCACGATAAAAATGAAATGCGCCCTCAATCTCAATTTTACGATGAAAAATTAAAAATGGCCGGCTTTTCAGATTTCAACTTGACCACAACTGAACGAAAGCGAAGTGTGCTTTTGCAATAAAAAGCTTAAGGTAAGTAGAAGCGATGGGTTTACAATTTGTGATCTATTTATCAATGGTCGCGTTCTATTTGTGATACGGGGTGAAAATTGGATAAATGCTTTGTATATGAAAACTATAGTACTCTCATGGTGGAAGTCGAATGGGGCGACATCTAATTTACCTATGCAACCCTTACTCTTTTTTTTTTGCGGTGAGCTTATGGAGGTTTTAAATGATATTTATTGATATTTTTTGGATGCAATAATCCAAAAAATAGTCTCCTCTTGCTCCTACCACTAATTTTCGACGCTTAAAGACTCCCCAAATCGAATTTTACACCTCACATTTTGCAGCGCCACCACCAGGACCTCTGCAACCCTAAAAAAAACTCGCCATGATAGTACTATAGTTTTCATATACAAAGATAAATGTGTCAATACGAGACTTGAAACTTTCTTCATTAAAAAATGTGGTTACCTGTTTATATGTACATCCATAAGTATTTATATTTTTTACCAAAAATTGTAATTTTAAATTCACGATCACGGTACCAAATTAGTAAACGGCAAAGAATTGCGCAGTCAGGTCAATCTCAATTTCTCAATACAAAATGACCAATTGCCGACTTTGTAGATTTCTACTTCACCACGGCTAAGAGAAAACGAGTTTTGTGTTAAAAAAACGGGGGATGCAAAATTGGAAATAAAGTCAGGAGCAAACTTCGCGGTGGGACGTTTTCTATGATTTTTTTAATGAAAATAACTCCCGCTATATGACGGGCAGATTCGTTCCATCAGAAGAATGTGTGAGCAACCCACTAATTATGTAACAATTTGTCTGATGATTTATCCATTGTCATTCATTTTGTTATTTTCAGTCCCAACGCCACCTTGTAGGTTTGCACGAGACTTGAAACTTTCTATTAAGTAAATAAAAATATTTTTTTTTCATGGCACTTATATTTTTTAACTTTTTAACAAAAATTGTCATTTTAGATTAGTAAATATACTTACTTTTTATTTTACTTTAGGGGCGAGTTATAGCGAACAGGAAAATGGATCAGGAAAATTTTTCTGATGGATTATTTAGTAAGTTCTCGATCGATTCGAAACACATAAGCTGAAGTAATCGATGACAAATGACAATTTTAATGCGATATGTAACAAAAAAATTTATTGAACGTAGGATTTTTGATAAAAAAGCATTTGTTTATTTTCCTGATGCAAGTTCATCAGGAAAACAAATAAATGCATTTTTATCAAAAAACCTTTGTTCAATCAGTTTTTTTTTACATAGTGCATTTAAAATATCATTTGTCATCGATTACTTCAGCTTATGTGTTTCAAATCGATCGAGAACTTACTAAATAATCCATCAGAAAAATTTTCCTGATCCATTTTCCTGTTCGCTATAACTCGCCCCTTAACGATAGCAACGAAATGCTCGCTCAATCTCAAAGAAAATGAACAATGGTCGACTTTTCAGATTTCTACTTCACAACGAACGAAAATTGCTTTTGCAATAAAATATTCAAGGTAACTGCAAGTGATGGACTTACACTTTGTGAATCTATTTATAAACGATTCAAGGGCAGATAGCTTTTCCCAAGGGGCAGTAGACCCCCAATTAAAAAAGTCCGCACTGAAAAGTGAAGCTATAGATCCGCGTTTTTATTTAACTTTAAAATGAAACGGATATGTCAAATTAAACTCCGCGGTCTTATTTGATTTCCAAATAAAATAAGAGAAATTTTGTGTAATTCTTATGAGCCTTAAAATTAAAAATTGGTTTCAATAGTTTTTTTGTTTAACAAAAATATATCTTCAAAGTTATATTTTAATTAATCAAACACCACATCCCCCAAATTCTTTTTCTTCACCTATTATACTTATTCCGGACACCAAAAAAACATTGTAAGTAATGAACATCTCAATGAACTCTATTTGTTTAAATTTATGACATTTTTATTTTTCCATAAAGGTAAAATGAATCAACAAAACAAAAACAACCAAAACGGAAAAAAGAGCTCAAGATTAATATCATAATTATAGAGTCTCGTGTTGAACAACAATTCTCCATAAGACCACTTTATCATTTTTGCCCCGCTTAACATCACAGAGTTGAGAAAACCACACGATGATTACCCCCTTAAAAAAAAATATGGCACGACCACCGACCAACCAATCCAACTATTTCCCATTTCTATAGCTAAAAAAAAGAGGTGAGAGGCTTACTTTGGCAGCAAAGCCCAGGAAAAAAATTAACCTCATTAGTTGCCTTTGTGATATCTTAATGAGTTGTGTTTTATATATTCCTAACAATAATTCGTTGGAAGCGGTGGGAAATCACGAAGAATCCTACTACTACCATCATGTGCGATAGCTTCTCTTCCACAAAAAAAAAAAAAAAAACTGAAGACCCCAACAGCTAGACTATCCAGTAACAAAGAAACTTAGCCGCCTCCATCAACTTAATGACAAGCAATGACGCGACGGGTGCGGGAAGTTTTTTTTTGTGTTAACCATTTTGGCATAAACGATGAAACCTCAACTTAAGACTTTATTCATCCCGTACCGGGCCTATGAGTTATTGGGGTAATTTATGAGAATTTATTACTGTAAATGATATTTATCTGATTAAAAGAATGGAAAATAAATTAATAAAAAAATAAAGGTTTTTGTTTTTTGTTGTGGATTGTTTTTATAGCACTTTTTTTTGGGCAGTTATTCGTTTTGGCTGGTTGTCTAATACAAAAAACAAGAAATATTTTCAAATAAAAAATGGAAATAAAGCAGAAATGACCTAAAACATAACAGTTAGAAGATATAGGTTGTCTCGATTTAGTGATTGCGCCTTTAAGTGTGATTGATGACTAGGTCAACGTTTTTGGAAATAAATGTCAGAAAGTTAGATTTGATATCTCATTTGACGATTTAAACCCTTTTTTTTAAATATATCGATTAGAACTTCTGAAAAAACAAATTTATAGGTCACTTTTTTTAGAGATCCGCATACGGAGTCTTATTTGCATTTTGCTACCCTTAACACAGTAGGTACGAGCGTTTAGGAATGCCTGAACACCGCAATGAGAGTGAAAAATTGGGCAGGGTTCAGCATTCCACATTACCTCTTTCTATGCTATTTTAAATCTATATTCCCACTAAATTAGATGTGGTTTTATGATTCTTTCTCTAATATCTGACATCATGTTTGGTTTTATCTGTCAAAACACCTGACACTAGAAAAACGTCAAAAACTTGATAGCAGTAATAATTTAAGTATTTTTATTAAATCAATTTACTAAATCGTCAATTACCAGATAGAGGAAATCAAAACCTGAATGTAAAATTCATTGCCATTAAACATCAAACTTATACTTAACTAAGTATTTTACTTTATCAATTTTATGTTAACTAAATTAGAGAGTGTAAATCACAGTTGTTTTTTTTCCATTTTGACGTTTAAATTGCACTTTAATTGCATGGTTGCTTTCAAGTCAAACACACATCACCTGCTGGAGAGTAGATAGTAGGTATTATTTATACGTCATTAGTTTCCTGCTGTCGTGTAAGTAATGTTATTGCCACAAAGAAAGTTCGTCTTCGGCAGCGTGAATATTATACCGCTTAGCTGAGAGGCGAAATGAGTTCATTCCGTGATTGTTATCATCCTCACTTCGACGTACATACATAGCTTTCATAGCAAAGAACTTGAGGATCATCCACTGCACACAGTCAGTCTATCTCTCTCTTTACACTTTAAAGATGTGAGTCAAATAAATCATGTCATGTTTGGCGAGTGACTGAGTGTCGGCATGAATTAGCTTCCACTCAAAGTAAACATGCATCTCAACTCTTGAAGTATCACTTCACTTCACTCGTTCATGGTCCTTGGCTTATGTGTTTTTTTTTATTTTTATTATTTTGTATACGTTTGAAAAAGATGCTGCTGCTATGCCACTGTCTCTTTGAATGAGGCGTAAGCATCCATTGCCATCCAACCTTCACTCGCTTTTGCATTCATATGTATATCTATTCGTGACTAATCTGTAGTTTTTGAAAAAAAAAATGTATGGTTTAATGCCGCAGCCGCAGCCGCAGGCTGCACAAACTCAGTGTAGTAAATGTAGTCAAAATATAAATGTGTTCATTCATTGTGTACGACAAATGCAAGAAAAAATAACAGCACAACACGGATGTAAGTTACCTCATCCTAATTATTTTTTTTTTATTTTCGATATTTTGGGTTTTGTGGATTTTGGGAATTCTAATTGTTGCGATTTCAGATTTCTCGATTCTGATCTGAACCCATTTCTTACATATGAAATCCATGGTACTCTCATGAACACGTTCCACACGTCCACCCTCCCCAGCGATCACACACCCAATTAATTTTCTGGTTCCTGTTTCTGTTTATATACAAGTGCGCCCTCAAGCGACTACACAACGCAACTGTGTGAACCCATTCCATATTTCTCTCTATATCTTAATACCATGGCATTGGACTATTTATCCAATCCCAATTTTTGACGGATTGTGAGTTTTGGTAAATATTTTTTTTTAAATTCGTCACATTAGAAAATATTTGCATTATGTACATTGTTTGATCTCCCCATAAAAATACGTCAGTAGTACTTCTTCCATCAAACAATCTCTAAGATCCAAGGCAAAAATGTATTCATCAAGTCGCGATGATCAATAATTACGCCTTGCTGTTTTAGTAAAGAAGTGTATTAATTCTTGTCACGACACACTCCAAAACTTACAAACACATATGTCACTTCACGCTAAATTTATTTTCCGCACATTCTGAATTCTAGCTAGCTCCTATCTAAAGATACAATGCAAAACAGCTTCACGTTAGAGCTGCAATTTTCTGTTTTTTTTTTTTTCATTCCTCCGCCAAGGAGAGCATTAGTAAGCCAGGTAGCTCAGTTCGGAGACACTCCGAAGGCGGAATATTTCTGTTCCAGAGTCAAGAGACAGACAAATGATCTTGTTATACCGATCGCTATCTGCATCTCTCACTCTGCGGCAGCACTTTGCTAGTAATACGCTGAGGAAGACACGAAATGTATCCCATAAATTTGCACTGCTTGTGGTTGGGCTGTGTAGAAAATGTGACAACATAACGAGCATACGAAAGAGGATAGAGGTTCGAAGTCGAAACAGAGTGCTAGAGTTGCAGTTCGTTCGTTCACCGTATATCCGTATCCGTTCTGTAGCCATAGCTATCATCCCACCAGCATGGAGAGTGAACTTGTGCTGAGCTTATAGAGCTGATCAGAGATGTAGTCAAGCTGATGGACTTAAGGTAGCGCATGTTACTTCACCCGCTAGGTGCAGTTATGTTCACTGGAATAGATTTGTATGCAAATTCAAACCAAACGTAGGGTTTTTTCTTGAATTTTTTAAACAAATTCCTTGGTGGTCGTGGTGGTGGTGCACAATTTTTGCAGCGGATGCATGTTTCTTGAGAGATTTTTCAAAACAGTCGTGAGCAAGATATATAGCGTACAATAGCGGCAGCAGGTACAGAATTATTCTACCTATCTATCTATCTTCATTATAGATCTTGAATTTGAATTTCGGGTACAGGGTACAAAGTCTTTAGTTTTTTAAATAAAAAAGGGAGCGGAAGTAATGAAGGACGACGTCTCTATTTTGTAACCTGATCAAACAGAGCTTAAGTCCGAAATTTATGCATATGTATTTTCACTTTTCTGCTAATAGTTCTCGGCTGACAAAGCAGAAACGCTTGAATATTTTAGTATTTTGGAAAAAAAACCTCTTTTGTGGGTTTTAAAAAAAGCATACCTACCATCTAAAAGTTTACCAGTTTTTTCGATAGTCGCCATTTATTCAAAGTCATGATTAAAGGGCGGTATTTGAGGAGGGATTTAAAGGTCACTAAATCTGTTTGTGGGATGTTCAAAAAAAAATATGAGTAAACTTTGGGGGATTTTCAAAAATAAATTCGGAAATGAACTGAATGGACATACATATGTAAATTATGAAAAAAAAAAGATAATAGTATAGGCCTCAAAATAGAGCCTTGTTGACGCCCATTTAGAAATTGAGGGAAGACTTAACACTCGCTCTATGATGAATGCCACAGAAAAATTAACAATCTCGAAATGCCACTCACTATGAATTAAAGACTGATCTCATCAACCTTACTGACATCATTGATGAAGTAGTTTTAGCTTGAGTACTCAAAATTATTATGACATTAGCTTCCCCTTCTTTTAATCTTCTTTTTTTTTGTGACAATAATGTATCTGCCTTATGATGAAAATAAAGCAATTTCAAATCTAAATTAATATTAATTAACATACACAACACGAAATTGTACAAATGTCATCACTCATCACTCGAAAGACACAGAAGAAAAAAAGTGACAGCTTATTTCACGGTATTGTGAGATTGATCTGTCATGATGGCTTATTGTTAATTAATTCTTTATAGCTGTGACAGAAAAAAAAAAATTAAAAAAAAATATTCTTAGCATGAGAATGAAATGTTATGTCAGTGAGAGAGCGAAAATAGTTTGAGGCGTTTTTTTTTTTGTTCAAAACCATCTTGCGAGTGGGTGGTCTTAGATAGATAATAATTATACATAAATATTAATTATATTTTTCATTCAGATTAAATTGATGGTGATGATGTTGTTTCATATGAATGTCTCATTTCCTAACATCATGGTTGCAATTATTATAATGATCTGTCAAATGAATATTTAAGGGTGAGATGTTGAGCTTAGATAAATTTACGATTTTAATTCATTTGAGGTGAGAAGTTTTGTTTTCGAATAGTTTAATAATGCATATACGAGCAATTTTCTATTTAATTAAAAACAGTACTTATTAATTTATTTGAATTTTTTTTTATTAAAAAATAATTTAACTTTTTTTTTATTTTTAGGACAAGTATTGGTTTCGAGGTTTAAATCAAAACGAACATTATGTAATGGAGACAAATGGTTTTCAACATGTTGTATATATGTTATAACTCATGTACGAGTACATCGTTTGCCAATATCGTACATATCGGTCTGATGTCATGTGGGTCCATACTACTGAAAGTTCAATGCAGGCAGACCTGGAAAATATTTAAGCACAAGGAATGGGAGAGAGAGGCTCCAGTTAAGGTCATGGGAATCGTCGGCAAACGTAAGATTCGATCATGTTCCATTAGCGCTGCTTGCTCTTAGTCACAGAAGGAACTAACGTAAAGTTGGCCCAATAAGTCAATGGACTCTACACTTAGCAATTTATAACAGTTGTAAAAGTACTGTTTATATAGATTTCCAAGAACCAGGTATCTTCTTATATGGGTTTATCTTGGGCACAAACAGTAAACATTTTTTCCAGCTGCGCAAAGGTTGTTCAGGAGAGTATATTTTTAAAGAGAAAAGCTTTTATAGTTGACATGCCCCTGGTCAGTTTTTATTTCACGTAGATGTGTACCCTTAAAAATGTGTGCACGCGTTCACGCGGTGGACGCTGGTTGAAAAATACTCTGATTGACCAAAATATGTAAACCACCTGGCATTTAGGCGAAGAGCCCTGGCCATCAGGGCCCTATAAATAGGACTTTTATAATCAAAGCTGTTATAAATTCGTATGTCTGAAGTCACTCCCAAATCAAATCCAATGGGGACAGATTTAGCAAAAAAATCTCATCTCTTGCAATAGCTCTCCTTTAAAGAACTTTTCAAATTTGCTTTTCCAAATTCCATTCCCCTAAAGACACAAGATAAACCTGACTACCACAACAGAATAAAACAAAATAACTTTCGATTACAAAATAAACCAAAAAACAAAAAAAAAAATACGTTCAAGATATGGAAAGGTTGTAATAAATTGTTTCCTGTTCAGCATACGGTTTTTCACTTCTAGTAGGTATGTACAATGTACATATATAGACAAAATAAAGTCTGTTTGAAATATATATAAGAACTCACATACATACAAGCTTCAGAACGACGCGATGGACGGACGTTTCATGACACCATCGCACTCTTTGGATAATAAATATTATTTATTGTGATATTTTCTTTTTTTTTTTGCATAAAATATGTTATCCGATTTTCATGGCATGCCGAATAGCTGTAATATTTCATTTTTTATTACCTTTGCCACCTAGCTACTACTGCACTGCCGCCCTCACATTTATGTTTTATCTGTGCGCACGTAAAAGTTTTACTCTCTCTTTCTCTTTCACTCGCACTGATGATGATGATGTGATATGATCTTAAGAGTGACTCGAAATGACCCCATTGAAATATTTAAAAACAAAATTGAGAACTTTCGTTTAGCTGGTCCAAGTTAAGCAATATTTCATGATTTTGATAAATATGTTACTCGCCTCAGCAGGATAGTTTTTCATCAAATGTGATAACAACGGTGAATGTCAGGACTAAGTCAACATAGGTGAATCTGCTATAGAAAATACAACCATATAGCTCACTCGACTGAATCTCAAATGCTTAATCCACGAAACTACAACTCAGAATCCAGAAAATCGAAAGCGGGACTTAACGCTCAAACCAACGCGTGACCAAACTTAAAAAAAGCGAGCGTTTCGTAAGCGATCCGCACGCGTTTCACGCACTACGCAAGCGTTACGCAATCGTTTCGCTAGGATTTATATTTTGTGTCTTCATTTTGTGACCCCACTGATGGATTCAAGTTCTAAGATAAGTAAATCAATCAAATCCCTAATTGCAAGAAAGATAAAACTTTTTTTCTTTTAATTTCCATTAATTTTATAATTAAATTCTCATTAACCTAAGCTTGATAGGTAACCATTTCTAAGCAACAACAATTTCCACAAACACACCATCAGATTATACCTAGTTAATTATTCTAAACCGTTTGTGTCGCTGTCGCTAATAAGTTGTCAAGTTCCATGAAACCAACAATTAAACGTTTCTCACAAAATGATCTAAACAAAGTTATATGTCTATTCCGAGTATATGAACATATTTCTTTATTCATCATGAGGCATGCACATCACAACAGCAAAACTAAACGCAGTAATACGAACAAGGTTTCCCTTTAACACAAAAAAAAGAAAGAAAAAGATTTATTACCATAATTAATAACCGGAAATGTTTTAATAGACAGACAATTTAAAATTATAAATCACTGCTAATTTTCAAGCGCTCCATTCTGAACTCTGAAAACATCACATGAAAACCAACTCTCTGTATAGACACATAATCTACAACACAAAAAGCAGCGGCATAGTTGCATGCAACCATCATCAGCAGGCAAGCGGCAAGCATAGGGATTGTGTCTCTCCATAAATCAGGCTGATGGTGATAACAATGAAGTAATTTGTTTCACTAACCTGACAGGGAAAATATACTTGAAGATATAAAACAAAAATTATAATAAATTAATAATTTCAACCCAAAGAAGCATTTTACGAGTATATGTAGAGATTTGTGGAAGCAGCAGCAAATACATCAGCCAGCCAGTAGTTAGTCCGCTCTACCCTTTAAAGTCTACAACAGCTCGAAACCGGAACAATGGCTTTTACACACCACCGCTGCCATTTCTTCTAAGTAGGTGTGCGATGAATTCACGATGATGGCGACGGACGACACGGGACGGTACGGGACGAGCGTTGCAAGATCCAACGTATGTTGCAATTAAAATCATAAATTTTATCTCTCCGGAAGGTGTCACACTATGCAGGCCAAAAGGCAATTTTCAACTTACAGAGATTAGAGTACTTCGAACTGGTTTGTACGGAGTATATGCATCAAAAGTAGCATTAGCAGCGGCAGTTCTGGTAGTAGGCAATTTAAATGCAACAGTTGCATAAAGGGAAGCACGAAGAAATAATGATCAAACAATAATTATGTCAAGAGGCCCAGGCGATTTTTTTTTCTTCTCTGATTAATGATAGTGTTCAAAGATGTGCTCAAGCATCTAATGATGGATTAAAGGTGGCAGCGGCGGGTATCGGTCATTAATATGTATTTTAAAGTCTTGTAGGTACGACCACACAGTAGTTGTACTGGAATAAGGAAGATAGCAAGTTCCGAGCGAAAACATTATCTCTAAAAAAATTCTTTGTGTCGGAATATCGCTTTTTCTTCAATTTTTTTTAATCCCATTACTTCAAAATCCCAACTTCATATATTTGGAATTTTTAAAATTTGATTCATCCCTTTTTTCGGAGAAATTAATTTCTGAATTCTGGACAACGTTGTCCACATAAAACTTAAAGGCAGAACCTGAATAATATAAATATGTGTTTATTTTCGTTCACACCAATTATAATTATGGGATTTTCAAACAAATATTTCAAAAACAAGATATCTACTCGTATCATTGCCAGCACTCTTTTAAGATTCCGGAATTTAGAACTTTAGAATAGTCGATTTTTTAATTCACGATTGTGAATTCAGAATTGTCGTATTTGTCACTCTGCGATATTGAATTGAATTGTGATTTTAGCTTTCGAAATTCTGGTCTACTGGATTGATAAGTTTGGGATATTTGATGTTATCGTTTGGGATTTCAGCCTTCGAGTTTCGAGATTTGGAATAATGATGGTATAATCATTTTGGCATTTGTGATTCTTGGATATTGAATTGGATTTTTAGATTTCAAGGTTCTGTGACAGAAGATATTGGCTTTCAGAAAAATGGAATAAGAAATTTAGCACTAGGGACATTGGATTTTATCCAATGTCGTTATTATGGGTTTGGGATTTTAGCATTCAAAATGCAAGGATTTGAGAATTCGGGATTATGGTATATAGTACTAGAATTTGGCATTCAGAAGAATAGAATAGGGATTTTGGATGTAATAGTAATTTTGGCACCTGAGATAAAAATTTTGGGATATTTGATTTTGGTATTTGAGACCTTGATCAATTGAAACACGTCTTTGTGCAATCCTTCGTAATTATAACCCCCGGCAGTTTATTTTTATCTGTGAGGGTTGACGACAACAAACCACCAAATAAATTCTGTATTATTTTTGTGAACTATATTTTGCTATTTTACAAACAAAATAATAAGAACAAACCGCCGAGCTTGAAAGCAAAAGTGTTAAGTTTTAGAAAAATAAAATTTTTTGACTTTTCATGTATAGGTATAAAATTTTGATTCGATACACAATAAACAACAACAAATAACTCACAAACGCATACGCACAACTCAGGCCTTTTCTGCAATAATTCACTTGGTTGAAAGATTTATTCCAAATAAATTCACAAAAAGTATAGAAGCAGGTTAGGAAGTGGGCGGGCAGTAATAATAAAATAAAAGCTATTTTCCTAAATTAATGGCAAGCTATTAGGCCTTGTTATAACCTACCTATACGAAGAAGGAAGTCAAATGTAAAGCTATAAAGAAAAAAGGTTATGTATAATTTCGTTCAGGCCTATATACTTTCGCTATTCCATAAAAATCATATAATAACAAACAATTATTATTGAGGCAAGGTTATTTAAATTGATGGTTGACGATGATAAAATAACTTAATGGGGTGATAAAGAATTAATTTCAAAAAATACATAAAATAAAAATAGGTAGAGTGTGTATAAAAGTAGTTTATTATATTTTATGACATACAATTTAAGAGAGGAGAACAAAAGTTTCACAAAGATAAAACATTTTATTTCAAAATAATTTATTGGCTATTATATTTTCAAAAAAAGATTCATTCCATTCCATCATCAAGAGTAGCTTAAGATGTCATAAGAAAATGATTTACAAGGGACTTTGTGTTGATTAACAATATTATCTTTTGCGTAATAATTAATTTAACATGACAGATGCAGGAAGCTTTGTATGTTATATGCTCCCAAGTTTTAAACTTAAAGAATTGTTAGTCGTTTTCATAATTCATAAATTTTTAAATATAAATTCACAGTAAAAGATATCATTCACAAAAATGAGAATCGTTTTATCTTTTTTTTTAAGTTTATAAATTTCAAAATAATCAGCGCGTGGCAATATTTATTTTCATTCTATGAAAGTAAGATGTAAGATGTATTGGAAGTGGAAACTTTAATTAAGAGTTGATGGCAGTTAAATAGAAAGCATTCTCAAAAATCGAGGTCAAATTTTGGTGCAAACATATTTCAGAACTTTCAAGTTGGAAATTGATGACCAAAACTAAAAACTAATAGTCGTTGTCAAAAGTCGTTACGTCATATACCTAATCTAAAAATATTGAGCTTTCTATTGTTTCTCCCAACTTCTGAGTAGAGGCTGCTGGGGGCGTGCGCGCTTCACATAAAATGTATCCGCAACTTGAAAGTTTAAACATTAACATTTCAGTTAGACTCGGGGGATGTAAATATGGTCGCATGAAATAAATTCGCGATCGAGAAATGATATAAGACCCCGTGGCATTATTTCATTTGCCTCGAAATAAGGCCGCGTTTGAAAATTAAATTTAGACTAAAAATTAAAACTTTCAAAATGAAATAATTTTCATTTTGAAAATTAAATAAGATATATAAGATTAAATAAGATAAACCACGTTAACATTTTTGGATACCATTTTAGCTTACTCGTTTTTTATAATTAGAACAAACAATAAAAACTATTTAATCGCTTTTCAGAACTAAACACCTTATTTTTTGGAAAAATCTCTTAAAAATTTTCTTACTTACATTTTTCGAAAACGAATAAAATAAATTCGAATGAAAATATTTCAAGAACAAGACCTCACAGATGAGTTTGTTTTAAGTTTTATAAAAGTCGCTATAGTTTTTATTCAACTCTAAAAATCACATCCTCTAATGAGCTTTTGTTGAGAAAATATCTCACTCAGAAATTTGTAATTATCAATTTTGGTTGAATTCGACTCAAAACTCTGTGAATGGAAATTTTTCAAGAGCCATATAAGTTTGGGGTTGATAGTTCTTAAATAAACATTTCATTCTATATTTTTACAGACTTGTGCCGTTAACAATTTATTTTGCAAAAAAAAAAAAATAACAAAAAAAATAACAAAAAACATTAATCAAATAACATTACTTCCTGTAAAGATTTAACTTAAAAGATTTATAGCATTGTACAAGAAAAAATCAATCTCCTTCATTAAATAGTAGGTAGGTATATAAAATCATGCTTGCCTCCCTTTAATTGACTATCAAAAGATCAAAGACAACAAAAAAGTAAAGAACGCTGCCAGGGAGCGTGATTTCACACAGTATTACCATCGCACCTAAACACACACATGTTATTATAATTCAAGCAAAAATTTAATGAAGTCAATAAATAAAATAATAAAAGCAAAAAAAAAATATTAATTTGCCTAAAAGAAAAATAAACCAAACACCTCTTGACACCCACCCCTCGGGCAACAACAACAACAAAAACGACAACCGAACGAGAATGATAATGTTTTGATTAAATAATTAATTTCGACATATTTATACATTTTCTACATATAAATTGCTTTGCGTGTCGACAGATTTATTGCAAATAAAATTAACTGAAAAAAAATTCCCTTGAAAAATGTCATAAATTCCCAATGGAAAAGCCAAATAAACTCAAATGTATAGCGAAGCGGAGGTTCGAGTATATATAAAGAATTTCACACAAAAAAAATATTAATGTTATAGCATCCAATAAACTAAAAAACAAATATACGCCACGATAAAACGCGACTTTTACTGCGAAAAAAAAAAATAAAAGAAAACAAAATAAAACTTACATTAATACGCCTTCCGATATTGCTCGTCACATTACAATAACCCACGTAAAGATCCTAATTATACAGCCCCAATCCCATCACCCCTCAAGATGCGTGTCGCTACTGTACGATTCGGTCGCTTTTAGGAGCAGCGAAAAAATTATGGGGCTGTTTATTTGTTTTTTTTTTTTTCGTTTTGTTTATCGTCCGACGATTATGGGACGATATTGTTTGGTTGTTGGGCATTATAAATCAAGCATCACATGTCGTGTTGAAACCCCAAATGGCAGTGAACTGCTGCGTGAATCGACGACTATACGGATCCATCATAATATGGTGGAATGGTTTTCTTTTGATTTCGGAGTTGAGTGCTAAATTTTGACACTATATAGGTTACGCTAGGGGTAGGGTTTCACCTTCCACCATTAAATTTGTTCTCTTGTCGTTGACTCTTATTATTTTGGTGTGATTCAAGTGAAATTTATTATATGATCGAGCACTTCCGGTGTGAAGAGGACTCCGAAAATTTTAGTTGTTCTACTTATACCTACTTTTCAAAGATCCCTGTATCTTGAAAAAATTTTAAAACAGAAATCTCAGCCTCGATGTTAATTTAAAGACTTTTCTTCCAAGTCAGACAATTTAAAAATGGCTTCACGTCCCTGCGAGAGTCATTATTGGATCACAACTCTGCCACGGCATATAGACCAAAAAAAAAACCCATCAGGAACAACATCCAAAAAATGCAAGTTCAAACAGCAAAAGCATTTTATAGCTTTTCACTTACGACTAGTGTTGTTCTCCTGTTCCCCCATCACCATCATCATTATCATCACCGTAGCTCCCAACAATTCAAAACCACCCATCAGGGTATCATTTTCTTATTATAAGAACCCTGGCGCTCCATAACAACCCTCTTTCTATAAATGGCAAAGAAGAAAAGTGCAAACTAGAAATTGAGTGCAACCATCACCACCAAAACCATCACCACCACGACCACAGCACACACATATAGTACTATCATCACGTCACCGTTAGGAACCATTCCGACAAAGTATCACATCGTTCTTATATGCTATTATCCGTGTTCTTCTACTTATAGTTCGTTTCTTTCTCATTCCCAGATTTTCTTTCTTTGGTTTTTCGTTTTAGTTTTTTTTTTGCACAACCACCTCCATGCAGGATGTCATAAAATTGCTTTTAAGCGCCCATTACCACAGCCACACCATATACAATGCTCTTACAATCTCTACGTTGATGTCCTTTTACGTTTAAGTATTTTTTTTAGTGTGAGTATCGGTGGAGTTACAGTTGTGTCTCCAAATTTGGAGAGAATTTATTTTTGTTTCTATGTACGGTTTTTGTAATGTAGTTCCTTGTAACTTCATTTGTATTTCAAAATTGAACGTGTGGATGGTCTCCAATGATGTCGTCAATTTTGTAGAGATTTGATATTTGTGGTGCAAAACGAAAAATCCCATACTAAAATGATCATAAACTAAAAACTTCCTTCTGCTTTTTGTTCTACAGTACATGTACTGTACATGTGCAAAATTGAGAAAGTCTCCTCTCACTTTTCGCACACAACAACTAATAACCCAAACAATTTATTGCACCGCAAAAATAACGTAGCAGTTTTTTTTCTGTTGATTTTTTGTTCGTTTCAGCATTTTGTTCTCATTGAGGAGACCGCCAAAAAATTTCTTGTTTTAAAATGACGAAAACAGAACGTAATCATAGTTTGAAGAAAAAAGAATACACAAATATTCACTGATGGAACCGCGTACCTACTGGAGAACGAAACCCAAAATTAAATTTTTCGCTTATGTTTTCAGTGTCACATTTCAGTGTCACAGCTACTCTAAAATTCAAATAAGCCTATTTCCCGTACAACGAAAGTGTAATTCTCTGATTGAACATATATTTCCGGAGTGAGAGTGCAGTGATGTCTCCAATTTTGGAGAGTTTGAAAAATCTTTTCAGATTTTTTAAAATGAAAGCGCCAGTAAAAAAAAAATGTAATCCATCGTGACAGGGAAACTTTCCTGTATATGGAAAACCACTACTTTGTGGTAAACGTCGCCGTTCGTCGTTGTTCGGTGGTCTTAGGAAATTGCGACAAACGATAAGAAGCCCCTTACGACACACGGCATTAACAGTGCTGACATTGCAGTGCTCTTCTCGCCTGGCTGGGGTTTGTTGGTTCTTACATACTTATAACTTGGTTGAGGTGAGACAGTATTAAATGGATCAGGCTATTTTTTTCCTTTCTATCACTTTCTCGCTCTCTCCCATGTTCAATTGTATAATACATACTTCCATTCATTTATATGAAAAAAAGTAATTTCAAGTGAATGGAAAAGAGCAAAGTGTCAAAATCATTGGCTTTTTCACACAGGAACATGATTTTCGGCTTTAGCCTTTGTCCTCTTCTCATTGAAGCTGAATATTACAAGAAAATCTACACAGGAGGATGAGAGTGACATAAAAATAAAATGGGAAAAATCACTGTCTATCTTTAAAAGTGTCTCCCTCTAAGTACAAACATATGTAGTTAACTTTGAACAATTTAGTAATCTTAATAGAGACAAGGATGTTGACTATCTTTTTATCCTGCGGATATGATTTTTAAAAAATAATGTAGTTAAACATTGGGATTTGGGGAGAAAAATATGTTCTTACTTTAATGAGTGGTGAATCAAACGGAATTTTTCTCATCTTTTCTTTTCCATTGCTCGGGTTCATAAGAGGGCTCAGGATTTTTTCCAAGCGGAGGCAAACTAAGGATATTTTCCAAGATGGGGCAAAACATGGACTCCAACAGAAAAAAAAGTCAAGAAAATAGTCGAATTTTTGAAATGTCCATAGTCCAATTAAACATATTTTGGAAACGTGCTATAGCCAGGGGAAAGCAATTGACAGCACTTGCCCCACCCTTCGGGCGCCTATATATGGATTTGGTCGATCAAAATGACAGCCTAGTTGCCAAGGACTACTTATATAATTATATCCAATGCCATTTTTTTTTTGCATTTTAAAGTTCTTTAACATAGGAGAAAGTTAGTGCGATCCAGTCGTGCATTATATTTTTTTTAAATATATTCCTAAATGATACCAATAACACAAAACCCTTTTTATTTTAATAAGTCAATCTCATAAAAATGCAAAATACAAGTCCTTCTGTGATACATGAGGTGCTTAACGGTCTTATACAATATTGTCATATCTGTCAGTCTGACACCGGTGGGTCATGTCAACAGAAGTAAAATTTGTGTTGTTGTAAATCCAAAAAGCTTTATTTATGACAGAAAAATTAATATTTTAGAAGTTTTATCAATAATATAATAAACCTGCTGATTCAAATAACAACAAACCACGACAAATAGCAAGGGTTACCAACCATCCACATTGCAAGGACAATTAACACGCAGGCACTAGTTCTAGTTTTTTATAAATTAATTTTAGTTGTTAAAGTCCAAAAATTATTTAAGAACAAAAATCGGAAAATTAATCACCCGATATTTCATATTATGATTTTTGCAAATGGCGATGTACGTCAATTTGGCTTCCGTGCGCTATGTAGCTCCAATATACAAACAGAAAAGCAATGGAACAAAAGTGGATCATTATTTTGGCGCTATCTGGTATAATAGATAGAAATGCCAATTTATAACAATTATAACAATTTTTCTATACTTTATAGTTTATAAATATAAGAAAATCAAACCAAACAAGTTCCGAAATTTCAAACGTACAAAAAAGTCAGTAAGTAAAAGAAATAAAGGCTGAGTAGTAATAACGTTATAAAAATTGGATGTCTTTTGTAAAAAGGAAATTTTTGGGGCATTTTATTTTTTAAGATAAAAAAAAGTTAAATGGTTCGGTCAAACAATGCTATGCTTCAATCGATTTACTTATTAAAATTTGGCCATTTGGAAGAGATAGAATGATGCCTTGTTACAAGTATATACTTTCAACAGAATTATATGCATTCAGCATTTAAAAGTTATTAACCTCCTGTTAATTGCTATACGTTCGTGCACGTACCTTGAATTCTTGAAGAATTTCTGTCAACTTTTCGAGTTCAATTTCGAGAATTCTATGTCAAGCTCTTAACGAATTTCTACCAAACTACTCTGAATAGTTTATTGTCTCTGTACTATGGAAGGATTACCTCAATGAGTATTAATTTAAAAAAAAAATACGAATTTCATAAGGTACTTTTGTTCAATTACGTAACAATTTTACCGTTGTTTATTTGGAATATTTTTTGGAACTTTACGCGTAAATTACAAAAAAAATATTATTATTTTCTTTTAGAACTGTACGAAAGCTGTTCATAATTAATGTTCTTAACGCGAGTTCTTCACATATTTAACGGAAATTCGTTCATTCAACCCAGTTCATTCATTCAGAGGTGTGGATTGTAGACTTCTAAACGAAATTTATTGATGACTCTTTTAACGCGTTTTTATTTTTGACGAAAGTCTTCGTTTTTTTACGATTAAGTTTAGTTAAATTTGACATTTATTGCGTTTAACGTTCAAGTTTTAAAAGTCAGTCCATTAGTTAGTAAGATCGTTCTTGGGTAATTTTATCGATATATATTTTTTTAAGGGAATTGCAAGACAACAAAAATGTCTTTAACAAAAAAGGATAAAGTTCGATAAAATCAAAACGAGAAAACAGATAGCTTTGAGTTCAGGGAGCATTGGGATCAAAAGTGCTGCGACACAGGGAGTATGTGATAAGCCATAAAAGGGTCCAGGGACTATGAGCACAGTCGCCGATTGTCCGCAATGCTTTAAACACAGGGAACTTTAAAAAGAGGTGGCCTTTATCAATGGAAAGGGTATTTATGTGAAATTTAGTTTTTTTTTGTTTATGGTCAGGTCATATTTTTATATTACAAACTTTTATACACGGACTTGTCTGACGGGAGTTTCTATTTTCAATGGCGGTAGCGCTGTGAATATTATAAATTTTGATGTTCTTAGTCGCGTTTTATTTTTGAGAGCACGATACTTGAACTTTCCGGTTTGCTAAATAATATGAACTTATTTATAACAGTTATTTCAGTTAAAAAAAAAAAATCGATCTTGAAAATATTCGCGCCGAAGACACTTTCGAAAGTGTTTTGAGAGAGACAAATTCATTAGTTCAACCCAGTTCATTCATTCAATTAGTTCATTCATTCAGACAGATAAGTTTTAAGTGATGTGGATCGTAGAATTCCAAACGAATTTTATTGATGACGCTTTTACCGCGTTTTTATTTTTGACGGAAGTCTTCGTTTTTTTAAGATTAAGTTTATTTAAATTTGACATTTATTGCGTTTGACGTCCAAGTTTTTAAAGTCAGTCCATTAGTAAGTAAGATCGTTCTTGGGTAATTTTATCGATATATATTTTTTTTAAGGAAATTATAAGACAACAAAAATGTCTTTAACAAAAAAGGATAAAGTTCGATAAAATCAAAACGAGAAAACAGATAGCTTTGAGTTCAGGGAGCATTAGGATCAAAAGTGCTGCGACACAGGGAGTATGTGATAAGCCATAAAAGGGTCCAGGGACTATGAGCACAGTCGCCGATTGTCCGCAATGCTTTAAACACAGGGAACTTTAAAAAGAGGTGGCCTTTATCAATGGAAAGGGTTTTTATCTGAAATTTAGTTTTTTTTTTTTGTTTATGGTCAGGTCATATTTTTATAATACAGTTGCTATTTTCAATGGCGGTAGCGCTGTGAATATTATAAATTTTGATGTTCTTAGTCGCGTTTTATTTTTGAGAGCACGATACTTGAACTTTCCGGTTTGCTTAATAATATGAACTTATTTATAACAATTGTTCCAGTTTAAAAAAAAAATCGATTTTGAAAGTATTCGCGCCCAAGCCACTTTCGAGTCTTGAAAAATATCAACCTCAAACAACAAACTTCAAAGAGACGGTGAAACAAACCATAAAGTGCTTCTAACCGAAAACAAGAACCTTCGGAAAGCTAAAATATATACAGCCATCGAAACTTTTGAATTGGCTGTGTAACGAACACAGAAGACGGCAAGGCACCTGGATCAGTTGGGGTATCTAATTTTTACATCAAAAGGCTTCCCACAATTATGATCTTCTCAACTATCATCCCGAACATCAGCGTTAACAACAGCTTTTTACCCAGGTATAGGAAACTGCAAAAATCCTCAACAGCCTATGTAAGTAAACTCTTGTAAGGGCTGATACTGAGGAAACTCAAGAAGTTCTACAGCAATAATCTCATACAACGTACTGCCAACCAGCCTAACCAATTGATGACAAGCATGACTAGTCAACAACGACATCCCGAATCAAGGTATCTCAGCGCCATTTGGACCCTGGACAGGGAAATCAAGCCAATAATCAACGATAAAGCGATTCCCTTCTACACTACTAACCAAACTTAAATCAACACCGAGAAATCGCCAGTGAGACAAAAGGAACTGAACATTAAAGAACCTTAGGACGAAACCGAAATCTGGTTTCCGATCAGAGGCAATCCTAGCGCTGTTTGAAAATAAAAATACTCCAATTGTCCAAAATGCACCCACTCTCGAAAATCCCAAACTTTTTATAATTTGGCATGTCTGGACTCACTGCCATTATATTTTCGTCACTAATTTATTTTAAATCATTTTGCCCATTATTTTAAATATGGTCACCATACATATAATTTGTATATAAAGAAAACTTTCTGTCCAATTGCCATTTTATGTTTTATGAAAATCTTGGATGACAGTGAGATTTGGGAAACGTATACCTAACCTATTGTTATAAACGATAAAGGTATGCGGTTTCCACATAATACTGTGGAATGGCAATAAATTCTCTCCCGTAAACAATTGTTGTAGCCTCCATGACAGGTTTTGTATAGTTTTTTTTTATTTTTAATATGCACAACATTATTTAATGATGTTGTTGGGTTAATTTTATGTTCCATCCTAAAAAGTGGTGGGATTTTAATAGCACACAGCGTGTGATTTAAATGGCATTAGCAACTTATTGTGAACGATAATATATTTGTTGAGTGGTGATTTGACATTATTTGGCGTCACTAATTGATGGTGTGTTTTGTTTTTTTTATTCTTCTTGTCTAAAAGGCATCAGAGATCCAAATGTGGGTGTTATAAATTAGAAACTTTTAAGTTGTATAAACATAATCGTGTATAGATATCAGTGTGTGGTGTTGCATATAAAATTTTAAATGGCAATGAAGAATTTAATTTATTATCATTCAATAAAAATATTTGGTCATGTTAAAAGTTGATTAACATTTAAAACAAAAAAAAAAACGCGTCAAAATTATAAATAACTTAATGACAGCGAGTTAAGCTATAATAATGAATAACATTCTTTAGCTGACGTGAGTGAATATAGTGAAAGGTCATATTAAAATTCCAATACAAATTTTAATATTTTAAGAAAATTTGAAAACAAAAACATAACGAGCTTGACATCAACGACATATTTTTATAGACCTTGGGTGTTAAATGGAAACAAACGTTAACCAGAGCCGTCATTTTTTGAGAGCGATTCTTTCACCTTTCACCAAAAATAAAAAAGGGTCACCGGAAAGAACAAAATAAACCACATTAAAATTTCTCTCCGGGTTGAGTTTAGTTTTTTATGCAGATATCAATTGCTTTGTCTGAACCTCCGATAAGAGATTGCAGTCTTTGCGAATGCATTCTTTAACAATCTTTTATTGAATTCATCTTAAAAATTTCAATCCTTCATCCTTTTTTTATGATCTACATTCATTATGAGATTAGCTTATTAAAATTGTAAGGGTCCGAATTGATTATTTAATAAAATATGTTTAGCAAAAATAATAAACTTTTTCTAACCTTAATACGTTTTCTCCATAAAATTAATCGGATTTGATTCAAAACCATTTTTAACAGACCCTGAGCGAATTTATTTAAATTTTCTCATAATCTGTCAAAGAAAAAAATGTTAAATAGAGAAACAAAATTTTCCTAATTGTAATTTTTTTTTTTCAAAAACTTCTAAAATATTCAAATGGCTTTCTGGTTACTCAAAAATTCACTCAAAGTTTATTTAAATAATAAATAAATAGCAATATGATAATTGGTTTTATTTCTATAAAATGCAATTCAACAAAGCACGAAAAAAAAACTAAAAACAAAAAAGAAACTTAACACGACCTCACAGAAAAAAAAACCAGAAAATAAAAAAAAACCTCACTAGCAATAAACGTTTATTTCGTGGACACTAAATATTCTCATATTTTGTCGGAGACTTCGGGACTGTTTCCGCAAGGAAAAAAAATAAAATGAAGCAAAAATATAAAAAATCAACATTGGTTTAAGAGATGGGCTTCAATACAGTCTACATGAATGAAAACTGCTTCTTTTTAGATAAGAATCAGAATCCGTTCTCCCTAATATATTTAGACGTGTGTGGATGTAATCGTACATGAAGAAATACAATCCGCGTCGCTGAATTGTGCTCCATAACATAAAATGATGAAGAAACTAAGTGTACCTACCTATATTAATTTTAACGAAAGTCTTTAGCAAACTAAACAAAATCTTTAGTAATTGACCTATACTCCAGATAATCGTGAACTTTCCAACAAAAAAATTATTGAAAATAGGACCTCTTTTCATAAAAACATCGATAGCAATTTGTTCAACCGTTTACGAGGGACTGATAAACCGACAGGCAGTCAGATATTTTTAAAAAAAAATTCTCCAGTCCCTTCTCTACTCTACTTTTATTGTTTATTTATTGTTTTTTTTTTTAAGAGACTCATAACTAAAAAATCGTCCATTTAGCATAAAAATTTCCTTTTCATGAGCGCGATTCCAACAAAGCGATTGAGTTTCATTTTTAAAAAATAAGGAAGCGAGAAACGATCTCCATAAATGTTAACTTGAGTTATAAACATATTTTAATTTTTTTTATATCTAACCTAGGTACATACATACATATATACATATATCTTTACCTAAATCTATTTTGTATCTTTTATAAACAAAAGTTTTGAAGTGTTACCTAATTTAATAGTTCTTGGAATTACGCTGATAAGTTACACAATTTGTTTTCCATTTTTCAACTCAATTTAGCTCGGTTAAATCCGTCAATCAAGAATTTTGTCAGAAAATTCAATAAATTATGAATGAAAAAGTATAAAAAATTGTATCTTGTCTCTTCACTCATTATTTAAATTTTTAAGTAAAATAAAAATATAAATATATTCCCTATTCTTAAAATGTCCCCTCTCAATTTTTCAAAAGAAAAAAAAATGCTCTAAGACATTTTAAAAACAAAAAAAAAATAATTTGCACTCTTCCTATTAATTTAAAAATTTTCTTCGCATAAGTTCATACCTACCTAATTTTGAAAAAATGCACAATCTTAAGCCAAAGGAATCTACATTTTCTTAAATAAATTAACTTAAATGCAATAAAAATTAACTAAACAAAAGTAACTCACCAAGTTTTTTTCATTAAAAAACACTTCATATCTTTATCTTCTTTAGCCTTAACCCTAAGGCTCCACTTGTTGATCTCAGGAAACCTTGACGTCAGGCCTCCCGACTCATATGTGAAGTTAACTTAACACAGGTTTCAAAATAATAAATATCACAATCTTTGCAAAAAAATATTCTTCAAACAAATTTTCACTTCAGTTAATTTAACCACGAACTGGTTTGTTAAAAAAAATAAACTGGAGCATCACAATTTTCTTTACCAGTTTAGAATTTACCATATTTAGAATTTTAATTTAAATGTATATTTTAAATATCAAGCCAAAAAAAAAAACACTTCACTAACCAACCACGAGACAGTAACTAAGGCTAAGGCAAAGTGAACTAAAAAAAAGAAGAGAAAATAGAATTTTTTATTGACGATAACATGTGTACTTTTAGGCTGAGAAGAACTTCAAATCATTATTTTAATAAATTTTAGTCCAAATAATAAAAATTCATAGTTAAATTGTTTTTTTTTTTTTTTTTTTTTTTTATCGCGAACCGACCGACAAGACCGAGAGCGACGATCACATCGAATCTAAAAAAAATAATTAACTGTTCACCCACGTGACAAGACAAGCCAATGCTATAAGTGAATAGTGCAACAAACAATGCACGGTGCTTGGCTTGTGTAGTATATTTGCAGTTTTGCACTGACATTGTTTTTGGGCGACACAATAAAATCGAAATAAAATAAGGAAAACGCACTTTAAGCTTTGTATATGAAAACTATAGTACTATCATGGTGGAAGTCGAATGGGGCGACATCTAATTTACCTATGCAACCCTTACTCTTTTTTTTTGCGGAGAGCTTATGGAGGTTTTAAATGATATTTATTGATATTTTTTGGATGCAATTATCCAAAAAATAGTCTCCTCTTGCTCCTACCACCAATTTTCGACGCTTAAAGACTCCCCAAATCGAATTTTACACCTCACATTTTGCAGCGCCACCACCAGGACCTCTGCAACCCTAAAAAAAACTCGCCATGATAGTACTATAGTTTTCATATACAAAGCTTTAAGGTGTGGGGAAGACAAAAAAGAAAAACAAAAACAATATAGACACATGCACACAATATATCATAAGGTTCGAAAAACGACCTTTTACTGTAAAAAGTACTTTTTAATCTCACACGATCGGGGTCGAAATTGAATTGAATTATTGAAATGGATAATAATGAATTCGGCACATTATTTGGTAGGAAATATTATGCGCCTTTTATTGTGTTGGGTGTGAATGGTAAGGTGGATAGTTAATCTAATTATGAAAACAAATGTGTTAAAAATTACATGACTTTCTTATGGTGGTTCAAGTTCGATTGTATTAGGGAAATTGTTTGATAAGTTTGGTAAAAGTTATCGATTTTTCGAAAAAATTAAGGTCATGTTGTTAAAATTCCATTTAAAACTCGAAAATGCGCCCTAGTTGAAAAGCGATATTTTATTATATTTTAGACCAAATATTGAAAATTTTTAAAATATTTTTTTATGCGAAGAAAAAATTGACACTTATTTGTTGGAAAAACATGATTTGGCGCGAAAATTATTGCAATGCTCTTTCATTTATTAGCTGCGGCAAGCGTCATGAAAAAAAGATTAAAACTTAAATTACATTGATTGAAAGGTATGTCTATGTTTATATATCAAAAAAAACTTGGGGGCATATTCATAGTCAAACTTTAGACCCGAGTCCAACTGGCCTCGAGTCTTAAGTTAACACACAGGTTAGAAACAGCTGCTATTCATAAAAAAATTGGCAGCTCTGTTTAGTACAAAATAGAATTCTACTAGAATTTTAGTACTATTGCCTGTCAATCCATTGAAATCCAATCCATTTTTTGACAGATAGAAAAAAAACTTAGTCAAAGAGTCAAACGTTTTTTAAGGATTGAGCTCCAGTTTATCTTTTGGACCCGGATCTAAATTGTCTATGAATAACATAAACTCCAGGTTGGCTTAGAAGAGACAGAGAAACAACTTGTCAGACGACAATGAATATGTCCATTTTCTTTTAAAATTCTTTTTTTTTAGAAATAAGCCTGCCTTTTGAATTTAAAAATTAAAAAAAAAGTTTAATCACAAGCTTTCTTTAATTGTGAATTAAGAAAAATTGACGGGAATACCTTTTTGAATTAAAAAAAAACATATTTAATTCTTAGACTATTTGTGTGATTTGTGAATTGTTTTTTTTTTTTTTTTTTTTTAATTCACAAGCACAAGAATTACATTTTGTTTTTAATTCACAAGCTCTTTTTGATTTGTGAATGGAATATATCTGTCTCTTTTGAAAAATTCACATTGGGCTGGAACCAAGCGTCAAAACCCTCACTTTGGCACAATCACAGTACAAAACGCTTGATATTAAGACTTTATGATGATGATTATGATTTTGTTCAATGACAGTTTCGTACTTTCGGAGTTTGAGTCATTGAATAAGAAGTACAGGAAGAGGCAAATCTAGAAAAAAGTAAAGTATTTTTCATAATTGTGTGAGTTAGACAAACACTGCATTAACACAGGATTGGAGTGAAGTTCGACGGCTTGGGCGCCGAAAGGAATTTTTTTGCTGCGTTTCTTTCTGGGTGGTTTAGTAAAAATATATGTAACTAGAAGTACTAGAATATGGTTTTCATCTTCTCTTATGTACTTAACCACATACAAAAGAACATAGCTGTTACTGTAAGCCTTAAAAAAAAAATAATTAAGTTTATTTATTCGATCAAATAAATAATTGAATCAGTCATTTTGGATTTATTCTTGGCTGGGTTATAATAACGATCAAAGCACACTTAAAGTAATATATTTAACGTTTCTTAACGCCTTGCCATCACCAACAAAAACTAATCCGCCCCTCTACTAGAATTTCTAATTTGACAGCAGTACCTCGGATAAATGACATGATTAAAGTGTATTTTTATTTTGAAAAAAAACTTTTTGTGGAACATAAGCCAAAGCTTACCTGTGAAATGAAAACTTTCTGTTTTTCTTGTTTGTCTTTTTACTCGTTTTCACGCAGCACCTTATGTTGATTTATATTTTTCTAAAAATATAACTTGGAAATTAGCGATCGGTTATAAATTAGTAGCTAGTAGTAGTATTAGTGGTAGCTGTTGCTCTTATAAAAGAAACAATTGTTTTAGAATGTCAACTTCGTTGCTCCTCAACCAATATCAATGAAATGGAAACTAGGAAGAGCTTAATTTATAAAAATGAATTATTAGACAACACTATATAAAACTTTTAGCGAGATGCTGAAAAAAAACCCTAACCTAATCAAGTGACTTTGAGTGTATTTACAAAATATGTATGTGAAAAAGTATACATATGAGCGCTTAAACCAAACATGGGCATTGTTTTGTCTTTCGGGAACTTTATTTATTAATATGATTCTGATAAGGGACACAAAAGAAGAGAAAAAAACATGACTTGTCCTCGCCACGATCAGCGTGAACTTGAACCGAAGCGCACGACATTTATACCAGTCTCATATCTAGTACTTGGTATCATATTGATACGATCCGGTGCCAATGTTTAAAAAAAAACCTGCATTCACAATTTTTTGTTTTGTGGCGCGGCGAGACGACACACAGGAAAGGATTGCCTTCATAAGAAATTGGAAGTGGTTTATAGTTAAGTAGTCATTAAATGAAGAACACATTTAAGATTTATTGATAGAAATTATTTGTTTTTTTTTCTGATATGATGTAGCTAGTACGCCCTATAGTCCCATAGTTTTTTTCTTTGATACTTTGTGTTAAAGTGAGGTAAAAATGCACGACGAAGTCAAAGCCACGTGTTAATATAGCATAGGTTTTGTAATACTTGCTGATACATTTAAAGTAGGTAATGCATTTTACTCTTTTCATTTTAATCATTAAGAAAGTAAAAAACTTAAGGAACCTAGACTACAGTTGTCCTAAAAAACAAATTCAGTGATCCAAAAATTTATATTGAAACGAGGATAATATTGCAAACATTTCTCCCTCATTATATTTATGACACTGCGCTGTCATAAACAGGAAATAAAAAAGCAGAAATGTCAGATATCAAATTAAATTATGACAGTGTTGTATTTCCAGGCTATTGTGTGTGAATTGTCATATCCATAGTATAGAAGTTGTACTTGGTTCTATCATTTTCAGACTAATCTCTCGGAGTAAAGTAAATTTTTGTTTTTAATTTACATGAATGTTAATTAATTTAAAACTGAATTTATTTTTTAGAGCTTATAGCCGAAGGAACTTTAAAGTTATATTTTTGTCATCTGAAAGTTAGGGTCTTTTCCACGAGGTATCGCACGATAAGAAAAGGTAATTTGGAAAATATCGATATAGTGCTGCATAGATACTGTCACCAATACTATGCATTTTGGTGATTAGTGATGTTATGCATGCAGATTTATCAACTGGAAATTGAGCAATTCAGTTTTGTTTTTCATTTGCCATTAGTCACTTGCCAGCAAACAATTTTCTGAAGGTTCAGAATTTGTTCACCAAAAATGAAAAATAAAATAAGTGATACCTATCTTCAATTATGTAAACGAATTATGAGTTTTCTGATGTTTAAGAGAGAAATGCAAAGAGATTGTGAAATCAATGTGAAACACAATAACATGTGTACTAAACTGCCACCAATTTCCTAAATATTATTCCCTCATTTTGCATGAAACAAATTATTAAAAAAAAACCGTTCATTTAAATCAAGAATTTTCGTATCATAAATGAGTCACTATCCAGTTGACAGGATTCAAAAGGAATCATAATATTTTTTTGTCGAGTTTTTCACTTTATCATCAGAGAGATAGAGAGAGAGAGGGAGACGTAAAAACTTCTATAATATAATACTTAGCTGCCGGGCGGACGACCAAAGACACCGGGCGGCGCAGCGGTGGATTCAGAGAGCTTGTGTATTTCGATTTTAGATAATATCTTTGGTTTTAATGTCACAATGAATACAATAAACGATAAATTTAATTCTTTTCCAGAAACCAAACCAAAAAGAAATCCCAATAATAAAGCTTAAAGACAAAAATATCAACTTGACCATTGTGGTTCAATGCTGCTGTTGTTTAAGTTGTGTTTTACCAAAAATCGACCCTAAACAGGGTCTTGGGATACGCCTCTCCGAAAATGCAAACATTTTTACTCGAAGGTGATCGTGAATGTTATTTTTTTTAACGAGTAAAAACCTGGTTTATTGAAAAAATATATTCCAGGAACTGGCTAAGATATGCGTGGAATAGATAGATAATTTCCAAGGAGCCATTGCAATATATAGGCTCCAATAAAGGCATGAAGGTATATTTGCGGTGAATTGGATTTAAGTTTTTGGTTTTCTTTGTAAATTTTATCTTTTACTAGATGACGTAAAGAAATAAGGTGAGATTTAGCGTTTCGAGTACTTATGTAACTTTTTTTACTAAATGAAATCTAGTCCACTGAATGGGGACTTTTCTTGTGTCAACATAACATATCTTACATATGTATAAATCTTTTGACGATCTGAGACAGGCTATGCAACTTTGAAGCAGGTCATTCCAGAATTTGTTTTGTGTAGATTTCGCAGAGATCGGTTTCCTCACTTCCTTGGGTCCTCAATCCTATTATGTCCGTTTCCCCTTGTGGGCATGGGGCCTGCACTCCTCTTACAAGCCGTTGTGTTGGATTTCATCGAGATTTATTTCTGCTCTCTCCAACTACTTCCCAGTTGTGCCTAATTTATAAGACCCTAGGTCTTACTGGCATACATTATTTTTGTGTTGTTTTTCTACTGTGTCAGTCCACTCGTCTGCCTGACTGCGTGAGAAGGTTCCATTTCATCGCTAGGCCTACAATGCACTCATTACGCCGCGTCGTGAGGGACGGAATCGAAGGCCGCAGTCAAATCCAGAGATATTAGTGTCAAAGGAATTCCTTTTACCCTATGATGTTTGATAAGGGTTTCGATGGACCAAGTATTTGCAAAGCAGCCGTCTATTATAGTGAATCCCCTTTGACAGTCCGTGAGGTTTATTTTGGCTAATCTTGATGCCATGATCTTATTGAAGCATCTTAAGAGAATAGATGAGATGGTAATCGGTCGCCAGTTTTTTGGATTTTCTAGGTTAGTTGAAGTTTTTGGTATCAAAGATGTCAAGTTTAGTTTTAACCCATCAACAATATCCTCCACAAGAAGAAACGCTTTAAACAGTAAGATTAATTTTGTAGTAGGAATGCGGGACAGTTCTTGTTTTCCAATACCATCAGGACCCGAAGCTTTTGATTTGAGAGATTTTATGGTGGTAGTAATTTCGTCAGATGTTATAGGGCCTGATATTGTAATCTGCTCATAGTTGGTTGAGTTAGAATTCGGCAGGCCACATTCCGCAAATAAACTGAAAGTACTCCGGAAATGCTGAATTATTTCAGTGGCAGGTGGTGAAGTATTTTGCGAGCACCAGGGTTTATTGTCAAGTAGGCGCTCCGCATATGTTGGCTTATTTGAACCGTATTTTTTTTGAGCCAATGTGTACCCGATTGCTTTTCGTTTTCTGTTGGTGGTTGCATTCTGTAGAGCGTTAATCAAACCAGTATAAGAGCTTTGGCTAAATGTTCGTTCTTTACCGTATTTCTGAACAATATTTTCATGAATTTTATTCATTGAATCCAACATATTAGTATTAGTGTTGAAACATTGGCGAACTTCGAGGTCTTCTGCTCCATGGTATTACTGGGTAAAGTGTTTAAATAGGACTGGATTTCGAGATTGAGTCTCGTGCTTGCCGAGTGACCATACGGAGGCAAGGGTGGAATTGGCTCCGTAGGAGTTGCTAAGTTAGAGGTGACAAGCGCTTGGTATGACGCCAAATGTCTCCTTTTTTTGATAGCATCGCGAGTTCTGTCAGAATTCCTTGTAAGTTCGTCTATTATCTCTGTAGCACTTCGTCCAAACATGCTAGCTTCCATTTACGCCAGCTCTTTTACCTCGTCCGGCGTCCATGCTTGATAGCGCGAAGTAGAAGCTTCCGTCTGTAATTCCGCATTGTATGCTGAAGCATGTGCCTTCGATTGGTGTAGGCGAAGACCGGCGTATTCGGTGAAAGTTCTTTTACAGATGGAGCATTCGTTATTTGGGTTAGGTGGTACTGTAGCACGGGTGCTGCAGACTCTTCTTTCATGTTGGTTTACTTTCGCATTGGTATCGAAGATTTTTCCGCAGTAGTTGCATGGCCATTGATTATTTATAACATTGATTACTCTATGTGGCGTGGACATTGTGTAAGTTTCACAAAGCCGGTTAAATTTGATTGTTATTAAACCACAATACAGGACGAAAATAATTTTCAAAACTCAGGAAATTAATTTTCGCAAATTAGTAAGTGTTGTTGCCATCTTCTGAGAATATTGAAGGGCCAGAGGTTCGGGTCCTTCCCAATGAACCCCGACATCACATACCACTGTGGTTTCGTTTTTTGTGAAAATGACGTCGGGTTTCTTCAGGATTCCGTCCTGACCTCGGATTCGGGGCTCGATCTCGAAGCTCCAGCCCTTCTCCCTCGCAGCAGTCATAACTTGTTTTTGCACATAGTTGTGCCGGGTAATCCGTTCCCAGTGTGATACTGGACACGCCTGGAGCACATGGCCCAGTGTTTCTACCCTGTCGCAATTACCGCGACGTTCGTTTGGAGGGTTGGAATACCTCTTGTTGGGAGGAGGTTAAAGCGAAGGAGAATTGCCTTTACGTAGTCCTCACTGGTCCAGTATAATGGAGGGTTGTACATAAACGAAGTGCAGGCTTGGTGGTTCGATACCTGATATATGCCGTTTCCGGAGTATGAATTCTCGAGCTTATGGGCATGATAAAGAAGGCAGGCAGTTTTGTTAGCTTTGTTTGCCTGGATCATACCGCGTATTCTTTCAATCCAACTCCGGCCTATGGGTATTATGTCAGCCATAATTTCATCGATGGACAACCTTTCAATTCGTTCAGTAATTATAACTGGAATTCTGCTCCTAAATTCAAATAGTTACAAGCCCCCCTTTGGGACTGGAGCGTAGAGGATGTGGTTGGAGCGGTGGGCCGGTAGGTGGAGAACAGCTCGCACAAAGGCCCTCACCTTACAATCGACTTCTTTGAGGGTCTTACGCGTGACTGTCGGCTTTTGGAAGGCATTTATATAGCGTGGGATGAGATAGTTTCGTAATAGGGTCAGCTTCTGGTGAGATTTCAGGGGAGCTCTTTTGATCCTTTGAAGCTCAGCCAATAAAGTTGTAGCGTTGACCCCAAAATCGCCGCTGGGTGTAAATTATTTACCTAATTATCTCATCTGATCCTCGACTCCGAGAGCATTAATAACCAGAGTCCCGTGCTTTGCAGGTTGAGTTCCGGCGTATACCTTTTTTTTTTGCTGGGGACAGTCTTCAGGTTAATCATCTGGCTTTTGCTGGGGTTGAGAGACATCCCTCTTTTCGTGAGGAAATCGCTGGTCGCAACATTCTTTCAGCGTCCTTCTTTGAATCAGCGAAGAGCAGGATATCGTCCGCATAGGCAAGGCATCGCAATCTTCGTCCTGGTGACAGTTCAACTCCGGAAAAATGATTTAGTTGACAGACGAGTTCATCGAGGAGGATGTTGAAAATAATTGGCGAAAGCGGGTCTCCTTGCTTCACTCCACGATTCACTTGTACTGTCACTGGTTCGGTGCGGGTTGAAATCCTGGTACTGACTCCCATCAGTTGTTCGGTCATATAGTTGATGAACTTCTGATCAACTCTCGCTATACGCAGCGCTCGTGCAAGACTATGATGGGACAATGAATCGAAGGCCTTTGCGACGTCAAGTGCCAGCACGCATAGTGGGGCGCCTTTTTTCCTCCTTTCCTTGATCAAGCTGTGTAGTGTATTGGCTGCAAGAGTATTGGCGAAGCAACCATCAAGATGTGTGAAGCCCCGCTGATTAATCGTTAGCTGAACTGCATTGAGTCTTTTTGCTAAGAGCTTGTGCAGGAGTCTTATCAAAATCGATGTGATAATGATTGGGCGGAAATCAGCGGGGTCGATGGCTTCGGGGGATTTCTGGATTAATGTTGTTCTGCTGCGCTTTAATATCGGCGGCGTGTATTCCAGAAATAGCATCGCGTTAAAAAGAAGAGTCAGCTTCGCTGTAGGAATGGTGCGCAACTTCCGCAGGGTGATGCCATCAGCTCCTGGACAATTAGAGAAGATTGAATCGATTGTGCTAATTATCTCTGGAGATATTATAGTTTGGTCTGGGTAAGCGTCCACAATCGGTTCTTCGTCTTCCTTAGAAGGCTGCGATAGTGAGCCGGTAAAGTATTCCTGGATGGAATGGGGGGTTGGCAGTTGGGTGGAATCGCCACCCCATCCTCTACCAGAGATATTTCTGTCGCCACAAGTTCTTCTATTTTTGGCGTATTCACCCTGTAGAAGTCTGAACTCCATTGCCCTTCGCCTCCTGGCAGATGTTGTCGTATTGAGGCGATGTATTCTGTTAGCAAATTGGTTTAAAGGTGGCTGGCGATGGGTTTCGGCTTGACCGTACTGCTCCACAAGATTCCGCGTCCATTCGTCCAATGCTCCAGTGCTGGACGCGTTAGCGGATAAGAGAGTCATAGTTACTCCCGCCGTTTACCCGCGCTTACTTGAATTTCTTCACTTTGACATTCAGAGCACTGGGCAGAAATCACATTGTGTCAACACCCGTTAGGGCCATCACAATGCTTTGTTTTAATTAGACAGTCGGATTCCCCAAGTCCGTGCCAGTTCTGAATTGATTGTTAATTGATAGTCGTTATAAATCAAAAGAACATACCTTGCGATATATCTTAAAATTTTTAGAAAGAAAATTCCACAATTGGCTACGTAAACTACTTTCCAATTCCGAGAATTCTTTTAAATCTCACTCAGATAATTTGAACAGGAAAAACCAAAAATTTGCTAACAACGCACGGAGCAAACACAACCGATCACCAAATTTCAACTGATATATAGGTACAGCAAGAAATAAGTTACATGTGTACAATATAAATATTACTAAAAGATGCTCTTTTGTACCTTAAAAAAAATAAATATTTGTTGCGCTGCCACCAAATGTTGCGGTATTGCTGATCCTGTTGCTCCTGATGTTGATCTTGTTACTGCAGTTGTTTCTGTTGCTACTACTGCTGTTGATGCCAGACAGGCTTCACGCCCTATAGCTGGTAATTACGGCCTGGTCTTTTCACTGCCTATTTCTGCCTTCGGCGTGCCGTCTGTGTATTCTAGGTGTTTTTGAGGTATGATTGCAGAATCTACTGAATTCCTCCGTTTCCATTTGACAAATCTGCGTACAGTACATCACTAATCACTAAGCCCTAAGCATACTATACCATATACATTGTTTAATATACAACCCTATTTGACAAACAAAAAACTGACCATCGAGTTTGATGATTATGAACAAATACAATGTCTGTCCATTTAACAACAAAAGAAAAAACTAAATTGGTACATACGATTGGGTACCATAAAATACCAAATAAAAATAATGCATGTCTGACCTGTCGTAATAGATCATTGTTAGTGAGTTGTTGTTGACTTTAAATTGACAAGGAATGTTACCGCTTTGTCGATATAGTAAATCCAACTTTGTCATTTCATCTGAAAAAATGTGGATCATCAATTTTTTTTTCGATTTCACGTTTTTCCCGCACGAGATGTGCATCTCACTTCTACACTCGACAAAATTGTTTTATGAAAAAAAGTTCTGGGAGTTTGTTTGTTAATCCCCGTTTTGCCTATGTCATTGTTATTCTCTTTGAATTTTTGTGAACAACAACAACAACTTAAAGGTGTTACCACCAATTGTTTTTTTACGAATTAATTTTTTTAATTCGTTTATATTTTATTTGGCCGGAGTTACAGCTATTTCATGCTTGCCATGCAAGAAAGCATACTTTAAGGCGCTTATAGAAATATTGTGACTCCAAACGCATTTGATGAACAAGTGCTACGAGGAGTCTGATGATTGCCTTGCAAGCATGAAATTAAAAAAAAAAGACAAAAATGGAACACTTCTAACGTTTCTTCTTAACTTCCGCAGTTTTAGGAGTGCTTCATTTTCCCCATACTCCATCCGAATGAAAAACCAAAGTAAACCAATTAAACAAATATCCCTAGAAACGTTTTCTTCCTTTTTCGACTGATTTAACCGATGCAAAAGTTACAGAGCTTGGACACTGGATGTCTTTTACTAACTCGAAAATTTAAAATGGGGCATATTCATAGTTGTCTGACAGGTTGTTTCTTTGTCTCTTCTAAGCTAACCTGGAGTTTATGTTATTCATAGACAATGTAGACCCAGGTCCAAAAGATAAACTGGAGCTCAAATTTTAAAAACGGCTGACTCTTTGACTAAGTTGTTTTTTTCTATCTGTCAAAAAGTGGATTGGATTTCAATGTATTGACAGGCAATAGCACTAAAATAGTAGTAGAATTCCGTTTTTTACTAAAAAGAGCTGCGAATTTCTTTATGAATAGCAGCTGTTTCTAACCTGTGGTTCTAAAATTTGACTATGAATATGCCCCAATATGGAATGATGAACGTGGACACAGCGAATTTTTATTCGCAGATTTTTCTCTCTGTGTAGAATAATGTCTATCGTAGCCTGGCTAGACGACTGGTGCCAATTTGAACATCAATATACTATAGTATATGTCTACTTTTTTACCTATTCATTTCGAATCTGTCTGTCTAAATAACTAACAACACATTCGCGCTAAGCGTCAAATGATTAATTCATTTGCTCTCTCAACACCATCACCAGATGGTGTTGTTGCTTTTGCTTTGATCTTATATTTATGTTGCTGTAATTGCATACCTGACTGTTTGTTGCATTGCAATTGCATTTCAGAGTGCATCGCGTTGTGATCGCAAATCGACAACAACTCGAACTCAGAGATCCAGTATGGTGTTAACTCGTACCTGTTTGTTCGTACAGCGCAGCGCTCCATTTAGGCAGCTAATGGCAAAACCAAAGCCTTGCCTCGCAGAAATGTACCTACTAAATGAAAATGGAAATAATGACAACAATCACAGAGCATGTGTCACTTTTATGTTCTCAAAGACCATAATTAAATGCACCAATGGTCAATCGGACAAGTTGTAATAGACTGACTGTTAATTTATAGAGTTGTTGTGTTTACCTACCTATGGCACTATATATTTTTGTGCACTTTATGACTATATTTTGTGTGTAGACACTAACAAAAAAAATGATGGGGATTAAAAATTTATTTTTTAATCGCATGTATAATATAATAAAATATTAAAGAATGCCTGCATATATGGAATATTAAAAACAATTTCACAACATTTTTTGAGAGAGTCTTGGTGCTTTCTGTTTATTAAATGACCGATAAATTTAAAGCATTTTAACAAAAACTGGTTTAAGTGGATTTTGGTCCAACTGGCCATTAAAATATCTCTTCTAAGATATTTTTCTAAAAGCAGTTTAAATAAAATCCTTATAAAATTTATTTAGCTGATAAATTTGCCTTGGTTGCATAAATGCCCTTAAGATCAAAAATTTGTCATCAAAACAAAGTTTAAGACAAATTTTACTAGATAATATGATTTAAATATCCTATCGAATATTGAAGTCAAATCTAACCTCATCTTTAGTTCCCAGAATACCATATAAACAAATGCTAATGCACCTGCTAATAAATTTACAAAACGCATTTCCTTTGTCTAGTCGAAGTTAGTAGGAAAATTAGGTTCATAAGTTCACATATAAACCACACACACCTCTGAGACAAAAAGTTTAAAAACCAATAGGCCAGTAAAAATGATGATATAGACATAAAAGGACATCATTGTGAGTCTTAAAAAAAGTCGATGACCAACCAGATCTCTTCGTTGGCCGGCAACTTGAATTTTACAAAATTTTGATATGTATTATGTTAAATAACTCTAACTCGATGGCGACCAACGCATATACCTAGAGAGTTTAAAACCTTTCATGATCCGACTGGACTGTTAAAGACAAAATATGAATCCAGTAAGGACAAGAAACAGTAAGGACATCGATACACCCCAGGCCTCATCAGTCCACTACTCTATTCTTATTGTGGTCTGAATAAGAGTGTTATGTTAGTTTGCAACCACAAAATGTCCTTTCTTTGGTGTGTTTATGTTTATTCTTAATGTTCTTTCAATTGTTCTGTCTTCTGTACACTGATGGTTCTGTTTTTGCCCACAAGATGGCATTTCTAACCTTAACGACAAGTGAATGGGAGTGGTTGGGTTGTGTTGAAATTATATTGCAGTTTTACTCCTCTTATTTTCTGATTCTGATTCCATTTGATATACTAGAATAAGCTATCTGTGTTCTAAATATAAGGAAGGACTTACATACATTAAGTTAACGTTTATGTGTAAAGATTTAAGGATGAGGTATCATCTTTATCTGTTGATTGTCGACTGGTAAAACGTTTAATGTTACACCTTCCAGACTTCCTGCTTCATTGAAACGACATACACAAGTAGAGTAAACCGTTAGCAAAGGATGTCATGTGAAAGCAGTTTTGTGAATGTAAGGATCTTAGATTCCTGGGAAAAATAGGGTGAGAGTATTGTTTTTATCACAGATATCGATTGAGTTGAACCGAATATTATTCTTGAAAATGTGTGTATTTATTCACATTCACAAAACTACCACGCATTTTAGTAAAATTAACGGTCAAAATATAGTGCATCGACCATTTCTCAAACCATAAACTATCAAATTCCTTTTAATAATTGATCAGTATCCTGGCTAGAACTTTATAGTGAACAGTGAACGCTATAGAGCCATGATTACTGACTTTTTCATTCCTCAATTGAAAACCATGATGTGCCACAATTGATATATTGAAGGAAACGTTTGGCAACCGCGTAGTTTCATGTTTTGGACGCGTAGTTTCATGTTTTGGACCTGAAGGGAATTGACCTCCAAGATCGTGCAATCCTAGCAGCTATGTAGCTAGGATATGTGAAGTCGCTAGTCAACGCCGATAAGCCCGTAACAATCGACCACATGGAGGACAACATTCGCCGCGTTATGCCCATTTACGCCCATAAACGTTGGAATAAGTGATCGAAAATTGGATGACAGAAATCGTGCCAAAAGATTATCTATCTTTCGAAAAAAAAAATCAATTTTATGTCAATTTTAAAAATTTAATATGTACATATTTGTTTTATTTTATTTCTAAGTAGGTACTACACCCTTAAAAAAACATCTTTTAAGGCAATGACGTCATAATATTTCAAATAGTGCACACATTGTTAACAAATAGAGCTCTACGAATAATAGATGATAGAAATATAACGAAAACCTTTATATTTCTTTCGCTATCGCTTTTTCCTTTGTATATAAAAACTGTAGTACTATCATGGCGAGTTTTTTTTTAGGTTGCACGGACCCTTGTGGTGGCGCTGCAAAACTTGAAGTGTAAAATCCGATTTGGGGAGTGTTTAAGCGTCGGAAATTGGTGGTAGGGGCAAGAGGAGACTATTTTTTTGGATTATTGCATCCAAAAAATATCAATAAATATCGATTAAAACCTCCATAAAAAGAAAAGAGTAAGGGTTGCCCGCATACATTAGATGTCACCCCATTCGACTTCCACCATGAGAGTACTATAGTTTTTATATACAAAGCTTTTTCTTCAAACAATGTTCTAGTGAAATAGCCAACTGCATTCCTCCCCTTAAGCAATTCCCTTCACCGTAATACTCGCACTCGCACCGCTAGAATGCCCATCAGTTTACACTTAAACCCAACTTCGGACGTATTGTTAAGAACAGGGATCCGCGTTTTAAAATTTGATAAAATAAAAAAAAACTATGATGAAAATACTCTATGAACATAGCAATCGAGACTCCTGAAAGCACGCAACTGATATCAACATCTTAAAATTAAACTCCCGAAGTTGTATTTGTATTTCATATAAAATCCTACTATAAAATGGAAAGCTTTCCCAAAAAAAAAAAACACGACTAATAATGACCTACTAACTTTCCTTTTCTAAAGTAACTTATTTCATATTTATTTATATTTAGGTATATTATAATATATAAATATAAATATTTTTATATTAACGATTTAAATTAAAAGACGTTCCTCCGTTGCAAGTTTTCTTTAAAAAAATTACATGTTGTGATTAATGACATAACATAACAAGTACATCCGTATTTTTTAAACACTTCTGTCGAGAAGAAAAAAAACAACAAGGCGTCAATTGATTGTTTCGTGTCAAATGTTTCCGTTTGTATTTTTCTATGTTCTTCTATGTTCTAAATACATTCTCTTGTCTACGTTCCGTGATCGCGCGCCCCACACCCCACACCCACCACCTATTGTTGTTCTAATAATCCTTCTTCATCCCCGTTGGCAGCCAAGTCAGTTCGAAAATACAAAAAAAAAAAACATTGAAAAAATAAAGAAAACACAATAACGTCATTGCAATAAAAATGGCTAAGATGGATATCAATAACATCATGGCAAACATCTGGCAATGGGTTGTTTCTATTCCTAGTGAAAAATGACTTCAATGTTTCTTTGTAACTGCCTTCACACAGGGGAATGGCTATAGTCTAGGGTTCCTTCTGACGGGACTTAAATGAAAACTGAGTTGTAGAGTTGAAGTACAGCAGGAGAGAAAGTTGTTTCCTTTGAAGGTAAATTTTAAAATATTGTGTTCTGAATGTGTATCAATTCTGCAGTCGGAGTCGTAGTCGGGAAAAATTCAATATCTCTGCACCCTTACCTTATTTATACATAATGCATATAATTCAACAACAATTCAATCACTTCAAGTCTTAGTCCGGTATTCACCGAGCTTCTCAAAAAATTATAAAAATGTCTTTTTCATGGATAATGAGAGAGGATATTTTAATAAAAATATATCCATTTGCAAAATGAAAAACCTGTAACGTTTTTCTATTATGTATTTGATATTATTTAACAGCACGAGACACATCTTCTGATGTTTCACTCTTTTTCATCTGGTTTTCGAGATACATATTGATACTAGGATTTGAAATTTAAAATAATGTATTTTCGCTATCTTTGAAGTTACGTTACAAAACGGGCTAGTTTCGGACAAAAAGAATTTCTTGCTTCCAAAAAGCAATAATTCTTAATTTGGTGGGGTTGCAACATCTACGGCTTTTTCGTTTTAGTAAAATAAACTAAACGATATGAATTCGAAGCAATTTGTTCATTTAAGAGCAGGCTATTTGTTTCCTTTTTCTTTGTCATTTCAGTTTTGTAGAGTAAGTATACATATGTACATATGTATGTATGTAATTGTTGTGCTAGAAAACAAACATTATTTCTTTTATCGCTTTCCAGGTCCACATTCTATCGAAAAGTAAAGACAATGTTTGAGGACGAAAACTGTGTCACAATGCAATGGTGTGCAATTTTGTTTTGTTTTTGTGCCTTGTTGATTTGCAGCTTGTTGATTTGAATAATTTAAATCGAATATGAAAACAAGCTTTGATTTTCTTGTTTATTACTTTATTAATAATTTAATTATTGTTGTTCAGTTCAAATTAAGTTACCGTTTTGTAAACATCTTTTATTATTGTTTTTTCAATAAAAACTATTTATTTGCTTTATATAGTAAGGGATTTATTATTCCATACCATTTGCACGGATTTACTATCATAACTGCAGATTTCGAATTCTCAGGTTATGGGCCCAGAGTAAAAATAGTATAATTCTGTAAATTGGGTTATTAGTGAATAATAACAAATCAAGCGAAACAAATATTTTTTTTTTGGAAAATAGTTTCGAGAAGAATCTCATCTTGAAAAATAAAAATGGCTGACGGTGAAAAGATTTCAATTCCGAAATTTGATGGAACGAATTTTAGTCAATGGAAATTTCGACTAGATTTGTTATTGGAAGAAAAATCTCTGAAACAATTTGTCGTTATGGATTTGAACTCATTGAAGGAAAAAGTTAAAGCAGATAATGAAAAAGATCTATTGGTCGCTAAAGACGCAAAATGTAGGAGTTTGATTGCTCAAACGATCAATGATGAACAGCTTACTTACATTATGGATAAACCTAATGCTAAGCAAATGTATGATGGACTATTGAGTATGTTTCAGCGAAAAAGCATAACAAGTCAACTGGTGTTGCGGAAACAATTAATGTCTATGAAATTTGATGGTAACGACATGCAGAGGCATTTTTCAAGATTTGATAATATTGTTCGAGATTTACGTTTGGCAGGCGCCAAACCGGAAGAACAGGATCTTATCGTTAGTTTATTTCTCACGTTGAATGAGAGATATGATGCCCTGATTGAATCCCTGAACGGAATGGATGAATCGAAATTAACATTGGACTATGCAAAAAGTCGATTACTGGATGTGTTTGCCAAGCAAAATAGTACTTTAAGGCAAACCAAAACGTCTGATGCATGTGCAATGCAAGCAAAAAATTCGAACATCGTTTGTTTTAAATGTGGTAAAAAAGGTCACATTAAATCCAGATGCAGAACCAAAGCTAAAACGTGGAAGGGAAATTCATCGAAGAATGAATCAAGTGCTAACTGTGCAGCCCAAAATAATTCGAATGAGCATTCAATATTATCTGCTATTCATGATGTTCAAAAAGATGCATTTGTAACAAGAAAGAAGATATCCTGCATGAAGAACGAACAAGATATACACAGCAATGAACTAAAACAAGTGTTGTCGGCGAAATGCAATGGTGCATTGAAAATCACATTTACGTTAGACTCTGGAGCAACGGACGATTTGTGCAATGACAAAAATTATTTTGATCATTTGATTGATATCGAAGAAATGAATATTTCTGTTGCGAAGAAGAACGAGAAAATAACTGCAACACAACAAGGCGATATTTCGATAAAAACATTTTACAAGGGTGATTCTTCAATCAAGAAAATACCAAATGTATTGTACGTCCCTGACCTAAAATGCAATCTTCTATCTATTCGAAAACTAACGAAGAGAGGTTATAAAATTGTGTTTGATGGTGACTATGCGTTTGCAACGATAAATGGTATCACACAATTTGAGGCGCATGCAAGAGGACAGCTGTATGAAGTGACATTTTACGTGGAACGAAATATGTTTGCTGGTATCGCAGGTGAAGACAACTTAAAAAATGTTTCTCAAGATCTATGGCACTATCGATTGAGCCATTTGAATGTGTTTGATATGAAGAAGTTAATCAAGCATTCCATGGTTGATGGCATGGACAAAATTGCTGTCAATACAGATGACAAATTCTGCGAGTCGTGTGTACTGAGCAAACAAACACGGTTACCATTCGACAAAAGAGGTATTGTTCGATCAACACGAATATTGCAGTTGATACATACTGACGTCTGTGGACCTTTTTCAAAACCGGCATACGATGGTTCCCTGTATTTCGTTTCGTTTACTGATGATTTTACTAGAGCATCAATGATTTATTTCATGAAAAACAAAAGTGAGGTCTTCAGCAAATTCCAAGATTATGTCAACATGGGGGAAACGATGCATAACTGCAAAGTTTCTAAAGTTCGTGCAGATAACGGTGGTGAGTATATTGCTAATGATTTCAAAGACTTCTGTAGATCAAGAGGAATTCAAATTTTACACACCGTTGCGTATAATCCTGAAATGAATGGTATTGCTGAGCGTTTAAATCGAAATCTTCAAGAGAAAGCACTCGCAATGTTAATGGCAAGTGGTTTAGATCGTAAATTTTGGAATGAAGCAGTTCTTGCTGCGAATTACATCAAGAATCGTTGCCCAACAAGTGCTGCCGGTAAGCAATTCATAAACAAAACACCAGCTGAACTGTGGTATGGTCAACGGCCGAATTTTTCGAACATTCGTATTTTTGGTTCTATTTGTTACAACCATATTCCATCTGAAAGACGAAAGAAATTGGAACCAAAGGCAAAGAAATGTATTCTAGTGGGTTATGCTTCCAACAATTCATATCGACTTTGGGATATTGACTATAATAGGTTGATCATAGGACGAAATGTGACATTTAATGAAAAGTCAATTTTGAATCGAGCTAAAATTATAGGTTTACCTAATTCAGAGGCGATTTTCGAACTTAATAACGACTGCGAAGATCATAATTCATCTATTGGGACATCATCGGACAAAAGCATTGAATATGGAACCGATGATAAGGATGATTTCAAAGATACAGTCGATACAGTGATAGATACTGATAGCATTGGTAATACTGAAACCCCGAAGACATCGATTCGAAAAAGTGAACGAGACCGTAAAAAACCGGATCGACTGAATTTACTTGCGGATTCACTCGGCAGTGAGAAGTTAGCTATGTCTGCACAAATTTATGTGGGAACTGATCCAACATCGATTGAAGAAGCAAAGAAACGTGATGATTGGAACGAATGGAAATTGGCAATCGAATGTGAGTATAATTCATTACTTAAGAACAATACCTGGACCTTGTGTCAATTACCGAAAAATCGAAAAGCTATACCGAATAAGTGGGTCTTTAAACTCAAGCATAAAGCCAATGGAGAAATTGATAAATATAAGGCCAGATTGGTTGCCAAGGGTTGTTCTCAGAAGGAAGGTTTCGATTATAATGAAACATATGCTCCAGTTGCTAAGCTACCAACGTTACGAATTTTATTTGCAATAGCTGTACAGTTCAATATGCACATTCACCAAATGGATGTAAAAGGAGCATTTCTTAACGGTGAATTAAATGAAGAAATATACATGAGACAGCCTGATGGTTTTGCTAAGGACTCGATGGTATGCAAATTGAATAAGTCCCTTTACGGACTTAAGCAAGCATCTCGAATGTGGAACGAGAAATTCAACAAATTCATTACACGAATCGGATTTAGGCGTTGTGCATCAGACTATTGCTTGTACACCAAATTTGATAAAGGTACTCGTTGTTATATTCTTTTATACGTAGATGACCTGCTGATTATTTCTGATAGCATCGATATGATTTGTGTTGTTAAGCGTTTACTTTCGAAAGAATTTGAAATGACAGATGTTGGAAAAGTTGAATCGTTTCTTGGAATGCACGTTGAACATGATCGTCAAAATGGAATTATTAAATTGAATCAAACACAATATTTGAAAAATGTCGTACAGAAATTTGGAATGAATCAATGCAAATCAGTGTCAACTCCTATTGAAAAAGGTTTACAATTGGAGGCAGGTGAAATGATTAGTAATTCAAATATGCCATATCGTGAACTTATTGGTTGTTTAACCTATGCTACATTGACAACAAGGCCGGACTTATGTGCAGTAACAAATTACTTCAGTAGATTTCAAAGTTGTTACACCCATGAACATTTTACACATGCAAAACGAGTTTTGCGTTATATTCAAGGCACATTGGATTTGAAGTTGGAGTTTCGCAAAAATGAAAACGCTGATACATTAATTGGATATGCCGATTCCGATTGGGCTGGAGACAAAAATGACTGTAAATCAACTTCAGGATTTGTTTTTAAACTATTTGGTAATACAGTGAATTGGTCGACACACAAACAAGGTACAATCAGTCAATCGTCAACAGAAGCCGAATATGCAGCACTCGTCGAAGCAATGAACGAAGCCGAATGGATAAAACAATTACTTCGTGAATTGAGCATCGAACCAAATGAACCAACCATTATTATGGAAGATAATCAATCATGCATAAATGCGGCAGAAAAACCGAAAAATCATAAACGCTTGAAGCACGTAGCAGTAAAATACCATGTCGTTCGTGATACAATTGAAAAGGGACTTGTTGAATTGAAATACATTCCCACAAGTGAACAAGTAGCTGATATTATGACCAAAGGACTTGGTCGAATTCAATTCGAAAAACTACGAGCTTCTTTAAATTTAATTTAACTTATTTTTTTTTATTTTCAAGATTTATTTTCTTTGCTCAATAACAATTTATTGTATTCTTATTAAATTAAGAGGCGGTGTTGATTTGAATAATTTAAATCGAATATGAAAACAAGCTTTGATTTTCTTGTTTATTACTTTATTAATAATTTAATTATTGTTGTTCAGTTCAAATTAAGTTACCGTTTTGTAAACATCTTTTATTATTGTTTTTTCAATAAAAACTATTTATTTGCTTTATATAGTAAGGGATTTATTATTCCATACCATTTGCACGGATTTACTATCATAACTGCAGATTTCGAATTCTCACAGCTCACAAAACTTCTTGACAATCGACAATGATGTGAGTATTTATTTCTCATGGCCAGCATATTATGTGCATATAAACTGTCAATTGTCACAACTTTTAATCCAATTTTATTCTTTGACCTGCTGTATGCATTTGAGTTTATATAAACGTCGCAGTTTAGAATAAAATCTATTCTAAGATATTTGGGAGAGGACGATGCAAGAAAAAGTAGAAGCGAAGAAGGGTATTCAACTTCAAGCAGAAAGTACGAAATGCATCACGCTTTTCAGGAACTGCGATATGCCAACATCAACTAGGGCATTACGATTTTTAAAATTTTCGCACTTAAGAAAGAAAAATGCTGAGAAGATTCGTTCAACAAAATTTGTTTTAACAACGCTCAAGGCCAACTGTCTGTGGATGACGCCGAACTTCTTCGCAGGTGGCAAAAGTATTGTGAAGCACGTTTGAATGAACAGTTTCTGAGATTATACTTTCCAATAACCTAACAACCAAGAAATCGTCAAAGAAGTAAGTGAACATTTTCAACCTTTTTAAAAGAGATCTTCTTTTGTATACGCAAAACATAGTACTATCATGGTGGCAGTTGAATGGGGCGACGCGACGCGACGACGTATAAAAAGTGTGGGCAACTCATCCTCAATTTTTTTACGGAGAGCTTTTGGAGATTAATTGATATTTATTGATATTTTTTGGTTATGGCAATCGATATCCTCTTGCTCCTGCTACCAATTTCCGATGCTTAAAGATTCCCCAAATTAAATTCTAAACCTAAAATTTTGCAGCGCCACCACAAGGGTCAAAAAATACCCGCCATGATAGTACTGTTTTTCACATATACATAGGATCTTCAACTACATATATGCAACTCGTTACTTAAATAGAATTTTGGGCACCGTACATTAAGATTTACTTGGGAAATAACATGAACGCATTCAGGATGCGTTTTCAAACCCATTTATATATAAAGTTTGCTAATTATATTCAAAATCATAAACAAAAAAGAAAACAACAAAAACGGATCGGAATTAGTTGCCAAACGAAATCAGGAATTTTGTAATGAAAAAACTTTTTTTAAATTCGAAATTAGACAGCCTACCCGATAGAAGTTGAAGTCGACCCGTGACCACTCTTGGTAAAATTTTATAACTTCGATATACTCGTATGTACATAATATGTATTACAATTTTGAAGTCACATGAACTGTCAACTTTAGAATAGATTTTGAGTTCATTAAGTAGTCAAAGCGCGTTGACCATTTGCCTTGACTGTCATCAATAATTGCTACCAGTATAGCTTAAAAATATAATTTACATATTTATCATGGTCATTGTTGTTGTCAGCATTAATCTTTTTTTTCTAGATATCTGAAAAATTGTCGTCGTAGGTCGAATAATGACAATAAATCAATTTATTATCCCTTTTAATCGTTTTGCCAGCAAAAAACTGTGTCGCTAATTCATATAACTTATCGTTCATTGTTGTCATTAATATTTACCTAAGTCAGATTAACTTTATTCATAATAAATGTTTGTGTCATTTTAATTCTTAATTATACTGCTGTTTCAATTTTTCATCTTTCACCACATTGACTGGTTTTTAATTTAAAAAAAAATACAAACAAACAAACAAAAACAGAAAGAAACAGAAATAGAAACTCACCATAAGTACATACATGTATGTAGGTACCTAGCCATAGAAAAAATATTACTGTCGATTGAGTTCACACCAAGATTTATAACAAGCTCAAAGGCCAACTAATTGCTTACATTATTCTGCCTGTTGAAACTGTTGTGGGGCTAGATAATTTATTGATAAATATTTTAGAATTGTTTTTTTATTTCTAAATTACATTATAGTATGTATCTTTCTTTCAAATAAATAAAAAAAGATTAGTGTATTAATTTTCTTAATTTTTTATGCTAATTCTTTGCGGTTGTGTGTGGTAATCAGGAGGTTTGGCGAGATGAGTTATAGCGTTGTTAAGTACAAAATCTGACAGGCGCAAGATAATTATTATCTTTCCGTTCCATTTGCCGCTGAATGTTGCTAATCATAAATGCGACTTATTAATAGTCCGTTTGCTTAATAAATAATAACATTAAGGCGTTAGATTTCTTTTGAGAATGCGGGAAGGGGAATTATTGCTGATAGAAAGCGTAGGTTGAAATTATAGTCAATAAATAGTTATGGGATTATAGCAATTTGTAAAATAAAAATATGAATATACTTTGTTGCATAAGCTCATGCTGAATTTCAGAAATAAAATAGGAATGTATGTATGTACACGACTGTGTTACACAAACTTGCTGTTGTAGTTGAGAACATGATGATGGTGGCCAAACTTTGTCGTAGACTTCTATCTCAGTTAAACTATGGCGAAAGGTAATTTCGAGTAGATAGAATAAAACAAGATCTGAACAAAAACAAAAATGTTCGAATTTTGGTCATGGTAAAAAAATGTGAATTAATTTATTCTTTAATTTTTATTTTTATCAAGTTTAAAAAAAAAGGGAGGAAATGAACCCATCCTTTCCATACGCTATGGTCTTAGTGCAATCGAAATAAATATAAACGTGCTAGCACTTAACTTAACACTTCGTATTACACGAAGCATCTTCATTTCAGCTTCCACCAATTTAAGCTTTGGACGAACAATTACATACCTAGTAAGGTTTGCTTTTTCAGCTTAAAGGGAATTTTGTTTCACATAAGATGGAAGAATTTTCCCGCCACTTCATCCACCTCCGTCATCATCACAACATCCTCCGCTTTAGATCACAGATGCAAGATATTTAAATTGTTAGCACTTGGTCAACAACAATACAACCATTTTGAAGCAATTAAAACATCAACCAAATTGTGGCAATCTAATTCTTTATTTTTCTTTTGGAAACAACAAAAGTAACAAGTTTTTATACGAGTATGTACGAGTATGTATATAAAAAAAAATTTTACAGGTTTATCTGTTTGTTCAGTTTGAAAGTATTTAATAATTTACTACTAAATTTTGTTTGTTTTTTTTAATAAACTATCTTTCCAATAAACCGCTCGATGAATGACCTAATCTCGAAATGAGCTAGATTGACGTAAACTCCTGGAAGTCCTGCTGTCGCACATCGAATTCCCCAAGATACAACACCAATTTCTATGTTGGTGCCATCAATGACAAGAGGGCCACCAGAATCGCCATAGCATGAATCCTGGACAGGTCCTATTGCACAAACCATTCTGTCAGTAATACCCGGATGGTATTTGCTACAATCTTGTGTTGATAAATATTTCATCATAAGCTTATTTAAATTTGTTGGAGATCTAGTATCTGATTCGCTTGTTTGGCCCCACCCACTAACAACAACCGAAGACCCTGATATAAGGGAAGGTGCCAAAAGTCGAACGGGTTTAATTGTAGTACTGTAAATAAATTGTCCTTGTATTTTGAGAATCGCAATATCATAATCCTTATTTGAAAAGTTATATTGTTCATGAGTATACGCTTGTTCAACTGCCTTGAGAACACCATTAGCATGCCACGTTGAACTTCCAGCACGACACGAAAGAGCTGAGACCGCGTTTCTTTGAAGAACAGGAGCAATACAATGAGCTGCTGTTAGAATCCACTGTTCGTTTAATATACTGCCACCACAGAAATGTATTAAATTTTCTTGTATCGAAACTTGATATGGATAATACAAAATATCAGCCTGCTCGCCATTAACAACACGATACTTTGAATCTTCCAATGAAGTACACGCTAGGCACAAAACACTTAAAGCAGCTACTAAACGAAACATCTTGTTAACTTCTGACTTTTTAATACTAAAATTCGGCCTTTTATAGTCGAAAATGTGCTCGTGTTTACACATTTGAGCAACTGTAACAATAGTTTGTAAGGACGCAGGTGTGCAAGTAAATATTCGTATATATAGTAAATTGTAAAAAAAAACAAGCAAACTTTTCTAAAAAAAAAACAATTGCGTCGCTACTACATCTTTGGAGTTGAGTTATTTAATAATAAAAAAAAGTACACAAGTTTATGGTTTTGTTTTGTTACTAGGTGAATTTGGAAATTTATGTTGGTTTAAATAATGTATGACTATTAATCAGAAGCTGATTCATAGTTTTATATTGATCGCTAGATGTATGCTAAGAAGTCCTTACTGTTGTTTTAGCAATAACAAACTGCAAGATTTAAGATATTTCAAGTTCAATCAGGAAACTCGCCAGAAGAGTTCCATTCAGGAGTTTTTGCACCTGTGTTTCTCACACGATAGTGTTGGAATGTCATGTACTGGGTTCTCATGGCATCTTCTTTTGCTTTGCTTGCTTGGTCGTGCTGTATTTCATGCTTCGTGATTTCCTTTCTGATTTTCTTTCTCCGTATTCTATCACACTTTTTCACTCCTGTTGTCATGCAAAGCATCTTTAGGCCTTCCATTCAGCTTACGGGGTATTTTTCGATCATAACAGATGACAGAGTTTTCTTGCCACTTCCTTAACCCACAATAAGATCTTTCACTCCCGCAATCCGTATAGCTTCGACCCAAACATTTCTGATCGATGCAGAATCAGTACTGTGCCCAGCGGTTGAACTGAATGGCGGGGCAGTGCCTTAACAAAGTAGTTCCATAATACTATAAATTTTTCGAGAAATTAAATTAAAAATTGCGTGTACGCACGTTTTCGACACCGGAATGCTCCTGTTTTCGTTGTCTTTAGTTATCTAAGAAAATCCAGGGAAGTATTCAGGATAAAAATACCATCTGAGACAAAATACAGCATAACCAACAAAGCTTGGTCCGCCATGTACAAAAAAGATACCCATTGCCCATAGAAGCTAGTTGTCAATTCACACAACGGAGACATACAACACCATCGCGGAAGAAACGTAGTCCTCTAACTCTGTCTCAGTCTCAGTCTCAGTCTAGATTATGAAAAACCCCCTGTTAATGAAAAAAAAAAAATACGAAGCTTTGTGGTTCTGAAATTCCGAAGAATCGTCTATCTACTCTACTTTCGTATTTTCATACAAATTTATTCAAAAAAGATTAAATCGCGAAAAAATTTAAAAACCAAAAACATTCTAAAAGTTCAAAAACTTAACAGATTCACCACATCAAAAACCTTTCGAAAAGTATGGTCGGATTCACGTTTTCCTTTAAGATGGCGATGGAGGACAAATAATGGAAAAATTGAATTTCTGCAACTGAAGAGACCAAACTAAAAAGTTTGTTGGTTACAATCCATGTGAATGCAACCAGACAGAAATATTAAAGCAAGTAAGTAAGTAAAACATGAACAAGATGGTGACAATATTTTTTTTAAACACCGCATATGGAATTTTTATTTCAAGAAAATTCATAAGTTCAAATACAAATCATATGTGTTTATGAACAAAATAAAACAAAAAAATATTATTTTAACTAATAAATTTTGATTTTTTAAGCTAATTTTCCAACATATCTTTCGATGAATGACCGCATCTCGGGATGACAAAGATTGGTGTAAGCTCCTGGAAGTCCTGCTAACCCACATGCAATGCCCCAAGATACAACTCCAACTTGGATATCGGTTTCTGGAATATTAAGAGGACCACCAGAATCTCCTCTGCATGAATCCTGGCCAGGTCCTATTGCACAAACCATTTTGTCAGTAATAGCACTTGGGTGGTGTCTTCTGCAATCGTCTGATGATAAAAATGTCATCACTAGCTTATTCAAATTTATTGGAAGATTAGTATTTGTATCGTGTATTTGGCCCCATCCACTAACAACGACTGGAAGACCTGATCGAAGAGGAGATAGCAAAAGTCGAACGGGTTTTATTGCGACACTGTAAACTAATGCTCCTAGTATTTTGGCAACCGCAATATCATTATTCATGCTTGGAGGGCGATAATTTTCATGAATAAACGCTTTTTCAATAGGTTTGATTACACCACCAGAATTCCATGTTGAACTTCCAGCACGAACACTTAAAGATGAAAGCGCATTTCTAGCCATAACAGGTTCAAGACAATGAGCTGCTGTTAGAATCCACTGCTGGTTTAATATACTGCCTCCACAGAAATGTCTTGAATTTTCTTGCAAAGAGACCTGATATGGAAAATTCATAATAGAAGCCGGCTCGCCATTGACAACACGATCATCTGAAACGTCCAAGGCGGAACAAGCTAAGCACAAAACACTTAAGGCAGCTACTAAACGAAACATCTTGATAACTTCTGAGTTTTTAGACATTAAATTTGGACCTTTTATAGTAAAAAATGTACTCGTGGTTTATTTGCATATTTTAACAACTGAAATAATAGTTTCTAAAGACGTAGACATGCAAGCAAATAATGGTGTTAACATTCTCAAACAACGCAAGTACACACAATCATTGTTTAATAATTTATTTAAGAATAAAAAAGTGACACGAGTTCTTGGGTGTGCGAGGTATATCAATATTACAGGGTGGACTTGATTTTTTTTTCTCCCAAGTTCAGCACTCTTACCGATAAAATGAATGGCTTCTTTTGTCGAATACTACCTTTTTTGGCTCATCTCTTCAATACTTGTATTGTTCTAATTTTAATTTAATTAAGGTTTCTAACACTAATTTTAGAAGTACGTAACGAATAAGAAGTTTTATCAAACCGAAATTTTACCGTTTTGGATGAGCTTGAATAAAAATTAAAATTTCAGATTTGAGCTATCTAACAAAATGCTCTATACCAAATCCAAAACAAGGAAGCCCCAGTTGTTTTGGGTCTAGATCAATGTAGAAAGGACCTAAAGAAGAACAGATATGCAAATTCACTTCTCCATCATAGTATTGTTGATTTTTATTCAAATTTCGAAATATATATTTTGACTCAGGTGGAAGTTCTGTTTTGGTTTAATGAAAACATAACAAAAACTTTTGATATCCACAATTTTTCTAATAGTTCGGTTGCCATTCAATCTCTTGACAGCCCTCAATCGCCGATCATCTCTCACGGATATGGCGTATTCTGGCTGAGGTGAAATAACAGTACCACGTGTAGAGCAACAAAAAAGATCTTTCAACGAAAAATTTGTAGTGCTTGCTATTCTTGAACAGGCTAGCTCTAAAAAAGGTATTATTACAAGTTATTATTTAATTGGGAAGCATCTTCTCTGTGCGTGTCTTGCTCTACATAGTACATATTTGGGACTTTTGGCACTCCACTAAAGAGAACTCTACTTTAACCATATCAGCTGTCTTATTAACGTAGACATCAATAGGCTCTCAATGAGTAGAGAGAATATCTCTAGATTCATGTGGTCCTACAATGGACCAACCCTTGACCTAAGAGTGTCAATCCTGCTGACAGCCATGGTGTATGGTCTGCGAAGATATCAGCACATATCGCATTATCATAAACTGGTCCTTGGATGCTCACTGCAGCAATTCCTTGATGCAAGATGTTGTATATTTTTGCATAAAATTATACAGCTAAAATCACCATTATATATTTATGAAAAACTACAATTTGCACAATCCAGTAGAACTATAAATCTTTTAGTACCAAGATTCAACTACCTGAATTCTTCACGGCTCTTTATTGTTCATGCGGCAAGGCTATGGAATTCTCTTCCAGTAACTATTAAGAAGATAATTGTAATGGCAAACTTCAAAAATGCAGTCACTTCGTACTTTCGCTAAATCGTTAGAATACTTATCAAATAACTACTAATAGAATAATGAAATAAACAGGTTAATAATTTTAGGTTAAGACTAACACAAATTAAATTAATTAATATAAAAAATATTAAATTAATAAAAAAAAAAAAAAAAAAAAAAAAAAAAAAAAAAAAAAAAAACTTTATACTTTCTTTAAGAAGCTATAATCTATGTTGTAAATATGTATATAATATTTAGGCATTAATCTGAAATTATGTAATTATATCTATCCGTATATTTAAGTACTATAAAAGACTAAGTCTTACTTGTACATTACTTTGAATAAATTGAAATTGAATTGAAATTGAAAAAAACCATTATACAATATGCATCTGATATTTTTTTTTTCATTATTTGAATCACAGATTGATTAATTTTCATACATCCGTATACTTCTGTCATTCAATTTGTTTAAAATATATTTTCAATAAATATCTACATAAATACCTACTTACGTTTAAGCGAAATTTTATTAGCTAAGAATTTGTGTACTTTGCAAACAATTTATCGAGAACAGTTGCTGTTGTTAAAACAGTTGCTGAAATTTCCACTTTTATTTAGTTCAACGAAATATTCTGAATAAACCATTCTGTTATTTCTTTGGCATAATTTTTAATCAAAAACGTTTACAATTTCACTTTGATGATATTTATTGAAAACTGTAAAAAAAAACAAAAAGAAGCTTCAGCAAGGGCAATGTATATATAACATTATGTACATTTTTATTAATTTTCCACTTTTTGAATAAAAATTCAAATTATTGTATTGCCAAATGAGTAGATAAAGAAACCACTTCTTATTTAACTAAAAAAAATTGAGCGCCATTCCACTTTGTTTTATTTTAAAATTTTACTAACGTGCTTTCAGATCTAAACAGAATAGGTTGTAACTTTTATTGTTTCATTTTTGTTTTATAAATATTTTAACTTCTATTTACAAGACACAGGCCAATTAAAATAAAACAACGTTTGGGTTTAACGACACCATCTTGAAAAGAAAATGGAGTATCCATACAAACTATCGATAACAAGTATGAAATTATGGTTGGTGACCCATAGGATTTATCGTTATTGCTTTTAACATAGGAAACGCTCAGCAAAGCGGTGGGTTTTTCAATTTTCCAATTTAGACTTAAAAACATACCTGTTGTTATTCAACAAACAACAATAAAAAAAATACCATTTTGTTAAGTATATAAATATATGCAATTACAATATCTGCAATCCTGACAACGAGTTGCTAATAAATTAAGGAATTCTTTGAAAAGAATTAAACAAATTGCATGATTTGTGATGACAAATCCGTCGTTTTGAATACTATTACGGAGTGTTCCATAGAAAAAAATATATTGATCTATATATCTTAATATAATTTGTATTAATTGTTTATATACATATAATAATTGTAATTCCTATATAATTTTTATAATATAGCATAACAAAGGAAAACTAAGAGAGTGCATCTTAATATGCAGCCATAGCAATAATGACCACCACCAGTCGAAATCATTCAATTATTGTATTCGCTTTCTTGAATACAAGTTCGCCCTGCTGATGCTGCTCCATATAATAATTCAATAAATAATTTGGATGTAAAATTAAATGGTGTGAATATTTTTTTTTTCATTATTTCTGTTTGTTTTGCATTCGGTCGTCTAGAGAAAATGACTGTGGTCTGCTTGTTGGGCATAAATTATTTCCAACCATCAGACAAATTTAAACTCTCTGTCACTACATTCACGCATTTTTACGTTACTATTCAATTACTGAAATTAATGGCTTAATAATTTTTATCGTCCCAAATTTACATACATTTTTTTATTATAATAACTGCAGAAAGCTATTTTATTTTTATATTTTTTTTTTTTTTTGAGGAAGGCCTCAGCTGGAGACCTATCATTGATATTATAATGAGCAAATAACCATCATTGGGCAGGTGAACAATAATTATAGGGGTTACGTTTACATCCATATGGTTACACCCATTTTGGACAAAGAAAATGCATGGTCTTTTGTTCATTAAATGTTAACAACTGTTTTCTTTTTCTTTTTTATTTTATTTTATTTTTTGCTCATTTTGCTCGCCTTTGAGAATTTTTAATTTAAATAATTACCTACCACTGAGATGAATTTCATCGCATGGCTATAAATATAATTTCAATTTTTGATAAAATATAACAGCATAGTTAAAATATGATAAAATGAGCACCATTCCCAAACTGTTACACGCTCACTTATTTAAGTTTTAAAAATGCCGTTCTATTTGTCTGCTTGAAGGATTTTCCTTGGTGGTGATGAGTCGTAACGTCACTTTCTTTGGGTGTCTGTGAATAGTCGAAAGGTTTGAATGTTGGATTCATCGGATTTAGCGCTGTGACAACTGAATTGTCTTTTTACTATGAGCAAAAGAAACTAGTTATGCGCATGCCTCACAAGTTAGTCAGGAAACGAAATCACTATTGTGATGAAGCAAAAGTAACAGCCTAAAATTAAGGGACTGACAATATTGACGCCTCGCTCCTTTGGACGAGAATGATTACGCTACCAGGAAGGAATTCTTCGAGATACTAGCCAATATTTATGAGCACTGCCCTAAGAATATCTTTGAAATACTGCTGGGAGATTTTAATGCCAAAATTAGTAAAGAAGACATCTTTGAAAGAAAGTTAGAAAACATCGCCTGCCCGATATCACTTCCGGAAAAGGACTCAGGAAAATAAACTTGCAACCAAACGATCATGGAGTTATAGATGGAAGGCGATAAACATGATCATGATTCCGATAATGATCATGTTTTGATTGATGATCAGGGATTCCAGCCACCCACTAAACAAGTAACACAGTTCCTCAATTTTGATGAAAAACTTATAAAAAAATAAAATCCACGATTGGATTCCACGAACTTAGTCCTATATTGAAGTAATATACAATACAAAGAAAAACATAAATTAAATTAAATATTTTGAAAGAACCAAACAAATTCCACCATTTTGAATTTATCCACCCACCTGTTTAGGCTCCAGCTTAACAGACACAAAGACAGGCAGATACTCATGTCGTTTTCAATTGGCAATCCGGAATTGGTTTTGGATTCGGAATCCCAATTGAACAGTTTTTTTCGATTCTGAAAATTTTGAAGTTTGGTGTAACTGTATTAGTAAGAACTCCTGCAGGAGAAAATGAACTGCATTACTTGCGTCGTCGGCACTTGATGAAAAAGACGATTACAACAATGTTTCTAACAAATTAGGAACACTTGTTATGTTTTTTTTTAATATGATTTTCCATTTTTTATACATATTTTAATTTTTATTTCAAGCAATCACTTCACAGTTCTCACAGTTTGTAAATTAAAAAATATGACTTTTACCAAGTGTGACATTTAAATCTTTGAATGTGTGAGTGATTCTGTTTTTGCTTCTGATTTCAAATCCAGAAGAGAAATTCTCTTTTTTTAGAACCAGAACTGTCACTTTTGCCCAATTGAACGCATTCAGAATGCTTTTTTCTGCTTTCAGATTGCCAGTTGAAAACGATATCAGACTTTTTTCGAATTCTCTATTATAGTAATGTCAAGTTTGATCAAAATCTCGAGATCGATTCTTTGTACGAATCCAAAACTTGCCCTATAGTACCTATAGTCGCAAGTAAAAATTGTTTGAGAGAGAAAATATAGGAAGTCGCCAAGTATCCAAGTTACCAGGTTACCGAGCCGCTAAGTCATCGGGTCACCAAGTCGCCAAGTTTTTAATAACCACTTGTAAAAACCTTTGTGACAGCACAATCAACTTCTTTTTGTAATATTCATACCTTCAAAACGTTACCCTTTTTGTAATCATTAAAGTGGATACAAGGAATTTTCGAAAACTTCAAATATACATTCTTGATGTGCTATTACGAATTATACCTATATATCAAATATCCATTGCAAATGCAACAGAACGCAATCGATATTCTCACGAAAATGTCTGTCCTAGTAATTTCAATATTTTTAATAATTATTATACCTAACAAATAGATGTCACTTAGTGCTTCCATTAACCGACATGTTTGTCGATTAAAAATATTTAATTTTTTTGTTCTTATCATATTATTGCGGTAAAGCAGTTCGTGTTAAAATTGTATGCGAATCAGTGGATTGCATCTATAAGCTGCGCGTCAATTTGCTATCAGCTCTTTACTTATGTATATAGTTGCGTCGACGTAGTGTTGGTCGTCGCGTATTATCCGATCGACAACCCACTCGAATGTAGCGTTCGAGCCCGAACGGATGGCGATAAATTGTGGCGTTTAATAGAAATAATTATAAATGGTGGAATAACTTCGGATTAAATGGCTGGTTGGGTTATAAAGTATAAAGTGACGTTAAAGCAACATCACAACTAACTATAGGTAAATATGGCAGTCTCAGTTACTATGGTGTGGCAATGCCGACGGCGGCGGCAACGCGGTGTGAGAATGGAATAGTTATTTTCCTGTTTTAAACACGAACTTTTGAAACTTTTTTTTTTGTTTTAGAAGAAAGATGTATACATAGGAAGATTTGAATCACTTCGAATGGCTTGACCAAAGTTATCAAGAAGACCACTGAGAGAGTCATCTTAAATTTGCGGGAATCAAGAATCAGCATGCATAAGTCTCATGGTGCAGGTATCGGTGGGTTTTGCCTTTGGTTGGATCAAAGCCATTTGCGAAGTTATCTCCGTCGGTACATTCTCAAGATAAAATTGCAAACAAAATGACAAAATAGCTCGATAAAGTTTAAGATGACACCGTTTATCTAGTTGAAATGTGCAAACACAAAAGCTGATACAATTAATGAATAAATTCTGACTTCCGTTAGGACGCTATTTGAATTTTAAACAACTTGGTTTTTATTTTAAAAACTTTTTGCTTTCTACTTCAGATTTAAGAAGGTACCTACCTACCTATAGTGACTATTGAATTAATTTTTTTTTACAAAAAAAAACACGAATTTTATCAACACTGATTAGGTCCAACTACACATTACTTTCTCAAGTTGTAATTGTAACATTTTTATCTTTTTGCACCACACCGCAAAACGGACCGGACCAGACTGGATTGGACCGGACGTGTGGGTTGCCCCCAACTCTAACTTCAGTGGAGCTCCTATATTAAATAGTCAATTCTCAAGACATATAGACAGCGTACAAAAGACAGGACCCCTTTTAAAAAACACACATTATTCATTTGCATTCTTGAAGACTTTTATCTCATTGATTGCGGTTTAAATGCAATCATAAATCAAATTGAATTTATGTCAACATTTGCTGCTTGTCCAAAGGCGCTATTTTGTGCAGCTCCGTAGTTAAATAATGTCGAATGAACGGACACGATGACGGCACAACGTCACGATGAAAGTGCGCAGCATCATCGTAAAAGTTTAATCCTAAGTTTATGTATGTATAGGTAGTTAGATGCATAGGTACTTACTTTTAATAGTTAAAGGCCAGTTTGTGGTCAAAATTATATTTGTTTATTTATGTTAGCCAAAATTTTCTACTAAATGACCCCAGAACTTTCGTTCTGTAACTATTGTGGTTTTCTTTGGTCGATCCTAGCACACCTTTTCTAGAGGTATCAAATGAAACCTTAGACTGTGAACCTTAATTTATTGTAAATCGAAACGAAAACGAAAAAAATAATTTAAGTTTTTCGAATTAAAATGTCTGAGGATTTTTCTTTGGTATAATTAGGTATATAAACAGGTAGGTATTTACCTGAATGATAAAATAAAAAAAATTACTTACTTACCTTCTGGGAATCTGGATGAAGTTGGTCACAGAATGAAATTATATAGGTAGGTATGTCATGATTTTTTTTAAAAATATTTTTTAATAGCATTTGGAATTGAATATTGTGATTTCACATTAAAAATTATTTTTTTTTTTTGTTTCAGCCGCCGATCACACAAAGGTACTGGACTGAAAGAATTTTTTTGGAGTTGAGATTGTGATATTGTTGGTGATATGCATGTACATAGTTGCAATAAAAAAGCTCAATCTAAGAAGTGTTGGGTTTACACTTTGCAGTGTTGCGTACTGTAAATTACTCTTTTTTCGTTTTGATTTTTTTCTCGGAAGACGATTCGTATTCTTTTACACATTGATAAAAATTTTCCAATAACTACAGCATTTAATGTTTTCATTTTAAATGTACATTAATATGTCAAAAATATTGAATAGCTATTGAATCTAATTATTTATTAAAACAAAAAGTAATTTTTAATAGAATTGAGAGAAGTGGAAATAAGGCCGGGATTTAAAAATGAAATGAGGCTGCGTGGTCTTTATCCATTTAACAAAATGAAATAAAACCGCGAATGAAAAATAAAATTATGCCGCGATTCAACAAAACGACTTTTTCCCAGCCAAAATTGATTATTGTTCGGAATATTGTGATTGTAATGCTAGGTATATACATATGCATGTACATATATACTCTGTAGAGTCGAGGTGAAAAAGTACAAGACATTTCATTAACATTGCCGGGGCCTTTTTTCATTTTCAAAATAAGACCGCTATCAAAAAGTGAAATTAGTCCACTTGGTCTTCTCTCATTTTTCACTGCGATTGACCAATCATTGTGATTTTAACCTGCTTGTGATTTTGTCACTTATAATACTTTGTTCAAAATGGGACAAAAAAATTAATTTTTCAATTGAAAAATTCTGTTTCTTTCCGAGGTTTTGTTGTTTTATCGAGGTCTTAGTTATCCTTCTATGGACTTTGACTTCACGCTCACAGAAAAAAAAAAACATTTTTTGATGTGCGAGTGGTATTTAAACAATTTGAAAAATTTCTATTTTTTCCAAATAAAAAATTATGTTTTAGAAGTATTTTAATCCTTCAAAATGTAGCCATCCTAGAATTAAATTTTACAGTTTATTACTTAAGATATTTGATTTTAATTCCCATCTGGGTTTCGAATTTAATTTAGTTTGAATTTACACGTACATTGATGTCCTTTTGTTTTAGGTGGGTAGGTATTTACTTTTTTTTTATTCTATACTGACTTTTTTGACTGATTGTTTAGCTGTCGATGCTTGTGATTGTACAGAAGAACGCCGTGATCGACCACCTGATGATGACCCTGATCCTGATCCAGACCCTGATCCAGAACTGCTTGCTATAACTTTTACAGGCTTCTTTTTTATCCAAAACTTAAGTGCAAACATTACTTCGGATTTTAAAGCCTCCTTAGGTGTTATCTATGACACAAAATTTAAAAAATAAGAAATAAAAATGGTTATTTCTGTTTTTTCGTAGTGTTTACCCTTTCCTCCACAGCAACTTGTTGAACGTGCCATAGAAATTCAACAAATCCCAAAACAAATGCTCCAAATACACCACAGCCCAAAACCAAAAACACACCACCTAGTTCATCTATTGACAATTCATTACCATCAGCAACATCGGCTTTGGTGCAGGTCTTATTTGGATTTGACCACCATTTTTTTTTTAAAGAAAATAATTCACCTTTTTCACTGAGCGTTAAAATAGCAACACTTAAATTCGAACGATAATCTGCACCTGAAAACAAAAATTAATACCGTGAAATGTCCACATAATTAACATTTAAAAAAAATGTATTATCCACTATCGCCAACCTAAAGGAACAGCAATTCCATAATGCTTTTCGCCTATTTGTGATCCAATTTGAGTGAGTTCACATTTTTCATCGTTCTCAATTGCATATTCCATACTTGTCGTTTCAATGAGAAAAGCATAAGTGTTTTTATTTTTTCGAACACGATCCACACCCTCAGCGTTACTTTTTGTAAAAACAGACGGCTGGGCAGTTTTCATTTTCGACCAAGCCAAACGGTAAACTGTATCGTTCGATTCCTGTTAAATTGTAAAATATTAACTTTAGTTAACCTTATCTAATAATAACCAAGATCGAGAGGAAAAATGAAAACTACCGCAAAAAAATTAGAAGTACTGCCACCGTCTAGTGTACCAAATTGAATTTTATTCTGTTCGGCCAAATCATTTATACTATTAATGGTATTATCCATTTTCGATGCAGTTAGAAAAGCAGCTAAATTAGCTGTATAGGAATTTAACATCATCAATGAAAAAAACCACCACATTCCGCTCATAAGTCGCATAGGTCCAGACCTTGGCAATATATCACAACCTTGAGCCATGAGTGATCCCATTGTTAGCCATGATGTATTAGCAATATCCCATTTATTTTCGAGTTCCTCAGGATTCGGATTGCACGGATGTGGATTTTCCCATTCATCACGAGATACTCTGAAAATATAAGCAGGTATTATTTAATATCTAAAAAATTCCAGATGAACTGGTCTTAAAATGGAAATTTTGTGCCCGATGTTGAATTTCTATACCTGGCCATGACTATGGAAACCAATGATATAATCAAATACGACGTTAGCATATACATCCAAACTGCAAAGTCGAATGGCTTCAAAAAGGCAAATAAATCCTTCGCTTCTGGGGGCGTTTTGAAGTACAAAATGCTTATTCCTAGTTGCATAAATGGTACAGTAAAATCCACCACTGAGCGACGAGCTTGCGTTATTGTTAAATCACATATTCCAATTTCGGCTTTCTGAAAATAAAAATCCAAGTACAAAATTATGTGTATGCAAGTCGTGTAGTGTACCTAATAGATTTATTAATATCGATGTACGAGTATAGTTCAAGAACTTGCAACATGGCGCAGTACTAAGGACAGTCGCAAGACTTTCAAAGGATTTTTTATATATGTATGTATAAGCCAATGTTTTCTTGCAAAATTATCTTCTTGAAAAAAAAAATGTTTTATAGGTACTTACGTGATCAATTAAGGCTCCAACAATTCCGTCCCATGTTTTTGTTTCTTCATGATATTTTCCATAACTACCATCAGGTACAACTTCGAATGTATAATCAAATTCAACTATTTTCGACAACTTATGAATAAGATCAATTGCATAGCCTTCAAATCTGGCATTTCCTTCCAAGTTTGCTTTTTCGTCACCTTCTCTAAAAAAATAAAACACAATTAAAAAAAATTAAATATTTAAACCTCCATTCTATGTTAAAATTCCATGGGAGCCATGACTAATTTGATTGGATTAATGTTTGCATATTTACTTAATCATAAGATAAGGTTTTCCAATGCGAGATGCTACCCTATAGTGCCTTCGTAATAGAGAATAATCCTGCGAATCTATATCTTTCGATGCTAATGATGATGTTGCTGTTATTGCAGTTATTTGGCCATCTGGACTCCAAATAGCAATAGATTTATTATTCATAGGCCGATATAATTCTAGATTGAAATTGACACGTTCACCCCATTCATTGAATTGAATATTTTTTGTAATAAAAGTTCCATTTTCCTCTGATGTCTTCAAAATAAATAAAAAAAACATACAAATAATAAAATAAAAAGCATTTAAATTTTTGAATATTACCTCTAACATTTGTTCGTAAATTAATTTTCCAACAACCTCCCATTTTTGTTCTCGATCACAAGATATACGTGGTTCATAAAATTGTTGAGATTTCACTACATTAGTAATTGCATTGTGAAATAGTGTAACAGCATCGAAAACAAATGTTGACATTACATTGAATAATAATATTTTCTTTTCATCCTACAATTACAGAAAAAAATATATGGCAGTGCCGGCAAAAAAGAAGTTAAACAAGCTTTTTACTAGATACAAGATTTAAGTGATCCATCCGAAAGAATTCATATTACTTTAATGATTTACATAATATTTTTTAATAAGAAGAATTTGAATTTCTCAAAACTCACCTCGGTAAAGTCTTCATAGATGTTATCGTTCAAAACAATTTTAACAGCTGTTAAATTGACTCTAAATTTATCTTTATCGTTTAATGCTATCAAATTTGATTTATGTGTGTCTAAATTAGTTAATAGTAAATTCTGCAAAAGAAAATTTGTTTAAAGAAAAAAAAATAAATATAGTTACAGCAAAAAAATAACCTACATTGAATTGTCCTGTCATTTCGAAAGGAATCGAACTATTCACAACATTAGTGACGTATTCGGGCGGGCAATCTAATATAACTCTTCTTTCTGCTTGATGATAAGCATTTTTCCAAACACTTCGGGAGTCATCACGATCAAATTTACGCACTTTAATTTCATCCACATGTAAACGTTTAACTTGAAGTAAATCTTGAAGTCTCACTAATGCTGTAATGTAGGTACATACATATGCAGATAATTTTTTTTTTAATTTAATTTTTGCTTTAAAAGATTTTCTTTTTTTAATATGTATTATTTAATTTAACACTCCTAAATGTTTTTTCTGCTTAGCAAAATAACCAAATTATGTTGATATGAAAAATTCTAGCCAAAAGTTTGTTTCATCGAAACTCGCTATTGTCTTTTAAAGTTTCGAGATATTACATACATACCTTCATGATTTTCATATATCACCGTAAAAGACTTCCATGCAAAATTATTAACAATATCTGAATATGCTTTGGAAAGAATTGATGTGGAAGGTGCTACATTAATTGTCATCCTATGATTCATTCGCTCTGTCATGCTTTCTTCAGGATTCCAATCAAATAGAATATTGGGAATACCGGTGCTATTGCAAATAAGCGCCACAATATCTAAGACAAAAAAAACATAGTACATTATATACAAACAAATAAACAAATTATTTTCCAACCCAAACAAAATGTGACACTTACCGCTAGGTGCCTTTGAACTTGGTCCAAAAATAGCCGAGACACCATTTCCTATCAGAGTACAAGCTATGTAGGATAAAAATGTGTATATTTTAAAATGGAATGTAGACATAAGTATTTTAATATACAAATTAAATTTTTTCTTGTTCATTAAAACATATTCGAATCTGTGAGGGGAGGAGCTCCAAATTTTAAAATTCAAGAAAATAACTTATTTGTGTAACCGATAATTTGAAAGGGTTCCGCGATAAAAAGTAATCAAAAACTTGTTTATTGACTATTTTTCCACTCTCCGTTTCATTTCTTTTAACAACTACTTACCTGCATTCTGAAGATAAATACTGTCAATATTTTTGTGGGTTGCATAACGTTTTTCAGGAAGAAGTTGTATCTCAGGAGACCTTTGATTCATTATATTAACAATTGTATCAAATGCAGTTTCAATTTCTTGTTCATTTTCAAAAAAAATTGCGCCTGAAAAAAAAATTATATATATTCAAATTTTCTCTTTTACGTATTTCAATTATTTTACCAATTTTTATATCTTGTCTTTGAGTTAATGATAACCCTAGATGAGAAATGAAGAACAATACCAAAATTGCCTTCATTTTCCTAGTATTTCGATTTAATTTCCAAAAAAAATAATAATTAATATCATTTGGTATGATTGAATCTATATGATTTTAAAACAAAAAGAAAATAATTTTTCTAAACGATCCAGCGCCACTAAAGATCTAGAGCAGACTAATGGCGATATATAGGTCTATTATTGGATTCAATTTAGAATGAGCTTGAAAATACTTGGAAATTACACAATATACATACAAGTATAACAATATTTTTATTTTTGTTTTTCTTTATGGTTCACTTCGAAAACAATTTTTGGAGAAGATGTTTTTTGTGTATATAAACAACTTTTAAAAACAGAAAGAAAATGTCTTTTTTTTCAACAATGAATTTTGAATAGAGCTAGAAACTTAGATATTTAGTAGAAATAAAGAAATTAGACAAGAGGAATTTGGAATTAAAAAAGGCTATGTGTATATACATCGAGGTTTTAACGGTTTTTGCTTGTTAAATCTTGGAAGCACATTTGATTTTAATATTTTTTTAAGATTGTACAATTGTACATGCTGATATTATAGTCGCAAGACGAGGAAGTTGTCTTCTCCGGGCAACTGCCCGGAAATACTACACCAACAACTGTTTTCTTGTCTTTTTTTTCTGTGGGAGGGCATGTGCAGATATTGGGACCGTAAGTGAACCTTACTTACTTAGGAATTTATTGGTATCGGGAATTAATTTTTCAAAAGAAAATTAACTTGCCACTTGCCTTTTGAATACAAATTCCCCTCGAGATTGCCCGTAGACCCAAATATGGTACCAACGTTGCTCAGAATTCCGATATTTATATTGTTCTTCCGATGAGTGTCATGTCTCTCCACTTAGACCACGATTCTCCAACTTTATCCCAAAGCTCCACTTGTGGTGTTCTCCGGTTCACCTCAGAAAACTTCGAAAAGTTCCATGTCTGAGGCCCACTAATTGCAGGCGCCTGCCTATCTTCCGTGATAAGTATTGAACTTCGGGTGCTATTGCCTGTCTTTCTAAGAGCATCCTCTTCATACATGATAGTGCCAGCTAAATTGATCATGATGTATTTTGTCAAAGATTGTATTTGTCAAGTGAAAACTTCCCTGGATTTCCTTGCTTCTTATTCGATCATATTTACATAATTAAATACAAATTTAAAAACTATAGTGTATTTTTTTTTCTCCTGAAACTATTAAAATTTACAGTTTAAACATTTTTGTTTACTTATTTTTTTTTTTTTAATTTATTGTTAATTTTTATTGTTTATCACTAATTTGAAAATATATATTTTATATTATTATTTTAGCATAAACACGAATACTTATCGATTATTATTCATAGGGTATAAAATTTTTGTTTCTGAACATTCTTCCAATTAAAAAGTTGCAATTTATTACATATATTGATTTATACTAAATAAAAAAAAAAAGAAATAGAACGTTTGGGGATGGCAATTTCAAACAAAAAAAAAGACAAAATAAGAGTAAATAAAAATTACAATATAACACATAATTTTTGCGACAGTTTGACGACAGACACTGCAGTTAATTTCCAAAACAAACAAAAAAAAACTTTATAAACACCAAAGGTACAAAAATCATTTAGAATATTTCAAATAGAAAACAATCATAATGACAAAATAAAGTGTGGACAAATTGGAATTTCTTCGTGTAGTTTCTTGGCAGCAATTTTTTTTTAAATTTTCTTTTTCCTAATTAAATATACCTATTGGCAGCCAATTTCGTAAAATTGAAATACATAGTACGTAAGGGCTGATTCATTGTTTTCTGTTTTTTTTTTTTGATATTTTCTTTTTGGAGTTTTTAAACTGCCTATTTTCTTTTGTTTAAAACGTTCGTTCGTTAAAATTTTTGTTACTAAGTTTTTGTTGTGTTTTTTTTTTTCATTTAATAATAATATTTAATATTAATTCAAATTATTATTGATGTCCATGAGAAACGTGGATGTTTTGAACGAGACGTTGGCCCCAGTATTCTTCTAAATCGAAAGGTTTGAAATTTTTTAATTGATCAGATTCATTTCTGTAGATGACAGGAGCGCCATGTGGTCCTTGTTCATTTACCTGAAATTATATAAATTTATTTTTTTTAAGTTGTTCACAAAAATTCAATGAAATTTTTTTTAATTGCACCAACTATTGCATCAAAAGAAAGCAAATACTTACTTTGTGCCATGCTTCTTTGATATAACGAATCAATTCATCATGTTGAGTCAGGGGTTCTCTAGGTGGTATTGATGATGTTGTTCTGGCATCATTATTCGAGGGTGAATTTATCGTTTGTCCTTGACGTCTGATGTACGTGTATCTAGAAAAAAATTGGAATATGAAATTAAGGCTAACTATGTATTTTAAGAATTTATATCCAATTTTTGAAAAACAAGAAAAATTAATTAAATAAAAATCGCAGTCTTATTTAATCTGAAAAATAAAAGAATATAGCGCTTTCATATTCCATTGTAAAAGCTTTAAAATGACCTTCACCAATTATAAAATCAGAACACCACACATGTCCTTTTCCACATTCACTTTGTTACACACTTTTAAAATTTGACCGTTTTGAGGATAAGATAATTTTGTCAAAGAAATTTGTCTGGCTGTCAATTCACAAGTTGTCGTAAGTTAAAGTTGCCACAAAAACGTTCCACACTTTTTAGACAATTTGCTTTTTTCTGATGTTCTTTTCAATTGTTGGTTTTTTTTTTTAATCCGAACACACCTCAGAATCCACATTTCTATAAAGCAAAATGGGTCTTGCGAATTGGAGCGTTTTCGTGCAAAATTCGAATACCTTTAAACTGGATTGCTTACCACTTTGACCTCCTTCCGAATATAGGGTCGCTTCCTTTGTCTTAATGAATTTTGTCAACCTAAGCAGTTAGGTGAGTTTAGTTTGATTATACCTACCTACAAATCATTCAGTACAAATTTTGGTGCAAGTGTCTCAAACTAACTACACTTAATCTGACTTTACTGTGGCATCTAACAATCGTCTGTTCCTACTCCTCAAAATCTTGACTATGAAATGAGAAATTCCGAATGTCAAACTAAACCTACTTAAAAAAAAAAAGCAGCAGCATATTTGAAACAGTAATGGGGTATCAATTAAGGGCTAGTTTAAAAAAAAATAGAATTTTAAATAAGAGAGAAAAAACTCCAAGGACCAATTTTGTGAGAAAAAGAAAACCACTGCATTTGTACACAAAATCGAATCTCAAGGTTGCACATTGCATTTCCATGAGTACAAGCTGTGTTTTTGTTTTAATTGAACAAGAAATTCAAATCGATATTCTGTAAATGGGTTATGATGACCAATGTAATGGTTTGTCTACGAAATTATTTATTATTATTGAAACTATCTGTGATCCATTTAGAGTGGTTTTTTCATTAAACACAATAACAAAAGAAATTTACATTAAAACAATAAAAAAAATTTGTATGCAACTTACCCATTGTTTCGGTCCATGGTTGTGTCTTCTTTCGTAATGCGACTACAAAGATTTAACAATACAATTTTTTTTCCTTGGGAATTGTATTAGAATTTCCAGTTGTTTTTTCTTTTATTTATTTTGATATTTTTTGGCACGAACAAAGGAGGCGCGGGTATTTTTCTTCTTTATCAATAATAATTTGCAAACTTTTTAGTGCTGCTGGCTTCTGCTCTGAGACTGACACTTTTCCCTTTTGATTTTTTTTTCTTGTCGAAAAAAGAACATCCACGATAAGGAAAACAACAGAAAACTTAATTATCTTTTTTTTCCTTCGTTCAGCAAGCGATTATAATAGACGATAGAAAGTTTGTGCAACTTTTCATATTCCGATTAATTATCTCTTCTAGTGTTTTTTTTTTTTTTTGTATTTTAAATCTATAGATTTAGTTTACATTGGCCTCTCCCTGTTGTGATTTTGAAAATTTTAACTTAATACTGCCACTCTACTGCTAGTTAGTAGATTTGGAGAAGATTTTTCTGCTTGTGAAAGCGAGAATAGCGAAGAAGATAACGAATGACACAAAAAAATTAATATATTTTTTTTTTATGTATTAATTTTGACATTAAAAACTTAAATTACTGCATAGGTGTTGTCTCGGTCGGTATTCCATAGTGTTTATGCAGTGAGAAAGAAATGGAGATATGTTTATGGAATGGAATATAAAACAAAACAAATGAAAATTGCAGTGAATTTCGTTTTTTGTTATTACTTCTGGGAACTGCGAATGAAGGGATGGAGATAATTGACAATTGAGCCGCAAGCTGTAAGTGATGCCAGTAATTAATATTACATAATGGCAAGTTCACACTATATCGGAAAGTTTATTATTACATATTTATTTATTCATACACAAAATTGATCAATAAAGAAATTTCAAACTATGTAACGTTCCATAGCGGCTACATAAACCCTTATGAACTGCATAACTATTCATCTGTTTAGCGAATTCTATTAAATAAGACTGATAGTGTTAAACAGTGTTTAAGTGGAAAAAATCTAATATATGCAAATGAATTAAATTGAGAGATGAACAAACAAACCAATGAAAAATTTAGCCTCTTTGGAAGTCAAAAAAGATACTTATGGGACGCTCATTTCTATATTAATTTTTTAATAATTAACCATATTCATGTAATTTTCAATTCATTTACCCATTGTATATACATTTGCATAGTACTCTAATGAACTCGTTCCACACGTCGGCCTCCCAGCTAACACATCTAACTAATTAACTGGTTTCTGTTTCTGTTTATATACAAGTGCGCCCTCAAACGACCACACAACACAGCTGTTTGGAACGTGCTCATGAGAGTTCTATAGATTTCATATGCAAAGCATTTACCCCAAAATAATGTTGATTAACATTTTTTAATGATTCTCCGCGGTTCGGTTATCAGTAAACAAATTAAGGAAATTGATTTCAATTTGAGTTTTCTTTGTTTTAATTTTTCTGAAGCTGGATGTCAAATAAAATTGAAATTTCAAACGAAACCACTTAAACAAGCCCAGTGTGAATGTATTATGCATTTTCGAAAAACCTTATGCCCAAAAACGAAATTTTAAGTTGGGTATCAAATAAAATAAATTGCCAAATCAAACGTACTTCTTTTAATTTCGTATCGAAAATACAGATGTCGCTTGTTTGAGAACAAAAAAAGTTTCGTTAAGAAAACAACAAAAATTCAACGAATGGTACTGCCATTTTGAGATTTTGGCATCTTTGAATTTTTTGTTTAGTCGTCGGCTTTGCAACGGACCAAGCTCAGTCAATTTGTTTGCAATTTTGTTCGATTTCAAAGTGAGGCAGCCAATAAAAAGTTAATTTAGAAAGACAGCAAAAACAAAAATCATATTCTTGTCCATGGATAATCGCTGAAACTATAAAAAAAACTATCCAATAATAATTCTCGTAAAAAACTGTTTTGTTTTACGTTTGCATTTGCCCAAAGTTGCCAAAAAGTACTTTGGAGTTGAGTATTTTTGTTCCCAAGGAAAAAATGTAAGTACATACACCACATTTGCTCTAGCCCAACCTACATAAATATATCTATATTTTCTATTCTATTGTAATTTATGCTTTTTGCAAAAGATGGAAAAATTACAGAATCAAAATGGCGCAATAGTTTTTCTTTTCCTTGTTAATTAATAATTTTGAAGCTGTTTTGTTTAACTTTCTACTTGATTAGGTTATTTGTGTATATAATATTATGTGAGTATGTTTTCCAAAGGAGACCAGTTCTTCAGAATGATCTTGTTTCTTTTTTTATTAACTATCTATGTACATAATATGTAGGTATTTCCCTATCCCTTGGGTAGCATTTGCCCACTGATAATGCCTGGACACCGACATGCAATTAAATGTTCTTCGGTAGGTATCTACCACCAGTGATTTTTTAACCTATGTTTTAAGAAACTCGATTGCGCGGGACATACCGGCATCAAAGCGTGTTCCATGCACTTATGTATTAAAATGCTCAAATATTCTTATCAGTTGCTATCCCAAGCATCGTTTTTAAAAAAAAAAAAAAAAAAACAATTTAAACTGAGAATTTTTTTTTAGAGCAAACTTATCAGATAAATCTAAGATAAACATGGCAACATAAAGAAATGTTAAATTATGTTTCATAACAAATTTTCAGTTAGAGGTTTGCACATCAATAACTATTGCTTCCACACAAACATTTTAAGGTTAAGGAAGGCAGTAAATATGAAAACCTTGTATGTAGTTATTTTTATCGAGACGCGGCAGGTACCTACTTGATTACCAGAGATAGGTACATAGGTAATAGAGTTTGGTTCTAAGTGTGAACGTAAAGTGACATGCAGCTTGTAAATGAATGTCTGGAATAAGTTGCAGAGTTAAAATTTATTTATTCAATTTTATATTTTTGAAATCAATTTTTTTCGAGTTATAGGTATTCATTGTATTAGAATCTCGCAACGATTTGAAGAATTTATTAATATTTATTTAAAGCTATGTTGTGTTCACAACATATAAAATTGTAATAAGAAAATTTGAAGTTTTCGAAGCAATGTAAAAAATATGAAGCTATGACAAGATCAATGTTTGGAAAATCAATTTCAAAGCTCACTGCAGACCAAGGAAGATAGATATTTAAGATATTTTTTTACCAGTAAACGCTGATCGTTCTTGAATATCTTCCTCATTCCTATCTTCATCTAATTTTGTTTCTTCCAAAAGAAGTCTTTTTTTAACTATACCAAACGTTAGTTTTCCAACCGTCATGTTTTCTAAGGCGGTCATTAACGGATCAAACTTTTCTGGGAGTGTTAGGAACAACTGAGTTAATAAATCGCTTTCATCTAGCGATGCCCCAGACATCCTCATTTGTCTGATCAAGTTTTCAAAAACAATTATGTGATTAGTAACTGGGTCACTATCTTTGATACGAAGCTTCATCAGCTGCTTTCGCACCAATAGCTGGTTGACCACTTGTTTTCGAGCAAAAGATGATTGAATACTTTCCCACATCTCTTTAGCTGTATTCTTTTCTCGAATGTAATTTAAGTAGTCATTATGTACATAAGCTACAATTTTATCTTTCGCTTTCATATCTTTTCGCATAAATTCTTCATATTTTACTTCAGTAGTTTCAACAACTTCTGTTAAAACATCAGCTAAATTTAACGAGTCCAGATGCATTCAAACCTTGAACTGCCAATCATCGAATCCTCTTCCATTGAATTGAGGTATTCCAAAAACTGACTCTTTTAATTCGCCCATAACCTGTGTGAACACAACATCGCCTTAAATAAATATTAATAAATTCTTCAAATCGTTGCGAGACTCTAATACATTGAAATCAACACGTTAGGTTGTTTCTAAGGGAAAGAATTTTCGTTTCCTGTTTGTTTCTTACAATCATCGTCTATAAGCTCCAGCGCAGCCGGAGCCATTTGCTAGAAATCGCTGAGTGGTGTCTGAATGAATTCCATTTTGGCGGCTTGACAATTTGGTTCCAACCACTTTTTTTACTTGCGATATAAAAATGGGTTTTATGTATTTAGGTATATGGTATAAATTATGAACTCTAGAATTTTGAAACTTTACAAAAGAAGTGGTTCTAGGAAATCTGTCAGTGTTCAGTTCTGTTGGAATATCGACGTAAACTGTGGAGTGGATGGGCTTGCCATACAAATTTTTAGCTATTTAGGAAAATCTTATATTTCAAGGGAAATGTTAGTCCGATTTTGACATATGTATAATAACAATTATTTCGTCAAAAATACATATCTATTCAATGTTACTCAATAAATCATGAAATAAAAGCAGTAAATGATAAAAATGATAAACTTCCGACACTACTTACTTACTTAGATCCTTAGATTTATTACACCCGTTAGTTTCCCCCTACAGGGCACAGGTTCTCTGCTAGTCCTACGCGCCATCACGTACTGTTCCTGGAGGATATTTCACTTCTCTCCAATTGTGCTGATTCCTCTTCAACCGTTCTTCGTTAAGCAATTTTAGGTCGGCCTGGTAGTCACCCTTTCGAAGCATACAGCTCCCAAGTAAGAAAAATATTTTTTTAAAATCCCCTAATTTTTTCTTGTTGCCGTCAAAAATTTTTTATCGCCAATCTTTTTTCTCGCAACAACCATCATTAAGATAGACCTAGGGCTATATAAAAAATTGGATATGCCTTAAATTTGGTCAAATTGATAGATCGGAGTCTTCTCTTCCTGTAATGAAATGTAATTAAGGCTTTACTGCTGCTTAGTAAAAATTTTCATCATTTTATTTTATTTTTATTAAAGCAATTTTATCATTTTAATTTATAGTCAATACCAACCATGCAGAACGGCAGCACCCCCTCTGGGGGATCCAACAAACAGGGTACTATTGAAAAAATGTACCAGAAAAAATCCCAACTAGAACATATCCTTTTACGTCCCGACACTTATATTGGTTCCGTCGAACAAACCAAGGAACTTATGTGGGTTTTCAATCCGGAAACAAACAAAATGGTTCAAAAAGAATTATCGTTTGTTCCGGGTCTCTATAAAATCTATGATGAAATTCTTGTGAATGCTGCCGACAATAAACAACGAGATAAGAGTATGTCGTGCATAAAAATCGACATTGATCAGGAGAAAAATACGATCTCGATCTGGAATAACGGTCAAGGTATACCCGTGACAATGCACAAGGAGGAGAAAATGTATGTACCCACAATGATCTTTGGACATTTGCTAACATCATCCAATTATAACGATGATGAAAAGAAGGTAACTGGTGGTCGTAATGGTTACGGAGCCAAATTGTGTAATATATTTAGTACGTCATTTACACTGGAAACTGCCACTAAGCAATATAAGCGCAGCTTCAAACAAACTTGGGGTGCTAACATGACAAAAGCGTCAGAACCGAAAGTCAAAGATTTCATGGGTACCGATTTTACAAAAGTTACGTTCTCGCCAGATCTGACCAAGTTCAAGATGGATAAGTTAGACGATGATATTGTGGCTTTGATGTCGCGTAGGGCTTACGATATCGCAGCTGCCACCAAGGGAGTGTCGGTCTTTTTGAATGGAAATAAATTGCCAGTTAAGAATTTTAAGGACTATATTGACTTGTATGTTCATGGAAACGATGATACAACAGGTTTACCTGTGAAGGTTGTTCATGAGACCTGTGGCGAGCGTTGGGAGGTTGCTGTTTGCCCATCGGATAGGGGTTTTCAACAGGTTTCGTTTGTAAATTCAATTGCTACAACTAAAGGTGGACGTCATGTTGACCATGTCGTAGATAATGTCATTAAACAGTTGATTGATACCCTCAAGAAGAAGAACAAGGGTGGAATCAATATAAAGCCATTCCAAGTGCGATCTCACCTTTGGGTATTTGTGAATTGCCTGATTGAAAATCCAACATTCGATTCCCAAACCAAGGAGAACATGACATTGCAGCAGAAGAGCTTTGGTTCGAAATGCGTTTTGTCGGAGAAATTTGTAAATAATATTTCCAAGTCGGGTATCGTTGAAGCCGTTCTGACATGGGCAAAGTTCAAGGCCCAAACTGATCTTGCCAAAACCAGTGGCAAAAAGAATACCAAGATCAAGGGCATACCAAAGCTGGAAGATGCCAATGAGGCAGGGTCCAAAAATGCCCATCTCTGTACACTTATTCTAACTGAGGGAGACTCAGCCAAATCATTGGCTGTATCTGGCCTTGGTGTTATTGGCAGAGACTTGTATGGAGTATTCCCATTGCGTGGTAAACTGCTCAATGTGCGCGAAGCCACATACAAGCAAATTTTGGAAAATGCTGAAATCAATAATTTGATCAAAATTGTGGGACTGCAATATAAAAAGAAATACCTATCAGAGGATGATCTGAAATCGTTGCGTTACGGCAAAATAATGATCATGACTGATCAAGATCAGGATGGTTCACATATCAAGGGTCTGTTGATTAATTTCATTCACACAAATTGGCCGGAGTTATTACGTTTGCCATTCCTGGAAGAATTCATAACGCCCATTGTAAAGGCCACAAAGAAAAATGAAGAATTGAGTTTCTATTCATTGCCAGAGTTTGAAGAATGGAAAAACGATACACCCAACAATAATACATACCATATAAAATACTACAAAGGTTTGGGTACTTCGACCTCTAAGGAGGCCAAAGAATACTTCCAAGACATGGAAAAACATCGTATTTTGTTTAAGTATGAAGGATCCAACGACGATGACAACATCGTTATGGCCTTCTCCAAAAAATGTATTGAAAATCGTAAAGATTGGTTGCGCAATCACATGGATGAATGCAAGAGGCGAAAGGTCTTGGGACTCCCAGAAAAATACCTCTACACAAAAGGTACAAAAACTATTAGCTATGCTGAATTTATCAATTTGGAATTGATTCTCTTCTCGAATGCTGATAATGTTCGATCGATTCCTTCGATGGTAGATGGTTTCAAACCCGGCCAGCGAAAGGTGATGTTCACTTGTTTTAAACGTAACGATAAACGTGAAGTTAAAGTTGCTCAGTTATCTGGTTCGGTTGCTGAAATGTCAGCCTATCATCACGGAGAGGTTTCTTTGCAAATGACCATCGTCAATTTGGCTCAAAACTATGTTGGATCTAATAATATAAATCTACTAGAGCCACGCGGTCAGTTCGGTACGAGATTGTCTGGCGGAAAGGATTCGGCTAGTGCTCGTTATATTTTCACATTGATGTCTCCATTGGCTCGTCTTATATTCCATCCTGCTGATGATCCATTGTTACAGTATGAAATTGATGATGGTCAGAAAATTGAGCCAGTTTGGTATATGCCGATCATACCAATGGTTTTGGTGAATGGAGCTGATGGCATTGGTACCGGTTGGTCAACTAAAATTCCCAATTACAACCCTCGGGATTTGATTATGAACATTAGACGCATGCTTAATAAAGAAGAACCCAAAACAATCCATCCATATTATAAAAATTTCAAAGGTGTTATTGAATACGTCTCGGATAATCGTTATGTTATTGCTGGAAACGTTCAGGTTGTCCAGGGTGATAAGATAGAAATTACAGAATTGCCAATTGGAACATGGACCCAAACTTATAAAGAAAATGTTCTAGAGCCACTTATTAATGGCACAGATAAGGTCAAAGCTATAATCACAGATTACAAAGAATATCACACTGACACAACAGTGAAATTCGTCATTACGTTTGCAGCAGGTGAGTTTGATCGTATCTATAATGAAGATGGTGGATTCCATCGTGTTTTCAAGCTAACAAGCAGTTTGTCTTGCAATCAGATGCATGCATTTGATCATGTTAACTGTCTCAGGAGATTCCCTACGGCTGTTGACATTATAAAGGAATACTTCCCTCATCGTTTGGATTATTATTCAAAGCGCAAAGAATATCTTGTAGGACAATTGACTGCCCAAACTGATCGCCTTTCCGATCAGGCTCGTTTCATTTTAGAAAAGTGTGAGAGAACTATTGTGGTTGAAAATAAGAAACGTAAAGCGATGATAGATGAACTTATAAAACGAGGCTATCGGCCCGATCCAGTCAAAGAATGGCAGGAACGCATTAAATTAGATCAGGATGAAGAAGTTGATGAAGACGAAGAAGACAGAGAAGAAGAGGAAGAAAAATCATCGTCATCAGTGAAGAAGGAAAAGAAAGTTGTTGACCCAGAGAAAGCATTCCAGAAGTTGACTGATGTTAAAAAATTCGATTATCTTCTTGGTATGTCAATGTGGATGTTGACGGAGGAGAAGAAAAATGAATTACTTAAACAACGTGATCAGAAACTATCCGAACTTGCCGCACTAAAGGCAAAAACAATTGAAATGTTATGGCTAAATGACCTCGATGATTTGGAGAAAAAAATGGAAGAAATCGAGGAAAAAGAACGCCTCGAAGAACTTGGTCTTAATAAGAAAACTGCCAAAGCTATGGCAGTTAAGGCTAAGGCATCTGTTGCTTTGAAAAAGCGTGGAGCTGCGAAAGCTGGAAAAGATGATTTATTCCCAGATCCACGTGGCGTTAAAGTCAAATTCGGAGTTACAGCTGAAATTTTGAAGAAGTATGAATTAGCTGCCAAAACTGCCGGATCGAAAAAGGTTAAAAAAGAAAAGAGTGATACCTCCGTTCCATCGGTAGCTGCTGAAGAATTGGATGAGTTCGATGCATTGATTGAAGGTGGTGGAAAACCTGTGGATGGCATTAAAATTGAAGGCGTAAAAGTTAAGAAGGAGGGGGCTAAGAAAGATCCTGGTGGACCAAAGAAGGCTGGTGCACCGAGGAAAAAAGCATCTGATGGAATGAAACAGCCGACATTAAACTTTGACAAGCCAAAGAGGGGTGTAAGTACATAATAAAAAATTAACAATCTACTTTTATCAATGGTTGTGTTTTTGTAGGCAAATACGATGCGTAGCTCAATGTGGTTTTGAGATCTTTTTTTTTTTTAAGCATTATTCCGCACTAAAGTAAAGTATTTGTACTTTTTTAGGTATTTATTATTATTTGTCTTGAATGACACCTCACAAAAACGCAACTTATTAGAACTAAGAACTTTTTCAATTTTTGTAAATTTAAAATTTATATTTTATTTTATTGATTAGGGCAAGAAGAAAATAGATTCCGATGATGATGAAATAGGAGATTTAAACACTGATGATAGTGATATTGAAGTGATAAAGAAGGTATCCGTTAAACCAAGAGCTGAAAGACCTGGTAGAAGAGCAGCCGCTGCGGTAAGAAATAAATTTAAAGAAAACAAAGTTAAGCTTAATTTAAATGAATTTTGTTTATAGAAAGTAAACTATTCCGGAGTGTTTAATGATTCTGGTTCTGATGATGATGACAATGAACCTGTTCTTTATGACAACAAAGCAGTCACAGAAGAGAGTCATACAGTCGAATTATTGTCGGATGATGACAAAAGTATGAATTCAGCATCTGAGGATGACTCTCCAATAAAAAAAAAATCAGCTGAATCTGTCAAAAGGCCAAGGAAAAAGATTTCGAGTGATAGCGACGAGGATTCAAAAGCTGTAAGTTGTTATTTATAAAAGTGTGTATTTTCATTATATAATTTTTTTTTTGTTTTTATTTATTTATAGACAAATAAGAAGAAGAAGAAGATAGTGGTCTCCGATTCTAACAGCGATTCAGACTTTGAATAAGAAAACAGAAACTGAAATAATAATAATAGTATTTATTTCGATTTAGAAATTTATTTTTTGGCAATTTTTGTTGTCTTAATCTTATCAAATCACTCACAAACTCCTTTCAAAATATTGGAACTCTACATTATCTATTGGCTAAGATTAATCCATAATATTTGTAATATGAGACTTTTTAAGTAAAAACAAAACTTTGAGACGATTTTTTTATTCACAGAGATGAATTCATCATAGATTTAAAATTCATTGTACTATAAAAAAAAAAACACTACAAATCTCAATCAAATATGTTTAAAAAATGAGTACTACCTATTTATTTATATTGTTTTTTAAGTGTATTTTATATTAATGTAGACAAAAATTAGGAATTTTAATTTTGTGTTTGAATTCTTTTCGTTTCAATAATTTTAATTTTTGTATGGTTATGTTGCAGTTTTTTTCTTTTGTTTTTATTTGTATTTCTTTCAAAAATATTGAACAATTTGAAACTTATGGCAAAAATATTTTTAAATTTACAAAAAGCGATTGTCCTAATTTGTAGAGCTCAAATTATGTAGACAAACATAAAAAATATATATCTAATATTATTATTGTCAGGAGGATTTATATACATTTGTACTGTTTGCTCTGATATTCTTTGTACATATTTTATAGATATTAAACACAATTACACTTACATTGTCGTAGTAAAATAAATAAAATTAAACAAAAAAAAACAATTTTTATTTTTCATTGTTTTATTGAAGAAATATTTGTTGGTTCGGATTTGATTGGTGGGGTTAATCGGTGCTCTTCGAATACGAAGGCCCATTTTTGTTGCTGATCAAAACAAGCTGGTCCAGCATCAACTACATATCGTTTTATAATTCATTTGCATTTAAAAAGGCAAATTTATAAAACTATATTTTTTGTTGTAAATTAATAATACATATGTACATCTGCATCATTCTGAAAGGTCAAAATAAAATTATAAAGCAAATCATTGCCTTGTTAAATATTATATTTCCTTATTTACAAATTGATATTTGAACATCGCAAATTCTTGTAAATTTGAGAGTCTAAATCAACTTTTACAAAACAATTTCCTTCAAAATTTCCAAATTATTTCAGAAATTATTTTATTTCCGATTTCCATAAGAGATATTTACAAGAAATTATTTTGGAAATTAGGTGGAGGCATTCATACAATTATGAGTTGAGATTCTATTGTGAATCAGCCTAATTAAATGATTTAAAAATTTTTCTATGAAACAGAAAGAGAAAAAATGAGCTGTCAAACAAAACAAGCTCATTTGTAATAAAAACGTTTTTTTCTTAATTGGTGAGATAACATCTTTCAGCTCTAGTGAAACGTGGTAACCCTGTATTCTTATTCCAAAATATTTTTGAATTCAATTCTCAAGAAGCTTCTTATGAGAAACTCGTGACGAATGGTACACACGCCGTATTTTATTATTGCCAATAAACCATAAAAATAATGCTTCGAAAACTAAACAAACAGAACAGAATGTTAGCACCTTTTTTGACTTATGTTTTTTTTGCAGAAGAACTATATACTAGGTTTTAATAAATATAATTGCAAAAAGGCGAACATCAGCGATCAAAACTAAATTACCAATGGAAAATCTAGAGATTTTTTCGTCGAACACTGCCATTACCTTAAACTGGCTTGTTGTTATTTTAACTGTCATTTCAACTAAAGTTTGAGGACTCCTGAAATATATACTAATACCAAGTACCAAACGCTCTCAAATTGCATTTGAATGCTTGTAAAATTAAACGGTCGCGCTTACGGTTATTTTAAATAAATTATTGATTCCATTATGTCGATTTTGTAAGATTTTTCTTTGTATATGAAAACTATAGTACTATCATGGCGAGTTTTTTTTAGGGTTGCAGAGGTCCTGGTGGTGGCGCTGCAAAATGTGAGGTGTAAAATTCGATTTGGGGAGTCTTTAAGCGTCGAAAATTGGTGGTAGGGGCAAGAGTAGACTATTTTTTGGATTATTGCATTCAAAAAATATCAATAAATATCATTTAAAACCTCCATAAGCTCTCCGCAAAAAAAAAAGAGTAAGGGTTGCATAGGTAAACTAGATGTCGCCCCATTCGACTTCCACCATGATAGTACTATAGTTTTCATATACAAAGGATTTTTGTCCATTGTCCATTAAACTTGCTAAACTTGAAAAACATTTAGTTGTTATTTAAGTGAATTTTTAGTGAAAACCTTCAAACTGAGTTCATGCGCAGGTGCTTGCTTACTTCATAATTTTGGTAAGTCTCACTCCCGGCTCAAAATTAAGTATTCGGCCCTAGCGAGGTATCCGTCAGAGCGGAAACTTCTCCAATTTTGATTCGAGGTATTCGTCCGACAGCGTTGTTTTCCGTTCCGAGGGATATCTCGGATATGCCGATTATTTTTTATTCATGCAGTAAAAAAAAAATACGAATTAAATGATACATTTCGCCATTGAATAGGACGTAACAACTACTATTATACCATTCGCATAAGCTTACAAAGGAAATTTTGCATTTGGGGTCCAATAGCTATGCAAATAAGTAATTCTCTGCCAGTAACATACTTATAAGCATCACTGGTAGAGAATTATTTGCATAGCTATTTGACCCAATTGGAAAACTATTCAATTCGTTAACCTCCAGGTGTTGTTCAAAAACCACAAGCTGAAGTGTTCTACAGATATCTAAATTTTTAAATGTTATGGAACATGCGAGATATTTCATGAAAATTTATATTGCAATCCGTCATACCCTTTATGACTATTTATAACTAAAAACCTTAAGTTCCAAGTTTAATAATCGCTTTAGTAGCCTGGGCTGTAGGTATAGGTACAAGGAGACATACCGACAGAATTGCGGAACCCTTCCTTTTCTCGTTCTTTATCATACAGCCCTATTCTGTTAAACGTTGACGTGAATATTTGTATTCTGCTATCCGACGGTAAAAACGGACTGTTCTAAAAAATATATTATTTGCGATCCAAAATAAATTTTAAGAATTAGATTCTCTTAAGCTTCTTAAAAACAAATATTGGATAAGATTTGAACCCAAAATATAAAAGACTTTTGAATATAAAGAGCGAACAATCAAGTGAAATATTCACGTGAATCGAAAAATTCGATCGGATAGGATAGCAAAATGTGTGTAAGATCTGATAAATATGTCAAGTTAAATTTTTTCTATAAAAATCCAAAACTGCCATATAGTAGCTACCTATAGTGGCAAATAAAAATGAAGAATTAAAAGAAGTACTTATTTCTCTTTTTGTTGCAGTAGTTAAAGTAGTTAAGTAAATAATCACTATTTGATGCAACGAGGGGACCAGTAAGTCATTCGCTGTTTGGCCGAAGTTGTTGAGTAAGTAATAAGTAATCTTTTTAAATAGAATGCTTATCAACTAAAATACAAGAAAGAAAAGTTCCCTAATCCTAATATAACGAAATGTTGGATTTCCCAAACTTTCGCTTTTCATAACGAGGACCTAAGATCCCATCTGTTTGATAGAAGAGGTTTTAATTCTGATTTTCTTCAGCGATAGTGTCGGTACTTTTGTTTGTCGTCTGCTTTTACTTTTCAAAGAGAGATGGATTTCCAAGAATTATCCATTGTACATCCATGACAGCAGCACTTAAGTTGATTATGCTGCTTTTTGTGGAAGACAATATTTCATCGGATGTTCTGACTCAATCGCACTTTTCAGCTTATGAGGCAATTTCGCTCAAAGAAAATTCGCACTGTGCTTGTTACCATCATAGACCCAATACATTCGAATTGGGAATCAATTCTTACGTACAGAAATATATAATGCTAATAAGTCTTTGAAGTGATTGAAATTAATTTTTTTCTTTAATTTCTCAATTTATTAGGGATTTCTTAATATTATTGTTACGGGTTGCTAGACTATTCAAACAAGCATCAGCATACCATGCATAAATGATTCGTGAATTGTTCAAATGAACGTTCTATTTATGTCTCAATCGATTTTCAGATTCTTTTGTTTGTAGACTTAACTAAGTAAAGGAAAAGACCCAAATATCGAAAGAATTGTCAGACCGACAATGTAAACCATTCACTGCAAAAGCAAACTCCAAACAAATCAAAAACCAGTTAAAATTTTTTTTCAGGTTTTATTTTTTTGTAAATAAAAAGTTATCCATTAAAATCCTAACGCTTAGATCATCTTCCTGAGAAGTTTGTTGATCTTGTCTTCGCGGTTACCGAAGTCACCACCCTCGACGTAATGGTTGTTCTTCTTGCGCCATCCTCCGGTGGGTGTGTTCAATTTGAAGGGCCACAAGAAGTTCGAGGCGAACTTGAAGTTCTTGCCAACGGTGAAAATTTCATGGACGAGATCCTCAACGCATTGAAGGTCGTACTTCTTGCTCATCTTACGCTCGATGACAAAGTTGTCTGTGATTGGAATGCGCTGTTTGCTGTGCTTAACGAATCCACGTTTGTAGATCAAATTGTTGACCGACTTCAAGTTGGGGTATCCCCAGGTGATGTAGGGTTCAGCAATACGCAGCATGTTGATGGTAGCCTTGTTCAATTTGATGAACACACCGTTGTTGATTTGGCGCAGACGGAACAGCTGGAGAACCTTACGTACCTTGGGTGCAACCTTGTTGATACTGCACAGAAAAAAAAAATATACGTAAATAAAAAAGTCAACAATTCGAAGTCAGCAGCAACTAGGCTGCAGCGCAGAAGCTAATAAGAAAAGAAAAAAAACACCTACCCACGAATACGAATGACAAAAGCCAATTTGCTTTCCCCGGGAACATAGTATTGTCCCTTGGATTTAGCAAGACGCTTCATCTTAATTTCTCTACGGTCAGCCTTGGCATATTCGTGAGCGTATTTCTCAGCACGAATAAGATTCTCGCGCTTCCTGATGGCCATTACAGCGCTACGCTTTACCTTCCTCTTGGTGAGGATGGCACGTCTGCTAACGCGCTTTTGGGCGAACTTCAATTTTGATTCCGGAACGGCCGGCAGCTTCTTAGCTGGTGCGCTGGACTTTTTCTTGTCTGCGACAGTCATTCTGTAATTGAAGCATTTGTTAGTATTCAATTTTAAATTGAATAAACAATGAAATTCATCAAAATATCATGTAAAATCACTAACCTTAACTTGTCACTATGCACGTTTTAAGAGAAAAGGAATTGGCAGAAGGAAGTTGATGTTAAGGTTGGTGGCCCTGTTTTTAGTACACCGCCATTTTAATTTAGGAAGTGTCTAGAAATTTTGATGTAAATGTAGCAGATTAGTTAAGTTGAGAACAGACTATAAAAAATTGAAGATTTTTTCGATAAAAATTTGTTTGGAATACATTTTAATTGGTGGCTGCAAGTATCAAAAATATATTTTTCCGTCAATTATTGAAGTTAACACGTTGAGTATATTTGTGAATTTTACTATCCATAAGATTTTGGAGATTAAAAAAAATATTTCGCCGTCAATTATCAAGGTTTGGTAATAGTTCTAATTTTTTTTGTTTTAAACAATAGCTTAAGTAGTAGTAGTAGTAACTTTTATTGAGATTTCTTTCACTTTACATTTACATATATTTCTTAAAATTAATTTACATATTATGTAGTTTATTAATTGCCGACTTTGAATTGGCCAGGCTATACAATGTTTTTTATTGTTTTTGATTAGTTTATTATTTAACTAGATTTTTATGATTTTTAAAGATAACTTTGCACGATTAGGTTGATAAAACCTGTGTCCACTCAATAAAGACCATGACATCTAAACAATAGCTTAACTATTTGTGCAATTGGATAAGTCGTATGTCATATTTATTACAATTTTGTCTACTTAGACACTGTCTAACTTTTTAAATTGGTGGAAATATGCTTCATTTAATAAAAATAATATCACATCATTTACTGTTAGGAGTATCTAGTTTTATATTAAACAAGGGCTTTGAAAATATTTTCCAAAGTTAAACAACATTCACAAATATGACCACAGGAATTTTCTGGATTTATCCCGGACAGAGTTGTAAAATATTGCAATCTTTTCAGAAAGCAATCCTTAGTGACTTCAAACTTATGCAAATAGCATTCTTTTACAATAGGCACAGTTGCGCAAATATTGAAAGGTTAGTTGGAATTAGCATTCTGAGTCCAGGCCATTGTATATGAATTTAGATAGTACTATCATCAGCACGTTCCACACGTCGTCCCCCTGGCGATCACACAACTAACTAATTTTCTGGTTGCTGTTTGCCCCAGACGACCACACAACACAACTCAAAAATCATCGTGATGATAGTACTATAAGTTTTATATACAATGGCCCAGGCTGAACAAGGATTGCACAACAGCTCCCTAGAAAGATTTCAATCGCTGATTCTTTTATCTTCAAAAGATTGCAATCAATTTACAATTTGCATTCTTTTGAATTAAAAAATAATGCAAAAAAACAAAAAATGTATAAGATTGCAATATTCTGATTGAATCCGTCCCTGTAAAGTTAAAGAAAAAAAAAAAAACAATACATATAATTTAATTCTTAACACTTATAATTTTTGGACATGAATTTAATAACAAACTTATAATAGGTACCACTTGAAAAAAAAATAATAAAACAAATTCAAATGCAGTTAAGTTAGACTAACAAAATAGTCGCAACTTTCGCACATAGCATTGAGATTGCCCTTGTTTCCATACGAATTTTGTTCCACGAAAAAATTTAACAACTGGCTACAGCTGAGATCATGATTAGCAAAAGTTTTCTTCAGTGTTTCGGAAAGCAGTTCAAGACTGCCATTGAAATGAAATCTAAACAGAAATGAGAATTTTAGATCAGAATTTTACGTAGAAGTGGATAATACTCACGAAACTCCACATTGGCACATGACCAGTTTAGTGTCTGCTGTTTGTTTTAGCTCGGCCTTTTCACACACCGGGCAAAATACAATATCGTCGGCTTCGCCGACATTGATTAGATATTCCTCTTCTTCTTCAATTTGCTGGATAAACCACATATTCATCTCGTCGATAAGTTCTCTATAGATGTGTTCCTGTAGGCTCAAATCAGTTTCTAGGTCAGATAGTTCTTGAAGCAAAATTTTACCCACAAGAGTCTGAAAATAATGGAAGTCAGTTAGGAATATATATTATAATGAAATTCGTCCCAGCTTACGTTCTCTCCAGGCTTGCCCACAGAACGAAATCCATCGAATTTAGATTTCCGGGCTTCTCGGACACGGATTCGACATTTCTGTTCAAATTTATAAAAAATGTTCTGCTGATAATTATTATTTTTTTTTTAATAAATCAACAACTTACCTCACGTAGTAATTCCCGAAGCTGCGGTGACCCGAATTGGAGTTGTCTGTTCTTGGCAGCTTGGCGGGAATGTTTCTTTTGTTCGATGCTTGTATTGTAGATTGGGCTTGTTGGACATTGCACATAAGACATTTTCGATGAAATTATGATTTTGCATGCGATGTGAGTTATTTAAGTAAGTTGATAGTTTTATGAAATCAATTTTTGTTTCTCAACGACGTAAACATTTAGACAAAACAAAAAATAAATTCTCTAACAAATGAGCGCAAAAAATAGTGACAGTCAGCTGTTTGGGTTTAAGAAAATCTAGTCCATTTGTATTCCGGAAGTTGGTTATTTTGTTTTTAATTTCTTAGATCTCATAAGGGTGAGTTGAAAGAAATAAATAATGAGGTTTTTCCATTGGTAAAATAATAAATCAATTAATTTTTGATCTGTATCTATTAAAACCCTTTTCTGCATTCTATTGGTCAAAACAAAATGGATTTAATTTTGATTGGCATATTCACCGATCACTCATAAGATTATGAGACTCATAAGTCATAACACATATCAATTTTTTCCCATGGTAAATTATTCTAATATGACGTACATGTTTTGTATGGCGTTTGTACCAAAATGTTTTAAAAAAAATCCAGGTCAGCTCGGGTTTTAATTTTACATCGAACACTTCAGAGCTAGAAATGTTATTTGATTTTGATTGATTTTGACATTTCATTCGTAGAGTGCCAAACAGCGAACACGAATTTTGACAGCTCTAATTTTTCGCTCTAAGAAAAACCTGGGGTCGGTTGGAGAGCGTCCAGAGCTCGCTCAGAGCTCACATCAAACACAGAACAAAGAAACTAGGGCGAAAAAAGATCTATATAAAACGCTTCATAGCGAATTCAGGGCGACCTTGGGCGACCCAGTGCTTACTTCGAACAAACCTATAGTCAGAAGAGAAATTAGATTATTATTATCTATTCTCATTCGAGAAATGTTGATTCCATGGTCTTTGGGGGCTCATGCTTTGAGTATATACAATACTTAAGACTACTATAGGGGGCGTTGTTTTATGTTCAAAATAGCGGAGTATTTTACAGCTGTAAAAAAATTACTAAAAAAAAATTACTCGCACTGTGGAATATTCTCAAATATACCCAAACAAAAAATCAATTTTTCATGTGACGGATTAATAGATAATCACTTATAAAGAATATAGCTCAAAGCGAAAGCGAACACATGAATTTTATTTGTTTACCTACTTATTAATAATTTTTTTTTACACAAACAAAGCGAAGACCTTCAAGTGGCGTGGTTCTCAGCTGTCAAATACCTCTCTATAATGGAATTGAATTACCTTTGTATATGAAAACTGTAGTACTATCATGGCGAGTTGTTTTTAGGGTTGCACGGACCCTTGTGGTGGCATGGCGCTGGAAAACTTGAGGTGTAAAATCCGATTTGGGGAGTCTTTAAGCGTCGAAAATTGGTGGTAGGAGCAAGAGGAGACTATTTTTTGGATTATTGCATCCAAAAAATATCAATAAATATCGATTAAAACCTCCATAAGCTCTCCGCAAAAAAAAAGAGTAAGGGTTGCCGGCATACTTTAGATGTCGCTCCATTCGACTTCCACCATGAGAGTACTATAGTTTATATATATTACCGATTTCTATTCTATCATGGTTAAGCATTTAGAATGTAAACGAGCATTTTATATTATAAATATATACTCAAAGGGCTCATGGCACCATCCCACCCGGTTAGTATATTTACATTTGTTAAGCCACCATAATGCGCTCGGCTTCAAAATAAACTTTTAAAAAGCTTGTACAAACTTAGAATTATTTTCTGTTTCATAAGAGGCTTTAAATTTCCGAAAGTTTTTGATGCGCTTTTAATAAGTACCTTCAAAAAATCTGACCCCAGAAAACTTCGACACAAAACTAATTCTCAACGAAGCCACAAGTGCGGTTTCATTCGACAAGTTGGAAGCTTCTCTTCTTAGGTTCACTTTTTTTTTATAATGGCTGGTTTCATTTCATTAAACTAAGTGGAGCACTTGATTTTCCATAAGAGATTTTCAGCCATGGTAACACTATGTAATAATGAACTTCGCCCCTACTCTCCACCAAAGCCACCAACTAATTGCTCACAGGATCTATTTGGAGTCTCAAAATACCTACATATGTCTGTTGTTGCATAAGATACACATACTTTATATACATGACTTGACCAAAATTGCTGTTATCAACGTCCTGGAAATCACTTGTACATCGCAAAATGATCTACCTCTACTTCTTCCATTGAAAAACGTACCTATTTTTGTTTCTTATATAGTGTGCAGTGCAGTATATGCTAACATCATTTAGAGACGTATACGGTATACCTATCTTTTATCTAGTGAAACAATTTCAAGGATATTTTAAGTTTCAACACTGTCTGCCTTTGCAGCACTCTGAATAGTATATATTCACGCTTTTCTGGCTGGCCACACTTTGTGATTTGCCCTGCGAGGTAATTCTTGTTGTATGATAATGGAGGTGGTGACATGGACATGAACTGGGACATGCTTTTTTGCTACTGTCGTACTTCGAGCCTTTTGTGTATTATATTCATGTGACAACGACTGTTACCATGAAAATGTACAATTTTCGTAGTCATTTTTAGTGCAACTGTCTTACCAAATGATTGCCTCCTTTTTCATCGACTCCCAGAAGAACGATGCGCAGCCATTTCCACATTCATTCATAGAAACAGTTCTCGGTATTATTACGAGTGTAGCTAGCAAGGACTCTGACGTTGATGGTTGATTTTTAACATCAACACCTCTTATTATCCCAGTTGGATTTCTCAACCAGTACATCAGCTTGATATCCAGAGGACTACATCTTTATACATATTTTTTATTTTGACGAATTTAACTTACATAAGTTTGAAATTTTGTAAAAAGTAGAGTAGAGTAGACATAACCATTATTTAAAAACAAAACATTAAAAAAAGATGTTTTTTTTTTCAAAATATGAAAATGGTGACGTCAATTTTTTTTTACGAATTTGTTAGGAAAGGGTATAGTACCAATATTCGGTCACCAACCCCTTGCAGACTCTCTGGTTAATTGAATTAAGAAGTGAATTAAAGCCAATTGCACCAAAATTCACTAAAATCACATTCGAACAAAATATCAGCACTTTGGAAAAGTTAAGTAATATTTAAAAGAATGCAAATTGTCTTTTGAGAAACTAATGAAAACGAAAAAAAGAAATTTAAAATACACACTGAATACTGCAAATTGTAAACCCAGCTCTTCTTACATTGAGCTTTTTATTGCAGTCCCATGCATACCATACAAACAAAAACCAAGTTTCGACTTGTATAGGCAAAAAATTAGTTCAGTGGTGATTGGTGAAGAAAGAATGTGAGGTCAATGACCGGTGATTGGTGGCTGAAACAAAACTTTACTTTCTAATTCGAAATACTCAATTAAAAACATTTTTTAAATTACAAATGTTTTGACTATCGAAATGTGTGTGTGCTTTTTTTTTAATTAATCAGAAATGTCGATTCGAGTAGACGCAATAAGTCAGTGTTTGATTCTGGTACATTTCATGCTTTGTCGTGTTCGGTGTCTTTAAACTTTAAATGCGCAGTTAAATTCAATTATTTTATTCGGTGCCCAACTTAATTCCGACTTGCAGAAGCCTGGTAAGTTATTTTTAAATTTGTCATTTAGAAAATTTTGTCGCGATTAAAAAATGAGCGGTTTCTTGTTTCGTTTTCAAAATGATTTTATTCCAAAAATGAACTGCTATTGAAAAGACAAGCTGGGCCGGCGGTCTTATTTAATTTTTCAATCGCTGCCTTATTTCATTTTAAAAATGATATAAGAACATTATTTTGAGCCATATACTCGTACATAGTCTCTTCGGGCAGCCAATTTATTATTTTTTTTTCTTTCGGTCTGATTTTGTGCATTTAAATTAACCAAGCAAATGATCTTGATTTTTACGTATCAAATGTAGCGTCGAAACAATTTAGTAATCTTAACTTTACTATACCAGTGTCTGTCTCCCGTCGAAAAATTTAGCTACGCCATTGCCTAGAAGCTAAATTTTTCGAGGGAAGACAGACACTGGCAGTAAAGTTGAGGTTACTAAAATATTTCGACGCTACATTTTGAAGGTTATGTAAAGCCTTGCAAGCTTCTGATGTGAAACGAAAATATTCGGTGGTATCCAGTTTCCACTAGAAGATGATAGTTGGGACCTTTTCAATTTCTCCTATCGAAAAGCGTACTGAAGAACAACATTTTTCGTTTATGATTTCGCTGTATGTTTTTTGATAGGATTTGAAAGGGATCAAACCAGTTGCACAAATATTCAAACCATGGTTCAAAACTTTCTATCTTCCAAATTCGGTTCAGGTACTTATGTGTGATAACAGGCTTGGTCAAAATTGTCGAGTTGAAATACTCAACCAAGAACTAAGATTGTAAAAAAGTGACAACCTATAGGCAGCCAGTTTCTTGTCTCTGACTGGCCAACTCTCAAAAAATGCTTCTGGGCTCCGGTTCAGTAAAAACGTTATCCAGCAGCAATCGATATACAGAATTGGAAATGCATCCCCTTACTTTCTCACTCAGCATTTGGTATACAATACAGATTTGCACAATAATAAATTTATATTAAACAATCATTACATAAGCCTTCTGCCAATTAAAAATTCACAGATTTCCAAGTTATCCACACAATTTACATTTCAGCACCAGATATCCTTTTTAAAAAATCGCCTCGCCAATAAAACTTAAAAGTGAACTGAGTTCAAATGTTTTCATACAGCTTGAAGGTTGAAGCCAATTAAAATAAATTTCATAGTTTGTTCACCATAGTTATTTCGAAAACTATTGCTATGTAGAAAGTTGGATTTCGTAAAGCCCATAGTGAAATTTATTTTTGTTCGAAAAGATTGCAAGCTCTTCAAGGAAATAGAAAAAGAGGAAAAACTCAGAATATAAATGTACATAAATACGAATGACGAGGAAGACAAAAGTTCATTTCCTGAGGTAGGTATGTCCTTATATAGAAAGTAAAAACATTTCGATTTTCACAATAAAATAAAAAAAAAATGAAAATTCGATTTTAGCATACCTACTACTCATAGCATAGCTAGTAACAAAGTTATCGACTTGAATATAAGAATGAAAAACTATGTTTCACTACAAAGTTTCTTTTTGAAGAAGGCATAAAGAGTTTTGCTTTTGTTTTTTGAAAGTATGATTGAGAACAAGAACTAATTGAAAAAGTAACCTAAATGTTGTAAAAGAGTTTTTTTTTTAAGAACAAAGTTTAGTAGATATTGATTTAAAGTTGGATTTTGATCTGTGACTCAAAAATTTTAAAACCACAATAATTATTAAGGTAGGCTTGGAAGAAATATGCAGGTATAAACCAACGATGACCTATCTTTTTTAAATTAGTTTTTGCAATTTGTTTTCTTTTTTTGAGTAAACAAACAGGAAATTAGGGATTTAAATAGGAAAAAAATGGAGAACTTCTCAGATCTTTAACCCTTAAAATATTATTTAGTTCCTATGAAACTCGTGCCTGGAAATTTTTTTACGCTGGGCCACCTGAAATTTTCGCCTTCCTTAATTTTTACGCTATCGAATCTTCAAGTCCTCCGCCTGAGCAAAGTTTGTGATAAGACGACAATGAAAGCTTTAAATAACTGTCAGTGAGTTCATAAACTTTTTCTACATAAAATATAAACAAACACTGTAAACAAAATAGATAATGTCAAGTTATCATGATGAGAAACTTAACGCGCAATGCATGCAATGAAGCAAGGCGACAGTGTAAAACATGAGCAGTTGGGAGCGAGTTCGTCTTCGCATCGAAACTAAACAGGTTCAAAAACAATTTATATATTTTCCCACAACAATCTAATTAACATATAATATGTAATTGTTTTTATTTAAAGAATCTTGATGAAGTAAAAACTATTAAAATGGCAGACAAAGATGATCGTACACTTTCAACTCATATCTTAGACACCTCGAAAGGCATACCAGCGACAAATGTACCCATCACAGTTTTTCGACTTGAAAATGACTCATCATGGATTAAAATAAGTCATTCGGAAACAGATCAAGATGGTCGAGTTTCAAGACTCCTTACACTAGATCAATTTCAAAGTGGCATTTTTAAATTAAGTTTTAATGTCCGAAAGTATTTTGAAGACAATCAAATCAAAAGTTTCTATCCTTTCATTGAAGTTATTGTCGAATGTGAGCGTGGTCAGCATTATCATGTGCCGCTGCTGTTAAACCCCTATGGGTATTCTACTTATCGTGGAACATAAAGTTTTTACTTTTTTTTATTTTGGTCAAGAAAATTTTTGTGGTGATGGAATAATAATACTGATAGAAGGTCGCGAATAAAGTGGTAAAGATGTGTAAACTTTTGTTTTAATTATGTTATCTTAAGAGATAAACGATGGAAAGATAAGAATTAAATGGAAGCTGAATTAAAATTAAAATCGTAAACAAAACATGTGATGGCGCAAGTAGATTATTTCTGAGAGACAGCGTTATTAAAATGTTTATTCGTTTTCGCCAGTTTTAGTTCTTTTGAAATTCATATGCGAAAGTATGAGAAACAAATATTTAGAAATTAAGAATTTTTACAAGTAAACAAACAGACCCATTTATAACAGACCCGATTATATATTTGAAAAATTTGTAACCTAAAATAAATTTAAGATATTTCTTCACTCTTAATTAAACTCCATCTCGCAATTAAAAATACAATTTTCTTAAATTCAAAGAGCACTGCAAATATTGGACCTTATGGCAGTGTATAGTATGGGCAATGGAAGTAGACACAAGGTTTTCAAGTAGCTACATATTTTAAAATAATCCTCAATAATAATTTGATGATCCCATTTTCAAAATATAATAAACTAACAGTTTTGCTTAACATTTAATCTTATTTATTTAACTAAACACATAAATAACAAAAAATAAATAATTTACTTTTAATTTATAAAAAAAATTATTAATTAACTTATTTTTTTTTTTTATAAACTTAGTCAAACCTGAATTAGTAATATTATACAAAACGATAAAATACTGTTGCGTTATATCATTTAAATTCCTATTTCTTTTATATTATTTTGTGAATTAACAATCACATCATTTGATTCTGTTTTGTTTTCGGCTTTGAGCAATGCACAAAAATGTCCATTTAAGTTTGATTGCAATTCAGTTGGACTGCCATCTTCAACGATTCGTCCATTTTCCAAAACTATAATTCTGTCATATTCCATTAAAATCGAAAGCCGATGCTAAAGAAAAATTATATAAGTTTAAGTAATGTCATTTTCGAATGTAATAAATTTGAGCTTAGATAATTTATTGAATACACAAATTTTTATGTGAATAACTTTGAAGTGTTATTCTTGTATATACAAATATCTTACTGCGATTGTAATAATTGTTCGTCCTTGAAAAACTTTGTGTGCTGCATCCATCAGAGCAGCTTCTGTTGTTGTGTCCATTGAACTTGTTGCTTCATCAAGCAAGAGACAAACAGATCCTCGCAGAATTGCACGTGCTAGACAAAACAGCTGTTTATAGCCAGCGCATAACGTTTTGCTGCTATCATCGATTTCTGTATCTATTCATCAAAAAAAAAATTAACTTTCAAAACAGTTATATTGAAAGGTATATATTCGAAAATGTTGGTCTTTTGAAATAATAAAAGTTAGATTTAGGTCTGAGAAACGTCTGCTGAAAAAAAAAATACTGAAACTCACCAAGACCCTTTGGCATTGATTTAACAATGAAATGCTTAAGCTGAGCCAATTCCAAACATTTCCACAAGTCCACATCAGCATAGTGTCCTCTGGGATCTAGATTTTCTCGTATACTAGCATGAAATAAATGTACATCCTGTGGAATTATCGATAATCTTGATCTAATTTCGTCAGGATTTATTTCCGAAATATCCACATCATCGATTAATATTCGTCCTGAAATTGTTTCCAATACACCGAACAATGATAATACCATAGATGATTTTCCACTGCCTGTTCTACCGCATAGGCCAACCTTTGACAAACAAAGATAAAATTTACGAAATGAAAAAATACGATTTTACTTTTTTAACTATTAAAGCTAAGTTATAACAATAAAAATTTATTTTCTACTCTTATTGAGAATAAAATCTAAAACTACATATTTGGGTTTGGTTTAGCTGTTAGTAAATTTTACTTTCGATAATATGGATTCTGTGTTAAGGTGTGAGTGAATTTTACTCCTATGAATATTTTTTTTGGAGTGAGCCCTAAAGATCAAGGTGAAGAGTTTCTGGAGTATACCGTCCTTATTTTCTTCATAACTATGTATTTAGCTGTGAGTGAATTTTACTCCCGTGAAAACCTTCTCCTTTTTCTATATGGGCCTTAATGACTTCGCCCAATCTATGAGAACAGCTCCTGGAGCAGGCCGAATAATAACTATCTACTGGTAATTGCTTAAGTACTCAATAGTTGTAACATATTAGAGAACTATTTTTTATTTCATTTAATTTTCCACTACGATAATCCCCAAATCAACTTTAAGAGTTCCATTAATTTTTCCCCAATTAAACACTTCACATCGCAACCGAAAACCACTAAATTTTAACCATAATTTCAATGTTCTTTCCTCTTTCACCTTCATATTAGGCCAAATGATTTTCCAATATCACAATTCGAATTATGGATAATCCACAAGATAAACATGACCAAATAATAGAAAATAGACAAAAAAAAAAAAAAAAAACGTTTGCTTACAAAGGACCAATGTTTGAAATGTAATTTCCAATAGATAGCTTTCCAATCCAACTTACCGACCGACAGAACGAATAACCAGCTAACCAACCAACCAAATAGAATTAGAGAGCGACACCAACCAAATATTATATGGGATGTGGGATTGATACCTTCGGTAAATATTTATACTAACCCTTTGACCAGCGGGTATTTTCAAAGACAAATCCGTGATAACATTTGCCTTTTGGCCCTCATATCGTATGCTGACATTTTCGAATGTGATGTCACCCTTTTGTGGCCATGAAATTGGTACCGATTTATCTGTAAATAAATAAACAAAAAAAAAAATATAAAAACTGATCTAGAATAGGTATAGTGTTTGTATTCAATTTTAGGATATATTTTGCTTACATATTCAATAAAGGTAACTCTCATACATGAGTGCCATACAAGTACAACATACATTGGTTTTAGAATCAATTTATCAAGGCTACATGATGGTGACGGCAAGAATTAAGGACATGTACATTAAACAAATGGCACGTGACTAAATTGTTCAATTTCACCCATCATCGATTTGAGGTTTGTATATATTTTAAATGCAACGTGTATTAGGAACAAATTCATTTAAAATAAAAAAAAAATAAAAAAAAGGGTAAGCTTTCTTTTACAAGAACGTGTGGTTTTAGTATTTAAAAAGTTGGATAAAGGAATATTTTTTTTTAACCTGGGAACGAGGAACGAGTTTGAAATACTTTTTAATTAAAAATACTGAAAGAAAATCTCATGATTTGAAATGTGCATTAGAAATTCCTTGTCAAAACGGGTGAGCGTCATGGTTTTCGAAAATTGCGAATTTCTTTTGCTACTTTTAACGTCGTTTGAAATATTTATAAAATGAAAAATATTTTTTTTTTGTCGCCAAAAACATTTTTTCATGATTTTTTTGACCAATTTTCATCCTCGCGGTTCAAAAAAATTTCCTAATAGTTCTTCTTGATAAATTTTTTTTGGACAGCTTTTTTTGACAATTTCGTTTTGTAATTTTTTTTTGATCAAAGTTTTTTTTTGACAAAATGGATTTTAAGACAAAAACTTCAACCTCCAGGAATATTTAAATTTGCATATTTTGTGAAGGTCTAAAGAAATTGTTAAAAAATTTAACAAATTTTATCTAATTACTTTAATTTTGTTTTCAAAATTTTACCCACACACAAAATGGTCAAATTATCGGTAGTACGTCTTTATGTTGGGTGTTTAGTTATCACTATTTTTTATTGCCTAGATAAACATAGAAAAATCTACCAACGAGAAATTAAAACAAATCTTTTTTTTTTACTTCCAGGAAAATCTATTTTATGTGCCAAAAATGGGGTGAGTATACATAGCTTAAGTATTCCCATGTATTTTAAAAACCTTTGTATAAAAAAAAAACTATCAAAATGGTTCAAATATATATTCTATGAAATTTTTATCAATTCTAAGTAATAAAACAAATTTGAACAAAAAAGTCAACTCGCAAGCAAAGAAAAAAATTATTTTTCATATTAAATTTTGTGTGTCAGGAACTGAGAAGACCAACTCAGAGAATCAATTAAGTAAAAAGTTATTCACGTTAACAAACTACATCCATTATTTTTTTCACGAGTTTTTTGTCCCGTCTATGTTTTACAAGCATATTTGAATAGAAATCCGATTATTGTATTAAAATTGAATTCAGTTCTTGTCTTATTTGAACAAGTAAAAGATGATGCATTTTTGTTCAATAACAACAAAAAAGAACGATCCCTTAACAAAAAGGTGTTATCAACTCTCCCCTTATTGCAGTCGTTTTTCAACGTGAAGATTATAGTATTTTCCAAAAATTGCTTTTTCAAAATGGCAATTTGAAGTTTTTATAGCTTAAAAGGGTTTTTTTGATTTATAATTCGATGACTGCAAAAACCTAAAATAAAAAAAAGGGAATATAAAAGCTTCCTAGAAAGTAGAAAGCACATACACTTCAGTGACTGCAGCAGCTTGTGTGGTAAAAATAAAACATGCCATTGCTTTTTTGTTTTAATTTTTTTTTTTTTTTTGCTTTCTGGGTCGACACAACCTCAGCCATCATCTGTTTCGGGGTTGACCTTCTTTCGTGAGACACCAACCACCAACCAAACATCATGCATGTATATTCTTTTACCCTCTAGAAATTTGCCTCAGCACCACTAAAACCCCAACCCCAATTTGTGCATAACTTACAGATGACTTCATCCTGATGGTAGGACTTGAACGAAGGATTCACATTGCTTCCCTCATGACTGGCAAAAGATGAAGTCTCTTCGTCTTCATTGTCTCCATGTGGCTGCTGCTGCTGCTGCTGTTTCAGCTGCTTCTGCTGCTGCTCGGCGTAATATGCAACACGTTCCACGGAACCCACATACATTTCCATGTCAGCATAAAGTTTTACCACCCAGTTAAGGTAGATCGGCACCAAAAGAGTGTAGTTTATAGCTAGACCAACAAGTGATGGCGTTGGTCCATGTGTCGCTGTTTTCGTATGAGGAGAATCGTTATTGTTTTTTGTGTTGCTGTTGCTACTGCTGTTGTTGGTGCTAATAGTAGCCGCAGCCAATGCTGTCAATATGGCCACAAAAACGATTACTGCGCCCAAGTAATCCTAAGAAGGTATAAGAAAAAGGTTATATGGTTTAGCATAAAACTTCATAAAGTATATTATGTATATTCTCTCGTAAAACTTATAAGCTCAAGTTGAAATACGTCATACATACATATATAGATACATATATGTATATTGCATACTGTTAACATAGAAAGGGTTGAAGATATAGATTTTGAAAAATAAAATCAATTTTTTTTTCTGTTTTGTTGTATCCTAAGGGATCTGATGAAAATTGAATATTATTTTTTGTAGGAGAGTTTCGATTCCTTATATGTACTTGTATACTACCCTAAAGCAAAAATTAAAACTGAAGTTCGTTATCTAGAGAGATTTGATGGGATTAAACGCCATTTATATAAATACTAAACTCTAGGTAAGGGCAAGCAGGAACTAACTTGAACAAAATGTATGTACATTAGGGTCTTCCTTGAAGAAAATTCTCCCCATTAAGGATTCTTAATACCCTGAAAACAATCTAAAATTATGCAGGTAACCAACCGAACGGTAAATAACTTCATCACTTGTGCGAAATAATTTCACTTTTTTTGTGGGAAACTTTTTCACTCTTTGAGAGAAATTATTTCCCTTCACTTCACTTTTTATGGTTATTATGTCCAGTTTTAATGGTTAAATGATTAAGGCCCGTATTTATCGAGCCTTTATGAGACTTATTACTCAACATTCCATTGCTCGAAATTGCTTCAAAATACTCTTTCGAGTATTTTCAAATTCTAATTAAAAAAAAAAGAAAGAGCAGATAAAAATTAAATTAAATTAAACTTACCAAAGCAATACCCAGCCATCGATTGCTCGTATTTAAAAGTGTGAACGCAATATTGTTAGCTTCAAGATGTTTAAATAATTTTTCCGTAAATCTTGCTTCTTGACTGTATGCACGAATAGTTACAGCACCTTCAATTGTCTCGGATAGATGTGAAATAACAGGTGAATTTGTCATGTTTTCAATGCGTTGGAGCTCTCTGTAAAAAATTCGAATAATTAATTTTTTAATAAAATATCATGATAAAAGCTAAAAAAAAATACGAGAATAGAAAAAAATATATCAGGAACCTTTTGCGTTGAGATTATTCTGAATAACGATTTTTTTACGATTTCGGAAAAAAGTCACTAAACCCGTATTCGTCAAGCGCGTTGTGGCAATTTTGGAAGACAGGATTTTTTCACAGGTGTTTGATTTTCTAGAGCGTTTTTTTTCTTCAAAAGTACAAAATAGTTTTTGAAATTCCGGCGAGCTTTTGTACATTCAAAGGATGCGCCTGTCTCTGGTCATATTAAAAGTTTTTGTAAACATTTTTGTCGAGGAATTTCATTTTCGAAATCCAGTGCTAAGCGAGTTGAGTTAGTTGACTCCCATCTTCAGTAAAAATTTAACGATTTAACGAAGAACTATTCATTTATTTGGTTCATAATTCCACTTTAATGTTTTTCCCCTATTTGACATTTTGATAATAAAACTATTTCTTTTTTGTTGAATAATAATGTCGTTTTCAATTGGCAATCTGGAAGCAGAAAAAAGCATTCTGAATGCGTTCAATTGGACAAAAGTGGTAGTTCTGATTCTAAAAAAAAGAGAATTTCTCTGCTGGATTTGAAATCAGAAGCAAAAACAGAATCACTCACACATTCAAAGATTTAAATGTCACACTTGATAAATGACATATTTTTTTTAAATTTACAAATTTGGTCAGTTTATATTTCTAAGATCTCTGAGAATAATCTCAGTGAAAATGACAAAGATTGAGAATGAAATATAAACATTAAACAACATTCTCAAAGAAATAAAAATTGTTCTGTCATCTGTCATCTGTCATAAATTTGAAAACAATTTTATCCCGTTGAAACGTTTTTGTGTTTGTAAAACAATGGAACAAAAAAAACCTGTCACTTTGTAAAATTGAGAAATCGAATTCAAAAATTTTCACAGTAGAATTGAGAAATTTGTATGAGAATTTTTGTTTATATTTCTGAGAATACGAAGATCTCTGAGATCTTAGAAATATAAACTGGCCAATTGTGCGAAGTGTGAAGTGATTGTTGGAATACTAATACAGTCACACCATAAACTTCAAATTTTTCAGAATCGAAAGAAACTGTTCAGTTGGGATTCCGTATCTAAAACCAATTCCGGATTGCCAATTGAAAACGACGAACAAATTGCAGATTTGCATTTTAATTCACCAATTAACATATCAATTGACTAAAATTTAATAATTAAAAAAGCAACATCCTGCAATAAAAAATGAACGTTTCGATAAAAATTCTTATACTACAATTTACAAGAACCCTCTTGTAACCACAGATTATAAATTGGTTTGCACATACACTTTCTCATCTAATCTGAACTTTTACACACATACTTTCTCTTAAGCGTATACAATACATAGCTAAAATGAAGTCATACATTTCTTTAATGATAATCTGTTACTTGTCTGTCAATTTTTTCAAGCGACAATTAACTTGTTAATTACTTACTTCGGTGATTTAGTTAATTGACAAGTTATGTAGCATCAATTAACTGAATTCTTATTTTATTGATAAATTTTGCACTTGATTGACTAATTAAAAATAATTTATAGGGGTATAGGATTTTTAGATCTAACAAATTTGAATGTATCACGGATCTAACTTCTTCCTGCGCAATTTATAACGGTATATGAAGAACCCACAACCAGTATTGGTTCGACGGCGCGGCGCGGCGGCTTAATAATGCTATACATTAATACTTAAGTTTTGCCTTAAATGTACCCATAATAAGCCAAAAATAAATAACTCGCAAAATTGAACGCATCTATGTACATCATATACGGAAAGAACCTTACTCTGTGCTTGTGCAGAAGGTTTCTCTGTGGCTTTTCATTAGAACCCACCTATATACCGATACCAATACCGCCATTTCCCATTGAATTGACACTTACCTAGACGAGCATCTGTAGAATTTTTGAATGATGTAGTATATGGTACATATTGGAAGCGTTAGAAGCACAAACCATGGCGTTATGCTAACATTAATCAGAACAGCACACAAGCACAACAGCATGAATTGTAGCAGTCTCTGACTTGTTGCTGCAATTTTCTAGAAATAGAAGAGACGAACAAAAACTTAATTTCACATCACGTACAGGAAAAAGGATATGCGGTGTATGTGGACTCTCCAGCTCTATATAAAAGTAGACAGTCTTGATGGGGTGTGGGTGATATATGTGAAAACTGGGAAAAAGGATGATGGGTGGTGATTTATCCTCCATGGACGTACGTACAGTACATACGAGTATGTAAGAAGAAATACAAACCTTATCGATTATCGCCATATCATTACTAAAACGATTCATTATCCTTCCTATGGGAGTGATTTGGAAAAAATGCAAAGACTTGGTCAAGATCGATTGCAGTAGCTTGTCGTGTAGCAGTCTCCTGGCATTACATCCAGCAATTTGTCCCACAGGAGTTGTTATTAACGCCATTAGAATGCATATGCTTGAGATAATGGCATATGTCCGAAAATAGTTATACATGACTTCGACTTCACTTACATTACCACTTGACAATAATGTAGAATTGGTTATTGTTGTTGTATCTGTCCAGCGTTGGAGCCATATATCTGTATAGACTCGTAAACCTTGCCATATCAAGGCAGTTGTGAAAAACAACACAACAATTGGCAATCCAGCCGATTTCAAATAGAGCATGTAAATTTCTGCTGGGATTTCACCGTATTTACGTTCATCGTCAGCAGGTGGTGGTGGAGGTGGTACCTGGATGTTGTTATCATTGGCATCTGTCAATGATTCAGGATTTATATCTGCAAGAGAGAGAAAAATAAATAAAATATTGTATTCACAGTTGGCTATGCAAAGCCCTGTATCTACGTCACATTTGTCGAAAATAAATTTAGCATTAATTAATTACAATTCAGATGTCAAGTGACACTATCTACACATAACTGTTTTACTTTGTCTCTTATTGGTATAAACTGGTATAACACGTGAATTGAAAAATTCAATATAAGACACTTTTTTCATTAAGAAATTTCCAAAAACCAAACTATGGGAATTTATATGTATGTATGTATGTGAGGCTGACTGGTATAAATTTCCACACCAATTCGTTCATCTTTTTTTTTTGGTAGTAATAATTTTTATTTGCCTCTCTTGGGTATAATAAACGTAGTGAATAATTTTAATTTACTTCACCAAAAAATATAACTCTAACAACATTTCGATTCAATTATTTTTAGGCCAAAAATTATTTTATTGGCTAAGAAGAAGTGAATGGTATACGGAAATTTAATTTAATAGAGTTTTTTTCTGGAAATTATGCAATTGTTTTCATATGTCAAGCAGATATGTCTTATATAACTTATATATCCACTGATTGGTATAAACTCGTTTAAAATAAAAGATGGATAAATAGTGAATTATTTCAAATTAGTTTTTCAATAAATTCATTTTCAAAAAGAAAAACAAAAAAGCTCAAGATTTTGTGTGCATGACTGGTATAAATAAAAAGCTAACATTCTAAGATGTGTCGATGTTTTTTTAGTTCCATTTATCTTTTGTTCGTAGAGAATAACTTAGTCGAAAAAATTGTATAAATAATTGTGTCAATGAATGTGATGATTGGTATAAACTGTTCTCATTTTCAAAGTGAATTAAAAATTATATACAGGATAATGAAATGTAGTCAATTGGTATAAACTCGAGTTTAGTAACATCTGAGCTTGTCAAACGACTATGTACGAGTATATGCACTATAATTTTTACAAGTATTAGATTCAAGCTCTGTTCTAATTGGTATAAATTGATGTGAAAAACATATATAATATATTTATAAATGAATTAATGAAGAACTGTTCGACCGTTAGAAAATTTCTTAAGTCAAAAGAACAATTGTAGTAAATATGACAAATTCATTATGTTTATACTTATGTACCTACTCGTAAATATTAGAAAAATTAATTTTTTTTTTATCAAGCAAAAACTAAATTAAAAACAAAAACAACTGAATGCTATAAAATGGTCCAACAATTCTATTCTCTTGTTATATAATACATTTTATTCGAAAATATTCAAGTTTGTCTTGATTCAAATACTGCTTAAATTTTGTAAATTTCTTGAATATTTTTTGTACAGCAAACATTTTAAGTTCAACTACAAAACTCGCTTTAAATTTCAAATTCACAAAACAAAAAATAACTAAATCGAACTAACCTTTAACCACATCCACTTCATCATCCATCCAACTCGTCCGGGTCGATACATCCGTCATTGTCGTCGATGAAATCGGCTCCTCCTCACTTATGCTACTGAAAATCCCGACTATATCGTATGACAATTTCAATATCAAATTAACAAAAGTTCATAGCTATCACTCACACAATAGAATTTGTTGCACTAACAGGACGATGTTGCTGATGATGGTTCTTGCCCGACGGTGTTTTTGGTTGATTCGATTTGCGAGATGACATTCGATACAAAAATTGTTGAAATCCTATTTTCGATGACTTCAAGTCTAAATCATCATCATCACCTCGAAGGCTTGCTTCTGTAGACTCTTCAAAACCATTCTGGTGCTGGTGCTGTGATGGAAAAGCAAAAGAGATATTTCTCATTACTGACGACGACGATGATGTCGACGATGCCGATGGTGGTGGTGTCGGGATAGCTTGTTCCTGTTCTTGCAATTCTGGCTGCAAGGAGTGCACCCGGAGGATTTCTTTTTTATGCAAGGAACTATAGCGTTTTAATTCAAAGGAATGTGCTGCACGTTTTGGTCGTTGTCGACCAGTGGTTGAATTCAATCCAAATCCATTATTTCGTCGTCGTATGATAACATCGTCGTTTTGGCATTCATCGATTGGAATAGGCATGTCGTAGATTAGATGCCTCGATCCATAGAAACTGGAACGTTTCTTTGGTTTGCAATAAAATACTGATGGAAGGGACTAGTATCAAGATAAAAGAATTTGATGAGTTTAGAAAAAAGTATATAATTGATAAAAAATCTTTGTGTATAAGAATGCATAAGTTATAAAAAAAACTTACGGGAAAGTTTTGTTCATGCTCAAGAGAAGCATGCAGACGCTGAAGGCCTAGTTTTGTTATGTTCTTAAAAAGTTTCCATCTTTCACTGGCTGTTCTTCCTCGGCTGAAAGTGGTTTAGAAATTGCTTTTGAATTCACAATATACAAAGAGTCATATGTCATTTTCGTTCAGTAGTTTGGTGTTACTCCTTTTTGACTCCTTTTCCAAAAGCCGTCAATTGCAGTCTTTTTTTTATAATTTACCGATCACTTTGAAGGCTCGTCTTTGTATACTGTCCAAGAGGTCCAAGTAAGTTGCTGGAGCACCAGCCCAGAGATGGCAATTATATTCAAGCTTTGGAGGTATATAACTTTTATAGATAATAGACAGATCAGAAAGGGAAAAGAATTTCTTGCATCTCCAAAGGAAACCTAAAGATCTTGCGGCATTTTTGGCGACGTTAAGTATGTGATCATTCCACAAAAGATGGTTTGTGATACACATACCTAGAATCGCAAGCTGATTAGTTTCTTCGATGCAAGTGCCACTCATAGATAATGGCAGGGGGTACGTCTCGCTTTAACGACAGAAGGCAGCATTGAGATTAAAAAGCATTAAATTCTAGGCTGTTTCTTAATCCCCATTGTACAATGCTGTCTAAGTAAGAATTTAATATACTCATCACATTTAGTCGTTTCAGTTCCACGTCCGAAGAGCAGGGATGTGAATCTGGAAACGAATATGAAAAGCTAAGGGTTCTATCGTCAGCGAAACAATTTAAAGGATAAGTGGTTGCAGACAGGAGATCATTAATGAAAATGAGAAAGAGGGTCGGAGACAAAACGGAACCCTGTGGCACACCAGCATTTATGTTTTGAGTTTCAGACTTGAATCCGTCTTGATGCAGTCCTAAGTAGCGGACGTCACTTAATTACAGACTGAGTTACTATATGAGTTACATTAAATTACAGCGTTATATACCATTTATCACTTAATTACAGTCTCAGATAATAGATCAAAGTAATTACAGTCTGAGATAGCGAAAGTTACTAACTAACAGTACAACATAGCACACATTAAAGATAACATGTGTCAGTGAAATAGAGTCTAAAATAGCAGAAGCTACTTAATTATATTCTAAAATAGCAGACGTCTGCAATCTGAGCCAGCAGACTTTATTTTATTACAGCCTCAGATAACAAATGTCACTGAATTACAGTGTAAGACATCAAAAGCATCTGAATTACAGTCAACGCCAGTAAAAGTCATTTAATTACAGTCTAAAATAGCTGTCGTCAGTCATCACTTAATTTCAAAACTCACAGCTTACAGATAGAACCACTTCCCAATTCAGCTACACATTTTTGAGTCCCCTCGTTTTTCCAGATTAGGGTTATCCGGGTTTCTACTATACCATCGTATATTCTATCTTTCCCCCCTTCAATGCAGTCACAGTCAGTCATACATATCTATTATTCACTCACCACAATTTATCTTTTTCATTCATTGTGATTATCGACTTCCATCTATCGACAATTTTTGGATGATTTGCCTCGATATCCTTGTAACTGCCAGCTGCTTGCATACAACCATCCTTCATAACTACAATCTACATAAAATCACTTATTCATAAAAAATATATTTTTGCACATTGCAAAACCCTCAGGCACTTTCTTAAGTAGTTAGTATAGTAGCAGTATATTTCTGTCACACAAAAATTGAAGTAGCCTCATTTCCATAATCTCAAATTTTTTCTATACTTACATAGTCTGCACTGTGTATCAATTGCAAACGTTGAGTTACCAGAATAACAGTCCGATTGGCATTTAATAACATTTTTCTAATGCTCCTTTCAAAAACGTGTCCGGAAACTTCATTGTCCAGCGATGAAAGTGAATCGTCCTGATGGTGAAGTCGTCGTTATTGTAGAGAGGGAGAGAGAGAGAGAGAGAGAGAGAGATAGGGAAAAACGATAAGAAAGCATTCATTGTTAATACTCGTATAAATGTAAGGAAGAGAGGATAGCAGCAGGACAAAGCCACATATCTAGAGGGTCTATTCTGATGCCGCTTTAGCCATTCAGTTGGATATTACACAGTTTGGTATTCGTTGAATGTAATTCAATTGCATTGTGTACAATTCAAAGTATAAACTTTGACAGGGTAAGTTAATTATCGTTGAATGAATGAATGAAAAAAAAAAAAAAAACACAACAATGTTGTGTGACCAAGGAAACTTTTTGTCCAGAACTTAGTCCAGAGTAGGACCAGTCCAGTTTTTGTCCGTCATAGGCAGACGTGGCAAACAATAAATGAACCAGGCAACGTTTTTCAATAAAAAAAAAAGTGTAAAGAAACTCTTGTTGGTACATAAAAGTTACACATATGTAGATCGGATGAACTAGACGTTCGAGGGTATTCATTAACGGTTAGTTCATTTACGGAAAGGAATTGAATAGACCAATTTAAAAAGTTTCAGAAGCACACTTAAACATTTCAATTTCAAACACTTAAAATATCGGTTTGTGATGAAGAAAACGATTCTTGAATGTTAGTCTTGGTGCGGTTGAGCAAATTGCTTGCAAAAAACCTTACCTACTTTTTCGCCAGATTATACCATTCAATTTATTCTAAAATGAGAGTATATCACTGCTTGACACAACATAATTTTCACAAACTTATTATTTGGGAAAGTATTAATTTTTCACATTCTTGGAGTAAGTAATACCATCAGTTTATTTTTTATACCAGTTAGTCTTACAGTGTATAGTGATAAGTGATATCAATTATTAAATTATTTGCCAACTTATACCAATCAATTGTAGTAGCCCCAACCTAGTCTATCTAAAACCAGAAATGTTTTTATCACGGGCTTCTGCAGCTTGCACTTCTCATAAATAGAGTACTTTTCACCTTAGCCATTCGGATTGGGTATAAAATTTTGGGTCCTCTTTATTTCGCATGTTTTGACCTTGTTTTTTATGGACTGTCGGGCCCCCCAAAAAAATAATTTTTTTATACCAATAACTTGGTACATTCACAAAACTTTTTTTTGTTTAATTATTGACAATAAATAAAGCGCATAATATGATTGAAAAAAACTTTTTGAATTCATCAATTTATACCAGCCAAGAGGCACCAACTTGAAATAAAATAACAAAGTTTATTCTTTTTATTTTGTTTTTGAAATTAATTTATATGAAATATTGACTTTATTTAATTACTTGTACTTCAATTAAAAAATATTAAAAAAGTGTTTTATACCAATCGACTAAAGTTCACTAGACATGACAGTTATCTTAATTTTTTCATTGATTGGTATAAAATGATTTTTTTGGTATAATTTATAGATGAAGTACTGATAATAGAGTAAAATTTAATAGCCCATCAGTTTTTGTAGATATTTAAACTACTGAAAAAAGAAATAAACACGATGGTTCTTTTATACCATTCAAGGTAATCGCATTAAATATTTATTTTTTAGAAGTTCTTATTAAATCAACAAAAACTTAAGTGTCTTTTTCTGAACCTTGAACTCCAGCATCATTGTAACTGACCTAGCAAGGACGGTCCAGTGTCCATTGGGAACTAGCCACAATTTGTATAGAACCTTAACACCAATTTCTATCAAAAAATTCAAATAGCAAAAGGTTTTCCTTTTTAAATCCTTAGAGAATCCTCAGAATTCTTTAAACCCAATAGATTACAAATAGAATAAATATTTCTTCTTTCCTTCCCTTTTTTTTTTTTATTTTATTTTTTTTTTGTTTGTAAATATCAACTCACCATGATGACAACATTCGCTGAGGAATACAGGGATCTTGCTATGGCAATACGCTGTCTTTGTCCGCCAGACAAATTTATGCCACGTTCTCCGATTATTGTCATATCGCCTTTGGGCATCAGTTCTATATCTGGCTTAAGGGCACACGACTCCAGGACCATGTTGTAGCGTTTCGGACGAAATGACTCGCCAAAGAGGATATTCTCACGTATACTGCCATGTTGAAGCCATGGTACTTGGGGGACATATGCAATTGTTGCGAATCTGCAGAGTGTAAAATGTTTTTTTTTTTTTTTATATAAATTGGTTCAGGTTGCCAAAAAAATAATAATAAAGAAATGTTATTTGTATCCATTTCTATTGGTGTAAATTTTATAAGCCCTGTGATGATTGAGAGAAATGGCAATTTTATATTTTGGTTTATGGAGTTTTTTTTAGAAAATTTTTGGAATTTAGAAGTCGGAAGATACATGACAGAAAATTTGTTTTTGTTTGTGTGCATACTTTAGGAGAAATGATTATTTGCTTGACAAATGGTTTTTTTCCCCTAATTTTTCGGTCCCTCTTCGTAATATGTACAAATTGCTAACAGAGCTGAGTTATTTAAATGTGTAAAAAGCCTCAGGCCAACCAAAGGAGAACAAATGAGGAAATTGAGGCAACCTAATTTCAAAATTATTTCTTAATAACGAAAACAATTTTTTTGTAATAACGAAGAACAAACATTGGTGCGTTGTATGGGACCGTTTAAGCGCGCACTGTTAATATAAATTGTTGTTTAATTTTTTTTTTATTGAAATGTTTCAAATTGCAAAATGAAATAAAGTTAGGTAGGTACTTTTAAATATTAAAAATTAAAATTCTTCAAAATAAAGTATTCTACATCAGAGGAAATTAATTTGGCTATATAGGATAGGAGGAGTCTTCGTTGCAAATTCATTTTGTATATTTATCTTATTAAACGGAAGAGATACGCTGAATTATAAAAACAAGAACTTAAATATTATTACATTGAATTTTTTAATATTTGTGGGTTGTGTCATATGAGGGTGAGAGAAGATATATTTACAATTTCTTGGAAAAGTGCTATATACTAAAAAAAAATCTAAAGACTTGTAACCTAAGCCAAACTAGGTAGTGGAATGGTGAAGCCAGGCAAAGTTTGGTCAATGTGCCTCTTCCATAATTTAGATGAAAAGGCGTAGGTTAAAGTAGAAGAAGAAGTACTCGTACTTATGATTTCTCAAAAAAATTAAAAAAAATTTAATGATCACTTCATTGTACTTTAATACTTAGAATTCCTCAAGAGTTTACTTAATTTGTTAAGTGTGTTTGATTCCCTAGGTAGGTAATATCTGACGAGTTCTTTAGTACTTTTCTCATTCCTAAAGTACTTAATTATTTAAGTATGTTCTTGTTATCAGATCTGTTGAATTCAAATTTATAAGCATATAAATAAATTCAAAAGTATAAGCACAAGCAATGACTTACTTCAAGTTCTAGAACAACAAAATGTTTGTAAATTTGAACTAGAAGTACTTAATGAATTACAAAGTAATTAAGTACTAAGTGTCTACTTATGGAATCAAAATACGAATTTAAGTAAGCCCCACAGGTATTCTTGAGTAACAATTACAAGTTTTAAGTTCAAGTTCGTACTCATAAGCAGTTGTTCTTATAAAAGTTCACAAAAAAGTAGTCCTTTTCTTCTATTTAAGTGCTAAAATACAGGAGAATCTTAAAAAAAATCGATAGCACATACCAAAAGAAAAAAAAAGAGGAAAAATTTGACTCCCTATTTCAATCCTATGCAACTTGAATCTTAATAAAGTAAAGCTTCAATCATTCAGTTCTCAGTAAAAATGGAAAAACAAACTTGAAATAAAATAATTTACCGATGCACATGTGTTTGAATCTTTTTGAAACCCTCTCTCAATCCCACACATTATTTCATATACCTACACCATCAGTCATATACTCGTAGTACTTCAAAATATTAAATCCAAACACAATCTCGATTTATTATTTCGCAGAAACTCACTTATTCCAGACAATTTCACCGGATATTTGTTGCATTTCCATTAGTAGAGCACCCAACAACGAAGACTTTCCGCTCCCACTTTTCCCAACAACTAAGGTGAGCCGACCTGTAAAAACAACAACAACAACAAAATAAAAAAAAAAAAAAGAAAAACATTATTGCATTAAATCAAGTTACGACTACGGACTGCTATCTTTATCTGTATCCATATGTAGGTATGTACTTACCTTTAGGTATTTCCAAACTATAGATTCGTAGCAACGTATTGCAATTTGCCCAGGAAAATAGTCCATTCTTTATGAAAACAGCCAAGTTATCGGCAGCTTGAAATTGCAACGAACTGGTCGATGACAGTTTCGGGTGTTTCGATCTAGAGCTTCGTTCAATCCGGGAGCTTCGAATCAGGTCCTTGTGTTTTTTGGGTGATGTTTGACAGTCGTTTGGGCCGCCTCCGACGCCGCCGTTGCCGCCATTCAGTTTGTCTTGGGAAACTCGTAGCTGCTGATGCTCACCTTCCATGGAATCTTCTTGTCTTGTTGTTGTTGTTATTGCTGTTGAATGTTTCTCCTTTTCAAGTTGTTTTGCGTCACGACCATTGTTGCTGACATCATTGTCGTGCTTAATCAAGTTCTCCATGGACAACGAAAGTACCGGAACTTCTGAAGAGGGTTGAGATGACGGTTGTGGGCTTGAACCTGTCGATGATGGCTGATTGTTTGGAAGTTGAATTGTAGAATTGAACGTGACAGTGGTGGCACTGGATAAGGGTGGTGACAATGGGGAAGAAGAAGTGGTGGGTGTGTATGAACGTGGGGGCAGAATTGTTGGAGTAACTATCAGCATTTCATTTTCTTCGTACATGTCCAAGGATGCGTCACTCTTGCTAAGAATTCGGGCCATGTGGCGGATGCCTTCGAATTGCTTTTGAACTTCGCGTTCACGTAAGAACCTCTCCAATCGTCGTGTGCTGACAATGGCGGAAATGATTATTGGCACCGTAATGGGAAAAATCAGCAAGGGAACAGTAAGTTGGTTGAATAGGGCCAAAGCGGAAAATAGTCGACTTGCTGTGAATTCAACCACCTTTTGTTCACTTTTATTCATCATCATCATCATTGTTGATGAAGAGGTTTGCCTTGCTGGCGATGTATTGCTTCCGTTTGAAGCCAAACCATTTGTTGAGGGAAAAATATTGTTTATGCTGATTCCATCGTTGACGGTTCCCATTCCCATGTTGACGTAAACAGCTAGCGTAACAAATGTTATTAGCACTGTTGATGCATGAGTAAGGAATGCTTCAAGTTGAGTTAAACAAAAAATGAGAAAAATAAAAACGACGTTATTTACTTTTATATAAGGTATTGAAGACTGCAATCGATAACTGGAATTAAAGTAAGAATATTTAATAGAAACCTAGATATCTAGTCATACGTCGTTTGGGTATTAATCTACTTTACATATGTCCTTCAGACGAATACATTTTTTAACAAGAGGTGGGCAAACTAAGGATATTTTTTGTGACCACCGCTTGCCCCACTTTCTGGACGCCTTTGATCTGATTTAGTAAAAATATACGAATTTTTGAAAAAAAAGTGAGTTTTCAAAATTTTCAATTTTTCCCGTCATTTACAAACTTATAATCGGTTTTATTTTTGAATATTTTCCTTTTGACGCGATTTTCATTTTAAGCTGTTACTTTTCAACCCTGTTACTCTCTCCCGTACCTTAAAAACCATAGGTGTCAACTATGAAGAAAATGGGTTCAGTTGTTAAGGATGTCGGTTGAGACAGACAGAATTGCGAGACCAACTTAGTGCTCTTTTTAAATTAATTGATAAACTTTTTTTCGTCACCAGGATTCGAACCAAGACTAAGTGGCCCACGCCCCCAGCAAACTACTCACTGCGCTTCTCTAGCACACATGGTAGTAAATTCGCTTTCTTTATTAAATATGTATCAGCTAAAAATTAATTAATTTTCCTTTTAGCAGTTCTGTTCTTACTTACTCATTAGTGTCCAGTAAAAAGAGTCTTTGTTAAGAAACTTCAATTCCATATTCCTCGCAGCTTTTATTTTATCTGCAAAGACATTTTCCCAGGCATTCAATTTGATGATCTTTATACCACACAAAACATCATGTGTCTTCTTCAAACGTTCATCTGTACATTTCTGGATGTTAATAAATAATGAATCATGAAATTATTAATTATTTTTGTATTAAAAATTTCCAATATAGTATATATAGGTTCTAAAGGGTTTATATAATAGTTTATTAATTAAGAGATAATTTTCAAAGGAAATTTATCGTCATATCAGTGATGTTGATAATCCATATTCAATGTTTACATTAATGCGACCCTTTCACTGGCAAACAGTATTAAAGTGTGATTATGGGATGGTGAAGATTATAGATAAACATAGACAACCTATCATCTACAACGCAAGACAAGAGACACAAACTCTATACAATATCCATTAGAGATTATAGAGTAGGATGTGTCATTTTCCTCAACTATGGAATTTTCAAATGTTATAGTAGACTGATGGGACTTTTGAAGTCAAGTTTTCGTAAAACTAAGTCTCGTCTCAGACTTTTTGTAGGAAAAATAAATAACGATTTAAATTTAGAGGAAAGACCACCGAGTGCTAATATCGGTTTTGCCTCGAATAATTGAGTGTTTGTCTCATCTCGCTCTCATCTCCTGAGACTGGTCTCAATCTTGTGGCCAGTCCTAAACCTATTTTTGATATTTCAACTACTTTGCGCATGTCGAAAGATATTTTGAACTCTTATACTACACTCTCTATAACCTTAGATTGTTAATACAAATATTTAATACTATTAAATTCAAAAATAAGATAATTTCTTATCTCCAAACTAAAATGACACACCCTATTATATAGACCAAATAAATACACACACGATACCACACATAACTTACCGCAACAGTTTCCGAGTTATTTGACATTGCCTTTCCAATTAGAAATTGCAAGGGCGTCAATGTTAGGATACACACGATGGAACCAATAATTGCACTTTCTCCCAATTGAATGTAAAGCAAATAAATTACCACGCCAATCTGTCGAAAATTTATAAAAGGAATACAAAATTAAAAATTAATTGGAGAAGAAGTAAATATTTCTTAAAGAACACTTTTAGTTCAGTTAAATGATTTTTTTTTTTAGGTTTTTGTTTAATCAGAGTCGAATTAAATTTTTATTGTTGGTATAATGGACTTTAATTTTGTACCCCTACTTTTTATCTTGAAATGATTTAAAATAACAAAATTTCTGTCCTTTTTATAAGATGTAGTAGATTATTGAAAAGATCTTTTTAAAACGAACAAAATTTAGAAAAAATGCTACTAAATTCACCAGTGTGTTTTTAAGTTGGTATAAGAAACTTTTTGTAGACTATAAAATTTACAGTCAGAACAAATAATTTAAAAAATTGTACAAAAATATTTAAGTTGGAAAAATTTACAAAATGGCTTCTTCATGCATTTTTAACTTTTCTGTGTCACAAGTCTATATTTTATAAAATCGAGAACAGCGAATCGAAAGCAAACTGCAAACAAAATTGACATTCATAAAAATATAAAAAAAAATAGTGGAACTGGTCCAAAATCCAATCTAAAACGACAGTATAGTGTAGTATAGATCTTAAAAAAGCAGTACTCTCGAACAAAGCTCCCTTTGTAAACAGCGACATCTGATATCCAACAGTGCATCTGTCAGTCTCAACAAAGTAGGTAATTGCTGTTACTTTGGTTTTTTTCGTTTTCTTTAATCATTCTATTTACAACTTTATCGGGCAAATTGTCCTTAATTTGCCAGTAGTTATACAATTAGTCAAGAGTAACAGATAATTAATTATGCTATTATAATGGCAACTTATCAATATACAAAACACAATAAAGTATTATGCTACTCAGCTCATACTTCTTTTCAGCACGCTGACGGCCGACCACGATTGGATAGTCATAATTTCTTAAAGTAAATTAGTAAAATAATAGCTATAATTCTTTATGAGAATAATGTCTTACATTTTCATGAAGTAGAAGAACGACAAGAATGAGAAAGGGTGCGTCCAGAGACTGCAAATGCAGTTAATTGCATTTTTGAATGCCAATTTTGCTTAAGGTTACTATGTACCTTTTTTATCTGCATTTTGAAACAATCTATCAACTATTACATATACTATTTGATTTGAAATGAAGGGACATTTTTCTTGCCTTACTTTTCAGTCATTTTGCAATAAACTTAACCTGCATTTACAGGCTTTTTTAGTCAATCGGAGACTAGGAAGTCCATTGGCCACCTTAACTTACCCAATGCGTATGCATTCTGACAGTTTACGGCCATGTTCCATTATTTGGAGCCTATTTCACGGAACATACATTGAATGTTCCTGACAGCTGTCAGCCATGTTCGAAAATCTGTTGCCTAGTTCACGGAACATACATTGAATGTTCCTGACAGCTGTCAGCCATGTTCGAAAATCTGTTGCCTAGTTCACGGAACATACATTGCATGCAAATTGAATAGGCGACAACTGAGTCATCTATCGTTCATTTTATGAATGATACATGGTGAATGTTCCGTGAAATAGGTCCCTGATATCGTTCTGTACCAACAAAGAAACAACAAAATATCATTATTTTGACATTTTGAACTTTTCGTCTATCGTCACGATTATGGCAATTAATGGCAAAAATAATACCAATTTCGTCCTCTGTGACCGGAATAGAATGCCATGTTTATTTGAAGACTTGGAAGTTTTGACATCATAAGTATAAGCCATGATGTCCAAATAACGTAGAAAATGAAATGATTAATGAAAAAGAGAAGGATTTTACTTTGAAGACTGCCTTTCCGGAGAAGAGAAATTATTATTACATTCATAACACGATAACGAAACGAATATATAACATAACGCATCATTAAAATCATGTTCAACTTGAGAGCAAAGTGATTGGTTGACTTACCTTTAATGGTATCGCCCAAACATAATGGGCTATCCAAAAGAATGACATAATATTAAGGGTATCCTCTGACATAAGATTTGTTACTGTTCCAACATCGTTTTCACAACTAATCGGTTTTGTAAAACTTCCCCCGTTCTTCTTTTTCTCCTCGTTCATCAGCTTAAACCGACCACCACCACCACCACCATGATGTTTGTTGACTTGTTCAAATTTACCATTACCATCATTAGGCCCCTCGTTCTTATCATTCCAGCTCTTTGTAGTACAAACAGAATTAGTTGTTGTTTTTGGAAGAGAACAACTCGAGCTTAGGAGTAGTGTTTTTCGATAAATCAAACCTTGCAAGGATGTCTTTATTCGTATTCCAGTCATATTCAAAATGTGTGTTGAGGCTTGCGAAAGAGTGCCTTGTGCCAACGATGCCACAAAAACACACCAAGCTATTGCCCATCCATTTGATAGCAAATCCGCCCAGCAGGGATGGTAAATTACTATGTCCACTTTAGACATTAGGGGGACAGGAGGCAAATCATGGTATTGGTATTTGTAGTTGTTCTGATGGTCAAATGGATTGTAAGCATCAGTAACAGAGGCAGCAGCTGAAGCAGCCTCAGCAATGTGGTAACTCCTTCGACTAGCTGAAAATAATAAACCGCATTTTAGTATACCGATTTTCAAAATCCCTGCCCCCAGCTTTTCGATGGGATTTTGCATTTTGATAAATAAAATTGATGATATTCAGTTTTATTACCAATTTGTAGAAAACTTTTATCCAATTGTTGCATCGACATATTTTTGTGCTTCTCTTCTTCTTCTTGTAATTCCAATAGTATTCTAGTTTGGTATTTGTAGAATTCCTCAACATACGAAACAATTAAATCAATTGAAATCGGTCCGACAAGAGCCGATAGATCTCCGAAGAATTTAAGTAATCCACCAAGAGTGAACATCGGCCAACTGCTCTTCAAATAACATAACCATAGTGATGGATGTTTGTTGCCCTGTGTGTGATATGAGATTGGAAATATGTAATGGAATGAGTATGAAAACATGGATCTACTACAAATATTTTTAATTTTTTTTATAAATGTCGACGGTGTGTCTATTTTTGATACAGAAGTCTCATATGCTGTGAACTACATTGTTTTGAAAATTTACAACATGAAGAATCCTGCTGGAGGAGGTGCATTCATGTTGTATATTCCGTAAACATGTTGGGTACATCAAGAACGTGTTGGAATGTATTCCATTTTTGTATAGTAGTTGGTTTTGCTGCCAAGAAGAAGATGTGCTTAGTTTTTTTCTCTTCTTTGCCTTCTGTAGAATCTTAAGTGAGATTTGTGTAAAACTGTGTGGGATATAAGAGAACTGGATTAAGGGAAGAAGTTTCAAATCCTCTTCATAAAAATTTAAATCGCATTTTAAAATTCTTATTTTTAAATTGAGGAACAATTTATCGTCATTTGGTGTTTGGATTGATAATATGTAGCTTATGCAAAAATGATTGAGTTAACACAAATCGTCGGTAGAGGGCTTAGGAGTAATTTCTAAATCTTCTATAGCGTTTTCATTAGGTTCGAAACTATCTCATTTTTTTCAAACATATTTTAGCTCTAGATAAAGAAAATATCAAATTGTGTTCGATAGCAATAGGACAGCCATGTTAAGAAACCTCTGTCTGAATGGGCTTACTTGTTAAAAATTAGGTTCTGGCTTTTACTTCTGTGTTTTTTGTGTAACTTTAAAATGCTTAAATAAAAAATATTAGGCCTATATGGTTACCTAGTGGAACACCATGAACAACATTTTTAATTTATGAGACGATTGCTTGTTTACTTTTTCAATACCAAAAATGTATGCCAATTTCAATCCAATAAACAATATTGGACTTAGATGCCTCCCTTGTGGGGTACTTACAAGTGTGAACACTTTAAGAGAATGTGATGATTTGGAACGAATGATGTAAAGGTATATTTTTTATTTGTTATTTATAAATTATGAGAGTTCTTTTACTTTTCAATAAAACTTACCGCACTTGCAGTTTTATAAATCAATAAAAACTGATCATAAAATGCGCGAGCACTATCTTCTTCGCGCATGTGGCCAAGATGTTCTTGTTCTAAAGGTTCATGATAACCTTGCCATAACAAAGGTGTCAACCACCAAAATATCAATTTTGAATAAAACGTGGAGCACGAGTGTTTGTAACCAATATTTTTTTCGTCTTCGTCTGATTTTTTGATTCCAAGAAGAGGTTTGTTGCGCTGTTAAGCATAGAAATAAAAAAATATTTTTAATTGTTACCCGCAAATGATTTATATTTTTAATTTTACTAAATTCAGTGATATGGAAATAAAAATTAATAATTTTCAACAAAATATGCTAGAAAAGGGATGGAGGTGTCTTAATTTTCTAATTAGCACTGAAAAATTCAGATTTTTATTTTGCTATACCATAAAAGTCATAATGCTTCTTTAATATTAGAGCAAATACTTAAAAAAACTAATTTTTTCAGTTGTAACTCCAATAACCATTTCCTTATTGGAGCAAATACTCCCAACTTTTATAGTATTAATTTAGTTTATTAATGCTACAATAGAAGTCTTAAGAGTTAATAATATCACCATATACTCCAATAACCTATTTTTATACAAGCACAAAAGCAAATTATTTATGCAGGTATTTAATTTATGAAGGGCCTAGCTTAAAAAAAAAAAAAACTTTATTTAATTTACTTGGTTCAGACGCAATTCCCGTTAAATTTTTGTTATAAAATCTGAAAAAAATTCTGTAAATTCATTAAAATTTGTTGGTTCATTAAAATGTATATTAATTTTTATTCATGGGTGAACACAGTAGAACTTAACGAAACATAGTTAAGAAAAAATTGTCACCTAATCACATTTTTGAGTTGGGTCAAATTCTTAAATCTGAGCAATCACACATAAGAGGATGATGCTTGAAAAAAATCAGTAATTACTCAACAATGTGCGTACATATCTGCATAAATAAATTGGACACAACTTTATTGTAAGTGGAAACTGACCACTAAGGATTTATTTACATTCTTTTGGTATATTTTAATTGGTTTCCCATATTATGAAAAAGAGAATTTAAACTTAACGATTAGCGATCAATTTACGGAAAAAAACCATCCCTCTTTATTACAAATCCTGATTAAAAAAGCCAACCAACAATAAACTAACTACTACTTATCACTCAACTTCCGGTATACGGATTGATAAATCAGATTTGTTTGTATTTCTCATAAAAACCCATCAAACAACCCTCTTTTGAATTCACAATTTACCAAATCGATAGAGGTAAATGGTTTTTTATTCAAGCTTTTGCACCCTGCATAATGCCAAGTGCCAATAGCTGTTACACCTACAATGCGATCTACATATATCTATTGAATTTGTTTACCCTTTTAACGTAGACGGATATGCCATCATCATATACACGCGGTAACACGGTCTTATAACGTCCTTCTCACCTGTTTGTATATTGTGTATGCGTCAGTTATGCTCAATAAAAACAAACACAATCCACTGGAACCTTGTACAAATGCTTCCATTTCGTAAATGCTGTTGTTGGTAAAAGTGATTTCGGATAATTTATAAAATCGCACAAACGAAATGTAAACCACTGCTGGCACACTTGCATATAAAAATTCTGAAAATAGACAAAAATTTAAAAATAAACACAAATATTGTAGGTTTTATCTATGAATAATAAATTTGATATTAAACTATAATCACTCATATTTATATACATAGGTACATATGTAAACATTATCAGTTGAATTGATAAATTGTTATAATAAACAAACACCCAGTGACTCTTGATTTATATCGCATTGTTTTAGGGGTAGTTTTTTAGGTCTATTTTTTCCCTCTTTTATAGGTTATTTTAAAAATTTAAGACAACCAAAAATAGGAGACAGATAACCTGAGCAAGAGTTGAAAATAAAACGAATTCCTTTTAAGGAGATTGCAAACCCAAATGAAATAGTAAATTTCCCTGTTTGCGTTTTTAAGATATTTTAAATTTTTACTTCGTTTGTGATTTCTTTTAGTGCGAGCTCAAAAACTTCTGTTTGTTAAAAAAAACATTACTGCCGAAACTTGGGCTTGGTTTTTGTTTTTCTATAGGATTCGTATTGAAATAAAAATTCACTATTGCAAAAACTAAAGATCGATCTTATGTATTATAAAAAAATTCAAAAATCGTCAGAGTCCTTTTTTTATAAAAAAATATTATAATCAAAATATATATGTAATTATAATATACATATGTATATAGTTATAATATTTATAATAATATAAATTTAAAGAATTATTACAAAAACAATTTAGCATTTAATAAAATAATCTTTAAAACTAAATTAAAAAAAAATATTCGCTTTTTTTTTTCTTCAAAATGCTGAGTTTTTAAAAAACAATCAGATATTTTTGAAGTAAAAAATATTTTTTCAAAATTTGGTATGCAAATTTGGTTTATGCGAAAGTTTAAAATTAAAAGTACGGTTCTATTACAGGAACGGTTTTTTGAAAAATATTTATTGACCAAATAATAAATTTTAAAAAATCCCACTGAAAAAATTTCATTAAAATGGTCGACATAAACAGTTACAAAAAAAAAGAAAACAATCTAAAAATAAATTTTGTAAAAAAAATGTTGAAAAAATTGGTCCAAAAATTAAATTTAAAAATTGCCAACAAAAATCGTCAAAAAAATTTTTTCAGGGAATAACCGTTTGGACATTTTTGGAACCAACTGAATGAAAATTGGCTAAAAAAATTAACTGTGGGAAAAATGCCAAATGACAATTTTTTTTTTGGAAGTTTCAATTTTTTTTTTGTTTGACGCCTGGCGCTGGATTTAAAGCATCGACAAGCCGTAGCCAAGAATTTGAAAAGAAGATTTTTCTAAATTTATTGAAGAGCAATAATAATAATTTTAATGATCGAATATACTCGAGTAACAAATAAAAAACTTTCTGTTCAGTTGTGACATCTGGGCTATCCATATGGTAATAATTATGGTCTTAATAAGCCGCTGCAACGTACATATGTAACATGTGGCTAAAGTGAAAGTTACTCTTGGACTTGTATTCCTTAAATCCAAATCATTAACACAAGTTTAATAAGCGTTCGCTTATTACTCTTAAGGTAAACAAATTCAGAAGAAGTACTAATCAGTACTAATGACGTTTATCATCATCAAAAATATAACACTTTACCCTTCGAATCTGAACAGGATATGCGCCCTTGAGATGTAAGACCTAATTTATGTATATTTTATTCAAAATCATTTTTGGCATTAGAGTCTAAGAAAAAAACAAAATAAAATACTAAGCCACAGTGTATTAAGTATTTCCTGATGTTGAAATATTTTGACAGATTGCTAAATAAAATGCCACATCATCAATCAAACGCCATGGAGTGTTTTGTTTTGTTTATTTAAATGACTTATGCCAACACACGCACGCACTTAAACGTCATACTTACCAACAGCACATTTTAATTCGATGATTCGGTGAAAGGTCAGCAAAACGAGGGTAAAACAAATTGCCATGACAGCATTCCAAATTTCCAAAAGTCCTGGCAATAAAACCAAAGTGTGTGGCAAACTTTGATGGTGGCGGCGGCGTAGGGAAGGAACAATATAAGTCGCCCCTAAATCAGTGTAATTATTTTTCATACTACTGCTGCTATAATAACTGTCATTTGCAGCCGTACTACTTTCATTACTGACGGTGATGGCGGCACCTTTAAGTGTAGTTGTTAAAAACTGTTGACTTAATGGTAGACATGCTCTTCCCAATTCCAAAGTGTTTATGACCAGAAGGCATAAAACAATTGCTGAGCGTAAACTATGAAATTTAAGTAATGTTTTGTAGCACCTGCAAAAAACAAACAAAACAAAATAAAATAAAAACATTTTGTGTTAGAAAAAGTAAGTAACAAATGTCAGGCAGTTAAATTAAGGAGCATAGCAGAATTTTGGACAGCCCTATAGTCCCTATAGGGCTTAAGAGAGAACATTGAAGAACAGCTCCAGCTCCAGCGCCACCGACTATTGGTCTTTTTTTTTGTCTTTTTTATAATTGTTTTATTTTCGTTTCACATAAGAAGAACGAAAATGTGAAGGCCAACTCCCTAAGGCGTGATGCCCGAGGTTATGACGAGCAAAAAATTACAAGGGATGCTTCGCACCGTGGAGCCATGGTGCGGTGCGGTGGTGGCTGGTGGGCTATAATTTCATCATACCAACCACAATTTTTCCCCCCAAATCTTTTTTCATTCATGAATTTTTGAAGCGACATTCATATACCAAAAACAACTCTTATACAAGCTTTAGATTAGGCGCTGAAGGGTGTTTGCTGATGTACATTGTACACTGTACACTGTACAGTACGCACAATGTAAACAAAAAAAATATGAAGACCCCGTCAAATGTTCGGCGAAACATTTATGTACCTTTGGGCCTTAAGCTACATTTAAATAAGTTTTCCATCTGGCTGATGGGGTTGCAGCAAGGATAACCCTGGTCTCCAGCTGACTTAAAAAACATCCACCACAGCGCAAATGTGGGTTGAATCTTTCTATTTTCCCTTGACCTTTTTTTTTGTTTTTTGATTGATGAGAAATTCGACTTTATTCTGGCATTAATGTCAAAATGTTGTTAAGTTGGAAAAAAGCTATGGGGTTTTTGAGTGAGTATGGGGTTTTTAGCCCTTTTTCAATCCGTTGAAATTTAAAATTAAAGTTAATTTTTATTTACAAAGAATATTAAATCCTGATAAAATTAGGAGTTAGTATAGGTATAGAACAAAAGAAGTCCTCACCCGCCATTTTGAAAAGTGAATTATTACTAATATCTTGTATGCTGATGTCGTCATCACAAAATCCTAATATTTAAACTTTTCACACTTGAGAACATTGTTTTCGGAATCGGCATCTGAGGATCAAAAAATAGACAACATATGTATTCGGTCTTGAAAGCGCTCGTGCGTTATCTGTTTTCACAAAAAAAAAAAAACACCCATAAACCAAGAGCTTGTTGCAAGGACAAAGAATCTTCACTTATGGCTCTATCGTTCGTCACCTTGTCTTCAAACAGAACGTCAAGGACAGTTGTAGTAAAGAGTAAATAGTAAAGGACTCAAGACGCTAACCTGGTGCACACCTACTTTAGTTAGGAACTCTTCGGTGATTCGTGTGAGGCAGCTTTCCAACTTGCTGGTACAAGTCGGTGATCAACCGCACGCATAGACCAAAAGGAAGACAGTCATCAAAGTCCTCGTTAGATTTCCTAACATACCCATTCAAATCTCGCCCTCAAACAAAAGTTCATCTTTCGGGATCTTTCTTAAGTTGGTTGTGGAAGTCTAGCCAAAAAGCATCTTTTTCGTGTTGTTCACATCCGATTTGGGGAGCATAAGGACTGACAATACATCATCAATTTTAAAGACATCAAACGGTCACTGGATTTCGAAATAACCATTTTTCATTTTTTTTTCTCCGTACTGAAACATCTTGTTTGCCTTTGTAAATAGTTAACTGTTATAAAATTGTCATTTATTTGGCCATTTGGAATTTTTTGTTGAATATTTTCTATATTTTTGTTTAATATACATACATAATGCAATTCCAGAATTCCAACAAATTTGAAAGGTTTATACCTTTTCATTTGTCATCCTTGGCAGACATTTTTTTGCCTATTTCATCACAAAATAATAATTTGATATACCCTTGGAGGGAGTAAAACAATTTATTTTGCAAATTGTACCTAGACAACATTTTTTTAATAAATCAATTTGATTCGATAACATGATGTTTCTTGCTGCTCCTCTACCTCCGTCCGTCGTCGTCGGTCGGTTAGTTCTGTTTGTTTTAGAAATGAATATTCCATTTCAATCATATAAAAAAGTGATTTTTTTCTTCTACCACCATGTTGGTGATAGCATTTTTTCATGACAGAGCCGGATCAGCACAAAAAGTCGGTGTACAGTTCAATTATTGTTTTCAATCCTCCTTTTTTGCCCACTTCGGGCTGGCTAAATAGTAGTACTTCAATAGATTTGTATTTGTTGTCTTTTGAAACCTCATCCAATCCGTCCCTGAATCTGTGTTTCTGCATACATAACTTTATAACTCAAAAAATCAAACTAGAAAAACGATTACCGCGCAGTTTTTATTTTTTGTTTACAATTTTTTTTATTGAAATTGGAAAAAATAAAAATAATAATAAGAGCCCGCAGTGCTATTTTATTCAATACATAAATTTCAATACAGGCTCTATAAGACTGGAGTATTTGTTTTGTTGTTGTTATTGTTGTTTTGTTTACGAACAAAATACCAGGATAGGTACCTACTCGTAACTCGTATTCATTGGAACGTTAAAAAAATATTCAGAGTTACAGCCACACACGTCATGATTTTTGGGTTATGCATTTTTATTCCAAAGGAACGAAAATAAAAAGAGAACTTAATATTTTGTGGGAAATATAACTGATGTTTTAGAAAAACGGTAAAAAATCAACCAAAAAAAAAAAACATTCATTGCCAGTGGTTTTTTCGAGTACCATTATGACTCGATGATGTTTAAGGAATTTGAATAATAGCGAAATGCGTTAATTTTTAAATAAACTGAATAAATGAATTTTAAACGAAGTTGCAACGAGTACCTGTAGTTGTATTTAAAAGTTTTTAAATGTCTGAAATTTTTTATATTCGATTTGCACTGAAATCGCATCACACTTTTTCTTTGTTCCTTTTTAATAAAATATTTGTGTGTTTCCATTGCTTAGGTAGTAATAAATAACTTTATGATTTTAGAAAATGGGGTTAGATTTCTATTTTTCTTAAAAAACAGCCAAGTCGGCAAAGTCAAAAACTACTTTCCGTAATGCAAAATCACCTATCTCACAGTCGAGTCAATTCGTAAGACGCGTCTTTATCCATGGCTCGACCCACTTTACAAAAAAAAATGAGAATCATTTAGATTAAAAATTAATTTTTCATAGAACTTATACTTTCAGAGTTAAATCGTCTTAAAGTTAATTTTTTATTTTTCCTTATAAAGGGTCCGCCATCTTACGTTTTTTTTTTCAACTAGTGCTTATTTCGTGAACGGTAACACTCAGCTCATGTCTGATTTGACAGATAATTAGTTTTATCCTTCCGCTGAACGAATATGGTTGTGTATACACTTGAACAACGCTGGGAAATATTGCGACATTACTTTAAAAATCATGGTAATGTTGCAGAATTTGTGCGAAAATTGCGAACGGATTTTGGAAGAAGAGAATCACGGTCAGCTCCGTATGTTCGTTATCTTGTGAAAAAAGTGAAAGAAACTAGCATCCTCATCGATAAACCAAAGCGTGAAAAGCCACACCCGAGAATATTGCTGCTGTGGCAGAAAGTGTGCGTGAAGCGCCATCAACATCAATTCACTGTCGCACCGTTCTCAACAATTGAACATTTCGGAGATATCATTGAGACGAATTTTGCATAAAGACCTTGGTATGACGACATACAAAGTCCAAATTGTGGGTTGCCGTAAAAGATAAGTGTTACGCCGACAAGCCAGAGACAATTGACGCTTTAAAGGACAATATTCGTGAAGCCATTGGTGAAATATAGCTGCACACAATCGATAAATGTGCTTAAAAATTGGACCGATCGTGTAGGCTACTGCACCACCGGCCGAGGCAGCCGGAAGGGTACTTTCAAATAAAAGAAGAAATTTGAGAAAATATTCAGTAGTTTTTTTATAGCATTTTCAAAAAAAAAGAAGTTATTTGGCGGACCTGTTATCTTCCTAATGGTTATTTATTATAATGAAAAATATAACAAAAAATTACCAATTCGGCCCTATCGAGGTAACCGTCGGAGCGGAACTTTCTCCGCAACGCATCCTTCGTCGGAGATTTTATTTCGGTTCGAGGTAGCTGTCATCGGAAAAAAGAAAAACTTTCGCGCCAAGAACTTGTCGGAGGACTTCGGAGAAAATATTAAAAAAAGAGCGACTTGAATTACTTCATCGCATGCAAATAGCATGCGTTAAATTTCGTCGGAGAGAATTTCCGATCAGCTGATCGGAGAACTACCTCGAAGCAAAATGATAGGGCCGATTTTGTTTTGTTGAAAAAACAAAGTAAATCTTTCATGATGATTTTTAATTTTCATTTAAATCTTTCAACTCGTACTCAACCCTAAGTCAACTCAATCTGCTTATAACCACTAATTTTGACTGTTGTATTTGTACTTTGCAGATAAAAGTCACTACTTTTCCAACACATCCCGCAACTTTTAAAAATATAAATTGGGTATTGTTTTTGCTTTAAAAGGAGCGCACTACTCGATTATAAAATCGATTTGTGCGTTCTGAAATAGTTAAAAAAAATATGGAACTAAAATTTAAAATAGACACAAAAATGATATTAATTTCTACTTTGTTTAACCTTGGAAACAAAGTAGAAATTAATATTAGGTTAGGTTCCAACTTTCAACTGAATACTATTTGGACCATTTTATCACGCTAACGATAAAGTACCAATACCTCTGATTATAGAGAACGTCGTTCGCTCTGTCTGTCACTACATCGACGTCGATTTTGATGAAATTTAATAAAATTATTTCGTCATAATGATGTGTAAGAAATTCTGCACTCCAAAATCATGCTGCGATTCAAAATTACTTAATTTTATTTATTTCAAAGCATAAATGTCCCTAGTTTGAAACTGTTCATTTTGCCAGGTTGGGCTGTAATTAAGTGTAAAGTGGGATAATAAGGGATTTTTTATGTAGTTAGCTATAGAACGATTTGTAGTGCACGATGTGTAGGGCAAAAGAAAAACTTTTTATTTTAAATAAACAGTAGAATGTACCTACTCTATTAAATTAAATCAAAACTGTAAATCGAACAATATTTACATACAATTTTGCAAAAGTTTCCTGATTTCGTGTTTATTTAAAAATAAATGTAGCGTAAATTAAATAATAGTCTTTTTTTGTATAAAATTCCAATGAATTAGTTAATTCTTAAAAATTTAAAATTAAACAAAATTTGAACTTTTTTAAAAATTCCACTTATGTTTTTTTTTTTTTTGAAACGACATTCAACTTTGTTTTGTATGTTAAAACTGCTATACACAAAAACCACAATAGGTATTTGTATCCAGAGCTGTACACAAATTAATTTGCCACGCCCGAAGCAAAAATTAAGGTAAAACAATGTTTCAATAGGCTTTTCACAAATCAAGCATTATGTGTATTTGTTTGGACAAAAACTTTACCTCTGTCGAAATTTTAAAGCTGCTGCAGCGGCCATCAATATTATCAATCCACCTACACAACATGTTGATATCAACTGCACTTGATTTGTTGCACAAATATCCATTTCCATTTCTGGCAACTCCTTAAGGATATCCACATCACTGCACGTTATATATTTTTTCATATTCAAAATTAACAATTATGAAAAATAAAAACGATTTGACCTACATAAACTCAATTAAAAAATTTAAACATTTGAAAAAACATCGACGGAGTATTTAAATCACAGCACATAATTTAGAAAAAATACAAAAAATTATTAATGTTTTGAAAACACCCGACAAAAAAAACCGTACAACTCACTTTCAATACAGCAAGTGATTTTGAATTAAAATTCTGCTCTTGAGAGCCTGTGAAATACACGAACAACGATCAATGTTTTTGAAAATGTTTTTCAATGTTTCTTTTGAGAGAGAGAGAGAAATGATCAGTGGAAAAACCATTGAAGCGAGAACCGAAAAAAGATTTAATCGCACAATTTTGTAAAAATAAACAAAATTGTCGATTTGGACACATATCGCACTTTTGAAGAAAAAACAAAAAAATACCGCGAAACAAGAAATGTAGGTAAACATATAGATACATTTTTTTTTTAATTTCAAAAATTGTGCACCCACTAATTGTATGTAGGTATCTATCTATACATATTCCATCTGGTGCTTGTGCTTTCACCCGGTTCGACTCAATTTGCATTGATCACTGGACAGTGGCGTAGAGAGGGTTCGAATCATGGGGGGGGGGGGAAGAAATGACTTTTATTGAAATGCCAAATTATTTGAGGAATTTGCCGACTGTAGGTATAGATTTAGCTTTTATCGAGTGAAACTCAAAATAAGAGAAAAGAAAAAGGTTTTTTTTTTCCGAGTGGAATGACATTGATTTCGGCAAACAATTTTTCATGGTGTCATTGATTTCGGAGCCACTTCGTAAAATTTGACCTAACTAAACCCCACCTCGTCGCTACGCCCCTGTCTCTGGTTATATTTTTTTTAAACTTTATTGAAAAGAGAGAATAAACTAATGTTCAAATAGTTTAGAAATTGAGTTGAGCTCATTTTTGTTTTGTTTATTTTGTAAAATTTATAAAAAAAAAAAACAATAATTGTACACAATTATAGGGTGAAAATAATTTAATAAGCATTTTGGGAAAAGTCAGAGTAGTATCTCAAAAAAATATTGTAAAAAAGGGAAGCGGGAAGGGGATATGGCTTGTATGTAGTTTGTGCAATACAAATCACCTAACAGCCACGAAATCTCGCTATTACAATATCTTTTTCTAACCTCACAATTAAAAAGTACTGCTTTTTAAAATCTCGCAATTATATATAAATTTATTTCTAAATTTAATAATTACGCATTCACTTCCGGCACTTAAAGAACTCGCAATTATCAGCAGGATTCTCGCAAATTAAAATCTCATAATTTAAAATCTCGCAATACAAAAGAAAAATATGTTCGAAGGGTCGTAACCATTCCATTCAGAATACCGTTAGTAAAAATTTACTGTACTGGTATATATTTTTTTTTTTAATTTTGAAGTTATCATTTTTCGTTTGAGGGCGTTTTTCATTTTCATATAGTACGTACAAAATATATAGTTTTTTTTCTTAAACCATAAACAATGTTACAAATAAATCATAATTAAATAATTGGAAATATTCAAATCTTTCATATCTAAACGTTGCACCCTGTCAAAGATTAATAAAGTATTAGAAAATAAAATATCTATCTCTTTGTGTTTTTTTTTGTTTCTTCTGTTAAATAATTACTCTTCGACTTCATGTGACTTAGATATTCTAATTTTAGAAAATCAAAAAAAAAAAATGTGTGTTAGCTGGCCGCGCGCGCTGACTGGAGAACTTTCCTTAATAATGTAAGTTTTAGTATCGAAAGTTCAATTTAAAAATATTAGGAGGAGATATTTTTTCGATAAAAATAGATTTATTATTTTAAACGATTGTGAAATTTTTGAAGGTTAAATTTTGTATGAAATGCATTTTATGTGTTTTTTTTTGAATTATTGAGAACAATTATATTAATGATTTAAAAATAAAATGTCTTTTTTGTCTTGTTTTTTTTTTTAGCAATTTGATCATACATTTGTATATTATTTTCTTTTGTTTTCTTTTTATTAACCTTATGTGCTTATGATATTATTAGTATTTTTTTTTATTAAAATAAATTTGATGCTTTAACTTGGTGCTAATTTTTTTTTTAAATAGAGCTGACTTATACAAATACTTTTAGTGGTATTCCTTTTTTAACTTGCTTTTTTTACTAGCTTCTAAAGGGCAAGTTTTAGAATTGAAAAAATGGGCCCCGATATACTGTCTGTCGGTCTGTTATTGGTCTGTCTGTCGATCTGTCTGACGTTTTTTCTGTCGGCCTGTCTGTTGGTCTTTCTGTTGGTCTGTCTCTCGGTGTGTCTGTCTGTCTGTAATTCGACTTACTACCCAAACAATTTTCTTTAAACTTGGAACTTGAGGATCTTATGACTTAGTGTTCTATGACCTAACTGACATACAACCGAATATTCCTTTTCCTCAAAAACAACTTCAACTTCAATGAATTTTTTCTGAGGGTTTTTGTAAGTTACATATTTAAAACTTTTTGGTCAAAAAAAAAAAAAAAAAAAAATAAAAAAAACCGTGATCGGTGCCAGCCATAAAACAGAATTTTTGTTTTTCGTTTTCTCGTAAAATGTTGAATTGTGACCAGAATTTTTATGAAAGAGGTTCAAAATTTCAAAAGAAAAACATTAAAAAAAATGAATCTAATTTTTTGAAACGCTCGGTATTTTTAAAATAGGTGGATTATTTGTTTGATTTCTTAAGTGCATATTATAAAATAAGAAATTAATACCCATATTTTTTTAACATTTAAGATATTTCATATATACAATTTTATATATACAAAATTAATTTTTGAAAAAAGAACTCCAACTATTTTTTAGAAAAAAGGCTTAAGTTTTGACAAGCACAAGTGAATCGCAGTCTATTTTTTATCGTATAAAAACACAATTCCATTAAATGATGATGAATGATGAACCGATGATTAAAATTTGAATACAACTTCAATTAATATTATTATTGCATTATATAACACCTTAAATAAAATTAAACAAAACAACATCACGCATTTAAACGCCAACAACAACTCGTGTCCATATGACCAACTTACTAATTGATAGCAATATTATAAACCAGATCGCTTAACACAGCCACAACAAACTGTTAATTAGTTTTGGAATAAGCCGCTCGCCGCCATAAATATATATAAAAATAAATCAATGTTAGCAATAAGCATGGTACAAATTGAATTGTATATGTTGATGATGCAGTAAACAGGCTTTCCTTTGCCACACGTTTAAAATGAATGTCTACACGAAACTCACCTCTCACCATCAGTTTAGCTATATCGTTTCTATATACTCCGCACTCGTATGTAGGTTAGCTTAGGGTATAGATATACTGAGTTTGAATATTTCAAAAACACTTTCATGGCACTTGTCCAGATGCTTTAATTACCACCCCACCCCACCCACATATTATATTATAGCCTTCTATCCATATAAGTATAGACAGAAACAGAGAGACACAACAACAACACAGGATTTCTATTCAAGCTAAGGGATATATAAAATAAATTCTCCAGTAGTTCGTATCTCTGATCAAATAAACCTACATCCATGGGAACAAACTACTCATCATGGCTGTCATTAAGGCTTTTTTGGAAATTCTCACATTCTGCTCGTATATACGATACGTGATATAGTCGATTTTTGGCTAGCCAATATAAAATTGGATTTAAAGCCAACCAAACAACTTTGTTGAATTTTGGAAAAAACAGTTGATGGGATGGCTGCTGATGGTTTTTCGTTATCGCCGGCCGGACATGCAATGAACAACGTCAAAAAGAGGGAAGTCTAATTTATAGAACCACACAAATTGGAATCAAATGCTGTGATGATTTTAACATTTTATTGATAATAATTGTTTCAATTCTGATTTTGTCAGGATAATTGACATTGGTATGTAAATAAAATTTTATAAAGGCAAATTGAAATATTTGGTTTTATTAAACTTAACGAAAATAATTACATATATTACTTTTGCTTTAGAGTGGTCGTTTAAGGGTCGTTGTATAATTTAGAGAACGTAGATCATTTTATTATAAATCTTTAAGTTGCTTAGGTCAATATGCCTTGTTGTTGAATACTTAATTTATAATTTCAAAAAACTTTAATAGAAATTACCAAACAATCCAATTGCTAGTAAGTGACTATAGAAAAAATGTTCCACATACGCCACAATTACCCTTCATTACAGTAGCTTTTTTTTTTTGAGAAACTTGAAGTGTATGTTATTTTCACGAAATGTAATTTTTGACGAAGTAAAAGGTCATTCATTTTTCGGGTTTGAACGCGACCAGGAAACTTCTCAAGCAATAAAGCCATAATTAGTCATTTTGTGTGGCTTGTTACACCGTTCGTCGTGTTGGAGCCACATTTCGTCCAGATTATGATCTTTAATCGCTGGCCAAAAAAAATTGGTTATCATCGGTTATCGATAGATCGATAAATTCGGGTAATCAGAAAAACTTGCATCAGCAAAATTTTCGACTGAGCGTGAATAATACCTTAGGACATCAATATCACTTCCACTCTCATCAATTATCGCGTAATGAGCAAAAAGTGGCTACATTTGAATCACCACTTTTGTAGAAAGTTTAAATTATTTTAACGAATTGTTCGATTGTTCAGCGATTTGTTATCGTAAAAATGGCAAACATTCAACTAGTATCAGACGAAAACTGACCACATGAATGGCCCTGTAGAAATGATTCATTGATGCATTGAAAACATTTCAACTTATTTGTTCCTTGACAATTCTTATTTGAAATAATTTTTGAAAAGGTTTAATTTAAAAATTTTTCTGTAGCAAATATTTTTTTTTTTTCGATAATAATGATAATTTTTTTTAACATTTTTTGAAACATTTTTTTTATTAAAATCATTTTTTTGTAAAGAAAATTTAGTTTCGTAAAAAAACTTTTTTTTAAAAATATTTCATTTTGAATCAGTCAAACATAAATTGATTCAAATCAGAAGAAATGGTTTTGAGAAAATGAAAATTTTTCGGAGAACAATTTCCTCCAAATATAACCAGTATTTTAAAAATTCAAAAAAATTTTTAATTAAAATGAAAAAGAGGAATAATTGTTAAGTTATCAATTCAACATGCAGTTTTGAACAATTTTGGATTTTTATCTGTTTTTTTAGTCAGTGCCTGTTTTGAAAGGCAACGCTTGCAATTATAATTTTCTTTCGTCTATTTTCTTCTTGAAAATTTATTTTTTCTTTTAATTTATTTTTATTTTATTTCATCTTATTTTATTTTATTTTATTTTATTTTATTTTATTTTATTTTATTTTATTTTATTTTATTTTATTTTATTTTATTTTATTTTATTTTATTTTATTTTATTTTATTTTATTTTATTTTATTTTATTTTATTTTATTTTATTTTATTTTATTTTATTTTATTTTATTTTATTTTATTTTATTTTATTTTATTTTATTTTATTTTATTTTATTTTTATTCCTGTGCGGTATTATCTTTGTAAATTATCATCAGCCATGACACATCACAAATGTATGACCAGATCGTGCATAGATTATTAGAAATATTCCGAAAAACGAATCACCTTTGAGATAAATTATTATATATTTTCTGACGTCTTTCAACGCGTATTTGCATTTGTTTATATGTAATATAATTTGCACTGATATGTTGAAATTTGCTCTAAACTGCAACCCAACCTTATTTTATTTATAGTTTACATAGGAAGATACGTCAATTTTTGTATACTTATAACTGTTTTGCCAAATTATAATAGAAAATATTCACGCCAAAAATAACGATAAATATTATTCAGATTGTTTTAAAAGTTTTAACAAATTTCTTAGAATTTTAATTATAAAATTCTAATACAAACCTTGCCAATGCAAACTAGATCACATATCAATTAGCATCCTTTTTTTTAGCTACTATAGCTGATGAAAAATTTGTTATGCATTTTCCGACCTGAAAAAAGAGCTCAATCATTTGTATTCGGGTGTCGATAACAAGAAGATCTTCTTCTGCTTAAAAATATTGAACACAGTATTTTTTGGTTTTAATTTCTTGTAAATTCGTTTCTGACAGTGCCATATATATTTAGTTAGTTAAATGTTTTAAAATTGTGTTTAGGGGAGATAAGTTGCTCTTGAGATTGTGAAAATGAAATGAATCGAAATTAATTTATAAAAATTTTTCTTAACCAAGCAGTATTGAAATAAAAAATTTTAATACAATTTATTTTGTTTTAACTTTTAAGAAAAAAAAAATGGGGGGAGGAGTGGTATTTTTAATTGTTGTTCCCACATCAAATTTTGAACGAGAACTAGTGTATGGTGAGTTGATGTTGTTTTTAGTTAACTGAGTGTCCTACCGTCCTGTGTCCAAATATATATATATTTACATTTTTCCCACAATTTCCAATTGATCCTCCCACTGGCACAGTGTCAACAGCCCAATATTTAAAAAAAACCCTCCTTGCTTTGGTCTTGTGCCTTCGATAATGTCTTTTTGGTTTAAATATCCATCATCATCATCACATCTTAACTTACAACCAACACTTTTCTTGTCCGAAAATAACAAGAACAACAAATCAAATGTTAAAAGATAACAAAATCAAAGTTAAACTGTGACTGACATTAAAAATCAATAAAGTAAATGCCGAAGCCAATACAGAAAACAATCCATAAACAATGAGAAGAGTGTTGACAGATTGACATGATGACAGAATTTCAACTAGGGTCCTTGTTATGCAGATTTATGAACTTCAGGAAAAATGAAGAAAAAAGAGGCAAAAATATACACAACATGCACAGGCACACAAACATAAAATGTCATACATTGATGTTGATATTTTGTTAAAAAGAAAAAAAAAAACAAAAATTACAGCCAGGATTTCCTGTGACAAAGTCTGTTGAATTGCTTTTTGATTGAAACTTCTAACTTAGAGATAAAGGAGCTAAGAGGCTACATTCAACATTCTACTACGTAACGTACCTATATATGAAATGGATGTGTTTATATGATGGATTGTGTGTGAGAAAAGAATAAATGAGTCAACAGAAAAAGTCCTTTTTGCTGTGTGACAACAATTTACTGTGAAATGCTATTCATTTTTATTTGATGAATTTTGTGTGAGTTTTTTTGGTGAAGGCTGAGGTATAAAATGTATGTACATTGTACATAAGAGCTTTGGTGCGTAAGGATTTGGGATTTTTATAGTTTTGGAAGAATTTTGTATTCATGAAGATGAGAAAATATTGGAAGATGCAAAATAAATGGGATTTACAGCCAAGCCAAGAATAAAGAGAATTTCTTTGATCAGGAGATATTCCAGAAAAGTCAATTTTTTGAAAGAATAACTCGTTCATGTGGTTAATAAGCTATGAAGTATATTGTTTTCAGGAATTAGCTTGTTTTTCGTTTTGTTCAGTAATGGTTCAAGAGATATTGTAATTCATCGGTTAACTAAGCGACATATTTTTGGCCAAATTTTCTTAGCATAAAATATAAGATTTCTGTTTTGTGATTCAAATTGTTATTTTGCGTTTTTGGAGGTATTGTGATTTTTTAGCTTCAGGGGATGTATTCTTTTGAGTTCCAAGGCATTTTCTTGGAAGAAGGACTATGCACTGAAACCTTGATTTTCAGCTATGATGTATTCCAGCAAAAAATTAAATCTTAGTTGGGTAGTTAAAATTCAGAAGGTATTTTAATTTATTAGAGCGGATGATATCTTTCTGGTATTTTCTTAGCTTATATTTTTAGTAATTAAAATTTAAGGTTTAAGAGATATTTTTATTCAATGAGATTTTTTACGAGATATTTTTGGGTCAATTTTAAATTTCATTGAAACTAAGAAAAATACCTTCTTGGTAAGTATAGCAAATACAATTCATCCTGTAATATGTATAACGTTTATTGGATTCTTCTGAGTGCCAAGTATTTTTTTAGAAGCAGGTAATGAATGACCTGTATTGAAAACCAGAACTACCGAATATTTGATCGAAAAAAGTGATCTTGATTGGATGGCCTAAAAGGTTTTTTAATTTATAGGTTAATGGTACGAGATATTTTTTTAGCCTCAAGATAGTTTTCTATAGTCAAATCCTGGCTTAAGAGTTATTTGAGCAAAAATCCTTTTTAGCTGTGCTCAAGGAAGAGAGAGAGAGAGAGAGAAAGAGAGAGTGCTTTAAGTTCCGAAATATTCAGCAAAAAAGTACGAGTATGTGTTATTCAGAAGCTGTGGTTAATGAGCTATTGTAATTTACTACTTTGTGAGCCATTCTACTAGTCCCTGAGATAACTTATAAACATTATTTACATGGTTGACTTTTTCAAGATATATTGCAATCTTTTCGCCTTATGAGGTATTTTCATTGCTAAATTTTCAAATAATACTTTTGTAAACATGGCCTTCGATAATTTTACAAATCGATATTAAATGAACATTGTTTTCAAGGATTTATTCATTTCACGAGTATATTCGCGTCATAGATTTAAAAAAAAAAAAAAGATTGTAACATTTCCCTTCTAGGACGAAAAAGAAATATTTTTGGAGACATTCTAAAATTGAATTGGTAGGTAAGAGAACATCATCCTTTTTCTGTACAGTATTTTACCATTTTTTTTATTTTTGTTCTTTGATTTCGCATCTTATTTTTTTTTTTTTTTTAGGAGGAATGTGATTTTTTTGTTGTTGTTGATATTTTAACGGGTCACGAAATCTCATAAACAATTTCAAGGATTTTCGTTTAATGTCTCGAAGGGGTTTTCAATTTCCCTGGGGATTTCATCTGAGATCTGTAAGCTCCTGCTTATTTTATTTTCCACTTCTGCGTTGCCACGAAATGTAATCAGTTTTTTCTGTCGTCTTTTGTGGTTTCTCTTAATTTTCGTTAATCCCAAGTTCATGTGGCATCCGTTCTCTGAAATAAACCCAAAGTTGTCTTCGTTTTTTTTTTTGGGCGCTGCCGTCAGAGATAGGAATTATTATTTGTCTTCCAAAAAATCCCCAGCATGTTTTCTAAAAAAAAAAACCATCCTATCTTTACTTTATGCGAGTACTATACAAAGGTGTTATCGATTTACTTTTTGTCAAACTGTGTTTTCTGGTCTCTGTCGCTCTGGTCATGGCTTCTGTTAAATTAATTCATTAAGAATTTTGTCTTATGTTTTTTTTTTTTGTCTTTCGGTGCCCAGAAGGTTCTGATTTTATTAAAGATAAACGTAAATATATACACAAGTTGGTTTAACTATGTATGTATGTACCTTTGTATACTATATTTTCCTTTTCTTTTTTTATTTTAATAACAAATTTTTTTTCCAAAAATATCATCTATTGACCATTGGAGGTACATATAACGATACCCAGTACCTTGGAGGGTACGTAATTCGGTATAAGCTTGTGGTTGGAAAGGTCAGTTAATTCATTTTTTTTCTGCTTTGCTCCTCTCTGTTTGTCCCTTTGATATATAGATACCTTTTATCATGAAATTTAGCTTTGAATTTGTTGTTTTTGTGTGTTTAGTTGTAGGCGAATTCAATTTATGTAGGGCTAAAAATTTAAATTTTAAACACTTTTTTTTTGTTGGGGTTAAAGGTGTTCCTATACCCATACCTTTGCTGTCATGATGGACATATTGGTTTCGAAGAATTTAATAAAATCGAAAAAGATATTGTTTTGGTACAGTGGGGAGAATTTAATTAAAGCTAAAGTTTACTAGCGTCAGTATTTTTAAAAGAAACAAAAAACTTTTAGATTTGTTACAATATTTTGATATTTTTGTTAAAAAATTTTAGTTTTAACTAAATACAAATTATGTTAAAATAAATATTTATCGCTCACTATGGCGTATACGTAATTTATTGTCTACTAACTGTGTATTCTAGTTCACTTCAGTCAATCAGTCAATTTTTTGCTTAACTAGTTTGTTTTTTTAGTACATTAAGTTCAATATATTTTACCACTTAGAATATTGTGTTATTCAAGTTTTTTAAAGCATGTACTATATGAAAACCAAATAACTAGGGAAATAAACAAAATAAAACATTTCGTTTACTCGTGAAAAAAAGAATCACTCGAAGAGAAAAAAAACTCAACCATACAATTTGTAGGCAATTTTATATATTTTCAGTTGTACTCGAATATAATTTACTAACAATTTATATTTTCAAGCTGTAAGCCAAAAAGTGAAAAAAATTATTAAAAAAAAAAACAGTTTGCTTTTGTACATATTGCGTCACGAAGAAATAGCGACAGAGTTATGAAAAAAAAGTCACGAAAGGCAAAGTTGAACGAAGTTGGCATTTTGAAAGCCAAACTGTTTCTTGTAGTTCAATAGTTCTCTATAGTTCTCACTTGTTCGCAAAAGAATAAGAACTACTGAATCATAGTGCATTTGTGAGCTATTGAATGACATATATTTAGTTTTAAAAAAAGGCGATTTACATTTCTCTGACCAAAGTTTCATCCATTTACCGATTATGTCAAAAATTTATCATCATCATCATCATCGGCTCGACAACCGGGGTCCGGTCCTGGCCTCCTTCAACAAGTCTCTCCACCTATCCCGGTCTTGAGCCGACGCCATCCAGTTGCGCATCCCAAGGCTTCGGGCGTCCTGGTCTACGCCATCTCTCCAGCGCAAGCATGGTCTACCACGCTGCCGTCTACCATAGAATGTACCACAAAGGACTTTCCGAGCCGGTTCCTCTTCACTCATGCGAGCTAGGTGCCCTGCCCACCGGAGTCTACCGAGCTTAATTTTTGTCACTATGTCTGCTTCAAGGTAGATTGCGTACAATTTATGATTGTATCGTCTCCGGAATCGTCCTTCCTCACATACGGGGCCAACAATTCTACTTAAGACTCTTCTCTCGAACGCGGCTAAGAGGTCGGAGTGTCTTTGGCTCAGCACCCAAGTCTCGGATCCATACTTTAGTACTGCCAGGACCATGGTCCTGTACAGCATCAGTTTTGAAGTTAGGGTGAGATTTCTGGATTTGAAGAGCTTTGACAGACTATAGTAGGCTTTGTTGGAAACAAAATTATGGACTATGTTAAAAAAGAGCCAGTTTCTCGACATTTTCGACAAATTTTTTCACATTTAAATTTTCGCAAATTTTTATTCCCGCGGTTCAAAAAATGTTCACTTGTTTGTTCCCTGACAGTTTTTATTGACCAAATACATTTTTCGGCATTTTTATAAACCATTTTTTTGACGATGTTTTTTTGAACCAATTTTTTTTCAAAAAATATTTTGTTCGGTTTTTTTAACAAAACTTATTTTGACAAAAGAATTTTTAGAGAGAAAAATTTGTGTTGACTAAATTTTAGTTTTAATGCATTTTCTAAATTCTTATTTTGTCATTTTGCATATTGAATTTTTCTAATAATGTTTCTTAAAAATACAATAATTTGAAAATTTTTTTTTTAACCCGCAAACTTATAAGCAATTGGTAACTCTCACTACTCTTTGTCGGCTTTTTCATGGAATTGCCCTGATGTTTATTAAAACTAACAAACATTTTCTTTGATGCACTGTATACACCCCACTACCTACATACATCATCTGAAAAGATATGTATAGTGTAAGAAAAGGCGACAAGCTATTATGTAAATTTAATATAAAAAAGGTTTATTGGATTTTGGTTAAAGAAACAGTTTTTTTTTTTATTTTTATTTGTAACTCTTTTTTAAAATATCATATAACCTCTTCTATATGTCTATTGTTCATGTCTTTTATGTTTACAAAATCATTGTTAGTTTCTAAAGGATTTTCTTTAAATAAAGTTTATAATTCTCTTGTCTATGAATTTATGACCATATTAAGGTTTTTTTTTTTTGTGGTATAAATGTAATCGATTTAGGTTTTAATTTTTTTCTTCTGTTACATGTATCCTTTCCTTTTCTATTTTGACCCTTGGATATAAGAAGTATCTGTATTGTGTAAGACTAATGTGTTTGCTTTGAGCTATATTTAGTTTTTTCGTTTTGAGTACCATAGCAAAGAGCTTATTATTTGTGTTGACCCAATTGATTATTTTTGGACATATTTGGGTTTTTTTATTTTGTCAAAAAGTTGGTATGGATTTTTAATTTAAATAAGGTCTGTTCCTTTTTTGTGAAAAAAAAAAATAGTTTTCGAAAGAAAAGAGCACTTCAGGAGTGGCAGAAAAATCGTTAACTGAAATCCCAGAAAGCAATTTTTATTTTGTTAAAAAATTGGATTAAGGTTTTTGTCATTAGTTGGGAAATTGACAAAGCCAACCAAATTTAAAACTCAATTTTTGACAAATCCTTTATAAGCACCCATCGAGCAAGTAGAGTGCATCCTCGTGACTTAATGTATACAGTATGATCCACACGCAGTCATTTGTGTGTCATTTAATTTGGCAATCGATTGACCCAAATGTCTCATTCGTTTTACACTGCTGCAAAAAAATTAATGGATCAAAAATAATTTCTAAATTTTTAGATGATTTTTAAGAGATCGTAAACTTGAAGAAAAATGGCCGCACTAAAAATTAAAAAAGAGGAAAATTGTAGCTCTTCAAAAGTTTTTTTGTCAGCGATTTTCGAGTAATCCTTGGAAAACATTTTCAAATCTTGATATCTTGGCTTCCGAAGTTTCAGAAGATTGTAATGATGTCTTCTTAAAAAAAAATGTATGGAATTTGAAAACACATGTTCTTTGATCCACAAAAAGAATGTTAAAATTTGTAGACCTCCCTCCGGATGTATTAACAACGTCATATCTTCAACAAGCTCTGGGTGGAAGAAAGCATCATCGGTCATTGAACTATCAGCGATCTTGCACGAACTATGGAGGCATATCCCTGAACTCTGGATCCCGTAAAAACTGATCCAGTTGTGTCGTGTGACATAAGAAAATACACGGCGCAATTTCCAATTAGGAAACAGCTCTTCCGAGCTTCTGAACAGGGCTTCGGCAAGGAGATGCGCTATCTTGTGACTTCTTTAACCTCATTCTATCTGGAGCAGATAGTGCGTAGATCAGGTACCTGCAATCAACAAATAAAAATGTATTCGTCCACAGTAGCATTTTCGAAGTAGGGGTTCATTATACCTCGAATACATTTCAATTCAATTAGATTTGGTGAAACACATGGATTCGAAACCCGAGTACGACGAAGTACATGCCGGTTCTGTCGTGCGGTACTGAGTGGTGGACGATAAGCAGAAAGGGAGAGCTAGTCTCTTTTGAAAGAAAAATTCTTCGACTTATATTTGTTCCTGTGTGCGATTAGAACGAATGGGGGAGAAGATATAATAAAGATTTAGATGTAGTCCAGAAAGTTGGCCACATTGGCTTGTCCAAATCAAGTGAATGAACATTAATGCTCCAGTCAATGAATCTAAGCCCCCAGGTTCGAGACGAAAAAGGAGACCTAACTCCGGTTTCAAGACCAAACCGTTTGGGATTGCAGAGCGCTTGGCTTGGATGATTAGAAGCAGCGTGCTCGTGAACATAGAGGATAGAAGGCCATCGTGTCCCTTCATGGGTCGGGAGCCTGATAAGTAAGCAAGTGAGATAAACCAAAAAAAATTAGAAAATGTTGAAAATTTGTTTGTCGATGGTTTTTCTAGAACTACTCGGAAATTGATTTTTCTTCAAAAATTTTGAATTTTTCTATCCCTTAATTTTTTCCACCAGTTTATTTCAGTTATAATTTTCTATTTTTAAAAATATTCTGATTTCTTTAAAAATTTTTGTTTTCATTTCATGTGCTGCAATACATAAAACACCAACAAAAAACCATTAAAACCATAAAACCAAAGGCAAGCAATTAAATACTAATCAAGAGGTTATCCTCCCATCAATACCGACATTGACCACTGCTGCTGGTGCCGGAAATGGAACCAGCAGACTCCCACCGAATGCAGATACATCCGGCAACAATTTAAACATCAATCTTCCCGACAGTAATGCTGTGCTTCGTCTTGAGGTCGAACTACGTGATAAGAATGCAGCAAAGCATCGTCGTGGAGGACGTGGTGGTGGGCGTGGTGGAGGTGGTGCTGGTGGTCAGACTAGAGGCAAACTAAATTCAAATGAAGACAAGGGGAACCTTATGGTGCCAATGGAGAAGGTAGGTGAAGCTTTTTATCATTTCCTGCACGATTTTGAATTCAAGTGCGATAATGTGTAGTTATACATTAAAAGTTAGAGTATGCGGCAATCCTTTTATAGGTTTTTTTTTTGTTTTTTAGTATCGTGTTTTTTTTTTAAATACCCATTCCTGTAGTGGAGAACATGTAGTAGTGTAGTGAGACTTGACAATGATTGAGCGAATGAAATGCACGATTCGTTGGTGCACGTACTTGATGCTCTTGCGGGTGTTGAAAGATTCCTATATACTTTTCGTTCATAGGCCCCATAAGAAGTTTAAATGAAGCGAGCAATGTATTTTGGCGAGGGATTAAATAGCAATCAGTTTTTACGAATGGGATTAAGAGAACCAATTGAATATCATAATAAAAGTCAATCACGCAATCTTCGTGCGATGGGGTGGGATTAGATTGGATTTATCTTATATCTGGGAGTCTTTTGCAAGTTTTTAAATTTGTGAAAGTTTTTAGAAAAAGAAAATTTTTGAATGTGGATAAAATTAGATTCATATTCCGCTACTTAGGTTCAAAGGGTGTTTTTTTTGTTGCAATATTAAACTGTAATTTTTCGGTTAAAGTATATTCGCTGGGTTGACTTCAGGATACGGCGACAAGCCGATTTTGGATTGTTCCATGTGTGAGGTCAACTAAATGCAGGTGTCGCTGCATTTGTTTCATTCAGCAGTTTTTACACCTGCCTTTCTTCCGCTATAGTTTTGGAATGTCATGCGGTATTGCCTTTTAGTTCAAAAGGGTTGTCAGGGAATTTTCTTCTTAGATGACAGTACCAAGTAAGCTGCTCTTGCTGTATTTTCGCTTGCTTCTTATTCGATCACGCTTTGTTACATCTGCTGTCAGGTGAGGCATCTTCATTTCAGCTGCTGTCAATAAACTCCCAGTATTCTAGCACATTGTCCAACATCTTAGACCATATGTTAGCGCTGGAACTACATATGCGTGTAGAGCTTTAATTTCAGCTTAGGGGGTATTTTTCAATCACAGAAGATGGCGGAGTTTTCCCGCCACTTCATCCACCCTTCGCTTGCGCGATCTTTCGCTGTTGATCATAGATCCATGATATTTAATATTTTCCCACTTGAGGAGCACTCTTCCATTCAAATAGATGTCTGGATTAGGCCCGTGTGGATCAGCATAGTATTCAGACTTCTTTACCCTAATGCAATGCTGTATTCATTTCACTTCCACCGATACATCAAGTGCTTGTTGCAAGGATGTGCTTCTTTCTTGCAGTGTCTGTATACAACTCCGAGGCGTGGCAAGTTAATCCGTCGGATTGTAGATTTTAGGAAAACGAAAAAAAACCCCAAAATTAAATGGCGTGCATTTGGATCAACATCTTGGAATATGCATATGTTCGTAGTATTCTTTGATACCTTGATGAACCTATCTATCGCATTTAAGTGGTGATATTTATTCAAAGCATATTCTGAAATTACATCCAACAGCAACAGATGCTTTATAAATGAAGAATTCCATTTTATATACAAGTTCAAGAATTTGCTTTCCAGTATCAGTTAATGATAAATATTCATATCTTCTTGTTTAACATAAAAAAAATCCTACCCAAAAGCAAAAAACGTAACTGTACAAAATTTTAATGTCTATTTTGAATCCAGTATGCGGCTAAATAACCACGAAGTAGTGGGTGCAGTTGAACAATGTTACCCATAGAAAAACTGAACCACATAAACTGTGTCTTCCTGTGCCTTATGTAATCTAGATAAATAGCTTTCCACGCAATTAATTATACCTTTCGTTTATCTTTACTTGATATTCTCACAAACATTGCTGCCAGTGTTGCCGTGATTTCAATAAATAATATGATTTTATGTAGGCACGCTTTAAAAGAAGAAATTTTCGAAATTTCGTATTTTATTGAATTTTCTGTGAACAACAACTTATAGGGCCCATATACTACGCAAACACGTTTGTTCAAACGTGTGTTTGAGCAAGCATATCTTCGCCACACACAACACAAACATGTTTGAGAGATACCTATTAGTTGCGTGACGTTTTTCATCTCAATCAGACCTACCTACGGAGCAATGAGCAAGAAGGCGTTTTAAGCACCCGATTACAGTAAACATTACTTTTAACGCACCACAACACCGGTAAACTTTTATACAATTCCGTCCAAAACTTTTTTTTGTCTTGTTGATTCATCGTCACTTCAAGAGAGTTGACATTTGTTTGAGCGAAATTCAACACACATGGGCACGGAAAATTCAAAATTTTTTAAATTTCTTCAAACCGTTTTTGCAAACATGCAGCATCGATACACACAACTCAAACAGTTTGTACAAACATTTTTACAACAACAAAATTCATTTGTTTGCTCAAACGGTTTGCGTAGTGCATGGGCCCTATAAAAGGTGCTACCACTAATTGTTTTTACGAATTAATTTTTATTAATTCGTTTATATTTTATTTGGCCGGAGTTATAGCTATTTCATGTTTGCCAGACAATCAGACTCCTGGTAGTGCTGATATCGAATCCACGTGCATCAGATTTTGCTCAGTCTTTAGAAGTCGTGTGCACTACGCACTCCACATTTCGTAATTTGTTTTAAATAAATTCCGTCACTTAAATTTTTCCACTGACATGAAAAAAAATTCTTGTCACTATAGCAAAGGAAAAGTGAAATTTTCCACTAGATTCAGTGACTAAGTAACCAAAACGGCAACATTCATTTTCATCCGTTACCATAAACTATTCTAACTCTTCTCTATCCTTCGTTTATTTTTTGTTTTCTTTTTTTTTGTAAATCATAGGTTCTGGAAGAATTACTAACAAAACTTGAAATCGAACATGTGACATGGTCAACTGGCAAAAAGGGATACTACTACCATGTTGTATTTCCGCTTCAATCTGGTGAACCGTGTGAAACGACATTACATTGTCTGACGGAACTAGGCATTGGCACGAAATTGAATTCCAGCGTAAGGTAATTTCTGATATGTCCTTTATGTGGTGCACTTCCAATACCATTCATCGTCATTGTTCCTCCTCATTCCTTGTGTCGTCTCTGTGTCATTCATGATCTATTGATTATCCGCCAGAACCGACAATTTGCATACAAAGAGTCTGTACGTCAGCTATGTTGAGTATTTTTTAGCATGAGTTGAGTATATACCTTTGAAGCACTTTGTAAATGGAATGAACCAGCTTGTTAGAGAGGTGGGTACGGTGTTACAATAGATAACAAAAATGTTTATATATATCCAGGTATTTGAATAAAACTGTACAACAAGAGATGAGCTTATGATACAACGAAATGGCTCTTGTTGCACTATGGCTCAAAACACCACTCGAAACAACATCACGAAAAGAAAACAAAAAAAAAAAAAATACATCAAGTTAACACATCCAATCCCTTCATTTTACATAGAGCTATCACACACAAATTGAAATACATAAAAACGGTTTTACTATGCGCAAGGATATCATATGTACAAAGTCTTATAGGTAACTTTTTTTCTATATTTTATTATTTATTTATTTTTTTACTTTTCGGTTCTGACACACTTCTGGGGGTTTGGCATTATCCCAATGGCAGCGTTTTACCCTGCAGTGTTAGCTATGATGCTATATCGAATCCTGCATCCAACAATGAAGAATACAGGTGAGAGTAGAGTCGCTTTTATTTTCTTGCATCTTTTACGCTTCCTCTAACATAGAGGGTGTTTTAAATTTAAATCAAGAATTACCATTTTTTTCATAAACTAACTTTGGGCATGGGAACTATTGTGATCCAAATCGCTGGAGAGTATTCCTGTAAAAATAAATACATACGAATAGTGGGCTTGGCAGTGGGCAGATTTTATTAAAACTATTTTCTTAATATAAGCATTTCTCCCCCTAATTGTTTTATTGTAGCATGTACAACAGATTATAACGAATCCCAAAAATCTCATTGAAATCGTTATAGAAGAGTGGGCAAAGAGTTGGAGGTTGAAAATACTGGTTTCAAGTTCAGTTGTCAAACAATTAAACCTAATCTGGAATGAACCCGATCACACGACCTCTGTAGCTCAATGCGTAGTGCAGATGGCTCTGATGTTGCTTGGTCTAGGTTCAAGTCCTAGCTGCTCAAAAAGTGTTTTTTTTTTCAATAAAAATTAAACAATTAAAGGCAAATTCTATAAAACGTTTGTAGCTCACCCAAGTGTTGTTGTGTCATTTAAAGTTAGTTCTTTCATTACACCAGAGCCAGCTTTTTTTTTGTTAATTTTTGAACACCCTGTAATTCGTACTCTTAATGCATTCTTTCTTTCATTTAAGGTATAGGGTTAGTCAAAAGCTCTTGAGAATGCTGAACAATTTTTATTTTGGCGAATAAATAGTTAATTTTTCTGTTGAGAGAGCACACACAAAAAGAGTTAACTCAAGAATGTTTGACTAAGGGGACTTTTCAAGGAGTCAAGCTATTGTTGGCATCAGGTATATATTTTTCTGTTTAGTTGTTGTCGTTCGTGGCTTTTAATATCAAAGCACTTTATACCCTATTTTAATTGTTTTGCAATTGTCAAAATATTAAATCAACAAAATATTCATTTAAAGAAAAATAATTAACTTCTTTGAAGAATTAAAGGAGCTTGTATTTTTTTTTTAATATTTGCTCAAAAGACCATGACACAATTTGAGTGACAAGTAGGAAAAAAACAGCAAGTCTGTTTTGTACATTTGTTCTGTTGAATATAATCAAAAAAAAAAAAAAAATTGAAAACTAAATTATGAGAGAGTGACCTGTAGTTATGATAGAAATGTTAAGTAGCAAGATTGCACTTTACAGAGTAAGGACAAACTTCTTCCAGCGCTTTGAAAAATTTAATTTATTTTTTGAAAAATATTTTATCTGTTATAAGCTTATGACGTATTTTGTGTAAGGATTTCAATTGCGATGCGATGCAAGCTACTGCCGAGTCTAAAAATTCAGTGTAGAATCGTTTCAATTATCTTATGGGGTTTTTCATTGGTAAATAAAGATTTCTTAATAAAAATTAATTTTTTTCATGACGAACAGAACACAATTTGATTTTTTTTTGTCACTGTGTTATTTCTTGTCGGTGAAAATACTGTTGGTGTAGCTGTCAAATCTGCATTCAAATTTGTTTTTATTTGAAAAGTGTTTAACGCCAATTTAAAGCAGAGTAAAAAATAAAAATAAAAATGACTGAACAAATAAATTTAGACTTTTCAGAGTAATTATTTATTACATCCTTGACGAAATCTTTTACGCCGTGCCTTTTTTTCCTTGCTAAATGGAAGTCTCATCATTTCAAAAAAATGGAATAAACAAATCACGAACCACTTTAATCAAACTGACGGTTACAAATTGTTTTAGTGTTAGCGCATGGAGGCGGAGGGGTAAATCTCTCGAAAAATTTAGATCTGCTCAATGAAACCCTATAGTTGTCAAGATCAGCTTTTCGACAGATTTAAATCAAAAAATAATTGATTATTTTTACCAGTGAAAAACCCCATTAATGTTTTCAAAACAGTTCTGAACTGTGTATTTTTTGTCATTTTTCATTTGAAAAAATCAATTTCCAAACTAAGAAAGTAAGTTATTTACTAATTAATTTTTTAATTCTTAACATTTTTTTAACAAAGTTTAATTGTTTTTCAAAAACATTAAATTAAAGCTATTTTTGTCTAACTATTAATGAATTCTATGAAAATAATTTTGGTATAACGATTCATAAGCTTTTATTATAGGTTGACAAGAGAATTAACCCAAAGGCTTTTCTCTCTAATTTATTTTAAATTGGTTTTATATTTGCAATTTATTTAAAAAAAGAATGTGGGGATTTTCAAATTCTAAGAGTTTAGCAAAAATCACAATTCACGATTGTACATTGTTATTGTCTATTAATAACCATAAATGTGAATTCAATATCAAGATTAGTTCATTTAAATTGAAAAAGCGTTGCTTTTTGGGAAATAAAACAAACAGAAAGGTAGAGTTAATTTAATTAAGCCCTTTTAATTTTTATTTGAGTTCCCTGAAAAAATCAAATTTGAACTATTGAAAGGATTCTAAGTTTTTTTTTTGTTTTTAATACGTTATCTATAATGCCTTTTGCAAATATTACGTTAGATTATTTTTAGTTAAGTTTGCTAAATTGTTCTGTCCATTGTCGAACCCTCTATAAAAATAAAAAACAAACACTTGGAAAAAATAAATGAAACTTGATGTCAAAGTAATAAACTAGAAAATAAAATATTTTTGTTTTGGCTGACGGCCATACATATACAATTATATATAGCATCGGCCATACATATACAATTATATATCGATAAGATTTTCTCCATTTTTTAATAAGACACTCTTCTTGGATAAAACCATATATAATTCTTGATGTTTTTTTTACTATTTTATGTAATGGGAAAAACCCAAGGCAACATTTATTCCCGATACCAATAAATTCGGAAGGAATCTTGTGTCATTTACGTCCTATATTATAAATAAAAAAATTAGCACTGATCGTATGACTGGCTATTGTAAAATGACAATTTTTTGATGCATTCTTTTGCTGGCGATTTTTTTCTTGAGAACGAATATTTTTCTCGACAAAACTTCTTTCAAAATTGGTTAAAAAAATTCGAAAAAATAGCCTAAAATAATAGCCAAAAAATGCAGTCAGTAAATTTTATTTTCCCTAGCTAAATTTTTTTGACAATTTTTTTTTCAGGACACTTTTGTTTTTGGCTATTCTTTGTCGTAAAAAATACGACAGTTTTTTTTGACACCTTTTTTTAAACAGTTTTTATTTTTTGATAAAATTTTATTTTTTGACCAAATTTTGTTTAGTATTAGAAAAAATACTTTTAATCCAAAAATTTAGGTTATCACACTTTTCATCAGATAGCAGAATTTAAGCAAAAATAGTTCCAGCTGTTTGTTGACAAAGTGATTGTATTTTCAAAATAAAATTAAAATTATCTAATAAATAAGTTCAAAATTCAAGTCAGCCATGTTTTCTTTTTTTTTTAATTTACCTCCTTTCTTATTTCAGCCCAAACGAAGACAATGAAGACTTTTCAAAGTGGAATAATTTTGTTGATTCAATAAAATCTAAATTAACCGTAAAGCAAGTTGTTGATGGTGTACGTGCAGGAGGTTGTTTAACATTTGACTACCTTCTATTAATTGTTACAGCCGAGTAAGTATCTATATTTTCATAAAAACACAAACTTTTCTACCAAAAACAATATTATCCTGACGTAGACTAATTTAATGCATAGTACATAAACCCTTCAAAAAAAAAAAAAAAAAAAAAATAAATAAAACCGAAAACTTTTTCATTGCAGCTCGTTGGCAGCTCTTGGTCTTATAGAAAATAATGCTTCAAATATTGTTGCTGCTATGTTAGTTTCACCACTAATGGGACCGGTTATGTCGATAACTTTCGGAACTATTATATCAGATAGAGAATTGATAGTAAGTAAAATTTTGCAAAGTATGTATAATAAATTGGCTTCGAGAAACTTTCAGTTAACTATGAAACTCAGACTATAGGTTAGGTTAGGTTAGGTAGGATGTATGATTGAGATGATAGAGAAGAGACGTGTCATTGAACTTGTTGTAGGTATACTTTTATAAAAACATAATTGAAATTCGCAATTTTCGTGCACATAAATGTTTTCTGCAGTCTGACATTGAAGTTTCTTTGAAGATTTATGAACTTTATTGATTAGAAGGAAAGTTTTTGGAGATTGGAGGTGGAATAAGGATTTTTTTAATGTAGGTATTTAACTAGAGTCTGAAAGTGATTGTTGGATGGTGGTTATGAAAAATGTACATAAATGATTTTTAGCGTCTCTTAAAAGAGCGGTATCACACGGAAAAATACATAAAAAAACACACAGTAAAATACATATGAGAAAATGAGAAAAAAATGTCAGTCAAGAAAAAGAAGCTTTCCAATAAAATATCACATGAGAAAAATTTCACGTGATAAAATACATTCGTGGATATATCAGGCGCTCAAAATAATGCAAGAAAAATGCAATCTAGAAAACTAAATTACGAAAACAATAAAATACTTTACAGCAAATATTAATATATACATACATAGTATTTAAAAAGAAAATCACACAAAAAAAAAATATCACATGAAAAAAGTTAAATATGAAAATAATACAACACGAAAAAACATCCGACGAGAAAAATATCACATAACCAAAAAATATGGTAGGAGAAAAAAAAATCATACATGAAAAATATCACACGAAAAAAAACAAGACTTATTAAAAATATCGAACCAGAAAAAAATCTCGAATGGGAGACAGAGATACATATTTCCAGAGGAAAAAACAATAGCAAGAAAATATCAATTGAAAACATCACACAAAAAATTACTACACAAGGAAAAAATGCAAAAATATAAGAAAATAAAAAGATCAACTGGACATCATCAAAATGTCAGAGAAGTTAATATAATATGTGAAGTAAACATAGCATTGGAAAAATATTATACAGGTGATAAATAAAAAAAATACTTACAAATAACAAAGGAAAATGTTATGCTAGCAAAATATGGCATGCGTAAAATTGCCCACCAGAAAAATATCACATGATAAGAATTATACCACGAGAAAAACATCATCTAAGAAAAATTTTACATAAATATCGATAAAAATATATTTGAAGAAAATATCACACGAGAAAAAATAACGCAAGCAAATATCACATGTGAGAAAATTCACACGGGAAAAGTATCATATCATTCATATCACAAAGGTATCACACGTGATAAATACCATTTAATATATTTTTTTGATTTTTTTTAATCAACTAAAAATTCAAACAAAATTTTTAAATGTAAAAAGTCTTTCAATTCCATTTTTATCTCAGTTCTTTAAATTCTTTATGCATTTTCTGTTTTCTTTGCCTGAATTAAATTATATTTCTATGGCGGCATACCTATCTTTGCCACTACAACGGTCTCTTTTTGTGGGAAAAAGTAATTAAATTTCTCAGTATTATTTTTGTTTGTTCTCATAACACATTGAGGGCTTTAAAAAGAAGAGAGAAGTTGTTGTAACACATCACATAAAACTCAATTTTTTTCTTCTCTACCAAACCGTTAAGCTCTGCGGCATTCTTACCTTTCATATATTATAATGTCTCGATCTTCCCAAAAACCAAATTACTGAAACCCACCACCCTAAACAATATTTGTGCTAGTTTCAGGTTATGAATGATGCGCTTGGAATATCTTCTTAGGCCTTCGTATTCAATTTCACCATGATCATCATCATCATCATCACCATCATCATCGTGAAGATAATACTAGGGAATTAAAGCAGAATGCCAGTTCTCTCCCTCCCACCCCATTTATAAAGCCCCATAGTATCATCGTGAAGGCAAAGTGTATGCAGGGCAGGTTGCTAGTTGCATTATGACCACAGGTATACCAAATACCACACAGAAGATGCATTTTCCCACACTTTTCACACAACACAAAATTAATTGAGGTAATATGTGCCATAAGACAACTGTGTTCCATGATGGGGCTAGTAGCTTAAAAGGAAGGGTGGCTGGCAGTTTAGTTGTCAGATGGTAGTTCAAGAAGTCATTACTTTACCGCTTATCCTTTAGAATTTCATTTGCAGGGTTGCACACTAACTGTACTACGAACACGAGTATGTTGATGTTCTGGTAGAGTGTCATCATTTTCTCATGGCGGCGGCGGCGGTATTAAGCTTTGTGTTTGTTTTTTAGTTTAGAACTGATTTTAATTTACTAACCATAACCAAAGAAGAATGAAAGAGGGAGAGAGAGAAAGAGACCGAAGGGAATGATAAATGAGAATGTCCTGTCTTGAGCTACTTAACGGATGTTAGCTGTTGAAAAATATGATGGTGTTAATCACATGCAAACCACCGTGTAGAATTAAGAGTATCTGCGTACTTATATAGTATTTAAAAAAAGGAGGTTTCCAGAGGAAACGAAAGGTGATACGTTGAGTAAATTTTATGAGCTACGTACGTGCATAATGCCATTACAGTCAACTCCACTTAACTGCAACGGATTTGTGTTTGTCGAAACGTCTAGCACTTACAACTCTTGCATTAAGCTAACGTAATTTCAAATAAACTAACAGCTAAGCAAAAGGCCCGTCAGCTCACCATCAAAAATATTTCAAATAATCGGTACCGACTATAAAAAAAAAAGAGGCTGGGTGCGACCCACACTGATAACTTCCCATTTGTGATCTTGAAAACTTTATATTTAGTTTTTTTTTCAATTAACCAAATTTTCTGCGAAACAAACTTTAGCTGTTAAATTCAAACAATCAATATTTTAAGATTGAAAAGCATTTTAATTATTTAAAGAAATTTACGAAATGCACATATATTGTAGAGATTGTTGATGTATAAGTTGTTTCCACTTGACCCAGGAGGTAAACTTCCACGCTTTTTTTTAACGAATGTGGATCTTAGTTCTGTTTAAATTTTTGTTTAAAATGTCAGTTAGGTATATGTCAAAAATATATACCCGCTGTAAAAATTTTATTATGGATAAAATTAAATACCTAATGGCAAAGTCAATATCATTGCTCGTTCTCAAGATATTCGAGTCAAAAAACCAATTTTATCACTTTTTAGTTTTTTTTTATATTTTTTGTCAAAAACTGTCTATTAGATATTTGTCAAAATTTAATCTTTTATAAAAAATTGTACTATGTATAAAATAAAATATTTTAGAAGACACAATCGTTGGTCGTTCTCACGATATTCGAGCTGAAATACAATTGCAACTACTTTTCTTTAGAAATTTTAACAGTTTTTGATTTTTTGTTAAAAAACTGCAAATTCAATATTTGTCAAAATTTTATCAGTTGCTAACAATTATGTTATGTAGAAAATAAAACAAACAAGAAGTCAATATAGTTACCCGTTTTTGAGAAATTTGATTCGAAAGACAATTTATACCAATTTTTGGTAGAATTTTTTGTAGTTTTTAATTTTTTGTAAAAAAACTGTCCATTGAATTTTTTTGAAATTTTCACCAATAGTCAAAAACAACATTTTTCGTAAAATAAAATTATTTTAAAGTTAATATCGTTTTTCCATCTAAGGATATTCGAGTTATAAAATTTTTTTTTTTAGTTTTTTTGATTTTAAAAAATAACGGCATATTGATTTTTTTCCAAATTCATATCAAATTTGTATGACGTCATAATGTGTGGAATAAAATTTATCTCAAGTCAATAGCATTATTTGTTCGTGAGATATTTGAGCCCAACCAAAATTTTCACTTCTTTTTTAAACTGCTATAGTAAAAAAACAACTGATTGAATATTAATAAACGCCCTTTCAGCTTCTTTCGAAGTTATTATCTGTAAAATAAAATTTATTTCAAGTCGATATCTCTACTCGTTCTTGAGATATCGACGACGAAAAATGGTACCAGAACGTACGGACGCGACGTACGAACGTACATACGTACACACGCACACACAGACATCTCTCTAAAAATGATTGATATATGCTCTAGGGACCTTGAAACGTCAAGAAATGTCAAAAATTTCAATTTGATAAATCGGACCGATTACAATAACTCAATATCGGAAGTTAATAAGATTTTACGATGTAGGAAAGTGCTCTAAGTGCTCTATAACTTTGCTGATTTATCACTGAGTCAGTCATACTGCATGCTAAAGCAAGATAGCATTAAGAGGACAAACTACAGGTAGAATAACAGTAACCACCTGAATAGCGACAAAATTAATTTAGCCTAAGCATAGTGCCAGACGCTCCAATCAACTGATCTCCCTGAGTAGATGGCATACTAGCTACGTTATACATAGATGTCCTAACTGGACACTGCTTAATAGGTAGACATGCACTTCGACTTGGAGCCCCTGCAAATGATTTTTGTAGGAGTTGCAGGAAGAAGAGACAGTCTCTCATCTTCTAAGCACCTGTCCTGCACTATCAGAAAGATGAATACTCCACCTTGGAGACTCCTACTTCAATGATCCCAGTGATCTAGCAAACTCCGACATCACTTGTCTCTTACGATTCATTCTTCCTAACTAGTCATACTAGCAAGAGGCAGCAGTTCATGGAAAAACCATTTCTTTTTGGACCTTCGGCATGACAGTCCTACGTACTGCGGGTTACTTTTTAGATGCATGTAGTGAATTCTTGAAAGTGAGTGAAGCGAGTGAATTGAGAAAGCGTTTGATGCATTTGAATGGGTGTGATTGCGTGTGGATGCGTTCTGATGCATGTAGATACCTGAAAATTGGTGAAATTTCAAGAAGATGTGTGCGGTTCCATAAAAATGCGTTTGATTGCGTGTAAATACTTGTGATTGGCTGTTGATGTTTTCAGAAGCTGCAGTTAATGCTTAAAGCTTCAGGTTTTTTCAACATGGTTGGGATTCAGTAATAGTGCGTTTGATGGATGCCCGTGAATAGTTTCGAATGTAAACTATTATTATTCTTTTACATGAATTCATCACATTTTTTATTAACTTGTATGCATCTATGTATGTACATATTTTTTATTCTGAAAATAAAATAATATTAAACGAGAAATATTTTTTTCCTTACAATGCAGGTATCGATTTAGGATGTTTTTCATCATCACGGCTTTATTTCGTGTTGGGTTTAGTTTCTGTTATCCATTATGTTCTATCATATTTTGAAATTTTGTTGTCAAAACAAAGCACTTCTTTCACCATTTCGAAACAACAACAAAAAAAAAACTCCGAATATTATTCTAACTAGTCTGTCTTTTTTTATGGATAAATAAAATTAAAAAACTTAATATGTGCATCAAAAAAAAAAAATATAAATTCCAATGAATTGGGATCGATAGAAAGTTTTTGTTTATTCTGTTCTACCTCATTTTTTTTAATCCAATCAGCTAATGGAAGATGTTTTGCCTCGGGACTGGCTTTAGGTAATTTTGCAAATCTGTTCATGTTGTCTTGAAAATAAAAAAAAATAATTTTAGTTTAAAATAAAATTAACAAATAAAAAAAAAATGTAAATTGAAATAAAAACTAATTAAATTTTACCTTTTTTTTTTGAAAATATCTCTTTGCAGAAAGTTGGATTTATATCTCTGGGTACTGGTATGTTCATTTCGTGTGTATTTGGATTTATTTTTGGTCTTATTGTGGGAACAACTGAAATGCCTTGGGGATCTGGTGATTGGCCAACGGAGGAAATGCGTGGAAGGTATGAAATTAAAAGTATTTCTTTTTATTTATCCCGTTCTGATTTTTGTTACAATACTTTTGTTTTAAAAAAAGGACATGTTCTGAAAAGAGTTTATATTTTTCGTTTCGGTGGGTTTTGGCTTGCAAGTTTGAATTGGGAAATTTAAAAAGAAAATGTTCACCCGACAATTAAGCAAAATTATGGTCTTATTGTTGACATCAAGGCTAAGTAAATTCGTAAGAAGCTTAGAAAACCGTTTTCAAATCCGTACCATAATCAGTTTCGGAGACAAATTCATTTGAGAACATAAATCAGAACATTGGTGATTATAACTTTGAAGTCTACATTTTTTTTTCGCAATTCAAAAAAAAAATTATCATTGGTTGGTTTTTCCCCCTAAGAAATTTTTTTTGACGATTTTTTTCCGGAATTTTTGTAAGCTTTTTTTTGAGGAGAAATATTTTTTTAGTTTTCGCGCCAAAAAATTTGTTAACAATAAAAAAAAAATTAAAAATAAAATAAAAATAAATAAAGTTTGGCTTTATTTATTTTTATTTTATTTTTAATTTTTTTTTTATTGTTTTTAGATTTATTTTTTTTCAGCTAAAACCTAAATTTTTAAATTATATTTCTTGTTGTTTTGTCAAATACATACATAGGTTGAATTCTTCTCCTGACAAAAAAGGCCTTTTCTAATTTGCTTCAAAGAAGTTATTTTATTTTTGTAATTTATTTTAACTTTAGTAAATGGTTAACTTCCTTTGTGTTTACTATCCTTCGGACACCTAGGGCTTGGCTTCATTAAAGTTGACCTTTTTTATAGAGGTGGACATGACAGGGACATGTCAAAAGTTATGTTTTACTTCCACTATATACATAACTACGACTATTTAAAATTCTTTGCATCAAATAGTTGAAAAAAAGTATCGTTGTCAGACAAATGTTTTATTGCTCGTAAATAGGTTTAGGAGAATTATCACTAGTTCCCCACGTTGGGCGCCAGAAATAAAAAAAAATACAAATAACACAAATTATTTCTTTACAGTAGAAAGTCAAACATTTTAAGAAAGGTCGATAAAAACAGTTCTTGCTTATAAACTTTCTTAGTGAAACAAGTTTTCACCTAAAAGTTAAAGATATTAAGGTATACTATATTTATATCTACGTACATATGTACATACGTTACGTACACAAGAACCAGAGTTATATATCATCGTAATCATACCACGTACACCCTTATTTGTTTTAGTGACACTTGAACCTTAATCCCATGACAATCATTGTTTTCCTTAAACCTTCTATATTCAAGTGAAACAAACAAAACTTATTTCGTATTGACATAACCTTCTTAATTGTGGTTTGCCAAAATATTTTCGGCACAAAACTGGGTTAGGTGACATTTCAATTTTCAAAGATCCCAAGTAAACGCAGTAGGCAGGCATATCCTATTTCCCAGAGTTTGTATTTCATTTTCCTTGAATAAACAACAACAACAACAACCAAAAATTGAGGGAGAAAATTAATCTTCTAATGACGACGACGATGACGACGCGTTGCGAACGATGCGACGCGGCACGTTGTTGTTGTTGTTTTTTTTTTTTTTTATTTATTTTAATACAGAGGCAATGTTCGTTCACTGTGGATGGCCTTACCGTGGGCGCTTACATCGGGTACAGGTGTTGCTGTTGCCTTATTACAAGGATCAACTGGACCGTTAATTGGTGTTGCTATATCAGCATCTTTGCTACCGCCAGTGGTTAATTGTGTAAGTAAATTCATAAGAAAAAAAAAAAATGCTCCGTCCTAGATTACTGTATTTGTCTTTTATTTTTGGTGTAATTTTTTTTTGCTGGCTTTCATAAAATATCCTTTTTCTAATTAAAATTTTTGTTCAGAAGAGAAACCACAAAGAAAAAGTGAAAGAATATAATGGATGTGAGAATGTTGCTATATAATGATGGTTAAGGTTTCAAATTCAAATGACCAAAAGGTTGGAATTTTTTTTGTTTGAGATAAATTAAATTTTGCTTTCTGTAATTTTTTGTATGTTACATGTAGGTAATATTCTTCAGAATTTTTTGTGTGACTAAGTGTAATTTATGATAGTAAAATGACACTTTGTAATACCTCAAAGTCATCAAGTCAGATGTTTTTCATTTTCATTTCTGACTTCATGTTGGGCGCCATTTTATGTTTAATACATTTATTCCACATAAATTCTTTGTTTTTTTTATAGGGACTTTTTTGGGCCTTAGCATGCATTTGGTTAATCTATCCAAATATTAAACTTCCACATTTAAAGGGAGAAGAGTACACTGGAAATTCGTCATATCCATTTATCTACACCAATTATTTGCCGACAGAATTTCTTATTAATGGCATTGTGTCGGGATTATTGACAGTTGTAAATGTAATGTGTATTTTTATAACTGCTATAATTATTCTGAAAATTAAAGAAGTTTCCGCACCGTATACAGCAAGTCCAGACCTTAAGAGGTAAGTTATATTAATAAACTACTGTGGTGGAATATGGATATGAAAGCTTTAAATAGATTTCGATAAATTTTGAAGAAAATTTTACAAAGATTTTTATTTTTTTAAAATGTCGCAAAGGCATTTTGGGAATTTCACATTCCTTTTTTTTTTTGATTTGGATACAAAAAACCTATTTCTTTTCTCAATCGTTGCTACGGATATGGCTTCACATCAAAAATGTTCGACCTTTTTTTTTTTAAAAAAATAGTTAACTATAATCGGCTACACAAAATCAAAAGTTTTATATGCAAATTCTGAAGTGTTATATACCGTGGTGGCCACAGAAATAGCACACTTTGTACCTACCTCTTATTAAATTTAAACAAAAGAAACCGTTGAAGTTTCAATTTTAACTAACTCCGTTTTAACTCTACCACTGAGTTAAAACGGAGTTAGTTAAACCTACAAATTTAATGTTGCATAACTAATTCCACAAGCTATTTTTAAGTCGTGAATGACACGAAAAACGGTCTATTCCTTATATTCAAATTTAATAAAGATAAAAAATTACAAAAAGGTGTGCTATTTCTATGGCCACCACTGTATATATCTTGATGTAACCAATTTTTATAATTTATTTCAATTTTCAGATTCTGGGAAACTGATCTTCGAACAGTACGAAAGACTAACCGTTCAACTATAAGGAATAGGAAAAACACTTTCAGGGAAAAGTTATTGCAGTAAGTACACTTCTAATGTTCATGTACAAAAAATGTTTAACAATGCAACAGAAGCACAAGTTAAAGCCTAGTATAGAGTCACCAACGAAAAAACAACCCAAAATGTAAAAAAAAAACAAACAAAAACACGACTTTTTTCGAGCGAAAAAATGGAGTTTCTCAGATAATTTTTTTTGTTACGAAAATATTTTTTTTATCACAAACATTGAATTTAATTTAAATGATAAAAATTTGGTAGGTGGATCGAAAGACCAATGCCTATAAATGTTGTAATTTAGTCACCAATTTGAAAAATGCTTTTTCGAAACGAACGGCAGAAAAAAACAAATTCCGCTATTGGGAATAAACCGATTAACAAATTTCCCTCGAACAAAAATTCAATCCAATAACAACTTAATTCCTCTGGAAAGCTTGTTCTCAACCAATTTCCGATTGGGTTGAAGGTTTTGATTGTGACTTTGTTTTGACACGTTTTTTTAAATGGCGACAGTAAACCCGTAAGCTCAGGAAAAAGCGATCGGTCTTCTAGTTTTAATTATAAAATTTTAGTGGTACAGTTTTCCAAAACAAAAACTACAAAATAAGTAATAAACTTGCCCCTCCCCAGGCCCGATGGAATACAAGAACCTAGAAGTAAAAAATTGGACACTGTGCTGGAACAAGCAATCAAAGAAGCCACCGATGACGTTACATTCAAAAAAGTCAAACGAATGAGTTACTCAAATAATGCTGCTGGAGAGGTGAGAAAATTATCGGTTGAGTTTGGTTATGTTTAAATTTCAAAAACTAACAACAATTATTTTTTTAATAAGAATAACTTATACATATGTAATTATTTCATAGCCAAAATCAAATTAAAAATTCTCTCATTATTCCACATTCACCTATCACCTCCTTCCAACTTTGAAACCCGCCCCAAGTCTAACATGTTTGACTAACATTATTTCTCCTTGTCGAATGTCCTGGGCAATTAGTTCGAAATACCTAATTTGTATATATTAATCCTGATGAAAATGAAGCCTCTATTTTCCCATTCGAAATGCTTGATGCAGCTCCAATATTTTGGTTATACATCAACACTTTGACAATATAAACATGATATTGCTCTTAACGTTTTTGTTGATTTTGTTGACAGGCAAACTTGAACGTTATTTTATTTACCATCTAAATTAAATTCATCTGCTGACGTATATATAAATGTACAATGTACATATGTATATGTACATATATATTTTGCTATGCAATATTTTTCAGTTGACACAACGATTAGCCCACGCAGCTGGCTTGAACAGCAGCAATCAATCCAACATCATCAATCCGACAACAGCCGATGCCATGGATTCCGTGCGCAATTCAAAATTAAACGTTGACCTTCAGGCTTTGGATAAATTGGTGTCCTCTTTGTTGGAGCATCACCAACAACAACAACAATCGCAACCCGGAGGAACATTCTCAACAGGAGCATCAATGAAATTGAATCGTCGACGTCCATTGTCACGTTCGGCCAACCATTTTATGTACAGCCCTTCAACAATGGCAACCAATGAGTTTGGCGGTGGAAATAATTTAAGCCTAGCAGCAATTAACAACAATACCCCTGGTAGTGGTGTTGGGGGAGGTAGTAACAGGAACTCTAGTGCTATGCAACACACTGCACTGATGCCAACTATTTTGGAACAAAATCGAAATACTGTAGGCGCTTCGTGGTCATTGGATCGATCTGCTGGGGCTGCGACAGCTGGTGTCCGGAATGTCCTCAACAGCATTGCAAATGCACCGCATAGACTTAGCCAAAGCCTCAGTAGTTCAAATCACGACGAGGACAATGTCAGTTTGACCAGAAACATCCTTGATTAGAAAACCCTTATAATATAAAATGTTTTCAACATTCCCAACATATATACTTACACAAATATAATCAATTGAGAGAGAGTGCTCGTACATATTTGTGTCTATTTTGTAGATATAATAAAATATATGGTCGCGCATCACATTTTGACCGGCATACCGCAGAGCACGATTCTTGTTTTCACTTGGACTTTGGCCACGGGTCAAGTATTGTATTGTGGTTGAGTGCAATTCGTGTGTTCCACATTTTAATTGGACATGGACATGGCATTAGTTTTAAAGCAGGTACATTATTGTATTTGTCGACCTAATTTTCGCTTCACCTTTGAAAATAGTTTAGCCACGGAATTCGCGAATGCAAAGCAACCTTATTACGATTCAAAACCTGTGGTGTGAATAAAATGTTTGGGCGAAATTTGGTTATCAATGCGGAACTTTCATGAAAAAAAAATGAGAGTCCCTTTTGCTGTGGTCTAGAGATCCATAGTTTATTTTGCTGAATAGCGTCAAAAGTTTAGCGAGTTGAAGCTACATGCAGGTACTTCTATATATACGAGATGTGACAGTTAAGTAATGGGACTAATTAGGTAAAAACCGTATATTTAAAAATTAATCTACAACTCTGCCATCCCCTTCAAAGTAGTCCCCTTGGGAAGCTATAGAATGATTCCAGCGTTTTCCATGCTTCGAAACATTTCTGGAACGCTTCGTATCATGAAGATATGAAGTTATTTCAGCAACTTCGAAAAACGTATAGGATCTAGCAAGTTTCCAGAAAATTTCTTTTTTTTTTAAATTTCCTCATTAATTCGGTATCTATCTTTAATTTCTTGTATTTCTTAGTATTCTAACGCCCGAACCATTAGGCATTAGAATCACTTTAGTAACAGTGTCTGTAATAAGTACTGCATACCCCAGTAGAGAAAATCAAAACACAAGTGAAGAACTGCAAGGTTATACTTGCCGGTATTTCCGAAAAACTTTTACGAGCAGCGCCAACCACATCGAGTGAGGGAATAGCACCACTTAATCATTTGGAGAGTTTTCCAGAAAAGTCAAGCTACACACACTCAACGCCGAACAACCAGGATCAGAATCATCCTGACTGGATCAAGTTTACATCTTGGTGATCATCATCGAACAGCGCATTGAATATCGATCACCATTTCACCTACTGTTCATGGACTTGGAAAAAGCGTTTAAAAAGCTAGGACTGTTCACCTCCAATGTTTTCTTCGTTTCTTATGGATGCAGCACTTAAAAAGTCAGCTGCGCACGAGATCATGTCAGAAACACATTGCCAAGAGCTCGTGTCATTTTCTATTCTATTCTAAAACGATTAAATAAACTGAAACGTTAAAGTAGGAACGTATGTGAGTGGTATTTAATAAAATATTTAAAAAAAAACACATTTCTCAAATAAAATAATTGACAAAGTGGTTGCATAATGCATTCTAATCTTTCTTCCAGACAAGAATCTATAGTACAGGAAAATAAGGTATGAAGATGGTGAAGATTCTTTTTATCTAATTTTTTAGAATACCTTATAAAAATCTTAGATACGAATTCTCGACCATCAATCCAATTTCGACAAATTTGATAAAGATGATCGGGCATATTCATAGACGTTGCTTCGTAAGAAAATCTTTAGTTCCTTAAACATGTTTAAACTATGGGTGAATTGAAAACAAAGCAAACAGTATCTCTGCTAAGCAGGGAGTGGAGTGGAGTGCAAGCTCACTCTTTAAATCAGATCAATCAATCAGCGAAAGATTAATGCAACCGTGCATGGGGTAATGTTCGAAAATTTTGGATTTAAACTTCGTATTAGCAACTCTTCCGAAGGCAACCAACAAAATACCTTTCTATCGTCATATTAAATTCAAATATTAATCGTGATTAAATTTACTGAACTAATATGATTTTTAATGATTTTAAGAGCAAAACCGAAGGCATTAAATACTCAGCTATGTCAACAAACTCATTTTAAAAGTGTGTTTCCAATTTTTTGGAGATACCACTTTCTTGCTTTGCTTGTATGTACACATGTACAGGGTGTCCTTTGGTAAATTTTTATTTTTAAATGTTGATATCTTTTATTTTGATTTTTATTTTTATTATAAAGAAGAGGCATAGGAATTTAGTTTTTGGAAAATTACATCATCCAAATGATGCTCATTAGTTGCACGCTCTTTTTTCGTCCCTCAAACTAGAACAGGATTGCATACATCCGGTTTTCTTCAGGCGAAGTTGATTATTTCATTTTGAGATAATTTCAACCAAATTGGCCAGAAATTATCTCAGTAATTAGATGGCCGCATTCAGTCAAATATAAATTGGGATGGAATTGTTATTGTTAAATTTGAAATTCCCCCCTTGTCACTGTGTTTTTTCTTGTCGGTGAAAAAACTGTCGGTGTAGCTGTCAAATTTACTTTCAAATTTGTTTTCATTTGAAAAGTGTTTGACAACAATTTAAATTCGAATAAAAAAGAAATAAAAATGAATGAACAAGTAAATTAATACTTTTCAGAGTAGTTATTTATTACATCCTTGACGAAATCTTTTACACGGTGTTTTTTTTTCCTGGTAAAATAGAAGCCTCATCATTTCAAATAATTGGAATAAACAAATCAAAAACCACTTTGATCAAACTGACAGATACCAATTGTTTTAGTGTTAGTGCAATGAGGTTATCTCTTGAAAGATTTAGATCTGCAAAAATGATTATAGAAATAAAAATAATCTATTTCTGCCCAATGAAACCCTATAGTTGTCAAAATTAGCTTTTGACAGATTAAAATCAAAAAAAAAATTGATTACTTTTACCAATGAAAAACCCCATTAGTTAAGCCAGGCGCAAAATAAGCGATCTAGGTAGCGGTGGCCACCTATGTTTTTGATTTTTTAGGTCCAGTATAAACCTACTCCACCTATTACGTTTGCATGAGACTTTGGTGTTGGACAATAAAACTAAAACAAAAGTCTGGATACCTTGGTGATGTGGCGTCGCGTCGGCTACTCAGCTTTCTTCTTAAGTGTTCAAATAAGGAGGGTCACTCAATTTTTTTCTTTTCGTCTTTTTCGATTATTCTCTAAAAATTGAATTGAAAAATTTTCCATCTTATAAATTCGCTCCCAAAAATGATAAGAAAACATAAACTTACCACGGAGCACCCTGTACCAACTCACTCACAACAATTGCCCTTAGGAAAATTTATTGATTTGTTTTTTATTGTTTTTATTTAAATATTATTGGGTTAAATGTGTCTGCTTTTGGAAACTATTATTTGTTTTTGGAATACATAGTCACAGTTGTTCAAACATGCCTTGACTGCATTTCTGTCTATAAAAGGCCCAAGCTTAGCATTTGAAAAAAACATAAACAAAAGTAATAAGTTGCCAAGATGTTTCGTTTAGTTGCTGTTCTCTTAAGTGTTTCTTTGTGTCTAGTATGGGCAACATCGGAAGATCGTATTGTCAATGGCAAGATATCAAAAATTATGGACTTTCCATATCAAGTGTCTCTTCTCAAAAAATTAAAACATTTTTGTGGAGGCAGTATTTTGACTCCCCAGTGGGTTCTAACAGCAGCTCATTGTGTTGTGCCTGCCCTTAAAGCAAATGCAATTGGCGATCTTATGTGTCGCGCTGGAAGTTCAACGTGGCGTGCCGGTGGTGTTCTCAAGGCTGTTGATCAAGCGTTTGCACATGAAAAATATAACCCTGTAACAATGGACTATGATGTTGGGGTTCTCAAATTACAAGGACAATTTATTTTCAGTGCTACGATAAAACCCGTTGAACTTTTGAATTCTCCTGTTCCATCGGGCTCTTTGGTTGTTGCTAGCGGATGGGGTCTACAGAATGAATTAGACGATAATATTCCAGCAAATTTAAATTCGGTAGTTTTGAGCTTTTTACCAGAAAATGAATGTTCTGCAGTGCATACATATGAAGTTACGGAGAGAATGGTTTGTGCAGTAGGACCTGGACAAGATTCATGTAGAGGAGATTCTGGCGGCCCTCTTAACCTGGATGACACAAACACTCAAGTAGGAATTGTATCTTGGGGTGTTCGATGTGCATTAGAGAACGAACCAGGAGTTTACACTAATCTTTTAAATCCGGAAATTAGGGCTTTTATTGCGCGACATGCACATGTATAATATATTTGTTTGTCGAAATTCACTTCATTCTTGAACAATGTTTTATTTCAATAAAAATGAAGCAATTAACTTCGAGAATTTTCTTACAATTAAAATTTTATTCTAGTAATTTCAAAAGAACAATTACTATAGAGCCTTCTTTGGTTGTTTTATTTATTTTGATAATTTTGTTTGGCAGCACTACATTTCAGGAACTTGGTGCGTGGCTTTCTCTTTTTTAAAAGTTTTGGAAGTGCCTTATTTAAAAAAAATTTGGAAGTTTTTATAATTCGTAAAAAAAATTGCGCAAATAAGGAAATTTTTTTTTAAGGTAAACACAAGCAAAATGAAAAAAAATATATTTTTTCCGGACAAAAACCGTTATAACTCAAGAAATACTGCTTGGATCGTTAATGTTGATATGTCAATGGAAATATGAATTCAAGGCTAACATAAATATAGAAAATAAATATATCTGCCTCAACAAAATAACGGGTTTTGAGCCACAGAAACAAAAAAACGGAAGTTTTTGAAAAAATGTTAATTTTCATGTTCATTTTTGAACGGATTTTCAAACTTTTTCTTTCATTATAATCCTTACCAATCGACGCTCATGTTGGTATATAAAACATTTTTGTAAGTTAACTACAAGCCTCAAAAGAGTGGATTAAATGTGTTTCCAAATGAAAATTTAGAAAATTTCATCGGCCGATGAATTTTTTTTTTGCAAATAGGCCGCGCCCCAAATTTTGACCACGTCCAAATAGCGAAAAATTAAGAAATCCAAATAAGCCAAAAATTAGCTAGGTCACGTGCCAAATTTTTCAATTTTTTAAATATATCAGATCCCAAATGAGCGTTGCCTATATTAATTTTTCATTGTTTGGGACGGGGCTTAGATAATTTTTTAAATATTTGGGGCGTGGCTTGGTTGATAAAAAAAGTTGTAAGTGGCCTTTTCTTTTTTTTTAAGTTTTGAGAGTGCCTTATTTAAAAAAAATTTGGAAGTTTTTATAATTCGTAAAAAAAATTGCGCAAATAAGGAAATTTTTTTTCAAGGTAAACACAAGAAAAATGAAAAAAATTATATTTTTTCCGGACAAAAACCGTTTAACTCAAGAAATACTGCTTGGATCGTTAATGTTGATATGTCAATGGAAAGATGAATTCAAGACTAACATAAATATAAAAAATAAATATATCTGCCTGCACAAAATAACGGGTTTTGAGCCACAGAAACGTAAAAACGGAAGTTTTTGAAAAAATGTACATTTTCATGTTCATTTTTGAACGAATTTTCAAATTTCTTGTTTCTTTATAATCCTTACAAATTAACGCTTATTTTGGTATATAAAACATTTTTGTAAGTTAACTACAAGCCTCAATAGAGTGGATTAAAAGTGTTTCCAAATGAAAATTTAGAAAATTTCTAGTGGCCGATGAATTTTTTTTTTTTTGAAAATAAGCCGCGCCCCAAATTTTGACCACATCCAAATAGCGAAAAATTAAGAAATCCAAATAAGCCAAAAATTAGCTAGGTCACGTACCAAATTCTTCAATTTTCTAAATATATCAGATCCCAAATGATCGGCCCTATATAAATTTTTCATTGTTTGGGGCGGGGCTTAGATAATTTTTGAAATATTTGGGGCGTGGCTTGGTTGATAAAAAAAGTTGTAAGTGGCCTTTTCTTTTTTTTTAAGTTTTGAGAGTGCCTTATTTAAAAAAAAATTGGAAGTTTTTATATTTTGTGAAAAAAAAATTGCGCAAATAAGGAAAATTTTTTTTAAAGGTAAACACAAGAAAAATGAAAAAAAATTATGTTTTTACAGGACAAAAACCGTTATAACTCAAGAAATACTGCTTGGATCGTTAATGTTGATGTGTCAATGGAAAGATAAATTAAAGACTAACATAAATATAGAAAATAAATATATCTGCCTGCACAAAATAACGGGTTTTGAGCCACAGAAACGTAAAAACGGAAGTTTTTGAAAAAATGTTAATTTTCATGTTCATTTTTGAACGGATTTTCAAACTTTTCTTTCATTATAATCCTTACCAATCAACGCTTATTTTGGTATATAAAACATTTTTGTAAGTTAACTACAAGCCTCAATAGAGTGGATTAAAAGTGTTTCCAAATGAAAATTTAGAAAATTTCTAGTCTATCGGCCGACGATTTTTTTTTTTTTTGAAAATAGGCCACGCCCCAAATTTTGAAAAACTAACCACACTACGTCCCAAATTGCGAAAAATTAAGGAAGGCGCACCCCAAATACTTAAAATTTAAATAGGCCACGCCCCAATCTTTTGAAAATGAGCCAGGCCACGCCCCAAATGGACATGACCAATTTTGAGGGCGTGGCCTAGTTTTTTTGTTGTTGTTTGGGGCGTGGCTCCGGGAATTTTTAAAATTTGGGGGCGTGGCCTCTTTTATTCTTATGAAAGTGGTATATAGAGAATCCAGACCGAAACACAAAATAAAAACACAAATTATTTTATTAAAAACAAATAATTATTTCTTTTAATTAAAACTCACTCACCTTTTTCACAAAATATTATTCATTAAAATTTACATTTACATAATATCTATTTTATATTCATTCAATTTATAGCACATTTTATATACAAATCGTAACTATCTAGCTTATAATAAATTTAAATTATTAATAAATATGAAATATTTATAATTTATTTATAGTTTTTTACTAATCCAAGTTTTATTCTTAGTCATGAAGCTGAAAAAACTTCGCCTCAAGCCACACACAATTTAATAATAATAATAAATATAAGATTTAATTTATATATGTACAGTTGCAATTATTTATAGAATAAATTCAGTTTTATAATCTTAAAAAACTATTTGTTTTTAGAAAAAAAATTAAATCGAATAAAAAAAGTTTTGCATTTGGAGCAGTTTGGTTTTTTTTTTTCTTAAATGCAGTTGATGTATTTTTTTTTTCTATTATAAAATGATATAATTTTCGTAGTATCTATATAGTTTGTCCATTGAGAGTGGCACAGGATTCGCCGTCGTCCCGGCGGTTGGGGTTTCAGCTCCAGATTCCTAGGAAACGCGAATTTACAATCCAACAAGTTTTTTTCTTTGTGCCTGGTGTACTCTGGGTGCTGAATTTGAATTGGGTGGTTTTTACAACAATTCTCCTATTCCACTCGAATGCAAACAAAATTCAGTCTAGCAATCCTGCTCGTGATCCTGCTCGGCATCGTCTTCCATTATAACCTCATGGAGAACGCTGATGCGTGTCCTAAGGGCTGAACAGGATATTGTTATTGGAATGGAGCCACTCGGGGGTAGGGGTGGCGGTGGTATGCTAATAACTTCATGCACGGCTCCCAAGTCAGATTCCACGGATACGGCGCAACTGTCGCATTCATTTGATGATGTTGATGTCAGATTTGGTGGTGGTGGCGCTGGTGCTGGTGCTGACGGTGTCGTTGTCGATGTTGATGTCGATGTCGATGAGGAAGGCAACGTTGTGGAAGGTCTACCTATATGAATCAGTGTCGATGAAGGAGGAGGAGAAACATCGTTTGTTCGATTTAATAAATAATCCAGGTCATGAGATATTCTATCGAGCATCCCAGTCGAAGAGGCATCCAGGTCCACCACTCCTCCTCCTCCTACAGCATTGTTTTCGGCTGACACGTCCACAGCCGTTTCAGCCAATGTGAAACTTTCGTTCATAATATTGTCGGTCCTGTTTTGTTGCAGCATCAGTCTATCAGAAAGGACACCTGTGTCCCGGGTCCTTTCGGCATGGTCCATGGACGAGGATGTTATCATGATAATGGGTGGGTGTGGCGCTGATGTTTGTCGACTCATATAACTAGCGTCTGTTGTTGTTGGTGTTGTTGAAGACATCGAAGAGGAACAGGATGGCAAAATCGTAGTAGCAACGGGTATATTATGATGATGATCATAGGGGTGAGTTGTGAGTTTTTGTATCTCAGCAATGGTGACATGCTTTTGGGATTGTGGTGCTGCTTGTGTTTTCGTTAATGAAGTAGTCATTGTTGGCAGATTTTCCACAAATGGTTTAAAATGTTGAATATCGTTGGGCTTTGCCGATGACATAGTCGTCGCCGTAGTCGCCATTGCCATTGTAGTCGCTGGCATACTTGTACGTATGCCAATAATACTGTCTGTAAAGAAAGAAAAAGAAAAACAATTTATGATGTCAAAAATAGCTTGATGATATTAACACTTAGTATAAATTTTTAATGTCTCATGATGCCATTGCAGTTTAAGCATTTTGTTATTGCTGTCCTTTTCATGTCATGAATATAAGGGAATGTGTAACAATATAATGGAAGGACTTTCAAAAATAAAATGATAAAAAAATAAAGCGTTTAATTTCTTCTCTTATTTTGTATTATTATTAAATCAAATTATACTCTCCCTTAGTCGGACAAAAAAGGTATCTGGAAAGTATAGCTGTTTTCACTCAAAGAAGTTGTCATAAATTGGATAAAAATAAAAGTTCCAGACAGACATATCCATTTCAGGATAAGTTACAAAAGAAAGCAATCAATAATTCAATTTCAAAATTTATTGTCAAAAAGGGACATATAAAAATAGAAAGGAAACCTGATCTTTAGTGGCGACATTGATATGGATGGATTCAATCCACAACCACTATGTCTGCGTGCTTGAGGACGCTAAATAAATTATGGAAAAGAAGATATTTACTTTACTTTAGATGGCGCTTACAGTCTAGGACTAGCTAAGCCTATCCAGCTAGCTCTGTCCTTACCGAAATCTTTTGGGAGTCTTCTTCTACTGCGTACACTATCAGGTAAGGATTCGAATTTCGAAGACTCGTTGTGCTGGTGCGTTTGTGCAGTTTTTTGATCAGGTCGAAGTTGTTGTACAGTCTGTACTCTTTTCTACGCTCCTTCGACAAAAATCACTCGACGAATATTTATCTCAAAGCACCCAAGCAAAGTGTCACCCGAATCTTTTAAGATCCATAACCGAGGTCTTGTATAACGTCTCAAGAAAACAAGAAGATACCTGTGAGCTTTTTCATATTCTGAAGGCGGTTCTATTTTCACAACTACTTGCGCTCTTTTGCTTGTGCCGCTAATGCGTGGATCTGTAGCTCATCTTTATTCGACACATCCGATCCTTACCCAAGTTTGTACGAAGAACAAAGACTCACAAGTTCTCGAATCTTCCAACGGTAAAAAAAAAAATAACAGACAGAGAATACACTTTTTATGCTAGTGCCAAACGGTTCAATGATCATATTCCTTATAGCCTTGAGCTAGAATACTACCCTTTTTAATTTTTTAAGAAATTGTTTAAATTCTTAAAAAATTGAAATAAAAATGATTAAAGACATGTGGCTTTAAAATGGAACAACATGCATACCTCAACTTTCTCTTCAATTAATGTAAATGTCTATTGCACGTCTAGGAACCTTACCTATACATTAAGATTATACATAAATAATTCTTAACACGAGGTCGTGTGTTATAATATTTGCATGGAAATTTCTTTATTATCCTTGTGCATATGCAACAGTTCGCATTGTTCTCATTTTATGCATTAAATCCCAACACGCAGCCGGGTTATAAAATCTCTTCTATTGTCCTTGCTCATACCTATTATTGCATGAGAATGTTTTATATGCAACAGTTAATATTACCAACCAACCAACCAACGTTTGTTCTTATATTTTCTCATTTATTTATCTATCTACCTAGAAAAATGATGACTGTTCTTGAAGCTCCAAGTTAAATTAACTTTCTCTAAATTGAATACAAATAAAAATGCATTTCTTTCAAAAAAAAAAAAAAAAATATATGAAGCAGTCATGTACCTACACCTTAAGCTAAAGTAGGGCGGTAGTGTAGAGGAGGGTTGGAAAAGAGTGTAGGGGTAAATACAATTGTAACTGTATAATAACGAAATTTTTAGAGTGCTTCGGCTCCTGATGTTGCTTCTGCTTGGAATACAAAACAACAATGTGCAATATGAGATTTGACTCCTAGTCTAAATGCTTCAAAAGAGATCCTTTATTTATCCTTTTATTTCAATGCATAACCTATATGCCATTGGCTTAAAGGCATCGCATGCTATGAATGTGATTGCTTGCTTGCCTACCTCTACATCGCTTCTCATTAAATTTTCTGCATTTGATGTGAGAGATCTTCATTGAGAATTCTAAAACAGATGCACGATGGTGGTAAATTCCTCGTCATATTTATATTTTATGACAGTCTGAAACGGAAATATGTAGTGAATGGCAAATAGTATTTGGTTGGTTTAAGTGTTGCTTTACTAAGATTTAAATATCGTTTGTGGCTCAATTATATTTTAAATAAAAATTGTTTTTTGTTTGAATTTAAATATAAAAATACTTTTTTAAAAATATGATTTATAAAAATAGTTTTACTGCTATTTCCGAGCCACTATATTTATTATATACACGAACGGACAAAATTAACAACAACAAAAATGCATACAGCAAGGATGTCATTAGAGATAAATGCCAAAAAGTATTTCGAATTCCAAAAACTTCGTTTTTTTTTTTCACCTAACTGAGAATGAGTTAAAAAAGAAAATTAAAACAGTTTTACCAATTGTTATAAAGTGGCATCACTGAAAGTTATTGAAAGCAGCACTAGTACACTCCTCATTATAAATTTCAAAAGTCGAAAGTAAAGAAGCAATAGCTGTTTAGCATGTGATATATCTTTAGTTATTCAAATATACTCATGTACCTCTATACCTATGTATAACTTACACTCTTTTCAAACTTTCTATATCAAAGTGTAGTTAAAGGAGGAATTGTCACACGTGTGTTTTCAGACTTCATTTGTCGCAAACTTTTGACGTTTTTTTTTTGGAATATATCTATCTTAAGTTAAACATAAGATATTCACAAATAAAGAGCTTTATGAATAAAGGTTTGAAATAAATATTTCGTTTTTATTTTAGCAGTAAAGATTTTCAAAAAAAAAAACAACTAAGAATTCATTGAAATTCTGTGGAAATACCTGTGGGGTTGAAAATTGAAACCATGAAAGGCATTTATCAAACCTACTGTTTTTTTTGTTTTATTTTTTTTTTTTTTAGAGAGAAGAGGGAATAGCACAGGAGCTGGTAGGTATAATCGATTTTATGGTTTTATACAATCAGGTACCAATTTTCCAGGTGTCAGCATCCGTGTGAATCCTGTGTGCTATGTATATAAAATATCAATTGCCGATTATCGAGTGAACTCAAACTCTCCCATATGCCAAACCGAAACCTGTAATTCGTTTTTTGGTTCTTTATTTCTTTTTTCTTGGCTAAATTCAATATCATTTCTACATATATATACATATATAGAGATACCAACGGTTTTCTATTGAGCTTATAAGGGTGTCATATAGTATAGGGGGATATTGTTGAAAATGATATTTGGTTAAAGCACCTGCCTAAAAAACTACAGCAGTGTGATTGTTGCTAAATAGAGTTTAAAAAAGATATATTTTCAAAAGTAAATGAAAAAATGAATGGGCCCTATCATCGTATCCGATCGGAACGAAACTTTCTCCGATTTCTACGAAATGTACGAATTTTGTATCATGGTAGCTGTTTCGATTGATAAATCGGACAGTCCTACGAAATAAATTGAAATGTGCGTTGAAACTTTTAAAATCGAAGTAACGTGTCTGGAATTCATGCGATGCCTAGCGATTAAATGTCAAAATCCGAGCAACGCGTGTGAAATACATGCGATGCTTAAGTTCCGATTGTCTCTTACAGCAAAATTGTTGTGAAAAAAGTTCCGCAAACAAATAAAATGGAATTTATGAATTAGACACATGTCAACTAGAGGCGTTGGTATGCGTCTATTTCGTTATTCCGATACGGATACCATGAACAAAATAAACGTTCCGATCGGAACTTCTCACCGATCGGAGATTTCTCCGATCGGATACGATGATAGGGCCCAATAAGTTAAATTTGCAAAAATAAGATGGCGGTGTAAATATAATTGACGTGGAAGAAAGGTAAGCTCAAAATCTACAGAATCAACAAATGCAACGACACCCGCATTTAGATTGCCTCAGATAAGGATCAATCCAAAACCAGGAGGCCTATCGACGTTTTCTAAGGTTAACCCGGCGAACCCAACAAGTGAAGCGTTAGTGTGAAGTAGTTGAGTGGTAGAGTTTCTTATATAGAAGACTCCGGACCATGACTGTCTTCGGTTAAAATAGAAGAAGAATAAATTTATTTTTGTTCAAAGAAATCAATTTTGTCAATTGTGCAAAGTTAAGTGCCAAGAAAACATGAAGTAATATATTTTCTCTCTATATCTTTGAAAATGTCTCTAATAAAAAACGATAAAATGGCCAAATGGCAATATGAATTAATCAATCCATAGGCTAACGTGAATACCAAACCAAAACTGCAGGAACATTTGGTAAAAAATTCAACAAAATAAAAAAGCGCGTATACGCCAAAGTGTACAGCTGTATTATTTTGGAGTGAAACTTAAAAGCGACCACCTCTTAAGCTGACTATAACGGTCATGTATGCCAAATGAATCGCCATTGGCCAAGCCTAATTTCAGTATGTGATGTACAAAAAAGATCAGACAAGTACATGTGTTGAATCGGCTAATTGTGATCTCCTAAGCGACAGTCATTGTCAATGGATTTGTATGCTTGAAGTCTAATTTAGAAATATGGAAAAAAAATCATCAAATGATGTAAAACTGCAACGCTAACTCTTTAACTATATTCGGGTTGAATTGGAACTTTGTTCCAAATACCACAGTGCATTCATTCATTTAATCTTGGGGGGATTCTGTAATTTATAAAATTAATCTCTGTGAAGAAAAAGCTGCTGGTGATGCGGATGATTTTCTCCTCCATTAAATGAGTAAATGGGGTTAATCTGCTTTTATTTAATTCTACAGCTAAATAGTTTTTAAAGCATCTAGCTATTGACGGATTTAAAAGGATGAGAGATAAGATGTTCGGACGAGAATTAATTAAAGATTTAAGATATTTTTAAATTTTATTCATGCGAAATATTGTACCTTCTAAGACTAGCTAACCACCCTTCTGGTCATGCTTCCATAGATTTAAGTTGATCAAATTCTGTTTTTGTACCTAAATCTCTACGTGGTGTCAATAAGTGTTAATAGTATTGATTGATGCATATTTTTTGGGTAAACACAACACACTTTGAATCAGAGAAATACAGAACTTATTTTTTTATCAATACAAATCCCTTTCCCTTTAAATTTTACAGTTGCTTAAATTCGAAAGTAATGATGAGCTTCTTTAGTGAGCTTCATGAAATAAAGCACGGAAGTTGCAAAAACATTATATTTCGGTCAACTAAATGGGAACAAAGCCAACAAGAAGAAGAGTGCAACACAGCAAAAATGACTGAATAAAAATGTCATAATCAACGACGTGTACTGACAATGACCTACTTATGATATGCTTCTGGCAGTTTTTTTATACAAAAAATAGAATAAGAGACAAAAAAAAAAAACATACAGACAAAAGTATATTTACATACCTGGTGAAACACCTTGCAGGATGTCTAAAGTCTTCACAGCAACAAAGTCAGGACTTTCTGGCCGGGCACAGTCTTTAATTTGCTCAGCGTGATGCAAACTGCTCATTCCAACAACATGATGATGTTGGTGATGGTACTCGGTGTATTGATGGGGACGTCCCATCTTTGTTGCAGCAGCAGCAGAAGTCGGCGTATATGCATTATACAAATCCCAGGTTGTGACTTCATGATGTGGCCTTCGCTGCCAGGAAAATGTTTCGTTTTCACAATTTTCTGTTTTACAACCGCCATTGCCACCACCACCACCACCGCCGCCTCCTCCACTGACTCCCAAAAGTATATTACAGCAACGTGATTTTATATTACTGTCAGTGCTACTGAGGCTTTTGTTGCTGACATCATCACCGCCTTTTATATCATTGGGATCCCGTTTGGCGACATTTGTCAGAGTATGATGGTATTGTTCTACTTCGTGTAGCTTAGTCTTTTTATCACTGTAGCCTCCCATGGGGAGACAACCACCACCACCTCCACCACCATTGCCCTCATCTCCAGGCCTCACCACCACCATGCCAAGGAATGTTTCGACGGTTTTAGGTGGCCGCAATCCCGCTACCATTTGGCATCTTGATGGCGCAGTCGAAATAGTTGTTAGTGGCAGCTGTGTTACTGATGCATCTGGCGTTGAATGTTGCAACGATGCACCACTTTCATTGTCTTTTTCTTTCTCATAATTTGTATAAACTATAAAAACGAAATAGAAAAAAAAATAAGTCTTAGAGTTTAAGGAGCAGGCAAAAGATTAACTTACAACTAAGTGGACTATTTATTGAGCCGGAACAGTAGTTGCCTTGAAGATTAGCGCTGTTTTTGCTTGGTGGGCTAGGCGTCGATGATCGCAGTGTTTGCTCGGCTTTTATAACAAAGCAGAAAAGTACAGAGAAGCCCTGGAAGAAAATAAAAGAAAAAATTATACTATTTACACATAACAAGGTGGGAAAAAAAAGTGATCACAATTTTTCCAAATAGTGACGTATCTCAATTAGATTTTTACGTTATTGTGAAGTTAACAGAAGCAAAAAAAAAAATAACGGGAGATCTGTTTATTTCACAAATGTCAAAGAATTGACATTTATCGCCATTTTCAAGGAGTATGGCATTTTCCGATAGGTTAACAATTTGTAATTTCTTGAGAGTTTATTATTGGAAAGGTTTCGCTTTTGCTAATGTTATGCTAGTCATATTGCTAATTTCGTAGCTTGAACGCAGCATGTACCATTTGCCCGCGGTATGGCTGGCTTTTGATAAAAATCAAAAAAAGTCGTCACTGCGATCGATTGAAAATTTATTTAGCTTTCTTTTTAGGGTACAAAATTTTCTGCTTATATATTCCTAACGATTAATATTATTACTTTCATTTGTCTCATATTTGAAAGTATAAAAGACAAAGACAAAAAAAAAGATTAAAAAATTTTATGTTTAAATTTCTTGTACGAAAGCCATTCTAATAAAAATTAAAAAGAATTTTTCAAAATTGCAGTTTATACACACCTCCTGCAGACAAGCCATTTTATTTTAAAACTCAGTATATCGATCTTTCTATTCAAATCATAATACTTGTGAAGGGTTTTGCAAAAAAAAAAAAATCCTCTGCAGACTGGCCTAAAGGATAACTATTTTTTAATTAGCTTTTATTAATAACGATGTTAATCTTAGGTTTTAAAATATTGTTTTTAAAGAATTCTTTTGATCATGAAACTCATGCTTTTTCTTAAAACTAAAAACAAAAGTTTACAAAACTCACCAATAACGCACAGGAAATTCCAAGAATATAACTCAATATTGAGTTTTCCTTTGTATTAAGATAAGCAATAAATAAAGAATCTGTCGAAAGTTTCAGAAATAATATCATCCCACTGCGGTACAATAATCCTATTCTGAAAATATTTTACAAAAAAAAAACCAAAATTATTTCAATTAACATAGACAAAAAAAATTTACATATATAATAATACTTACCGCTCCCACAACATTGTTCCTTTTTGGCCATGCTTTCGCAAAAGCCACAAAAGTTTCCTGATTAATATAAACAACAACAATCCAAAGGGTATAATCAGCAGCATCTCGACAACAACAAACAAAACAAAGGCTGTACTATCGACATCTAACCACCAATGCTTTGGCCATTTGCCAATGATATTGCTTATCAATGGCGAACAAATGGCAAACAAAAATGGCAGAAGCCAACTAATACCAATTGCCCCACGAAGCCCTGACGATAGATTTGTTGTTACTTGAAGTTTCCGTGGAATCAATTGTGAATGGACGACAAGAGCAATGGCAATTATAGTTGAGATACCCAGAAGCATCAATGAGGCTAATGTTGAACTTATAATACCCTGTAAGTCCTGTTTTGTATGGAAAGGATGAAAGAAGCAATTAAAGAGAAAATATTATAATACAGTTATACAATAGTAGAACATGAGATAGTAAATTCATAAAATAGCGAATAAACATAGAATATTATTTAAATAATATCATATTGTAGGAGGAACTTATTTTTTTTTTTATTTTGCAATATAATGATTTCTAGAGAGATAGATTTTTTTTTTAATAATTTCCCTGCGTTATTTCATTTGTTATATTTCTTATAATTCAGTAAATCTTTCAATTGCTGGAAACGCATTTCAATGTTTCGTTAGGACGAAACATATTTATCCCGAAAACGACTCTAAGGATTCTCATGATTTTTTTTTGATGCGATTTTGCAAAATAATATTACATATTTTTCAAAAAACCCTTATTGGCGGCTATAGGGAATAAAATTTCCCACGGAACTACAAACATCTTCTAAACCTACCAATTATTTTTCACTGTTCCTTGTAGGCTCAAATGAGGTCGATCAAAATGATAACACAGTTGGTATGAATTATTTATTTTCGTTGCTAATAAATTTTGAGAAACAACAACAATTGAAGTTCGACAGTTGGAAAAATTCGGTGGGAAATTTTATTGCCGATAGACCCCATCGATTGTACCTGCCATGGAACCGGATATTTAGTTTTCTGTAACAAAAAAATATTTACACATATGACTTGGTTGGTCCGAAAACATTTCTATCTTGACAACTTTTTTCTGTATTGTTTTTTTTTATGACAAACATTTTTCGCAACAAAATTTGCGATTTTTTTTTTTTTTTAAGTGCGTGAGCAATTCCTATTTTTTTTTTGTATTTTTGTATATTCTAAGTTAACACTGCGCTTGCTGCTTGAGGCTAATCCATACAAATATAAGTTTGTATGCGATGTTTCTTCCGTAAAATTAGCCCAGAACTATTCCGATTCTATATCTAAGTCTCCAACAAAAATGTATGCTTCAATTGAGTTCTAATAGTAGGGGAGCCCAGGATGCTAAATCGGGATTTACTCGAGCGTCACTGAGACCTACTGGATTGCGAAGCTTTTAGATAATAGGAAAAAAAAGTTATATCATATATGTAAGTATACACTTTTATCAGTCTAGGGAGCGGCTCTAAATTTTCAAAAATGTAAAAAAAAAAACTGTTGCACGGATATATTCGAACGCGTCAGATATCTATAGCATCTATGTTTTACGTATTTTTGAAAATGTATGAATATTAATCTGATTGTTTCTATGATGGGGGTGGTCGTACGTAAGGGTTGAAAATGAAAAAAAAATGTAATCGAGCGCGTCAGATTTTCTGAGGGGGTGTTAAGTGAATCTTAAAAAAAGCTCTTACATAATAATCTGACGATTTGGATGTGACCCAAACTCGCGGCCATTATTAGAATGTGCAAAAAAATTCGCCATTTTGAAATACTCGAGCGCGTCAGATTAAGATTATATACGGTTCATCTATATACCCTAAACGTACTGTCTCATAATCTGACGATTATCTGAAGGGATTCGCCTAATCTGACAGTTTTTTTTTGTTAGAGTCACTCATAGTCAATTTTTTATTAATTTTAATTCACATAATTTATATAGAAATCACAAAATAAATTAAGACGTTAAAATACGTTGTAAACAATACTATCTAGGCGGTCAGCTGTCATGGCGTCATCCCTACTACACAGTAACCAGGGTAGGGACGGAGTGAGAGAGTCATAGATAGAGAAGAAATGAAGAATAGAAGAGGGGAATACAGACATCACGTAGCTGCATGCATTAAACTTTATCGATTAGTTTTTTCTTTGTATATGAAAACTATAGTACTATCATGGCGTGTTTTTGTGGTGGCGCTGCAAAATGTGAGGTGTAAAATTGGATTTGGGAGTCTCTAAGCGTCAAAAATTGGTGGTAGGGGCAAGAGGAGTCTATTTTTTGGATTATTGCATCCAAAAAATATCAATAAATATCATTTAAGACCTCCATAAGCTCTCCGCAAAAAAAAAAGAGTAAGGGTTGCCGGCATACATTAGATGTCGCCCCATTCGACTTCCACCATGAGAGTACTATAGTTTTCATATACAAAGGTTTTTCTTACTTCGGCTTATGTTAATCGTCAGATTATATATTTTTCGTGAACGTTGAATTAGTTAAAATGAAAAAAAATTTAGCCACTCTCGAAAAAGTCGAGATGTCGTTTATTTTTACAAGTTTGTAACTCACCTACTTCTTAACGTCAATCAAAAATTGTCAGAATAGTGGAATATACTCTTTTTAGCATGTAACTAACTCACCCTACCTTGATCTGACGCGCTCGAGAATTTCTGATGATCAATTTTTTTTTACCAATCTGATCCTTTATCCTTGACGGGCGGCCACATATACGGGGCTAATATTTGGTGGAGGTATTTAGTCGGGTAAAAGGTATCTCATACAGAATCTGCCGCGCTTTAGTAACTCCCGAAATCCCCTCTTGGGCTCCCCTACTATAAGCTTATCATCAACAAAACCCCAAGGCAGATGAAATAAACATTTTTAAATTTAAATTACCATTTATACTGAAGCTTAAAAAATGCAAATAAAGAATTAGTCTTACAAAAGGAACAAATTTGCCGGATGTATAATTCATTAAAGATTTTCCTTTTTTAGTGACTTAATAACAATTGTGTTGCGATTGAAGGTAGGAATAATATTTTCTTATCACCCAAGTCAAATTAAGTCTCAAAACAATTTCACTGCCTATAGATAGGTAACCAACTTCCTTCCCTTTATAGATGAGATGCTTTCTCAAAAAAAAAAAAAGGAACCTATCTAAAAAAAAAAAACATTATTGTTAACTATGCATAAAAAGCTTTAACAATAGGTAAGGTTTACCTTTATATACTTTTGTGTATAAAATGTATAAAATATATATCCTTGCTATAATACTTAAGGACTGGTCTGGTTTTTATTTTTTGGCATAAGAAATCATTCAAATTTAACAGAAAACTATACTTTTCTACCTTTTTGTCGAGCAAATAAACGGAACACCCCACAGCACAACAACAACAACAACAAAAAAAATAGAAGAAAACTGAGAATACAAAATAAGACAAATGCCTCTGTGGGACCAATTATTGGGTCTCCATGAGCAAGAAAATAAATTGCCTTTTGTGTTATTTTTTTTTTTCTTTACCAAGCATTTTAGTAATAAACAGCAAAAAGTATACAAATATACATATATGGAGGGTTGTAGGAAGCTTAAGGGTTCAAGATTCAGGTACACACACCTCAAGAAAATTTCACCGAGAGATGAAAAATTAATTCAAAACCTGACCACGTTTTGCTAATACCTATACTTTACTTGAACTATATTTTTCATGTGAGTAAACCAAATGAAAAATTCAACGGCTCCTAATTTTTTGCGTCACTACTCCAACTCTCGTCTCAAAGCTTAGAGCTGCCCCTTCTCCATAACAATAATGTCTTTGTGTTTACTAATTCTTGTCATGTCGGTCTGTGTGGTTTTTCCGTATTTTGGTTTGTTAATAATATCTTTTTACAAAGGTTATGTCTTCATTCCATATTTTGTTTGCTTATTATTAGGGGATACAACATGTTGTGAAAAGGACGGATTAGTTGAGGCTTTTAAAGGTATATTTTGTTGTTATTTGTCCTTTGAATATTATTTATTTTGTCGTTTTTTATAAAAGTTGTGGGTATGTGTCTTTGTCAGATTATGGTTCTTCACTCATTTGAGCTTAGAAGGATTTGACATTTCAAATAAAAATATAATAATAATAATAGTGTCAATTTGTTGAAAAAAGAAACAATTGGTGAAATATTCACACGTCAAAATTAAATATCATTTTTATAAGCCGACGCCGACGAGTCGAATTTTAAAAGGAGGGATTTATTCAACAATTCGATATTTCGAATTCAAAATGTTTACCCAGTCAAATTAGTCAAAACAATGGTGGCATTTTTCGATACCAACACGATATTCTGTTAATGAAACTAATTTTCCTAAGTGATTTGAAAATTTTTGACATGTGAAAAGTGGTATCAAAGGATATTATTATATTTTAGGTGTTCCTCAGGGCAGCTTTTGAGGACCTCTCTTTTTCATATTATTTCTAGTTTTAGAAGTGTTTGAGCTTTGCGAATCATCTTAAGCTACTTAGTTTGCCGTTAAACTAAGCATTAACTAAGAAAACTAAATGTATGCGAGATATATAAATTAACTAACAGCTTAGATAATTTAATTCTTACAAATTTTTGGTTGGACATTTTGTGGTAAATTAAAATGCCAACAAGCTATTAAACACAAATCGAACCAGTCACTTTAACAAGATGGCGGATGTTCCCTTACCCCAAAAATAATAATAAAAAAAATTTCACAATTTAAATTTAAATTATTTCATTTCTTACCTGTGGAAGCATTTTAAGAAAACCAAGCAAAAATATAACCATAATGCTGGATGTTGATGTACAAAACTGCATTTTCAGGAAAGTAACACAACATTTCTTGTGATACCAAATTGGCAGCAGGACAATAAAGGCAGTGCATGATTGCAGGAAACAACAGCCACATCCGATGATGACAAAGATGGGACATTCTGATGGTCGGATGATATTGACCTGAAAGTAAAAAAAAACCAATGAAATATGAAAAAGTAACCATTTTTAAAATGTATGTCATATTTAATTTGAAAGATAACGCACAACTTTTCCGCAAGAGGATTTCCTTATAAATTAAATAAGACGATCAATATAAAAACAATAACAAAAATGTATTTAAACTAATCAAAATACGTATGTATAGGTCAGTCGGCAGAGTAAAAAAAAAAAAACGAAAAATCGTCCATCTCAAATTATAGTTAAAAAAATAAAAATGGCGTAGCTGTAAGTGCTGTCTGTGCGCGTTGGCATCTATCTTTACTTTTATAAAATTTGATGTTCGATTAGATCTTAATTTTTAATATTTAAGTAAAAAAAATATAGAACCTAAACCTCCAAGACCTGATCTAAATCACGTTCCATATGTAAAAACAAAAACTTATATGGAAAACGAAACAGATTCTGCCAAAAATTTAAGCATTTCAAAATTAATGTATAAGACTTAAACCCTATAAAAAATTATATTTGAAAATAAAATCATAATACGATATTTCAATGGTTCTTTGTTTTCTTGTTCTTTATTCAAATTTTATGTCCATTTAAAAAGTCCCGGCCCATTATGCTTGAAAATAAATTAAGTATTTGCCATAAAACAAAAAAAAAATCCCACCCAGACATTTTGTGCTTGCAATAATTGCAGGCATTAAAATATCATATTCATATTTAGCTTTGCCAGCCAGGCCCCAGCCGAGTCGGATGAAGGGAATATTAAAGGATTTATTATAAATTTTGCAATTGCAAGCAATTTAACTGTTGTTCTTAATTCTCATTTGAGTTCTTTTTTTTTGTTAGTATATCGTTTCGTTTTACCACATTTGCCAAAAAACGAAAAAAAAAATTACAAAAAAAAACATGTTAAGGAGAATTTCATTCCCTTAAGTTATAATGTTAGACAAGGCGGGATCTGGATCTGAAGAGCATGAGAGGCTACTTCGTTTTATTATCACCCAAACCGCCAAAACAAAAAAAAATACAAACCAGAACCCAAACCAAAGAAAAAAAACCCTTACCAGCAACATCAACAACAACGTAAGGAAAAACTTTAGTATGGCAACAATTACAAAACAAACATTAATTTCCCCAAAGGAAAAGTTATACAAAAGGACCATAAACAGGATGGGAGTTTTATTGCAGTTTAAGTTTAATACTCACGTTTTCGGTCTTTTTCGCAAGCAGCACCACAAATGTTCCAGATAACGGGCAGATACATCGCGTTATATTCGCCATGAGATTTTTCGTAATGCAAGGTTCTGTTCGCCAAGTTGACTCGAATGTAGCTTTATAATCGTGCCTAAAAAAAAAACACAACAACAAGAAACAAAAAAGATTACATGTTAAAATTATTTTATTTCTTTTTTTTGTTTTTGACTCTCGAGCTTAACAAGAGTGTTGTTTGTATAAAAGTTGAATTAATGAAGTTTTATCATAAGTCTGCAATTTAAATGATTATTTTATTTTGAGAGAACACCCTGTGTAAGTTAGGTGTTGTGCAGATTCGTCAACTGATTTCAAATTTTATATCTTTTTTGTTGTTAAGATGTTAGTATAATCTATAAATTTTCTTCAACAAAAGTAATCGAACTCTTCGATTCGAACGAGAGTTCCTCCATCACTTAAACTTAAAATTTATTACCCCAAACATAAAATGGTATTCCATATCGTGCATCGTCAAATGTCTGACTTTTCGAGAGAGAAAAAAAGCTATAAAAACGATTGCTTTTACCTCAACACAAACTTATTAATGATAATGGAAGAATGATTTGACTTTGGGGCAGTTGTTGTCAGTCAAGGCAACAATGTTTGATAGCCAAATAAAGCCCGCTGGCGCTGGTCAGTTTTGTTGAGCTTCAAGTGATTTTGAGATATTAGATTAGAGATATTTTAAATGATTTCTCTTTAAGTTTTGTATAGAATATGAAAAATAAAACTCAAGAATTTAAACCATTTTGATTTTAATAACATAATTTTGTTATTTTAGTAAACTTTTAAGTTGGATAAAGATAAGAATGTATTTTGTTTCTGTTGTAGAACTCAGATAAAGATAATCGAATTTAATTGGCAAATATTTTGAGGAAATTATCTTCAAAGTCCTTAAAAATTAAGGAGAAAACTTTGTTGATATAGCCCCGATGAACGGTACCTAACTTTACACACCCCATAAAAATGTCATATAAAGTTTAAGGAGGTTTAAGGAGATTGGGAAAATCTCAATACGAAAACAAAATCATACAGACTAAAATTATTCTTAGAAAAATTATCAATCCAATTTTGTTTTCGAAATTTCGAACTAAATTGATTTTGAGTGATGGAAATCTAACCAGCCAGCCAGCGCTTGCATGCTTTAATACTGAAGCTGTCTAGTGCACAAAAGTCAAATATTATTGAAGTATGCCGCCATTAAGGTAGAACTATAATCGTCGAACGTCAGCTGAAGTGGTCGTAAGAAACGAAGCCAATGCGAGGAATTTATATAACGCACCCATTATTGCGATTAAATGGCTTTCGTTAGGCTTCGTTAACTTTCGCTATCGATAGCAAGAGCGCTCATCGACCGTTCCTGCGAAATTGAATTGAAAGATAGATACAAAAATGAAAATGGTGGAAGCATATAATATGGCTGACTTCTCCATTTGAGTGTTCGGAAAGCTAATTTTCGTCCGGTTTTGACATGAGCTTCCTACCACGTTCGACGATTATAGTTCTACCTTTAGTCACCGGACAGGGTGATTAATTTTGGACAACTTTGCAGAATTCACAAAATGTAAGGGTGCTAATAAGTTAATTAATAATAATGCTAACCCGGTCCCTTCAAATATTTTATAAAACACAAGTCACAAGAGAGGTTTATCTGATTTTGTGACACAGAATTTTTGCTCATTCTGTTCGAAAACTTGGAAGAATCGTACACTGCGGGGGGGTCTATGTTTTGATGATAATTTTGCAATGATCGTTTATTTTTGTTTAGAACTTCTTTCATTGCATTTAACGGTAAAAAAATGAATGCTAATCAGTTAAGTTGCAAAAAAAATTAATCCAATTCAATAAATTAAGGCTCATAGTCGATTTTCCAGCAACCAGTTAAAACGACACTGCATTTTAGAAACGAAAATAAGAAAATATGTATAAGCAAATATTGAAAAAGTGAACGCTCAATGGGATTTTTAGTGTACCCTTTATATGTTCAACACAGCGCGGGCGTGAAGGATAGGTTAGGATGGGAAGGTGTATGGAAAGGTGTAAGGCGCGAGGTACTGAGACTGAAGGTGGTGCTTGTCTCAGATTTTATCTCCAGGGTTGGCGGCTGCGCTAAAGCGGAGAAATTCACATTATTTTGTTCATTGTCATTTTTGTTGGGCACTCTAGTATTAACTCAATCACCATGTTGTTAGTGTTATGCCTTAACAACATGTAATGAGTAAACCAGCCGCCCAACAATGATCAATGATAATGACTAGAACTACGGCAGGGATCGAACCTGTGACCATGAGGTTGACAGGCGACCACGGAAACCATCGCGCCACGACCAACCCCAGAGCCTTAAAATACGAAATTCAAAACAAAAGTCAAACGAGTATTGTTGTTATTGTGATCGCAATTTAATAAATAGACGATAATTATTTTTTATAATAAGCCCGCAGGACGACTAACGGAAAACGAAAGATGGTTCTATGGATTTAATCAATTTTTCATTCACCATAACCGGCAACATGAACTTGGAAAAATTATAGGCATCCAAAAAATGCGATTAGAACAATTTGTCAAAATGTTGCTAACAAGGATTTTTTTGGCGCAATATATAAAGTTCTTACTTTACTTTTGGGATGCACCCGGGTGGCGTCAGTATGAAACAATCGAACAACTTAAAAGATTTACCACTAGCTTTTTATTAATTTTTGCAGTTTTATTGTTAGAGTTTTTTTTCATTTCTGGTCGAAAAATTACCCTAATTGCTGTATCAATGATTTCTTGACGTGTTTCAATTATGTCAATGAATACTATTGTCTACAACGTATTTTAAATGGAATAGTTATGCCAAAGCCAAATATTTCAATCACGTAAAGCTCACTCTCGGGTGTGGTAGTTTGGCCATACTGGTGATTTATTATACATACAAACAATTTCTCATCTTCCCCGATTTTATAAATAAATAATAAAACTGCAAAAATTCAAACAAAGGCTAGAAAATAGTCACATATAGTAAGGATAGTGTAGTTCCGCCGAGTGCGGGAGCATTTTTTTTCACAGATTTTCTTTCCGAATTCACCCAAGGTATTAAAATTTAATGTAGATACAAAGTACATAATAATTTATAAATTACTTAACTTACCCACAAACTGGTATCCAATCGCTGTTAATATCTCTTGGTTCATGTTGAAATATAATCTCAACATGCCCAACATCCAATGGCAAATCTAACGGCTCTCTCATGTTGTCATTCGAACGATTTGATTGAAACAACCAAGTTTGAACAACTCGAGATGCCAAAATATAATCAGTGTCCTTAGAATCGCTGAAATTAAAATAAACAACAATAAAAAAAAAAAAATTAAATGAATTTTGGTCAATTAACAAAAAATAAATTAAATGAAAATTGAAATAAAAACAAAACAACAATAATAATTAAACATTATAAAAATTAATTGCACACAACAGAAATATTCTTCATTATCAAAATGGCATGTCTGATGGAACACAAAATGGAACCGAAAAAATGTCTGTCTCTTGCTGGCTACGAGTACACTGACGATGGGAACTAAGTCCTGCTGTGAGTGTGTTACTTTAATTTGAATAAGCCCTGAGGCTTGGTGTCTGTGCGTCCGTATAGTTGTCGTCGTCCTTGCTGTGTGATGATAAGGAGAAGGACAGAGGAGAGAAAGAAACGTGCATATTCAACTACAACGGGCACTTTATAAATTAAAATTATTATTATGAGTTGCATTTAAAATATTTTGTCTGTGAAAACAAAGACTTTTTAATTGGATTTAGATTGAAAGAAATACACAAAATACAATAAATGCGTAGTTGTACACTAGATTGTGTACTACTGCGTTGTGCATCGCACAAAGTACTCCACTCCACAGGTACTCTACATAGTTTTTGTTTCACGTAAAACTTTGTCTCTTTTATGTAATTTTAATGAAGTCATCTTTATTGTTTTTAGAACATTTACAGCGAAACAATAGAAAAACACAAAATATCTAGTTTACTCGTAGCGACACCACTTTCGGTTGTTATGAAAATTGATTAAGTTTGAAACACTTTCTGTAAATAAATGATTGTTTTTAGCAGATGCAACTAAAACTTGCCATAGGTGCAGTAGGTAGATCAGCTACATAGCTTAAAATATTCTCATCTTTGTTGAAATTTACAATTCTCTCAAAAGTTACAATTTCAAGATGATATTATTTGATATGCCCCTGTGGGTTTTGTGTTTCGGTGTGATCTTATGAATGACTTACCTGCCACGTGAGAAATAAGTTTTTGGTAGAAAACTTTTCAAATTCTTGTACGATATCACTGAAGCGAATATTGTTGAATTGGCCATTATGCTGAGTAGGAGTTTTGAGATAGTAATGTCCATGTAGAGTTGGTCGGAAAACAGGTCATCCCTAAAAATTTGAAAATATTATATTTTAAGAAAATTTCAAAAAAAAAATTAATTTCTAAATTAATTAAAATAAAACAATTGGCTTAGATTTGTACCTTTACTTTTTTATCTTCAAAAATACCACGGAAAAGTTCAGTGCTTATATCATATCATTTCGAATTAAGATTTAATTCGGATGAGAACAACTTTCTACCCCAAAGATTGAGAGAATATCAGGAAATTACTCCACCTTTACAGTTGGATTTTGAAATTGTTTCCTGGTGACGGATTTCCTGTGTAGTTATTGTTGTTGTCAGCAACTTCAATATTTCCAGTAATGTACAATCAATATCTTATCTTCTGCAATTCGAAAATGTAATTTGTATGTTTTTCTCGATTGAGTTAGCACAAGGACTAATATATCCTTCGACTGTTTGGTAGATTGGCTTTGTTATGTTTAGTACCTATATTTGAGTTGAAATGATGATGTTTGAAATTTGGGGGTGATTGTTGTTTATATCACTAACTTATTCTTCCACATATTCATCTTTGACGATTTTCAATGTGATGCATTGAACTGCAGATTTGATTCTAATTAGCATTGACTTGTAGTCGAATTGAAGTACGAAATGGGGAGCTGCATCGTTCCTGTTGGGGAGACTATTGAATGCTCTGCACTTGGTTTGGGCCAGCAGCGCAACAATCAGTCACGATTTAGTGGTCACCACTTCCTCGTGGTGATCCCCGGGCAACCATTGGCATATCCCTACATACGTAAATAGGCAAAAATCAGAAGTGCGAAATGCTTAGGATATGATGGAGGTAAGCAATGTTCTTACTGCTACCGAAATCAAAATTACACGCCCCGGATATTGAAACACAACAAGTATAGAGCTCTTACGAGCAGCATCAACAACAGCGATTGTGGCTATTGCACCCACTCATTGAGAGCTTGGGAAACAGAGAGCGTTCCTGAAGAGTGGAAAATGGGAATGATTATCAATTTCTCAATGGAAGATGAACTAACAAAAGGTGAAAACTGTAGAGAAATAGCCAGGGTAATGACAAAAATAATCCTGGAGCGTGGTAAAATAACACCTCGAAGAAGCATGATTCCGCACTGGATCTTTCTGTGTGGACCACATTAACACCTTGTGCATCATCATCAAGCAGTGCATTCAACGGCTGTGTATTGAGCATTGAATTCGCGAAATAACTCGGCAGCGTCAATGGAGAATGTATTTTCACAGGAGAGCATCCCAGTTAAACTGATTGTTAATATCAGAGCTACATATGTATAAGGCTCCAAATGTCATGTTCTGCATAATAGAAAGCTGTCAAAGGTTGGAGTTTGAAATCAAAAGTGGGGTTAGGCAAGGCTGTTTACAGTCACCAATATTGTTACTGTTGTTGATTAGTGATGTATGTAGGTACTGGAGGAAGCTTTGTCGACTGGAAATGGAGGAATTCTGTTGAATCTGCAATCATACCTCAAACATGCTTGTTCTCTCATAGGATCACGGAACTTACACAAACGACAAGGTAGGAAAGGAAAGCTGAAATCGTTGGGAAAAGATCAATACGAAAATGCCTTGGAATTTTTTAGCCGTCAATTGATATTTCTGCAAAACAATTAGAGAAACTAGTACTACGGCGAAACTGAACTAGATATTCGGCACTAGCGAGGTATGCTTCAGAATGGAGTATTCTACGATTTCGGAAGAATTCCTCGCATGAAAATTGAAGAACTTTCCGTTTCGAAGGATACCTCACTATCTTCGTATGTATTGTTAAAAACTTAAAACTCCATTATGAAATCTGGTATCTGTTTGATTTTCAATTTAATTCCAGAACATTTTATATCAAAATTGTGATAAAAAAAACATTCACATTTTTAGTGTCGTTCATGATTTTAAGTCCCTGATTTTGTAAAGGGTGAAATATACAAAAACCACCCAGTGATAAGGATTTGAAATTCCAGAATTTTCCTCCAAAATGTTGTTCTTTCAAGTCCATTACACTTTACAGCATCACCATATGTAACAAAATATCCATTTTAAACAGCTTTTTCGGCATAACGTAATAACTTAATCAAAAAGTAAATCCTTTTTACTTATGGCATTATATCCCATACTATATGTCTCTCTCTATTCTACAGTCAATACCAAATTGCAATATGAAACTAGAGACATAAATAGAGGAAGCACAAAGTGCTATAGGACAATAATAATTGGATTAGGATAAATTGCTATGGCACACAATTTCCCATAAATTGTACACTTTGATCAACATTTTGTGTTTACACATGATAAAATCATGGTGTTTGGTGCTAAGGCAGGACTTAACTTTTTTTTTTTTTAATATGGCATAGAGGTATTATGGGACGAAAACAAGTCGAGGCCGGGTGAGAATACACATATCTTAATTTTGTGCAAATCTGTAATTATTATTATTATTATTACATTAAGGACGTTATTCGTGTAGCCTAAAAGAATTAGGACCTTTTTCAGCTAAATAATCATACCATTAAGTAGAGGAGGTTGAAAAAAATCTAAATATAAATGGAATTTTCGGGTTTTAACTGTTTGTAATTCAAATATTTAACTATTTTAATGGATAAAATGAAAATTTAAGACATCTTAAGGAAGATTCCTGGGGCAATCGAAATTACAGTTAGAAACTGCCAAAGGACACTGCCAACACGAAAAAGAAACATGGCCGTGGATTGATGACTAAGAAAAAATTATATCTACATGCCCCACAGAGAATTCAATGAGCTAATCATACACTGCCATTGAAGACAATGAGGCACAACAGCATTTATTTTGTTGATACATACGATTTAATACAAAATGTAATCGCTTTGTATATGAAAAATATAGTAGGTACTATCATGGCGAGTATTTTTTAATGTTGCCCCGACCCTTGTGGTGGCGCTGCAAAATTTTAGGTTTAGAATTTGATTTCATCATCATCGGCTCGACAACCGGGTTCCGGTCTTGGCCTCCTTCAACAAGTCTCTCCACCTATCCCGGTCTCGATCCGACGCCATCCAGTTGCGCACCCCAAGGCTTCGGGCGTCCTGGTCTACGCCATCTCTCCAGCGCAAGCATGGTCTACCACGCTGCCATCTACCATAGAATGTACCATCACAAAGGACTTTCGGAGCCGGTTTCTCTTTGCTCATGCGAGCTAGGTGCCCTGTCCACCGAGCTCAATTTTTGTCACTATGTCTGCTTCAAGGTAGATTGAGTACAATTCATGATTGTACGGTCTCCGGAATCGTCCTTCCTCATATATGGGGCCAACAATTCTACTTAAGACTTTTCTCTCGAACGCGGCTAAGAGGTCGGAGTGTCTTTTGCTAAGCACCCAAGTCTCGGATCCATACGTGATTACTGGCAGGGCCATGGTCCTGTACAGCAGCAGTTTTGAAGTTATGGATTTGAAGAGCTTTGATAGACTGTAGTAGGCTCTGTTGGAATTGAGCAGCCGCCCGCGTATTTCTTCTTCTATATTATTATCGGCTGCTACTATTGACCCAAGGTATTTAAAGGATTTCTTCTCGCATTCGACCCCACCTAATTCGACCTATTTCGACCCATCGGAAATTGGTAATAGGAGCAAGAGGAGACTATTATTTGGATTATCGCAACCAAAAAATATCAATAGATATCGATTGAAGCCTCCACAAGCTCTACGCAAAAAACAAAATTGAGTAAGTGTTGCCCCCACTTTTTAGATTCGCCGTCATCGGAAAAAAAGAAAAACTTCCGAGCCAGGAATTTATCGGAGGAAATATTAAAGAAAAAAAAAAACCGTTTTGATGTACTTCATCGAATGCGTTTAATTTGGTCGGAGAAAATTCCGCTCCGACGGTTACCGCGATAGGGCTGAATATCTAATCCAACGAAGAAGAGATTCATCGATACCAAAAGCACGCATTATTGATAAGAGTGCTTGATGATAAACTCTATCACTCTATTGCTTTTGTTAACAACTCGACGTTTCAACTCGCTGAAGAAAGTCTCAAAGAAAGTAAGGATCAAACAAATTCAAGGACACCTGCATTTAATTTGGCAACATTCCAAAAGCGATAGCTCTCACTACGACGTTTTCAGAGTTCACAACGGCGAACTCCACAACCGGAGCGGAGTTTCAACACTAAAAAAGCTAGATGAAGACCTTACCATCAAACCATTATATACATAGAACAATATTAAATGGCACTTCTTAACCTTCGAGATGCGATTGGTGCAAATAAACAAACAAACCTAATAGAATAAGAAAGAAAAAGAAAAAAAAAACATAAATTCACTTACCCGTAAATTCGTAAATTAAATGGAAGCGTCTTAACAGCTGTCATGTAAGTTCTAAGTGAACTTAATCGATCCAAGGACAATGTTTCTTCGTCAAGGATTACAGATGATGCACCTTCAGTTTCCTCCGCCAAGGCTGATGCTGACAACATATTCTCTGCCCCAGACGCTGATGCAGATATATATGATGAAGACCTACTGCTGCTACCTGCTGTGTTTGATCCCCTGATGATGGTTCCATTGTTATTTGGAGCAGACAATGCTGGTGTTGACGAGGACGACGACGACGATGAAGATGATGATGATGATGATGATGCTGAGTGTAGAGTTGCAACGGAAGACAACGAGGAATACGATGATGATGATGACGTTGATGTAGCTAATTGTGATGCTGCAATTGTTTCACGACTTAATGCTGCCCACTGTGTCAAGAATTGCAACTTTTTAATGTGCTGTAAAAGAAAAAAAAAATATTAATCTAAAAATAAAAAACAATACTGCATTGTTTTTACAGCACATCAGGAAGAAAGAGTGTTTATGTACGATGCTTTTTATGAATTCAAAATGGAGGAGGTTTTTAAGTAATTTTCTTTAGATTTGTGTAGAAAGATGCGGGTATCAACGTTGTTTGTATTATTTTTTTTAATTCTTTTTTTTTTTTGGTTAAAGTTTGTATATTTTTCTTAGGTATAATGGAAAGCTAAATAAGAGAGAGAGGAATATAAACTAAAAGTTGACATTTATAATTGAAACTAATAAAATCACACGGTTATAGTAACGAACATTTTTCTTCATTGTTTTTCATTTATTTTTTTAAGGTGAAAAATGTTATTTTACTTTTTTTGTTTTATTATTCTTGTACTAATGGTAAAAAATTGGTAGTCTAGGAGATTTGACTTGACGACACACACAATTTTCGCATCAGAAAATTACTTCACTTGAAGTTTGTTACGCTAAAGGTGATACTTTGTGCATGGGAATGTTTCAGTATCCCAGCAAAACAAAAAATTGCTAAAAAAACCCTAGAAACCCTACAAAACTGATTTACACAATTTTGTAGGAGCGGTTATGTGTAACAAGTGCAAGGTAATTGTTTTTTTTTTTTAAACAAGTTGGGAATGAATAAATGACGCACTTCGGAATTTATTGGCATCGGGATTAAATTTTCCCTGGGAAGTCAGCTTCCGTTTCATATAATTTTTGATCGAGAGAAATTTATTTCCTGAGATATTCACGATAGCTGAAAACCAATCAAAAGCATAAATAAAATTGAAAAAAAAAAAAAAGTTTTTTTAATCGATTTTTTCGAAAACTTTGGGTGTTCAAACAAAGTTAAAAGATCCTTTTTTCATGCCAAGCTAATATGAGCTAAATGAAAAGATTTATAACAGGAACATGACTACAAGGATTTCAAAGAATTATATTTTTTTTAATTTCGAAAATGAAAGAGGAACAAGAGGATAGAAACCTATTTAAAAATTTAACTTGAACAAAAAAAAAAGTGATGCAAATTGAATTTATTACATAGTAGGTTCCTATTTAATTCAATTTAACTTGTTTTGAGTGTCTATGTATTGATGATTTAAATTAATTGCTTTAAAAATAAATTATTGTTTTCTGACAATAAAATAATTGAGGAGCGCGTGCAAAATGTCATCAGCATTCATATAACCAATAATTACGTGCCTTGAATTTCTGCGTATTTATTATAATTTTTTTTTTTTTTTGGTCAAACAAATTGAATATGTCACAAGCTCATATTTTTGTTTAATTATAGATCTGTAAGTATTATTATATATTTTTTTTGAAATTTTAATATATGTAGGTAGGAATATTGCATGTGTAAAAGGGTATGCACATTATGCAATTATAAGTGTTAATTTGATAAAGGCTAAAATTAATTGAAATCGTGTTTTTTTTTTGTTTTTATTTTTATAAATAAAAGAACATAAATATTTATATTTATATTTTTATGTCATTTATATTAAAAATAATTTATTTCAATAGAAATAAAATAAGATAGATGTGTGCAGGTACATTATCAATAAAGTTTTTGTTAGAAAATTATTTGTAATAAATTGTAGATATAGATTTATGTTTTTACTAAAAATAGCGTTCGACCCATTGGGGCTTTACGTTCCTGCCCAACGGATCCTTGCAGCGCTTTAAGACTAAAAGAATCGGATTGTTTGTTTTCTATAACTATACGGACAAAGCAATTATCAATTAGATTAAATTGATTTTATTTACAATATGTATATAATATACACAGTTATTACTCAATCATTTAAGCATGGCATTACCGTTTGCCTGATTGACAAAAATTAAAAGGATACTGACAATTTAAATAAATAGATAATGTCACAATTATTATTTCCTAGAAGTATTCTGCTAATATTTTCCTTCTATAGTTAAGAGCTATTTTACAAAATTTGAACATCTTTGGTACATCTACTTCATTTAGGAGGTCTATCACTTCATTCTCTGTGAGAAAATCACGCCCCAATGTATGTACATCTTCTTGTTTCTATTAAGACCGGGCACCTTCCGACAAAATGAAAAATGTCTTCTCTTCACGAGACATCTTACTCAAAACATGCATGAAATTTATTCGATAGTCAAATCGTCTTGAAAATAATTTCTTTGATTGAGGTCATTATTTAACCTGCTATAAATCATCCGATGTAAAGAGCTTGGGCCTCTTCCCTGTACTTCTCTCTATACTTTTCATCCAGACGACTGATAAGAACGTACATAGTCGACTTCCATGTATTCCGTTCATTGATTGCTAGCTCCACACCAGATTCGTGAGCCAGTTCTATCCACTCTTTGAACCATCCTGTCTTACTTTGAATCGCTTGTAGAGCTGCTTTTTTCGGTAAGCGATTGTTAGGCATATTGAGCACTTTCAAGATATTGTCAACTTGTAGTTTCAAGGTACTTATGAATAGTGGTGAAATGCCTGTCTCCATTATTATCATGTAGTTTGGGGTGTTCGGAGGAAGATGAAAAATTCGTTTTATATAGAACCTGAGAAATTTTTCCACGGTTTCATACTTCTTTACTCTCCACACTTGAGTTGCTTAAAAAAGAACAGATTGAGATACAAATTTGAAAATTTTATATTTGCTGCTGTGTACAATGTTCATATTATGTATTAAAACATTTTTTACATGCCATATTAATGGCGGTTTCCGCCATTAATGTAACAGACCTCTAATTCCAGTAGAACTGTTTTCGACAACCAATGACTACTGCACTCTGGATCTCACTATGAAGTTCACTTCATTAAACGGTTTCTCAAAAGGTGGAGCAACCTTACCCACTGCGATATATCAAGAAATGTAAGGCCCACCTGCCACAGGTGTTAGATAAAGAAAGAAATGGCCCACCTGTAATAAGTCCCGAGCAAATGACTTATTATAAAGACCCAGGCAGGACATAGCCAGGGTAGTTGCAATATGTACCGGTCATTGGTCAATAGGCAATTCTTAGAATCCTCACTGTGGCAACTAAGTGGACTGTGCAGCGGGAAGAAGGAAATAGTCATTCACTTTCATTGTTAATGTATTACTCTGGCCAGAATGAGAGAGACTCACTCGGACTTTTTATGACAACCTTATTGAACTTTTTGAAATAAAGATCAAATACTTGATCTGTTTGTCAAAGTGGCTCTGAATAGATCTCCTCCACCCTAAGATCTCTAACTTGTGAAATAGGCATCAAAATGGGGCACTTCAGTGATAATTGCAAACAACCTTGCGGTAACGATCATATAATTGAATTTGGAAATTTGGCAATGAATAAAATCATGCTGATTTCGGCCATATCTTTCTTGATCTCTACAACTAAATAGGAAACTAAATGTCAGAACCAAGAACTAATTCATTTAATAAAATGAAATAATCTATTCCTTAAAAAAGGTCAATGTCGATGACAAGAAAAAAAAGCTTTCATATTTTAAGGAAACACAGAAAATTAACATCTCCTTTCTCTTATCCTTGGTCATTAAAAATTTGATAAGTTCAAAAGAAAAATAATGACACTTAAGTCTTATAAAAAAAAAGAAACAAAAAATGAGTAGAAAATATTATAATAATCTGCATTTTCACCACCATCAGTACTCAACAGAGCATGAATACAAACATGACCTAGTCTTGTACATATATACGAGTATGTATAGGTATAATTTTTTTTGTTGTTGTAAAGTTACATTTTAAAAATTCATTATCAACAATACCCTACAATAACATTATTTCCATAATTTTATTTCCCGTCCATTTCCGCTTAGAGAGTTGCAAGTGTTTTTTTTTATTATTTTATTTTTATTGTTTTCTCGCAGCAACGAACCATCAAAACACAAAGCCATAGATTAAATCCATTTAAAACTAGCGTGGTAGTGAGAGAAGTACTCTACTCTACTCTTGTCGTATCGCATTCGTTTACATACCTTCCCTTCATATACCATCCTTAAAAACCCTACTGCAGGGACGAGAGAAAGGGAGTAGAACCTTTTGTGAAACGATAAAAGCACTTTTAGTATTTTATTCCGGTGTGGTAGGTTATGATTGGTGTTCGGTATGGGAGGAAGTTCTAACGTACTATGATGTTTTCCCTTTTCAATGCCACACCACTTTAAACCCCCATAAGCTTTTCAACTAGACTTTAATTTTAAAGATTTTAGAAAAATATATTAAAAAAAAAATATAACAAAAATGAAATCAACTTTGATCGACGCGACCGACGCAACGCGACGTTGAAAACACATTTATTGAGAGAAAAGAAAAAAAAATCTGCCTTTTTGTTTGGCATTTGCAAAAGAAAGAAGATGTAATTACGGATGTAAATCATAACAAAACGAAGTACCTCCTTACATTAATTTCAATTTAGACCACAGAAAAGCAGTTAAGGAAAAACGAAAAAGTCAATGAAATTTTACCACTACTGGTAGATATATTGTACAACTTCAAGGACCAATGTCGCAAGTCATTAAATATTATATTAGAAGAAGAAAATAAGTCTTGTGATATAAGTTAGGAAACAGGCACAGACATAGTAGATGTCAGTCAGGACAGGCACAACAGTATTAGAAAGACAAAAAGTTACAGCATGGCCGAAATCATAAAAGGCAGAGAGAAAGAGGAGGAAAGTTTCAGGAAGTCCAGTGTGTTAAAAATGAGTTTCTTGAAGTTAAATTAATACAATTGAATTAGTTTTCTCCGTTCCACAAAGGAGAAACAATTCACAACAAATAATGGAATTGTCCATAAAAATATAACTTTTTTTTTTTTTTTACTTTATTCCTAAACTTATAATTATTTTATTTGATAATAAAAATAATTGAAAAATATGTTTCCTTGGGATTTAAAATTCAAACTTCTGGATAAGTTTATAAAATTAGCTAAGTAAAGAAAAATGTCCAAAATGTTTTGACAAAAAACCGAGCGGGGATTAGTATATAAATAGTTTATAAATTTATTTGTAAATTACTTTTAAAAATAAGAAAATAATAAATAAATGAAATTACTTTCGTTTACCCGGGGTGGCTATATCGATTCTTGCATTTTAAACAACAGTCTTTTTTCATATAATCTAAGTTGTGTATCTATTTATAAAAATAGGAAATGGGTCTTAAGAGTTAACACATTTACCACCAAAGACAAATATTTTCTATAGAAGTGCATTTGTAGAATTTTCGAGTCCCAAAATTTTGAATAATTAATAAAAAATAGAACGAGTTACACAAATTACAAAAATTCTGAACACTATGAAAAATTATTTTAGAAAATGTACGTATGAGATCTATATGTATAAATTGAAAAGATTGCATATTTTTCAAAATTTTTTAGACAATTAAAAAAATGTATGCCCCAAACACATTTTGGACGTGTACACCGAAAATATTTGACAAACGATTTTCTATCGAATTGTATTTTCAGACTTTTCGAGCGCTTGGGGCTAACTTCTGTCCATTTTTTTAAGTGGCTTCTCTAAAAACTTATACAAACGATTGAAATTTTCGGCTTTACTCCACTCTAAAGGCCAACTACATACAATCGAAGTATTTCTGAAAATCAAAAGTCGTGTTTGTTCTTAAATGTTTTAAACATATACTCGTACATACTCCCATACGGTTGCTTACTTCACAACCCTTCTGAAAAAATTTTGATCAATTAAAAGAGTGTAGAACGTTATGAACGAAAAGAAAATTTTGAAATTATAAAAGAATCGTTTATAAGACTCCTATGAATGACAAAAGACAACCGAAATATTAACAGCTAGAAAAACCTTTAAACAAGTCCAAGGGCTCACAAGGGAACTGAGGCAAATTTATTGTTCCTAGGTAACGAGAATCAATATGCAGTTCCACAAGCTTTCTTAATATTCCAAGAGATGACATGACCAAAAAAATATAAATTCGAGAAAAACTTGTGAATAGAGTTGACAGGAGAAACAGTTGATTAAACCTTCGAAGCAAACACCATCACTAATGGATCGAGAAATAACGAGTGAATTGGGGCAGGAATCTTTGGGCCTAGAACCAAATTTTCATAAGGAAATGCGAAGATCGTATATCACAACCAAAACATTGCTTTGCTGTCAAGCTGCCTAAATGACTAAGCTCCTACGTAATCAGCTCTAAATCAGCGTGAGAGTTTATAAGCAGACCAAATGAACCTGGCAAAAGAAACAATGTCACACTTCATTGGGTACCTGGCCATGTTGGTTTTCAGAACACAAACAGGTCCTGAAAATAGGTGAAATGTTATTAAAAAAAAAAAAAATTAAACTTGAAGAGGAGGGCAAAAACAGCCGATAATTGGAGAGAACTTCCAAAGCTAGGTCATTGACAACCATAACATGGTGATAAACACATAGCCTTTAAAAATTTATTGTGATTTTGCGAAAAAGTTTGAAAAAACTTGTTTTCGCTGGATGGTTTGAGTGAAAGTAGAGTTGGGTGTGTAAATGTGATTAATTTTTCAAATTATACAATACAAGAGCGAGTACGTGCGACCCAAAGCCAGCACCATTAATCATATTTTGTTTAATATATTCTCTCCAAGGATTCTTTATGAACCGACTTGACGTAAACATTAAACAACCAACCAACGTAGGTACATATTACGAGTATACTCCTACAAAATTATGTCATTTTATTATAATGTGATTATGAACATTTAATTTGCATAATTCATTATAGGAAACAAGCATCAAGACAAACATATACAATATCACAATATCATATGCCTATTAAGGATTTTCCCCTTAGCAAGCTTAATTTTATCGGCGTGATGGTGATGGTGATGCCAACATGCTAGAGCTCGGGAAGATAATCAAAATCATCCATATTATTATCTTGTTTATATACTTAGTTGATATTTAATATGAGTGTATCTAAAAATGTAAATTTTTTTGTACTGCATAATTATATTTTACATCAAATGTTAACTACTTTTCACTTTGATGTGAAAGATAAAGATTAATTAACTCGTGTTAAAAATATAATAAGATAAAGATAAATCTTATGTACCTAATAAAAAAAAACTTACCTTTTGACTGTTTAGGGATTTGACATTGAGCATCACTTTGTCCAAGATATGCAGAATTATTTCAGCTGCCATTTCACGCTCTAATTGAGTGCATTTTATTTCCAAATATGAACCAACCTTAAAAAGATAAAAAAAAATTAACACAAAACTCAATTAAAAAAAAAAAAAAAAAAATAAACAAAGAAAAGGACAAGTGATAAATGAGTAGCCTCAAATGAGGCCCAATAGAAAACTTTCAAAAGAAATAGACGCTTTTAATTAGAATTTTTTACAGATTTAAGTCAAATTAAATTTCAGTGCAGAGGTACTCACACAGAATTTTTAGTAAGCGAATATAATTTATTGATTTGCTTTATTGTGATGCTTGAATTTGAAAAATTATTTTAAACTGAATTTAAAAGCTTTATCAGAAATGCGAATTTGCACCTCAGCACTGAATTTTTAGAAATTTTGTTTAATTATTCTGAGGCTGATGACGCGTTAATACCAATATCTCGCGAAATAAAAGCTGACACATAACTTACAGCCCCGTAAATGGTTAAGTCGAAATTAATGAATAAAAATGTTGAACCAAGGCTGAACCGAAATTGAAACTGATTTTAGTTGACCTTATTTTTATTCGGAATAAATAAGTTTTCGTCTCAGATGCTTTGGAAGAAGTGTGGACTCTACATTTTTTCATAACTAGCTCTCTAAAAATTAAGTCTAATACTTACATTTTGCAGCATATCCAACAGGAAACCTGCTTCACCAAGTAAAAAATTCTCATGTCTACTTGTTGTGTATTGAAGGCATGCCTTTAAAATTGCTGAAACATTTGTTTTCTGGTATCCTGATGTGAGAGCCTGAAACTGTTGAAGAAAAAATAATAATTAATTAATTAAATTTTTTAAAAATTAAAACAGAAATAATTAGTTTTTATTAATAAGAGTGAATCTTCCTTTTATGCGTAGTATACGAAACATGAAGCCAGTTTGTTCACAGTGGGATATGTTGCTGATACAATGTCGCTAATCAAATTGGTTAATTAACCATGAATAACAATTCAAACTATTTATTCTCTGAAAAATAATGATTAAAATTCTTGGAATGACATATTCAAATAAGAATGGATTAAACATAACTCACTGTGAACTAACTGGAGCTTTAACCACTTTAATCTAAATATTTCGATGGACGAACTGAGGATTTATTTACTTAATCCTGGTTCAACAGAAGTTTAAATATTTTTACAAATGACCCAGCGCAGCGTTAAAACATATATTTCAGGTTAACTCAGGTTTAACACCCACATAAGCTTGCAACAGAAAAACTGGACTTTAGAGGTTTACCTCGCGGAAGTTTTTTTTTGTCAAGACTGTGGAACAATTTAAATGTGGCATAATGAGTTTTTAGAGTAGTTTTCTTTACAAAGTTCCCTTATCAAAGACTAAATTGAATTCAAAACTCGTAATTGATAATAAAAAAAAAATAATAACCCCAACCATAAAATTCATATAAAATTTGAATAATCACCACACGCAGTGAATGCACTGTTAATAACACGATAGTAAATTAATCTAGTTCAAAAGCTTTTGTCGTGACGTGTCGTCTAAAACTCCGACCACACCGCCGCGCCGCGGCACCGATTATTTAGTTTACCTGATTGTAAGTTTTTAGCAGTTGATCAGCGACACACTGTGAAAAGTCCGGTTGCAGCCATGTTGTATTACCAACATCTCGTTTCTCGCACACACGCCTCGAATAGCCTTGATATTTGTTGGGACAATCAGCGACGATAGCAGCTCCTGGTGCTGTTGTTGGCCATTGGACACCATTGTTCATCTCAGCATGGCATAATTCAACCATATTTCTATCGATAACAGTTACATAGACACTCTTCGATACTGGCGAAATACTATTCGATACCACACACGAGTATTCAGCTGATTTCTGGAAAATATAAATGAGAGGTTCAAAAATTAATCCACATTACAAAATATGGTGGTATGTTGTAAATAAATGGGATTTTCAAAAAAAGGAACAACAAAGACAACATGAATAAATGCACTAGAGTCGCCTCCTCAACCAACGAGTCATATACATATGTATGTAGTTGTAGGTATGTTCATTAATTTATATAATTAAACGGGGAACTTAGTGGTTTTAATTAAATTTTATGTTAAATTTTCTGTAAAATCACTGCATGTGAATGACAGATTATGCGAACATTCTACACTGAGAGAAGAAAATTGAGAAATGTGAATTTCGGAGCTGCGATGAGTTAGGTCAGTCCTCAAAGTGGGCCACTGCTTCTGCAGAATTTTCACCTACGGTCGCAGGTTGAAGTGGAATAGGGTGTCACTATATTCAGGCGAGACAGGATTATAGGAACAGAGGAAGTATCTAGACGAGATCAAGTATCCCAATAGCGCCTAATTGCTTGTGAACTTCTTATTTAAGCTACTACGACATATTCGGAGCTCAGAAATAATTAGGATCGATGAGTTCGTTTATTCATTCTTGGAGTAATAAAGGTCTGGAGCCTTATTCCAGAAACCGAACGAAACGATATCGCTTCGACACGACAGCTAGGTCGAAGAATTTTGATTTTTGAAACCATAAAAATCAGTCTTAGGACGGAAAAATAGAGGAAGATAGTGACTAAATCGGACCTCAACTAACATCTCGTTCGAAACATCAAATAGAAAGCTAAGGATTGAGCTGGAGAGAAATCAGTCTTAAGACTAATGTGATAAAGAGCTCAAACAAATAGATAAAGACCGTGGTTCAACCGAACGTCTTTTAATTAAAGTACAACGACTTTTAGCTGGGCCCTCCAAAAGAACGAAAGGAAGACCGTTTCACATCCACAAATCAATTCCGTTGTCGTTTCGGACTACATAAACCAAACAAGGATTAAGCTGGCTCCAAAATTGATTCAAGTCAATTTGTATACTTCCGAATTATGAAAAAAAAAGTTCCAAGCAATTAGAACTCATAAAATTTGTCTCAGTGTATCTTTAATCTAATCTAATTTTGAAGTAAAACGTGTGTTAGCTGTTTCGCAATTTGCAAACAATGAATCACACCGCGTTGACTGCTTCCATTAGTGTGCGCTAGCAGGCTCGACCAGAAAACATACGGCTATATGCCAGGCGCTTGACCATACATATATTGAAGCTCCAAAGCAGACCAATACACTGAACTAACGAACAAAACGAACCCAACATTCAAAAGTCAAACACCAAGCACTTAATTAATCGCCACCGAGATAAATTTTCTACTATGTCACTAGATATATGGCGCACTCGGCCAAAACCCAAGCCAGTGTTCAGCACTCGTGACTTACCTGGATGTTATTGATTTTCAAAATGCTTCCGTCCGGATATAAATCTTCCCACATCACCGTTTGCGGATCCGACTGAAAGAGTACACCATTACGCGTCCAGCTGTATCCTAATTGTCCATAACGTTTGATATCGTTACCGGGCGAGAGACACCGGACACGCAACGAATCCCCACGATGCAAAGTCACGCTAGCTGGATCGACCCTCAATCGGGGTGGTGTTTGAATGTGTACATGAATTGAACGGCACTGTTCCACGCTCCAGTCCACCACCTAGATTTACAAAAATAGAATGAAGAAGAGAAAGAGGATGAAAAAATATATATACCTATATATGTACTCGTATATAGAAAAAAAGTAGAATGTAGTAGGAGGATGAAAATTCATAACTCATATAAGGGTTGGTTCTGATGGCGGTTTGTTATGCTCCTGCTCCTTCTGATGCTGATGATGGTTGGTTGGTTGTGTGAGGTTAGGTCTATCTAGATACAAAAGGTGTTACGAGCACGATAGAGAATTTGACTAAAAAGCACTCAGCGAACGTGTGACACCAATGGGAATCAAGATGCTGTATAGCTTCTGTTGATTCTACAAATTGGGTTAATTTTCTTTGCAGTTTTTTTTTTTTTTTTTTTATGTGCAGTCGAGGATACAAGGGCAGTGGTAGGTAGCAGTGGTGAAGGAAGAGGCACCGATGTTTCATCAGTCAGCAATAAATGAGATGCAAACTCAATTTAAAAAGAAAAATATGATTGAAAATTATTGGAATAATAAACAAGAAAAAAAAGTCGCCTTTTGTGCGTGCAAACGAGAACAAGTTGGTAATAAACATGACCGATGAATGAAGATATATTAAGCATCCTGAGGGAAGGGGCCTACAACGGAGACTATTTATTTAGTCACTCAGCTATAAAGTCTTTAAGAACATTTTTGAAGTCGGGTTTTGTTGGGAACAGTGATTTTCAACTCTAGACCCAGTGAAGAAGGAAATGAAGGGATCTAAAATATACAACGGAATACATTGTGTGGGAAAGCTTCCTCGTCTAGAATGGATGACACTACTTCCCATCGTTAGGACAATTATGAGTATATCTGAGGACTCCAGAAGTTCAAGACCTGGTATGTGTCTGTCTGGCCAAGTCCAGTGACTAAGTGAATTCAGTATTTGAGACTAACAAATTCAGTAATTAATTAGAAACTTTTGCCCAAAAGTTTTTTTTAAAATATTTTAAGAGAGCTTGACATTACTGCATTGGTAGGGAGGACTTTTCCAAGTCTCGGTCCTTCTGAAGAATCCACTATTTTGCCGCAGAAGATCCTCCACGAAGATCTCTTAGGTTTTCTCAATTTTTTTTTAAAAGAACTTTAAAAGGTTCCGAATTGGGCGCCATTTTCTTTAAGTAACCAAAGAAGGGTTTAATACTTGTTGTTGGGATTTAATAAGCACAACTTTTTTAACGTTTTCAATGGCGTTTTTCCACATTAATGTCGATATTATATTCCTTTTAACTAAAAGTTCTGTTTACTTCTTCATTCAATAAAAATTTACTGCCAAAGATTTGCAGAATCAAAGCCAAACATGAAAACCACATTAAATTGAAATCTTTTGGAAATCCGAAATGATATAATACTCGTATATCAAAATGAAATTCGAATCTTTACAACTCACTCGAATATTGCTGATTGCTTTACATCTTTTTGTGTGATTATTTGTATGGAGTTACTATATTTCAACCTCAAATTCAGTTAAGTTGGAAAATTATTACAATCTATTGAATATACATAGAATGTACATTATATCTATTTTATTGATCCATCACAGTTTTGTTGATGTAATAAATAATAACATAATTGGTTTTATTTGTTTTCTTGGAATTCTAGAATTTCAATAAAATTAAGGTTATGTCTTAGATTTCACAGTGAAATAATAATTAACACCTAATTCTTATTTACACAAAGCAATTCATATTTATGTAATAAATTAAGCTTTGGCTAGAATGTTAGTCCATATACGTATGTAAATTTTGTATGAAAGTGGAGAAATATGAACTCTCCTTAAATCACAGCGAAATGGAGGTCACCGTTCTTCTTCTATATACAACATACATTTATCTTCTCCATATGTGGTCATTGATATTTTCAGCTAAGGGAGTCATTATGAGATACTTCAAAGGGCGGGAAACAAGAGATGGTAACAATTTAGAGAAGTAAATAAAAAGTATAATTTGAGAAAAAAAAACTTTCAAAAGGATTTTACCAGAAGGAATTATTTAGAAGGCAAAGAAAGCTTTGACCAACATTCTGAAATCGGATGCATTAACTGATGGATCGAAGATGTTTGAAAGAACTGATGCAAAAAATAAATAAAAAAGTTGGACTTAAATGTACATTCAAATCTTATTTTGGCAAATAAAATTTTAGCATTTGAAATTGTTCCTATATAAACCTTTAAATTCCTGCATTTAAAAAGAGTATTGACATATTACCTTGCAAGTGTAAACACCTTCGTCCATTTGATTAGCCTTTGTGATGCCCAAGATTGCTGTATACAAATTTTCATTTTCTGGCGGAAGAACTGTTGTCCAAATTTCTCTAAAATTAAACAAATATAGAAAAAATAGTGTTAGAATTTTGTGTTCTATCGGTATTCTAATATATTTTTTTTTTAAGTAAAAAGAATCAGTTGAGAGCATCTGGATGATAAATTAATATGTTTTACGGCTGAATCTCTAAGATAATGTCATTTAAATTAAGTAAAAATAAAATGAGTAGGTGTCTATAAAATTTTTAACCTAGGACAGGCTGGTTCCGAATTATTTTTAGATTCTTAAGAAAATCAGGCTTCCAATTAGAATTAAAACACAAATCCTTATTGGATATTTTCCAAGCAACTTGACTGCTTTCAAAATCTTTGTATAGATATCTACAGCTTCTAAGATGTTCGTTGGACATTATGACAATTTTTTCTATGTCAAAATTGGCGAGGATTTCATGTATACATATATTTTTTCTTTGGTTGAATATAAATTCACTCCCTAAAGACACTTTTGAAACGCACCTAATACATACTTCATTTGATAAGTAGACTTCAAAGAATAAGCCACTTTATATAATAAGAAAATGAAGGTAATTTCACCTCCCCCATTCCTACTTCAGTCTTCCAAACGACTACACAATAGAAGATTCTAGGAATAAAGTAATTATAATTTTTTCTAGACATCTCCCTCTCTACATTTTACTACTATTTATTTTATGTTTCCTTAAGTTGAATTAAAATTCAAAATAATATAAATAAATCAAAATGAATCCAATTTAAGACAGCTATACTTTGCTGCACCCCACCTTCGTCCGTCGTCGTCGTGTCGTCCGCATTTCACTTTGGGCTCTCTTTCTTTATAAGCTCTCCTTACTAAGACAATAATTTCAAACAAGTTATTTAAAATATTTCCTCTTTCCTGTCAGAGCTCATTTCCCATTAAATTATTCTTGAGTTCCTTTAAATGTCATATAATTCCTCTAAAGGTATGTGTTTGTGTATGAACATTTGAAAAATAGTAGGCATAGCACTCTCGGCTCAGCAGAACGACACGAACATGCAAATGTTTTGTATAAAACTATAAAATAAAAGAATCTGACATTTTCGAGAGGATATAGCCGAAACTGAAAAATACATTAGTAATCTGCTGACAGAGAAGTTGATACCTGGATTCAGGGTAGGTAGGGTACATATTATATAAAGCTGAAAAAGGTCCCACTATGTGGTGCTCTGGGGGGCAATACTCGAATCCCTGATTTCCATTAAAACTTATTTGGAATTATTTTTTTTTTAAAGATACATTCGCACACTGTATCTCTCTTCTCGACCTTCCATTGTGTCTCCTTTTTTTTTGATAAAAAAGGAAATGTCGTCTAATGACACACAAACCCACACCTAATAACATAAAGACCAGCTAGCATTTTGTAGTCTTTTAATTTGGGTGGATATCGTTTCCTTTTTTTTTCCAAAAAAATATATATATTGTATATATATGTATATATTTACATGTAGGACTATGGTTTTTGGTAGATATTTGCTTTAGGCATGATGCTGATAGCCTTTTTTCAACCCTCTCTATAAACACGTTCGTATAGGCAACAATTTAGCATTATGTCTTTATATACTTCGTATCGTACTCTCGTACTAATGATAACGCATGAATTTATACGCAACTGGTTTTTGGCCAATAATAAATATTATACTATACCCTTATAATCGTTGTGTCTATTAAAATATTTGTTTGACTGGGAAACAGTATTAAAATGCTTAACTTTTTTTCATCTGAGTTAAAAAAAAAAGTTGAATAGAAAGTTTGAACAAATAAAACTTTTGGATGTCGCTAACCAATCCCAGCAGAAGACTTACACTTTGAAAAGGTAGATGACATTAGGTTTGATTTTTGTTGTCCTTTTTTTGTTTCTTAACGATTATTTTGTAATTTCTTCATTCGCAAATGCAAAATTTTGAATTTGGTTTTTTGTCAGTTTTTTAATTTCGCTATGTTATTGGGGCCTAACTAGGAATCGAGCCCCACACATCCAAGTTAGCAGTCAAGCACTATTTCCAATGCGACGACATCATCACCAGTCGTCTTCCCAACCACACTAATGATAAGTTTTATTAAATATAGCACTAAGTAAATCGAAATTGATTGAAAGTTCCTCTTATACAAAGTGTCTCAAAAGAAAGTTTAAATTAAGTGGATCGATTAGAAAAAAGTAGGCCGTGTATGGAACAAATGTTTATTAATTTATTAAAGTAGGGGAGAGGGGGGCAGTTTAGTGCGGGCCAGTTTAGGACAACAGCAAGAAATTTATTAAGGAAAAAACTTTTGACTTCTGCAATAGAATTTTACAATGGAATCTCCAACTCAGATATTTATCTGATAACATTTGTATCGCTACCATCTGAAGAAAAAAGATTAAAATAAAAGAGTGTTTTACAGGTAGCTAATGTAATTTTTTTCGTTCTTAGACGTAAGAAAAAATGAACTTCAAACTTTGCATAAATAGTATTCAATTGTTTTTAAAATTCGTGTTTTGATATAATTAAACATAAATATTAACAGTTGAAAAACTTTTAAGAAAAAGTATGAAGCTTTTAATTTAAAAACCCTCTCGAGGCACTTTTGGACAAAATTATAGGGGCACATTTGGACACATTACAATTAACATGCTGAATTGTATATAAAGTTTCATCAATTTCTATTTCTTAAAAATTGTAATCTTAAAAAATTGTAAATCAGGTATAAAATTAAAAAAAATAACTAGAGACAATTTTATTTTCAAATAATTTATTTTTGTTAAATAAGTAAGAATACCTACTTTTAATTATTTTTGTATGGCATGTCCCAAACTGCCCCAGTGCTGACCATAGGTACTGATTAGGACACTTTTAGAAAAAATTTAAAAAGGCAAAAATAAATATATGTATTCATATATATAATATACTAGCAAACCCGGCGAACTCCGTTTCGCCACCAGATGGCTTCGTTTTTTGTAACATTTCGTTTGGGAATTACTCGTACACGCTTTCGTTTTGAGTTAAAACTATTTTCAAAAAGCGTTAAGTACAATATATACAATATAAAAAATGTTTGGGGTGGATTACCCTTAACATTTAGAGGGATGAAAAATAGATATTGGCCGATTCTCATAGATACCGGATAAGCACAAAAAAATTCATCAAAATCGGTCAAGCCGTTTCGGAGGAGTATGGCAACGAAAACTGTGACACGAGAATTTTACATATTAAAAAGAAGATACTAAAATTTTTAAGTGATCTAGAGTGTCCCAATGTGCCCCACTCTCTCCTACTCAATTTGGGAATTTATTTCTTAGAAATAAAATGTAGACCCTCGCGTTCGCGGCACTCATTTAATCGAAAAGTAAAATTCGTCTCCACGATATCTACCATTTTTGATAAGTGACCTTGGTCGCCCGGATTTTGGGGGTTTTCCAGCGTTGTACCGGCCTCTTCAAACTTTTTGACACATTTTATAAACTTTCTTTTGAGACAACTTGTACAACGTATGTACTGTACATGTATAAATAAAATCTTTATTAATTCAAATTTAGTTATTAGTTTAGAAAAAAAGGTCAGCTTTGAAGACTTAGAAGAATTATTGTATTATATTTGTATTCTCCATTAAAATGTTTAATGTCTTATAGTAGATCTATTTCAAAAATATTTTGTTTGTTTAATTGAATTAAATTTACTTAGAAACAAAAACATTGTTTTATATATACAATTCTCATCATCAATCATCAACATATTCATGAGTAAGTTCTTTTAGCACCTAAAAATGTTGATTTGTATCATCTCTATTATTTTATTGAAATGAAATTCCATTTTAAATATTCTGAAAACCGATAGCTCTATAGACACATTCGTATATTTAAGTAACTCTATCGTCGGTCGTTTCCAGTCAACACAAAGTCTTTCACTCTTTCTCAGAAGAACAAATTATTTTGCATTACAATGCAGAATTTTCTGTGTGTCTTTTCTATTTTCAACTTTATATTGCTATGTTGGGAGGTAGGTACCTCTACTCCTTTATAACGAAACAAATAAAATAAATGAATTTCTAAAAGTAATTACGATACTAAAAAGGCTTTTCCTACTCCTCTCCCTCTCCCATTCCCACTCCCACTCCCATTTTCACATCCTTCACATCGTTAGTTCAATTGAAATTCAAATAAATCAAATGAATCAAAATTTAATTAGAATCTTATTCTTCACCCTGCTGTGCGCTTCTGTTATCATCACTTTAGGCTAATAAAATAAAATAAAATTTTTCAAACAATATGTACCTACGACTATAATACCAAATCTACTATAAATAAGAAAAGGATAAACTAAGTTGAAAAGTAATTTAAAATATTCTCTCTCCCTCTGCGTAAAGAGGCCATTTTCTGTTTAGGTAGGTACGGTACATATATATTGAATATTGGAACTTTGCTAATGGACTTTACATCAACAGCAATATGTAGGCACAGCACTTTAGATCCTAGTCTAGCAAATAAAACTATGTTTTTTTTTGATGGGTACTCTCTGCTGTGAGAAAATGGACCTTTTACATCAAAATTTTATGATGATTTTTATTCCATTGAATAAAAATTGATGGATTTCGGAAATATTATGATGATGATGATGGTGTGAAAGAATATTGATGTGGGTGTGGTAACAATTATTAAGGACTATTGAGGAATCTTCAATGGCCTAAAGTACTTAATATTATTTAAATTTCCTTTTAATTGCTTGAACAAGTTCTCCTACTACTTTTTCTTTAGAATAAAAAAAAAATAAGAGAAATTTGTTTTAATCGATGGATCCTTTAAGAAATATCGATTTTGAAATTAGCTACATTTATATTTAAGGATATTTTTAACTCAAAATAATTACATCGTGTCCCCAAATTTAACTTTTTGGACTTTTAATCATTTCTCTTAACACCGACCACATACACAAAGTAAACTCTTGGTACATATATTTTGGCCAGTAAAATGAGTCCCACACCAAAATACGCCAACTTCGAACCAGAACGTGGTTGAAATTTCTTCCCAAAACAAATCGAAATTATTTTACCGATGTTCAAATATATAATTTTTTAAAACCAAATCGCAAACTTTAAGCATTCAAAATTAGTTAAAAACATTTCAAAGATTAATAACTTACCTGGTCGCTTTGGATGTATTTACAATTGCTCCATCTTTGTACCACTGAAAGTTAATTCGTGATGATCCTTGAGCAGAACATGATAATACAAATTCACTTTTATCACGTATGGGAGATTTTTTATTTATTGTTACATCCTGAAATAGAAAAAAAAAGGATTTGGTTAGACTTAGACCAAACTTTCAAATTTTAGAATTAAAAAAATTCATTTTTTTTAAGTTTTTGACAGTAAAAAGATGGAAATTAAAGACATACGATTCAAAATAATTTTTGAAATTCTAAGATTTCAACTTGACAATTACGACACTTGCAAAGTTAGTCTTGTGACCGGCAATTACTAATTGGTACAAGGTACTAATTGCAAGTTGCTTACCAATAGTTTAAGAGGTGGATTTTCATCAAATAGATGAAAGTTCGACACTAGTGTAATATTTCCAATTCTTCCACGTTCAACCATTCGTGTGATGGCTTCACGAATTCTTGTTGAATCAGTTTTAACACCAAAGAAATGAAATGTTATATCCAAGCGATCAGAACTGAAATTATATAGAACGAAAAAAAAAAAATAAATAATCGTAATAAATTTCTTGTACCCTCATTTTTTTTAAATTTCATAAGTACTTACGAGTTACTAATTAATTCCAAATCAGTGATTCTTGTGATGTTGAAATTCCTTAAGATTCTACCCATCTGAAAGAATGAAATTAAATTTTTATTATTGTAGGTAATACCTTTGATATATTTTTTACAAAAAAAAATAATAAATAAATATAAATAAATATAAGAAAGTTTTGAGTTTAATACTTTTGGTAAAGAACTTTTATCGAGAATCACTTTCATGGAAAACGATAATTCTATAAAGTTTTTTTGTTTTGCTTGGACTTATGATAAAGAATGTACATAATCCATAAAAAAATAAATGTTTTCCAATACATTTTTGGTTTAAAAAAATACATATGAACTTAAATTTCTCTGTAGCAAATAAGAATGACCTCTTGCAATGCAAAATATTTTGGAAAATATTTTGTACAGTTCATGAGAGAACACAAATAATACAGACCAACTCATATTTTGTTTAAATTTTGATTTCTTAAATCTTAATCTTTTTATCTTGAAGGGCACTAATTACCAAAACATTCAATTTGAACTTTGAAGCCATCAAAATCATTGACCTCGTAAATTATTTTCAATGCTCTCGGCTTCATATCCATTATTCGACTAAAAAATATTTGATCAAATTATTTATAAGTAGTGAAAATGTTAGGTACATCGACCTGTTTTTCTATAGAAACATATATTTTTAAAATCCTGCAAAAAAAAATAATTTCTGAATTTTTTTCATTTCCACAATAAAATAATACAACCAGCTAAACATTTACGTTTTGTATGATGTATAGGGAGGGATGTTTGCGTTAAAATGATGTCTATAGATGTACATATGTATGTTTCACTCAACTGAGAGAAACGTGAATTTCGCATTGCGAATCACGCATTTCTTCCTTTTTTTTTAATTCAGGAAAAAAAAAATAAAAATAAAATGGAAATACCACGAAGACACGAAATCTTCCAGAGTCACGAACGTTAAACAATACAAAATATATTTTTTTTATAAATGTGTGTTTGCTAAGGTGTTTATTTGTTCCCTTTGAAAAAGTCATGCTAAAGCACTCCCTCACATTTTATATGAATATGAATGTGGGAAATGCAAAAAGAAACTTTTTCACTATTTAAACCGAAAACACAAAAGGATACACATTTCTTTTTGAATATTAAAAATATTTCGGATAAAAAGAATTTTCCAAAACATTTATTCATGAACCCAAGCAATTTTTTTTTTGGTCTGAAATATGCATAAAAAGGCTTTATTTGTTATATAAAAATTCATAGATTAAGGGCAGTACTGTAATTTTGTTAGAGAAGCACTATTTTAAAAATCCTCACTCAGTTCAAAAAAACACATCAAACTATTGTTTTTGATTATTTAACCTACCAATAGATTAACTGAAAAAAATCTGTTGTTTTTTATCTGCTACTTTTTTTCAGCTCCTCTAAAAAATGATTTGCTAGCTATGATCATTTGATTTGTAGGATTAAGTAACTCTTAGGACTGGGCCTTAGCCATTCCATAACGATGGATTTTTTACTCACAATCTAAACAAAGTTCATAAGAGTAAATCTACTCTAAAATAAAATAAAACTAAAGTGGTGGCCATATAAATAGCACACCTATTTGTAATTTTTTATCTTTTATTAAATTTGAATATAAGGAACAATTAGACCGTGTTTCGTGACATTCACGACTAAAAAATAGCTTGTGGAATTAGTTATACAACATTTAATTTGGTTTAACTAACTCTGTTTTAACTCAGTGGTAGAGTTAAAACAGAGTTAGTTAAAGTTGAAACTTCAGCGGTTCCTTTTGTTTAAATTTAATAAGAGGTAGGTACAAAGTTAAAAAAATGTGTGCTATTTATGTGGCCACCACGGTATATTTAATTTTGGTTTAGACGGGAGCTTCGTAAAACACGAACCTATGAAAGACCTGTGAAACCTAGTTGACCTAGACAAGTGGATCCTGTGGTATAGTTATGGTCTAAGTCGGTAAAAGAGAAGAACAAGGAAATAAAATTTTGTATTTCTACCATTTCTGAAGTTTCAGATATAAAACATCTGTCAGTCAAGAACTACTGCGCTGTTGCCATCGAAACATTCAAAGACACAATATTCTATTTTTAACGAAAAACTTACAGAGGTGAGATATTAAATGCATGGAATAAATTAAACTTAACTTCTTAAAATGGTTTAGAGAGATATAAGCTTTCTAGAAATTTTCAGAATTCATTTATACAAACATGCTTTCGGCTTGAATTTATTTATGCATGAAATTGCATTACACTATTTTTTTTAAACCGGATTAAGAATCCACTTCGTTCAAAATTCTTTTAAAAAAATAAAATTAAATGAGTGTTAATTTTTCCTTTACCTTAGGAAAAGAAGATTGAATGAAGCTTAAATAAAAAAAAGAATAGTGGTTTGTAAAGGATTACATTGTATAAAGCTATAAATCCCTTTTACCAACTTGTGTCCCTAGAAAAAAAAGGGAAGAAAATTTTACACTTTATCCCAAACACATTCTCTCTCAAAAATAGTATGTGTCAAGTTATAGCTACTTGTTTTCACTGCAACAGACAGTAACCTCATTTGGCAGGTGTACCGAACCCAAACATCTCCATCGAACACTTTCCACAGTGAGACAGAGAAAGAGAGAGAGAGAGAAAGGGAAAAAGGGGAGTGTTTTTTTGTTAGAAGTATGATGCCCTAAACACCTTAACAAGTACCAAGTATTATAGTCTTGTTCAAAAGGATGCTTGCTTTTATAAAATACAACGTCACATGTGTGTGGAAGCACTTGACGAATTCAATAAGTCTCCGCAAGAAACCTTCCTAATAGTTAGGATGTACATAGAAGGTGAACAGAAAATATATAGAAACGAGCAGGTTTTAGGTTTAGATATTGCCACTTATTTGTGCGAAGGCAAGGAAATATAACTTGTGGAGTACACGGGATTCTTTCATTGTGAGCACACGACCGGCAAATCCAAAGTCTACTATGTGTATACAGAATACACCCACTCATATCCCAACATGTTCTAGGAATACAAGCACTTCCTGTCGATGATATCTCCAATGTATGTAGGTCCTCTATGGAGGTTTAGTTATTAGAAGTACGATTACACCAACGTTAACTGTACCTGCACTCCAAAACATCGATCCTGAGAATGTGCTTCAGAATTTTTTTTTTTCTTTAATGAATATAACAGGCATCAAGAGTGTGTAATAGATACACATTTCACTTTACCACAGATACAAGATATATCTAAAATGAACTGTTCTATGATTGTGCTATGACATACTACAAGAAGACTCGACTAAATAATTAAAGAAGAGAGAAAAAAAATACGGAAGCTCTTTCCAATTTTTTTTTTTAAACTAATAGAATATCGTTATTTTTATTTGCTCCATTGGAAAGACACATTAAAACCAAAAGTCTATTCTAGATTTTTTACGACTGAAAAATTGCTATACATAATTTCTGGCACACAAAATTGTCAAAAGAAATAGAGATGGATATAAAAAAGAAAACATTTTTGTAAAGCGAAACATTTTGTGTTGTGCGAAGCTTAGGTGTATAAGCTGAATGGATTAACTTCCTTAATGGGGAGCAATTTACACACAAAGTAAAAAATAAAAGCGTGATGATGATTAGAGCTTGGAAATACTGGTAATCTGATGAATTTTAGGTATTAAAAGTTTGAAGGTTGTTAATTTAGCAGGGTAAAATATGAAGAACGAATAAAAAATGACAAGGAAGTCGCTAAATGAACGTCATCAAAGGGTGTGATAAAAAATGGAAGAAACAAAAATATCCAACCACGGGAAATAGCTGTGGAAAGCGAGTTTGTTGATTGTTTCTAGAATAATACTAATCCATTCTGATTCTATGCCTACAACTCTACAGTTTTTTATCATCTATAAGAACAATTTTAGAACCATTCAAAGTTAGCAGTTCGATAATTTCATGTTTGTTCTTCTTTGTCAACTGAACCCTGAGGACTTAGATTCGAAAACTCTCTAAGCTGAGACATTATTGTCCATAGAGTGTATCCATAAGTTGGTGCAGCACACTAATGTCGTTTTTAATTGGGAATCGGGAAGCAGTTAAAAGCATTCTGAATGCGTTCAATTGGGCAAAAGTGACAGTCCTGATTCTAAAAAAATGAGAATTTCTCTTCTGGATTTGAAATCAGAAGCAAAAATAGAATCACTCACACATTCAAAGATTTAAATACCACACTTGATAAACGTCATATCTTTTTAAATTTACAAATTGTGTGAACTGTGAAGTGATTGCTTGAAATACTAATACAGTCACACCAAACTTCAAATTTTCAGAATCGAAAAAAAAACTGTTCAATTTGGATTCCGAATCTAAAACCAATTCAAAGTGACATAAGCTCGTTTCTATTCCCTTTCCTTGGACACAATATCCGTCGAAAATAATTTTTCTTCCGAAGTGTACGTTGTATGGTTTCAAATCTATTATCGAACACTAGTACGAGTATGTGGGTGGTATTAGGATATTTTTTTAATCCAAGTATTGAATCTACCAACAAATAGAAACAGGAGGTCCATAGGAATAGGACAATCAATTCATATTGTACGGGCACTCAAGGTGTAAATACCCTTTTAATGATGAAAATTGTGCGAAAATTTGTTGGGAGACACAGCTGGATAGTTAGTTTCAAATGTCTGAACGTTACAATAGGGAGGAGAAATATAGACCTAGTAGCTACATATAATTCTAGTTCACTGAAAAAGATAATCGAAAAAATTGAAATACTTTGCACAGAGAAAGGGGCATACTGTTCTGTTTTTGTTCCGAATTGAATTTGTTTCTGGAACTGTCAGACGACCTTGGAAACGGTGTTCTATATTTCCTACGAATTTGCATTGCAATGACTTCAGACTTTAAACGGTGTAAACGCGTAAAAGCGAAATAAAAAAACTTTTTCTGAAACATCTTTTTTTTTTTAAACGAAAGTATTGCTTCTGAAAATCAGAACATAAGTGATAATGGAGAACACACACAAATACATCATATTTTTTTTTGGTATTCATTTCTCTAGTTGAGTTCAATTTCGCGGAACCAGAGTCGAAACTGGCGTAGTTAGTTGTAAGGGTTTCGATTAATTTTTTCCCAGAACAAGCAATACCACCTGGGTAAAAGGTTCTACATTCGTGTGGGAAAATCCCTTAAATTTAGTCTAAAAACCACTTTGTACTTTGTGAAAAAAAAATAATAAACTTACATGTCTCTCCAAAATACTAGGAAGATGTTCGGTTGCTTTCTTTTCAGCATCAACTGATCGATAGAATGATGTTAAATTTGTTCCAAGTCTTATTGTCACTTCAAAACGTGTTTTTCCAGTTCGAGCTAAAATTAAATTATAAAAATAAATACAATAATTGAATTCTTTCAATTAATCAATGAACAAAAAAACTCCAAAACTTTCATTATTATTATTTATTAAATTAAAAACAATGATTTGTATGAAAGAAACAAAGAAAAACATAAAAAAAAAGGTTTACGCTGCTGGCTGATGATGGGAAAACTTTTGGTTCGCCCTTAATGGGAAACAACAGCAAAAAAAAAAACCGAAAAACCGAAAAACCAAAACAGATAAGAATCATTTATCTCCCCCACAACGCACAACCAAAGTTTAATCTTCTTCAAATTAAAACTTTTCCAAAAGAGCGGCGAAGATGACTTTTGAATTATCAAATTTATCTTTTTTTTTTATTTTTTTTTTTACTTTAAATAAACAAGAAGACAAAAAAATCACAAGATAACTTTGTTTTTTGAAGATTTGAGAAAATATTTCAAAACAAAAACCTGAAGGATATTCTTCATCATTGCATAGATTGTAAAAGAAGAAACAAAATTTTAAACAAAGATTTTTCAAAGTTCCAAAGTCTCAGGCTTTCGAAAGTATTTTTGTATATTGTTGAAAATTTATTTGTATTAATTTCGAAATTTGACATTTTCTTCTTTTTTTTTATATATTAATTCTCATGGACGGAGTTGAAGGGTGGGAAATGCTGAGAGCAACCCTTAATTTAAGAGGATTTATTTTTGAAGAAAAAAAAATATATATATTTGTCTTAGGCTTAGAATTTTATCCCTATGAATAAGGCTTAGGCATGAGTAATAATGAAGGAGGAAGAGGAGTTTTTTTTTAATACCAACCACTTACCTGCAATTCTTTCACTGCTTAAAATTTTCCTGAATTTGATCGTTGAACTGCCAGTTTGAAAGTCACATTCTTTATGGCAATCAATGGAACTGTTTCCTATGCAACCTGCAAACAAAATTATTTTTTTAACCAATAAAAATTCCAGTTTGATTTGGAAATTGTAAACGTAAATATTTCAACAAACAACAATTTTTCATTTGGAGTTTAAAACCTTTAAACCGGATGTAGATTGTTGTTTCTTTGAAAATGAATCCCCCCAACAATAAAGACAAGTATTCACCTTAGGCTCATAATATTCCAAGAATAGAATTCAAATAAACCACAGAGTAAAAACTGTTTTTCAATTTCACCATAAATTTTCAACTTCAAATCTGAAATACGAGTATACCTACTCGTAAGAAAATAAATCCTACATCATTTTCCCACAAAAAAAAAAACCAATTGACCTTGTAGACCGTTTTTATCGTCTTTATCCTCAATGATGTTTAGATCGATTTTTTGTTTGTCTTAAAGTCCTTCAGAAATGAAAAAAAAATATAAAACGAACATAATCTAGCCTAGATATGTTCGATTCGTAGTATTATTGTCATAAATTTACCTACTTAGAATCAGAATTATACTTCTTCTCGCTCTTATCTGCAAACTATGGTTAAGAGCTTAACAAATAAAACCATATGGATATTATGATGTGATGGTCGAGTAGAATATATAAGCCTTGGAAAATTGAAAATGACGAAGTTTTGTTGGAATAAACATACATATCTCTCCCTCTCAGTCTGGATACTGAAGTAGGTAGGTACATAATCTGCATGTCTTTGCTATATAGCTATAAATTTATATGTATGTAGAACTCGAAGTTGCTACTGACAGGGTGTTTTATTTTTGAAAAATAGAGACTTGATTTTTTGGAAAATATTATTTATCATTTTCGAAACGTTGTCGAAGAGTTAAAAAAAAAGAAATTATTATTTTTGCAAAAAAATATATTCCGATATATTACTTTACAGATACTATTTTGATAATAATAAATAAAAAAAAAAAAAAAAACGGTGGTGGAACACTTGGGCGTATACGTATTTTTTATAGGCCCTTTTGTTGACTCTCCTCAAAACTAGTTTTAAAGGTTTTTCGAAACAGGGTTTGAAATACATACGTTTATCTGGTTTTATGAATTTCCAGGTCAAAAAAAAAATATTTCTAGGATTTCTAGATTTAAATATAAAAATATTCTTGAATACAACTGTTTTAAGTAAACAAGAGACTCAAAAATCGTTAAAAACTAGTTTTGTCAAAAATAGGACTATAATCAAAAATCTGAAGTAAAACCTTTTTATTATTATTATTATTATTATTATTATTTATTTACATATAATTAAAATTACAATGTAAATAGTATATTGAGATAGGGCCTAGCAACTAGGACTTCCAGCCCTGATCTTGTGAATATATTGTTTATATGATAAGATTGGCTTCGTTGAAAAAGTTGTAGATTTTCAATAGATTAGTTTGGTTGATTGTGCTAAGTATTGATAAGGCAGTTACATCAGATGGAAGGATAGAGTTGAATATTTTGGAGATATTGCAGCTAGTTTGACCAAGTAAGTGTGATATGTTCAAGTTATTGTTACATGTTGAGCAAGTAGGTGGATTTTCTCTTTTTAATATGTACTGGTGGGTGGTTACGGTGTGTCCCAGTCGGAGACGGGCGAAAGTTGTGATGTGTGCTTTTAAGGCAGATGGACGGTATGCTGGTGCGAGGCCGTTTGTGTTTATCCTGGAGTAATGGGTTAAGTTGGAATGCCATATCTCCAGGCGCTTGTTTTTAATTATACTATTGATAAGTCTTTGGATTTCCAATTTAGTGTAGATGTTGAATAAGTAAACTGCAGATCTGCCGACAAGATTTGCTTCGCGGTCCGCGAACTCATTCCCTTGAATCCCAATGTGGCTAGGTACCCACATGAGTTTGAGAGATTTTTCATTTTTTATAAGAAGATCTCTTATGTTGTTTATGAGATTAGATCTGTTATCAGGGTTTATGACCGCTCTGAGAACTGAAAGACTATCCGAGCAAATAATGGTTTTGTAATGTGATTTGACCGATATTTTTATTGCTTCTAGTATAGCGGTTGATTCAGCAGTAAAAATTGAGTCAAAGTCTGGTAGGAGTCCTTTAGTAATTAGGGTGCCATTTTCAGAGGTGACTGCAAAAGAGGTGTTGAGGTTTGATTTGGATCCGTCAGTAAAAGTGGTGTACCAACCCTTTATAAATTTGAAATTAACTTAGAAACACCCTGTATAATATATATCAGTAGGTATATTTACCAAGAACTTGAAAAAACATCGTTCGATTTCAGTGAAACGACTTTCTTTATCTTTAAAAGTAGAGTATAGAATACGAATACGAGTAGGTAAAGCTATTGTATGTTTGTGTTAAGTTCTTCAGAAATCCTTAGAAGTGTCCAACAGAAATAAAAGGAAAAGGAAAACCAAGAACAAAAAATAAGAATCCTTTTCCAACAGATTGGCATTAACCATTTATACCACTTCTTAACCAAGGAAACGTTATATGTTATGTATGTAGTACGAATGAGTATAGGAATGTAATGGATAAATGGATAATTTAATTTAGATTATTGGTTTCGTGCATTGACAGGAACATATTCTTGTTGTTTTCTTATCAAAGAATAAATGTACTATACAAAATCAAAGTACCTAAATACAAATCTACAAATGTGTGTGTTCAGTTCAGTTCACCAATAAAATATTTCAGTAACTGAAAAAATTATTTTGATAAAATGGACAAAGTTTAAAGATATACATAAGATAAACAAGTGGAACTGGAAAAGGGAATTTTTGGAACCCCTTTAAACTCCAGAGTGTGTATCGAACTATATCAATTTCGTTCGATTCCCTTTTGGCAATTTAATGTAAAATGTTTTTTTTTTTGTTTGCGATTATGCAAGTTAACAAGTGTTTAACAGTTAAGGATTAAGTGTGAGATCTTCTTGTTTTGTCCCCTTCGTCCGTCCATATTCGTTTTCTTTAAGTAAAACAAAGTTTTATGCAAATATGCTTAAGCTATATCGTTATAAGGACCTTCAAATCGATTTATTCTGATGGTATAATTTTATTCAGGAATTCCTTTATATATCCCTTCTGATGTAGGTACCTACTCTACCACACATAGACTTTACAGAAATTGTCTATTCCTTTCAAGTCATCGATTTTGATATAGGTAAACAACAACAACAACAACAGTAACAAACAAGAAGTAACATTACAAGGCTCATTGGAAATTGATGTAAAATTAAAAACTATGCCAGATTTTTTGAATGTTCACGTTTTGTGGTTGTTTGAATTTTAAAATACAGCAATTTCCTACCTCTCCCTCATTGGAATATTGATGTTGGTTGATGGCATAGGAACAAAATTGTTTTTCAACAATTTTCTCATTAAAATTCCATAGGCAAACCAACGATATACAATACACGTAGCGTAGTATTAGTACACAAACATTCTACCACCCAAAAAATATGACGAGCCAATACTCTGTTAACTGTGGAATATCCCAAAACATAAAACTAATGAGAACAAACACACTCTGGAAATGCTCAAAAGAATGACATAGCAAATTATGTTCTACCCTATGGAAATGAACGAAACATAATATTTAGCTATTTTCTGTTGTACCTACATAACTCAAATTGACGGACATATTTTGAGGAAAATTAAATTAAAAACTTTTAATTGGAGAAAAACCTGGTGATTTTCATTAAGAGGGAGAATTTGTAAGCCAAAACAGTCCAGAAGCTGGAAGCGTTTGGTATCTAATTAGAAAATAATTTTCTTTTTAATTATTGTAAATGCTGAAATTTCGACCACTAAGTAAAATGTACAAATGGATCACACAGCGAAGTAATCTTCCTGGTACGCAAATAAAGGCAAGACACCGAACACGTGAAAAGAGAGTTGAACTATGTCATGCGAAGAAGAAGCTTTTGCACGGTCTTAGCTTAGCAACGGAGAAAACTGACATATTCCTTTTAATGACGAAGAGGATACCTTCCCAAATCGAATTGGAAATTTGCCCTGAATTCAAAAGAAGCAGAGGTGTGGTAATGTACTTGGATTTCAAGCTAACACAAAGCTGTCGAAAAAGAAAAGCAGGTGAAGAAGTTGCTATGTCAGTTAAGCACAGGGATGTCAAATTTATATGTACCAACAGCCACTAAGTAAAGATTGCATATGTCGAAATCGAACGCCATTCTTCTATATCGAAGCGAAATCTGGACAGACGCACTCCGACTAGAGAAGTAGCGAAAGCAAATGGCAGTTATGCAAAAACGCGGAACTTTACGTGTAATTATTTCGCAACCAACGGTTCTTGTAGTCTTAGAAGTGATTCCCATAGATCTCTTAGCGGCAAACATCGTTATCTGGACAGAAGCAGAGTCAAAGCCAAAAGAAACTCTTTATGGTTCTTTAGGTATTTCTCTTCCCCCCCAAAAGAAAATGTACATTTTAGAACAAAACTAAGATTTTTCCCGAAACTTGAAGATTTCTATGACTTAGCACCCTAAACTCAATGTACAAACTGTAAAACTTTGTAAAATCCCAAAAGTTATCACTTCTTAACGAACACGTGCAGAAAGTCTTCTAGTCACAAATAGGAAAATAGTCACTACATCTATTATCGTACGTATGACAATAACCAAAATTCCTTACAAAACTACTAATCGAGAACTTTCAATATTTTTAAAAAGCTTTTACTTGGAAAGAAGATAAGGGTTTTTGGGTTTAAAAGGACAAGTAAATGGATTAAAAAACAAAGTTTAATTTTGAAGTAGGAAGGTGCCTTTCAAAAAGTAAAACTATTATACCGCTATGTTTGTCAAACTTGTTGTTACAGCAAATCCCTTTTTTTAATTTATTCAAATGGATTTACCTTGTCTCAACTTCAGTCAATCTTTTTTTTTGTTAAAAATGATAAGTCTCCCAAGTGTGAAGTTTTTAATAAACTTTAATGTTATTAAACTACAAAACAAAAAATACCTGTCTCATCATTTTGAATCCCAATCCTAATATTATACAAAAATAACAATGATACTACCAGACATGGGTTGTGTCAGTTTCAAACAAAAGAACGAAACACACCTGATGTCAGCAGGTCCCAATATTGTGTAGATTTCCTTTGAGGATATTTAAAAATTATTATCATAGTAAGTATTTCAGAATTTGCCAATGGGAAACCTTAAAAAAAAAAGAAATTTTTTCCTAGATTCCTAGTTTTACTTTCAAAAAGAAAAAAAAAATACAAAAACATAGAAAACCCTTTTAAAACAAAAACAACAAAAATATATTTCTGTTGTAGGCATTGAAAGTAAAGGGACAAGTTTGACAACATTCATAGAGAGCAAGCACTAGATAAAAAAGAAAAAAAAAAAGGGAACCAATTTATTATTATCACAATCATCACAGAACACAAAACAACATTTACTTTCCATTTCCGCAGTAGTAGCATCAAATAGTAGTATAGTTTCTGCTCTCGAAAACAGAAAGTTTCTTCTTTTTTATGATTTCGCCTCTAGGGGCCATAATATACAGTACGAACGAACTCAGAGCACATCCCAGATCCCTTGGAGACGGAGATCTAGAGATACCACTCAAACCTACTAGATTGCATCTGAGGAGGATTTTTGTCGTTTTTTTTTTTTCCTTTCCAATAAACACATAGACTAAAAGAAGTGCAATATCTAAGCGCAAGTCTTTGCACCATAAGGACAAAGTACCTACAAAGTAGAAAACATGTGCCCTTTAGTTCAGCAGTTGCAGTACAATTTTTTTTGTTGTATTTTTTATTTTTTAACAGCAGAGGATATCATATCTTTTTATCACAAGGGGAAAATAAATTGGAAAAGCTTCTTGTAGCAGGTTGACAGCACAATTCTTTCTTTGTAGTTTTGTACGACGACGACGCGACGATGACGACGTGACGCAAAGGGGATAGATATGGAGGTAAGGAAGGGTATATCAGGTACCTAACCTACTCAAGCTCGACAACCAAAGTTGTTAAAAGGAATATACATGCCTTGATATCTTCAGCACCAAAAGGCATAAACGTTTTTAATTGTCGATTTAATTGAAATTGTCGTCGTTGTTTATAAACTGAGAAGGGAGCCTAGAGTGATAAAAAAAAACATTTAGGGGAGTTCCAAGTTAGCTTCATGATAAACTTATAAGCTATTTCACTTTAGTAATTAAAGTTAAAAAAAAAAAAACTTTCAAAATATCTGAAAGTGAGTTCAAGGCGTGCATGTATGAACCTACATATAAAATAAGGAAACATTCTTAAGAAACTTAGTTGTTTTTTAATCCTTTAAGTACGGATAATAGAATAACAATTAGATATTTGTAAGAAGAGAAGAAGTTTAAATATTAAATTTCATAGATGTTTCAAACTCCTTTCAATCAAACACATTTACACGAGTTTGCTGATACATAACCCACTTTAATTTTTAGGAAAATATTACTAAATAAATTATTTTATTTATGACCCTTAAAAAATAAATACTCGTTACAAAACTAGTTTGAATTTAAACCAAAAAAAAAATAGTTACAAATAAATCAATTAAAAATAAAATAAATATGTTTGCAAAAGAAATCAAAAATTAAAAAAAAAACCGTTGAAATAGATGTTTCAGAAAAAAAAATTCTCATCGTCGAAAAGGGCAGTTTTTATTGGCAACGATAGTAAATATACTGACAACCCGGGCTTCCATTTTGATCAACCGAATTTGAGCCAACAAGAAAACTGAAAAACAGTTTCAATTCCAAATTTAGAAGATGGAAGAAACTCTGTGGGATATTTTATTTTATACGATAGCCTCCAATAAGAAATGAACGTCAACAAAATGGTATCGTAATGAGCCAAAAGCTTATCGACGAAACTAACAATGGAACCTTTGAGTGGAGTCGAATGATTGTGGTCTTAGTAGTGATAATGACAATCGTCGAAAAAAAATTTAATTTTATATGGAATTTGAACTGATCCAGCTTCCAAGGTTCCATGTACAAGTATTTGTTTTCCCAAAGTATTAATGAAGCAAATTTAACCATTTTGAAAAATGTACTCGAAAACTTTTCAAGAAATCAAACCATTCATAGTAGCATTAATATTCCCTTAGTATCTACACTAATTGGATATTTTAAAAACAGATGTTCCTAAACCACGATTCCTACCTTCATTCCACTCATTTGTTATATATCAAATTCACATCAATCGATAAATCCTTAAACCACAGACTTTAGGTTTTTCATCAATTTATACTACAAATCCACACAAAACTAAACCAAAAGTTCTTCAAATAAAAAAAGAACAATTCTAGGTATGAAAATTAAACAAAAAACAACCTCAAACACTCCCCGTACGGGGCCGGTGCGGTTATCAGTCAATTCTTTGATCCTCTGATGAAGAAGATGAATAATATAATGCTCCTTCCATTCATTCAATGGTGTAGAGCAGAGAAAACAAAATCTAAGTCGATTGTTGTGTGTGTTATCAAAATCAAAAACCCTCATCATAGACCTGTCCTGTCTGTTCCTGCTGTGGTTTATTTAGAAACTTAGAAGAAATATCTTAATGTTACATCCCCCCAAAAATATATATTTAAGACAAAATTTATACATTTATAAACGTGTGACTTACCCTTTGTTATCTCATTAATTTCAGATAATTCGCATTTGTTTCCTTTGAATCCAGAGGGACAATGGCATGTTATAGCAGCATCACCGATGTGTCTAAAAAAGATAGATATTAATTAACATTTGTTTTCCAGTTTTCATCTTGTGCACGGGTATATGTACTGTACATATTTAAATGTGTTTGAATAATTATTCGAATTAATTATAATTTTTCTTTATTTTTGAAGCAAAAATACAAACAATAGTAGATAGGTATTAGAATACTTTTTTTTTTGTTTGTATTAAAATTTAAATTAATTGGATGAAAATAAATGAATGGATTTATTAGGCGAAGCTACGCTCTAATTAAATAGAATTACATCAACTTTACGGAAAGGGTTGAAGAAGAATTTGTTCATTTGGGAATTTAATTTATTTCTTCGAAAATTTATTGATGTAGAATTTAATTTGAATTGATTATTTTTAGGGATGGGTTGGTTTGGGTTGGGTACCCAACCTCACAATTTGTTTCCAGATACTTTTTTTTTTTTGCTGTCTAGAGTGATTAAGCCATTGTACATTGTACTTAATGGTTCGGCTCGTCTGTCTTAACCCATCAGATGTTATCATACTTACTTGCAAGTTCCTCCATTTTGGCAGAAATTCGTATGGGGATCATCACACAATGGTCCATGACCACAATCTGATCCACTGAAGCCAGGAAAGCATGAGCAATTGTATGCGCTGAAAAAGTAAAAAAAAAACTTCGTTAAAAATATTTATAATATTTTGCAGTTAATTTTTTTTTTGGTAAGTAACGAAACAAATAAACGAGAGGCGCAAGAATTTTACGTTTGCGTTAAGTGAATTAAAAACATATCACAGGGTGACTGAAAACCTAAATTGAGTTTGAGAAAGCAAACATTTTAACCAAATAAACAAGGTTTTTTGTGTCAAAATATTTCGTTACTAAATTTTTAAAGAACTCCGATTTTTTGTATAAGAACAGAAAGAATAGCGGACGGAAGAAATAGGGAGATAAATTAACGAAAAATTGGAGACTTGATATTAATTTGTGTTGTTGAATTCTTTGGTTTACGTCAAATTATAAATAAAAATAAAATACATGGTAAATTTATGTAAAACTCAATTTTCAGAAATTTATAATGTTCCTTTGTCAAGCAAACATTTATATTCCTTGAATTAAAAAGCTTATTTATTGCATTGAGTTGACGCAAATGACTGCACTTAATTTCAAAACTCATTTTGTTGAATACAAAATGGAGATTATTCTATTTTGAATGTAAAATTTATAGAAAAAAAAACAACACCCGAAACACCATAAGATTTTTTTTACAATTATTAATAAAACTTACCAGCACGCACTTTAATTAAATATTTTTCCATTTTTAACAAAAGAAATTGAACTCCAATAAACAAAAAAAAGTTATTAATCTATTTTTTTAACCGACCAGAACATTATTCAATTGAACAAACGCGTAGTTAAAGTCAAACCCGAGCTTGCAGTACACAATAGATTTTAACTAAAAGTGGCTCACGTGACAGATGGCAGGATGAAACAAGAAACAGCGAAAGCTCTTGTTGGCATGCACTTAAATTACGTCGAATGAATTTTTTTTGTTGAATTTTTGGTGTGACTGTGAATTCAACGACTGTCTTAATTAAACTTGACACATTCACAATGTTATTTTAGTGATTTTTTAGATTTATTTGGCGGGAGCTTGCTAGACAACTTTCATTAATGAGAAATAAAGAGGCGGGAGAATTTTTTGTTTGTTTTTCGCCGTCAAATAAAAAATATAACATGATTTCACAAGATTTTTTTTAATTACACTTTTAAGAATTAAAGAAACAAGACATTTCGATTTAACACAAAAATCAATATTTAAATCGATTTATATGGAATGAAACGACCCGAATATTTTAGTGAACGAACGAAAGTCAAATGATAAAATGCTCTTCACAGTAGATAAGTTAAAACTGAATGGCGGCAAGCCACCGATGACAGATTGAAACATGAATTAGCGAAAGCTTATGTGTGTTTTGTGTATGCACAGGCACACATCTTACGGCAAATCCTGTTTCATTCTAAATATTTTTTTTGGTGTGAGTTCAAAAGAGGCTCAATTTACTAACTTGGTACATTCACAATAATCTGTCAGTTTTATGAAAAAAAATTTCTATCGTTAGTAAATAAAAAAAAATATTGGGCGGGATCTTGCTTATAATTATCTTATAATTTTTATTAACAACGAGAAATGAAAGAGAGGCGAAAAAATATTGTTTGATTTTCGTCGTCAAATAAAAAATATTAGTGACTAAAAAAAAAAACAGGAAAGAAGTAAACTTTGAGGCGTTTTAACTCTGAAAGGGGGAGAGTACGGGGGGTCTATTTCGCCCCGTTTAAGAGGTAGGGGCAATTTAAGCAAAAAATTACTTAAAAGGAAAAAGAAATATTAAAAAACATCGGCGACACCTACAATAGACAATAATTAATTTTTTGCTAAAATTGCCCCTACCTCCTAAACGGGGCGAGATAGATGCGCGGGGGACGTAGTAAAAAATGCTTGTTTTCGACGCCTCTACAAAAAACCATTATCAATTGTTGGCGCAAAAGTTATCGTACTCGTCCCTGAAAGGATAAGTCCTATGAAAAAATGTTGCATGCAAAAAAGAAAGATAAATAAGTTTTCAATCGAAATAGTGCTTACGAATTTCTTGTAAAATTGTGCATTTTAGAGATGGGATTGAAATGCGCATTTTCAAAATGGCGGCCAGGGCACAACACTTACAGCTGCTTCATATTTTAAACTATCAACTGACCCACCTATCAATGCCAATCACAAAATTGGAGATGAGTGATTTTGCATTTTGGAAAATTAATTTTTCACTCTGCCTAATGGCTTACTGAGAAATTATTAAGATAAGTTTTATATGAGTTTAAAATGGAACCAAACAATACCACTTACGGATAATTTTTTCATATTCAAATGTCAAACTAGGAAAAGGCTGCATTTTCGTAGCGTTGAATAAACATAACTGGAGCAGAATGTAGTCAAATAGCAAATATAAATAGGTATACCAGAAGATTGTGCAACCTTTCTCCTAGAGGTTGGATGTCTCACTTTCAATAAGTTTGACAAAAGCTTTAACTTATAAACAGGTGCCTCACTTTATACAATCTTCAACGGGTAAGAGTTTTCCAGATTTGATACCATGCTTAAATAATGTATTGCTTAAAGTTTTCCTTTGAAATGTTATTTGGCAATAAATAATTAATATTTTTTGTTTAAATCAGAAAATGAAAATTCAAAATTTAAGGTTTTAACTTTGGATGAAAGCAACTAAAAGCATAAAGAAATTCAACATTATTGACCGATGGAATCGTTTGTACCTACGCTCAAAGAGTTCAACTTTTTTTCCTTGGATAAATTTTAAAGTTTTTGTTTAATATTTCATTATTTATTAAAGTTCAACTTGGTATTCAAATGTTCATCTTATTTATTCAACGTTTCAATCTCTGTTTTAATAAAATACTTGGTATGGTTGGTTGTAAATTGTTCTCTTCGAAGTAGAGGAGAGTCTAGGACAAAACAGCATAAGCAATGTTCAAAACAAAACTTATATTCTTATTGACTTTTGGTTTTATTTAAATAAGTTTTAGAAATGTTATTGAAATTCAAAAAGCAATGTTAACTTTACCCAATCATTCAATAAATATTAGTTTCGGTCTTCCACCAAGAGTTTTATTGATTTTTTTTCTTTCTTGTTTAGAGGACGATGCTTATTTAATTAATTCTTTTTCGAAGCATAACGAAGTATTATAAAAATTGGTTAGGCTATAGAAGCTTTACCGAATCATTAAAAATATATTTTATAGCAACGTCGTTTGTTTTTTCATTAAATTCCTTGATAAGAAACAGTGACTCAATAACTCAAAAAGATCAATGTGTACATAAAAAAAGTAGACAGTGAACAAATTTTAAGGAAGCTTGATCTTCCTTAAAAAGACTTGTTCAGTTATAGATTTATCTCAAAAAAAAACTTTCTGCTACCACTTTGCTTAGAGTTTAAAAACCATATTCAGGTCTCTCTCCATAATATTCCCCAAAAAAAAACTCTTAAATTAGAAAAAACTGTAAGTTTAACCGAAGCTGTGGAATATAGAAACTTAAACAAGACTTATGGAGTCAACGAATCTTAGTTTTTTAATTTTTATTTATTTATTTACTGCGTAGACAGAAAAAAAGATCAAGTTAAGCTTTTTAAAGCAAACATTACAGTGACTGTTTTTTATTTGCCCTTTAAAAGGATTGACAAATCGGTGAGCCAGATAGCAAACTACACAAAACATTTGCTTACACGTCACTGCTTAGACCAGTCTTGCGTTTAGAAATTTTTCCATATCTTCACTAAAATAATAGATTTTTTTGGTAGAAACGAGCAAATAAAAATTGTTCCAATTTACCCCGATTCCCCTACCACAAAAATATATACCACTCTTTATTTTTTTTTTCCATCAGAGTGTTGATCTTTTTTGTTTCTCTTCAGCATAATTAACAAACATCATGGGCTGAATTGGGTTGGACTGGTCTGGCCATATCCATGTGTATTGTATTATACAGTTCACTGGAATTAAAAGGCAACAAAGACTCCGTCCTGATGCAGACTCCACTATGATTGTCAAACAAAAAAAAAAAAAAAAATGGCTTAAAATAGCTCTGTAAGAGAGGTCCTTTAAAAAAATTTCGTTTATTTTTTTTTCCCATTTGAATTAAACTCAGAGTAGTAAAGGACGTTCAATTGCAATTCAACTTCAAGTTAATTGCAAAATTTTATTTCTTTTTTTTCCCCTTTGGAAAGTTTACTTATATTTAAACATCTTCTCTTGACGAACAACAACAGTGCAAAAGAGCACTATTTCGGCTTCCGAATAGGAACCAGCTAGTTGGTAGGTACCTCAACTTTTAAAAGAACTTTATAAAGTGGAAAAAAACATTTGAATTTGAGATGGCAAAAACACATTTTTTTACACTACTAATTATTGCACATTTTATTTAATGATGTTGAATGTGTTGCGGGGAAAATTTACGAGTTTATGAAAAAGTTCAAAGTAAATTTTGGTAGTGTTGCGTTGCGCCGTATATTTGCTATGTTTTTATGGAGAAGATCTTTGAAAAAAAAAGTTTGAATTTTAATTTTGTGCTAATATTATCTTTTGTTATAAGTGTGTTAAGGGTTTAGAAAGTAATGAGAAGAATTATTCAATTAGATAGGAGGAATAAGGTAGGTAGGATTTTAATCTTGATGTTTTATGAATATCTATGAATAAATAATTATGCGCACATAGATGGTTTTTTTTTCTTCACGGGCGTTTTGAAAAACGATATTCGTTCATTTACGGGAAATGATTGTAGTAACGAGTATTCGTCAAACTAAAATAACGAAAAACGTTAATCGTAAAAATAACGATACTACTATTTTTATTAAAAATTGCTTTCAATTGTCGTTCGGCTTTTGTTTTGACTTTTGACGTTTTTCAATAGGCGTGAAGTTAGTTGAGCTTTTAAAAGCTTTCTCATACTTTGTTTAGCTCTATATCACGACTATCGTTTCTTTGCCTCTCGATATTTTATTTGCCGTTTTTTTATATTAAAAACTACCGTAGGCAACCTTTTCTTACAATATTCAAAATATTAAACTTTACATGGCAGTTTTTGAATTATGAGCCTAATGTGTTGCTTTTGACTTGCTGATCGTGGATGTTAGAGCTTTAGTAACCTTCAAAAATCTCAATCGATTGAGGAAAACTTGAAGTTCTTTTTAATTTAATTTTAAATGTTCAATCAATAAAATGTAATTTGAAGTCTTTCAAACAAAATAATTCTAAGATTGTCAATGTTCCTTCTTTTTCACAAAAAACAAGTTTCTAATTACCAATACTTCATCGATTTGAATAACTCTTCGCCAACTGCTACTTGAATGCTTTCACACAAAAAATCTTTAATAACTAACTTCGTCAGTGTAAAAACTTAAATCGGAATTTCAAAATTTTCGATTTTAATTGTTCTCTACAAGGGGGTGTTAGCTACTCGTAGGTAGCAGGTTAGGAATAAGTTAGGAAGGTATTTCTTGCACAAATTTTTATATGCATTTTTTCTTAGCTATTTGCGCTATATATACGAATAATATTAAGTTCTACTATCATCCTTCCATTTTCGTAGTCCATGGACGAACAAACATAAATTTTCTTTGAATTTTTCTATTTTTTTTGTTTTGGTTCTCTACTTCTCTCTCTCTCTTTCAAGAGCCAGTAGTGGGTGATTATTTTATAATAAATTAAGGACTTTGGAAAACTTTTTTTATTGACTTGCAATGCACATAAAATTTTCGCTTGATAGGTTCCTACCCTACCTAGTCTAGTATGCGATGAAAATCAATACGCCTATTTTTATATTTCCCGGAAAGTTTTTTTTTTTAATTTTAATTTTTGTTAGATTTTGCTACTTGTAACCCAATAATAATAATTTACGAGGGATTATCATCAAAATGCAATTTGATGTTTGAATTGATGCCCGAGTGTTTTTTTTTTCGAAAATTATTTTCAATTAGTTACCATTTAATAGGGAATGGAATTTTTAGAGCAAGACGATTTAAGTGGGTTGAAGTTTTTCACTTGTCATACTCGTAGGTATTTAGGGCAAGTATATTGGTTTTTGTGACGACTAATAAAAAATTAGAGATTGATTATTGGGCTATTACGAATAAAAATTTTAACGTGAAATATATCCCTTCCTAAATCATTTTTATCTATTTATTTAAACAAAATGAATAAATTGAGGGAAAGTTCAAAAACAGCTAGTGCCTCAAAGAAAGGACCATTATTGAGTAAAAATTCTGATAGATATTCCAGTATATTCGGGTTCCAAGAAATTTTCAAACAGAAATGTATTTTTCTAATTCCATGTTAGCAAATGCCGAAAAAAAAAACATTTTGTCGATAAAAGTTTCAGTCTTTAAAATTTTTTTAGTCAATAAAATCAAAAAAAAAAAGAAATGCTTAAAAAATTGCAGCAACAAAAAAATTCATCAAACTATAAATTTTGGAAAAAAAAAGTTTATTCCACTAAAAATATTCGTTTTTAAAGAAAAAATAATGATTGAAAAAACCGCCGAAAAAAATTGTCAAACAAAAATTTTGCTACAAAAAAAAACAGGTGGAAATTTTTTTTTGAATCGTGAAAACAAAAATGGCTCAAAAATTAAATTCTGAAAATAAAGTTTAATAAAAAAAAGACAAAAAATATTTCTTCCGTAGAATCAAGTGGAAATTGAACAGCCTGCTGTGACATTCAATCAGTGTTGTGCGTAACTACATATATGTATGTATATTAATTATTATTGCATCATTTCATTTTAACTTTTTTTTTGAATAGTTACAATATTAACTAATTTTAGCCTACTTTTGCATTAGTTTTAATAAAAACGATTTTTTCGATCAATTTAAAAAAAAAGGAACCAAATTGTTCACTGTTCATAAATCCTCATCGGTATCAAAACAAAAGACCATTTTGAGTGTTTACAGTCTTAGAGCAGTTTTTCTATAAAAGCCCTCTTACTATGTATGTAACTTACGTCTAGTTTCATTAGTTTCAAAATGTTTTTTTTTTTGTTTCAACAAATTTTATTTTCAGTGTAATATTGATCAATCCGTCCCAGACCTACACATTTTTCTTCTTTTGCTGTTGTTGTTTTTCTTTTCTTGAAGATTTACTTTATCTATTCCATCATGGATGAAAAACCTTTATTGTTTATACAAGTAGGTAAAATATCTTTGCTCTCAGCTAAGATATATCCACTTTAATGCATATTTTGTGTAAAATACTTAGGGCTCCTTGTTTTTTTTTTATTTGCTATCGGCATCAACATTTTATATAAAAATTCAAAAAGTTATCACAACTTTGAGTAAAATAATCTCATGGTATGGTGGTATTTGGTGCTGTGCATCCGTGGGAGCAGCAGCAGCAGTAGCATAGTCTTGGTGTAACATTTTAAGAGCTTAATTGGATAGCTAGCTTCAAGCTATGGAAATGTGACACCTTTTTTTCTCTGTCCTTATAATTTGTACCTAACTTATATAAAGGATGAGATAATAATGAGTCAAAGTATCTTAAAGAAATTGAAGTAAGGAAAAAAAAAGTGTATTTGACACTTGGGGGTTTCTTATTCTCATTTTTTGTTCTTTTTTTTTTTTTGTAAAATAGATAGCACACATATTGCTTGCTTTAATATAAATTTATTTTTATTCCTTGAAGCTTTATTTAGTTAGAAGAGGAAAAAAATAAATTGATTGCCCTCTGAATTTAAATTGTGTTTAGACTATCTTGTTACATCAAAAAAGGTACAAAGATTAAATTAGATAACGTCAGAGTATAAAGAAAATTGCATAAGACAAACCAATTAGCTGGTAGATTGAATCGTTTGCTTTTTTTTTGTTTAATTTATAAAGCAACTCGATTTCAATTTCAAAAAGAAAAATAGTTGGGTTGTAGTTATAACAAGGTTATTTGCGAAACCACTTTACGTTACAAAGATGAATAAGAGAAAAGCACGGATAAATGACAACTTTGTTCTTTTGACGGATTGGCTTTGATAGTTTTTTGACAGGCTATCATTTGCATAGTGAAGACGATAAAAATAAAAGGGCAAATTATTAAATGCAAAACTTGCGCAAATTATGCTAAGCAAACAGTTCCAAAATGCAAACGTAAACATCCCTGCTTGGCAAATGTAGTAGATTTTATTTTCATGCTCAAATGCAAGTGTATTTGTGCAAATGTCAAAAATATCTTGCGCAAAAATATGTTTGCTTTTGACATTTCAACTGCATTTTTCATTTGCTTTGCATATGTTATGTTTAGGAATTTGCCCACGACTGCATTCTAATAATTCGTTTTATCGTGGTCTAATTTATTAAATACAAATGCTTCATTGTTTAGGAAAAAGTTCGAAAACAATAAAAGAGTTAAAAAAAAAATTGCATTCTTTGATATTTTGTTTGTTATAAAAAAAAAGAAATTAACTGCTTAATATTTCAGTACATCTTTTGACATTTAAGAAGTGTAAATATGTCGAAACTTTAACCGATATAATTGAAGCAGCTTGTAGAATATTACAATTTTTTGGAAATTGATTGCATTCATTCTTTCTTCCTTTTTTTAAGACTGGGACTATAACTTTAGAGATTGCTTTCGGCAATTCTTTTAACTCAAATAATCAAAATGAAATCAATTGATAGCAATACTATGAGGTTTAATGCATTCTTTGATTTTTTGCATCCATTTGCATTCTTTTTTAGCAAAAACGAATTGCAATCAGTTTGATCAGTTGATTGCAAAAGAATTCTAACGTAAAAGAATGTTGGTTGCAGTCTTCGAAAAAGATCTAATGATTGCAATCTTTTAATTAAATTCACTAAAGATTACACTCCCAAAAGATTGTAATTTTTTACAACCCTTCTAACGAGATATCTTGCCTTATAAGGACATTTTCCAGAAAATTTTCAGTTTTACTAAAAAACAAGTTACAGTAGACTCGCAATAACAAAAACACCGCCTTACGTGAACACCGGCTAACGTGAACATAATTTTTCTTACACTGACTACTCTGTAGCGTGAACACGGTAAGAAAGCCCTATAACCTGAACAAATTTAAAATGTATCAGCATAGGAAAAATAGCTTTCTTTTATGCGTTTTGTCGTTTTTCCGAATCATTTTTACTAAACGGGGAATCCCAGTTAATGCTATAACGTGGAAATAACGGGGAAAACTCAATTAATGATTTTTCGTGAGTGCTGGCTAGTAATTTATTAGTTTAGTGTGCGGTTCTGATTTGGTATGATCTAATCTAAAGTTTTTCGTGAAATATGTCGGGAAAAATACCGAAATTCTTGTCTCTAAAAGAAAAAGTGAATGTCCTTAAACGACTCCACGAAAAAGCCGTGCAAAAAAAAAATTCAGAAAAAGATAACCCATTTTTTTCACTAATTTCAACCAACCTTATTATTTTCTTAACAAAACATTTATGAATTACGTTTGTACAAACCGAAAAAACCGAATTTGAGTTAAAACACATGTCTGATTTATTTGGAAAAATTTAAGAACTACACCTTTGTAAACATGGACAACTTCGCAAACATGAACACGCTAGGTTTTTAATAGTTCACATTACCGCGAGTCTACTGTATTGCAATTTGTTGTAACGATCGTATTGACAGACATCAGCTCCCTACTCGATTGCAACAACGTTTGTGTTATTATTTCTATGCTATGCTGATTTAAGAATTTGAGAACGAAATCCTGAATTCCTGAAACCCATAACCCAAAATGCCTAAATCCCAAAAACCAGAACTAAAATGAAATTATACTAACAATTTATAAAATTGTTTTTTTTTTCTCATTACTAAATAACATTACATCTAACCGCCATTAAAAAAAAAATCGAAAAATAAAATAATGTCATGGAAAATAGCTCCACTTTAGCAAATTAGATTTATTTTCTACTAAATGAGGAGATGTGTTTTTTATACGTGTTTCCTGTTAAATTTTATTATTCCAAGTAGGTACACATGTTAAATTTTTAATGCCACTCGTATAATTCTAAACCTTGACATGGCATTTTAAATTTACTCTCATTAATTTTAACTTCATTCCATTTGCAATTTTGTTTAAAATTAATAATATAAATCGTGCACGTTAACAAATGGCATTTGGCTTTTATCAAATTTCAATTCATATATCATATTTTTTTTTTTAAGCCAAGAAAAAATAAAATAAATATAGAAATCAAGTAAAAATAAAAGAAATACCAAATGTTCACCTTCTTTTTAGTTGAAAGAATAATTAATTAAAATGCTGTTTGATATTAAAACAAAAAAGAGAAAAAAAAATAAATATATATATTTTATCTGCCTATATTCACGCTATAATAAAAAGCAGAGAAGTAAATAAATAGACAAAAAGTCCCTCTCCTTCGCAATATAAAGGTGATAAATTACAAAGAAAAGGCACATAAATTTAATAGAACGAGCGCACAAGAGGGAGCTATGAAAATAATATTCAAGTTAAAATTAATAGGTAGCTTTTAGCATGCAACGTAATTGCGGCCCCAGTTACACCCAACACCAATAAAACAAAATAATTCATCTTCAGCCGGCAAAATAATTATCATTAAGTAAAGATGGTTTTCCCTTCTATTTTTTTTTTTTTTTTTGGATACATCAAAAGCCTTAAAAGATTGTTTGATATTCATTTTTATAAAAGTCTAGTCGACAGCAAGGCCAAATTAGAGGGTATTTTTTTGGTTGAAATCCTCAAGCAATTTTCACTTATGAAAGGACAAAAGGACAATGTTTTAGTTTGTCTTTATAAAGAGGTTGGAAATCGAGATTTCAATTTAAACCTGTGTTTTGATTATGTATAAACTTAAAACAAATGGTTCATGTAGTTTTTAGAGCACAGTTATTTTTCTCCCAATTCTGTTTATTTTTGGGTCTTTACTTCGACTTACAGTCTTAGTTTAATGATCTTATGTATTTGTCATGGCGTTTTTTTCATCTTAATCGTATTTGATTCAAAAATTTTGTTAAAAAGAAAACGAGTTCCACAAGGAAACCACATTGGACCTATTTATTTTTATACGTATTTTATCTGTTAAATACTTTTAATTTAACGGTTGTTGTGGTTGTTAAATAAATACTTTAATTTAACGGTTGTTGTGGTTGCAGCTACTTTCAACTGCCAAAATTTGTATTCTCAGATCGGACTCTAATAAAATAATCAGGAAAATAATTTAAAAAAAATTAGTTTTTGATACGTCGTCGCGACGTTGCGTTAGTCGATTTAAAATTTGATCATTTAATTATAGTTTATTTATTGATTTCAATCAGATTTCGTCTAAAAAGTATGTCTAGAAAAACAACATAAACTGCAGTTCCATAATACCTTGAGAACATATTGCTTAATATTTAAGACATGTTTTTTCTAAAATTGGTACAAGAACCAACGAGTGTGGACTTCAATTCCTTTTGGAAGAATTCATGAAAACGCATATGTCAACATTTTTGACTTAAAAATGCTAGTTTTCTGAATTTTGAACTTTTATTGATCTAACGCACATTAAGGATCAATATAACTTCATTAAGAAAGGTCACTTAAAAAAAGCAGTAATTTAATAATATTCATTCAATTTTTGGAGTAGTTGGTCTAAAAATTGTTTTTAAACATTAAAATTTCAATGGCCAATTTCATAAACGTCATTTTGAGACCAAAAAAGCTGTTATATTTTTAAAAGGGTTTTATGAAATCGGGGGTTTGCAGGTATATAAATTATTTCTAGTAAAAGAAATCAAAAAATTCGTTATTTCGGAGCATAACGTATTACTAGTTTACTAGAGCTAGTTTTTCAAAAATTGGTACAAGCCCACGCATTTGACTCAATTTCATACCTCCTGAATAATTCATTTTAACATACATTATAAAACATACTAACAATGTTTTTTTTTTAGTTTGAATTTTCGACCAATATTCTATACAATTGATTTAAAACAATGTTGGAATGCGTATCCTCTTTTTTCATTCAAAGAAAATAAGCGAAGAAACTTCTGTGTCCTTCTGCGGATACAATTGCAGAGTTAATGCAGTTGTTATTAAATTGCTCTTAATATAAAATTTATCATTTTATTATTTATTGAATTCAACCAAAAACAGTGTTTAATATTTCATTTCTAATAGCACCAGCAAAACATTTCTACAGGCATTTCGAATTTCAGATATATATTTCCTAACAAAACAAAAAAAAGTTATTATTATTATTTTCCATTTTGCTTTCCTCTCCGAAATGATTTATATCGTTGATTTAATATGTTTTCTGTTTTGGCAATAAAAAACTATTTTATCATATTTTCTACACAAAAGTATTGAAAATTCCATGAGTATACATTGTACAATGTATATTTTGAACCACCATCAGCCGGACTATCACTAACAAAAAAAAAAAAAAAATTGCAAACATTTTTTCTACTTAAGGGGTGAAAAGTAATTTTGGCAGCATTTCACATGCAATTCATTTTGTCACAAGAAAAAAAAAAAAAAAACTTTACTTCTGCTGAAACTACATTTTTATAACCCACAGAAAATTATTACTTCACACAAAAAAGCAGCCTGTATGGTTGAATGTTACGGTAAACAATTTGTCGTCCTTTCATTGGTAGATACCAACATAAATGAACATACGTATACATTTGAGTTAATGAAACTGCGTTTCCTTTTTCAAAAATTCACTCCCAGTTAACTGCCCATTTTGCCATTAAACTTAATTTATTTTCGTGATTTTTTTTTTCGGTTGAATTGCCCTGCATTCGAATGATATCGGCGAAATATTTTGAAAAGAACGAAAGTTCGTGTGTGGTTGGTGCCTGTGCATTCAAATTGAAGCACAAATAATAAACTATATTTTTTTATAGACTCCACTCGACTCGACTGGATTCGACTCTCTGCCTACGTTTACATAAAAATCAAATTTATAATATTCGAATGGCTTTGCACGGAGCTGTGTATATTCTTTTATGATGCTCTGGTGCTGACAGACTAAACATCGACACTACCTATTAAAAAAAAGATCTAGTAACAAAAGTAATATATCAAAAGGGATTTGTTTTGAAATGTATATAAAAATCCAGAGCCCGTCCTTTTTATAACTTCGTACACTGAAAACAATCAGTTCAGGTAAAAACAAAATATGCAAAAGGATGTTCAAAAATTTACGACTGGTTTGTTGTGACAGAGGTTTAAGTTTCTGAATTAACTTGGTTACTGTGGTAATCAACCGAAATCGACTGATAAGCTATTTTCTTGACTAACAACTTAATCTACGGATTAAAAAAAATTGCGGTTAAACTTAATCCACTGTGAACTCATATTCATATATGGTTCATTCTGAATCATACGATTCATTATTCTATTCCTATTACGAAGACAACTTCATTTGAGCAACACGAACTGATTCATTTGAATGAATGAATTTGAAACAACAGTGACAATTTTCCATTTCCATTTTCATACTCAAATTTTCCAATTTTATGATTATTAAACAAAAATTACAAACTACGTGCATAGAAAGAAAGATAATTAAAAATTTCAACTCACGTATAATCTGCATTTGCCCAACAATGTCCCAAAAATCTGCACTGCAAGGCATTACACTGATAAGGTTTCACAACAGTGTCCACTTCGTAGGTTATATTGAAACCATAAACATCCAATAATCGATCCAATGCCCTCAAATGTGTACCATCCAGAGTTTGCATCTCGAAACGAATCTCAAGGTATTGACTAGTAAACTGGATCCACGCCACTTTGGTTGCATCGTCTTCGGTGAGTTGGAAAAGTCGATGACTGGGCACTTTGTAGTCGTCACTGTAATACATGTACTCGGTAAATTTGAGTCCACCCAGAACGTACAGTTGCGTCAGGTAGACAACTATCGAAACATTGGCACCCGGTTCGGCTTGCGAATGAATCTCCGACGCATCAACAATCCAAATGCACTCGATGGGTGTTTTGAATCTGTGCGGAAAGTTGGGTGTTTGAATGGTGCCAGCTGCGGCACGATAGTACCCTCCACACAGAGGTGTTGTGCCATTATTGTGATGCTGGATGTTCTGCTTCTCGGCAAATGGCTTTGGCAATAATGGAATTGTCGCTGTCAGAGGTGGTAACGGGGGTGGTGGTGCTGCTGGTAGATGTGGCAACAATTCACCCGGCAAATATTCCTGATTGATAGTTGGTGCTCGGGCAATGCGTCGGAGAACTCCATTCTGCTGCTGCTGATGATTTCTCTCATTTGATGAGCGGGTGGTGGTGGTACTGGTACTGGTACCAGTGCTAAGTCTATGGCCAATCCCCGATGATGGGGAGGAATGATGAAGCCTGGTGATGGAACTGTCGTTGTTGTTGTTGCCGTCGTCGGGAACCACCACAGACTGCCAAGCACTGCCTGATACACCAGCTGTTGCGTTGGTTTCTTTGATTATGTTGGCTGGTAATAGAGCCACCATGAACAGGATGATGAGAAATAATGATGTCGTCATCGACTGTTTTTTACGTTTCTATCGTGCTGAGGCGTTATTTAATGTTTTTTTTTTTTTGTTGTATTTTTTTGCTGTTGTCTAGTTCATTAAGTTATCTCTGTTATCTGCAATTCAAATTAAACCAACACAGATGTGAACCAGCACAGCACCTGATGCTGGAATCAGTTGATCGCCTTTCAATTTCAATACATTTTTTCATAGTCTGATGGTTATTCGATTAGATTCTGTTTGATGAACGAAAAATTATTAAGTTGAACAGATGTTTGTGGGTCGAGATAATGTTGATGATGAAGGAATAATAATAATTAATGTTGATTAAGGAATTGATTTTAATGAGCGCGTCAGATTTGGTTTTAACCATTTAAATGGTGTTCACTGCACAGATGTCTGAAACGAAAATAAACAGTATTCTTAGATTTTTTTTATTAAATTCAATTTTTTGATAATTTTAACATAAAACAAAATAATATAAAAATAAAAACTATATTCTAATTGTTTCATTCGGCGAAGCCCACAAGTGGAGTATTAGGGTTAAGCAGTTGAATTCATATAGAGTTAAAATCCCAATCGAGATCATGTAAATTGTCGTTAATTGAAGGAGTAAGGGTAAATTGTTCCATTAAAACTTGCATTACTGGCCTGGGTCCGATTCCACAAAATATTATTGAAATTTATGTTGAATTACACACTGTGTAGGTTAGATTAGGTTAAAATGGCTGTTGGTTTGGAAATCGAACACACAGACCAAGATTTGGTCCGTTGTGATACCACATGACTCAGTTGATCAACCTCCCTCGTTGAACCAATTAGAGCTACAAGTGATGTTGGAGTTTACTAGATCGCTAGGATCATTGAAGAAGAAGTCTCCAAGGTGGAGTTTTCGTCTTTGTGACAGGGCAGGGCAGGTGCAAACAAGATGAGAGACTGTCCAAAAAAAGCAAAAGTCGTTTGCAGGAGCTCCAAGTCGAAGTGCATGTCTGCCTATTAAGCAGTGTCCAGTCAGGACACCTATAACTTAGCTAATATGAAATTGTACTGAGGGAGAAGAATTGTTTAGAGCGTTTGGCACTAAGTTTAGGTCAAATTAGTTTTATCGCTAGACAGGTGGTGATGTTATTCCACCTGTAGTTTCTTCTCTCAATAGTATCTTGCTGAAGAATGAGTTTGTATGTAGCCAAAGGCATACCCACACTAGCTTTGTGAGTCAGCAGAGGTAAAGTAGTTCCTCTTTTTGCAAGTTCTTCGGCTTTGCAATTTCCTGGAATGTCTCTATGGCCCGGCACCCAGGAGAGGTGAATATTGAACTGTGTGGCCATCTCCGTAAGAGATGATCGGCAGTTTAGGGCTGTTAGTGAATTCACAGAGACAGAGTCTAGGGATTTTAATGAGGCCTTGCTGTCTGAGAAGATGCGTATTTCGGTTGTTGATATAACGTTTTCTTTGAGCCAGGAAACGACTTCTTTAATAGCCAGGAACACGCTACAATGAACAGCTAGACGAAAGGAGAGAGACTTAAGTTTATTCTATCGAATTGTACGCCTCCACCAACTCCATCATCCAACACACACAATGTACATTTAAAATAAAAAACAAGCCATCTGTGGTCCATTGTGAAATATGCCCCTGGTTTTACCTACAATTAACCTCAATAAAACACATCACTGGTTTGATTTCAAAAACATTGTTTGATTAATTATTTATGATGAATAAAAATAAAAATTATTTTATATTGTTCACTGTGTCGTATGTGGAACTTTTTTTCGGAAGGTTTTTCTGCAAGTATTAAATGTTTTCCCAGAAAACCATTCATTTTTGTCCTGATTTCAACAAAGAAAAATATTAAAATATTAATTTTTCATTTTCTTTTTGGAGAAAAACAAAGTAAAACATTTAATTTAATTTATTTACATGTTTTATAATTTAAAGCTTATTTTAATGAAAATATGTTTTAAAATTAATGTTTTTTTTTATTTAACTTGTTTCATAGTTTAAATATTTTTCTATTAATGAATAAATAATTTTAAGATATTGAATAACGTATTTGTTTGTGTTTTTAAGTACTTATTAAATAAAAAGACAACACAAAAAAAAAAACACATTCGTGCATAGTTTTTTTTTTTGCTAGAATAAGCAGAATGCAAAAGCATTATATGTGCAAAATGATGAATAGATACATAATTTATTAATTGTGGTTTATATTAAAATAAATGTTTGTTTTTTTTTTCGTTTTTATTGATTTAATCTATGAATGGAATTTATATCAATTAATTATTTTATACATGTATAAGTATACATATATATTTATTGTGTTTAATTTAAATATTAATTTTAATTGATTGACCTTAAATATAATTCTCTTCTTCACCTGCATAACAGTTAATGAAAATACATAATCCAAGTGAAGGACTAAATATTAAACTAACTCTGATTAATATAAATAATTAAAAATATAAAAATTAATAAAGTTCTATTCTTAAGTGGGTTATAGTAGGTCCAGAATTTTAATATTTCTATGAAAACAAATAAGGCACGCCCCAAATCCTTAAAAATCATGTAGGACTCGCCACAAATATTCAAAAAGCAATTAACTAAGCCACGCCCCAAATAACGAGAGAATAATCGGACTACGCTCCAAGTGTTTTTGTTTTCAAGAACATTATTATGCTTCACGACCAGCTGCATTAAGAGTTCGACGTCCGCGGTAGAAAAATTAAAACTTCTTTTTTTTTGCACAACGATTTTATTTGAATTTTCCATTTTCTTTATCTTTTTTTTTAAATTTGATTCACCAATACCAATGGCTACCAGGAAATACCAAACCATACACAATTTCTTTAAGAATAATCGAAGTAGAACTACAATGCTGCCAACTTAATATGCTTGAACTTCGCTTAATTGATCTTAAGTTCAGTTTACACTGTGAAACCGAGCGAGTTGAACTTTACATTTGAACCGAAGTTCAGGTTCAGCTGAACTGTAGTTTAAACTCTCACTGTGAAACTGGCCATAAATGTTTTAATATCTACTAGCATGTATGTTTATGATAACATTGGAAGATACATACACAACTTTGCGTCCAATGAGCAGAACAAAATGGCATTGAAAACTTTAAAGTCTTCGTTCAAAGAAGTTTACGGGCAGAGGCATTCAATAATAACATTCAACGCCAAAAAAAAACATGCATATTACGAATTGACTCTGGTCATTATATCGTTCGTTATACTGGATCACCACTGTATATAATATATACAAGTTGGGGAAGTGGCCTAGACTATTTTCCTATATCTAGCATTCCCAGAAAATATTTTCATCATCTGCCAAAGAATTGTTAATTAAGTCCTAAGTACAATAATAAGTCTTTTATAAATTCAATATCATTCTCTCATTTAATCTAACTTGCTGCAGCTGTTTTTCATTTTCTAATAATTTGATACTTCCATCCAATATCCAAAAATAACAATTCAAAATAAATGAAAAAAAAACCAACATATTTTGAATTGTTAAGCAGCTGATTTTCAAAGGAAAACCACTTCCATTAAGTTTTCAAAATGTTGCAAATTAATTTCCTCATGCAAAGTAAAACAATTTTGCCAAAAGGCAAAATCTCAGCAAATACATTAGTTATAGAATCTCACATCAGCCACAAAGATGCCGCGATTGGTTTCACGAATAAATTATATCAAATTTTGTGATATGTATAATATGATGACGATGAGGTGGGTGGAGGAACCCAACTCTTGACTCTGTGAAACATTTCTTGATTTTGTTTGGACGAAGTTTAACTTTCTCTACATAAACAGAAATTCTCAAATGTTCAGCAAGTTCATTCGAAATCAAAACTTGCATAAATATTTCATAGAATAAGAAGAAATTTTAATAGCAAGTAAGTTTAAATTCTGGAGAGTTTGAATTTTGAACTCATTTAACCCAAAGGCGTTTAACTATAAATTATAGGAAAATATTTGGAGAGATAGAGACGAAATATTAAAATATGTATAACCAAAATATTGACTAATAATTGAAATATATAACTACAGCGAAATTACTTCAAATAATAACAACAAATATTGCTTTGATGTTTAAACCACTCGTTACTCTTATGTATACATACTTTGTTTTCATATGACTAATTAACATTTACTAATGTTGCAGGTATCGTTATGCAAATAATGACCAAACACTTAATTAGCTTACAATGATTTTTTTTTGTGAATATTTTCAAATAAATTTAACTACACTGTAATGCATCAATATTTGTTTTAATGATATTAGATGAACTTAAAATATGTTAAAATGAGATGGTGGTTTGAATTTTTAAACATTTAATTTAATAGATACTGAAAAATCAATTTACATAAATCAACAGATCAGGTGGCAAGAGAAAGGGTTATATTATTCAATAATTGGATAGTACATCGGGAGTTCTAAATTATGCGATGTAATGTGAGGAAGAATGTGGAAATTGTTCAGTAGCTCTGTGAAAATTAATTTTAAACAAACAGTCGCGCAGTAGCTATGACCAATTATCGTTTTTCATAATACAGTGAAATCTCCCTTAACGGACACCTCCCTTAGGCGGACACCTCCCTTAGACGGACAAATTTTTTTGTACGGAAATTGCTCCATATAAGCTTCATTGTTTTCAGTTTCTCTTAGACGGACACTCCCTTGGACGGACACGGACAGCATTTTCACGTATGAATGACAAAATATATTCTCTTAGGCGGACACCAGAGCAGGATTGAACATGTCATCACGCTGATAATTTTGGCAACGGTATTTTTTTAAGTTGCAGTTTACAGCCCACATCACGAAAAGGAAAAATATATGCGTGCCAGCTGTCAGTCTAGAAACTCTATTATGTGTGTGAGAATTTTGTGTATCTGTTGAGTGTATATGTGAGGGATTGTAAATATCTTTTGGATCTTTTTACATTTTTATTCTTTCATTCGTGTGGTGGAACGTGGAAGTCAATTGCTTGCATTAAAAAAAGTTTATTTTTGGAGTTTCAGATTTTTGTTGATTTGCGCGCAGGTAGTGTTTTTGTTTGGTTTCCCTTAAACGGACAACTCCCTTGGGCGGACAAAAATTTCTGCACCATGGCTGTCCGCCCAAGGGAGCTTTCACTGTAACTCCTTTGTAATCAAAAAAAAAAAAAAAATAAACTGAGGATTCAGAGAACACCATCAATCAAAGCCGATGAGAAACCAATCTAAAATGATAAGCGAATCAACCAGATCAAGGGCTTCCTAATTTCTGAAGGTATTATCTCTCTGAAACAAACTAATTTAATCTTTCATGTTTCGACACTAAACTAAACGAAAGAATTTTTGGTCTTCATTGTCATCTAGAATTAGGATTTGAAGACTTTCTTGACAGAGGTATTATTTTCCAGAAGTACCTCGATATGAGAACTTGGTTTGAATTATGGTTCAACTGAGTTCCTAGTTGAAGACTTTTTTTTTATTCGCACCGAGATTCAAGGAAGAAGATTTTTGGTCTCGGAAGTAAGTCTTCCAGCTCTTCGTATCTGTTGTTTCGTTTTACCGAAGCAATAGCGAATCCCACAAAAAGAGCCATACGATGAGTCAGTAGAGTGGGAGAGTTCAGTGCATATACCGATTTGGGAGAAATCTATGTATACGGAAAATAGCCTCGAAATTATCGTTTACAATATGAGCTGAATGAAACAACCCGATGACCAAGTTGGTTGAGGTCCTCCCCCACTTGTGTGCACCACGTGAGTGGCAGACTTCTTCAAATGCCTCCCTCGGGATTGGATTCGATAACTTTCCATGCTGTAGCGTTGGGGTCAAGTTACAGCCATCTAAGTCGCTAGACCATGACCGTTTGACTGGTTCAGTGTTGCTGTACAGGCCGTACAATTCGTGGTTATATCTTCTTCAAAGTTTTTTCATATAACTTCGCTTCCTCCTCGAACCTGGTGAAGCAATAAATACGTGGTTTATTTCGTGCACACTGGGGGAGGTAAATAGTTAACTGGGTTTGAGTATAATGACGATCTAATCAAGTAATACCTTCTATCCCACTTGTATAAGACGAGTAGGGAGGAACTTTTTCATAGATCAATGCGGTATCACAATAGACCAATCCAGTGGTCTAACGCTCAGTTTGTCAGTGCTGAGTTAAATTCTCTAAGCTATTTTTTAGTGATGGATGAATGCAAAATAGCCTAAAAAAAACTCATAATATAAAGAAAAGATAACAAATTGAAGAAGTTTGCATGGTTCACGAGGTTAACTTTACCTAAGTGAGTCAAGAGTCAACCTTCCACTAACTCCCACGTTAACCTATCCTCCTTTTCAATACAAGCGTCTTATTAAAAAACAAAGCCCATCCAATATTTCTGCTGGTCTGGTGATTAACAAATATTCCGCGAACCTTAACCACATTGTACATCCCTGTACTGTAAATCATATATCAAATTGAAAAAAAAAACAACAACGATAACAACAAAATATGGTTTATACAGGAGACAGACAGACACCACATATAAAATAAAAGTGTTTTTTTTTTGTGTCGAAATAAACCAGCTTATATTTTATAAGAAGTAATTAATATTAATTAATTTGGTACTTAAAGAATTGTGTTCATAAAAGTACACTATATCAACGAGAGAGAAACGGGGTAGAAAAATAATAAAAAAAAAAAATAGAAAAAGCAAAATCAAAGGAGAAGGAAAAGGAAAAAGAAGAAGTGTGTGATGTTGTAGTGAATTTGTTAGGTTATAATTAATAGAATGTGAAAAAGAGGCAAAGGGGTTTCGAGGAAATAAGTTCATTAGTATACAATATAACCAACATTATAAACGTTAATGGCGTAAGGAAAAAGTTCGTTTGCAACCTATACCTACAACCTACATACTCCCTCCTTTCAACATTCTACATAGAAATCAATTGAGAAAAGTTTTTCGAGAGTATTCGCTCGACTCCTCATGTGTGCTGTGATACCACAACCTATTTATTATACAGAAGAAAAAAAAAAAACGAAAAATAATTATATGTACCGTCAATTGTACTTATACAGCAAAAATAAAGCAAAACACCAAAAGAGCCCTTGAACAAGAAGTTTGTCAAATGATTAATAGAAAAGTAAGTCGAAGAAGAATGAGGTTAATTTAAATTTGAATAGGTAGGTTCGTTCGTAACGTACATATGTATATGTCGGAGTTAAGGAATGGAATGAAAGTTTTTTTTTTTATGTATGAGTATGAGAAAATGAGAGTTCATTATTCAATTTTAACCACATAGCACGGAGAGGCAGCGGCACGGCGGAGAAGGTGGCATGCAAATTCTTTGGATTTTTGAAGTATCAAAAATTCCAATTGGTTATTGATATCCCATTTAATGAGGCTGTCAAAGTTACGCTATTATACGAGTACACCTCAAAGTTGCTGTCAAAGTTTAAATTTAATGAACCTTAAACATGTAATCAAATCATGTCCAAAAGTTAAAGGCGGGGGTACATTTATTAATGATTGTGAATAAATACACTCCGCATTAACATAAAGAGAGTAAATTTTGTTTTGACTGGCAAATGTTAACCCACAAATTGTTTAAGAACAAAAGCAAAAGTGATGTAGAATTTTATAGACTTTAACATTAGTTAAAGTATGTTGAGGTATGTAGGTACTAAATGATATTGGGGATAAAATTTCCCATGGAATTTCTCCCATCCAAATGCCAAAATTGTACCACTGTTCCTAGTCCAGCCCAGTTACCATCGAATTCTTATTTTTGAGTCCAATAAATTCTGAGAGAATTGGAAAAATTACATGGGAACTTTAATTCACGACAACCTCCTATTACTTTTCGTTTCTTTAAATGATTTTTACATCAGCCATGAATAATCAGTTGACCCAGGCTGTCTGTCTGTACAACAAATAATTGGATTTGAGGACTTATGCTTAGGTATCAGAATTTGTTCTTGACGAAAAGAGAATTTGAAAAAAAAACCAACCTTCAAAGGAATATTTTACAATTCCTTTGAATTTGTATCCTATGTTTAAAAGTTGACTTTTAGTTTAAAAATTAAATTCAAAGTTAGACTTTGATCCAATTGTGAAATAATGACTCTTTGAAATTGCAACTTTGAAAATTTTCATGGAAAAATAAGTAAGCTTAATATTATAATCTCTTTGGAATTATTTTCAAACGGCAAGTCGGTTAAATTTTCCAAAAAGATTTAATGGATATTTGTATTGATAAAAGGGTTACAGAACTACGAGTAAATGTTGATAATTTAATCCGTAACTAAATACAGGGGGATGAATAGCAATCAGCAGCGCCAACGAGCTGGAGTGTTTAAACCGGTCATTAAAGAGATTTGACTCCGAAAAAGCGCTAAAAGCTGCTAAAAGCACCATCATCATACTAATAGTTCTATTTTAATAGTTTAAGATCTTAACGAGGTTACTTGGACCATTTTAATTGGAAGAGCACATTATCAAATATTTTGATCATCTCTTTGGGGTAAACAAAATGATTGTACCTAATTTAATACATGCCTCGTTGCTTTGCCTTTCGAAAAAGAACCTGATTGCAATCTTTTGGGACTTCATTAATTCTTCTTGCATTTTCTTGTATTCTTTTTGAATTCAAAAGCATTCAAGATATCCAAAGTATTAAAAGAATGCAAAAGAACGTATTCTATTTAATTTAATTTAATTTAATTTAATTTAATATAATTTTATTTTATTTTATTTTATTTTATTTTATTTTATTTTATTTTATTTTATTTTTTTTTCATTCTATTCTATTCTATTCTATTCTATTCTATTCTATTCTATTCTATTCTATTCTATTCTATTCTATTCTATTCTATTCTATTCTATTCTATTCTATTCTATTCTATTCTATTCTATTCTATTCTATTCTATTCTATTCTATTCTATTCTATTCTATTCTATTCTATTCTATTCTATTCTATTCTATTCTATTCTATTCTATTCTATTCTATTCTATTCTATTCTATTCTATTCTATTCTATTCTATTCTATTCTATTCTATTCTATTCTATTCTATTCTATTCTATTCTATTCTATTCTATTCTATTCTATTCTATTCTATTCTATTCTATTCTATTCTATTCTATTCTATTCTATTCTATTCTATTCTATTCTATTCTATTCTATTCTATTCTATTCTATTCTATTCTATTCTATTCTATTCTATTCTATTCTATTCTATTCTATTCTATTCTATTCTATTCTATTCTATTCTATTCTATTCTATTCTATTCTATTCTATTCTATTCTATTCTATTCTATTCTATTCTATTCTATTCTATTCTATTCTATTCTATTCTATTCTATTCTATTCTATTCTATTCTATTCTATTCTATTCTATTCTATTCTATTCTATTCTATTCTATTCTATTCTATTCTATTCTATTCTATTCTATTCTATTCTATTCTATTCTATTCTAATACTCATGATATTATCCCAAGGAAACAAAAACACAATAATTGTAGTCACCCTGTATTGTTTCTTTTGTTTTTAACAAAAAATAAAACAAAAAACAAATAAATACGAGGAAAAATTCAAAGAGCTTTTTAATTGGAAGAACCTATGTTCAATTAAGTACGTACATCAAAACCTACAACAAATAAAAAAAAAATTAAAAGCAGTAAAAATTTATAAAAAAAAAAACATTCACTTTTATCATAGTTGACTTTCTAGCCGGCTAGTTAACAGACTTGCTGATAAATGATAAGCAGTCAAAAATAATTCTCGATACACTCATAATGGAATTCTCGAGTAAAAATAATAATTCTTATCAAATATCAATATACCACCTTATACCTACTTCCAAGATATAACGTATCTATATTGAGTCTTTTAACTCCAAAGAGCCTTACATTACGAGTATATACAACGTAACAAGAATTTCATGTTGCAAAATATTACTTTTACGATAAGAAGTTGTTCTTTACATAGAACAACACACAGAAAACTATGGGAAAACAGTAAAACAGTTATGATTGTTGCTACAGTTTAAGAGGGTTTTCTATAGAAAACAGGGTTGGGAAGTGTACTCTATATACTACCACCTACTGTCATTATCAATTTATCTAGGAATTGAAACCAGCGATAATGTAGTTAGTTGAAGACAATTTTTTTTCTTTTTTTTAATTGGTACGTTACGTTGAAGTTCTGTTAGTTGGAGTGTATATTTACGCCATGTCGGTTTGGTTCGGTATACCCAATTGTGTTTTCTGAAAGACCGCAAATTTAAAAATTTGGAAATTGTATCTTGTTGTTGGGTGTAATTTATTATTCAAATCTGGTGAAGCTTGCATTATTTTGCATGAGTGTAATATCCGAGATTTCTATATTTAACAACTGTGTGGAAACCCCTTTTGAACTTTTGAATAAGTGTTATTAATTTAGCACACTAAATTTTCGGGAATGATATGAAAGAAGGGAGGGGGCGCAACGCAAAGCTTATGCAAGAGATAACGAAAAACTTGGGTGGAAAATTGAAAACTAAATTCACTTCACTTTCGGCTGCTTATTTGATTTGGCGAAATGGCATGCTTTCCAAGAATACTGAAAAAGAAAGATGGATTTTATCCAAGGACCCAGATGAACTTCCTAAAGGAAACTTTATCAAAAGATATTGTAAGTTTTTTTTTTTTTTACACACAATCACACTTTGTGCTTTTTTTTTATTGTTGCTTAAATTAAGTATGTAGTACTATCTTTGACAATAAATTTATCTTCATTAAAGTCTTTGTCTTTGTTATGTTTATGTCAATAAAAAAAAAACTTCCCGGCCCGTGGGGTTTTATTGTGAAAGTTGTTGTTTTTTTTTTTAGTGAATGAAAAGAAATAGATAAGCATACCCTCAAGGACATGACTCTACTAGGTATGGGGTCAATAAAATTGAGGGTAAATAATAATTCAAGTGCCTCTATATATTTAAGTGATTTATACTGATTTGTGATGATGATGATGTGTCGATTTATTTATTTACCTGCAGACATTTTGATTTGTTATCGAGTTTTCTTTTTATTATTACTGCAGTTTTTTGTTATTTGTATACAATTTTCGTTTAAGATTATGGGTGTTATTATAAACGTTTCTGCTTTGCTGCATTAATGAACAAACCGGCGCAGGGACATAAGTCCCCGGGACATAAGTCCTGAATTTTTTTTTCGGGCCTTACGTCCCACTTTACTGGGACATAAGTCCCGAATGTGTTTCGGGACTTATGTTCCACCCTATTGAGACATAAGCCCCTAATATTTTTGCTAAAAGTTGGACATAAACCCCAAAATAGATTTTTGTGATTGAAAGTACCTTCGCGGGTCCTCAAGATTTTAACTCGCTTTTCCGGGGACCCACCCGCTCACGCGACTTCGTCGCTCCGCTTAGGGTATGTTAAGTCGCCAGGCAGGCGCCTTAAACGTTTCTATATGCTCATGCAAAAATATGCGTGGGACATAAGTCCCGACAAAAATTTTCGGGACTTATGTCTCAATAGGGTGGGACATAAGTTCGGGACTTATGTATGTCCCGGGGACTTATGTCCCTGCACCGAACAAACCCATTCGGTAGAACATGTGCAGGCGTGCTTAAGTTTAAATTTATGCAGTCACTGAATGTTCATAAACGTTAGACAAAAATCAGAATTGGTCGCAGCGCCGTGAAAGATTTTCTACTGAATATTATTTTGTGAACAATTATTTAATGAAAAAACTAACAAAGTTCTTCTTGTCTGAAGGAATATAAATTTATTTGTAAACAAAAAATTTATTAAAAAAAAATTCTAATAAAACTTACATTTGCAAATTTTCAATTTTATTTTCACGTTCCGCACTTTCTGCGGTGAAAAATATATGGATGCACAATCTGCCAGATGCTGATGACATTTATGAACATATGCATCTTCTAAAATTCATCCGGGTTTGTTCGATCAAAAAGTGTGACTTTTTGAACACGTCTAAACGCAGGGATTAGTTAGGTTAACGTTTATGAAAACACCCTATTTCAGAGTTTTTTTAAATTTATTTTAAAGTAAAATTTTCCAATAATGGAAATCAAAATAAATTCATCAATTATTATTATTCACCTCATTTTTTTTCAATAATCTACAGCTTAAATGCGAATGCAATATGCTTGCTCTTAATTCGATTCACCTACCTGTAGATTGTGATAAAATGACATTTCAACATTTAATCTGAAGGCGTTGCCCAGCCTGTTTAACACTATTTACATCGTTCCACAGATTGTGCAAGAGAGGCTCGTTTTCATGAAAATAAATGCATATTAAAATGAATACATAGTGCATCAGTTAAAATACGCTTTAACTTGAGAATAATTCAATTTAAGCTGAATGTGGATAAGGCTTCATTTTTTTATATATATACATACATTATGTACCTATAATACTAGAAATCAGAAATAATTGTTAACCTTTATTTTCAATTGGGTTTTCTCAGGGAGTAACTACATTTCTCTAGAAAAAATTTTGTTAAGGTTTCAGATTTATTGTTATCGGTTGGCCTTTATTTTTTATTTTCAAAAATATCTCTTAACGGTTGAGTTTTTAAAATAAATCAAAAATGGTTGATGCAAAAACAAATTCTATTGATGGCAAAAAACTAACGGGCATTCTGAGTGATAAAATTGCAGATGGAATTTTTTTTTTCTCTCAAAAATAAAACTCAGTGGTTGACCGTAACCTTAAAATAAAAATAAAAGGTTACTCTCAGACCTTGAACGATATTTTTTTTGATTGAAAATAAGCGTTTAGAGTGAGTATTTATGAAAAGCTCATCAAATAATAGTTATTAGGAGAAAAGACTAAGATTTATTTCTGATCTCTGTATAATTAATACATGCCTTCAGTATTTCCAAAGAATAACAACGATACATGAGATCGTTGGTAATCTGAAGTAAAATAAAAAAATGTAGCTATTTATTCAATTGAAATTTACAATAACTTTTGACTCATTAATGTTTGTATAGATATATCTACCAAAGTTGCTAAAGATTACAATCTTTAGTAATTTCAATTAAAAGATTGCATTCTTTAATTAAAATCTGATTGCAATCTTCAATGATTGCGACTTCAACAATTGCAATCCTACTCATATACTTTTAAGACTTTGCAATTTTTTTTAGGACTTCATGAATTTTTTGCATTCTTTTGCAATAATTCTTTTTTGCAGGCTCGGACTTCAATTTATGCAATCACCTTTCATTTACCTTAGAAAAAACGATTGCAATGAACCATGAAATTATCTCTAAAAGATTGCATTCTTTGATTTTTTGTTTGCAGGTTCCCATATTCCAAACAAAAGGAATGGAAAATAGTAGTTGAGTTTTTTTTTTGTTTCCAATTTGAGTCATAAGCATTTGAATGTTAATCATTCAGAAATTAGTAAATTATTCAATTAATATTTTACAAAAAGGGTCTTCTCTGTTTTTGGGGTTTTTAAAACTGAATAAAATAAAAATGCAATTTTTTTACGGTTACGGAAATTCAATTAAGAAAAATTTAGTTTAAAATTGTTTAACTTTGAACTTTAAGTTACGCTTTAACAATACCATTTTTTCAGCTATCGTTTCTTCACTTAAGTGGAAATATTCTTTTATTCAGTACGCTTCTTATTTTTTTTAATTTTGTGCGTTCAATTACAATCTTTTATGATTTATATTTACATGTTCCAGAAAATTAGGGTTACAAGGAAAGATATCTCAAGCAGTGTTGAAATTGTTTGACAATGTTTTATCATGTTGAGAATATCGATTTGAAAAAAAAAATATGATAACGTTCTCTGCATACAAATAAATGTACTACATTGTAGAAACATAACTGAATTCTCTATGAAGGGCACTTTGTATGAACGGTTATTTAATGTTAATTTCCGGTTTCCATGACAATGTCTTCCGTTTTATATTAAATAATGGGATAGTAATAAATTTCACAGGAAATAAAAGATATTGCAAGACGAAATTATAGCAAAAAAAAATAAAAACCTCATTAAATCTCGTTGATGATTATTGTTCAAATCTTGAAATTGATAGATAAAAATAACCATCCATAACCATTTCGTGGACGAAGATAATATAATCTAATTATAATTACACTAAATAATGAAGATTAATAGCATCAAAAGGATATAGGAAAGGATTTACTTCTTTTTTTTTTGTGTAGCGTCTAAATTAGCTTTCATTGTGAAAAATTGTGTATAATTTTCATTTATACGTGGGTTGTATGAAGAGTAGAAAAGTATGACGTATGAGTAAAAAGTATTCATTTAAATCAGTGCTGCCAAATGAGAATTTTTATAGAGATAGGAAATAGAATGTATGCGACTTTTATGAGTACTATTGAAATCTGGTTGTTTTGCTATATATCTGGGCTAGTCGTATATTGTAATAACTTTATTATATCAATGAACGTCTCTACACAAAGAAAAAATAACCACATAAATTGGAAGACAAACTTTGAGATATCCTTTATGGTTTTCATATCGGAAGAAAGTTGTTTTAAAACAATGGAGAAATTCTTATTGACCAAGTAAAAATAGCAACCGGCTAAAAAAGATATACATATGTACATAATTTTATTAGTTTGACGTTTAGTTAATTTTTTCTAACTCTCAGTTTTTTCTCTGATTTTTGAACCTCTCGGTAATTTTAAATTCACAATTAAATGTTAAAAGTTGATAATGTTTAGCCACACAAACTTTCGGCGCCTGAACTTTGAGTTTACATTTGTTAGGATTGAATTTAAATTATAAACCATTTTAAAACAATAAGAATTCTTTCGAAAATAATATGAAAATCTCATTAAGTTTCAATTAGTTTTTTTTTTATTAAATCAATCCGATGTCTGTATAGAAATATTTGGAAAAACTATTTGTTTTGATGCTTTTGATAAGGTTTTTATAGTAAAATAATTCAATATGTGAATCTTATTGTTTTTTTTTTCTCTGTGTACCAATACCAGAAATATATTTGATTTGCAAGTTCGTGAAGATTTATCTACAATTACCAAGTAAATCAAATTCAAAAAGCCGCATGCCATCGAATTTGTAATCACAAATTGAAATTTAATAGAACAAATTAGATTATAGGAATGCCTTGAACCATTGAGTTTATATAAAAAAAAAACTCAATGGTTGAAACTAATGGAAAAAGGATTAACAATTTTCTCGTTCTACGAACTTAACTACACTGAATTGCATGATTACAATTGTGTTCTTAAAATATGTACATATAGTTCTGATACCTTTTCAAAGCTGTGCATGGCAATCTTGCCCAGAACTTAGTGGGAAGCCAGAATCTACACAGTCATTCTGGAAACCCTTTTAAAGATATTCCTGGAATTTTTCAAAGAGCGCACAGTAAGCTTCTTTTTTTACCGCCCGTATTTTGATAAAGGTTAAACAAAACAAAAAAAAAATATATAAGACAAAAAAAGGAACAAAGGAAATTTTATTTATCTTGAATAATGAAATGGGAAAACTGCGGCAGCTACCCTGCTAGGTTCCTTTTTAAAAATTGTTCATAACCCTGCCTGACGCATGAGTGGGTTGTGGGAATAAAATTTAAAAAATTCAAGTAACTAAAATAGATAGCAGTGTTTTACAACAGAAAGAGACGGAGAAAGGTTAATTTAAATAAAAAAATGAAAGACCACTTTGGATTTATGTACATTATGTATGTAACTATAAAACATCAAAATGTTTGTTTAAGAAGATATTTTTTTTTAATTTGTTAAAAGATGAATGTAAAAGGGTTTATTCTAAATAGAGATAAAAGGTTCATTTTGAGTTCAAAAGAATTAAAGTTTGAATAAGGACCGAAAAACTATTTCTTAGAAGAATGTAGGTACATAGTGATATGAATGCTGGGATAGTGAAAATTGAAAAAAAAAATTGGCTTATGAGAAATAAGTCTAATACTGGGGTGAATCAAAATATGTAAAAAAAAGTTTGTTTGTGAGTTTAACAAAAAATAGTTTATCCAATTACATATTTCTATATACAAATTGGAATGATTTAATGAAGAAAAACTTATTGGAAGTTAATAAGATTTTATTAAAAACAATAGAAATTATGGTTTGTGAATTATGTGTTTTTTTTTACATTGAATAAATTAAATTTTTTTGTACGACAATTTCTACCTGAATGTTTTAACAGCTGTAATGCGAAATGGATTTGAGCCAAAACAATAACAAATAATTTTTAATTGAACTTATACAATAAAAAAAGAGGATTTTCTTAATATTTTAAGAAGAATTCTAATCCAAATGTACTCCAGTAATACGAAAAACTTATTATTTTAAAAAGATTTCCTATTAAAATTCACAATCCTTGCGATTGCAAACCTCAAACATGATTAATTTTGGAATTCTCTAACGTATTTCAATACAAGAATGGTTCATTTACCAAGAGTTTTTTATGACTGACTGGCAGCCGTAAAGCTTTTTTGCTGCGACTCTATATTTAATGTGAACAACCAAATTCACCTAAAAAAATAACAATAAAAATAAAAATTTATAATTATTTACTGATGCCTTCATTGCAACAAAAAAAATTGAATTACATTTCCTTTTTTTTAAATTTTAGAATACCGAAAAATATACACGCCATGAAGAACCTTCTCTTGTTTACGAAAATGGAAATGGAAATACAGTGAGTATTAAAATTTGTCCATAAATTTAACGTCTTTTGGAGATATCTACTAAAGATTCTCCTTGTTTTATTATAATAATTAAAAAAAAAACTAAAAATCAACACAAAAATGTGTCCTTGTAAACTTCATTAAAAAATAATAATAAAAAAAAAATGAAAATAAACATGAAGTTTTAACCCACGAATATACTACCTTCTCTTCAGTTTATTAAACTTTTCATCACCATAACAATATTCACCTCTTCAACGACAAAAACCACGACAAGCTCCGCGCCGACGACATAAAATCTAACTAGCAAATACCTAATCAAAAGCAAAAAAAAAATACCTGCAGAAATTCTTAGAAAGCAGGATGACAACATCGAAAGCCAAAAACCAAAAAAAAAAGACACCAACAACAACTACAGCTCTGTCAGATTTTCATTCATGAACAGAAAACATGCAAGTTGCAAGTAAACGACACAAAACCTTTAAGCAACTTAAACCACATGAATATAAAAGAAAATACCGTCGCAGGCAGCAGAACAGCAGAAGAGATGGATATAAGTAAGGAGCAGTGAGCAGCTTATTTTAAAACCACAACAAACACCCATCAACTTAGTACAGAGTTTTGAACGCAAACACAAAAACAAACAATACCAACTTTCTTTGTCAAGGTACAAGGATTCCACACGGCACAGCCCAGCCAAGCCAGCTCAGGTTGTGCAAAAAAAGGTGGTAAATTTTCCTGGCGAAAAGCAATCATCAACTCTTATGCTTACCACCGGTGGTGGTGGTGGTGGTATGATGGCGGTAAAAGAAGCAGCAGGGTGGTGGAAATCTAGTGGCTTTGTGGCTAGCTAACGGGAGAAAAACAGCAGCTGGAAGCTTAAACAGAAGTTCACACGAGAATCCTTTTTACGAGCTCGATTCCTCTATTATATTGCTGCTCGAGCCATGTGTCGGGTTTTCGGAGAAGCGACATTTACCACTGCATCACCCGCAATATTACGGGCGGGAAATAGTGTTTTTCCGAAGAACAACCAACGAACGTCGTCATCGTAGTCGTTGAGGCGTTGAAGATAAATAGTGGTAACGTAACCGCAACGCAACGGTGTACAAATAACATTGTTCTAACATGCAAATAACATAACACCGGAGTTTAAAGCGAAAAAAGAAAAGAAAGAAAAGCACTCGATATGATAATGAGATTTTTATTTTTGCTGAACACACTCTGGCTAGGGAGACCAGACGTACTGAAAAATTAGATTTTTTTTTGTGCGTAAAGTAAGCTTTTCATAATCTGGCAATTACTAAATCCCGTTTTTAAAAAACTCGCATTTACATGTCGCAGATATCATACAAAATTTTACAAAATATATTATCTAAACCGTAATTTAGAAAGTTGTGCCAAGCCTAAAGTTAACGTTTTCCATTTAAAAAAAAAACAAAAAATTGCAGTATTGTGCCAAAATTTTCAAATTTTCCGAATGATTTTTTGAAAGTTGCGATTTATCAAAGAATCTGAGTGATATGCTTAGCAAACAGTTCGAGTATATAAAAATCCCCACAAACCAATTTGTTCCAAAATGCTAATTCCAAAAAAACGCAAGTTTTTCAAAGCAAAAAAATAGATGCGAAGCAGATTCACAACAAAGCAAAATCAAGTGAACTGCGCAATACATGAATGCAGTTCTGACATTGGCATAAATAAATTTGAATTGGCACAAAAATTTGCATTTTGGAACATTACTTAGCAGGCCTTTTTATTTATGTATTTTAGAAAAGTGTGCATAGTTTGCTCAAGTTTTGCCTTTATTTTGAGCAATCCATTTGCTGGTTTTTTTATCTGCTTTGCAAGATTTGATTTCTGAAAAGTCTTCAATGAAGGCTCTAACTTTACGCACTTCTTTTTTCTTTTTAGAAAGTTTAACATTAAAAAAAAAATTATTTGACCAAGAATTAATGCCCTAATCAATTTGGAAATAGCGATCACAAATATTCTGAGTCGAATTCTAATTCGTCTAAATTTGAGCGATATTTTATTTCAAATTTTTTGTTTTGTTTTTACATGATAAACATTTGTGAGAAATTGACTAGGCCGCTTTTTCTGTGCCACACAAATTCGGTCAATACTATCTGTAATAAATCTTGATAAACTAAAATAAATTAAAAATAAATTTCTATAATTTCACTTATTTATAATAATATGGTCACCCTGGCCCAAGAAGTGTAGCATTACCGCAACACCGCACTTTATATTGCATCTTTTCAACGGTGTACATTTTAGCACTTGTTGCACTTGCTGTCATGGCTTACCGCATGTGCAAAGAAGAGAGAATTATCCTGCGTTTTTTTTATTTTTTTTTTTTTGAAACACTTTTTTTAATGTTGAAATTTTCAGTTTTTATTCATTTCAAGCTATAAATCTTATCTTGTTTTTCTAGCTCATAAATAAAAGATATCTCTATAGAGAACTTGCTTAACATAAAATGTTTTTTTATTAATCTAATTTAAGTGGCAAAAGGATACGAATGCTAGCGTTCTTGATGATGATGATTATAATAATAAAAAAAAGATGCTTGAAAAAGCAAAATCTACCATGATACGAGATTCAGGAGTTCAAATTGAGGTAAGAGTGTGAGTAAGAAGTGTTAAAATATTTTTCTTTAGAGCACTTACCTACTACCTACGTAAAACTTTTAAAATTATGTTAACGATTTCATAACATTTTATGAGAGATTTTTGATAAGAAATTCAGTAGGTTGGTACATATATCAAAATTTTGTCGTGTGTTTGTTTAAATCAAAAAAGTTCTAACCTCCATCAAATCTTTTTGAATAGAAGCAAAAAGAAATTCTGGAGAAAAATTCTTTTAAAAATATTCAAAACACGTCTAGACAAATTCTTTCGTATATCCATTGGCAATGAAAACTTTTTTTTTTTATTACAAAGTAAAATGTCAACAAAAAGTCTTATCTTACACCTTGGTATCTACTGGATTATAAATTTACATTTTAATTGTGTTATAATTTGATTCAGCAGGTTAGATCAAACGATTATAATAAATTGAAGATAAAACCTCCTCCCGATTATTGTTTTATAGAAAAAGGAATACACCACAATTAGATAAGTCATAAAGACTGTCTTTCAGCAGCTTTTTTTTTATTTTCATGTCTTGGAAAAATTGAAGTTAATTGCTTTAAAAATTCAGTTGGAATTCCACGAAACGTCCAGTTCTTCTATTCTGAGTTTTAACCAGGTAATGTTTAATATTTGAACATTCCTCTTGTAATGAGCAGTCAATTTATCGGTATATTTTGAGCCATTGGAGGCTGAAATACTTAATTTTCTTAATTTTTTGCAGCAAATTTAAATGGGAGGTTGACAAAAGCTTTATTATAAGTTTCAAAGTGTCAAGATATCGACTAGAACCACAATTATCCCGTTCCCATTCTCTCCCAGTTATTCAATAAAATTTTTGTATTTTTTAAAATGGCGGATTTTTGATAAGTAGAAGAAGTACTTCTATTGATAACGACTTCAAAATTTGCATTGAAATTTGCCTAAAAGATGAAAAACTGCAATTCTAAAGTACTATTTCAAGAACCTAGCCCAATCGGTTGTTCAGAAAATGGTATTTACTACTAACTTCACAGTCAAGTCGGGGTAAGAAATATGATTTTTTTTTCGAGGAATTAAAAATATGGGCTTTCGCTTTATATTTTCTTGAACTGCTGAACTTTAAATTTGAAGCCATTCTTCAAGTTTATGGTGCAAGCGATTGTTAAGAAATTGGGTTAGTGCCATTTTAAGTTCCTAGTAAAAGAGATCATTGATAAAAAGGCATTTTATTCTAAATTCATGGTGAAGTTAACGATGAAGTATGCATTTTTTTAATAACGACTTCAAATTTTGAATTGAATTTTTTCTAATTTTAGATGAAAAATTGAAAATTGTAAGCACTATTTTAAGAACCTGTTCAGAAAACAATATGTTCTGCTAACTTTACAGTGTGAAGTCGGGGTTAGAAAATGAATTCTTGAGAGGACTTCAAAATTGGGGATCATATTTTTTTTTAACTGCAAATTTGAAGCCATATTTGAAGTTCCTAGCTCAAACGGTTGCTGAGAAAAGGACATGGTAACTTGCTTACATCTTCTGCTAACTTCACAGTGAAGTTAACACTACAGGTGATTATACCCACTTCTTGATGAAGTACAAAATCGGGGTTAGAAATGATAAAAATGATTGAACGGTAGCTGATGTAGACAACAGTTCTATTGGTCACCGCTGATAAGCTTGGAGATCAGAAACGCGAGGCTTTAAGACCCCTCTTGTCTCGCATCTTTTTCCAGAAGTCACTTTTGCGTTTTTCAAGCTCTGTTTGTTAAAGAACACTCTTATTCTTCATTTACCGACTGATCTCGAAAGTCAAAAACTGAAACACGTTTATTCAAATTTAATTTCCTCCGATGTACATATATAACTTGGCCATGTAAGCTTCTTGTTGTTTGATAGAAATTTCATACTCGCATTTCATATCAAATTTTAAAATTTCACCTACTAGAGAGAATTTTTGAAAATTGAACCTAATTGGATATAAGCTACGAAATGTTCAACGTGTTTTGAACATTTTAATTTTCTTTTAACCCAGCGTAAACAATACCAAAAGTTAAAACTGTTTGCACAGCACGTTCTAGGAAATACCAAAACCTGGTACATGCATCCATAGAATGCTAACCAGACCCAAAACTTCTTCTTCTACCTCCCCTTTAGTTACTTTCTTATTTTCCACAGAAATTTTAAATTTTCTCGTTAAAAATGCCTTCAAGGGAAAGTATTCCTTCTATTTTATACCTACAGTAGTTAGACGACTTTAATAAATTAAACCGATAATATTTAATTAAAACTTTTCACAAACTTATTATATTTCCTTTCTCTTTTTCTTCATTTTTTTTTTTTTGTACTATTTCCAAACCCAAGGACACATTCGAGGCAAGAGATGTTGCTGCTGCTACTGCTGCAGTAGTTGATGCTTCTAGTCGTGCCGCAGGTGGAGTTATGTTCGCCAGACCAAAGTTATCAAACAAGAAATCCATAAACATCGAAGTATTTCGAAAGGATGAATCGTAAGTACCATCAGTAGTTGTGATGTGCAAAATTCGTACATACTCGGAGCACTACGACCATCAACCTCTCTAAGCTATAACCTCATCACCTTTTGAAGTATTCAAATTATTTACGATGTTGAGACAGGGCCCGCAACCTAATTCGAACTGCCATCGAAAGGAATGACTTTCTCAACAATTACATGGACAAAGACCGAAAGGAGATGGTAATCGATGCCATGGAAGCAGCTACCTACGACGAAGGAAGCTATATAATCCGAGAAAACGACGAGGGCTCTGAGATTTTCGTCTCAGAAGAAGGATATTATGATGTTATAAAATCTGGCAACATAATTGGCACCATTGGACCAGGAACAGTTTTTGGCGAACTTGCGATATTGTATAGTGCGAAACGATTTGCCTCCATCAAGAGTAAGGTGTAAATTTTTTTGTTGCCAGTAGAAAAGTTTGTAGCTTATGCATTGATTTCAGCTGTTACGAGAGCAAAAGTGTGGAAAATCAATAGGTTAAAGTTTCGAAATATAATGCTCGTATCGGGTTACAAGGAGAAGGAAGAGTATTTGCAATTTCTCAAATCCTCACCAATACTCAAAGATCTATCCCAAGATGTTCTTGTTAAACTTGTTGATCTTCTGAAGAGGGTAGGTGTAAACGAATATATTGTAGTAGAGCTTCATATCAACAGTTCTTTTTTATAGAGATTCTATCCCGGGAATACCTGCATCGTACGGGAGGGTGAAGTTGGCAATGATTTCTTCATCATCAGAGGTGGAACGGTCACTATAAAGAAATTACAGGCCGATGGCACTGAAACAATTGTAGCTCACCGAAAACGTGGCGATTATTTCGGTGAGCATGCAATCCTTAATGCTGATGTTCGCCAAGCGAGTGTTTATGCCGATCCACCTGTAACTGAATGTCTGAAACTAGATCGAGAGTTGGTTTACATATTTTGAATTTATAATGTGCCATATTATATTTTTTTCAGCATTTGATTTTTATTTCGATTTTAGAACCGTGATAAGCTATTTGGGGACTATACCACAGCTGAGGGAGAAAATTGAAAAGAGATCATCAGCGGAACGTTTCTCAATTATTGCTAACAGGCATTCGGAATTTGAAAGGGAATATGCTGGAATAGAATTGAGTGATTTGCAAAAAATTGCTACATTAGGAGCAGGAGCATTTGGACGGGTGGATTTGGTGCAGCATAGAAGTGATGGGAGGACGTTTGCTTTGAAAATTCTGCGGAAAATAGATGTTATAAAACAAGATCAAGTGGAACATGTTTATAGCGAGAAGCAAGTCATGATGATGTGCCGGGGGAGTCCGTTTATCGTTGAGTAAGTTTTGATATTTGGTTAAAAGTTTTCTATTTCCTATTCTTTTACTTACTAAGGTCCTTGGACCTATCATGTCCGATAGTTTCCAAGCTTTTCCTATGTGCCATAGCGTACGGTTCCTGAGGATTTAGTTCAGCTCTCTCAAAGTTTTTTCCAATTGTGCTGATTCCTCTTCGACTATTTGTCGCCAATTACTTCTAGGTCGGCTCATTCGTCTTTTTGCCTGCGTGAAAAAGCTCCATAGAAAACTTAAATTGCAATGCATTCGAAGCTTATGGCCAATCCGATACCACTTAGGTCTTCGTATGATTTCAACTTCTCTCTCCACCCTAGTTGAAATTTGATGGAGGTTCATGATATTACAAAAAAAAGTATAAGCCATCTGCGTGGTTTAGGTGTTTCAGGTATGGTTACACAGCCCACTGAATTCGTCCGTTTCCAGTCGCCAAAGCTGAGTGCAGTAAATCATACATCGCTAATCAACAACAGGAAGAGTATGGGTGACAGTATACAGCCTTGCCTAACCTCACTTCAAATTTCAAACTGCTCTGAAAAGCTTCCTTGATGCAGAACATGATATTTGGAACGATGATCGATCGTATGAAGCCTTAGCGTATTCGGGGAGTCTTTACTTTGGTGGGATCATTTGGACTCACTTCTCGTCCTTCTTTAACCAACGGTTGGCTTCTTCTACTTGTTGGGTAGAGCTGGAACGTCACGTGCTACTGTCTTTTGAACTGGGATTACAGCTCATCTTCTTTTAACATAACAGTAGCAGATAAGTTGAGCAGTGATCAATCTATGCCTTTTGACAGGTGTTGCTTGGAGGCGTGGACACCTTTAGTAGTTCTGTAAACGGTCCACTGGTACACCTACTTTCATCCTCTTCTGCTTCTGGAACCAATGCGTTTACTCTTATTACAACACATGCTACGGTGAACTTCTCCCTTCTTCATCCATGTAGCTCCAGCTACTTTTTTCCTACTGCTAGAGTAGTAGTAGCACCTAGGTATGAGGCCTTTTCCTTCGTCTATCCTTCCCCAAGCTTCTTCGAAGCACACCAATTGTGGAGGTGGGTTCCCAGTGGCTGATTTTTTTGTCAATACTTCTGGGCCAAAATTGTTTCTTTATATCTATGATCCAAGATATTTTACAGCCCTACACTTTAAAGTTAAGCTTGCCTGCACTATTTTAAATTACATTCATTCAACATTTAAAAAGTTATACAAAAAATTATATATTTTATTTTGATTTTTTTCCTTAGATTGTACAAAACATTTCGCAATGAAAAATATGTCTACTTTCTCATAGAAGCATGTCTTGGCGGTGATGTTTGGACAATAATGTCCAAAAGAAAATATTTCGATGAAAAGACTGCTCGTTTCATTGCCGGATGTGTTGTGGAAGCCTTCGAATACCTCCACAGCAGGAATATAATATATCGTGATTTAAAACCTGAGAATCTAATGCTCACCACCGATGGATATTGCAAGCTCGTAGGTTCCCATAGTTCACCACAAATAAAATTCTTTTTTTTTTTTCATCTTAGTATCCGTTCTGCAATTATATATGATATCTATATACGAAAGCTATCTTTCCTTATCGTAGGTTGATTTTGGTTTTGCCAAACGAGTTCTCGAATGTCACAAAACAAATACATTCGCTGGCACACCCGAATACGTGGCACCAGAAATCATTTTAGATCGAGGACATGACAAATCAGTTGACTATTGGGCTTTGGGAATTCTTATATTCGAGTTGCTAGTTGGAAAATCACCATTTCGTGGTCAGAATCAAATCAAAATCTATCAGCAGATATTGGGTGGAATCGATGTCATCCAGATGCCATCGAGAATACCAAAAACCGCACAAGGTCTTATCAAGCAGTTGTGCAAACAAATGCCTGCTGAACGCTTGGGTTATCAGCGTAAAGGTATCCTTGATATAAAACGTCATGGGTGAGTAGAGAGAATGAGGGTGGTTGGTTTTTTTTTTCTTTTTATTTGATTGTGGTTGGAATGGATTTAATTATTTTTTTTTATTCCTTATCTGTTTTTTTTTTTGATTTTATTTGCAAGTTGGTTTGATGGATTTGATTGGAAAAGACTCAAAGCCAAAACGCTACCTTCACCTATTCAGAGGCCAATTACGAGTAATGTGGATTTGCAGTATTTTGAACCGTGTAGTGCTGAAAATGCTGAGCCACCTGATGAAAACAGTGGATGGGATGTTGAATTTTGAAGAACCATGCCAACCTACATTCGATGCATTTAAGAGGACTGATTTTTTTTACTCAAAGAATTCTTTAATGCGGAGCAATAATAATTTAAAATACAGAACTTGAACTTAATATTTTTTTCATTTACGAGTAAGTTATGAAAAATTCATCGAAAATAAAATAAGGGAGGAAACGTCAGTTTAAATTTTTTTTTTGTCGAAATTATCAATAGTAAGTCAAAAAGCGTCATGTCGTTATCAAGGTAAGACAAAATTAAATAATTAAAAACTAATTTTCCAAACATTTTAGATCGCCATTTAACGCGAACTTATCCGATAGGTTTACAACTTTGCCTATTAGTTTTGATCTTTTTAGAAAATTTACAATTTGACAAATCAATTTGAAAAATCATGCCTATTTTGCAATTGCTTAAATTATTTAAATATTTCAGTTCTTGTTACTTTAACAAAAAATTATCAAATATATAAAATGTGGAAAGTAAAATTTCCTATTTTATGATTAGACAAAGAACTTGATGTTGGCAGCACTGTTGATTGACAACCATTTTGTTACCTGACACGTGATTTTTCTTTAGTTTGGTTTTCCATACGCAAGACTTACGAGCGGTGAATGGTTTTGAAATGAGATTCCGATTTTCACAAGACAATTATTGGCCAGCAGTGAAAATCATTTTTGGTTGTAGATAATCTTCAATTCATTGTTGAGACGTTGCGCCGTTAATTCAAATAAAAATGGCAAGGAATTACCATTTGTTTTATTTTATAGTTACAAAACTCAAGAAAAAAAAGCACCACCTACTTATAATCTTATTTCAATAACTAAATGGAAGCCCATTTATTGTATTCCAAAAAAAGTGTAGAAAAAAAAATTTCATACAATTTTTACACGTCTGCATTATCAGTACTTTTATGAAATACATAATCTGCCTGCTATTTGGGATGGCATGGCGCCCAACGGTAACCCCCAATTAGAGGATTGCATTTTTAATTTGTCCCTGTTAAATGGTTCGGAAATAACGCAATAATGGACTTGTGAAAAAGAAAACCTAAATTTTAGAATTGACTAAGCTAAATGGAGCTTCGCTAAACCCAAATATTTAGCTTAATAGGCTTAAGAGATGGGTCATCAGCGACATTTTTATACTTGTTTGTATGGAAACTCCATATTGATCCAAGATGGCGTCGCGTCTTTTTTTAAAGCACGCATTTAAAAGTAGCACGTTTTATTAGATACTTTGATTCCCGTAAGCTTTCTTTGCATTTTTTGAATTGAAAAAGAATGCGAGTACAATGAATGAAAAAAGAAAACAAAAAATTCAAAGAATTAAAAAACAATGTAAGAATGTTGGATGCTTTTGGAGAATTAATTTAGAACACATGTACATTTTACCTAATTTAAGTTAATCAATAAAAACCAACATCTTAAATCTTCAATTCTTAACCACTTTTATATAGCCATACAAAAACAAACGCATGCAATCCATCGCGTCATGCATTTTATTTCATTTGTCAAATAAAAAGTAATTTATTCAAAAAAAAAAGCTTAAAAGCTTTTCCGTCCAGTATATAAATTGATATTGTTACTTTGTGCGGTGCATTTATCTCCATTCCGACATTTAAACGCCAAAAGTCTTCCGTATCATTTATCGTCTCAAATGGGGAAAAACAGCTTACTTAACTAAAGTATTTAATCCTTTTACCCATTCTATGCTTGTATACCGTTATTCAAGAGACGACCAAAACAAAAACATCAATACGTAAGAAAAAAATAAAAAAAAAAAAGAAAACCTTACAGAGACATTTTAAAATACTTAAGTTTATATCTTAGAGCAATAGAGCTTGTGTGTGTTTGGCTGACTAATTCCATTGAATCTGTGTCCTAGAAAAACAAAAGGAAGTATTTAAGCGGAAATAAAACTAGAAAGACACACATTCATACCAAAAAAAAAAAAAACAAAAAAACAACAACAAATCAATCAATTTATTTCCGTCTGTTTTTTTTTTTTTTTTTTTTTTTGGTTTAAGCCATTTCGATCCATTTTGATACAAAAAAAATATATATATCTTCCTTTCTGTAGCTTGTAGCTTTGTTGAGGGCTTCAGTTTGTTGTCTTATAGCAAAAAAAAAACCTAATCTTCTTAATCTTTGTATTCATAGCTTTCATGATTTTTTCTTTTCTTACGTGTTCAAAGAAATAAAAAGGAGAAAATAAAAAAATAAAAAAATAAAAAAAAAACACACACGCTCGCACATTGCGTCCTGTTAAAGGAAATGAAATTATTAAGCAGATAATTTTGAAAAAAAAGTTTTTTTTTTATTGCGTTTATCAAGAAGTCTCACATAATATTCTTTGTATGGACATTGAAGATTGTTTGTGTGTCTTTTTATGAGCACCTCAAAAAAAATCCCCATATTAAAATGAAATGTTTATGATAACAACATGACATTTTGACATTTTTTTTTTGCGTTCATATATGAAAGAGAAAATTAAAGACAAAAGACAAGTAGTATTTGTTTTTATTAAATAAACGTAAAGAATAAGTTTATTTTGGTATTATTGTGTTTATTTTTTTGAGGATTTCTTTTATGTGCTGGCATCTCGAAGAGAGATTGTGCCCATCAAACTTAAATTAAGTGAAAAGTTTGGTTAAGAAGAATCCTTTTTTAATGAATTTATGTTTGTCACTATTTTCGTGTCTATCACGACATTATTTCCACCAGATTTGGCATCACTTTTTATGTGTATTTATGTTTCAAGTTTAGTTTTCTTTAGAAAAAGACATCTCAGGACAATTAAACTGTCACTTCTTTATTTTGACTTTTTTGGGGTTGGAAATGTATGTATCCTCTACACGTTGTTCTTAGGTAATTTTTAACAAAAAAAAGACTCTTTTTTTCAAGATGGCGGATTTGTGCTTAAAGAATAAGCTTCTTAACATACGAGTATAAACAATACTTGTTGTATTCGGCCATCAAAATTCCAAAATTTTATTAATTTTTTGACTAAGTATAGCCCAAGGCTGAGAATAATTTTAGCATAATATAATGACACGGTTACAGGGCTGCGCGATTACACGTCAACACCGGTTACACACGGTCAAACGGCTACTCGGTTGCCAAGCTACATAATTACACGGCTGCATGACTACACGGTTAAAAAATAAAAATGGTTCCTACTCTTGGAACAGAATTAGAAAAAAATAAATTTGATGGCGCGACAATCCAAAAATGAACCAACTGACTTAGGCGTCAGTTATAGCGATCAGGAAAACCCATCAGGAAAAGTTGAAACAGTGTGAAATTGAATTTTTTTTCCTGATGGCCGTTTATAGCGAAGAGGAAATATGCAATGTCTTCCAATGCGTCCTGTTATCTGTTTTTATTCATATAAAATGGGTCGTCTTTTACATAAAAACATGTACATATGGCTTTTGAATTCTTATATAAATTTTGCCTCAAATTATTTGATCTCTGCTTTTTGTATTGTTTTATCTGTTGGCTGTTCATTTAAAAAGAATTTATTTTTCAAATTTACAATTTTTATGAGTCAATTTACAGAAAACTTTAACAAAATGAAATATAGGCTGCCAGCCAGACTATTCTCCCGCCAAATTTTCCTGATAGTATTAGATACGACAATTTTTTTCGTCAGTGTCAGTGGAACAGGAAGAAAATGGAACTCAGATCATGGCAAAGATTTGTTTCATTTTGTTTTATTTGGCACTAAAAATGAATTTTTATCAGGAAGAAACACAAATAAATTTTAAACAAAAAATTAATATTCAATTGAAAATTTTGTTGGAGAAAAAAATTCTCTGAGTTAATTGTCATTGATTGGTGTAGCATTTGTGTTTCAAATCAAATGAAAACATCGGAAATAATCCATATGGAAGTTTTTCCTGATCGCTATAAGTGACATCTTAAATCTCTCAACCAGTCCTGTGTGCCTGTTATTGGAGGAGTATGCCGAATCTGAACGGCTTGGGTGAGAGGCACTCTATTCTTGAAAACAGATAATCTTGGAGAATTTGACAATTTCTAGCAAGAAGCAGCAAGTTTTAGGTGAAACTGGGAATCGAACTGGAAAAAAAACTCCCTACTTACTAAAATATTAAGTTTTTCGGTGCAGTGTTAAACCAAGGTTAATCACAGCTCTCTCTCTCTATTTTTAACCCGAATTCTCTGGGCTTAGCTTTGCGAGTGGTATTAGTTGTTGTTGGATTTAACAGCAAATTCTTTAGCCTCGTTTTGTTTTTAACGTCAAATTCCAACGGGGATTAAACGAAAAAACCAGACCTCCCGTTATTATCTATATTCTTAAAGAAGCCTCCACTTTTTGATGATCGCCAACAAAATTTCTATAAACTCGCAGCAGCAGTGGTTGTTAAAAAATAAAATAAATTTTTTCTATCTCTTCTCTAATTTTGTTTAGCTTGATTTATTGTGAATCATTACGCTTCCAAAGAAGATTTATCTTTTCTTTTATTTTAATAGAAAACTCACTCCTGCTAATAAAGGCAGAAAATTCGTGGACTTGGTGTGCCATCATCATCATCAAGGCAAATCATTATTAAAATTTTTGTTATAGTGTACAATGTACACAAACTTAATAGCATGTCCTTTCCATCCTGCCAATGAATTTTTCTCATTAGACAATCATTAGTATTTAAATTTAAAAAAAATAAAAAAAAAAATTGTACGTATTATGAGGAGACTTTAGAAGGAATTAAAACCACCTCTGGGAAATGGAGAATCTTTTCTTTTTTTTTTTTTATTTATTTTTGGAGAAACCTTTGTTGTTGATTTAGGTGTATTAAACTTGCTTAGGCACGGGGAAGAATACCTATAAAATTTTGTTTGATGTTTTATGAAGCTGAATTTTCTCTTCGTCATCGTCGTCATCGTGGCTAATTAGAGTGTTCCTTTTTTTTGTATTATTATTATTAATTAGTGAGAGGTATTAAAATTTAATTTTTAGAATTCTGATGTCTTTTAGCGTTAAAGTGTATTTTCAGTTGAATGGATTTATTTTATGAAATGTGCGATGAGGATGACTAAGGAGGTATAAAATGTTGATGGTTACGTAAATATCTGACGCCACGCCACACGCTGTATTCTTGATTGAGGTCGAGATTTTTTTTTTTGGCAATTTTGGCCGATGTCTATCTTTTCAAAAATTCATCTAAAACGACAATGTGCTTACTAATGAGATTTAAGCTTGTTTGCTAAAATAAGCAATATTTTATGATTCGAATGGAGAGATCGATAGGCTTAGGGTTAGCGTTGCGACTAGCGTCTGTTAGGGTTGTGCGTTGGTAGCCAGTTTGAAAAACGAACTCGGCTCATAGTACAAGAATTTTGTCAGCACTTTTTTGATATAAAATTATTTATCTTTTTTTTTGTATTCAATATTTTTTTTGATAGGACTTTCAGAGTTAAACGCCTGAAATTATACTTTTCTGTTTTTTTTTTTTGTTTTAAGAAGTCCTTATCTCCTCTCAAAGTATAAGTCCTTTGAAAAAATGATTAAATTTAAGATTGGTAATTTTGCAGTTTGAAAATTCATTTTTGACTCTGCTGTAACTGGCATAAGAAGCCTAGTGTTGTGAGATTGTGAGAAAAATGTCTTTATGTGTTTAAAAGAGTACGTAAAAATTTGTGTTCTTTTCGCATTATTTTTTATTAACCTACTGTTTTTAATGAAAGACTTGTGATTTTTTAAACAATTTTTTTTTATTCTAATGACAACGGATTATATTTCTGTGAGTAATAAAAACGATGGAAATAAATTGCTTCTGGCAAAAAGGAAATTTTCGAAATGATAGATGGGATTTTTTTTTAAATGTCTCTCAACACTGGCCCAAACGTAAATTTGCCAAATCGAATTTTTGTTTTGCTCTGATAATATCTATTGGAAACCTTTTGTATAGAGCACCAATATCGGAAGATTACCTCGCAAGGGCCGATTATCTTATAAGCTTATAAAAGACTTCCCAACCAACTACTTCATAAAAAAATTAGATGTCATTTAAAAATTGTAGTTTTTTTCATAAATCTAGTGGGCAGTGTTTTAAAATAAAATGTGCAATAAAAAGTTAACCTCTTTGAAAGAAAAAATACCACCACAAAACTACCTACGAGGAAAATAAAATTGTGTTATTCAAATGTTTGTGTAGGCAGAACAATAACCAAACTGACGTCATATTTATCTATTTTAATATTTTGTTTGAGTCAAGTTTCAGTTTATTTTTGTCACGTACATAAAATTAAGGTTAGTAATGCACAATAAAAAAAAGGATTTCCAATTATCTTTATGTGTGTTGTGATAGTGGAAGATTTGTTCATCTTCTTCTAAATTATATTTTATAATGGTAGCTAACTTGTCTGCCAAATCTTCGTGTTAAAATTAAATTTTAATATTTATTCAAAATACTACATAAAAAGCTATTTTAAGGCCCTTTGTGGCGGCTATTTTTCCGCGGATTTAAATTTCATTTCATTTCCACATGAAAGATCAGTTGAATTAAAAAAAAAAAAGAATTGAGATTTAAAACATCTGTGTTTTTTCTCATTTATTCATCAAATTCTACAAATTACTATTCATCAGTATTCTTTCTATCTAACGAAGAATATCTACTGATGAAAGAACAAAACAAGAAGACAGAAATTGATATTAATTTATGCTAAAATATCTACATAGATAGGGTGGTATGTAAGGTACTCATCGCATAAAACAACACCTGGATACTAGTTCTAATGTCGAAAAGAGAGAGAGAGGCACTCTAAATTAAAAGTAATTTTAAATTCACAGAGCTATTTGTGCTATATTGCTTTTGTAACAAATAAACCTATGCGAATCCAACTGTGAGAGGATTTTAGGGTATGGCAGCTGTCGTCATTTTAAAATTAGCTTTGAAAAATAAAAACGCCATTCAAAATCAGATTTGTTTATAGTACTTGAAATCCCATTGACAAAGCAAGGATTTATTCAATAAAAACTAATTTCCATCAAATTTAAAAATGGCGCCCAACGCGAGATAGTCGAGTGCATAATAAATTGTTTGTATCCATCCTTAAATTGATTTGCCTTCATAATGGAACAGAATAGTTTGGACACGATATATGTAATTTTGACTAATCGTAATTACATTTTGACCGCCGCCATTTTGCATTTTAGTTCTGATCTTACTGAAACTATTAACTACATTAATTTGTGTCTTGCAAACAAATTTTAAGAATTTCACCCAATCATTGAAACCATTTTGTATTAGCCAGGATATAAGAGAAGAATGAGAGCAGTGGGCGTGGCAGCCTGACTAATCTCCTGCAAAGGTCAGGAGGTTGGAAAAACTATTTGTTTTTGCCAACATTTTTTTTTTCCATTCAAATGCCTTTATTTACTAGTCTCGAGTACTAACCTCTTTATTAAATTTGTGTCCAAACGTCTAAAAGACCAACAGAAATTATGGGGATAACTGCAACACCCTGTCTTCGAAACAAAACCCTTGAAACAACAATAATAAAAAAAAAAACATCACAAACAAAAAAAAATCAAACTCCTTTTGTCCAGTTACGTACATACAAAGTAGGTTTCTGAGAGAGAGTTTTCAATTACAATTTCGAATGAGGCAATAAAAAACAAGCCTTGAATCAAATAAAGATTAATGATCCAGCTATCCCAGCAGCAGCTATATCAACTTATAAATGATTTCCACAAAAGAAATTACCAAAGTTATACTGCTAATGAAAACATAATAATAATAATATAATAGTACAAAAAAAAAAAAATAAGAAAAATACTCAAGTCTGAAAGTGAAAGTTATACCAAACTTAACTAGCTATACAGTCAAGTCATGAGGGTTTTTTTTCTATTATTTTTTTTCGTCTAATTCTTTACTTTATTCTTTTTTTTTATTTTTGTTCCTTCTGCAATGCAATGATTTATGATGCTAAGCATTTTTTAATATTTTATTTTTTGTTTCTTCCATTTTCGAACATTGTAGAAAGTTTTCTTTTTTTTTAGTTGTTTTAGTCCGGAATAGCTATTATCTAAATTTGGCACATTTTTTTTTTCTGGGAGATTGAAAAAGAATTGATGTCAGTTAACAGCAGGTTGGTACACTGATAGAAAATGAAACACGAACCTAAATGATTTTTTAAAATTTATTTTTAGGGTATTTGGTTGTAAAAAAGTTCTGAAATAAACCAAATAAACTGCGAGCAAAAATGAAGTTCTTTTGTTTTTAGGGAAAACGAAAACAACTCAACCGATTTAAAAGGGGTTTTGTTTAAAAGATTTGTACAAATATTTTCGAAGAAGTATTTCTGAATAAAAATTTCTGTTAGTGCTGGAATACAAGTTTTAAGAGGTTGTAACATTAAAGACGCTTCTTTAATGTTTTATTTTTGAGGGTTAACGATAACTATAACAAATGCTTTAACGAAATTAACTTCTCTATAAAGCTAATTCGAAACAGAAATATTAGTTGGGATTTGCCCAGACTATATTTTTGTGACTCTTGTTACACGTCATACATCTATTTGATTCCAAAACATAAAAATCATGATTTTTTTTGTTTATGAATCTTTTAACTTCGGTAAGATTTGTATAAACATTTTAAAGGAAGCATTTCTGAAGCTATCTGTCAAAACTTAATTAAAATTTCTGTTAGATTTTTAATCCAAGATTTAAGAAAGTTGTGACATTAAAGAAGCTTCTTTAATGTTTTATTTTTGATGGTTAACGAACTATAACAAATGCTTTAACGAAATTAACTTCTCTATAAAGCTTGTTCGTAACAGAAATATTAGTTGTGATCTACCCAGATCTATATTTTGTTTGACTCCTGTTACACGTCCTACATCTTCGATTCTAAAACATAAAAATCATGATTTCTTTTCTGTTTATACATTATTCAACTTCGGTAAGTTTTGTATAAACATTTTAAAGAGAGCATTTAGGAAGCTATCTGTCAAAAACCTAAACTTTATTAAAACTTCTGTTGAGTTTTAAGAAGGTCATATAAGCTTCAATAATTTTCTCCTTTTGATGGTTAACGAAACTTAACAAATGTTTTAACGAAATTAATTATTCTATAAATATAATTCGAAGCAGAAGTATTAGTAGGGATTTGGCGGAGAAAAATGCTTTTGGATCAGATATATTTAACTCTGATAAACAGATCAAATTTGTTATTTTCGAGATATTGGATAAAACGCGTTTTACAAAATGAAGTATACATAAAACTTTACTGAACTACATATTTATGAATTCAGAATCATAATTTTTGTTTCTTTGCACTAATTTTTTTCAGTGTAATAGCCGAAATTCCAAATGAAAGATATCAGATTTAATATCTCAAAGTATTCTTTCACTATCGTTCTTTTTTTTCTTCTTTATTTTCCTATTCCCTTGATGTTATTGATGAGCTAAATATTGTGTAGTAGTGTTTTATATAAATTTAGGCTGAACAAAAAATCCTTTTTTATCTTCATCAACCTGTTTTATTCGTTTGGTGTTAAGAATCTAGTTTAGGGGTTTGCCAAGTCAGCCGAAACAAAACCAAACAAACAGAACCACAATGATGATGGTCCATTGGCACATTTACTGCTACTGTTTTTATTGTACAACTTCCTAATGTCCTTAAGGGTGAGTGTCCCATGAAAAAATAGGTTAGAGTTTTGCGCTAAGTCGTATAGCGTTCACACTTTTCCGAATATTTTAATGAAACAAACGGATATCGATAGGAAATAGGATGGGTAAAATATTTCAGGAGCTTTAAAAAAAAAAAAATTAAAATTGGACCTAAAAATTAGCAAACAGATGGAAAAATCAAAAAAAAATTGTAGAGTGCTTGCAAATATGATGGGGCATATAGTAAATAAATTTTTTTTATTTTTTTTTTATTTTTTTTCTTAAGAAAATATATCTGCAAGATGAGTATCGGTTTTATTTTTTTTTTATTTTTTTTATTTAATTCCAAAAAAATCTTACAAACCCATGAAAAATGAAGGAAATTTACTAAGTGGTATGAATGTTTTACTGGATATAACTTAATAAGTATAAAAGATAAAGAAGTCAAACTATCTTTTTTACAAAGCCAATAAATAGGTGTGTAATTACTTAACTTTATTTTTCAATTTTTTCAATTTTTTTTTTTTTTTTTTAACAAAAAGTAAAATAAACACTTTTTTTTTCTTAAAATTTTCTGGTTTGCACAGGGGCTTTTAGAATTATATTTTTTAATTTTTGTGAATAATTTTTTATGAAAGATTCATATATTCTGAAAAAAGTCTCGGTTTTCAAAAAAAAAAAAAACTCATAGGATATATTTCAAAATGCAATTCAATATGACAATATTTGTAATACCATTGTAAGAGAACGACTGGCAATAGAATTCTGGCATATTTTTTTTATTTTTTTCTGGTATTTTGTTTATCCACTTTTCAAAAAAAAATTATTTTTCCGCTTACCATTTATTTAATTTTATTCTTAGAAAAGACGTCTATTTTGCATTTTTTAACAAAAAAATTCCTTGCACACGCACACAAAGAAGTTGTAGTTCCACAAAATTCCACTGCAATATCAGCGCTAAAGAAGAGAATTTCTATCTCTTTGCAAATAAATTTCGCCCGCCCGTTCGCTCTCACATATATTTTGTCTTGTTTTTTTTTTTGTGCTTGGCTAAGTTTTTTTTTATTTTTCTTTTCTTACCCGTCATCTTATAATTATTAGAAAATGTAAAAAAAACCTGATGTTAGAAATAATTTTTTTTCTAGATATATTTGATGCAAGGTCATGATTCATGAATGACAATTTGTATATGACGTAGCCACATGCAGAAGAATTTGATTTTTTTTGGTTGGGCAAGTTACTTGTAGGTTGTTACACATTGTATTTTGTTATCGCGATTCATGATATCGCGATGGATATGATCGTTCTTTAGATATAAAACTCAGAAGTTTGAAAAATTAGGTAGATAATTATATACCTATGTCCTGTTTTTTTTTCTTTGTTCAAATCGTAACTCGTAGACTTGATGGTTGATGGAAGTTCGTGTTCACTTCTTGTGGTCGTATCGATGCAGGATTTTTGGTTGAATATTGTGCAGTATAGGTACCTATATATACTTATGTGTATACATTTATACTCATTGGTTGGGTCATTTGTTTGTTTTGCGAAAAGAAATATGTATACATATATATAGGTATACAAGTCATTTTGTATTGTTTTTTCTGCGATAGTTTATGTAAAATAGTGTAATTGAATGATGAATGATTGAAATGCTTGATATCGTTGGTAGAGAATTTAATTTTGAGTAGGTATAGCGATAGATTTGATTAAAATTATTATTTAGTGATTGAATGCAGTTTGCATTTCACTGGGAGGGTAATACCTTCAGATATGTGCAATTAATAATGTCAAGTGGATTACGCCAAAATATGCATACATATACGTAAGAATCTAGTATACGTAATTTAGGTCGTTTTCAAAACAGTGAGTTCTATTTTTTTGTATGATCATTAGATTTTGGGATATCAATGATAAAAGAAAAAAACGCATTTGAACAATGACAAAATTATATCCCGTTATTTTCCATACCTGTGCCGGCAATGTCTGTAAAAATTATTTTTTTTTCAAATATTTTAAAAGAAGTTTGAAATTATTTTTATTTTGTTTTAATTTGACCATAATTTAAATACATAGTTGAAACCTTTCAAAAATCACTCCAAAATTAAAAAAAAAATTATCTTGATCTTCAGCATTTTATGATGTGTACTGTACCTACCTTATTTAAAAAAAAAAAATATCAACTATATAGCCCTTCCCGTATAGAACATACATACCTAGGTAGTTTCTCGACCCATACAAAAACTTATACTTTTTTTACTCTAGTTAGGTACCTATAATTTGAATAAATTTCCAAAAATCATGTCTTACCTGCCTAGGTTGCTACTCACTTTCAAAATTTTCATTTCCGTACAATTTTCCTAATTATATTCCAACCTGCAATACAACCGGCAAGAGTATGATAACCGGGGCGCCGAGAAATGATAACGGATTTTTGTAGAACACTGCAATACAAGCATTTCTTACTACGGGAAGGGGGGTCTATCTCCCTCCGTTTAGGCGGTAGGGGAATTTAAAAAATATGTACGTTAAATGGAAAACAAATAATTAAAAAATAACGGTAGTACTTAAAATTAAGTATTATACGTTATTTTAAAGCCAACATTCTATTCTATTAGCCAGTTTTTAAATCAAGTCAAAACTATGCATAGTTTTTCAAAAATTTAATTTTAAACTCAAAATTTGAGTAAAAAAAAGTTAAAAAACAATTTTAAATTTCAATGTTTCAAAACCATACCTAAGTTTATAAATAATTTGGTGCGAGGTTGGGTGTATGACACACCGAGGTGTGTATGGGTGGTGCAACCCCCCTGCTTGGCCTCACTATAGGATTTGGGGTGTGTGCAACATGGGGTGGGTGCTAAATGGGGTGCATGCAAACTTTCTTTTGCATTTAAATAAACTGGATTTAAGAAAAACTAATTTATCCTAGGTATTTCTTTATCCATATTCGATTATAACTATCAAAATAAGACTACGTAAATACTCAAGCAAGGAAACAATAATTTAATTAAAATATTTTTTTTGGTAATTTTCAATTTTCTTAAGAACTAGAAGACATAAAATCATCTAGTTTTCAGATTTTGATCAAAATTAAATTAAAGCAATGAATTCTAAAAAAAAAAATAACAGTAGGTAATGTTGAAGTTTTGAAAAATTACACTTTAAACCTTATTTTTAACTATTTTTTGCCCAAATTTTGAGTTTAAAACAATTTTTTTCAAAAACTATGCATAGTTTTGACTTGATTCAAAAACTGGCTAATAGACAAAAGTGTTGGCTTTAAAAAAATGTATAAAACTTAGTTGTAAGTATTACCGTTATTTTTTAATTATTTGTTTTCCATTTAACGTACATATATTTTAAATTGCCCCTACCGCCTAAACGGGGGGAGATAGACCCCCCCTCTCATAATAAAAAATGCTTGTATTGCCGTGTTCTACAAAAATCCGTTATCATTTCTCGGCGCCCCGGTTATCATACTCTCCCCATACAACCGTATGAATGAGCCGGTAAGTGAAATGTTCTTTCAAAAAATTCTCAAAAGAAAACTTACATTTTACATAATACCTAACTAATAATGAATATTTTTTTTAAATTAGAAGATCATATCATAACGAACAAAAAAATATGTAGGTAGATATCTACAACAAATAAAAATATCCACCGCCACCAAACCGAAAACCCCTCTCTAGCATTATGTATATCGTTTTTTGTCGCTTATTCATATTATGTACATATATTACTTTTCTCATTTCTCATAGTATGACATACTCGTAACATCCAAAAAACAAAACAACTACCTACCTATAGCAAAAAAAAAAAAAACTTAAAAAAACATCATTCGCGCCGTGCCTATGTCATAGCCACCGGCCGTCGCGTCGCGTGTCGGTCAGACTCATCTCTCATGTCTCAGCACAACAGGCTCTGGCAATAAATATGTAATATGTATGTATGACTGTGTGCGCTTGTGTGCCTCTGTCTTCTGATGCATACCAATACCATACCCATATGGCTCTGTGGCTGGCATTATCTGGCTCTGAGAAAAGTATTGCACAAGAGAGAAGTTAGCTTATAGAAGAGAATCATTCTTCTACTAATACATTCAAATGTATTTACATGAGTTCTGAGTTTGCTTCTAAGGGACACCCACCCTTAATGGATCGACGAAGCCTACGATACAGTCGTGTTTTTTTTTTGTCTTTATTTTTTTTTTCTACATTGTATACTTGAAATATATATTTATAAGAAAGTATTGAATTGTCAAATCAGATTTTCAGCTTCTTTGTCAATATAGAAAAAATGTAGGCACCTACATAAGTAGCTTTATACAAAAAGGAGAACAAGTTGATGTTTTTTTTTTTTTTTTTTTTGATAAATCGTTATTTAACGACTTAAGAAGGCTTTGATTTTCTTTGCAAATGATTTAAAGGGAAATAAGATTTGTCGTCTTCTTAAGAAAGTGCGGACGGCCGGGACGAGTAAAATAAAAAGAAAAACTTCCATCATTTACAATAAGCCTTTAAGAGCTGAGCTATTCAAATGGGCGGGTGTGTCGTTTTAGTCGGTATTTTTTTTTTTTTTTTTTTTTTTGAGGAGTGTGTATTTTTGTATGTTGAAATATAAAATAACATAAAGATATCAATCAACATCAAAGCTGATGAAGGGTGATTTCTTGCAAATCGATTGATATACAAGAATTGATGATCAATCAAGAAAAAGTCAATAGGACTCAAATGTATTGGAAAATTGAGTTACAAAGCATATTAGTTGGCTTTTATAATGTTTAATAAATATTTAATTTCACAATTTCCGATTGGATTTATTTTTCATGCTGTGTAAATAAATTAATTTTAAGAAAATATGCTCCAGATCGAAATGTAATTTGTACTCACTCCTTTAAAAAAAAATGAAGGTGAGACTAAAGTAGAAAAGTAAAAAGCTGACAGGTTTTTCCTCGTTCCTCGTTTTTTTTTGTCCATAGAGCGTATTACTTTCGTAATAAAAATCAAAGTTCTAAAAACAGCAGTTTTTTCGGTACTGCAGTTAGTCGAATAAAAAGAACAATAAGTCTTTTAACTACAATCTGCTGAAGACTTTCGAACTGGTTTAGTCAATTAACTGCTTCTGCTGACTCACTGTATAGTCATAATGCGGTCTATCGTGAGTAAACTTTCATCCGGAGTTTTTCCTACCGACGAAATTTAAAAATCAAAAATTTGGCATATTTAAAGTCATTTGAAGGTTTCTAATTTTTTTTTAAATAAATTGCAAATATTTCGGTACGGGTGGCAACACTGATAAAAGACCTATGTATGTACTTCTTGACATACCGTCTGACTTGTTTGGTCTATTCTAACTTTTTTCAAATTAAAAAAAAATGTGTTCGAGAAAAGATGGCAACATTGAAATGTATTTCAAAATATAGACCAAGGCTAGGTCTATGTTCCGACATTTTATTGTATGTTTGTTTTTTGGGGACAAAAGATCTAGTTTTAACTTTGACACTTTGGTCAGTTTTTTTTTACTCTATAGCTTGCTTTCACCGTAAATAAATGGATAACCTATGATTACAGTACTATTTTTGTACAACAACCCATGGACGCTATGAACTCCTCGAAAAATTTTAGAATTTAATTTTTTGAATTGGGTTTAAATTTTACAACAACAACCACAACCACTAAAGTTTACGTTTAACAAGAGTTTCGCCTCGATCATCAAACACATTTTATGAGGTGATTAGTTTTTATTCGATTTGATAAGTTAAAAACTTTTTATCGTCACTAGGATTCGAACCGAGACGAGCAGTCAACGAACAACTCACTGCGTTACGCTTGCATGGTCCTCATTATCGACGGAATGTAATTTTCAATCTATCCCACAGAGAGTAACACACTCCTAATTATAATAGCAACAGACTTTGTACATTTCGTTGAATAAATAAAAATTGTTTATCAGGAATTGAAAACCCTGATAGAATTTTAATTTTAAAATTTGAATTTCATAGAACAGAGATACGATTTGCCTGAATACTCTTCCAGGAAAGCGCAATAAAAACACATTTCACTGTTTCAATCACAAATCAAATCACTATCAAAACAAACCCACAATGACCCCATAGGACCAATAACCCGTCGACATACATATTGCATTGCACTACCATATAACTTTTGAGCCAAATTGAATAAATTGCGATGTTTTCTCAGAAAGTTTAGCCGAATTTTCAATTCAAAATCCAGGAATCTTTCAAGCTAAATTCTGAATAAAATCTCTTGAAATTTCTTAAAAACAAATTGTACTTACCTTATAGTTTGTTGTTCATGAATGTAATATAAACTTTGTCAAAAGAGAGAAAACTTAGAGATTCTTAGAAAACTGACAACTATTTTCTCTCTAACCAAAAAAAAAAAAAAAAATAGCACCAGCTCGGTGGACCGACGAAGAATCATGAATAATAAGGACTTAGGACAGAAGATTCTGTATACATACATCAATCCCGCCCACACCCCACACAATGATTAATACATATACATATGCACCAACAGTAAAGGATAACCTAAATAATTTTATAGAAGACAGACAATAGGACTATACAACACACATCATAATATGTGGAAACGAAAGGATTATGCAAATGACAAGAAGTGGAATTCACATGTTTTGTGTATGTCTCCTCTCTGGATGCAAAGGCAGGTATTCAGAAATTGTTTGGTGTATACCTATGAAGCAAAAGGACATATAGAATCCTGTTTTTTTTTTCTGTTTTGAAAGTTCTTTGAAGTGGAAAAAGGAATTTATTAGTATGTAAATGTTAAATTCAAACGTAGTCGGCTTACAAAACAAAAATACGAATATATACTGACACTGAGTTGTAGATCTCTGCGGGATTCGTATCGATTTGAGAAATTTTTGAATAAATTCAAGAGTTGTGTTTCAAACGTGCATTGCACTGCTGTGGTAAAATGTGACGAGAATTTAAGAAAACAACAAAAAAAAAATAACTTCTGTTTGTGTAATATTTTTAGATCATTCATTCCAATTAGTACTAAAAAAAATATAATTTATCAAAATAATAATTTTATTTATTGAAAAATATCTGTAACAAGCATAACAGATATATAGGTAGAAGAGTGTGGGAGCTACCCCGAGTGTTTGTTTTAATTACAATTTTATTTGCTATCCTTTATTTTAATGAATAAAAAAAAAAACCACCAGAGATAATTTTATTAATTTTCATTAAATTCATTTCATTTCAGTAGTCCCCCCTTTACAGTGTCAGTCTGATGATTCACCCCACCATTCACTTGCACATTTACATCACGATTTTAACTGTTAAATGAGAAGTGACAGGGTTTTTATTCCGGTTGAGTAGCAACTGCGGATTCTGGTTACAAAAAAAATCACACAGTTCAGTTACAAAATACGAATTAAAAAAAAAAAAAAAAATATTATATTTCTGGAATTTAAAGGAGATCAAAAATATAAAAAATTATGGTTAATGGAATTTTGGTTTGGTGTTGATTTATTTGTACTTTCAATATTTCAGTTGGTTAGCAAATTTGGTTGTTTTATTATTCAAGTCATATTTTATTTTAGCTAACAATATAATGGAATTGCTATTTTTTAATTGTTTTTAATGAATGCGTGAAAGTTTTAATTGAGGAGAATGAGAAAAAATGTGAGGTGTTTTGGTCAAATATTCACACCGAACGGCACTAATGCTGTTGGACAGTCTACTAAATATCAAGTCAATCAATAGGATTGCCTTATTAAAAAGATTTTTTTTTCTAAAAGAGAACATTCATCAAAATTATTGGAGTCCTTTTTAAAAACAAATATCGATACAAAAGTAGATGTGGCAGTGGGCGTATGTTACAAAAAGATTTTTTTTTATTTCTTGGTAATTAAAACAACTATCCAGCATAGCTTAAACATATCTCGATAAAGGTAAAAAATTCTTTGCATTCTTACCTAACCTAACCTTAGTGGATTTTGAGGCAGTTCTTTGCTGTATAGACGTAAGATCTCTCTTTTTAAAACTTAATAACATTGAATAATCGTAAAAAGATTATCAAAATAATACATGTTTTTATGAAGAAAATTTTGAACCGAAGAATAAGCTTTGGAGTAAAACATGGTTGACTGAGTTCATAATTGCAACATTGTTGCCATGCACGAAATATTTATTCATAAATATTCTCTTTGCGGCCAGCTATACATTCAGACTCCATTGCCAAACGAATGGTAACCAATAGCATCAAAACAAAATTCACTGCAATTTTGATCGTATGTCGATTGACAGCCTGCTTTTATGAACACAATTACCAACTGCTGTAATGCAAAGATAATGCAGTGCATTTACATGTATGACCGCAGCATTTTTACATTTATGAACTCAGCCGTTGTCTTCTAAGAACCAATCTATTTAACAAAATGTACATGATCTGGATACTTTTTTCCAGGAGGTGCCAGTATCAATCTTCTCGTTTAAGTCAACGATATTTGAGCGAAAAGTTCTTTGATTTTGCTGCGAAGTATTCTTCCGACAGCGAATGTTTTTCGACTTATATGAAATCGCAGAATTTTCCGTTCCGACGGATACCTCAAAGTCGTCTTATTCGCTCTTAGTTTTTACATCATGATGCAAATAATGATTAATAAAGCTTTATTAGTACTGAACCTTGTGGAATCTCAAAGAAAACATCAACAAGTCAAAGGTTCATGGATGCACCGAAATAGAACTGGATTGTACACACGTAATAGAAAATGGACTTGAGAAGACGAGGAGGAAATCGAAGTCATCATCAATCTGGGAATCATCACTATACAACACATACTTGGCTTTTAGAAAACATCTTCAAGAACAATTTAAAGAAGCAGTAAATTAGCGAATGTGTTTTCTAAGCAAAAGGAATATTATGACATTATATCAGGTTCAACCTTTTATACAACGCAATTTTTCAGTAAGGAGTGGGGATCCGTGGTTTTTATCCTTGACACATGAATTTATAAAAAAAAAGATGGACGAGGCTGGGAACCGAACCCAGACCTACGGCATTACAATCCTAATCCACTGCCCATTATGCTGATTACTACTAAATAGATTTATTGATAACTAGAAAAGTCAAAATGCGATTACTAGCTGACAGAAATATATGCATCAAAATTTAAAACTTTAATAATGTAGTTTCAAATTATGGAGAATATGAATAACAGGCCTCTTTTGTGACACTTTCCTTTCAGCCCTACTACTCGTTTATGCGAATAAAATGTTAAAGTTTGCTCCATATAATCATCCTAATTTCTACAAGAAATCAAAATGACTGATTTGCCTTGGCTCATTATTTCCATTTCCATTTGTCAAACAAAAATAATCACCAGTTCTTGGTAATGGAACATTTTTTTTTTTCTAATTCATACCTTTTTCCATTCATTTAAAGTGAAAACAACCACTGACCCTTAATGTTCTGAAAGATGAATGAGAGGCTACGGTAGCTTTTTAACTGATGTAGAATGTTATCACAAGATGATTGATAACTTTATCACACCAGAATAGAAATGGCTTTGGGGCTTTGTAAACTTTATTGGAAGGGGTTTTGAAAAAACACAAGGCTTATGATGGAGGTATGAGCATTTTATGAGAAATCTGTTTCAATAACAAATTTATGCTTGTCTAAAGAAATGGTGATCTGTCGATTGGCTATTTCACCCGGTTAATCCATCTGACAGCTTTGATTTTTAAAGCAGACACTATTTCGGGAAATTTAAACTTGAAACATTCTTAATGAAATGAAAAATTAGTTGAAACTGAGGGAAGGAAGAAAATTTAAACATAAACCTAATTTTTTCACAGAGTCACAAGTGTTAGGGCTCTAGTCATAAAATTAGTATTTAAATCAGTAAAGTTTTCCGCCAAGACAAAATCCGTACGGATTGGTTGAGGGTATGAAAGCTTCCACAAAGATGGATTTTGTGGAATGCGTGATAAGGCTGAATGAGTTTAATGTACCATTGCAACAATATTAAGACATTTTAAGACTTTAAAACATGTTAAATTTTTTAAAGCGTTTGGTGCAACCGTCCCTTAAAATGTATTACTCATTCTTAAAAAAAAACTACATTTTTAGTTTTACACTCAACAATATCGATTTGAACCAAAAGTTAATGGAATGTAATATTTTTATGTCAATTATTTCTACGCTGCAACCAACATCGAGCAGTTTTATCCTCGAGCACGATGTTTTTGCTTTTAGCACAAAGTAACAAAGCTGAATGGATTTTACTAGCTTGTCAATCATATTTCATATATTCCACAAAAAAAAAGCATTATATTTTACGATGGAAAACAATAAAGATGTCATGTTCACTATGGCGTATACTTAATTTTTTTTTTATGAAATTACAATTCTATCATAGACTTTGTATATTAGTTCAACTTTTTATCAATATGAAAAAAAAAAAAAAAAATATTAATAACAAAGAGCCATCAACTTTTTGACGCAAACACATATGTAATTACATACAAATGTATATACGTATATATAAAACATCAGCTTAATAGATTATTGTGATCCATTTAAATTAAGTGGAAATTAATTGTGTTGAATCGACGGAAGTTTAATTAAAAAATAATTTTTATATGTAAAAAATTATTGTTAACTATTATTTCTCTTAGCTTTTTTTTTTAAATCCATTTGAGCAAAAAAAAGATTAATAAATCAATCAATTTCGGTATTTTAAATAAAAAAATGTTACGAAAGTTTTTTACCACAGTTTTTAATTTAATATTGATAGAGTGCTAAGCTAAATAACGGATATTGATGCATTTTATTAATTTTCAGGCAATGGAAATTCTTAAAAACAATATTTTTTTTTTGACAAAAGCTTTTTTTGAATGAAATTGATTAAATTGGGTGTGGGAGAGCAAATGAAATAAATTATGTTATACTATATTAAGAGCTTGTTTCGATAGTGTTAGTAAAGGGTCCGCCATCTAACGTTTTTTTTTTTCAACTAGTGCTTATTTCGTGAACGGTAACACTTAGCTCTGATTTGACAGATAATTAGTTGTATCCTACCTCTGAACGAATATGGTTGTGTATACGCTTGAACAACGCTGGGAAATATTGCGACATTACTTTGAAAATCATGGTAATGTTGCAGAATGTGTGCGAAAATTGCGTACGGATTTTGGAAGAAGAGAAGCACCATCAGCTTGTACCTTGGCGGGTATGTAAACAAGCAAAATTGTCGCATTTGGGGCACAGAAAACCCGCACGCATACATTGAAAAGCCGATGCCCAAAACGAGTCACTGTTTGGTGCGGATTTTGGTCCAGAGGCATAATTGGGCCATTTTTCTTCGAAAATGAGCAAGGAGTAGCCGTTACAGTCAATGGCGATCGTTATCGGGCCATGTTGAACGAATTTTTGTTCACAAAAATTGAAGAGGAGGATATTGGCAACATTTGGTTTCAACAGGACGGCGCTACGTGCCACACAGCCGAAACTACACTCGATGTTTTGCGCCCTGTTTTTAAAGATCGCATTATCAGCTGCAAAGCCGATGTCGTTTGGCCACCTCGGAGCTGCGATTTGACACCGTTGGACTATTATTTGTGGGGTGTCGTAAAAGATAAGTGTTACGTCGATATAGGCTATTGATTATGTCATATAATAAGGAACTAAGACGTTCATGGGTTTTTATTATAAAAATCATTAAATGGGTCATTGGAGATGAGAAAACCGCGGAGTGCTATTAAATTGAAGGGTGCAATTTTGGGGGAGGGGGGCAAAAGCACCCTTTTTGGTTTTTTGCATATAACTCGCAAACGAAGCAAAATTTCGAGATAATGCTTAAGACCTTTTTTGTAGATAATAAAATCTACCATCGAAATGAACTATTCGAAAAATTTTAAAAAAATTTTAAGTTAGTTAATTTTTAAAAAAATCAATGCAAAAAAACGTGAAAAATCACTTTTTTTTTTTTTTTGCTCTTTTGCCCATAACTTTTTTTAGAGCAGAGATAGGTATAGGCAATGCTTCATAAAAAAGAAAGATTATTAAATTCTCTTTAAAATAGCATTTTTAGAAAAAAAAATTTTCATACAAATTTACCGAGATATAGTCACTCAAAGTGAGTCAATTTTTCGATTTTTCACTACATTGATTAAAAATAATTTTTTTTATAAGAAATTAAAATTGAAATAATGTAGTGAAAAATCGAAAAATTGACTCACTTTGAGTGACTATATCTCGGTAAATTTGTATGAAATTTTTTTTTTTCTAAAAATGCTATTTTAAAGAGAATTTAATAATCTTTCTTTTTTATGAAGCATTGCCTATACCTATCTCTGCTCTAAAAAAAGTTATGGGCAAAAGAGCAAAAAAAAAAAAAAAGTGATTTTTCACGTTTTTTTGCATTGATTTTTTTAAAAATTAACTAACTTAAAATTTTTTTAAAATTTTTCGAATAGTTCATTTCGATGGTAAATTTTATTATCTACAAAAAAGGTCTTAAGCATTATCTCGAAATTTTGCTTCGTTTGCGAGTTATATGCAAAAAACCAAAAAGGGTGCTTTTGCCCCCCTCCCCCAAAATTGCACCCTTCAATTTAATAGCACTCCGCGGTTTTCTCATCTCCAATGACCCATTTAATGATTTTTATAATAAAAACCCATGAACGTCTTAGTTCCTTATTGCCCCCTTTTTTACGACATAATCAATAGCCTAATAAGCCAGCCGAGGCAGGCATTTGAATGAAATTATTAACCGGAATGATTTTACTTTCAAATAAAAAAAGAAATTTCATAAAATATTCAGTAGTTTTTTTTATAGCATTTTCAAAAAAAAAAAAAAAGTTATTTGGGGACCCTTTATTAAAAATGGTATTAAAAGGCATTGCAGACATTTTATATCCTAGCTCAAAAAATCTTGTTCTTAACATTTTTATTATTTTCAAAGATTTATTAGACATCGAAAAACGTTGAAATATCTCGATTTCTATAATTTTCCAAAACATATCAAAAAATTTAAATATAGAATTCCTCAGAAGAGCTTAAAGCATTTTATAAAAATAAAAGAAGACGAATATGAGCACCCTTTTTATTTTTATTTAATTCTATTTTTGTATTTATCTGATTTTTCACCTCTTAGTATTTCAACACGTTAATATAATTTAAACCAAACAACACGTTAGATATTCTGTATACGAGAAATATGCTTTGAAGGGTATATTTTTCATGCATACAAGAAAATTGTTGAGATGTTAATCCAACTTGATATAAAGAGAAGACAAAAACAAATTGAATACCCAACAACAGTACTTATATGTACATACATGTATTATATATATATAAAGGTATACATATTTACTTTTTTTTAACGTATGAATAAGCATCAGCCAAAGCCTTAATCACTGAACCGATCTTTGTAAAAGGGTATTTTGGAAATTGTTTAGATTTTTTTTATATTATTATTTTAGATGTAGGTACAACAAAGCCTACAAAATTTAATTCATTTTTTCATTAATATTTTAAATTTTTACTTATATAGCGACTGTTGTGTATATATTTACATTGGTCAACCGGGTTTATCAATGATTTGACCAAATTTTAGTTGAATTTAAAAATATGCAGGCGTTCAGCTAGCAGACCTTTGTTATTATTTTTTTTTAAATCAAGATTTGAGTTATCGATTTGACATTGCTGCGTATATGCTTTATTAAAATACATTGTATACAGTTATGTTGAATGAAATAATTCAGTGACATGTTGTTCACTAAATTCATGATGCAGAAATTCGCCCTCAATTTCTATATCTTTAGTGTACGATTTGAATTGCCAATTTACTGAAAAGAAACTTGAAAAAGTTAGGTAGGTAGATAGAGATGGCAGCCGCTAGCCCTGGCCTTGCGACTCAATTAGGGCTGGGAAGCGCCGCCGTTTTGATACCATTTTTTTAAACTTCAACGAACTTTTATTAATGCCATTTCGTCGCATTCAGAAAGATAATCAGATCTTTGATTTTCTTCTCAGTAAGCTCACTTGGGTCATCAAGGAATGCCTTCCCAAAGGAAATCAATCTAGAATGGGCTAAGGCGGGACAGTTGCAGAGAAAATGAACCACAGTTGCTTTTTCTTATGGGTCTCCACAGTTCCGACAGTGAGAGTTGTAGGGAATTCCCAGCTTCGTTGCATGCTCCCCATGGGCCAGTGCCCAGTACAAATTGCTGTGATCCTGGCTATGTCATGACTGGGTCTACATAATAGATCTTTAGAACGAGAATGGTTATAGATAGGCCAAATCTTTATTGATATGTCGCAGTTTGTAAGACTGCTCCACCTAAGATTGGATTCATTGAGAAAAATCGACAAAATACGGCCCGTCACAGTACCAAGAGGGATATTATAATGCATGATATTTGCATGCTTCTCTAATTGCTAGTAGTTCAGCTTGAAAAACACTTGCAAAGTCTGGTAGTCTGAAAGACTTAGAGATGTTAAATGCTTCGGAAAAGATTCCTGAACCAAAGCCGCACTCCATCTTAGACCCATCAGTAAAAAAAAAAAGTTAACAGAATCGTGAAAACATTCCACCCAAAATGTCACGATCCACTTGCTGTTAGATTTCGGAGCAGAATCATGTTACATAATTTTTTTTTGAGGGGGTTTATTAATTTAATTTTTCAATAGTATATAGCAATAGTTTTTAAAAGGACGAGCAAACAAGGCTGAATGATTTATGTGGAATTTAATGATAGGGTAAAAGTAGAACATAAGTGGTTGAGGAGTTGTGAACTAAATCAGTCCGTTAAAAATTGCCCCTAAAAAATAAAATATGTTAGTTTACAGTTAACCATTAAGTTCTTAATTTTGCTGTTAGGTATTCTTCCGACAGCTCTGTTCTATACAAAATTTTTCCGTTCCGTATCAAATCCGAAAATTTTTATTTCGACAGATACCTCGCTAGTTCCGTATATGTGTATGTTTTCCTTATAAGAAAATTATTCACATAAACACGTTCTTACATAATTGGTTAGAAGTTAGAACACTTGTTTTTCAAAATAGCCAAGCCTTCGGCATTTTCAAATACAACCCCCAGACCATTTCCAATCATTAGCGTTTTATCTATTTTTGGAGTGAAAAAAAAACTCGGTCAACTTAAACTTATATTAATTAAATCTACTAACTGATTATATTAAGTGCAAAGATCTCCTTAATTCCATTAGAGATAACTTCCAAGTTTGATATAAAATAAATAAAACATTTATTTGTATGTACATATATAAATGTGATAGAAATCGTATGTTTTTTTTCATCAATCAATCATTCAATTAATGTCTGAAGGTTACAAAAAGCTTTCAATTATATTCAATCAATTAATTAATCTTAATCTTCCAAGTTCTTTTCTATTTACAATAAAATAGTAGTCTTACCGTATGTTTTTTTTGTGTGCAACTTCACAATAAATTTTATAACAATTAATCATTTCATAGAAATTAAAACAAAACACTTGTTTATTTATAAATCATTTTATATTCAATTCTACTAGTGAAACTCTTATTATTCATGCCGAAATAAATGTTTATATAAAAAGGACCATGGACATTTTTGGGGGTCACTACTCAACGAAGTCTCTTATGAGAACTCATGAGAAGTACTTTATTTCATTTTATGGAGGGTGAGTCGTAATCAAGTAATGTCATAACTTCTAGATGCATGAAAATAATTTCAAACTTCATGGGAAATAATAGTCATGGGAAATAATTTCACTCGGGATATACATTCACCACAAGTGGGAAATAATTTCACTTTTTTCACAAGTTCTTTCCCGCTAAAAATTTCCCATTAAAAATTGTAATTTTTTCGGTTTGGGCATCGGAATTTATTGGTATCCCTGGAATTCACCTGTAATTTCATATAAATTTTTGCTAGAGGGAAATTTATTTCCATCTCCTAGGAAATAAATTTCCCTCGGGCAAAAGGTACGTAAAAGCATTTCTTCGGAATAAAAATTATTTTTGTAACATAATCAATGCTTACTAGGTCCACTTTCCGACACACATATATATTTTTTTTTTTTGTAAATATTTTAGTATTTATGAACACGAGGTTTATTATGTCAAAATTTGTAAATTGTAGTTTTAATTCTATTTGCATATAAAAAAAAAACTTCTATCAATCTCTAATCTGTTTTTGAGTTCTTTTCGAATTATTGTAGTAGATGCAATCATGTGTATCAATAAATTAAAATTTTAATTAACATAAATATTTCATCTGCTTTCAACAATCAGCTTTTACGCAGATTTATACAAAAAAGGAAGTAATTACAATGCAAATTAATAATATGAAAGGCATTAAGTGTAATCGTATTATAAACTGCTTTATATTGTTCTTCTGTTCACCAAAAAAGGACCAACAGAATTTGCAATGTAATACAATTTTTCCTTCGAAATATAATATTTTTTTTTTTTTGATAATTCAATTGATGCTCTGTGCTGCTTTTTTTCCGCATCAATTGTTTGCAAGCAAAAATTATTATTATCCAAAATAATATTTCCTTTCTGCATAAAATTATGTACATACATACATATATGTCGGTACATACGATAACTCGGAGTGTTGTGTGCTCCATGTGCTCATCTGAAAAATATTTTATATCAGGGTCTCTTGTGCGAGAAACCACAGTTTTGAAACAACAGTACGTCATCAGCATAAATAATGGATTTTGAAATGATTTACAGCACACTTTTTGCTCATTGGAGTAGAGTTTAAGCAATAAATAACCTCCGGGGAGTATCCCTGCAGAGAAGCAGTAATATGGAGATCCAGAATGAGAGAGTGAGAGAGAGAGAGAGAGCGAGAGAAAGTGCAGAAATGTTTTGATAAAAATCAACAATATTTTGCATTATAAGCAAAATAAACCTACTGTTCTCTACCCACCCCTTTCTCTCCCCTTTCCTTCTTAATACATATACAATTTTCCCAAACATTAAGAAATTATATTTGAAGTTGGCTTATAAAATGGTTTTGTACTTTTCTCCATTAAAAGGGGGCATGTTTAATTCACCACAGTCGGTAGCATGCAGAGAGTTAAATATTTGATGTGTAAGCAAAAGTTTTAGATATGAAATGTTCTGCTCAATTGAATATTTTTCCCTCTCTTTCTCTCTTTTTTTTTAACATTTATGTGTTTTTGTTGATTTTGGAATAATTAAATCCCTTCAATCAAATTTTGTAAATTTTCCAATTTGTGGTTATTTATTTGAGGGATAAGTAGGTAGGTACTTCCTGTATAGACGACGTTCCTAATGTATAAATCATTTTAGGATTTTTTCGACAATTGATTAGTTTAATTTTATTTCCATTACAAAATTGTGGACAACGGAAAGTCACTGCAATCAAATCGAGACCGATTTTTATAAGAGTACCAATTTTAGAAACCAACGAGTAGGTCTTTTGCTTCTGAACTTTTTCAAAAATTATAGATTGAAGCAACTTGATTTATAAACTGAATTAAGAAGTAGAGTTTTGGTTATAGCACGACAGTGACAAGTGTTGCCGTTGTGTTTTAAATATTTATTTTTCCGTTTTAGGTACTTTTTTTTGAAAGATTACCTCTCACTCCCAATAGACCCCTCAAAAAGATTTTTTTTTCTCACAAATACATTTTCTACCCTTTTGTCACACATTTTGCAAATCACTCTGTACATATATTTACTATGAAAATTTTGTTCGATATCTTGTGTTACGGTTCAAGTTACATATTCAAAATTTAAAAAAATTCTCTAAATTGGACATTTGTAAATAAGTAAATTTTTGAAGAAATAGTTTTATTGTTTCTATTTTGTTTGAAAATTTTTGTATGGCCAAAAAATTTACTAAAAGGAATACTTCGGATTGTGCACTTTGTTTTAGAAATGCCATACAAATAATCCAATGTACTCTAATATCAATCAGAAACTCCACTTCTTGCCATAGGTACTAAAATAAAATGCATTATTAATTCATCTTGTTTTTGTTTAGCCTTTTGCCATTCAATCGAAACCAGCTCTGGTTTTTATTTATTTTTCACACTCAAAATACTTACCCCACAAAAGCATATCATTCTATCCATCATAGCAATATTCGACTGTACGAAGATGAAGATATTAGCATCGACGTGAAATGCTTGCAATTTCAAAATATCTCTTATATTATGATATGAATAAGCAAACACACAATTCAATTAAGTTTGCATTTGTCAATTTGTCAGAGTTTCTATGAGGATGATCATGACGGCAAAGGAAAAGGAAAAGGACTCCCTCTCACTCCCTCTCAATCCTTCTTTGATCCTATGCATATGCATGAATATAAATTTCCTTGACAAATCTCCTGACTAAAAATTTCATATTCGTAGAGAAAACTATTTTCTGGATTTAAACCAGAATCAAAATCGAATCTAGCTTTCATCCAGATATGAGATAACGAGACGAGAAGATTTGAATAATTGAAAATTCAATAAGCGATAACATGGTATTTCCAATATATGTAAACTTATGTATTTTCCATTTTTGACTAAGAGTGAAGAACTCCATATCAATTTCAGTTGAATATTGGCAAATATTGATAGAATCAGAAAAAGGAGGAGGAGGAGACATATCATAAATGTTTGTTAGATATTATGTCATAAGTGTATCAAATCGGGTGTTTTGTTGAAGAGGATATTCAAAAATTCCTTCACTTGTTGCTGAGGATATAGTGTAGGAAAAGTTACCTAACTATAGATTTAGCAAAACTCAAAGGAATGTGTTTGGGATAAAAAGCTTAAGAGAATTTCCAATTTGAGTTGGGTCATTGTAAAATTTTATGCACAAACGAATGCATTAATAATGCATGAAAAACAAATGATGTTTTTATTCTGTGAATATTTAAATCATTATATAAAGGGTCCGCCATCTAACTTTTTTTTTAACTGGTGCTTATTTCGCTCATGTCTGATTTGACAGATAATTAGTTTTATCCGTCCGCTGAACGAATATGGTTGTGTATACGCTTGAACAAAGCTGGGAAATATTGCGACATTACTTCGAAAATCATGGTAATGTTGCAGAAAGTGTGCGAAAATTGCAAACGGATTTTGGAAGAAGAGAATCACCGTCAGATCCGTATGTTCGTTATCTTGTAAAAAAAAAGTGAAAGAAACTGGCATCCTCATCGATAAACCAAAGTGTGAAAAGCCAAAAACAGTGTGTGCACCCGAGAATATTGCTGCTGTGGCAGAAAGTGTGCGTGAAGCGCCATCAACATCAATTCATCGTCGTTCTCAACAATTGAACTTTTCAGAGACATCATTGAGACGAATTTTGCATAAAGACCTTGGTAAAAAAAAAAGTTCTAAAAAGTAATTTGGCGGATCCTTTATGTTACGGTAGATTCTTGAAATTGGTAAATTCTAGAAAAATTGAAGAAATATTGTTAATTCATTCTGCAGATTGCTGAAGAAATCTATATTTTAGCTGTAAATTCTAGAATTAAAATATTGGAGGCTATCGTGAGTTAAATTTCCCACGAAATTGTTCCCAACATCGAAAATTGTAAATGTGGTAGCAGAAGCAGTTTCTCTAGGAATTTATTGGCATCGAACATGACGAATATTCTATGGCAGCTGGGTTTTCATTTTTTTCTTCACAATAATCATATGTACATTTGGGAAAAGGTAGAAATTCTATGTGACAGGTCAATTCTGTGAGAGGTTCGTTATACGAGAAACGAAATTCTGTATGAATATTGAACAAAATTCTGCATTCGATTATTCGGTTTTCATTTTTTGGTTATACATATATTAAATAAGGCCTTAATGTCTTCATCAATTATTTATAAATGAAACTTTTAACATTTTGTAAAAAAAAAGAAGAAAATTTACCATTTCAATAGCTGAAAAAAATTAATGAATATGGTAAAGAAAAAACAGAATAAACCGAATTTCCATGAAACCGATTTCCAATTTTGAACAAAAGGTTTTATTTTCACGATGGGAATTCATCATAGAACGTCGCAACATTTTTAAAAACAAAAAATTGGTGTACAAGTTTTTAGTACTAAATAATAAACAATCAAAAAAACTAAATTTTATTACAATATTAACTCCAAATATTCGAAATATTGAGTTTTCAAAGAAAAAAAAAATCATAAATTCGGGATTTTTTTTTTGAAAATTTTAATACTCTATATATGAACAGAACTTTCCTCTCATAAAAATTTTAATTGCAATTTGTCAAACTGTTTAATAGATAATAGAAAACAAAAAAATTCGGTTCTATGACAAGTGCTTAACGTAACAAACGATTTTTCGAAAAATATTTTCTTACCAATTAATTTTAAATATTTACAAAGTCTCAACCACTCAAAATATGTCATCAAAATCGTTAGCCATTTTTGAGATAAGTGTGTTTTGTCTTAATGATTATATGACAGGTACCGTTATTTTTGGAGCTTAAAAAATTTTAATTTCGCAATTAACCCAAAAATTTAAGCCCCATGTTTGAAGATAATCGATATAGAAAGCTGTAGGTCGAGGTACATGCAGACAGACAAAATTTGCCGGATCAGATGATTCAATATTATTTTTTTTTTTCAAATTCAGCTTTAAAAAATTCTGCTTATCAATATTCTATTTTAGGTCAAAAGTCAAAAATCACTAAATTCATCACACGAATTGCATAAAACATCTTTAAAAAAGTACAGCGTATCTAGCGGTGAATTTATGTTTCATAATCTAATTAACATTTATAAACGCATTGAGATGAAATTGGCTAAATTCGTCCCCAATATTTTCGTTAGCTATTTTTTCAAAAAATAATTTTTTTTAGATATATGTATTGTATGTACATACATATGTATATATTTTTTTAAGAATTTTTATAAAAAAAAGTTGGTATGCTCATTTTTAGAATTTGATAACATACACTTAAAACCAAATTTAAAAAAAAAATATTTATTAGTTTTTAAAATATTTATTAGTTTTTAAAATATTTATTAGTTTTCAAAATATGTAGATATTGAGTTTTCAAAAAAAATTTGATTTTTTTTTTGAAAATAAATAACATTGATTTTAGAAAAAAATTAATCGAAATCCGTGCAATAGTTTGCAAAAAAAAACGAAAAACGGTTTAATTAACCGTGGAATACCAAACTTAAATAGGGTGAAGTCATAATTCTGTATTTACCAAAATTAGGATTACAAAAATCTATGTTCTAAAATTCTGTAAATTCAACCTTCTATTCAACAAAATATGAAACAATTTTGAATAATTTTTTTTAAATTCTCATTGAAAAACTTTTATTCAATTACAAAAAATACGAAGTATTATAAAGGAAAACTTTCAATAGATAAAAACCCAAAAATTAAAAAACAGAATTATTAATAATTCATTTGTATAGTATCTTGTTCATACAGAAATGACCTGTTCCCAACTTTAATCTTTGAATATAATCTGCTGTCTGCAGCTGAAAGAAAATATCTGCCTTGCGACTCACAATATTCATCTAAGCCTGTTGTCCCACGAAAAACGATGGTCCACTTCCAACGTTGTGTGCTACTAATTTGCCGGCATTTGGAAGATGTAATTTAGTTTGAAATAAAACACTATAGGAAGTAAAAAAAAAAAAAAGTTGGGCCAAAGTAAGTTTAATTTTGTTTACCATAAAAATAACTTAGGTACGACAAAAAATCTTTTGACTTGCAAAAAAAAAAATCGGATTTACATATTTCCATTCCAAAATTTTTGAGATTGTAAATTAATTTCGTAGCCGTTACTTTTTTACGCCCAGTAAATAAAATTACTCTCCGACGTTTTTTTTTTTTCAAAAACAGACAATTTGCATGAACATCCCCATTCTATTAAAATTCAAATTGCCTCCAAAGTTCAGGATCACAAAAAAAAAAAAAAAAAAATCTGAATTAGCAACAACACTAACATTCGTATTCAATGAACCCTGTGAATTATGTATATATTTTGTTTCGTTTATCTTCATTTCATTTAGATTTATCTACATTTTAAAGAAAAAAAAAATTCCTTTAAATTGGAAAACCCCCATAAATATAAATTCAATAGAAGAATTTCTTTGTGTTATTTTCTTTATTTCTTCTCTCCTTTCGTCGTCGGGCAAGGACAAACTGCACATACTCGTTCATACACTCTGATGTACAATAGGTAATAAGGCCAAGGTTAAATAAATGGAAAACTATATTTTTTCTTTTGTTGAGAAAATTCCCCCAATACAAAAATTTCAAGGCCTCATTTTTTTTTCAAGAAACTTAAATTCAATTAGATGTCTTAACCATACTGATTTTTTTTTTTACATAAAAAAAAAATGAAAAACTAAACTTAACTTTTAACTTAATGGAATCCAACATCTAAAAAAAAAATAAAGTAAAGTAAAGTAAAAACCCCCACCTAGCTACTTACATTTCACAATTAACATTGAAGCTTCAAGCAGGTAAACGAATGTTTGTTTTCCTTGGGGTTTTCATCAAAAACTCATACACTTTTCTATGTTCACAGAAATAGAGAATGGTTTTCTACTGTACGAGCAGCATAAGTTGGTTGGTAGGCATCAAGCGGTAGGTAGGTGGTATAGATACAGCTATTGGTGCTTTGGCCATGGTAGATATTTACACCACCGTAATATTTCATTTACAAGAGAAAACTCAAACAAAATTTTCTTTCATTTAAAAATTACTTCAACAGTTACTGAAGAGCACACAAAACAAAAACAACACCGTTAAAGCAAAAAAAAAAAAGGAGAAAAACGGAAAAAAAACAGAAGAATATTCAACTCTCTTTATAGAAGCTAGCTTATACTTGGTAGCATATACTATGTACGAGTACTCAAGCCCGTTGGAAAAGGCAGGAGGTACGGTACACTCTTTAGAAACAAAACTTGTTCACTATTTTTTTTTTTTTAATTTATAGGTAATTTTTTTTTTTTTTTTTAAATTTACAACAAACTTTCTCTGATACTCATTTTTATTTTGCACAACATCGCACTCACTTGAGTATAATCATGGTTACGAGAATAGAAACTACATTAAAAGGTAAAGTGCGCTTCAAGTTGTACTGATGCTCTACTGCTGTTGGTGAAGCTTCGTCTTCTGAATAGGAACGTTTTCACTTTCACTTAGTTATATTTCCACTCAACTCACCATTGACACTAATTTTTGCTAAATTACTAAAATGAAAAAAGCAAAACCTACATAAACGGTTGATGCTGATGGGCATAGGCAAGGTTGAGGGACTCTCCTGTAATGGTGGTTCAAAGGATTTTTTTTTTTTGAAAGAATCACTCAAAAAGAATCATCATTATCACTTTTTTCTTTGAGTTTAAATGCCATGACAAAATTATATCATTCTTATAATGGGCAAAAATTTATTTCGCACTTCAGACTTGAATTTTTATTTTTTTTATTTAATTTTTAATTGACATAAAAAATGCCTCTAAGAGAAAAAAAAAATTAATTATCACTAAAAACAAAAAAAAAAACATCACCACAATTCACAAACGTTGAAACCACCAAAGTGGCTTTTTTTAATTATTCTATTTTTTTTTGTTAACGGATGTTTACATTTCGAAGCTTTGTATATCCTTGCTCGGGACGGACGACTACAAACACGGATATAGATTTTTTTTTTTTTTTTGATATATTTTAGCCACAACACTTTGAAAAAGGTCAAGAAGAAAATTGCAAAAAAGACTCACATTCAAAAAAAATATACAAAAAGCTTCAACGTCGCTCCTTGATATCAAAATGATGGATCAAAGCCAAGAGACGACCGACACCGACACAAACGAAATACGAAAATTTAATCCATTGTGAGTCAAGTTTTAATTTTTTTTTTTTTTGAAGGACCCCAAAAAAAGGAAGTGTTTGAGAATCTACACTTTTTTCTGTACTCCTTGATGAAAAAAAAAATAGACACCAAAAACTATTTGAATTTTTTTTTTTTTGGTTTTGATTTTTTTTCAGTTAAATTTTAAACTCGAAATGCGGTGTTGTTTTGTGGTTATTTGGCTCACGACATTTATCACGGAAAACAACACACACTATATTTTGCCGTCAGGATTTTTTTGTGGTTTTACCTTCTCTCTGATAGGTTAAAAGGGAGAAAATACCGAAATCCTGTTTTTTTTTTTTTTTGAATAATCGAATTTTATTAAGGATACATTTGTGATATTTTTTGGGTATCAACAATTTAATGTCTGATGCGACAACCAAACCACCCGTTTCAAAAGTCACGATTAAACTGGTAAAACTTGGGTATTAGCTTTTCATGAGAAACTCTGATGCGCAGCATCCTTTTTTCAAGGAAGATAGGTTTTTTTTTTTGGAGTTGATATGAGATTCAATGTAAAAATCGAGGTGAATAAGACACACGATGAAAATGAATGTGGATTCTGTTTGGAAATGAAAGAACTATTTGCAGATTTCTAAGAAATTTGTTGTTATCAGAATTTTGCAAAGGGCTTTGTTATCTATCTTGTCCTTGTGGAATTTCATTGAGGTAGTTCTTTGAGTAAATTTCTCGGGCATATACAATCTGGTGACAAAGAGAGAAATTCATCTTTCAAAGTAAACGTAGGCCTTTTTTTTAATCATATCTAAGGAATGTTTAAAAAGAGAAATTTCAATGATGAAGGACTATTGGACATACCATCTTCTGTAGAAGAAATAAATAGTGATATCACAAATTTAAAATTTTCGACATGTCATGTACGGACTAGAAAAACAACGACTACAACTTCATTATCGTCAAGCAAATAAAACATGCTTCATTCAAACATTTGCATAATACAAATTATGTGGAAAACAGAGTCTCGGCCCGTACATTTTTAATTAGGGAAATTTTTATTGTAAAAATAAATTTATTTGAATAAAGAAATAAAAAAAAATAAGAAGAGCACTCGAATCACTTAAATACATTTTTGGATTTCGAAAAAGGGATAACAAAAAAAACCAAAAAGGATAACATGAATAATTAAGTTAAACCGTATTTTCAACTAAAATTGTTCCGATGTTTTTGCATGAATCCTTGGAACAATCGGATTTGAAGTATTAAGTATTTAAAACAAATTTTAATTTTCCGATTTTTGAAAAAAGGAGAGTGAAATTTTATATTCTAAAAATATTTCGGAACGAACAAACCTAAAACAACCTGGAACAAGTTTTGAAATTTTGGATTTAGGACAAAGGGGTCCAGAACAAGGTTAACATATGATTTTCTTTTTTAATTTAAAGCCGTATTCGACTTAAGATATTTAATTTTCAAATTTTGCATGAATTTTTGGAACGATCGATTTTAAAAAAGCAGAGCGAAAATTATTTATCTAATTATAAAATCTTTTAAATTGTTCTTATTTGTGTTTTTTTTATAAAAAAAAAATAGTTGTTTTTGGAAATATTGATTGAGCGTATTTAATTTTTTTTTAGTATTTAATGATGTACTACTTAAAAAATTTTTTTTAATTTTTTTAAAAACTGCAACAGACAATTTAAAAAGAGGGACAGCTTTGAATTCTATCATTTGTTTTTTTTTTTGCCCATAACTTTGCAACAGTGTTCAAAACAAGTAGAACAATCTGGAACAAGTTTGAAAATTTCAATTTCGAAAAAGGGGGGAAGGGATTTGAATTTTTTTTTTTTTATATTTTTCAACAACTTTCAAAAATCACAAATCAAAAAAGAGGGCTAGCTTCAGTGTAGCTTGACATGTTTTTCTTTTAGTTTATTAAAATAGGACACGATTGAAAATAGACCTGGGTACTTAAAAATTCACTACAGTTATTATAGATTTTAAAATTTTAAGTACCAGTACAATTCTTATGTACTTATACTTTCAAGTACCAATACACATACTTCTAATAGTAGGTACTAATAATTTCTTAAAGTGCTTAAAATTCGTTTCATGGAGTATTGAAAAGGAATTATAAGCCCTCAGGGAATTGAAAAATACTCAGGAATAAAAATACTTTAAGAATTTAAAAAAACATACTTAAGTATAAGTAAAGTAAGTATATTTTTTCTAATTCTTAGAAGAATTATTAGTTAGACAGATAATGGTTGTTGATTGAGAATCTGCCATCACAGTCCAAATCCTATAATCACCAAGACGTTTTTCATGGAAAAACTAATTAAAAGTGCTCAATCTGGAATATATTTTTCACGTGGAATCTAATTTCACTCAAAACTCATTAACCAAAGTATACATGCAAATCTATTGACATCATCCAAAAACGTACAAGTGGTTGTTGATTCCAAGGTAATAAATAGCCAATTTAACTGAACTTTGTCCTCTAACTAAATTTTGGTCACTCTCGTTTGAAATTCAATATTGACACAAAAAAAAAAAAAAAAACTTCTTTGATTTTGATTCCCGGAATTATCTAAAGTTCGAATAATTCTTCGAAAACTTTGTGAATAAAACTTCAAGGATGAAGGATTCTTTTCAATGATGGTTGGTGGTGGGGATGATGGTGTTTTCGTTTGGTTTCATCTTCAATTACAGAGAAAAAATTTTCTCTCCATTGAATTTATGTGATATTTAAAAATAAAAAAAAAGTTTCTTTAAAAACACAAAAGAAACAGAGAAAAGTCACACAAAAGAAAAGATACAACCATCGGTCATGATGATGATTTCCCATTTCACGTTCATTATCAATACCTAACCTCTTCCCATCACAAAAACAAACTCGCACAAAACAAAAAAAAAAACATAAGCTTCATTTACTGTCAATTGTTCTTTTTTTTTTCTTCTTAAAAAACCACAAAAAGTCAAAAGGTAGAAGACAACGCCGACGACGACGTAACAAGAAATATGCCAAGCTAATAATTTTCAAAGCTAATTCCCTAATTCTGTCCGCATTGTGCGGAACCTGACTGACTGACTGGCTGGCTGGCTGCTTGTTTCTGGGGCTGGGTAATAATTTTTACTTCATCCTCTTTTGGAGCCACAAACAAATGCCGTCGCCGCTGAGAAAATTCGGCTTTTCCAAACAGCAATCAAGGCTGATAAAAATGGCTAAATTAAATATTGTCTCCGCAGTTTCCATTCTGGTAATGGCAATTACGATAATCACATAAAAATAATGGCCAAGGATTTTCAAAACACAAAAATGTCACCACCCTTATATTCTTCTGTGTAATCTTTTTTTTTGTGTTATGCCTTTAAATCCATGCCTGCTCGAATAGTCCTGCGGCACCAGAACAACACACCAACACGGTTTCAAGCCTCATCCTCGCCACGAAGCCCCTTCCTCCAACCATTACCGCAATGGTTGTTTTATATCTTTAAAACAGATGAAACGGATTCTGCGATTCTGGTTTTCGTCGGTCGATTCAGTATTGTTGTCATCGCCGTTGTCGTCGTCGTAGTCATCGTCGTGCCGTCGTGGTTTTTGGCTTGAGAATCTCTGAGGTTGGTTTTTCGATCTTAATCATAAATTGAACTCTAACCATCTCCTATTCAGTAGGTCAATGCAGGATATCGATTCTGAAAACCGTTATCGGTATCGTCGTCGTCGTCGACGTCACCCTCGATAAGGTGAGTTACTTTGGTTCTTTTTGTTCTTTTTTTTTTTCTTTTTTTTCAAAGATAAATTGAATCTTTTCAACCTTGAATAGATATATAGAAAAGAATGGGGGAGCAGCCGCAGGAAAAGTCAACGGGAAAATAAAACAAAACGGACATTATTTTCGAATTGATTTTTCAATTATCTTTAAATACCTTTTGTGTGCCTTTTTTTTGTTGTTGTTGTTTTGTAATGAGAGGTAAATGCAATTAAATTGTAATCCAAGGCTTTGTTGGTCGTAAATAAATGAGTGGCAGGATAAATGTATAGAAAATACAGCTACTCCTAAAGGTAACCAATTAAGTAAAGATTCTGGGAAAAAATATTGAATTAAAGGTGACAGACGTTTTTAGTGACGTGAAAAATCCAACAGATGCGTTAAAGGTCGAGGCTATTTAAAGAAATGGCGAAAGAGGGGGATATGTATCCAGTGAGAAAGATGTGGAAGAAAGGGTTTGACTCTCGGAGAATGAATAAGTGGCAGATGTTTTAAGTGACACCAAAAGGCTGACAGTTCCTAAGTGATAAATAAAGTCAAAGTTCTTGTCATTAGATTGTTTGTTTAAGTTTGAACACTATGTTCGTGGAAAATAAATAAATTATATCCTTCATATAGTAAGTCAAATTTTTGGTTTAGGTATTCTTTGAAAATGGATCAAAGGCAAAGTGTTGATCCTCGGAGGATGAATATTTATAAGAAGCAGACGTTTTAAGTGACTACAATTTGATCTATAGTGTGCGCATACAAATAAAATCTACTACATTTAGGGACAATCTGCTTTGCAAGGATGTTTACGTTTGCATTTTGGAACTGTTTGTTTAGCATAATTTGGGCAAGTTTTGCGTTTAGGAATTTGCCCTTATAGATTTGTGAATGAAAGCTTTAATTGTCAGACGTTTTAAGAGATGCTAAAATGCCACCAGTATATTTATTAGTGACAGGCGTTTAACACTGAAAAACAGACGCAATTTAAATCGTAACCAACTGTAGAAATTCGTAGGTTTCAGGAAACTACAGAAAAATTGTCAATAGAAACATTTTCATTCTAAATTCACTAAAAAAAATTCATTAGGTTTGTTCAATGAAAAGTTCAGAGCAGAGCAGAACAGAACAGTTAACATGAGAAATGTCAGACAAGTTAGAACAGTTAGTCACGTGACAGATTAATTGTCATTCACAGATGAATCGTCACCTCTTCGTTGAATCAGCTCAAAGTCCCTTTCCTCATCTTCCCTGAACTGGGCCATAAATACTTGTTGCCTGTATTCCTCATCTGAAAACAGAATTGAATCAAAAATTGTCAAAATATACATAAAATATAAATGTAGGTACTTACTCTGTTGTATATTGCGACTTATATCATATGCCTTAAAAATTTATCTTATACTTCTTGTTAATTTGTTTATAAGCATAAAAATGAAAACAAAATATTACCGACAGCTGATTTTGACAGTTTTCATGAATCTGCTCTAGTCTACTCTGACTTAAAATCAAGTGCATGTAATTTTGTTCTAATCTGTTCCAAACTGCTCGGAACAGCTTCACTGAACAAACCTATTGATTCTTGTGAATGAATTTATTTTATCAGTGACAGAAGTTTTAACTTTTAAGTGACACTAAAATTATTGAAATGCGGATATTTTAATTCAATAGATCTAGGTCAATCATTTGACACAGACTGTAATAATTGTTGTTGTGTTTGTTGTTCAACACCCCAAAACAATGTCTAATAACTTCCTGATGGACTTCTCTTCAATAAAGATGAGGTGTGAAAGCACCGACAATTCAATAGCTGTTATTATATGCCTATTAGCAGGTATAGTCAAACAATAACTATGAGCAAATGGCACCAGCAATGACAATAATGATAATATAAGGAGATGCTTTATTAGTATAAGAAGGTATAAAACCATTATTACTTTGAATAGGTCTAGGCATGTTTATGTTTATGTGACACGCATTGTGCACATTTCATTTCATTTAATTGACATCAACTCATTGTCGATACGAACCATTTAATCCTCATTAAGAAAAATATTTTCGTCCTTAACTCGTACTCGTAGTTAATGAAGATGTGATATTGGGATAAAAAAAAAAAGTTTCTTTTTCTCCAATTTTATCTTCTCCATTAATCTAAGTTCTTCTGTGAAGATATAAAAATGTATGTTTTATGTAGAAACTCTATAGGTTACAATCAATAAGTTGATATACCTACAATACAATATCGACGATTGTTTTGCTTATTTAGGCCAGGTTTTTATACAAAAAGTTGCCTTTTGTTCTTCTGAATGAATAGAAAACAACTTTTGCAGAAGAATTATTGTTTGTGAATGTGAATATTTTTTTTTTCTTCTTTAGGAAAGGAAGAATTTTTATCAGGGGAGATGCTGATGATTATAAAGATAGACTATGAAAAGTGTCCCAAAGTGTCTCGATTCTTCATCGGTAAAATCGATTTATTGATGAAAAATAAATGAAGAGCAAAACAAGAGAACTAATTCTTGTTGTTATTCTTTGGAAAAATGGCTCAGGGACTTAAACCATGAATAATTTTTTCTTATGATTCAACGACAACGAAGAAGCAATAGTTCGGAAGGAAGAAGCTGATTCCAGTGACGAGTTTGTAAGCTCTGAGACGGAAGTAAAGAAATGGCGCTGCTATTAATAAACAATGACACCAGCGCTGAAAACTATTGAATAACTTTTCTCAATACCTGTTTATTTGGACTTACGTATCACCTTGTCAAATTGAGATGAGAACTCTTTATGATACTTCGAAAGCGACACTGACCTGGCCAGATCAATGTCCAGCGAATTAGATGGCTGGCTCATGTAGAGTGAAGTCAGAACGGCGGCGCAGTAGGCGAAGACCGCTACTCAGAGGACTCCAACTACGTTTCGAACAAGTTAATTAAATGTCAGGATTTAAAAGGTGGGTACGGTGGCGGTTCCCAGAAAAGTTCTGATATGTACCTATACTACAATAAAATAAAATCCGGATAAAATCCAGGTGTTTTTCGACCCCTCTTCGGTACGGATAAAGACAGAAACTTCTAATTCGGAATAGTTGATAAGCTGAGTAAGCACAAATGCCTTTACAATTTTCAAATTTTTAGCATTTGCTGAATCTGACTGACAGATCAATAAACACAAAGGAGCAAGTCGAGAATTTTTAGTTTTCTATTTAGAGGGCATTGTATCTACCCATTCTCTCAGAATTGACGTCAATTCCGATTGTCGAGAAATTATTAAAATTGGTAGAATGCTATTCAATTTCATTCAGTAGGCGTAAGATCCACCCATTGGTACTTTATTGTAGAACTTTGGAATATGATGTATTGCATTCAATATTGAAAGATTAGTTTTTTTGTGAGGAGTGGCATCCGCCCATTTTCTCATGTACAAACAATTATCTTTGCAAAAAAAAAAAAAAACTGTCAAAGTACGTATAAAACCAAAAACTGCTGTGTAGTGAAATCTCAGAGTACCTACGCAAAGATCTTTTTTTATTATTTAATAATCACTGATAAAGGTTTACTTTACAAGTCTTCCTTTCTCTATATAAATCACAACCCCTTCAATCTCCTTTTTACCGAAGATTTTACTGGACTAGATATTTTTTAATTTTATTTTTTTTAAGTTACGACGTAATTTCTGCCCAGAGTCATTTCTGTCAGTAAAACCTGATAGAAATTTTCATCCAGATTTAAACGACATAACAGTAAATTATGTTATGCCGAACTTACCCTCAAACTGTCAAAATTTCTGCCATTTATTTAACCATTCATTGTCATGAAAATGATGATGAAAAAAAAATCAAATAAATTCGATAAACATAAAAGTTGGTAAAATGTATATCATACAAAAGAGAAAAAAAAAGTGTAGATATTGTTTGGTCACTGGGCACTCTTATATTTATATTAAATCGTGAAAGACTATAGACAAAACTATACCACATCACTTGCCCAACATTTTTGGTCTTCCAATATCTGATTAAAATCTCGAATTGAATTCTTTCTTTTTTTTTGCGCTATTCAGAGTGCCATTATCGCAAGTTGAAATCGCAAATAATCGAATACCAATTTATCGACCCAAAAAAAAAAAGGAAGAAAAAAAATCAACTTCCGTCCTGACACTATACCCTAAATAAACTACAGGAAAAGGACTTTTAGTGCTCCGGGTCTCCTGAATTATGTAGTACCATGGAACGAACAACACATACCCAAACACAACACATTGGAAGTTTTTAACACTTCAAACCGCACAAAGCGACAGCAAGGAGCAGCAAGAACGATGACATCAATGACGCACATTGTATATCAGAACACTACAGAAATCGAAGAGAAGCAAAAAAAAAAAAAATAAGAATATCATTGTGAATTGTATCAGTTGCTGACAAGTTGCTTAAATAGTAAATAAGCGAACAAAAAAAAATGTACTTAAATTACCAAACAAAAATAAACTCTGCACAATCTGTATAATGGACAGACAGACAGACACACACCATATCGCCATCATCATCAGATGAAGAAAAAGAAAAAAGGGATTATATGATGGGATTGATTTAGCTAATCCCAAAGGATAGCCCCAGTGCTTTAGGGGTGATTTATCACTGTCCAAACACACTCATCGAATACACACCTTGTTGATTATCGTTATAATGTCATTACTACTCTGTGCAAACGATTTTCTAGGTTCTTCCCATAGGAGTGATTTGCAAGAAACGTTTCGGTCCAGAGTGATTGCAGAAGTTTTTTTCTTTTTTCTTCTTATTGTTGTTTTGGTATTATTGAACCCAGAAAGGAAGGAAAGGAACTTTATCAATGCTATAGCATCAAATTGGAGGAGTGTTGGAAACGGAATGCATATTTAAGAAGCCATTATATGTTTCCTCATTTGAATTACTACGTGACTGCATGTTTATTTATGAGGGTTTTGTCGTTTTTTTATTTTTGCTGTTTGTTTTCTTTGGAAGGAAATTTCCTTGGGAGCCAATGGAACTGGAAGAATAAGGTGATTTTTAGGATCAACAAGTTTGAATTAATTTACTTTCGTTATGTTGCTCACAATTGAAGAGTGTGGGTAGTTTCTTCCTAAATAGAATTTGCAGAGCATCAGTGAAGGAGAAATGTGCTCATTTTTAATATTGAAGTATCAGTTCGATTGACAAATAGATTGAATTAAATTATTCCCTCTAGATACAGGAGGCGCTTGGGGCCATTTTCACCGGACAAGACCAATGCGCTGGGGCAAGTTGTATAGTTTTCTTCCCATTGAAGTCCAGTAAGAGCAAGCCGGAGGAATCAACCCCGAATTACTTCAAATCTCTGGATACGAGTAAGGTGATAAGGCGACCATACTTGGCTATCATATTCAAGAAAAGGTCGTGCAAATGCTTTACAGAGAGAAAAAGTTCTGAAAACTCCATCAACTCCTTCAACCAACACTTGAAAAGACCTAGAGCGGAGTTAACCCTAGCTACTATGTTGTTATAATGGGATCTAGAGTTGAGCTTACCACCGCAGATATAGAAGTCACTGTAGGTAAGTACATATGTGATTGCTTGACATTTGCTAATATTAAGTTCGAAGTATTTTTTTTGACACTAGAAGGAAAAGTTGTTTACGTGATTGATTCTTAGGATGAAAATGATAGGTCCCAGGTGACTACCTTGCGGGACGCCGGATTTAGACATGAACGAATCAGTAAGCAGGATATAGTGGGTGGAAAGATTTTCGGGAATATGTGATTGCTTGAATAACAATATAATGTATGAATTGATCTTTTGACACCAGAAACAAAATTTCGCAGAAAGCTAAATAATTATTTGGTGAAGAAATTACTCAAAAAATTTTCATCTCATCTGATACATATGTATGTAGATAGTTCCGAGTGCTCAAACACAGGTTCGACTTCATTGAATGTTAGAATGAATGGGCCCTATCATCGTATCCGATCGGAACGAAACTTTCTCCGATTTCTACGAAATGTACGAATTTTGTATCATGTTAGCTGTTTCGATTGATAAATCGGACAGTCCTACGAAATAAATTGAAATATGCGTTGAAACTTTTAAAATCGAAGTAACGTGTCTCGAATTCATGCGATGCCTAGCGATTAAATGTCAAAATCCGAGCAACGCGTGTGAAATACACGCGATGCTTAAGTTCCGATTGTCTCCGACAGCAAAATTGTTGTGAAACAAGTTCCGCAAACAAATAAAATGGAATTTATGAATTAGACACATGTCAACTAGAGGCGTTGATATGCGTCTATTTCGTTATTCCGATACGGATACCATGAACAAAATAAACGTTCCGATCGGAACTTCTCTCCGATCGGAGATTTCTCCGATCGGATACGATGATAGGGCCCAATATAATAGGTCCCAGATGACTCCCTTGTGGCACGCCGAATTTGTGGTCAAATAAGTATGGGTCTATCCATTGGAAGAAACCAAGAGGAAATTTAACAGCTTTTAGTTTGAAAGAAATAATTTTATGTGCAATTGCTGGCAAACCAAGTGGTCCCGAAGAGAAATCTTCTTTAAAGTTTTCTTATTTTGTGAACTACATCCTCAACTTTTGAACTGCTTACAAGAAACTAATAGGCTCTGATGTTAGTCGTTTATTTGACTAATTTTTGCCATAAGAATCTGGATTTTTTTTGTTTGTCTCATCTGATTTAAGTTTGTTTTCCATGAACTACTTATGTACAATCAATCTAGGCAAAAATCGGGGTGTACATCGTAAAAATGAAAAAAAAAATATTCTGAGTTGTGAATAAATTGTCCTTAAGCCAATACCATCTATATTAAACAGTTGATTGTTTATTTGTAGATATAAAAAGACAAATACTCACTTGTCAAAGATTTTTTCTTCATCATCCGAAAAACATGATATTCTATTCTATCTAATTTATAGTGACATGACATTGTACAAGTAAGTATCTCATTTATTTTCGGCCACCAGCACTTTTCTATCTCTACATGTATTCATCACAAGATATAATTGCTTTTGCACAGACAAAGATAGATAGAGAGAGAGTAAGAGAGAGAGACAATCAAAGGCAGAATGTTGCGACAATTTCGAAGTTACGATGGCGACGACGACGACAAGGAAAACTCTTCCTTCGTCGACATCAAGTTGTTGACATAATTTGTGTCTTCCACATCTGCACTAGCTATACCTTATACCTGTAATAAACATTTCAGGTCTGTTTGTTCTATTTGTTTCAGAATACACAGAATACCAGCAAATTGAAATCCACACCACAGTTAAATAGAAAATTACAACTTTGGGTATGGTACCTACGAGTGTAAGTATGTAAGGAAAAGTTTTTGGCGCAAATTACTGTTTTAAGTGTTTTTCTGTTTCTAATTCTTCTGGAACGTAAACTTGTGGAGTTTTGTTGAGTAAGTTATATTATAACCAATAAAAAGTTTTTTTTTTTTGTAAGTTGTTAAATTTAATTTTCATTTTGATGCGTATATAGCTGCCTATCCTGATTTTGGTATACTTGTCATAAGATCCTAGCCAAAAAACAGTTAATTAATATTTTAATTTTTTTTTGATGAGATTTTGATGAATAGATTAAAAGCGAAAGCAATTAAAAAAAAATACCCTATATCAAAACAAAACACGGCCCAGACTGTGAAACACAAATTTTTATGTCAATCATGACGACCGACTGCACCAAACTTATTTTTTGTCCAAAAGTCAAGTTATTGGATTGGAATGAAAAGTATACATCCCTATCATCATGGGCCCTATCATCGTATCCGATCGGAACGAAACTTTCTCCGATTTCTACGAAATGTACGAATTTTGTATCATGGTAGCTGTTTCGGACAGTCCTACGAAATAAATTGAAATATGCGTTGAAACTTTTAAAATCGAAGTAACGTGTCTGGAATTCATGCGATGCCTAGCGATTAAATGTCAAAATCCGAGCAACGCGTGTGAAATACATGCGATGCTTAAGTTCCGATTGTCTCCGACAGCAAAATTGTTGTGAAAAAAGTTCCGCAAACAAATAAAATAGAATTTATGAATTAGACACATGTCAACTAGAGGCGTTGGTATGCGTCTATTTCGTTATTCCGATACGGATACCATGAACAAAATAAACGTTCCGATCAGAACTTCTCTCCGATCGGAGATTTCTCCCATCGGATACGATGATAGGGCCCCATATCTCTTCGGAGAAATCTCCGATCGGAGAGAAGTTCCGATCGAAAAGTTTATTTTGTTCATCGTATCCGAATCATAACAATGAAATAGACGCATACGGAAATTATTCCACAACAATCGGGGTTTTTCTCTTTTAGTTCAAAACAGGATATGAACTGCCAAACAAAAAATCGTATATAACAGTTCAAGTTTGTGTTCCTTTTTTTTTTTGTTGAGAGCATGTTCAGAGATTGTTCGAGCGCACTCAATGAGCTCGGTATAAAAAAAAACTGAGCAAACAGATTTCAATCAGCAGAGTCCATTGACAAATGAAAATAACTGACTGACAGCTAGTGCTCGAGTGTGTTTCTTAAAAAAATTCAGAGCGCTTAGAACACGCTCACTCCGAGGAAAGTTCAGAGTATGTTCGACAAGCACGTGCTCTGTTCCGTGCTCTGCTCTGAATGAAAAAAGAAAAACTCTCAATGTTGCTGTCGGAGACAATCGGAACTTCAGCATCGCATGTATTTCACACGCGTTGCTCTGATTTTGACATTTAATTGGTAGGCATCACATGAATTCGAGAAACATTACTTCGATTTTAAAAGTTTCAACGCACATTTCAATTTTTTTCGTAGAAATGTCCGATTTATCAATCGGAACAGACACAAAATTCGTACATTTCGTAGAAATCGAAGAAAGATTCTTTCCAATCGGATACGATGATAAGGCTGATAGTTTCGAAAAAATCCAGAATACCAAAAATGCAGAAAAGCAAAAATTCAGAAAATCCAATTAGGCACCAACTCAAAATCTGAAAAATCGAATTTAAGAAAGTTCAAAACCCAAAAAACATCTTATTCCGAACTTTACAAGATCGGTCGGGAAAAATAAAAATCTAGATAATTTAAAATTCATGAATTGAAAATAGACCACCAAAAACACAAAAAAAAAATTAAAACTTCTGAGAACGGAAAAAGATGCCGAGAAATTCAAGAAGAATTCAAGGCGAAAAATCCAAGAGAAGAAATATCGAAAAAAAAATTAACGATTCGAAAGCCCCGCAAAATAAACGAATCAAAAAATCTCGATTTAAAAAATCCATGAAACCAAAGAGATCTAGGTAACTAAAACATCTGACTCGTAAAAAAAAATTATGAAAAATCAAAAAAACCTTAAAAGTCGTGAAATCCAGAATTTAGATTTCCTAAAATGCAGAAAATCCAAAAAGACACAAACTCTGAAAAAACTGTTGTATCCAATCCACATAAACCAAAATTATAGAATGTTAGACAATTCAAATGCCCAATTCCAGAAAGCTAAGACCCTAAAACAAAAAAACATGAAATAGCATTTAAAAAAATGTTCATTAAACTGGCGCCAACTACTATAAGCTTTTAAAACCCTTGGCCAAACTTGTTGGTAATTAAAAATTTCATGTGAAAAACCTCTACAGTTTTATAGAAAAGATATTTATTGGAATGAACTCTCATCAAATGCCACAAAGCACATTTTCTTGCTTAGCAAATAATTTTAATTCGTAACTCCAAACACAGAAAATGGTACCTGCAGTAAGCACATTTTCAACAATCAATTTTCATGAAATGTCAATATAATAATGTTAAAGGAGAATTCTGTCTTTGGTTTAATGTACTGTAATATCCTCAGTGCACAGTTGAAAAAAAAAATATACTTTGACCAGGTTGCAAATAAAATTTTTATTTGTATTCTATTGTTCTAGAAATACGGTTTTTTTTAAAATATTACAAAGTTCGAAAGCAATTGATTTGAATTTATGCTTTTTCGTTTATTGTGGCATTTAAGATCACAAAATGGCAGAACAATAGAAAATGACATTTTAAAATAAAAAATGGCAGGACAATATTTTAAACCCAAGAATAGCGGAATGTGGGATAAAAAAGACATTCTTATTTTATTTCGTCAAGCTAACCACACAAGTTTGAATTTTTATTTATGAACGTTTATTTGATGAAACAACAACCTGTATATATGTTGATTCATTTGAGATCTAGGACAATGTTGGGTCCATCAAATAAATTTCGCTTGAACAAAATTTGTGTGAAATGACGTCTAAATTTCCAGGAAAAATTTATTTCCGAAACCAACAAGTTCCGAGACAAGCTTTCAATTACCGTTCCCAATTTTATTGACGTTCTTAATCAATGTTTAATGTAGGGAATCATTTCCTGGAAAATTTAATTTCACAATAGTAAATAGTAATTAAGAAGCTAACAGAAGCCACAATTTTACCCCAATGGCCTTTATAATTGTCTGTCATAGGCGTTTCATTTCTCAAGTATTTGTCTGATTTTTGCTTGACGAAGCAACAAAAACCCAGCATTGGACCGCACACAGCACAGACACTTCTGGGCTCACAGATGCAGGCAAACCAGAGTTCATAAATGCAGCTCATAATGATGTTCAATGAACGAAACGATGAGAGGACAATAGCACAGTTGGTTGGTAGCTAGGTATTTCTTGATGTAGGATAAGATGACCTGACTGCTTCGAACAACATTCACTTTATATTTCATTCACCTGAAGTGTCCTCGTGGAAAAATATGAGAAAAAATTCTTTATTTCTTTCGATTTTTCTTTTAATTTTTTTTTTTTTTTGTGATACTGTGGGCAGAAAATTGTGGGCACAATGGTCTATGTCCTGTCTATGTATATCTTCATCTATCTGTAATAAAAGAGCTATTATGTTACCATTTCAGCATCGATTTCTATATACAAAAGGATGGAGAAAATGATATTTGTTGGATGAAATTGCAGTTAACTGGAAAGTGCACACAGTTTGCTGCTGATGCTTGTTGAATTTTTAGAACATTGTTTAAGGCTTGGGTTTTTGTAATAAAAACTGCAAATGGTAGCAAAAGACTTTTCGTAGGAGGTTGGTATAAATATAGGAAAAGTAGAAGGAGAGAAGTTGAAAAATAAAAAATTTATGCTTTTGTTAAAGCTTTTTGATATTTATGATAGAGGGTTATGAAATGAAACTGAGGATAGAAAGGTGGACTTATACAAGTTGTGTAATTTTTTATGCAATTTTTGAAAAAAATCACATCGAAGATAAGCCTGTAAGTTTTTTTTTAAGCAAGGAAGGTTTGGATTTTTGATCGACGAAAGGTGATGTTAGTTTTGAGTGCATAGTTTCATTAAAAATGGATAAGAAAAACCAAGAATTAAGTAACTTCAATACTGAAACACATTTAAGTCCAGTTTTTAGTGGTGAGTTAAACAAAAGTTAGTTAATCCGCAAATTAAATGATCGATAGCTAAGCAATCTATTTTTTACCGGTATATGAGATATTTGGGTGTTCATCTAGACAAGTTCCTATATTACAATGAACACATTAATGCCCAGTTAGAGAAGGCAAGAGTGACTTTCATGTCAATCAAAAGTCTTTTCTACTCTAATTATCTGAGATCCGATGTGAAGATTATTTATTACCAAACATTCGTACGTCCAATTCTGACCTATGCGAGTCCAGTCTGGTGGAACATTAACCCATCCTATATGGAGAAGCTTCGAGTTTTCGAACGAAAATGTCTAAGAGCTTGCATGCAAATGTATAGAAGTGCAAATTCTGACTTCCGGCATTACGTTTCCAACAAAAAAAAAACTATTGCATGCTTCCGGAGTCTCTAGAATTGACAATGTCATACTAGAACTCGGGTGGAATCATTTCGCACGATCGGCGGGCGTCGTGGAGAACGAGCTTATTTTAGGATTATTCTATCCGAACCCTGGGTATTTCAGAAATGCCTTGGAAATTGGGTACATACCTCCAGAGTCATTCTTATTTCTAGATGCATATGGTTATTTATCAGATTCAACGAACTTACCGATAATATACCATGCTTCAAGGAGAGCAACAGAAAAAAGAATTCTTTATGAGCCTTTTGAGTCGGGGGTGGAAATTCAAATTTGAGATACTGCATTAGCATACCTGAAAGAGATAAAAACAACCGTAACCGGCTAAATCGGGAAAAATATTGTTGGCTAGACTGGGCTGAAGCCAACACCTAGGTTAAGTAAAACTAGGCCCCGACATGTGATCTATGATTTGACGATGGCTTAAGGAAGTGGATATTAGTCTACTTTATCGGCTTATCGGCGGAACAGCGATCACATGACGGAGCCTGGTCCTATATTAGTTTAGGTTTAGTTAGTTTGTAAGTTTTAGTTTTAATTAATACAAAAAATATATATATTACGGCTGTCCTATAGGTTTTTTCACACTTTCCTATAAACAAAGAAAAAAAAAATAGGTAAAATAACATTAAGGAAAAAAAAGAATAGTAATTTACTTGTTAAAAAAATATATATAAAAGTCTAAGTAATGAGAACCGTAAAGGTCATTTACTCAAAAAAATTAAATAAAATTAGTTTTTAAGTTTATTTAGGCTATAATCAATGAAGAATTGTAATAGTTTTAAGTGAATAAATAAACAATTAAAAAAAAGGGCTAACAGAATAACAAAAAAAAATAGGTTAACCGAAGATCAACTCAACATATTTGGTGAATTAACTCGGGTTATCTAACTGAAAACTGACAGAGTTAGGAAGTTTCAGTTTGTTCATAGTGGGTTTAATTTCTGATAAGTAATTTTTTTAGAGATTCTGGTTAAATGACACCAATCTATCCAAAGTAGCTGATTACTGATGAAATTCATGATTACAAGATCAGACTATAAGCTCTCGAAAAAAAAAATTAGTTTACATGCGTATGCACGTGCACCCGTTCGAATAATCGTGGATTTATGCCAACCCACTGTAAATAAACAAGCCCAAGAGCGTCCGATCATTGAGCTCTGATTTTAAAACATAGGGAATAGTTCCCTTCCTCCAACCTCAAACAATGGGAACGAAATAGAACTCAAAAGCTTTGTATCGGGCTAAAAATTTTATTTTAAAATTAGCTGTCATTTCATATGGATCTTGTTCGGCGGAAATTTTTTGCATGGGAGATTCACGACAGCTGAAGAAATTTCTTAGAACTAAAAATTTCCTGGGAAATAGAATTTTTCAATTGCTATTTCTTAATTAGGTCTCTATTATAAATGTCGAACAAAAACGAACATTTTTGAAATCACTCCTCACTCATAATAGGAGCCATAAACTCAAAATGAATCAAGATCGTTTCGTCTAATTTACACATTAGGTAAATGACCTTTATAATGTATTAATCTAAGTACCATCTATGTTTTTTGCCACAAGTTACAAATAAAAAAAAAGTAAATGGATGACCGGAAATAGCTACCCACAAAAAATGCATGCATCAATTTAAAATGAAAAGTACTTCTGAACTCATTCACTCGTAATGACTACATCAAAGTCCCAAAAAAAAAAAAAACCAAACTTCCGAACTGTCAATAAACTTTAAATGAGAAATGTTGGTTTACTTTTCAAATAGCCGACATACACAAAAAAAATGACTTAATCCAATATTCGAGTATGTACGACAGTTATCTAAGGGCTCTCAAAAACTCTTCACAGATTTTTAAGTATTTTAATAAATTACATATGTATACAAGTTTTTCTTGAAGCGTAAGATAAAGAATTCATGCCAAATGCAACAAAATAATAAAATAAAATAAGAAATTTCCAAAACCAAAGGAATAGACTTAAAAACCATCATTTCCAAAAAAAAAAAAAAACCGATAGCAGATACGAGTAGGTCATATACATTTTTGCTTTCGCATAAACAAACATTGCAAAAGATGAAGAAGAAAATCTCTCTCTCAGCGAGATATTCTATGTTTGTTCTTTTTTTTTTATTTGCTAAAGCCATAATGAGATAGAGAAGTTTGCCAAAAAGTTCTTTACGCTTCACTCATCTTGGTAAAATGTTTTAAGCCATCAGATTGCATAGTATATCTAAGTATTGCCTTTTTAGCCTTTTTATTTTGTGCTGCTGCTGCTGGTGCTGCGGCAACCAAAAGAATCCATAAAAAAGTTTAAAAGTTCAATTTTGTGTCGAACACAAAATTCACTCACTCTGCGAGAATACACAGAGACGGAGAGACGGAGAGAGAGCGAGAGAATCGGATGTATATTTTATCTGTGAATATCCACAAGGACAAACTTGCGGATTTTTTTGTACATCTCTCACTATACATATACATATGTATATGTATATTTTTTTTTGCAAAATGACAAATTGCGAAAAGGAAATGTAAGGCACTTAGTTAGGAACAGAAGGGCTCGTACATTTTGCGAAAGACTCTACTTGAGTAACACAGCAACTTTTTTTTTTTTTTTTTTTTGGATATGAAGTGAATTTTCTACCATAAACCTATCCTATACCCATTCTCGAACTCAAATCACAATCTGATGAAGAAGATACATTTAACTTGAATTCGCAATTTAAAGATGGAAGAATTCTTGTGAGTGATGCAATTTCACTGTGTGTGCATTTTATGACCTTTATTTATTCGTAACAAAATCAGAAACTATATTTTTTGCAAGAAATGGGGTAAACTTCTATGTCGGGGGTTGGGTGTAAAAGTTTATCATTAAGCGACGAAGCTATTATTTTCAGCAGCAGCAGCAGCACTATTTGTAGATTTTAATTTTAATGTTGTCGGAACAATATGTTCAATGGAAACTTGAAAACTATTTTTTTTTTTTTTATTTTTCAGAATTGAATCTTGGTATAATTTTTAGTGGACATCTGCACAATAGACTGGATGCATTTTTTCTAGTTCAGAAGACTGGATGGACGTTTTGCTGACTTTTCGTCCATCATTAATGTTTATGCGATGATTGAAGAAGATGTCGTCATTGCAAGTTTAAAAATTGTATTGTTGTATTTTCCAAAGAACTTTTACGAAACTTCTCCAAAATCCCATTCAATTTAAGTAAAGTTCTTGTTTTATAAATGATGGATTTATTTTCGTTCGTAAACAGTGTCGTCGACAGTGTAACTTTTGAAATACTGACTATAAATATGGAATATGAAAAAACTTTTTTTTTATCAGATAAAATGAAAGGATGAGCTAATTTAAGTGATTCGGTCGAAAAACTGTTAAAACTATTTTAGAAGCAGATTTTTCGAATTAACAATTATTATTAATGTAGTGTGATGCTTGATAAGACAAGTTTTGGATTTGTGAATAAAATTGAACTGGATACTGGAGGTATTCGGCCCTATCGAGGCAACCGTCTGAGCGGAACTTTCTCCGCAACGCATCCTTCGTCGGAGAATCAATTTCGGTTCGAAGTAGCTGTCATCGGAAAAAAGAAAAACTTCCGCGCCAAGAACTTGTCGGAGGACTTCGGAGAAAATATTAAAGAAAAAAAAACGATTTGAAGTACTTCATCGCATGCAAATGGCATGCGTTTAATTTCGTCGGAGAGAATCTCGGATCAGCTGATCGGAGAACTACCTCGAAGCAAAATGTCTCCGATTCGTAGAAGAATTCCGCTCCGACGCGACGGTTACCTCGATAGGGACGATTATAAATCAGACAACGCAGAGAAATCACAGTAGGTCATCCATTATTTTGTCCAAAAAAATATTTCTTATTCTTTTTCATGGGTACTCTTTGAATCCTGGAAGGCGTTATCCTTTGGAAGAATTTGAATTTGATTGTTGTTTGAAAAATGCACAGATAACCCCATCTTGAAGACAGAAGCAACGTGCTAACAAAAGAATTGAATTCGATTGGGAACTCGACCGCATGGGGCGATATTAAACTATTAACGAAAGACACGCTGCACAAGGACACTCAAGCGAACGTTTGAAAAATAGTCTTGCACACAAAAAAACACTATTTTGAACAGACAACTCAATCGTCCACGTGCTAACAAAGCCACTCTGCCCTCCTTTAGAACTGCTATTACGCCATAATATCAATCCTTTTCAACCGTCTGCCGCACGTACTTAATTTGAGTAATATGTACTCGTATTTGGTTGTAATTGAACAACAAGTTAAAATTCTCATTTTATGAAAAAACCTCCTCTTTCGTTTTTCCAAAATATTTACCTGAGTTAATAAACACATATAACACCTATTAACTTCAGGAAACACAACAGGCGATACAATCTCGGTCAGCAAAGAAAAGTTTCTGTAAATCTCAATAAAAAGTGATCCAATGTCCTTAAAACTTTATTAATTTCACTATTTTGTACACCTGCTTCAATAAACAAAAAAAAAATAAAACTAATTAATTAAAATTATTGTTTAACATAAACATGTTAAGCATTGGGGAATACATTTTGTATTAAACATGAAAACTTAAAATAAATTCGAAAGCATTCAACATTTTTATCTACTCGCGTATATCCTTCTGTCTTCTTGTCACTTATTCACAGTACAGGGAATTCTATGCATAAAATATATACGATAAAATATATATTTTCAAAATAAAATAAAAAAGAAAAAAAAACCAAACTAAAGTACAAGGAGAATAACATAAAAATTATACCGTAGAAAATATAATATAACCTCCATTCGAGGTTCATGCTTCGGTATTCAGTATATGAGTATACAATCCCAAATCGCAATTCCCATCCTTCAATCGCATTTGTATACAACGAGAAGCAAATAAACATAAATAAATATACAACACAACAAACAAAAAAAGGCAAAATCCTTAAAATTTGTATGCAAGGATATTAAGCACTCTGAGATTTCTGCACGATAGCTATGGTCTTGCTGATACTTTTGGTGCTTGCTGTTGCTGCTGCTGCTTCTTACTGCTTGGCTGGTGTTACATACTCCATATTATTATATTGCTTGCCTCATTGGAGTGAGTGTGGACTCTACTTGGGCTTAAGCAGCAGCTAAGCAGGTTCGTATATTCGCATTCGTTTTTAGAATTCTAAAGAAGAAAATCGCAGGCTGAGGCAACTTAAAAAAAAAAAAAAGCACACACGAAATTCAGCCTCCAAACTGAATAACAGCACACTATGGCTGTTAGCATGAACAACAAGAAGCAAAAAAAATAAAAATAGTAAAACGAATTGAAGCCCATATCCCCCCCAGTGCCAGGCCAGGACACACTTTTACGTATAAGGATAAGGAGAGGCTTTGACACACAGGCAAAGCCAAAATGGCAGGCATATAAAATGGTGTTGTAGCAAATATTTACAGTAAGTTAAATGATATGGAAATTCTAATTGAATGTGCGATATATATACATATATATTTTTTTTGTATTTTTATTCTTGGATATTCCTTTCAGTGTCGTTCTGCAGCGAGTGTTTTCTTCCCCCGTCTCGCGGGATACTTCTTGGGGTTTTTTTTTTTGAAAAGCAAGCAACGTTCTAGGAATGTACTTGTAGGTTATATGTGTAAGTATAACTTCAGGCGTATAAACTGAAGTGAACTTCAAGTTTGTGCGGATTGTATATAATCAAACTGAGTTTTTTTTTACATTTGAAGCAAGTTGCCTTGGCATCCGAATGAACCTTTTAGATGCATTATAAAATATTTTATTATGTTGATCATAAATTTATTCAACTAGGAACTAAGTGTAGAGGACGGGTATTTTTCTTGACAGCATTTTTTTTTTTTTTTTTGCTGCCCGAAAAGAGGTCATTTTTACAAAAAAAAATTCAATTTGATTTTCAAAACCAAAAAAACTAGCGAAAAGACTATCAGGCAAAACAAATAGGGTGCGAAAAATATATCATACAATAAAATTATAATGAGTGGAAAATATCATGCGAAAAATATAATTCGCAAAAAAAATATGTCTACACGTAAGAAAAAAATTATGTGAAAATATGGTTTGCCAAAAACATGCGACAAAAATGGTAGTGAGCGAAAATGACTCACGGGAACAAAATATTTTGCGAAACATATGCGACAAAAATTAGTTTGTATTTTTACGTGAAAATATGAAGAGAAAAAAATACTAAGACGAAAAATAAATATTTAAAAATAATAATATAAATTGGGCACTAGCAACCACTGAAAAAATTTCATTAAAATCGTTAGAGCTGTTTTCTAGACAAATATGTTGTCTCAACTTTTAGGACCTCCAGTGAATCATCAAAAACCATTTAATTTAAACTTGGTGTACAGACGGACAGATAAACCGACAGACTACTGTCGGTTTGTCTGTCTGAACAATTTTGAAGGAACTCATTTCTATTTTTAAATTCTGAAAAAGTGTAAAAAAAAAATTCGAAAGGCTCCCGTGACAATTTTCTCCTACATACGATTTATATTTTCCTATATTTTGCTTGATATTTTTTTCCGAGAGAATTTGATGTTTAAGGGTCCCTCTGTTGGAGTATTGGGATATACAATACGAATTAAATGGAGCAAACCATGATTTTTCTCATGAAACTAAAAAAAAAAATTAGCATAACTCGCACTTAAAGTGGCATTAATTCCCAATATAATAAATTGTCGCCGAAGAGTGTCGTTTCGGCTTTTGGCCTTTTCATCCTATTTTGGTTTTCAACAAAAATTTTAAAGTCAAGTCTTATGGGATTTTGATGTTTTTTTTTTACATCATGTTCAGGGAATGCGGTAAATTGTTTGGCCCTTAACTACTAAAGTGAATTATGTAAAAATATTATCCCTGTGCTTAGATTATGTATATTATTTTCATATTCATAATATTGTTTAGAGGGAAGGCAGACACAAGGAAAAAAAAATTACATTGCACGACATGGGTGCAAAAAGCTCTGAATATAATACAACCTCTAACACCATACCATACCGACCCGACCTATCTTTTGTTCTCGAATGTTCTGCTTGTTTGAATTTTTGAAACGTATCTCTCCTCTATCAAAAGCAAAACCAAAAAAAAAAAAGGAAAAAAAAACAATATCCAAAAATACAGGGTATTTTAGATTTGGAGATTTTAAGAGTTATGGCTGGTTTAAAAATAATTTTATATGTGGGCGGTAAGTACCTACGTTGTGTGGTATAACTTTTTATGTTTTCATATACGAGAAAATATTTATATGGGTTATAATTTATACATTAATAATAACCTTGTTGGAAGGTTTTCAACATCATCTATCGCTTTATGATAAATCATTATCCATTAGCAATGGCAAAATAATTTTTACACATAGCACTTAAATGTGAAATAATTCATACTTTTTGAAGTAACTTTATTTTATTTTTTTTGTAATTCAAAATTGTGTTGTAATTTATTTGATTTTTAAGTAGATATTTGATTTATATATACGTAAAAATATCCAAGCAAATGGAAACATTATTGTTTTTTTTTTTATTTTAGAAAACTTATCTGAAAATTATACAAATTGGGCCATTTTAATCTTCCATTTTTCCATTTTTAATCTAGGCAAAACGTTGGACTAAAATTTGTGGTAATTGGTATTTTTGGGAAGTATTACAAACAAGCCAAAGATTTCACATAGCCTGGGGCCCTATTACATAAAACGAAACGAAAGTCAAATAAACGATACTGGAGTAAACGATAGTCAAGAAAAAGAGCGATTATGTAAAACGAAAAAGGCGTTAGAAAGATGTTGCCAAGTGAAAACATAAAAAACTGTTTTTTTTTTAAGCGCAACTAACTTCACGCTTGTTTTTGATTGTCAAAAATTGTGTTAATCATACGAAAGTTGCAAATCAAATGCATTTATTTTTTTTCCGCCCGATTGAATTTAATTCATGTACCAAGTTGCTTCAAAGTATCTTGGACTTGGCTCTAGCTTGGCTATTGGGCAAATAATTTTTCGAAACATCCGGGTTGCTTTCCAAAAAGGCATGATTGTAAATCCAATAGCTTTGATTGTATTGGTGGCCTATAAAATAAATATTAACTATAAAATGTTAGTTCTATTATATTTCACTTATTAATATTTTCTTTTCTATTTACATTTTAACAGCTCCAGACAGAAAAAAATTACCGCCAGACCGCAGACAAAATTATATTCTATGAACGTTTGTAAAAACGAGTATCGTTAAACATTAACGATTTTCGTTTTACGTAATCGTATTTTATCGATAACGACAGAATTTCAACGAGTATCGTTTTATGTAATAGGGGCCCTGATACCTGCCATGTAGGTGTCCAGGGTAATGAAGAAGCAGACTCCATAGCGAAAACAGGTGCATCAACCCTTTTGACTGGGCCTGAAGCCTATGTAAACATACACATTGGGGAAAAACCGGACAACATACATGTGATCATGAGAGGATAAACTACCTAGAGAAGAGAACGACCTTCCCTATCTGAAGGTTCTCAAAATTCTCAAGAGTAATACAGTTGGAGGAAGAACTATAAGCTAGCTCATAAAATCTTAATGGGGGCACAATAGTTTTTAAGGTTACACTGTAACAATCTCCAATATTTAATTTCATTTATTTAAGTAAAGCACTCTATTTTATTTTGTAGTAATACAACAGAAATAATACAAAACTTATGCAATAATATCGAAAGAAATTAAAAAAACAATTCAACCGACCAGAAATTTTCTACTAATTTTTCAAAACAGTTTAACAGCTCCCATTTTATTGATTAATCTGAAATAATTCCAGTAGAACAATAAATATAATAAAACTTTCTCTTTTATAAATAGGAATCTGTACAAAACTGCATCTGTTTAGCGAACTCTTTTTAATGGGACTGTTGATGTTGTATAATTTATAAAAACGGTTGAATCTGCATTATTATTTTTTCTGACTAACAAAGAAGCACTGACTCATAAAAGTTGAAAGGAAAAGGTTTAACATAAAAATAATATATCAAAACAAAAATAACCTTTTTTCGAAAAATAAATAAATTTTGTGAATGTGAAATATGACTCACCTGGTTTTCCGTAGCTGTTTTCATTCTGAAATAAAAGAAAAAACAACAATTAATTTTACTTTTGTAATAATTTAACTTTCTACAAAGTGATAGAAATTATGGGTGGCAACGCGGACAAATTGAAATTTAAAGTGAGACTATTGATGTACAATATGGACATAGAGTGATCATCAATATGGCTGGTCAAGAGATCGAGACGAGACTAACTTTTAGGCATCCGAGACGAGGTGAGATGAGACTGTAACTTTTGGACTGAGACTTACGGAGATTCTCGGTAAAAGAATCAGTGAATTTCGACAACATAAAATTAAATATTTCAATAAATAAAATGGTTGTTTCTTATTTTTCTCACAAAAAAAAAGCTGTCAAAGAAATTCTGAGTTGGTACCAAGACGAGACGGAATTTTTTTTAATTTCGATAAAACTGATACGGGACTTTAAGTCTTGTCTCGGTTATTCATTAAAAAAAACTGAGTTTCTTAAATAATGGGGCCTTTTGTCAACCTCGAGGGAAATTGGAAAGCCAAAGCTTCAGCGAGTAAGATTTTGATAAAGATAAAATAATTCGTCCATTTTCTAAAACTACTCCATTCATAAGTAAGTTCAGGTACCCACTTCAGATACACCCTATAATTTTTTGACACTCTTACTGTATGAAAGGGATTTCTTTGTGAAAGATCGCTCCACATGTCGCCATTTGGAAAATCCCTATTTTTGAATTCTTTTTCTATTTATATGGACCAAAAAAAACGTAGAACAAAAGTAAAAAACAAAAAAAAAAAAAAGAAGTTATAAAGGTAAAAGATTTTCCAAAAGGATTATTTCATGCTCAAAAGGATACGAATACGAATTTCGATGCAATATGAACAAAAGTAGAGAATAGGAAATTGCATTTACTTCGATGCTTTGTCTGGAAAAAACCGATCAAAGTCACGTGCTGTGCGCGCAAAAGTTGGTCTTGTTTCGTGGTGTGGTTCTTTATATGAAGCCAAAAAAAAAAATGATACCAATTTTGTACATAATATGTAGGTATATCCAAAAATATGTTTGGAAAACTTAAACCTACGTCTTCTCAGATAAACGCCACGAAACTTCTAGTCTTTTCTACCAATCGAGAAAATGTACATAGGTTATGTGTATAGTTGAACCTGTCCAAACCAAGAAGGAAACAAAAAAAATTCTTTGGAGGGTGAGTTTTTTCGAAGCACCAAACTGGCATTGCATACTAATTTGATTTTTTTTTTTCTAAGCCATGGGAATTTAAAGAAATGCTACTACCGATTTTTGGTCGCAGGATGTACGAGTTTAATCGGAAGTTGTTGTGTACGGTATAATAATACTTCCTTGCTTGAGTTCTTTTTTGAGAATACTCAACCTTAAACAGAGCTCGTCTCATCTCTCATGGGAAGTTGAGTAGTAATTTAATAATTCATCGGAATACAGCTAAACCATCCTTTTTTTTCAGTCCTCGTTAAAAATTCAAAACGAAATGCTTTTTAATTGAGTGGATGAACACTTGGGGAATGGATGAAAAGTTTTGAAGTATAAAATATGGTCAATATAATTTCTAAACAAGTTATGAGGGTAGAGATACTTGCACTCGTTTGCACATTAATGGGTGTATTATTTGCCATTACATAATTTTTCATCTTTCGAAAATTATGTAGATAATATTTTAATTTTCGAAATAAATTAAAAACAATATGCCAGAATTTAAACAAAATTTAACAGCAAAAGACTGCGGGGTTGTATTGTCGCATAATTCAGTGAGATGGAGCTCCTTATGCCGGGTTTATAGGAAAGGCAAATTGTCATTATAATCAGAATCACCATTTTCGTTTTTTTTTTGTCATTATAATTACAATTTTCTCGTCGAAGAGCATCATTTTAACTGGCATTATTCCCACATCCCAAACACAAAGACTACTGGATTCGAACAATCTGAGATGAATCATCAAAACTTATGGGGAGAATAGTATGACAATTTTTTTCAAATATTTTTTTAAAAAAGAAACAATGTATAAACTTGGCCCCTTATGTGCCAAAACAATTTAAAGTATCAAAATATAATATTATAATGTAACCACTGAGCAAAATGAAGGAGGAAATGTAAGTCGGAGTGCTCTGCTGATACTCCCCTACTAAGAGGTAAAATTTGATTAGACTTCGATTTAATGCAAACCCCTTTTCTCCAAGATTTTATTTGACTAGGTTTACGACACATTTTGAATCCAAATCGTCCCTTAAAGATCTTTTGCAAATCTATTAGACATTAATGTCGTTTTAGTCCTCTCACTTTCATTTTACCATTCTAAAGAAGTTACCAAACCTGTTACCAAATGTGCATCTGTTTTTAATTTATACTCCTTTCATTTTCTCTCCTATTTGGATTTGCAATAAAAAAAAAAAAACACTGAATACAAGTGTACCAACCAAAAACCTTCTCTTTTTGGCTATAATAGGTAAATATACAAAAATCTTTGCAAAAAATCTCCCATCACAGACCATTTGTACAACATTCCTTTCTCGTTTATTTATAATTATGATTATTGTTTAATTCAGGTGCTTGCTATAATAATGAACATAAGCATTATGCTGACAAATTAAAATGTACACTTGCTCAGCATGCCTACATTTTAATGTCAATATTGCTGTTAGCGTTCTGGTCATCAACACTTTTGGATGTTCGAGAGTAGGTCTAACGTTAAGTCAACAGTTTATAATACCACTTAACAGTAGGGTTGCCATTATTTAATAAAAAAAATTCTTGTTGATAATAATAAGAAAATTTTTACGATTTACGAGTACAATATAAATTTGATAAAAAGCAAATAACACTAGAAATTGGTAGTTTTAGGAAGTAGCTAATGTCAAATATCATTTAACTCTGGCATTCTACAGAATGAAAACAAATGACAAGTGAAGTAACGGTACATAACGGTGTCACCATCAAAAGATGGTTGGGAATTGTTGGCCTACTTTGTGGCACTTCTAAAAAGCATATACATATTTCATTATGGACCATCCGAAACCAAACTTCCCAGAAAATGATTTCCTTCCTAAAAAAGTGGCACATAAATAACAATCAAAAGCTTTCCTCGGAATTTTTTGGTACCTGCAATAAAATTTCTCTGGCATTTAATAATTCGTGATTTCATAATTCGGGGGAAATGTATTAACAATTTTCTTGGGAATAAAAAAATCCGAGGGAAAGAAAATTCCACTGAAAATCACCGATAGCCAATAATATTGTACAAATTAATTGCAAACTCTAATACTTATCGTGTACCCTTCAAAAAAAATATTTAAACAATCGTAAACTCAACATAAAAAATAAAAAGTAATAAAAAAAGTTTATATTATATGTACGTGGCAATCCTGTTTAATGGCTCAAACGCTAACGATGGAAAACAACAAAAGGTGTTGCAAGTGACAATTATAGCAGCATCAAAAATAACTACGTATCCAAAATGTAGCAATGGTAAGGTATAATACTCCTAACTCCTACTACCCATTGCGCCTCAAATGAAACTCACATTAATTCTTTTACTCCAGAATTCTATCTCTCTCTCTCTCTCTTTCAATGTATAGTACAATGGCAAGCGGAAGTGGCGAAAATTTGTCTGGCATTTGCTGTCCGTTGTTTTGTGTGCTTTTGACTTTTTATGAGGTCATCAAAATTTAAAGCTGTAGATAAGTGAAAATGTTCTTTTTTTTTGTATATTATTATGTTCGCAGCAGATATTAATTTATTTCCTATCTATTTATAGGTAGATATAATGTTACACAATCAATGCAAATTTAAATCGATTGGTTGATTTTTCTCAGGATTATCCAATAAAGGTTCTTTATGATTCGATAGATTTTAAATTAACATTTTTATTCGATATGTAATTGTAAGTGTTGAAAACGGACATTTAAAGCGAAATTAAACAATTGACATTTTAAGGGCAGAGAGAGAGAAGCTGAAATCGTTAGGGCTAAAATCAAATCGGCAAAAACAAAAAGGATCAGCCTTGGAACTTCTGCATATGGTCATTCCATTAGAGCGAAAATGCCTGAATACCTATGCTGCCTTTTTTTTGTCAAACTAAGCCTGTTATGAATGGAATAGTGATTCCCAATTGCGAAAAGTTTAAATATCATGGATCTATCTGATCAATACAACAGGAGATTATAATAATCGACGGTTTAAACAAGACGTCTCTAAGTATAATTTGTTTAAAATGTTGCTTGTTTTTCAAGTTAATTATCATTTTATATAAAAAAAATACTTACCATCTACGTAAAATTATAAAAACAAACACTTCGGTCAAACAGCAAATGACCTACTGGTTCCCTCGTTGCATGGTGTTAATTTACCATGGTTTTAAGTTCTGTAACAAAAAAGAGAAAATGCATTTTAAAATCGTCAACGTTTTTTTTATAACACCACAAAGTTTCCTTCTTATTTTTTTAAATATTTGAAAATTAAAATCCTAAAAAATTTCTACTTCTCTTTGTAAGATTGAAGTCTAGTCCGTTTTATTCTTCTACGAACACGTAACGCTTCAAAAGGGCAATAAGTTTCTTCATTCGACCCTCTGTTGTTGCTGTTCCATGGAGCGCTCAGTCTACAAAAACATTAAGGTCAGAAATTTGATTTTAAATCGAAAATAAATCAATCAAAAACAGATCAAAATAAAAAAAAATGATTTATTAATTAAACTTACGGAAATGGTGGTGCTGAGAAAAAAAAAAACATTACTAATAGAAAACACTATTGAAATATTGGAAGTTACACAATTCTGGAAATATTAAAATATTGAGAACATTCCTCACCTTTCATAATTAGATCCTTAACCCAACAAAGGCATACTACCTACCACAGCCATTGAATTCAAACCATGCAACCTTATTTCCATAGGATTAATTTAAGTGACATTTTTATTGGTAAGTTTACTGTTGCTGCAATGCCTATTGAAATTTTTGCCAAGGCCATCATCATCATGCAAAGAATGAAGTCAAACAGCTCAAAAATAAAAAAAAAATTATTGAAATTTTTCCTCTTCTCTTGAAAATAAACGTAGATATATACCCACATATAATATACAATACATATATATTTTTTTTAATAATCTCTCGATTACCAATCCTCAACACAAAAATCAATTTGTAGTACTATGTAAGAATATTCTCCATGGAGCAATCAAATTATTTTTCATTCATGTAAATTAAATGGAAATGAATATCAATATCCGCGCGTTTGGCGCTTTTATATATTACAAATTGGTATAAATGTTTCTTTCATTTTCATTACCGTGTGCTGCTGCTGGCCCACTTCAATATGAAAATTCTGTATTACATACAAATGAATCTGGAGGTAGAACATAGCAGGTAAGGTAAGTAGGTATAGGAATGAATGTAGTCTTTACCTACTTACATTTTTGTATCCTTCAAAATATCGTATTCGATACCAGTATTGTAGGAAGGCCGCTTTCAACTGTTTGTAAATATAATATTGTGTAATAAAGTATCCGAGATTTATGATGCACAATACTGAAGGTATTATGAATAAATTGCGTAATTGAAAACCAAATAAAATACTATAGTCAATTTTCATTATGATAGGATAATTGTTATTAAAAAAAAATTGAAGTTTGGAAGAAGTCTTATAGTTTTAGTGGATTGGAGTTTTACAGAATTTGGTTCAGAATTCAAACAATAAACGGAATTGGTTACGGAATTAATACAAAAAATAAGCTAGTTTGTGTAAAACTTTTTTAATTTAAAGGTACCTATATTTTTGAAAAAAAATATGACGTATTGAATTTGGTTCTTACTATAGATTTGAATATACAGATATAATGTCATACACGACTCATGCATGGCATGCAAAGCTTTCCCACCATTTTTACGGCAAATAGAAAAAATATTTCCGTGTTTTTTTTCTATGAATAATTACTTATATCTTAGCTTGTAAAAAAGTTAGGGTTACCACACTAGAGCAGTGTGGCACTGTGGTTCCGAACGAAATACAAAAATAAAAAAAGTTATGCCATATATTTTTGCTTGCATGGATTTTGTTTAACTGTTTTTATTTTGAGAGAGCTAAAAATACAATTTTCTTTTTTTTCCATTTTCGTTTTTCCACTCTACGTCATTGACTATGGACTATTTTGGATTTCGTTTCTCGGCCCTCTATTTTCATCATTAGTAATAAGAGCTCATACTGAATTTTGTTTGACTGTTTGCTTATGACTCTGAATAGAAAAAAAAAACTTTTTCGGTACCTACCAACTGTAAATCAAAAAAGAAAATACTCTGGCTGCCCGAGATACACCTATGTAACATAGAAATTACGGCGGATCCTATTGAAAGCGATACGTCTTTTAAATCGGATTTTGTCCCAGAACGTATCCGATGAGTTAAAGCTTTTTCTTTTTTAAATGCTCAGGACTACCAATGTAATGCTTTTCTTAGTTCTAAAATTACTTTTGAGAATATGAAAATACAGACCCGCCATTGAAAGCGGCTTCGATTTCTAAAACTAGCATCTCTGAAGTCACATTCTAAAACGAAATTACCAATTACAACTAATTTTTCCATCATTTTTGTCAAATTTTTAAAGTGACGATAAACAGAACAGGAAGTTTGCTTATCGAAGACTACCAAGTCGCCATATTACTTGGGTTGTGACGTACCAATCATCTGTGATTTTAACAAGTGAGGTTATTTATATGAAAAGCAATTTAAGGGCAGCAAATTAGATGGCGCCAGTGCGCGAGTAAGAATAACCACTGCTTTGCTCGACCCAGTCACAAAACCCGGGGTTTTTACTGACGCCCTGGAGTAGCCGGCCTTAAATACTCTATCGGCTTTTCAGTGTCCGAGCCAGATGATAGTGACGTCAAAGTAAAATCTCAAATCTTGTTAGTGTGCTCACTTACTTACTTTGACGTCACTGTTTATTTTCTGTTTATCGTGACTTAATTTGACAAAAACTAAAATGTCTCTACTGAAAAAATGCAAAAATGGAGTCATCATATTTATACCAAACACCACAAAATTTAGCTTTAATCTTCATAATATGAACAAAAAATAAAAACATACACTTTCTTTCCCCAATGCTCCCTACTTATTTGAAACCATCTGATCAATCTGTAGCTGTTGTTTTTGTTTAAGAATTCTCAGTTATACCTATTTGTAAACAAAAAAAAAAATAAAAACAGATGTAGCCGGCTAATGGAAGCTCTGAAATATACATAATGTGACAACATCGAAATAGTAGTACCCAATTCCATGTGTTATAACTAATAAGCCATCACTAATAACTGTTGTGTATGTATAAAAATATAAGTAGATCATTTACAGAATCGCTGCTGCCTTATCACAAGTATAAACCTTAATCATAAATTATATATGTAGGTATTTTTGTTTATTTTAATTTTGCTGATAATTTTGCAGTATCAACAAATCCACCATTATCATTGGCGCAAAAACAACAATGTGATAAATTATATATATTTCGTTAAAAAAAAAGTTAAATTATTACTTGTTTTCAATCGGAACCATCATTCTGTTGCAGCTCCCAGCCTCAATACATACTTCTTAAACCATGTCGTCGCTAAAGAAAATTTCTCTAGAATTTAAAGGCCTTATGGCTCCGGTATTTACATCGTTTAACAATGACAAGTGAGTGGAAAGGCGATAAGAAGAAGTGTTTATCCATTTTATTTTATATACTTATATTCGCAATTTCAATAGAAAACGAAGCATTCAAGTGGACAATATCGATGTGTACGCAAAATTTCTTAAAAATAAAGGAGTCCATGGAGTTCTTGGTAAGCATTTAATGACGATGACGACGACGACAAAGCCCGAGTACCCACAACAAATTTTGTAATAACTTTTTTTTGTTGTAATTTTTCTTTACACAGTAAATGGAACAACAGGCGAAGGTCCTGTTCTGAACTTGGCCGAAAGAAAACTAGTTACAGAGAAATGGTGGGCAGCAGCTAAGAAACATGATTTGACTTTAATGGTGCAAATAGGTGGTGCTCCATTACCGGATGTTATAGAAATGGCTATTCATGCTGAATCACTTGGTGTTGATGCTATTTTGTGCTTACCAGAATTGTATTTTAAGCCAAAGAACGTAGAGGCTTTGGTGGAATATTTTAAGTTAATAGGGAAATATTGTCCAAATATTCCTATTTTGTATTATCATATTCCGATGATGGTTGGACTGAATTGTAAGTATACATAGGTACATACATATATTTAACCTCTGATATCAATTTGATAAATGGAGGCAACAAAGAAGGGACCTTTGTATATACATATATGATAAATAGTGAATGTAAAAGTACTTTTTTTATAATTTATGAAAGTTTACTTTTTTGCCTTCCTCATTAGATCATTAAAAGGAAATTTGTATGAACTAATGAGGGAGGTTTTTTGAGTTAAGAGGCTTTAAACTTAAGAGTATTTTATATTACATTCTCGTCAATCAATTTTCTTTAATTCCCATCAAAACTGTTCATCTATTGCAAAATTAAAGGATATTCGAAACTCCAAGCAAAAACATCAATGCTTTGATGCTTACGATGAATTGCATTAGTATCAACTGCATCGACATTGTGTAACAAAGCATCGGTGCATAAATATTTAACGTTAACGAATTTATACTTGAATTCAAATGGATGGCATCATCGAATATTTTTATTCATCTATCAGTCTATCTATTTCAAAACAAGAAACCATCGATTTTAAACTATCCAAGGCATAAACTGTCTGACAACTAATTTAAACTTTGATCCGTGATCCTATAACGCACATTACGTTGTATATACGAGTACTTCAATTTTAGAACAATGGGAATATACCAATACTTAACTTACCTCTTTGTTTTCTTCTTCTTGAAAGTATTGAGTAAATAAAATTAGAATATTGATAATTCCATGTTTCTATGAATTTCTTTTCAGTTCATATGCCAACATTTTGTGACCTTGCTGAAGCTGCAATTCCAAATTTTGTTGGCATTAAATACACATCAAATGAATTGGATATGGGATCTGCTTGTTTAAAAACAGGACGAAGTATTTTCCTTGGAGCCGATACTTTGCTTTCAGCCGGTGTTGTTCTTGGATTTGATTCAGCAATTATGACATCACTCAACATATGTCCAGAGCTTTCAATAAACATAATGAATTACATGAAAAATGGACAAATCCAGGAAGCTCAACAAGCCCAAGCAGCTTTAACAATTCGTATTAAACAAATCCTTGCTGATGGTAATGGGGAATGGGTGTCATCGATGAAAAAGGCATTCAACAGTATCTCCAGCGAATTATTTGCTGGTCCAATTCGAGAGTTTCACATATAAATTTAACTGTTCTTTTTTCTGTTTATAATAATTACTTTAAATAAATACAAAAAAAAAAAAAACAACTTTACAAATATTGGATTATGATAACATGATGATTTTTTTGAATGTATTAATATTTTTTTGTTCTTAAATAAATGAAATAGTAAATAGTAAACAATTGTACACCATCGAAACAAAAAAAAATAGTTAAAATTCAAAATATATGGTGGGGCGAATATATAAGTAACGAACGGTGACGACGGGAGTTAACTAGAAATTAAAACCTCCCTCTGGTGCTTGTGCTTGTGATGACGAATTAAAATCGAGTGCACCATTTAATTCTTTAGGAGCCAATTCTGACTCATTGTCATTTCCGTTGCTAAAGTACGAATCCACAATGGCATAGGCCTTCTTGTAGACTTCTTCGTTTTCGTGCGTTTGTAGATTTTCCAGCTTATCCAATCCGCCCATTTGTTCTATCGTCAAACAAAGACTCTCGGTGCCACCTAGTTTCTCGGCTAAAGCAAATAGATTCGTTAGACCAGCAAGAACCACTTTGATAGTTCGGGCATCTTTAGCTTCCAATAGATCACAATATGGCTTAAGAACTTGATATTTTTCGATCAAATCAATAATTTGTTCGGGTGTTCCACTAGTTGTTGTATTTGTAACTGCCCAGGCGGCCTCTTTTTGTGATTTGAAATCACCTTTCTCCATTACCTTGCGAATGTGGACAAAGATTTCTGTAAATTGAACACAAAACAAAAATTAAATTACATTCCAAAATTGATAGCTTCAACGAACAAATGTCTATAATAAATAGATGGAAATAATTTGTGTTCTTTATCTGCTCGCCGCTCCACCGGCAAATCATAATGATAAAACAAAATTTTATTTTTAACAAACAGAATAGAAGATAAGGTATTCAGAAATAAGCAGTTGTAATGTATTGTTCCCAAAGGATAGAAAATAAAGCTGATTTAAACAGAATCCTATGTACGTGAATTGAATATGAGATCAATGCGTATTGACTACGACCATCAGGGCGGAATATATTTTCTTTTCTTTTTTTTTTGATAAGAAGTTGTACCATTCTCTTTTTATATCACAAAAACGTACGAAATTTCAAGTTTTAATTTCATTTCATCAAAAGGTATATTTTAGCCTTTTTTGAGAAAAGATATTTTAAGTGTTTTAAAAAGTTGAAGTTTTTGTGGCGTAAAATTTAAATAAAAAAAAAATTTAACTTACCTGCATCGATAACAGCTTGAATTTGTTTTTGATTGCCAGCAGTAATGTTACTAACAGTCCAAGCTGCTTCTTTAACAATATTATGTTTTGAGTGCTGGAGAAGTATTCCTAATTTTGGTAGACCACCTGCAGCAATAACAGCGTCAGTCTTAAAAAAAAACAACAACCATCTTTAGTAAATATTTGTGTTGAATAAAAAGAGGGACAAAAATTGACATAATTCTTAGAGAAATACAAATTTTCATGAATTTTTTGAATCGATTCTAACTAAAACAACACAAGCTGAATTTGAAATACCACGAGATCTTATATGTGCAGATGACCATGTAAATGTACGAGCAAGTTAAAACAAAGAAAAGACGACCCGCAGGAATCACCGAAGGATTTCTAATGAAACAAAAACTTCTTTTGTTTTGAAATTTCAAAAACTGACATTTCGTTCTTCGCTTTGAATAAAGAAGCAAATTTTCACCTATTTCTTAGTAAGTTATATACATATATCCAACAACACAATTTTAAAGCTTTCCTTATATTCACTTTCCAATTGAAATTCATAATGTTCATAATTAAAGAGTATATTCTTTTGGGTATCAGGGATATGAGCTTTTACTTGAGAACCAGCCGTGCCATTTTACTTCCATTTTCTTTTAAAAGCACCCAATTTTTGAAGGTGTTCTGCTTTTTAAACAAGCTAAAGAAAGAAAATTGACGTTTTAACACCTCTCGTGCTCTGATTCGCTGCCTGAAGGGAGTGAGTGCAAAATTATGCAAGGCTCGAAGTTGAAAATTCTTTTTAAAACTTTATGAATTATTTTTTGTTTCGAATAATGTAAAGTGAAAAACAATGATATGAATACAAATAACGGGTATGATGATGAGCAAACAATGAACGGCAATTATGAATGAAGACAGTAGAAAAACTCTGCTTCACGCCAAAAATAAGCAAACATAATGAAGTGGCGGCGATGGGAAGTGTGTGAGGAATTAATCACTCGGTGATTATGGAGTTCATTTCCTTTACTTTTTTTTTCGTGGAAGTTAAAATATGAAAACAAATTAGCAATGCTTAAAATTTAAAGCGAGGCTGCGCTTTTAATCGGAATTTTTTAAATGGACCAGAGTGAATTTTTTTTAAATTAAAAGTAAAAAAAAACTCTTGACCCCATTTCCATTTCCTTGAGAGTATTTTCAGACACAATTTAAAGGTGATAATCAGAAATGAAAAAAAGAAAACCCATTTCTCGCTTCAACTTGTAAATATTTATGCCATATGTTTACGACAGAAACACATGCAAGAAGTTAAACTGGATAGAAAATAGTTTCTTAATAGTCCAACACTACGTGATAGACATTTACGATTAAATTGATATGCTATGACGTTTGTTCTCAAATGTAGGTGACAATTTTATTTCGAATACGAGACAACTTGTGTATTTACACACATTTCAAATTGGTAGGTTTTCGAAGTACGAGTATCTTTGGGGGGCCAAATTGACCATCGTATGATGTTCAACTTGATTCTCTTTTCCTTTAATACTGAATTGTTTATTGAGCGAACATGTGCGAGACAAGTTAGTCCTTGTGGGTGACAGTTTTAAGAAAAAATATATATAAACGAAGAACATAAAGAAACTTTAATTGGGGTATAGAAACTTACTATTATAAAAAAAAATATGGGATAACTATATATTTCTTTGTATACAAAAAACATACTCGTAGTACTATCATGGTAGAAGTCGAATGGGGCGACATCTAAAAAGTGAAGGCAATTATTCCTTAATTTTTTGCGGAGAGCTTGTGGAAGTTTTAATTGATATTTATTGATATTTTTGGTTTGCAATAATGCAATAATACCAATTTCCGATGCTTCAAATTCTACACCAAAAATTTTGCAGCGCCACCATAAGGGTCGGGGCAATATTAAAAAATACTCGCCATGATAGTACTATGCATTCATTTACAAAATATATTTCGTTTATCATTGCAACTATTACTTTAAAAATATTTTAAAAATAAACTGACAAAAAATATCAACCTTAGGGAATTCCAGTGTGTATTATTATCTTTATAGAGAATGCAGTAAGGTACAATACCTTCAAACGAGGGGGTTCGGCAGGTTGCCATCGGAAAAAGACCGCAGCCACCCAGTTTTGGATTGTTCCATGTCTGAGCCATCTAAATACAGGTGTAGTTGCATTTTCTAATCCAGACGTTTTTGCGCCTGCCTATTAAACAGCATTAAACAGCACGGAACTCCGCCAGACTGGCGCCAATGTACAGTTTTTTTATTTAAAACGAAAGTTTTGAAAGTCTAACGAACTTTCAGACACAAAAGTAATTTAAAACTTACATTTTCAAATACATAGCCCTAAAAATTGGTGAAGGAATTATGAAAATAAAATATTTCCAAATTCTAAAACTTCTCAATTTTAAGAATTTACAGCAACATTTCTTCTAAGGAAAACAATTTTTTTTTCAAATTCAAATGTTTAAGTTTTGTAAATTGAGCGATTATTTCAGCTCTACGTCCATTAAAGAGAATATTTAAAATGACAAAAATGCTTCAGCATAATTAATATAATTAGACTTTGTTCTGTGAAAACAAAATTTAACCCGCTTCCATACCCTTTTTTTCTTTACCCAAAAGAAGTTTATTTAACTTAAAACTTAAAAAGCTTAACCCAAATTATTAAATAGAAACAATATAGCCCAACAAACAGCAAAAAAAATCTACTTTTCTTTTTGAAAAATAAAGAAATGCAAATAAAGGCTTATAATAACACAAATATTAACTAAAAATAACTTTCCACGAAGGATAATTATGAAACAAAAAAGTTCATTGCTTGCTTGCATAATATTATGTTGAGGCTAACCGTGCGTAAGGTTAGGTCGGGTTGAGTTTGGTCGTTTTTTGGTCTTCGTCTTGGTGTTCTATTCGTCGTTATCGTCGTTTTATGCTGTGCCGTCGTTGACTGTGTTCTTTACATCTTCTAAACTTTGAGCCAGGAGAAAAGTTCAGACAAACTAAAATGTTTGTATAGATGGATGTACTTATGTATGTATATAATAGTATACCTATTTGCTTAGGACGCCTCATCAAAACCAAACCATAGAATTTATATCAAAAAATAAGTCTGAAACAAATTCGTTTGCATAAATTTGTAATGCGGATCCAAAATAAACGACATGGTTCGAATCATGTATTGTGGGCATTTATTTTTTGTTTTGTTTGTTTGTTTCTATTCGGGGGCTACGTTGAGTTGTTTGTAAAAGGGATTATGGTAAATATTTGCAGAGGTGAGGGAAATGCTGTTGATTTACAAAAAAAAAAAAGGAAATTTTTTCTTCACTCGCAATCCTTATTATTTGCCATGAAGATAAAGGGAAACAAACGAAAAAGGTTGCCCCAATTTGTTAATTAAAAAGCAACAGTAGGTGGATATAATAGTAACAGCCCTTTGAAGAAAGCCATAACATAAAAGGGAATATAGTTAGTTTGAGAGAAATGTAGGTATAAGGTTTTTAATGGATTGTGAATCAGCATTTACACAGCACATTTTAATTCTTTAAATGTAGACTTCCAGTTAAAAGGCGTGGAAAGACAAACAAAAAGATTGAAGTCTTGAGGAAGATTTCTTTAACCCTATTCATCTATGATTTCTAACTTAATTATTAAAATTGAAAAGAGTAGAAACTATTTTGTGATGAAATCATCCCAACTCACCTGTTGATCTGTGCCTGTGACAATGTTACCCACACTGCGCAGAGCCGGCACAATGATACTCGGTTCATCGGTTGCCAATAGATTGACCAGCCTTGGCACGACTCCTGTTTCGACGACAGCTTGAATTTTAATATTATCATCATCTGTGACGTAAGACAGCGCCCAACATGCATCAGCAAGGACTTGAACATCGTTGCCGCACAGTAATTGAGATAAAATTGGGAGTAAGCGTTTAATTTCGTCGAAAGGTGGCGAAGGATTCTTATTGCGACACAAATTTGACATCAACCACACAATATTCCGCAGGAACGACAGTGGAGTATTCTCGTTGATTAGCTGAAGGATACCATCGACAACTCTGTGACTGAGTACAATGTCGCGGGCTTTGGCGCCATCACCTGCAATGTTACCTAGCGCCCAAACAGATTGCTCCGCCACTGAGATCATCTTTGACTGGAGTAAGGTAATGAAATGGGGAACAGCATCGGCATCGATTACACAGCGAGTCTGTTCGGAAGATCCCGAAGCGATGTTTGTCAATGCCCATGCGGCTTCAAATTGTAAAAGTGAACTATGTGAGTAGGAAACAAACGTGATAGCAAATATTCCCCAAAAGAAAACAAAAACATCCTCCACAAAAACTTACTTATCTGATCTCTGCAAGAATCGCACACAAATCGGAACAATTCCATGGCCAATCATCATATCTATTGGAGGATTCCGCTCTCGACTAAGCATTTTGCGGGCAGCCTGTGTTCCGACAAATTGGCGATCTGGATCGGTACTGTTCATAGCCTGCACAATCTCGTCTACAGACATTTGAACCGGCGATTGGCCATTGACTTCCTTTAGCGGCGAAGTCACATCATCTTCATTGATATTGCGCCTCTTGAAGAGTTGATCTTCTTTTTTGGATTTGCGCAGTTCAATTGTGACCTCGTGTCTTCGCATTCGCATTTCCTATCGAGATGATTGTCAAGGATTCATATTTGGTTTGGCAAAAATATATAAAAAATGTGATTCAACCCACCTGACTGTTGATGGAATTATTTTTATAGGCATTTTGGCGGCTTGTGGGTTCCATTTTGTCTATAAAATCCTAGATAACTGTTGACACAAAGGATTCGCTAATTATACATGAAGATCGAACAATGGATGAAGGATGGACGACGAACAAAAAATGGAGTAAAACTCACCTTTTATTCTGCAATATTTATAATAATTTGTACAAAATTGATTTTTATTAATCAATTAAAATAAAACTTAGCCGAAAATAAAATAATTAACACAAAATAATAAAAAAATAAAATTAGAAAATAAAATCCTACAGAGCGATGCAAAATCTTTCTGCGAATGGCGGAAGAAATTTGCCGTTTGTGAAAATTAAAATTTAAAATTCCCGTTGGGAAGAAATGGCAAGATTTCTTGTCTCTCAATTTTCATAACTACTCATTTTGTCTCTTTCTTAAATTATATAGCTATTTCTTTTTATTTTTCGCTGAGTTTTGCAAATGGTAATGTAGTTCGAAGTGATCTTTACATAGGTAATAATATCAAATGTAGATGGCAGTAAAAAGTGCACAGTAATTATTCATAAAAGGAGATATGAAAAGTAAAACAAAATGTTAAATGAAATAATGAGTTTTCTTACAGTTCCTTTATTTAAACAATGATCAATGGAACAGCCTATTTATCTAGTGCGTAGCAATTTCAATAAAATTCATATGTACTAACATTTTTTATACAATTCTTTAACATTAGATGGCGCTTATTTAAGACTAAAAAGTATTTTAGAACTAAATTTGCGTTATCTCCGCATTAAAACCTTAACTATGACTTTAATTTTTGTTTGATTTTATTGACATATAAATACCTAGTACTTTTCATATACAAAGTGCCTGGTTACACGAGCGGAAAAAAGAATTACTTTCGTGGATACACACAGAAAAAAAAAATTGAGTGGGAAATTGGGCATGCAAGAAAATTATGACAATAGAGGAACAATCGGAAATTAAGACACTAAAAACAAGAAGAAACAAAGCTACATATTTGTTGCAACCATTCTCCTTCACAGCCAAATAGAAATGAAAATTTCTGTCAAAAGGAGAACGTTTAAGAATGAAACATGATTTTTAACCCAAAACTCATATCTAAAAATGAGGAAAAGACGAAACTTGGCATTTTTTTTCATCTCTTTCCTTCTTTCTAAAAATCATGCGTTCTCTTTTGAGAATTAACTTTTTTTTCCGCTCGTGTAACCAGGCACAAAGTACCTACTACCTCTGCATGGTCGCCTGGTATTTCAATTAAAAATGTTTTCATGTACCTGGTGCTGTTTAGAGCTTAGACGATCGGACTTGATAGAATACAAGCAATGACAATGTTTTGTATCAACTTTTTGCAATGCATATTTTGAGGTACTTGCAATGCAAAATAAATAAATATTTTGATATAAATCTAAAAATTGACTTAGTGCGACAGCAAATTTCAAGCAAATTTAAAATTTCAGGCAAACAGGCATTTAGGACGATAATCCAGAATTTTTAAAATCTATCAATTGGAAAAGAGTTTTCAAAAGCCCATAGGTTCTGCACGTATTTTAAAAGACTATATGAACTCTTTCAGTGTCCTTCTGACACACCGTTAAATCTAAATAAAAGTTCTAAATAGTTTAATCATTCAATATATTTTATTTAAATGTTCATAGGCCTGAGTTTTGCTTTTTAATAAATCTTCAAATGGTGGAATTCGCGAATTTTATATTTTATTTTATCAACTAACATTTATTAAGTTCCTAATAGGCTGCTGATAGTGAAAATTTAAGTTTCCATAAGATGATTAATATATTTGTCAGCAACATGTTAATTTGGTAAAATATTTAACTTTTGTTGAAATCCGTCCAATTTTAATTCAACACCTTCGATTTAATTTTACTGCTTCTGCTCCTGCTGCTGAGTAATATCTTGATGATTGGTTGTTGGCGACTCTGTTCGATTTAAGTTGATTTCATTATTATTGTTTAAAGTGCTACTTCTTGCAGCCGCAGCAGCACCGTAAGCTTCAACAACATCACTATCATCATCTGACTGAGGAACGTCTTGAAAATCTTCAGTGTCGGGTTCAAAAGATTCTCCTTGTCCTGCTGATGATGGCTCTTGTTGTGCTGGAACAATTTCATCATCATCGAAACTTGGCTCCTCCACATTGTGGCTTGGTGGCGCTGGCAATGGTTGATATTGAGGTATCGTTGGCAACAATGATGGATAAGAGAAAGGAGTTTCGAACACTGATGATGATGATGGCAGGTACTGTTGATGATGATGTGCCTGAGGATACTGAAGTGAAACAACAAAAGGAGCAACTTTTGCCACGGGCTCTCGTTGCACAACAGCATTGAAACCATTTACATCGTCCGATGTGTACGTCACAGTGCGTTTATAACCATCGGCATCAATTAGACTGTAGGATCCTTTCACTAGGCCTCCCTCGCGGGACTCAATCTGACTCTTGATATCGCCTGTCAAAGAGTCATGCACCCCATATGAGAAGTCATATTTGTCTGGAGTTCCATCAGCTACTATAACTGAATCTGAATTGTATTCACCTTGACGCTGCTGCTGTTCTGGAATGGATGCAACAATTGGTGCTGTTTGTGGTGCTGCTGATGCATAATGATAGGTGGTGGCAGGTGGTTGGACATATTCAACTAGATGCGCTTGACGGTACAACGGTGTGTAATTATTATTGTAGATGAATGGCGACGCTGCGGTCCACGTTATTAAGCAAAAAATACTTAGCACCTAGAAGAGTTTAAACAAAGAGAAAGAGGTTATTTATCCTTAGCGCCTCAAGTGGCCTATTTAAGTTTAGTAGTTTGTGACGTGTGCCCCCACCTTAATTGCCATCGTTGCTGCTGTTTTTCGCTGAATGAGTTCACACTGTCGAGAAATCGTTGTCAAGTGATGTTTCAGAAATATGCGGTGTTGGATTTTATACCTCCAAATGGTTTTTAAAGCTATAGCCAACTCTCCCACCCACATTTTTATTTTGCGAACATTATAAAAGCCAGGAGGCGGCAAGTTGCGACGGTAAGTATTTTTTTTTGTCATCTATTGTTTCCTCCTAAACAACTTTTTTTTTTTAGTGTCTGACATTGTAGTCGCTCTATATTCTTTTGTTCCGTGAAGTGAAGTTCAACGGTTGCCAGTTGTTGTATAGTTGTAGTTGTTGTCACCATCTTAATCCAATATTCTATGGTAAAATGTGAACAACACGGTTTGGCCATAAAATCTTCAAGTCATTAGATTTGTATTTATTTTTTTGGTTGTGTATACTGCGATAGAAGGAGCAGTGCCGGATTAAGGGATTTTCAGTGTTAAGGGCCGTAGCTTTAAGTGTCCATACTCTTCTCTACTCTAGAATGCTACGTTTTCATCAACCATTTAAGTTGAATCACCATAAATCTTCTGAATTTTGAAGATTTCATGAGTGATTTTTAATATCCTCAAACGAAGATATAGATCCGGACTATCATTTGGTGAAAACGTTGTTTTAAAACAACACAAAGCCATCCGGATAGCTAAAAACACAAAATCTGAACGCGGCCATTTCGGTTGAAAATAGCCGCTTCATCAGTAAGATCTTTTACAGATCTGAAAACGTAGCATAAACGTAAATATAAACACATACCAATAAGTAAAATCAGGAAAACAGCTGTTTTCGACATTTCCAATCTTTCATTTCTATACACATCTGAAAAAAAACGTAATCAACGTAAAAAATATCAATCGCCGTCAACTGAATTTGTATGACAGCTGGCCAATTAGAAGCTTCAAAAATGACAGTTCTTTTCTTTAATTCCAAATTAATTAATCTCAAAATCTCTATAATGTGGTTTTAAATCTCTTTTAAAGTCATTTCTCTAATCATTAGTAGATCCACCCCTGACAACACAAAAAGGAGTTAACCAAATTTTACTTACAGTAATATCGAATGCCATGCGGATGAGATGGTGATGAAGTGTGTGGCTCATATGGTTCACGATGTATTTGTATATATTTAGAATAAGTTTTGAATTTTAAATGAATTATGTACTTTTAGAGTATGTACATACTACATACCTAATAACATATCACTTATGTTGTTAACAATTGCGTAATATGCGTGCACGCACGACAACAACAAAAAAACAGATACCTATATTCAATCGTGATTTTGAACTGGTTCAAGTTCATTTTGTGCGGTTTGTTAAAATATAAATCAGTTTAAAGAAGTGTACCTACCTAACCCAAATAATAAAGAAAAGAAATATTAATAGACAAATAATAGGAAGCTAATTTCGTGGCTGATGTTCAATGGGCTTGGAGTTGATTCGATTAAATTGATGTTTGTCTTTTCCACAGTTCACAGGGACGGAATTATTGATGACTTTCAATTACTTGTAATTGTACATTTATTAAATTACAATAGAGCCTTAATGACCTAATTTAGAATGATAATGATAACATGTTATATTGATCATTTAAAAAAATGAGTTATGTACTTATGTGGTTAGGAATGCTCGTTACCGTTAAAGGCTTTTGAGCTTTCGATAAATATCGAAATATTTTTTTTTTATTAAATTTTAATAACAGCATAAGATTGTAAGACTCTACACATTTTCTCGAACACGTTCACGGGTGAACAACAAATTGAAATTGATTGGTTCACAAGTATGTAATAGGCTTTAGCGGTGAAGACATATTGGGGCATATTCATAGTTAAACTTTAGACCCGAGTTAAACTGGCCTTGAGTCTAAAGTTAACACACAGGGACACAGGTTAGAAACAGCTGCTATTTATAAAAAAATTCGCAGCTCTGTTTAGTAAAAAACAGAATTCTACTACAATTTTAGTACTATAGCCAATCCTTTTTTTGACACATAGAAAAAAACAACTTAGTCAAAGAGTTAGCCGTTTTTAAAGTTTGAGGTTCAGTTTATCTTTTGGACCCGGGTCTAAATTGTCTATGAATAACATAAGCTCCAGGTTAGCTTAGAAGAGATAAAGAAACAACTTGTCAGACGACTATGGATATGCCCCATTGGTTTTAAATTCCGAACGTTCCCAACGTATTCACAAGTCTGTACCAGTGATTAATGTCAAACATCATTGTCTACACTGATGGTTGGTAACTTCACGAGAAAGTATGTACTGTGCTTTATGCGACCATCTCTACAACAGTTAAACACAAGAATTATACAAACAAAGCGTCACAATGGTGAGTGCTCTTTTAGAGGCGCTATTCTTTAAACATATATTTTTTCTACAAAATTGAACTCCCATCTTATAAAATCATTTCCTGAAACTTATAAGAATCACCCTATAAACAAAGGCCAATGTACAAAGAATTAAAATACTTAATCTGAATAAGAAATACCGCGATGTGACCTTCAATAAGTGCGATATAGTACTTATCTACCGGATTGAGTATAAGCCGGTTGACAGTAGCAGTAAAAAAAATATATAAAAAAAAAATAAATTGTGATACACTTATTTTTGGTTCTGTTATTTATTATTAAAACAGATAGTGCCACATAAAAAAAAACTCCAACCAGAATATGAAAATTTATCTACCAAAATTCGTTATGAAAGATTGAAGTGGTTGTAGTATAAGAGGGTAAGAAGAAGTTGACGAGACTTCAAAGGCACACACAACTGGGATTAAGTTCTTATGAAATAAAATTTCTGAGGATATCACATACATAAAACAACTAGGTATCTCGTAAATAATACCGAATTGGGACTTAATAAAAACAAACAGGTCTAGGTGTACTCCAAAGATAACCATATCGACAATTTGCCGCTATAGCGTATTAGCCAGCCAATAAAAGCCATTTACAAATTGATTTACTTAACTGATTTTCATATTGTTGTGTATCAAAATGTCCCATCAAATGTTATGCATAAACTACATAATCAGCATAAACTAAACGCGTTTTAAGCTCATAGCATTGGGATACATCATCCATCGCACACGAGAAGTATAAAATGCGTCAATCATAATTATTATATCTTTGAAGCATATTAGCAAAATCCTAATTCACCCATTCAGCATCAGCAAAATTATAGATACCTATTGAAAATGTTATTTTTCCTCTAGCGATGGATTTTACTCTTCTCAACTTCGAACGAAAACCCATATGAAATAAAATGTTCTAGCTCTTAGGACAGTCGAAAGAGGTTTTTTTTTGCTACATCTATGTCAAATCTTATGATGTAATAATAAAAATGTCGCGTCTGTAAGTGCGTTGGCCGCCATTTTGAATAACGCGTTCTTTTTGTTTATTTCGAAAACAGCTCATCGTACATAGGACTTGTACTTTCAGCCTTAAATCGTCTTAAAGAGAAACGGAAAAAAAGTGAACTTTGAGGCGCTCCAACTCTGAAAAATGTTGAAGGCAAAAAAGAAAGACAATTAAATTTTGAATTGAAAAAGTCCTAACAAATTTCTTGTAAAATGAGCCGTGTTAGAGATAGGAATGGAAATTTCAAAATTACAGCCGCTCCATTTTTCTATGAATTGACTCATCTATAAATTCTAATCATAAAGTTTGAGATGAAATTGATTTTTAAATCTACCGACTGGCCTATTTATCGTTATGAGAATCCTATAAAAGGGTCCACAACAACTAAAATGTGTGTTTGTGCGTTCTGATTTGGGATCATTCATTCATAGCTATGCGAGACTCGCATCGTAAGAGTGTTAAGAACCAATGATTTAATCAAAGAGATGTATTCCCATGAAATTAGTTATGTTAAGAGTTCACTTCTATGACATTGAATGAGTGACGTTAAACATTATGATTTCTCAACATTTCATTCTATCCCTTGATAATATTAAATATACAGTTATAGAACATAAATATGTAATCAATTTGAGTATCACAACACAACATAGAACACTAGAACACTAAACACTCAACTCAATTTTGTTGACACGAAATGTCTATACCTAAATATTCGCCCTTAAGAGAATCGTCCGAATTTGCCTGATGTATATTGGGCCTTAGAGGTGAAACGAAACACGCTAAGGGGCTTTGTTTGGTTATGGGAAGAGTCTTGAGTCCATAAAGTTACTTGAGTGATAGTTCATGCTTTATTTAATAATGGACGGCCGCAGGTCAAATAGGAAGTCGTGTTTTAGCATTTAGAAGTTATAATAAATTGAATTGTGATTGACATAAAGTTATAGTCATAGTATAAGGCTGTTTGCTGATATAGGGCCGAAAAAGACATTGGTAAATATCAAATCACCCGAAATATTATGGTAACAAAGTTAGACAAAGGTTTTTGGAATTTGTCAATTGTATGTTTTGCAGAGTGTGCTTCTGTTTTCATAATGAGAGTTACATCGTGACTACATTTATGTTGTTTAAGAGCATTTCCACATTTCGTCAATAAAACATTGGTATCTGTCATAGTTCGTCAAACGTCAAAAGGAATTTTAAAAGTTTGCAAGTACCCGGATGTATTAGAGTTTAGACGATCGGACATAGAGCTTGATGCAGTACAAGAAATGCAAATTATTTGGTAAAAAATCAAGAACGAAGTGGCGATCACGATAACAAAATGGATGACAATCGATAAATCACTAGAGAGACGAACTTTTTACACCACGAACGCAGCATGCACTATTTGCCCGCCGCCGCCGTATCGGGAGAGGTATTTCCATAAAGACAGGCGCAAACCTAAGCCATCTCGGTTGCGACTTTTTTTTGTTTTTTTTTTTATGAGAAAAAGCTCCCTCGATTCGGCAAGGCGGGCAATTACAGAATGCTGCGTTTAGACGCGTGACTTTCAACCTCCAAATTGTGGTGTACAAAGTTTGTCTTTCTAGTTATTTATCCATTACTTTCCGTTTTGTTATTGTAATATACCGAAAAAATCAAAAAAGTTGCCCGTCACAGCGATCACTTAGGTTTGTGTTTATTCTTTACCTACTCAAGAACAAAAAAAATTTAAAGCTCCGATAGTGTCCTGCAATACGTTATTTGATTGCCTAAAATAAGTTGTTACTTGTTAGATGCAATTCATTTACAATCGGGACGAGGTGCTTTAGGTGGGTTAAGTCTGGCATATTAGGCATAGGTAGGTAGAAATGGCGATCTCGAGGCAACCTAGGCTGTGCTCTAAATAACGCTGTAGTGCGCGCCGTTTTGATACCATAGCTCATTTGACTTATTATACAAGTAGAAAGTGAAAGATTTACAGAGAAGCTTCACAGCTTAGGCATATTACAATAAGCCTGAACATTTTTCACAACGCGCTTTGAAGGTTGCAATAACTACTCACGGAAATAAAAACTTTAAATCTCAGATTAGAATTTAGTTGTACTCCGAATATGCATTAAGAAAATACAGAGCTTGGTTTATAGGATTTGCTAATATTAAACTAATAAAGTTAAGCAAACGGGACCGCGGTCATTCTTTGCCATTTCATATGATAACAATAAACATAAGAAACAAAAGCAATTTTAAAAGATTCATGTTCTATCTGTCTTCGTTTTGATTACTATTTGTTCTTATATTACCAGTTGGAACAAGCAAAGTTCATATTATAAGGTTTTTGACCTTGTTGAAACTGTGTGTTTATTTAACTCGTCCTTCTTCTACATTCATAATCTCTTCATCTTTTCCTTTCTTCATAAATGCTCAGGCAGCACTTAGTCTGTCCGACTTAAACTAGTTCATGATAAACAAACAAACAAAAGCAAAATAAAGCTATATACATAGGTGTAGGGTACCTTCCTACAATCCAACATTGACGAGGACAAAAATATCCTCTAACAACGATACGACACCCTATATCTACACGACCTACTCGTATATGACATTGCTTAAGGGCATCAACAACTTTCTGTTGAATTGTCTTAACAAAATATTTATCTTCTCCAAGAATAATAATAATAATAATAATCTTCGTGAGACGTCTTTAGGTTGGTTATATGAGAGAAGTGGCAAAGGGATATAAAGCTTCGTTGTTTAATTATGCATTAAAATACAACGGTTCAGAAGCATGATATGCACACAAGAGTGTGGCAAATCAAGCAACTTTATATACACAACTCAGCTCACATTTTGGATTCAACAGGAGGCCATTTGAATTTGCCTTTCCCCTCTCCCTCTCCCTTTACTGTGTTGTCCTTTTTTGAATCTCGTATATTCAATATGTTGCCATTCGCAAAAACTTCGGTTTCCTTGATTATATTGGATACATGTTTTGGGTGAAAATATGTAAATTCCTTTTTCCAAATATTATTATCAACCCTAAATTTTCGCCATCTCATTGAAAGACTTCTCCAACTTCATTCTCAATCTCTCCTCGTCCCCGTTTGTCCCTGATGTGAATGTGAACTCTAAGGATACAACTTAATAAACAACATGCGACAGACAATAAAATAAATTTAATCCATCGACGGCGCCAACGAACTCAAGTGTGTGCTCCTAACCTACTATGCTACTAAGATGCAAGCAGAACGAGAGGTGGTCGTGGTAACTGGTAAGTTCAAAATAAATTTCCAAAATCAGATGTTTTGGATTTGCTCTCATCGAAAAGGAACAAAGGATAACAATTCTCTCAAAATTCATGACCTAGGTTGCGCATGTTTGAATCTCGCTCTTGATGAATTGTGGATCGTGTTGAATTATTGAAATATACACACAACAGTTGTGAGGTGAGTTTGTCTCCGGAAACTTCACATTGAAAGTTTTCACAAAAATCACTCCTAATCATTTGGGAAAATCTTGTACAAAAGCAAGACTTGAAATGTTCCCACTGGGAATACATAAAAAGTGTTTGGTTTGTTTGAATTCGAAGTGGATTTAATGATTGTGTATGGAGATATTAACAATATTATAGCTTCGATGGGATTACCATTTGACAGAAATCTCTTAGTTAATTCTAAGAATTTATTGGCTTACATATATTTAGGAGTGCTGAGTCTACATTAAATGGCATAATGAAATAATGTTGAGCTATTCAATAGATTTAAAAGATTTATCAGTAACTTTCAAGATAAGAAATTAATATAAGATAACTTTGACACTTCAAATTAAAGCAAAGTTTTCCAAAGATAAATATTCGTGAAATTTCGTTTATACTTTGATTTCGGACAGTTAACGTATTGTTTAACAAATGTCTAAAATTAAATTGGCGCCATCTCATAAGTTACTGATTTTTTTTAGTTATTAGCTCTTTAAAATAATTTAGTGGCGTAAGGAGCTCGGCGATGCTAGATGCTAGTATTTGCATTTGGTTTAATGTTTTTTTTTTGACCCATTTGAGTGAATGAAGTGAATTTAGGAAATAACACGAACACTGTATAATAATGCCTCTCTGAGTCCCTGAACTATCTTCAATAATTTGTATTGTCTGTACTGCATCAAGCCCGATCATCAATTTGGAGTAGCGATGGTCTAAGAAGAACCAGAGCCCTAAGTGCCTAACAACTCTCAACAAATTCCAGTGTGGTGTTATTGAAGGAACTGAAATTTAAGTCGAATCCGACCGGTTAGATGTTGTATCTGGTTTCCTTGATTAGTTCACGTCCTATTTCTCCTACTCTCTTCTGCCAGTCACACAGCTTTCTCTTCCTTCCTTTTCCATCATTTCCTCTTACCGTTTTTCCCATCCTGATCCTCTCTCTCGTCCATCTTTTTGTCTTTGTTTCTTGACCAGGGGGGCCAACTCTTTTCCTGACCCTTCTATCACTCCACTTTCATGCAATGCCCAACTTAACGATCAAAGAGAATTTGAAAAATGGTTCCCCTAAGGGGCATATCAAAATTTTCAAAAAAATATAATAGCTTATCATAGGAGCAAATTCATGCGGTCCAGTACTGCATTTAAAATAGTCAATGACATGCCCCACTGCCTTTACGAGGAGATTTGTTGCAATTGAATTTGTTTCAATGCAGGATGGTACACTCGGTCGTATACGCACTCTTTTTATATTGTTTATTTTTTTTAGAAATATTTATATTTTATGAGTTTATTTATTTTTAAATCCCATTTTAAATCGCCCAATGGACAACACTAACTACATTATCCTCCCGACAAAAAAAAATATAAATTGATGCAATAAAGGTAAAGAGTTTTGTGTTGGTTTTTGTTGTGAAAAAATTAGTGCTTTACTTTTCTTAAATATGTAATCAACTTACCTTCCTTGAAGTTATCATTCTTGACTTATTTCCGGCCATTTCATAGGGTCAGAGTTAACTGTATAGTAAATGGGATAGTTTCCTCTTTTTTATCATATACTCCCGGAAGAGCATTAAAAGATTTATTGAATTTTAGCTGAGAAGAGAATTTTTTTATCATTCAGCTACAAAACAAAAACAGAAGAAAACAAAGTATTTATATGTTGTCTTTTAAAACTACTCTTGTAGGTATGACTTTTCTTGTTTGGTGAGACTAAAGAACGATAAAAAATTGGAAAATAAATGTATCTTATTTCAACAAAGTAAGTTTTTTTTTTCATGTAAGAATTATGAACATAAAAATTGACAATCCCCTCATCAGGCAACTGCCGAGAACTCATCAACTAATATTTAACCTATATGAATTAAATTCAGTTAAGGTAAGCTTTATACTCGTATCAGAGCGTTTACTTCAATAAAGATTTTCTTATAGGAGCAAACTCCAATAAATATATCAGGAAAGTCCTATATCACCGTTAAAAACGATTTCCTAACTGAAGCCAATACTTCACGTTTCATTTATAATGAAACACGTAATCTAATAAATACCAAAGGAAAGTGTTTCATCAGTGTTTACTCCAGTAACAATTTTCTTATTGGAGCAAACACTCCGTGTATCTTTCCCTGTTGCTTTTATGTATTTATTCAAAAGTAGATTCAACGCGCCTGTTACACTTATATATGTGTATGCTACAGAAAATATCTCAGGAATTTATTACACTACCATATACATATGTACTCCAATAACTGAAGGTCTTTATAAGCACTTTAGCAGAGAATAATTCTTTAACTTGAAAATCAGAATCAAAGATAGTTGGGTTATGCAATGACTCAGAAAACCGAGAAAGGTAACATATCAGCAATGTTTTACCTAATACCAAACAAAACCGACACCACCCATTTGTTAAATCATTTCCTTATGTACATATGTTAAACATTAGGCCTCAAATCCGCAAAACCTGTGTTAAAATTTTATCATTGTTTGGCACTGTGATATAATGTTCTTATTTTCAACCAAATATAATAATAGGCTTATTAAGATAAATTTTGTCTATATATTACCTTCAAGCGCACTATATTCTAACAACCATTTCCTTTAACCTCATGAGTTTCCTCCTCCCGGAAACATGGTGGTTTTTACCGAATGAAAATTTCACTAATTTTACTTGGCAGCCAAAAAAGAGTAATATATACAACTAAACTAGTATATCTCCCTCCACTCTCTTTCTCTCTCTCACCCTCTCCCTCTTTGTGTTGGTGCTCTTTGTCTTGTCTATCTTGGCTGGTACTCGGGGTACTGTAGTCCTAGCTAACTGTCCTGTATATCCTGGTCATACATCATCGCCGGGTGATTTAGTATAGTTTGTGGGAAACTTATTCAATTTTGTGCTTGGCGTTCGAAGTGCTTGCTTCTGCAGCGCGCACATAGAACCATCATCAGCAGCGCGACGCCGACATATACGACCGACGACGAGCAACGATGATAGAGAGGGTGAAGGACATAGAGGAGATTCGCAGGGAGTGAGGTAGGCGGCGGGAGGGTGTAAAGTAGATTTTTGTGTGTACTATACACATGTTGGTATATACATATATGATGTGCTTAGCCCAAACACTTTATGTTGATAGTTGGCCCTCACTCTCATTGACCCAGGAATTTTTCTTTTAACTAAAGCGCCTAACTGTATAAACATAGCTCCTGATGCTGTCACTATCATTCGAAGTATGTTGCAGTTTATTTGATTATGGTCGTTAATTTAGTACTTTTTTTTTGTTGGTTGGTTTGGCTTTGTCTGTTAGAGGAAGATAAAAAAAAAAAGATAACAAATGACCTCTCACTTAAGTTTGAGCATTATTTTATTTAAGTGAATGAAATTTGTTAAAATAGACAAAATAAAATCAAGAATATTGATACATCTTGATATTGACTTATATTTTTTTAGGTACAGTATTTACTGTCGCACTCAAAGAATCATCAAATTAAAAATGAGTTGGATTAGGATATTTATGACATTATTATCTGCGAACGTCCTCAACTTTTAAATTTTGATCGAGTCCTGCAACCACTGTATTTTTGCATCAATGAGTTTCAAATGTCATATTTAGAACTACGGGGCGTATGAGTACTGTAATTTTGTTCTTTCAGTTTTGTACTGTACTAAAGCATAAAAAACAAAATTGGAGTTTTCCCTCTCTTGTCCCTTTATTCAATTCTTGTCAATTTCTGAAATCGTGTTTTCGGCAGTGTAGCGAGTCCAACGTCCAACGATCCATTCGGAATAACAATTTCCCGAACACGCCCTGAACACAATTTAAATGTTCTCAAAGAAGAGTTTTTAACAACTGTACCTCAACCCTGCACCTTCAACTCTTCCAAAAAAAAAAAAAACACGCATGACTCCTTAAACCCTTCCACCTAACTTCATACAGCCCATTAGGCAATTCAGTATACAGTATATTGTTATACATTTTTTTCTCGAAATATCTTGTCAATTTGTCTTTGCTAACCCTATATCCTTTTTTTTTGTGTACAGTGACACATAGGCTAAAGGGAATATATACAAACCTAAAGTAAGAGGAACTTTACCAAATCAAATGAAATAATCACATCGTCTCTTACATGGAGCTTAATTTGATTATTTTACCATGAACACGTATAGACCAAAAAAGAGGGAAAAAAAAAGACTTAACACGCGGCACTATGCTGTTCCCAGTATACTCAACAGGATACACAGTATACAAACGATAAAAAATCACTCACTTACTCATATAAACTCGCAATTTCGAGAATCAGAAGGCACAGGGCAGAAGAAAAATTATCCAAGATAAAAGAAAAAATCCTTCAGCTTGACCAAATAAATGAATGAGACTACCTATATTACAAAAAAAAAAGAAACAACCCCCCCCAAAAAAAAGTCCAAAAGCAGATAAATGTGAGGTACCTACAACATTCTATGTGTAACACTACAGGGCATTTTTCTTCTGGCTCCGGATGGTCATACATATATACAAAAAAATTACATATACTCGTATGTATATCTATTAAGGTTTTGTGTGAAGTAGGATTTGAACAAGTGTCGCATTCATTCGTCTAATTCCTGTCGAGATTAAAACTTCTAAGGGAGCCTATTAATCAACGTGACATTTAACTGTGTGTTACACAAGCCATAGTCGCCAATTTGGTATTGTCATACGATAAAAACAACAACAACAAACGCTTAAGTGTTTTTTCTATTTAAGAATGATTTCATCAGTTCTTAAAGAATTTTTTTTTTTGATAAGAATGTTGTTTCGTTATGTTTTTTCAATTTGTCGGTATTGAAACTTCTACTTTTTCGGAACGATTCTATAAGAAATTAAGTTAGGTACATATTATATTATGAACATTTTTTTTTTGATCGAAACTACATTAGTTTCATTAAGTTTCGTTAAGTTTTCTGACTGCTAGGAAAACTTTTCTCTTGTTGTGCCTTCTACATTTGAACGTTTTTGTAATTAATATAAGAACCTAGGTATATGGTCAATTGCTTCTGACCAGAACACAGTTTCATAAAGTTTCGTTAAATTTGCCGACTCAAAATTGGCTCCGTCTAATTTTTCAGAACGCTTCCATAAATTCTATAAGAACCTAAGATATATATGTATAAGCAGTTGTTTTTGATACTTCTAAACAGAATGTCGTTTCATAAATGTTCGTTAAGTTTACTGTCGCTCTGTAGGGCAGTTTTGTACAATGGATTCGACGAGTATAGTCTTTGTTAAGTTCCCCAAATGTGGAGTCAGTGTGTTTTCGTTGCTTCCAACCAGAATAAAACAAAACTATAGAATTTGTTGTAACATCAGCAAAAAAAAAAAAAAAAAAAACTTTTAAGAATTAGCTGACTACAAATTGTATACCCTGCAGAATTACTGAACGAAATTCCAAACTAAATCGATAGAATTATAATTGGATGAAGAAAAAAACAAAGAACAAAATTTCTATGAAATTATTAACTCTGCAAAAATCAGCACGCAAAATATAAGATTTGTTCTCTCCATTATATTAATACACCCTCCGATGAAAGGAAGGCGGATGGTAATTCATAAAGTTAACCGACTCAATTAAAATACCAACAAAATAGGGCGTATCCCCTCTGCCAAATATTCATACAAAACAGATTCGAACAAAAAAAAACTTATCACAAATTGCTGAAACAGGCCCTAAGGCTAAATAAAACAAAGGATATGAAAGGTAGGTTAATATTGTAAAAGAAAAATTGCGAAAAAGTAACTTTTTCTTGTTCGCTCCTATACCAAACCCAAACCAAAGCAATCCAACCATCAGCTTCCAGCTGAGTCCAGTTCGGTTAAGGTTGCTGAAAACCCAAAACATCCAGCCAATATGGTGCCGAAGCTGTCGTCAAGAATCAGAACACAGGAAAGCAAAGTGAGTGAAAGTATTTTCCGGGACATGCCAACTTGGACATTTCTAATATTTATTTTTTTTCTTTCACTTTTTCTCACACTCTCTCTCTCTCTCTCTCTCTTTCGCTCTTTTTGTGTCAGATTGTATGCGGGTTTGTTAAGATGTTTCGGTTTTTAGGATTTATGCTGCTGAAAGAATAACAAAAGTTAATTGATTTAACTAGGCTTTTCAGATGTTTTATAAGTTAAGTTATCGTATATAAGGGCGATATTGTTCGTAGTATACGAGTATATGCAGCGTATATGTGGAACATCTTTTTTATTTTTTTTATTTTGTTGTTGTTTGTAAATCAACCAAGTGGTAGTCTTTTGCAGAGAAAGCGATGTAGTGAATGTCGGTATTATGTTTCGTAAAGTTTATATACGGTTTCTCTGAAACCCTTATTGATAAAATGTTGGACTTGGTGATGAAATTATTTATTTATTGCTTCCTTTATTTTTTTTTTGTGCTTTCCATTATAGAACTTACGGTCAAATTTTCTGTTTGTTTGTTTGAGAAAGTTTGATTTTGTACGAGAGAAACATTAATTAGTATGATGAAGTGTTTCGCAAAAGGAATAAGTGTAGATACCTATATTTTTGACAGATTGCCTGTTTCAGAGGGTGTAACAAAATTACGTACATAATATGTACTTGATTAGTTCGGATTCCAAAAAAAATCACTTTAATATTAATTTAATAAATATTAATAGTAAGTCCTTATATATCTACTGAATAAAAATCTAGATATGATAAACGTCAATGAGTGAAAGTGAGGCAACAAAAGTCAAGGCACTGTTAAGCTAGGTTAACTTGGCACAAAAAAGTGACCGATTTTTCTAATTTTTTGCTAAAAGATGACTATTTTTTTCTCAATTTTTTGGTGAGTAAATAATTATAATTTAAAAAAGAGGCTGGGTGCGACCCACACTGATAACTTCCCATTTGTGATCTTGAAAACTTTATATTTAGTTTTTTCAAATAACCAAATTTTCTGCGAAACAAACTTTAGCTTTTAAATTCAAACAATCATTATTTTAAGATTGAAAAGCATTTTCATTATTTAAAGAGATTTACGAAATGCACATATATTATAGAGATTGAATACCTAATGGCAAAGTCAATATCATTGCTCGTTTTCAAAATATTCGAGTCGAAAAACCAATTTTACCACTTTTTAGTTTATTTTTTTTCATATTTTTTTGTCAAAAACTGTCAATTAGATATTTGTCAAAATTTAACCTTTCATAAAAAATTGTACTATGTATAAAATAAAATATTTTAAAAGGCACAATTGTTGTTCGTTCTCAGGATATTCGAGCTGAAATACAATTGTAACTGCTTTTCTTTAGAATTTTTAACAGTTTTTGATTTTTTGTTAAAAAACTGCCCATTCAAAATTTATCAAAATTTTATCAGTTGCTAACAATTATGTTATGTAGAAAATAAAATAAATAAGAAGTCAATATCGTCACCCGGTTTTGAAAAATTTGAGTCGAAAGACAATTTATACCAAGTTTTGGTAGAATTTTTTGTAGTTTTGAATTTTTTGTAAAAAAACTGTCCATTGAATTTTTTTGAAATTTTCACCATTAGTCAAAAACAACATTTTTCGTAAAATAAAATTATTTTAAAATTAATATCGTTTTTCCATCCAAGGATATTCGAGTTATAAAATTTTTTTTTTTAGTTTTTTTAGTTTTAAAAAATAACGATATATTGATTTTTTTCCAAATTCATATCAAATTCATAATGTGTACGAACGTACGAACGTACGTACACACGCACACACAGACATCTCTCTAAAAATGATTGATATAGGCTCTAGGGACCTTCAAACGTCGATAAATGTCAAAAATTTCAATTTGACAAATCGGACCGATTACAATAACTCCCTATGGGAAGTTAATAACCGTGTTTATGGAAATGGTCATTTCCAAAAATTTTAGAATAAAAAAAAAAGAATTTTTTTCTAATTTTTTTTTTCAAAAATTTTAAGTTCAAATACTTTTTTTTGGACTTTTTAAGGCTTTTAGGCTTTTTAATATTAGAATTTACTATACCAACTTGGATTTTCTAAGCACCTAAAAGTTAGAAATGTATTGTGTTTATAATTAAAAAAAATGTTCCCAATATATTTGTGGGCATTTATTTTTTTCTGACCGAGCTACTTTTGGCAATTTTTTTTTCACAAATAATTTTTTTTTAATATCAGTTTTTTGGGATTTTTGTAATTTGTTTGACGACGAATTGTCGCTCATTTTTCTTATTTTTTTAGAATTCGTGTTTTTATGACTGACCGATTTTTACCATTAAAGCATAATCCCAAAACAACATAAACTCAAATTAGGGACAAGCAACAAACTCCGAATATTTAAATTTCGAAAAAAATCTAACATGCATTTGCAAATGCCTGAACTCTTATTTTTTAAATGGATTTTTCGGTTTTAAAAAAATTCATAGTTGGAAGAAAAATATTTCCACTTCCAGACAAAAAAAAAAAACGGATAAAAAACAAATGTTTCTTTTTCATATTTTAGTTTTTTTTTAATATTACAAAACATCTAAAAGTTCCAAAAAAAAACTTTAAAAGGCCTTTTGCATTAGCATAATTCTTTGTTCTTAAATTTATACATACCAACTTATTATCAAGAAAATTCGTCATTTTTTCTTATCAAAAAAAAAAAAAACCAATGAATTATTAAGCAACTCCAGTTGGATTTATCTCCATGCTACCATTTTGTTTAACAAAAAAAAAAGGATTATCCAAAAGGACACATTTCGATGTGTAAGTTTAAGTGAAAAACATTATGCAACTTCCGAAAGCACCAAGATCAAAGAATCTTAAACCGCATGGTGACATCAAAGACATTGCCCCCACAAACAAACCAACAAAAACATAAGTCTCTTTTCTTACATTAGCATAAATTTTCGTTTCTGTAAAAGAAAAAAATTGTCAAGAACTAAGATATCTTTAGATCTTTTTTTTTTTTCTTAAAAAATATAGTTCAATGATTTGTTCATTTCAATTCTCATATGAAGGCGGATTGATATGGAAAAGACTGGGTCATGGTAGTGTGGCACCAACCATCAGAGCAACGCCGGAGCGTGCGAAAAGTGCTTGAATTCGCTGGCTGAAAGTTAAAATACACGAAATGGATATGTAACGCACATCCATAATTCATGTTTCCATCATTCACTCTGCCAGCGACTTAGAGTAGGTACATACGAGTATATCTTCGCTTTTGAAAAATATGCTCGAGAAGAAGTGACGATAGGTCTTACAAACAAAACCTTTCGCCAACCATCACAATCACCCCAACATACAGCCCGAAAGGAATAATGATGGTTCTTCTCGGGAAAGTGCATTTGTTAGTTGCCACTGACAACCCCGGATGTTCGGATGAAATCGTCAGCGATGGCACAAAAAAAAAAAAGAATGAAAAGACAGAAGAGCGCACAGCAAGTATCATGGCTGGTTGGGCATAGTGCGAGCGAGTGTACTCTAAAGTATAAGCGAATACTTAAGTGAACTTCCTGAGACAAAAGGGGCAATCATCGTTATACATTGAAAAGAAATCAATTTTTATGTCAACCGTGAGCTGCACACACATGCCGTTAAGCACCAAGTGGTGATTTGCATATAAATTATCCCACCTTATGCACCTACGAGTATACCCTATACCTTATATCGATGGGGAATAAAAAAAAAAAAAACTATAAACCAAAGGGATACGATTTACTTTAAGGGACAAAAGAAAGCCTGGAATAAGCGCATACCCTATACACAGTCAGCCCATGCAATATGATGATGCGGGTACGGGTTCTAAAAAGAAAAAAACATAAAAGATTTTTTTTTTTATAACCCATTCTCACCAAGAGGAAATGGATTCAATTTGTCACGTAGTTGATAACGTAAAGGGATATATAATCGATAAACACCATGCACCATAGCCGGGGGTGCTATATATGTGATGAGCTAATAAGTACCTTACCCAACTTGAATTGGTCATTTCAAAAACAGTTAAACAAAGTTTTATACAAGAAAGTAATAAAAAAAAAACTTTATTCGCTTTATACAACTTGAACAGAAAACAAATTTTAGTTTTTTATGTTTGAGACCGCGAGGGAGAAAAAAATGGGATTCGCATTCTGGGAAATCTGATTCAGCGTGACATTTTAAAAACACACGCGGTACAAAAGTTAAAGGGAAAGGGCTTTAACGAGCACAACCGTGTTATCAATTATGTGACTTCTTGAATTTTATTCTAGAATAGATAGTGGTAAGGAACCTTCTAATAACTATAGAACAGAGAAATAAGATGAAGTGCGGTTAGAGCGTCTTTCAAAGAATATAAGGGAAGAATTATTGTTTATTTTGAAGTAAACAAGGACAAGTCTCAGAATACTTACAAATGTACTTGCTTTGGAAAATATAAACAGACTAGCCTACAGTAAAATGTTGCTATCGATAGCAGCAACTGTGAGGTCACTTCTAAGAAAAATATTCTTCAAAGGATAATTTTCTTTATTAGTGATTTTTCGTTAGACATGAAGCCCGGTTAGGAATAAAAACAAATTCTTCGAAGGCTATTTTCTGCTGAAAGTGATGTTGCTTTAAACAAAAAATCTTCATCGCTTCATTGGATCTGTCACATTTAGTGAAAAATTGATTAAAATGCCGCTGACAATGCTGCGTTATTGAAAACCAGCGATTAGCCCCAACATTCTTCATTTTCAGGATGTTGTTTTGAATTTCTTCAATTTTTTGCCTCCTGTTTTCATTTTCCGTACTTTTCATTTTCTTTGTTGTCTGTAATTTCTGTCTTTTTTTCACTTTCACCGGTCTCTATAATTTCTTCATTTTTTTTTTGTCTTTTAATGTTATCCTTTGTTCACATAATTTCTATATTTTTTTCGTTTGAGCTTATCTTCATTTTCGTAACTTTTTTGAACAATCGTCAGTAAAGACTTATGGATATGTTGAGAACGTTTCACTTTATTTACTGACTTTATATATTTTGAGTTCTCGTACATTTCGATCGGGAATTGCTAGTGAACGAATACACTAAACATAGGTTCACAAGCACGTTCATAGGTGAACAAAAATTCAAATTCGTATGGATTCAGGTAGTAGAATGGGAGACTGGAGGCCCCAGTCGGGAGACTCTGGATCATGAAAAACGTCGTCGGTTAGAAAAGAATTTAACAGGATTGATTTAAGAAGTTGATTGTGTTGAATTTCTATAAATCTTCTTCAATACATCCGTTTTCATTTTTTACCTCATTTAGGTTTTTAAATTCAAAAGTTGTTAGGTTTTAAAAATTCTTTAGAGCTCTTTTTGGCCCCTTGTCCCTTAGAGCATTTAAGCACGTTGAAACGCACAGTCTTCGACAATGGCCGGCATTATCCAGTGGTAACAATATCTCCGGCTTTAACATCCCTGAAAGCTGGTGAGCAGTGGACGCTCATGTTTCTGTGACGCTTCTCGAAACGACTGTATTTGCGAACAAAGTGCAGATAGTCCCTACGGATAACGATGGTCCTTTGCATTTTGCACTTGCTGACAACTCCAGTTAGGATATGTCCCCGAATCCTTATGTTGCCGGTGAATGGGCATTTCTTGTCAATGTAGGTTCCATCGATAGCCTCACTTGGGGTTTTGAAGCCCAAGTCAATTTCTCGGCAGCGACGAGGAGACTTCTTGGCTAAGCTAGGCTTGTTTTTACGGTTTAGGTTGATACCAAACTGTTTTTGGGAGGCTTTCTCGTTCTGATCGGATATATTGATGGAAAGGAAATTTAATTTATTTTCTCATAGTTCTAAATGGAGAACTGCATTTGTACATTTTCTTTATATTTCTAATAATGTTTTTCATTGTCTTCATCGTCTGACTTCAATGAATTTTCTTCAATTTCTTCATTTTGTCCAACTTGTTTTTTGTCTTCTACATTTTTTTTTTCATTTTCCCTGTTGTCTCTTTTTTTACCATATTCTGAGTTTCTGTTTATGTTTGCAGTTTTTTTCCATTATCTCCACTTTCTTCGTTTTCTTCACTTACCATTTTTTTAAATTTTAGCGTCCTCTACATTTTCTCCATTGTTATCATTTTCTTCGTTGTATTGATTTCCACATTGCCACAATTTTCTTTAATTTTTTTCATTTCCTCGATTTAATTCATTTTAAGGATTTTCTTAATGTTTGTCTATCTTCCACATTTTCATCATTTTCTTGATTTTCTCGATTTCATCATTTTCAGCGTTTTCTTAAATTTTGTCCGTCTTCTACAATTTTTTAATTATCTTCTTTTCCATAATCTTCTCGATTTCAATATTTTTCAGCATTTTTTTTAAATTTTTTGTCTGTCTTCTATGTTTGCTTAATTTTTTTTCGTTGTCTTGACTTTCTTCAATGTCTGCATCATATTCATTTTCTACAATTTCTTCAATTTTGCGCTTTCTATTATTTCTTTCGTTTTCTTTATATTTTTTGATATTTTTTCATAAATACGCACTTAAGCCTTTAGTAAAATTGTTGGTTAAATTAACTTTTTATGTACTTTTTATTTGGCCCCTTCTCTTATATTTTCCGTCTGCTAGCTGACTTAGAAAACATCTTAAAATTACTTGCGGTTGTAAAATAAAAGAACAATTAATTAATTCCAAGAAGAATACGAAACTTCATTAGCACACATACGATTTAGCTTAAAACGCTTTTATTTGGTCTTAAACTGTGAAACATAAGACAAGAACACAAAAACACAAGATGTTCACTATAAAATTTCTACAAAATCCCATGATTGATTGGAATAGTCATATACGGAAGAGACATCCAAAAGCAACAAAAACTTCATTTTAAATCCTTGTGCTTTTATTGGCAATTATGCTAAGCAGGCTCTCTTGTTAAAGGAACAAAGTAATCAACATACACGACAGACAACACGAGATGAGAGTCGATGTTGATGACGATGTCGATGTCGAAAAAAAAAAAACAACGAAGATGTGCGACGAGGATGGGAATCTAAATCAGGATGAGAATCAGGATGAAGACTAAACTTCAGGAGTTGCAAATAAGAATGAACATGATGTGGTTTGCAATTCAATTACACGTTAGGTATCTCTATCTATATTTATATATATCTCTGTGGAAAATTGTATCTCATTAAATTCTTGAGGAAAATAAAAATTTGCTGATTTTGTTTTCTTGTAAAATTCTGTGTAAGTATACGCCCGCTACATACTCCACTACCGTATGTTACATAAATACTGAATTCCCTGAAGCATTTTGGCAGGAAGAAACACGTGTGTTAAATCAGAAGAAGAGGAAACCATCAAATGCTAAGCAATCATGTACATGTAACATTCCATCAAATTTCGTTTTTTTTTCTTTTTCTTTTTTTTTCCTAAGAAACACATTGTTGTTGAATAAGTACTCGCATTGAAATTGAACAAAAGAAATAATTCAAAAGTGAGATAATTCAATTTCGAGGAACTTTTGTCTTGAAATATAAGTGTTTGCCATAAGTTTTTTTTATGTATTTTTAAAATTAAAAAAAAATACTTTAACTTACATGGGTTCTTAAAATTCAAAAATTGTTTTATTTGAAATAACAGCAAAGTATGCTGCAAGCAAATTGGCTTGTTCTAGGAAGCAAAGATGTCATTGAAGACGATGAAGTAGTATTCGTATATTTTTTCATCAATTTTGCTGCCATTTAGACATTTTAATATTTCTTGCATTTGTTGTGGAAAACTTTTTTTTACACACATTACTGTTTAACGTTTTAAACTCATTTGTGATGCAGTCTAGCATTTGTTTCTATTTCTAAAACAAATAAATTTAGTGGCGTAACAGTCCATGAAGAACCAGGGCCTAAGTGACTTACAATTCTGAACCATTCCTGTGTGCTAGTTATTGCAGGAGTGGTGGGATGCTACAATTTTACGAACCGCTTGGGTGAGAGACACTCTATTCTTATACTCTTTTAAAATTTGTCAATTTTTCGTAAGTGGCACAGTAAAAATAACATTTTTGTTTTTTAATTGACGAGGCTGGGAATCGAACCCAGACCTCCGGCATGACAGACTTAAGCACTAGCCATTATGCGACGGCCTACTGCATTTCTTTCTATTTCTAATCTTCAAAAAAAGTTCGGTCAACGTGTTTACCGCTTTATTATTGACTCGTTTCAAAACTAGTTTTTCTACAAAACAGGTTTTTCTACAAAACTACAAAAAAGTCCTTGAGCTCAAGCTTTGCTCGAATCGCTGTTATACAAAAATATTATCTTATCAACAATTAGAGGTTTTTTCAACACGAAATTTTATAAAATCAGATATCAATCATGTGTTGAAAAAAAAACCTTTGCAACTAGTTTTTTTTTCAAAAAATATTTTTGAGCCACTCAATAAAGCTGTAAGCTAGTACGACTTAAAATTTCAAATGTGCCATTTAACACCTTATCATTCTTAAACGACAAAAAAAAGTATATCCCCAATTTTGAATTGAATCATTCTTTGGATGTAACATAATATCGTCGTTATTGTTTTATTAGCAATATACCAATCCAACCAATAAAACTCTTTTTTATGTTCAATTTATAGGTTAGGTAGGTTTAGGCTCATAAAAAGACAATTTTAAAATATCATAAAAAGTAACCATTTTAATTTGTTCGATATAGAATAAAAATGTTAAAGATAGAGAGGGACTTTTATTGAATTGTTTCAGTTGAAAAAAAAAATTCGATTTGTTTTTTATTTTTTTAATCAAACATCAATGAGTATTGTAATAAATGAAAAACTCGTAAAATTACTTACGTTTTGACGTAGCTTTATATCGATGGTGTTTTAACAAGATGAATGAGGTGTTAGAAGATTTCCCAAAGGAGTTGAAAGAAAAAGACAAAATAAATTTAATTAATTTGGAAAATATAAATTTTAATGCTAAAAAGGTAACATAAAAAGAAATAATATATGTTAGTGTGAAAAGTAACAGATATTAAGTCTGCTGGAAATGGATCATTCGTAAATGTTATTATCCAAGTGTATGTTTCAAGTCGGTTTATTTTATTCGATTAAACGAACAAGATGCTTCAAGTGTTGAGTAACTCAAAAATCCCGAAGCACCGAAGTCGCCGAAAACAGTAGCAAGACACTTCATGGCGCCGAATAAGCTCAAACAAGACAATTAAGGTACAAGAGACGCTCTAGGCTTCAAGACGCCCAAGGCGCTATAAAAAAAAATTAATAAAAAAATGTTGTCGCAAAAAAATGGTTAAAATTGAAATTTTTATATTTTTGAACCCCCAAATATTAGTCAAAAAATAAGTTATGTAAAAATTGTTTGCCATTGATTGGATAAAGAACATTTTTTGAAAATGCTGAAAATAAAATTCGTCAAAAAACAATTGCCAAAACAACCAATTGGAATTTTTTTTTTCATGTGAATAGAAATTGGTCAAAAAATAAATTGAAATAAAAAGATATCGCAAAAAATGTTTGTCTTCAAAAACAAATTGTTGAAAAAAACTGAAGGAAGAAAAAAACAATTTTCAAAAAGAAAAATACGGATATTCTTAAAACCAAACAAGCAATGGAGAGAAAAAATAATTCTTAAAAAAAAACGTCAACAAAAAAATCTTTTTCAAAAAAATGTTGATTGCATTCTTTCTAATGTTAAAGAATTGGCGATTGCAATCTTCCCAAAGAACAAAAAGCTGAATGCAAAAAGCCTGCAATCTTTAAAATTAATAAAATGCATTCACAAAAATTGCATTTTTATTAAAATTTACAACAAAAAAAAGGTTGAAGAATTTAAAAAAAAACTAATTTTGATAATTTGAAAGGAAAGAAAAAATCATACAAATTGGTTTCGCTAGTAAATCGTCACTCTAAAAATTCTATATGCGTTTAGGAACTTAATTTATTTATTCTTGAAACAATGAAAGTACATTAATATTTACAATAAATTAAATTGTAATTCCTCTCAAGTCTGAACCCTTTAGATAGAAGTACGTCCGACCTAAAGCATTGTTGTTTCTTTCAAAAGCCTTTGAGATTAAATCTTCTATGTGAACTCTCATAGATGTAATAAAAATTTCTTTAATGGTGATTCTTTTTTAAGATCTGGGCAAAAATACCCTCCATAAAATTTCTATTGTGAAGTCTAGGTATTTAAAAGCCCCTGATGATGAATCTCCTCCTATAAACAATATTTTTGCTTTATTCAAGTGTAAGAAACACATTTCATTTACCCCAAAGAGCGAGAGAGAGAGAACTTATAGTTCTTTGCAGAGTTCCAATTCTGACATTAAAGTTGAAACTTTTGAACTAAAAAATAAAAATAGTAAAAAAAATAAAAAATAAATAAATTCCTATCAAAATGTGTGTGTTTCATTGTCTTCTCTTGTTATTTGGGGTTTGTCTAAGAAAAACACCACAAAAAGCCAACGAACGACATCACACTGGGCGAACGAGCCAGAGATATTTTAACAATAAAACCGAGGGGGCCTGTTTTCGAGAGGAGCAAACTAAAAGAAGAACAAATGAACACACTTGCTGCAGAACCAGAGAGAACATAAACTTTTGGAATGATGCTAAAATTTGACTCGATTAAATTTATTTCACAGTTGGCCATTGTGTTTTTAGGCCATGATTGTGATTGTGTGTTGGCTGTTGGGGCTCGCTCACAATTCACAACTATGCGGGGAATGTGGCGAAAGTGGTCTTGTATGGCCCACTACCAGGCCAAGCACAGAGGCACCCCTTCCAGCATTAGTTACATACCATAAACTCGTAACAACGAACGCCAAAATTCAAGAAGGGTTCTTCTTCTTGTTTTTGTGTTATGGCATTCATAGTATGGTGGATTTTGAAGCCTCAAAATAAACCACCGACTGGAGTCCATTTTTATATAGGTTCCTTATACTTTTCCAGTCCCTTGGGTATATTGCTAAAAAGAAAATATATCTATTCATCTACCTACATAGATAGTCAACCAACTCGTATATATGCGGAGACGGAGAAGCCACCACGTGCTTGGGCTTGTATGTTTTGTGTGACTTTTGTGAGTTAAAAGTTTCTTGTTCTTGTTCACAGAATGTAATAGCTATGGCCGACATAACCACTATCCTTAGTCTCCTTACACAATGCGGCGAATCATTTTCATGAATACGCGTTGGCCCCCTTAACCTCTGGCCTAATAAATCGAGCCTGAAAATTATCCCTATCCTTTCTTTCATATATGTACATAAGTCCCGCTGCTAGAAGCTGATGTTGCAGCAAAAGGCAAATTCCAATGAAAAACTAATATGATGGCTTGGCCGCCTGGCTTTGGCTTTGGCCCTGGCCCTGGAACCACATATACCATATACACAGTCCCATAAAACGTGAGCAAGACAAAAGGGGGATTTGTGATTTATGCCATCATCATAATAAATTGAAGTGATTTATCTGATAGGATGCAAAAATAAAGTTTTTTTTTTCGTTTTCATTTTTGTTGTTGTTGTTTTTGTCTTTTGTGTGTGTTTTTTTTACTAAAGTGGTGATAACAATATTGTTCCAAGGACACCATCATCACTGTGTGTGAAAGTGGACGGTCGTCGTCGTCGTCGTTTGTCTGTCGGTGTATGATGTTGGTATGTAGATTGTATAGATAGATGGTGGCGCTCTCTGGCTGTGATTTCTTTCTGTGCCCCTAAAAGGTCTGTTAAATAATGAATATTACAGGATTAAAGTTTATTATGCCATTATGCCAGATTGTTGTGTGGTATATCGATATTAGCCTAGTTATGGTTTTGTGTAGATATATTTCTTTCTCTCTATAGAGGGGTTTATTTATTTTTATTTGTTTTTTTTTTTTTTTTCATTCTTGTTGATTCAAAACGGATGATAAATTTCTCTTGAACATGGATTTAAGGACTCTCTTTCTATTGAAAAAAATAAATATCATTTAAGCTTTTGGTGAATTTTATAATTTTTTTTTTTGGTGAAGTGGTGCAGCTGTGTAATAAAGTACCAACGTACTTATGGAGAAATATTTAAGTTGATAACAAGTATATGGGGAGTTGTACTCTTTGTTCAATATTTTGCTGAGTTGAATCTATTTCTATGAGAATTATGTACATACACCTTTTTTAGCTTAAAAATACCAGTTTGGATGCCCGTATACAATATACATATATCGTAGAAGTAATTAGCGAATTTATTAACAGATTAGTGGTTGGAGTTTAAATTTCCTCTAAACGGTTCGGCGTTAGGTTACTTTCGAAACGAACTAGAGTCGTTTAACCCTTTTAATAGTTTAAGGTTTCATTAAATATTACCTACAATAAGAAAGTAGGATAAAATACAAGACAGGATTGCACGAACTTCCACCAATGAGTTATTTTTGGAAAAAAAACAAAACTGATTGCAATCTTGCATTCTTTTTGCAATTTTTTGCATTCTTTTGCAACCTTTGAACTATTTAAGTATAAAATAAATAAAGAAAGCAAAAAAATACACGAAGTCTCAAAAGATTGCAATCTTCTTAAGGCAAAAGAATTGGTGATTGCGATCTTTCTAAAGTAAAAAATTCTGATTGCAAAGTTTAAAGTTGCAGTGTTCTAAAAAGAATGAATGATTGCGCTTTTTAAGATGAGATAATAGCACCTCCATTTTTTGGTAACAAAATTTTATTAAAGAGCAATCAACATTAAATAAAAATTATAAAATTTTGTTTGCAAAAAAACTGTGCAGACCCAAGAAAATGGGTGCTGCCCAAAAAATTATCATAGTTGAAAATAATCTTGCCACCCGTTCAGGCTGTAAAAAGATAAACAGAGATAAACAGAGGAACAGACAGACAGAAATGCGAGACCAACCTTTTTCGTAAAAAAAAATAAATAAATAGCAAACCCACATTTGTACAGTGGGTCTAAGGAAACTATCTTCATAACCTTTTTATAAATAAGTTTTGAACGGAACTAACTGAACCTTAGAGGAATTTCCTGAATCTAAAAAGTGGAAGGATTTTTGAAGTAATGTCTATGATCTTGCTTAGTGTCGAAATAAAAAAAAATCTATTCAAATGTTCACCTATATCAAAAAAAAATTCGGAAAAAATTGGTTTTGAAATAAAATTTTGTGAGAAACAATTTTTCAACAGTTTTCAAAAAAATTCATCGAACCAATAGAAAACCAAAAATAAAATGTCTTGTAGAAACCAAATTTAAAATTGCTCAAAAAACATATCGTGAAAAAATTTGTCAACAAAATGTTCTGTTTAAAAATATTTATTGCAAAAGTTCTAGATAAAATAAAATAAATTTAAAAATTCAGTAAAAACAAGAAGAAAAAATACAAATATATTTTTGAAACTATGTAAAAGGTGAAAATTAAATTTATTTAAAAACTTTTTTATCGTCAGTTTTAAAAATGCTTCACCTTCTCATGTGATCCTACCTTCTAGTATTTAATTTTTCTTTGAATAATATCGTCCTTTTATTAACTTTTCATTTTAAATTCAAGTGTATACTTACCTATCAAATTAGTAAAATGTAATTTAACAATTTAACAAAAAAAAAAAATTAAAGAGGCCTCATCATTATTCCTTCTTTAAGATGAAATTCATGTCTTTGAGTTATAAAAGCCTAATGAAACCTTTTTTGAATAATTACAAACTCATTTACTTATGTATGTATAATGTAAATCCACTTGATCTGAATAGCTTTTAGAATAATTCTTCTTCAAGTTCATAAATATATTTACCTACAATACAAAATATTAATAAACATAATATCATATTGTGAAGGGTGCTCATTATCTTTGATAACTTTAATTTGCAATCTGAATGAACAGAAAAAAAATAATATAGGAAGGATGTGAATCAAAACTTTTACATTAATAATTTTAAGTAGATATGCCAACATTGAAGTAGGTTATTTATTATAAATAGACATGTGTATAGTTTTTTTTTTTAGAGAATTGAATCAGTTTTAAAATAGACATTTTATAATTAAAAATGAGTCTTTTTTAAACAGAAAAATAAAACTGAATCGAATATAAAGAGCAAAAAAAAATAAAAATATTTTTCTCATTTATCCTTTGTTGGTTTTTGATTAACTATTTTTTTTTTAATAATTTTTTGCAATTATCTACACATGTGTATTATCACATACATACATAATATATGTAATGAATATCTTTGTAAAAAAAAATCAAAATTAGTATTTTAATCAAACTTTTGTAATGAAAATGGGTGCAAATATGTGTAATAAAGTATTCTGTCGCTCATACTACAGTTAAATGTATCTACATATGTGCATACATGTATTAAAATAGTACAGGTCTATCAGTTATTCCCCCATGTTAATGATACAAAAATACATAATAAACAATTTGCCACATAATTAAACAATTGATTAGGCCACCGCCCAAATTTCTAAACATTATGTAGATCAATTTTTGAACGCAAATAATCAACTGATCCACGATCCACGAATATATTCGAGCTCATCAACAAATTTGCTGAAAACGAAAAAGATTTCAACCGACCATACAATATTATGTAAATCATTTTAAAATTCAAAAGCTTGTGAAATATTGATGCAACCCAACTGAAACTATTAACTGACCTACTCGCTTCCACTAACTAACCAGTTTCATCAATTAACTTTGTTGGTTTATTGTACACATGTATGTAAGTAGTTATCAACCAAAATAATCAATCTACTGCAGTTGTAACCTATTTACTTAATTAAAGTAACTTTGTACTGGTTTGAAGCATTTACTCCTTCAAAACAACCAATTTTCTCCGTTGATATAGAACTTCCTGAGAATAACCTCTTGTAGCTACAACTTTCCTGTAATTTTGTCTTGCAAGTGTTGCTGCTGCTGTGCAGTTCACTCAGCATACAAATTTTGATCGAAGTTTATTAAACGTACGAGAAAATCGAAGAAAAAAAAAATATGATAATTATTTTTATTTTTTAACTTATAATCCTTAAGTCAGTGAAATGACTTAGAAGTCACAGATTGAATAAGCGATACTTTTACATACTTTTTCATCTCCACTGAAAGCTTTCTCATGTCATGTCAGGACTACAAATAATGCCATAATCAAAAGAAAAAACCTTTATCCTGAAAAATGACAAATTCTCCAAGCAATAAACAAGAAATATTTTGAACATGATACATGTAGTTCTGTTTAGTTTTAGCCAAATTGTGGGCACCAAACCATAACAACACCAGCTGAATGAAGACAAATTCTTCATCTAAAAACAAAACAAAAAAAAATTAGATTACCTAAACAATCACAATAAATAACTCCTGCAGGACATTGAACTTAGCACCAATGTCCAACCCTTCAAATAATATTTTTCCACTTCGAATTCTTCACTCTTTCTCTATATAAAAAAATCAATAAATTCCATTACCCAATTTTTTTGTGTGCAAAAGGAAAAAAAAAAACAAAAAAACTTTTTAGGCACAAAATAAATTGAATTCCAATGGGATGGGTATATAGTTTATTTTCCTTTTCCCTTCTATTTTTTTTTGTTAAAAGGGTAAGGGAATACAAAAAAAAAAAAAAACTTTCTACGCCGAGCACTCATCATAAATAAAATAAATCAATTTGATTGTGTTTTCTCTTTCTTTTTTTTTTATTAAAATAAAAAAAAAATCAGGCATAAAATATACAAAACATATATTTCCTTCAATTCCTGCCAAAGTGAACATAAAAACTGCATTACCTACAACAACGCAACACACAACACAAACTTTTATGTTTTTTTATCGTGTGTTGGCGTCGTCATCATCGTTCTTTCTTTTCCTTTCCTTTTCTACTCGATATCCTCATTTACAGGAGGCTTTGTTGGCCTTGGTATGCGTTTCCTTTGTGGTCCCTTTGGACGGCTGGGATCTCTTGGTTTTGGTTTTGGATTTTCCAGTTCGTCGAGTTGTTCATCAGTCAAACGATCCTTGTACCAATCAGCGCTGAACAATGCAAGGAAATATACAACAATACAAAACGAAACCAAAAAAAAAATATTTGTGTGAATAAGAGAAGAAAACAGAAATTGTAGATATAAATTACTTTACAGTTGAATTAATAAGCTTTCACATTGTTATGTGATGGGGATTGAAGAGGAGGTTTTGTGTGTTGTTAAACAACCCCCTCCACTCCACCTCCATAAACCATTTGACAACGTCAATAAACCACCACCACCACCATCCCCATCAACAAAAAAGAAAAATTTAAAGCTTTTCCATTGTATAATGATAAATGCCAGCTCAAGTTCTTACCAATCGGGTATCTTGCGAGCCCAATCGCATAGTTTGCTGCTTTCATCAAATACCTGACCCAATTTGCAACCATTGCGGCGTGGTGTGTCGCCATTAATGCACACATAAAAGTATTGGCAGTCATCAGGATCAGCATAACGGGGATGTGTAACAGCCTCGCTTTCATTCACCTTCGGGCAAACAAATTCGAATACATCTTCTGAAGAGCAACCCTTCCTTCCAGCTTCATCGGCCCAGGTGCAGATGCCAGTTTTTGGGTTAAATACCAAGCCCGATGGACAGGTTATCATATTGAATTTACCTTCGACACAATAGAAGAAGGTATCGCATATCTTCTGGTTATGGTGTCCGAAGTAGCCGTTTTTGCGTGGACAATTCGGGCTGGGTATGGGAGTTTCTGATGATGATGTCGGTATAAAAGAGAACAGATATATAGGTAAAATTAATGTGTATTGGAGTAAGACAGGTGTATAATTGACAGTTATTGGTAATCCAATATCCAGCACCAAGCAAGCATTAACAAACCTAAAGATCTAGAAGCACTTTTCAAAAAAAAAAAAATGGTTTTGCGTTGGGCGCCATTTAGAGGAAATTTGTTTTTATTTAATAACTTATTCATTTTTAACTTAAGACTAAAAATGAATCTGACAAAAATTGTTGGAAATTTCATTTCCTACACGTTCACCACCACTTCATTAACCAGTAACCAGTAACCACCACCATTAGATAATTAGAATGAGTTAGTTTGCTTGGGACATCCATGTCAATTATTTAGTATTTTAATGTTGCCCTTTTCCATAACGCCTTGAAGCAAGTTCATGCGACATAGTAGCTTGCATTAAACATGTATTTTTTTTTTTGCTTTTGTATTCCCATCGAGATGTGAAGTTTAATTCGATAATTGGTGAAAATACTATAGATTTTCAGAATTCAATTATGAAAAGAACAATAATTTTGAAGTTTAAGATTAAATTGGTGAAGTGGAAAAAAGGACCCAATATAAAAGAATTCTTTGTAATAAAATAAATGTTGAGTTCTTTTTTTTTTGTCCATACTATTGTACGCCAGCCATTGAATTAAGGTATGTGCTCAGGATTTTTTTTACCTACTTCATTTGAAATGAAAAATTAATTTCGAAAATATCTTTCATATGATATTTTTCTTTTTTTTGTCAATTTTATTGAATGTAATTGTTGAGTTGAGAAGATGAGTTTAAAATGCCTCCCTAATAGTTTAAATGTATTTTTGTTTTTGAGGTTGTTGAAACCAAATCTCGGGCCAAATTATGGCATCCTTGAATGAGCATACGTGACTGAATTATTTGGCATTGGCATTACTGTTTCATTTAAAATACAATGTAAACAGTAGTACCAGTTGAATAATTCAGTGACAGAGTGAAATGGTCATTTATGTTTGCGTTCTTTACGCAACATAAAAAAACGCAAAATAATTTGAAAATTATGTTTTTTTTTATTGTTTTAGAAGGACATATGTAGAGTTGCTCACAAATTGAGTGTTAAAGATTTTTCTCCCACAAACTGTTAGTGCCCGTAAGCCCGTAATTTGCCCCCAAAAAACATGTTAAGGAAAAAAACTTAGTACACAAGTTTTAAGCATTTAAAAGAAAAATACGCTAAAAACAAATTTAAGACAAATTTTGGAAACGAAATTGCACATTTCGTGAAGAAAAAAAATATTACATTTACATTTGTTTTACAGTGCAATTTTTTGGAACAAATAGTTTTTACTTATTTTTTTTAATTTCATTTTTAAGAGTTTTTTATTGTAACATGTTTTTGGCAGTGAATTTTTAATTTCAAACAAAATTTCTTAAAAATAGAACTGTTGAAAAAAATTGTCAGGGAACAACAATTTGGTCTTACATTGTAAAGAAAAAGAAATTTCTGGAAAAAAATGCTAGCGTAGAGCAGACAGTAGTTCACTGACTCCGAATGCCGCTTAGTCTCGGTTCGAATCCTGGAGACGAAAAAAAAGTTTTTCAATTTATTCAATATAATAAACGCTAAGAACGACATACGAGTATAATAAATTCGAAAAACTACAAATTCAAACATCTCATCGTAAGAAACGTGACGCATTCAATGTTGGATTTCAGTTTGCTTTGTTTAAGTTTTTTTTTTTTGTTTTTGCGAAATCAACAACAGCGTGCTCATGCTCATACAAATATACTCTTAAGCTTTTGGTTCATTTGAGAGTTACGTAATTTCTTTAGTAAAACAAATCTATCGAAATGACCCCGAGGAATTTAATGTTAACTCTAAGAATAGAATACAAAATCTATATGGGAAAGATTGGTAGGTTTGGGCGCAATACACACAATTGACTTGATGAAGGACATGTGATGTATGAGATATCCCACATCTGACATGTTCAAAGTAAAAGGTAAGTGGATTTGTATAAAAGAGCATAGACAAGAACCGATATATGGTCAAAAAGGCAATTTAAATCGATCGTTTAAGTCCTCTTTTCGATATAAATGTTCTCGAGAGAAGTCAATTGATGAAAACCTGCAAGATGCACATTTCACTAGAGCTATATGGTCTACATAATCAAAACCACACTGTTGTACCGATATACAAGAACGGGACTAAAAGTACACACATCCGTTGGTCGGTCGCCTAGGATTCAATTTCTACATTTCAATTTCCGGTATCCATATCCATACTACAATGGATTATTAGAAGAATAACAGAAAGAGAGAGAGAGAGAAAAAAGACAAAGACAAAGAAGATACACAGAAAATGGTTTCTCTTCTGGATATCAATTCCGTACTGTCAGAGAGGCATTAAGGCAAGTTTTGCTATATATTCAAAGAAAAGAAAATTCTGAGGTAAGAGTCCCGGAATCCTTTGTTAATCCTTTCATCATGATTGCTTGCTTCATACGCACTCATACCCTCCTTCACTTCGCCATATGATTATAGTCTTAATACTGATTATTTAAATTGGATTTTTCCTTAATCCATAAATATTATTTAATTTGCTTTGCTTATTTTTTTCTATCCCGGCAAATATAAATAAATAACAAAAAAAAAAAATACGAAGGAAACAATAATGGGAAACAAGGGCTTTAAGTATAACCATTTATACTCGTTTACGATGACCCACAATCCACAGATGGAAAATAATTCTGCCAGATTGAACTTTGTTGCGTCGCGCCGCACCGCGCCGCTTCGCGTATTCGATTCGGGTTGATATCAAAATAGATAAAACTCACCGTGAATGGGATTCTTATGCAAATTTAATCAGAACGTGACTTTTCCTAATGCCATATACCACCCATGTGTTTTGTTCAGCCTTGTCGCGCCGCACTACTTTACCTATATCCCAAACAATCCCTGTTGAATACTGATGATAGTTTGATAATAAAGAAAGCAGAGCAAATCACAATCATCGCATCGTCGTAGCCGTAGTCGTAGGTCGTATGCATGCAGGCGAGCGAAATTGGTTTTAATTTTTGTTTTGTTTGGTTGAGGTTTTTTTTTTTTTGTTTTTGTTTAACTCTAAAGACAATAAAAGTGGGCTGGAAATCTGAATTCGTGATATCATTTAGATGAAGAGAATAATCTTAAAGATAAAAAGCTTCAAGCTAAGGTGTATATGTACAAATTGTTAATAAAATATAACCTGACGTGACATGTCTGCATTATTAAGTTTTGAAGGAAAATGTGTTTTTAGACCTATCCCATTATAGAAGAGCAATATCAATTATCTGGGATTTTATTGGGAACTGGATTAGAGCAGGATTTGTTCTGTGGACAAAATTAGGCAGCATTAGTCCATATTCTCTAAGCGTCCAAGTAACAAAATGGCGAAACACTGGAAAGAGGGCTCGTTGTTACAAGATGTTCTACTCGGAGAAGAAAACACCAAAAATGAAATCGATCTTTGTGTCGATAACGTGTTGGCTATTTTGAAGTCCAGTGACCATTTGATGTCTCTAAAATTTGTAATGCAAGGAATTGTGTGGAGTATTGTCAGAGCTTATAAATGATCTCCAAGACTTCCACAACCACTTTAAGAACATCCCGTCGCTATCTTCATTTTGTCTATGTTTGGTAGAGTTAATCAAAAGCATTTTCTAAATGAAGCCATCTAGTAACAAATAGGTGAACTACAAATGAGTAATTTTCACACTACTTTATGTACCAAATCCAATATTTTCAGTTGATTGGACTTAAAACAATATGAGAGATTTCTTTTTTCTGCTTGAATTTATCTTAGGCGGAGCCTTAGCCAAAATGCTCTAGTGCAGTACTTTACTTCTTGACTGACTCATAAATCTTTCTTTGCAGAAAAAAAAACTTGAAATTAATTAATTATAAGTACTACATGGCAAATACGTACTTTTTATCATAATTTCTGACCTTAATTTTTTTATTACCGCCGAACATGCTCGTTCGCGTTTCCCCCTAAACGACGAACACACTTTGCGATCATTCGTTTCGTTCCAATTCTCCAAAGAATAAACATCATGTGGGACAAAGAAGTGCGTTCGTACGTTCGTACGTTCTGGTACCATTTTTCGTCGTCGATATCTCAAGAACGAGTAGAGATATCGACTTAAAATAAATTTTGTTTCATAGATAATAACTTCGAAAGAAGCTGAAAGGGCGTTTATTAATATTAAATCAGTTGTTTTCTTACTACAGCAGTTTAAAAAAGAAGTGAACATTTTGGTTGGGCTCAAATATCTCACGAACAAATAATGTTATTGATTTGAAATAAATTTTATTCGACGCATTATAACGTCACACAAATTTGATATGAATTTGGAAAAAAATCAAAATATGTACCGTTATTTTTTTAAATCAAAAAAACTAAAAAAAATTTTTTAAAACTCGAATATCCTCAGATGGAAAAACGATATTAACTTTAAAATAATTTTATTTTACGAAAAATGTTGTTTTTGACTACTGGTGAAAATTTCAAAAAAATTCAATGGACAGTTTTTTTACAAAAAAATAAAAACTACAAAAAATTCTACCAAAAATTGGTATAAATTGTCTTTCGACTCAAATTTCTCAAAAACGGATAACGATATTGATTTAATTTTTGTTTTATTTTCTACATAACATAATTGTTAGCAACTGATACAATTTTGACAAATATCGAATGGGCAGTTTTTTAACAAAAAATCAAAAACTGTTAAAAATTCTAAAGAAAAGTAGTTACAATTGTATTTCAGCTCGAATATCCTGAGAACGAACAACGATTGTGTCTTCTAAAATATTTTATTTTATACATAGTACAATTTTTTATGAAAGGTTAAATTTTGATAAATATCTAATTGACAGTTTTTGACAAAAAATATAATAAAAAAATAAACTAAAAAGTGGTAAAATTGGTTTTTCGACTCGAATATCTTGAGAACGAGCAATGATATTGACTTTGCCATTAGGTATTTAATTTTATACATAATAAAATTTTTACAGCGGGTATATATTTGATATATGTATACTTAACTGACATTTTAAACAATTAAACAGAACTAAGAAAATTCCACTAAACGCGTGGAAGTTTACCTCCTGGGTCACGTGGGAACAACTTACACATCAACAATCTCTATAATATATGTATATGCATTTCGTAAATCTCTTTAAATAATTAAAATGCTTTTCAATCTTAAAATAATGATTGTTTGGATTTTTACAGCTAAAGTTTGTTTCGCAGAAAATTTGGTTATTTGAAAAAACCTAAATATAAAGTTTTCAAGATCACAAATGGGAAGTTATCATGTGTGGGTCGCACCCAGCCTCTTTTTTGTTATAATTTCTCCATTTTCCAATACTAAGGCCGTTAAAAGTTATTTCGAACTAATAATTCAACAGGTTCAATTAAATAGTGCTATAGATTTTCTGTTTAGCTGATTTATTTCAGTGATGGATTTTTATTACAAAAAAAAAAACCTTCTTAGACTTTGTTCAAATCCTCCTTGTACCACACCGTAATTCACTATCATTTCACCTCCTCTTTTTATCACCTCATTTACGACAACAACAGAATTTAATTTATACTCAAAAACAAAACAAAATTTATTTATTTTATTCACAAAGTGTTCTGATTGGAATGTCTTTATTCAAAGCTTCACCTTTCCTCCATAAAAAAAAAACTTAACAAAAACTTTTCTTTTGAAAAAGAAAAAAAAAACACAAACGACTTTTTATTTGGTATTTAATTTAAAACCAATTTGATTTGTATGTGCTTTGAATATTTTATGGTAAGTATATTTTTTTTTGTTCTTCTTCAAGAAAAGAAATTATTTAAGATTTATAAGAATTTTTTTTGTTCAATCCCAAAACAAATTATCGACTTGGAATATATAAATTTACAAAAATGTAAAGCAATTTGACATAAATCTGGTCATTTGAGAAGACAAACGACTCGAATAATTAATTTTTTTTTCTTCAAATTAATGCATTGAGTTCTTAGATACTTTTCATAAATTATATTTTTTTGTATGAATAGCTCAAGTTAGATTTGAAGAAATTGAACAATTTTAACATCGTTAGAATGCAATAAGATTAAGAAAAAATTATAATAAATTGATGGCGAGACAATTCGTGAAGAGGTTAAGGTCAAGTGACGTGATGACAGAGAACAAATTCGAACGTCTAAAAAGTGCCACTTAGTTATGACAAGATATACAGTTAAAGGTTCAACAACTTGCTTGAAAGTAGCAGTACCCCTTAAAATACGTATACGTACTTTTATTATTTTTGTGTCGTAGGCGTCAGATCACCAGTTCAAAGGGTAAAAGTCGCATTTTCGCAAATGAAGTGAGTCCAATGCCCAACAATCCATCCGAAGAAAAAAGAAGCAGTTGAACTTGACGCAGAGCTCTTACGAGCAGCGCCATTAACAGCGAGTAATATACTGAAACCACTCATTGAGAAGGCTTGGGAAACACAGAGCTTCCCCAAAGAGTTGAAAAAAGGAACGAACACCTCAAACAATTGGACTACGGGGACGACCGGTATACTGAATCTTGGATTTGTAAAAGTAAAGAATTGGAATATCTAAGAAGGTCACTTTCTTATGACAAGAGATACAGTTTGAAAAATGTGTTTTTTTTTGGTATAATAGGCTGACCCCCTGAGATCAGGTCATCCAATCTCTAGGTCAACAGTTCAACGCACTCAGCATCGTATGCCTCATGTTCCCAGAAGCATTTCATCATGACAAGGATTAATCTTAGTTGATTTGTCACTCTCTTGCGTAGTAACCCCTACAAACAAAAAAAAAAACATCATAGGCTGACGAATTCTAACCCTGACCTCTGGTAAAATGATAACCCATCACTTACCACATCACCCTTAGATGATGACCATCGAACAAAAAAAAAAAAAAACAAATAATTTATTATTGTCCATTCCCCATTCCCATACTACACATTAACACCCTTCATATAATTACTTTTTCAAACTTCTATTTACAACATTATATCCATCTACTGTTTTCTGTTCCCCTATATGTGTCCTCTATCAACTTTCGCTTATGCAAAGCTATTTGATTTAATACTTTTAAGTCTCCTCTCAATTTTACCAACATAATTTCAGGACATTTTAATGACAGGGGTCTGTTTAACCCTAATCAAGTTGTCCTAGTTTTATTTTATCCAAACAAATTTAATTAAAAAACTATTACGGTTAATGGGTTCAAACGACCAACAACTTCAATATACAAGAGATTTTCACCAAGCACATACACCCAGTTAGTAGATATATAGGGGTTTTAGGTCTGTAAAGTCTATATACTAGTACTCACGTAGTTCTGGCCTCTTTGTACAGTCAATATTGTAGGGCAAATCACACTTTTCCTGATCGGGACTGTAGTCGTTGAAAACCATACCATCTGGACACAGTCTTGCTTCATATTTACCATCACTAAAATCACAGCAAACAAAAAAAAAAATGGAGAAAAAGAAAAACAAAAAATCATTTGAAACTTTGTTCGTCAAACAAAAATAACCCTCATGTCATGCTTACGTGCACGCATAATATTTATCGCATTGCTCCGAATCTGGGAAGAAACCATTTGGCTCTGGGCATTTTTCATCTACGGATGCTTTAGGATGGTCCTCATCTACAATCTCGTCGGGGGCCTTGATGCGTGCTGGTTCTCCAATATCCCTATCTGGGAATACTCGTTTGTTATGTTGTGCCACTGTCATTCCTGGTGATATGAATTAAAAAAACAAATATTTAATAATTATCTTATTTGGAATTTAGTTCAGTTAAGAGAATTTGAGTGGTAAGAGAGCGGGGGGGATTGGATCAGAGCAAATCGGATGGCAAGGAGACACAGTGAATCACTCTCGGTTGCGGTTGTGACATACTCAAATATAGAAGGATATAATAGCATTAAAAGAAAAAGTTATACTTAAGGGAGGGGTAGGGAAGGGGGTTAAGAGCGTGGGTTAAGCAGAGACACAAAATTTCAAAAAAAAAAGAAGAAGAAACAGATTTCTCAGGATATCCTTGTGAAATGAATGACAAATGCCTTTTAGGCTTGCTTATCGTAAATCACCATAATATTCACGCTACACAAGCACACCATCTATACATACATACATACTATGTACTGTACATATATATCCAGAGATTAGAATTTTCTGTCTTTTATTCTACTTAAAAAGTATCACACATCCAATTCAGTCAGTGTTTTCGAATAAACGTTCATTATCAACATCTACATTGGCATTAGAGGGAACATCTCGAGCTTCTCTCGAGTATAAAATAATAATATGGAATTGTCATTGTTGACAATATTTATGTTTGTTTGTTTTGCATATCTGGTTTCTTGAGAGCGAGAGATTTAAGAAGTTTATCGCGCTTGATGGAATATTTTTAAAGAAAGGGACATTTTATACCTTTTAGCATAGAGGAATTGAGTGTCATATGTAGATTCGTATATAATTATAAATTTTTGTGTGTCAAAGTTCATGTTTAAAAGTAGAGTTCTTTCTTTTCAATTTTGTGATGACGATGCGTGTTGTGAACTCAACTGGAATCAGATGGATCAGAAAGTTCTTACTTTTGTGGCTTTTTATACACTTCGATGAATATGTGATTTTAGGGACATTTAAAGAGAAAAAAAATGTCGGGTCCCCGGTTTATTATAGAATCAAACGGGCTTATAGTCATTTAAGTAACTATTCAGTATTAACTTCGTCTGAAAAAAGGTCCTCGAACCTATTACTTCCGTGAGTTTTCCTTTGCTGGTCGATCTAGAAGTACTTGAAGAAGAAAGCTCGAAGAGGTATTAGCACATTTGGTGAAGACTTAGAAGTGAAGTAGTGGCAGCACTTCTACGCGTGAACGGTTCCTGGAGATTTATTTCAGTTCTTTCCAACTCTCCCCCAGTTCTGCTGATTCCTCTCACCAAGTTCTTCTAGGTCAGCTGGTTCTTTGCTTGCCAGCTTGAAAGGGTGCCATTGCATCGCTTGACTTGCAATGCACTAGTTACTTTTTCGAAGTATGTATATGGACAATTCACGTCTTCGTATGATGGAGCCAATGGGGTCCTGACCTGTTTTCGTATGAAGTCCATCATTGGAGACACGGCAGACATTTATTTAAAAATGTTGACTGTTTTCTTCTGACAGCGCATGTGAACTTCCAAGCGCTGCACCCATAAAATAGCACGGATTCAAATTTGTTAGCTAGCTTGAGTTGAAGTTGTTTCTCCATATTTTCGACAGCATTATGAACGCCTGCCTTTGATTTCCCGATTGAACTATTAATTCATATTAACTGGTTTCTGCAAATAAAGCCAATACATTTTGAAAATTTTCTACCATCTTAACTGGTGTCCAGAAATATCAGTTGATGAAGTACATCAGCAATCACTAAGAAAAAAAGTATAGGTGACAGTATACAGCCCTGCCTCACCCAACTTTGGATTTCAGACTCCTTTGAAAACCTTCCTTTATCACAGATGAAAATTGAATCCATCATATTTAGCCTTGATAATAATAGCCTTTGAAATCGATGAAGAGTAGTTGAAGCGGTCAACGCATTGTCCGATGATCATCCGCAAGTAGTTAATGTTGTGCGAACAGGAAGATCCAGTGGAAAATCTTGCTTTTTCGGCTTCGAGTGTCTTTATAAGGTGGTCTCCTACTCGCTCCAGGAAGATTCTTGCTTTTATCTTTGCAACTGCAGATGGCACACGAATTCCAGACCAGCTTTCCCATTTCGCGTTAGATCTGCTTTCTTGAGCTTGAAAATCATCAAAAAAGCGATCTGTTTCTCAAGCTCTATCAATGAATGGGTATGGGCTCCGCTGGAATAACATCAAGTTCAACCGCTTGTTGTTCTTCAGAGCTTGTATTGCGGTATATCATCTTTATTGGATGGTACTGTGATATTTGAGAAATTGTTACTTTTGACGGGTCATTGGGCGTTTGATTCACTTCACTAGCGAAAAAGGATTTTAAAACGCTGAAAAATGCTCTCTCCACCTTTCAAACTGGTCCTCATCCGAAACTGGCAGTGATTCTTCTGTGTCTTTTACAAGGTGCTGCCATGGACACCTGTGAGCTTTGTGATAATTTTGTAGATGCGAGGATGAATTACAGTTACAAAATTCGAAAGATTTTAAATTGAGAGTTGCTAGTTTTTTCTATTTCATGTTTCTCCTTTTTGAGAGTTCTATCTCATTTCACTGCTCTGACAGATTTTGCTGGAAAATTAAACTAAACAGACATACATTTAGTAATGGTTGTTACTCTTGACATTAATTCATTCGTTAAGTTCCCATTTGTTCCCTATTGAGTTCTCTATTGCCATTTAGGAAATTTGTTTGACAGTTTTAGTTCCTTTGTTTATCAGTTACGTACATACATTCTCCAAGATCAATAAGGAACTTAAAGTAGCTGTCAAGATAGATTGACATTATTACTTTTTAGAATCTTACCTAAGCCCCCATTTCACAAAAATGCAAATAGTTAATTAAACTTTTCCGAAAATTTCTTGAATTTTGTCGTCTTGCGGTATTTTAAGTTTGGTTAACATAAAATAAAACATTAAACACACAAAAACGTATAGACCAAAAGAGTATTCAATCAAAAAAAGAACTTGTGATTAATTTACAGTATGTCGGTACATATATGTACATACATAATATGTTTAAGGGACAAAACCATTCCACACAAACCACATTTGTCTAATTGCTCATAAAGTAGGGCTGCTACAGAGTCAATCATCAGAGCATCATGAACAACCGCATCCGTGAACCAAAAAGCCCAACCAAGTACCTACCAGACAGAATAGTCAACTAGCATCACAACCACAGTTAACAACAATCCTGTGAATTCACTTCCTTATATATCAAAATGTAACAACTTGAATGTTGAACGCTGGCACTGCATCAGTTGGACGGAAATGGAATGGTTTGTTCCTGCCATTTTGATACACCAGTACGTACACGTGTCCAAGTTGTTAATTACTCTCGTCATCAACACGAATATTACATCTCTTTGCCCAGCTCTTCTGCTCATCCTTGGAACTGCCCTTTGAAACAACACTATACTCATATCGAGTCCTGCGGACAGGTGGATGTCATGTAGGTGGGTGGGCTGTGTATGCACATCATGTGGTTTTTCTGGTCGGATGTTCATATATATGCATATTTTTATTTTTTTTTTAAATAAATACCAATCGTTGAAAATAAAACGTCAACCTTGTGGTATTTTCCTGCCTTTACCGCACTCCATTAGGCCAACAACCCAATCAAGGTGTTGATATGATATTTTTGTCGGTATTTCTTTGAAATATTTTTTCTGTATTTAAAAAAAAAAAGTAGGTATACTGAAATGACGGCTTCCAGGGTTTTTATTTTAATGGATGTTTTCAATTTTTAACACGCCCGAATTCAAAAGTATTCAACGTTGTTAATCATTAATTTTTTTGTTTGGGTTTTTGGTGGAGTAAACAACAGCAGCCTTAGGGAAGGAATTCGAGGAGTAAGTACCAAAATATATATGTAAGGATATATAGTTTAATAGTTAGCATGTGTGCAAAATATAAGTTTCCACTTTGATGACACTTAAAATAATTAGTCCCTCGGGTTATGGATACCTCTATCTACATTATATCGCACATACCGTTACAAAACAAAATTCAAATACTCCAAAACAAGGATGAGATGAAGTTCAGGGTATGTAAGAATATATATTGCTGACGGATTGATTGTATATAAGCTGTAGTAAAGCTGTCGCTGATCCTTTTAAACACATCACAGTGTCATAGACTAAAATTAAGACCTTGAAGGGGCTAACTCTGTTAAAATTAATAACATTTTTCGAAAACATATATGGTGTGGGAATGAATTTTACAATGTGAAGAAAATTACAGCACTGGCATTAATTATGACACTTAAACAGAAATACACCCCTCCGGTTTTGTATAGTGTCAGCCGCAATCTTAGTGCCGTTAAATGAGGTGAGGTAATGAATTTTATGTTTATATAGATACTCTTACATACCATCGATATAAACACTTGTAAACATACAATATGTATCTAACATGCAATGAAAGGTCCCGTACATTAATAGAGAACTTCTTGAATTGAGATGTTGTAGAAATTACAGTCGATACCGTTTAAGAATTTTTTTTCCGTTTTCAAAATTCCTCTGTGTATACCTAAATAATTCTTAATTTCTGGATTTAAAAATTCTGTAAATCATCAGCAAGTGTTAAAATTCTGTAAATACATAATTCTGCATTTCAAAATTCTCTTGGCTTAAAAAAAGTTTGCATTTGAAAATTCTGGATTTCAAATGTCTAAACCAAAATGTAAAGAATAAAAGAAAATTGGTGTGATAATGAAAAAAGTGCACACTTTTGAAATTTAGCTGTAGATTAAAACTCTGAAGAATTTCCACTTCAATGCAAACAATGCAAACAAATTCAAAGTCCAAAAAAATTACTCAGTTGATCGTTTTAAGGTTAAATGAATAGTGAATAATTCGAAGTCACAGTTTCAAAGTGTCACTATAGATTACAATCTTTTACAATTCCGTTTTTTTATATGTTATGTACATATATAATTATTTAGAATTTTTCCTGTGGGTTTTCCTTTTTTCAAATTTAGTGGTGACTTTGTTAAATTTTTCGTCAATTTAATAAATTTTTCATCAATTGAATTAATTTTTCAAAAATTCGTAAAAAAATTTAGCTACTTCTTTAATTTTAAATTTCAAACAAAAATAAATCTTACTATTGACTATTTTTTTTATTAAAATTCCGGAGTTCAGATAAGCTAAGTTGACTGTATCAGCAATGGCGAACAAATTAAACATTTTTAGGTTACTTTTTTAAAAGAGCATTCTCTATGACATGGTATGAGTTTTTGAATATAGAAACAAAAAGAACATATGCTTTTGCTTTGGATATGGTAAACTGAATATGTGCGTCTCAGATATGAAAGTAAAGGGGTACATACATACATACATATGTATATATCTCCCTGTATAAAGTAAAACTTAGTTTGTTAAATTTGATTAAGGATAAGCAAAAGCAAGTGGCATGGAAGTAATTTGCAGTTAAATATCAATTTAATCTAAGTATATTTTTGGGTTATAGTAGAGCTCGTTAAATGTTTTTACTACGACTACGATAAGATATGTATACAGACAGTGACATCGTAGAGTCAGTATGGAGAGTGTTAAGAAGATAAAACAAAAATTATAATATAGTTTTCCTTTTGCTAAAAGTTCTTGTAGAAAATTGAAATGTAATGACGATGAGTTTTAATGTCTTAATAAATAACATGTTTAAAAAAGAGGAACTCGAAAGTTTCTTCATGAAGGAAATCAAAAATTGAAAATACGAAGATGTAACCGTGACCGAAAAAAGGATATTTTGCGCGAAACATGAAGTAAGGGGTTGCCATTTTTTGACATTTCGAAAATTTATTTCAAATTCTTTCCATTAAATTTTTCTTGCCATTCAAGTCGGATTATACTATTCGCACAAATTGTAAGTGATTGACCTTGATCTAAATATCTTATCAAAAGACAAAGCAAACAGCAAAATATTTACGATCATTTCGATCATAATAGGTAAATTCGCTAACAAAAAAAAATTTCTCTTACATCAACACACCTTATACTACACACCTCACTGTCTTGTGTCGCTCAACTGGTTTCGTTATATAAAATAACTTCAACACCATACACTTATAAATTTAAAAAATAAAAAAAAAACTTCATATTCGACAACAGTTATTGCATTGACATTGTAAAACCCGATTCGATAACATATAAATTCTGCATTATTTGTATCTTTCTGTTATGAAGGAAAACACAAATAGCCAAGATATATAGCGAGGTATGCATTATTACTCTGACTCCCGCTTTGAGGTGTAATAAATAATGGTGATCGATTGAATTTTGTGGCGCTGCGATACTGAACCATTAAACATCAATAATTTTTTTTTCTTCTTGTTCAAACCATTAATTTGCATTAATTTTTGGATGTAAAACAGAAAAATAACCACGAATGTCATTAAAAAAAATTGCAATGCCCAGCGAACACAACACGATATTGAACACTTTCACTTTTAAGGTCATTTCATCATACCTCACTTCATATTAAACGAAATTCAAACACACCCCACTGTGTGGTGCTACTTAACAAAAAAAAAAAAAATATCAACTCCATGAAACTTGTTTTAAAATGTTGGCATAACCTGTTGACATTTTGAATAATCCGCAATGGCCAATTAAATTTTTTGGTTCATAATCCATAGACTTCTTTCAACAAGAAACAAAAAACAAAAAAACTAAAAGTACAGACAAAAACTCACCTATTGCTAGAACCAGAACAAAAATCTTTAGAATGTCCATTTTGGTCGTGTCTTATCTTATCTCCTCCTCGTCGCGTCGTCTTTAAACTGAAAGTTAAAATAAAAAACTATTTAACTTTCGACTGCACTTCCGTCTTCTTTTATGCTGAAGTTGTCGCCTTTGCCTTGTGCGAGCTGTGCAGTTACAATTAATCGACTAGGAGATCCTTTGTATATGAAAACTATAGTACTCTCATGGTGGAAGTCGAATGGGGCGACATCTAATGTATGCCGGCAACCCTTACTCTTTTTTTTTGCGGAGAGCTTATGGAGGTTTTAAATGATATTTATTGATATTTTTTGGATGCAATTATCCAAAAAATAGTTTCCTCTTGCTCCTACCACCAATTTTCGACGCTTAAAAACTCACCAAATCGAATTTTACACCTCACATTTTGCAGCGCCACCACCAGGATCCGGGCAACCCTAAAAAAAACTCGCCATGAGAGTACTATAGTTTTCATATACAAAGGGAGATCTAGAAGATTGTTTCGTTGTTAAATATCTTTTTTCTTTTGTTTTATTTTTCTGCGAGAGCACAGCGTGGTGGTAAGAAACTTTTGTTGAGAGACTTTTTCTTTAAGTTTCATATTGGCTATACACTCTAAAGCCAAACTTCAATAGTTTAAGCTTTAGTCATGTTTGTTATAGTACGGGAGATGAGGGTGTTTTTTTTCGTATATTTTATAGTTATCTTTGACATATGAAGATTGCAATAGCAATAGAAATAGCAATAGCAATAGCAATAGCAATAGCAATAGCAATAGCAATAGCAATAGCAATAGCAACAGCAATAGCAATAGCAATAGCAATAGCAATAGCAATAGCAATAGCAATAGCAATTTCAATTGCAATTGCAATAGCAATAGCAATAGCAATAGCAATAGCAATAGCAATAGCAATAGCAATAGCAATAGCAATAGCAATAGCAATAGCAATAGCAATAGCAATAGCAATAGCAATAGCAATAGCAATAGCAATAGCAATAGCAATAGCAATAGCAATAGCAATAGCAATAGCAATAGCAATAGCAATAGCAATAGCAATAGCAATAGCAATAGCAATAGCAATAGCAATACCAAGCTCAGTCCCTCGCCTTAAAAGCATTATGCTCGCGTCAACATCAAAGACACAAACTACACATCAATCTTACAAGTAATAAATGATTATTAGCGTAGGTCAAGTACCTGCGATAAATCTAGCGAAAATAGCATATTAATGCAAATGTTGGGTACATTAAATCACTATCCAACCAACAACGTCATTCCCCAGACTATAAATCTTGATTTGATATTTTCCTGTTTTCCCAATAACCAATCCCAATTCCCAAACTGCATATAACTACAATATTCTCTTGCTCTTGGACTTTGATGAAGAGTGAAGTACCTCTAGAGAGAAACACTTCATTTACTAGTAGTTAATATGGTTGCCACTTGAGTAGGAAAAGATATTTAAATGAAAAACCTAAAAAATTTTTCCATCTACAGTTATTAGAAGTTATTAGAAGTATTCAGAAGAAAAGCTGGTTTTTAATAAACACGTGATTTTTTGTCGAGATTAAGCAATTTTAGCGAGACAATGAGATCACTCGCTGACACAACTCACTTCACTCTCAAAAGCGATTAAGGTATTTAGTGAAACGGGCAAGTTTTATTTCGATTTGAAAAACATGAGTGAGACAGGGGAAACATATGAGAGCAACGAAAACGTTAACAATAAAACAGAAAAGTCACTCACCCACTTTTGCTACCTTTTACGATTTTCAATGATAAGTGACTCATCTCACTCACTCGAATTAAATAAAGTCCGGCACTGATCTGTCTGCAAATTTTAGGTTATTAAAGCTTTATTTACAACTGACTTTAAATAATTCTTAAATCTTATCTTGAATGCTTCGTCTCAACTTAACAGCATTTCCATAAAAAAAATTAATACGAAAAAAAAAACAAAGTGGCAACCATTTTCTTGTACCCATATTAATATTATGAAGTTATCTCTGGTTTTGGCTTAACTACTAAAAATGTACTCACTCTCTTACGGCCATTTCTAGTTTTTTGCGATATCAAAACCGCTCGTGAAGGTAGGTAACTTGTTTCTTTTTTTTTTAATTTTTTTGTTGTTGTTGAGTGAAACGTTGTAGGTGGCTTTTGCGTGAATTGGCTCATAATATTCGTATGACAACTTGTTTTGAAGATGGTAACAACAACTAATGATGGTTAAAACACTTTATTTGCTTACAAAAAAAAAAAAAAACTTGTTGCTAGATAATGTGTAGATTTTTATTGCATTCCCGTTTAAAATCCCATTAATATCCTAATAATGTTGAACAACTTAATTCTGTAGCAAAAAACTGCCCTGGCTTATTCAAATTAAATTAGAAAATATGGGTATTGAGCGTGTATGCAAAAATGTACAGATAATTAACATAAATGTTTTGTCAGTGTTATTAACGTGATTTAACTTTATACTTGAGGGCATGCATTAGAATAAGACTGGTAAAAACATAAATAACAATAAATCTCGAGGCGTGAATTAATGTAAAAGATTACAATGGTAGAGAGAAGACAGAAATACAATAAGATGCTGGTGCAATGTAGCTAATTGTGTGTCTGGAGGCAATTTTGATTTTAAAATATTCGTTAGTTCAAAATATAAATCAAGTCTGAAGTCCCTGAAGGAATTTTGACAATTAGCCATTTTTATAGATTTTTGGATGCTCTTTTGGAAAATAGTTTTTTTTTTGCATTTCTCTCTTTTACCTAATTTAAAAGTTATAACAGTCCAGAAAAAATGAATTCTATAAAAATTTAATACATTTTATGGCTTTCTTTTTTTCTAATAGTGAGCAGTACGAGCGTCATACAGTGGATAGCGTTTTCAAAAAATTAAGGCCAAAAGCATTGCTATTTAAATAAAACCTTTTTGTTAGAGAAGTGGTTTTAGCATAAGACCAAATTTACGTCTGTGAAATTGGCAGAACATTTTTCACCTGGACTAACGGGACCTCGACAGGAATTTGGAATTCTTTTTGCATTAATGTTCCCGATTTTGCAGTTCATGAAATTTTTTTCTCAGCAACCCTTTGGAATAGCTTCAAATTTGCAGTTTTTTTTTTGCAGTGTAAGTCCACATTTTGAAGTTTTTATTAAAAAAAAAAACATACCTAAAGTTAACTTCACTGTGCCAGTACTTGAAAAAAGATTCCAAACTTTGCAATAAAAAACTGCACACAAAATTATAGTTTTGAATTACAGTTTGAAAATATATAAGTAAATCAGAAGATTTGAAGTCCTTCTAACAAAATCCGAAAAATCATATTTTTTTTATTCTTTAAAAAAAAAAAAAACTTCAATCCAAATTTTGAAGTCGAAAGAAGAATAACATTTCATACTTTATCAATATTTTTACCACAAAGCTATCCGTTTGAACTAGAAACATAAAATGAAAACTTCAAGTTTGCAATTGTTCCACCTTCTTTTAGAAAAACTTCAACTCAAAATTTGAAGTCGTAATTTAAAAACTAATGCATAATTCCTTTTTAACCTTGTCATGAATTAAAGTTTGAAGTTTATTTTACAGTTCAAGAAAATATGGAGCCCGAAAAATGAATTCCTCTTTAAAAAAAATAATTTTTTTAACATTAACTTCAATGACCATTTTCTCATTAACCAATTGCAACTTCAAATTTGCAGTACCTCATATGCTTTTAGGGAAAAGAAGCTTGCTAAATTTGCTAACAGTTATACAATTTTTTGGTTCTCTTTACCAAAAAAAAATAAATAAATATTTAACTAAAAACTTAAATAAACATTTTTTTCATTTCACACAAAAATGTATTGTATTTTCGGTCAACCCAAATAATATTTCATGATGTACATACATATGCACAAATTATAGCTCTCGGAAAAATTATATCAATCACAATGACAACAGTTAATATACGAAAAATTTATTTTTAATCTGATAACTCTATTCATCCTTTATATAGGACAAGGATATATCTGGCTATAACGTTTACTTCATAAACAGTTTTTATTTATATCAGTTGACATTTCATATTTCGATTTAACAAATAATGAACACTGACACCACTGACTTCAACTCACCCAAACTCTCAATATTTATATGCTCTTCCCTTCTTTCCTTTATCAACCGAATACCAAACCATCCCACTTAGATTCCTGCCCCAAACACGCAAAGCGAAAATTATGCTTATTTAATATTCACAGCTTTAGCCTTCGTTGAAATATTGACAGCTACTTTGTTAAAACAAGAGAAGAAAAAAAATATTTAAAAAAAAAAAAAAACTTGTACAGGGTGATACGGATTTTTCTACATTTTTGTACATTTCTTTCGATATCTCAAACTATTTTTAAAAGGAAAATAATGACCATTTTCTAGAAAAATGGTTTTATTTTATTTTCTAATAAAACTAACTGTTTTCAAGTTGAATTCAAATTGAAAAAAATGTGTCAAACTTACAGCAACTATTACCACTTATTTCAAAACAAAATCTCCTTTAAGTATTGTCCCTGAACATTAAGCAGCTTAATGTCATATACTCATGTATCGAGTTCGATAAGATGCTATCATGTTAGGTACCAAATTAAGCCGGAATAAAATGACTTGGCCATTTTGTGAAATTTCAACCATCAACTTAAGTCATATATATGTATGTATTGTACCACCCTGTAAACGACACAATTCCATCGTTCAAAAATTGGGGTTTGTTTATTCGGTTTTTCATTTTTTTTTTGCATTTTTTTTTATATATGTACATATAGGAGAAGGGTTATATTGTTGGTGTTGGGGTAGTCCCAAAGTGCCAGGCTATTAAATTTAATAATGCGTTTTAACTCATGAAAATGGCACTGAACCTTTTTTCCTTTTCATAAATATTCCTCCAGCCTCTCTAGGATAAAACATATAACTGAGAAAACCCACATGTGGATATGTAAAAATGTGGATTCGTATGAATACGAATATCTATACATGGAGGTATATAATATTTTATAGATATAAAATGTTGAATTAAGTACAATAAAACGTTTCCATTCGATCCGATAAATAAAATGTTTATTTACTTCAATTCAATTCAATTCATGTTTTTTTTTTGCATTTTTTTGTTTGTTTACTGTCCCTCTGTCCAGTGAATGTTTTCCGTTAATAATTTAAATTTTATTTTGCTCTGTAGAAAAATATGGCGAAAAAAACATTGAAAGAAAAATTTTGAGGTTATGCGGTTTTTTGCTTGTTTTTATACTGAAAATGACATGGTAAGGGATTAAAAGGCAACAGAACCAGTGAGCGAATATTATATTCTGAAAGTAAATATACGTAGATACGATTTTAAAAAAAGTATTTGAATTTTTGGTAAGTAAATTTTTAACATTCTTCCTTGAAAAGAATGCAAAAAGAATGCATAAAGTTCCAAAAGATTGCAATTAATCGATTCCAATCTTTTTAGTAAATGAATTGGCGATTGCAATTTTTCTAAAGTAAACAAATGCTGAAAGCATATTTTAAAGTCGCAGAGTCTTCTAAAAAGAATAAATAGTTGCAATCTTTAAGATGAATTCAATTAAAGATTGATCAAAGAATGCATTCACAAAGATTACAATCTTTTACAACTCTGAGAGTGTACAAGAAATAAACTTCAAGTTAAAATGCAATTTAAAATGTTTATTTGTACTTTTAATTATAAAGAATCTAGACAAAACACGTCTTTACTTGTTGCAAGATAATAAAAGAATGCCATTACAAATGAAACAAGATGAATGCGTTTACTAATACAATGACTGCATTTACTGATAGGCCATCGTATCCAAGAAGCGGTTCCTTTTTGGACGTTTTGCTTTACGATACGAGACTAACGATCACGGACAAAGTTGGTAATCACCCTCGAAACTGTTTACAAACAGTCGAGTACGACAGTGATCACTGCGGACTGGCTGCTGTAATACAGATTCCGAACGAGCGCGTGGAGCTGGAGGAATACGTCCCAACGTACTCTTACAATTACAGTAAGGTTCGCTGGGCGCGTTTCACCAACGCCTTAGCGAGAGAACTTCGTTCGAGTGACATACCAAATAACAGGAACTTGACAAACACTGAAATTGACCAACATCTACAACTGATGGACGAAACAATAAAACGAACAATGGAACGGACAATACCGAAATACACAGAACGTGATCAAAACAACGTCTACAGAAACGCGACAATAGACGCACTGCACAGACAGAAAAGTAGACTACTGACAAGACTCAAAAACTTGTACAGACGATTTACGGACCCCCACGAACCGGAGTTACAGACACTGAAGTCGTCAATTAAGAATATCAACGCTTTAATTAAACAAAACTATAGATTATCGATTAATTCGTTTTGGGACAACAAAATTCGGGCCGTAAAATCCAGCGACCCGAGCATGTTTCCCCAAATCAACAAAATCTTTAGGAAAAATAATCAAAACGACCTTCCGTGTTTGAAACTCCAAAGAACGGACGAAAACAGAGACGTACTTCTGACAGCGCGAATCGTTCCTGAAGAAGCCATCTTGGACGATGACTTCTTTATTATCGAAAATCCGCAGGAGAAAGTGGAGACAGTGGGAGCTGCGTTTCAGCAAGTGTATAGGGTGAATGCTTGCACTCGCCCGAACCACGACCTGGAAAACAGAGCCTTACTTCACCACTTCTACCTCCGTAACGAAATCGTGCAATGGCGATCCGAGAATTGTGGTTTCACCCGGTTCAATGACGACTTTTTAGCAAATGCTATAATCGCCGAACCAATGGGTTCAAGTCCCCTGTTAGTTACGAAAGTAGAGCTTCAGCTCATTTTCGATTCAATAAAGAATAAGAAGTCTGCAGGTGTCGATGGTATATCCAACGTTGTACTGAAACATTTGCCGATAGAAGCCATAGACATTTACACCACACTCTTCAACAACGCGCTGAATAATGCTTATTATCCAGAGCGTTGGAAGACAGCTGTGGTGCATCCTCTCCCGAAGAAGGGTAAGGATAGCTCCAATCCGGCAAATCTGCGGTCAATAAGTCTCCTTCCAAGTATCAGCAAGGTATTCGAGAAAGTAATCAATAGGGTTCTGATTCAGTGGTCTGCGGACAACAATATAATTCCGGATAACCAGTTCGGGTTCAAGGCGGGACATGATACCTTACATGCCGCGTCTAAGCTCGTTTCTGATATCCAATGGAACAAGTCAAAGAAACAATGTACTGGTGCAGTCCTGGTGGATTTGGAGAAAGCCTTCGACACCGTATGGTTAGAAGGTCTGTACCTAAAGCTATCCAGACTCGGCATCAGCAAACCATTGTTGTATATGCTTTATGATATGCTTAACGGCAGGAAGTTTGTTGTGAAAAATGGCAACATAACTTCCGCCACAACGTTTGAAATTAAAAATGGTCTTCAACAGGGAGCGGTGAACTCGCCAATCCTCTTCAGTATTTACACTAGCGATCTGATAGGAAGTTTAACTCAGGCGATTGCGTATGCCGACGACCTAGTCGCGTACAGAACGGCTCCAAAGGTTGAGGTCATTAGAATTCTCTTACAGCGTGACTTCGACAAGATCCAGCGATACTGCGATGACTGGAAGTTGAAAATCAACTTCCAGAAGTCGGAAACAATTCTGTTCCGGACCCCTTTGGCTGGGGCTCCGGGAGACACGCGCAAGAACTGGCGCAAGATGGTCATCGTTGGGCCTCACGGTCAGCCATTAACGAGCAAAAGTGAAGTGAAGTACCTGGGGATCTGGCTGGATCAGTATCTATATTTCAATAGACATGTAGATGCTGCGCTGGCCAGAGCCAGAGGAGCTTTCGCTCAGACGAAACGGCTTTTTTATAGCAGTCGGCTAGACTCTCGAGTGAAGGTAATTTGCTACATGGCCCTCATACGGCCGATGATCGTTTATGGCTGTCCCGTGTGGTTCAACGTTGCCCCATCTCAAATGGAGAAGATTCGGGTTTTCGAGAGGCAGTGTCTTCGGCGCTGTCTCGGTTTGTATCGAACACCGGAATCCGATTACATAAAATATTACTCGAACGAAGTCCTATACAACAGGGCCCGGGTCAACAGAATTGATAATTTCGTCATAAAGCTGGTTCGGGGTCACATTGCCAGAGCTATGACCTCGACAAATAATTTGATCTTTGGAGCCTACTATCCAAACGAACAATATTTTGAAAGTGCGCGCTTGAGTGGGTTCATTCCTCCAGAGGCCTTCCTCTATTTAGACAGATGCGGTCTGATCCAAGATAGGTTGGCAATTCCGTTGATCTACCACGTCAGACGAAGTACCGTTGACCGGCGGCTCCTTTACAGTCGAGACGTCCTCGCACAAGACGGAGCCGAGCTCCTTCGGTTCAGTAGGGCTGTGTCCGAACGGGACCGAAGAGATAGGGTGAAGCAAGAGAACCAGTTTTGGTGGCTTCAAGCTGCGTTTGATAATGGGTAGTCGGGTTGGGTTTGTTTTTGAGCCTTGGCCGGCTTACATATTTGTTTTAGGTTTAAGGGTTTAGGGTTTAGTTTTAAGTAGATTAGGTGGTGGCACAAAAAAAAATACAATTAAAAAAAAAAAAAAAAAAAAAAAAATTTACATATATATAAAAAATCAAAAAAAAAAAAACAAAAAAATAAATAATAAAAAAATGAAAAAATCAAAAAAAAAAAAAAAAAAAAAAAAAAATTAATAAAAAAAAATTAAAAAATACAAAAAAAAAGACATAGAATATAGAAAAATGACCGTTTAATTTTTTGCCGCTGTGGGTGTTCTAGTGTGTAAGTAGTTTTTTAGGTAGATTAGGTTAGTTTTAAGTAGTATTAAGTTTTATTTTAAGGACTTAGTTTTAAGTAGTATGTAAGATAAAATAATGAAGTTAGTTTTTTTATCATATTTTCTAACAAGAAAAAATAAATAAATAAAACCAAATATGGTACCTACATAAATAGTTCATAGGCCGAAAGGTATTAGTTTTAAGTTTATCATGAATTGCTTAGAGCGCCCCAATGGGGCCAGTAAGTTATATTTAAGTCTTAGTTAAGTACACTAGTTTAAGATTCATTGTCTAGTTTTAGTTAGGTTAAGAGATATGAATAAAAATGAATTTAAAACAAAAAAAAAAAAAAAAAAAAAACAATGACTGCATTCCGTGATACATAAATGGAAGTGTTCAACAATTATGTTCACACTGTTAAAATATCTTATTATGACAGAGAAGGAGAGAAGCTCAGAGATTAAATTTATTGAAAACATATAACACATTTAAGTCAGTCGACGGAGTCAATAATGAATTTTAATATTGTGAGCACTATTTCGATTGAAAATTTTTTGTTTTTCTTTTTTGTACATATGTATATATGTATGTAACGCGCCTAAAAGCTTACTATACAACCTAAAATGTAAAGTGTACTTTTAGGCGTTTTAACAACGAAAGTATAATTCCTGAGAAAAAAGGTTGCAAACAAAAAAGGAAGACAAATACATTTTACATCAAAAGAGTCCACACTAATTTCTGTTAAGTCGTTCTCGAGATAAATATTAAAACCTATTTTTCAAAATAGCCGCAACGCACAAAAATTACAGACTAGTCATTTTAATTTTAAACGTGTCTATATTTTTTTCATCCAGATCATACAGTTTCTGATTAATGTTTTTTCAAAAACAAAAAAAAATGTTTATAGTGCGTAACTAGAACGAATTTCGACAAAATGAAAAAATCGATTTTTTGACACAAAGAACTTTCCTTTTAAAAAATTAACTGATATTTGTTTATATTATTTTTAAAGACTTCCCTCTAGTCCCCATTGGGAATACGGTTTTGCATTAAAAACATTCATTTCCAAAGTACATATCACGTGAAGAGGAAAAAACACAATACGAAATGAAACGAAACAACAACAAGAAAAACATTGTTGAAATATTATATTCTGACATTTCTCTGATATAGAAGCAACTTCCGCACTATTGGTTCACTTTATTCCAGATGATTAGATATGACGTTCAGAAAGAACAAGAAAACCCCTCTTCCGGCAAGACTTAGAAAGGAAATTTGTTGTCATTTTTTTTTTCTTTTTTCTATCTGATCTGTTAAGTAGGCATCATCATAAGATGAATCAAAAAGGACTTTTCATTTCTTTTTTTCTATTCCATTCGTTAATTTCTTATGTTTAGAAAAGTTTAAGTTTTACTTACAATTTATGTATGTATAAAGCTACCTTAAAGAGAAAATCAACTCAAAGCTAAATGAAATATTTATGTAAGTAAATTGGAAGTCCGATAGATATGGATAGATTAATTTTGAATACCTTTTAAAAGAACTACATATTTTATAATGTTTGGACTTCTACATATAAGATGTTATTTAAGTCGATGAATAGAAAATCATGGTAATGTTAAGGAAATATTGAAATAAATCAAGAAATAAATTTAATTTCGAAATACGTGGAAAGCAAAATCAATGATTATGATTGAAAACTTCAAATAATGAATTAACAAATTCATTACTAACTAACTGACTGGTTCAATCACAAAATCATTGATTGAATGATAAAATGATTTAATCCGTAGGCGGTGTGAAAAAAAAATATCCACTCGGTTGTCCCTTGACCATATATTTTGTGATCATTTGTTTTCTTACACGTTTTTAGTTTTATCTACAATTTTTTTGAAACATCAAATAATTTCCATCCATCAAGTGGTATACTGATGGATCGAGAACTTCTGAAGGGACTGGGGTAGGGAGTTTTGGGCCTTGAACCAAAATTTCCATACCGATGGGGAAGTCCAGCAGCATATTCATAACATCGATAGAAAATACAAAAACCAAAATGAAGAAGCTAACTCCCTAGCAAAAATAGGAGCAATGGCACCCCTAACGGGACCAGATCCCTATTGTGGTATAGGGGAGAATATGATTAAAAACAGAATTGAATCTGAAGAGGAGGCGAAAATATCAAAAATCTGGAAAGAACTCCCCAAACTGAGACAGGCAAAACTCTTACTCGGGAACTATAACCGAGAGCGTTTCCTATCCTGCATCAGCCCAAGCAGGAATAATCTCAGGAGAGTAACGGGTCTCCTCACCGGCCGGCCATGGCAAACTGAAAAGACACCTCAGCATCCTAGGCCTAGTGAGCAGCGCTTCCTGCAGATTCTGCAACGCTCATGAGGAGACGCCACGCCGCGCCGCCGCGCCGCGCCGGCCCACATAATAGGGAAATGCGATGCACTAGTGCATCAAAGGCAAAAATATCTGGGCAGGTATCATATAGACGAGAATGAAATACATTCTCTAAAAATACCCCAAATTATTGAATTCCTCAAAGGAACGAATTTGTAGGATGAATTGTAGATGAGAAACCTCATCCAGATCAAAAGGGGGCACAATAGAAGTGCAAATGTTTACCCATTACATTCATTCATATATTATGGTGTTTTTTCAGAAGTATAGAACTTTGAAATGGAATAAAATTTTAATTCCGGCGTATGACCGCCTCGGCTGCCTCGGACGTAATTCAATCTGGAGGTCTAATTTTCGAACACTTTTTTCAACATTTGTGGCCGTATATTGGAATCCAATTGGTAGATCGTTTCGGGCTCAACGGCGGCGCGGCGTAGACTTTCACCTATCTCCACAGAAAATAGTCTAGCTTATAAATCGTAAGATCTTGGAGGCCAATTCACGGGTCCACAGTTACCAAACTCTTCCTTTAATAAATCAATTGTGGCACAAGCTGTGTGACATGTCGCGCCGTCTTGTTGAGCCCATAGCTCACGTGGTTGTTCAATTGAGGAACGAAAAAGTCAGTAATCATGACTCTATAGCGGTCACCATAGAATGTAACATTCTGGCCAGCATCGTGATACCACCAACCTATAAAGAACACCAAACAGTCAGTTTTTCTGGTGGCTCTTTACTTTACTCCAAATACCGCATTTTTGTTTATTGACCTCGCCATTCAAGTAAATTTGAGCTAAACAAAATTCTCTTATGAAAATCGAGATAAATTTTCTCAATTTGGAAGCATTGTTCAGGCGTCAGTGTATTTATATTAACACAGAAATCAGAGTTGTTCAAATGGACGCCAGTTAAAAAAATGTTGCCAACTTAAAGTTCTATACCTTAAAAAAAAACACCCTCTATGAATAAATGAGCGTTATAAATAAATTACTCATTCGCCCCATAACATTTCGATAATATTTATTTATGTAGTTTAGCAATAATAAATACAAGAATGAATGATTTTGTGGTACTGGGCCCTTATTCTGGTTCAATGATAAAATGATAATATGATAAATTTTTTTTTTATTTTTCAATTAATCAAAAAAATAAATTTTATTGAATTTCTTTTAAAAAAAATCAAATAAATTTGTTTCTACCTTAAAAAGTCTAGAAAACACCCCTAGCGGTAGTTACGAGAAACATATACATTTTTTCTTTGTATATGGAAAACATAGTACTATGATGGTGGAAGTCGAATGGGGGCAACCCTTACTCTTTTCATAGAGGTTATGGAGGTTTTAATTGATATTTATTGATATTTTTTGGATGCAATAACTTAAAAAATAGTCTCCTCTTGCCCCTACCACCAATTTCCGACGCTTAAAGGCTCCCAAAATTGAATTCTACACCTTAAATTTTGCAGCGCCACCACAAGCGTCACGTCGGGGCAACATTAAAAAATACTCGCCATGATAGTACTATGCTTTCCATATACAAAGTTTTTTTTGGTTTTTCCCATTTATCTTGGACACTGTTCCTTCTTCTATCAAAAAAAATAATCTTTCACAAAAATTTAGCCAAGACAATTTTCTACGAAATGGATTGTATAAATACATATGTATGTCTCTGGTGTTTGGAATATATGTAATACAGACTCGGCTATGTACAAACATAAAACAAAGTACCTAATGCAATCAACAGCAGGATTTCAGACCAACTCTTGTCTCATCTTCAACCTAAAGTCGGTTGCCCGATATTTTTTTAACCTTAAAACGTCAACAAGTACTCAAAGAATTAAGGTTTTTTTTTTAATTCACCTCCAACAGACGTGCAAATAGAAAATCAATAATAAAATTAAAGGATTTTTTTTTGCTGTTGTTCGATGGAATATTAGCTTTTGAAGGATTTCAGACCTGGGGGTTTATTTGACTTTGTTTCGTTTGTTTTTATGGATTATGATCAGTCTGTCAAACGTCATTTAACCTTCATATCTTCGTTAAAATTGTTGTTGATAAAGATAAAACAAGAAAAAAAGAAAATTCATCCGACAGATTGGTACCCAAGACTTTTATAGAAAAAAAAAACTTCGACTTTTTGTATCTTGCTTATGAACCTTACCAACATGTTATTAGTTGGTGAGTCAATACTGACAGAACTTTCTAGCAAACAAATCTAAAAATAAAAATGTAAATAAAGATACAAAAAAATTCTCTCTCATGTGAAAAAAAAATAACATCAGACAAAATTTTTCATCCATATTTTGGATTGATATAAAAGATTTATTTTGCTAGTTAAATTAACCTTGATAACTATACTCACTGCTACTATGGCGTTCTGTGGCCAAAATCGGTGTTTGCATATCTCTTTATCATAATAAGGATTTAAACTTTTTTTTCAGCTTTGTTTTTTTTTTTGAAATCCATGCTAAGCCACAGAGAAAAATCTTTGCACATCACGTATTTCAACGTTTGTGATGCTATGAACATAATTCATGTCTGTGCAGAGTATATCGTTAATTTAAAGGGCATTAGTGAATATCTTTGGTCCTTAGCCCTACTGCGCTGTGGATGGATTGTACTTTACTCTGCGATATTATAAATATACCCTTATAATCATAAATCATTTTTAAAGTGCACTCTCCTTTTGAAGGCTTTGAAGAAGAATAAAATTACAAGTACGAAAAAAAAAATGAAGACAGAAAAGAACAACAAAATTAACGTTATAGGTAGGTACCACCGCGAAGGATACTTCCTTCGTTTTTTGCAAACGCAGGATGAAAAGAAGGAACGTTTACTTGGATGCTGCTGGGATGAAACCATCATCAGCACAGCAACGTAGAGGATATACCCGGCGTGCATTGTTACGTGGTAGATTATTCTGAAATGAATTACCAACTTTAAAAGTCATTGCCATCCTAATTGGTACACCATTTATTGGCCCATTTAACACCACGCTTTCTTTCTGTTTTGTTTCTCCTTAACCCTGCCAGTCTCTGCGTGGTCCAAGGTTTTTGTTTTTAAAGTTCATGAAAGAAACGAGGTAGTCAGGGAAAATGAGTTATATTTAATATTTATGATTTTAAGATTTTAAATTTTCAAGATTTTCAGATCTTAAGACTAAGATTTTCAGATTTTAATATTTTAAGATTTTCAGACTTCAAGACATTAAGATTTCGAGATTTTAAGATTTCAAGTCTTTAAGATTTTCAGATCTTAAGACTTTAAGATTTTCAGATCTTAAGACTTTAAGATTTTCAGATTTCAATATTTTAAGATTTTCAGACTTCAAGACATTAAGATTTCGAGATTTTAAGATTTTAAGATTTTCAGATATTAAGACTTAAGGATTTTCAGATTTCGAGATTTTAAGTTTTCCAGATATTAAGATTTTAAATTTTTCAAATTTGAAGATTTTAAAATTTAACATTTAATATGCAAATAACCAACTCTGCCTCTCAAACTATACAAAATTTTCAAATTCAGGTAAAGATTCAGCCGTTCAAGTAATAAGACATTTGCTGTGGTGGACTAGCGCTGGATATATTGAATTGGATAAACAGAGGAACGCTAATAGTTGTATTGAAATGCAAAGGATATTCCTGAAAAAGTTCATCATAATATAAATTACATTAAAACGATAAAGCACGTGCTTCCCTCATATTATAAATTAGTTCCAAAGACTTACAAAATAATTTCCACAAGGAGATCACACGAATTGGCCTTTTTAGTTCCTCAGAATATTTGCTTGTTTAGTTTATTAATACCTACATTCATGCCGAAAAAAGTGCTCAAAAATTGGAAAGCTTTAAAAAAAGTATTTTTGAATTTTTTTAAATATACTCAATTTTCAAGATTAAGAGAGTATCAAGCGATGCAATGGAACCCTCTGAGGGCGTGGCAAGAAGTACTTTTTGAAGAACAGTGAAAGAGGAATCAGTAAAACAGTGAAAGAGTAGGAGAGAGCTGAAATACACCTCTAGGAAACGGACACAGTAACGCGTTGGTGAGTGGGGGGAGAGGGGGGAATTGACGGACATTAATAAATCCCAGCACTTTGTTTGATTTTATCATTTTTGAGCAATTTTCTATATTTCTCAAAAATTCGTCTAAAGACGTCTTTCAACAAATCCATTTTTTTTCTTTAAAAGCATATTTTTTTATTTAACTAAGCTCTCATTCATGCTAATAAAGTAATTTGGTTAATTTCGAACCCTAAGCCACAACTAACGCAAAGTCTTTCTCCGGAAGATTAGTTCCGCTTACTAAACATAGTGAACATAATTCTCACACTTCTCTGACAGTCTTCTGTCACTTACAACAACCTCCTTACAACTTCTATTCCCTTTCCACATCATATGCCAGCTTTTAACATGTTATAGGTATTACGTAAGTGATGCGTATGAAGAAAAAAAAGAAAGAAACAGAAACCCTTAACATTTATCCTCTCAAAAACGGCATCAAGGAAAAACGAAGATGAGGCCTCTTTTTTACTTCATTAAATTAACGAGTGTTCTCGCTTTGATGTGAATTGGCCATAAATCAGTCAATCATCTTGTAGGAGGAAATGAATAAAATTTTAAGCCGATAGAGTGTGGCAATGTAATTAATTTGCTATTATTCCCTCGCACTCGAAAACCTCAATAATATCCTCGATCCTCGTATCGGCCAGCCATTAAAATCGCCTTTCATTTTGGACTTCCTTTGCCCTTTACTACCCGGACACTTCATCACATACCAAAGCTGTAGGGTAGGTATATGTACTTGCTGCAGCTGAATCAATCGATAGCCATTGATGGACGAAGAATGGAGATGGTTAAGAGACACGTTAGGCCACACCACAATGCGTGCGGTTGTATAAGGAAGCTTATTGTTATTGAAGGAGAGCATTTAATTACCCACGGTTTGACTTTGATGCTTTGGAATTGCGAGTTCTCTCGTTCCCCTCGAGGATTCCGCACGCCCGCACCCGCACCCGCACGAGGAAGGGCTGGCTATTTATCACCCATATATTATACGAAAACGAAAAGAATGTAAGAAATGTTAAGGGCTGATATGTGAGTCGGCAGCATGTAGGGCTTTGCTTAATTGCTTAATGGATTGTAAACCTCAAAAACTTTGCACACAAATACCGTGTGTGTGGTGTTTGTTTTTGTTCCATGCTTATCCCCTTTTTCCCCCATCAAAATAGCAAATAGGATACGCTAGAGTGCGTTGCATACCATAAAATCATTTATATAAACTGCGCGGCAGGCCAATAAAAATGCTATCATAGTAAGCGAATAGGAGGGGTCGGGTCGTTCGAAAGGAAGAACATACATCTTTTAGAATTCTTCCAATTTCCAGCTGTTGTGTTGTAGAGACGTCGAAGCTCTAAAGTACCATTTTGGGGGAAGCTGTTTTCTATTATAGCTTTGAAGATTTGCGAGGTTTTTTTTTTGTTGCTGTTGTTGTTGTTTCATCTTTTACTGTTCTCAAAAAATTAGACCACGAGCTTAGGAAACAGAATGGCTCTAGCAGCCAAAGAAAAGTGTTAAAATAAATGTTTAGAAAAGCACTCCCAACAGACGACAACTACGACGAATGAATGGAAAGGAGACCGATTCAGTGGTTTGTTTTCTTCAACACTATATATTCATTCGGCCTTTTTGTTATAATGGCTTTGTGGTAAGGAACTATGGAAATGGAAATGGGTTGTTTTGTCTGAATATTCGTTGATTAAAGTGTCACTAGGCTACTCGAGTATAAAGTGTACTCAAAATGATTTCTCGCATAGCTGGGCATCTCTTCAACCAAAGCGAATATCAAATTATATTTATCTATGCAGTTAAGTTAAAATGTAGAATTATTAAGTTTTAAGAGTTTTGGAAACTACTTGAAGTTCAACAATTTAATTTTAGTGCAGAAATGCTTCTATGGGTTCAATTATAAACAAAATGTACGATTGAATTGTACGAACTTTTTAAAGTAATTGTTAAGAATTTTGAGATGTTATTGCAGGACAATGTAGAAATACCTTAAATTATATGAATTGGTAGATAGAGCCAAAAGTAGAAGCCCGCGTGTTAGAATGATCAGTGTCTACTGGCATTTTGGAGTCCTGGGTTCGATTTCCAGTCTCTTTCAACTAAAAACAGAAATTTTGTTTTCGCGAGTTGCGAGAAATTTACAAATTCTCTTACCCTAATCATTCAAAGTCGGCATAAAATTGTAGGTACTGCAGTAAAACGCACACAGGAATGGTCCAGAGTTTTAAGTCACTTAGGCCCTGCTTCTACATCGTCCGTCACTTTCTCATTACGGCGCATATAGTCTCCACAGCTAAACCCATCGTGGAGATGTATTCCAGCTCGCTCCAAATTATTCCCCAGTTATGCTGATTCTTCTTCGACAGTTCTTCGCAAAGTACTTCTAGGCCAAGTCACTAGTCTGCCTATCTGCATGAGAGAGTTCTATTACATCACTTGACTTGAAATACGCACTGGAGTGCATGGCATGGTCGTCTTTGAATGATAGCGTAACTGGATTCCTGATCTGATTCTCGTATGAAAGTTCGTCATTGGAGATACGGTTGAGCCATTAAATTCTCAAGATGTTTACACTTTTCTTATAAAAACTGCTTAGTCTTTTCAATGCTGCAAGTTCGTATTGGTTCGGAACAACCATAGCTTGAACTTGTAGCTCTTTACGATTTCAGAGTTATTTCTCCATATTTTGGACAGCATTCTGTATGCAGCCTTTACTTTCCCGATTCAAATCCTATAAAACCAAAATTCCAGAAAATTATACAGGATGAACACTTGGGCAATTTTTTCGTTTCATATAATTTTTATTTGATTTTGTGCAGAAACCCCAAGAAATCAAAAATAGAAAAACTAGGTAGATGCCGTGAAACTGGAATCCGAAGATCCCAAAAACTCAAGATCCCAAAAAAAAGTCAATGCCCTGTGAATTCAAAATCCCGATTTTGTTTTATTAAATTTTAAATGTAAGTTAAAAAGTAAGAAATTAAAATTCAATATTTCTATTAATTTCAGAAAACCAAAATCCCAAAATTAAGAAAACTTTAAATCCACAAACATTTTAAATTCAAAAATGCCGAAGACCATAAATTCTGTAAATCTGATTTCTCATTTTTGGGTAACAGTAGGTAAATCTTCGAATTTTGGTTTGGAAGGTAAGGTTTTATAGATTTTTAGGATTTCGGCATTATGGGTATCTCGATTTTAAATTTTTAAGGTATTGAGTTTTACGTATTGGGTTGTCAGGATTTTAATTGAAAAAACACAGTTTGAGCGTTAACAAAAAGGGGATAGAAGTTTAAAGGAGATACCAATTACACTGGTTTTAAATTTCTGGACATTCGTGCACATTCGTGTGGTGCGGCTAAAGAAAAAAATCTCTATACGCCCAAAACTGGACCAGTTTTGGGTCCGAACGGTGCAAGTATTATGGTGGAGTTCTTTTAGGGGCAGCTGGATATTTCGCTAGAAGCAACTTTCAAATGTTAAGACTCGATATAGCCATTTATCAACTCTTCCATTCGTTTTAACGTGAGTTAAATATCTATTTCCATTCGTACCGATTCAAATAAGTAATCAAGTAGATCTTTTAATGTTCCAAGGTATAAATCAAGTTCCACACGTTTGTTTTTTGATATTTATTCTCAAGTAAAGATATACTTTATGTAAGTCGATACGTGATGCCCAAAAATTCTCTTCTTCTTTAACCAACAATGAAAGTACATTTTAATTTATATCCTGTGACAGTTTATGCCAATATCTAACCTACACCTTAAGCTACTTACATATTTCTTTTTCCAGATAAAGCTTATTTATATTCATTTTTCCCGATAATATTCGACATAGAATTTGACAATCGAATTAAAAGTCTCCGATAACCGCACATTCTTGATATAATATCATTAAAATTCATAAAAAAGAAACACACATTTAAATTCAGAATGAATTTGAATGATAGCGAAGAGTTTTATTTTTCATAATTTTTTATTCACTCTCTGCATGGAAGAGATAGATAGAAAGAATAAGAGAATAAAAAAAAAGTAACAATAAAATTTCATTCATTTGATCATTAGGATTTGTCGTCCTTTAAGCACTGGGACAAAGTTTTTCATCATGTATGTATGTTCTTGTATAGTAAATTATATGATGTACGAGTTAGCTTCAAAACTTTTTCTGAGTTTTGAAACAAAAAAAAAGGAAGTTCTTGTCAAACTTTATTAAAATAACTGACATTGATATATGGAAACAAAAACATATTTTCTTGTGATATTTTAAATAGCTTTCTGTGGATATTGTTTTTCATGTTCTATAAATTTGTGGCTTTCAATGTTATTTGTTTTAATATAATGTTTTTTTTTTCTTCTTTTATTGATTTATGTATTTATGACATGTGTTTGTGAGTATCGAAATGTCGTTGAAACTGAAATTTAATTAATTAGGGATATCGGAATTTTTTCCATTTTCAAAAATTCGGGTAGTGAATTATATGCAAGTTTCTCAAGGAATTTCTTTACATCTCACAAACAGTTGTGGAAAATTTTTAGGTGTTAGGCGTTGGAGGTGGTGAAGTTGTGAATATATGAAAACTAGTACTACCACAAAATGCTAGAGTTACATGTTTTAAAATTGCAACCTTGATCATCAGACTCATTATATGTGGTGCTTAGTCATTATTCAATTCATCATGATTTAAAAACTTTTTGCCGTCAGAGGGATTAGAAGAGACTACGCGGCACATGGAACTACTCACTGCGCTACGCTAAAACACATCGTTAAGTTATACTAATTCAAATTTCTTTGTATATCTACTGCATTTAATACTTTTTGTTGTTTTAAAGCCGGTTTCTTTCTTTTTCTCCGTACTCGACTCATTTAAAAAAAAAATTGATTGATTGAAAAATTGGTCAAGAATTGTTTTAATTTTAAAGCGATTTTTGTTTGATAAAAAATTAACGTTCAGTAAGGCTGCAAAGCTAACGCGAGTTTGCATTGTTTAATAGTTTATTCATGTAACTTACGCGATAAACTGATGATTAGGGCTTTAACCTATTCGAGGCGTTCAATGACTTCAGTTTCCATTTAAACGTTTTCTAATCATTTTTATTTTCGCTGATGAGCTAAAAAATAAATTATTTAATTATTCCCAAGTTGCTAATCTATAAGATTTTTGTTTCAAATAGACGACAATGTATAACAACCTGCATCATCTCCCATCATACTCGTAAACTCAAAAGACGATAATCCAACATCATCATTAACAATTCCATTTTAGGTAGTTTTATCGTGCAATCACGTCGTCGTCGACATCAAAAGCTAAGTGCATTTACCAACCAATAATTTTGCTTTCTCTAGTCTCTATAGTCTGGCCACCAAAAGCGATTAAGCTCTATAGCTACTTTTTTTTTTTGCAACCGCGGAAGATCCAAACCACCAAGTAGTCCTTGCCACCGCACCGACGAGAACAGTTTATACTCGCCTTTATAATTATTCAATAATGGTATAAATGGAAATGAATCCTTTTCACAAAAGACCACTTGTTTCGTATCTTTGTATCATTTTTTTTTTTTTTTTTTGAATATGCTCTGATTGTACAACACAGCTATTATATAAAGGTAAAGTAGTGTATTAGCAAAATAAAAATTATAAAAGTGAAAGGATGAAATGATATACATACAGAAGATGAACAAATTATTTTTTTTGTTTTTAAATTTTATTTTGCTTAAGGAAATGTTTTTGTAAAAAGTTTTTGAAATAACTTAAACTGCAAATAAAATAAAATTCAAAATTTTATCAAAAAACCACTCGAAATAATTCAAGTGATTTTCAAAATTCAATTTTATTTTTATTTAAAGAATTGCGGTCACAGTCCTTTTTAAAAATATTTCAAGTTTTAAAGCACTTTCGAACGACCCATTGAAGTGTTTTAAAATAAAAGTTGAACGACTACGCTCTCCTCTAAGGATGTAATCGGCACTAAAAATCTGCTCGTAATCAGTTTCCGACGGATACAAAAAAAAAAAAAAAAAAAAACTTCCAAATCAAGTACCCGTGGGCATCAAAGCCAAGAAGCTTTGTGGGAGAATTAATGAACGTATTCTGCGATAAAAGAAAATTACAAAATTAAAATTCAATTTTGAACCAAACTGAACCGAAGAACCGCGAAAAAAAAAGAAATCGAGGGTGGAAGACGTAATAATTATGCCGTTGAAGACTTTTTCAGCTTCATAATTCTTAAAGGAGTTGTGAGAGAGATTAAGGGGTTTAGTTAAGTGTAGTGTAGCTCACTAGACTTAAACATACCATCTGGGTGAATTTAAAGCTTAATGTTATAGTGTTCTTTTTTTTCTTTTAATTTTATCTGTTTTTATGTCTTTAAAAATGCCTAAAGTGGTCTTTGAAACATTTTTATATTGCCCTTAGGGTGAGGATGACGTTTGTGGGTAACAAATAAACCATATTAACTATAACTTCTTAGTGAGAGAGATTTATGAAATATATGGTTTGGTGACCGAAAGAACTTAGAAGTTTCGGCTTTTCGGGTTTTTTTAATTTTATATACGAAAAACTCAAAACATACTAATCCCTAGGAGATAATTTTTGAAAATTTGTCTGATTTTTTTGGAAGCCCCACAAAATACTTAAAGACCCTAAATATAGAAAACTAAAAACTTGCAGCTTGCAATATCATAAAAGACAAAATTTAGAAAATCCAAAAACTTTTTTCCGAAACTCTCCCCCTTTTGATACGTACTACGATAAGTAGTCTATCGAAGTAAGGTATGGAGAAAAAATGGAGGCGGATAGCATACTTTAAGGAGCTTATAAAAATGCTGTGACTCCAAATGCATTTAATGAACAAGTACCACATTCTCGAAGAGAAATTAAAAAAAAAATATTTACAGGTAAAATAAGAAATTTTGACTTTTTTCTATACTTTTAAAGGGGTTTTGAGATTTTTAAACCCAACATCTAGAAAACACAAATTTTTGAAACTCCTAAAACCACAACACTCAGAACCCCAAAAATCTTAAATCAAAAAAACTCGAAAAGTCTTATTTTTAAGGTAGGTGATTTAGAGATTTTTTTAATTGAGAACTGAAGGGAAAAAAGTTTCCATTTTATTTATCTAAGTATTTTATTTTTTATTTTAAGGCTGTTGTTCTTTCAGGCTTATAGTGGGGACTTCCAAACCCAAAATCGTAATAACCTAAAAATGTTTGTTAAACTTACGGTTTTTGGATTTGTTTTTTTTTTTTTTTTTGGTATAGTGGATGGGATATTTGGTTTCTTGTGTAAAGGATTTTGGGTTTTCGGTATCTTGACTAATTGGATTTTGGGTCATCGTCTCCCATTCTAGTTACAGAATATTGGTTTTCTTGTAATTTTGAATTTTAAAGTTTTTTAAGGTTTCTGGTTATTAGAGTTTTTGTACTGCATTTTGGTTTTCTTGCAATTTGCGGTGTAGCAATTTAGGCTTTACTGTTTTCTTTTCGCAATTCCATCTGACTCCTACATTGATTTTTTTTTTTGAAGAAAATTTCTCATGATGATTTTCGGTCAAAAACTTAAATGAAACTTGATGAACATAAATCCTTAAAATGCCTTTACATTTCATGTTAAAAAATTAATTTTCCCCACTTCTGGTTGATGTTACAAATTTTAATCATTTAACAATATAAGGGACCTGTTTAAATTCTTTTTTAAGTATAAATTAAATATGAATTTTTCAATTTTCGCAACAACAAAAAAAAATTGGTCCTTTTTATTAATTCACTCCACTCTCTTCCGTTATCTAAATGCCACATTTGTTTCCTCTTGTAGATAAGGTTCTAATGTCGTTTTTTTGTTGTTGTTGTGGGGATATGTATTCATAATCATTACAGAGAGTTCAACGTCCTAAATGTTAAGGCATTATAGAAAATTGTGCAAACTCCGCAAATATAGAAACCAACATTACACAATATCTCTAATCGAAATAAAACTCTCGCTTGGTTTACATTAAAACCTCATTCAACCATTGCCTACAACCTAACATACATTGTAAATATATAAATATACTTCGAATAATAAAGATTCATCTTAAGTACTTACTAATCTATCTTAAAGGATTATACCATTAGAAAACATATCTCTCTAGCTCTATTTAAGAGCGATATAGGTAGGTAGTAAATATATGCTGGAATTATATACAAATAATTTTAGTGTGTGTTATAGAGCCTCTCGCTTTTAACTGCGGTTGTGGTTTATCCTATATGGAATCCTTTTATACTACGAGTATATATCTATCTCATCAACGGAAGGAAGCCAAAGGAATTGAATAGATAAACAAGTTATTCTTCCATTAGAAGATATTACTATATAACATCCGTTTTTAGTTCATTCTGCTTTTCATGTTGTGTTTGAATGTTTGTAGGGATCTAATCTGAGGCAGTGGTTTTATAAGTTAAGTGAATCCTTCATGGAGGTTTGCTTTTCTTTTTTTGGACTTTATTTAGCTGGGTATTTATTTTAAGGACAAGAGTTGTTGAAAGATACTAGATACTTCTTTATTTTTATTCCAACAACTTAACTTCGCTAACGCTAGGTTTCGTACAGTCTTAAAGAGGTCAATAGTTTGTTGAGTCTATTTGAATTATTCAACTGAAAATGAATAAATTAATTTATGTATTAATTAAATTATTGCCTTTACTGTTGGAAGAAATTTTGTAATTGATTTTTTTAAAATTTAGTCTTGAAACTTGTGGTCTATTTTTTGTACTCAGTAAGAACTGTTGACGAAAAATGTGTGCATAAGGGTGGTGATAATTTTTAAAAAGTTTTACTTTTTTTTGAGCACCCCATAATTTCATAATTTGTGTTCCTAGATATCTTAAAAATTACGCAATTTTTTGGAAAACGTTAAACGCTTGACTTCAAGTCTGTTAGAGTAAAAACTGATCACAAGAAAAATCACAATCTTGTAATGACCGAAACAATACTTATAGCGAGAGTCTAAATGTTTTAGAAGATGTTGTCAGAAAGACAAAAATAGAAAAATTTTATTTCGAAACTTCAACAAAGAGCAAGTACCTTTCAACTAGACAAAAATTCAGCGATGAATCATTAGGTTGCACAAGGATTTACTTTTTTCGTCTGATTGAGCGGTTCACAGAGAATTAGCTTATTATATGCCTTAAAAAACAATCAGAACTTTAAGAAATTTGTAAATAGACATTTAGACTCGCATAAAAAGTGATTCCATTTTTTCTGAAAAATTTTGCTTTAATGAATGTTTTTTCTTTTATTTTATTTTATTTTATTTTTTTTTTGATTTTTTGACAAAGTTTTTTTCTGCATTTTTTCTTTCACTTTCTTGCATTTCTTTTTTGGGGGGACGAAATTTTTTCCCTTTATTTATTTTTTGACCAAATTTTATTCTTTCAGTTTAATAAAATTTTCACACAAATTATTTTTTGACCAATTTTTTTTCGGCAAAACTTTTTCTCGACAATTTATTTTTTTTTTCGCGTTTCAAAATTTATACTTGATTGTTTCCTGAATTTTTTTTAGTTAGAACTTTTTTTTTTAATTTTGTTAAAAATTTTTTATTTACAAATTTTTTGAAAAAAAATTTTTTTTCTATATTTATTTATTTATTTTGAAAAATTTTTGTTCTGGCGGTTCAGAAACATATTTTTCCACATTTTTTGACAGAATTGAATTTGGGGGAAAAAAATTAAGACGCAAATTTTTATGTACAAAATTTTGTTTTGCGAATTTTTTTTAAATTGTTGTCTTTAACAGATTCCAATGAAATAAAGTTTTTATTAGTTAAGTAGCGACAAGTATTAAAAACTACTTATCCAAAAATGCAAATACATATGTACATATGTAATTCACTGTAAACTGTCGAAAACGATTTTCGAACAGGATATAACAAGCTGGAACGAGCTGTTTGAAGCATATTGACGAGTTACTTGACACGCTGTTTCACGACCCAATCAACACGCTACTTGACGCTAATTCTAAAATGATATACTTGAAGTGCTACTTGAATCCTACTTGACGAACTACGTGACGCGATCCATCAAGAGCTGCTTGGCACGTTACTCCACGAGCTTGAGGAACTAAATGACGTGCTACTTACGATAGTTCTACAGGCTCTACTTGAAGAACTTTTTGATGTATTACATGACATGCTAATTGCTTATTGGTTTGCTTTTTACCTAGCCATTTGGTAAGGTGTTTGACGCACTACTATAAACGTTCTTTTGCGCACTACTTGACGCGTGGCTTAATGCGCCACCTTAGACATCGTTTCTAATCGCTAGTACGTCATATTTCGAATACCGAAATAGTAAGCTTAGATTTTTTTCCCAACGAAATTTTTAGTGCCCCACACTACTTTGTTTACTGTCCAAGTTAACCAAAGGACGGACCTACTATAGAGGCAACTTTTTCTGCAATTTCTATTTCAATTTTTGTTTTATGTTTTTTTTATGTTAACTTTTTGAAAAGTTGCACTACAAATCACGCCGATGAAGAGGTTGTAGGTACACCCGGGCGTATACGCACTTTTTTATGCTTTTGATTTTTTTTAACAAATTTTCTTCCATATGTATACGGAATAAGGTGAACAACGTTTTTGGAAATATTCCACAAAAAAATTTAAAATATCCATAATTTATCAACAACAACCTCATAAATGGCACTTATTTATTTTTTTTTTGTATTTAAATAAAACTTGAGTGGGCTAAAACAACTTTCGAAAATGAAAGACTAATCTAAATGGTTATCTTAATATAAGGAACAATTAAACTGAGAATTAATGATTCCTTATTTCCTTTATCTAAATAATAGAAAACTAAACGAAAGGAGTTTCTTCTAAATAGACTCCATAATATCAATGGAAATTATATATAGATATTATTCGGACCCAAAAAAAAACAAGCCTTATAGCACGAAAAAGAAAATAAGTTCCCAGTCGATAAGGCTGCAGGTTCCAATTCCCACACATACATATTTGATAAACATCTTGGGATTAGAAATTTTTTTTTTTTGTCGAACGCATATAACTTTTCCTTATGGTATATATTCTATGAAGCAAGTAGAGAGACAATGAATTACTCTTTATAGCCCATACCTATAGTAGAGTTGTCCTTTTAGAAAGTCTACATTTATATAGACAACAGGACATTGTATACTTACTACACAGAACGCCAAGAGTAAACGTTTAGTTTTCTGAACACAACAAAAAAAAATGAAAATGAAAAAAAAAACCAACGAATCAAAGAAAAGTGACCCTCTTTAACTAGACAAGAGAAGTCCTATAAATGTGAAGTCTTCGTCAGGATCGAATGGCGATGTGAAGGAAGGGGGTTGAGCTAAAAAATGGTCATAAAATCAAACTACCGTATCTTTTGGATACACTAAAGTTAATTGAACTGGAATAAATAACATTTTCCATAAGGGCTTGAATTTCCACTTACTCAAAGGCACACGGTTAAAGGAGATGTATTTTATGTTTTTTTTTTTTGCAAAAGAAGAGAATTTTCGTACAACCAAAAAAGAAAAAAAAAGAGAAGGTCCAGTAAATTAGGAGTGAAAGTCAAAGGTCCTTTTTATGACATTTATACTTACAAAGCTGGTACGTGCTTCAATTGCCTTTTGGACAATGATTAAAGCTACTGCCTATAAACTCGTACCTACTCGTGTCCTATCGTATAGTTGAGTGTTGGGAAATATTTTAAGAGTGTACGAGGGCAGAATTTTAGTGTTTATAGTATGGTGTAGTGTATAGTGTTGTATGAAGAAGATCTCTATGTTTTTTGATTTATTTTCTAATGTTTCCTAGGGCATATGTACATATACATCAAGATCTACCTTTGAGTTTTGTTTCATTATTTTTTTTTTTTTTTGGCTGTGAAGAGTTTAACATTGAAAAGCTTTTTCTATGATAGATTGCTAGGATATAGTATAGAGTGTGGGTTTTTACCTATTTTTTGATTATGCGTTGCTTACAACAATGGGCCAGAAAAGTAGAGTAAAAAATAATAAACAGAAGGCTTATTAATCATTTTGAAATATTTTACCAGATTATGGTCGTATAGATTCGCTTCAATTATTCAAGAATATTTTTTGAAGGGGATATTAATCCCCTAATCATGGCTTACACTATAATGCGAGCAACTAAGAAAATAGGGAAAGATTCATAGGGAGGACCCGATGATCATTGGTTTATATTTCTGAACTTTAGAATAATAGGGAACAATAAAGTTGGGTAAATCATTTCACATTCGTCAAGTGCGGCTGAAAAATGAATCTCTGTACTTGAGGGTAGTCAGGAAAATAGGGAGGGTTTCATTGGGAGGAACCGATGCGCATTGATTTCTACTTCTGAACTTTACAATAGGTGGGAAAAATAGAGCTTGCGTAACGCATTCCAAATTCGTAAAGTGCAGCTAAAAATTGAATCTCTATACTTGAAGGTACAACCGAAGTTGGGCTTAGTGGTGAATTGATGGGCATTTCTAGAAGCATGAACAATTGTTTTTTATCGTAACGGTAAAAAATACGAGAAGTTGCGACGACATTGTTCTATCTCCTATCACTCCTAAAAAATTTGCTACCGGAGCACCCCTTCCAGATATGCGAGTTGTACTCAAGCTTTGAACGGTTGAAGGCTTTGTTGATTATAGCCAGATCAGAAGGGGAGACAAATTCCTTGCATTGTCATAGAAAACCTAAATTTTTGGCGAATTCAAATAGATATATTGGTTTCCTCGATGTAGATGTCACTAATGGAAAACAGCATTGACTTTTTTAAGCATGGACAACACTTACAAGGCCAGAATTTAGATAGATAGATAGAGATGTTCGTCGCTAGCTCTGGCCTTGCGACTCAATTAGCGCTGGAGAGCGCCGTTTTGATACCATTAACTCGTGTCAATCTGATAGGGATTTAAAACGGAATGATGTGGTTTTTATAGACTTTAACAAACCATTGTTAAAGCCATTTCGTCGCATTCAGAAAGATAATCATATCCTTGATTTTCTTCTCAGAAAGCTCACTTGGGTCATCGAGGAATGCTTTCCCGAAGGAAGTTATTCTAAAATGGGCTAAAGCGGGGCAATTGCAGAGAAAGTGAACCACAGTTTCTTTTTCTTGTGGGTTTCCACAACTACGACAATGAGAGTTGTAGGGGATTCCCAGCTTTCTTGCATGCTCTCCTATGGGCCAGTGCCCCGTGCAGATTGCTATGATCCTGGCTATATCATGCCTGGGTCTGCATAAAAGATCGTTAGAACGTGTGTTGTTGTAGGTTGGCCATATATTTCTTGAAAGGACACACTTTGTGAGACTGTTCCACCTACGGTTGGATTCGTTGAGAAAAATCGAGAAGATTTGTCTCTTCACAGCACCAAGAGGGATGTTAACATTAACCGCTAATGAGCTATGAAGGGCCGAGCCTTGTCGAGCCAACTCGTCAGCCCGTTCATTTCCCTCTATGTCACTATGACCTGGAACCCAAATGAGAGTGACTCGGAGGTTAGTGTTCAAACTCGATAGTTCGTCCCGACATTGCTGGACAAGTAATGAGGTAGATGCGGATGATTTGATGGCCTTAATGGCCGCCTGGCTGTCAGAGCAGATTGCTGTATTTCTGGCTTGATTTGGGTTTAATTTGAGCAGTTTGCATGCTTCTCTGATTGCTAGTAGCTCAGCTTGAAATACACTTGCAAAGTCTGGTAGTCTGAAGGACTTGGAGATTTTAAGGGTCTCGGAAAAAATTCCTGAACTGTTGGTTCACTCCATCTTAGACCCATCGGTGAAGATTGTTGTGTCGAAATTTTTCGTCACACTGTCGTCTTTCCAATCATCCCTTGTAGGAAAAATGGCCTTCAAATCTCCGATTTGTCCGAGAGGAGGTACACAGTAGACGGTGTTAGCCAGAATTTAACGAGCAACCGTTAGAGTTCCACCTCCAAAGAACAATAACGTGAATCTAGAAACGGAAATGTAAAGCTGAGAGTGTTGTCGACAGTTTCATAAGTTTCATAGAAAAGAGTTGGAGAAAAAACGGAGCCCTGGGGCACACCAGCATTTATTTTATGAACATCATACTTGATACCATCAAATACAACTTGTATTGAAATGTTTGAAAGGGAATTTCTTATCCAGGTAAGAAGAGAATCATCGATGCCAAATGCACATATTTTTGACAACAATGAGTTTGATGCCAGACTCTTTCAAAAGCTTTTGAAATTTCAAGCGCAATAATCTTATTTTCTCCAAAACGATGTAAAGATTTGTTCTATTTACATACTAACAGATCAACATTGGACCTATTGCTATGAAATCCATACTGGCGGTTATTAAAAATTCGTTCCTCGAGAAATTAATCAGCGTTCCCATGATCTTGGAAAGGGAAGTAAGCGCAAATAGCCTGCATTTTGATGGTGAGGAAGATTCTATTTTTTTTTTTTGGGGAAAGGCTGGAAAAATGCTTTTTACTATTTACTCGGGAAGAGAGCACTAGAATAGAACAGTTTTTCTACTCTTTCCCACAGTAGAAAAACACTTCTTAAGAACATAGAAAGGATATAATCCGGGTCAGCACAAGTACGAAAGAAGATTTCTGCCATAAAATACGTGACTCTCAAGTACAGAAGGAGTTATGACACTAACTGGCCTGCCCTTGGGACACTGTATTATTTTTTGCCGTAATTTTTGATCAGGTGAAAATTTGGTTCTTTGAATATGGCAATTGTAGGTCTTTCTACTTTATTTAAACTTATTGCGGTTTTCCTCTGTGGGACTGGCTTCTCAACAGCGGAAACTGACTTCTCTATTTTTACTACTCATAATTCGCCCCGTCAATGCCTAAGTAGTTTAAACTGCAAATTAGTCTTTGACTATCAAACATTCCAACTCAAAATCGTAAACAAAAAAATCCCAGAATCAGAGTCATAAAAAAAACTCAATGACACTGGAATCCTGTTAACGTAATGCATGCAAACACCGGAAAGACTTGGACTATGTATATGCAAGGCCAAAATATACTGCTTCACTGATGTAAAATCTCATCAGCAACTAGTTTATGCTATATTATGTAACATAAGAACTATACTGCTTTTCCGTTTGACTTGGGTACTAAGCCCACACAGAAAAATCAACAACAACAAGAATTGGATGTCTTCTATGAATCTTGAATTCCATTTTCCAGAAGAGGAGTTGAGGTGTTGATTCCTTAATATACTACCGCAGAATAATGTTGTTGGCATCAGAATTGCAACTTGAAATATTCTAATAAGGACAGAGCCGACCCGCAACCATGAAGAAGTGAAAGCAAAGCAAATTGCAAATTAATAATAAATTATTTTGCTGCACAAACCGCACAACATCAGGAGTTTACTACATCAAGATTCAAGTTGATGTTGATATTGATGATAGACCAGTGTTATAGTATCTTGGGTGGATGCATCTTCACTCTACACTTCCACTTGATGTAGGTACATAAGTGTATAAAATTATTAGAATAGTGTACTTGAAGCTTATGGTGCAAGAACCCAAGGGCATTTGATGTTTCAGTTGATACTGGTAAGACTATTCCGGAAGTATTTTGACACTATAATATTTCCGGTTTGATGAAAACCAGATTGCGACTTCCTACTAATAGCAATATTATAAATTATGAGATGGCAAACAAGTTTTAACAGATATACATAGTTTTATAGGATAAGTTTTGGATTCTTAAAAAAAATGGAGCATGTGACATTTAACAGTCCTGCAATTTTGTTTGCAATACTATTTTTCTAATAAACGCTTCCATTGATTGCGATCGATTTTTTGATAAAGAAAGATTCAAATTTTTTACTTTAAAATAAGTTTGTGATGAAATTATCAAGTTCGTGTTTAATTTAATCACGTTCATTGTTATTTAACTATGTTAATTATAAAATACGTTTATGATTGAATAACTACGTACGTGTTTGATTAAACATGAACGTGACTACACTCATTTCATTACCAAATGACGTGTTCTTGGTTAAATTATTTATCAATATTTCTACTCCTGCTGCTAAAACTTAACAAACGTAGTCAATCAACAATGGGAAAATTATAATTTAACAATGAACGTGGTTAAATAGCTAATTCACTACTCAACAACAAACCCATTCAATCAAAAATGTAAACATTGTAATCTAACTACGAACGTGGTCATTGAATTTCATAAACAATTTCCATCAGATTGTGGTGATTTTTTTTGAAAGATTACAGTTTGATTAAAATTTCGGAAAATAGTTGAAAACTGCAAGATTTCAAACATAAATTCTGAAAATGTAGCATATTAAAACCCTAACATTAGACATCTCTCAAACAAAGTGAAGCTCTCTTTCCTTTTCTTTTTAATTTTTCTTTTTTTTTTTAATTTAAAACACTCAAGATGTAATTATTCACTTTAACTTCTGTGTAGTATGTTAAGTGCATAATTCAAATTAGACCACTTATCAACAAGAATAGTACTTCTTCAACCACATAAAAGTGCAAAAAGCTTTTTATACGACCCATTTCCTATATTTTTATTTCTTAATCTCTTAATATTACGCACCTGTAAAAACCAGACTGCTTAACTCCTCTGATGCTTAACAGCAGCAGCATAAAAAAAAAATTCTGGAAGCTCTACCTACTATAAAATAACGATTATTTTTCGCTTGCAAACTCATTCATTCTACTATTCAATTATCATATCTTCTACCATCAAAAAAAAAAAAAAAGAAGGACCTTCCTCAGCATACAAAGTAGACAAACGCCATCAGGACCATCATCAGTTTGGAAAAGGCTCACAGACTTTGGTACACACAGTCGTTTCTCTAATTTATAATGTGACAGTAATTTGCAATGTAAAATTTATTTTATTTGAATCACTTAATATTCTAGACCATGATTACTAACAAAAAAAAAAAATAACAAAATTCACAAATGAAAAGGGAAGAAAAACGTTTTATCACCTTTCGTGGCAAAATACTCACCAGTTAAAGGTAAATCAAACGTCAATTTCACAAACACAGTTTAGATGCAAAAATAAAAAGAAGGAGAAAGAAGCAAAAATCGTTAGTGTTCAGCCAAGTGTAGGCCTAAAAACCACAAGGTGTCAATGGAATGGTATTCGAAAAAAATGCTTGTGATAAACAGTGGTTCAGTTGTGGACAAAAAGAAAAAAAATTTTTGTGGACGAGTAAAATATATTTTTTTAGAAAATCCTCTAACAAGTGAGAAAGGTAGCTTTAAAAACAATTATGTGGAAAATTCTGAAAAACTACCTTTTGGACTGATTCATATTTCCCGTTTTTATTATAAAAAAATGTACTAGGAAAAAATAAATGAAAGAACAATATTTTGCGAGCATCTCAAAAAATTTTGCGAATATCCAAGAAATACGGTACTAATTATATTGTAACTAAGTTATATTGTAACCTTTTACATGCAATAAATTTCATTCGAATATCCCAAAAGTGGGGTACTAATTTTGATTTTTAAAAACACTTTCAAAATATATTTTTTTAAAATCTATGGTTGACCATTTACTGGTACTCGTTGACCTTTAATGAATGTAATTAACTTTTTAGATGATATACAGTTCTTGCGAATATCCCATAAAACCCGTGCTAATGGTGTGTGATATTAACAAAAATATTATATTGTAATACAATTTTTGGAATATCCCAAAAATTAGGTGCTAATTTAAATCATTGTCAAAAATACCTTTAAAAAAAGTTTTTAAAAAATCTATGACCAATATAACTGAACTTAGTTGACAAGGATTGAATATCCTTTCAGACGGTTTACACTCCAAGCGAATATCCCAAAAAATAATAACGTGCTAGAAATCACTGATGAGCTTGAAAAGCTTTAATCCTTGATTAGTTGACATTTGTTGATCTATGACTTTTTTTGCGAATATCCCAAAAATGCGGTGCTAATTGAAATCACTATGGCTTTGAAAATCACCTTAAAAATAATTTTTTTTTTAAATCTATTTCTGAACCTAGTTGACTTTTTACTTTTTAAATATCCTTTCAGACGGTTCACACTTTCAGCGAATATCCCAAAAATAATAAAGTGCTAGAAATTCCTGATGAGCTTGAAAAGCTTTAATCCTTGATTAAAAATTTTCTATAACTGAAACTATGTCTGAAACTAGCTGACATTTGTTGATCTATGACTTTTTTTGCGAATATCCCAAAAATGCTAATATCCCGGAGCCATACGATTTGGTTTCTGTTTTACTTTTTTATTTCCTTGCAAAACAACTTGAACCACTGTTAACCTCGCACCAAAGACAAAATGTCTTCGTTTTAATTTTGAGTCTCATCTGTCGTTTCGTTCATAGAATTTTCCAATGTGTGGACAGGTCCTATCTATCTTAGGTTTTTTCTTTTTTTTCTTTTATTTTATTCTAATAGAAAATGAATGTCCTTCGCCTTTCTATATAGAGAAGCTACAATAGTAGATATTCTAATTCGTCATTTTGTCTTTTTATTCTCTTTTTTTTCTAACTGTAGACAGTGCCAAAATATTCATCTTGAAGGAATAAATTTCGACTATATTCACTCCCCTTTCCTCCTCCTTCTCTCTGATTATGTGTTTACAAAACCAAAAAAAAATGGAGGTCCTCTTTAGAGAAAAGCAAAGAAAACGCCGGAAGAGCCTTAACGATATAGAAGTTTAGAATATTGTAAGCGGGAGGTGAGGTTAGGTTGAATTTTTCGAAGGAATTTATATTCAGATCACGTTGTTTGAACTTTACTGAAGCGGAATATGGCTGAAAAAAAGGATGTAGGTAGCAGCTATCTACATTGAATTACATACATTTTTTTCTGTGTGATATAAAGTAGTAAATGCCACAAAAGTGTGATTTATTATTGTACACCTATGGGTGTCAGTGGTATGTAGGAATAGACATGGTTTTATACTTCAATGATGGCATTGAAAATTTGAATTTTGTTTTTTATATTATGTTAGGTTTACTCAAAAAAAAATATGAAGGATTTCTTTTAGCAAATATCAAGCTACATAATGTAGGTTAGGTAGTTAAATTGGCTGCTACCTAATTTATTTAAAAACAAAGTAAACAGTGGCAGAATTGCAACTTGTAAACACTGTTTTTAATATTCAATATCGAAACGATATCTAGAACTTCGGTAAGTTCAGCCCAAGTTTTCAACTTTCTCCATTTTAGTTTAGAGCATACCTAAACCCGTATGATTGTGCTGAGAATGTTCAGAGTACGTTCTATGATCTCAGAGTACAACAATAAAGGAAACTGCTAAGTATGACGCTTAGTCTAGGTTTGAAGAAAAGTTTTTCAATCAATATGAATATAATATAGAGACTAAACAAAATGATCGTGGTGGCACTTGTGAAACATCTAACTCTAGGCTTTGTGACAAATATCCAAGGTAACAGCTGGGTGAACTGAGTTTTAAAATGAATCAAATCCCCGAGAACTGTCGACGATCAGTTGGAGAATGTTCCAAATAAGAGCGGAATGGGCTCAGACTTCAAAGCTTTTGATTTTTACTCACAAGAACTAAAAAAACAAATTTTAAGCAGTTTTTTTGTAAAAAGGGTCCCAGCGTTTATGACAGGTCCTTAAAATATAAAAACACCACCTGTACTTTTTAAGGCAAGTCGAACAATGATGCATCCCAATTGCGAATTCCATAAGTGGAGCCTTAGAGTCTTGCGTGGAATAAGACAAACCCTGGATCACGACAAAATTTTCAATCTTGGTGAACTTAACCCGGCTTGCAGTCTTCATCAGCCAATGTACTAAAATATATAAAATTTTAAATGTCCAGTATCAATTTCTGTTCAGTTCAGTTGAAGATGTTGCTTTGTAAAAAAATCATTAAAAAAAATTCAAAAAACTCAGTCATTTAAAAATTCATATCCCTTCCAACGCTACTGTCATTGTTCTACCTAAATCCGCTCTGAATAAGATTCGTTTTAGATTTTCCTCTGAATACAATTTATTCTTAATTTGCTGCTGTCACGAAAGTTTTTTTTTAGTTATTATTTTCAAACTAGTCATAGCCAAAATGAATAGAGGTAAATTCTTGATCACAAAGTAAATCTCTTTTATAAAAAAAAAAACTACACACAAATCTACCCCCTCAAAAACCCCCTCCTTCCCAAACTAGCACCAAAGAGCTTATGTCAAAAGAATTCAAACGGACTCAACATTAATCCCTGGGAAAATTACATTTTCATATTTTCCTTCACAGGTTCATTCCCCTTATGTATATCATCAGCAGCCAGCAGCGTAGGTCGGTTGGTTGGTTGGTTCGGTCGTTCAGTATTTCTCCCTTAGTTATAGTCAGTCACACTAAAACCATCCCTATATATCGCTCAATAGCATAAAGCACAAATGCTAAATCGCATCCGTTTCCATCTCTGAATAATTTAAATTTTCATTTCCTTTCACTCTCTTGTGTAAGCTCTGCGAGAGAGAGAACCTCGAAGACAACCGAAAATGAGCAACAACGCAGAGAAAAAAAAAATAAAAGAATTACCATATTAATGGTATGATCTTTTAAGCAAATTAGTTTAAATTAACAAGGCTCTTGGTCACACACAACATCTAGCAGAAATAAAACTTGTTCTTCTTCCGAAAAAAAAAATAATAACGAAGAAAAAAAAATAATAATAATAAAATAGGGGGGCTGATGTGAAATAGCATGTCTCTAAACATTGTCGCAGGTATTGGCCCTGAATTTGGTGTTGAAAACACTGACCACGTAGGTCTCGTAAAGATTCGTATCTAAAAAGACTTATAGCAGCTTAAGAATTAAATACATAAATTGCTTTAAATCTGAATTATTTAGAAACGAGGGTTCTTGATGGTGTATACTGATACTGATACTGGACTTTCCAATTGCCGGCCGGTCCTTGCTGTGTTGTAAAGTGCACGTTGAGTTAGTGAGAAAGTAGGTGCTTACCCTTAAAAAAGGAAAAATTTGTTGTGCTACATGAGATATCCTTGAAAGTGAACACACTGGTTTATTTATATGGCTCAGGGTTCTCTTTCTTAAAATAATTGAATGTGTCTAATCAGTGCTACCAATTTTTAAAGTAAATAAGCTTTAAATGTTTCATTTTTTGGGGAATATTTTTATAAAGTAGGATTTTAATCGGCTTATTTTTTGAGCTGGAAATGAACATTTTAAAGTTGTAATTGAAATTTCCAGGACATTCAAAAAGATTGTCTTCCTTAAATTTGAAAAATTGTATGAAGTGTGATGTGCGAAGCCAGAAGTTTGAAGTTAGGAGTGCCAACTGCTAACGACTGAGTGTGAATTTCGGAGTGTAGGTAAATAGCAAAATTTGAAGTATGAGGGCGGTTTGCGAAATGCTAAGAGTATATTTTTGAGTCCAAAGTGTATAATACGAAGTGAGAATTTTGAAAATACAATGTGTGAAATGTAAGTTGCGAAATATTATGTGTCAAGTAGAATGTCTATGCGAGGGGGGTAGTGTAAAAACTATAGTGTGAGTTGCAGGCTGCGAAGTTACGAGTACTGGGTAGGATATACGAAGTTTAGATTGCGAAGTGATGAGTGCAAAGTGCGTTTTATGATATGTGGAGTGCAGAGTGTCAAATGCGAACTTCGAAATTAGAGTACCAGCTGCAGAAGGAAAAAACGCAAAGTTTATTATGTGGAGTTCAAATCGCGAAGTGATAAGATTGAAATTTGGGGTAGTCCGAAGTGAGATGTTCAAAATTGGAAGTTCTTATTTGGATGTGTGGAGTTCAAAATGTTCCCGAGTTTAAAAAGCGAATAAGGAATTGAAATGTGAGGAATGCGAAGTGCAGTGTGTTTAGTGTTTGGTGTGAATTGATAAGTGTGAAGTGGAAGCATGAGGTTTGAATTTTGAAGTGCAGAGTGTGAATAACGAAAGTTCTGAGTAGGAAGGCCGTTTTGGGATTTGCGAACCGCCCTGTGCGTAATGCGGAGTGCAGAGTATAAAGTATGGTATGCAAAGTGCGAAATAAAAAATGCAGAATGCAAAGTACGGAGTGCAAATTGTGGATTCCGGAGTACAAAGATTAGAGTACGATGTGGATTGGAAGAGCGTAATGAAAAGTGCGAATTTTGAAGAAAACTATGCAAAATACGTAGTGCTAAGTTCTGAGGGCAAGGTGCCAAGTGCGAAATGACAAGTTTGGTATGCAAAAATATATTGTAAAATGCGAAGTGGAAATTTTAGAACATGTGGTGTTGACTGCATTAAAGGAGTGCTAAGTGCGGTTTGCAAAGTTCGCAGTACGGAGAGCAAGGAGTGTCGAATGCGAGATGCGAATCGCATAAGAACAAAGAATTAAATAGCTATTTCGTCCGTAAAAAAAAGTAATCTAGAATAAAGACAAACGCATAACAACATGCATTACCTTAAGCCGTTTACGATGTTTAAAAATGTTTCCACAAATTATGCATCATTCATGTTTATTTAATAAAATAAAAGTAAGCAGTTTCTTTCTCCAAATAATTTTTTTTCACGAATACATTATATTGTCTTTTTTTTCATTTTAAAGTGCGAACGAAAAAAAGAAATATTTTTTCCAGCTATGCCTGATTACTATGGAAATTATGTCATCGTCATCGTAGCAGTCTCCTGCAGACACAGAAATACACAGGGGCCCCCGTCCAATCTACCTGACACAGCTAATTTTATGTTACCGTTACGTATAGAGTATAGACGTATAGAGGCTACCATCATAAAGTAGAAAAGAGAACTGTTTTACGAAACGTCATAAGCTAGGAAAATCGTCAGCAGAAATTAAGCTGGTTATACGTTTTGTCTCTACTGAATTCGTCCTGGAATTAGTTCTCTATTGCCATTTCGTGCAATGTGCGGACTATCGTTGTCGTAGTCATCATCATAGTCGTAGTCACCGTCGTCGTCGTCGTCACCGTTGGAAACTTAATTAGCTGTGAATTAAGTTTTCGCAGCGCAAAATCTTCCAACCACGTCAACTCACTATAGAGCACACATTCATCTTTACCCCCCCTAGCGACAGTACTACATCCGTTTCTTTATACAGTAGATACCTCGGCCATGTTAAAATAAAAAAGGGTACGAAAAGACAAGCATTCGTCTAAACGTTTAATTCAAGCCCTTTTGGCAGAAACATGGGAAGATGATAATTAAGGATTCGCTATATAGTGTACTCTATGCGATGCCCTGTGTTGTGTACATCCAGCGCAATAGTACGCTTTGTTGCCATCGTGTAAAATTATATTTCTCAACATAAAAAAAGAAACAGACCACTGCAAAAAAAAAAACGGAAAGAGCTCACCGCACAGTAAAGTAACCGGATGCGAAAAGACCAGCAGACATTTTCCACAACTACACTCCGTTCCTCTACTGCAATGGCACACACAAAACTTGAAATTTTTGCGAAAAAAAAAATATGAATTGGACACCTTCTCAATGGTGTTATGGGCCCTTGTATTGTAGAGGTATGTTTGTTTGGTTGGATGCCTGGAGATGGTGGAATTCCGCTGTCCCTTGGATAATGGTGTTCTTTTGTGTGTACACGCGCGTGAGTTTGAATGTGAATAAGTTTTGAAAATGTTTACATTTTATAACTCCCAACGAATAATAACAGTAAAAAAAAAAAAATTCTCTCGGACAACTTTTTACTCTTGTATAGTTTTTTCCGCTCTTTAGTAAAATATACAAACTTAAACTGAGAATATCTTTTAAAAGAAATAACCGTAGGTATAAAGAGATCCACTTTTTTTTTTTAATTTTTGTTTGCAGGACAGTGGAAACATTTTGGGACTCCCTACTTGCTTTTTCGCTATTGCAAAATAATAGTCTTATGGGTACAGCATCTTAAGTTTCTTTACTTACAATAAAAGTTCTATGGGGTAGGTTTTTGTTTCATGAAAAGAAATATTATTAATTTAAGGAAGCGAAAAAATAGAATGAATTGAAATTCAGAAGGGATGTACCTTATCCCATCAAACTGTTACTGGGTGAAGTCTGGAATCTCACCCTTTAGTTTTATACCATGCTTGCTTTCCCAGTTACGTCTTCAGGTCTTCTATCTCTGTCTGCAATGCAGTGACATCATGCTTATATTCCGGAATTTATAATTTAGTTTGACGTCTTCTATCGTCTAATTTAATGGAGTCTGCTATCTCAGAATATAATTTGGTGAAATTTCTGCTATCCCGAATATAATTTAGTAGCTTGTTTGCTTTCTCAGTGATTTCTAATAACTCAGACGGTTATTAGGTGATACCTGGAATCTAAAATAATAATTTCGTGATGTCTGCCATCTTTTGTGATTGAGTGACGTTTGATTTCTCAAACTTTAATGTAGTGACATCTAATTGCTGTCTTACTTACTTAGGTTCTCAGACTTTTACGTCGATAAGTTCCCACTAGCCGGACATAAGGTCTCTAGTAGCCACGGTTTTTTACTCTATAACTCTTTTCAGTTCTGCTGATTTTTCTTTGAACGTCCTTCGCCAAGTGCTTCTAGATCGACCCGCACTTCTGCCTACCTGCGTGAGAGGGTTCCATTGCATCGCTTGACTCGCAACGCATTTGGTACCCTTTCGAGGCGTATCGCCAATCCACTACTACTTACGTTTTTGTATGATAGAGTCAATGGGTTAATAGACCTGTTCTCGCACGAAGTTTATTATAAGAGATACGATTTGGACAGAAGATCCTCAAGACAAAAGTTTGCAGTTTTCAAGTGATAACGGCCCTGACTATTCAACGTTATGGAACAGTCGCAGCTTCGTCTTTCAGCTTATAGAGTTGTTTCTCCGTATTTTAGAAAGCATTCCGAAGGCAGTCTTTGCTTTCCCGATCCGACTATTAATATGTATTCAGTTCGGTTCCACGATTATTAGACACAGTACTTCCAAAGTATTTCTCAACTAGTTCACCATCTCCAGAAATATTTACTTGAATAGTTGAGGAAGTTTCAAGGCTGATTCTTTTTGTTTTTGCCCATCCAAACTAGCTTCTCTCTCTTCTTTAAAAGTTATGTGTTGTAGAATAATTATTATATGAGAGAGGTGCTTGAGGTACAATTGCAAAGTACTCTGAATTCCTCCGTTTCCGTGAGTGCATTAGATCACTAATCACCACTATTATTTGGTGATGGTCTGGTTTCTGAATAACCTCTGTGGTTAACTTCTGCTATCTAAAACTGACTAAATTATAACGAAATCCGCTATTTTCGAGTTTAATAAATGTCATCTCGAACCGGACTATAATTTGAGTTTACAAGTCAGTTAGCACAAGAATTGAGCAAGCTTATGAGACACCAGTATTGAGACTTATTTTATTCTTTATATACATTTAATTTTTTAAGTTCTTTTTCGTCCAGTTGTTTAATTTTCATGAAATAACTTATCAAAGTTTTTCTCAGCAACAGAATTTTAAAAGAGAAAAGTTTTTTAAAAAGCGAAACCCTCCCATTATCTTCATATACGTATTAATAAGTTTAAGGGTTTTTTTTTGTGTTGTTGTTCAGGAATTAGGAAAAGATTCAGAAAAAAAAGGAAATTTTAATAAAAATTAAAATTCTTTGCGATTTAAATGAGAAATTTCAATAGAAATTGGTATCATTTTTTTTTAAACAAAATTTCAACTGAATTCAAAGTTTCAAAAAGGATACCAATGGATACTTTAGGAACTTGATAAGCTCGAATATTGTATTTCTTGTTTGGCAGAAAATATTTAGCATTAAATTTTTCTATAACATTTGAGGTCATTGTTTCATTGTTTTGAATTCGACTTAAGTGCCCTTGAGGAATTTTCCTCTTCTGCATGACACTGCTTGCATTATTTGATTATTTTAAACAACAATATACTTTTTTTTATAGTGTTTTAACATTAAGCTAATATGTAGATTCATGTGTCTATTGGTCTATGAATTGGCGTCTTTTCATTTCAAAATTAATCTCAAATCGGGAACACTGCCAACGCGGCAATATATTTGGCGACAAGCTAAAGCTATAGTAGCATTTCCGAGCCACAAAGACATTGCTATACCAAGAGGATTTTATGGCTTTTGTCATATTGCCTTGTGGCAAGGGTATATATATGGCACACAATTTATCCCTAATAACAAATGTATATACGCACATATGAATGTACCTATATCCCCAAATTTAATTCCAATTTACGATTGACAAGTAGCAGTAGCAGTCATGGTCGAAAGAACCAATTTAGCAATCTTCTGTATAATAATTTTTAAGAGTTTTCAATTTGTCTGCTTGGAAAGACTTTGTAAAACTTTAAAAAAGACAACTTTTAAAATGGCTCTGTTGCTAGTTTTGTTGATGGGGCCATTTTATTTTAAGGTAGGAACCTTTTGTATGCATGGAAATCTCTGATGCTTTTCATATTCAAAGGAGGAAGGTTTTCTGTCCGCAGTTTATGAGATTGCAATCTGTGTTTTTTCTGCATGAGGAAGAAAATGTTTTAATATTTTAACCACACAAAAGACTGTTGGCTCTGGTTGAAATAAGTTCGACATTTTTTTTTTTTTCAATAACCATTTTTTTTTTGTTTGCTTAAATATTTGATACATCCTTGTCAAAAGCGTATATTATAAGCATTTAAATACTTTTTCATTCGTTTTAGTTTGAAGAAGAAGAAAGTTTTAAGAGGGAAGATAAACTTGCTGGAATCTGGTATTTTTATGCATGCTTTGTCACAACTTAGGACATGTCTTTTGAGATGGGTTACGAAATGGGGCTTATGTAATTATTGATATCTATGACATTTCTGTGTAAATGATAAAAATATTTTTCATTATTAAAATAAAATTTGAAGAAAAGAAAAACCGCAAAGCTTGAAGGGAGAATTAAGCTATAGAGTCTACAAACCGCATGAAGGTGAATGAAGTTCAACGTAGTGTGAGCGATCAACGTAACCGCATCAACGATTTGGCTACGACGCAGAATAGGCCACAAGTAGGTGTGACAGTATTATCAAAGAATTTCTAAAGAGCTCAAAAGTATTCACATCTCTTACCAACACCTGGCAGGAAGCACAGACGGAGCACTGCTTGGGAAACATAGAGATTTCCTAAAGAATACAAATAAGGAATGTCAAGATCGATCTCAAAGAAAGGATGTGAAAACTGAAGAGAAATTTCATGCCTGCAGTAGCCAAGGTAATAACATAAATAGTCCTGGAGCAAATCAAAGACACCTCGAAGACACCAAGAAGAGACATTCGATGCCGAACAACTACATATAATGTTATCAATGTCAAAAATAGTAGAAGGTTGTCAGGGAAATCTGAGATCAAAAGTGGGGTAAGGCAGGGCTGAAAACTGTCACATATACTTTTCCTATTGGTTTTTTGTGATGCACTATGGGCAGCATTGTCGATTGGAAATGGAGGAAATCAGTGGACTCAAGAGCTTTGAGAGTCAAGCGATACAATAGAACCCTTCTTCGGAAGCAGCCAGACGAGCAGACCAACTTTTACAACAGTAAAAGAGGAATAAGCACAACTGAGGAAGAGATGGAGAGAGCGCACAGGGTAGTTTAGACCCATTTTGAAGATCACTCCAGTCATCGTATCAATCCAGGGGAGATCTGTTTTCCTTTTGCTTGAAGCAATTTTCAATTTAATGAGGGAAGTAACTTTAGCTGACTTTTTCATCAATCATTCTAGAAATGCATTCAGTGTCTGCATTATTTAATAGTTACAATATAAATATTCTATATAACCAACGTCATTTCCACATTTAAAAAAAATACAAAAATGTGCTCTTTTGTAAATTACATCAAACTAATAATTTATCCTTTGTCCTTTTAATATCAGTAGTTTAGTTCATATACCAGGAAATAGGAAAAATACTGCAGGCAACAACAAAAAAAAAACCACCACAAACTCTTCAAACTTTTTCTGCGTCAGATTGTAGTATATTTACGCTCATATCTCTAACTGTTTTCTCTTTTGTCTGCTTAAAACAAAAACAATTATAAAACCTTAATGTAGGTAACTTTGCGTTTCAGTGATTCAAAAGTTGTTCCGTGTCGTCCCCGATATATGTATGTACTATAAAGAGTTGGTACATCCTCTGGTTTTTTTTTCGCGGTTTGCCTTTATCCGCACCAATTTCGCATCATGCTATACTGGTTCCAGCAAATATTTGCACATTTCGAGGTGCGGTGAGAAGGAAAGGAGGTTTTGTTAGAAACGAAACGTTCCAGGAACGTTATGTTGCTATTGTTGTTGTTGTTGTTGTTTCAAGTATTCACATTATGTTGAACGCTGGTTAACCATGCGGGGAATTGAAGTTAAACTCAAATAATAGAAACACTGTTAAACTCAAATAATGGAAACACTGTTTTCGAAATAAAAGAACATCCTGTGATATTTCATATAATATACGTATATTCCAGAATAGTTAATATGGGATAGGTTTTTTTTGTGATATGGTAGATAGCCTTTTTTTAAGGAATATTCGTGTACATATGCATGGAGGTGAATATTCTTAGTATAGAACAGGAGAACAGTTTTGTGGTTTTGGTGATGTTTTGTGACAGATATTTTTTTGCAAATAAAGCACATGACTGCATTGCATGTTGGTACTTTAGGTAGGTACTCTCAATGTTGAGTTTAACCTGGAGGCTACAAGGAATGTGCAATATTGAAAAAACAAAGTATATGGTTAAATATTTCTGATGAAAAACAAATGAACAGTTTTAACCTTAATTTTTGGACTTCTTTGACAATTTAGTATTGTAATGAATAAAAAAAGGAACTGCCCTAATATCTGCTAGAAATTTATGTGATCCGCCCTTAAAAGAAGAAGAAGAAGAAGAAGAAAAAGAAGAAGAAGAAGAAGAAGAAGAAGAAGAAGAAGAAGAAGAAGAAGAAGAAGAAGAAGAAGAAGAAGAAGAAGAATAAGAAGTGGAAGAAGAAGAAGAAGGATTCATCATAATGGAAGATCCTACAGCCTTGCAACGAGCACTTGATGTATGGGTGGATGTTCAATGTTCTATTCCAGACATATATTTGGATGGAACATTTCTTCAAAAGTTCGAAAATTTTAAATATCTTGGATCTATGATCAATAGCGCAGGATTTTGTGTTAACGAAATCAAACATCGCTTAAGGGTATGAAGGGCGAAGTAGCGGGAAAATTCTGCAATCATTTCTAATCGAGCTCTACACAGCAATTGTTAGTCAAGCGAAGGACATTGAAAATGGTTGAAATGAAGATGCAAGCTTAATCGAATAAGAAGTCAGAAAATCCGAGGAAACCAACTACCATCTTGGACAAAATACAACACAAGCATGTAAAAACAAGAAACCCTGAGATCCCATAGCAAAAATTCTTGGATTAAATAAATTCAAAGGCACCTGCATTTAATTGACCTCAAAAATTAAACAATCCAAAACCGGGAACCCTAAAAATTTTTCCTCAGATCATTCTGGCAAATCGCACAAGTGGAGACTTAGGGTGAAGCAGTTGAGTAGGCGAGTTGTAAAAAGAAGAAGGTTATAGACATAAAGCAATGTCTTCCTCAAAAGTAGTGACAAGCTTTTGCGTCATAAGTAGGGTCACAATTTTATAATCATCGGATGGGAAGTATACAGCTGAAGTGTGGAATAGCGACACCAACTTGGACAGAAGATTCAAACTGCAACAACACAGTTGCCTTGGTTATATTATTTTTTAGATTGTAACTGAAATATATCGATTTACTCCTTAATTTCTGTTAAGTCAGAACAAGATTATTTTGTTTCAAATTAACTCCATAATTTACATTTAATTAAGCCTTTGACTTTATCAAAGTAGTGTATATCTCAGAACATCATCCAGCTCTTTTAAAAGGTACAGAATTTAGATAAAACTATCAGGATGAAAAGATTTTTTGTTGTTGAAAAGGAAATACTTAATTCAACAAGTTTTTTTTGTACTTCCATGCATAGACTACTGTTTCCCTGTGTAGCTTCAAATAAATTAGTAGATGATGAAAAAACAAATATTTGGACCAAAGTAAGAGGATACAACTTTCATCATCTCCACCAAACATTAACAAAAGATTTAAATTTTTTTAAAAAGTTTTTTTTTCTCTATCAATGGACATTAGTTTATTAACTCCTAACCACAAACTATGAGATCAAGCTAGGTTATATCAAGTAGAGAAGATTTATATTATATTAAAGTTATATACATAGTTGTTATATAACGATGTATCCTATTTGTTACGCTACCAGCTAGCAAGTTGCAACACCCTCAAAATATCCTTATTAAACATGAAAATTCACTTAATCAAATCAGGAGTACTAGCTCCGTGTCGAAGAGCGAAGAGCAAACAATATATAATGTCTTCATAATTAATTAACTTTTAATGCACTTGCCCGTGACTCCTGATGGTATATACATAGTTGTAGGGAATATGGTGGACTTCTCTGTTATAAGAACTTCCTTATTATCAATTATCACAAAAGGGAATGACCGCAGGGATATGTATAATATAACTATGGTTGGGTCTCTGGTGAATATTTAGATTTAGCTTAAGTGGTCAGTAGGGTTTAGAGGTAGTGCAGTTATTTGCAAAGTTAAGTAGGTTAGAGTGTAGCTATGTTTACACTAAACATAAGTTAGGTGTTACTATTCGGTACCATTACGTTAATTCACGAGAGACGAAGTCAAACCACTTATAAACACCAGCAAAAACAATAACTAATAATAATTCGGAAAACTTGACATTAAATGTGTTTTGTTGAGATTCTTTGTGCACACAAATCAAAAAATAAAAATGGCCGCCGGCAAAAGTAAAAAAAGTTTGTATCAGTTTGACATTTAGTTTTAATATTTATTTCGAAATGTCAGATCTTTTTTTTGTCTCTGAGTATTGAACCTGGGATCATGCGTTTTATTGACTCGTCCCCAATTGGCAATAGAAAGTTCTTATGTCAAAAGTTATAGTTCCTCATTATGAATAGCGTTTTGGAAATCCAAGATTTTGCAATGTTAGGAAAAAGAAGCTTTACCGTTCAAATAGACCAACATCTTCTTTAGCCAATTTTAATTGAATATAAAAACGAGAGTCACGAAATAAGTGATTTCAAAAACGTTTTGAATTGAACGTTAAACCAGAGAAAAAAGAAACATTTTCCTTTTTGATTGAATTTCTCTAAATTAACCTTTTATAACAATAAGTTTTTCGTTTGCCCTGGCTAAGTTTTCAAAAATTCAAAAAATTCAAAAATATTCTTACCCCAATCGGACAAAACAACTATGAGAAAATCGAAATCCAAAGATCCAATTATAGACACCAAAGGCATATTGGAACTATTTTGGAAATGAATTGAGTTTTATCTTAACGGTTTTATGATAGGTGCCGTTATTTTTGGAGCTAAAAAAAAGTTCAACTCTTTAACGCTCTATTAAAACACCATATAAAACAAAAATACAATTTTTACTTATTTTTCTTTTTTTTTAATTAATTAACTTTGACGGATTCTGTAACATAACCATTGTTCCAAACCAAATGATTTTTTTTTCAATTCTAAGACTAATGTAGAACCCAAAGGCCAATATAACCGTCTTATTTATTTTACTCTCTACAATGCTTTCATAAATACGGGGTTAGAAGTACTTATAGATATTTATTTAAATAATAAAACAAAACTTACTGCACTTCGTAAATTCAGCATAAAATTGGGCAGCGATTGAAATGTTTTCCAGAAAATTTGGTTGCAATTGTTTATCTAGCAAAAAAAACAAAAAAAATTTCAAACTAATTAAATAAACGCACTTAATTCGTAATTGAATTTGAATTTTCAAATACATGACTGTTTTTAAGCGGTCGCTATGAGACATGACGAAACACATAACAGAACCCACCACCAGCAATGGCGGCTACCGAAATCTGAAAAATAATTGAATTTTATCACGTAAAAAAAAAACAATAGTTCTCGACGGAAAAAAAACACTTGAAACTTTTCATAGAAACTATCTTAAGTCATTTATAAATATTTTAAACTCACATTTTAGACCGTATATAGTAATTTAACATAATAAAATAATTATTTTAATTTCATGAAACACCGACCAAATGCTCGACCAAATGCTTTTTAGATTTCAACTTTACCACTGAACGAAATTGTTGGTTCCGAACTTTGCTACATGCAAGTATAACAGTGGTGAGATTGAGGGTGCTATTGTGGTAGCTGCTAAACTAAACACTTTTGTTATCAACACTGAACAAATAGCAGTAGCCTTTGTATATGAAAACTATAGTACTATCATGGTGGAAGTCGAATGGGGCGACATCTAATTTACCTATGCAACCCTTACTCTTTTTTTTTTGCGGAGAGCTTATGGAGGTTTTAAATGATATTTATTGATATTTTTTGGATGCAATAATCCAAAAAATAGTCTACTCTTGCCCCTACCACCAATTTTCGACGCTTAAAGACTCCCCAAATCGAATTTTACACCTCACATTTTGCAGCGCCACCACCAGGACCTCTGCAACCCTAAAAAAAACTCGCCATGATAGTACTATAGTTTTCATATACAAAGCAGTAGCGATTGTTCTTGTAACTGATCATGTAATGGAAAAAAGGGGAGATAATAAATTATATGTAATATATTGGTCAATATTTTTTCATATAATATATTCGCTATGCTTTAAACTTATATAACTAGATTCTATTATTTAAAAAAGAATGGGGCATATTTATAGTCGTCTGAGAAGTTGTTTCTTTGTCTCTTCTAAGCTAACCTGGAGTTTATGTTATTCATAGACAATTTATATCCGTTTCACTTACTATGGACCCAGGATGGAGCGCTGTTGTTTATTTTTGTCAATAGTGCTGCAAACCTGTTTTTTCATAGAAAAAGGAAAGATCTACTTTCTGATAACACAACAAAATAAGTTCATCATAATAAAATGTCAAGGGTTCAATTGAATATAATTTTAATGTCTTCAATCCTATATTTCAACAGAGGTATTGTATATACATAGAAACGAAATCATAAAAATTCAAAATTTAAACGAAAATTAAACGTTCACCATATTTAAATTTATATGTGCTATTACTCCAATTAATATCAGAGGAAAGTGTTATATCAACGCATATAACAGTTTCCAAAACAGCTGAATTTATTTGAAATTTGAAAAAAAATGCATACCTGAAACGCACACTTCCCGGATGTAACTCCATCTTAACCCAAAGCCACCACACCATATGTTATTTTATTCACCAAATCGAAATGTCATTACTGTGGTAGGTTATAATGTTTTGACATCAGACATTCTCGCCTACCCAAAATTCAATAATTTCATCTCATATTCATTCATTCATTATTTGTATTTTATTCACTGACAAAGTGAAAAAGAATAAAACTTAAAAAGTGCCTTAATTTTGTTAAATCTCATTATCATAAAGCAATATGTAATAATTTTAACTTGAATCACTACACAATAGCAGTTAGATTAAATGACGCATTTCTTTTAATAATAATAATTGGTGAGAACAGAAATATTTTTATAATTTCTTCATATAAATAATCTACCTATTTACTATTTCTATTTTTTTTTTGTTGTTGTTGTCTTCTAGAACACCTACCTATTATTCAATGCTCCAATGAATTTGTTTGTATTTTAAAAGCTTATCTAGTTGGCATAAGTGAGAGGTATATTATTAATAAACATTAAATTTTTTTTTTAAATAAATTAATGTTGATACCTTCAAATACACATTATTTATTATTCATAAATTACACACCGGCAAAATATTAAACTGGTTTCACTTTGAAATCTTAAGAAGTTTTAAGTTTCATTCCAATTCCATAAAAAAGGTTCGATCTTTCTTGAGATGAATCATTCATTAGTTGACACAGATTATCTTATGAATTTAAGGTAAGCGAGGTACATATGTAGGTACCTACCTACCTCTCATACAAAGATATACAAGTGATATCATAGGTGCGAATCCGAATCAAATTTGTAATCGCTTTTTTTAAGATTTCCGTTGGAGAAATTTATCTCGACAGACTTCACAGCTCACTTCATAATTGTGATTTTTGATACAATTACTTGATAAGTCGTTCTATTGTATAGGTCGGATATGCATAGTGCTTTTGGCATTCCATGTTTGGACGAAGACTTTGTTTGAATTTTTTTTTTTTAGCAAATAATTGAGATCTTCATACTTCCTACTCGTAAACAGAGAGTTACTTTGTTAATCAATTAAGTTATTTTGTTATTTTCTTTTTTTGGTGTGTTTAATTTTCATTGTTGGCCTTGAAGTATCTTCTGTTTGAAGTATTACAGTATTATCATTTCCAATGTTTAACTTGAAGGAATTTTCATATAAATAGGTTTTGATTTAATTATCAAGGTCGATCTGTCTAGTCTTGTCAGAAATACAGATAAAGGGAGATAAATTGATGCCGAATGAAAGACAGATAATGTAAGCAATTCAAGAACAAGAGCAATTAAAATTTAAAAAAAAATACAAGAACAAAAAAACTTGGTTTCAGTATACCTACCCAACTTACTGTAGTCATAAGGAAAAAGATTTGTTTTAATCGTGCATTCATCCTTAGTTGTTTTTGTAATATTCTTCAAATACGGTCAACTCTGTCGTTAATTGAAAAGAAAATAAAAAAAATGCATAAAATTATAATTTTCTGGCAGTTATTTAAAACCGTAAAGGAGAAGTTTGTTGTTGTTCAAAAAATCAAATTAACTTTTTAACAATGAAACAACAAAAAAATTTATACTAGGTTTATTTTATAATCGGTTGTGTGTGGATACCAACGTACTTTTAAGAAACCGAACAACTCGCATTTTGGTAAATCGATATGACTGGCACAAAAACTCATCATTGAACTTAGCAAAGTTGTATTGATTGTTATATTGATCGCATTTGTTTGATCTAGAAGTTTAAAAGCCTGTTCTAGCGCTTCCAGTATGATTTTTTGAAAATGCTCTACTTTATGCAACAAAATCTTTTAAGCCGTTTTTTTTTATACAAATAACATATTTTTTAATGATTTCTTTATATTTTTTGTGCAGATGATTTTAGTGTGCTGCATAAATTTATTAATTTTTAGTTGTGAATCATTCACAAAAACCCATGTCGTTAGACAATTCCGGCTCCAAAAAAAAGAAACAATTTTAATGCTTAGATTTGGCACTCCTGAATGTGTAATCAAATTTCACTCCAACCATCATTAATTTAATTGGGGCATTCAAATTATTATAAGATGTCTGAAAGTCTTTCTGTGATTATTCTCCAACGGAAATTCACAGAACTGAAGATAGACATATAAGGAGCGTATTTTTCAAAATTCATTATAATAATATATTGTGATTGTGATCAGTTTTTCATTTTTTTTTTCAATTCTTGAATACTATTTTATTAGAAGGAATAGATTGATATGAACCTTTGTTATAGGTTCCATTTGTTGTAAATTAGCTTAATTGGCTTTATGTTATTTATATTCTATTCGAATTATTCATCGAAAATTTGTTAGGCTCAATTGGAATATTAAATTTTAAAAAATTCCCCCAAAAACGAACAATTAAACTCTTAAAAAGATTTGGTCTTTGTAGTACAAAGCAAAAGAAAAATTTCGCCAAAAAAAACCCCTATTTATTATGTTGACTCTTATCGTGTGTGATGGGTCCAATCATACAAAGTAACTGCGAAATCCTCGATTTAATGAAAAATTAGTTTAATTTATTAATTACATAGTTGGGGCTCCAAAAAAAGCTAAGAAAGATGAGCTTAAAGTTGTATGGGTTAGAAGTTTCGTTCTCATTGCTTTTCTTTTTTTTTTAACTAAGCAAAAACTAGGGATTTACAATTTACTAACCATAAATCCTGGAACAAATTAGTTGATATTTTTAAATATCAAATTTACTATTTTATACATATAAACATGATACAAAAATTCTGAGGTCAGGTTTGAAAACAATGTTAACCAGTTAAACTTTATATTCCAATGTCAATGCTCGAGAAGATCAAAAATCGTAATTTCCACAATTTTAGAGCAATTTCAAAAATATACATCCAATTTGGTAATATGAACTAAAATGGTAATTGACATCAATCATAGGCTACTGCTTTTCTTCATTTTTTATAACACGGTTCAGCTATATTTATAACAATATGACTTCAGACAAAAAACTCAGATATAAACAAAATGCGGAAAACCAGCAAATAAATGCTCTCTTATTAAAAATTAAGTCAGGATTCAAACTTTAAATTCATGACTTTGAAAACTAAACAAAGCAAGACATCCACTTATCCAATCAGTTTCATTTTGAAAAGCTCCAAAGTAAATATTAAAATTTGAAGCAGTAGTTCTTATATTAGGCTCTTTTATTTTGAATTCAGAAACTAAAATTCTGTAGCAGGTACACGTACAACAAGTCGTGTTACTCACGTATGAAGCGAACGAGACTTGAGTTCTTAAAAAAAAATGAACTCTTATCGTAGTCAGAATAAAAAAATTCGATGAATTGTTAACCTCATTCGTGAGTAAGAATATGGTACAAACACAAACTGAAACTGATCTACCTCAAATTGCATATACCGCTTCTATCGAAACTTTTGATTTGGTGAATAAAATGTTCGAATTTATCAGATTATACATAAACACAAAACAAAATATTTTAAACTTTTAAATAGCTTTTCAAAGACGATTCCAAATGTATAAGATATTTTTTTTTTCAAAGCAAGCATTATTGAAGTCTCGACTGCACTTGCATTCATATTTTTCGTTTCTCTCGAAAACACATGAGTAATAAGTTTGTCATTTAATTGTTCTACACAAGTTAGTGTTAATGATATATTGAATTAAGTTTTTGAATACTAATCAGTAATCACGAAGGCATTCTTTTCTGTACAAATACTCCTAGCTTCCAAAGACAAAAAAGTCTAGAGTTTTCAATTGATTTAGAAAAAAAAAAATGCAAAATATGTTTTTATTTATGAAATATTTTTGAGAAGTTGGCGAACAAAAGCGGGTATGTACCATAATTCCAGTGGGATTCCTAGCAAAAAAAAACTACTCTGAGAAGAATATATCACAATCTTAATTTAAGCTTTTTTAAAAAGGGGGTTTTTGTTTACCATAGCAAAAAAAAACTTGTTTGCCCCTTCCCTTTATCCAGCTAAATCTCTAAAACCACAGCTTTAGATGAATGCTGTTCCGCCCGTTATTTATTACACCCTAATTTGTATTTCTTAAATTCTTATTATAGCACTTTCGTAGTTCAATCGAAATTGCACTTGTTTATGTTTGTTAACATATTATGTTTTAATAGCATCCATATAGTTACACTGCTATTATTGTAAAGTAATTTGTGTAGTTTGGCGCAGTTTATTATTATACAAATTAAGAAACAATAAATCTACCCCAACAATATAATGCAATTACAAAAAAATGATTCGTGAGATTTTTTGTGTTTAGTATTCACATTCATATTGTATACTTGAGTAACATGATTCTTTTGTTTCAAAAGTTTCCACTACCCAGTAACTGTGTTGCACGCTATATTCATCTTGGATCATAAATTTTTTCTGCAATCTTTTTTTCAACAAAAAATGAAAAATATACAAATCGCAACCTTTTTTTGACTCAACAACAAATAATAGTCAGATAAAGTTTTCGTTTTCTTTTTTCCTAAAAAAAATGTTTATCAAATTAGTCACATCCTGAAAAAAGGCGTACCACAGTAGATCTCGAAATACCCTATTGCCGGATCATAATCGTTCAAACAAATATTGTTATCACTTTAATTTATTCGTTTAAAAGAGTAATCATATAGCTATTATTGTAATGAGGTACCTTTTTTTCAAGGAAACAAACAATGTGAACAAATACTGTTTTTGTTTTTCTTATTAGTTACTAAAAAAAATGAAGCATTATTAATAACACTTATTTTCTTTCACAGATTTACATATAGAAGTTCTACTGAAAACTGACTAAGGAATATTGTTTTTTAATAAAAAAGGTAATCCCTCTTCTTTATTTTTATATTCTTTACTCTAAAACTACTTTCTTTTTAGATTGATTCTGTGATAGAGTTCCAAAGCTGTGGTTGGAAAGTAAAATCAATTAAAAAAAAAAATAAACAAAGATTAGTATTATTGATTAAGCATACTCATCAACAAATAAAAGCAATAATTAATAATAATAAAACTAAACTGTAATCATGGCATCACTAAACCGAACTGCAAGCATCTTAGATGAAAATGTTGAAGAAATGTCTGTTCTCACCATTCGCAATGAAGATGGTGTTGCAGAAGAACAAATCACATCATCCAAAGTAGCATCGCTTCTTTCCGCGGTCGAAGAGAAACCCTTAGATATCAACACAGATGTACCCGATAATATGATTGAAAATTCAAGTGGTCGCAATATTGAGGAACTTTATGGTGAAATTTTATTTGAAATTGTTAACAATATTGGTTGTTCAAACTCACAGGAGACATGTCCAGAATCTTTGTTGGAATTTGTAAGAGATGCATTTAAAATTTCCCACAAAAAACACGACGAATTGTATGAAATTGCAAATGGCAAGGAACCACCAAAGGTTCGTTTGAATGTCGAGATTATCAAAGCAGAAAATTTAATGTCAAAAGATTATAATGGTCTGTCGGACCCATTTGTGACATTGTATATTGAATCGAATGCAGTCCATCGATATAACACATCGGTAAAGCCTATGACATTGAATCCAGTTTGGAATGAGTATTTCTCTCTACCGATTCCTGATGATCCTAGCAGGGAAACTCTGGTAATTGAAGTGTGGGACTTTGATGCAGCCGAAACTGTTGGCACGAAAGTAACAAAATTTTTTGAAGTCAAGGGTGTGAAGGGCTTACGCAAACTGATGAAAGAAATTGCATATTCTGCTGCAACAACTGTAAAAGACGACAATGAATTGATAGGCAGGTCAATGATTCCATTGAATTCAATTCCTGCTTCGGGAATGCGAGTTTGGTATCACCTTGAGAAGGGAACCCGAAACACAAACACTAGAGGCTCAGTTCTAATGCATTTGTGTTTTAGTGCTGAAAAGGATAGTCGAGTAGCAGCTCAGGAGCATCGAAATTTACTAAGAATTCTCCTGATGCATGAGCTGGAGAGTTCCACATTGGAACCTTATCTCTGGAATGGAAAATACGACTTACAAGCTGAAGCAATCATAACACAGCATTACATCCAAAGTGGATTGTCCGAAATCGATAAGGCCCTGTGTCAATGGGATGCATACACCAATGTCCACGAACACCATCCGTTGTCGTTTAGCCTTTTCAATACGATTCTGCACAAAGTCATCGAAACATTACCTACATATTCGGCAGATAGTGATTTTGTAAAAACTTTCTGGGAGGCTTCAAGGAGAATTCTTCCATCGTGTTTCTATATTATTCGAAAGATTCGTCAAGAAACGTTCACACAGAAGCTTGGTATCAATATGCTTTGTGATGTTTTGGAGATTTTGCAAATATTTGATCTCCTTACGGTTCCTATTGATGTGGATCTATTCCCACAATCCACATACGGATGGTTGGGCAAAAGGGAAGAAGCCGATGATACTAGATTAGATGTGAAGCTGGTCCTTAGTGAGGCGATTCGAATTGGTGCCAGAGACTGGGTAAACACGATCAAGGAGAGTTGTGAATTCGAAGACGAAAATCCAGTGCAACAACTTAACAAATTGGTCCAAATGATGCGATTCGATGTGCAACGTGCCATTGAATTCCATCACAAGCATTTCTCCCAGACAATGAAGCTGAAATACGCTAAAATGCTCTATGTAATCTATCAGCAGAATATTGTTGAATTTTGTAAGCCTGCTGTTATCGATGCATGTGAGAATCTTGTTCGGCTGCCCGAAGCAGATATTGACAATGTCGAACATTTTGAAAATATCGACGATTATACAATGGGAACGCACTTGTTTGAATTGTATTTAAGCTTGAAAAGATATGTTGCCTTGGGAACTAATTTTTGTACAGCAGAAGAGCAAGGAGAGCTTTTGGTGTACTATGAATGGTTTTCACCAGCAGTTTCCCACTGGTTAGATATATCTTTGCTGAAAGCACTTTCTCGAATTAAAAAAGCTATCGACTTGGATGTGTTTCAGTCTGTCGATGAGAATATTCGTCACAGTTCATCAGCTCTCGACACTCTATCGATTTTCTACACGATCAAGATATTCTGGGAGCAACTAGCCTGGCCAGATATTCAGGGATCGTATGCTTTTGTTGGAAAGATAGTCGATGATGTTTGCAAATGCTGTTCCTTCTATGCCACTCAAATAACTAAGAGAATAGCAGATTTCAATCGAGAAGGCAGCCCAGGGGTTTCCGAAGGATTCGAAGTCACAAAAGAATGGTGTGTTGCCATTTGCAATATCATCCACATTCAAAACAGCATACCGGCTTTTATCAGAGACCTTGGGGTCGATGGAGTACTCAAGAATTTGGGAGAATCTCTAAGTTCCGAGGAGATAGATCGATGCAAACAAACAATTCAGAATGTCATCGAGAATGCTCAGGATACCGTGCAAAATCGAATTGCAGCTCTAATAGCTGAGATATCTGAAAACATGATTCCAGTTATGCGAGGATATCTCTTAAATGGCATTGAAACTTTAAATGAGGAACTTAGTTCCGTGGAGGGATTGTTTATGTATTTAGAAAAGTCACTTGCCATCCTGCATGCAGAATTAGATGAGGCAACATTTGAGAGAATGATCGATAGCATATGGCAGGGATTCTCGGCTGTGTTCTATGAGTTAGTGCAGGGCAATTTGGATAAGCGACGGCCGCCATCTTTCTTTGTGAATCTGCGGGAAGTCTTAAAGATAATGGCATCAAGTTTCAAATACGAAAATAAACCATTTTCAGAGACAACAACTGAAACCCTGGCTGGTGTTGAGAAAATCCTAGTCCTACACGCATCTGAAACCGATGTGCTTATCCATCAATACTATATGGAACGATTTGAACGGCAAAAAACCAAAGCTCAATCTGTATACGGCCAATTGACGGTCAAAGCTAATTTTGCCCCCAATAATACACTCCACGTTCATATATTAAACGCCAAAAATCTTCTTCCCATGGATTCGAATAATCTTTGCGATTCTTTTGTCAAAATGTACTGTATTCCATTGAATAGATTTGGGGGAGTACCAACTTATAAAACTGGTGTGCAATCGAAGACCCTCTTTCCACTCTATGATGAGGAATTCAAAGTCCCCCTGACCACTGAGCATCGCGAAAAAGAAGATAATATGTTGGTTTTCAGTATTAAAGATCGAGACATGTTTGGCATGTCAAGTCAATATATAGCTGAGTGTTATTTATCATTTGGTGATATCATGGAAGCTGAGGGTGAACAAATAAGAATGAATCTATCTCGTCCGGAATATACACCCGATTCGGATTGTATTCGTGCCTTAGAATGTAGACAATTATTTGATAAGATTGCACGTGATTTCATTAAAAAACTTAAACAAAGAGCATATTAGCTTAGAACTTAAGAATTCTTATTGAGAAAAATTATAATTAGTTTTTTAATTATATTATTTAACCTAATAATAAAGGCCTTATATTTATATATCTATATATATTTACGCTTGTTTTGCAGACATATAATTGCTATCCAAGCTTATACAAACAAAAATTGTTTTGATAATTTTACAATAACTTATTTAAAAAATATTTGTATTTATAATTATCTTTTTAACGATAGCTTGTTTTTAGCTGAAAACAAAATTATTGGTTGTGCTTTACAGAATCTCTTTAATTAGATTACTCAAATGTTTTTATGCTCAAATTATATTTTCTGTTAAGCTTCAAAGTTGAAATATATTTTTTAAATAATAATTAATAAGATTTAAACTGTTTTTGTTTAGAAAAAAAAATTAAGAAGAACGCAATATTCCAATGCGAGTTTTGTAATAGATGATCATAACCATGGCATACATAGAAATGTAAATAATGTAAATTTTTAAACTGAAAATTTAAACCAGGCATAAGGATTTTTAAGAAACTTTCAAATACATACCAATTATGCCAAAAAAAATGCACCCTCCTTAAATTTTACTAACGGAGCCGCTTGATGATGGCAACAACGTAGAGGTGTATGGGGGGGGGCGTTACCATTACTCGAAAGCAATCTGACGCTTTGACTGCTGAGTTTTTGTGTGCTAGTAGTAAAAAATCTTTGGTCCTAACACAAACATTTTTAAAATCCCACTAGACAACAGCATATTTTGCAAAATTGCAAACATTTTTTTAAATTAAATTCTCAAATCGACTTAGTTTAAAAAAAAAAAAATATTGAAAAAAAAAACAAGTTAACTGATTTGAGGGCTAATTTTGTGGAACGACATTTCGTTAGAGTCAGAAAAACGGAAAATGCATTTTCCTAAATTGATTTAAACCCAATTGAGAAACAATCGCCCATAAAAAATAGAACTCAATGAACTTTTTAATAAACAAAATAAGTAAACAAAAAAAGTTTATATTTCAAAATTGAGAAAGTTTGCAAAGGAATAATGTTCATAATTTTGAGAATAAAAATTAAAAGACTTATTTCCATCATAATACTTCGTCATGCACGCATAAGTTAAAATTGAAATAGTATAATTTAAAAAAAAGGAAATGATTTTCAATTCAAATCAACTTCTATCTACTTGAGAAAAAATAACAAAAAAGTAAATAAATTAAAACATTAAATTATTCTATCGACAGATACAAGAAAAACATTTTTTTTTATTTTTAGCGTTCAAATTGAGTACCTAATGTACAAAAAAAACTAGAAAACACTTGAAAACTAGTGCCAGACTAAACATTAAAGAAACGCCAAAAAAAAAGAAATAATAGTACGCATACGCCACAGTAAACTCTGATTTTCTATCCGTTCGCACAATTGTATTTATACAATTAAAATATTCAATGTTATTATTTATAATTTATATTTGTTATTATATTTTATGAATAACACTGCGGTTAATATTTCACTTCAGATTTGTTTTTTGTCTGACGTGAAAATAGAATCGCGAATCGTTTCGCTTGTTTCTCGCTCTTCGATATGTCTGCTATACTACAACATACTGCTGCTTCAGGTTATAAAACTGTGTTATCTCTTGTGCGAGCTTTAGGTCAGAAGAGGAAACAATTTTATATTTAAATGAAAAGGTCAAGAAATCAAAGAAAGCAAACACAAAAACTATTTGTCTTCAGGTTAAAATTCAGTACTTTTCGATTCGTTTTTTGATATAGTTGTGTATTGTTTTGGCATAAAATGAAATTTGTTCCGTGAAAAATTCTATTTGGTTATTTGGATCTTGTTATCTAAATACCGAATGATGATCATATTGTTTCACAGATGCAAGTTTAAGATGTGAGGCTGTATGTTGAGTGTTTTGCAAAAATTCCATTTATATTTCTTTTTTCGAATCGAAAAAGCTCAGTACGAAAACGCAAGTTTTCGAATTCAGTTGCGTTGTGGTGGTTGAAAAAAAAAAGTATCTGACTTGAATTATTTGTTGACGCACCAAAGCCCACTAATCATCAAATATGTAACGATAAAAATCCAAATGAGCAATGTAATTTTTTTTTTATTACTGTTGTTTTCTTAAATTTTCTTTTAGTCAGTAAAAATCAAACCATTGTTTAAACGGGTGCAAGTTTAAGAAAATAAAAAAAAATATCCTCTTCCGAAAATAAATAGGTGAGTACTTTTGCTTGCAATATTGAATAGAGGTAGTGTATTTTTCGTTCTCTATTTTATTTTTGTTTGTGTTCCTGGAATTTTGATAAATATTAATGTCTCTCAAAAAACTTTTAATATATTTTTTCAATTTAAAAATCATGCTATAGTTCTTATCGTTTGATGATTGTGTGTAATAAACAATTTTTTTTGTTCTGAAAATAGAGATGTGATGCTTTTTTGATTTTCAATGATTAATGTTTTTTTTATCATGCGTCAAAAATTAAAAAAAAAATGTTTCAAGGTTTTGTTGCAAAAGCAGGTATATTTGTGTAAAAAGAAATCGTTCAAAACGTCAAAAAGTTAAAATTGTTGCATTCGGTAATGAGTATTGTCAGAAAAGAAACAGAACTAAATGTAACGGTTGGTATCCATGATTTTGTAGATCTGTGCCTGTATACATCATACCGGATGCTAAAGTAACATGTAGCTTCGGCAAAGTTTTACTTTAAAATATTAATTAAGTACCATTACTGCATTATGAAATTTTCTTCATGATTTTTGAAACTTAACGTGGGAACGTGAGTGTGCTTGATTTGCAATTAACAAAAACAAAAAACAATTTAAAATTACAAAAAAAAATTAAACAAGTCATCCATTTATCACTTATGTGATTTTTGTTTTATCGTTCAACTCCTTTGCTGCCCCTTTTCAAAACACTCGTACTGTTTCGAATAATTTTTTTTGTGTACCCTTTATTAATAAGGGAAAAAAAAAATACAGTTTTTCCTTAAATAGCTATTGTCAAGTAATTTTTTAAATTAGCGAAATTCAATAGCGAGTGTTTTCAACTTGGGTTGGAATCAAAAAGGGGTACCCCAGCTTAAAATCTGAAACGAATGCTCGTTTCTCTAAATTCACTTGATTGAATTGATTTGAAAAACAAAAAAAAGAGATTATGGCAATCATCGGTAGATGATTTATTTTAAAATTTTTTTTTCTTATCCGATTTATGTAAAAGTTCACAATGAACTCCTGAGTCAATTTTTGAAAATGTATTCTATTCACGACATCAGCATAAATTAAGGACATGTAGAGTTACTTAAACAAGAAGGGAGACCATTAATAAATAAGAAACAGTAATGGCCCATGATGGCTCCCTTGTGGTACAGCTGTATTTATTTTAAACTATAAAAAACGTTCATAAACATTCATGGTGTAAAAATTTCTGAAACACGGTTTAAATATTTGTACAAATATTATTCAAAAAGAGTTTAATGTCTGCCATCTTATGTCAAAGACAACTTAAAATACTAATTTTTTTACAAATAACTTGTTATTAATATATTTATTTTTTTATAATATCATTCAATTATCAAAATGCTTACATCTGAAAACAAATAAATGTAAATCTTTAAAAAAAAAAAAAAACTTCTAATTTTAGAACAACAAATTACATATTTTCTGCGTGCAGTAAAGTTTCATATATACTATATGTATATATGTATGTACATACATATGTATATCTTGTTTGTTTATATCTTTTATTTCCCATGTATCTGGTCAAAATTATTCAAAGTTTTCTCTCTAACCGTTGTTTTAGTGTTTATGTTAATAATTGTCCTTCAATTTCTTATAATGTTAATGCAGGTGTTCCGCAAGGATCAGTATTGGGTCCTTTTTTATACAACATCTACACATCTGATATTCCCAAACTGCAAGAATGTGAAATAGCCATATTCGCTGATGATACTGGCATCTTTTCATCGCATGAATTTAGTCTCAACATTGAGACAAATTTACAACATGCACTTGAACTGATGATGCATTATTATCAAAAGTGGAAAATTAAGCTGAATGCTGAGAAATTACAAGCTATCTTTTTCAGCCGAAAAAGAAAGTCTTGCTATCTCCCCAGCAATCAGATTATTGTTAATGGTGTTAATGTCAAATGGGACTCGAGTGTGAAATATTTAGGGGTTTATCTAGACCAAAAACGTACATTTAAGGAACATATTGCTCAAACGCTGCGCAAAGTAAACATAGCAATCAATATGCTATATCCATTCATAAATAGAAAGTCCGGTCTAAACAACACTAACAAAATAATAATTCACAAGGTAATATTCCAAGCAATCCTTCTCTATGGATGCCAAGTGTGGGGAAATTGTTCCAAATGTCATCTTAAAAAACTTCAAGTTTCACAGAACAAGTTACTTAAAATGATGCTTAATCTTTCTCGATACCATTCTACACTGGACTTACATGCAAGAGCAAATGTTGAAATGATCTCTGAAAGAATAGTTAAACTTAACAATTCATTTTTGCGAAATTGTGAAATTCCTGACAATCCATTAATTAATCAATTGTTTTCTTAACCATATTTTTGATGTTATCTACTTGTTATTATAAGATCCTTATATGTTTACATGTTTACGTGTACTTATTTATTTATTTATTTATTTATTTTTTTTAATTTATTTATTTATTTATTTATTTATTTATTTATTTATTTATTTATTTATTTATTTATTTATTTATTTATTTATTTATTTATTTACTTATTTATTATTGTAACCTTTTATTATTTTTCTTTTCTTTGTAAATTTACATTACATATTTATTTACATGTTGTTTCATTTATGTATCACGTTCATATTTGAACATACGTTTATTTATTTATTTATTTATTTATTTATTTATTTATTTATTTATTTACATACTGTTTATTTATTTAGTCATTTACTCATTTGTTTTTCTTATTAATTAACTATTGTATTTATTTAATTATATATTTCATACAAATATGTATTCATCTATCTACTAACAAAGTACTAATATACATTTATAAATTAATTTATTATTATTATTTACTAACCCAATTCATACTAACCTTCTTCATTACTATAGTTGTGAAGTTGAATTTCTAATTCGAGTCCAAATGTACCTGATTTTTTTTTTTTTTTGTTCTTATTTTGTATTGAAGGTTTTATTTGTACTTTCCTTCAAAGTAAATTCTTTATTTTTTTTGTAAACTTTATTTATATTAAAATACTTATTCAGTAGAAAGATATTATTATAGCATATCAAATCTCTGTGTGTAAACTGTGCGGTAGCTTACCAAATGTATATCTAAATACCGAAAATAAAAATCTATCTATCTAAAATCTACATTTTTATTTAAGTACCTACAGTCCAAAAAACTAAACTGAATTACGTTCCCCTTTCTATTTATATCACAAATACAAAAATATCTCAAGCGTTTATACGAAATGATTCAGAAATTGACTAAAACCACCTCTTAATTTGTGTTTTGGATTAAATATAATTTAAAACACCAGTTGATATCTGAGGAGATTTTGAAACAAACAAATAAAACTGTTATTGGGTAAAATCAAAAACCTGCTATATTTTCTATGAAATTTGTTAAGCATATTTATTTAGGTTTTTTGACACCGAATCTTTCAGGGAGAAAAAATCTTTTTTAAATATGATACACATCAGAGATAAAAGAAACTATTAAAAACAATAGTAGTAAATTTACAAAGAAATCTTATTAAAATTAATAAAACACAAAAAAGAAAAATCGGTTTGATTCAATATAGAAAAACTTATTGAAATTTATTAACTTTTAAGTATCATTTTAAGAAAAATAAAATTTAAAATGTACATACATCATTAATGCGAAAAACTTGATGTTTTAAAAAGTTGACTTATTGAAATTAATTCCCTACAAATTCGAATGCAGTGCAGGCACAGACAAAGAAATGTTTATTTTATCTGTGGTTTGAGGTGATTAACTTTTAGCATTGGAGTTGGTTGGGAATCCAAAGGTCCCAGGTTCAATACTCGGTATAAAAGTGAGTGAATGATTTTCTGTTTTGTTGTTAACTTTTTCGTTGCTTTAGTTTTTTCTCTGTGTCTCACTCATGTCTTTTAAGTGTTCGAACATAAATTCAAACTTAACACTTAATAGATAAATAGATTTTGCGAGTGAAGTGAGATGAGTCATCTCATTTCTCTCACCAAAACAGCTAAACCTCGACACCGTAAGAACTTAATAATAACTACATTTCATTTTTAATTGCAGATATTTCAGGGACACACTGTCTTTCAAATTGAACAATGACAACTTCTACAACACGAGAAATATCAATATCCAATTATGAACAAGAAAGTGAAATATCATATGGCGATGGCATATCCTACGCCACTGAAGAAATATCCCCATACATGCCGACATCACGAAAACAAAGTGATGCTGGCGGTTGTGGGACGAATGCCGATGAGTTCCTAATTAAAAATACGCTTTACAACAATTGTGATAATATTTATACGGAAATTTTAATTCAAATACTCAATAACAATAATGAAGACATACAACAATCATCATCATCATCACAGCCACCAATTGCTTCAGGGCATCTTATTGATTATTTAATGAATGCATTCAAAATATCTCAAGAAAAACACAACCAACTACTAAACATTGCAAGATCTAGAAAAGGTCCAACATTTCATTTAAATGTTGGCATTATTAAAGTCAAAGAACTCTTACCCAAGGATTTAAAAGGTGTTTTGGGATATTTTATAAATCTCTATATGAAATCGAACGTGGCCAATCAATACCATACCGCTGTGGAATACGTTACATCGAATCCCATCAGTTGGGATGAATTTTTCTTTTTCCCACTACGTGGTGATCCGAAGAAGGAAACATTGTGTGTTGAAGTTTGTAAACTACCCGCTCCTTCAGACCAAGAAACTCATCAACAAAAAACTAATGTTTTGGGAGATTTGAAAAATGCTTTAAAAAAAATGAAATCAACTTCGGGAGCGAAAGCGTTTAAAATTATTGGAAAAACCGAAGTGCCATTGAGTTCGATTACCGGTTCGGCAGCCATTACGGTTTGGTATACATTCAAGAAGGGAATGCGAAATCCACAAAAACGAGGATCCATTTTGATGCAATTGGGTATAAGTGTCGAAAAGGATAAACGAATTGTAGCTCACGAACACGAAGTTTTACTTATGCGATTATTACAATACGAACAGGAGAAATCACCATCAATGTGGAATGGAAAGCTTAGCAGGGAAGCAGATATTTTAATAAGACAACACTACATTCGAAGTGGTTTTACAGAAAACGATGATATTTTCATGAAATGGATTGGTTACACAATAATTCACCAAGAAAAACGTATTTCATTTGGCCTTCTGAGAACTACTTTACACGAAGTTATCAAAATACTTCCTTCTCTAAATGGCGCTGAATGCATTCCGAATTTCTGGAGCTCTGTTCAGAGATTGTTGCCTTCATGTTTTGAAGTAGTTTGGAAAATTCGAGATGACATCTTTAAGGAGGACAGAGGTATTTCAATGCTTATCGATGTTTTGGGAATTTTTCAAGAAATCGAATCGCTGGAAATTCCCGAAGATATTGAACTATTAGCGAATTTGGACTTGAGTTGGCTTTACGAATCCGAAGAGAAAAATTCAATAGAAAGTATCGGTCAAGTACTGAACGCATCCATTCGAAAATGTACAACAGAATGGCTGAGTTTAGCTGAAGAAACATTAAAAAATGAACTAAAAGATTCTATTCAAGAAACCAGCGAAATAATTCAGAAGATGTGTTTTGATATGCATCGTGCCATTAGTTTTCACCACAAACATTTCAATGAGATAGCAAATATTAAATACGCCAATATCCTCTATGAGTGTTATGTTAAGATTTTATTAGAATCCTGTAAGCCCACGATACTTGAGGCTTGTAAGAATCTTCCCCCTTTGCGTGTAGTCGATGTGAATAACTTTTCCGAATTTTCAAATGATGGTGATTCAACAACAACAACAGTTCACAAGCAACTTTTTGAAATCTTTTTGGGTGTTAAGAGGTTAGTTGCACTTGGAAGTTGTTTGAGTAAATCAGAAAATGAACTAGCATACCACAAATGGTTCACACCGGTAGTTCCCTTTTGGGTCGAAACAGCCATTCAAAATGCTTTGATTGCAATTAAAAAATCCATAGATTTAGACAATTTTAAGACAATTGTGGAAAATGTCCGTCATAGTTCCTCGGCTTTGGACACAATGGCAATATTCTATCAAGTCAAAGCTTTCTGGGATCAAATCGACTGGCCAAATGTTGAAGATATGTTTTTGTTCTTCGGTAGAATTATCGATGGAATTTGTAGATGTTGCATTTATTACGCAGCTAATATATCAGCAAAATTGTCAAAATACAATAGTACCAAACAAAATTTGTCTGAATTTGAGATAACCAAAGAATGGTGTGTTGTTACATGCAATATCAACGAAATAACAAATAAACTTTCAAGCTTCACCAACAACGATATGGGTGCTGAGGATATTGTTGAAAAAATCAGAGCAAATTTAAACCCACCCGAAGCTGAACGTTGTGCCAAAACTATTAAAAACATTGTCACCAATTGTCAAGAGAATTTAGAGAATGAAATAATAATTCTTATAGAACGAATGGTAGGGGAAATTGTTTGTATGATTCAAAATTTCCTTCTCATAAATATTGACAACTTGACGAAAGGTGCATCTTCATTCGAAGATATTTTCATGTTTTTAGATAGAAATCTTTTTGTACTAAAGTCTGAATTAGTGGAAACGACATTTAATGCAATGATTGAAACTCTCCATCAAACATTGTTGGTAATGTTGTACAAAATTGCTCAAAGCAGTTTGGACACTTACCGTCCGCCATCGTTCTTTGTGAATCTTCGTGAAATCATAACTACAATAACGGTCTGTTTGAAGGATGAAAAAGAACCATTTTCTGAAAAAACATCTGAGATCCTATCGACGTTGAGTGAATTTCTGGAATTACATGCATCGAAAACTGAAACATTAATTCATAATTATTATCAAGAAATATTGCAAAAACAAAAACATAATATTTCAAAACCATCATCATCAACATATGGTCAGCTAACTATTCAAGCAAATATCACATCTTCGAATATGCTTAATGTGACAGTATTGAACGGTAAATATATTCTGCCAGAAAGTTCGAAAAAACATGCCAACACTTATGTCAAAATGCATTTTGTACCACCTGATAGATTTGCCAAAGTACCAACTCAAAAAACAGCTATCAAATCAAAAACAATATTTCCGCTATATGAGGAAGAATTTAAAATTTATCTTTCAACACCACAACAACAAATGGATGATAATATTTTAGTTTTTATTGTAAAAGTTCAAGACCTATTTCGAACATCAAATAAATATTTATCCGAATGTTATTTATCATTTGATGAGATTCGAAAATCAAATAACCAGCAAATACATTTGAATCTTTTCCGACCCGAATGTGCAGATTTGAATTCGATTGTCATTTCGGAATTGGAATATAGAAAGATTTTTGATAAGACAGCGCAGAATTTTATTAATAAATTAAGAGAAAAGAATATTTGTAAACCGTAGAGTCATAGAAAAATAAGTAAAAAATATCGAAAAATATTTTAAATTTAAGATGAAACCGAATTTGTTCATAGCATGTCTGCTAAGTTTTTTGGTATTTCTGCAAATTTTCAGAAAAATCAAGTGACTTTCTGCTGGGTTTGAAAATTGAAATGAAAAATTTGAAAATTTGTAAGGAATTTCAAATAACAAAACAGACTTATCTTTCAGTCTGATCTTATATTTATGTACTTGTCCAAAATCTGTAATAGATCATATAAAAAGGAAAAGAAACACGAAAAATGTGTTCACGGTCAAAACTAAAATGATTGAATCTGACAGTTTCTGATTGTGAATAGTGAACGAACAGTGGAAATTTTGGACAAGTAGGCAAATAGACTCCTTGCGAATTTAATGTAATAATGTTTACTACAAGTGTATTTTTTTAAGTATTCGATAATTTATGCAATTTTATTGGATTAATAAAAATCGAAAATGGAAGCATTTTCGTATTATTTTTTTAAGTAATTAAAATAAACAACTAATATTAAAATTATTATAAAATGCGAAATTTACATGAAGACTTTTTTGAGTTGAGTTTTGGAAATTTGCTGAAAGATTCTTCGAAGAACTTTATTATTTTATTTCCTTATTCCAACAGCTTACCAGTTAATCCCGTTACTCCAATTTTACTGTTGAAATCAGTCGACAAAAAAGACTTGCCAAAAAAAAAAAATCAGGAAAACAATTGCCTGGTGGGGGTTTGAATAAGGAGCAACGTAAAGTTGGGTCAACAATTTCTCTCATGAGCATTTGGCCTTAAAATTATAGAAATGAGGAGGTAAGCTGAAATAAAATAACTAATAGTCTACCTGCCTCTGAGTAATAGTGTTTGAAATTCATTTCCCAAAAATATATCATCTCAAAAACTGTTTGGCAACTAATGCATAAGCCCACCTAGCCTAATGGGGTTTTTCATGATGATATTCGCAAAAAAGTTGCATTTTTTCTTAGGTCAAAAAAGGTCACCTAGTTTTAGAAATTGATCAGTCATAGACATTTTTTTAATCGAGGGTTTAATTTTTTTGAGGTCACCAGCGATTTTTAGCACCATCTAAAAGCTTAATTAATCTCGATAAAAGGTGATCTAGTTTCTGTAATCGGTCAGCATTTTTTGATTCAATAATGTTTTTTTTTTTAAAGTTCTTTTATAGCTAACGCTATGAGTACTTCAGATATTCTTTTTTTTTTTTGTTAATAAAGATTTTCAATAGCTTATCTTTAGCAAGCTTACAATCATGAATACATCGATCCTTTATTTTTGAATTAGGTCTTTCGTTAATGATAAATTTCATGGTAATAATAACGCCACAAAAAAAACTGTTCATATAAAAATATCAATACGTGTTTGGAATACATAATAGATAATGATTGCTCAAAAATGTATCTAAATAATAATTTTTTTAGATTGCCCGTTTAAGATATAAATGGTTTATGATGTCAGTGTAGTACTTGATTCACCCAAAATAAAAATCGATTTTTACACACTTCTCTGGCCTTTATAAGCATGCACAATGTATTTGGTTTTGCATCAAATAAATGTTAGAATCGTACAATAATAAATTTATTCACGAGAGTTTTTTTTATTTAATGATTTATATTACTAACATTGAATATCATTTACGAAGTATGTATGTTTCCTTATTTACTAGTAGGTCTCAAAGATGACTAAATTAAAAAAAAAATACGAGAAATTTGAAAACGGATCATTTGAAAACAAAATCCATTTTCACTGAGTCATCTGAAGTCATATTTGAAACATTTATGTGTGATGCAATGTAGTTTCCGGGAAACAGAGTCCAGATAATAGATGTACAATGTAAATATTTCTGATTTCCAAATTTCATACATTTAGAATTTCTAGTAATAAATTCAATATGAAAAGTTATTAGATCAAATTCATGCAACCCAGTTGGTTATTTTAATTAATTTTGACAACTTGTTGATAAACCATACTTTGCACAGAATAACAAATAAATCAAAAAAATTAAATTAATGACTCTCTTTTTCTCTCTGGATTCCAATATTGTGTCTCTGTTTATATAAAAATATAATTTAATTTATATTACGAATAATGTATACCTGTTTTCTTTTGATTTTTTGATGCGATCGTGACAAGCGACCAGGCATCGAACTAAACGAACGAACTCCCTTAATCGAATATATCAACAACAAAAAAATTAAAAAATTCACAAATTTATTGTATGAACTTATCGAACACTCTACCTCACTTCATTGTTCCGTGGGTGTTTTTTTTTCAAAATCTATTGATATTACGGATATAAAAGTTTTTTTTTTTGTGGAAAATTGCATAAGTTACAATTGTAACGCCTACATTTTTTAAATCGAGTTTTCGATTTACAAGAACTAAGCTATATTTTATTTTTTTTGGATTAAAAATCAAATTAAATTTCAACGCAAACAAGATTCAAGATTGGAAATAAATACTTGAAGTCAAAAACAAATTACCAAAAAAGCCTCCTCCTGGAATAAATTGGACTGGATGCATTTTTCGCATTTCGTTCTCAGAATGGTCAATCAAATGACACAGAGTGTAAAATACATATCAACATTATTTTAATAATACAAGTACTTATATATGCTCAAAACCTAGAAATCTACCATTAAATCACTGGGTTATTGTCTTGTCAGAAATAAAAATGAAAAAGAAAAAAACCCAAAGCAACATCGATCGGATGGTTGTGTACGATCAACAGGCACAACCACGGTTACCGCTATGTTAAAGTCTACAATTGGTATAGATCTTTCTAATTAATAATTTACAAACTGTTTCATACCTTGATACACTTTCGTTTAGTCCAATTGGATTTTTGTTGGAATTACGATGGTCGCCATTTTGAATTTTAGACCAATTCGTTTGTTTTATTGGAAAAAAAAACTAATACCTATAAAATTTTATGAACTTTCAAAAACACGTTTTAATCCTTATTTTGAGAACGGCACGTCGTACAAGCACTCTTACTCTTCTGATATAAAACTTAACTATCTATCTTTTTTATATATAACATTTTTTCATAAGACATATACTTTCAGAATTAAGACGCCTAAAAGTAAAAGAGACCAAAAAAGGTGAACTTTTAGGCGCTTTAACTCTGTATACTTTCAGCCTGTGAAAAAATAACAGGTTTAATTTTTAAATTAAAAATTAATTTTAATCCAAAAATCAATATAGCGGCTAGTTTTAATGAGCATAGTTTGCTGCTTTTTTACTTAATTTTAATTGGCAACCATTAAACACAACCGGCTTTACAACAGGTTTATTTCTGCTGGTATGACAAGAGCTGAGCATGACTGGAAGAGTCTGGTCACTGGTGGTTGGTCTAATGTTGAAAAAAAAAAAACAATACTGCTTGTAGCGGTATCACATCTGCAACTTTAACTTACCTGTGCAGTTTCAACACTACCGTGTCGCATGTCGCATGTTATGTGATATAATCCTCAAACCGATCAAATGATCAACATTTTTATTTATTTATCATTTGGCTCTATGTCGTGTCGATGATCAGACGCGTTTTGCGGGAAAGTACACATAGGTACTTACATTTTTAAAGTGCACGGTATTAATGCCTTAAGATACGAGCTTCTATAGCTATCAGTTTTCTGTATATATTTTACTCAAATAAGAAAAAAAGGTAAACGCATAACAGAGGTTTATCAAATTTATTAAAATCATATAAAACCGGGATTAAATCGAGTGTTTTCAGTTTTTTTTTTCTCTTACTCACGTGTGCTGTGCGAATTAATAATATAAATGATGCAAAAAAAAATAAAAGGTTCTTGATTTTGCGTGAATTTGGCTGTAGCAAGGCCACAAATGAGAGTACGAAAATAAAAATAAAAAAGAACCCCTCGTCGTCGTCGTCGATGATTGTGAAACGAGTTTTCGTTTTTATCGCTTCTTCGTTTATTATTTTTTTTTTGTTGTTGTTGATTTGTGTGATTGCTTTAGAGGGCAAAGTATTGGTTTTGTGAATTATTAAAAATCGAAATTTTAATTAAATTAACATATAAATTCTCTGTCGGTTTGATGTGTTGTTTACTGTATTTCTATCTTTCTTAAATTATACTTTATAGATTTTTTTTTAAATAATTTGTGTTTTTGTTTATAGCTGTGATTACACCTACCTACCTCTGAAATTTATTATAGTCATGACTTTCTTCATTTACCTACTAACTTCATAAATCGATATTCGATAATCGACATCACGTTTGTGAAATTTGATTGAAACGTTCATAGTTATTTTCAGATTTCTCAAAAAGTGCAAAGTTTCATTTATTTGTGAAACTATATAAAAGAAATTTTAGGTGGGGCAGGAATACCTATTAGTGCTGTGAATTTTTTACAATTTGCGAGATTTTTATTTCGGCTGCGTTTCCAGATGTTTTCTGGTTTCCTCCCTCTTCGAACTTCTATAAATGTTCGTCCCCACCCTTACAACATTTTGACAAAATTGGTGAGTTTCAGGCAAAAACAAAAATCGACAACAATGTATTAATTTTTAACTAATGATTTAATCATATTTTTTGTCCTCTTTACTTACATGTAGGTAGGTAGGTAGGTACAGTTCTGAAAGTCCGGATTTGCACGATGAAATCAAATGAAATACAATTGATACTCGCACTCAATAACGCTGAAGGCCGATACTCGATAGGTGATCTTTGTGAAGAGATAAATTTGTTTAAATTTGAAACACAAAAAGCTGAACGTACATATTTTTGAAAGTGATATTATATCTGAAAATAAATATTAAAATTTTTAAATTTCGCACATCCATCATCGAGTAACGTGTCTCTGAAGTTTAAATAAATTTATCACTTCACAGCTATCACAGATCAAGAATTGGTCCTCTGGCCACCTTGGCTTAAAAAGTAAAACCAACCATAGAAAGACGGAGTTCAATAAAGTTAAAGTCATAACCGATATGTAATTATTTCATTTCTTTGAAATTGACTAACAATGAATTTAAGTAGGTAAGCTGATTACATTTAGATGTAGTCGAAAAAAAAGTCAATAAAAACTTGACTAAGTTCACGGAATTTCCCTACGCAATTTGCCATTTATAACGAAGTACCTAATTGAAAACTCAACGGAACATCGTGAATATTATTTCCCACAGAAGTTTTTCCATATTCTAAAATTGAAAATGCCAACAATTTTCCATTGTTCCTTGAAGCCTAGTTACCATGGTATCGAGGAATGTTTCCCTTCTCCAAATATTTGGATTTATTAGTATCGGGAATACATTTTCCCTGGGAATTTAACTTTAATTTCATATAATTTATCTTGAAAGGAAATTTATTTCGCGATAGGAAAAAATTTCTTGGGAATAAAAAATTCCCCTCAAGAATTACTGAAATAAAGTCAGATAGAGAGCCAGACTCCAAGTTGTTGTTGAGCCAGACCGCGACATTCAGAAAATAAAACACGACTAATCAAATTTTATGCCTGTTTGAATTTTTTTTTCACGAAGTTTTTCGGAATTTTTTTGTATGATGGGCCTTGATCGTAAAATTAAAAATGTTTTAAAAATTCATAAGTTACTTTTATAACAACATTTCAAAGGTGTCTGAGAATTTTTGGATTTAAGATATACCTACCCGACATTCATTCGAATGTGCGCAATGCGTATGGTAAATCAACAAAATCTTTGGTGAACCAAAATCTGGAGGAAGTCTAATTAACAGATTTTTAGGGTTGCCCTTGAATGACCTTAAACATTTAATGCATTTGATACACTTTAAAAGTTTTCATTTAAAATTCGTTTTTTTTACTGATTTAAGTTAAACCTGTTAATCGCTAATATAACTTCATTAGCAACAAAGTGCGACCTGTTCGTGTATTCAATTCATAATGAAAATGATCAAGAAGTGGTGTTTAATTTGGTTTTATAAAATGTAGATACGTACTTCTCGCGTATCAAAACTTCGATATCAGTGCGCAGTTTTTTGTTGTAGGTAGGTTTTTTTTTTTGAGTGTTTGACAAGAGCTGCTTCAGATACAAAACAAAAACAAACAGGTAAATCGACAAGTTTTAATCGACAAAAAGCTACATTACTAGTAATATATACCGCGCCGCGCCGCCACCGTTAGTTGCCTATCTTGAAAGGTGAGGTGTATAATAATGTAGCTAGCTTTATATTTATATGATTTTATAAAAATATTTTTTATTATCGTGGCGATATCTAATTAGCAAAATGTGAAATTTTTTGGACATCTCGAGATACTTGCGAAGTTCTAAATTTGTATTTAATGTGAATTTTTCGGAAGAGAGCTCGATTTGGTGTCGAAATCGAAAAAAAAAATGCAACCTAAAGTGAATTTTAAAAAGCGGTGTTTATTTATGAAGAACCAAGAAATCGACGTTTGATAAGCATGTGACTCTTTTTTTTTTGTGTTGCTTTTTTTAAAACTCCTACAACCAGTTTATACGCGGTTTGGAAAAGCTGGGGTGTAGAGAAGTGTGGATATTAATAATTTGGTTTGTCGGTCGTTTCGTTTGTTCGTTTTCATTGGTTCTTGCTGCTGACTGGCAAAAAAAGGCTTTTTTGTTTCATTTCGTTCTGTGTACTTAGTTAATTACCTTTGTAGATGGGATTTATTTGTTTGTTTTTGTTTTTAATTCTTTTTTGTTAATAAAATCTCTTCTTTTATTGTATTGAAAACTGATAACAATAGGTAATGGTATTTAATTATTTTCTCTGCTAGGAAAATCGAGAAACATAAAATTTAATTTAATTGTCGTGTTAAGAATGTAAAAAATTGGTATTTTATTTTTTTTTAATTATGATCACTTATATTCAAGATCTTTGTTTTCAGTGTTCAGATCACAGAACATAGTGACTGAACTGATGTGTCACTATACACTATCGTGATGTGAGACAGAGGAGTCGTCACAGTAACAGTCACGTGCTATTCTAGAGAAATTTTCTATGGAAGTTGTAGCTTGTACTTAAATGTTCCTACTATGATCAATGATCATAGATTTAATGTCGTGATTGTTCTCTTTGTTTTTTTTTTTCTTAGCGTTTAAAATTTACATTTAAAAATAGCAATGTGATTTATTTTAATGATTCAATGGGTAATTTATCAGGAAAATTGTTTTGAATATGTATAAAGCTTACATACATATCTTCTACATAAATAAAAACTGATTCAAAAAATGTAACATTTACAAATCTTAAATGTCAGGGGGTCTTTAACACGAAGTCACATTTTTGTATAGGTGCAAGTAAAATAGTTATTAATTTGAAATTTAAATAGATTTCAAGTGAGAATCAGAAAAATAAACATCAGTTTTGATAAGTAAACAGTAAGCAGTCATTCCTTAATTAGGCCAGACTTGGCAACTGATTGTTGCATTTTTTGTTTGCTCCTGGCTGGAAAATAAAATAAAATCTTTAGAGTTGATATACATAATAAACAGTGATGGATTTTTCCGTCGGAACCGAACAAGTTTATTTTAGTTTCGACCCACCATAAGACATTATTCCAATTTGCACGGTAGAGGTGTTGGTTGGCAAAATTTATTCTTTTTTTTAACGGGTGCATTCAACTCATATTTAAGGACTTTTGACGATGCAAATGGTTTTTTTTTTTACACAGTCGCACTAAACGATTATCGAAATACGGTGATGTTTTCCGCTTTCTGCCTCTGGTTTCTGACTTGGGACTCGAATGGATGGCTGTGAAGACTTTCTTTTTTGAGCACTGTAAAGCCTGTGCTATTTCGTCCATTGTTTTTCCATTAAATCTTAAGTTTAATAACTCACGTTCAGCATAAGTGCAATGTACTTCACGACCCACTTTTATAAAAATTCGAATTAATGTTAATTTTTTTTTTCTTCTTAAACTCTATATCACTTCAAAAACTAATTGACAAAAAAAAAAAAAAAACAAAGCAATGTCAGAATCAAAAGCAAAGTACCTTGTTTCTATTATTTTTTCCAGGCCAAACAAGCATTTCTCTTGCATTTTTGACCGTAAGTGAAAACAAAAAACTGATAACGGCAAATCGCTGGACCACTATTAAGAAATATTTGGTTCAATCAAAATATAAAAGTGCATTGGAAAATAACGTTTTTGTGTGAATTATTAATGATTGAAAACCTTTGTGTTTCTATTATTTTTTCCATCACTGTATATTGGAGCAAAATTTTCAGCAACCTGATGTTAAGGAATAAGCATGATAAACTTAGCAATTTGCTATATTTTTGACATTTTTCTGAGCTTTTAATAATTTTAGACCTTTTCATGTTAACATAGTTTTCTAAAATTAAACTTAAAAAGAGTAAGAACTTGTGCGAACGTACCCTTTTTTGATATTTAAAAAAGCCAATGGCTTGACAACTTTATATCTATAAAGGCTTAAGCATACTAATTAAAAACTTGATAATTAAATTAACACTTTATGTTTTGTATTAACGAGTCCCCCAGAAGCCTTAAGTCCAAATTTTGGAAACAATCTTTCTAGTGGCTCAGATCAAGGTACAGACAGATTGCAGACGAAAGTTTAAAAAAATGTGTTCAAATTGGTAAAAAATGGAATTAAAAACAAAATTGAGAAACCAAAAAAACTCTAGAAAAATTACTGCGGACAGGAACAGCCAAATATATTTTATTTCTCATATAATATTTTCTTATTGTCACCTCTTAACAGTCTTATAGATTCGAATATTATATTATAATCATTCTTCAAATTAGTACGATTTTATTTGTTATAAAAACTGTCACGTTTCAGTAGGTAATTAAAAACAGTCAAAAACATAAAATACTGCAGTAAAATAAAGACATAAAAATCGCCTTATTAACGAATGAATATTGATTGCTTTAGCGGTACCAAAACCAACCAACGAAGAAAGATATTTTATAAACTACAAATCTTGTGAATTGGTGTCATTATATTTTTTTTTTTTTTTATGCATTCTACACTCAAAGAAATGCAAAGAAGCTTTCCATTTATACAATTGTTAGAATCTATAAAGACTAGGTGAGTTTCAACACCGGATATATTTTTTTCTGCCCTAAGATTTTAAAAGTAGATATAGTTCCTCTTGAATATAAGTATTTCTTTTTATTTTTTCTAATATTTTCATTTAAAAATTCATATAATTCAAATTCCATTTAAAATTAAAACAAATACCGTAATATACCCTCACAGATTAAAGTATACAAAAATTTTTTTTTTGAATGCACTTTTTGCCTATTTTCAAGAGATAACGAGTGTATCGCAAGGAAGTAAATTTGCTTTTAATTAATATAATGAACATTCATTGAAAACATTTCATGATTAAATTGACTGCTAAGCAGACGGAAAACACTGAGACAATGTGACTCTAGTCGATGTGATAGTCATTTGCAAATAATTACAACCTTAACTATGTAATTCACTTCCCTTATGAAATATTTACGAGTAGTTCGCCCTCAAAACTGCTATTGTGATCTGATGACCATAGTAGCCGTGTTATGGTGAAAAAATATTACAAAATCAATAAAACGATCCACAGCAACGCTGTGCCAAAATAGTTTTTTTGATGAAAAAAGTGTGGAAGACCACAAAAAAAATACTCATAAGCCTATAGAACGTTTACCAAGATATAAAATGAAAATAAACATAAACATGAACATGAACCACTGTGACCAAAAAAGACCAAGAAGACTTCTTTTCCACCTACCACTATAAATCTAATTAGACCGCACTGATTTTGAGAAGAACAAACTACTCTTAACAATTATTTATTGCAGGGAGATAAATGTTTGAGTAAATGCCAGCAAATTTTTGAAATCAACTAATTTAATTTTAAACAACTAATTAAATGTAACCATTCTTAAAACAAGATTTTGACAGCTTCAAGCTTTTCCAAACCATGTTTACAATCAAATTCGAGATTGTCTTATCATTACTGCTGTCACTAAAGGTGCTGTCAAACAAATATAAACATTTTTTTTTATCTTTCATCTTAACACTTGTATAACATCAATAATTTCATTTCTACGCTCAAAATCTTAGAAATTTTAAAGCTTTGTATGTTTTATTTAGATTTATAAAGATAAATACGTTTGTTCTTGTTGCTTTGATAAGACACTCTCGATACGGGAACAATGTTCTAAGTTTAAAATTTCAAGCTAAATGTTCTAAGGTAGGTGTGTCGTACTTCGTACGTGTTTTAAAAGTTATGGTAGAGGCAATTAAAACACTCAGGGAAGGCCTGTCGCAAAATTTCCATTCCATATGTACATAGTTGTTATTTATATTTTATTTTGTTATTGTGTCTATGTTACTTAATATGTGTTGCTCTAGGTCGTGTTTGAATCGTTCTAGACTATTTAACAGACTAATTTAAATGAGTGACTGAAGTTAACAGAAAGTAAACAAAAAAATAAAATAAAAAAAATGTTGTACGAAAACTAAACAAAATAAAAAGAAACAAACATTAAGTGCGTTCTCAAAAAGGGAATAAATATGAGCTGCGATCTGTTTCTGCGAATTGCAGAATTTGACATTTCATTAATATGAGTGGTGGCAGAGAGCTGCGAACCAGATAACACAAAAACAGGCAAACAACTTTTTCGAGGTTAAATTTGTGCGAATTATTAGTTCGCAGCTCTATGGAATGCGTCTTGTTTTTTTTGGACTGCGAATTTATATTTATACTTCGCAGTTAACAGTTGTTAGAATATTTCCAAATGTTTTTTTTGTTGGAATTTTAACTGATTACTTTTACGCAACATTATCTATTTAAATATTTTTATACCCGTATGATTATTTATTCACTCAATCAAAATGAGAATTATTTGATGTTTGCTTAAGAAGTATCTTTAAAAGAATTATTCACAGACGCGAGTCGCAGCTCAAATGAATGGCACTTAAGAAACATTTATTATCAAAGTGCTGGTAAATTACAAATGGTATAAGATTCTAGAGCTTATCCCAATTTGCAATTTGTCTGCAAAATTAGTAAAAGTTACAAATATTTAGTTTTCAAATTTCTGTTTAAATAATACTATTCTGTCTAAACGTTTGTTGGAGGTAGTTCAAGGTGATGAAAATTCCCAAAGCGGAGAAAATGAGTTAGGCGAGCGGCACAGTACCTCTAAAATGGTACCCGCGAAGCAAATCAGCCAAGGTACTCATTTCAATTTTGCCGATATGGTTCTATGCCACTTCATAAATGTAGGCTGGTACAATACTGACATTCGCCGATCGCTCAAAGTTCAAGAGACTCATATTTCAAAAAATTCTCTCTCATTACATCATAAAAGTTTCCTTTCATTTAGTTGAGTCTCATAAAATTATGAAGGCTCAGTGAATACCAACCGTAGTCTTCACTTGAAACAACAGACATCTATTTTTGGAAGTTTTATAGTAGACATAAAATCCTTTTGTATTTTTGTAATTCCTACAAAGACATGGTGGTTGGTGGTCATGGTGCTTTCGGATGTTAAAAAAAAGCCCTCCCGAGAGCCCTTCACTCTAGCGCACAAGTGTAACTAAATTTGGTGAAGTAAGTTTATTAAATTTTATGGAATCATAGAGATATGCACATAGCTATTTAATTATCGTATCTGATTGTTTTGGTTATGAATGAAAAATATTATAATGTATTAACAACCTTACCGGGGTAAGGAAGCCTATATATTCAACCCTCAAAAGGCCATTGAGATAAATTTTTCCTACCACCTTCAGTAGGTAGGTAGGTATTTACAAAGCTAACAAAACACAATATACACCAACACCACCTTTTTTTTTGCTTATCAGTTGTACCTATCTATATATAATATACATAACAAACTAAAATTTCAATTTGCACAGGTGATTCGGTAAGAGGCATGCGAACATCGACTCTCAAGACAGCTAGCCACCTGAATGTTTAAAGACTGCGTTTTTTATTTTTGCTATAAACATAACATCGTGCCGTATCGTCGAACGTCGACGGTCGTTGATTTCTGCTCTCTTAAAAATTAAAGATACTTCTTATTTTTGAAGTATACCAACGAAATAAAAAAAAAAAAATAAAAACGATCTTTTTAAATACGGAGCCGGTTTCTGTTTTGAATAATTTATAACAAAAGAGAGCAAGAAGAAGAAAAAGAAGGAACAGAAGGAGGAATTTGTCACTTTGTGAAAAGACAATAATTTTAATTTTTTATAAATAAAAAAAAAATGTGTCGATGTTGTCAGAGGTAAATATTTTGTTTTGACTAAACTATTGAAATTTTATATTTTTAATTTAAATGATTTTATAATTTTATTAGTATTTTCGTAACAAATCATGATTGTTTTGAATGTTTTATAGTTGTTATGAAGATATATACTGGAATTGCTTCGAAGAGAAATTTTGCTATGACGAATCGATAGGTAAGTACTTTGTAATTTAAAACAAACAAAAATTTTCTTACAATATATGTACATAGATATAAACACTTTTTTAGTTGTTGGTCAGTTTTTTGAGTGATTTTTTTGTCTATTTTTCAAAAGAGATATTCGTATATTTAAATACCTATATATGTACTGATTCAAAATTTTATTTGATGATAATTATGGCTACCGGAAATGCCCGAAAACCAGTAAAAATATGCATTCATTTGGGTTTTTTTTTAAATATGGCAGGTTTAAAACGACTTACTCGATAATTTGTTTTTGGTTTTGCGTCATTTTAAATACATATTATATTTATTTTGGTTGAGGGTATATATTTAGACGTTTGATAGCAGAAATTGAGATTAAAAAGAAGAAATTGTAAGTAGGTATGTGGGAATATTAATTTTGAAAGTTGGATTAAAAAAACAATCAAGAATACACAACTCACCGTATCGGTTTTTCATTGCATCAAATTTACGTTTTAGATGAGATCTTACAATTTTCAGTTTAGAAGCAGCCAAACAATTACCTAAACATTCAATGAAGAATTATATTTTGGAAATTTTTAATATTTTCAAGTTTCTGTAGATTCATACCTATAGATGTAGTTAGTTATTCATTGATCCGCTTCAGATTTTTATTTGAAAATACCATTATTCAGACTCCAAACCGGAAACACAAAACGGTTGAATTTTTATTATAAAGAAGACACAAATAGAAAACTTTAAAAAATCCCGAACAAAAAATAAAAGATAGCACAAATGAACTGAACTTCAAAATTGTACAAGCCGTTTACATCTTAATTCAACAAAACGGAGCAAGTGCTTCAAATAAATAGCATTTAGAATTTGATTTATTGCTTTTTATTGATGAAAAACGTTTCACAATTGCATACAAATTATTTGTTAAAACAACCACGTGACCTGAGACCTGACCGGTCATGAAATTAAATAAGCGAATGGGTCTGTTCAGACTATTGTGATTTTGATGACGGAGTTCTAGATTTATTAACGATGGGTTTATTCTAAAGCTTGAGTAGAGATGAGTCAGTTATCGATAACTTGTACGGAAGTTCGATTTTTCTCCAAGATGGCGTCGTTATAATTAAAATTTGGACCCAATTCCTTGATTTCTGTGTTTTCACAAAAATACAAAATAATATTAAATAATCTAACCAACGATTATTTCGCATATAAGGTTATTGAGCACTAGCAAATTTGATTGAAATGAAACAGTTGAAGTTATACTGAAAGTTCTCAACCCATGGGTTAGCTTAGCTCTGAGGGCAACTTTCAAACATCTAAAAATTCTGTATTTTTACTTTGAAAATTTGAATTGTTTCAGATTTAATTGTGGATGTGTGTCAATTTTGGGGCTTTGTGATTCCACTTCAATTTCTGGTTAAGAAAACTGTGGTTTTAGTAGTTTTGAGTGATATTTCGAGCTAAATATTTTTGATGGGTCAAAAAAAAGAGTTTATTTCCCATCTGTCAAGTCATAAACTGTCACATTCCATTGAAAGTTTGCTACGATCTCGATGGATTCAAAAGCCTCTGATTAATCTAACTTTTCGCTCTTTCGAACTTCGTGTCTCTGTCTCAATCACAATCACAAACCTTTGTCTTTAAATTTTTTGTTCATTTCTGTTGCCCCCAAATAGTATTCTTAAACAAAAACTGCTCTTGCCATGAGAAATCTTTTTTTTTAAACCTATTTATATTATTTTGTTTTTGTTTTCAGCAAACTATAATCCAGATGAAGATGAAGAATATATTGTCCAAAAAAATGGTGCACTTGGGCGAATACATACCATTGACAATAATAACTTACCCGTCTGCAATCAGCCACTTGGAAGTGGCAACTTTATGCTAAGGTTAGCTGTCATTTATTAAAAAAAAAAGAAGACAGAAAGATTGTAAACAATATTTCCTTTATTATTTGCAGTGCGAAAATTCACGAAGAAGACTATCGACGAGAAACACAAATGAATGTACCAATGTTAGGCCCAGAAATTCTAGCCGTATTTGCAAATTCACAAATATTCCAAGATCACCAGCCTACCAAATTGACAAGAATAGGTACAAGAACCAACTTACCAGGTGTACATGCAGCTAAAGATCTCACATCACCTCGAGATGTCGTCGATCAAGATAAATTGATCAAAAGACTGGAAGGTAATGATAATGATCATCAAAATCATAGTTCTAAAGTAAAATTTTACTTACAATGACGTATACATAATTGTTTTACCATTATTTCATTTAATTTTTTTTATTTTCTAAGAATAACATTAACGTGTTTTTTTTTTGAAATCATAATCACAAAAAAAAATTATTTTTTCTTAAAGAAAATTTTAATCTTAATTTAACATGTTAGTTTAAGGAAAAAAACAAAAACCAGTGTACATTGTTGTAGTATTTTTTTTTTGAAAATATACACAAACATAAACTATAGATAGGCAGAATTTGATTGATTTTAATTAAAAAACAAAAAAAAACAGTTTGTTGGATATTATGCAGCACAGCCGTTTTGAACATAAAAGGCAGGTAGGCGATAACTGCTTATGTGACACACGTTTCTTAAATGGGTAATCGTATAGAAAAATTGTTTACGTCTAGGATATTTAAAATTCTTTTTGTGATTGCAGGCTCATTAGCTACAGTTTTTAAAAATCCATTCTCTAAGTATTAATTTTTTCATATCCTCCGTCAAAGCTCAAAAAATTGTCCCATGAATTCAACTTTAACTCTTATAATATGTTCCACTGAAGCAATTTCCCTGATTTCTCTGACTTTAGCCCAAATCTCCACATTCTTCCATACAGATTCTGATTTCAAAATGTGAGATTTCGTCAAAATCTCCATTACTTGTTTATTCGCGGAATAGAGTTGAAATGGGCTTGGTTCAATTCCATTGCATTCGCTCAGTGGAGTTGAGTCGAAGTCTTCCTATCTCAACTTGCGATTCTGCATGTAAACGAAACTACTGAACTTTTCCATTTTTAAACTTTCCATTAAAAAACTTTTTCGATCGAAGTATGATCTTCCACTCCAACTTTAAGCAAGTGAAAAGATACAATATGGACGTTTTTCTTTATTAGTTTATTCTCTGAACTGGATGTGCTTTGTTCTGAGTTCTCTGATTTTAGTTTTTTAAATAAACTTTATGAGATATCAACTACTTTGTTGGTTTTTCCACAGCTGTCCTTCCCCTCTTCAGTTTTTAACTCCGTCTCTGTCCTATCGTTTTATTCTGCGCTGAAATTTTTCAACCTCCCCATACGCATCTGATTTTTGATTGTGCACAAACAGAACAAACAGTTCAAATTTGGTTTGCTTAGTTTTTGACAGCAAAGTAGAAATTTTTCTCAAAATTGCTTGCTATAAAACCTTTTGAAAGTGCTATGTTAGCATTCTTAACGACAATCGAGGATACAAATCCAAAGACCCTGCTATGTGTTAAACCGGAACCTAAAAATTGCCATATGAAGACAAAATTTTGACAGATAGATCGTAAAAAAATGAACATGACCATTCAAATTGTAAAAATTGCTAGTATAGAAATTTCCAGTCGTGATTGGCTTAAAGAAATAATGCTTTTGAAAAGTTGACAGATGGCGCCCATAATTAATTTGCAATCCATTGAATGCTCCTCTAATCACCCTTTTAATTTCTTTATAAAAAACGTTATTTTATACACAGATAAAACCTTTAGTTTTAATTGCATTGTTAAGTTTTCTCAGGTTGTTATTTATTTGGCATTTGTTTTTCATGGGACTTCCTGCTAAATATTTCAATGTATCCAAGATGTTTTGTTGTTCTAATCTTTGCAAAGAAAACAAAAATCGAGAAATTGGTCGAACATGGAAAACTGTTTTAAGAGCCAGTTGTCTGATAAAAGAGTATCGTGGAATTTTGATTTTTAAGAAAAATATATACTGTCATTGTTTGCACTTTGTTCTATTACTATTTATTTAAAATTATTTTCCATGACATGACAATCGTGAATGTGCAAAAAGCAGTTAGTTAATATTTTTTGTTCGGGAAATAGCTAATTAAAAACACGCTTATATGAACTTATACTACATAATCAGCTTTAGTTGGATTAATTGGGTGAGGCAATAATTTAGCAATATAACTGAAGCATATGAAAAAGTATTGATATCATTTTAAAAAGCTGAGAGTCATCAAACATTTTCTGATATCGATAAAATTTGGTTTCAAGTGTTATCCGGTTCCAAAGTCGTAATCTTTCTTTTTAGATTTATAAAAATTATCAAAAAACATCAGTTACTAATCAAAGTGACGTTTAATAGACTTCAATCTGATTCTATTGACTTTTGGCTAACGCTTTATCCGATTTCAAACTTTTTCACTCAGAAACTACTTATAATAGTTGCTATGAATCATTGCAAGTGATAAGCAAAATAAGTCTGATTTTACTATCGCCATTAAATGAAAATGTTTTTACTGTCGCCAATGTCAAAATCTTACAACTGAAAATTTATCATTGTAAAATATTCAATAATTGGCAGCTAATTGTCAACTATTATCAGACTATATTCGGGCAATGTTCTAAGTCCTATGCTATTTTCGATTGGATTTTAAAACTGATTTTCTTCATTCTGATTTCGATCGAATTTGAAAACATTGCCCTCTAAAATTTTAATTTAAACACATTATACCTCAGATTGCCGTTTTATTATTCAAAAACACGATAAATTTCTTTTACATTTAAAAAAGAAAAACTAATAAAAGTTGCACTTGTAAAATTATAAGCGATCTAAATCAATCCAGTTCCCTAGTAAAGTGAAACCAGAATACAAGGCACTCAACACCAAATCTAATTCGGTAATGAATTAATAAAAACGAATTAAATTCAATGTTTTTGTTTATCTGGAATTAAGTTAATCAAATTGTTTTTGATAAACAAAAGATTTTAATATGTATAAACGGATTTATATTTGTATGAACCGAACATAGGTATACAAATATTATAAAATATACCTTTTATTGTGGGTGTAGCTATAATACACGTTTTGTAATCTTAACAAATTATTTACTCACTCTATATACATAGCTTCAACAGAAAAGGGTTGAGAATATTATTATTGTTTCCCCTTCCAAATAATATTCATTATTATTATTATCATTATTTACATACAATTTTCACAGATTCTTATATATTATTATATTCAGTTAATTGCATGCACTCACAAAAAAATAGATAGGAAAAGACCCATTCCTACTTTAAATAAGTAATTAATTTTAATTGCTCTGTTATGAAATCTACTACATGGAATTGCTATTAGAATTTTAGGAGACATAAATGGAAGGGTTGGAGTAAAAATAAATAGAATTAGATGCAAAACTGCATGGGACTTATTTGTTTTTATGACTTGTGATAATGGAAGGGCACACATTTTGGAATAAAGGTTGTACTAAAATATTCTCGTGTAGTGTGTCGATATCAAAATTTCAGTTTATTTCATCGATACAACACAAATCAAAAATCGATGAAATACACTGAAATTGTGATATTGACACACCACACGAAAGTAGTGTTATTCAGCCTTAAGGAATAAATTTTCAAATTTTATTGTAGCTACCTCAACTTTGACAGATATTTAGATAGTAGGTGTTATAAAAACTTCAGAACTTGCTATCAAAGTATCGCACAAAAAACAACATAAGTTTTTGAAAATTTCTGAAAAATTTTATGAATTTGTACAAATAAGCAAAAAATTTCACGTTACCAAACATAGCTATAATGTTTTAAGTTGACACCAACATTTAAGGAAATACAGTTTGAAATAATCATAGATTAAAAATGACCAACTGTGAACAAATTAGCACTTAGAGCAAATATTTTCAAGTGTAGTTACTATGCCACAAGTCAATTTAATAAATTGACATAAGAAAATCTTATCGAGTTTTGCATGATTAATTTTATCACTCAGATAGAATTTTATTTACCGAAACCGACAGCAATTAAAATCAAATCGTATTTTTTTCATATGCATCAATCAAAGTTGAGTACAAAAGGTTGGTTACAAAACAAAACCATTCATTATGTTATATGGGATATGAAATGTGTTTCAAAATAAAATACCTATAATAGAAATTTTATCTCATAGTATCAAGGTACTAGATAAAACATGAAAGAGTTTTCAATTTCAAAACAAAAACAATCTTTGATAGGGTTGATTTTCAAAAATCAACTATCGTGTAGAAACATTACCAAATTTCTTGTTTTTTTTTGTAGTTAATACTACAAATATTTTTGACAATGCACAAAAATAATTTAGTACGAACTTGCCCATTATTTTTTGTTAGTCATCACATTGACTTAATGTTCAAGAGTTTATTGTCTTTAAGGCATTTATTGTATCCATTATTTATAAGGACAGACTATGTTATTTTCTAATTAATGCCTGGTACACATAAATGAAATTAGACCATAGACGGAGATTGCCTTTCAAAAGAAACGCAACCCAAAACAATGCCTTACTGTCCAAATTTGCATGTGTGTACCGGCAATCTTTAGAAAATCCGATTTAATTAAAATAAGCCTAGCTAAGTTCATACATTTTGTTTTAAATAAAAATGAGTTTTTTACTTTTATTTATTGAATGAACTTTTTCGTTTTTGGGGACTTTTTAAGCTTTTTAAGTGTAAAAGTCAGTTAAATATGCTTCACTCCCAAGCCTGCTATTTTTTGGTGAGTTTACTTAACTATACATTCTTTGATATTATTACTGTTTTAATTGTGTGCTTTTTTTCTTAACGAATTGAATAAAATTTCAATGCCCATATACATAATGTTCCAATAATATATAAATATTCAGCTTCTACTTTTTTATCTATTTTACTTGTATACAAATATGAAAGGCCTGTGTACGATAAATGTAATAAATTAACACAAAACGCTTAACTAATTTTGCACATTATTCTAACTAACGAATTCTATAAACATCAAAATTATTTCTAACAGCCCAGTTAAAAAAACATCATCTGCAGACGAAACTAGATTCAAATTACATTATATGTCGCATTCACATGACAGGCAAATTTTTATAATGATATTTCCTTTCATTGATGTGTCAAAAAATTGACAAAAGGAATAAAAATGTTAGTTCTTTTTGCCAGCCATTATTGCTCATAATAAAGCATTATCAACTTCATATATTATCTGATTTCAAAGATGTCAAATGACATCAATAAAAAGTCTTAAAAAATTTCTCAAATGTCAAAAATACGAATCTGGTTTGATAAAATCTAATAATTTCGAACAGAAAACGAACACAGCTAATGCTTAATAACCCTTTTCGTATTTAAATCGTTTTAACGATACCCTTTTGTTAAACTGAAAGCTTTTTGATACCTACGGTGATAGATTCAGCATTCGGCTTTGCAATAAAATGTACAAAAAATGTTCCTTATATGTCAGAAGAAGAACGAACTGTCATTTAACAGCCAATGCCATAGCTGCCAAAAATGTTCAGATGGAACCCTCTATCTCACTCACTTCATAAGAAATAAGAGAACGCCATTTGAATTTCAAATTTAATCTTATTTAAATCTTTTTAATGTGGTGGAAACACTTCAGAAGATTTACTAATCCTCAACGAGATTAACCTTTGGTGAAAACGTAGTATTACATAAATCCTCAAAACTCATTTCCATTGATTTTTCCTGATCAAAACTTTTTCATGAATGATTTTCATGGACGTTACATAAAATTTTGAAAGTTGCCACTTTCATTTCTAGATAAAATTGAAACTTTCTTGACACTTGGTATTTCGCTTCAGGTTTTTGACATTTTGAAAAAAATTTAACTGGGTTTTCTTTCATTGTGCTCTGTTCTGTTCATACAATTAAAAACAAAAACAGCTAAATGATAACTTCTTATATTGAAAATTTACTTGCAGACAATCTCGATGAAGCGGTTAAGATTATCAATAATCCACCAGGTGATGTCAGTGAGCAAACAACTACAACTGAAAAACGTATTAAGTTCACAATCACATCAGATTCCTCGCCAGAAGATAATCTTTCTATGACATCGAAGAAATTCAATACATCTACTGAAGAAACTAATTATTCATCATCATCTACTGTCAATTCACCCAAATCTACCACAGACAAACTAGATTCAGTGAATGACACCGAAGATGAAGTTATTCTCCGTCCGCGATTGATAGATCGCATCCCACATTTGAAATCGAGTATTTCACCACCAAACAGACCTTTGCGCAGTGCCAAGAGTGTTCCACACTTTAATGTTCGTCCAGCAGCCAGTGATACTGATATATTTGCTATTTCTGGTTCGATTAGTCGAATTAGTATGACTCCTGAAGTGCCTTCGATTTCTTTCAGTAATCTGCCAAAGAACTACGAAGATACACCGACAATTGAAAAATACAAAGTTTCACAGAGTTTGTATTCCATCCAGACTGCCAATGAGGCGAAAGCTGGTCAAGAGGATTATTCGATGCCGAGGTATTTCAGATGTTCAGCTCTGTTGACTCAGAGTTCAGATAATTTTGCAACATCTTCGACTTGTTCATCCAGTGATGATAATATAATAACTCCACGAAAATTGGAAAAGGAAAAGAGCAAGAGATTGAAGGCATTGCGAGAGGCATTGCCACCTTTATCGATACCATCACTTCGTAAAAGGGATGAAACTAAACAGTTGGATTAGAAAACAAATTCATCACCCTTGTAGATGTTATTTTAAAAAGTATTTTTTTTTTTATGAGTTTAACTATACCTTTGGTTGTTAACGATATTGTTAAATATAGTTTTTAAAAATGTAAAAAAAACAATGTATCTTTTTTTAATATTTAATAATATTATATTCAAATTAATATATTTTTATTTCCCAAATGAATTTTGTACATGAATTAAAAACTTATTTGTAAGATAACTTTTTTGTTTATTTCGAACAAATTATTTTATGCTGTACGTTGCAGAATAGTCTTTGTATATGAAAACTATAGTACTATTATGGTGGAAGTCGAATGGGGCGACATCTAGTGTGTCTGCGCAACCCTTACTCTTTTTTTTGCGGAGAGCTTAGGGAGGTTTTAAATGATATTTATTGATATTTTTTGGATGCAATTATCCAAAAAATAGTCTCCTGTTGCCCCTGCCACCAATTTTCGACGCTTAAAGACTCCCCAAATCGAATTTTAAACCTCACATTTTGCAGCGCCACCACCAGGACCTTTGCAACCCTAAAAAATATTCGCCATGATAGTACTATAGTTTTCATATACAAAGGAATAGTGCTTGGATAGTACGCCATTTCCGAATTCAAAGATTGTGTTTCGAACATTCGAACTTTTTAAATAGAAAATAGGTAAGTTACATTAATTTATTTGAGGTTAGCATCGTATCCGCTCCGATTGCAAAAAAAGTCTTTTTTTATCAGATTTGATCAGATATTTCCAGAGCTGTACTCTAAAACAAATATATCAATTACAATGTGTACGGTTCCTACTAATTTTGAAACAAAAAGAATAATACAAATACTATGAAAGTGTAAAAGCAGTGATCAAAGGAAAACGCCATAAGAAAATCTCTAAATCAACAGAATCGATGTAGATTCACCATTAGATCCATTGACATACCATCCCGTCACGTTACGTTACCCCAAGCATTTCCAGCCAAAATCCTATTTACCACCAGGTGCCACCACAATCGATTTAATGTTTTTTTTTATAATTTTGACACATGAAAACAAAATATCGATTCAAATTCAACTCCGGAGTTCAGTACCACAAAAAATTTTCCCATAAGTTTTTAAAATGTCTGCCGTGTAACATAGTTGGTTCGTTCGTCGATTTTTTTAATTTTTCATTGCTAAATTGAATTAAAAAGAACTCAAAAACATCTCGAATAACTGCATTAGTGATTGAATTATCATATTAAAAAATGAGTTAATCAAAATGAATAAATTCTAATTAAAAAAAACTTGTTTTGAAAAGACGTCGGTCGGAAGAAAAAAAAACCAGTGTTCAATTCGCTCTCATTAAAATTTATAAAACGGGCCGACGACAAAAAATTTTTCTTTTCACCACCCTCCAATAGATACAGGATACATAATTTAACATTAGTGCGTGTGTTTTTTTGTGTGGTGTACAAAAGTGAACCTTCCCACTTCTTCTAGCTGGTCGTCTGAATTATAAAGTGATAATAATTGTTTTTTTTTGAAAATTCCATCTCATCTTTGCATTTGCATGGGAAACATAAATAAAATTGAAAGAAATAGAAAATTTAAATAATAATGCCACCTACGGAAAACTTATTTGATATTCCCATAGGAGACAAAAAGTGCAGGGAAAACCAGAAACAGAACCAGAACATCTTCATCATTAGCATTAGCAGAAGCGGCAGCGGCAGCAGTGGCTCCAGCAGTTCCAGTTCCATTTCGTCGACGACTTGCTTTTCCAGCTCTACCAGCAGCAGCATCAGCGGCAGGAAAATTCATTGATTTTCGGTTTCTCTCCATCCTTGATGGTGTGGAGTGTGGTTAGCGTGTGTTATTTGCCTTGTCTTTGTGTGTGCATTATTTTATCAAAACCGTCGACCGACGACGGACGATAAAAAAGAAAATAAAGAAAAGCAAAAGAGAAGAGAAAGTTGGGAAAAAAGTTCTGTGTTGTGTGTTGTGTCGTTCTCGTTCTCGTTATCCTTAACTCTCTGTGTCACCAACTAACCGTGCATAACTGCGTATCCATGTAGAAGATCTCGCTTATAATATATACATATAATATATCCATCCCATTTTATCGCATCGTAATCGCGTTGCATTGAGTGTATTGTCTTCCTTTTCGTACAAATTGGTGTTGTGTTTTTGAAATTATTTTTCTCCCTCATTCTGCTGAATGTGTGTGATTTGTTGTGTAGATTTTCTTTGGTTGCTCTTTTGCCCGTTTATACCGTTAGCCGCTAGTTCGTATACGTATAGAATGGGAAATTTTCTGTTCTAGTTTATTGTTTAAGTGTTGGTGTTGTCTGAAAGAAAATCCATAACTGTGTTTGTCAAATTAGAAAAAAAAAAATCGAATTAGAGAAAACAAGAAAAGAGAAAGAGAGAGGAAAATTTTGTGTTTTTGTGTACATTTTTCGGTGTGTGTTCGGTGTCCAATTGTTTTGTTTTTCTTCTTCGTCTCACATGATGATGATGATGATGATAACGAACTGTAAATTAAATTAAATAAAATAAAATACAATTTGTGTGTTGTTTGCATGAAAAATTAAGGAAATTCCTCCTTATTACAATTTTGTATGCAATATATAATTTATTTTATTATAAAACATTCCACATCCCTAATGAATTGAAAACATAAAAATAAAAAAACTAATAAAAAAAAAATAAAACAAAACAGGATTTCCCCACTACTCACTTGACACACTTTCGGTGTGCGGTACTCAAAGAAATAATGACCCAACGAAGAAACAGGACGACAAACGTGGAATAAAAGCAAGCATTTTTGTTTGTGGTCCGTGCTCCGTGGAGAGAGAAGTTCCATTTTATGTGAATTAGATTCGAAGGACGTAAGTATTTCTTTAAATTATTATAAAATCTATGCATATTTTTAGAATCGTTTAAAGCTAGACTGCAATCTGTTCAAATAGTTATAGGTATACCCAAATTATGTGGAATGTTAACTAGAAGTTTTGTTTTCTAGGTACCTACCAAGTTGGAAAATATTTTCAATTTCATTTAAGCTAAGTCGTTTTTTTTGTTTAAATTGATGAAGGGCAAAATTTTAAGGCACCCGCTAAGACGGTTCCCACCTTATAAAGCATAAATAGTAAAAGCAAAAACTTTGGTCAAATGGGACTGTAGTTCGTGTTAAAAATTGAAGTAGTTTATAAAATTGATGAATGTGAGAGTTTTTGCAAAAAAAGTTAATGGACGGGTATTTTGAAAAGGTCTACCTACAACAGCTAGAATACTTAATGGAAGTCTATTATGCGAATAGTTTTATGCTACTTAAAGCCTAATTTCTTTGTATTTCGAAAGAAAAATATGAATACTGAAGATTAAGGTCCTTATTGTGAATAGCCAATCGAATGTTCGAACACTTAGAAAATTAAACTTCGATGTTTGAATAGTAGGTATACAATTGTACATACAGTTCGCCTAACTGCTGCTTTTTGAGTTCAGCATAGTCTAGTCGCGAAAATAATTACTTCATCTTAGGTAGTTCGCTTTAATCAATCTTGGGATTCATATTTGATTTGAATTTAATAGGGGACTTAAGGTTTTTTTTTTATATTGTCAGCTCTTGATTTCTATTAAAAAGTCAGCCATCTGTTTACAAGGGAACTGATTACAATTGACACATACCTAATGTATAAGAAAGTGTCTTCCCTAAAGTCAGCCTCCATTTTACATTACTACTGGTACTGGCTTATTTCAATAATTTAAGGACTGGTTTCACAAAAATCACACTTTCAGCTCAAATCTTTGTTAATAAAATATTTATGTTAACAAATTCGCTAAATACGCCTAAGGTATAATTTAATATAGACATTTCAATCAGCCAAATAACAAAAATGCTATAGGTAGGTATTCAACATTTGAATATCCGAATATCAAAAATCAAATAGACAACAAAGTAAAGCGCCATTCATATGAGCTGCGACCTGCGTCTGCGAATAATTCTTTAAAAGCTTTTTCTAAAGCAAATATCAACTTATTCTTTTTTTCCCTGTTTGATTAAGTGAATGAATGAATATATTTACAAATTTAAATAAAAAATAATGCGTATAATTAGTTAAAACTACAAATAAAACACATTTCAATATATTCCATGCGACCAACAACTGCGAACTGCGAACTACAAATGTGAATTCGCAGTCCACAAAACCAAGACGCATTCCACAGAGCTGCGACCAAATAATTCGCATGAGCTTAACCTCAAAAAAAGTTGTTTGTCTGCTTTTGTGTTGTCTGGTTCGCAGCTGTCTGCGACCACTCATATGAATGAAATGTCAAACTCTGCGACCATTTGCAATTCGCAGACACAGGTCGCAGCTCATATGAATGGCGCTTAAAAGAGGTTATAAAAATATTATTAAGGTCGCTGTGTACAGTGAAAGCTATACTTGCGGACAGCTCCAATAAGCGGACAATTTCCTTAAACGGACATATTTTCGGGAACGAACTTCTTTTTCGAAGATCTCATACAAATTACTTTCCCATAAACGGACACTCTAATAAACGGACGCGGAGACGTTTTCTCGCTCATTTTAGATAGAAAACTTCACATACGCGGACACATTATTTTATTTAAGGATTTTTTTTTTGTATCAAGAAATGAAAGGGAAAAAGAACAGAATATTTTTTTTCTATACTGTTTCTTTTTTATGGTTTATACGTAAGTAAATCCATACGAACTTTCCACCGGCGCGAAGATCTAATAACCGGACAGTGCGATGTTATATTGAAAGGTATTTAGGGGATTTCCCTATTTCTATTTCTTTCCCTTAACCGGACAGCTCTCATAACCGAACAAAAATTTGGGGACCATGAGTGTCCGCTTATTAGAGCTTTCACTGTACTTATTCGATGATACCCCAATATCATTTATTCATTTGAATTATAGTGAATTATTGTCAAAAGGCCAATAGGCAAATTTGGTTTCCAAAGAAAAAAATTCTATTAATTGATGGCGATGTGTATTCATTCATTTATTAGAAACTGGCGGCAGCAAGCTAGAAGATACAAAAAAAAAGAAACACGTTCAAACAATAAAAGTAGCGTGATTTGACGCAGCATCTTCTAGTTGACCGCTGTATCGCGGGAGTTGTTTTCAAAAAAAAAAAAAAAAAAAATCGTTTGCGCCAAGTTATAACGAACCCAGAAATATCTTTTTCTCCAGAGTCAGAAGATTTGAAAAATTAGGTAAGTAGGTAGATGTGGTATTCTAGAAATGCTTATATCTGAGAAAACATACATATTTAACACGAGATATACCTCTTAGAATTCAGTAAGCTACCTTTATCACTTTAAATATAAGATTTGACTTGTCAAGTAGAAACTTGAGCGTAAGCTACACTGCTGTCATAAATCAAACAAGTCTGTGATATTACTTGATAATTTTTGTTTTAAAGTTCAATAAATTAAACATTAAAATAAATAGAAATGTAAATGACTATTGTTAGTTACACAATATTTAAAAAAAAAACAACTAGATAAAGATAAAATTTAAGAATTGTAATCATAGGTCCAATAAAAAAATACACCCTAAAAAAGTTGGAAAATAACCAACGAAATGTGTCGGGAATATTTTTAAAATGGATTAATTTATGAATTGTATGTATATGAAATTTAAAGATCAAAAAGCCCAATTAACACTCTTAATAACTAATTTAAATATAATTGACCATCTGTTCATAATAATAATAAGAAAATTTATTACATGGAGTCAAAATCGACAATTACTGTTACAGTTATAAAAATCCCCTCTCTTATCCCAGCATGTGATAAAAAATTGAAAAACAAAAATAGAAATTATGTAAATGAGTAGGTACCTGCGCGATTCTTTACAATTCTAATTTTAATTAATATTAACTTGATTAAATTGAAAAAAAAAGTTAAAAGTGGGTCAGGTAACATGCTTTGTATCGAACTTATGTTTTGTAAAAATTCAGTTTTAATTTAATTCTTTATGATAAAAATTCTTTATATGTATATAAATATTTGGTAAATGTAAAATTCTTTATTTCAAAAATTCTGCAGATGCCAAGTTGAATATTTCAAAATTCCTTTAGGTTGTTAAAGATAAACAATAGATTCATAAATTTGTTTTAGAAAAATAAAACGCGCTTTAATTTAAGAAACTACCTACAACTATAGTCAGTTGAAAAATTGAAAGATCGATATTTTTCTTTAATTTTTCGATTCAAAATGTTTTTTTTTGTCCTTGGAATCTAAAAAAAAAAATTCCTCGGTTTAGTAATACTGCTCTCCTAAGCCAAAAGGCCGTATCTCCATTTTTGTATTTTTGAGATAAATGCATTTTAGTGTTTTTGGTTTTCACCTTTAAATAATTTTAAATAATTTTTTATAATTACAAAAAAATGATTTGTTAATAAACAAACGATGTTATTTTTTGGTAACAATAAATTTAAGTTATTTTGGTTATTTGTAAGATATCTAAAAAAAATTACTTTTTTTTTGAAGCGGAATTAAATAAATTGGGAAAAAAATAAAAAAGATTAGATCTTCTTAAGCCCGTACCTATGTAATTAAATGCTACTTCAGTGTAACGCCGCGACGGTGCTTATTTTTATTTTTGTGGTCCACTCACCAATTGTGAGACAGTCTCTAATTTCTAGTTTGATATAAGTAAAAGGACCAATAACGTTCTAAGATACTTAGCAAAAAAGACACACATGCATATTTTGGCCCTTTTTACTTAGCAAAATGCTAACGTGCCTTTTTTGCTTAGGAAAAGACCAGAAAATGGATATGTGCTTATTTTGATCAGTGATTTTGGGCCTTTTATAGTTAGAAATATAATTTTTTTACACTGTTAAACGTTTTCAAAAATGCCCTTTCTCCTTGGGACGGCAGTGGTATTTTGCTGAATTTCTTATCTTCCCTTTGAATTTTTGTTGTTATCAGTGAACCAACATAACGATTTTAGATAATAATATGCATTTTTTATTTGATCATCGATATCTCAAAATGTAATGTATGAACGCAAAAAAAAGGAAGGAAGTTTCAAAAAAAAAAACAACATTTTATTAATTTTAGGAATTTTTTGGTTTAAAAAGGTAAACAGGAAATTACTCCTGCTTTTCTGTCAAATTAACCACAACTTCAGAAGATTCTTAATAATATTCTCGTTTATTTTGAATTTGATCATTTCAACTGTTATTCGTTTCATAATTTAAAAATGTATTGCAAATTGATGGCTCATGTTATTGCTTTCATATTAAACATGATTGAATGATTTCAGATTTATTCATGTTTTCGTTATAATTTTTTTTATGTCTTTTAGCATTCACAATGCTAAAAGTTGAAAAGGTTAAAATAGTTGATTCAATCAAATTATTCAAGTCAAACTTTCTTCCCCATAAAACTAATCTATTCCTTAAAAAAAAAATAACTACAATAAAGTAATCGATGAGAAAAATCTTCAAAATAAACTGTTTAATAATGTAAATTCTACTTAGCAATCTATCGATACTAACTCCGACCCCCAAGGGATAAATAAATACATTGTAATGTTTGAATATTGGTTTAATCTTCTTAAAAGAAGCAACAACAACAAAAAAAAAAGCAGGAAAATACACACCCATTTGCCGACTTAATTTTTAGCTTCCACAACTTGGAAAACAGCTTATCCTCATATACACTCATGTATATTTATCAGAATTCTCTGAATGTGAACAAATAGATGAATGAATAAATGAATGAATGCACCAAACAAGAAAATTTAAGCGACTCACACACAATTTATTCACAAGCAATAAAAGCAATAAAATAAAATAAAAAAACTTTGTCTCACTTCGGTTTATATTTTTATAACTACTACTGCAGTCTCCCTTTAATCTTCGGGATGTGTGATGATGAGGCAATAGCTAAAGTATGTATGTAAGTACACTCCCTTGTATTATGGCCCTATATGATTGATTTAATCCCAATTTAAGACCGAGTTTTTGATATACGAGAAAAGTAGAGAAAAAAAAAGTGACGGCGGCGTGCGTAAATTGATTTTAATTTGGGGTGTTGGCATTGGGTTAAAGTTATAAATCGGGAATGTTTACCGATACAGAAGTTTTGGAATTACTTGTGCTTATAATAAGCATTATCTAAATGTCACGGGAAATATGATTTACGATTTTGGAAGTAAAGCTTATCCCGTTTTATTAGCATTAGCGCTTTTGACGTATTGAGTGTCTTTGTCGTCTTTTGCATCCTGGGCATTTTGAAGGTCTTGAGCATCTTCAGTCTTGGATATCTTGACGTCTTGGGCGTCTTGAGTGTTTTCGGCGTTTAGCCTTATTGTTGTGCCGCTATAACATGACACTGTAGTTTCCACTGTTTTTTAAATATTTTTTCCCTTTTTTTTTAGAGGTCGGACACCTTCCAAAAATTTTTTTCTTCTTGTCTCGGTTCAAACTACAAGATCTTGCCTACATGCAATTTTTGGATCATATCATGGACTTCGGGGTTGCACCTTTTGGTAACATTCATTGCTTATTTTAGTTAAATCTTGGGCTTCGTTCTTTCCTCTGGGAATTTTTTGGCCATCTCTTTTCTCCTAAACGAAGTTTTGGACTTTCCTGCACTTTTAAAATGGCAGTTAAGTCTTAAATAATTTTGGATATTCTTTCAGTCAGGAGAACAGAAGAAATAAAAAAGATACTATAATATTTTCTATTTATTTTTTTAAGTGCGACTTGAGCTCATAATTTTTTTTTACCGTATCAAGGATTTCGGGGACCTGAAACGTTTAAAAAATACTTTTTTGATATTATCTGTAGTTTTTTTTTTTTTTGTTCGTTTCTTAAATGCAAAATTGTTTATGGGTCAATTTTTTCTTGGGTTTGACAAAAAAAAAAAACGCAAACACTTCTAAATTCCTAACCCACAATAAATAAATTATTTATTACCATTGTATCGAAAATAAAATTTTTATAGGTAGCCTGCCCATAACTTGAAGTGATAAATTAACATAATATTTTCAATCACCTACAAAATAACCTTGATTTTTATTAATTTTGTTTTGTAATCTTCTATTTTAGGGAAGACGCGCCGCTAGCTAAACGTGTTTGTGTGTGGTAACGTGGATTGATATCTGATCACAAAATCTAAACAATAAATTTTGTCTACAAAACAAAATAAAATTTTACGATGACCACATCATCATATTGGCATGATATGACGCCGAAACTATTGCGAGAACTATGCATAAGCAAAATACACATCTTCCTTCTTTTAACATTATACGTGATTGGAAATTTAAGTGCCTGGCAGGAAAATGTTCGACCGAAGCTTTATGTAGAATTGGGTAAGTTTTAAATATATACGATATATGCATACATATAAATAAATAAAATATCAAATTTAATCTTAAATGTTTAGACTTAATGGTATTCCATATAATATATGAATGAATTTGAAATTCATCGAATTAAGGGTAAAAAGGGATATGTACGAAATATACGTATGAAATATTTCGATAAGTTCCTAAAGAGTCCTTCATCTGTCTTGCTCCATGACTACTGATAGCTCAATTTATTATATAATCTTTAATCCGAGTCATTTAACTTAAACGTCTCTATACTGTCTCGTGTGTGCGATGGTTTAATAAATGAATACTTATTTAGATGATTCTGGGCCTCAATTGCCTTCAATTTGGTACTTTTATAAGTTAGTTGAGGTTTCAATATGAATTTTCCTCTGTTACATCGACCTTCTTAAAAGGTTTTTTTTTTTTAAATAAATTATTTTATGCGTTCCCCCAAACTTGATCTTGATAAAATATATTTCAGTCAAGCAGGAGCACCACAAACCATGCTAATTCTTTTCTCTGTTAACTCATAGAGTCATAAGCAGCTTTGAAATCGATAAATAGGTCCTGGGTTGGGTATGTGGTATATGGATATTTAATTCAGGGATCTTCTTTGAAAATTGTTTGATGGTTAATCCTTCAAGGTCGAGAATCACATTGTCAATCAGTGAGTCAGGATACAAGCAAAGGACTCAAGGACTTAACGTATAAGATTTTTGTTGATAGGTTCATATAAAGGATGTTTGGAGACTCTATACCGTAAGCGCTTTGAAGTAAATTTTTTTTTCATCTCAATTTTAAAAAAGTACATACGTTCTTAACAATTTAATCATTATTTTAATAAATTCAATTCAATTTTATTCCATATAATACAAGAATTAAGTTAAATTATTGATCTAAACCTTAAATGGACACATAAAACCCTAAAAGAGATAACATTGACATCTGTTGGAAGAAAAAACAAAAAAAAAAATGAACATTCTAATTCTCCATCGGAATCTGGATTTGAAATCAAATATACATATCTACAATTTTTGTGTGTGTCGAATGTTCGCTTGCCATACGAGCATATTCGTAGAAGAATTTGCTTGAAAGAATTCCTTAACTATGAAGATTAAGTACACACAAGCATAACAAAGAAAGACATATCCGTTTTATTGGACATAATAATAATGTACATAGTACATATCTGTCTTATATTTGAAGAAACAAAAAAAAAATATACAAATCTCTTTTAGCAAATAACAGAAAGATAAAGCAAAACAACCAACGAAAAAAATCGAAAAAAAAAATAAAATAAAAACATTAAAGGAATGACAGGAATACAATACCCAAAAAAAATAATCTCCAATACCGAACTACACATGAATTTACATTACGTGTCATTTGAAAAGGGACAAGAAAGGTCGGTTCTACAAGCCTTTTGTAACGTTTTGAATTTTGTGGTGCCTGAATACGAAAACACTATTGTATTGTATTTTTGATTTTTTAAAGTTTGATATTAGATTAATCCAGTAATTAAAAAAATTAATGTGGGACCAACTTCGGAGGATGATTAACGTCAATTAACAAGAGCCTCTGAAGATGGTAGCGGAAGCTTAACCCAATTCGGACAAACTGGTGTATAGTATCACAGCGTTACTGCGATACTGCCATGTTCACTTTGACATTGAGAAATGTCAACAAATATTTTGGTCCTGTTTTACGCAAGTTTAGTAAAATTTATTAAGAGTCAGTTGTACAATCTTGGTTCAGAACTTTAATTCACCGATTTGAACCTTGAGCCAGAGCTAAACCTCAGCTTACCTGTCGAATTTGGAAAATTAAAAAGTCCTGAACCATAATTTAAATATTTGTGCAATTGGACCTAAAAAAAAAAATTGGTATTATACTGCAGTGCGTTATTGCCATTAAATTTAAAAAAATTCCGTAAAGTATTTTTTTAAGCAATTAAGTCTTTAAATCTTAATTAAATAAATCATGGTTATGACTTCAATCTTTAAAATTGTATGTTTTTTTTCTATATTTAGACTTCAACTGTACTTTCATTGAAAATACAAAGTTCAAATTTTCAGATTAAGGAAGTTTATGATAAACGTGGCTTTATTATTTACATATCAATAAAGAAAAATGTGTCTGTGCCTATTTAAAAGAGCAAGATTGTTGTCATATGTATACAATGTATATTTTAGTACTTTCTTTGAGAACTCTGACACATGTTCTTATCTGCGGCAAACCGGATAGCTTAAAAAATTAGATTTTCTTGTGTTTGGCAGGCCAGGAGGCAAGCAGTGTGTGCATACAAAAAAATAAAGCAGGAATCTCGCTTTGGTGTATATAGAGGATAAGGAATTTTGCAGATGAAAATATTTTGGTAGGGGCGATACAATTGCGTTATTCTATTTGTTTTTTTTTTTTTTTTTTGGAGGAAAGCTGTTTCTTTTTTTTTTGTTGGGAATATTTTTTCGTTTTCTTAGAAATTGGTTTTTTGTTTGAAAAAAAAGTCAAATAGTTAATGGGATATCTTGGATTCAGTTAAGAAAGTTTAGTATGTTCTGCAAAACACATCAGGGACTTAAGGGTAGCATTACACTATCATATACAGGGTGATCCTTTTGATCATCTTATCAGATGTTTGACATTTTTCAAAAATATCCAAATGCCAATGTTGGATGTCAATTTTGAAAAATTAAAAAGAAATATAAATTCCATTTTATGCATATTGAATGAATTTGAAAAATCTAATAAAATAATGGTAAACAAACATCGCGCGATTTTTTTACAATTACATATTATCTTTAGAATTTTGGAATTTTTTCAGCATCCCATACTTTTGCAAATAATTTTTGAAAAATCTTAATTAAAGCTGAATAAAACTAATTTGGGTACAATTTTTGACAAAATTTTGGATTTGGTTTTTTTCATAAGATGTGAGTTTTATTTCCTTTATTTTTATTTTTTGGTTTGGACTTTGCTATGTATTTTACTTTCCAATGTTTTATTTTTAAAACATATTAACTAATACAATTTGATTTAAATAACTCATTAAAGAGTGTATTTCTGGCATTAGAAAAAGATATAGCCTGACATTTAGGATGTTTTTTAATATTCCAAAAAAATTTAATTAAATATTCAAAAAAAAAAATCAAACAGTAAATAATCCTTATTTACATTAAATATAATTGCCCCAAAAAATTCAAGATTCATCAAGATTGGCATTGATTTTTTTTTTCTTTGAAAAAACTTCTTCGCCACTGTGAGGTCAACAAAAGTTAGGTGACGTTCATAAGTGGTAATTTAGCAATAAAAAAAAAATTAATACAAATTTGACACTCTCTAAGTTTGGACAACTCACGCAATTTGCTTTTGCTGTTACTGCTAATGCATGAAAATATTTTTAAAACTGTAAAGTTAAACGAACAAAAATTCTTTCTACAAAAAGGTGCTCGTTAGCCATCAGCATTATTTGGTTTGCTTTAAACACGAAACCATTACTAACTAGGGAGCTAATTGTTAATGTTTTATGAGGTCAACATAGATGGTGAACTGAACAGTAACATGCGGATGTGCACTTAAAGAAAGAGTGAGGTGGTTTAATAGATTCCCCAGTTTAAGAGATAAAATCTAAAAAACAAATTGTTTAGAAAAAAAGAAAAAAAAGCAAAATGATAGGCCCTCATTATGAATAGCGAATCGAAGATGCGACTCAAAGCGAACGTTTCGGAATATTAGAAAAAACGAACTTCGATGTTCGATCTCCATTTTTCAAGTTTTTGTCTTTCAAGGTGAACATAAAAATCTGGGTCGCAAAATAAGTAATTTCAAAAACTTTCGCTTTGAGTCGAATGTTCGATTCGCTAGGTATTCATAATGAGGGCGATATTGTGATTAAAAAAAAAACGATTTTACTTCCACAGGAAGATATTTGCTTGTTACTTCCCTATAACAAATTATAGCAGATAAACAAGACTAAAAATACAACAGTTTAGCCTATTTATCACTTTTTCTCGATAAAAAAATAAAAATAAACTTTCATCAACAGGATACTCCCTGACTAAGATTCTTTCTTATCATCTGACTAAGTAATTAATGGTGATAGTGTTAGAGGGTGTTGCGGGTCATTTTGCTTACATGTGCTCGGTCAATATGGTTGGTTATATTCCATTATATGAAAATGTTTCCTCTTCAAACAAAAATATATATCTCTAATATATGTATACATATATGTATGTAAAAATTTATTAAAAATCACCCTTTATACCGTTTGAGAATAGAGAATATAATATGCATGGAAATGTATATACCAGCATTCTGACCCGTGTGGTTTTACTTCGTGCTACTGAACCTGGCACTTTGTTAGTGGTTGGTCGTCTTGTTGTTTTTGTTCCTAACCGCACTATTGTGCAGTTTTAGTTTTACAGCCTGATGTCCATACGATTCCCTTTAAGCCATCCTCTTGATTCTGCCTGCATGTTTGTACCTACTACAAGTATGTATGTTCAATGTTCATGCAAAGTTCATTTTATTAATTTTTGATCAGGGATGAAATTGCATCAAATTCTTGAAAAGTTAAATGCACGAAATTGCTTTTTGTGTTTTAAAGCTATACAAATGTCTAAGTTTTGAAATTAAAATTTGTTAGTTTCCCCTTGCGGAGTATTAGTCCTACGCGCCATCGAATACGGTTCTTGGAGATGTATTTGTGGTGATTGTTCTTCGAACATATTTCGTTAAGTGCTTGTAGGTCTGCCCGCTCATCTTCCTGCCGGGGTAAGAGCTATTAAATGGCTTGACTCGCAATGCAGTCGTGACCCTTTCGATGCGTGGGCCAGAAAATCCTCGAGATATTGCGCAGGCATCTATTTAAGAACGTTTGTATTTTTGAGTAAGTAAGTAAGTAGCTTGCAAGGACTATGGCTCCCTTGCGACCAACCGGCTATACTTTTAGCTAGAGATATGAATTAATTTTTGGCAGTAAAACACAATGGTTTTGTATGGAAGCGGGTTCCGTGCTCCCGATTATTTCTTAGTCCTTCTGAAAGGTGGTCCCCTAGAAGTTGGTGGACTGTTGTATCCTTCAGTCTATCGGTATTTAAATTAGGCATTCCTGCGATCTCCCAACTACAGCTGTACGTAATCCTACTATATCAACATTTAATGGTTGGGCCATTCCCAGGTCTACACCTTTTTTGTTTTAGACGTCCTAAAGACTGCTTCTAAATCACCGACTGATCACCAAATGGTCAATTTGGTTGACTTTGTGATGTGACACTTCTTATGTTAGACGTGGTCCCTCCTATAACAAGCCGGTTGGTATTGCAGAATTCAACAAGGTGTTCTCCATTTTCGTTGCGGCTACCAACACCATGTTTTCCCATAACATGCCTCAGCCGATCGTTGTGGTTAACGATCTTGGTATTTTAAGTCTCCTATTACCATTATTATGTTTCCATAGTACACCACTATCAATAAGCCGATTATAAAAGGTGTATTAAACTATATGATGGTGATGACATACTCTAGTTCGGAACCTCGCTTTCACGAACCTGTCAGCCAAAGGCTCCCAGAAAATTTCGCTTTCGATATCTTTTTATTGGAGACCATCAATCCCGAGGTCTTTGCCTTCCCAGAATAGAGTAGTACGAGTTCGAGACCTAAACTTATCCCAGCCCAACCATCTCACTTCGCTTACTCCTAAGATTTCCATCAACCAACATCTACCGCATGAAATCATCTTCTAATTGGAGGAATCTAACGTTGTAAGAACATTCCTTCTCCTCGTTGAGAGCAGTATGGGTTCAATAGCCAAACGTCAAGGTGTTTTCGTTCCTTAAGGTAAAACAAGCTCTTCATCGTGACTCGTAGTTTAGCTCCTTCCCCAGGCCAAGTTCTGGGCGTCCAATAGTTTCCCGATCAGGCAAGATGCTGGTCCCTAATTGGTTTCACAAAGTTCTAATTTATAACATTTACAAAAAAATATCTGAACCTTCTCTGTACATTGTTTAATATAATCTAGGCTCAAATATTAATACAAAAAGAAAGCACAAATCTTTGCATCTTATGAAATAAATTGCCATCCCTGAAGATTCCAGTCCTGGCAACGGGCAATCGTTTAGTTTTTTTTTATTATTATTATTCAACAAGGATACAAGGCATGTGTTTGTGTATGCTTCTCTATATACATTGCTCCTGATTCCAATTTCTCAGATGGATTGGTTATGAGGGTATGATGGAGTTATTTAAGTGAGTGGGGTTAAAGCAAGAGCACTGGAAAGAAAAATAAAATAACCTCAAAAAAGGGAGAAGGCACAAACAAAAACAAAAAAAAAACCTCCAACAACGAGGACGACGACGACGACGAAACGAAACGAATGACCCCTTTTGAACTGGGTTTGGCGAATATAATAGAATCGATGTTTATATTTATACACGTTTCTATAGTTTATATATGCACCACATGCACAGCCACACATGATACGAGATGTTCGACTGCTGCAATGATGATGAATGTGCAATCTATTGAGAAATCAGCAGGGAGTTCCTTTATTTCCTACATACTCGTATATTGAGAAGAATCCAGGAAACAAGGGTAGATTTTTGGTTATAACCCTTACCCATATAAAGTTGCGCTTCCACCACCATCATTGCCATCACTAGCAGTGCAACCAAAACCAAGGAGGCGCTTCGCGAAAACAAAAAGCATCATGGATAAAAGCCAAACGAAATTTTTTGGGGGGCAGCAGGCAGATATGGGCTTGATGCAAACCTGAATGAAACTTCACCATCATACACGTATAGTTATATTTTTCTGGTGATTTTTGGCCTGAAATCTGGGACTCCCAACTATGATTGGCATGGATGCGAAGGGATTTTTTTGCGAAGGTTTTTCTTTTCTTTTTTTTTTTTAGTTCTCTGACTGCGGTAGAGCAAGTGAAGAAATCATTTCGGACAGTTTTTTTTTCATATTGGTTTCCGAAAAAGCTTATGGATGGGATTGAAGTCGAACAATGTGGACCTTAGCGTTTTCCAGGAGACAGAAAATAGAGAGAAAATTCAAAAGCTGCGTGAGCAATGCAGTTTGATTACACTTTTAAAGAGCGGTACTTTATTGCCTCCGTTATTGGCAGTTAATCCGAAAAACAATATTCTTTGATATCTACCTACAGTGTGAATCCTTGCTTCAATTTTGGAAACATTGCTACTCTATTTCTTTTCTCTCCTCAAAAGAAAAGCTAACATTTCGTCGACCAATGGAAAACACCATAAGTGCTGATACATATGCTAGAAGCTAGAATCCACGACAGCAAACAAAACTCATCAAAGGCTCTAGCTAAACTTTTTTTTTCTTTTTAAAATCAAAAGTTGATTTTCTTTGATTTAACAAGACAAAGCGCGTTTGTCCATGGTAGATTAAATTTGTTAGTGTTTTTGAATTTTGAAACACTGAAATCGAATTCGACCTAAGACCAAAATATTGGATCTATATTAAAACTGACCATTTTGTATCACGTGTCACTTTCTTTCAAAGTGAAAAAAAAAATTATTTTACTGTGCAGTAGATTTTTGTAAAGCCATTTTCTTTGTACAATGTATTGTATAATTTTTTTAAAGATTTTTTTTTTTGGGATTCTGTAATATTTTTTTGGGATTTTACAATTTTTTTAAAGATTTTTTGGAGTTTTATATTTTTTTGGGATTTTCTAATTTTTCTTGGGACTTTATAACTTTTATTTTTTAAATTTTTTATTTTTTTTTTTTTGAGGATTTTATAATTTTTTTTTGCTTCTCACAACTAATACCTTCACCTAATGTAAGTCGGCCAAAAGCTAATCCGATTTAGTTGACTTTAAATATAAATATCTTCTAGTTTCGAAAGGAGCCAATAAAACTGATTCTCCTGCTTCTTCCTATCTCTTCAGTCCGGCCTTAGAGAAATTTTGTGAAACATAATATAAAATGTTGAATTTTAATTCGTTATGATCGAGAACTGTTTTTTTATGACAATCCTAAACATCTGGTACCGTGTTTCAAGCTCCCACTCTCAAGGTCGAAAGCATCATGTATTTCCTATGTCAACACTTCCACAACATATATAATGAAAAAAAAAAAACAAGAATATTAAAAAAATTCAACACCGCCACCCTAGTCCATGACAAGAGCCTTTTTTTATATGCTCATGGGCGGAATATTGAATACGTGCTTGATAAAAAGTTTACAAGTTTCTCCATCCCCTTGATACCAACAACCTATTGTTTATGTGAAATATATAAGATTGAATATCCAATGCCTTTTGTGAGTTAAGGGCACTTCTTCATCAGCCTTATTTTAATGTTTATAAAATAATATCTCCACCAATCTTATGTAATCAAAGTTTTATGAAGTAGGTAGGTTGGTATGATCCTAACAACACTATACCTATGTATAGTAGAACTGGTGGTTATCTGTTTTTAAACTTTTGCCAAAATTACCAACATTTCGGTCACCCAAACCAAATACCAATCTAATCCAGAACTATATCTACCTACAACAGAAATGCATATATATATACTTACATAAATACGTAACGGAAACGAGATATACATACCATTGAAACAAAAAGGTAGAACAACTAAACAAAAAAAAATACAAAGAAAAATAAAACCTCATCTACTCTTTTAACAGACCGAGCCAGATTGAAATCTGCGGAATCAGCAAATTACATTTTTTCCCTTCACTCTCAAACATTGCTGTTGCCTTTTTTTCCATATACTAGATACAAAGGAGTTTCGTCCACTATACATTCTACCTACTTTTGCTGGTGCTCCTGCTCCTGCTGTACTGCTATCAAAATGATAAAACCACACAAATACTCTGCGGTATTAGGGGCAACACAGAAAAACCTCCAAGAAGAGAAATATCATCACGGCGCGGCGTGGCGGTGGTGGTGGCGGTAGGAAAAGGGAGAATCAGAACAAAAAATTAAAGCAGATAACACAACAACGAAAAATATTGCTGCAAACGATTCAACGTTATACGTTAATCACCACTTTTTTTTTTTTTTTTGGTGTGTGTCCTTCTTTCATTTTCTTATAGTCACCCTCATCCTGTTCCTGTTGTGAACTATTTTGTTCGTATATCTTTATCTTTATCTTACCCCACCGCGCCCCAATTCTCTCCTATTTCCTAATCACATCCTGCCAGTTCTGGTGTATTTGTGAATAAGAAACTAAAATAATTTCATCAAAAATAGATAAACAATGGTATAAATAGTATGGGATATAGCGTTGCATTTTGGCATGGTGTAAGTCGAAGACCCGTTTTTTTTTTTTATTGCGAAATTATATTATTCAACCCGAAGTAATCACATTCAATAGAAAAAAAACTATATGATTTCAGTAGTAGTAAAAACTAAACAATATAGAAAATATTATATTCCAAATAAAAATATCAGCCGGCGAAATATTGCTTATTAATTATTAGTTTGAATTGTAGTTTAATTATTTTTTCAAGTTTCAGTTTATTTTTCTGAGATTTTCCGATTCCCTTTGTCTGTGTTTGAACTTTGCATCTGATGGAATTGAATTTAAATAAATAAACTTCTTAAAACAATAAGTTTTTCGTATTACTGATGTACATTTTAAGTAGTATATTATTCTTAAAATAATAAAAAAATCTTATTGAAACCCTATAAGTTTTTCGACACGGGAGAAAATTTCAACTGCGGTAAAAATTAGAAAGTTTCAAAACTTAAGAAATACAAAATTTTTCCACAATACCAACTTTTTACAGATCGTTGCTCCGTTGATATTTCATTAGAAAAGTTGAAGCTTTTTACTCCTTGATTTTGAGTTCATTAAAGTTTGACTCTAGAGTGTGGGAATTGTACATGATCACAATTAAAATTGATTTGTCAGCTTCCCAACTTGCGGTGACATTATTTGCCGTGCAATTTCTTACCATAGGATATCAATTTGTAAAAGGAGAAAGAGAATTCCATTGTAAGTGAATGAAAAAAAAAATACAATCATTCAGAAAAAAATCCATGTCATCTTGGATATTACGTTATGAGTCAACTTAAACAGACGCACAAAATGACTCAGCTCCAGGAATCTCCAAGAACATTATATTTCCTTTGTTTTCTCAATTTATCTGTCTTCTGTGAGATTCCGAGTTTTTTTTGTTTTTGTCACAACATTTAAACAGTTTTTGTATACCATAAGACTTAGTGTCAATGGACTTCAAACTAGAGATAGGAAGGAGTCATTAAATGCTTTTAACTTCAAAGGACAGACACAAAATATACAATTAAATTCGCTGTATCGTATGCATGCATCGTTGAAATTAACGAAAAGTATCAGGAAACAGGTTGTAGACATAAAATGTTTATCAGTAAAAAAAAATATACCAAATAAGTTGGCCTATTCACAGGAAAGAGCAAGCCTGATTATAATTTATTTACTTATTGAGACGAGGATTTTATTTTTAAAATAAAGATACCCCTTTTTTGTTCATAGTTTTTTTTTAATCCATCTTCTTAAAAACAAAAACAAAAAAGAGGCTGGGTGCGACCCACACTGATAACTTCCCATTTGTGATCTTGAAAACTTTATATTCAGTTTATTTCAAATAATCAAATTTATTGAATCAAGGGTACTTCAATTATATATCCGCTCTAAAACTAGATATCATCATATTGTTTGTTTTTTTCTTTAAAAAGGTTTTCATTCCGTTTTTATAATGTACAACACATCCTAAAACAATTTTAATTTATTATTTATAAGGCTGGTATTTGTTTGGGTGTAGTTTTTAAACTTCGAAAAACAATATTTTCCAGTTATTAGTGGAATTTTCTTAGTTCTGTTTAAATTTTTGTTAAAAATGTCAGTTAAGTATATGTCAAATATATATCCGCTGTAAGAAATTTTATTATGTATAAAATTAAATACCTATTGGCAAAGTCAATATCATTGCTCGTTCTCAAGATATTCGAGTCGAAAAACCAATTTTACCACTTTTTAGTTTATTTTTTTTTATATTTTTTGTCAAAAACTGTCAATTAGATATTTGTCAAAATTTAACCTTTCATAAAAAATTTTACTGTGTATAAAATAAAATATTTTAGAAGGCACAATCGTTGTTCGTTCTCAGGATATTCCAGCTGAAATACAATTGTAACTACTTTTCTTTAGAATTTTTATCAGTTTTTGATTTTTTGTTAAAAAACTGCCCATTCAATATTTTTCGAAATTTTATCAGTTACTAACAATTATATTATGTTATAAATAAAACAAACAAGAAGTCAATATCGTTACCCGTTTTTGAGAAATTTGAGTCGAAAGACAATTTATACCAATTTTTGGTAGAATTTTTTGTAGTTTTTAATTTTTTGTAAAAAAACTTTCCATTGAATTTTTTTTGAAATTTTCACCAGTAGTCAAAAACAACATTTTTCGTAAAATAAAATTATTTTCAAGTTAATATCGTTTTTCCATCTAAGGATATTCGAGTTATAAAAATTTTTTTTTTAGTTTTTTTGATTTTAAAAAATAACGGTATATTGATTTTTTTCCAAATTCATATCAAATTTGTATGACGTTATAATGTGTCGAATAAAATTTATTTCAAGCCAATAGCATTATTTGTTCGTGAGATATTTGAGCCCAACCAAAATTTTCACTTCTTTTTTAAACTGCTATAGTAAAAAAACAACTGATTAAATATTAATAAACGCCCTTTCAGCTTCTTTCGAAGTTATTATCTGTAAAACAAAATTTATTTCAAGTCGATATCTCTACTCGTTCTTGAGATATCGACGACGCAAAATGGTACCAGAACGTACGGACGTACGGACGTACGAACGTACGGACGTACGAACGTACGAACGTACGAACGTGCGTACACACACACACACAGACATCTCTCTAAAAATGATTGATATAGGCTCTAGGGACCTTGAAACATCGAGAAATGTAAAAATTTCAATTTGACAAATCGGACCGATTACAATAACTCCCTATGGGAAGTTAAAAAACAGTTTCTACCTGTAGAGTTTTTTTTTTTAATCGAATAGAGTCCTCTTAAAGTTTAACTCTTATTTTGTATATTGCGGTATTTTGGAAATTTTCGGAGATCTAATTTCCCTCAGAATTTTTCATTCCTTCGATTTTTTTTAGTTTTTTTTTTTCATTTAAAAATGCAGTGAAATGAAAGTTGAACTCCTGCGGAAATTTCAGGCGAGGTGTAAAATAAATTTCGAGGGAAACTTTCGAGTGTCATTCACGTTCTCTATTTTCGAGCGAGTTTTTTTTTACCCGCAAAAAAATAATTAAGTCTTCTAAAAAAATCATTTCTCAAACTCTCCAAAACAGGTATTTAACATTAATGCTTTTAGTTTGATTGATCTTCCAATAATAAGATAATTTAATAAATAACATCCAAGTCAAAAATTCTTTATACAAATATCAATATCAAATATACCCATTAGGTGACAAAATTTAAATTGTGCAGGAAAAGACCATAATTTTATCTGTTCAAGATTGCGTTCTTAAATCAAGACGCACCTATCAGTTGGCTTGTGACGTTGTTTTTTTTTCCTCTAAACCGACACGATGACGACGATGAAATACTCTTTTCAAACTTACAAAGCTTATCCTACTCGTTGCCCTTAAGTTGTGCATCATTACTTATACAAAATGCTTTTCTTTGTTTTGTTTCCTGTCAATGTGACATTAGTTGTTATACCTACTCAGCTTTTAAACTCAGTAAATTTATTATGAGTTCATGATCATGCTGTGAACTAAAACACACACAAAAAAAATAATAAAAGGTAAAAAAGAGAACCCAATTTTTTTTTTTTTGACAAGCAACTAAAAACGTATCCTGGAAATTCACAACCTTCCACTGTTGTACTTGTAAGGTTATGCACAGTGTATAACAGAAAAACAAAAAAAATTTAACAATTAAGGTTTCATGAAACATAAAAGATAAAACTGTGCGCTAGCAAAACCTCCTTCTACATAGTACCTACTACAACAAGAGGAACACAAAATCATGGCAATTGTATTCTACTTCACTCCGTTTCCATCCAAAAGAAGAGCAAAACGATGGAAAACCCAAAAGCGAATAATAGAGAGTTTTTTTTTTCTATTGTTCGAGAGTACACCCAACCCGAGAGCCCTCTTCGTACACAGATCCAAAAAAAAAGAACATACCTACCATTTTCTTGGATGTTTTTATTTTTATACTAAAATTGCTATTCTGTGAAATGAAAACACTGAGGTTCTTTCCAAAATAGCAATTTCTGTTTTTTTTTTTTTAAGGAAGAGAAATTTCAACATTTATAAATCGAAAAGTTTTTCATCCCCTCATTCATGGTATTTTCATATTCATATATCAACACAGAACACAAAACAAGAAAAAAAAAATTGCTAAGCCCAGCCAATGGAAATTCAGGGTTGGGAAAATATGTGCGGGGGTGCCAAATATTCCTACCTAAAACTCCCGTAGGTAAGTTTTTTTTTTTTTTTTGGAGCACCAGAATTCAGCCCAGTTGGAAAAACAAAATCAATAGCCTTCAGACACAAAGCTTAAAGCTACTTAATACCTCTGCTTACTGTGCTGATGATATGGTTGCTTTAAAGCATATTACCTACATTTTACACAGTTTGCTTATTTTAGTCCTTGCACAAGCTTGCTTGATGGTGGCAGTTGCGAGAGGAGTGGGTCATATAAAAATCAGAAAAACTCGATTAAGTACACTCATGCCAATTCATTTTCTTGAAGGATATTATGTATAGGACCTATTTTATGCGGTAACCTTCACAGGCAGATAGGAACATAAAATATAAAATACAAAAAAATTAGGATATTTATCAATATGGAAAATAGTCATTATAGTGTTACCACCATGGTAATTTTTGAAGTGTACCCAATCGAATTGAAAAACTTAAACCAACATGATAGCTTTAAATTAAGTTGGGAAAAGATAAAATTAAAAAAAAAAAACGTTTTGTAAAATAATCGAATATAAATGTAAACAGGTCTTGGTTTTCAAAAACATATTAAATTTTCAGGTGTATGAGTTTTTTAGAATCCAGGAAATGCTAAATAAATAGTCAGTATTTGGTATTACAACACACAAGAATCATTGAAATTTTGTTCAACTCGCATTGAGACCGAATGGTTTGTCGAAGGAAAAAAAAAACCTTAAAATACAATTTCTATTAAATTCTATATATGTACATATTACATATACGTCAAGTTTACTTGAACGTAATTAAAAAAAAATTAGTTTTCGGTTTAGAGCAAAAAAAAAATGGAACAAATTCATTTTTTTTTCAATTTTTTTTTATGCATCCTCATTAAACTCAAAACTACCTTATAACTTTTCACCAAAAGGCTCAAAATGTATATAGTTATAACTTATAAGTAAATACCATTTTGTAAATTTTCAATTTTTCTTCGTTGCGTCACAAAATTTTGTTCGGAAAGAAAAATTTTTGTCTCAGTCTCATCGTGTTACCAGTTCAAAATCTTTTCAGCTTTATATTTATTTTGAAAAAAGCCAGATTGGCTTGTGTGAAATTAGAACTGCGTGACTAAAAGTGAACAAAGAAAAATCAACCATAATTCGCTTTCCATCAATGTAGCAACCCTGAACCTTTAAAAGACATTTCTTTAAGTTTAAAAAGAATAAAATATGAGGTGGAAAAATAACTGTCAACAAAGATGAGCAAAACGTTCCATATTTTTTTTTTTTTTTTGATTTTATACTCGTAAGATAATGCGAAAAGAATAAATTCCTAGTCAATTCCTAGGATGCTAGTCAATATCAATATTTTTGTTTCCATCAGCGATGCCGTATAAAGTTTTACAGTGACTTTGTTTGATTTTTATAATTGCAAAAAATGTCAATTTCAATAAAATAATAATTTTCATTTGAGATTTTGAGAGCAAAAGTAACCAATAACACTAGTTTACAAAATTTTGGGTCACCGATGCTACCTAAAAAAAAACAACTTTTTTTTACTAATTTGGGGTCGCTGAAAACGAAAATGACATTAATTTTTTTTTTTAAAGAACCGTTTTCGAGATATACTCAAAAAAAGATTTTTTTGGTCTATTTTTCGAACACTGGCTTATATCTCTTAAGTGATCTTTTTAATTTACATATAGTAAATATTTTTGAAAAGATAGCAATTTCTGCTTTCCAACGGTATACGGTTTGTTATAATCGGTGGCGAATTCATTAAGATACAAGCAATCAAAGATTATAAAAATCGATTTTTTCGAGCTTTTTTGAAAATTTATCATTTATAATTGAACCGTGTGGATAGAAAAAAAAATATAAAAAATATTTTTTTTGGCTCAAATAAAATATATTTTTATAACAAAAATTTGAAGACCAAATTCGTTAAAATAAAATGAGAAATGTAGAAGCTATGAAATAAATAAGAAAAACTAGTCAGTCATTTTTTTTATACGAAATCGTTTTCATATTACTACTTTATTTAATAAAAAAACAAATTTACATAGAATATACTAAATTTTCTGTTTAAGACAATGACTTTATTATTTCATAGCTTCTACATTTCTCATTTTATTTTAACGAATTTGGTCTTCAAATTTTTGTTATAAAAATATATTTTATTTGAGCCAAAAAAAATATTTTTTATATTTTTTTTTCTATCCACACGGTTCAATTATAAATGATAAATTTTCAAAAAAGCTCGAAAAAATCGATTTTTATAATCTTTGATTGCTTGTATCTTAATGAATTCTCCACCCATTATAACAAACCGTGTACCGTTGAAAAGCAGAAATTGTTATCTTTTCAAAAAAATTTACTATGTTTAAATTAAAAAGATCACTTAAGATATATAAGCCAGTGTTCGAAAAATAGACCAAAAAAATTTTTTTTTGAGTATATCTCGAAAACGGTTCTTTGAAAAAAAAATGTATGTCATTTTCGTTTTCAGCGACCCCAAATTAGTAAAAAAAAGTTTTTTTTTTTTAGGTAGCATTGGTGACCCAAAATTTTGTAAACTAGTGTAATCGTACCCAAAATTTTTTTTACCCAATTTTGCTTTAACTTAAATTAATGAAAATGGATAATTTTAACTTTAAAAATAATAATTTATTAAGTTATTTATTCTAAAGCACACACCAAACAAAATAACTTAAAAACTTTATTTAAAACCCATTGGCTATCATTTTTTATTCAGTCCTAGCATTAAGCTGCTAGATATAGTAGTGGTGGTTTTAATTTTTTTTTTATCACACTTCAGTCTTTAAAGAATTCAAAATTGGTTATAAAAATAATACTGACTCAAAATGTCTTCCAAAATGAACCACTGTTCAAAAAAACCCACCCATTGCAATGTAAAAAAAAAACGTATCTTTGAATGCAAATATAGAATTTAAAAAATAAATTTCTAACAACTGTGTGCAAGGATTTCAAGTCTATTTTCCTATTGTTAGTGTAAAGGTACAAGATTATATACATATATGAGAAAAAGTGTGCTAGAGATGATTTTCCTTTTCAGCTTATCTCGTTTTTCACATTCCCTTTTCTAAGAGCTTTTTCGCTTCCGCCTTTGGATTTTTTTTTCTGTTGTTTTTTTTTTAAACCTATAGTCAATCTATAAAGTATCTTTAGATAGTTTGAAATGGTGACATTATTCCTGTGCAATTGCATGTGTGAATTCGACCATTATGAATCATTGGGGCTAGAATTGATCAAACAGACTCGGAACTCAGGAAGCGGAAACAGAAAGAAAAAAAAAAGAAAACAGACAAAACCTTATAGTAACGGAAAAGAGAGAGAGATAGAGTGTGTAGAGGGTTAGAGGAGAGAAAAATTGATTTTTGGATTGGTAACAATGGATGCGCGCACTGTCAAATACCAGCAACAGCAAAGAGGATGAGATTGCAATCCCAGCTCTCTTATAGCCACCATCAAGCAAGCAAAAGCAAGTTTGAAAATTCGAATCCTCCTGATTTGTTTTCAAGCGTATCCATCCAGCCCGATTGGCTTTGGGCATTAACAGCAGGTGATAAACCAAACACCGGAACCTTTTGTTTTTTTTCTTGTTTTGTTTTTATTTTTGTGAGCTCTGGACTTTTGTGTGAATGCTCCTATCATTGATTTCCCTATACACACAGCAGGAGTAGATATAGTGTGAAGGGTTGTTTTTATAGTCCTCTTCATTGAAAACAATAATTTTTCCAACTCAATATGTAAAAGCATCGCAAAGTGGATATCAATTATTGAACTTGTGATTGTCTATGGATTTGCTTTTATTTTTGTTCGTTTTGTTGCATTTAATTGTTTTTTAATAACTTTAGGCAGGATAGTGGGAATTGTATATAAACTGGTTTTCGAAAGTTTATTGAAAATCAAATTTTAAAAAAATGCTGCATTCATTTCAAAAATAGAATTTAAATTGCTGAAAGATTAAAGGAAGTGTGATAATTAGTATGGGAGATCGTTCCATCAGAAACCACAAAAAATTAAGTAATATTCTTCATATACGAGATCTTAATTGAAATGACCTTTGGCCATTTATTTCTATGCTTTGTTCTCCATATGACGTTAGAACAATTTAGATCATATTAATGTCATCCATTAAAAAAACATTACAAAAATAAAGATCTACATCCTTAACAGTTTGTTTTAATGTTTCGCGATTCTCATGGTAATAATATAATAACAACATCTGGAAAGAATTATATAATAAAATTAAGGTTTTTAGCTTACATGATTAAGTTATTTCAAATTCATATGTACATATGTATTTAATTGATTTTATTTTATTTTCAGGTCCAGAAGACGTGCTTAAGTTTCTCGGAAATGATACCATCTTGGATCACTTTAAACTTGTAACAAAAGATGGAAATAGTTTACTTGTGGGTGCGAGGTAAGAACTATAAGAACAAAAACTTTTGTCTTATTTTTTTTTAAATTTCAATTAAGCTAAAAATAAAATAGATTTTTATGCATAGGTAATAATTAATTATTTTCTATTTTTTTGCTTTAGAAATGTTGTGTATAATTTGAGTATACACGATTTAACCGAACAACAAAGGCTTCTGTGGTCGTCTCCAGAAAACGACGTAAAGATGTGCGTCATGAAAGGAAAAGATGAGGTAAATGAAATTGATATTCTTCAGAAAACGTTAAATTGTTTAATTATTTTTATTTCTTTTTATGTTTGTTTTACATCGTTGGTGCCAACGCTTGTCTTTAATGACATTCCCATTTTCAACTAGAGAAACCCAATTTGATTCGATGCTGTCATCTTGACTGGACTCCTCTTTTATTTGAGAGTTTAAAGAAACTCCCATCCTCAAATCCCGGATAGTGTCCTTCCCATTGTTCTGAAAAGGTGTTCTTCATCGCTGGCAAAACCACTGCGTAATCATTTCCATCTGTTCTACTCAAGAATTTTTTCCGAGCCCACCCTGTCCTTAAAAAAGACAAATCTTCTTCGTTCTGTAATTATCGCCCAATTGCACTTACGTCCCTTCTTTCTAAAGTCATGGAAACGCTGATTAAAATTCCAGCTTATTAAATATCTCGCGAAACGACATCAAGCGGCACTTGCATCGGAGAACCAAGTTATAAACCCAGAACTAGTTTCTTGAATCCAAGTGCCGCAATGTATCACAGATCACATTTTCTTATTTATTCTCTCATTCCTCCATTAAAACTGTTCAAATGTAATACTCGCACTGCTAGGAATGCTCATCATTCTACCCTTCAGCCCAACTTCGAACTTACTGTGAACAACAAGGATTCTTTTTTAGGCCTCACTACGGAACGTACATATAATGCGGTACCAGATTCTGATTTTCCTCTTTTACATCAATCAAATCCTACCCTATTTTCCCAACGGTCCCACTGTGTTAAAACATTGAATTCACTTCACCCGATTTCGATTTCCCAGCTTTTTTAATAGAAAATTAAGCAGCGCCCTATTCTTAATACCAAAAACTCAACTCGGTTGGAACTCAGTTTTAGATTTTATAAAATTATTACGTTTTATGTATTTAATCCTAACCTTTTTGACGAAAATGTGTTGATTTAATAATATACCTTTACTTTATTAACATAAACCGTCTTTCTAACGGCTCAATACTACAATCCGTGTTCGTTCGATTCTTTCATGTTCACATGGTTACTGTGTTTCTGAATTTTCAACATATGAACTTTAATGAAGTCGTCTGTATTCAGTAATGTATCTTACAAAATGAAAACAAGTGAATCGATATCGTTTGATGTATGGTTATGATGTTTTACATATCTTTAGAAACAGCTGGAGGTATTTATTAGTCAAATGGTTGAATTCTCTCGTTCTTATGAAGCTTCACTTAAACTCTGGATATCTTGGTTCCTAAAACCACTAAGCACCAAAAAAAAAAAAAACATCAAATCCTTAATGAACAGAAAAACTATTTAAGATTTACAATGAATATATTTTAAACACTGCTCATATGATGTAAGTTTCTTTTAATTCAACATAGGACTGGAGTGTATTTTGTTTAAAAAAAAATATTTTTTTTACCCCATTGATTGTTTTAAATATATTACATTTAATAATCATATTTATATATACATATTTTATATCTGCATTATAGGAGGCCTGCCAAAACTATATTCGAATACTGGTAGTGACATCGCCCGGAAGATTGCTGGTTTGCGGTACAAATTCCTTTCGACCTGAATGCACCTCGTATGTCATAAATGCAAATAATTATTCCCTCGAGGCGACGAAAAGTGGACAAGCAGTTTGTCCATACGACCCAAAACACAATTCAACATCAGTTTTTGCGGGTATGTTTTTTTTTTTTTTTAATTTTCACTGTATAAAAAAAGTTACAAAAATAACATATTTATGATTGTTTGTTAATTGGTTTGTGTAAATTTATTTAAAGAATAATATACCTACTAAAAATAAAACAATTAAGGTTCAGTCGACAAGGTTGTCAGATTCAGCAAAAAACAGTATTTTTTACAAACCATGTTTTTATATGATGAGTGAATAATTAATTAAATTGTATTTTATTTTTGTATCAATATTTAAAAAAAAAACTTAATATTTTTTTTTGTCCTAGATAACGAATTGTACACAGGCACAGTGGCCGATTTTAGTGGTAGTGATCCTATTATCTACCGAGAACCACTTCAGACTGAACAGTATGATAGCTTAAGTTTAAATGGTAAGAGAAGGATATTAATATCAATATGTTTGCTATGTTTATAATTAATTCACAAATATTTTTTTTATCTACTAGCACCAAACTTTGTGAGTTCGTTTACACAAGGTGATTTTGTGTATTTCTTCTTCCGAGAAACCGCTGTAGAATATATTAACTGCGGGAAGGTAAATAAAATCTATTCTTTTCCCATTTTTTGTTGTTTTTTATTTCTTATACATTTATGTCATTATTATTGTCTATTTATCGCAGGCTGTTTATTCTCGTGTGGCAAGAGTATGTAAATGGGATAAAGGTGGTCCTCATCGTTTTCGTAATCGATGGACATCTTTTCTGAAATCTAGACTGAATTGTTCAATTCCTGGGGATTATCCTTTTTATTTCAATGAAATTCGTAAGTAATCTTAATAAATATTTAAATTAAATATCAATTTAAATATGTGTCTTTGCATGTACTTTTGAAGACTTTTTTTTTATATTTAAGAGCTGATGATGAAAAAAAGAATTTTTCTTGGCTCTCAAAAAATTTAAACAAGATTTCCAGTTATTCGTTCTCGGTCTGAAGTGTAATCCTCTGACTAACCATCAAATTTTATTTCATTAAAAATTTTTTTTTTTTATGGATACACAAAAACGTTGTCAATTTTTACCACGAAAAAAGAAAATACGCTTTCTGTAATTCAAAACCTAATTAAAATCGTTTAAATTTAATTCAACAGAGTCGGCAAGTAATCTTGTGGAAGGAAGTTACGGACATTCCAACTCAAAACTCATATATGGAGTTTTTAATACGCCAATAAACTCGATACCAGGATCAGCTGTGTGTGCATTCAACTTGCAGGTAATTTATTTTGTATTATTTCGAATAAAAATTTCATAGGCGATTATTATTAATTTTTGTTAAAGTAAAATTGATTATTATAATGTTCCCTATGAATATGTAGTATTGGATGTAATATTCGTTTTAATAGTTCTTCGGAATTCGGAAAAGATATTGGTATTTATTTTAAAATTATATTAACTTCTTGTCGGCATTAAAAAGAAAAAACAAATCTACCTAAATTATTTTATTAATAATTTTATCAGTCTTTAAAATAAAAAAAATGATAAAATAATGTGATTTTGAAGAATATGAAGGTCAATAAATTAAATATTATTTTTATTTTACTAATTTATTATTTATTTTATTCTTTTTTCAGGATATTGCGGACACATTTGAGGGAAACTTTAAAGAACAAAGTGGCATCAACTCCAATTGGCTTCCTGTGCAAAGTGCAAAGGTATTTGTTTTTAACATAAATGAGATACGATTTGTTTAAAGACCTTAAATTGAGACTTTATTTGAGTATCGTAATGGGGAATAGTTTTTTTATAAATGCTCATTGGGATATCCCTTCCAAAAAATTGTTTCCTTAATTTCGATATCATCACGACTAAAGGAACCAACACATAGAACCCTTCGTATGGGTTGCGTTGCCGTATACAACTGACAACTCAATTAATACACATTTAGTTAACATTTAGTTTTCGATTCCTATTTGATTCGTTTACTCTGCTACATCAACAGATCCGTTGCCGCGACGCATTCGACGGATTCTATGGGGTGGAGCCTTAAGTTCAATACCTGAAAAATAATTTCATGTATTGCACAGACAAAATGATCTATACAGAAGGAAATTATTTATTTACTAGGCCGTCAAGGTCTCGCTCTTCCTTCTACTTCTGGAAAACTTTTGTGTTTTAGTTGTTATAGGTAGTGAATTAGAGAATATATTTTATCGTTTGAAAAAAAAATGTTTATCCTTAAACAAAAATAATTTCACATATTACTATTTTGCATTAGTTATTGTATTGTTTGTGAGATGAATACTAATTCATTGCTTTAATTTTTTTTTATTTAGGTGCCCGATCCTCGACCAGGTTCATGTCATAACGACTCACGTACCCTTCCAGACTTAACATTAAATTTCATAAAAACACATTCGCTTATGGACGAGAATGTTCCAGCATTCTTTGGGCAACCGATATTAGTCAGAACGAGTACAATGTAAGTACATATATAAGAGATAAGTGTTATTGGAAATAACGATTATTATGTGAAAAATAAAAAATTAAAATAAATCTGAGTTAAATTGAATAATAATACTGTAAAAGGCCCAGAAAATCGATGAATTTTAATTTGTATGTAATAACAATTTATGAAATCTTGTACCCTTGGGCTCAAGTTCACTGGCGTGAAGTTTCTGTTTGAACACAAAAATCTGCGCACCCATCAAATTTTACAAATTCGCAAGAGTGGCGCAAACTTTTGACAAATAACATGTACTATGAGAGTGAATACTCTGAGTTGAAAACGGTAATTTAATTCTAGAGAAAATTAACTCTGGTTTTGGAATAAAAACTGCAACAACAGTTTAGAAAAAAAAATATTTTATTTAATATGTACATATTATGTAATACACATCTGAGAGGCACATATATACTTTATATTTTAACCCTTCACCCTTTCACTTCAACTGTTTACTATTAATGAAAGAGTAACGAAAGTTCACATCTACCTTTCGGTAATATACATAAATATTTCCCTTATACCCAAAAAAAAAAAATCAGAATTGTCAGTGGAATCATCAGCTTCTGAATCTACTACATACAATTGAGTCTTTTTTTGCAGGATGTATTCAAAAGTTCCTTTCATATCAAGCCAAACCAGAGTTGCAGGTTGGGTGATGCCTTTAATTATTCAATTTAAATTTTTTTTTATATCAAATAAATTCTTTTATTTGCATCTCTACTTCTTTTGACGTAAATTTTAATTTTTTTTATACCCGTTACAGCTATCGTTTTACACAAATAGCTGTGGATGCCCAGATTAAAACTCCTGGAGGCAAAACATACGATGTGATATTTGTTGGAACGGGTAAGACGGATAATTTTGTTTAAATCTTGCTTTTGAGTTGTTAACAATTTGCATTTAAATTTAATTGCCCTCTGTACCTATGTTATGTGTGTGAGAGAATTTTTTTTACTGATTTTTTCTCTTCATTTTCTGTTTTTGATTCGTAGACCATGGAAAAATAATTAAGTCAGTTAATGCAGAGTCAGCTGATTCGAATAAAAAAGTGTCATCAGTGGTGATTGAGGAAATTGATGTGTTAACGAAGAGCGAACCGATACGAAATTTGGAAATTGTTCGTACTATGCAATATGGTAAGTAGCAGTGTAAATATAATTTTGTCATTATATTTTTAAATTTTTAAATTTAATTCACATGAAATAGTTATTCTTGAAGTACTCGCATATGATTGGATTAATTTTTAATTTTATCAAAACGAGTGAAGTGGGCGTATTATGCTAGATTTTTAAAATCTTGTTGGGTATAGTTCACTGTAGATTTTTTCGTACATAATCTACGTAAGATGAACTGTGTTTAATTCAGCGGCTTACTCTTAACATAGAATTCATAATTAGAACCAAGTCTCTATTCCAGGAGTAACCATAGTAAAACTTTAACTAACATTGAATTTTATTATTATAAAAAAAAACTAACGCAATTCAAATGGATTTGTTTTTTATTTTATTTCCCAGATCAACCCAAAGAAGGTAGTTACGATGATGGAAAGCTTGTAATTATCACCGATAGTCAAGTACTAGCAATTAAATTGCACCGCTGCAACAATGATAAAATTACCAGTTGCAGGTAAAAAGTCAAACGATAATGATTAAAACAGAACCCAACTCCCTTCCTTTGCTTTGTTTAAATACAAAAGTTACAAAAAACCCAACATCAAAAAAACAGATTAACCCTATAAACGCAATCTAACAGAAAATATCTACGTCGTTTTTTTTTTTTGTATTTTGTATGATACTTTAGTGAATGTGTAGCACTTCAGGATCCATACTGTGCATGGGACAAAATTGCTGGCAAATGTCGTTCTCATGGCGCTCCCAGATGGCTGGAGGAAAATTATTTCTATCAAAACGTTGCAACTGGGCAACATGCGGCGTGTCCATCAGGTATGTGTTTTGTGTGAAGCTAATATCCTTTAAAATGCTTTGCTCTAGACATAAATATCTATATCAATAACTTGTGTGTTGGTCCATTCGGCTGCAAAAAAATGAAAAAAAAATCACATGTGAACATGAGTTTTAAAAAAAATGTTCCTTTAAAAAATTTTTCACAGGTAAAATCTCGTCGAAGGACGCAAATGTCGGAGAGCAGAAAGGCTACAGGGACGATATGGATTTATTGGATTCCCGACGTGCTGGAAAGGATCAAGAAATCATCAATATAATGCAGGACAAAGACTTTGAAGGTAACGTCGTGATTCTATCTCATTCTCTCTCTCTCTCTTTCTCTGTCTTTCTCTTTAACTTCTCAACCAGCTTTTATTTTTAATTTTGTCTTTGATGGATTATGCACCTGGTAGATAGTTGGAATTCGTAACGTAAAGCACAGTCTTTTTTGTCTGTATACTCACACTACACAAACACTCACTCGATGATTGATGAAGCACATTTCAACGTTTTTTTGTTGTTGATTTGTTTTTTCTTTAAACTTTTTCCTTTATTATTGACTTTGACTTTTCTTTAGTTTTTACAACAAAAAAAAGGAGATACTTTTTTGAAACATTTCGTTTTTATATATTTGGACATTTATTAAAACTTTAAATATATAAATTGATGTTTGAATTCATATCCATAAGAGTCTTCTATACCAGTTGCATTAGTTTTCAAAATGGCAGAAAGTTGGCTCCAAAAATCCAAGACAGGACTTAGAATAATCATGGAAAACAAAATTAACGCTAACCATTTTCGATGCATATGTTAGCGGGGGCATCTAAACCTAAAAATGTTCTCCAATATTTTTTCAAAATATTTATCATTGTTTAACAGATCATTGAACAATCTTAAATTGGAAACAGTTACTGTATTAACCAATCCAATAAGATCACATTTTTTTAGAATATTTTTTTCCCAGAGTAATGTTTTGCGTTAATACTCGTAGTCAGTGAAATCATTAAAATGAACTGAATATTTTATGCATCAAGTTATACAAAATTCTAGTCTAATAATTAGAAATAACTGAAATTTTGCAATTTATCGATTTAATAATCAGTTAGAGTTCAATCCTCAGAAGAAATCATTCAATACAAGACACAAACTATTTCATCAAAGAACATTGAAAAATAATACAGTTTTAATAGTCAGACGGCTAAATGATATTAAATTTGTTTTACATTAAGTTTGTATCTATCTAACATGTAAGTTTTTATTTATTATTATTTTTGAAATCGTGTTTAAATCTAATGAACAAGTAAACACTTGCATGTGCATCTTACACCTCAAATCCCCAAGTGTCTGCACCAGTATAACTCAATTAAAAAAAAAAAGCAAAACAAAAATAATCAAAGCAAAAAGAAAAAAAAGGGACAACTTTTATTTTCAATATTCGATTTTATGTAATATTTATTTAATTTCATAAATGTGTTGGTGTGTTGTAAAATTGATGTGTATATTTTGTTTTCTTTTTTATCAAAAAAAAAATTGTCGTTTTTGGTTGTACATTATGCGCCAAACAACAAATCAAAACTAAAGGTCCACAAATTTCTGCAGATATAATCAATGCCCAATACACCGTAGAAACGCTGGTCATGGCCGTATTAGCCGGGTCAATATTCTCCCTATTAGTGGGATTCTTTACAGGATACTTTTGCGGTCGTCGTTGTCACAAAGATGAAGATGATAATCTTCCATATCCTGATACAGAATATGAATACTTTGAACAACGTCAAAATGTGAATAGGTAAGAATATTTTTTTTTATAATTAAAATTAACCATACATACAAATATATTTCATCTTATAATACTACGAGGATTCATTGTAGAATTCAAGCTGAACCCAAGCTTCTTCCGCAAGTTGAAGAAGTAACGTATGCAGAACCAGTTCTTCTACCTCAGGCGCCTAGTCAGAATAAAATTCAACACTCGCCGAAGAACACACTTCGAAAACCAATGCATCACCACGGAGCCAACTCCGAAACGCTCTTCCAATTCCAACCCGATAATTTTAATAATAGAGAAACATATCGTGGCCGTGACAATTTTGGTACTCTAAGATCGCATCAAGTGAGTGATTTTAATTCTTTGTTATAAATTTACTGTTCAATTGTTCACTAATATTAATATGGGTTTTTGTATGACACTTTTAGGGTGACAACTACCGACGGGGCGATGGTTTTTCGACGACACGAAGTGTAAAAAAGGTAAGTTTAATTAATTATAAATAAAAAAAAAATAATCAAAAATAGTCTATAGAATGATCTGTGTGTATTTAAAAGAAATGTTGAAATTTATGTTTTTTCTGTGTTGATGTGTATTTGTGTTTATTTTCAGTTTGGTATTGCATTTTTGAATAAATCCTCTGTAAAAATTATACAATAATCTATTTTTTGATTTTTTAAAAAACTTATTGCTTGCGCAGGTCGGATTAGAAAATTATTCCAAAGTAAGGGAAATCTTTTCGATTTAGTATGATTTTCTGAGCCTACACTGACAAAGCCATTGCGTAGCTTATCCTCTTCTTGTTTTTTTCTCGAAGAGAATTGAAGATTCGATGTATGCCACATGTCTACTGTTTATTATTATTAGACATCATGTCTATTTTCAACAATTACATTTTGGCTTCAACTTATGAACTATTTCTCTATCTTTTTAAGAAACCACTCTCATACTTGTTTGCAGAATCTTCTTCTGCATCGACACTTTATCACTTATGACAAACTAGTTACATTCTTGGAAACATCTGCTTTTTCAGTATTGGCTACATTTTTTAAAATAAGGTTCAAAAATTCATATTAGGTTCTATTCTGTTTTCTTTTAACTGATTATTTATAAAATTAGTGCTTTGAAAAAAAATCTAAAAATATTAATGTCGGTCGTTTTTCAGTAAAAATTTTTTTTACGAAAAGATTATTTTTTGATATTTTTGATTTATTCCATTTTACTAGCATACATGAAAGATGCACCCTCTCATTTTTATTTAAATATAATATGTATCAACGGTTTTAGTATTCCACAATAATCTTATTGGTATTTAGTGAGTGTGTCTGTCTCCTGAAAATTAGAGGAACAATACTGCAGTTAATTTTTTTCAGTTAAAATTATACTCTATTCACAGTCAACAAACTAGCGTTATCATTTTTGGTCGAATTTTAATTAATTTGAACATAAAAATAGCTCGCTCTTTCAGATCTAATACTTGTATGTTCCCAAGTGATAAAAACTATGTCTAGACCCAAATCGGGTGTTTTTTGATTGAGGGGGTTTAAACACATCTAAACTAAACCGAAAGATCAAGTTGGATTTGAGTTTAACCTAGGTTTTTCGTAACTTGGGTTGAGTTTACAGGAAAATGAATTTTTAATAAAATATTTCATAATAAATTTTTTAACAAACCAACTCTACGGCTCAGAAATTCTGGTAAATTATTCCGTCACCCTGGTTATCAGTTGTATCCCACCAAAAAAGTTGAGTTGTTCATATATTTTTTGTTTAGTGTTGGTACATCATTTCCTTTGAGCTTTTGATTAAAATGTGTTTATTATTTTTGAAATAATTAGTTATTAAATGTACCTAAATATAAGTTTTAAGTGCTAGAAAGCACTCGTTCATATGATGTTTGAAATGTGTTTATCTTGTGTTTTTTTTGTTGTTGTGAATTTGCATTTCTTTTATATAGTCTGCAACTATTACTACTATGCTCTCTATCTCTTCTTTCTCTTTCCCCTACTAGGTATACCTTTGAGACGGGAGTGGGGCGGCTGAGACCAGTCAGGGACTTATTACCCAAAATATGGTAAATACCACAACAATTTTGATCAATTCACAACCAAATACTAAATAAATAAATCACTGAAGCAAAACAAAACTAACAAAAAAAAATGAAGCAAAAAATTCTTATATTAAACTAAGTTTGGCTTTGTTTTGTTAAATTTTACTGAAATATTTTAATTTTTTATTCAACCAATCATGTTTATTTTTTTATGTTTCTTAATTATTCTTCAGATTATTTGTTTTATTTGCTAAACATATTATTATTTAAAACACCTTTTACATATTATTAACACTACAGCAAAACAAGAAAAAACAAAAACAAAATTGGGTTTTTTTGCTCAAAACCAGCCATCCCGCCGCCCATCTCATTTAAAAAAAAAAAATTAAAAATCACAAAAAAAAATCTATAATAATTAATTTTTCTATTATAGCAAGTTGATAAAAAATAAATTTAAATTCTATTGAACCAATCACATTATATTACAGACAAAAACATCATGCACATTGAGAATGATATATAATACAGCTCAACGAAATCAAATATAAATAAAAAATGATTTATAAAAGAAAACAGTTCATCTTAGAACATGGATCTTAACTAAATCTGCTGCTTACAGTATAGATGAAGATAAGCTTCAAAATTTAAATTGGTTCCAAAAAAAATTTTTTTTTCAAAAATACGTAGTTCGTCCTTCTTTTTTGTATTCATCAATTTTTTCCTTTCTGCAAAACTTGAATGTTTAAAAATTTTAAAAATTGGTATTTGAAGAAAAAATTGTGTATGTTTTAAATTACAGATTATATACTTATTGCAGAGAATTGGTTATACTCCTTATACATTTGTTTGTGAAATACTCAGTCGAATCCTGAGGATAGGATTTTTTTGGCCAGCCAACAGATAAATGGTTTTTCTATTTTTGCAGGAGATTCTAACTTTGAAACTAAATAACACTTCAACAGTTGTCATGTTTTTTCTAAACCCAGGGCGAATTGACGAAAAAAAAACAACTACGGGGCTAACAACCCACAGATTTCTCATTGTTTAGCTTAACCATGGACTTAGAGGGGCTACAAGTGATATTTTCATAAATTTTATCGATAGTTTGTATGGAAGATCCATATTTCGTCTTTTAGTAAAATCCCCTGGTGTTAAAAAAAAAAACACAACTGTTGGTGTGATTTTTAATTTTGTTGACTGGTGTTTGAAGCGAACTTGAATTTCAGTCTCAACTCTTGATTTCCTTTGGAGCTAACTTCCTAACTCAATCTATTGTTTGATGATTTATTAAGTTATCATTCTCAAAGTGTTAAATAATTTTTTAAATTGATATTTTTAAACACCGAACATTCAGTAAATTAAATAAATCGATACTTGGCAATATAGTAGATATATTTAATATTTAAAATTGATGTGATATTTTCGAAAAGCTTTTATATAAAAAATTATTAACGTTTGAAAAACCTACAAATTAGTTTTGAAAGTAGTGTTAAATGTTTTTAAGTAATTTACTTTGTTTGTGTATTTAATTGAAAAAAAAAACAACAATATTTAACAAATATAAAAAAAGGATGGTTGGAAAAAAATAAAAATAAACATTTTTTATTTTGTTTTCTTATTCATATATTTTTGTATTGTTTTTTTTTTATTATTATTTTTGAGCATAACTTTTTTTGTTAAATCACAAAACAAATATTTTTCCATCAAATTTTACTCAGGCTGTTAACACAAACACACGAAACAGAAGCCTTGGCCGATTAAGGAGACAGCCGCCCCGTCATGGTATTGGTAAGTTTTAATAAAAAAAAATACATTGTACGTACATATACTATGTGTTCTGGGCGTGTGTTTATGTTGAAACTCTTTCTTTGAAACTTAAAAAATCATTTAAGTACATATTTGTTTGATTATGTTATTTAGAGCTTAAAGTTTTTTATAAATTTGAAAAGCTTTGGCGTTGAAACATGAATCAAGTTTATTTTGTTTTTGTTTTGAATGCTATTTAGCTAGACAAAACATCCAAACCATATATTGTGATTCGGTTTTTTTTTAGATAACATTACAGGAGATATACAGATTGATTTGCATAAGATTCGTTTTGTTTTTGGCTCGAGAAACAAAATGCACATGGACTATCTATTTTAAAACTAATGCCTAAAAAGTATACGGTTGCATGTATTTTGTGATCGACAACCCTGTTTTTCATCTTAGTTTTCTTAATTTTTGATTTCGGCCGAGTTTGAAGATATGTCCAGAAAAAAAAACCAAATGAAATATATTGAACTGTTAACAAATTACCGCTTTTGAATGCAGTTTTTATCTTTGTTTTACACCCGTTTCCATTCAAACTACTTAGCTAAAATTTCGTGAAAATTTGAAGAAACTAACACTTTTAAATAAAAGCTACCTGTTCTTGATGATCCAACCTTTAAAAAAAAAACGCGAAAATTTTTGGCTTCCCCAAAAAATCATCGTTATGTTGATTTTGACAAGAGTCACTTTTTTTCTGTTCCAAACTAATTATTCAAAATAAAAGAGCAACTGCAGATCGCAACAAGAGGACGAAAATCACGATTGCAAAATCCGTGATGAGCGAATGCTCCGTTTCTATTGGTCTGTTACTTACATTGCTAATTATTAAAGCTTATTTCTTTGCGAAGAAGCTTCAACACAATGTTTTGTTATTTTTAAAATCATTTTTAATAACAACATTAAAGTAGGTACTGGCAAATAAACATACAAAAATACATACATAATTTAAATTATACTCGTACTTGCAAACAAATTCGTTTTGTTTTATATTATTTTTTTCTTTTGCATGATCTGTCTCATTTCCTTAAAAAACAATTTCTCCGCTTTTAAACATTTATTTATGCATATTGATTTTTAACCTATTTTTCCGTTTTTTTTTGTAAACAAAGTTTGTTATTTATAAAAAACTATTAATAATGTGTAAAAAAGAACACCAAAACAAAAAATATGCACTCTCATTCGTTCTAGTAACTCAACACCGTTCAAATAGTCCCCAAAATTCAAGTTCGGGATCATCGCCTGTTATGTCAAATAGTAGTTCTAGTCCAGCACCACCATCCAGTAGTCCAAGTCCACAAGAGAGCCCAAAGAATTGTAGCTATATATACCGTGATTGATTGATATGCAACACTAAATCCATGCCACTCATAAAATCAGCCAACTCCTCCAACACCGTCATCATTCCTGCTGCAACTTCTTCTTCATCGCCAAAAAAGTCGTCTATTCATCCGGCAGTGGCGGTAATGATACCGCCACCATTAACAAATGAAACACATTTCATCATAAAAACAACTACGAATGAGGCTACCGCCGCCGCTGCTACAACAACCACAGTCACCAATGATGCCGTCGTCACCGCCGAAGCCAAGAAGATTTTCGATGCCCAAAATGAGGACAATGATGATGATGATAATGACAGTGGCGTACACGATAATAGTGGCAAGCCATCATCAACGTCAATGATGCGATTTCCTAGCATATCTTCAGCTAACAAAATTAATCAATGCTTCAAAATAAATCCGTCTAATAAAAGTTTGATACTAACTGACAAGGAATCATTCAGCATCGGCAATGGTGAAGACCATAACAACAGAACCCACAAAAGTTGCAGCACAACACCGACGTCAGGCATGGCTTATACCCCAATAAATAGTATGAAACTACCAACTGCTATATTTTCGCCGCAATTCAATGAGAATCTTGCAACACTTAATCGTAAATGGACAAAATTCAATCGTCGCAGCCATCGTCGCCGCAATAGTAGCTCTGGAGACTCCAAAGAGCTCGACAAACTAGTCCTTAAATCAATGGAATGGGACGATAATGATATTTATTAAAAAAAAACACAAAAATTTAACATAATATTATTTTAAATGAATTGACAGCATGCGCATCTCACAAGGAAAACTCCACTCCACTTTCAAAGAAATAAAAATAATTAATTGAAAAATAGATTAACGATATTAAATTTAATTACGAAAAAAAACATTATACTTACCAAATATATATAAAAAAAATTAAAAAAATGTAAAATACTAAACAATCATATAAGATACATATATGGGGGAAAAAGCCTATCAAACTTCCTTTAATTCATTTACATACTAAATTAGTATAAAAGATTAAAAAAAAAAACAAGTTTTACATAAACTACATTTTAGATAAAATAAACAAAATAACTTAAGCTTAAATCAAACACAACACAAAACAACACATACACCACATAAGGACACGAGACAAATTTCATATAATTTAATATATATATTATATTAAAATTTAAATAGGGAAAAATTATATACAAAATGAATAAAAAAAAACAAAAAAATCTTTATCAAAACTGTAAAATAGATATTATTATAGTTTATTATTAAACTAATATAATGTAATAAAAACAAAAGTGAGCGACAACGTTGTTAGGGAATATATTATGTATATTCTGTACGTATATTAATATTTAAACTTGTATCTATATTAATATATGTATACGAAACCTTGTATACATAAATATTTTTACACACATACATTACATAGTATATAGTGCTATAAATATAAGAACACAAAAGAAACATTCTAGTGATTTAAAAATTTTAAATACAAAAACAAATCATAAAAAGAAAAAAAAACAAAACAAATAATTATTTATTATATAAATAAAATTTAAAGACATTTTTTAGATACATCATAACAATAAAATTTATATATAAAAAAATTAAAAACAAAATATAAATAACACACAGTCATCTTAAGTAGCGCATAATTTTATATCTATACTATGATCCTATTTTTTTTTTTAATTGTTTTGTTTAAAGTTATAGTCATTTAACAAATTTTCATTTTTTCTTTAAGTTTTGGTTTGTGGGGTAAATTTTGATTTTTGTGACATTTCTATTTTTTTTTTTAGATAATGCAATTGGTCAATTTTATTTGTTAAAGGAGAAATTATAAATTTAAAAATCCCTATAAGACACTTTAAACAATAGTCAATTTTTGAAATATAAGCTGCATTTTATTATCATTGTGATCTGAATCAAATCAATTTTTATCACCTAAACACAAAATCAATTTTGGAAAATTTCTCCTTTGTATAACGTTTTAAAAATAAATCCAGATAAGATCATGTGTATAATAAAACACGGCTATTATCAACAGAAACTTAAATAGTCAAACCTTACCCCGAAATATTGAAACCCCGTTCGCATTGTTATCCGTTATCCAAATTGACAAAGTCGCTTCATTAGCTTGGAATGTGTTCTAACTATAGCTCCTAAAAATCAATTAGTACCTTGCTGTCATTAAAACCATTATTCCTCAAATCGGTTACAAGTAATTTCTTTACAGATTTACTAAACCCTTGTTATATCAAATTGTTACCTAGACTGCATTAAAGGCTATTAACAGTAAGAGGACTACCCAGCAGATTTTTTAAGTTATAGTACCTCAAAAAAAGCTATCACGTTATTTAAGCTTTTGTTTTAAAAATAATGTAGCTGCTCCCTTAATTGAAATCATATTCTCCATTCGACTCATTCTAAATAATTTTACTCTTTTTCATTCAATTCATATGAAATATTTTAGGGTTCACTCTTTTTTGTGATATTACATAATATTTATGATTTCTCCATTAACATATAACTAAAAAAAAACAATTACTTACGGGTCACTTTAAAAAATTTAATTGTTGTTCCTTTTAAAACTTATAAATCTATATGTATATTTTTTGTCAATTATTATATGAGATGTACATTTGTATTATTTTTTACTAGAGCCTCAGGAATTAACAGTCAGTTTTAAACCTATTTATGTAATTAAGTTATATTTTAATTTCCAGATTTTCTTGTTAATGAGTTGGTGATGGCATAAATAAGAACTTTGAACTGTTTTACTACGTGAGTGTACTTCTTTGCACAATTTTCTTTGTTGCTTTTGAAAAATAATTAAGTTTTAATTTTCATTTAAATTAAAATTTCAATTAAAATCCTAAACGTCTTTCTGGACTTCGTTTATAAGATCCCTAGTTCGCATTCAAACTTCATTTGATTTGAATAGCACATTATGGTTGAGCCAAAAACTGCAACACAATAAATGTGGATCTTCTGTCCTACACGACACGAGACGACACTTTCCCAGCTTTCTTGAAGTTAAGCTAGCTCAGGTTTTAAGTAACCGTTTAAAGTTGCACAAAAATCATTTTGATTTTATTCAACAATCGTTTTCTGGTATTGGCAAGAGCTACTCTTCGTTGACTGATCTTTATAAAATTATATACATTCTACATTATTGTATTGCACTAATAGATGATTTAAAAATATTAAAGATAGGAATTGCTCAAATCTCGAATCCTTGAAATCGAAAGATTTTATCGTAAAATCGACTTTTTACAGTTTGATTTTTGTCGTGCGGTGTAAGACCTCTCGTACAAATTCTATAGGCTAAAATTGGTTAATTTTTTTTTTCAATGCAATTATATTCGTATATATTATAAAATAAGCAATTATTTAATTTTGAATGTTTAAACTTTCAAGTTGTTACAAAAAGTGTCAGTCACTGAGCAATAAGAAATTTGTTTCAAACAAATCATTTTTCAAATTATTTACACAAAAAAGTACTGCCATTTAATTTTCTTCTAAAGAAATATTTAACTAAAAAACTTATTTCAAGTATAAATATTGAAATAATATACATAACTACTATTTAAGCACTTTTAATTTTTTTTTTTTGTTACAAAACGAACCACCAATTGAAACTAGATGTTCGAAAAACACGAAAAAAAAACTGGACTTTTATACTTTCGTTTCATATTATATTAATCATCCATAAGGAAAAGCATGTTTTAAGAGCTAATATCTTCTCACCAATTCCAATATTTTTTTCTTCACTCCTTTGAAATTTGTAAAAAAAAAATGCAAAAATCAAACTATTATGTATATAGAATATACATACTGTAAACATTTTACAAAAATAAAACAAATTAAACGCGAATACCATACAAATATAAATATTACATTAAGTAAATTAAGATAAACCATTTTTATTATTTATTATGTACAAAGCTGCACGTTTCTCATAGTGAATTTTCATTTTCCATCATATAAACATATAAATATAATAAACTGATTTTCGTTTTACTTATAAAACAAATAAAATAAAACCAAAAAAAAAAAAATAAACAAAAAATATTGATAAACAAAAGCGTAGGTAAATCTAAATCCCGATTTCGAAATTTCCCGACACAAATAAACAAGATCAATTTTGAGCTTAAGCACAGCGCATCTCTCAAAGTTTTCTTTTTCATGTCGAAATTGTGAGAGTTTACTTATTCACAAAAATCTCTGCATATATGTATATTTAAAAAAAGAAGAAGAACAACAAAATATACATTTTTTCTCAACATTTATAAAATAAATCAGCCAAAGACGACGATAGCATATTAATTTAACGACAGTTATTTAAATTAAAAAGAATGAGAGAATAAAGTTTTATTTTTTATTATAATAATTATGTGCATCTAAAACAGACTGAAGTTTCATACGAATGATTTTTTTTTTATTAAATTTAAGTTATAGTTAATTTTTTTAAAAGAAATGTTTTATTAATTTTATATATTTTGTATAATTTTTTTTTATTTGTTGTAATGAATTTTTTATCTTGGAAATAAAAACGATTTATTTAATTTTAATCCATAAAATGGTGTTTTATTTTTTATCTTCCTTCTTAAAGGTTAATTTTTATATCATCGATTATTTTAAAAAATAATATATGAATATTATATATATATATACGTACATAGCAGAAAACATACGAAGTAATAAAAAAATCTTTTTTACATTTAAAACAAAAAAAAAAACATGAATAGCATTAGTCGCAAATTGTAAATTAGAAATTATTATTAAATTTAAAACAAGAGCAAACCTTAGATTTTTAAAAAAAGAAATTTAAAAAAAAATTATTATATGCATCTAGAAAGTATAACTTGTACACAAAATAAAAAAAAAAACAGAAAGACAAAAAATACTCATAAAATGTTAAATGATATACAACCTAAGTTTCCTATTAAATCTACGTAAGAAGTTATTTCTTTTTCATGTTAAATACATAAGTGATTATAGAATTAAACAAAAACAAAATATTTTCTTCGTTTCAATTTGCTATATTATATATTATGACTTTATATAAGTTTATTGTTTTTATGAATAAAAAGAAAACAAAACAAAAATTATTAAAAAGAAAAAAAGACACATGAAAACCGAAAAAATACGATTTTGTATAATGAATCTTTTAATCACGTACCTATGTTTAGAGAAATAAATATTAAAGCAATACCTACACTTTTAAACATAATCATCAGAAGAAATCAACTCATTTGTAAAGAGGTTATTCTCTATGAAATTATTCATTCTGAGGTTTAATCTTAAATTAAATAAAAAAAAACTTGGAGAAAAATACACAAAATATATTAACAAAAAATTAAAACCAAAAAGAACACATTTGTACAATTAATAAGATTTAAACAAAATATCAAATTTTATAAAAACAGAAACATTCAAAGCTCGTTTTATGTATGTTTTCGTTAAAAAAAAAACCTTTTCTTAAAGAAATTGTTAAAAACAGTTAAGTTTTTTTTTGTTTTATACAAAGGATTTAAGTTTTAAAGGTAGATCTTTTTTTTTTGAAAACGCTGTTAAAACAAATTTAATTTTTATAAAATTAATAGAAATTGGACTGATCGAACAAATGTAAAAACAAACAAAGCACAAAGAGTTTTTAAGTTTTAATGAACAGTTTCTTCCATTGAAATTTTAAAGTGCACATCTACGATTTTGATGAGTTTTGTATTTTGAAAATATTGGTTTTTATATAGTATTTAAAAAAAATCCGAATTATTTACTACGATAAAGATTTCAATGTGACTTTCACAAAACACATGTTTTTGCTTCAATTTAGTGAAGTAAATGCGGAGAAACAAAAATTAAAACAATGTCCATAACTTTCATTTGCAACGTTATGAAATTTCAGAGCACATTTATATTTTTTTTTGGTTAAAAAAAATTTTTTTTAATATTGTCTTCAATAATCGTAAATTTCATATCAATCGGAGAGGATTATGTTGCGATTCGATCGGATACGATAATAGACAATAATTTGAGTTATAATTGCTTGTGGGGTTTTGCCCAGGGAATCCTTCAATTGAACTTCAACTTATTGGGTACATTGTATATAATTTGTAACTCTTGTTATTTCTTTTTTTTTATCTAAATTTAAAAAAATCAAGTTCCACAGATTCTTAAATTTCATTTTTTCCCACGATCATCTAAATCATCTTCACTCTGAACATATAACATCAATGAGTGAGTTGGTTAAATTCACATTTTTTAAAAACTTTTTTCAAATCAATCTTAATAAAAAAAACCATTCGAATTCCTCCTAATAGGAAACTTGATACAAAATCCCTCATGACATAAAGTATCGTTATGGAAAAATTTACAAAAATTGTCATGTCCAACGGAATCGGTAATTGTTTTTTTTTAAGGGATTCCTAAAAGATTAAAGATTTCAATAAAAATCCTGATTGATCATAATTTATTGCTCATAATATTACAATTAATACAGTAAAATTCCTTGTTTTCACAATTTTAGTTAATAAATAATAATCTCAAAAAAAAAAACAGCTTAAGCGAGTTTTGTTTACAAAAACAAAAAAAAAATATATTCCTTCAAGTTTTTAACTATCTTTAAAACAAAACAAAAAATCATAATAACAAAAGATTCATAATATTAAAATAAAGTTAAATATAAATAATTATATTTAGAAATACATACTTCTTTTTATTACATGATATATTCAAGTGCTTCTTAAATAAAATAAAATATACATTTAAAAACGTGTATATGTATTAACATATATATATATACATATATATATATAAATCATAAGAATTAAAAACAAAAAAAAAACTATATATAAAATATCCGCTTTAGAGATTTAATAAATAAATTAAAGTGATTTTTTTTTATTTTCGAAACAAAAAAAAATTAAAACAAAAAAAAAACTATTTATTTGTTTGCCTAGTGTAGGAAAAAATATTAACTCTTAGAAATATAACATATACAAGATAAACTATGAATTAGTAACGAACGATTTCTAAATAAATAAACAAAAAGTTACGAAAAAGTATTGAATTAATATTGGTTTCTATTTGTTAATAAACATTTTTTATTTTACTTTTTTTCAATTTATTTTTCGTTGTTTGACAGGAAACGCGATCACTTATGGAACTCAAAGAATGAAGACGAAATACTCGATACTCTTAAGAGATACAAAATGGAAAGAGTTAAGAAGGTAGGAAAGGAAAATATTTAAAATTAGAAAACCTACTATGTTCTTTCTCCCTCTAAGTTAAATTTTCTAGGGATATTAAATTCAGTTCGACTTAGAGGGATTTTTGGCAATAATCGAGTTATAGAGGCATTAATATTCATGCAAAGTTAATTGAAGAGGATTCGAAAATATCGCAAAAAAGTTCGAGATATTTAAAAAAAATAATTATAATTATTAAAAAGCTGTTACACATAAAAATTTATTGAGGGCGTTTTTAGGACACTTCAATTTTAAGAAGTTTGAACTGATCCATTGCAACTTAATTTTGTATTCTAGTTAACGCGAATTTGTTTTGAGGTTCGTCGTTTGTGTAGATGGCATTGTGTAAACGCTTCGCATCTCATTTTGTTCCAATTGCTTAAATAATAGTGCAAGAACGATAGCATTTTATTCAACTGCCCGATTTTGATGAACTTTTCTTAATTTACGTACTGTTCGACCAATATTAAATATATGTACATACTTTTAATTTGATGTATTTTGTATGGAACAAACGTCATTGTAAGCCTCAAAAGTCTGTTAAATTTTCATAAGCGGTTGGTGCAACTGGCCATTAGCAAATTGAAATTAGAAAAAACGTTAAAGGAGCATTTTTGAAAATTGTAAAACAAAACTAAAAAAAAAAAACATTTTTAGTTTTATTTTTAAAATAACTTTGAATTATCTTGTCACTTATTGACGTGTTGACATAATAATTGTCTTCAGAAAAACTTAAATAATAATTAACACAAACCGAGGCAATTCATTTTTAAAAATAATATATTTATTCATAATTTATAAAGGCTTCAAACAATATTAACAATAGAAGGAAATAAGAGATAAATAATCTGCATCATAAATGTCAAATTAAATGATATGCGTAAATAAATTGACAATAATTAAATTCTCCATAAAGTCAAAATTTAAATACTTAAAATACATAAATTTCGAGTTAAACACCATGATTAGCCATCAATTTTCCATTTTTGCTATCTCCATGTTTTTCACTTTCTTTAACTTCCTGGTGTTCTTCACTGTCTCCGACAATGTTGCTTTTTAATGATTTCAACGAAAACATTGAACTTATTTTTCTAAGTTTATCACTAACAGTTTTGCCATCGCTATTGACACTTTCTTGAGAACTTCTAGATTTCGACGAGCCCTTTGAGCTTTTTGACGAAGATGAAGAACTACCACTACTTTGTCGGACAGGTTTTGTTGTTATCCAAAATTGTATAGCAAACATTGTTTCTAACTTCAATGCTTCCATTAGAGATATCTGCAAAAGTAATGAGATAAACGCATTCTATAAGAAATGTTTTAGTTAATTTCCTAAAATATTGACAATGAAAGAACTTTTCAGTGGGTGGTGTCGAAAACGGGTAAAAGTAATTTTGAAATATTTCGAGAACGAGATGAAAATGCTTTTGGTTTCAGGGTAGAGATATACGTTTCAATAAAATTATATTTCGACTGTTTCGCAAATATTTTTGAACAAACATTTGTTTTTCAAAAATTGTTCAAAAGAATCAAAAGAAAGGTCTATTTACTTACATATCTATTCATTCCTAAAAACCAAAAACTTATGGGGGTTTTCCTTAGGAAATCCAGAATTCGATCAAAAAATTGATTTTTTTTCGTTTTTTGGAATTGATTTTTTTGTCATTGTATTGGTGTAACTTAGTGTACATGTAAACGAGTTCGGTAAAGCTCTCAAATTTCTACCTAAGCATTTGTTTTCCATTTGAAATGGAACTTTCATCATCAAAAAAAAATTCACCACTTGATTCTTTTTCAGAAGAAGAAGATGAAGTTGATGAATCTGTTGAAAAAGTTGATAAAATTGCTTCCATTTTTTGTTAAATTTATTTGTTTAACAGATGAAAACTCATTCCGACCAAAACAAATTAAAAATAAAAACTTGTATTTGTCAAGTTGACAGCTGAAAGTTGTATTAGTATTAGTGCAAAAAGGGGTTAATCTGCCGAAAAATCCAGATCTGCAGATTTGATTTTAAATCAAAAATAAATCAATTTATTTTGCCCCATGCAATGCGAAAACAGGGGAAATATGTTTTTTTTACTGATCTAGATCAAAAATAAATTGATGAAATCGTTCAAAATTCTTTTGTCACGGTTTCTCTTGATTGTACCATTAATTGAAAGGTCCTTCCTTGAAAGAACCTTCATTAGGTACAATTTAATTTTTGGCAGAAATTGATAAAAATTCGCAACTGCAGATATTATTATACTATTTTAAAGAAATAAATACCTTTTCGTTAATAGCTACTTCCTTAACATTCCACAAAAATTCCACCAAACCAATTCCTATTGCCGATAGTAATCCAAGGCCCAATACAAGAAATACACCACCAACATTTTCTACACCCAACTCAGGTGTGTCAGCACTTTCGGCGGCCATTTGTGAGCAACGACCACCACCATGTTTCTCTTTCCACCATTTACGTTTCAGCTCGGCCAAAGTACCAGATTCACCCAGTTTCAATACGGCTTTACTTATCTGTTTGCGATATGGCGAATCTGTCAACAACAACACAAAAATGGTGAGAATATGTTTTTTGTACGATATGTGTTTTTTTTCAACTTACTGAAAGGCATAGCTATTCCATATGTCTTATAATCAAGCCAAGCACCAACTTGCATAAGTTCACATTTCCTTTCAATTGTATATTCTAATGTAGTTGATTCCATTAAATAGGCATAAAGTCGTTTACCCTTTAGAACTCTCTCAATGCCTTCATCATTGCTTTTTGTAAAAACTGAAGGACGAGCTGATTCCATTGCAGCCCACATTTTTTGATATGTACTCATATTAGAATCCTAAAAGAATGTAACATTTTTATTTCTTAGATGCATTATTTCATCGATTTATTGAATCAACATTAATATTGATAGATACCAATATCAACATGTATATTAATACCACTTTTTAATTCCGATTTCCCTTTCAATATCAATATCAATAATACCATGATCATTTCCCTATCAATATCAATTTTAATTTTCATAAAACTTTTGCATTAGATTCTCTCATTTGTTTTAGATGAATTAATGAATGCGTACCCTAAAAAATCCCATCGTACTTCCACCAGTTACAGCTCCATATTTGATTTTACTTTGACTAGCTAGATCTTCTGCACTTTCAATCGAGCTATCCATGCGAGACATAGTCAAAAATGCAGCCAAATTTGCTGTATACGAATTCAACATCATAAGAGCAAAAAACCACCACATTCCAGTAGCCAGTCGAGCTGATGCTGATCTGTCAACAAATAAAATACCTTTTCAATTATACACATCAGAAAATTCCAAAAAATTAATTTAACTTTGGAAGAATATCACATCCTTGACCCATTATAGAACCCATTGTCAGCCATGTTGTATTCATTATACTCCATATATTCTCTACTTCTTCGGCTTCTTTGCATGGATGTGGATTTTCCCAATCGGCTGGTGCCATTCTCGATAATGCAAATAACAACAGAGAGACACCTGTGTAAGCTGTTGCCATATATATCCAAACATCCAATGAGAATGGTGACAAAAATGAAAACAAATCGGGCGGTGGACTTTCTGGCTTCGCATATAAAATGCTTATACCCAAGGTCATAAATGGTGGAGTAAAATCGACAACTGTACGACGGGAAGATGTCATCGTTAGATCGCATATTCCTAAATCTGCATTCTTAAAAAAAACAGAAGTCTTAAAAATTTAATTCAAACTTATTGGTAAAACTATTTTTATCTTACTCCATCCAAAAGCTGCTTCACCAAACCGTCCCATTGTTTAGTAGCTTTGTTGTATGATCCATACTTTCCATCTGGTGCTAACTCAAAAACATATTTGAAACCAAGAAGTTGGGCTATGTGATCAATAAGATCCATTGAATATCCTTCGTATCTCATATTGCCTTCTAACGTTTCGCCTTCTTTAGGTTCTCTAGAAGTCGATTAAAGTCGAATTTTCAAATCATCCTTAAATCGATGTTGATAAAAATTCATTTATTCCAAACCACTCACTGTCTTAAGATTTAACTCACTCCAATCAATCTACTAACTCTTCTCAAACTTTTCACTTCACAAATGCATACATTTCACTCTAACTACTCACGCATCTAAATGCACTGACTGCACTCGCTAATTCCACTTAATGCATACACTCCCCTTACTCAATTGATCACTTACCACTTACTACGCCACTCACTCACTCAATCTGTCAATCCACTTACTTACTCAGTTGATCAATCCAATCACTCACTCACTTCCCATTCATTCACCACTCACTTACCTCTTTAATAGAAATGGAGCTCCAATCCTAGATGTTATAACAAAAGTTTTATTGGCCAGTTTTTCTCCAACTCGCTGTGCATTTACATCCTCATCGACACCAACATCCAAACCGTTGACAGTATCCCATACGGCAAGTTCCAAAAATCCATTATTAGTATGTTCGAGAACTCTTATTGTAAAAAAATTCCTTTGTCCATATTCGTTGAAATTTATTTTTCCGGTTGTTGCTTCTTCAGAACGCTTAAAAAAAATAAAACACATTTTTGAATTCACCAAGCGCTCATAAGCGCTCACTCAAAAAATTCCCCCTCATTAGGTCATACAAATTTCCATTTCAGGAGCTAATAGGGAGAATTTTTTGAATTATGAGTCTTAGCGGAAAATAAAGCCTTTTATAGTCTTACTCCTTTTATAAACTCAATAATTCGTTTTCCAAAAGGCCAAGGTCTATTTTTGCGGCATTCAACTTTGGGTGGATTTATATCTTCTGCAATACCAAGCTCTGCTAAGCCTTTGGCAAATACCCAAACAGCATCACTAATGAGAAGCATATTGGTCTTGAAAAAAGAAAACATATTTAAATATTCTGACATTGAATATCAAGCGTGAATTACCTTAACTTGTGTTGCAAATGTTCTATAATAACGTCCTTCACGTTTTTCACGCTCTTCCCAATCATGTACGGCATTTTTAACATGAAAATCAGTTGGGTCCATTATACGAACTGTTGTTAAATTTGCTGCAATATTTTGTAGTTCTCCAAAGTCCAATGTATGTGTATCCAAGGATGGTATAAAAACACTCTTAAGAAAAAAGGGACGAATTCGAATTTAAAATAAAATTGGATTCTAAGATTTTTTTATAAAGATATTATTACCTGATATTCTCCGAGCATCTTGAGCTCATCGGCTTGCTTTAAAATGTGTATAACATTGTCTGGGGAACAATGCAAAATTATGCAGGGATCACCTTCAAGTTTGATATTTTTCAAAAATGGTCTGTAATCAGGACCAGGTCCTAATTGTCGAATAGTTGTGGGATTACTTTTTGGGTCATGAATTTGTATGACATCTTGCAGTTGCATAAGCTCTGGTGGTAAAACAAAAAAAAAGCCAATTAGTAAATATATTTGAAAATTTTTATTTTGTCGGTTCAAAAATATTCATATTTTTTGACATTTGTCTGTCGAGTTTTTTTTATCAAATTTTTTTATGTTATGAAAGAATTTTTTCTCGCAGATTTGACAACTTTTTTCCCTTTTTTTTTGAATTTCAATAATTTTTTTTTGCGGTTGCGAAGTGTTAATTCGTTTTCCAATAATTTAGTTCTGCTTTTCTCATATCTTAAAACGGAATGGCTACAAAATCCCTAAATCAAAATTTTGCATTACAAAATCTTACAATTTCAAAACAAAATACAATTTCATAATATAGGAATTAAAAAATCGTGCTTTTCATAATTTCGTAATTACAAAAACCCGCAAACTTAATCTTCGAAAATTTAAATCTCGCATTAAATAAATTACGAAATGCGAAGAGCAAGACTTTGAAATTGCGAGATTTTGATTTGGGAGATCCGTAGCCATCATGTTCGTACACAATTGTTTTTTTTTTTTAATGCGAGATTGCGGTTGATATTTGCGTGATTACTAAAATATATATTTCGTTATTGCGAGATTATAAAAAGCTGTATTAATAGTTTTTGAGATTTTGAAAAAAATGGAAGATTTACTAATTTGATATTTTTGTTTGGGAGATAAAACTTACCCTTATCAGACTCATAAATGATAGTGTAACTTCTCCATTGTAGGCCAGCAACGACATCTGCCATTGCCCTTGCAAGAACTAAATTATCAGGATGTACATTCAATGTCATCGAAGAAAATTGTCGATCAACTAGTGCTTCGATGGGTGACCAGTCGAACAGAATGTGCGGTATATCTAAAGTGCTGCATATCGAACTAATTATACCTAAATCAATGAAAAAATCACATATTGCGTCGAAAAAAAAATTAACTATACAAACCAGAATCGGCAGCACTATTTGGACCAAAAATAGCAATTACATTCTGCGATAACAAATCGCACACTGAAATTGTAATATTACGACTCAATCAAAATGTTCATATTTTAATAACCCACAAAATTGCAAAAAAAAAAAAAATTACGCACCTGCTTTTTCAACAATAAAACTATCCTCTGTTCTTACATACTGAAATATTGGTATTAATTCGAAACTTCTTTCGTGAATGTTGACTCTATCGACAGCCGAACGAAATGCAATTTCACCTTCACTATTGCTATTTTCAAAGATTACTCCTGAAAAAAATGTGGAGTTTGATATTGAACCATGACATTGAAAAAATCAAACATTACGATCTTGAAACTTACCAATATTAAATTGTGGCCTGCTGTGAACAGCAAGGATTAGCAAGGATATAAAGCACAAAATTTTGATTATTGAAGAAATCATCTTCAAAGTTATTTAGTAATTTATTTAGAAATTCTAGTGCAATAGTTTGCATATCGCTCTTGGGCTGATGATGATGCACTAGATTCTTAAAATAACATTTGGCATTAGTGAAAACACTTTAATAAATTTTATTTTGACAACTTTGTTTTTTTTTTTTGTAAGTGGTGTGGGCAGGGTAGGTCTAGGTACTGCAGGCCTAATAGTTGTGGACTAGTAGAAACAAATTAAATTCAAAAAGGAAAAATATAGTTTTTCAAATTGTATCTTTTTTTTAGTTAAAATTTAAAAAAACCGTTAAATATTTTAAAAGCATCAGCAAAAAAAGAATTAGTTAACAGCATTAATTTACTTTATTTCCTATGCTAAAATTTATCTTTAATAGAAATTTCCTCCAAAGGTAAAAATACAAATTCATTAATCCAATTTTGTATTTTGATTTATTATTTTGTTTTTGCTAAAAAAAAATGTCATCCAATAACAAATTTTCAAGCTTTTTTTCGTATTAAATGATCGTACAAAATAACATGACCATACCTCGGTGAAAAAACCATGCTTCGATTTGAATTAGCCTTCCCCGATTCTTTGGTTTGATTTATAAAAATAGTTTTACGATCTCCTTTGTGCATGAAAATCAATCCACGAACATGATCATTTACGATCGCATAGTTATCAGATTCATTATTAAATGTCGTATTCGTCCGAGAATTATGATAACTTAAATCAGTTGGCTTTGGCCGCAAAAGTGATCGCATCATAAAAACCGCCTTCCAATCTGTGCAGTCGTCGGTTTTAAGATTGGATTTTCTTAAACTGTTCTCAAAGTCTATATAGCCGGATATCTCGAACCCAGATTTTTGCCGATGACGCAAAAATATAATTGTCTATTTGAATGGATATAGAGTAGTATAAGGTAATGAAGATTTTGTGGTGGAGTAAATCCGTGAAAAGAAAACAATATGATCATATCGCTTTTACTCTACATTTTTCGAGCACATTGCTTTATCGTTGGCTTTTTACGGATAGATCATAATTTATTTTTTCCAAAAACACTTACCGAAAGAATTTTTTGATAATTTGGTTTTTCTCTCTCAGCAAATGCATACAAAACTGGATCGGAAATGCTAATACCATCGTGAAACAAAATCAATGATTTTTTAATTGGATTCATTGCTTCATACGCAGCAGCTTTTCGAACGTTAAATTGTTCAGGAGTATAGATTTCAGTAGTTGAACGATATCCCAATTCAACTAACATTCGACTATAGCGAATATTTCGAAGAAATCTCAAATCATTTGGTGTGATATATATGTCTAGATAGTCTTCGTAAGTTTCACAGTCAAGAAGGAAGACATCTTGAATTGGGTTCATTTCTTTTCGGTACTTGTACGGCAAGACTCAATTTAATTATGTACTTATTTCGTAAAAATATAAATATGGAATTGACAAATACACTTTTTAAAATTCAGTTATGTTTTTTTTTATCTCATAGTAGTAAAAAAGTGGGAGGCTTGATCCACTTTTATGTTTTTGAATCTTTGGGTGAAGGTCGCGCTCGCTCATTGGATTTGAAATTGAATCGGTAATTTGCTATCTAACTTTTCAAACCTTTTCGACCTTTCGTTCAATTGGTCGTGTTTTTTTTTTTTCTAACCCCCGAGGGAATGCGGGGTGTACCTTAACCACGTGCAGATTTGGTCTGCAGCCAATATTTTCATACATACATGTTATTGATAGTTTCTATGGAAACTTTTTCTTTTATCCTTTTTTTCGTCAATTCTCCCGGGTTCAAGAATAATACAACTATTTTTGGACTCAGCGTAGCAGTGCGGTGAGTGATTTTAGGTCGCTTTTTTAAAGCCTCAATGGGTTGTTTAAAAAAATACTCTAAATTCTTCGCCCAGCCCAGATGTCCCGCATCTTGAAACTATTGGAGATTCTTAAATAACTATCGATAATAAGTATGTAAATATTGCTGGTGGTGGTGATCCATCTCTATCAAGACGTAGATGAAGCCCCGAGAAATTTTTGGACTAAACGAAGTCCCATCAATGAGCTGGGTTATTTTTGTATTTAATCCGTGGAGCCTAGAAGCTGCCAAAAAGCACACCACAGATAGTATGGTTCTAGCTGATTCTCTTGTAATTTTTTAAATATTGGATTCCCTTTGACTTTGAAATAAAAACAATGTGTAAACTACTTCTTTTTGTATATATGTATTAAAAAATGGTTCTATGAGGTCATCTAGATACATATGTACATATATTCAAAACTAAACTAAAAAACATAAACTAACTTCGTATAATTATCATTAGCTGGTACAATTCCATTCAGATTTGCAAAAAAAACGCTTCTAATAAAAAACCAATTGTGTGAAATTAACAAAATCTTTGTGTAAAAGTTGGGAGCTACCAGTTATGGATATTCTAGCGGCACCTATCCGCGATACTCAAAAGTAAATAACACTCATATCATAGCCCTGTACGAATCAAAGTACCATCACTGCTAAAATGACATTTCAAAACGTCAAACCATCTGAAGAAAAAAAAATTAACAAACGGGACTTCAAAACACATGACACTTTTGAGTTCGTTGAACAAAACGATTTCGGGGGACAAGACGAATCACAGAAAACTTTCCTCCATTCGTTAAGTAATAAGTAGCAACAAATTTTAAATCCATAAATTAAATTAAAACTAAAATAAATTTGCGTGCTTTCCGATTTCCAACACAATTCAAACAGTTCCCATCCCCTAAAGTTCTCGGTTGACATGACTTTTCTTCGATTCGCAAATTTTTTTCTTGGTGAAGAATTTGGTGCAGTGCCCAGCAGGAAATTATATACCACGGACGACCACGACGGCGAAGAAGAAGATTCGTCTTCGTCATAAATAGTATCAAAATCTAGTCATTAATAGTGTAGTGTTAATAGTGCAATTTATTTAATATTAATTAATTCTGATGCATTGTTTTTGATAATGCACAACATAAGTGAATTAGCCAATTTGGTAAATAATTATTTTCAAGGAGCAAGGAAATTTAGAATCCAACAGCACCTCAGCAACAACAACATCAAAATAATAATAATTGGATAAAAGCTTTCAAGCTCTTTTTATTGGTTATTGCCTTGCTGCTTGCTCTCACAAACCCCCTCAATCTGAATTTCTTCACAATCGCCACCACCGGAACAACCCCGACACTATTTTTAATAAAAAATAATAGAGAAACAAAATAAAACAAAAAATGTTGTATATTCCTCGTTTGCGAGACGTCCTTAAGAAGCTCGAGACAACAAGTGATCTTGCCAGAAGTCTCATTAAGAGAGCAAACATTGTTATCGATGGCGAGGGCAGTGGCAGCAATATTATCACCCCCGAAAAACCCCCCCTCGAAGCGTCATCGACTCAAACAACAATGACATCACAATCGAACTCTCTTGTTTCTCCGTCAGTAACTACGGCACTCTCAAGAGCCAGTAGCATGGGCTACAGGTACGGCCCCAAAGCACCACCAGGAACAAATGAAATCAAAATGATGATGTACAGTAACAACAACAACATTGAGCATGAGAAAAATCATCAGCCAAAAACAATCAGAGCTGCCTTATTTAATGCCAGTCTATTTTCGAGGGCAGCAAGCAACGGTGGTGGTGCTGTGATATTAGAATCAAGTCGTACAGATTTACGCGAACAACAAAAAAATATTGACCAAAGTCAAACGAAACAAAATCAATCAATTCATAACATGTCGGAGGCAAAGGTTAAGGAAGAGGTAGTTGTGATGACACAACAACACCAGCAAGAGGGTGAAGCTACTGCAAATCAGCTGCAGGAGACAACAACTACCACGATGACGACGACCACGAAGGTTTCTTGTAATGGTGCTTCTTGTGACGAAAAGAGTGGAGGAAAAGAAAAGCCGTGCTTCCAAAGCAGCTTAGCCGATATATTGCATTTTATGGAACTTGTTGGCAATTTGAAGGTCAGTTTCTCTTTTTTTTCGTCAACTAAACCATAAACCCAAAAGTTCTTTGCATAGCACCCTCTTTTTTCGGTTTTTTCATTCCTTTGTTACATTTATTGATTTTCCATTTCCACCTCGGCAGTGATTTAGTTTGGATTTTATTATTTTAATTAAAAAACGAATTAAGTAGTAATTTTTATGCTCGGCATCGTTGTCATAGACGCAACGCAGAGGTTCGCATGTTATCAATTTCTAATTCTAAATTCTAATAAGGCTTACGTAAGCAAATTCATTATGTGCGTATCTTTCATTTCCAGTAGGGTTGTTGGCATGGTGGTATTCCCTCTTTTTTCTACATTTTAGTATAATTTGTATGTAAAGAGTATAAACGATAATCAGTCAAAGAAGCTCTCAATGAAGTAAAAAATGACTCATCTAATATACTCAGTTGTATATGCTTAACCTTCTAAATTCTAACAAAACCAAAAAAAAACTCAAAGTGGGTATATTATTTTGCGAAATTTAACCAAGGTCAAAATATACAATGCCAAAGATACAAACATACATTTTTTGTATATAATGTTTACCTATTTACTGAATAAATAAAAATAAAATTATTATGAAACCAAAAAAATGTATCAGATGCGCTAAACAAACTAACAAAAATATCTAAAAAAAAAAATAAGATTAATGCAGAGACAAATCGTGTACGCTTGTCTTTTTTTGTATTTTGCTTATTTTAATTCTCCATTTATTGAACGTCGCTCGTCTCAGCGCAGTTTGTGTCAAAATTGATATCCTAACGCTTAAGTTATTGAAACGTATTTTGTTTACTATTTATATTTTCTCGGCAATAACTTACTGTTGTGTGATTACCACAGTTCATTGTGGTTTTCATTTTAATTTAAAAAAAAAAAAACAAAATGGAAACTTCGATTTGGTATTAAATATCAACAATAAATATTTCTATGCGAATATCCGCCAAAATGATGAATTGAAAAGTGAATAAAAAATATTAGTTTTATACATACTAATTGTAAGTTATTATTCCTTTCATCACGTAATAAATCCCGTTCAGTAAAAACAAACACATTAATCAATCTCTCATTTTAAAAAGTGTTGCAGCATAAAATAAAGAATCTAAAGCCTCAAATTACTTATTTTCAGCAAACCCTTACGACATAATTTGCCAGCTATGTGTTCGTGGGTACTTTTGGCTCTACAATCCGTTGCAATTTCATATAACAAATCTCGTGTAGATAGTTAATAGTGCTAATGTCAGAGAATAAAGAAATATATATTTTCGGTACAGCTTTTCAGTATCTACTGAGCTAACTTTACGTTCAAACAAGCATTTATTCAGAAATCTTGTACAAAATTTTTTTATCCTCTTCTTTATTCACGATGATCATGATGTCGAAGAGGACCGAAACTTTTCCACTCCACTGCATCACACTAAGACTCCATTTGTGAGATTTGCCGGTTTGAACTCAGAAAACTTACACAGGCTTTTCTGTTTCGGATTGCTCCAAGTCTGAGGCGTCGTTGCATTTGTTTGGTCCAAAAGTTTTTCCGCTTGTCTTTCTTCCGCTGTTGTCTTTTGAACTAGGTTCTCACAGATCTTCTTTTTTACATGACAGTACCAGCTAAGTTGGTCATTATTTGTATTTTTGACGTGAAGGCTTCCTGGAATTGTATTGCTTCATCTTCATTTCAGCGGTCGTCAATTTAATCTCATGCTTCTTGTACATTGTCCAACTCTATAAACCTATGTATGTAAGCGCTGGTCGAACAATTACCATGTACAGCTTTTATTTCAGCAGAGTTTCCCCTCCAATTCATCCACCCACGTTTACGCAATGTTTGATATTATCATCTTTCGCTTTTGATCACAGATCCAAGATATTTTAATTTTTCACACTTGTTCGAATCAAATAGATGTCCGGAATAATCTTATGGGGATCACAAAATGGACAGCATAGGTATTCGGTCTTTTTATTGCTAATCCGGTATCCATTTCCCTTCAAAACATCCACAATTTTTCAATATCAAAAACATACTAGAAAAGTATACTAAGGTAAAATTTGACGGAACTTGCGGTGTACTGGCGCGCTACTGCTCTTGAATTTATTCTATATTAATGTCTACACTTTCCAAATTTCATCAGGAAATGCTAAAATAAAATTTTAAATCTTGCCTTCAAATTATAGAATTTCCACAATTTCAGTAATGTATTTGAACATTTCCACAATGCTACAACTTTTATACAACTTTCTCCACACAAATATTTGCTACGGTGTCTAGTCAAAATACATGAGTATCATTTTGGACTTATGTCGTTTTGTTTAAACTCGATAGAAACCGAAAGTTGATGTTTGTCCTTTAATCCAATTACCCTTGTTTAACCTACTTAAATAAAGTTGCCTCCACCTAACCTCTGACATATAAATTTCAATGAACACGTGTAAAAATACACAGTTGATGAACATTTTTTTTTTACAATTTTAGCACACAAAACGAACAGGCTGGGTGCTACGAGATGTTCACGATTGTGAATCAATATCTGGCCACATGTATCGAATGAGCATGATGACATTCCTCCTTGAAGATACTGAAGGTTTGAATAGAATTCGTTGCATGGAATTGGCACTCGTTCATGATTTAGCTGAAAGTCTAGTAGGTGATTTGACTCCGTTTTGTGGAGTTGCCAAAGAAGATAAAAAAGCCATGGAATTAAAAGCAATGGCGGATATATGTAAACTAGTCGAACCTCGAGGCAAACGTATCATGGAATTGTTTGAAGTAAGTTATACCCTCACAATTGTGAACGTTTCAACTAAAATTATCGTTCTTTTTTTTTATAGGAATACGAAGAAGGTCAAAGTGCTGAATCAAAATTCGTCAAAGATCTTGATCGACTTGACATGGTTATGCAGGCTTTTGAGTATGAAAAACGCGACAATTGCCTAATGAAACACCAAGAATTTTTCGATTCAACAGAGGGAAAATTCCAACATCCTTTTATTCAGAAACTGGTTAAGGAAATTTGTGATCAAAGAAAATCACTTGTCGAGGCGAATGTAATTGCCAAAGGCGAACTAAATCTTAAGACTGTCACACCCAACTGTCCGCCGTGCTTAGAACACAAAATGGAACATCATAAAAATGAAAGAAGCTGATGAGAAGATTATTTAGCCGTCACTGTGGGACCTTAAATTCATCTTCCTCGTGTGCATACACTACACACCACATATATATACAGTATGCCCCAAGCACCCACCTGTTTAACTTAGAGGGGACAAAATTTAACTAATCACATAAATGACACATTACTAACAGTTGTACTTACGTTAAAAAAAAAAAAACTAATCCAATCGAAAACGGAGATATCAAATGTCAGCGTTGTTTCACGTTTATATTCTTATTTTATCAAAAACACTTGCATTCAATCAAAAAAAAAAAAAACATTAAAAAGCACGAGATTATTATTACGCACCTATTTATGCGTATTTAATTCGAGTATTACCGCTGAATTCTTGTTTCCACAGAAATTATCTAGCTATAATTTATTAAAAAGAAATTTCTTGTGTCATCGTCATTACCATCTCTATATGTTGTGATTGAATTATTAAAAAAATCTTTTAACCTCAAAGCTAAATCTAATAATAATAAATCATATATGGACACACCTCTGTAAGAGAAACAAACAAATGTAAAGATAAAACAAACAAATCTTAAACCAAATAAATTTTATTAGTTATTATTATTTTAAATTAATTTAAATAAATCAATCAAAATGACAACATTATTTTGAAAACAGAATACAATTAATAATAATTATAGTTTGTGTGTTGAAGGAATGTGAACGAAAATTGTATAGAGTATTTTTTATTTATTTTAAATATTAATTCGCATACAACAAATTACATTCAATAAAAAAAGAAAAAAAAAACTGAACTAAACGAAACTCAAGAAAATAAAAAGAAGCATAAATACAGAGCTGGCGATCAAGTGGTCTTAAGTAAGTTTTTTTTTTATTTTGTATTTATTATTTTTTTTAATTTTAATTGAGGTAATATCTTTACCAAAAAAGACAAAGTTCAAATGGTTTTAAGTAATTTTTTTTTTCTATTTATTATATATTTATTTTAGTTTAGTTAGTTTTTTTTACCAAAACTGTTCAGAAGATGAGAAATTTTAAGTTTATCGTGTTTTCCTAAAATTTTGGTGGTACGCGAGCTTACATAAACAGATAAGATAGATAAGAATACTCTATTTCATAGATCTTACATCATGACCCTTAAAATGGGATACAGATGACTCTTAAAAAAAAAACGTGCCGATTCCTATTTTTTTGCACAGCTTTATAAATCCAAAACAATGAGGCCAATTCAAAAAAAGTTAAGTTCGTACAATGTATATCTGTAAATCTGTCCTCTGGTAAAAAAAATGATGAAATTTCGTTTAGTCGTGTGAATGACGGACTTATGCGTGAATAAATTGAAAAAGGTCCAGCAACGTCACCAGCAATAGCAGCCGTCATTGTGCATTTCTGCTGTTGTTTTATTGAAAGGAAATGTCAATCAGTGCTGGAGCTGTTGGGAATTTGTCTGGAAAATATTTCTTATGACGGTGCTGGTGATGTTGCTGGTTCAATTTGTAATATGTTTTCGAACGACTTTCGGGTAGAACTGTAAGCCCGAACAAACAGGATAGGAAGTCTGGGACATGTGCATTTTTTTTTGCTAGGCTGATGATCGTGATAATGATCAAGAGGTGCGAATCGACCACCTACATTATTGAGTCGAATAGTCATTTTGATTAATTTCCTCGAAGTCTTCCCCATTTATTTTGAAAATCGATTTATTTCAATTCCTGTCGGTTAGAGACAAAATGTGTTCCGGCAACAAGTTGAACGAATGCACAAAAGCTAATGGAAACTTTTTCGTCATCTATCTTTTTAGTATTAGAAGCTAGAGAAGGTCGAATATAATTCATAAAGTGAACATTTTGATTTGATTATTTTCTTCATATTAATATTTACTAATATGTCTACTAATTAGTTAGTTGATAGGTTTCTTTATACCGTTATATCACTTTTTGGGGCACTGCCCCATTCACGCAACTCCGTTGCTCCGCTTTAGGCATATTCTGTAGCTAGGCCTCGGTAAATAAAAATGTAAACTATTTTATTCATATTGCGTTAATGTCAAAATCAAAATTTAAATAAAAAATGTTGGTAAAATTGTGTCTATAAAAAACTGTTTTCTCAAAACATTTTATTAAAAAAAAAAATGCCGAAAAAATTTTCAATAAAAAAATTGCCTAACAAAAATCCTGCAGCCAGGGAACAATCAAGTGGAAAAAACGTCCTCAGCAAAAAAAAAAAGAATGGTCAAAAAATGAAATCTTTGTCGAAAAAATATTCGTTTTCAAAAAAATGGTTGAAAAATAAATTTTTTCAAAAAAAATATTTGTGACTACGTGGAAACTGAACCGCCTACTGAGTCATCCAGTACATCGGGCCATCAATTCATCATGCAATCAGTGTTGTACCGTACCACTTAACTACAAATATAAATATACATATATTAATTAGACATCTTCCTCTCTCCAACAAACTTCGTATTCTTTTCCACTTTATTTTCAAAGATTCTATCAAATCAGCGCAAATTTATTTGGAGGAAATTTACTTTATTTACTTTCTATTGAAATATAAGCTCTTTACTTTCGTATGCATTCCCCCAAATATTCATAATCATCACACATTATAATTATCAACCATCATCACATATTTGCTAAGAAGTTCAAAAAAACAAACGTTTCAGCATTTTATTTATATTGGTTCATTAGAGATCTGAAAACGCATAAAGGTATCTTTTTTCCTAACTACTTACCTTGAAATCACAAACATTGCAATATGAACCAAAAGGGATTGCTAATTTCTACGAAGAGTATTGTTTTTTTTATATATATTTTTGATATAGGATGTATTTAGGACGTAGGTGTCTTATTGAAAGATGGTAAATATTACATATTACGAGTATTATGCGCAGGTCAAGAAAATATGCCGCGAAAATATGATTGAATTTGAATAAAAAATATTTTCATCCTGTCCTGATGTGATGCGTTAGTCGATGTAAGTTTTAATTTTTAAACAGTTCAGTCTTCACAGAGCACTTCAGTTGGCAAGTTCAGCCTTAAAAATACGGATAAACCTTCAACAAGAGATATTTTTAAGTTGGATTCGCAAAGAAAATACTTTAAGTTCAAATAAAAGTTAAGTTAAAAAGAAACATAATAAAAATAACAACAACAAAAATGGATAGTTGGATATTTTTTTTGATAAGTATAGTTATGCTGGTGCAGCATTCACTCTCCAGTACATCAGAGCTGAACAATTATTGTGAGTGTTTTTTCTTAAATTTAATATTAAAGTTATTAATTTTTAAAATGTTTAATCCTTTGGACAAGATCTAATTTTTTTTATAACATTTATAATATCCCTAACTCGTATCTTATGACATACTTGCACTGGGTTGTTCCAACAACAATTGACAGATTTTTTTATTATTTTTCTGGGCAATTTTTCTTACCATTTTTTTCTACCACTTTTTTTGAAAACGAGCATTTTCGCCTGCAAAACTTTTTGTTTCGCAATTTTTATTCTATCCGTTCAAATACATTTTCGTTGTTCGTTGACAATGTTTTTTTTTTTGTTTCGCCATATTTTCTTTCGGCACTTTTTTTTGGTAAAATTTATTTCGACAAAAATATTTTTATCAAATTTTATTTTCCCAACTTTTTTTAGTTTCCATAATGAAAATCACCTATTTCAAATTGTGTGATTGGAATTGATAATCGGTCAATTCTTCAACTTTAAGAACGGCCCAATTCCCAAAAAATTTTTAAATAGTACTATGTATTTCGATTGAAAATTTAGTTTTCCTTTTTTTTTTGAATACTTATAATTTATGGAGTTAGAGTCTAAAACCTATTCTGTTGTTTTGCTGATTTCTCCCTGACGATTTATTTTATGAAAAAATATAGCAGAAAAAGTATATTTTTAGGCCATTGCAATCTGAAAGCGTAGTGCATTTGAAAAAATTTTGCATAAAAAAAAATATAATCAATTCAAGAGTTCTTGATGAAGAGCACCCACGGAACTACATAACTCCTGGTGGTTTTGTTTTCAAAAATAAGAAGTAATGCACAAACGGGTTCTTTTTCCTTTTTGAATTGTCATCAAGGGATCCAAGTCTTAATTCCATTTTTCTTGTGGTCATGCTAAAAAAAATTAAAACAAAAATGTTCTTTGAATCTAGATAATCAGGCAATTCAGCTCAAAAAATACATATACAATACATAGAAGCCTGGTTGGCGACTGAAAATACTTTAAGTGGTGCAACAGAGTTTTGTGAGATGGCAATTTACTTTGTGAGAAGGCAAGTTACTTTTTATTTCAAAATCTGTTTTCGATAGTGCCTGCTCGACGACCGATAGCTCAATCAAACCAGCGGCGTGAGAGGGTGGTGCATCTAAAAAGACAGGTAAAATCCTTAGGCAGTTTATTTTACTTATATTAAAAGTGTGGGCATGAATTCCAAATTCGGAAGGCAATGACACCCACTGGAATTTTTTCTTTTTATTATGGGACTTATTTTCATTTCAAAAATCTAAAACAGACCATGGGTGTTTAATCCCTTTAACTTGGGAAATAAGACCACGATAGATTGCACGTTCCATTATAAACATCATCTTCATCAGCATGAGCACGACATTTAAAAACGATTTTTTTATGAACCATGAACTTTTTTTTTATGGTCTCCATTCCCAGGTCTCCCCCTTGTTAACATCCAATTACCAAATCATTAAAACACTCCATACACCTTTTTCCGACACCTATACAAGAATCGGAATTCATTCTTTAAACCTTATACAACACTTCAGGATGTTGCGATTTGTAGGTTTTATTAAAATAAAAGAAAAAAAAAACAACTGGCTTCCTGGAAAATGTCCAACATTTCAGTGGCAAATTGAACATACAATGTAGGTATGTATAGCAGAACGAAGGTGTTATTTTGTTTTGAATGCAATTTTATGCTAGACAAGTCTTAAAGTCGACACATGAACAAGGGATATAAAGGCAAAGGATAGGTAATAAAATATATTTTTGCCCAGACATTGCGTGTTTGAAAGAAATTCCAAAAACAAATGAAAAAAAAATCGACAGGAGTTAATAGCCCTATTCAAACAGGCTAAAAATGTCAGACTTTGAAATAAACTGCCGCAACAAATCAAATTTTCCGGAAATTATATTTATTATTTATTTTTTTGGGAAGAGTTCGAAGCTTCCTTATACTCGTAGGAAGTTATTTTGGGTTTCTTTTTTTTATTTTTGGGATTAAATTGTATTTGCACTTCATAAATAGAAAGAACATTTGGATGCGGCAAGAGAATATTAAGTATGCAGAGTCCAAAATGAATTTTCATAATGCAATATCACCCATCTCAAATGCTATTATTCGAATTGGTAGACTGGTTCAAAATAAAAATGGCTGTGTTGTGCGTTACCTACCATTTTGAAACACGCATTTTATGCCTTAAGAACGGCTTATTCACAAGAAATTTATAAGCATAAAAAATTTAATTAACTTTCTATTTCTATACTTCTAGGCACGTTAAAAATGAATATGTAATTTTCGGTTGCACCAGTATTTAACAGACTTTAAAATTTTTAAATGACTTGTTTTTTAAAGAAGAAACGAGTTTTAAAGAATTAAAAACCTGTTAAATTTTTAAAAGTGTATAGTATACAAAAAAGAAAGAATAATTAAATCTTGTACCAAAAGATTGCTAACAAATTTCTTGTATGAAGAACCGTTCTCCAGATAAGGATTAAAACGGGTTTTCTAAATTGCGGCCAACCCACAATACTTACAGATACCCAATTTTGTTTCTCAACTCACAATTCGTACCTACATATCTCCACTCTAATCATAAAATGTAAGATGGGTGTTTTTCAAAAAAAAATCCTCACTGGACTGGTCTAGTACGAAGAAAAAAACAATTTACATAATATTCGTCCCTCAAAACTGTCAATGCATAATAATTCATAGGGTTTAATAACACCCAAAATAATTTGCACTTCAATTTAATTAAAATTGAAATATTTTTGCGGTCAATTTAATAATGAACTATATACCTACCTAACCTATGTATATAATGAAATAAAGTTGCAATCATGCAGCCGGAACACTTTATGTTCCTAAACAGAAATATCTTATCCTAATTATTTGCAGGACAACATTTTATTTCGCTAATTCGACAGAAGAAGATGTGGGTAAAGCCTAATCCTAAAGAAATTGTTTTTTTTTGCTTATCAAGGATATTTTTATTTAATTATTATCTTTGTAGGTATAATTTCAATAATTTGGAATTAATTTTAACATCTGGTGGATGGTTTGACTTGACATTGCGGTTCAATGTAATAAAACAAGATTAACCAGACCAGAAAAAGAGAAAATTGTTAAATGGCCAAAAGAAGTAAAAAAAGGGAGATTCAGGATATTTTATTTTATAGTAGGTATAATATGAGAATTATGAAAGCTGCCTTAATAGCACTTTGATATCGTCGTCGTTTAAAATAGTTTGCAACAAGTCAGTATAAGGCGCAGAGTTATTATTGTCACAAAATGTGCCGTAATAAAAAAAATTCTTTCGTAAAACACAAGATGCCCAGGGCACAGGGTGAGCGTGTTCCACACAAATTTTTCTGAAAATCCATAATGGCGGTTGCTAACTTCAAAATGTTATTTATTTATCTCCTTAGCTTTTTTTATTCATTTGATTTTTTTTTAGATTCTGATTCTGAAGCTTGAAATTTTTGTCCTTTTTCAGCTGATCCAAAATTTAGTGCTCCAATTGCCAATGTTACAGTTCCAGTTGGAAGAGATGCAATCCTCACATGTCTGGTTCATGAATTAGTGTCTTATAAGGTTAGTATCAAAAAGTTTGGAAAAAAAACTCATGAATTTACTTACGAGATATAACGTACACTTTAAAAAAAAATCGTGTAAAATCAAACAATACCCCTATTTAAACATGAAATTTGAATTATCTTTCTTTTTTGCATACATTTTTTCATATGATTTATACTTTCGTGAGACCATTAACCGTTAGAGAGGTACAAGCAATAAAACTTTTAGGCGTCCTAATTTTGAAAGTAAATATTAATCCTATAAAAAAATATTTTGTGCAAAGAAGAAAGATAATTAAATTTACAATGGAACTAGTTCAATTGTTTTTTTATTTTAATTTTTTTTATTATTTTTTCATTTTTTTTTTTTTTTTCATTTTTAACTCTAACGACTGGCCTAATAGGGGCCCAATTCTAGAGGCAGTGAGCTCCTAAAGTCGATTTTCAATGAAAATTAGATGAGTTACTCACATTACATTATAAAATATTTTCTCATACCAATTTTGTTTTCATTATTTATTTTCTAGGTCGCATGGCTTCGAGTAGACACACAAACGATACTTACAATTCAAAACCACGTTATAACTAAAAATCATCGTATCGGAATTAGCCATACCGAACATCGCATATGGCAGTTGCGTATACGTGAAGTGAGTGAATCTGATCGTGGCTGGTATATGTGCCAAATCAATACAGACCCGATGAAAAGCCAAGTTGGATACTTGGATGTTGTAGTTTCCCCGGACATCATTGATTACCAAACCAGTCATGATATTGTTGTTCAGGAGGGTCACAATGTAACATTTGTTTGTACTGCCTCAGGTCTTCCCACCCCAGTGATAACATGGCGGCGTGAAAAAGAAGTTCCTCTCATCACCAATGGCAACAGGAAGATTTTCAGTCTAGAAGGACCAAATTTAACACTTTGTCATGTTGATCGTTATCATATGGGAGCATATCTTTGTATTGCTTCGAATGGGGTACCACCAACAGTTAGTAAAAGAATTTTACTAATTGTCAATTGTAAGTTTGAATTATTTTATCTTCAATAAATGTTTATAAAGTTTTCTTTTATTTAAGTTGCCCCAAAACTTTGGTCACGTAGTGCTATAATGTATGCTGCAATTGGACAACGTGTCGTCTTAGAATGCATCTCTGAATCACATCCTTTGCCCGTTAGCTATTGGTTAAAAGATAAGGAATACATTCAGGGCGGAACTTATGATGTGAATACAGTGGATCATGTTTATAAAATTATAATGCGTCTCACAATAAGACCTGATAAAATAAACGAATTTGGAGAATACAAATGTGTTTCGAAGAACATACTTGGCGAAACGGAAAGAACAACTTATTTGTATCGTAAGTAAATTATTATAAGAAGGTGTTTTTAGTTAGAAAGCTAATGAACTTGCATAATGCTGAGTTAACTGCATTTCCTCTGTTGTATCACAAGAGAACTGTGTCGCATTTTCAAATTCAGTTTGGTTTAGAGGGATATAGGGAAAAATTTTAGTTAGAGGTATTAATATTCATGTAAATTAATCAAAAAGTTCAAGTTATAGGGAATTTTGTCTCAGATTGAGTTTGTCTGAACGGGAGTCGACTGTATTTATTTTATGTGAAATAAATTTTTTTTTTTCTAGATAAATCAAAGATGAACTCACATGAACACAAACGAACAAAAATTGAAGATAACGAATTCATACTTATCGAAGGTTTGTATTCAGTTCTAAAAAGTTTTCTGTACTCAATGGTATTTTTTTTTTTTGCAGATATTTTATCGAGAAGTACTGGATTCAGAATTAATATTCAATTTTTTTTAATTAAAATTGTAACAATAGTTATTATCATTAACTCTAAATAAATGAAATGGGCGCATAAAGAAAAAATGATGTTATATAGGTAAGTAAGTACCCATTTTTGCTACTGATTAATGGCCCTCTAAGAATAGGGGGCTCATTGCATTGTACATAGGTTGATTAAATTACCAATTTTTAAAAATATTCTAAATATTAAGATTACCTACAATAAGATCATATTCCATTAACACAAAAAAAAACCGATAAATCTCTGTGCATAGCGATGCTCCGATGGGCTAAGTTGTTGTTGCATAAAACACGTAAATTGCTTACCTCAGTTTTTTTTCAATAAGCCTATATACCATTAGAAAATAACAGCGCCTAGTAAATCAGATGTTTACAGTGATGGGAATTTGTTAAGATGAAAGAAGAATAAAGAATCCATATTTTTTCTATTGGCATCATTGCTGTTTTTTAGGAAGAGTAGAAACATGGTTACCATATTAGTGCAAATAGAAAATGCTTGACATTTTGATAAACGACAAAAAAAAATTGCAGTCATGTTTTTTCTATTTTACTTTTTTATTAAAACTGAAAAATGCTTTTCTTTTGGAGGCTTAATTGTGGATATATCTTCTATATCGGCTCGACAACGGGGGTCCGGTCCTGGCCTCCTTCAACAAGTCTCTCCACTTACATATATATGTAGGTGAAAATAAGAAATGTACTTTTTCAATATTCTATTGATCTTCTAATATCTTTGTTTCACAAAACAGAAAAAAGAAACAATAATAATTCTTAAATGTTGAACAAATTTAAAAGTGCAAATATTTTTTTAAACAAAATATTTATACATTACATAAGTATATGAAATCAAAATTCTTAAAAATACGAAACTTAAATTTTCTATAAAATTTTACAATTTAGGTCTTAATCCATTCAAATACATATCACAACGATATTGACTCGTTATATTCGTTTTCCAAATAAATGACTTCCTCTTAATTTCAGCTGAACGAGGTTTTGAAATTATAAGTGGATATTCCTTCATAAAATCCTTCCAGCTTTCTAAAAAAAAAATATTAAAAACATTTATTTTTATTATTCAAATATATTTTTTATTCAAATTTATTTTTTCAAAACCTCCATGCGCGTTGACTTAGTTGGGTTAGTATAAATATGACGCATTCTTGTTATTTTATTTTAATTTTCGTTAAAAATTTTACGAATTAGGATGCATGAATGTCATGCAAGAACCCACACTAAGTTCAATGTGCATGAGATTCAAAAAAATGTTAAGCAAAACTTACAAAAAAGAATTAAAAAATTGACATCCACTGGGAGACAGAAACAATGACACAACAACATTATTAGCAAGACTCAAAAGTAATACAAAACAATACATTAATCCCAAAAAGACAAAAAGCAAGACCTTAAAACACGCAGCACACAAAATCAACTTTAAGCCGATGCAGAATGTTCAGATGGATTCAATGAAAGCTGACGCATTGTAAAAGTTGTTTTTTCTGACATAAATATAATAAGGTAGGTATAATAAAATCACGAAAGAAGTTGTGTTTAATTTTTACCAGGAGTCCTTAGGCCATCATGAATTTTATAATACTCTCCCAACTCCCGAGAACTACACAACGGTGTGTCAACTTGAGTAGTTTCATTAAAACGCTGATAGTCAATTTCATAAGCTTGACGATCTTTGTTATACACAACAACAGGATCAAATCGATGTCCCCAAAGGATCTCCGTATTCACATAACTCGATCGAGCCTGAGTTGTTTGTCCAGTTGATTCAACTGTGCCCTCAAGTATCACAACAATTTCAAATTTCTCTTGAATCAAATCTGTAGCAGACATATTGTACAATGGCGAGGTATCATTGATCCTGTGCGTAATCACCATTGGCCAAATGAAGAAAATATCCGATCCACACTCATCAGTGCCTATTTCGAGTTCGGTAAAATGCTGTGTCATCACTTCTCCCTCCTTTGAGGTTTTTGTACGAATTAACTGAGCTCGTACATTGGCACCAATTATGTGACTCTTCCGCATATCACCAACTCGAAACATCAGAGCAAGTGTTCCGTCGCGTTGGCAGATCACAGCGTTCTTTGAAAATAGCAGTGTTTGGGTTCGCTGGCGGGGACGAGTCATTTTTGCAAAGACTATTCCGGCCATAAAAGCTTGACTCATAACTCCATACATGGACTGGAAACACATCATAAATACAGCTTCGGGACATTCTTCGTTTGTCGATCGGCCACCATAGCCAATTGTGTGTTGAGTTTCAATCGAAAATAAGAAGCATGAAGTGAATGAGTAGATTGCAGAGACGCAAGGCTGCCAACCGCTTTCATCTAAATATAAATTTAAAAATAACATGATTAGTTATTAAGTCAGGAGAAAATATAAGCGTTAGGGGTGGGTTTTTTTTTGAAAATTACACCGTTGGGGTAAGGTAATTTTTTTTAAAGCCCTAATGGGCCTGACAAAAAAAGTTGCCCGGTTTAAAAAATTTACGAATTGAATGCAACAACAATTCAGCCCTTTGGGGCTTCGCTAAGCCCAGAAATTTCTCGGGGAATCATCTATACCTCACGAGTTAGAGATGGTTCACAAGCGATATTTTCATGCTTGTTATTGATAGTTTGTATGGAAATTACATTTTGTTCTTATATAGCGTTCGTTCAGTCCAGACGTCGTTTTTTTTACCAAGCCAATCGGAACTTTAAGAATAATGCAAATACATAATTAAAACCCCCATATTTATCACATAATATCCATAGCAAGATTTGTCTGATTTGAAATTTAGTTGAGCGAGAGATATAAAAACTTTTCAAAAGAATAATTACCCTGATTGTCAGGCAAATGAAGCTCCTCGAAATCGCCATGTGTGAACATAATAAGCCACCAAACAACTGCAAACATACCCCAGGATAACATGAAACTCAAAGCAAATGCCAGCAATGTCCATCTCCATTGACTGTCAACGAGGGTGGTAAAAATATCCTGAAGGAAGCGAATTCTTCTTTTAGCTAGATTTTTCTGCAGGACATTACATTCACCATTTTTGAGGACAGCTCTGCGGCGAATTTTTCGCATGCTCCCCGGACGGAAATTGCGACTTCTGAAAAAATAAAAAATAATAGTAATTTCAAAATTTTAATCTGGAGGTTATCAATAGGATTTTCTGCAATTCATCAAGATCACTGTAGCTATTGTTGACCTAGTTTTCAAAAAAATCCTTAATATCGCTATTACATATGAATATCCTTTGTATATATAAATTATAGTACTATCATGGCGAGTTTTTTTTAGGGTTGCGCGGACCCTTGTGGTGGCGCTGCAAAATTTGAGGTGTAAAATTCGATTTGGGGAGTCTTTAAGCGTCGAAAATTGGTGGTAGGGCAAGAGGAGACTATTTTTTGGATTATTGCATCCAAAAAATATCAATAAATATCATTTGAAACCTCCATAAGCTCTCCGCAAAAAAAAAGAGTAAGGGTTGCGCAGACACTTTAGATGTCGCCCCATTCGACTTCCACCATGATAGTACTATAGTTTTCATAGGTATACAAAGGTATGCACTGTTTAGCGATTTTTTTTTGCTGTGCAAATATTTATAGCAAGCTTTTAGGCTTCATCATATTTGAATTTTTTTAAATTATAAGGCATGTTTAGTTTTTCTGTTATCTTCATCATCGGAAACAATCTTGAACTTTTTCAATGCAAAGGTCAAATAAATAATCTTCTCTAAGTGCGAGGGTGAAAAGTGCTAATATTTTGCTTGCAAATTACAAATTATACATTTGTTTTATCTACTATGGGAACGCGCTTTTATATGGATGGAGATGAATAAATAGATGGGTGAATAGAGTGGGTGGATGGATGTGTACGGTTCATTTTTTTAAGAACTTTGAAGTTGAGATCGTCTTATGATCTCGTTTGTCACACATACGGTGATGGTGGCGTAATTAATTTGATTAAAACCGTCAACGGAATCTTGTATCTGCGTTTTTTTTCTATCTTCAAGATACTTTGGTGTTGATTTATGATGCAGAGATAAATTGTTTTATAAAAAAAAAGTGCAGATAAGTTGAAGTGATTATTTTTTATATTTATTTTTGTTAAATAAATACATATATGGGAGTTAAGAAAGTCATCTTAGAATAAATGTTTTGTATTTTTTTTGTTGAAGGTAATTTCGAAAGCCACTGATAAGTTAATATAACAAGGTTTATAATAATGGGAACTTATCAAATTTATGGGACTGTAGACACCATCAGCCTACAGGGCATGTTGGTTAGATTTGAATCTTTGACCGGGCTAGATATGCTACGGAAACAAAATTTATTTTTGTGATCAGATTGAATTAAAAAAAAAATGCAAATTGATTTTTTTTCGAAATTTAAAATTTATTTTTCATAAACTATTTGTTAAAACAATTTTAATTTAAAAATATGTCAAAGAATATATTTTTGATTTTAAGAAAATGTATTGCTTTTCTAATTTGTTTTCTTATAAATTGCTGTTTATGTGTTTAGTATTTGTTTGCCCTTCCTTGTTGTACGGGACTCAAGTATTTTATGCAAAACATTAAGCACGTTCAAAATGCATTTATGTAATGTCAGTTTTAAGGCACTTCCCGCTGCCCGATTTTGGATAATCATCAATTCCAGTTTTGGACTAAAAGTCAGGAAAATATTGACTTCTGCTCTTGACTTTTTTCCTATTCTTCTAGTTCTGTCGCATTTTGAAAGAAAAAATTCCAGCCACTGCACTAGAAAAAAAATCCTGAATGTGACGCATGCTTAAAAAGAAAGGAATTCGTATCCCCATTAACTCAGCAGATTATTGCAAATTCCGTGAATCCAATGAAAGAACGTACAATAGGCATCTATCTGATTCATTTAGTTCACATCACACTTTTATAATTCTATACGCTGAAACTCTCTGCTTCCGGAACTTAATTCAATTTATATCATGACATAAAGATGGAAAAGAAAAAAAAAATATTCGCATTATTTTTTTTATAGAAAATTAAAATTTAGTCTGTATTCTATAATAGCGTGTGTGATATTGCACTTGAATTTATTGTAGGAAATTGAACAACTTTTCGTAATCAAAAGCTGATATTATTATCAGGAACGTAGAGAAGAAGGAAAAAAAGTTTAATTGGGCACGCCGCGCCGCCGGGATACTTTTGACGATACTAACTTGCAAGTCTCGTATCAATCAAATTAAAAGCATGTTTTTTTTTAAAACCAAAGGATCTTAAGTCATCTCATTCTTATAATATTTGCCTCCAAAATGATTTTACCAAATTTCGTTGAAACTGACTGAAAATTTCTTTCATTGGCATTTTCAGCGCTGAATAGTGAATAAATTTCAATTGATGGTACAATCCAATCACGAGGCTCGGTGACAAAAGAATTTTGTCCGATTTTTTGAAAAAACTTTTCGCGGAAAAAATACTTATTCAACAATTTTTCCGAAACTTGGCGAAATACATATTCTTAGAAAGGCATATCTCACCTCTATTCAAACCTTCAAACCAACACCTTTTTTACACAGTTTTGGCGATATCTTTTTAATGAAGCTCTTTATAAGGTTTTGGTTTTCAAGTCTGAACAGTCTTTCCGAATTTTAGTATACAGATTTTTAGATGTACAGAATTTTAGATGTGTACATAGAATCTTGAATCACAGTATTTTGGAATTTTGAATTTTTGAACTTCTTACAGAAACATTTGACCCCAACCCTTTCTTCTTAATTAAGCTTAAAAATAGATTTCATATAAAACATTGTTGAAATTAGCAGTCTTCGGAAATAATCGAATAGATCTACAGCCACAGTGCAGTTGATCGTTTGGAGTCTGCTTAGAATAGCCGCAACTGCATACGGGCTTGTTTGGTTATTTTTTTTTTTAGATCATTGCCCCTTGATTATCTACTTTGATCAGATCAATTTCAGAAACGAGACTCTAGCAACGATAATATTGTTCATTTAAACAAAACAAAAATGCAAAGTAAAATTATGCAAAATAAGCGCGCATTATTTGTTGTCCTGTTTTTGATAATAAATTACAAAATCACAACTACAAATCGACTGTAAACGGTTTATTGGCATTGTAATTGTTGAATTAGCTTAAATAAGATACAAGTGAGTGTAATGAGTTTATTTTTATAAATGTAAGTAAAAGTGTAAGTAGGCGTAAGTTGGAGAGACTTCGCTGCTGCAGCTGTTAGGTATAATTTAACATTCAAAACTCTTAATTTCTCAGTTATGGGGATTTAGAATTCTAGACGTCGAACAATTTTTGCATAATCAATATAGATTTTATGAATATTTATATGAACCTACTTTATTTGAAATGAAATTCAAATTCAAAAATATATGAGTCGCACATTTGATATGGCGAGAGAAGTCGAAGTGAGAAGAAAACCACTAAAACATGGGCTTGTTGACTTAGATGTAATTATAATTACATGATATGTTAAGTTTTAGAATCACAAAACGTGAGTAGGTTCTTTTATACTGATCATTTACATTTCTAAGATCTGAAGAAATTTCTATACTAAAGAAGTAGGCAATAATGCAGTTTGAAGAAGAAAAGAATACATATTCGTTATAAGTAATCGTTTTCTGCCAACTTTATCCAGTTTAATTTTTTTTTTATAAATATATGAAATTTCACAACATTTTGGACATGAATTGGAAGAAATTGACAATCGCAGTGGGATTTAAATATTATTTGAATGCTATTGGAAAAAATAACCTTCTAACAATTGGCGTTTTTGGACCTTTAAGTGGTTCATAATAAATATCTCCAACTTGTGATGTTGTTGAAGAAGTTCCCAGCATATATTGTCTTCTCCATTGTGCAGTTAAAAGTGCAGTATTATCAATGTTTGATTGTACGTCCGTTAATATTTGATTTTTTTCAACACTAACCATAATAACAACAAAAGAAAAACAGATTTAATTGCAAAATAATTTAAAAAATGTCTAATGCCGATTAAAGACCGATCGAAACTGATCTTAAGTTTTAAAAGACAAAGCTTGGAAAACGAAGACGCCCCAAAATAAATCTATAATGCACTGGTTTTAAAGTGTTAATTGAATAAAATATTCAGTGTGATATTCACCTTAAAAAAAATTATCATACAGGGTGCTCTATTGAACAACAATTGTAGTGGATTATATATTTTTTTTTAATCTTGTCTTCATTAAAAATAAATATTCTTATTTGCTTGACGACTCTTAACAAGACTTTTTTTTAAATATAACATTTTTTGCTATAAATATAGATCAACGAACAGCACTGATCGTAGGACTGGCTGATGGAATTATTATTTAAAGGCTTAATAGGCAGTTAAATTTCCATCTAAAATTTAATTCTCGTGGTTCAGAGAAATTTGTACGTGGTTGTTTCTTGACAATTTCTTTGTTGATAGAACTTTTTTGAAGATTTTGTTTTGAAATTTATTTTTAACAAAATATTATTTTCACAGCTTTTTGATAATTTTTTTTCGTTGCTTTTCAACCTTTTGTAAAATGTTCCACTTGCTTCTCCCTCAATTTTTTTTTGACGATTTGTTTTTGTCAGTTGTTTTAACCAATTTTTTTTTGTATTTTTTTAACAAAATTTTAACTAACTTTTTATAGACCTTTTGTATTACCTTTACATAAACTTCTGCCAAAACAAATCCACCAATTCTCTTAAAATTATTATTTAGATGCTTAATTTACCTTGGCATTATTCAACTGAAGAATTACATAATATTACAAACATTGAAAGAATTTCGAATAGAGTTTTAAATCTATTCGATCGCTACAACTCATCCTGTAGTATATCTGAAAACTACCTCATTTCAAATTTGGCTTTGTAAAATTTATACAAAAGATACATTTATTTTAAGAAATGCATTATTTATGAATAGATAAATACATTTATTTAGTAATTTTAATTTTTTCTGTGATATATATATATAAGTATATTATTTATTAAATAATGAATAAATTAACATTCTTTTTTTCACTGTGATATATTTATTATTTATTTATTTAATTATTTATTTATACATTATTTATTTATTCATATATTTATTTATTTATTTATGATTAATTTATTTATTTATTTATTTATGTATTTATTTTTTTTTTTTTGTTATTTATTTATTTATTTATCTAATTTTTTTGTTTGTTGGTTTATTTATTTATTTATTTATTTATTTATTTATGTATTTAGTTAATTATTTAATTACTTTTCATGTTAGTATTTGTTACAGAAATTTATATATATACATATTAAATCAAATTCTTAATAATTTATACTAATTTGTTTTGAGCCTATTATTTAATTATTAACTATTTAATTTATTTATTTACTCTACGTATCTATTCATCCCTTGTTAAAAGTCGTTAATTTGTTTGAGGTCTTTTTGTTCCTCCCTTTCTCTCCATCTCATCTGTTTAAAGAAGGTTTTTTTTGTGTAGCTTTTCCTTCTATCAAGTAATTATGATCTTATATATTCAAAAACATTGTTATTAATTTTTCAGTAGTAAGGTAGCTTTATATCAAATCTCTGTAAATTGTGCAATATAGGTTAAATGAAAAAAAAAGTGTAATAATTCAGCTACAATAAAGAAATAATAATTACTCTGAAATTATTTAGAACACTGCGCAAATTTAAATCTTAAAACTGCTTAAAATTAAGGAAAAAATATCGTTAAAAAACACCCTTTCTGAGTCCCAATAAATCATGTTATTAATATAATTGTCTAGTTCTCCAGTAAGTGATAATTTTAAAGTCCTATACTAAACTGCATTTAAAATAGATTTGAATCGGTAGATAAATTAACTAAATTCCCAAGCAAATATTTATAAGATTAAATAATTTTTCGCACAAACAATATCTATATTTAATATTGATAATCTCGGATAAATTTTTCCAGTTGGCGCCATGTTGTAAAATGACACAATACTGTCACATTAAATAATAACTTATCTTATATTTATTTTTAGACTTAAAATATAATATCTTTAATAATAATTATGAGAAATAACAAAAACAAACTCACCTGCAACTACCTTGACGATTAAACGCTTTGCCATTGCCATTCTGGGAATATCTATAAATGCTAGCTGGTCGACTTGGTACAATTGTAATTGGAAATGAATCAGGATTACTTATAACACTATCCAATGAATCGGGTTCTTCTTCGATTGTTATTTGTCGACGAAGTGGTTTCTTTTCAGCATTTGGATCATCTGAAAAGGATTTCTCATTAGCTGGGTCATCGGTGGTTTTGTTGGGTTTTGAAAATATATTAAATTTCATGGTGGTATGGAAAGACTGAAAATAAAAAGAATTGAAACCACATAAATCAAAAAATTTAAAGAAATAGAAACAAAAATAAAAGAACTTGAATCTGGAGGTCGGGGTTATATTTTCTCTTAAGTCAACAAAGGTCAGCTTGTTTCAGAAATTGGGCAGCCTTAGATTTAAAAAACTTGTGATTGAAGAATTTTTGAAAGTAGCTGACCTTTGCTGAACTATCCTATTACTGACATTAATTTTTTGGCAAATATTCCAAACATGTGGTGCTAAGATCCCGGAGCCCTGAAACAGACAAATGTGCTAAATCCGCTACTGGTGTTCTCAGAATAAACAATTTATGTAACTTAAGACTCTGATTAGCACACATTAAAATTGTATCGAACGTGTTTAGCTTTTTGGTTTGGATAAGGCGTAAACATTGTCGAAATGTAATCGAATATAATATGGAAATAAATATAATGATAATGACTGTCATATTATTCAAATGAATTATGACATTAATATGTTAAATAATAAAAGTGCATGTTTGTGCAAATATTTAAAACACATTATCAGTTTCAGTTACATTTAATGCCAATAATAAAATTTATTTTTGTAGTTGCTTGTTGAGTGTGTGGGAACTTGAAGGCAATATTTTCGATTGCAATTAAATCATATTTTCAAGTTTTTTACTGCCCACTTGCCTATATCAAAACTTAATAAAACAAGAAAGTTCTATTAAAAGTGCAACTACTTTGAAAGATAATTTTTATAAGCAATTCATCATAAATTACTTCAAATATTTCCGGATTTTGATGGTTCAACAAAATGTATTCTAGGAGAAATTTTAGAGGAAATAGTTTTTTAACATACACAGATTTAATCTGAAAACAACAACACTCTTTTCATCTAGATTCAGAGACTTAGTTCTTATGATGAGTAGTGACGGTAGATTTTTTTTTGTAGTGGAACGTTATTCTTGAATGACACTTCTATATAATAGTCATTCATTGTAAGTGATAAAAATGCACGTGCTGTGAGACTGATAGTGATGTTTTTTTATAAATAATTTATTCTAGCGATCGTTACTTTACATAACCGATCTATCTAAATAGGTGCATAGAAATGCACTTTCGTTCAAGATTGCATTAGATTTTGATTGATCAAAATAAGGTAATTTAATAGATTTAATAGCAGAAATATAGATTTGTCGATTAGTTAGCCAATGAAAAGGTTTAGTAGGATTTATTTTATAATGAACTAAGTCTCGATTGAACCAATTCACAAATTTATGAACTAAGTCCCAATAAAATGTTGTTTAGAGTTAGTTAATTTTGGCTAGTTTGAGTTAATTCATTAAGGAGGACCACTTTGTCTAAAAATATTGTTTGTTCAAAGATGGAAATCACAAATTGGTCAAAATTAAATTGCAAAAGAAAAAAAATATCTCGCTTTCACGGAAACAGTTTAAATCAATTATGTAATTGTAAACTAAAAGTGAGTGGAGGATTTTTCAATTCCGCTCATGGAACGTACTACAGAACAAAAACCAAAACGTAATCTTTCGTTTAAAACAGTTTAAAGCCTCCACTCACTTTTCGCACACTAAAATGCCCAGATAATAATGTGTAATTTTTAAGGATTAACCACTGTGAAGAAAGTGGCCATAAGTTTTACGAGTCTCAGTCTAAAGTTTTTCGATTTAAATGTGATCACTATATCACTTTATTTTGTCTTGTCGCAGATTTGTTAAATACTTTACTTCATAAATAATATATAATAATATGTATTAAAAAATTTTTTCTAGTTAAATTGTTTTTTTTTTTATAAATTTCCAGCGACGTTTTGAAATGAAGCGAAGGTGCATCACGCCAGCTAATCCGCCCTTGCCCCTACTTGTTGATGTTTAATGACGATTGTAAGTATTCTTGTTTTTTCCACATAGGTACGATAAAAATTTATATTTTTGAAATATTATGTTCTATAAATCTTCATAGTTGGCATTTTTTATCATAACAAACCGGTCATCCATCCATATTTATAAATCAATTAGTAGAGACGATTTAGTGATATATACATAGACTTAGGGTGATTGACTGTTATCACTATTAGCTACAATCTTTTAGAAGCCACTATGAAATATTGGGGTTGTTTAAGATTTTGCTGAGATAACCTGTGCCCAGATCAGGCTAATTTTAATGAGTTAGATGAGTCAACTTTCATGGATTTAGCTAGTAAAAGTGAGTCTATGATTTTTTGTTTTGTTGGTAGCGTTTTCGTTGCTTTCATTTGTTTCTCTGACTAACTCATCTCTTTTAAGTGTTCTCATATCCCTAAATCATCTCATTTCCAAAAAAGCTAAATCTCGATCCTGGAGTTAAACCAATGAAAGATAATAGATTTTACCCGCAGAAAGGTACGATTGCATTAGTTGTGAGTCATGTAATCAACGGTTTAAGCGATTTTCAATCCAAAGGTCGAAATAGAATAGTTAATATAAATCTAACAATTATCCAAATTTTTCCAATGGTTTGTAGTTCGGTTATAAGCTACATCTATCTTTAAAAAGAATGATGTTCATTTGACATTAGTTCTTTAAACACCCTTTAAACCTTTTGAGCTCCACCTATACCCACGCTTGAATCTTTCATTTCGTGTTCAAAATGTTGCAATATTTTAAATAATAATGAAGAAATTAGCAGTTTCTGTAAAATTTGTTGAGCAACTACCTATAAAACATTTTAAGGTTTTTTTTATTTAACAATAATTCATAAATATATCAGTGACAGTTTAGCACTTGTTTTCATTTTTTAAAAACTGTTTACGTTTAATATCAGGTCTGGAGTCTGGATAAACAGTAATAAATCATTTTAACTTATTTTAATATACGCAAGCTTTATCGGTTTGAGAACAAAATTAACTCAAACACTCCATGGCAACTGATTATTACTAAGCAGTGTATTTTTAAATTTAGGATCAATTTTAGCCTTTTCCAAAAAAAAAAATTAAAATAAAAATTGCGCACAAATTTAGTCTTAAACTTTATTATGTAAGATATAGCACTTATTAGATAAATGGACTGAATGGCTTGGTAGGCGGTTCAAAAATGATGTCCTCCTGGTTGTTACCTGACAATCTTTGCTAATAAATTATATAATTGCCTATTATTTAAAATTTTGTTTTTTATTCTTGCGTTTTTTTTTATAGAACTTTTTTTAAACATATTTGTTTTCCATTATTTTTGAGAGCGAATATGTTTTTCGAAAAAAACTATTTTCTTACATTTTAATTTTTGACCAATTTTTATTCTCCTGGTTCACAAAAATTTCCTCTTGGTTCAGTAACAATTTTTTTGCCCGAATTTTGTTTATTGCACTATTGAACATAATCTAAGCGTAGCAACGTAGTTACATGAGTAGGGCAGTGCAACCAAAAATAAGTAAACGGTAAAAAATAATAAAATAATATTATTTTCAAAATTTAATACTTTTGACTTGTATTACGTAATAGAAATCCCGTGATAAATTTTAGGACGTTATTCACTTAGCGCTGAAAAGTTTTATTAGAACATAGCTCATAAAATTCTTCCTCATTACTTCATCAAAATCAAATAATAACGGGCTGTTGAGGCAGGATTTTTTGAGTTATGAGTTTCATTTTATTTTAGAATTTCTAAGCCAAAATTTATTTAATGAATAGTTAAGTACGGCTTGCAACAGAAATCTCTGATTTCAGCTTATATTTTTATATCTCCCCATGAATGATTCCGAAATTCGATTTTTTTTCTATGATCTAACTTCACAAATGTACATACATATATTTTCAAGATAATAAGCATTTCTGTTCAAATTTTTGAACTTGTAGTTTTTGTGCAACTCGTCAGCAATATGACAAAAAGTTTATGGGACGTATGTGGAACATTTTTGTCCTTATGTTTATCTGCTTCAATTTAAATAAAGAATTCAAGAGATTCATCTTCTCATAACAATTTTTTTTAAATATGCTATAGACAATTTCTATAGTGGAAATTTTATTTCTTTAAATTCGTTTTAGACTAGCTTCAACTAAATTTCATTTTATTTGCTAAAATAGTTACAGCATATACGAGTACCTACAAGAACAAAAGTTTTTTCTTATAAATTAAATTAAAAAAATCTTCGAATGTAATTACCCAATGATCTCTGGAATTACTTGAAGTTTAATGGAAATACTATCGCCAGGTAAAAAATCACAATATTTGTTTTAATTAATTAGCTTTTAGTAGTTAGCACATTTCTCGAATTTTTTTTCTTTTCTCAATAAATTCTATTAATTTTTCTATAATTACAACAACACTATGAGCTGTCGTTATTTAATTAATTTTTAAAGAGATCTTTTCACAATCACTGCACTAAGTAGAATCACAAAAAATAAAAAAATCCCGACTGTGCGTCGCCCTATTACCGACGATAAATTTTTGCATAACATAACAAAAATATAATATTTGTTAGACGCGTTAGCACCTCTTGCTTAAACAAGCACCCTTCAGTTACTATAACTACAATATCCGCGATGAACGTAAAAAGTTCACTAGTCAGAGCATTCGAATGTTGTCGAGTTCGAGTGGATGTGTCGTCTGACAATGATGATATTATGACGACGACAACAAGCGACGTCTGGTCAACTCAATGGTTTTGATGAATTGAAAACACTTTTCCACACTTTCCTTTAAGTTCAGAAATTTTCATCTGAAATACACAAGTACGCACAAAATAAGGGGGTTGAGGTTTCTGTTGAGAAGATTCTTCTGATCGGAAGCCAAGTCAAACACCGACTAATCGACGAACAAAAGATTTGGAGACATTTGAGATACTAAATTTTTTTGTATATGTATTATTTATAATAACTGTGTCACAGTAGCAGCAGCAACAGCAATAGCAGCAGCTAGGGTATCTACAACTAAAGAGATACTTGAAACCCTCTCGTAAGCAGCGTAACTACCAAAAGTAAGTAGATCCGTACTTAGCAGTTTTGCGGTGTTATGATATGATTGAATCGATTGCAAACAGGGTGGCTAGATTAATAGAAAGTCGAAGGGGAATTTCACACAAATAAAATTTTTGTAAAAATTTAATTAAAGGGTGGTTTGAAAGAAACAAAAGATATAATATTTGATTGTAGTTGGTTGCAGGGCACCTGTGTTTTTTTTTATTTAACTTAACCCAATTTTTGGGAGACAACTTATGGCCATTCTAAACATCTTTTTATGAAAAGTAGAATAGAATAGAATAGAAGAATTTTTCAACTGAATAGTACCTATAGTCGCAAGTAATAATACATGGTGCTAAACACCAAAATAAAAGTTAAAAAAATCTAAAAACTAAATTTTGTCGATACCATTTTTCGCCTTTAAAACATTTTTTTTTAATAAAATGTTTTATGGACCGAAAAAAAAATTTGGTATAGAATAAATAAATGGAATAAATAAAATTTTGTAAAAAAAAAAATTGGTAAAAAGTAATTCTCAAATAATTTTGTCAGAGTAGTAAGTGGAAATTTACTTGAACCGCCAGAATTAAAAATTGTTAAATTTTGAAAAAAAGATTCATTCACGGTTTTTAAACATTAAACATTTTTTATAGACCGCAGCATCGGTCAACATCGGATCTATTCTAAAGTCCGCTTCAACGCAGATTTCGTCCTTATGCAACATGAGCATAAATCTATTGCGTCGATAATTTTGTAACAATTGGCCCCCAATGAAAAACCAACTGATGAAAATATTAACCAAGCAGAATTGTATTTTCAGGAAAAGAAATACTGTGACGGGACAGCAATCCAAATAAATTCTATAAGTTCGTAATAACTGGCGCCCAGCGTGGAGTCAGTTGTTATGAAATGATCAGTGCTGTATAATTTAGTTTTCAGGATGAGTTTTTTGATTTGAACAATCTATGAGATGAATTGTGCAAAAATCTGGTTGAACAATAAAACCTTCTTCTTTTTTGTTTAGAAAATTGAAAATGGTGACACACGACGAAAAGTTTATTATACCTACTTGGTTGTAAAAGTGACAAGAATTGGATTTTATATTTCTTCAATGGGTACATGTCTGTGAACTTCTGCTGCTGTTAGGGTAAGTTTTACAGAAATCTAAAATTACTAACGAATTCTAAAATTCCATACAAACATTCTCAGCTCACTTTAAATGATATTTTCATAGTATCTATCAAATGGCTTCCGTTCGTATATTTTATTTCAACTCTTTTCATCATTCGCATCCATATCATGTCTTCATGATTCAAAAAAAAAAACCGCCTCAAAAATTATGACCCTAATTAAGACACAACACACTGTCATCGTCTATGCCTGTTGTCTAGATTCCTCAACCTATCACACCCACACTCGATTTGTTAAAACAAATCATCATAGAGAGTATAAAACAAAATAAAACAACCCGGACGGATAACACACTTGTACTATTTTCACGGTCCATCTCAGCGAGTTTTATGATTTTTGAACTTGACTTTGATCATTGGCGGTGTAACGGATTATACTATATACTACATAGTATACAGCGACCTCTGTGTTTTGATTTTTTTTTTTGCGGATGGTCATAATTTTCAATTTAGGGCATAATTGTAATAGAACTTGACACTTTCAGTGAGCAAAGTAATCATTAGGAGCAGACACAAAAAAAAAAATATGAATTTGTTTTATAACAAACTCAAATGACAAAAACTTATGATCCACAACAATAAGCTCACCTGAAATAATATTAATTATTTTGTATGACATTTAATTATCAAACGAACAGTGTTGTTTTTCAAAATACAATTTATTGCCAACTAGAAGAGATTTAATAGTGTCATTGTGACATAAGCTATTGTTTCGATGCAGCAACAGAATAGGTACTTGCTTTTATTTAAGGGGTAGTAACTCTTAGGTTGTCGCTATAGCTCAAGTCAAGCTTAGTTTATTTATACGATAAATATATAAAAAAGCAAACGATAGTTGCAGAAATGTAAAATTTTGTTTGAAATAAATAAATTAATACAAAATTTTAATTTTATATCAAAATCAGGTCAAAGCTGTTTGATTGCCAAATGTAAAAGAATTTAAAGCATTTATCAGCTATTTTCCTGAATTACCCTTAGTTCATTGCCTCATTAGTTTAATCATTATTTATAAGTTCATCACATCATTAGTTCATTATTTCATTGGTGAAAAGATAATGAAGTATTTTAATACTTCAAAAATTGTAGTCATTTTAAAATCGTTGTTGAATTTTCTTGAATATTGCGTGTTTCGGAAGTACCTTAGGCGATTACAACCAACTATTTGAATAATAATGAACTAATGAAGCAATGAACTAATATAGTATGGAATTCTGAATAATAATCAAAGGGCACGGTTGTGGTCAGCCAAGTTCGGGCGCGACACCCTTTATACAGGAACAAACTCAGGTGATCTTCGACCCCATCTAATTTCAGTAACAATAAAGTTCGCACATATTTGGAATATTAAACTTAATTGATCAATCACAGGCGCCCCATCAAATTTTAGTTTTTTTAGCTTATGTGGTTCCTGGTAAATGGTAAAAACCGTTACTAATTATTAAGGCGCTTATATACCGAGCTCTCAAAATATCGTCTCTTATTATATTCGTATAGGAACATTTTTATAAGCCAATGAGGGAAGATTTGTTGAGTTAAGAGGCTCTTAAAGTCAAGAGCGCTCAATGAATACCAGCCCAACTCTCGCTCACTCACTGAACGTTCGTCAAATTATGGATCATTATTCATTTCCCGACATGGTGGAATCTTGCAGTTTTTCACAATGCAAAGTTTCGAAAATTTGAGGTTTTCCATTTAGTGTGGTATACGCCCGCTATCTCAGAATTTTCATCAATTTTATGGAGCACCGCCGCCGATTGTTGTATAAATGATGAAATTTAATAGAGTGGTGGTACACAGAGAAAAACAGATCGAGAATTTCAGACTTTAAGTTAAAGTGGTCCGTTCTTAGTTGTTACCGATTATTTTTTTTGGAAAGAAAGTCTTAGATATAGCCAAAGCTCTGGAAGTCCACTAGAACTGAAGAAAGCCCATTCGCATTTGTACGTTTGTACCTTATTTATTATATTATTATTTATTATAAACGTCAAGGATTTACGTATCGTATACATTATTCAAAACCAGAAATATTCTCTAGTCAGTTTCATGCATGCAAATTATTCTTAATGCTTGCCACGAGCAGTTTTCATAGTTCACACTTGCTAACATTAATTCTATCAGGCGGTCAGAATAATTGAGAAATAGTACAGTTTCATATAAATTTGTAGTTTTTGTAGTGCAAAAACTATGTAGGTACAATCAAAAAAAAAAAAAAACAACCCCCCCAATAAAGACATAATGAGGGTTTCCAATGTCTCTTCCGTCATTTGGGATTACGTACCGGTACCGTGCATTAGCATTTAGGGGTTGTTTGCACTTAGGATATACATAACCTGACGTTCATTTGGTTCGAGCTTTGGTTTCAATTATGTTTTTCGTTTTGTTTTTGTGCTGTGATAAGATCGACTTTTGCCGAGCTGTCAATGTCACACATTAAGTGTCAAATGCCGATGATCATATGATTAGCCGCAACGCCGCCGCCGCCGTCGTTCCAGTCACAGTTATTCTGCTGGTAAAATATCAGTCGTCGGGTAATAATAATTGAATAACAAGCCGCAAGCAAAGCACTGTATTTTATCATGTATGTCAACGCGACCGACAGCGATCTATGATGGAAGATGAGTTAATTTTTGACATTTACGAGTATATATTGGATAAGATTTTTATGTAATGATCAATTATAATTATGCATACATATGTACTCGTATGTGATAGTTTATCGACTTGTTGATTGAAGACATTTTTTCTAATTTATTTGTAGGATGATCTCGCCTCGCATGCCAGAAGGTGATTCATTCAAGATAAACTAAACTCATTTTGATATAGACAATTTTGGCCCGAATTAAATGGTAAATATTTTGCTATACCCTTATTAGTATTAATGTATATAGTTTCATAATATCAAGTATAAAACTTGAAAATTCTTTAATTAAAATTTTTTCCAAGCATTTTTAACAATATTTTTTCTTGCATTTTTTTGGGACGAATTCTTTTTTTCACAACTTTTTTTGACGAATTTTTATTCTTGACATTTCAGTTTGAAAATTCCTTAGAACCCGCGTTATTATGCGACGCTGAAAAAGAACACAAAAAAACACTCAATTATGGCCCCTATTATGACTCGCGAGTAGCGGGAAAAATGTGTCGAATGTGACTTTTTGGCATTACCGTTTGCGACTCGCCTAATAACATTCGCCTCAAATGTCAAAAAATTTGGCGAATTGAAAAGTCATTCCATTATCTTTAGCGAATGTTCTCCTTTATCTGTCAAAATCAGTCGAACTGCAATTCTATGTGACTTTGAAAGGCGAATGTTGAAGCTCGCTTTTAGCAATACCTCGTCTAGAGTAATTCGCTAAATCGTTCGACTTAAGACGAACGTTCGACTCGCGAGTCATAATATTTGTCGATATGATTTATTGACTGTTTGCAAAGCATCTGTCTGTACCAAAAGGTTTACATTTGATTATCTAGTTCTGTATGAAAATCTATGGCTATTCATCCAAGTAAAGGTTGTTCCTATCCTCACCCTCTGAAAAATTTGGTTTGATTTCATTTAAACTGGTAAGTGCTATACAACTATTTTGCTATTCTCTTCAAATATTCATTCACATGTTTGCCTAAAACAACGCATTACACAATGTTGAATTTAAACATAATCCTAGATGTATGCAATAATTTTTCAATCTTTTATGGTCATAGAAAACGAAATGCTCCAAAAAATATATATTAACTTAAGAAGAGCAAACGTTTCAAGATATTCGTGTTTTTATGCTTAACTTCAAGGTTGCCACTCTATTGTTATTTTTGGTTTCTATAAAGAAAATGTTGAAACACATTTACCAGCAGGCACTCGTGAAATTGAATTATTATTAATTTTTAAATATTTTTGTTTAAAATAATTACATAAATTACTTTTGAAATCGAATTCAAATGTTTGTGTTGTTTTTTTAAATACTTTCATTTTTTTACAGACTGGGAGCTGAAAATAATAATTAGCCATCCATTGGACTACAGAATATTTTGCGTATCTAATACATGTAGTGCTAGATTAAGCCTAGGAGAAGCCTCTAAGCTGTTTTAGGATTCGTTATGCATCCGCTAAGCGTTGGTTATGCATGAGTATCTTATCCGTTACGCGTTAAGGTACACATTGTAAAATGTTCAAGAAACGAAACGACAATACAACTGGTTGCATTAAGTCATTTTGATTTTGAGTGTTGGCACAACCTTCTGGGTGTGGTGGGTTTCTCAAATAAAATGGACGACATACTCGTAGCAGAAGAAGTAAGTATTTAAATAAATAAAAATTTTAATTTAACAATTAAAATGTTTTTTGTCTTATAGATTATGAAAGAACTGATTGGTTCAAATATCGATTCATTTTTCGAGGCCATAACAGCATCTGTTCTTTAAGTTCAAAAAGTTCTTGTACTTAAATAAAAATATATTTACTGTGAATTTTTTACTTTTCCTCTTTGTTATGTATAATCTAGGTTTTCCATCTGTTACGTTATAAATTATAAATTCAATTCAAGTTTGGCTGTGATCTCGGTGGGTAAGAAAAACCTTGAAAAATCTTTATTCTTGCTCTGAAAATTCGACTAGGCGAAACCTCAAATATTAAAAAATCAGTAAGGTCACGCTCTGAATAATTAAAAATTAGCTAGGCCGCGCAAACCACGCCCCAATTTTTTAAAAAATCATGTAGGCCACGCCCGAAAAAATTAAAAATGGAATTTTGTGGGTGTGGCCTGTTTTGGGGCGTGGCCTAATTAATTTTTTAGCAATTTGGGGCGTGGTTTAGATTATTTTTCACAGATTTTGGGCGTACCCTAGTTCAGTTTTATATGGGGGCGTGGCCTACTAATTTTTAAACTTTTTAGGGCGTGGCCTATTTAATTCCTTAATATTAGGGACGTGACCTAGTTAATTTTTTTGTGAGTGCAAATACTTACTTTTTAAACATTTCTGTATCAGTAACATTTTTTAAAAAAATCTAAGGTAAACGTAAGAAAAATCAAAAAAATATTATGTTTTCCGCACAAAATCGGTTATAACTCGAAAAGTACTGGCCCGATCTTTAAAAATGAGGTGTTGATGTAAAGATAAATTACACAGCACTATTTTAAATATAAATATGTATAGGTTTCTGTACAAAATAACGGTTTTAAATCTATGGATAAGTAAAACGCTAAGTTTTCGAGAAAATATTAATTTTCTTGTTCATTTTCCAACGGATTTTTGAAATGTTCGTTTCTTTATAATCTTGGACAATCAATGTTCATTTTGGTATGTAAAACATGTCCGTACGGCAACCAGAAGCTTCAATAAAGCAATTCAAAGATTGTTTTCGAGCAAAATCTAGAAAATTTCTAGCCTGTCGGCCGAACAAATTTGTTGCTGAAAAAAGATGTGCCAAAAAATGGTTTCACAACCACAAAAACTTTCTAAGCCACGCCTTCAAAATAAACCACGCCCACATTAAAAAAAAAACCATTTAGGCCACGCCCCGAAAACATTAAAAATGGAATTTTGTGGGTGTGGCCTATATTGAGGAGTGGCCTAGTTAATTTCTTTGCAATTTGGGGCGTGGTTTAGATTATTTTTTACAGATTTGGGGCGTATCCTAGTTCAGTTTTATATGGGGGCGTGGCCTACTTATTTTTAAACTTTTTAGGGCGTTGCCTATTTAATTCCTTAAGCCACGCCTTCAAAATAAACCACGCCTCAAATTTTTAAAAAATCATTTAGGCCACGCCCCGAAAAAATTAAAAATGGATTTTTGTGGGTGTGGCCTATTTTGCGGAGTGGCCTAGTTAATTTTTAGCAATTTGGGGCGTGGTTTAGATTATTTTTTTTACAGATTTGGGGAGTACCCTAGTTAAGTTTTATATAGGGGCGTGGCCTACAAATTTTTAAACTTTTTAGGGCGTGGCCTATTTGATTCATAATTTAATATGGGGACGTGACCTAGTTAATTTTTAGCAATTTGGGGGGTGGTTTAGATTATTTTTCACAGATTTTGGGCGTACCTTAGTTCAGTTTTATATGGGGGCGTGGCCTACTAATTTTTAAACTTTTTAGGGCGTGGCCTATTTAATTACTTAATAAGGGGTTCGTGACCTAGTTAATTTTTTTGTGAGTGCAAATACTTACTTTTCAAACATTTCTGTATCAATAACATTTTTTAAAAAAATCTAAGGTAAACGTAAGAAAAATCAAAAAAATATTATGTTTTCCGCACAAAATCGGTTATAACTCGAAAAGTACTGGCCCGATCTTTAAAAATGAGATGTTGATGTAAAGATAAATTCCACAGCACTATTTTAAATATAAATATGTACAGATTTCTGTAGAAAATAACGGTTTTAAATCTATGGATAAGTAAAACGCTAAGTTTTCGAGAAAATATTAATTTTCTTCTTCATTTTCCAACGGATTTTTGAAATGTTCGTTTCTTTATAATCTTGGATAATCAATGTTCATTTTGGTATGTAAAACATGTCCGTACGGCAACCACAAGCTTCAATAAAGCGATTCAAAGATTGTTTTCGAGCAAAATCTATAAAATTTCTAGACTGTCGGCCGATCAAATTTGTTGCTGCAAAAAGATTCCGTGCCAAAAAATGGTTTCACAACCAAAAAAAATTTCCAAGCCACGCCTTCAAAATAAACCACGCCCCAATTTTTTTAAAAAATCATGTAGGCCACGCCCCGAAAAAATTAAAAATAGAATTTTTGGGTGTGGCCTATTTTGGGGAGTGGCCTAATTAATTTTTAGCAATTTGGGGCGTGGTTTCGATTATTTTTCACAGATTTTGGGCGTACCCTAGTTCAGTTTTATATGGGGGCGTGGCCTATTTAATTACTTAATATGGGGGTCGTGACCTAGTTAATTTTTTTGTGAGTGCAAATACTTACTTTTCAAACATTTTTAAAAAAAATCTAAGGTTAACGTAAGAAAAATCAAAAAAATATTATGTTTTCCGCACAAAATCGGTTATAACTCGAGAAGTACTGGCCCGATCTTTAAAAATGAGATGTTGATGTAAAGATAAATTCCACAGCACTATTTTAAATATAAATATGTACAGGTTTCTGTAGAAAATAACGGTTTTAAATCTATGGATAAGTAAAACGCTAAGTTTTCGAGAAAATATTAATTTTCTTCTTCATTTTCCAACGGATTTTTGAAATGTTCGTTTCTTTATAATCTTGGATAATCAATGTTCATTTTGGTATGTAAAACATGTCCGTACGGCAACCACAAGCTTCAATAAAGCGATTCAAAGATTGTTTTCGAGCAAAATCTATAAAATTTCTAGACTGTCGGCCGATCAAATTTGTTGCTGCAAAAAGATTCCGTGCCAAAAAATGGTTTCACAACCAAAAAAAATTTCCAAGCCACGCCTTCAAAATAAACCACGCCCCAATTTTTTTAAAAAATCATGTTGGCCACGCCCCGAAAAAATTAAAAATAGAATTTTTGGGTGTGGCCTATTTTGGGGAGTGGCCTAATTAATTTTTAGCAATTTGGGGCGTGGTTTAGATTATTTTTCACAGATTTTGGGCGTACCCTAGTTCAGTTTTATATGGGGGCGTGGCCTATTTAATTACTTAATATGGGGGTCGTGACCTAGTTAATTTTTTTGTGAGTGCAAATACTTACTTTTCAAACATTTCTGTATCAATAACATTTTTAAAAAAAATCTAAGGTAAACGTAAGAAAAATCAAAAAAATATGTTTTCCGCACAAAATCGGTTATAACTCGAGAAGTACTGGCCCGATCTTTAAAAATGAGATGTTGATGTAAAGATAAATTCCACAGCACTATTTTAAATATAAATATGTACAGGTTTCTGTAGAAAATAACGGTTTTAAATCTATGGATAAGTAAAACGCTAAGTTTTCGAGAAAATATTAATTTTCTTCTTCATTTTCCAACGGATTTTTGAAATGTTCGTTTCTTTATAATCTTGGACAATCAATGTTCATTTTGGTATGTAAAACATGTCCGTACGGCAACCACAAGCTTCAATAAAGCGATTCAAAGATTGTTTTCGAGCAAAATCTATAAAATTTCTTGACTGTCGGCCGATCAAATTTGTTGCTGAAAAAAGATGCTGTGACAAAAAAGTGATAAAAATGCGTGATTTGTTGGAGATCGCCTGCTAAGCTAGTTTAATAACCTTTAAACTACGCCTATTATAATTACTTTTTACTTCTATTGCTGCCTAGCTATTTTAAATTTAAATTAACTTAACTATGAATATCAATGCGGTAACAGTCCAATTGTTTGATTAATGTGCTACCTATTGAATTTCACAAAACGCTTTGAAAAAAAAGTAACGCTTTTTTTGCTTTAATTTTTTATATTTGTTTTAGTTTTTTGTTTCTGTTTTTGTTTTAAATAATAACTTTGAGATAATTGTTGTTTTTTGTTTGTCCCTAATTTAGGTTAGATACCTTCTCATTTCACATAATTTTGCAACAAATTAAATTTGCGCAAATATTATAAGCTCTACTTCCCCATATTTATTGTGTATTTTATACACACTTTCAATGCATTTTAAAGAAATTTAAAAAAAAATAATATGCCTACATAATTATACAATTATACATATATATTTAATATATTTATAAATTCGTTAAACAAAACACTTGATACAATACAAAAATTTGCATTAAGCATTTTTAACATTTTATTTTATTTTTTTTTTTTAATAGTAAAATATTTATATTTTCCATTCACATTGAAATAAAATGAAAAAAACTTTAATTTTTTAATTTTTTCCGCTTTAAAAAATTTTGTTTGACATTTTATTTAAATAAATTCAGAATTTATACAATTTATTGCGGTTTTTTGTTTTAATTCTCTCGAATGCTTGTTTTTTTTTTTGTTGATGTTTCTTCAACTTAAATCATGAAATAAAAAATAAATTAAGTCAAGTGGAAAAGTGTACTTTTTGTTGTTGGAATAAAATTAAAATAACAAATTTTGTTTCCTTAAATTAACATATTTTTAAATATTAAATAATAATATAATGGTTTGTTTTTTCCTAATTTTATTTATCTTTTTTTTTGAGAGGAGTAAGAAGAAGAAAAAATCATAAAATTCACAATATACTTACAATGTATACAGTGATTGCATTTTAGATTTTTTTCACAGTTTAATTTTTTTCAATTAGAATTAATGAAATTTTTTGTCTAGGACTTTAATTTTAATTATAGCTTTTTTGTTTTTTTGTTATAGATATTATTTGACTAAAATATTATTTAACTGGAAAACATATATCAGCAAATTGAATCAACTGATAATTGATTTTGTTTTATCGACAATCTTCTGGGTACCGATTTGGATCTGGATTTTTCATTAATACTATTTATCGTTATTCCATTTGGCGATAGTAATGCTGTATTACAGGTGATGTTATTGTTGTTTATGGAATGGCCATCGGCATCTTCATTGGGTAAGATGCCATTTGGTATTGAACCTGCACGCATATGCAGGCGGCCAGAGTCTAATGACTCATCACTGGCAGGATCTAGGGAAGCAGCCGATGAGATACGGGGCAAGATACCGGCGGAGAGAGCACGTTCTAGAATTAATACAAAAAAAATATGTTAGTTTTTAATTTAAAAAATGGATTTTTATAATATAGATAACTATTTGCAAGTAGTCAAATTCAAAACTGGTTTTAGATGATTTTTCGTTTCGTTAGGAAACTGTATTATTGTTTAGTTTTTTTTTTTATTTTAAAGCAGTTTAATTTAGGTCATGTCTAAAATTGCATATCTAAAAGTGTTAATGGATTAAGCCATGGACATATATAAGCAAGTTAAAGCAAAGGAAAGATGACTCGCCGGAATCACCAAAGAGTTCCCATCAGAGTAGCAGTACACGAGAAAAGCGTCTTGAGTCCTTTGCTCTTTATGACAGCACTTGGCTTTCTGATTGTGGATAAAGTGACGGACCCCAAAGGGAATCCATTATTTTTTATAATGACGACGTCATCATCGTTAAAATTAAAAAAATTAAGTCTCATTTCTGCAATCTACTTAAACTGCGTTCATCTCGCCATCTCGGAACCGACAAGAAAATTTTTCGGTCGTTTTTTTTTGAGAAAAATGAAGAACAGTTTTAATATATAGTATGCCATGCCCTGGCATTGAAATGTTCAATTTCATAATTAAAAAACAAACCCCATTTTTGGTTCTGTTGAAAAACCACCGAGAATCTCAGTCGATTTCGTTCTAAAAATATACCGTCTCGTTTTGTTTAAAGTAAATTTTGTAGTACCGAAACGAGACGGAATCTTTTATGATTGACAGACAAATGTACATCTTTCTCTAAAAAAAAGTAATAATGAACAGTAAAAGCAAATAAATTTACTGGCGTGACAACCCGTGAAAAATCACAAAGCCTAATTTTATACCGAATCCAAACGACTAGGGTAAGATTTATTCTATCCCTGACAAGTGAAATTCCTGGAGAATTTGTCAATTTCACACAAGACGCAGCAGACCGTGAAAAGCATATTTCTGTTTTTATATGGTATGAAAGTCCTACGCACGAGCGGGCTACTATTAATGAACAGTAATGGTGTGGGTGGAAATATCTAACCCCATAAAAGTGGAGCCTAAAGATGAAGCAGTGAAATGCGAGAGTTGTGATCCCTGTCAAAGTACTCTGAATCATGACAATCGTTGGTTAAAAAAGAAGATGATGGAGATCTTTAAAATTGCAATTACTTAAATTAATCTACTAAAATTTTGAGAAAATTGCTTAGAAAACACTTGTTTTTCGATTAAAACTAAGCAAAACACAAATTTACTCTTCAAAAATAGCCTTTGAACTGTTTAGCTAAATAAATCTACTTCAAAACTTACCCAATCCAGTTTTGCTGTTTTTACTAAATTCAGCCTTAACTTCATCTAATTGCCTTGAGCTACACAACGGTGTATCAACATCGTATGTGTTATTAAATAGAGTATAATCCACTTCATACTCTCCGGTTTCTTTCCGGAAGGACACAACATTTACAAAACGATGCCCCCATAAAATTTCTGATGGTAGGTAACTCGAACGTGCCTGCGTTGTCATACCAGTAGACTCAATTACACCTTCTGTAAAATTCCAAAAAAAAAAAAAATAGTTAATTAACCATAACATAAAGCGTCAACAAAAATATATGTACATACCCAACATAACGACAACTTCGAATCGTTCTTTGAGCATATCCGATGCGGACAATGTATACAAAGGACTCTTCCTATCGATTTTATGTACAATTGTCGTTGGCCAGATGAACATTAGTCTATCTTCACCACCGTCAGCCCCAACTGTCAGTTCCTGCTGATAGAAAGGCATAATTTCTCCCTCTTTTGTCACCTATGTATGATGAAAGAAACAACATGGATAAATTTTCACATTTTTCGAATAGCAAAAAATATTTTACCTTTTTGCGAATTATTTGCGCTCGGACATGTGCCTCAATAATATGACTCTTCCGCATGTCACCCACACGGAACATCAAACATGGCACTCCATCCCTATGACAGATGACCGCATTCCGCGAGAACAACAACGTCTGTGCGCGTTTCTTTGGCCTTGATAGCTTCGCAAAAACAATACCGACCATAAATGCTTGAATAAAAACTCCCATAATGCACTGGAAGCACATTGTAAAAATGGCTTCCGGACATTCTTCTGTCACAAATCGATTACCATAACCGATTGTGTGTTGCGTTTCGATCGAATACAAGAATGCCGATGTTAGACTTCGAATTTCGGTGACGCACATTGTGAAATTCATGTGTGCGGCAGCTTCTGCGTCTCGTTCGCGCAAATGGATGTACTCGAGATCACCGTGTGCGTATGCTATCGTCCACCAAACAAAACCGAACGCTGTCCAGGATAATAAAAAACTGAGAGCGAATACCAGCAGGGTCCAGCGCCACTGTGCGTCCACTAACGTTGTGAATATATCCTTACAAAGAAGAGAGAGATTCTGAATGATAACTTAGAATTCTTCTAGTAACTGCCCACATCCAGTGAACCTCCATAGAGATATTTACATAGGATTGTCATATAATTCTTGACACATAATATAAAAAGAACATAGACACCAACAATTTTTTGGGGTAAGACAAGCACTGAATGCGAATACGATTTGAATCTTTTTTTTTTTTAATTTAAATTCTATTATAAATGTATATAGGTATTTCATTTGTAATTTTCATCTCTTGCGAAATGAAAAAGTTATGCGTTCCATAATACAAAATTTAAATAAAATAAAATAATAAAAAAATATGCGTTTTATTTATGAATTACGAAATTCAAATTACTCACTTAGGGTGGCGCTATTCAAATTATGCCGGGAAAAAATGGAACTATTCATCATTGTGAAATTTGTTTATAGACTTAAAAAAGTAACAAAACAAAAACTTAGCATCAAATTGCACATGAACTGCAAGACATCTTTAATGACATTTAATTATTGAACTTCGTGAAAACAAAGGTGAATAAATGGGATTGCATGTGAAAACAAGAAGAGATTTTTAAGCAAATATTAAAACAACTACAAAAACTTGAAACTAGTTTCTACAACGTTGAACCAATTTCAACGTGGAATGCATTAATTTTTCATTTCTCTGTATTACCAAATTCTAATCTAATCATTTACAAAAATTTGTCTCGCTATTAGTTTTTCCATGTGTTTTTGTGTGAACATATTATACGTATAAAAAAAACTAGAAAATTTCGATTTACATATACATTAATTGTAAAAATGTAAATATATTCCATTACACGTAAAGTGATATCCTGTCATAATAATGAAAAAAAAAGTGATTAAAATAAATATAAGTTGCAGAAACAACTGTGCGAAAATTTTTAACGATAAATAGTGAGATAATTTTGAAAACTTTTCAAAACTTCACGAAAAATTTGTTGATCAAACATCCATTTATGCACAAAAACTACAATTCTACAAAAAATTCAAATCATATGCACATTTTCAAAACAATTTTACAATAAATACAAAATATTGTTTTTTTTTTACACAATTTTATACATAAAAGATGTTAGTTAAATGTGTATATTTTAGCTATAATACAAGTTGGAGGAATTTATTTTTTTTTATGCGCGGACTCTGGGTGTGGGAAGATGTTTTTTATTGGAAAGGTTAGAACGAAAAAAAATTGCTTAATAAGCAAACTCACCTGTAAATACCTTCGTCTTCGTTTGGCAACATTGCCTTGAACAACATTACAGTCCCCATGTTTGAATATTACACGTTTTCTAACACGCCGGGAGGAGAAACGTGTCTGACGGTACCTGAAAATCAAATAAAAAAAAGGAAAAATAAAATAAGTTATTTTCTTTTATAGGAAAGTTGAAATTTTGGATATTTTTTTTTTGCTAATTTCTGGTTAGAATTTCTTATTTTAAAATATATTAAAGTATGAAACGTATAGAACATGCTCTTGTTAAAAAATTTTGTATAGGTATATAACAAACTTCTCAAAAGATAAACAAAAGTAGTCTTGTTTTAATTTTCCAACTGTAATGAAATGATAAATAAGTAAATTTCCCTATTGTACTCGTATTAACTACCAATGGTTTGACGTTTCAGATACCTGGTAGATTATTTGTTGCCATTGACATAGACTCTTAAACAAAATATGTCTTGAATTGAAAATTTCTTTTTCACAATCCACAAGTGATGTGAACATAACAAAGTGCATATTGCCAAAAATATAAACTCACTTGAGTTTATCAAGTATCAATTCCATTAGGCTGCCAAATTACAATGATCTCATACATTTTTCTAATCAAGATGTATTTTGATTCCACTTAAATTATCAAATTGCTAAATTGTCCCTTAAATATATTTTTATTTTACAAAGAAAAAAAAAGCAATTAAATATAATTCAATTATTTTGTTATCAAATTAAATTAATTTAAATTGAAATCAAATCATTTTGACACAATTGAACTCGATGAGAGATAGCTTTAATTTAAAAATAATGACCTGTCTGTAGTTTAGATAGCGTTGTATAGAAATAAATCATCTTGGGGGTATCACAATGAAGTCAAGGAATAATCGGGAAATCAAATTCTAATATATTTACATAACCAAAAAATGCGAATCGGATTTTGGAGATTATGAGAACGAAATAGTGAAATATAAAATATTAATCATAAAATTTTCAAAAAGATAAATAAGTTACAGTCCAGAAAAAGAACGCACCATGAAGGTTACTCAATACTTAGCTTAAAAGTTTAGCATTAAAGATCAAGCCTAAATGAACCACAGTGCTCGCTAATTGTTTAATCAGCCAGCCATTGCTCAGTTTTTTTGTTTTTTTTTTTTTAATTTCTTTGTGACAAAAAACTCACAATTATGATTGAATGTTTCACAGGGTTGAGTAGACTCAAAATAAAATTGTTCATTGTTCGTTTTGAGGTCAAGTTGGATTCTGTAAATATTACAATGAAAAGGTTTTCCACAATCACCCACTTTAAAATGAAGAAGAAGAAAAAAAAAATTGGAAATAAAAAAATCTTTACTTGGAGGGGTTTTCCAGGTCTCCTATTTTGCAGATAAGTTAAATTCAATCTATTCATGTTTAAGATCGAGTACGCAAGAATGAACAGACCCACAGATGAATGGAACAAAGCTGCAGAAATTTGATTTTATAAATGAATATTAAATTTATTTTATTACACGAAACCAATGCTTGGCCTTTTTAGTAGAGGAAGTAAAAAAAAGCCAGCCTTTGATTACTAACCCCTTTAAATTCGACATGAATTATTTTAAGAAAATTGTCAGATTTAAAAAAGAATAATTTCACATTTTTTTTAAAAAACCTATATCACAACTTATTTATTTTCCAACAAACACTTACTTTCCATAGTCCAACTGAAAACTATTTAAGGTTCCAGCTCCAATGGACTTTAATTTTTTTAACAACATTTAACAAAATTTTCACTTTAGATAGTATGTTACATTCAAAAGTTTTATTTTTTTATTTACACACAGTTGAACTGTAATAATATCTTCATAATATTATTATCATTTTGTTCAAAGAAAAAATTAAAACCAAACATTATCTTAAATAAAAGAAGTAAACTTCTCACTAAAACAATGGAAGCTCAGCATTTGCTGAATAAGAAAATAAAATTAAATATATAAAAAAAAAAGAATCATTACCAAATAATTATGGCGTGCAATATCCAGAGAGAACTCAAACAAACAATTAATATTGACATCCATCCCATTTTTTTGACAGTTTAGTTGTTGTTAACTGGATAAAAATACAACAACAAAACCCAAAGCTGGATATCACAACTTTAGCTGAATTAAAAATTGGAAAGTGTTATGTAGAAGTTGTTCAATGTCACTCAAATGAAAGACTTTGAAGGTTCTATTTTTTTTTACAGAACTTCTCTCTTTGTAAGGATTTTATTAAGTGTAGGGATGCAGGTGGGAAATCATTTGATTAAAGTCTTCCTCAATTGCTGACTGTTGTTCTCAATCAAGTGTGTACCAAATGAAACTGAAACTGAAGTTCCATTTCTTGAGGCTGCTGGTCGTCGCAAATAATAAATTCTTATCAAAGCTAGCGTTGTTTATTTTTTTTTTGCTGGCTTGCATCTCGAGCTCTACTCTCGACTCTTGATAAGAAAAAAATAACTTGCAAAGTAGGAGTGAAACATTATGAAAGATCATTAAAATTAAAAAGATACAATTAAATTTAATTTGCGCGATAATTGAAAGTTTTCTGTATTTTTATTTTCTAGGCATGGATCAAGGTTGATTAAGAAATGATTTTGAGGTAGGTCACCAGTTATTGACCTAAGATAAGATAGGAACCTGCAGTGAAAGTGAAAGTTGGTTTTAACGTTTTCTAATAACTGTTAAGCTCGCATTACCAGTGGGCATTTTTTTTTTTTGCAGAAACACCCGTCTGTAAGTTTCGACTATTTTTAAAAACGCGTTTTAATTCCTACTTCGGGAACGGTTTAGGGTACAAGAAACTTGTAAAGACTGTGTTGTATACAACATTTTTTCGTATGACTTACCTACGCCTAAAAGTATACTTTTTCTGTTATATTTTGTTTGATAGAAAATTAATAAAACTGACCTTCTATCAATTCATTAAGTTCGAGCCAAGTTACATCCTTTAAATAAAAGAATAAGTTCCTACGATCCAGTAGTAATGCATTTTATATTTCTATAGACATTTCTGCTAGGCCAAAACAACACATAAATAACCTTCAACCAACTTTCTGAGAAATGCCAGATGCTAAATTAGGTATGGTTACCAATTAATCACCCTAACACGTGTGGAAACATTACGTTTGGCTCTTTTAAACAAACACAAATAAACAAAACAAAATTATTAAATGCAAATTCCAAGGGAGTTTTTTTTTCTGATTTGTTTAAAGCTTGACAACAATTGCATCTCAAAAGCTTTTAAAAATGTATTTGTTTTTGAAATTATTTTTTGTGAGAGAAAACGCGTTTTTTAATGAAACCACGCTAGTCGTCTATCCGTCTCTTCATTGTGTTTTATTATAAATTTACACTTTAACCACAATTTTAATCAAACCAGAGAATTGAAAATAAGAAATAAAAATCCAACAACAATTTTGAAATATCTAGATGAAAAGAGGTAATAAAATTGGCAAGCTAAAACATAGTACACACAAAAAAATGGCTACAAAGGTATAAGCAGCACACGAGCGAAATAATGGAAGTACATAACATATTTGCAATAGTCACAGTAGATTCCGGTATTAGAGTTTGGGAAATATTTCAGCTCAGAAATATTCTAAAAATCAAACGTTTTTTTTTTTTCAAATTGAGAACAATATTACAATTGCCATTTGAAAAAGTAATACTACATGTACTTAAAAAGTTAATATAAGAATAAATTGAACTTAAAAAATAAAGCTATTTTTCACAATTAACCCAAACATTGACTTGACACTACACAAACTTGATTTTTTTTTCAGTTTTCTTACTTAAGGGGTAATGAGTTTAAAAATTGGGAAGTTGTATACTTTTTTATGGTACTATAATATTATGTATTTTCAAATTAATGGAACTTTCTATCTATATATTGCCAAATATCGAACTTTTCCATTTAGTGCATTTAACCGGGTATTACTGTTTACTTATTTCTTTTGCTTCACCTGGCATTAAGATGGCTTTTACATTTTTTTTTACATAAAATTTGACCTCCTGTTAGATAAGTGTTATTAATAAAACTAAAGGCGAGAAGTTATTTACAAATTAAAATTACAAAAAAAAGGAACTAAAAAACTCACTGGTGAATCTTTGTTAAGAATTTTCGAAAGAAATTTTTCACATACAAATTATATTCACTTTCCCTCGATGTCCATGGCTTTAACGAGCCTTCTTCTAATTTATTCAAATCCATATCTCACAAGCAAAAATTAAGAAGAAAAAGGAATTTTTTTTTGTAATTCCTTAAAAATGCTGTATTTCAGTTCTTTTCAGTACAAATTGTAGACTTTTTTTAAAAATATTTAAAAAGTCCATTATAAAAAAAAATAAAACGACGATTTAAACGATATAACCAACTAAATTGAGACGTTCTACAAAAGAAACTAAAAAAAAACCACATCTCGAAGGGAATATTATACCCATCTCATTTATACACAACAACCACAAACAGAAGAACCAGCTGATTTATCTTTCTTCGAAGACGAAAACTATTTCCGATGTGATGTGTTTTCGGAGAGCACCAAACTATCAACTTTTCGTCTCTAATTCTCAAGCTAAAAATAAACTTTGTAAAAAAGAAAAAAAAATGTTCTAACAGATAAAAATGTCAACTTGCTGTCTCTAAGTGCAGATTTTTATTTAAACAGCAAAAAAAAAGTTCTTTTTTTTTTTTGTTAAATCACAATAAATGCGTTAGGTCAGGTATATTAAGAATTTCTTTAAAATTCTTTGTGACGTCATTGTTAAGAGAAAGTTCTTTAAACGTTTAATTGGTCATTTTCGTTATTTAATTTTTGTTTGTATTTTTAAATTAAGTAGGTGACAATTGACAGAAATGGAAGCATTGATTGCTCTCTCGCACGTCATTATAAAGAAAAAGATTGTCATTAAAATAAATTAAGTATTCTTTAAGCTGAGATTTTTATCGACGTGATCTGTGTCATGAGAATGTAAATTTAATGAATACATTGCATATTGAGTGGATTTTATTTGACAGGGGGAAGCGTTCATAGATCGACAGACATTTAAACTTTTAGACTAGTGGGGAGTGCCAAAAATTTATTTCCAGAATGCAAAATCATCCATCATAATTTTTATGATTGGAATTGATAGCTGTGTAAGTTCTTAGCTTAAAATAAAAAAAGACATAGCTGTAATGTTGCGCATTGGCTGCCAGAAGAAAGAATGTTCGTTCTTGTTGATTCTCACTCTAGAGACTGACTTCAAAATTTATGAAGAATTTATGAGTTTGATTAATTTGAAAAGGTAGGTACTTAAGATGTTAATTTCATGCTAATATATGTATGTATATTATATTATCCTGTTTGGGTATTGTTAGACAGTCGGATTGGAGGATCTAGAATGTTAGCTTCAGTTGATAACAATTGTGCAAGCGAAAATGGTGCTATTTTGCTAGCGTAAAAATAAAATAATGGTGGATGCTGACTGCTAATACTGGTGCCAAGAACCATTTTCATGTATTTTTTTTAAGGTCATAATTCATTCAACATATAAGAAAGGCATCATAAAACTTTCAAATAATGATTAATTTATATTTTGATTCTTTATTAGGGGACACGTTGTACACAAAAAATAACAATGAAATATGACAACATATTTTTTTTTCTCTATGAATGATTGAAATTTATAAGTAATTTTTTTTAAAATAATGAATTATTAATTATACTAACTAACTACATTGATGTTCGTAGGTACAGTAAACATAAGTTTTGATAGAGGGATTTCCCAAAAAAAAAATATATATAAATGATTCTCTGAAGGTTAATTAAAAGTTTTTTGTTGTAGGAATCCAAACAACATGCGATTTTATTGTTTGGTGTTTTTTATGAATTAACGTCAACACATTCAATATATGTATAATCAGTTGGATTTGAAAAAAAGTAAAGGTATTATTTGACGAATAATGATTTATCGTAAACATATGTGATGGTAAAAATGTCTTCCCTATCTTCCCTACTGGGAGGTACAGTGCATATTCGGCAAACCGTTTTTTCGGGTCACTTCACTGATGAAAACAAGATTAAGTTAATTTAATTTCATTAATTTACAAATAATTAATTGAGAATTGGTACTAAAACATTTGGAAAGAATGATAGTAAAATATATTTTTAAACTTATTTATTTACTAAAATAATTGTGTTCCGGATAATTTTTTTATGATGCCACAACTTGCCTTTATATTAATTTTATATTCTAATTAGTTCTATCATAAATAAACAGACTGATTTTTTTTTTTTTTTTCAAAAGATCTCTTTTAAAAATGTGTATATTTTTGTGAATTAAATTTTTTTAGAAGAAAATTTAATTATTTTAGTATCTTTTTTAAAAGTTTTGTGGTATAGTAATAAATTAAACAATTTTTAGGTATTTTATATATTTCTTTTTACGATGGCAACAAAAATATATGTGAATTTAATGAGAAAAATAAAGGAAAGCAAAAGTTTATTTTTATTTAAACACAAAAAGAGAGACTATTAAGTTGTGCTCGTGAATATTAAAAAAAAATCTCTTATTTGAAAAAATTCTATGAAGATTTAAAACTCATTCGAAATCATTCTTTTTTATTAAGTAAACAAATTATTCAAAAACAATTGGAAGATTAATTTTGCGACACCTTCTATATAAATGCGATTCAGAACAAGTTCCCAATTTTTTTTTTTAGTGATAGGCCAAGGTAAAATTTTTTTACAAAAACAACTTTTAGGTTTTTTTTATCAATTATTTTTGTAAAATGATGTTTAAATGTGCAAGTGGAACCCAAGGGCCTTTACAAACAAATAAGATTTGTGCCTAGCGAACAACCAACGAATATTTTTTTTTATTCGTTTTTAAAATAACTTTTACAATGTAATTGCAATTATGCTGTGAAAAAAATTAAAACTATTTAGGGTTCAAAAATTTCAATTGCAATCGAATTTTAAAAGTTATTAAGAATTTATTTGTTATAAGCCACATGGCAATTCAACCCTATTTTGCCACATGTAACAAATTCAAATAAAGAATAATGTATGAATAATGTACGTACATTATGTACATATGTAGGTACTACGTAAATATGTAATTATTTAAAAACGTAATTATTTAAAGCAAAGTGAAAATCACATTCAATGGTATGAAAAAATATTATTGACTTCAATTAATTTTAATTAGATTGTTATAAAATGTTCATGTCAAAAGATCGTGCAAAAGTTCACACCTTGCTATAAGAATTCTTTGAAATTGGAGATTTTATTATAACAAGCAGATGCTGCTGTTAATAATAATAATTTCATAAATGTATTTATACAAATTTGGCTTTCTTCCATCTACTAGATCAAGATTTTGCTGTATGAAATCTTGTAAATAATTACATTTTTAACATATATGCACTATAGTGCAAGAATATTATAAAATCATTAAGTTATTTTTTAAAGCCCATTGAGGGCATTTAAATTTTGCAATTTATCACTCAAATTTTATATGACATATCCGGCATTTTGGTGATAAAAATAATTCAAAAGAATTATTATTTATGGCAAAATAATATTCATTCACAAAAATAATCAATCTAAAAAAAAAACTACTTTCCCGAAACAATAAAAATCACCAAACGAAAAACCATAAAGAATATGCACAGTTTCGTATAAAACAAAAATTGACAAACTTTTCTCAGAATCAAAATAAAAACAAACAAAAACTAAATGAAAAAGAGAATAAGAACAAAACAAAACAAAATGAATGAGTAACCACTAAAAACACCTTTGATGAACAACTGCACATATATATATTTAAACAAAATAAAGGTGATCGCCATTAACCTTGATAGAGACAAAAAAAAAACAGCACAACCTAAAACATCGCCCAAAAAAAACTTATCTATTTTAACCAATTACTCATCAATAGAACAAATATAATATAAAGTATAGGTATGTATGTATGTAATGATTAATTTTCAACCACTTAAAAGATAAAATCAATCATGATTGATTTATTCTTCTACCTCAAGACCGCCAGACACAAAATCAATAATTAATCACAAAAACAAAAAATCAATCACTAAAATTTTAAAGTACAATGTACATACAATACATACATAGATTTTGTAAATTAAAAAAAAATATTCCATGTTTTATCTTTAACCAAACCCCAAAATCAAGGCGACAAGCACGTTTTTTTTAAACAAAAATTAAGAGAAGAAAAAAAAGAGAGAAGCATCAACGACAAACGTAAACATAGATTTAAAAAAAATGATTTTGAAAAATAAATCCCACTCTCGTAAACATTTGTGTAGGAACTCAGAATAAAGCGTTCCGCTATCTCACACATTTTGTAGACCTTGACTTTTCAACAATGTGGTGAATATTCTACCCACAAAAACGAGAGAAAACAAAAAAGAAACAGCAGAAAAACCAATGAATGACATTGGATATTTTGCAAAATGGGGTTTCTGACTTTCGAAAATGGTTGAGTATTCAAAAAAAAAAACATTATATTGATATTTGATTGGATGGTAATAGAAATTATTCATTTAGTAGTGGATTGAGAAAAAAATTGAAAAAATTGTTATGTATCTTTAGGGATAGAAGCAGAAACCCTAAGTTGATTTATCTCGAAAATAGTAAGTGTGAACGTTGAAAAACTTAAGAAAAATGGATTTTCGAATTTTAAAAAGTTGATTATTCAAAAAAGATATTATTTTCTAGGTCAATCAATTAGGTTTTCAGGTTTATGTTCGTGATTCCCGTTGCTGAGCATATGGCCCCCACTACTCCTAGTGGTTGTCCAGAAATATCTACTTGAACAAATGAGGACGTTCCAATGCTGATCTTTTTTGTTTTTGCCGTTTGGTCTTTAGTCCAACGATTTCTGCTTCTCTCTTCACTCTTTCATTTGATGCAGATCCATGATTTTATAAGAGATTAAGGATTGACGTGTAATAGTATAGACCACTGAATTTATTCGTATTCAGTCGACAAAGCTGCGTGCAGTACATCACTTACAACCTTTCTTAAACCTACTTTGGATTTCAAACTCCTCTGACAGGCTTCCTGTTTCGACGGTTTTGGCATTGATCTCAAGAGCTTTGCGGGACCATCGTCAAGTCCAAGCGCTTTGTTGGCAAAAACGCCCCTTAAACACCTTTTCAACTGATTCTCATCCGAGCAGCTACAAGATTGTGTTTTTACCAGGTGTTGTTTAGAGCTCTGGACACCTCTTTGGTAATTCTGTAGACGGTAATACACCTACTTGCTCTTGCTACACTTACTACTGATATTGCAGGTATCATGAAAGAATCGAAACGAGCTAACAATTATGTCATATTTTATGTTTTTGAATCTTGTTTAATCATTGTTTCAACATGGTTTTAACATTACTCACACCAAACATCTCATTTCTGTTATCAAAACGTAGACATTGAACTTTTTAAATTAATTGTTTTCAAAAGCTCGACTAAATATGAATAAGATCTTCCTTTTTTTTTAAACATAAATACACCAAAATGTATTTGTTGATAAAACTGAAATAAATACATTTTGATTTATGAATAAGTTGCTCATGAGGTAATATTTTTGAAAGTCCAAAACTGTCCCTTTTTTTATTTTAGCAACAAACACTCCAAATTAAGGCGAAACCTACCTAAATTTGTTTTACCAAATTTTTTGGATTCTCTTATCTCAATTGATTGACCTTTTTAAAATTCCCTTCCCAGGATTTTGTTCCATATTTTGGAAATCAAACTCAGAAAAAACCTGTATAAAATACATACATACATCGTTGCAAAATTAATTCTAAAAATAATAGAATTCAAATTCAAAAAATTCAAAGCATATGTCACCCAAATTTGAAACAAATCAGTACAAAGTATTAGTAAAAGGTTTTGTTTTTTTATGGAATTATCATGTTTTTACCAAAGATTTTTCCCGTTTTCGACATTTAAAAAAGAAGAACAAGTTACTTGTAAACAAAACAAAACTTACTTCAAACACTCTTCACGCCATGATTGTTCACTTGAATGCGTTGCACGAAAAACAATCATCGACAGTTGACTGAGGGCTCGTTTAATTTCCGGCATTTTTTTTATCACAATTTATTTTTTGTTTTCTTATTTCAAAAATTAAAATTAATAATAAAATTAAATATTAAGGTATATAACTTAAATAATCACAGTTTTGTATAAAAAAAAAGAACTAAAATAAAATTAAGGACACAAAACACACTGATTTTGTTTTTTTTTTTTGTAATCTTTTGTTGATGCACTCGTTAATTTTTTTTTTTTATTAACATGAATACATTCTAAGAATAACCACCGTCTTATGCAACACTTTCGATACCAAATGGCAATAATTATTTCTTAGTGCGTTCCAACGATTCATATTTTATATTTTTTTTTTTTTGTTTGGTTTGATTTTTTTGTATAAATAATAAATATTTATCTTCTTTTTGGGGAGCAGAAAAATATATATAAATAATTTTATCTTATCGCACGTTGTATATTGTAAAAACAAACACACAAAAATCACCGGCCGGAGGACTAACAATCACTTATTTTATGCAAAAAAAAAAAATATTTTATAGGTCTGCTGAAAAACTTCTATTCTTTCTTTTTATGGAACTAAGAAAACGTCCGTCGACGACGAGAACAACGAATATGACTTTTAATTAAGTTCTTCGAATACTGCATAATATTGTGTTTTTGTGGGATGAAAGAGATTCAATTTGATGAGAATTTTGTGTTTTTTTTTTATTTATAAACTTTATACAGAAGAAAAAAGCATAAAAGCGACAGAATTAGCGCGACATTGCTGCTGCTTTGCTTAGGAAGTTTGGTGTTTAGTTTGTGGGATTATTTCTTTTTTTTTCTACTTGGTTTTGCGCATAAGAAAATTAGTTGTCAGAATTTATTTTTAACACTTCTATGCTCACAAAAAATACAAGGAAATTCTAGGAAACACGTTTCAAATCAAAAATGAGCTTTTTATCTTTTGTTTTATCAATCGCAACTATATAAACTTTTAAGTAAATAGTATAGGTAACCGCTTTTTTCTTCGATTTCATGTAAGTTATGCGAAGCAAACAATGTGCCCAATTGGCTGTGAATTTCTGACTGATATGAAATTTATCGTTTGGAAATTTAAAAAGCCAACGAAATTTCATTTGCTACGCTTACGGAATTCTATTATCACGAAAATTCATATCTAAAGCTCGTGATATCAGCGACGACGACGACGGCGCTAAATACTAACTGCCATGCTATGCTGAGAGTAATGGCTGGTTTTGGTTTTGATTGACTCACTATATACTATAAATTCGATGTATCCAATGGATGATGATGATGATATAAACGAAACAAACAATAAAAAAAAAAACTAAAATTTGAATAAAATATAAAAGTTAGCTAACAATTGTGAATAGAATTCATTAACACGAGTTGCTAAATGTAAATGTGTTTTTTATCACTTTTTTTTTATTGTTGGTTTTAAGTGTGTCATACTTTTGTGATATTTTTTTTAATCTGATTTATCGTATTGAAATTGAAGAGGTGTCAGTGATACATTGGATTGATTGGATTTTTGCGAATCCGGACATATTCGATGAAGTCACTGACCCGTTTCTTTCCTTCTTTCTTTTTTGAGTTTTATTTATTATTTATGTGAAAGAGTGGTTACTAAGAGATACACTGGACTGAGAGTACATGATGATTGAAATAAATAAATTTATATCGTTTTGAGATGTTATCCCACTTCTGAAAAATGTTATTTTGTTTTTTTTTTTCTACGTCTATAGTTCATGGAAATTTTAAATGATGTGTTTTTGTCCTTAAAACTTTATAGTTTATGCAAAATATGACATTGAAAATTCTGAGAAAGTATGATATTTGGAGATGAGAATCCTTTTATTCTGTCATTGTTCGTGTCGTAATGAACTGTCTGTGTGGGTTTTAGATAGGTCATTCGTCAGTGGATTTTTTAGATAAAAATATAAATTGAAGACAAGAGTGTGAAACGGTCTTAGACTTGCGGGTTAAACGAATTTAAAAAATTTATTTTGATGACTAATATTTTTTTATTATTTATTTTAAGAGGCTTATTTTCAATATAAAAACCAAGGTTTTTGGGTGGCAATTTGAAATTTTTGATACTGTTCGATAACTCGGTAGAAGATTTTTTTACCATTCGCCACAAAAAAAAATGTTTTGGAAAATAATCAATAAAAAAATTAGCTAACGAAAAACATAATTTCATTAACATATGAGGAAAAATTGATACAAGAATTTATATTTAGTTTTTGAGTAAATTACAAACCAAATTAATTTTACCGCTTTCACTCACCCTAAGCCCCCAACTAATAGTTACTTTTTTGGAATTAATAAAGACGTTAAAATAAAGGACTAAACCGAAAACATTTTTTTTTGTCGGAATTTTTCGAGGTTTAAGCATTTTTTTGTTAATTTTCCTGGGCTTTTTCATTTCAGTAGGAATTTAAATGTCACATTTAAAAGTGAACATTGTAAACATAATTTATATACAAAAAATATATATATCACTTGAATGAATGAGAATCAACAAGAACGAATATTTTTCACTAAAACAAATGTTACAACAATGTCCATTACAGATTTGGATTCTAAAAAATTGATATTATCTTTTCAAAATTAACACACGTAGCCACTGAACAACATAGCATTCTTAGAAGCCTTTTTTTTACAATTTAATTTTTGAAAGACCTTCATCTATGTCTACGCAAATTGTCCCATTTCTACGTTTAATTCTATCTTGTTTTATTTTATTTTCATTTATTAAAGAGAATAGTCTACATATTGTAAATTGGTGCAATTATTTATATTTAGATACTATCAATTATAATTAGTTATAAGCACGTTATCATGTATTAAAATTAATTGTGAAATTTTATGAGTAAGGTATTATATGATTTTGATATTTTTTTCGTAGAATTAAGTGCGATTGACGTACTTTGTTTATAATATTTTTGTTTGGGACTTTTGGTCGTTGATCATGTACAGAATGAATGGAGTAAACAAAGTGCACAAATTCGCTTACAAAAAGGGAGTTTGTACTTTTGAGTCATGGCAATTTAGTATTGGAGAAAATAGAAAAAGGCCAAATAAACAAACTCAAGCAAATAAAAATGCAATAATAGAATTAAGATGGCTAGACGATGTGTGCTAGCGAACCGCAGTGAGTAGTCTGCTGATGGTGCCGTATGCCGCTTAGTTTCGGTTCGAGTCCTGGCGACTGATCATGATCGAGGTAGTGCAACATGTAAAATTCAAACCTTTAGTATTCGTATTTTCTGAGTACTTCAATTAAATGTTAAACATTTTGTCAACTTTCAGAGACAACGATAAACATAATTTAGAAAAGTGGAATCATTTGAAACTTGAATTTGTTTTCTCCAATTGAGTTATTTTTTGTTAAAATATTCTACCATCTACTTTAGTTTATTAAATATATAAAATTTATTATTTCAAAACTCTTATTAAAAAAAAGAGAAATATTTACAACATTTGTTTCAAGGTTAAACAAAATGTGAGAATTATATCACTAATTAACATTATAACACCTTCTAACAAAAATATTCATTAAGTTTCTATTATAAAGTCAAATATTTATATAAATATTTAGAAACACATGTGACACCTTCTATTAATTTTGCTAAATACCTCAATAAAAGGATATCTAGATAGTGTTTTGTTGTGCGATGATGAACGAGTTTAAATAAACAGCTGTTTCAATACAAATATATGTATAATATAATACATATTGTATTTGAAATAGGTATTGGCAATTGGGGTTGACGTAAAAACCTTGATCAGAAAACTTCAAAGTTGTTTGATATTTTTTTTATTTTGATATCAACAAATAATCTAGAGACAAAAAATAACACTGAAAAAAATATCATATGAAATATTTCAATCGCAAAGAATCACAATTCATTTTGAAACATTTTAGGAGTGGAAAGGAAATATTTTTTTTAAGAACCGGCCTAATATATTGTAATGAAAATAATACATATTAAAAAAATATTTAACAACTTACAATGGTACAATTTCTCGCACTAAAGGTTTGCTTTTAATTTTCTTCCTTGAGAATCTAAAAAATACGAAGAATCCAGTTGGTTTCATAAGATTTTTTTTTTGTTTATTGTATTAAACAAAAATTAACTTTTTATCTAAAACATTAATATATTTTTAAATGATGTTCTGTTTTTTTGTTTGTTTATTTTTTTTTGTAGTAATCTGATGGAACTTATTTTTATTAATTTCGAACACTAAACAACTATATTTCAGCTTCAGCACTATAAAATAACTTTTTTTAATATTATTATCTAGATTTTTATTTTCTCATGTATCTTATTTTAGTTTAATATTTTCATTGATATATTTTTTTTCCGTATTCAATTTATTTCTATGGTTTTTAACTTATTTTTCTACAAAGCTCAGGTAACAGATTTTTTTTTTTGCCACTACTTTATGAACTATTTCTTTCTAAAATCAGAGAGAAAATGAATTCTTTTTCCAAAACATCAAAATATTTCCTTAATCGTAGTCGAACAACCATGCAAAAAATCACCCCTTTTCTGCATGTTATTTTACTTTAAGTTCTTATTCCGTTTGAACATTTATTCATAATTTATGTTTACTACTTCCCCAAGACAAGAAGTACATACTACTTAAATTGAACCTTCACTAGCAATAATTATTGTGCTATTCACCTACTAATTTTTAATCTTTTATTTTATAATCCCCTTTTGCAAAAAATAATGTTAATTTTACATGGTGTTGTAATGTTGCAAATATGCTTCGATTTTATTATTTTTAATTTGTAATTTCTTCAATTAATGCTTTTAGTCTTAGTCTTAGTCTTAGTCTTAGTCTTAGTCTTAGTCTTAGTCTTAGTCTTAGTCTTAGTCTTAGTCTTAGTCTTAGTCTTAGTCTTAGTCTTAGTCTTAGTCTTAGTCTTAGTCTTAGTCTTAGTCTTAGTCTTAGTCTTAGTCTTAGTCTTAGTCTTAGTCTTAGTCTTAGTCTTAGTCTTAGTCTTAGTCTTAGTCTTAGTCTTAGTCTTAGTCTTAGTCTTAGTCTTAGTCTTAGTCTTAGTCTTAGTCTTAGTCTTAGTCTTAGTCTTAGTCTTAGTCTTAGTCTTAGTCTTAGTCTTAGTCTTAGTCTTAGTCTTAGTCTTAGTCTTAGTCTTAGTCTTAGTCTTAGTCTTAGTCTTAGTCTTAGTCTTAGTCTTAGTCTTAGTCTTAGTCTTAGTCTTAGTCTTAGTCTTAGTCTTAGTCTTAGTCTTAGTCTTAGTCTTAGTCTTAGTCTTAGTCTTAGTCTTAGTCTTAGTCTTAGTCTTAGTCTTAGTCTTAGTCTTAGTCTTAGTCTTAGTCTTAGTCTTAGTCTTAGTCTTAGTCTTAGTCTTAGTCTTAGTCTTAGTCTTAGTCTTAGTCTTAGTCTTAGTCTTAGTCTTAGTCTTTTTTTTTTTTTTTACACTTCAGATTCTTTGCTGTAGTGAGCTTAGAGCAAGCTTCAACTACAGTCTTAGTCTTAGTCTTAGTCTTAGTCTTAGTCTTAGTCTTAGTCTTAGTCTTAGTCTTAGTCTTAGTCTTAGTCTTAGTCTTAGTCTTAGTCTTAGTCTTAGTCTTAGTCTTAGTCTTAGTCTTAGTCTTAGTCTTAGTCTTAGTCTTAGTCTTAGTCTTAGTCTTAGTCTTTGTCTTTCAATAGCGAAAGCTGCTTGTCGTCCGACGAACTTCACAAAAATGTTATAAATATCTCGACTCTTAGCTTGGTTAAAATTTGTTCAGAAATGATAAATAAAATAATAAAATAAACAGCACTCTGTCCCTCAACAACAAAAATCCTGACGCTAGTCTTCCTGGATTTACTATTTTTATTGATTCAATAAAATATAGGTATGTCGTATGTCTACTTTTCAGTCCAATATTCATTGACGACGTAATAAAAAAATTTCCATCGACTTTTCTTCCAGCCGTGCAGCGTCGGCATCTGTTGGTGGTCCTCCTTAGTTCCTTACTATACACAAAGTATGTTGGCCGTGTCACGATATATGCATAAGATATGCAAATATCCTTTTGCAAGCAACGCATAAGCGAATACGTCGTAAGATAAATTCCCAATGAATAAGGACCCCATTCATTACCCTTTTTTATGATTTCTCGTAAAACTTGTTGTAAAAATTATTGAACAACGTAGACACAAGACACACCGCATCACCGTTTGGATGTTTATATGAGGCGCATAAATATGCTGCACAGTACACCCTTTGATTTCGATTTGTATAGTAAAATAACATTGAAAAATCCTTGAACGTGCTTCGCACAATAGCATAAAGTGAAAAACTTTCAATACCTTGGGTTATAGAGAACGCGTTAGAGATACGTTTTTTTTTTAATGTTTACAGAAGAATATAACGTTTTTGTTTATTTTTTGTCCATCATGTCTGTCATTTTACTCAAAAACCTATTCAAACAAATTGTTCAACGTTTGCATAAATATCACAACAACAAAAAAAGATGTGTTTATGTAAAGATATCGAAACAGTTATGATATGTTTTTCATATACGACAACAAATAATCTGTCAACCAATTGAACATCTTTTAGAGGAGAAACTTTTCTTGCGCCGCGCTGTGCCAATAACAGCAAAAAAAACTGTACTGAGGTACAACTATAATTCTACATATTTTACTGGACGGAGATCGGGGATATTTTAAAGTTTGTTCCAATTGAAAATTTTTAATGTGATTGAATGAAGGAAATCATTTCTAATTTGTCATTCATCTCCCACTGTGAGGGTGGTTACTGGTACTGCATCAATTTACTTCCTCAGTCATTTCATTATTTGTCATTTATATACCGTACCGTGGTCGTATGTACCTCGTCGTTTCTCCATTTGTCGGGTTTCTTAAATGAAATTAAGATCATTGCATTATTGTTACAATGATAACTTAGTGTTGCAATTTAAGTGCTGGAATTCCACGAGTGGATTTGGTAAATATAGAAGTTAGGGCAACTTAACCTTAAATTTGTATGCTTGATAGATAAAAATGAGGAAAAAGTAACCTCGAAAGTTCCGAATAAAATAAATCAAATTAACAATGCATATTTAGAAGAAAATTCGAAATGCCAAATATCAAAAAGAATTAAAAACCTAAGTTTCTAATGCCAAAAGCTTATAATTGGTATCAAGAGCATTTAAATTCAATAGGTCCCACTAAATCAACATTCTCAAAATTTGTTCAAATGAAACATTCTTTAAATCCCGAGATATTAAAAAGTCCGAAATTCAAAATCGCCAATTTGCTTTTTATGTTTAGGGCCTTTTTACCCTGTAATTTCTTCCCTGCTTAAATTTCAATACCTGCCTAAAATTGTCTCCACTAGAAAACACTTCACAAACGTTCATATTGTTCATTAATTCAAGATCATTATTCAGAAGTTAATATATAATGATTGCCAATTTACTGGAGCGAAAAGTACAAATATAATTGAAGTAAAATATAAAATTTTTGTTATAAATGGAAACACAATAAAATGTCACACAATACATCATGCAATAATAAATGTTTATAAAATAATTAACACTATACCTTCGACTCTGATGACGAAGATCTCTTTACGGCCGACACACCACCGACCGCCGGCATCGAAATCAACACCGCCTCTGCTTCAAATCAGTCAGTCGTTCATAAAGACGTATAAGTTGTTCATAATACATATTTTTTTGCTCTTAATATAGTTTTCTACTATACAAAAGCACGCGAGCCATTAAAACCATTAAATTAGTGTCTGGAATTTGAATCTTACGAGAGACCTTATTGTGAATAAAGAAAGACTGGCTGGTTGGTGTGACGGCTGACGGGGTAATAATACAAAATCTCATCACAAAGCCAGAAAGCCGCTATCGTACAGTATGGCCAGATGGGTAAAATATTTGAAAAAAAAATCAAAGGATTAAAGATTGAGGTAGAAGGTATTCAAGTAAGCTTGGGTCGTTTGCTAAACGAAAGTTAAACTTTTGTTCTACTTAAACTCTTAATGCCCTATTAATAAGAAAAAAAAAATAACTAATATTTCAAACCTTATTCTCAGATTAACTAATCCATAGACTGAGAATTTATTAGACTTAATGTAAGGCAATTGCTTTGTGTTCTGATTGAGTTTAAAAAAAATGTATCCATGGATTAGTTAACCTGAGAATAAGGTTTGAAAATTCAGTTTTATTTTGTTAATCAGGCGGTTACAGTCTTATTAATGCTGTAACTTTGATGCCTTATTTTTAAGTTATATAATTCATTGATTAAGAATTTTTCGGACTCAGCATTAGAACAAAATTTAATCAATTGATTAGTTAAGTTGGCAATAAGACTTAAGAGTGTACTTTCAGATTTTTTATCGTATTAACAGGTCAGTTATGATCTACTTTTTCCTCTTCACAAACTGCTACTTAAGCTACTATGATCCACCTATCAGTTTATGTTTAGTTTTAGTAAATGGCTGGCGGATGGAAATAAGACCACGTGAAATAAAGCTGCGGTCGAAAAATTAAATTAGGCCACAATCGAAATTTTTTTTTCTAATTTTCGATCGTAAAATGCAATTATAAAATCTCTCAGATCACAACAACAAAAACTTTTAAGTGGTATTAAATAATTTCCACGTTTAACCTGATCGACCCCACTGTATACTCCATTGTTGTCGGGGGAGTATGAATATCTACTTGTCGTAGGTAGTTGCGATTTCCGCAATTCTTTTTTAAATGGTTGCCATTTATGAAAATGACTGTGAACGAGGAGGAGAAGGGCATGAGGTGTGGTAGCCGTTAGAGAGGCGTCTGCTTTTGTTTATAGTGAAAATTGGGGTGGAAACGGTAGTTAAAAAGATTTAATTTTTAATAATTAAATAATGACTGTATACTCTTGTTGCTGATAACCTGATTGTACATTTAAACGAACTGGTTAGAGGTCGATTTGCGTGTGACACATTGTAAATATATGAAAAAGTAGAGCAAGTGGTTTGTTTTGATAAAAAAAGATTTAAATAAATATGGATCACAGCACAAGTCATACCGATATTTTTCTTGAGAACTCGAAAAATAGGTCAGTGAAATTTAATTGTATGATCACACGCATGCACTAAAGTTTTTTATAAAAGATTAAGAATGAATTGAGTTCAAAAAAAGACAGTTAAATCATAGAGAAATGTGTTACTTTTCTCTTACATTTTGTCTGCAAATTAAATCCTTAATCCTTAAATCCTGAAGGCTTCAGGTGGTATAATTATTTGCAAACAAAAGTTATATTTTCTCAAAGTTCATTTTCTCTAATACGTCAACATTAACGATTTATTTAACTATGGATTCAAACCTTTACAAATTTTTGAAACTAGCGGGCATTTGTTCCCCTATCACCGACCTAAGATAAAATTCTAGTTTTTTTTCAATGAATAAGAAAACAAATCAGAATTTCTAAATCTATCTTTGGGGCTAAAAAGAAATCAGACTTTAATTTGTACCAAACCAAGGAGCATTCCATGACGCGATATATCATCGAAACACATTGTTTGTCTTCTTGGAATTCAAGTTTCACGGTTACAAAGCATTTTGTAATTTGTATTTAATCCTTTTAAAGGAAAAAGATATTTTGGGTAATTTTCATGAATATTTTCAAAACATGTTCTTTTAGTCTAATAGCTAATTTTATTTTTTTTTTGCATCTCTCCTTCTAAAAATAAAAACTAAACCAGGAAAAAATAAACCCAAAGAGAAATGCGCAAAAATATGTTGAAATTTCTTGTTTTTGGCCACACGGGGCACATTATGTACATATATTTGCTTCTTTAAGGTGAGCCAAGAAAATTTATAACAAATGATTTTTGAGACGTCACGAGTGAAAATAAAATTTGTTTTAAATATTTCATTAACGCCACATCACTATATTATAATTGTGTTTTTACGCCAGCTAAACAGCTGTTTAGTTCAGTTAATCTAATAAGCTTTTGGCAGCAAATCAATGTGGGCATATGAATATGAATTCAATTTTTGAAAGCTTTGCGTTGACTGTACCAAATTTATATTTTGTTGTTGTTGTTTTTTTTTTTTTGTATGGTTATGATCTATGTTTTGTGTGGCTTATTGAAATATGTTGGTTTTCGCAAAAAATGCAGATAATCATTTATTACCGATGTATTTTTAAAAACTTTTGAGAGTGCAATAAAAATATATTCAAAATAATTTAGAAAACCTGAACTAAATCAACTTTGCATTTAGTAAAGAGTGAAAAATAATACTTTAATAATAAGATCATTTACCTCAATTACTAATTCTGACTAAATTCTGCACACGTTTGCCTACCTCTGAAATTTGGAAAAAAAAATCTGACACTCATCCGTTCAGATCTTTAATCAGTTCTTTGGATTTTCAAAAATCTCTCTTTTGTTTTTGTCCCAAAATGTTATTATATGTCTCCAAATTTGGAACACGATACTTTCGTAAAATTGAAAATATAATTAAAAAAAAAAAATTATTTTAATTATTTGATGATTCGATCAATCCTTAAATTTAAAATCTTTTTCATTAAGGCAATGTGTACACATTAAGAAAAAACACAAAATCTGAAAATTTGGAACACAGAAATATATCTATGTACATATGTATATGGAATCGAAATTGTTGTTATTAATTTTGAAGAAAATTTAGATTTAAAATTTTTTTCTTTTCGAATTTTCAACACAAGATGTTTTCAATTCCGATTGAAGATTATCAAACTTAAATTTGGAACATAAAAATTTGATCCAATACAATTAAGTACAATCGAAACAGAATTTTTTTTTCAATAAAACCAATAATTGATCTTTATGGTGTCTAGTTTAAAAAAAATATATTTATGAATGGCCACAATTTTTGACGCAGATATTGACCTCCTACTACTTTGTGTGTGTAAATTGTGCATCTGTCAAAACATTTAATTTTGCATATCCCACAGTAAAAATTTATCTTAAAAGCAAATCAAGAGCGTAAGCAGTGAAGATATATATCGATATCCACCTAACTTTTACGTATCTACATAAACATATATATATGAATTTTTAAAATTTTTTGGCGTTTTTTGTTCTACATTTAATTTAAAGCTTCCAGTTTTATTTATTGTAAGAAAAAGAGAAACCATCTAATCAAAAAAAAAAAAAAAACATGGTGCATTTAAATCTTTAAGGATGACGGATTGCGTTGCGCGCGATTCTAAAATATCAAAAAGCTTTCTGAGCGTGAGAAAAAATTTGCACTGTTTTTTTAATTTTTTTCTTTTGTTGTACGTTTTTATAATAACACATGTTAAACAAAATACTTGCATGTGTTAGGAACAAATGGATGACAACAATAACAAACAAAAAAAAAAACTCAGTTTGGCAACATTTGAAAGAAATAAACTTTGTTGGCCTATTGCCAATGATAAATTCTTGTTCAATTGCATTTCAATTTGCTAGGTCGAAGTCCGAATATGAGATAAATAGGAATTTGTGATGAATTAGTACAGGGTGATGCGATAATTATTTTCTTTGATTTTTTTTTTTTTTTTGTAAAAATTAAAAGATCGAGATCATAAGAATATTTACATATTAAAGTCGATAAATATGTTTATTTTGGTTATAAATTTTGGAAAGAAAAGTTTTGTCGAAAAAAATGGAGGTCCCATAAAAATATGTAAAAAAAAATTCGAATAAATTTGTCGGAACAACCAAGATTTGAAAATGAACAGATCCACTTACTGGGTTGTAGTTTTCTTATACAAATTATTATTTTAATATATAATTCTATAATATTTCTCGTAACACCTATCCTGCATAAATTTTCCGTAGACAATAATGAAGTCGCAACCCATTCAAATAAAATTCCAAATAGTTGCAGTTTAAAATCAATCAACCATGTAATACCGGACATAAAACTATAAATTTCTTTCTTAAGAATTCACCTTCAAAAATATCTCTAAAATCAATCAACAAGTCCGACCTAATTTCCTGACCTAGTATAACGAAAATGTATAATTTATAATAGTATTTCAATTTGCCGGTATAGTAGATAGATCTAATTAAAAAATATATTTTTTCCCCAGAATTATCTTACCTACGTCATTCCCATTTGAAAATTAGTCAGATAGTTATTTTTCTGCTTCTGGATGTTAAATTGTGCATTTAAGATAAAAATAAAATATTTTGAAAAACAAAAACAAATATTTCAAATATAAGGGTGAATACTACAATTTTAGGTTAATTTGCACTCTTTTTTCTTTGTTTTATTTATTTTTAAAGTAGGTTTAAATTTCAGAACTTTTTTTTTAATTATGGCACAGTAATTTAAACAATAACATAAAAAAAGGATTCTCTCAAGAAAATGAAGAAAATAAATATGTACATACGTCGATAGGTACTTCAAAATTATCGATAGTAATATCGATATTAAAAATGATCGATATTATCGACGAAAAGCCAGCACTAGTTCTCTATTCTTCTTTTCATATGTTGTAGGTAGGTTAGGTACTGACTTGAACAAAAAAATAAGAACATTCTATCCATCTGTCTATTTAATTGTTTTTCTTTTATAAATTTATTAAAACATTTGTTGAAATGGCGTGTGCCATATGCCATAATTATCCATATACCAGTCCGTTAAAACAAGAAAAATAACCGTTTATTTCTTTTTGAAATTTTTTAGAAACGACAAAAGATAAACCTCAAAATGTTTTATCTAAAAAAATATCCATCGTTAAATTTGTGATTTATTTATCTTGTTTTTTTTTTTTGTTTGCTATTTCTTACAGAGGAAATTTAAATGTCAGGGCAATAATGACGATGGCAATAGACAAATAATTTTTACTTGTTCTTATTTGTTTATTTATGTGATTGTTAAATCGCAAAATAAATGTTTATACTTCTAATAACATCGTTATTATGAACTCGACAATTAAAGATTTATTGTAAAATAATTATATGTAAGATATTTGTTGTTGTTGTTAAAGATTTAGCTGCGATTTGTATTCTTTTTTTTAACAGTATCGTGATGATTTGATTTGTATATAAATGAACATCTGAGATCATCCTTTATAGACAAGTGAATAATTATTGTAGAATGTGTGTACATGTTAGATGAGACTGGTTCTTAAAATGGAAAATGCCACGCCGCAACTCCTTAAACTGTTAATGGAAATAACCTGTCTGTTAGGTAGATATGTCAACTTTTAACCGATCTTCAGGTATACTCAAAGTTTTACCAAAAATCAGGCCGAAACATTATGAAGATAAAAACAATGTACCTAAGACAAATTAATTAAAGTTTGAAGTTTAAAAAAAAATAGAAATGAAATTCAAACAAAAAAAAACATAAGAACCACCCTAATTTAGATACAACACGAAGTTTACTCGTACTTGTTGATATTCATGTTTTAAAATATTTCTGTTTTTAATTGATACTACTAATTGTTTCTAATTATAAATATTGATTAATTTTAACAAATGAGTGTGCTGGTGCGAATTTATATAGATAAACATTAACATTAACTTGCAACAAAAAAGTAGTTTATGTTCTTGAACATATTATTTCTGTTGAAGTTTTTTTTTTTTTGGCACAGAAAAACTTTATTCCATTTGGTTAATTTAGCTAAAAGTTCAAGAAGAGAAAAATATTGGACAAGCAATTTTGGTAATCAAACAATCTTTTTCCAAAATAGAACCGATTTTGAGAGTAAAGTTGTGCAATAAACTTTTTTATGAAACACCTATGAATTTTAATAATGTGTTCTAATGATCAGAAATAATAACTAAAACATCCCTTAAGTAAAATCCGCCCAATACCACATCCACTTTTCTTATTTTTTTGTTTCTTTGCAGTTGTTCCAAATATTTGAAAACTACTTAAAAAATTTCTATGAAATTTGAATAACAAGAATTGCATCTAACGTAAAATTTAAAAACATCAGTTTGAACAAAAAAACTAGTTTATTGTAGTTTGAAAATTTTGTCTTTAAAAACTTAGCACTCTGAAACAATTTGATTTTAAAAACGAATCGTGAATAAAATGTCCGAATATTTCCCATGGCCGAAAAATGGGAATGTGAATTATGGTTGCACTTTCTTTCGCAAGTTATTGAATATTTAATGGTAATTCAAACCCTACATGGAACAGTGGAAAATTGTTGGCATTTCCAACTTAAGAAGATGGGAGAAATTTGAAGTTTGTAATTTGAAGATATTTGTTTCAGTTGTTCAGAATGTAGTCGAGTACAAACAGATGGAACTTAACATCTTTAAATCAGTTTTTGTACACTAGGTATACTATGGGATACGTTTAGTATTTTTGTAAAAAAATTTTGAACTATTTTACCATAAAACTTTTAATTTTACTACGAAACGTTGATTTTAACTATAAAACCTATAGAACGAACCATATTTAATTTTTTTTTTTTTAATTTTCTTCACTTTACAACCGAAATGTAAGGTTAAAGCAAATGAGCAATTCTTCTAATTAAAGCTTCAAGCGTCTTCTCCATGTTTCAACCCTTTCTTTGCTATTAAAGTATCGAAATTTGATTAAAATTGGATCCAGAAATTTATCCAAAAAAAAAATATAAAACTAGAAAAATAAAAAAATAACTCACCTTGTAATTGGTCCTGGAGATTCACTTACTGCCTTAAGTGACATCCTTAAATGCCTATGGAATGTACCTAATAGTGACTCTTTGCTTTTTGTTTGTTGTGGGTCCATTGACAATGGACTCTCTTTGGGATTACTACTATCCGTATCGTTTGTATTTTTAACAATCACAGCACCGTTTGTATCCTTATCATCTAATAGCTTTGTCCAAGCTTGTTCGCTGACATTTTCAGTTTTGTCCACAATCATGCCTCTTAAAAAAATATGTTGTAATAAAAATTTTGTATTTCTTCGTTGATATGATGAGATTTTTTTTTTGTTTCTGTTGTTTTGGTCCAAATATGTATTGTTTAAAATGATGAGTATCCTTGGTTTTGGTTATTCTGAAAAGAAAGAAAATAAAAAATAATGAAATATGAAATATATTTTATTGAAGAAGTCGCGTGTCATTGAAGAAACAAACAAAAAACCTACCGAGCTGTATTGCGTTTAGAAATTAACTTAAAATGAATTCATTTGTGCCAATGTTTTTATTGGATTCCCCCGATAAGATACAAGGAGAGATACAGAGATACAAAAAATTTCAAAGCGCATATTCACGTCACAAAAATTGTCAAGACATTGTATTGTTGTGTTTCTTATAGTTTCTTCGTTTCTGATTTCAGCTTTCGGTTTGGTGTGATTCATCTTATTATATGTGTAACACTAACCGGGGTAACTAAGTCGCTTACCTATCTATCATATATATAAAATCAGAACCAGTTAACAGGTAGGTAGGTATAGCTTCATAACTTATTTTTAGATTTTTATTTTTGTTGTTGTAGATAATATGGGGGTGATACTGGAGGGGAAATAAAAACCTCTATGATAGATAGATTAATCCAATGGCGGGACAGGGCGGATTTTCCTACTACACATAACTGGGTACTCGTATCTGATGTGTTATAGGGGAAAGATATAAAGTCTTCAAGTGGGATTACCAATGCTCAACTGCCATATACCTTGCACAATCTCAACGGTTTTGCCAACGCATAACTTAACCAAATTGAATTCTTTGAAAAATACTTTAGTATAGAATTTTATTATATTGGCATTTGATAAATATTTAAACACATCATTTTGTGTATTGTATTGTTTGCCACATTCATTAGGTAGGCATATCAGCTTTTTAGGAAATTTCCAAGTGATTTATGGAGGTCTTTGGTAAATTTTGTCAATCAATTCGATAAAAATTCAAAGAACAATAAATGACAAATTAAAAAAAAAGTATGAAAATCCCCTCAAATATTTTTGTGCCAAATATAGTCGAAACTTTCAATCGAATGGTGAGTAAAATGTTTCTCAGAAAAAATAAAATATTGGCGCTATATTTTATAGATAAGTGTTGAAGACATTTTCAATCTTTTTATTTTTCAAAAATTATTATTTCTTTTAATGTTATGATGAACATAGTTAAGTTATGCACAGTTACTTGGACTATTTTAAGGGAAAAAATTAAAAAGCTAAAATAACCAAAAATTAAGTTTGAGCTCAAAATGGAAGATGCCGCCTACGAAAATACGAAAAAGTATTTGGTTGTATAAAAATACTTAAATATGTTTAGAAAACAAAAACTGGTATCCGTCAAGCAATTTATGAGAAGATCAGAAGATCGAGAACCAAAAATCTGTTTCCGGTGGCAACCGTTTTTTTTTTTTTTTTTTTTTTCAAAAATAGTTTAGGACCTAGAATAAAGTACAAAAACTCACGGATGAAATTTCACTGAAATTTCTAAACCTTTTTGTTGAGATGGAAATGATGGAAATGGTCCTAACGGTTATATGGTATTTAGAGTTATTTTTGGAGCAAAAATTAGAGAGAATTAGAATACATTGACAAAATTCCGAAAAAGCCGAATTTTCGTTTAGTGCTTTGCTTTGAGGTCTTACAAAAGTACCTTAATTTTGGACCTTAATTTAACACTAAAATTTTTAGGAGAGCTGAAATTGTGTAAAATTCAGTTTTTTGAAATTCACTCGAAAACTAAAGGTTTTTTTTATGGGAAAATGTTTTGAATTCAAATTGTTCCTCGTGTCACATGCGTTCTGAATCATCGTATAAAGCTCTCGAGTTTAATTTTTTTTAGAAGTATGTAATTTTAGTTGTATGACAAAATTGTAAAAAATCGAATTGGCTAAACAAAATTATTAACAATTTTTTTTTTGACTATTCCAAAATTTACAAGGCATTTTGTAAGAACAATAGGCTATAATACTTGTTTTATTCATTATTAATTTTTTGTGTAACTTAAATTTTAAAAAATGTTTATAGACGTTAAAGTTTTTTAACTACCTACTTTTTTGGATCTATAGTTTTTGAATTCAATTAACGGTTCTTACTCTGCAGTGCATTTTTGTTCCAGCCATTCACATTTTAGTTTAGCAACACTAAAATAAAATATTTAAAATTAAGCCCCAAAAATTGCTCTATTACATATTTTTGTGTCATTTTTAAAAGTGCTAAAATAGTGAGCGTCAAAAAAAAATCAAACATCAGAATTTGGCTCACTTCATTAAAATTCTCGCCTGTTTTTCCATAAAAACTTACACTTCATGATTTTGAAACGCTAAGCTCAGTACTACAGTTCAAGTAATGATGCCTATTTTTATTTTAAAAAAAGGGGGCTTACTATCATCACGAGGTAAAAACATAATCCTTAATTTTTTTAATTCATTTTATAAAGATTACAATTGGTGATGATATTATGATGAATGGGATGTTAATCTCGCAATTATTAAACCAGTTATTCCTCCTTTTAATTTTTTAAGTGCTTCTTATTTCCTTTTTGTTCCTAAAACCCACATTTCTATATTTATTAAAATCCAAGCTATTAATAGAACTCTTCATCTTAATAAGAACTTTCATAATCCAGATTCCTTTCACAATTTTATATAATTTTCTCAAGTCCTTCCGCGTCATTAAAAATTTTACCTTTTGTCAGACCAATTTGCAATGTGAGTGAGATAGTAAAATGTTTTTGCATTGTTTAACACTTATCTAGCCCATCACCCACAATCCTGGTCTATTTTTTTTTTTAATACAAACAAAACGCTTTTTGTGGAATCATTCGTCAACAGAAAAATATATCCTTCCAAATTGAGAGGGAGTAAGAGAGAGAGAGAATGCAGTGAACAATAAAGTACAAACAATTTTCTTAAGCTCAATTTCTTTAGCACCTTGTCTCGAAAATAATTGTCAAAACAGAATTTTCTATTTTCAGTTCATTTCAAAGAATAATTATAATGCCTAGCCCCACGACTGCAGTGTGCTATTTTTTGTTTTTATATTGTTGTTGTTTTTTGTTTACAAGAACTAGGCTGTCGCTAGTCATTGACCCGAAACACGAATAGCAGAAAACTTTCCGAGAGTGATATCCTTTGAATATGTTGTGTAGTGAAACCACCAGGGAAATAGATTGATGCATTAAAACATACCAACACTCCGAGTCACTTGAAAGAGGTCAAATTGTTGTTTTATTTTTTAAACTCTTATTATGTGATGAAGAAAAACCATATTTCACCAAACGGACCTGGAGTGTTTGCGGAACAAAATGTTCTATAGATACAATATCTAGATATATGTATTTATTTCCAAGCGTGTTTAAACTTTAAAGTACTGTGGTTAAATTAATTGCAACTTAACTTGAGTGATTCATGCATTATGTGGTTCGATGTGAGGTCAAATTCACTTGAAACAAAAACAACAAACACGCAAAGGACCCTCTATTTTGAAAGTTTTCAAAATGTTTACAGATTTAAAATTCATATATGTATTTCATACCTCAGACAATTTTATTTGAGTTGTAAAAGTGCATTGAAAGCAAATTTAGGTGGGTAAACGAAGAGGGTCTGTTGTAGACCTCAGCTAATTGTGGGAAGGTTTTACGTCAATCCAAGTATCTAGAACCAGGTTAAAGTCATCATTGTACGTGATTTGTCTTTGCAACGCACTATACCACCTGGGGGCTATTTTTGTTTCTTCTATGGAAAGGATTTTTGTTCCGCAAATACCTCCTTTTCCAACAACCTACCCTCTTTAGAAAAAAAATGAACACAAATCATTTGATATCTAAAAATATCTGCGGTGTGTTTTGCAATACTATTTATACGAGTCAGGTACTCATGGTAACTATACTTGAAGTATTCTGTTGTAGCAGTGGTGGCAAGTTTGAGTGACCAACTTGCAAGAACACGAGACTTGTTTGTGCAGATTTTTTTTGCTTTTATTTTTGTATATTGTGTAGGTCGACGCATTGGTTAGTGGTCACTCCTCTCCATGGTTATGTTATGTAGTATTATTTAGCTTCAAGCTTTGAATTCCTGAGGTACTTAAACAATTTTTTTTTTTAGTTAGGTAGGTGAAGTGAGGGTGAATCTAAACCGGAATGAAGCAATTCTGCGGAGTGTAGAAATGTGTTGCGTGTAATTCTGGGTGTTAAATAATTTGATACTGCATATCAATGGGTCTTTAACCTTTAAATGGAACAAATTAAATATGAGATAAGATGTTTAAGTATTTTTTTGTTCAAATAAACATTGATTCTATGTATCAAGAGTGCAAAATGACAAATAAGATAAATAAATATGTATAGTCAGTCCAGGAATGCACGGAGATAATGAGTTCGTTCGTCTCTAAATGATACACCCTACACTGAGAAAACTTTACCATATATTTTTTTTTTTATAATTAGCGCGCACTGAAGGGGACACAGAGACACAGTGCGAACTTTTGGTAAGTGGGAGGGAATTTGAAAGGAGATGTCGGTGAACATAAGTCTTGAATTTCAATATATCACAATGAGAGGGAAAGACAGAGCGTGGAAGGGTATTTCCACATTCGCGAAGTACGGCTAAAGAACGAATCCCAGTACTTCACATTACGACCAAGAGTAAACTGATGAGCATTCCTGGAAGAGTGAGTATTACGGTTGAATCGTTTAAGAGGAGGAATGCAACTGGCTATTTTATTTGAGCACTTACCGTAAAAGTAACGATAAAAGAGTGAGAGACAGGAAACGTTTTGGGGTTGGTCGTGGCGCGATGGTATGCGTGGTCGCCTGTCAACCAAATGGTCACAGGTTCGATCCCAGCCGTAGTTCTATGTCTTGTTTTTTTTCCATTATCATTGATCATTGTTGTGCCGCTGGTTTGCTCATTGCATGTTGTTCAGGCATAACACTAACAACATGTGATTGAGTAAATACTAGTATGCCCAACAAATATGACAATGAACAAAATAATGCGAATTATAAAGGGACATAGATATAAGACACGGCAATTTCTCCGCTTTAGCCCAGCCGCCAACCCTGGAGATAAAATCTGAGACAACCACCACCTTCAGTCTCAGTACCTCGCGCCACACACACCTTTCCCTTCCCATCCTATCCTATCCTTCACGCCCGCGCTGTGTTGATACATATAAAGGGTAAACCAAAAAAATCCCCTTGAGCGCGCGCATATTAAAAAAAAAAAAAAAAAAAAACGTTACGCCGGTGTTCGAGTGACGTAAAAGTATCGATGATGTTCCTGTCTCCGATCATTTTGAAGGCTCGTCTCTGTATACTGTCCAAGAGACTTAGGTAAGTTGCTGGAGCACCAGCCCAAAGATGGGAGTTATACTCAAGCTTTGGACGTATATAACTTTTATAGATACTCGTAATAGCCAGATCAGAAGGGGAAAAGAATTTCTTGCATATCCAAAGGAAACCTAAACATCTTGCTGCATTTTTGGCGACATTAAGTACATATGTGATCATTTCACAAAAGATGGTTTGTGATACACATACCTAAAATCGCAAGCTGATTAGTTTCTTCGATGCAAGTGCCACTCATAGATAATGGCAGGGGGGGTACGTCTCTAAGGCAGCATTGAGTTTTCGAAGCATTAAATTCTACGCCATTTTTTAATCCCCATTGGACAATGCTGTCTGCTGTCTAAGTCAGAATTTAATGTACTTATCATATTTAGCCGTTTCAGTTCCACGTGCGAAGAGCAAGGATGTGAATCTGGAAACGAATATGAAAAGCTAAGGGTACTATCGTCAGCGAAACAATTTATTGGATTAGTAGTTGCAGACAGGAGATCATTAATAAAAATGAGAAAGAGGGTCGGAGACAAAACGGAACCCTGTGGCACACCAGCATTTATGTTATGGGTTTCAGACTTGAATCCGTCTAATACTACTTGTATAGAGCGATTCGAAAGAAAGTGACTAATCCAACGAAGAAGGGTTTCATCGATACCAAAAGCACGCATTTTCGATAAAAGATCAGGATGCCAAACTTCATCAAATGCTTTAGAAATATCAAGTGCAATAATCTTACTTTCTTTAAAACGATGTAAAGATTTGTTCCACTGTTCGGGGAGATACACCATAAAGTCACCAGTGGACCTATTGCTGCGAAAGCCGTATTGCCGGTCATTAAGAAGCTTTCGATCTTCGAGATATTTCTTAAGCTCTTAATTTATCAGCGTTTCCATGACCTTGGAAAGGAGGGACGTAAGTACAATTGGTCGGTAATTAGAGGGTGAAGAAGATTCGCCTCTTTTTGGGATAGGCTGTACAAATGCTGTTTTCCAACTGCTCGGAACAAGCTCAGAAGAATAGGATAGATGGAAAAGCTTACGCAGGGGTTTTTCCAGCGTGGAAGAACACCTCTTCAGAACAATGACGGGGATACCATCAGGACCAGCGGATTTATGAGTGTTGAGATCTTTTAAGACTCTCGCCACAGCTCGAGTACGAAAGAAGATTTGTCCCATAGAATTATTTACGCGCTCAAGAACTGGGGGAGTCATGACACTATCAGACAGCGTAGAGTTGACGGCGAACTGCCTAACGAATAAGTTAGCTTCAAGAGAGCTAACGAAGGGAGTGTCATTGACAACGAGTGTTGGGACCGAGGAAGATGTTTTGTTCCAATTTTTTTTTTTTTTAAATGACCAAAAATTTTTACTACCTGTGGGACATTGTAGTATTTTTTTTAATAACCTATAAATAAAATAAAATATATTATATAATATGAATAAAAATCCACATGGTAGAGAGGTATAGGAACATTTTGAGAAACTTTGCATTCCATCAATATTATAATTTTTTAGTTCTTTTTCAACCAACATAAAGTGCAAAAATTAAATAATTGAGCAATATTTGTTAAAAATTCAATAAAACAAGAAAACTACGTACACGCCTAGAAGTTCATTCAAATAATAGTCAAATTATACACGATTTCTGGAATAAAATACATTTATGCTGATTTTTCTATGATCTGTACTTCAAATTTGAAAAAGTGCCAGTATCTATCCCAATTATTATTATTACTGCATCAGTGGTTGAGTTTCCAAATCCTGACTGACTTCAAATTACTCATCTCTCAAAGTGTAATAATTCAAAGAAGCCAAAAAATATTTAAAATAGAATGAAACCAACAAAAAAGGTTGCGGTTTGAAAATCTTGCATCAAATATCAATCTTACGGTAAAGAAGTTACATTTTAAAATTAGTGATTGCTGCTCAGCGCCACTTTGCCAGACAACCTCCGCGCCACAACACATTGTATCATCATAATTAAAATCAGATTTTTGTCTTTTTGCTGAATGAAGACGATACCATCATAAAAAAAAAGATAATGCAAAATTTATAAACCCAGCTCACGCAGGGTTTTTTTCGCAGTCAGTTTTCTGGTCAATGATTTTTTTTTTGATTTCAAACCACAACCGTTGTGCAAAAAAAAAACTTTTTAGGTGCGAGTTCAATGGAAACTATGTTGAATCAGGTCAATCTGGTTTTCTGTTTCTGTTCTTCATCGTATGGTTGTATAGTCATCGTCGTCAGCCGGCTGTCGGCTGTCGGCCGTCGGCGTCGTCTGTCTTTTGTAGGCGTATTGAATGATGTTTTTTTTGCATTTTAATTAAGTTTAACATTTTTAACTTGTTTCTAAGTTCTAGAAATTTCACAGGGTGTTTTTTAAAATCAAACAAAATAATTAAAAATCGATTATTAGATGATTAAGATGATATGGAGGCCAAGATGCAATAGAGGTATTAGTGCTGAGGCAGGTTTTTTAATGATTGTCAATTAAACAGGGTAACAAAATGTTTAGAAAATTAATTTTTTATTGTGTCTTCCCACATTTTTCAAGGACAAAAAAAATCGTTAACAAAGAAAAGAATGCCAAACTTCAAAAAATGTGAAGCATGATAGCTGGCCATGAATAAAAGATTTTGTGAATTCATCAGGCAGTGTGGTTTGAAATTGAAGTGAAATTGAAAAACAAAAACACCCTATAAAGTAGAACAGAATTTTCCTCATGCTGAGTAACTCCACATGTGATTCATTCAACAGTGAATTAAAATTGCATATTTAAAAATAGGCGAAACAATTGCCACAATGTTGTTTTTTATAGGCTACCTTCTAGCTCCACTTTAGTATGAGGAAGTCTTTGGGTGGGGACACCTACTACCTCCTCGGTACTTCGTAAGTACCACCCACGAACTTCTGAACAGTACTTTGTGTAGTTTTACATCTTGTAGTTCTAAATGTACACACCTTGATGGAAATAAGTACAAGGGTTGAAATACATAGATTTAAATGCATAAAGCTAAAACCTACTCATTGCAAAAAGAAGCATAGGCAATATCCGGTATGACTATTATATTTTTTGAGTTGAGGTAGGTAGACCAAGTGAATGTCCGAGGAGTTTTTTTTTAACTCAAAAGTAGGAGTCATTTTTTTTTTTGTTACTTAGTCACGCATCCCATTCTCCTTCTTGGGTTTGGTATATAGGAAACCTCTTTTTATTTTTATGTTATTCATTGTACAAAATATGACCATCCACTATGAGGAGACGGGATGGGATCCAAGCAAAAGCAAGTTCCAATGTCTAGAAAATCTAAATAATCGACTTACCTTTGCAATTCTGTATTTCATGCAGAGGTGGAAATTTGTGTCGCCTGAATGTCTGGATAAAAGTGACTAATGAATATTGAATTTTATTATACTCGTATATGCTTGCGTGGTTAGGATTTGCTATTAGTAATGGACTTCTGGTTCTAGATGTGTAGGTATCTACTTTCTCTTGGGGAGGAACATATATGTATGTATGTAGGGGGTATCGAACCCTAATTTTTTTAAAAAATGGCTCTTCAATATTTAAACCAAATTGACTGTCCCCAAAACTCATGCAAATCCGTTGCCCTATTTAGGGTATTTTCAGTCACCAGATTCTTATCTAAAAATGTTTTAAAATGTTTTTTAAAGCCTTAAAAAAGAATCCATGGTGGTGATGCCGAAAAAATAAATTGGTAAAACATTTATTTTATTCGTTAAAAACAAGTCTAATATTTTTGAACCACGAGAATAAAAGTCATCTAAAAAAATCATCAAAAAAAAAATTGTTTTGAATCCCCATTAAATAAAAATTGGTCAAAAAATAAGCTATGAAAAAAAATGTCGAAAAAAACACTATCAAAAAGAATTTTGTGAAAAATTGTTTTTCTTAATACGTCAAAAACAAGTTATGCGGAAAAAATTCTCAGGCAACAACTAAATTGAATTTTTTACTTTAAATTGATTAAATATGAACTGGTCACAAAATAAAAGTCCTTAAAAAAAAATGTGTCAAAAAAATATTTAAAAAAAAATTATAATTATGTGTTACTGAAAAAAATGTAATACTAGTCTAATATAAATGAATAAATAAAAAATAAATCTTAAGACTCTCTATTCATTTCAATTAGTTTGCACAATCGTTATTTGAATACTAACCCAAAGGTGACAAAAATCCAGCCAATCAAATAAGCAGTTTCCCGAATTTATTATTGAATTAAGATTTCACAGAAAAATCTTGTAATTTTTTTTTTTTTAATTTTTACAAAATACATCAAATATGAAAATTATTCGAACCATTTAAGAACACCGCACGTTACAACGATAAAACGCCTTAAAGCTTTTATTATCAACTGATCGCGATAAAAAAAAAAAAAACTTAAAAATGATAAAATTTTACAAATGATTATACAAAATCTTCATTAAATCTTCTGTCTCTTTTTTATCTCTGACATACTCTACTTGCCATCCAAGGTAAGCATATAAATTCAAAAAACAATATTAAAATAATGGCAATTCCATTACAAAGTACCTACATAATATCAACACTGATAATAAAATTTCGAGGGATTAAAAACGTTGAAAAAAATACCTTTTAACCAGCCAACTAAAAGGTGTAAAATATTCTTGTTGAGTTAGCAAGACACATACGAGTAATATATCAGATTGATTTATAGATGCAAAAACCAACATACAAGGGTGGTTCCTATCATCATCATTTTCCTGTCAGAAGCCTGTAATCTCAATTTTTTTTAAAGCAAATAGTTTTTACATATTTTTGTTGTTGGTTTTGCAAAAAAAAATTTCTACGTGATTCTGTCAAGTTCTTTTTTTTAATCCTTCAGCTATTCTGCGAATATATGACAGGCAGTGTCGTCTGTGTTGTCTGCAGACATAAACAACTGAAACAAAAAAAAACAAACAATAAAAAAAAATGGGGGAAATGTTGAGAGTTTGTTTTTTTAAGACTTTAAAAATGATTGATGTGCGCGAATAAACCCAACGGAAAAATGTGGAACAATATTTCTTGCGAGTTTCCTGATAAACGACGCATTTTTCACATTTTTTTGGTTTGAACGTTTATTAAATGTGACTTTCGAGTAAATTTAATGTTTTATTCAGTTAAAGTTGGCAGATAGTGTTTAAGGGCCCTGACACGGATCAAGGAATTCAAAACTTGTACGATTTTTTTTCCATTGTTTTTGGTATCCTTTTGGTAAATTAAATCAGTGCATAAAACAAGACGGTGATTTTTTTAACCGAAAACAAAAATATAAACAAAAAAATGAAACAAGTTATAAAGGACATAGACACAAAATATCCTCAAAATCTCATTCAGACAAGAAAATTCAAATGTTCAATGTGCCATATATTCAATTCATCCATTTACAGTCAAATCTCTTTAACTGAATTTTTACGGTAAGTTTAAATACGATAGATTTTTGGAGAAAAAAAAATTATTTAATTAATATTGAAGGTTAGAATATTACAAAAACAACTTGATTGTGCTAAAAAGACTTATTAAGACATATTAATTGAAAAACTTTTTGCCGTCACCAGGATTCGAACCGAGGCTAAGCAGTATATGAAGCCAGCGAGATGGCTCACAAAAGTGGAAAACGACCTCAACTTAATTTGCGTTATTCGAGGCTGCTGCTAGAGGTCCAGCTGGCTGGAAAGAATTTTGTTGTATGAGACCGTAGTCTATATTTCGCTGTAAGCGCCAACTAAAGTATATTAAAGTAAATGGTGAAACTCATCCTTTAAACTTAAAATATCGTTTTTGAAATTTCCTTTTAATGAGTCAATGACTGTGTTTTAAGTGTCTAATAAGCTTGATGAATACTGGCCTAAGAATTAAAAAAAATGTATCTGAGTTAGTATAAGGAATCTCCACTTAAAGGGATTTCGACTTAGAGGATGGTTTTTTATGGAAAATTGAGAACAGAAAAATATATTTAAAAAAAAATTCGAGGGAAATTTAACGAAGAAGATCGATCAGCTTAAAGGAAATCGACTGTTGTCATTAGATACCCGCACGTATCATAATATATTTATGGAAATATTTTCTTTTTTTTCTCACTTTATCGAAACCATATTTTTATGTCTTGATATTCAAAACTTGTACGAGTTACTGTATCATTGGGGATGACATTTTTAGAAGTCGTATAGACAACAAACGTGATTCCATCATATTTCATGTTTATGTTATGCTTTTATTTGATAAAAATGTACTCAAAGTCGTATATAGGTACCTACTCCATAAAATAAAATGAATATGATATCACGTTGAAATATAGAGCATAGAATATTGAGAATCCATATTTTTGGTATTCATCACATGGAATATTGATTGTAGGTGTAGAATATAGTAAGATACGGTGCATGTTTTCAATGTACACTATAGATTTTTTTTTATTTCAAAGTCGATCCACCTATCAATTCCAATGGAATAAGGTGTAGGCTTCCCACTTTGTTGTACATGCTTCTAGGCAAAAAAAAATCGAAAAAGGTTTTAACCTTACAGATATAGATGGAACGTGTAGGTGGGACTAAATCCTTTTAGAAGGAGAATTTTGAAGAAGCTAATAAAAAATTGTAAACCATCTAAGAGATAGAAAAACCATAGTGCAAATCATTTAAGGACTTTAGGGTGTAAGATCGTAAATATCGAAGACAAAATTGCGTACGTACAAGCAGAAAAAAAATTTATTTAAGACTCAAAACAAGCTGGAAAATTAGTGACTTGGTAGTTTTGGTTGAAAGGATTTGATGCAAGAAAAATAAGAACTTTAACAAACAAACCCACTAGATTCTGAAATGTTGTACCTCGATCTTTAAAGTAACTTTACAGCAATTTGTCGGGGAATATGTTTCCCTTGACTGTTAAAACAATTTTTTCTTTTAAAATTCAAAAAAACTGATTTCCTTGTAAAAACAGTTTTTCATAATTTCTCTTCAACAACAATTTTGCACAATTTTTAAAAACCGATTTTTTTAATGGAATGCATAATTTAAACATAATGACAACCTCCATAACTGAAACGATTTTTAATTCTAAGACTGAATTTCTGTTTTCGTAGGTACAGTTTGGAACCTAAACAAAATTGAAAAGAAATGGGAATTTTTTACTCAAAAACATTTTCAAAACAAAATTTTATCAAAAGAATGTAAATATATAGAAGCATTTTCTTAGTTATAAATTATAGAACTTGGGTTTAACAGAATTCTGAAATAAAGAATTTTCATTTTTCATTTAATTTTTTTTTAAATTTCCGCCTTGGTGCTCAATTACATAAGAAGAAGAGCGTTTTTTGTTTCAAATCCCGGTACAAATTTTGACAAGTACGTATAATAATTCTAAAACCAACACATACGTTAAAATATTTGATAAACCTACGAGAATTTTTGACCTCAAATTTTAAATATGTATATACTTTTTTTTAAATATTATAATTCTAAATTTCTTACCATTGGGGTAGGATCCGGCAAAACTGTTGTTTCTTGCTCTGAAAATAAATAATAAAATTAATTTTTAAATATTGTACATACATATGTATGTATTTATAATTTAAAAATAAAAACTTAGAACTAAAATACTTAAATTTTAAGTAAGAACCATTAGAACCCATACTATGGGTTGGCAACTGCATTTCAAAAAAAGACCAGAAGCAATACTTAAGCAATTCAAACTATTTTTTCAGGTTGTTCTATAGAAATAAGACTATTTTATTTGCAAAATGCCATTTTTTAAATTTTGAATTTGAATATTTTAACGCAAGAAATATATGTTTTTATAACATCACTGTTTTTCTTAACAAATGTGAACTAAACATGTCAAAGAATTGATTTGATTTAATTTCCAATTTTTTGCCTTCAAATTAGAATAAAGTTCCAAAGATCCATCAAACTACCAGGAAATTTTAATCAATCAGTTTTTTTGAATGACTAATTTACAAAACGTAATTTTTTTTTAAATTATAATTCGGTGATCAAAAATCATACGTTTTACTATATTTACAATAATTTAGTGTGGCATCAGTATTAGCAATAAACCACAAAGGTTCATAAAATTTATGAATGAAATTCACTGATGTGAGTTTGCATATAAATTTTAAATCAAAAATTCCGCAATAAAAAACCATCGAAATTAGTCATACAAATAAACTTGTTCCACAAGTGTGACTAGTGTCTGTTGAATTTATTTCTTTTTTTTTGTTTGTTTCATTTTAAATAAATTATACCCTCTAGGAAACCTGTGGGTTGTTTGTCTCAAGATCTGTAGTGTAGACACTAGACACTATAATTATTAGAAAAAAAAAATTCATAATAATTTAAAACAGGTAAGTAGGTATTTATCTTTGATCTTTTTTCTATTTAATTATTATTTATTTAAACAAATAATAAATCTTTAAAGGGGAGTCTTTTCCAATCAATCAATTGGAAATCATTTATAAATCTTGAACTTCAAATGCCAACTTGTTTTTGAGTTAATAAATAATAATGAAGGCACTCGATAATGTCATAATTGTAGTAAGAGGTATTTAACCAGCTTTGATATAGCAAAAACAGCGCAATTAAACAAGGAATGAAGATTGGAACTTAACAAAAAAAAAACTTGAAACCAAACCAAACAAAACACAAATATAGCAGTGGTTTTTCTTTCCCAATCAACAATTTGTAACCTTGGTTGTAGAATAACTTCAGTTTTAATATAACTTCTTAAAACCTCGGTCACAAATTGGATAAAGAAAAGTTATGTCGCAACCACGGTCAAATATTCAGTTTAACCCAAACCTATATTTGACTTGAGTTAGTTCCTGGTAAAATTGAATCGTTATTTTGAGGTTTCTTAAGAGCACGAGTTAGAAATCGGTTACCCAAAATCGTCTATAGAACCTGTATTTAAAAATGGTTATTTATTAGCCATCAAGTAACCCGATTTGCAAATATGAAGTAAAAATAAAACCAGTTCTAATATAACTTCTTAAAACCTTGGTTACAAATTGGATAGAGAAAAGTTATGTCGCAACCACGGTCAAATATTCAGTTTAACCCAAACCTATATTTGACTTGAGTTAGTTCCTGGTAAAATTGAATCGTTATTTTGAGGTTTCTTAAGAGCACGAGTTAGAAATCGGTTACCCAAAATCGTCTATAGAACCTGTATTTAAAAATGGTTATTTTTTAGCCATCAAGTAACCCGATTTGCAAATATGAAGTAAAAATAAAACCAGTTCTAATATAACTTCTTAAAACCTTGGTTACAAATTGGATAGAGAAAAGTTATGTCGCAACCACGGTCAAATATTCAGTTCAACCCAAACCTATATTTGACTTGAGTTAGTTCCTGGTAAAATTGAATCGTTATTTTGAGGTTTCTTAAGAGCACGAGTTAGAAATCGGTTACCCAAAATCGTCTATAGAACCTGTATTTAAAAATGGTTATTTTTTAGCCATCAAGTAACCCGATTTGCAAATATGAAGTAAAAATAAAACCAGTTCTGATATAACTTCTTAAAACCTTGGTTACAAATTGGATAGAGAAAAGTTATGTCGCAACCACGGTCAAATATTCAGTTTAACCCAAACCTATATTTGACTTGAGTTAGTTCCTGGTAAAATTGAATCGTTATTTTGAGGTTTCTTAAGAGCACGAGTTAGAAATCGGTTACCCAAAATCGTCTATAGAACCTGTATTTAAAAATGGTTATTTTTTAGCCATCAAGTAACCCGATTTGCAAATATGAAGTAAAAATAAAACCAGTTCTAATATAACTTCTTAAAACCTTGGTTACAAATTGGATAGAGAAAAGTTATGTCGCAACCACGGTCAAATATTCAGTTCAACCCAAACCTATATTTGACTTGAGTTAGTTCCTGGTAAAATTGAATCGTTATTTTGAGGTTTCTTAAGAGCACGAGTTAGAAATCGGTTACCCAAAATCGTCTATAGAACCTGTATATAAAAATGGTTATTTTTTAGCCATCAAGTAACCCGATTTGCAAATATGAAGTAAAAATAAAACCAGTTCTAATATAACTTCTTAAAACCTTGGTTACAAATTGGATAGAGAAAAGTTATGTCGCAACCACCGGTTAAATATTGGGTTTAGTATTTACCTTTATTCAACCAATCTAAAACCTAAGTTAAAATTAAACTTCATATACCCCATAACAAACAACCTATAATCAACAAATGTAAGACCTTGGTAAAAATATAACTCAAATGAAACGATAACTCAACTTACAAATATACACAGTGAAATTCGCAGTTAGGTCAAAAAGCAAATACAAATACGTATACGTTCTATTGCCATCAAGTTCAAAATCACATTGTCGTCTTGTCTTTCAAAGTGAAAACAACATAGCAAAGTTGTTGAAAAGTTGCTCACAAGAAAGAAAAAAAAAATTATAAGTTTCAAAAAATTAAAAAAAAAAGATTGTGCTTGGGACGTGAATAAGAATCTAAAGTGAAATTTAAGGTAAGTTTTTATTGCATGCAATTGTGATCATTGAATTCAATTCGGACAGGTGAATTTTGTTTTGTTTTGTATGTAATTAGAAAATATTAATATTAATATTAATATTAATATTATTATTCCTTTTTTTAAATTTTATTTTCAGGGATGAAAGTACAACTAGTTCAACCTAATTAAACCGCTGTTTTCAAAGGGTGAAAGTGCAATAACCTCACCACAACTAATCCACCTTTTTAAAGGCGCACGCTTCAGACTTGGAATATGCATGTAAGGAAAAATTAATACATCTTAAAATTTTCGTAAATTTCTAATGGTAGGTAAATCATATCCTTTTTTGATTTCATTTTCAGTAAAAGTACAACAACTTCCACATTCCAGTGAACATCAATCATCCAAACATCACTGAAAAAAAAATGTATTTTTATTTATGTTTTAATTAATTAATTATTATTGATATTATAGTTAAATTATTTAATCAATAAATGTCAATAAGGAAATTTCTTATCTGTTTAATTTTGAAATAAGACTTCTTTTTCAGCTTAAGGACTCGTTAGATTTTGTTCACAATGGCAACATTAACACTTTTATTTGCGTTGCATATACAAGGCATTGTACATTTTGAAACGTTCACAAAACGTTGTATTCAAACGTGTCCAAAAGGTTAATAAATAACCACCACAAAATAGTTCTGCATAAACCGTCAACAAACGGTAATAAAAAAGCTAAGAAAATTAGTAGCGAAAAAACCTTTCTGAAACGGTTCTAAAATACGTCTCAACGACGTTTTGAAAAAACCTTAGCAAGAGGTAGAAAAATAACCTCAAAAATAGGTTTGCTTAAACCGTCAACAAACGGTTCTAAAAAAGCAAAAAAAAAATTGGTAGCAAAATAACCTGGAACGGGTCATAAATACAGGGTTTATTTTTAACTTCAATTAGCAGTTGTAGGCTGACCGTTTAAAAACCAGTTTCTTTATTACCTTTTCATGACTGGGGTTACAAAGTAACTGACCATTTTCGGTCATGAAGATGCTCCTGAAAGGTCTTGAAGACGTCTTTTGAACCAATTTCAAACTTGTTAGGTTTCTCAACCCGAGTTAAAATCAGGTTTTTAAACGGCTTTTTAACCAAAAATTGTTGATTGGGTTAACTATGGAGCTTCTTGAATGTTTGAATTTTACAACAGCAACTTTATTGTGCTAGCACAAAGGCTATAGAGTTACATGTTTCAAAAGTAAATGTATGTGATGCTTAATCTTTATACTATTCATATTAATTGAAAAACTTTTTGCCGACACTGGGATTCGAACCGAGAGTAACCTGCATACAGGGCCAGTGGACTACTCTCCGCACTATACGCTTCTTATTTGTTTTTTAACTTTTTTAATTTGTTGTATAAAACAACTTCCAGTCTTCGATAGGAATAGTTGAAGCTGTAAGTTACTAGAACCTATCGCTATCGTACGATTTAATAATTTTTTAGTTAGTAATATATTCAACTGAAAATCATTTATAAAAGCCACAAGGTTCCATTCAAAATAAAATCGAAAAATCACTAACCAAAAAATCATTTTTCATTGTGAATTTTTTAAATTTTAGAATATCAATCAAGATTAAATGTATGAAAATATAAAATAATAAAACACCACTAAAACGATTGTGAGCATGTTATCAAGTGTTATGAGTTGAATATAAAACGTTTCTCTTTTTTTTTTTGACTGTCGATAGCAGAAAACCCAACATAGTGTTCATGTTGATTTTTGTAATTATTCCTATTTTTTTATTCAACACTTCGTGTGCCTTCATCATCATCGTTCATTCATCGTCGTCATCACTCCATAAACATATACAAAAAAAAAATTACACAACTTCTACCGAAATCATATTCAAAAAGCTACAAGTGGATTTGCTCAAACCATCATCATTGTTCTCGTTTTAGGTTCGACAATAATTCTATAAAATGGTTTTATCGTCGCCTGCCCCACCTACCGTTCCATTCCAAAAAAAAAAAATTGCTTTTGTTGTTTTACATAGGAAGGACTAATAATAGCTCATGTTCTTCATTTCACATCCGTTTATCCTTTAAATCAATTTGCCTATCAGGTTATTATCATTGTTCTGAAGATGCGGTGACGCCTCTTCATCATCAAAACACAACAGACAAAACAAAGCACCACATCAAGACGACTTTTGAGGTTAAATATTATTTTTGTAACGAAAGGTTGTGGTGGCAGAAATAAAATATCAACTCATCAGACGATGACGGAAGATAAAAGACATCCCCATCTCATCGGCATCCAGGCAGCGCAGCGCAGCGGTCTTTTGTCTGATAATCGATATTTATTTTCAATGATTTTATGGTCAACTGTGACTTCACATATGTATATGTACTATATGTATATCCCAAAAATGAAAATTAAAAATATTTTCTATTTTGTTAAAACATGCGTGGTGAGTTTAAATTTAATGGCGAAACTAATAAGAGAAAATTAAAAAAATAATGAAAATAAAGCAAAAAAAAACACTCATACGCCCCATAGCACAATGACAGAGTAAAACAATAATTATGTTGGTTGACTAGCAGGAATCGAGACCGATGAGAAAAAATGCGATGTGGCGGACGAGGAAAATCTGTTTTTAATTAAAATTTTTGTATGAATGGAGTACGTATGTTTTTTGACCTTTTGAATTTTTCAACAACTCATTATTATTATCAACGAACGAACAGATTCACTTTTTGTTTGGGTGTATTTTTTTTTTTTATTTTTTTTTTTTTATTTTATGGAATGTCTGTTCTTGACAGTGACATAGATCATAGGTGGGGGGCTATTTTTTTATATTCATTTGATCATTAAGATATGGTCTAGCATTGAAGTTTTAAAGACTTTAAGGGCTTTGAATATTATACATATACAGTCAAACCTCTTTATAACGAACTTCCTTATAACGTAATTCTCTCTATAGCGAATTTCATTTTGTTCCCCTTCCCCTTAAGAAATATCCCATACGAATTAGGTTATTTATAACGTAATTCTCTATAGCGAAATTCTCTTTATAAGGAACTAATTTTGTGGCCCGAAAACAAAGTTGTTTCTATATAACGAAATGTCAATTTACAAATTTGAAAACAAAGCTTACTACGATTTGTATTCCTTATTTTAAAAGGGAACTCCCCGTTTTGGGAAGAATTTTCTCAAAGTGAATGTGTGTAGTGTATGCATGGATGCATGAAAAAGCGCATGTGTATAGTAGAAATGTTACGCATATCAACAGGTCAATCGTTTGAGTTGGCAAAATTTCGAAGCGCAAAGCTATTTCGGTATCAGAGAAGTTATCGATGATTGAAAAAGTTAAAAGGGGAGAAAAGAAAAAAGATGTTGCAGAAAAATTTGATATATCGTTTAGTACATTGCCGACAATTTTAAAGAATTAATGCAAAATTTTAATGTTTGCCGAAGAAAGTTCAAACAGAAGCCAAAAAAAAATTAAGAAACACAAAATACGATAATGTGGATAAAGCAATGTTAAAATGGGTGCAGATGAACAGGAAAAGGAATTTACCACTCTCGGGCTCTATTATCAAACAAAAAGCTAATTTTTTTCTGAATATTTGGGACAGCATAATTTTAAAGGCAGTACTGGATGGCTAGATAAATTTAAAACATGATAAGCTTGCGTGTTAAAAAAAATTTCTATATAACGATTTTTTTAGAAAATTTCTTTATAACGAAGAAATTTTGAAGGTTCGTTATAAAGAAGTTTGACTGTATGTAGATATGTATATACTGTTTTTATTCAAAAAATAATTGGTAAAATAAAAACAAAATTACATAATTTATTTATTTGTAGTGGTGGTCAAGTGTTTTAATGGGATTTAGTGTTGCCTATATTCACAGGTAGGAGGAGTGTTGAATTCGAAAAAAAAAGATTATAATCACATCAGTTGCCAGACAGGGTTCCGAGGAATTTTCAAACAGTAATTTATTTAATTATTCCAAAAAAAAAACCAGAGTAAATATAACTGAAATAAAAATTAAAATTAAAAAATAAAAATGTCGAGAAAAATTGTCAGGGAACGACCAAGCGAAAATGCATTGTTTCAATGTTTTGAATAATTAATTAATAACAGAAATAAAACACAAACTTGAAAAATTAACAACTTGCAAAATAAGTTTAGAAAATGTGCAAAAGACATATATTTTATGTTACGTTTTTCGAATTTTTTAGACAAAGCCTTTGTTCCAAAAAAAAAATTAGGGCGTGAAATATTCATTTCAAAAACTGATACCATGGAAAATTATTTATTACATAGTGAATATAAACAATTTTGTGTCAAAATTTTTGTTTAACACTTGAAGTGTTTCACAAATGAAAATATTTTTTTTTCCAAATCGACAAACGATTTTCTATTGAATTGTATTGCCAATTTTTTTCAAGAGCTTCTTCCTTCTTTCATCGTACAAATTATCTTTAAGAGACTTTTAGATATATTCACCAATCTGCAGCACTGCATACATTAAGTGCCTTATTTCTAAGTAGGTGTTCAAGATTCCTTTGCTTTTTTTGGCATTCCATTTTAATAATTTAATACATTTACTACAGAATTTATTTATACGATTATTTTTGCCGTACATTAAATGTCCTAATAAAAACATAGTTGCCATATTTTTAATACCCGCCGCATTGCAACTTACATTTTATAATTTACACTATTTCGAAGCATATAATCCTATTAGGTTTTCTATCTAAACTCTATTTTAAGAAATTTTATATCTTCTGTATTATTATTATAGCCTTTTACCATTCCTCGATTACGATGTTTTTTTTATTGATTTCTTGTTTTTTTTTTGCTTTTGAAAAATGAGAATAACATCTCAGACACAAATTATATCATTCTGCTGACGGTTATTGTTATATCCCAATAAAATCTCTAAGAGTATCTTTTTCCTCATTACACATCACATGGATCATACACAGTGTGCGTTCTTGTTATTAATTTTCGAACATGAAAAATAAAATCAGCGTGGGATATACAAAAGCACAGGACGAACACAGGACGGATTCAGCCTTGAGGATTTAATAAGAACTCCTACATTATTTCTTGATATTGTATAGATTTTTTTTGCTATAAGAATATATATATAATATAGAATACTGTAAATACGAGTATATCCAAAACATCACTTTTAATAATAGAAAATATTAGTTTCCTTAACCAATTAAGTTTTTCCCAAGAAATGTCCACAGAAAAAAAGGTTGCATGCGGGACATTTTGGATGAATCACAAATGTCCGATTGTCCAAGTGTACAAGCTAGTGTCCAAGTATCCAAGTTTCTGACTGTCCAAGTGTCCGGCTGCTCTAGTGTACGAGTGTCCGAGAGTTCGTGACTCCGAGAGTTCGTGACTCCGAGAGTCCGAGTGTCCTAGTGTTCCAGAAATTTTACGACACAAAAATTGTTTAAAACAAATTCGAGCTATAAGTGATTCACGAATTAGTCTTGTAGCTTACTGAAAGGTGACCTATCTGTCTTCTTCTTGATTAAATTGTCATATTTCAAGTCAAGAGTGATGCATATTTATCTAGTAACATTATATCTTTTATTTTAATTGAACAAAAGTATTAAGTATCTGACTTGTGTATTTACCCGAAAACTCGCATCATTTCCATGGATTGTCTTAATGGAAACATTTAAGTTTACCGACCTACCTATTATTCATCGAACATTGATCACATGAGATATACACCTTTAAAAAAAATTTAGGTATATTATTTACGTGCGTCAAGATAGCAAAATGTTTTTAAAATGTCTGTTCAATAAACCGATGAGAAAGATAAGTTTCTCAGTAAGTCGTGGGTTGTTTTGTTACTTCCAAAAAAATGTTTTCCAGGAAATTATTTTTTTTTTTTTTTTAAGTATGTACCTATTTATACGATATGTTAAACATGATTTCTTAGTAATAATTTTCATGGTTAAAATTTGAAGGATGACGCAAAATGACCTTTGTATAATAATTTAAAACACGTTTGCTTTTTTTTTTAATTTCTTAATTCAGGTGTTAATTCATCATTTCTTAAGAAACAAACAAATATACATATAAGTAGAAAGTGTAGAAAGGTAATTAACAAAAAAGAATGAGATCTCTGTTAAATTAGTCATTTTCTTTGTTTTGAATAAATTTTGCCAAATACTTGAAAACACATCTTTAATCAGACCCAAATTGGTCACTAGGCGGTTGAAGAGCACCTAAGGTGCCCAAGTTTTTTTTACGTTAATTCAAATTTTATAGGGACACTGCACCGCCCACGCAACTCCAATGCTCCGAGTAAAATAAATATTTAGTTGCTAGGAAGGCGGCATTATATCATTTTCATTGATAAAAGTATTTTTAAGGTTATTATTATGTTGAAAAAAAAAACCAAATGGTAAAAAATTGTTAAAAAATCGTCAAAAAATTGTCAGGTAGAAATATTTTGAAACGTCAAAAAATAAATTGTGAAAAAAATGCCAAAAAATTGTGAAAAAAATTGTCAAAAAATATTTGCTAGAAAAAAGTTTTTGTCGAATCAAATGGAAATTGAACCGCTTGCTCTATCATTCAGTTCATCATCTAATAAATGTTGTGCGTAATATATTAATTATCATGATGCTGTTGTTTTTTTTTTAATGTTCCTATGCTTAATGTTTAGCTATTAATATTTAAAATTTTCCATTGACTGTTCATATTTTTTATTATTATTTTCACCTTTATTTACTTTATTTTGTTTACTAAAAATGTTTGTTTCAAAATGTGTGTTTTCAGAAAGGTAGCAATATATTTTTCTACCTGTAGAGAAATGAATGTACCTACACAATTAAGTGATTTAGACCAATTCATTATATTCATTAGAAATAAATCCCCTTTAAAAGTATTTCGCTAAAAATCAATAGCAAAACTTTTGTCGATGCCTAAGTATCATTGCAAAATCACTTTAGAAATAATAGCAACACAAAAAAGATTTTAAAATAAAAATAAGACCAAATACATAAACTGTGTCGTTCATTATTATAGACACTAAATTTGTTTTTCATTGCGAAAACAATAACCATAAACATTAAAATAAAAGAAAGTAGTAAAGTTCATGAGTACTTTACTTTACTTACCTTCCTACCTAACTAAACAAATACGAACTGTCTGTCTGTCTGTCTGTTGTGTGTATTTAATTTGTTTTCATAAATCATTTTATATCCTAAATAAATTAAATCTTTTTTTTTTATTTTCTAGACAATCGGTTTATGTTTTTGTTATTTTGTTTTACTTAAGAAGACTTATGTAGTAGATTTCCATGAGATATAGTCATGTTCACATGAACTCATTTATTATAACGTCTATAAGCTTAAATGTTTTTGATTGAATATCTATTTTTGTTGTTGTTTAGATAAATTAAATTCCGTTGTAGTTTGTAGGGAAAAAAAATACTGTTAAAAAAGTTAACATTTATCTACTTGGGTCTTAAATAACTGAAAAAAAAAGATTTCTCTATAGTTTTTATGCACAAGAAGAAAACCGTGTCAAAATAATGCAATATTTCTTGTTCACTTTTGTTTAAGATAAACACATAATTATTTTTGGTTAGTTGGTGTCTTTTTTTCCACTCACCAGCCAGGCGCGCCGATTTAAACTGTTATTTTTTATCAAAAGTATTTTGCGGGTTTTATTTTCGAAATGAAATCTATTTTATTTTTTAATAATAAACAAAACGCATGTGCATGACGCTTAATGTCAAAAATTGAAAATTCTTGTAGTTAAAAGTTTTTTTTCTAAAGATAATATTGTCAAAAAAAATTGATAAATATAAAGTTTTGTTAGAATATAAAATTTTGTTAAAATATAATATTTTTTCAGAAAAAAAAAAATGTCAAAATGTTTAACCAAATGTTAAAAATAAAATTTTCAAAGAAATCGCCAAAAAAAAATCTGACAAAAAAAATATGGCCAAGTGGTCATAGTAAATATTGAAATATTTTTAATTTTGACCATACAAAAATTTGTGAAAAAAAATGGTTAAAAATTTGCTGAAAAAAAAATAAATCAAAAAAAAAGTTGTTGAAAAAATATGTAGTATGAAACCGACAAAAAAGTTTAATTCTTGCCAACATTTTGTCAAAAAAATTGGTAAAAAAAACATAAAAATTTTTTTCTACAAATTTTTTTCTAAAAATAATAGTCAATAAATAAAAACTTGATCAAAAAATATATTTTCCATCACATGTTGTTATAAACTTATTAAATTTGTCTTTACCAAAAAAAAAAACCATTTATGTTTGATTTTCTTTTGCCCTTGTTTAAATTTTTAATTTTTAAGAAAGTTTGACTTCTTAATATAAGAAATATTTGTTTTCTAATAAGCCCTTTCCTATAAGATATTTTAAGCAAACTCTCTTTCTCTTGAAATATCTTCATATAGGTCAGTGTTGCACTAATAAACACTTTCGAACTACAAACGGTTCTTAAAGACATTTAATGGAATGACATTTGGGTATATGTCATGCAAGTTATAAAAATGTATCGTCATACAATATTACTGACAAAAAATATTGGACATATTTCTCTGACAACAGGGACCATAACGTCTAAAACCTCCAAACCAAAGCATATCAAACGCATTAAAATTTTGTTGTTTTATTATGCAGAGAGAAAATATAATGAGGCTTCCCTGAAGTTGAACAATTGGCAATGTCAATTATTGACATATATATTTAGTTTAATTTGTATTCAATTGATTTTTCTAAGCTTATGTATGGTTTTCCCGCATTATAAATCATTCGCTTTAAAAAAAAATGGAAATAACAAAAAAAAACGTACAAACAAAATCAATCAATATAGAGTGTCGGTATAGTGTTAATAGAATTATCAGTTTTTGCAATGTTTGACCAGTTTATTAGTGAGCTATGCACATACCATGTAACACTTAAATGTGTCAAAAAGCTAGACAAACAAATTTTTTTTTCAGCATTGGAAGAGAACCTTAACTTTTTTTTTTGCACACGAAAAACAACAACATAACTGTGATTATTATAACAAAAAGGTGGGTTAAAACAATATGGTTCCACCCAAAACCGGCATAAATCAACAAGTGTCATTCAAAAACAAACTAAATACTCATGGGCACAGTTGACAGGTAGGTAATGTGCTGGCTCAAAGCCAGTAAACTACTTTAAATTATTACCAGCATTAGTATGTTAAGTGCGGACATTATTTAAAAAAAAAAAATAACCTAATACGCATTTGCTGAATTTAAAAAAATAAAACAATGTCTCAATGCTGGATCGATTTTCTTTAAGCTTTTGAGTTGTGGTTATTAGATGATTAACAACGGTATCTTCCAATCAACTGTGGAAAAATTGAACTGTCTCACCATGGATTTAAAAAAAAAAGTTTCCTTTATTTTTTTTTTTTGACGTTAATGTTTATGTCATAAATAAAAGTTTTATCATAATAGTTAGTTATCAAATTATACAATTTATACCCATTTATCAATTCTAATCATAATATTGAAGATAGGTGATGTTGCCTTATGGGCATTCATTTTTGACACTGCAAACTGGCTTATTGAACGTTTAGATCATTAAGATTTAATTACATGTGTACAGTTCAGAGTATCCAGAGCATTTAGAGTACCTAGAAGATATAGTACATTAATCGTGCATAGCCTTTAGACCATTCAGACAATTTAGGGTATCAAGATTGTCTAAACTATTTTGACTATTGCGGATCATCAAGAAACTTAATACAGTCATTTTACCTTTTAACCTAAGAAGAATATCTACTATGTTTTACAATAAAAACTATCTACAGTCTGGCCTAGATTATTAAAACCATCTAGATACTTAGTTCTATAGACCAGATGCTCTAGACTAGACAATAAGGTAGTTCAAATATTCAAGGTTGTTCAAATATTATAGATGGTGTCATTTTGAATAGTCAAGATAGCATAGATAATTTGAATCGGCTCGCCAGCCCGTGGTCCGGTCCTGGCCTCCTTTAAGATCTAAATTATATGGATGGTCTAAGCGGTCTATTTATTTAATTTACATTATTTTTTTTAAGTGCAACCTAAATAATAATAATGTTTTATAGATGCACTAATTTTGGATAGATAGACCAGATAGTCTTATGTAAGTGTCTAGTAGTTAATCTTAATAGACTAAATTATCAAGATGAAGAAATGAAACTTAATTATTTAGACATTCCCTGGTTTAAATTTCATAAAAAAAAAATTATAAATTGAATCTATGATAGACAGCAGTTAGACTGACAAATTCGCTTTCACATTTTTGTAAAATGAATTAGCATCCAGTTTTACCTTCATGGTTGATTTAGTTTTTCCGACAGTAATATATTATTATTCAAGCACATTGACCCTTCTCTTTTCTGTGCAAAAAATAGAATTACATATTATAATATTTTCACTAAGACCCCGGGGGATTTAATAAATAAAAAAGGGGCCACTCTATAATCAAGTAGTGACAACTATTTTCAAACATGAATGTCGTATTCGTATCAAAATATGCACTGCACTTGATGCATAACAAAGAATGTACTATTGTACTCATACATGTATTTACTCTGTCTAAAACAATCATTTTTGATTAACAAAAATTAGTCACTACGCATGGTGCTGGTTTTATTTATTTTTTGCCAGTGATACATGAGGAAATGGCATGGATCTGTTTTTTTTTAAATTGTATTTTTTTTTTATCATATCAGCGCCTACACCTCTCTGCGGATGCAACAGAATGCAAAGTAGGGAATCATTATAATGTTGTGTTCATTATAAACGTTACCCTATAATTTATTTTTAGTACAAATAATCAAAATCAGGTAATGATATTGTGGTTTGACGTGTATCATGTTTTTGAAGTGTTTTGCTGATTTTATTATTCTTTTTTTTTTTGTAACTGTTAAGAAGGAAGGAAAAATTAAATAAATAATTACAATAAATTTATGAGCAGTTAATTGAGTGGTTTGTTTTTCTTCATTTTTTTTTTTGTTTCTTGTTGTAAATATTTTAATCAAGCGAGTCATACGGAATTGGATTGAGTTCTTTTGAAGTGATCTCAAGAATTATACTTATGAGCATCTTAAAATATATATTTTTACTGATGTATGGTTACAATTTGTTGTTATAATTTTAAAAAATGTCAATTTTTTTTTTTTTTTTTTTTGAAGTTAAAAACGACAATTTTGAAAAAAAAACATGAATATCGGGAATAAATTTTCCCTGGGAATTTGGAAATACAAAATTCCAAGGGAAACGAAATTTTTTTCGAAATTGTCGATAGGCCCTAATGTAACCAACTGTTTTAGTTTTTAGATCTTTTCAACATTTTTCACTTTACGGTTTTTTCAGAATTTTTCAGAGACCACCACCATTCACTAAAAAAAAACAAATTATACTCATTGCAATTAAAAATGAATTGAATTGGACATAAACATAGAATGGCATTTTTATTATTTATTGTTAAATTGGAATTTCTAAGAAACAGGTATTACGTACGACTTGACTATATACTTCTTATATGAACGTCTTAAGAGAAAAAGATATTTATTTTAATAAATTAATATCTGCACGGTGCACACGTCTTGCATTATGATTTCCATTTAACTTTGTACTGATCGATTTATGACCTTCCTAGAATCTTGACTATTGCACTTTGCTAAAGAAGAAAATCTATTTAGTTCTCAGAAGATAGTTATTGAGTTGATAAAGAATAACTCGAAAGCAGTTAATTCATAACTTATTTGTAATTATTTACTTCTTTTTTTTATAATCAATGGAGTATATTTTATGATGAACATAATGAATTAATTATATTCTGAAGTAATCTCTTATTTATGGTGAATCAAAAGGTTAGACATTAATCGTAAACGATGAAATATGAAGAAAAAAAAAAAGAGGATAAGGTTTCTTTTAGTTAAGCTTCTTTAGTGAATTTTAGCGACAAGAACATTCAATTGGGTAAGAATTTTTTCATTCATATCAAAAAAGAAAACTCTCCCCTCTACTTCCCAAACATTTGACTTAGGCTTCGAGAACAATAATACGGTGATATGGCGTACAAACATCAAAACATTTTTGAGCCAACAATAATTTTTACAAACTTATTTCAAGGTTATTTTCAAAATCCCCTTTAATAAAAATTCTTTTGTAAATCAATGTCTAAAAATTATTACTCTGTCTCGTATATCAATCAATTTAATTTTTTTCTTTGATATCGCACTTATTAAAAATGTACCTAGTATCTATACCTATTAAAGATTAAACTTAATCATGGTCATTCAATGATATTGTGATACTCCAAAAGTCATAGTCTGATCCCAAAAACTTGTGATTTTTTTAATAATTGTATAAGAAATAATCAATTTTTTTTTAGTTCAATCATCAATAATTTTGAACAAAGGTGAATCGGTAGACAAAAAATGTTCGATATTTAGAGTTACGATAAAAAAAAAAATTGAATCTAGTGGAAAGTATGATTTTCCACGACGAATGAAACCTATCAAGTCGGACAGACAGTCCGCTTTAAATAAGGAGTAATTTTTACTATGGACCAAAAATAATTTCTTTTTGAAACTATTTGGCTGTATCTTTTAACTCCCATTTTTTTTTTTTGGTTGCATAGTAAAAATTATGATTTTACTGAATTGAGATACAGATATAAAATATTTTTTTTTCTTACTTCACTTTCATACAACAATCAACATCCTGGAAAATAATATTTAAATTCCTACTGAAAAAGATTAAATTATTATAAATTTATTCAAATGACGTATATATATGTATACTAAAGGTATAATATAAGGAAACTGGCATTTTGTTTTCAAAACACTCCAATCTTTGGATGCTCCCATCATAGGAATGATGATGATTTTGTTTATCAATTTTTCTATCCGCATGAGAAATGGATGGATAGATATTAATGTTGATGTCTTCAAGAATCACTTTGAAGTATTTTGTATTTTTCAATCTGTCTGCATACATAATCATTTTTTTTTCTCAAGAATGCCTTAATTGATGATTTATTTAGCGAAAAAAATTAAATTCGTGCTATGTTTTAGCGAAATTATCTATCTGATCTACATATTTAAATTCGCAATTTTTTACCTATGAGTTTACTTATATATTTTGCTAACTGTTTGTTCTTTTAAATAATATTATTGTATTACTGTGATAAATTACTTTTAAAGTAAGCTAGTTAGATGATAATATTTTCAGTTAATTTTTTACTCAGACATTTTCCGACAAATGTTGGATTTTGAAGGGTTTCCGAAAAATTCTAAAAAATAAGATTTTAAACTTTAAGAAATTAGTACTTATTTTTCACAGATGTCGAAAAAAGTTTAATAAGATTTTTCGACAACTGACAGCATTTATAACTGGCGAGTTGTAGCCAAGAAAAAAAATTGACAAATTCTTCGTTGGAGCTGCTGATATTTGGGAATAGTTAACTCCTTCAAAAGCTTGTATACTATAAGTTATGTTTGTAAACAACATCCACGATAACAATGAGAAAAGTTTTTGAATAAAAAAAAAACATTTTTTCTCATCTCCGCACCAACTTCAAAACTATCTCCAATCTTTTGCATGGTGTACATTCTGTTGAGGATATAATGTTGAGGATATAATTTTGAGTACATATTAAATATAAAAATACAATACACCATTGATTTTAATTGAACATTTGTTTCATTTAATCTGAAGATTGATTGGCCTTAAGCCTTAACGGCACACAACGCGACATAGTCCGACTGGTAAAGTTACATAATAATTTTAAAATGATTAGGCAATTTAATTACTTCTGCTATTTCAGACTATAATTTTCCGACGTCTGCTATCTGCGACCATAATTTAGTGGCGTATGCTATCAGACTGTAATTTTTTGAAATATATTATTATATGCTGTAAAAAAAACTGTAGTTTAGTAAATACTGCTATGAAACTGAACCAGAAGTTTAATTTTAATTTATTTTTTCAGCAATTTTGGTTAAGTAAACAAACTATAAGTCACACAAGTGACAGTTCTCAATGTCCTTTGAAATAAAACCTTTCATATCGGTATAACAATAACCAAGGATAAAATTATTTTTTCACGAGCAACGCTACTTCGTTGACTATTCGTTGCTTTAAACTGTTACAAGCCCCATGATTATCACGCCAAAAAAAAAGTACTGTAGCTTCTTATTTTTTGCAATCTAACATTGCCTTGGTTATTTACTGCCCTAAGCACTTTCACTTAACCTATTCTTGTTTGTTTGTTTTTTTTTTTTTTCGTTGCAAAAGATCTTGAATCTTTGTTTTACACCGTACATATTTACAACTTTTAAAATATTTTCTGTAAGGCTTGACCATAAACTTGTTTTCAAGAATTCATTACGCATGCTTGACTGACTTGAAAGCATTTTTGTTTGTTTTTTTTTTCTTCTTCTTTGTAGATTATCATAAAATGCAGTTTCTGTCAGCCAACATTTTTCCCTTTGTTGTTGAACCAGTATACGAGTAAAATGTTGGTTGTTTTGTGTTTTTTTTTTTTTGCACCTGAACGCGTAGGTAAAGTGTCATTAATTTTTGTTGGGTTATGTAATTTTTGTAACTTGTACAAATTATAGTAATACCTAGTATAGGTACGAGTACTTGACTTGGTTTTTAAATCAAATCAAAACAAAATGTAAGAAGTTGGTCCTTGGTGTTTTGGTACCAGTTTTGATTTATTTTTAGCTTACCTACCAAAAGTTAGGCGTTAACTGTGTTTGCGTGTAAGATATTTAACTCGCGTGCAAAAACACGTGCTTGAGTGAAAACAAGATTTTAAATCTATTTCTTTTTAATACAATTTGACATAAAAGGTAAACTTGCTCATGGTGGAATTGAAATGACAAATGTAAATTGAGATAGTGAAGTTAGTGACAGTTGACAGATCATGATGATAATGATTGGTGGCAGGAGTTAAATGAAGTGATAGTGACATTAAATGAGAAATTTATTCATACATATCAAGATTTTTTGTTCGAAAAATGTCCAAAGCCGGTTTCAAATGATTTTACTATTTTCTTTTGTATAAGGTGTTTCATATTAAAAATGAATGTTTCACTTTAATTATAAAGAAAAAAAAATATTTTTTGATTAATTCAAATTGGAAACATTTAATGACATCACACAACTGCAATAGACAAAAAAAATTGACTTTTATTCTTGTTTGACTTTCTTCCAAATCATTTTTTCCAATCTGAAATGCCTGAATCAGGAACATTACTTTTTTTTTGACGCGAATTTTTTGACAGTTAATAGTCAATAGTCAGTCCATACAAAGTCCTGTCATATTTATGAAGATTTAATAGTTTTCGAAATAATTATTTACAACTACATATTTATAAACTAAAATGTCAAACATATAACACCAAAAATTCATGACAGCTACAAAGAAAAAAATGACAGCTTGATTTGAAAAAAGAACACCCAATAATAATAAAATGCATAAATAGAAAGGAAATGCATTTAAACATCAGCTCTGAAGAGCTACAAAAGAAAAAATATATTTAATTGTGTATGCAACTTGTTTTGCAGATTAAACGTCAAAATAGCAGAGAAATTTTCTTTTTTATTTTTGCACGAGTTTGACACACCAATGACGCCTCCACAATTTGTATAGGTTGTCAAGTTATTGCACGATTTTCTAATAAAAAAAAAATCCGCACCTCAAACTATAATTAAAATTACTATCAAAGAAAAACCACTTAAGCACATAGGAATAGCAAAAAAAAAAACAGAAACGTTTAACTTCATCGATAATAATGTGTTCGAGCCCTAATCGCGCTATCTTTTCTAGCACCTATTCATTAATTTACTAAATACAATCGAAATAATCTTCCATGAACACATTGACGTCCCTTATTATTTTCATCACGCGTCTGTCAATTTTTTGTTGTTGTTGTTTTTTTTTAGGAACTCCCTCCAACTATTCATACAGAGGCAATGCAGCAGCATATTGCGTCACTGAAAATTGCAAATTATAAAAAGAATTCAACGCTGTTGCTTGGCGCGATCATTTTTTTTTTTTTGTAATGAAATTCTCTGTGAAACGTTTAAATAGTCCCGGTTGACTCATTGCAATTATATGCCTTTTTTTTAGTATATTTACATTTTAATTGATGGTAATGAATTTGCTCATTCATAATTATTTACGTTTTGAATGCAGTTGCATTAAAAATAAAACAACATAACAGCAAAAATACTCAGCATATTTTAGTTCATTAAAATGACGTCACTTGACAACAGCAGCATTTGCAGTTTTAAAATAGATGAACTTAAGTGACATTAATTTAATTATAGCAGTTTGAAAGTTGTTATGGGAAATATTGTCATTGGAAATATCGCTTTGTTAGATTAGTGCTGGAATCATCACTTTTTATATTGGCTTCTTAAGTAAGCATTTCCAAAGAATGGTTTCAAATGGTTGTGAATTTTGACATTTTGCTTTTTTTTTTCTAAGCATGAGCCTCAGCAATCTGAGGAAGCTCCGAGCAGAATATGATTTGAGACCTGCGGTTTATTACAAAACACACTTGATATCTTGAAGCACAGAAATGTCTAATTACATGAAAACTCGTGTGAAGTTGGTTGCGCTGAGCATTTTTACATTTTATTCTGACCAAACTGAGTAAGCATCACAAAATGTTTTTTTAACAGCTCCGTGATTTACTCGGAGCTTAAAAGAAAGAATGCCAAATATTGACAGTTCTGTAAAGGGGGTGTTCTTCATTAGTTCAGGATAGAGCTCTAAACATTCGCTAAACTGGGCGTGTTTTGTTCTGAGTACTCTGATAAATTTTTTTGACATTTGTTATTTCTGTCATTCCCCTGTTCAGCTTTTCAATATTTTTTAATGGTCTCAAAATGAATTCTTTATCTTAAAAAAAAACTTTTTGGACTGAGTTTCGGAGAAAATTATTCTTCCATATTAGCAATAAAACAAATCCATACGATCCTTCCCATACACATGATGTCAAATTAAGCGAATGGTTTAAGCAACCAAAAGTATAAAAATACCTTAAAAAAATAACTGACTCCAAAACAAAATTTAAATGAATTCATAATAAAAATGCATAAATCAAAGTGTGACCCTCAGAATGATGTCTTTAATATTTTTTATTTTCGTCTTTTTCAGTAACTTTTGCACCCAGTGACCGTCTGCCACCTTTTTTTCGGATTCAACAAACACAGTCTGTTAATTTTATTTTTATACATGAACCTTAACCACCGGCCAATATATTCTCATCATCAGTGTTGAGGCTGTGATTTCTTATCCTTTATATTGCCCAAAAAGTTCCAATGACCCAGAGTAGCATAATATAAGTTATCATAAATTCTTAAGTAAGTCAGTGATGCTTAAGTTTGCGGGACGACCAGCCAGCACTGCAATGAATGATGTTGATGGTTGCACAAAAGACAAAATCAACAGTGGGTTATTTTATTGCTTACATGGCCAAAATTATTATCAAGTTCAAAAGGAGTCAAATAGAATTTCGTTCAAAATTCAGAATAAAAAAAATTAGTGTCCCAAAAAACTCAAAATCAAATATCCTTGTATCAAATATTCCGAAGATTTAGCCATTCAGGATTTTGTGTATCGGCATCTTAGGTTTTCGGGAACTTAGGATATTTTATTTTTGAATATTATTATTTTTTTTCAAGTTCTTTGGTTTTTAGGAACTTGGCATTTTATAAATATGGGTTTTCTGAGATTTTGTGTATTTTTGAACTTTATGTTTTCCAGTTTTCGGGTTAAGATTTTAGATAACATTACAAATAATTTGGAGACTTTCAGGGTTTTCAGAATTTTTATTGTTCTGGATTTGTAATGTTCTGAATTTTAGCCCTGGGTAAAAAAATTTAAAACAAGTGACATATAATTTACTCTACTGTGTAACACGTATCAAATAACAAATTAATTGCCTTGTTGTTTTCTCCTTGCATGAAATGAAATTCAATACAAAAACAAACATATGAATATGCAGAAAAGTCTGCATGCAGATAAAACTTGATTTAACCTTACTCTCAGCTTCAAAACATATTGCTAAACCTGATTGTTTTTAATTTTTGCCAAAACACAAAAAAATTCCACAAAACGAAAAATAAAATTACGTTCTTTCTTGTTGTTTATTTTGATGTGATATTTTCATATACGCAACCCAGATGGCAATTAAACACCATGGACAATTAATTTCATATGTGTCACTAACATAGTATAGTTGAGTATTCGTCTGAATAATGACGATCGAATAAAGTGTCCCGGTCCCCATGCATCGGAGCTTATCTTGCAATTTATTGTAATTGGAAAATGCTTGGAGGTGTTTTCGTTGAGTTAATCGTATTGTTATTATTGTCAAATTAAATTGTTATAAATATCATTAAAACGTCATTGGTTCAATGGTGTCAAATCTCTGAAGACATAATTATATACCATCATAATATAAATATAGCATTTGACCCTTATTCTGGTTTAATTTTATATACGCGACGACGAGGGACGAAACATGAACGCCAAGAACATAAATTTGTAATAAAAATTTAATTTGAGTTTTTTTTCTTTTATTTTAATTTATTTAAGACTTTATAACTCTTATGGTTTTAAAAACAGATTTAAAATGCCATAATTTTTGGGACAACAATGATGAATTGAATCATAAAGAAATATAAATTGTATATCTGAGAATTGAGGAAAAAATCAGACTAGACTTACCTACATACACTCCTCGTCAACTGAATACGCACAAACATTTTTGAATATATTTTATCCATTTTTTCCAAACAGTGATGGTTATTATGCCATCTTAAAATGTTAAGCAGATAATTCCGAAAGAATTATCCAAAAACAACCGTGAGTTTTTCTTCAACCACTTGCAAAGTGTTTTATATGCAAAGTAGGAGTTCTTTTTTAGTCAACTGAATAGGTACAACGCCATTTTCTTCGTTGTTTATAAGTTTTTTGGAGTGCTTGACAGTTTAAATTAACGATTTTAGTGTTTTCAGTAAAATTTAATTCTTGATTTCAAATTTAAGAAAAATGGGTAGATCTACGTGTCTTAACAGTGTTGAAAAAGCTAAAATCGATTTACTTAGAGACCAAGGCCTAACTGGACGTGCAATAGCTGATAAAGTTGACCGAAGTTTTAATGTAGTTTATTCTTACTTGAAAAATAAAGATGCATACGGCAAAAACATGAAGGGAGGTAAGGAAACAGCAACAACAGCAGCTGAGAGACGAAGAATTTTAAGATGTGCATCAAATTCTTCTGATTCTGTGGCAAAAATAAAACAAAAAGTCGGCCTAAACGCAAGTTGCTCAACAGTTTTAAGAGTAATCAACAACTCAAGCCATCTTAAACGAATGAAACTTAAGAAAAAACCACCACTTGACGAAAATGGAAAAATGTTGCGATTAGATTTTTCAAGACTTCACATGAGTTGGAAAAAAGAGTGGTATCACGTGGTTTTTTCAGATGAAAAAAAGTTTAATTTCGATGGCCCTGATGGGTTCAACTTCTATTTTCACGACTTAAGAAAAGAAAAAAGATTTTTAAAGCGCCATCATAGTCGTGAAGGAGGTGTCATGATATGGGGAGCAGTCAGTTATTATGGAACAGTTGAGCTCGAGGTTGTAACATCAAAAATGACAGCAGCTGGGTATAAAGTAATTTTGGAAAGAAATTTTCCTAAATTTTCTAACATCTTTGGACCCATAAACTGGACCTACCAACATGATAATGCGAATATTCACTCAGCGCGCATAATAAAAACATGGATAGAGGAGCAACAAGTGCAGTTGCTTCAATGGCCGCCGTACTCACCTGATCTAAACATCATAGAAAATGTCTTGGGATGGTTAGTACGCAAAGTTTATGAGGGTGGTCGTCAGTTCGAAGACAAAGAAACCTTAATTTCTGCAATCAAATTAGCGTGGAGCGAAATTTCGTTAAATTACATTAAAAAGCTATACGATTCCATGCCGGATCGAATTTACGAAGTAATTAAAAATAAAGGTGGAAGTACCCACTACTAAACTTAAACAACAACTTGTTTCATTCCATTCCAATACCAATTTTAATTTTTGTACCTATTCAGTTGACTCAAAAAAAAACTTCTACTTTGCATAAGATACACTTTGGAAGTGGTTGAAGGAAAAACTCACGGTTGTTTTTGGATAAAACTTTGAAATTCTGTTATTTATATGTTACGAAAATTATTACCATCAACAGATGGCATAATAACCATCACTGTTTGGAAAAAATGGATGAAATATATTCAAAAATGTTTGTGCGTATTCAGTTGACGAGGAGTGTATGTATAAAAATAGTTTTCATGGAAATAATTATAATTTTTTTAAAAGTGGTCTACATATTTTTTTTAACTGCAATATAAATTTTATAGTGAAGTCAGGGTTAAAAATATTATTTTTTGGACTTCAAAACTTGAGCTTGTATTTTATATTTTCTTGAACGGCAAAATAAACAGAAAATTTCTAGTTTTTTCAAATTTAATTTTTTTTAAATGACGACTTCAAAACTTGACAAATTCGAAGCCTTTTGTCAAATATATTTCTTTTGAAAGTAATTTCGATCAAGTATTAAAATATTAACAGACGTTGCGTTGTTTTTTAATTTTCTTCGACTTCCCGTGTTTTGAGTTAACGATATTTCCACAAAAATATTTTCACATAAAACAGAGTTGCCTTATTCATTTGCGATACACAAACAATCATACAATATTATACAAAACAAACATTCGTATGAAAATGAAGTTATTCGTGTTCAAACTGCACGTAAGATTCGTTACTAAAGTTATATGAAAATTTAATACAAATATTGTAACATTAGATTGTTTTTATTAGTTGGTTTGGCAAGCTCGTCTTTTTAACAGCTGTTTCCTTCCTATGAAAGTACAATCACTTTGACCTTAATTTTATACAAAACATTTAATAGAGGCAAACATTGCCCGCACAAAATAAAACAAAACAACAAAAACCTGATAAAATAATAATCTTTTACCTTCCTGTGTTTATTTTCAGAATTCAATATATGTAGAGTATGCGGGAGCAAAATTCAGCCAACCCCAACAACAACATGGTCATGGGTGGAATGTTATCACATGCACCGTTTGTTGCAGTTAATATCTATAATATATTTTTGTTCGATGTGTTTCTAATAAAAGCTTAAAAACCTCACGCTGTTCAGTGATGTGTACCAGACCTTCAAGGACAAGGACGATAGTCTAGGAACAGCGTCATATTGACTGGAAAATTTAGAATTTGATAATACATTTTACACATATTCACATGGTTTTTCAATCAGAGTGTCAAGGTTGGATGGAAATAATGTAAAATGTTGTGGCATTGCAAGGAAAAAAGGGTGACAGTTAATACACTGCCTTGAAATTTCGTTCTTTATTGAAGCTAGGAGTAAAATATATGCGTTCCTAGTTGAAGTAAAAGTTCCTAAGAAACTTTGAGTTCTTTCTTTCTCTTTGAGTAACAAGAAATATTCAAAAATTGAAGTTGAATATTTTAACAATTTTAAACAATTTTTTCTCCTATCAACAGGAATTGAAATCAACGAAACAAAGTGAAAGTGGGCGGATTTTAGAAAAATCAGTTTCAAAACTTTTTTTTCTCAAATAGTTTAGATGAAAACAAAATCTGATAATTTCATCTAAATCATTTGAGTCGTTATCGATAAAAAAAATAACGGATCTAAATATCGAAATTGACTATGAAAAAAAACATATAACAAAAATGGGCGTGGCAGTGTGAGAAGAAATTTAACAATGCCTTGAAAATATCAAAAAATCAATAGTCAAGTGCAAGAAAAGTATCCACATGGAGATCTAAAATTTTCATCTATCAAAAACAAATCGCAATAAAATTTAAACTCAATCAAGTGCTACGGAGTGTGTAGTGGTGCGAACTGAAACAAAGGCACACAACAAATGTTAAGGTCTGTTTGTTTTCTTTTGAAATAGGGGGCGCTTATGAACTTGAAACTCTTTGAACCATATGCTTTTTACAAAGCTTTGTTTATTTCGGCTTTTGCTTCAAAACATGCAAACTAGAATTGGGTCAATAGAATGCAAAAAAAAAAGCTGCTTAAGAACAAACGGTAGTGTTAGCGTAACGCAGGGAGTTGTTTGCTGGCTTCGTTTGACATTTAGTCTCGGCTCGAATCCTGGTGAAGGCAATAAGTTTTTTTTCTTTAAATGGTCTAGGAGTTTTAATGGGGTTGACGAAATATTGCAACAGTTGGCTATCTAATTAGATCTTCCAAGGTTCATTTTTTGTTGTATTTTCAATAAGAACAAAATTGACTCATAATTTCAATTTGCTTCACGTGTTTTCAAAATGTTTGAACTTAGTTGCATTTGTGCTAACAAAAACATCACTCAATCAAAATAAACAAAAAAAAAAAAAACAATTTTAGATTTTTAATTTCAAATTTTAAGCAATATTTATTCAAATGTTGGATTTTTTTTTAATGTGAGTCATTTATAAAAGTCAATTTTTCATTGATTCTGCTTCATATTTGTTTTTGCTTTTTCCTAAGTTCGATCCGAGTTTCAAACTATTCAAGGTTATAATAGACCTCTCAAGTGCAATGAATTCAGCTCTGCTGTCATCATGCAAACATGAAATGTCAAAAAAAAAACTATCAATGTCATTCACGATGACATTAGCAATACTAAGTATTACCTACAATTTAATAAATAATACTTGGTCGGTATAATTGTCAAATTATTTATTCTATTTGCATTCGGACCTCATTTAAATCGATTAGTCTTGAAAACTTTAAACCTATAATCACTTAGTTATAAGCTTCAAAGTGTCAAATATGTCAATAAAACAAACAAAAAAAACTGTTAGATGATGAGCTTATTATTTCCAAAATATATTAACATAACCAAACCATACATACAGAATACCTAAGGGGTACAAAAAAAGTCAATGGACTTTACTTACATACACCGCAAATGTTTAACACAATTTCTGTAGAATAATTATGACAAAGAAGCAAAACCAAACAGAAAGTTTTTGTTCATTGTTAAAATGAAAAAATAAAATAAAAAATATTAAAAACCTCTTTAATGGCTAGAAAAAAAGAGTTCATTATAATTTTGGCTTTTGTTAATTCTGTAGGTTAAACACAATATCTCACTCATCAACACAGTCAACGCGTGCTGAACAAAGTTTATGAATCTCTTTTTTTTTAATGGAGAATGGAGTAATAGCTTATTCCTCATTGTATGACTCGATTCCTGCTTGTGTAAATAATAAAATTGAGTTGAAAAATAAAATCCAAAGCAAAAAAATACCCAAAGTTTCTGAATAAAAAAATAAGTAGGTAGGTAAATGATACTTGTATGTATGTATGTGAAAATGTAAAATAAAGATCAGAATGAATTTTTGTCAAAATATTGATTCAAGACATTTCATTGAATAACAGAAGACTCATCGAAATTACATACTGACTCATAACTTTTTCAAATTGTCTTATTCAATGGAAATATTCTACAAAAAAAACTGATATTTTATAAAAATCATAAGCCAGCAGTTAAGAATATATTTTTTTTTAAATCAATCTTTAAGTTTAAATAATGAATATTTTGGTAATACATGATGCTGCAATGCTTTGGAAATAGAAAATTCATAAAAAAATATGTAAGGTTGACCAATTTCTGAAACTAACTGATCTATTTTGACATATTGCACACCTTAGTAATGGTATACTTATTTTTTGTATAATTCCAAAATTAAGATACTAAAAGTCTTATTCTGTGGCCTTAAACAAATCTATCGCTGACTAATTATTCTAAATAATTGATCTTTTATAAAGATTTATAAAAAAAAAAATTCGAATATTTCAAAAATTGGGTGCTGAAAATCATTGGGAGTTTTTCTTTTTTCATTCAGAGCAGAGCACGGAACAGAGCACGAGCTTGTCGAACATACTGTGAACTTTCCTCGGAGCGAGCGCGTTCAGGATTGAAATCTGTTTGCTCAGTTTTTTTATACCGAGCTTATTGAGTGCGCCCCGAACAATCTCTGAACTCTGAACATGCTCTCAACAAAAAAAGAAACACAATCTTGAACTGTTATACACTCTGAGCTCAAAAAGAAATACGATTTTTTGTTTGACAGTTCATACCCTGTTCTGAACTAAAAAAGAAAAACCCCCATTATGACCGTGAAAAAAAATGTTTAAATATGTTTTTGCTGACCAATTACTGAAACATCAGGATTTAATAATCTTTTTTGCGAACATCGACATGCTATGACCTTGAAGAAGTTTGAAAATTTGTTAAAATAAAATCTGTGGCTGTCCAATTACTGATCTTTTATAAGAAACATATATTTTTCAAATATCCCCAAAAAAAAATAAAATTCTTTGATCTACTTAAAAAAAAAACTTAATAAAAAACAGAGTTTAATCAAAAGACTTGTAATGTAAAATACATGGAATATATATTTTTACTTTTAAGTAACTACAATCCCAAATGTATGTACCTGCACGTTTTTTAAACAATAAACAACATTGGTTTCCCATTGACATTGCACGTTTTTTATGTATCGCCAAACAAATATAATGCCTGCAAAAATTTATTTAAAATTAATAATTTTTTATTTTGCGTGTATACTATTCTACATATTATGTACATATGTATATGATTTACAAAATAAATGATGCGCGATTAGACAACGTGATGGTTTTTCCATCACGTTAATGTTGAGGGTTTATGTACACTTGATCGTACAACATCAACGCATGTCATTTTTTTTTCCATTCACTTACAAAATTATCGTGATTTGAGTGTTGCACTTTTTTTTAAATACCTTTACTTTTTGTCCAATTTAAAAAAAAATTAATTATATTCATTTAAGTTGGTTTCCTATGTTACTTAAGAAATTTTATTTGACATTGAGAAGTTTTTTCTTCTGCAAATTTTAAAATAATTCATTTAAGTAAAATACTGAGAAAAAAACCTTTCTTTCTGAGTATTGAACCTGAGACCTATTTTACCAATTTTAATGTTAAAAGTTAATCACATTAAACTACAGACAAAAGCAACACTTCTTTGTCTGGGTCTGAACTTTGCACTTGCAGGGAATGAATTTTAATAAGAAAACTTTTTAAAACAATAAGTTTTTCTTATTAAATATTCAATAAGTTGTTTTCTCATAAAATCAATCCGACGTTTTTTTTTGTCTGCATAATTACATGAAGAAGAAAATCAACTTTTAATAATCAAAAGAAAATTACCATCATAAGCCAATACCTAAAAATAAGCTATTTTAAATTATGCACCATTTGTTTTGCAAATAATCATCCAAATATTTTTTTTAAATAGGATATCTAATTTAATTAACTAAAAAATACAAAAAATCAACTCTACAATTTATGATTTTGAAAATCGCAAGTCAATGACACGAAGGAGAATTATTTGTATCATTTCAATTGTCTATTTGTTATATTTCCAAGTGTGGACTCACCCTTTAAACAAGTTTAAAGTTTAAGGTGTAAGGTTTCGTAATTGAAATTTCATAATTTAATTAGAAGGAGGAAAACCCATAACCATTTTGCACAGTTTCTGAGTTTCAATTCAAGATTCAATCAATAAAACAAGACAATTAGCATCATTTTATCGCGAGTATACTGACAGCTGTACTCTGTACAGGCAGCGTCATCTACATATATGAATATTATTTGAAACACAAATTGTCTTAATCAAAGTGCGACCATAACACACGAGATGTGGTTTTTTATTGATTACTGTTTATGCTTGAGGTTTGAAGGCGATCATTTCAATTGAGTTGCTACATTATAAACATGCTAATCGAATAATTTGTCAAAGTGATACATAGGTCAATGTTACAACTTATCTCTCGCTACATTTTATTTTAAATCGTATCATATCAATTATGTAGCTACTATAGTATTTTTTTTTTAATTTAAAATTTGCCTCGAAATTAAGTGACGGAAAAGCTTAATTAAATAATCAAATCATTTCAAAGCGATGACATTATACTGACATTATAAAGTATTTTAGGAATTTTATTTCGCATATCATCTGTCACATCAATCAACTCACACAGGTTTATCGTTGGGGACTTAAATTTTCAGCTCCATTCAGATCTTTAGTTGGTATAGTTAAAGTAGGCTCTTTCAAAAGCAACTACATCTAGCTAAACTAACTTAACTATAAGATCATCATCATCGTTTTCATCATTGTGAACTTATTTATTTCTTAAGCTTGTGTGCTTCAAACTATAAACGAACTTAATTGAACGAGTTTGCTAAATTAGCAAAGAAGAAGAAGAAGAAAAAAAAAGAATATCAGTAGAAGTGTGAATTTGATTAAGTTATTTATGAACTGTGATATTGCTTACGTATTGTTAAATTATAAAATCGCTATTATTTATTACTTAAAAGCACCGCACCGGGATATTCTATTGTTAATTGATGTATGGAATTAGAAAAAATACGAGCGAATAATATGATCATCATAATTTAGATGTTTTAGAAAGTCATTTCTGATTGTGTTACGTGTTGTTGGCGATATTATATAGGAATGGGGAGGTCTAATGAGTAGAGCTATTATATTTCATTACGTGTGGGTGATGCATTTGATTTTAAGCTTTGATTTGTTGTATAAGAGGGAGGCACTGGTTATTGAGTCATTAGATCAATAAAATTTATTGGACGGAAGAGTCATCGTCAAAAATTCGCCAAGTAATAGTTTAGCTCTTTAGAAGATGCCATTGAACCGTGATTGAAACGGAAATCACTCACAACAATCGATTATTTAAATATCTTGCAAAAGTTATATAATATTTTTTTCGGAATAAATCGGTTTACAAATCGCACAAAAGTTTTCTTTTATGAGAAATTAAGATTTTTTTTAAATTTATTTGTTCTGTCAAGTTTTGTTACATGAGGTCATATAATGAGTTGCTGTTTAATTTTTTTTTTTTTTTAATGCGTATACGCCACAGTGACCTAAATACTATATTGAAAGTTTATTCAGTTCCAGCTGGGCGAAAAGTTGTTCAACTAAAATTGAACAACTAAACACAACTAAAAGGAGGCTTGGCAGTCGTTAAATAAGCCCAGCCTACAAAATCTTGGTGGAATCTTGTCCAAGTATTGTTGTTTCATAAAAAACTTTCAATATTAATTTGAATACTGTTTCGTTTCACAACGAAGGAATAATTTTTAGAATTTTCAAAATTTCTCATAAACGTGATTGAAAGTTTTGAGTAACTTTGATGAACAAAAAATAGGCTGTACTTATACATATCTAACTAATAATATTGAACTATGAAAATATAAACATAACACGCGATTTCTGTTCAATTTTGAATAGTGATATTTTTTGAGATATCTTCTGTAACATTTATCGATGTGTTTGTTATGGGCCAAGGAGATATTATGTGAAAAGAACATTGGTTACATAATTTGGAGGGTTAAGTTGTACAAGACTTTCAGAGGTCCTAGGATTACTGGTTAATTTAAGTGACCTCCATAACTCAACTCGTGGCCAAACAACAATTTGAAATTATCGCTTTCACTGAGACATATTCTGCACTCTTCTGAGAACATAGTCGCCTCCATTGTTTAAACTTTTCAATCCTATAGTTCGAGTGAACAAATCGTAGTCAACAAGCTCGATTTCCAGTGGATTTTCTCCCCGTGGCAAAATATTTTCGGATAATGTCTACTTCCTTAAATAATCTCCCATACTTTTGGGAATATCAAGTTTTTGCTCTAACCTAGCAACTATCATATATGTATGTGCTTCAGCAACTTTACATCAATCTTTATAGAAAAAAAAATTGTTCAATTTCTGCATTATGAAACCAAAGATTTTGAATTTACTGCGATTACACATTTCACAGAAAAAAAGGCGGAAAATTGCACTTTCAAAAAAACTACATACCTACCAGGAAATTGCAACAAAGAAAAACACAAAATATCTTTAAATATAGACAACAATTAAAAATTAACTCTTTCTCTATCTGCTACTGGTGTATATCTGTATCTATCTGTATATACCTACATATTTTACTTGACGGTATTGCTTGTTTGTCTAACAATTAAATAAATTATCACACAATTTATTGTATTTTAGCATTTGGATTACATATATCCAGCAAATAGGTAACTATAACTATACGTTCCATAGCAAGGAGTTAAAACAACGTAGCTACATAGATACAGTATCTATTACTAATTTTTTTTTTTGTTTTTTTTTTTAGCATCACCTGTTAAAACAAAAGTTATAAACCAGGGGCACGCACAGAGTATGAAAGATAATTAAAATATAACAAAAGCATTGAAAAATAGTCAAATATGCAAAAATTATTTTGTGTTTCAGTTAAAAAAAAAAGATAATTATTATAAAACCTACCTTGTGGTATAAAAAAAATTAATTTGTTACGTTCCACTGCTTTTCCGGTGATGTTATAGAAAATTTGAAAGAAAGGCAAAAAAAAATAGAAGAAAAAAATGTGCGCAAATAAATCCAATAACTCAATCGCTCTTTCTCTCTTTTTTTATTCTTCTTGATGATAATCAAAGTGTTCTGAATTCCGAATTCGAAATACCGTTAAAAATAAACAAAATAATACTATTTTTGAATTTTTACACAAAAAGAAAAAAAAAAACTAACAATAAAACCAAAATGCGAAGTTAATAGATAGATACTCTCTCTTTTTCCACTCCACCGCCACTTGCCGGTATTAAGATGCTTTATTTGATTTTTGCAAAACAATTAAAATCACACTCTGGATGTAATCCAAAATAAATATACTACTATAAGAAACAAATGCACCTCACACACGATAGATAGAGAATACACCGCCGGATGACACAGAGAGAAGAACAACCGCGCACCGATCGAGATCCACCAAACTTGCCACTGATGATGAAGAAACAATGTCTTAACTTCGGCGGGATATGTGGATGCGTTCTCGGGGTCTGTACTAAGCACTACTATATATTAGATGCAGCAATTTAAGAGTAATTTGAATTTGATTTCTTCGTTTTGCTATCTATTTTTTTTTTGTATCTACCACGATGACGATGATGACAACGACGATAACGAAGGTAATGACAACAACAATAACAACAACAAAAACACAAACGCAAAACAGACAGACAGATATACTCAGATTTCTGATATACAAATTGATATTCCAGAGGTGTATACCACTTCCCCACACATTGAATAATCACTGGGATTCGAATTTCTAACGTAAGTTGTGCAGAGAGATAGATAGTAGATAGACGAGACGAGACGGCAAAAGATACTTTCAATTGCGCCTATAGCATACAATTCTCATAATAAACGGCTCCACAAGGTAATAACATCAACATTTTGGCGACTTTTTCGCAATAAATTTTATTCAAATCCAACACCGGATATTCGGACATCATTATTGTTTGGATTCAAATTTTGTTTAAACTGACAACTTTTTAACCAATGATTTTTTTGTAACGTATTTTCACTTTTTGTATCTTTCATCGAACACAACAAAATTTGTAAAAAAAAATCATCAGGAAAATCTCATAAATCTTTTTTTTTTTTTAAGATACAGTAATTTGATATCACCGGTTGACAACTTTCAAACTTGTGTATAGATAGATATACTCTGCCGGAGTGTCTCCTCAAATATGCACAAACGAAAACAACAACACAAAAATAATGTTACCGTAAAAATTTACATGCGATCCAAACGAAACGACGGTTGTCACATAATTAAATCTCACTGAATTCAAATGTTTTGATTTTATTTTGTAGACAAAAATGATATCGAAGATACAAATAGCGAAAACGAAATAAAAATGTTTTAGATACTTTTTTAAAACTCCATTTGGGTTCGAACCCAGCGACAACGGCTATGCGACGTATGACGACGACAACAGTGTTGTGTAGCAGTGGCACACACAAGTCGCATCGGCCGATGTGGTGCGAATGTGAATGAAAATATTTTTACACACAAGTCTGTGCTGACGCTGAGTATCTTTGTATCTAATATATAAATTCAACCAATTTATTTATTGAAAGGCAACCAAACACAACAACTCTGCTAAATACAATTTTTTTTTGTGCTTAGACACTCTCTGGGTTTTATGTCTGCCGTCTGGTGGTGGATTTGTTGGTTTGGATTGAATTCAGATTGAGATTGAAATTCAGATTTTTTTTTTTGCAAATTGGATGGATTTGTATGAACTAACTGACACGAACACGACATTATGGGTCATTGGTCGAGCTTTTTTGCTTTTACCAGCTATTCTCTCTTTTTTGTTTGGCAATACGCAACATGTTGTGTTTACGTTTGAAGTATAAACAAAAAACTGCATTTCTTGTGGATTTTGTGTTTGAAATACACACGACACAACAAATGCAAAAATTGGGAGAGGAGATATCTTCTCTTGTGCATTTTTTTACTTCGCCGCGCTGAAGGCACTTGTTGTACCCATCAGCTATTACATGCAACAGGAAGATTGATTTCTGGTTGAATGAGGTTGAAACAGGTACATATAATATGTGATATGATTATAATATGTGATATGATAGGCGTCCTCTGTTTCCAATTATTATTAAAATAAAAGCAAAAGATTGATGCTTACACAGAGTTTTGAAATATTTTATTATAAAAATTATTTTATTATAAAAATATTAAAAATTGATCAAAATAATAAAGTATGTATGTAATGACTATTTAAAAAAGTGAACCATATTCTTTATTTATTAGAAACATTGTTTCGTAACAATTTGACAGAAATTTGAAAGTTACCATTTTTTTATAAACCGTATTGAATGTTTTGAGAAGCTTTGAAAAACATTATCTAATTAAAGTTAGGTGAAATTCATTACGAATTGCCTTTTGTCAATTATTAAAAAAAAAATCAATTTCCCCTCTAGGGACGTACCTACCTAAAAACCTTAAGTTCCTAGCAAAAACTTTAAAGCCTTTAAGATTTCTTTAAGGTGAAAATAAAACTGTTACTATATTTTTATCCATTTAAGAGCTACAACACGTTTGCTATTTACTATCTAGAGTGAAAACAACTCTATTTCTGACATTTTCAACAAAAGAAAAAAAAAACTTTATAAAAATCAAGAAAATAATATTTTTATAAATTATTTATTTATCTTTTGAAATGCATCTTGAATCAACAATATTATTTGATTAATATTAAATTTACAAATAAATTAAGGAAATACACAACGTGATAGAATAATTATGATTAGATGTGGGATGTGAGTGTAAAATGTATTATAGATTATCTCTAATTTAATTATGCATTAACATCACGTTGTAATTTTGCAATTCTAAGAACAAAACAATATTTTTTTTGTAAGCAATATTTGTTTAAGATACCAAGACAATTATTATAATAACATTGTTATTAACTTGGCCAAAAGCCAGTATAAGAGGTGCAGCGTGCAGCTTATGATTATGGAAAAGAATTCAAAGGAAAATTGAATATTTTAATTTTTTTATGTCACAATTTAATTATCTAGGTATATTTATTTTGTTTGATGTTTCTAATTGTTGATAAATTAATTTTTCTAAAAACCATTTTATAAGACAAAGAGTGTTTGAAAGGTAATCTATTTTAGAAAATATAAAATTTAAGAGCTTTGGTTTCATAAAATTCGTATATGTAAATCTGGAAAAAAAAGTAAACAGCAAAATTGTTCAATGCCACTAAAATTGTTCAAATATTTTAAATCTTCATATAACATCAACATTGAAGATCAAACAAATGCAAAAATGGATTGTGATCTGAATTATAAAAATCTAAGTCACCAAAAAACTAGAATCCCAAAAAATCTAAGTTCCGAAAAACCAAGATACAGAAAATCCAACATCACGAAAAAAAATTCTGAAGAACATTTAAAAACCAAGTTGTAAGCTCAAAATCTCCAATCCAGTTTTTTATTCGGTTTATTTGTGGTTTTAATCCTCATTTCAACTTTGCTATTCTTAACAACTTCCCAAATAAAACAACAATTTTTTTTAGCTTTTCTTGTTGCTTTTTCCAAACTCATCTCAAATGTAAACCAATTTTTTTCTAATTTTGAAATTTCAAAAAGGCTGAAATTACAAGAAGAATCGCAAAAATTTCAAATAAGTGTTTTCACCAATTTTGTTTATAAAACATTCTATACCCATATGATTTTTATTAAAAACTTCTCTCAACTTTCTACTGGCAACAAGCGAGCCATTAACCAATACGATCATAAATTTCAGGCTACCACCGCACCTTATCTCAGTTCTTTTATAACATTGTCTGTGCCATAAAGTTTAAATTATTATTAATTTACTAGGTAGGTACTTAAGCAAACTTTGGCCTGATCAAACAAAATAATAAAATTGACTGATAAGCTCGTGGAAAAATGGGAATGCCCGTCAAAGTTATCAAATAAACGATAACAATGTTATCCCTTAAAATTAAAAATTTCATGTGATTTACCTTTACTTATAGGTAATTAAAGCGAATCACTGCAAATCGCTATTAATAGATAATCGTTTCATTTTTCAGTTTTCCCTTTGAGTCGACAGTATAAATATGCAGATATTAATATAGTTCATTAGATTAGAATTAAATCTTTATTAGCTAGGTGTAGATATCTTAATTGACCAATAAAAGATAATCGATTAATTTACGATCGATGATCCGGTGACATATAGCGTGTGTTGGTTTTTGGTTTTATTAACATTTCCTTTTTTTTGTCTGATTTTTTTTTTTGTACTGATTTGTTTTTTCTATTGTTTGAGGTGTGTGGGATTTTCGAGATTGAATTCGCTATTCACACTTGAAGATTGCAAATTCAAATAAATAAATAAAACTTAGCCAATGGCGCATGACTGTGGAGATTATTTGAATGGTTTCAAGTGGTTAATTTAACTTGTTAAAAGAAAAAAAATGTCAATGGACTTGGTGAGATTGATTGTGTCATTTTGAACTGATTTACGATACATGATTAATTATTATTTTTGCTATACATAATACATAGAAGCTATTAAAAAAGTAATTGAGTTGGAAATTTAAACCATAAAACCATATGGTTATTATTGGTTATAGACTTTACTTAAAGGATTACAAGAAGTGAATAATTGGAGGCACAAGCTAAGAAATTACTAAGGGAAGTTGGTTGAATTATGAGCTAATTAAGACATGTGCTATAAGCTTAAAAAAAATCTTAATAAATCTGACAAAACCAGTTTTAAAGAAGCAGTTATGTATATTCAATTTAACTTTTTAACATTATAATCAAAAAAAAATAGCAAACGAAATTTTTTTATCCTTTTACTACCTAAAATCTATACCGGATTTTATGTAATAATATATTATAGCGAAACAATTTTGAACAATGAAAATTAAAAAAAGTCCTAAAAGACTTTTAAAAATAACCGATTAAAATTTGTTAGTACCTGCTTATCAGCTGTTTGAAATTTGTCAACACATCGAGGATCAAACGTTGCGGGACATTTATTTTTTTACTTATGAAAGTTATAACTTAAAATTAAAATTTTTTTGTTTTACAGATAAGTGAAATAATTGAAGAAAAAAAAGCACTTTCGAACAGAATTGACTTTCAATCCCCTCAACTTTGCATTTGCGTTTGTAAGGAATTAATTTTAATAAGTTAAAATATTTAGAACAATAACCTTTTCGTATAATTGATGTTTGTATTTAATGGAGTTCTTCTTTTAATAATACGAAAATCTTATTAAATTTCAATACGTTTTTCTCCAATAAATCAAAACAGAAATATTTGGAAAAACAATTTTCTAACGCAATTAAAAAAGCTGTTTTTGATGAGTTTTAAATATTCGATTAGACAAATAATTTTTCTTGTCATTGTTTTTAGCATGTAGTTCCACTTTTTTTAGTTATATTAGCACAGTTTATGAATTTATATAAAATTGTGTGTTTTTTTTTTTTAAATAAACGACGCGACGTATGTATGTGCGTTTTTTAAATTTATTTCCTGTGAATCAAAATACAACTGCTTCTCTAAAATGATATACACGTAACGTAACGCATATTTGTGTCGAACCTAAATAAGTAAAGCTTTGAAGATTTAAAAATAGGTTTGTGTATTTACTTAATGAGCTTTTTTACATAAAAGCTGAAGAAAGCTTAATTTCAAATTTGAATTTTATTTGATTTTGAATTTGAATTTCAATCCATTTGCTGTTTTTTTTTCTTGTTCAGTCCAGTTTGTCTAGTTACAATTTTATTGAAGTATGTACATATGTACACATGTATACATAAAAAATCTAAAGACGTATAATCTTATGAGTTAATAAAGAGTACTAAGTTTGTACTTAGGATAGTTATAGTTATATATTATAACCATTAGTTTAATATGAAATGAGAGTGATTTTGTTTTAAATCACGCCCTAGTTTTTTTGTGACATTTTATGCTATTTGAACTGCATTCCGATAAACATTTCCTATATAAATAATCTAATAAATCTGGTAACATTAGAATACTTTTTTCCATTTGTAGGTATGATTTTAGGCCCATCCAAGGTGAACTTTTATTTAAGGACCACCCCATTTCAAAAGTTAATTGAATTGAAAATATTTTTGTAAAAATTACATACCATACAAAATGACTATGTTGGTATTTGGTATACAAATATATCAGCGGGCGGTCCCATTTATTCTACATTAATGTCCTGTTATTGAAAGTCAATTGAAATGAAATTTTTGTTGTTGTTGTATAAACAGCTTCCCTCGCAACATGATTATGGTGGTAGTTGGTATAAAAATATCAGCTGACTTTCCATTGTTTTGGTGAAAATGGTACCATTTTTAATACATTATGGTCCATTTATATTTGTTGTAATTTTTGCTCTGGAAATTAAAAAAAGAATAAAATTAATGTCTAATAAAATGACCTTCTGATAAAAATTATAAGTTATTTCATAATGTTTGTTTGATTGGGCTTTAATGATCAATATTCTTGATGCAATTAATAAAAAACTAATTCATCTTCTGTTACCCGACGTTTCGCTGGCTATTATCCAGCTTCTTCAAGGGATTTTTTCAATTTTATTACCTGAAGATTTAAAATATATGTATATTACAATGTGTGGAACTATTTCTATTGTTATTTTCTTACTTTTGAGTTAACTGTAATATTGCATTTTTTTGTTGTTATAAAAAGTTATAAAAGCCCAATCAAACAAACATTAGCCGTGTTTTTTGAACAATTGATAGCAACTCAGCAAAAATTTTTACATACAAAAACAATAACAAAAAAGTGATTATAAAAACTTTGTTATTGTTTCTAAGCAAAACAAAAAGTGAAAATAAATTTATTTGTTATTGTTTGTGTGTAAAAATTTTACTGAGTTGCTATCAATTGTTCATAAAACACGGCTATTATATATTAAATCAATAACTTATGATCCAACACCCAAACACATAAGTTATTTCTTTTAATAATTTGAAGCTGCAAGAATGAATACGAACCATTTTTAAATGGAATTTAATATGTAATTTAAAATCTTTTTTTTATTTTTATTTTATTTTATTTATTTTTTTTACATTTTTTAATTATTTTTTTAAAATAAAATACATACTTCCATTTACTAAATCGTAAGCTTATACTTTCTTACTTGAGAATATAATATGAACACAAAAAGCTGGTTTATATATATATATATATATAAATATATTATTTATATATATATATAATCATATATTTAATATTCATGATTTTAAATCATAATAATTATAAACAATCTGTGTTCATGGAAAAGACTGGTAACAGTCGAATATTTCATATTAAACAAAGCCACAGCAAGGCACTAAAAACTTTGCTACAATTTGTCTTCTTTGAAGACTTGTAGCAACTATATGATTCACAGTTGCATTTGTAACTCAAAATTATATAGAATCTCGATGTATTCGAGAAATTATGCGTCAAGACAAGGTGTAATGGTCATCTTCTGATGAGCCCAGCCATTACACCGGGGCGAAACGCATAATATGAACACAAAAAGCTGGTTTATATATATATATATATATAAATATATTATTTATATATATATATAATCATATATTTAATATTCATGATTTAAAATCATAATAATTATAAATATTACTTGAGAACTTAGGATTCGTAAAAAAAAATCGAACTCGAGATATTAATGTGACCTTACATTACGATTATAGAGAACGCGAAAAACGTGGATTCCGCATTTTTGTTTGTCTATCTATCGGTCTATGTGTTTTGAAAAAAAAAGATTTTTTTTGAAAAGTTTTTATTTATGAAACGGGTTGATATTCAACTTAAAACTCCCAAACCAATTTTCTTTTCTAAAAAAAATGATATGATATCTTAAATTTGGAAATCAAATTTCTTTTTGTTTTATTTCAACAATGAATGAATTTTTAGCTTTTTCATATTTTTGTATTCTTTTTCAATTAAATGAAATAAAGAGAATTCAAACTTAAATCAAAGGATTAAATGATGTCACTAAAGTTTGCATTCCAGAAGATTGAAATCTTTTACAACTTTGCAAACTGGTCCTAAGACATGTCAACTATCATAGTCAAATCGAACTCTATAGAAATACATAGTAGGTACCTACGAGTACACAGATATGACTAATTTTCTAATCATTTATTTTTTAACAAAACACAATTCCCATTTCAACCACAATATTATTCAACCACACGACTTAACCTCTTTCGAATAGGTATATTGTTCTTTTTTCCTTCTTCGCTCATATTTTAAAAACCAAACATAAAATAAAATACCGTATTCTAATACCTACAGTTTGTATTTATCCAGCAATCAGCATATTGCATAGTTTTCATTCATTACAACAAAACACTTCAAACCATACAGGTTGTGCTTTAAAAAAAAAAACTCTCATTCATTTTCATAATCATTTGATATTATAGTTTAACTTACTTGAGGTTAAGTTAACCCCAAAGTCACTATATTCATATCATTTCTCAAGACTTGTATAAAATCTATATTATAAGCTTTCACTTTGTTTTCAAAAATATCTATATAATTTACTCGTATCTACATACGAATATACTACTTGGCTTCCAAACAAAAAGAAAAAAAAAAGTAACAATTTTATAGTCATACATGAACGCTCTGATAAAGATATAATATACTTTTGTATCTTTTTGGATAGAAACAAAACAAAAAACAAGTCGACTAGCTACTTAAGTTTTCTCAAATAAATATATAGTTTCCAATTATAGTCAGCGTCATTTTAACCTAAATTGTTGGAATCAAGTTTCTTCGTCATTCGAAAACCATTTTATAATCTTTGCTTTAATATAAAGGCCGTAAATACCCACACTAATACAATATAACAGTGTCAGTATCATCATGCATATATACGAAAATCCAACAAAGTAGATAATAATAAGCTAAAGGCAAAAAAATAATCGTTTTGAGTTTTTTGTGTATTTTTTCTTCCTCATTTTCTCTCTTTTTTTTGGGTTGATTTTTGTGTTACGTTTTTTTTTCCTACAGTTTCATTATCGTGGGTATTGAAAAAATGAGATATTTTTTTAAGGTTTTATACTTCTCCAGCGCAGACTCTGAAAACTGGTTGTATAGTCAGTTATAGCGCCAACCCAACTTCTGAAATTGATTGTCAGGTTTATATTTTTAGTGTGTTGAAATACGTTCATATCAAATGAGTGGTTTTTATATGTATGTTTTCTTTTTTAAGATATAGACATAGCTAGTTAAAAGATTTATTAAATTAAAATTTGTGTAACAAGATTACATTCTCTTTCAAAAATGTTAACTTTTAATCAGAAGTTATGATAATTTGAGAATTATTTTATCAGGATAATTTTGTATGATACTCGTAAAAATCTAAAAATTAATTTGATTGATTTGTTAATTGGATTAAAGAATTTGAAGTTAATCTTCTTTTGGCCCCTAGCTCTTCGCCTCAAAGCGAACGTTTTTTCAATCATTTATTTTCTGACTCGCATTGTTTTTGTTCACCTGAAATATAATAGTTTGGCAATAGATGTACATACATAATTCTTATGTCTACTCGAAAGTCAAAGTTCGCTTTTCCCGCTTGAATTTCCCAAACGTTACCAACTTTCGTGTACAGTCAATTGTCTCTATCTCGGAAATTCACGGTTCAAAAATCGTTAGAGAGATTAACATTTTTTTCATTTACAAAAATCCGGGTTTTATGTTCAATTAATTTACTATTTTACTAAAATTAGTAATTATTTTAAATTAAATTACTTTAAAAAAAACTTGATAATTTTTAATTGCGAATGTTATCAGTAGCAATAGTTTTCATCCCTTTAAGAAATTGAGGTCGTGGGTGCAAGAGTTCACTTTTGATATCCTCAGTGTATCTGGTCATTTGATAAAGTTCTCTAAATTCTAGTTATCATAGGTATAGAAAATTAAATCTTTCTTTTAATGTGCCCAATTTCTATATTTTATTCCCCCATGTCTCACTAATAATTTTTTATAATTTTATTATACATTATATTTTTATTACTAGCTGACCCGGCTGATTTAAAAAGCAAGTATACGCTCACGTGTATAATTTTTTTTTAGAGAATCTGAGAAAATGTATGAAATTTTGTTAAAAAAAAAAACATTTATTACGATTTTCCCAGTATGTGTCTGAATCGTATACACTCTGCATTTACCTAGCACCCAGATTGACTCCGAGTTGAATAAGCATTCGACAGATAATCACGAGAACTGATATGGGTTGCACTTAAGCAACGAAGAGTTCCGAAAGTCTACGTGTGTTTGATCATGCATTTTTACCGAATAATATGTAACGGAATACGTTCCAAAACTATCCGAAAGAAAGGCAGCACAAAAAGTGGATTAGAAAATGCAACCAGATCTGAATTTAATTGGCTTCAGACATGGAACAACCCAAAACCTGAGGTCAACCTGTCGAGATGATGATAATCGTTGGTAAATGAAGAAGAAGAAGTATCAGAGAGGTATCCATACTTCAATAAATATTTTTTCAGAAAATTTCAAAAAATCATAATACTAAACTCCAGGCAGCTACATACATCTATTGAGAGGAATCTGGAAATGGTTAATGCCAGCATGCCTTAGTAGTTAGTACATGTCACCAAATAATCCAACCTTCACACCCTTACCCTACTGATCTCCATGACGATGCTTGATTTATCGATCCAAAAAATGACAAAATATTAAAACAATCTGACTTTTAAAAACATTTTACATAAATTACATTTATTCTTTACTTACAATATTTATGTATCTACGAGTATGTACATATATGTATATTTATTGATGCTTCATTTCCCCATCGTTCAATAACTTGACGACCCTGCCTTTCTTAATTGGATTCTCAAACTAACCTATCTATGTAAGTCTTCGAACAAACTATGTCTTTGTGTATAATAATTTTACGAAAATAAGATATCGCAAGATAGCAACCATCCAAGCACGAATTTTTCCATTTACAAAACAACGAGAATTGAATACATTTTTATTCTTTTCTCGCCACAAATTGAAAAAAATTAAAATAAAACAACGAGATAAAATGAGTAGATATTGTAGTGTAAAAAAGATATTTTTTTAACCTTATCTTGTTTTTGTAATCATTTTTCAATTTTTTAAGTGGGAGCACAGTAAAAGGCAAAAGATTCGAAGACCTTTCGACTCTCGCGTAGATACAAACAATAATTTTATTTTAGATTTCATGTACCTACTTTCATAAATATGTACATTCATTTGTGACAAGTATAGCTGTAGTCTGTCTATCAAATGACAACAACAAATGATTCCATGTTCCAAATATCATAATATTTTATGAAAACCAACTTTCAAGTTCTATAGAGACCGGTTTTTTAGGTTGTAAAGTAGTTTTTGCTGTTTTTGCATTTTTTGAAGTTTTTCTTTCTCTGTATTTTATATTTCACATTATTTGTTGCTTTTCATTGAACAATAATTAAGTATATTTTTTTTTTGTTGCTATACATAAAGAATTCTTTGTTCGAAATTCGATATGCTTGAGACATGCATTGTTGTTAAAAATAGGTCTTGGTGGGCGTGTGAAAAATTATAGTTTTTTTTATTGCTTTCAAATAATATGATAAAAAAATGAGATATATTGCACCGACTTTTTTTTTCTACTTTCTTTTTTGTTGAATATCTCAATTTGAACTAAAAATGTAAAACTTCCACTTAAACCCGTTTTCTTTAAAATTACATTTTTTACTATAATATTAAATAAACAATTAGCGGAATTAAATTACCAAACATAAATTAAAAAACATAGAATAATTTCTTTGTCTGTGTCCGAACTTAGCATTTATGTACGTTTGAAGGGATTGAATAAGTAAACTTTCAATAGTTTAGTAAAGTAGCTCAATGTGTGAACCTTATTTTTTTTTCTGTGAATAATAATGATTTTTACTACTTGCAGCTATCCAAAGGGTGGATTTTCTTTTCTTGTTTTTTTTTTTTGGAAAAATATTGCTTTTATTAAAAACAAAGAGACTTATGTAGGTACCTACATATATGAAAAAATCATATTTTTTTAATGTTTATAGGTAACTACTACTTTTGATAAAAAAAAACTTTCTCAAAAAATGAGAGGTACACATATGTATGTACCTAAAAACATTAATAGGTACTATCTCACAAATTATAAAAACTCAGTTATCTAGCTGTTGCACTCAGGAGACGAAATATTTAAACGAACGAATAGTTAAATCTTTTTTTCTTTATATTTACTTTAATTTTAAATTTACAACCCTTTTCTATAATACATACCTACGTATACTTAATTCGAAAACCAATTTAAAAAAAGAACCTTCTTTTTCCATAATATTCCATCCCTGATTCAACACCACGATTATTAAATTATGTACCATTTCCCTCAGCACAAAAAAAAAAAACATCACCGCCTCATTTTCAAAAGAGCCCGATTCAAATTTCAAAAACACGTAAAACAATAACTACGCAATGACAAAATCAATCTACACTCTCCCTATCTCTAAAACCCGCATGCAAGCAAGATGAAAATTTATTCCATTTACTTTTTTTCAACTCTCATTCACCAATACTTGTAAAGATTTTTTTTAATTTACCACTGTAGTGAAAAAAAGAAAAGAAATCATATTAAAAAAATCCATTTTATATACCAACTCAAAAAATCTATATTATAGTTGTACAACTTTTTTCGAGCTTATGCCAAAAACTCACCTAACGACCGACCGACACGACGCCATTATTCTGCCTTCATGCAAAAATATGTACTTATGTATGAAAACTGGCTTTAGCTCTGATGTTCGCTCTGCTGGCTGACTGCTATATCTACATTCATTAAAAAAAAAAGTTTTTTAAGTGGTGACCTGTTTTTCGTCATACCTGAGTGTATACGAAAATGCTGAAAAAAAAGCTTAGATAATGAGATATAAAATCTTATTTTTATTGCACAGATGTAGGTAGATTTCATTTTGGATATTGTTTTATAATAAAAATATTCGATTTTTCAAAAATGGATTAAATTTTCTGTCATCTAAATATTGTAAATGACCTAAAATGACCTCTCAAAATGGAACAAAAACATCAAGTGAATTGAAAAAATGCCTCGTTCTCATCGCCTCGCCTCTCCCATCAACCAACGCCATCATCGTCGTCGTCTTCAACGTCGTCGTCGTTATCCGGGTATTCGTATCTCCAAAGTATTCATTTTATAATTTTTCATCGTTGTCGTTGTTGTCGTTGTCGTCAGTACTAGTCGTTTTCGTTTCAGTATTTAAAGAGAGTTCAAAAAATTATTCTATACTTTGCTGCTTCGTCTCTCTGGCTTGAGTCTTGTTTTTGTGTACGTTCGACGTCGTCCTCCCCTGTTCTGAATACATACCATCGCTCGAACCCTCGCCATCGATAGCTCCAGAGCATAGATTTATCTTTTTCTTCTTGTGCCCCTTCGCCTTCACCATTACCGCTCTGTCATCGTCTTTATAATCAAAGTTTTTATATTATTACTCCAGACCAGCGAGTTGCTATATCATATGATATCAGCTGAGTTGCCTCCTCGATTCTTGGTCTTGGTTTTACTGGTAGATATTTCTCTGGCACTTAAACTTTAGCAAGATTCTAAGATTCGGGTTTTTTGTGTATGTTGGCCTGGTGTAAAGGTAAACTGAAACCAAAACTAGGTATACCTTCTTTCACTTGCTTACATGCTTGCTTGCTTTGCCTCACCTCGACTTCTACTTACTTCTTCTTCTGTTTTAGCTTCTTCTTCTCATCCATAGAGAAGACAAAAGTAAGACTTTTTTTTCATAATTGAGGAGTGAAGAAACTTCTAATACCTACACAGAGGATTGGCAGTGGCATAGTAAACGAAGACTTAGAACCTTTATGTAAGGTAAAAGAGAAAGAATTCAAGACGCGTTTAAAGCCAGAAAAAGGTTTCTTGAGCTGTTGCTGTTGCTGTTACAAAAACAAGTCGTGTAGACCTTTAAACCATATGGACAAAAATGAAGAAAAATGTGTAAAAGCGTTCTCAAACAACGGAAACAGTATCAAATTCTCGATGACTATACAAAAACTAAAATTAACTATCAAAACGATGTAAAATTAAAAAGACTCAAGTAGGTTATTGAGTGCAGGGACGTAGCTTATAAGGCATTTTGAAATTGATTGTTTTCTAAAACTCATTGCTAGTCTTTTAGCAGATATGGAATAACACCAATACATAACTATTATAGAGTTGATCTTTAGAATAAAACATTTGTTTATTAGGAATTTGAATAAGCAGAAAGAACGAAAGTTAAGTGAAAGTAGGTGGAGAAGTGGGCGTAGAAAATACAGATGACAGTTTGGCAAATACCAGTGTGGGCAAATACCTACAAAAAAAAAGTGGTCGTGGTAGGGGATTCACCAAAATTTGTTTTTAAAATATTTTCATCTGTAAAATAAATATATAAAAAAGTGCTTTAAAAAGTTTTACAGATATTTGATGCTGTATTTTACTAAGAAAATATTTTTTTTCGGGGAAAATCGTTGAATTGCTTCAAAGTTGTCTCAATCACTTACAAAATGTCTGAACCTTAAAACCTCATTTTAAAGATATTAAGATAATATCGTAGACATGTACATTGTACATATGTACAAAATATGACTTTTGGAACTTAAAAAAATTCCATTTGTTTTTCAAATAAATAAATTGTACCTACGTACATAATATTATACAACATTAATAAATTTAAAAAATTAAAACTAAATCAAAAAGCTATAACTTTTTGAAAGGTAAAGCAAAAATTTTTTACTTAAAAAAAAGATAAGCGCAATGACAATAATCAACATCATCATTAACTTCCCCCTCCTTATATCATTATCATACTTTATCGACTACGTCTCTTGTTAGTTGGTATTGATACTGAAACTGATGATGGCGTTCGCCCATAGAAACTGAATTGAAAATAATAATTGAATTAAGAGGTTTTTCTGTGTTTTCTCAGAGATTCTTTTGCAGGTTTTTCGGTGGAGATTCCAAAGACACGTTTTCGTGAAATAACGAAATACAAAAAACCATCGCTTCACTTCACCACAGCCGCCACAACCACCTTGTCTTCGTCGTCGTCATCGAACTTTTTCTCAAGACAATAATTTTTTTAAACGCAATATCAAGAATAAGTAAGTTATTTTTTTGTTATTTTTTTTTTGGTTTAATAATATAAATTTCGATGTCGACGATGACGATGACGACGTTACGTTTATTGTACCTAAATCTACCTACAAGCTATTATGAGCTATGAGTATTTTTGTATATTTTTATATAGTAGAAAACGAGTCAATTTGTGAATCAATTTAGGGTTTTTGACATTTTTATAACGGCAAAGTTGAATGTGAATAATTTTTTGGTGTTTGCGCGTTTATCTCCTCTTTCGTTCGTACAACAAGCTCGCTCATAATCGCCTCGCCATTCATTTCCAATTCGATGGAGATTTTGAGTGAGGCAGTGGTATAAAATAAAAAAGACAACAACAACACTATACTGGGACTGGGTAATATGAATGTAGTACTTTTGTGTGTTCTGTGTTTTCTGGCTTGGCTGGCAGAGCTGGTTGCTGGAACAGTTTTGGTGTGTGTTGAAACTGACAGTATTGAAATAATCGCTGACGGTGTAGGTTCGTTTTATTTGAACGTCGTGTTCGTTGTCGTCTTCGTCCTTGTCGACACCGCTCGCTTCTCTCTTTCTCTCGCTGTTTTGATCTCTTTCTCTCTCTCTCCCTGCGAGTTTTTATAACAAGTGATTTTTGTTTCATCACCAACCACTCATGAATGAGGGTTTTTGAGTTTTCTAATTCCAATATTATTTTGGAAAGTAGAAAAAAAAGTGAGAATCGATGATAACTAACATTACAGACACAATGATGATGATGAGACCAATACTACCAATAACAGCTGAAATGAGTACAACATTATCTACACCAACAGCAACAACAACAACAACACCAGTACCAGTTGTTGCTGCTGCTCGCGTTGAAAAACCAGAACGCAACCTTTGGCGTGAACAGGAAATGTTAACTGTTTTGCAAATAATACGAGAGAAAAAACTATTACCGCTACTCAATGACAAGACTGTTCGCAGCGAAGCTGTATTTCGCAAAGTCGAAAAAGATATGTTCGATCGTGGATTTAACAAAAAGAACTTTCAACAAATTTGGACAAAATGGAAATTTTTGAAATCAACTTATATGACGTCACGACGCGTGCACCAGATTCCAAAGATTATACCGTTAAATGTTTATGAATCGCTCGATGAGCTTTTAACCGCCGAATTTCAAAACGATGGCTCAATGTCATCATACGATGGTGGCGATTATGACGATGGGGGTGGCGGTAGTGGCAATGTCAGTGGCATTGGCTTGATGATGAGTGGCACTAGTGGTGGTGATGGTGGATATGAGATGATTAACGCGTCCGCCTCAACAACAGGAAGTAACGATGGATACTTGCCGGTTATATCAAATGTACAGGGTAGTTTGACTTTGCCTTCGTCGTCGTCATCGACGACAGCGACGAATGCTTTATTTAATGGCGGGAGAAATTATGCGGCAGATTTAAATGGCTTTAGTATGCGAAGGAATAAATTTAAAAATGGATTTCGCTCGTCATTCAAAAACGAAGAGGACACAAATGGGTTTGGTATGCAACACCCTATTTTTGGATATCGATTGGGGGTGGTAAAGGATGAGCCCGTTGATGATGGTTAGTATAGTAAATACCTATTTATTTATTTTATTCTTCATACCAAAAGACATACCTACCCTATGATGGGCTGCGAAAAGGTGGTGTTTTTTTTAAATATGCATAAATATTTTTCAATACGTACGTTTCCTCTGTCTCTTGAAATAGAATTACCTACATGTAAATTAGGTATATGGATTTTTTTTTTAAATTAATTGTTACATGTACGCTCATAGGGTAAATTGGGATTCTTATACATATCTCAAAACTCTTCTCACACCTGCAGTTGGAATTTTTTAGTAAGAAGTCATAATGAAATATGTATAGGTAGGTAGGTGAGTCTTGTTTTCGAGTCTTTTCGTTTTTGTGTGGATATTTTTGAATTATAGCACTGTAGGCTGGTATGTATTTCAGTCTAAATAAAGGGAGAGTATAGGCACATGGAACGTGGGATTTCTTTCTTGGTTTGAATTTAATACCTTATTTGAAAAGGTAATCTCTTGTGTTTGTTTTTCATACTGTATCTTGTGTGTATACCTACTTGTATACTAGGAAATACCTACCTTTATAGATTTTAGATATAAGCAGGTAGGTAGACTTTGTTTTTAAAATTTTTTCTTTACTAGATAACCGGTTTTAATTTTTCTTGGATTTTGAAATGACTGGCATGGGAATTTGTTAGATACCTATGTTTTTTTTTTTTGAATTTTGAGAGGGTTGATTTCATAACTACGAGTAGATTTAGAATTATTGAGAATTTTGGTATGTAATTTAATTGCAATTTGTTTGGACTATTCAACGTCTGGTGCTACATGGCTACAGCTGATTAAGGGATCTTACAAAAAAAAATAGAAATCTCAGAAGCTTTTTATTGTGGCAACAGGTGCTTTTTTAGAGGCGTGTGCTGTGATTGCTAATTTTTTTTCGTTTCTATAATATTCCTATCTGTATTGCTATTGCACCTAGTGTCTGATGATGTGCTGTAGGTAGGTACTTTTTGTATGGAAACGCTTTTATCTTAAAATTTGAGTCATTTTTTTTTCAAGCGAAATCATATGTATTGTTCGAAATGTGGGTTAAAGATGTGAATAATATGTGTGCGTGTAGATTGATTCATCTTTTATTTGGATAAATATATGTACGTAAATACTGAATATTTGTTTTATTTTTGTTGTTGTTTACAATTCTAATTTTTTATTAATGAATATCAATTACTGATTATTGTTGTTAGTGAAAGAAAGGAAAGAAGTTTTGTTTTTCGGTAAATTAATATCTAGGTATGTAGATTTTAGGTTGATATGGACGGTGGGACATGCAAGACTTAATTTAAATACCGTTTTTGTTCTATTATTTTTTAATTTTTAGATTTTTAGGTTGATAACCGTTTTTAAATACCTATTTAAGTTGAGGATATTAAAAATTTTGAAGTTCACCACCATTTAGTTTCATCTCGTTTAGGTCTTTGTACAATCTTTCGGGATGTAGGTATTCACCTGTTTAAGCGGAAGGGGAAATTTTCTTTCAAAAACAAATGGAAGTCGCATAGCAGGTAGGCAGTGCCTAGTTATCGCAGTAACCCAGTTTACATGTTTTATGTTGTCTTCTTAATAAGTACATACATATGTAGTGAATTTAAAAAAAAGTTTTTAATCATTTGCGCAATTAATTATCATGTCGAATGAAGAGTGAAATGAAAATGTTAAAATAAAGAAAAGGAATGTTTTTTTAAATACATACCTACATAACGACAGAGGATGCAAACGCTCTCAAGCTTTCAAGACCTATACCTAGTTATGACGGTTTGGTGGAAATATATTTGTTTTCCCTTCGTTCTTTGTGCTCCACTTAAAATTTGGCAGTGTTTACATATTATTGTGACTCATTTTTTTCTAATGAAAATGATTTTTGACGTTTGTACATAATTTTTTAGCTCAAACTTTTATAATCAGTTGAAAAAAACAGACATTTCATTTATAATATGTAGGTTTGATTTATAACTATTAAAGTTTTTTTTAATTTACTGAGAATTTTTTTATGCAATGCTCTGTAATACCTACATACCTACCTAAGATATATCATGACTAGTCATGAAATATGAAAATTGTTTGCTTGAGGTCTCATTTCGGAACTAATACATTTAGTTATAACTCATTTATATAATTTTGTTATTAAGTATTGCAAGCACCTCATTGTTGCATTTTTTTTTTTAATTCCACAAGATAGACTAATTTATTACAATAAAGTGTTTTCAATTTATACGAAATCGAATAATTTAAAATAAAATCTTAAGAAAAACCAAATACTTACCTATGTATGTAGGTATAATGTGGTTTCACCCTAACCTTATAGATAGGTACCTTAACGACTAGAATTTCTAAATCTTTGAATAAAAGCATTAAAACTATAGATTCAAAAGTAAGTATGTAGGTATAGGTATTTGGAAACAATATTTAGAAAATATGTTATATCGTATTCTAACACAAAATAAAATGAAGTATTTGATACGGAGTATCAATTTATTAAAGTAAATGTGTTACTACTTACTAGCACTAGATTTTTGTTGTTGCAGGTATCTCCTGTTAAATTTTAACCGAATGGGTTGAATTGTTTTACCAAAACATGTAGGTATATTATTTGGGAATAACTATCTGGTCAAAAAGGACATAACACATAAGTGATTCTTTTGAGTTAATGCATTTGTGTGCCTATAGGGCCACTCAATAACTCGATCTCTTGGCTATAGGTGTAATAGATTAATAGATTGTTTCCTTAATATTTGTTCATACTCAACCCAATTTAGCCTAACATCGTTAAAATTTAATGCCAACTTAATACAACTATCAAATTTCTTTAATTGGCAGCAATGCAAAAAAAAAATCAAGTTCAGTGATATATATTATAATGCTTTTACGATCCAGGACCGCATTAGGTCAATGAGATATTTGGGCTACCACTGATCGAAATTAAGTTGTACATATTGAACTACATATACATAGGTATATATTGTTTCATTCCTTTCAATTATGTGAAGTAAAAGTACCTAATTATAATACAAAAATGTTTATACTTACGTTCAATAGGTATCTGTAAGTATTTTGTTTTTTTTTCAAATCGAGATTTTGATTTGAGAATGCAGGCTCTTCTTGCCATTTTCCAAAACACCATCTCCTTGACCACACAAATCGAATTTTATCTCAGTCTTCTTCTCCGCTAAGAAAACAAAACAATGCGAAATATATTTATGAAAAATTTCTCCATCTATTTAGCCATATTTATACCTATGTACATAATATATTCAAATGATATTACCAAAAAGGCAAAAACATAAAGATTCAGTAGTTACTTTTTTACTTTTTACAACTGGTTGGCTGCCGATTTAAAAACCTGTCACCTGCCATACAAATTAGATCTGTTCGGCAACATGAAGTTTTCTGGTAATTTTTAAGACGTGTTTATTTTTTTGAGAATGGCTAAATCGCACTAAGCGGCAACTGAACTTCACACAATTTTGATTTGGCTACCTTGGCTGAGTGAAATAAGGCCGTGATTAATTTTGTGTGGTGCAAAATCGATGTTTTTTCATTTTGAAAATTATCCTACTTTATTTTCAAAAAGGTACAAGATCGCCGGTCAAATTCATTTTTCGATCGCCAATCTAACTTTCAAGCTTTCTTTCTAACTTTCTTCTTTTTCTTGTGATTATTTGAGATTGCAAATTTTTCTTGAACTTTAGAACACAAAATGCTATTTCTCATTTTGATATCAACTAAATGCGCCATTTCCCAAAAAGTTCACCACTTCTATCGTAGAAGCCGAGTACAACGCGCGCTGATGCAAGACAAATGTTATCTCAATCTCTTGTCTCTTCTCTATCTCCGATAATGGGACACTGCATAAAATATTTATAATTACGGATTAATATGCTTTCAGCTTTGTATAGTACTATGTATCATATCATGGTGGAAGTCGAATAGGGCGACATCTAAAAAGGGGGGACAACCCCTACTCAAATTTTTTTGGGGATAGCTTGTGGAGGCTTTAATCAATATATATAGATATTTTTTGGGTATGATAATCGTAATAATGGTCTCAATTTCCGATGCTTAAATACTCCCCAAATCAAATTCTAAACCCAAAATTTTGCTGCGCCACCGAAAGGGTCGGGCAACATTAAAAAATTTTTCATATATAAAGACATATGTAGATTACCGAAAACACGGAGTTTCAGTTCAAAAAACAACACATCACGATCTCAACAACTCTAAAGCATTTTTAATTTACACACAAGTTCTGTTCGGTGACCTGAAGTTTCTTCGTAATTTTAAGGACCCTTGTTTGTTTTGTTGACAAATTGGTCAGGGCAATGACCGCGGATCGCCGCTTTTTTTTCCATAATCAGTAGGTGCGAAATTGACTCGTTAGTCAGTTAGGTGTTAGGTCAAGTATCTTAAACCCTATCGACCTATTACTTGAACCAGGCCCAATAAGCTAAGCGCAAACTGAAGCGATCGCGGTGACCATTGCAGTCGCCGCTATTGGGTTACTCGCGTATTTATCTGTCTTTTCTCTTTTTAATCGCCTAATGATTGATTCAGTTTAAAGTTTAGAGCACTACGGACACTAAAAATAGAAAATCAAGAACCTTTAAAATCAAAAAACAAACTTTTTTTTCATTTTAGAATATGAAAACAACAATAGCAACTCAGACGCTGCAGAAGCTGCTGACGTAGCAACATTTTCACATCAGCACATCGATGACCCTTGCGATTCAAATTCCCAACAATATTCAAATATTAAACCAGAACTAATTTCTCCATCTCCATCTCCGTCACCATCTCAATCCCCTTCCACAGTGCAAGAAGATGATCATTTACCATCAATACCTGAAAATCTTTCTCATTCTCATCTCTCAACAAATGGTGATTCAATGGATATGGAAGATGCTACCACCCAAATTGATCCGCAAATGCCTCCTCTTCATAGATACACACCGCCCACATTCCTGCCATCGTCAATGCAATCAGATCAACAACATCTACCACCACCGCTTAAGGAAATGCCATTTATGAAAATTAAACTTCCTCCCAAGCCACCAAAAATACCCCAGATGACACCACATTTAAATCTTCATGTCGATTCATCTGCCACTCCACCTGAGTACAAAACGAAGAAGATTCCAGTGCTTACCCTGCGTAAACGAAAGAAGCGTCTTAATATCCCCGACTTGTCTGAAGGTACCGAATCCCCGGCACCAAGCTCGAAACTTTCAAAAATCTCAGACGAAGATGATCCAAGAGAATCTCCACCAGAGACATCACGCATTCCCTTCGTGACATATGGCAAAGCTATGCGTGAAATGAGTGCTTCATTGCGGGACATTCAACGCGATATGATCGATGATTTTTTCAAACAACAAATGGATTTGGCCAAATCGGAACATGAATTCCAGAAGCAACAAGATGCAATGTTGCTACGTTGTTTCGAGGAACAGACCAAGTTGCTGTTAGATGGTGCGCGGCGATTGTTTACACCATCAGCGACCCCTGCAGATGTTTTTGTTAATGAAGAACAGAATTAAAATTATTTAAGTATAAAAATACAAAAATAGTAGAAAAGAGATAATGCGTGGACTGGCGCCACAATAAATTATTGTGAACTGATGATCATTCCATTATTGTTACCAGAAAAGACTAATTAAACTTTAATTTAGAAGCTACATTCACATTTTGTGTATAAATAATTATCATTCCATTGAAATATTTATTTTTTTTTGTATAAGTTAAGAAGAATAATAAGTAGAAGAGTAAAACAAAACGTTTACCTATAATATTTTTGAAAAAAAATTAAATAAGTAGTTTTAAAAGAAAAATGTTGTTCTTAAAAGACATTATATTTAAAATAAACATAAAAATAAACTATTTTTTTGTAAAAACAATTTGTTCTTCTATTCATTTCTAATTTTTCGAAATCTCAAATGCTTTGTCAGAAACATTTTTTTTTCTTAAAAACAAGCTGTTAACGGTAGCGCTGGTTTTGATAAAAGGCAGAAGGTAAGTTTAAATAAAAGTATTTCCCAGTAAACATATTGCATTGCTTTAAAATATTTATATCGATACATAAATTAATACAAAACCAGTTTTTTTTTTCTTTTGTTTTTCATTAATATTTATTTTCGTTAGTTAACTAAGTTCATCGTTTATATTCAAATTAATTTATGTGAAATCAAATATAATATATTTTTTTGTTTTGTTTTGTTTTTTACTTAAGAACTAATAAAAATCCTCTAATCTATTATCAATTTTTTGTGTAATTTGTGTTTATTTTTTGTTTGTAATTAATTACTGTTTTGTTTATTTACAATCTATATTCCGTATATATTTCTACATGATGGTAATTATAGTATATAATTATTTTTGTTCTTATAAATTCTTATCCATTCTTTAAAATTAATTTAATCAAAATTAAAGTCAATAACTAGAAATCAAGTACAAAAATAAAAACCAATTAAATAAAGCAAAATATATAATTAATTATTAAAACAAAACAAAATAATATTACTATCGAACATCGTTTAAAACATAATTTTTTGTTGGTTTAACATACAAAAAATAAATTAATTATTATTTAACCCAAATCCGGTTTTTGTTTTTCCCTTTTATTTTTACATTTTTTCATACTTTTTAATACTGCCAATTTATTTTTTAAAATATTTTTTATTTTTCTTCGCTTTGTGAAAAAAAAATCAAATAACAAAAGCTCATTGCTGTTTTCTATATAAAAGTTAAGCCAACAAGCATTATAACGACGAAAGTTTTTGTGTTTACTTACAATCCAGTCTCAATTTTTTGTTTATTTTTTTTTTTATTTATTTCTTAAAGAATGTATAGAGTTTCACAAAAAATTAATAACTTTTACGAAAATACAAAAGACTGTGGTAAATCTGAGTTTTAAGAACTGTTAATAATGTATTATTAATATAATAATATTATTAAATTGAGTTATTTTTTTCAACGGTCCAATTTTGAGTCCAAAGAGTATTTTTATTAAATTATTGCACATTGATATTTTTTTTTAAGTAGTACATAAAAACAAAATAAAATTAAATTTCGCAAGAAAGAAAAATTGTATTTTAATGCACAAAGCAATATTCGATATCGTTATTCATATCAGGGACCTAATTTTAGAACTAGAAACGAGTCGTGTATTTGAATATGATTGAATTTCGAAACGAAATGCAGAGTAGCAGCAGCAGAAAATACTAGTATTTTATATATTAATAAAAAAAAAGTGAACCGACAATTAAAAAAATTTGTACTACGTCATTGCTTTGAAAAAATGTCATAAATGTAATCAATTCCCAAATAATCCGAAACATGTTTTAACATTGATCCGACAAACCTTTGATAGTAAAAAAAATTATGAGTGATAATAATTGAATAATTTTGTTATGGTTATCAGAAAGACCGTTACTGCATAGTAAAAGATAACAAAACCATATCTGATACGTACAAACAAAACATGGCATATTATATGCGTATATAATTCGACTGCAGAAATCTATTAGAAATTTCGTATTTTTCCACTTGGTTATATGGCTGAATAGTGTTATTGAGCATTCTTTACATTGCTCCGCGAAGCAACCTATAGGTTGGCTGTGCTGTTTTGGAAAAACAACATATAATATCTGCAGTTTCTCTGGGCATGGAAACAGAAATGGTCCCGTGCATAAAAAAGAAGGAATATGAAGTTGATGTCAAAAAAAAAAAAAAAAACTGATACAAAACCATACAAAGAATCAATTGGTGACATTTAAAGTAATTAATTCGAATGAACTGAGGTATGGCTTTTTGGAAAGACGGTCTTTCTGAAAAGAAGAGGCGTTTGCTTCTTATTTTGTAATAAGAATCGAATGGGTTGCTCCTGTACGTATTAAATTCATCTTCCGGATTTATTAATCTAAAACAAATCTGTACAAAATTGAATGTTTACCTGCATATTTTGTATAAATAGTTTTTTTTTTTTTGTATAACAAAGATAATGAATGAAATGCAAATAAAATAAATTCTCTCAGTTTGCTCCCAGATTTTTTTCTTTTGCGTAAAAGTTATTTATGTTTCGTCTCAACATTTTGTTTTATTTTTAGACCTTAATCTTTTTGTTTTGTTTTTTTTTTTCCTTATTTGTAATGTGTGGCTTTCTTCTTGAGTGCAAATAACAGTTACAGTGTGAATGAAAAGCTCATTTAAAAAAAAGCTTATTTATTATTGCTTGAAGGCTTTTCTTGGAGGACTTGTTTTTTTTTTTTTTTTTTGTTTTTATTTATTTTTTTGAAGAAGCAAAGTCTCAAAAATTTGCACACAATATCATATGTATATTAAATAATATTTTTTATCACTGTCCTTAGACAAATAACTTCATCAAATGGTTCCAAAATATAAAAAAAGGAAAAAGCAGCTTTTTTTAAATTCACGCAATTATAAGCAATAATAATTATTTGTTTTTTTTATTTTTGATTTTTCTTTCTTATTATGTATAATTCCAATAAATTTTTAATTCAATTTTTTTTTTAATCTTATTTATATTATTTACAATTTTGTTTACCTTTTTTATTTACAATAAAATTAGTGATTTCTTTTTATAAACATTATATTAATATTTTTAACTCAATAACTAATGGCAAAAAAATATAGTAAATGTATAATAAATTTGTTAAATACGAGATTGCTAAAAACGCAACACTTTGTTAGTTTTATTTTTGTTTATTTTTTTTTTGATACTCGTAGGTAAAAATCGTTCTTAAATTCTACTTTCATTGTGAATTTAATTGGTTTTTTGGTTCAATTCAAAATATAAGATATTGTTCTTTTCCAATTTGTGTGTGAATCTAATCGTTTTCCAAATTAAAAACATAATTCATAAGATTGGCTATCTGCAACCACAAATGTAGAAACGCCTAATTTAATATATTTTTAAAAAGAAATAATGAAGAATCTAACAGACAATCCACATTGAAGGCAGAATATTAAAATGATTACTATGTTTTTGTTTTGTATTTATTAATTTTTTTAGTAAAAAAATTCATGTGTTTTTATGTTGGAGTTAACAACAAATAGGATTTTACGCTTGACTGAGATTGAGTTTTAATATTTTGTTTCTATATTTCTATTGGAACATAACTAAATTATATATTTATATTCTTTCTGTGTAATTAGTATTTTAATAATTTAAATTAAAAAAAAATTAAAAAAATATAGTAGCAAAAAACAGCCTCCGTGCATTGAACTTGGCCCTTAGTGTGAGGAAAATTAGCTACAATCATAACAAAAACTTTTCTCTAAGCTAAGTAATAAAAGCATTTTTTGTTTTTTTTTTTTTTCTTTTACAAAAAAAAGACAAAAAAATAAACTCCGTGTTTGTTTTGTGTTTTGAATATTATATAACTAGCCTCAAAACTCTACAGTTTCTTTTTTGTTTTGTTCTTATTCTTGTTGCTCTTTTGTTTTGATATTTTCACAAAACCAAATACAATTTTCTAATAAACTGTAGACTTTTTTAATCAGGACGATATATTGGTGTTTTGGGTATAAATTCGATTTGAATAACATATTCCATCATCGAATTGGAATCACATTGTTGCTTATTCAGTCGCCAGTGTAGACCAAGTTTATGATATAAATGACTATTTTCCCATTCAAGTAATTTATCCAGCATTATTTGCGTCTAGACGAAAATAAAATATTTTTATTATTTTGGAATTTTATCAAGTGAATATAAACAACATACCCTTTTACTTAGACATATAACAGGCCAAAGAGAGCAACCCAAAGTGCAACAACAACATACGCAACCGCAAAAAAGCCATTTAACATTGACAGGAAGGGTTTTCTTCAAAATGCCATTTATTCGACTTATGGTCGCTTTGAATTCTTCCGGTGCCACACGAGAAACCAGCCCCGTTGGGAATTCCGAGTTAAAACGATTACTGAGACCAAATCTGAAATCAAAAAAATAAAAAAAAAGAGGAAATGAGATTAAAAAAATTATATATAATTTGTTGCAGATTAGCTTACAGTCTAATTTTTTTTAATATTATATTTTCAACAATTTGGTTTTGTGGTAGCTCATGATATTAGAAAGTTGATCAATCAGATACACCTTGGATAAACACCAATGATGAACTTGATAGTGATAGTGGAAATACGCTTCGAACTTTTTCACGCAGGAAGGCAGATGACCATGCCGACCTAGTTGCACTTAATGAAGAACCGTCATCATCATAAGCGGGTAGAAGTTGTACAGAACTAAAATAAATCTTTAAAAACCGTACACGATGCATGGCGGGAAGGAAAAGTGCCTTCCAAGGAGATCCGAGGACCAAAGTTAGTAAGAGTGTGAACCGAACTTAAATGTACTAAAGTTAAACCCGTGAGTTCAAAATTCTAGGTTTGACTCAATAAAATACAAAATCACTCATAGGAATCGAAATAAAGTGATTATGAATGAGGCTTCAGTCTTTCACGAACAACAAAATGTAAAACCCAGGCTGTTAAAAGTGTTCTACACTAGTTTCAGCTTTGATTTGAATTTACAAGTACAAAGTGGCTATCTAATCCTAGAGTTACAGCCTTAAGAAAAGGCTTAAAACTGCTACTGTTTAATAGTATGATTTATGGGACTTAAAGTTAAATTTTTTGGAAATATGGGGAACCTATCAAATGCAAAACCGATCTCGGCGGACCGTATTGCAACGGAATTACACTTCCAAAATGTATTTGTTTGAAATTCAGTTGGCGCTTAGTGCCTTACAGCTAATACTTTTTCAATATGAATAATATTTAGCCGAGCAGTAGCATTGTTTTACAATGCCAAGCATTGATCTACTTTAATATACAACTAATTTTTCTGGCCTTTTAATAAATATTTTCTAAGTTTATTTACCAAACATCAAAAAATAAAATTAATTAGGTTAAGTTCCTATGAAATCATTCTCAAACCATTATATTATATATATGATAAAAACCACAGAACATAACCAAGGTCTCAATCCCAATAACACCCTCTCTCTATACAAAGTGGGATTTGTGTGTAACCAAATAGCCTTGCAAAACATTTTTACAAAAACAAAAAAAAAACCTCATCTTATCATCGAACATAACGTGTCAATTGGATGTAATTTTTACTTAGTATGTAACAAAAAGGAAGGTAACTCAATATATCGATTCAAAACTCTTTGTTTGCATAAAAGTTCTACAAATACTGTGTGGAGTGTTGCAATTTAACAAGAAAATATCAAGTAACATAAAAAAAAACAAACAAACTGAGGGCTTTGGAAATCCTTGCTGGTCTAACCTTCAAAAAAGAAAAAAAAATTAAAACAAAACGTGAATCGCAGTAGAGTGAGTCAAAGTGGGAATTCCAAATTGGAAATAGGGTGTCAAAAAAAAAACATGATAAGACCGGGACCAACAAAGAACCCTTGTTCTCAGCTATCTACATATGTAGGTACTTACACTGTCATATTTCCTGCACCACGAATAACAATGGGATCCGGCACTGGTGCAACTGTTTGATCCTCATAATACTCTTCCAGCTGTTCATCCTCGTAGATTGCATCGAAGTCTGCCATTTCATTCAAATATTAAATATAGAAGAATCTTCCAGAATTTCTGTTATTCCAACCAGCTTGCTCTTGTTTAGCAGCAAGTTTTAATTTTTTTTTTTTTGTTACAACTGATTTGATATTTTTTATTTAGAATAATAAAAACTCCAATTTCCACTTTTTTCGTTTGTTACACCACACTAGGGAGGAGGAGTGAGTACAACGGGAGGGAGAAAATGTGGACAGCAGCTTTCACGTTTGCATTTTGCACCACAAAGCAATAAGCAACCACACAAAACTACAACGATACACCAATGATGACGAAGGGACAACGACGACGATGGTGTTGGGGTTCGTTTAATGCTTCAGTGGCAAAAAAGAGAAAATTGGATAAATCACGAATAGGAAGTCAAATAGACGAACATAAAAATATTACGAAATTCATAACAAATTTATTTACTTTATGATAACAAAAAATAATTTTTTTTGTATTATGTTAATTGTTTAGTTCCTGAGAAGCAGCTAGCCAAAACGAAGGAGCATAAATGCAGAAGCAGCAACACGGTGTGGCTAGAGAGAGTGGGTGCACTGAGCGGTCGCGGTGTCGTGGGGGAGTCAACTCAGCCCACCACTTTCAGCAAAATATGATGAAAACAAAAATCTTCGATGTTTTGGATATAAATTTTCCTGTTCTTCTTCTTATTTAAAAAAAAAAAAAGAAATGAAAAATAAGAGAAAACGTCAAAAAGAAAATTATTTTTTTCCTTCACTTCTTTTTTTATTTTTATTTTCTCCTTTTTTCAACGAAGAAAGATTTTATAATAATCCGATGATGAGTTTTCCATATTTTTTTTTATATGTTGGAATTTATTGCACGGAATTTGTTTTAAAATAAATTTGAAGTTTGATTTATTTGAGAAGCGTTATTAGGTTTGTTGAGAGACGTTTTTTTTATTATTATTTTTGTTTGTTGGGAGAAGTAAAAGTTTTTTTGTTGGGAAATAAATTGCAACAGACAAGAAAAACACTTGAAAAGAAAACTAGGCTACGGACGGTAATTTTTTTTTTTGTCTGTTCTATTTTATTTTGACAAAGGAGGTTTTAATTTCTGAATGTTGGCGGAAATGAAAATAAATTGTACAGTGAGTAAAAGTTTTTTTTGTAATTATTTTTGGTTTTATCCTTTGAGTATATATAGTAATACTTAAGACTACTATAGGGGGCGTTGTTTTATCTTCACACCAGCGGAGTATTTGACAGCTGCCAATACGTAATTGTCAAATTGCATTCAAATAGTTTGCAAATATTTAGTAGATAGATATTGAAACTTTTTTTATTTGTTTGAAGAGTTATCTGATGGGTTTTCTATTGAATTTTTTTTGTTTGCTTATTAATAACTTTTTTTTACACAAACAAAGCAAAGACACCCTCACTTCGTGGCTGCCAGTCAAATACCACTCTATAATGAAATTGAATTACCGACCTCTATTATGGTTAGGCATTTTGGAATATAAACGCGCACTCCATATTAAGACCTTTGAGTAGTATATAATATGGAGTGCGTGCTTAATTAACATCAAACCTATCTTGACAGCTGTTGGTCAAATGGTACTGGAAGAATATTGTACAGAAACAAAAATTCAAAACAATGAAAGCACTCAGAGTTAAAACAAAGAAACCCGGGGTCAGAACTCTGACAGACTCTGTTCTTAAATTTAAAAAAAAAATTAAAATTGCACTCAACTTAGTTGATTTGGAGAAGAATGGTCTTATTTAAAAACGTTGTCTAACTTTTGGCATTTGTCCAACTTTGAGAATTTTGTTCAAAAACCTTGTTTAGTGTTGTTTATGTGTGGATAAAGTAAAGTTTTCATCCTGACTTTTTCTTAAAATTCATTTTAAAAAGTTTTGAACTGAGTTCAAAATGAGTAATAACAACAAATTCAGTTCTTAATATTTATTCCAGATTTTCTTCTTCAACAGGCCAAGTGGTCTATTTTCATTTTAAAAACATGATGTGCTTATACCCTTATGTGAGCTCATTATTTTCACTTTGAAAGGTTGTCTAGCCTGTGATTAAAGAAAAACAAGAAGACAAACAGACAAAAAAAAACCAAAAACACAGAAAAGAAGAAAGAAAGTTTCTTCAAAAACCACACAACGCGCAACTACGAGACTACGACCCAAAGCAAAAATTTGACAGCCCAAGATTATAACTAAAAAGAAAAAAAAAATAGTTTAAGCTTCAAATAAATCAACAATTTAATTTAAATACATGTAACTTAAAAACATAAACATTAATAAATTAATATTTTATGAAAGAACTTTCTTTACAATCATTTTTCAGTCTATTTTGCCGACATTAAAATGTCCCTAATCGATAAACTACAAGAACCCGATGACAACATTCCCTTGGCTGATGATGATCCACAGGGTAAGTCCAAAATCCCATTCTACTCTACAAACAGGGTTGAATTGGGGGGGCAGCTATAATTTATTCCCACAATTATATTTTCTTTATTTGTGCTTAGTTATCATAAATGACGACGATGTACCACACATTCCAAATGGTCGTTCAATGGATTCACTTCGTTCGTCCTACACAAATCGGAGTTCAACACCAGATTCATCAAATTCCCTTGAACCGGATGTTAGTCCAGATGAGAAAGAAGAAAAAGCCCGTCTTATTACACAAGTTTTGGAATTGCAAAACACCTTAGATGATTTGTCACAACGCGTCGATTCCGTCAAGGAGGAGAACTTGAAACTTCGTTCAGAGAATCAAGTTCTTGGTCAGTATATTGAGAATTTGATGTCAGCATCGTCAGTATTCCAATCTACATCACCAAGTGCTAAAAAGAAGTAGGCAATATAGATACTTCTTAGGCTCTTTGGTGTCTTATTTTTGGCAATTTTATCCATCTCGAATTTTCTTCGTAAATTATTTAATTATAAATATTAATATTTTTAAGTAGAGCACTTCATTTATAGAGATTTTTTTTTCTTTGTTTTTTTTTTACACGATTCACTTTTATTTAGCTAATCCAATTTTCATAGCTTTTCTATGAATATTTCCATATAAGATACCTATACATAATGTAAATTTTTTAATATTATTTATCATTTGAAATTTTATATAGAACTGATGTTATGTGCCCCGCCTTATTGTCAGTTTAGCAATGCCTCTAATAATATATATTAAATCCAAGGATTTATTGCATTTGTTTGCGTTTATAATATGAAAAATAAATAAAATAAAGAAGCTTTGTTATAAGAATAAACAAATTTTTTTTATGCAAATGCGATGGAAGCAAGAAATTTATTGACGACGACGAAACAACAACTTTGCTGTCATTGAGAATTTTATTGGTTTGGGAGAACTAATAAAATGAACCCCAGAACTCCACTGACAACATGCCGTCAGAAATACTATTTGCCATGTTAAAAGGTTGTAAATGGGATGAAGCGTAAATAAGGTATGTGAAAAAAAAAAATGTTTTAAGGGCAAATTGTACAAACGTAGTTCAACTATTTTATCAATCAATGATGATGGTTCCAGCATGGAATTTCCTATTATTTCGAATTTTTTTATTTTAGCTTATGGACCAAAAGAATTGTTAAAAAAAGATTCACTGAAACAAATTGCATGTGTTTCTCGGCCAATTTCCGAATAATTCTGATTGGATTTCGTCAGTCATCTGGATAAAAATCTCTAAGGAGGATGATTTGTAAAGCTGGATCATAAAGAATTATTGTAGGGCATATTCATAAACGTTTGAATGAATTTTAAGGCTCCTATTATCAACAGCACGAGATATTGATTTATAATGAAGGACTGACCAATGCAAATTAGATAGGTATATCTAAACTGAAGTTTTTATTATGCTTCTATCTTTCATCTACGAACCCTACCTACATATTATGTAGATATATGCCAGTGAAATAAATTTGCCAAGTAGAACACCTAGTACCTACTATTTAATTGGAATTATTGATTCAAATAGCTTTTAATGGCATTTAGTCCAAGCAACCTCACTTGAACTCTTCTTAAGGATCTTATGAAAAAAAAAACTAGATTAGGATGGTCTATATCCTATTACTATTATTCGTACCCATTCGATCAATTTTTAACCTGATTTTTTTTTTTCTTTTGAAAACGTCTTTTGGAAAAGATTCAAATGGAAACGGAAATTTGGTAAAATGGTTGTGTTCACAACATTATATGGATACCTATTCATATTTTTTTTTTGTTTCCATGAACCAATAAATTACACCAAATAAAAACTATTCCATTTTCTCTACTAAAACAAAAAAAAGACAAAAATTATATTTACATATATTTATCTTCTAGTACATAGTTCAATTTCAGGGTTGCTATTTGTTATTTCTTCTTGTTATAGAACGCTTCAGGCATGTTTGTTATATTTATACACATTTGGGTATATAGTAATTATGTGAGACATGAGGTGTGTTCACACGACGATGTCGAAGCATTTCTAACCAAACAAATTATAATGAAAACGCATTATCCCTTTTTTTTATTGGATATTCCCTATTGCTATTATCTTAATCACCTATAAAGTATGTTAAAATAAAATAAATTCACTTTTACTTTTAGCATTTAAGTAGGTATGTCAAATCGAAATCGAATTTTTGGTTATCTTTTTTGCATTTCTCCCATGTTGAATTTGTATTACTATCTCACTCTATTTTATTTAAATGTGTACTATATGGTATCCATTCCATACGTAAGAAAAAGTAAGCTTAGTGTACCCTATTTTGATGTACATGAAATTTATCTATTTCTTTCTGAAAATAAAAATTACTTAGAAAAAGCTTTGTATATGAAAACTATAGTACTCTCATGGCGAGTTTTTTTTAGGGTTGCCCCGATCCTGGTGGTGGCGCTGCTGTAAGCTCTTTTTTTGAGAGAGACTTTTTGTAGGGGAATTTTTTGAATGACGGCAATTGGGAGTAGGAGCGAGAAGGGAATACTAATTTGTTTCGTTGGCAGAATTCAAAATTAAAACAAAATTTCAAAGAGAATAAGAAAATAAGAAAACAAAACCATCTGTTTTTCAGTTTTGCCTTCTTCATGCTGGCGAGCAAAAAATGTAGGTCTAGCAGTATGTTTTTGTTTGATTTTTCCTTTGGATATGATTTTTCTCCTTTTGTAGTTTTGTTGCTTTATTTTCACTGTGCTAGGTGGAATATATCTTTGGATATGAAAACATATACGAAGAATATAAATGTGCATACATAATTCTATAGCTTGAGGATTTGTTTTTATTTTTTGGCTTATTGACTGTTCATTTTTTGGTGGCATTTGGGGGTGGTTTTTTAATGTTGATGTGAAGTTTTTAATTGGCATTAATATTCAGTCATACCTAACTTATAACAATGTTTTTGCTTTTGCGAGTGTCCATTTATATCAAGAAGTTAAGTTGGTGCAATAATTGTGTTGTGTTGTGTTGTGGTGAATTGATATTTGCAAATAAACAAATAAATTTATAATTTTTTTTCTTGTAAAATTACTTTTTATACCTATTGTTTTTAAGTGAAATTTTCCTGTTGAAACAATAAAGATATTAACTAACAATTAGAATAAAAAGATTCTTGTGTTGAAGTGAATAAAAAATTAATATGTTTTGCCGTCGGCAAAACACCCGGCGGCAAAATTATTTTTTTTTTTCAACCAGCTTTTTATAAATTTCTTTTAAATAAAAATAATTACTTTTCGCAAGTTTCCATGCGATAAGAAAATGCAAATATCAATTCAACCTGGTTGGATTAGACAAAATTGATCTAAACAATCTACGAACAGGAATACCCACCCTCAAATCTTATAAGAATTTTTTTTTGTTCCAATTTGAATGCATTGGCAAGATTTTGAGGGTAGGTAATTATTTGTGTTTTGTTTTGTTTTGTTTGGAAGATTTCAGTGAAATTAAATTGATTTTTGTAACTTATTATTGTGAGGTAGATTGTCTGTAAGTGAGAACCCCATTATCATTAGGTACAATAAAAATAATAAAATACAAATTTCAATATAAGTAGGTATCCTTCCTGAAATCTTGCAAAAAAAAAACTATTTTTACAAGTAGGCACTTAAGGACATTTATATCCACCCTCAATCAAGCAAAAAATCTAAAAATGCCTATGAATGAAGCTAAGAAAATTAATGAGAATAATTGAATAACATTTCTCTGATTTTATATGCACAAAGCCCATATATAAAAAGCTATAGGAATATTATTTAACTTTTTTTTTAATCTGTAAGTGGGAACCCCAATAAAATAATAAAATTTTCATTGTAGGTAAGTATACATATGTGGGTAGGTACCTACAAATCAATTTTTTTGAAAATTTTAAAGCGAAGCATTATTGAAAGATTTGCTTACATACTTAAAGAATACATTTTTTTAAGGATTTTGTTCTTCAAAAAAAATGTTGAGTTTCTACAAAAATAATAACTACGAGCAGTAGGTAGGTAAAAAATTTTAAAAAAAATAAATTTTCAAATATTCTGTATTGCATTTTCCAAAATACATGGATAAACATTATTAACAAGAGACACAATACAAACTATAACATTCCATTGTATTTTCAATCTCACATTCAATTTAAAAAAAAAAATCGAAAAAATCAGTACCTAAAAATGCACAAAATAGTTCTATATGGCTATTTTTTTATTTTATCGTCAAAATTTAAATTGGTTTTCAAAAACACACACAGGACACAATTAAAGACTAGTGTGTGTTTAAATAATTAAAATCGAACAAGAACTTTTAAAATGAAAGCTTGTCGTAAGCAGCACTTAAACAAATTTCATAACATTTTTCTTGAAATTGTCAAAAGTGGGTCATATAAACCGATGTTATTTTAAATCTACTGGATTGAATTCGATGATTCAAACGTTTACTAGTCTTTAATTAGTTTATCTATGTGTTTCTACAAAAAAAATTAATAAATACAAAAAAATGAGAAAAAAATCCGAGTTTTCACTAAATTCGTTGAAGTCAGTACCTACCTGACAATAAAAAAAACTTTTATATAGCATTTTTTTTTATTTTTCATTAAAATTCTAAATGGTTTTCATAAACATATAGTGAACATCATTTATGACTGGAATACGTTTAAATTAATAAAATCGAGCAAGAACTCTTGAAATGAAAGCTTATATAATCACCAATTTGAAAAATTTCATATGATTTTTCTTGAAATTCTTTTAAGTGTGAGATACAAACTATCATCATTTGAAATCTACCAGCTCGATTTGGATGATTCAAACGTTTCCTAGTCATGTATAGAGTCTTCTAAGTGATTCTATAAAAAAAAAATATATAAATACAAAATTTCAAAAAATCCAACATTCGACTCATTTCGTCAGGTCAATTGTATGTACCAGTACCTGATACTGGGAAAAAAAATATTTTTGTACGGCTATTTTTTTCATTTTTTGATAAAATTCAAAATGGGTTTTAATAACGGTAACAATACCTAAATTACAACTCAGACCTATTTCAATCATCAAAATCGAGCAAGAATTGTTGAAATTAAAGCTTATCATAAGCAATACTTTCCAAAATTTCATATGAATTTTCTTGAAATTTTTATAAGTGTTACTTAAGAAACCATATTATTTCAATAATACTTGCCCGATTTTAATGATTGAAACGCCTCTAAGTCACAATTTATGTCCTCTATGCGTTTCTTTAAAGACATTTTAAAAGAAAAAAAAAATGACAAAAAATTTAATATACGACTGATTTCGTCAGTAGTACCCAAGTATTGAAAAATTATTTATTTTTGTCATTTTTTTATATTTTGTGCCAGATTTCAAAACAGGCATTATACTTACGGTAATATTAAAAATCCGACAGTAAGAATTAGAGTTCTTTGTTTCTAATCTCAAGTCAGCCGTTTTTAATAACTTTGAATCTGAAAAAAATAAAAGTAGCATTTCGTATTCTTTTCCACATCACCCAATGGGGTAGAATACTAGACGCGTTTTTTTTAACGAGGTTCCCCAGTAGGCCTGCCTCCTAACTACTGCATGTAAAAACTACTACAACAGGACTACATGATATTGCACTACTAAAAAATTGCACTACTTAAAAATTGCACTACTAAGATTGCACATTAAAATTCATAAAATAGGAACTACAGCAAATAAAGCTTTACAACTACAACTAGATTTTTTTTTGGTTTTTTTTTGTTTTTTTTTTGGTTTTTTTTTGGTTTTTTTTGTTTTTTTTTTGGTTTTTTTGGTTTTTTTTTGGTTTTTTTTTTATTATGAAAAAATACTTAAATACAACTACGACTACATATCTAACCATACTTAAAACTACTAAATACTTTTTGTGTTTTAATTTGTTGGAGGGTATATTATTAAAAGGGTATGCTATGGACAAAAAAATATCATATATATATATAGCTGTGGACAAAAAATTGGTTATTATTAATGTTGATTGGTGGCACTGTAAAAAAAGGTTAGTAAAAATATAATAATAAAAATCTAATACATTTTCATAAAATATTTTATTTATTACATATATATTACATGTCATTAAATATACTTAAACTATCCTGTGTTTCACCCTCTTGAAATCCTTATTGCTCTTCCTGCAAGTCAATATAATAAGCCCTCTTAAAATAAATTTAATAATGATCTGCCTATGATCATTTGTACAGCATTGTGATAATATATTTTCTTCCATCACTTCCGCGCACCACTTTTCCACGATCCTTTCGTGGAATTCTTTTTGTTCCCTGTTTTTTTCGAAATTGATTCGGAGCGCTTTAATAGCTTCTTCGAAAAGTATCGAAGGAACCGTCAGCTTTCCGAACTCCGAACTTGTGGTTTTCGACGCGTATGCTCGGAGCTTGATCAGCAAAGTTTCTTCTCTAACTTTGCTGTTTTCATCCTCATCCACCATGAACTTCCAGCAAACTTCACAATTGTTCAATTTTTTCTTGAGCTTAAGTGCTGCAAACCCGACGTAATATGTAGCAGCCGCTCCTTGAAGATTTTCACTGAAATTCTTAACAATTTTTTCAACGGGCATTTCTTCTTCATCGAAATCCTCTTCTATCGCGTCTATCATGTTCAGTAGTTCTTCGTCGTCTATGTCTGAGACATTTACATCTTCGTAGTCGTTAGATTTCTCTTTTTCTACGGCATGAACGACTACTGACTCCAATAGATCGTCCTCGATGGGTAGTTGAAATTGATAGTCCATGTTGTCTTCAATGTTTTGAAGGTCTTCTTCCTGTATGAGTTGTTGCGCGCCCGAATCCTCATACCCCGAATGTTCCGCCCCGGTAAAATTATGAAATATTATTTGCTTGAGATTCCGGATGAATCTCCAAGCCGAAGGGTTCCTTTCATAAGAGCCTCTATTGCAACGTAGCATAGAGAAAAGGTTTTCCGCGACGTCCGTATTCAAATGTGCGAGTAGGAAATAGCTCTGCTCTTCGCTTTTGAGGTATTCCCACATCAGCACAATTGCATGAATTGTTTGCTGCAATCCTTCGAAGCATGGTGGAATTTGTCTGGTACTGCTGGATCGCCACGTTGATATCCATTCTCGAGCTTCTTTTAGGGCCATCAGGGTATCGGTGGAATCCGATAGCACCTGCTCGTTGGGATTTCGCGAATACCGCTGGCCATTATTCAAGGTGTCGAATAAATTGTTCATTTTAATAATGAACCGTGCAGTTCCCTCGGCGAGTTCCTTCTCTGCTTCAGTCTTGAAACAACCTGTTTTCACAGCATACATAATCCCCGTGGCTACAGTATGGCTGAAAACTTGGGTCGCTAACCTCACCGACATCTTGTCGTGTACTCCTGGATTGATGTGTGCGTCCGTAAGTTTGAAGAAAACTTGGAAGGTATTGGCTTTCGAGTCCTCCTCAAAAACTTTCCTCAAAACTCCCCAGTCAGCAACATCATTTCCAGCACGAATTTGATGACACAGCAGAATATTCCTTACAGACTTAAAAAGGTGAGGATAGTCGTGCATCAAAAATATTTTCCTATCCTCTATCTCCAGATAGGGATGTTGTTCCACTGCATTTTGTGTTAGCGTTTTGTACGCTCGCACATTATTCGAACCTTGGTCGCAGCTTGTTGCAACCACTGTTAAACCACAACTTAAAACTCCCGTTATAATTGTGTTTAACATTTCGGCCAACACAGTTCCATTTGGGGATCCCACGTAGTAAGCAACGGTTTGCTTCCAATTAGTATTGAGACCTCTAAGTGTAAAAACCATGGCTTTACACGCAACAATACTATTCCTTCCCAGCTCTCCAAAGTCTGTGAAACCGTATATAATATCATCCTTGATATTATATTCCAGTTCCCTTTGGATTGCCATTTCATCGAAAAGCAAAACTGTCTTCTTGTCCATCGCTGACATTCCTTTGGCCTTTTCCGTTAGCATGTCCTTCATATTCTGGGTGAATCCAGCTTTTAACCTAATTTCAGAATGCCATCGGTAAATAGTACTTACCGATGGCAGCCTAAAACCTACGCTAATCAAAAAAGAATAGCACGCTGGGGATTTAAAGAAAATCTTTTGAAAAAGTGATTTTTCTTTATTTCTCCAAGGTGCTTTCTTCTTGTGGAAAAGTTGCGCTAAAATAAAAGTACGCAACTCTTCCGAAAAACTACTCATCTGAATATCTAAATTTTTTTTTAAATTGTACCTAGGACATTTCTGCAATTTCTTCGGGGTCAAGAAAAGACGTTGTCGCGCTGTCTTAATACGAACCGGTTTCGGGGGAGCTTTGTACGATCGGTACTTGGGGGATGGAAATTGCGACGGCGTAATAGGTGTCGACAAAGGAACATTAGGAAGAGATAAATCTCTTACATAGGTATTCTGGGTGAATAGAGCTAAATTTTCAAGAGAAACAGCCGGAGAAGGTAGAGGGGCTGGTGTACTAATAGGTCGAAGAAGAGGACAATATGGTACTGGTCGTGCACGTGGAAGTGCAAAAGTAGCTATGGGAGGTGTGGGAGGAGCAGGAGAAATCCATGACTCCATAAGTTGGAAGCATGTGGGATCAATAGCTTCATCAGAGCAGCTACAAATTGAAAAATAAGAAAGTGGAAGGGCATTTTTCGAAAGACGCTTGCAACCCGCGCGAATTTCAAGGTCTTTCAAATAAAAGTGGGATTCACACATATAGGGCAGCGGACCCAAGTGTGAAACACCACCATGCTTCGCGAAGACCGGTCTTCTTTTATCACGCGGAACCTTGAAAAAAGAAACGCTTGTTGGGCGATGTTTCACTGCCCCGCACTGAGCATAACAACACTTAACCATGTTTTTAATTTAACACAAACAAATTTAATTTTACACAATTTTTTTTTTCACTGCACAAAAAAATTTAATATTGCACACAACACAAATAACACAGATATATTCACACTATATTTGACACTAAAAAGAAACACTTTTTAAAAAGGAAATATTTGTTTTTCTTCACTTTAAGCTTTAAAAACTTAAAATGAACACTGAACTATATTATATCACTATTTTCACTTATTACTTAATTAATTTGCTTCAAGGAAACAATTATAACGAAAGTTCGTCGCACGTAATTTAAAAATCAATAAAAAAAATTATTTATAAAAATAAAATGTTAGGAACACCCTATGATAAGCAAAAATCAAATAAAACTTACGGCTTCAGATGGGGTGGGTACAGAAAAAATATAAGAAAAGGCGGCAAAATTTAATTTTTTTCACCAAAAAGGGGTGGGTGGTTAAAATCACAAATCAAAACACAAAAATTAGCAACTACGTTAGTTATATTATAAGGCACTATATAACGAACAAACACAGCAAAAATTTTTTTCCTTCTAGGAAAGTTAATTTTACACAATTTTTTAAATAAAATTTTTTATAATTTTTACACTAAAAAGCATAAAAAGCGACCGAACAATTAAAATTAATCAATTTATTATTTTTTACACTACAAGCAGTAAAAAGCGACCGAACAATGAAAATTACTCAGATCACTGAATCTTTCAATGTAAAAAAATTATCATCTGTACTTGCAGCCGAAATCCCGAAAGTTTTGCCAGCAAAAAATACTTCTAAACGAATCAAAATATACAAAACCAAAGCACAGCTCTCAATTTTCCCCATCCCTTTGAGTACCAGGTTACGGTTAAATAACGACAGAAAAATGTAAACAAAACCAACAGAGACTGCCAAAACCCACCAAAAAAAATGTAAACAAACGAAACCAAGACACAATTTCCTTTATTCCCATTTATTATTTCTTTCATTATAACCATTTCCTCATATTCTCCCTTATTCACTCCTACTCTCCTAAATACTCTATATACCTTCTCTTTCTAAAAATATTCTCATCTACTCTTTATCTCTCTCCGAAACAATATATCCCCTCCTGAACTTTGAGTAAGGGTTGCCCGCATACATTAGATGTCGCCCCATTCGACTTCCACCATGAGAGTACTATAGTTTTCATATACAAAGGAAAAAGGAATACCATATCATCATTAAATAAAATCCAAACATAATTAGCAGTGAATATATACTCCTCCCCTAAATAGATCCAAAGAAATAAAGATAACAAAAAAAAAAAAGAAATACAGAAAAATCATCTACGTCATCTCTGGTCTAGTACACCATTAATTCTACTACGTTTCTGTCTAGATTTTTAAAAATTTATTCAAAATTCCTTTTTTATCGCTCAATTAAGAACAATTATATTAGTTTGTGACTAACTTTAATACCTATATATTGATTTTCATTTATATTTCTCTATTTTAATTGATTTTTCAAAATCTATTCTCAAACAAAACCAACAATTTTCATCGCTGAATGCTTTCAATCCACGCACAGGGATGACACTTCAAGTCTCTCATGTAATAGATTACAACACCCCACATCGACTGTACTAGTTTTCAAATATGTCTGGCATTTGTTTTTGGCGTTTCCATCGATGCCGATAGCTTTTAATAATTTTTCCCCCGTAAAAGTTCACAAATAATTAATAAATTTTTGATAAATATTTAATTAAGTGAGTGTTGGAAGAATCTAAATAAAAATTGCAAGAATATTTTATCAATTTACGAGTGAAAAGTGATTTTGAAAAATTATTTTGACGCATTCGAGTGTGTTGCGTGCTCTTTTTTTTTGAGTTATAGAGGTTTTGTTGCAACGACTGTGACTGTAGTTTTTTTTACTTTATTTTTCTAGTCGACAAGTCAAAAAGTGTTTGCCCTGAAAATTATTTATCCATTAATTAATTTATACATTTTATAGCAATTTTATTGCAGAGCATTGTGAAAAATAAAAAGCCACATATAAAATAAGGTAAATATAATAATGGATTTATATGTAAATGTAGTTTCATTTAATTTTTGCCCCTGATTTGTGGTGTCTTTTTTGAATTTTAAACATAGGAGTGAGTGAAATAGTGGTATAGTCAAAGTGACATTCGATGTGTGGATTAGAAGAGAGAAAAAAATTGCGCGTCGCTTCGGCGGGAATGTTACTTGATTAGTTCTTAGAGTTGCCATAATCCTTTCTTGATGCAAAATTTTAATTAATTTTTGGTTTGTTAAATTATTTTTGAAGAAAATTAAATTACATTTTTTTTTTATTAAATTCTTTCGATGGATAATGGGAAAAGTAGATTTTACTAAATTAATAACAATTATAACAAATTTCAACGTATTGGTTCGGGGGGTATATTTTGAATTTTTCAATCTTCATTTTGTCCATTTACATCAGTTGAACAACACATTTCTCTCGTTTGGGAACTTTTCGACTGAGTTCAACCGCCATATAGTCCTTTTTTTGTTGCTTTTTTCATATTCAATCTCAAAGACTTCTTAAATAAGATCTTAAGCAACTACTAATTTATTGTCTACTTATTTTCTTACAGTTAATGCTTGAAGAAAACAAATCAGTTATAAACAACGGAAAATGGAAGAAGTATCACAATCTGAAACTAATTTAAGTGATTCATTTGAAGAAGAAAAACCTCCAGTGGAAAAAGACGAAGAGAAATCTACAGAAAAAGAAAGTGTAAAAGATACAGTCGAGAGCCAAGTCAAATCTTTATTTGATGAACTTAAAGATGAGATTCATGTGGAAGAAAAATCTAATGAAGCTCCCGCTGAGCCTAAAGAAGTCAATGAAGATAAAGAGGAAAACGAAGTTCCCAATGAAGATGATGAAGTAAGTCAGGAAGAGTCGAAGGCAAAGGACGATGAAGAAGAAGCAAAATCATCACCAATTGAGGAAGCAGTCGAACAAGAATCATCATCAACACCTGAGGAGACTAATGTCAATCCAGAAGATGACGAGGAGGATGAAGAGCAACAAACGTCTAAAGCACCAACAGCAACAGCAGAAACAAAAGCAACAGCAGACGAAGAAAATGATTTGGATGCAGCATCAAAAGCCGACGCCGAAGAAGCCGAAGACGAAAAATCTGGCGATGGTGTTGATCAAAATGAAACTGATTTTGAGGAAGTTGATGCAAATGTTTCAGCAGAAAGAGTTGCACACGCAGATGAATCTGATATGTTGGGAGAATCTGATATGACATTTCCTGGAAAAGAATCCGAAAAAGATGGATTAAATGATGCGATGACACCCATGGAAGTCGATAGTTTGAGTAATGATGATGTTGAGATGACATCAGTCGAAAATGAACAAACACCAGGTACAGATGGCAAGGAAAAAGAAGCTACTGAAGATGATGACGAGGATGATCATGAAAAAGAATCACTAAGAGAATCTCCAACAAAAGATGTCGATGATGAAAAAATGGATGAAGAGCATGAAGAACATGAAGAACGCGAAGAACACACAGAAACAACTAGCTCCACTCCGGATGGAAAGGATGTTGTTGACAAAGGCAGAGATAATAACAAAGAAACAGATGAACTTATTGATATTACCGATCAGACAAATGATGACGAAGAAACAACAGAAAAAGTTGCAGAAAAGTCTGTTGATAAGGAAATGCATGAAGATGAAGAAGAAGAAGAGGAGGAGGAGGAGGAAGAAGACGATGAAGAAGCGAATAAAGAAGCTGGAGAAAAAGATCTGGAGGATGATGATGCTACAGCAGAAAATGATACGGAAATGGCAGAAGACGGTGAACCCGTGTCAAATAGTTTATCTACAACAGAGGCTAGTCCTTCAGCGGCGAGGGAGGACGAAGTTGATCGTAAGTTTTATAAATAAAATAAATTCCTTTTTATTGAAATAGAGTTTGTTCATGTCATCAAAATACAGTGTAAAAAAATTGTTCACAAATATTATCCCGTTTCTACATTTCTAAAAAAATAATTTTGTTTTTAGACCAGCATAAAATTTCTTAATTTATCTGAAAATCCTTGAATTTTAATGTATACACAAAAAAATTCAATATTGTGTGGAAATTAGAAGAAATCATAAATTTTGAGCTGGTTTTTAAAAAATCTTTAGACAATTAAATACTCATTAATAAATAGATATATGGAGGTACACACATATATTGAAAATCATAATATCTAATTTTCTGACGTTTAGAAAGCAAAATCAATCAATATTTAAGCTTACCAAAGGAATCTATAAAAAATATTATAATACATTTAAATAACTCTTAACTGTGAAATCGCTATTTACGAGTATAACCAATTTTCACATTTAAGCAATGTTAAATTTGAAACTAACATTTAATTTTGACAAAATACATAGGATTACATTTGAGTGCCGTATAATAATTTTTTATATTTTACTATAGTAGGTAAATGCTTTATTTTAACTTATTAATGTCTACAAGTAAGAACAGGGGAGATACGAGTATGTTTATTTTCTTACTTTATGTTGCTTTCAGATAGTTGATCAAGAATAGGAAATCGATTACATATACGAATTAAAATTAAAGCAACGAAGGTTAAAGGCAGTTTAAAGATTCAAGCAAATAAGAAATTTATTTAATACGGCTCTATATATTATTATTATATTATATACATCTTTCAATAAAAAAAATACATCTCAACTAATCAATCAGATGGGAAGACAAAATCGAATACAGTTATCCATTTGTCGTGAAAAAAAAATCATTAAAAATTGTAATTTCCAATTTAATACTCGTATCCATCCAACAACTTACAATAAAAAAAATTATTGAAGTAATAAATATTTAAAAGAAAATTATTTTTAGTACACTTGGCAACCCTATAAAAGCTGACATTTCATTTTTGGTTTTGCCGTTTTTTTTTTTCTAATAGTACAGAAGTATATACACACCACAAGCACCTATAGGGGGTTCACACTTCACATTCGCCTGACATCGACATGGTACGATCGATTCGAGATGCGAAACAAAAAATAAAACAAACATATAAGATTTTCGGAAATCTTAATTTTATTTTTATAAAAAATCAAGTTATTTACATCGAAATAAATATATTTGTTTTTTGTCAAGTAGGTAAATAGCTAAACTAAAATAAGACAAACACAAACCATATTGAATAGGTACCTATCATGTTTTTTTATGCTTCAAATAAATTACATAAGAAATTTTGCTTCGGAGGTGGCAAAATGCTTCCCTGACAGTATTTTGTTTTGCATTTCAAATAGTTAAATTTCCAATGTTTAATTTTAAAATACATGAGTATCTACTCGTAAATACTTCGCCACCTCCAAATGAAAACGGCTATTATGTAAATGTGAACACCCCTTGTTTTATTATACTATGTTCAACAGGGTTCGCTTACTATATTTAAGGCTCTCCGAAACCAATGCAAATCATTTGGTGACTACCAATAAGAAGCAACGTGTTATTTTCAATGACAGCAGTGCATTGTTATTATTTCGTTGTCGTCACCGAATGTTATGTTGGAAATCCATTATGTTTATAGGTACCTATTTTATGAGTTCTTGTACAACTTTGGAATAACAATTTTTTTTTCTAAGATTTATACTTTTCAAGTCCTTGGAGAAAATAGAATATTTTTCATTGTTTATGAACAAGTTCCATTATTAGGTACTTCTGTATATAAAAAAGGAGTCTTCATAAAAGTTATCGACCAGAAGGGCTTTTCGTTGGCCGCCATTTTGATTTTAAAAAAAGTTTTTTTTTCTGATTAAAAAAAAACTTGATCCAAAAATTAATCGAATTATATTAATCTGACATCATATACCTACAAAAATTGGATTTTTAAAAACATCTGGATTATTGTTTGATTCTGGACAAAACGACTGAATAATTTGGTGTACCAGCATAGTGAATGACATAAAAACTCATAGGGTAAAGTAGTGTATCCACACCAAACTTACAAGTTTTCTATACTTATTGTATGTTTTTTTTTTCAAACACATACATATGTACATAATAAAACCGATTTGCAAGATTATTCTAATAATATAATCTTCTACTACAATCAATTATAAAGAATTCTAATACAAAATTAGACTACAAAGCTTTGTCTACTCATATTTTTAAAACGAATTAAAAGCTAAAACGGGATTGTAAATTCAAATTCTACTAAAATTAAGTGAATACCCTTTTAAAATGGCTTATAAGACAAGAAGTAGTAGAAATCGTTTATTTCCTACCAAAATCCTTTTCGGTAAGAAATATTTTTTCTTTTTAAATCAATTTTTTGTAAACATATCTAGCTCTGTAATTGAATACTTGTGAAAGCAACTCCTGTGTGTTTTTTTTTTTTAACGAAGCCACGTAACGGTAATTCATTTAATTTTTAAACCATAACACATACTATTCTTAATTGTTCCAATATGGAATAAATCAATCAAATCTTTTTTTTAAAGTACCTACCTAAATATTGATTACAAATATTTAATTTTAAATAATCGCATAATTCCAGCTGAAGCTTCACATGTGGAAAATGTCCAAGAACCGGAAGAATCTGATATTTGTCTCATACCCGATACCGAAACCGAAGTGACCGATGCGGAAAAAGAGCAAGCCATACAAGCTCGTGAAACTGCTGATAAAGAAAATGAAGCGGCTGAAGCCGCCGCTGTGGCTGAAGCTGCTGAAGCTGATGCAGCTTCTGCAGAAAAACAACAACCGGAATCTACACAAGATGGTGAGAAAAAAAAACATTTTTTCTTCTTGAACATAGGTACTCAAAAATAACATTCTTATTTGCCTACAGAAACCCCACAAGAACAGGAACAAGAACCACTATTGGAGGAAATGCAACCACCAGGCCCAGTCGAAGCAGGAACTGTACAAAAAATCATTATATTCTTGGCAGTTTCACAGGAAAAATCCTGTGCCCATTGTAAAGAAGATAAAATTTGTGGTTATCGCTATAAAGATGCTGAAAGTGGCACAACTCTATATCTCTGCAAAACAGGCTGTATCGATGCGCTTTTGTCGGCAAATCCAGGAAGATATTTCATTCGCCGCAAAAAATTCCTTGTCGAAGAAGTTCCCGAATCAGAAAACACTGCAGAACATGAATGCCTTCAATGCAAAAAGAACATATCGAAGAACAAGTACTTCTTCAAACAAGAAGATGAGACATTCTACATTTGCTCGGAGGATTGCTACAAGACACTTAGCTCGGACGAACCGGAAAAGTTCAATCTCAAACGGGACTCGATTCGTGTGCGTAACATTGGACACACAACAATTTCCTCGAAGGGATCTAGCTCTTCAGATTCGCGAATTGTGTCGCGATCAGCTCAGGAAGCAGAATCAGCTAAAGTTGAACGGACAAAGAGTTTCCTACGTACATGTACTGATTGTAAAACTGAAGTACAGGTGCGTCCGAATGGTAAAACGCTTATTTGGCAAACAATGGATTTTTGCGATGAGCAGTGTTTGGGAAAATATCAACGTCGTATTGGTTCCCACTGTCAAACTTGCAGTGGTGAGGTGCCACACCAGAGTTTGGGTAAATATTGCGTTCGTTTTGGCTTCGAAGTGCGTCAGTTTTGCTGTGCGGCGTGCTTGAACAACTTCAAAAAAGGTCTCAAAACATGCTCGTGTTGTCAGAAAGACATATCTGGAAGTGGTGAAGGTTTCCTGGCTCCCGTCGGCGACAAGGAGCAATTCAAAGACTTTTGTAGTCAGGCCTGTATGCGCCGCTACGATTCCATGGTAAATGCCAAGAAAAAGCAGCGCACTGATCGATGTGGGGTGTGTAACTTTGAGAAGCTGATGCGTGTCGAAATGACGATCGATGGTAATGAACACAACTTCTGTTCCAATCCTTGCTTTTCGGCTTTTAAATTTGTGAGCAATATTGTGCCTGATCAATGTGGCATGTGTAGTAAGTACTTCGAGCGCAAATCAGCCGAATGCTACACCATCTACGGCGAGAAGCAACGCCCAAAGGTATTCTGTTCGCGTATCTGCTTCAATGTGTTCATCATTGTCAATAGGCAGATAACCTCATGTCAGTGGTGCAAGGTGAAAAAATATGATTTCGATATGATCATGAAATTAACCGATCCGCAGAATCCGCTGATGATGTGTTCCCTTAACTGTTTGACGCTGTATGGGGTTTCTGTAAATGCCTTTAGTCGTGCAGCTATAAAGTGTGATAACTGCAATAGTTGCACAACACCACAATATCATTTAACCATGTCTGACGGGTCAATGAGGAACTTCTGTACGTACCAGTGTGTGATGCAGTTCCAGAGTCAATTTGCCAGGATTCCATTGACTCTTGATTCAGAGGCAGTGGCAACAGCAACTCAACATGTTACACCGAAAGCTAAATCAACGACGGCGGCACCATTTCCAACTGGTCTGCCAAAACGGGTGAAACTGAATGCAACTCAAGCAAAAGCAACAGTTGCCACAGTATCACCACCTAAGATTCAACAAACTGCATTGCCAGTAATATCGAATGTTGCCTCATTGGCCCCAGGGCAGAGTGAACGAATATCCAATTCAACGTCAACTGTTAGACGAGGGTCTTCACGTGGTCGAGGACGTGGCAGAAAAGTTGGCAATGAACGTCAACCACCACCACGACTAACACCCAGCCCTCCACCTTCTCCAACTCCGACAACGAGAGCTCGTACAACAACATCTCCAGTACCAGCGCCAACTTCAACATCTAGTGCAACGAAAAGTACTCGTGGAGGAAGGACCTCTTCTCGATCGACTGGTACGCACACTACGGCTGATATATCCCGTCCGTCATCTCCAATAATGCAGAAAGAAGTGGAAACTAAAATTGTTACAGTGCCACCATATCCTCCCCTCGTGAGAAATGTTCAGACAAGTTGTAAACCGAAGACCGAAAATGCTTCAGTTGACTGCCGACCCGTAACTGCAGAAATCGGAATTCAAACGGACGAAGACTACAGTACGAGGGTTCTCATTCCTGTGCCGGTGCCGATATTTATTCCACAACCAATGTACATGTATTCAGCGCCATTTCCAATGCCTATTCCAATTCCTCTGCCGATTCCGGTGCCGATTTTTATCCCAACTACACGAAACTCATCTGCGGGTATTTTGAAAGAAATCAAAAAGATACAAGATAAAATGCCAGCCGATCCATTCGAGGCTGAGCTGCTTATGATGGCCGAGATGGTAGCTGATGAGAAGAACGAGTCAGACTCAGATTCCGAGGAAGACATGAAACCCGAACCACGCATGATTGAAGTTCAATACCAGACACCGACAGCAACGGTTGCACAGACAAACAATGTTGTTGTTAATATGGAAGCACAAAATAATTCATCATTTGGCGAGGATGTTTTACAGATGGCATTGAAAATGGCCAGCGGAGAGTATGAAGAGCCCGGTGTTGATCTGGAATCAGCAATGACGGCAAATACAATAACGAATCCACCACCCGGAATGATCCATCCCTCACATGTGCAAGAAGATTCTGGAATGCAGTTGAATCATCATATGATGATGGAACAGCAGCCACAGAGGTGAGTTTAGTTTTAACAAGTTATTTGAACAATAATTATTTATTTCTTATGATTTCAGAGGTGGGCGTGGTCGCAAACGTGGTGCAATAGCTTCTCCCGTCACACCACGCAACAATCGATCGCCCATTAAACGACAGCGTTTATCTGTCGATAGCACACCACCACAACCGGTAATGCCAGTCGAGAAACCCGACGCAAACATGTGTCTCAAATTCACATTCGGTGTGAACGCTTGGAAACAATGGGTTATGACGAAAAACGCTGACATTGAAAAGAGTTCAATAAGACGGCGTCTCTTCAAAACCGAACTACTACAAATGACAGCCGATGAATTGAACTATTCGCTGTGTTTGTTTGTCAAAGAAGTACGAAAGCCAAATGGCACGGAATATGCACCCGATACGATTTATTACTTAGTTTTAGGTAAACAACAAAAAAATTAAATGAAAACCATTTCTGAAATTTTGTTTTTCCATTTTTTTAGGTATCCAGCAATATCTTTATGAAAATGGTAGAATAGATAATATATTCACTGATCCATATTATGAACGTTTCACTGATTGTTTAGACGAAGTGGCACGTAAATTCTCGGTGCTATACAATGATTCACGTAAGTGGCTGTTTGTGTTATTCAAAAAATAGTTTTAATATGACATGTTTACCTTTTTTCTATAGAATACATTGTAACTCGTGTAGAAGAAGAGCACTTATGGGAATGTAAACAATTAGGAGCTCATTCACCCCATGTGCTTTTGAGTACTTTGATGTTTTTCAATACGAAACATTTCAATTTGACGGTAGGCTACTACAAAATCTCCAAAACTTTCATTCTTAATGATAACTTATTTTTTTAAATAATTTTAGAACGTTGATGAACATATGCAATTATCATTCTCACATATAATGAAACATTGGAAGCGTTCAGCACAAAATACCAAATCACCCGGTACAAGAAATGTGCTATTACGATTCTATCCACCACAAGCTGGACTTGGTAATTTTTCTTATACTAATTTAAATCAGTCATAATTTGAACTTTAATTTTTTTTTTACTAGATGCAAACCCTCGAAAAAAGAAAGTTTATGAACAGCAGGAAAATGAAGAAAATCCTCTTAGATGTCCTGTAAGGTTATATGAATTCTACTTGTCTAAATGGTAAGTGAAATTTATAATTTTTTTTTATTTCTCGTAGAATCGATTTTTTTCTATACCATTAAATTCCAAAATCACGCAACCCGTTCTAACATAAATTTGCCACTCCAACGTCCAACAGGGAATCAGTTAAGAAATTTTTTCAAACTAGTTGTCTCGAGTTTCAGAACCCAAATTGGTGTAGGTCTGCCGTTTAATAGTTGCGCACTTCATATACTTGTCCGTCCCTTTAGTTTAGATTCAGACTTTTCTGCTGGGGTTCAATAATTTTACATGACCCAGCCAACTAACTCGTTGGACATGTATTGGTGTTTTTGTCGTCTACGATGAAAGCAAAAGAAAGATTTTGCTCTCTCTTGATGACTGCACTCATTGACGGCTTCAGAAAAACATTGATGAATACGTTTATTTCTCCCGTTTACGTTCAAACTTTTGATCTATCTTGACTTCAGGATTGATGTGAGAGTCGAAAATGTGTTATTTCGGACAGAGGACCTTTAATAATTTATGTGCAGTATGTGCAACCTCCATTTTCTAAGGAATTTCCAAGTCTAAGAGAAACGAGGAGGTATTCTGGCCTATCGAGGTAACCGTCAGAGCGGAACTTTCTCCGCAACGCATCCTTCGTCGGAGATTCAGTTTCGGTTCGAAGTAGCTGTCATCGGAAAAAAGAAAAACTTCCGCGTCAAAAACTTGTGGGAAGACTTCAGAGAAAATATTAAAGAAAAGAAAAACGATTTGAAGTACTTCATCGCATGTAAATGGCATGCGTTTAATTTCCTCGGAGAGAATTTCCGATCAGCTGATCGGAGAACTTGAAGCAAAATGTCTCCGATTCGTAGAATTTCAGAGAGAATTCCGCTAACACGTTTATCTCGATAGGGCCAATTATCTGGGTAGAGAATTTTTAGATCAAAAAACGATTAAAAGTATGTTAAATTAATTAAATACTGAAAATCTCAACAACTTATGCAATATAGCACCAGCCTGTCGCGAAAAATTATTAATGAAAACATTTGAAGAAAAACAGCAAATTTAAAATTTGAATAAAAACTATAGTAACTTTTATTTTTTGTCAATGGGCAGACAGCAATGCCATGTCTTATGTGAATTTGTAAAAATTGTTATTGTTTAAATAAAATCTAATTCAATCTAAATCACTATCCCGGCAAAAAAGTTAATGATAAAATTACATCACCGAATTACCAACACCCGTTACCAACGTTTGGAAAAATCAGATTTTTTTTAAAACTTTGGCGCCATTTTTATTCAGAACACTAACTTAGGAAAGTTCAAAATTTCAAGCCGAAAAATGTTAAAATTAAATTTTCTCTCAAAACCAAAAGAATTGAAGTTAATCTGTATAAAATACAAAAGAAGTAAAAAGTGATGGGATTTCATAAGCAGAAATTCTGAATCAAAAAGTTTCCCGTATACAACTACTATAATCAATACACCATTTTGTAATGAATTTTTTTTTTCCAGTCCTGAGAGTGTTAAGACTCGCAATGATGTCTTTTATTTGCAACCTGAACGATCATGTGTACCAGATTCGCCAGTTTGGTATTCAACGCAAGCTCTAAGTGAGGATAATCTTCAAAAAATGTTACACCGAGTTAAGATGGTCAAGGAAATAAACATTGCGTTATTGACTAGTTAATTTCTGTGTCCAGGTGAATGAATAAACAAACATAATAAAACAAAAATATTATGTAGAAGACAAGGGTCAAATAAAGACCATATTAACTGTGAGCTAGACTGTAAATCATGCATTAATAAAAAAAAATTCTTCCTCACTCTGCGGGTGTTTAAAAAAAAAACCAACTATAAACAAGTAAAAAAATAAAACATTATTTAAAACCACAATCTATTTTCTTGTCTTAAATATGTATGTGAATAAATTAAAAACAAAAAAAAAAACGTATGAAGAAGAAAAAAGAAAAAAAAACAAGCAAAACAACTTCGAGTTAATATTTTTAAATGTTGTTGATATTTTCAAAAACTTAATTATTTTTTCTTCATAAAAATAAGGTGCTTGGCACAAATTAAAACAAATATTTCTATTCTTTTTATTTCTTGTTCTTTTTTTAATATTTAAAAATGAATTATTTTTTTTTAATAAAGAGGAAATAAAAGAAAAGTTCTAATTTTTCCTTGATCTTTTAAATTAAATTAACTATTCAAGAAATTAAAAATCGAAAAATGGTTTTGTAAATTTTGAAAAAAAATGAGTAAACTACACATTTTTAGAGACACTTGGAGCGAGAATAAATAATAATATTGTTTGTGATCATTAACACAACCTAAACATAATGAGAGTATAAATATATATAAAAAAATAAAAGAAATACACAAAACTTTAAATATAAAAAAAAAAACAAGCAAAAACAAAAATAAATTTAGATGAATATATTAAATTTGTATGTACTTGTTTTCTTTTTTTTTCTTTTGAACTATTGAATAAGATTTATAAAACTATAATAAAAAAAATAGTAGTTGTTTCAATAAAGTAAATTGTGACAAATCTAAATGTATTTTATTTTTGTATAGAAAACTAGCTGCTTCGTGCTTTGTTTTATAATTTTTATTTAAATAGTATTTTTAGGGTTCACCCACGGCATAAATTCGTCGTTTATCAGTTTTTTTTTATGATGAGATAAAACCGTTCAGTAAGCCACATATAACTTTAAACCCAGACCTTTTAACGTCTGCAACAAAACCCTATTCTGATTCTCTTAGTTAAAGTTATTAATATCGACATTTTTAAGTTTAAAAACCGAATAATTATACAAAGAAATTGAAATATATTCAAGTAAATCGAAAGCTCCGATGCAATTGGAAGCAGAATAAGGTTGATTATGTCGATTAAATATGCGGTGATAATATGTGACAACGTGTCAGTCTTAGTAGTTTTGTTTGTAGTGAGTTCGCGTGTCAAATTTTATCAGTTGAAAAAAAAAATTAGATCTAAAGGTCTTTGGTTCTCTTGTTAACTGATTTCTCATATAGCATCCTTAAATCTCAATAACATCACCCCATGTAATCTAACGTTGATCAGCATTTGTTATGTTGTAAACGGGAATATTTTCAGGCATTTTAAAAAATGTCAATTAAATTTTTATTTTCATTCAAGGACGTTACTTACTTTCTATTGGTCACATGTGCCAGTTAATATGTCCATCTTCTTAAAACAATTTTTCACACAAATCTCTCTTTTTCTGTTATATAATACACCTACAATCTACTCTACCCTATCAAGAGAACCATTAGCTTATATCCATCTCCTAGTCCAACATTTCTCGTATTGCTTCACCATTTTCATCTTAACAGCGTTTTAATATTTTAATTGATATTCCAATTTCCATGACAATCGTTTCAGTATTGTCGAAGATTGAGAGAAACAAACACACTTTCACATTTATAATACATAGGAAAGATAGGATGTGTAACGGTTTTTGTTTCAAACCTAGGATAATTGTAACACAAGCCTTTCAGTGAAAACGAGCATAAAATAATGAAACGTACTCAAATAAGCCTTACTTTTGCCATACTTATGAGAATAAAATATAATGTTAAGATAATTTTTATTGCTCTATAGTCAAAAAGAATTGTGCTATGGCATCATGTACATTATATACCAAGCACCACACATATTTTTCGTGCCCGTTTTTTGATTATTAATCAACCTTTACCTTTAAAGAGAACTGCCCCAGAGATTTTTCCCTTCGAAAAGTATAAAGAAATTACAAATGATTGTTCGCAGGGAACTTAATCATAAGAAATCAGTGATAGCAAATTTTTTCTTCTCGGAAAACATTTTATTTGAGGAGAAAAAAATCAGCAGTTTTTGGGGTCTAAACTAAACTGCAATATTTATGCATATTTCTTTTTGCATGTATCTGGGTTACCATAGCAATATTATTGTTATATTTAAAGTGACTTTAAATAAGGTCAAAGTCAAAAGCAAATACTCATTAGATTGAAAACTAAAAATATTTTTGCACTGTTAAAAGTCCATAAGAAAACTATAATATTTCTATCTTTTTTGTATTAATAATATTTATTAATAATATTTTTGTTTGTTTTTTTATATTTTAATATCATAGTATGTTTTTTGTCTGTTTTTTTTTTGCTTATAATTTTCCTACATACATACATAATAGCACATAATGACGATTAGGTTCTTTAGTTTAACTATTACATTCCAAATATATTATAATTGTCTTGTCTGTTTATACCGGTTTAATAAGCATAATTTATTATCTTTTAACACTCATTCTTTAGTTTTACAATCTGAAGTGTTCTTTTTAAAGATGCGTACACAGTCCATGCGAAATTTAATTTTCTCGTTTTTATTATTAACAAGAATAATTGTGTTTTATGTATGTAACAAAATAGAATTTCTGATTTTCACACGAATTCTTTTTCTGTTCTATGAGCTAAGTGAAAATAATTTGTTTTTTTGTTAAGTTTGAAAATAAAACAAAAAAACGAATGATTTATCTAAAAGAACAAAAGATTATATAAATAAATTCTACCATTCAGCATCACCGTTGGACTTTTGGAATACATAATCCTTGCCACCAATATTCATGATACCATCTTTAAGATAGAATTTCCATTTGTTTCTTGACCTTGTAATCTGAAGTATATTTTTTTTAGCATAAGTTTTCAAGGAGAAATCATAAAATTTATTTTTACCTTATCGTATTGACATACGATAACATTGTCTGTGTCAAATAAATCACTGGCATCTTCGTCTGTAACATCATCTTCGCTGTTCAGAGGCTCTTCTTCGGGCCCACCGTCATTTTCACCATCCTCGTCTTCTTCTTTGTCTAAATCATCGTCATCTTCATTGTCCATGTTGTCGTCACTTTCCTCAGACTCATCTTCATCAGATGTATCAAGAGCACCATCTAATTGTTTTGCTGTTGTGAAATTTTCTAAAAGAAATAAAAAAAAAAAGATTGATTTAAATCCTATAATCATCACCTTAATCATATAGCTTTACTTTGCATAGCAGCATTCTGTAGAGCAGCGTTAACATGCTGTTGCAATACAGACGAAGCCAAGGCTGTTGGCAACGACATAATCGAAGAAATCAAATTGGCCGTGAGGATCTGTGTCAATTGGTTCTCTTGTAGCGCCGATGCCGGCACATGGATTGTCAGAACTCGTGATTCTGTATTATTGGTACCGGGTTGAGCAGGTAATGTAATCTATGGAAGAATAAAAAAGAAAGTAAACTCTTTGGCACACAAACACAAACATTTGATAGAAAAATTGTGAATTCACAAACTTACATTAACAGGCATGATCTTGTTTGGATCTAATGCTGCAACTGCTGGTATAGCTGACGCTGATGTTGTTTGTTGTTGTGGAGCAGGTTGTTGTTGAACGTTTTGATTTGGCTGTTGTTTTTGTTGTACTATCTGCTGTTGCATTTGTTGTTGTTGTTGTTGCTGTTGCTGCTGGACAATAGTTTGTGGTTGCATCAATTGTTGGTGTTGTTGTATTTGCTGATGTTGAGGTTGGTTTGGTTCTGTTTTAATAATTGTTCCATTTACAGTGGAATTGTTTATTTGATTTGGTTTGACATCATTACTTTGTGTAGCAGCTGTATTATTTTGTGATGATACTGCAGCTGCAGCAGCAGCGGCTGCAGCAGCGGCGGCCGCTGCAGCTGCTGCGGCTTTCTTTGATTTATTAGCAGCGGCCTGAATTAAAACAAACCACAGATTAGTATATATTTAATATTTAAAACAAAAAAGCATTTTACAATTTTTTTTTATAAAAAAAAACTAAAAACAAAAAAAAAATGTTCATACCTTTGATGGCTGCAACGATGAAGTGCATTATATTCAAATAGATAAAACCGCATAAATTGATTATTGTACAAATTCGATGCCATGACGTTTAGAAGAAGTGTTGCAGTTGATATGATGATTCGATTGTTGCATGGTTATTTTTGTTTTCATTTTTTTTTAAGCAAGCGAATATTGTAGTTAATTTAATTTATCAAATTATCAACAAAATAAAAACACGCAGTATTATTAAGAAACAGCAAACATTGTATACATATGAAAGGGAATAACACGCTATTAAGGGTTTTCACAAGGCAAATTATTAGAAATCAACACAAACCTTGCTTACCTTTGGATTATTTGAAATAATCGGTGGTGGTTGGGGCTCTGGTGGTTCGGGATTTAATTCGACAGCTTTGCTTGCTAGCAATTTTGTACGCCAAATTTGTTTCATCTCTTGGAGGACTTGTTCATCAACGCCTTCGTCGAGAAATGCATCTCGCACACTTGAGATGACATCTTCAATTACAGTGTGATATAATTTCAACTGAAAAAACATAAAATAAGTGTTATGTTAATATGTAAGTATAATATAAGAAAATAAAATAAATAATTATTCAGGTTTATTATTATCTGTCCATTATGGTCCATTTACTGAAATATTTTAGTCGTATATAATGTATTTTTTTTTCTGCTTATTAACAGTAGGTCAAAACTGGTTCAAGTATGAAATTAAATGTTCTCACATGAGCCTTGAACATCATGAGCTTAACCTCAGCAAATACGCAAAAATCCACGGTTATAAATAATTCTAAACCACAATTTAATAGACAGTTGCCTATTAATATTAAAATCTATGTATATAAAATGTATACCTATACTTATATCATCTAGAACAAAATTGTTAACCCTTTTTTCTGGTTTGCATATTGCAACGCCCAATAATTGTCACTGTTCTGTTGAACTTTGGTGGGAAATTCCAAGTGTTCATCAATAATGTACTTATAAAAATTCTAGATGATTGGAAGTTTAAAATATCAAATTATTCTCAATCAAAGTTACATACATACTGTACATAAATGTGAATTTAATTGGATGCAAATCGATAATACTAATAGGGCGATTATCTATAAATCAAACTTCATACATCCAATTCATTTTTGAAGGATTTTAAATATAAAATATGGTTCACAAAGGGAAATAACTTCTACTTGCTAGAAAGACATATTATTGCTTTTTAATTCACAATTTATGCTTTTTAATTTACAATAACCAATGCAGTACTCGATCAGGTTACACAATACGCCATAGATTATTAATAACTTGAGTACTTTATACTTCTTAATAAACCTACATATATTTTTGGAGGTTCAAATTCACATTCAAATATCGTTGCAAAAATTTAGATAAAACATGCACTACTCTACCCAACGAAAAAAAAAACAACATTTCACATGTTCTGTAATCTATTATTAATATTGTAAATACATAATAAAAAAAAATCAAAAGATACAGTCTTGCGTTGTTATTCAATCCTTTAACAATTGACAAATATATAAAACTCTAGCACGATATTTATTTCATTTAATAAATTCTTTCCGTATGTAGTGTAAGCAATGTAATCAAGTTATTGAAAACAATTGTGTGCACTTAAGTACTTAACACTCAGGTTCAAGCAAATAAGTACATGCACGGAAATAATTTGTGTGTACATAGAGATGACTTGGGCTTCCGAAATGCGGTAGTTTTTTTGTATGGCATTTAAATTAAAAGACGGTAAATCATACCCATACGAGAGCTAGTGAATTTTCGTGTATGTAGCGCTCAGATCCCGGAGTAGCAAAAAAGATTAATTAGGCTGGGTTATATCTTATATCTAAAATCTTTTTAAATGAACCTTTTTTTATAATAGTATCTCAAAAAATAAAATCCACTTAAAGTAAAATTTAGAGAAATAAGTCAACAATTTATAAATAGCAAACTGAAATTTCCTAGAGTAACCATTTTTATTTGTTAAAATTGTAATTAGAATACAATTTCAATTGGCCGTCTTAAAGGAACGCGGGAACCAACATTGTTCTCATACTATTAATGTTGAATAATTGTCAAAAATATTAAAACTCTATACTTTTCCATTAAAATGACGACCCTCTTGTTCAAAAAAGCCCTTGCGGTTGTAAACAGTTCATTTTAAACCAATTTTCAGGGATAATTGTAGTAAACTCTTATCCGGTTTGACTGTTTTTAGTTTAGTGATGTATTCTTCATATACAGAACTTTGATTTAGGGGTCACATCCTCTGATTCTGATTTTTAGGAGTATTTTCTTATTATCTTCTTTTAAATACAATACTGATTTGAATTAATATTTTTCACGAACCTAGGGGGGAGAAGAATGAATGAGGACTAGATATACGGAGGAAGTAATAATTATTTAATAAGACTTCACAAGCATCAGAACGAGTACCAAGATATGAAATTAGAACACACTAAACAAAGCTATCTGGCATTGTATCATCTCTTCAAATCAAATACCCTTTTCGAATTTTTACCAATATTACACAAACTATTTACCTATATATTTTGGAGTCTTTCATTGATTTTTGTATCGGTTATCTATTAAGAACATGATTGTCGTTTCCTTTCCAAAATAATTGACAATCTCACACGAGAAGCTTGCAATTTTCATGCTTGTAGGTAATCTTGAATTATGTACATACATATATCGACCTCAAGGTTTTATAACACTAAGTGCTCCTCTCTGAAACCTCCCATTTTGAAAATAATAACAATAAATTGTTATCTATTTTAATGATACATAAATACATATGTATTATTATGTTTCCAAAGAAAATAATTTTGAAATTTTTCGTTCTAATTTGATTTTTAGCCCCATACAGACATTTCATCTCTCTTTAATTAAAATTAGTTCGCGGCGCGACGCTAACACATTAAATTTATTTTTGTACTATCAGCCAATACCTTGAAACAAGTTGAGTATTATTCTTATCAATAATGATTGTTGATACCTGAGAACAACGTTTTTTAATTTTTTATTCTATGAAGATTCTTTCAACATAAATTCTTGGAAAGACTAGGGGAGAAGTAGTAACAAGTTTAAGATTTTATTATGTGAAATTACTTGTAAAAATGTATATTTGTTTTCCTTTCCATTCAAGAATATTTTTTTTATTTTGTAATTTTACCCTTCAGCTTTGTACTATTGACAATTTAAATAAGAATGAAAAAATTTGCATACGCCACCAAACCTTTTTTTTGTTACGGTCAGCATTGTTTACGAATGATGTTCTATATTTTATATACCCATTATCTTAGTCTTCTTTTTTTTACTCAAATTTTAGTATCCAATTTTTTTGTAATGTTGCATTAAGTTGAATAAAAAAAGGTCAAGTTCAAACATTATCAATCTAGTGTGTATGGGAACTGGTCTTAGTTGTTGTGCATGAAAGATTCTGCTAACAATAGGGGACCTAAAAATACAAAAACAAAATCCACAAATTGGATATATGGATTTAAGTTGAAAGGTATTCAGTTTTTCTTCTTTGGGACTTAGAAGTTTTGTATTATTTGTATAATAAAGATGTAAAGACAGCACGAATTAATTCGATTAAGGCCCGCAATTGTTGCAACTTAATACTTAACATTGTGGTTTAACCAGAATCTTCAATATTTTTTTTTGGCATGAAAAATACCAGTCGGCGTCAGAGAAGTAATAAACTGCCTTAAACGGGGCAATGAACTGTTAAAAACAAAAACAATGTAATGTCATTAACCGGGCTGTTTGTTGTTGGTGTATGGGTTTGGTTTGATGCAACAAGTGAAAGTTTTTGTTAATTGCAATCCTATGAGGCTCCTTCCTATAAGTTTTTCTTGTGGAGTTTTTGTTTTGGAAATCGAATATTTGTTGCTTGATTCGAGTACAACGTTGATTTAATTACACTTTGCAAAACAAAAACAATGTTATTTTCTTCTGAAAACGCATATATGTTTAAAAAAAAAAAACAGATAGACGCGATGTCTGGAAGTCTGGCATCTAAAAAACTTTCAGTATGTACTCAACGTGTAGCTTCAAAGCCCTTACAAATAATGGAAGAGTTCGTCTTAAGATAATGAAAGTTGTACTTTTTAATCAAAATATAGTAGGTATATTTATATCGGGAGTTTTTTTTACAATTTCATGCTGACTAATAGGATTACTCGTAATCGTTACTCTTTAACTTTTTAACAGTTAAACAATCATTTTTATTAATAAAGATTTTGCACTAGGCGGTCCTTAGTTTAAGAGACAATCAACTCAAAAAATCTCCCTGATTAGGGGAATTCTAAACTTATATTCGCTCCGAGAATACCGGCCCTAATATGGGGAGCTTGCTTTTAAGAACTTCGAGTTTTCGGATAGGTACTATAATAATAAAAAAGAAAGCTTTATTTTTTGTAGCTTTCTATTTTTGCTTTTAAGATTATGCGATATATATAAAAGCGAAAAAAACTTAGCATGTGCTTCAAGGAAAAGCTTTAATGCACTTAAAAACATCCTTAATTAATAGTCTAGTTCACAGTATTCTCCTTAACCTTGAACTAAGTTAAAGTGTTCTTCTGAATTCAAATTTAAATCCAAAGCAACTACCAATGTGAAGTGGCTATAAAGAATTGTCAGAGTAATTTTTTCACGATAGCTTTTAGGTTGCTTTAAAAATTAACATCACGTTATGTTCGCTCCATGCTAAATCTAACGAAATTAACACTAACGGAGATATTAATTATTTTGGATTTTTAAAAGTGACAATAACCCAAACAACAATAAATCACTTAAGTTGCACAAGTTATAAATAAATACATTTTTGTTAGATTTGCAGTAAGTACTGATTAGGTAACGTGTACTATGTTTATCTATAGGTAATAACTTTAAAATTAAATTCCACAATTTATTGTGGAAATATACCAAATAAATTAAACAAAAATCTTTACACAAAATAGCTACCCCCATAAACAAAATGCCATAATTCATTATGACGAGCTACGATAATCAAATTTTATAGCGTGAAAATCCCAATGCATCATCATCATACACCAGCATCATGCACAAATTAAACCTGACAAGAGCAACGAAATAACACAACATATCCGTTCTAAATTCAAATCAACGAGTTAAAAAAAAAATATATAATAAACCAAAGCATTACAAAAAAATTCCAGTTTCTAGTCCAGAGCTCTATCAACTCAACTTAAACCCCAACGGGAAATTAGAGTTGAACACTGAACAATATTTGCTATATGTACCTACTTCAGCAGTTTTGAGAATCAATTTGTCTTTAAAAAATAACAAAAAGCAAAGGAAAAACATTCATGCTAGGTGAGGTTTCAGGTAGGGATGAACTACAAGAGATTATGGTTTTCTTTTTTCAAAGAAGCATCAACATTGAGCTTAACTTTCTCTCCCGATGACTGACGACACCACTAGGCAAGGAACACCCAAGTAAGTCATTGAATTGGGAAACTTCCTACATACCTATTCTGTGGCATCTTTCGACAGCGTTTTATTACGCAATTAATGTTGATGGAACATGGAAGACCGGAGAATGACCAGAGCCAAGTGAAAGAGAAACTTGATTCGTTCATCGTTTTGTTCTGCGTTATGTTGCTTCGAAACCAGCATTATGATTAGCGCATAAATTGTTAAATACTCTTCCCCAGGTTTGCACTTTTTTTTATTCTGGGTTATACCTGGTTGTTTTTTTTTTTTGTTATTTGTTCTAAAAATTTTCGTTTTTGATCATTAGTTTCCGAATGTAAATATTTTTTTTGTCCAAGAGACTTGTGTTCATTTTATTATATGCACCGCGAATTTATGTTCCATATGGTTTTGGATTTGCTATCAAAACTCTTGATAGATGTTTCTTTTTGATGAGTAGGAATATTTGTTGAGGGAAAAAAAAATGTTCAAACCATACACTTACCACTGAAGTTTGGCACAAGGCCATGGGGACCTTTTTTTCCGCAATCTTGAAGCCTTTTCGGTTTTACCTCTGGGCCACAGGTGAACTTAAAAAAAAAAGTTAATTTTATCTCCTCCCACCACCGGTAAGGTAAATCTTTACTGAAGTACGAGAAATAGAATCGCACAAATGGGTAATCAAAACATATTTCGTCTCGTGTTTTATTAGCTATGTATAATTTAGAAACAAAAAAATACCTTTGAGATAAAATTAACCTTTTTTGGAAAATAAAATCAAATGTCAGCGGTTTGACACAAATGGTTGGTGTTAAAGCGAGAAAGGAACGATTAAAGCAGAACAAACGACGGAAATTTACACTAATTAATCTAGTACGTCCTTACTGGTCGAGCAAATTTTTAAGAATGGCGATTGGCGATATAGTGGTTACGGAACGACGACTGCATCGACGACTATGGTTTACAAAAACAAAATACAAGCAGCCCTAGAGACAACTACTCAGTCGTAAGCGGGTGGAAAAAAATCGCCTTCTTTTTCGCACTCACATAGATAGGGGATTTGGACTTCGAGTTGACAACGAAGCCGAAGCCACTAGCGAAATGAAGGCTTTTTATACATTCGTCGTTATTTTATTTAGATGGGAGTAGTTAGTCAAGCTGTGGTAAAATATTTATATTTGCTTATTTATTTACTAAATTTAAAGGAAATTTTGATGTAAAAGGTGAAATGGAGTGAAAGTAATTAGTTTTGATGAAGTCAATTGTGTGTTAGATGGATATTTTAATTATATTTATGGTATTTTTCAAATTTTGTGGAACATAAAACTATTGCATCGAATAATGTAGTAGATCTATTCTTTTATTTGGGCTCTGAACGATTTATTTTCAGGGTTGTTATACAAAAATCTTATGAAAACATTTAAGGTTAAGGTAGAACTATAATAATCGTCGAACGTCAGCTGAAGTGGTCGTAAAAAATGAAGCGAATACTGAGAATTTATATGACGCGCCCATAATTGCGATAGCGTGCCTTTCGTTAGGCTTCGTTAACTTTGGTTATCGATAGCAAGAGCATGCATCGACCGCTCGATGATACCAAAATTAAAATGGTGGAAGCACATAATATGGCATTTGAGTGTTCGGAAAGCTAATTTTCGTTCGGTTTTGACATTAGTTTTCTACCACGTCTGACTAAATGAAATCTATAGTGCCCTAAAGGGCACTTTCCACACAGCTTTGTTGTGTGGTCGTTTGAGGGCGCACTTGTTTATAAACAGGAACCAAAAAATTAGTTAGGTGTGTGATCGCTTGGGGGCCGACGTTTGGAACGTGTTCATGAGAGTACTATGCAAATTTACATACACTTTTTTCCAATTTATGTGATAGAGAAGAAAAATGAGACCGAAAATAAAATCACCCGCAAGTCGAGAGCGAGAATATCATTTCAAAACCCTTCCTTATTAAATCAAAAGAATTTCATTTTTATGATGGTAGAATTTCTTGAGTTGTGAGTTACTTACTTAAGGGGTATTTGTAAACGTTGTCTTTTTATTCAATTAATAAAATTGTCCAGTTTTGGGAAATGTATTACAAAATCTTGTTTATTATTGTCTTATATCTGATACTGAACCTAAGTACTTATGTTTCACATAAACTCTTATGTGACAGTTTACGTAGAGGAAAAGTAGAACATAAGAGCTTAAGTTGAACATAAATATTTAAGTTTTGTTTCAGCAAATGGCTGTCTTAATAATAAATAATGTGATATTTATTATTAATAAATGAAGCACATTCCCATCCAAAGTAGTTAATCTAATAAATACGGTTGTTAAGTGTTTGGTGAATACCAACCAAAGTAAAATTGATATTTAATACAATTTTACAATAAAAACAATTTAAATACCTTTTGCTTGGTTGAATTCAGAACCCAAATTAAATGTTTATTAATTATTTAAAAAAAACTAGTACTACTAGACCCTTATTTTGTAATAGACTTTTGGGTCACTATTTAAGTCGGCATAGTAGTGTTTTGCTGCCACTTAGCTGTCAGCTTATCGAATCTGTCACTTGAATTTTTCCCAAATAACTTGCCGTGTTTTCCTGAAAAAATAAAAAAGGTTTTAATCGATTGAAAAATGAATGTTCCCGGGCGAATACTCAATAAAAATGCCCACCAAATGCATGCCTTCAAACGAATCGGTAAAAGTTTATTATTTTTTTGTTTTCAATCCAAATTAAGCCATTTTTCTTTCCAGTCACGTTCTCAACAAAACCGCAACTGAAGGATTCGCCGCCTGTTACCCAATCATCTCCATTATCATCATCGTCGGCAACAGCTCAACCTCCTCCACAAGAACCAAGAAAACCTATTACGCTTACCAATTACAGATTTATATATCCAGAATTTCTTCCCGATCCCAAAATCGAATGGCGTAACTCAGTTCGGGAGAAACTCGAACGCATGGACATGATCGATCGCCGAAAGCTAATCGATATTCCCGAGTTCTATGTAGGGTCAATCCTTGCAGTCACAAATTCTGATCCCCATGCAGCTGGCAAAGTAAGCCGATTTGTTGGTAAGTTAATATTCAACAATGTTCTTTTTTATTTAAAGTTTTATAAGAATTTATGAGAAAAAAAAAAATTGTTATCTCAGGCATATGCATTGATCGTAGCCGTTGTGGCCTTCGGGCGCGTTTTATTCTTCGCAACGTTGTCGATCACCAGGGTTGTGAGATACTTTATGAGATGTACGATCCAACAATTCAGAAAATCGAAGTACTTCGTCTCGAGAAGCGTCTCGATGACAAGCTCTATTATCTGAGAGATGCTCTCCCAGAATATAGTACCTTCGATTTGAACATGGAAGCCGACATTCTACCCGAAGGCACTCCAGTTCCAATAAATGAAACCAAAGTCAAATTAAAACCACGTCCTTGGCTAGAACGATGGGAACGTCAAGATCTACTTGGTGTTTCGAATATAAACGAATACATTAAAGAGAAACACATTTTAAGCGCCGAAAAGGTGAAGAAACCTTGGGAGAAATATGATCTAATGAAACAATACCGTAGCACTATTGCAGAAGAGGAACAAAAGGAAATCTTTGCAGAAGTCCATTCGCAATTACATCAATTGGAATTGGCTAGGAAGAAGATGAAGCGTAAGCGTACGTTTATTAGGCCAACTAATTTAGCTTAAGGTTAGAAAATATTTTTTTTTTGTGTAATGATTATGCTCTTGTTATAACCTACAAATAAATACAAATAGTGCGACACTGAGGTACGAATTTTTTTGTTTGAGGAAATGGTAAAGGAGAAAAGTAAGTGTGGACATCTAAAATTATATTCAGTATACCAGGGGGCAGACTTTGATCTATCCGGTTGGAATAGCTTTTTTCAATAAAATAAAATAGTTTTTTTGTTAGTTTATTATTTTATACTTTTTATTTTGTTTAAATTTATTTCATGAGAAAACTCAGTTTTCTATTTACATTACAACATTATTAAACTTCTTTCCGATCAGTACAACCTATACTTATAAAACATTATAAACGAAACAGTTACATTCCATCCAATAATCATTGTCATTATATAGAACAAAAACACAATAGGAAGGGGAATTAAGAACAACCGTGTGTTCTTCAGATGAGGGATACCTAAAAAAAATGATTACATATTAAAAAATTCAATCCAAAACAAAATACAATGTTAATCGGACTTACAGTTGTACCCCAAGAAGGTAATATAGATATAATAACAAAAGGCCAATAGCCAGAACGTATTTCCGATAAATCGCGAAATAAACCACGTCTGACTGATAAGCCAATTGTAAAAGAATAATTGAATAAAATGCAATAGCATTAGGGGCGGAAAGAAGGCATTCAAATGGACATCAAATGCATAGCCCCATTCGATGTCTGGTTCAAGTTTGCTCGAACGCATATATCTGTTGGTAACAATCCAGTAGAACGTTGCAACTAAACAACCAGCAAAGATACAATCAACAAAAACGACATAGAATATAAACGAGATGCTTTGCCAGAAGCTTAGTCCAAGGACATAGGCAAATCCAAGTGAAGTCACTGAAAAGATTTTTAATCAAAAAGGTTTCAAAGTTTCTGAAGAGTTTTGGAATAATATTCCCTGAAAACTTACCACACACACTTATGAGGAGAAGAACCAGAAACGCTGGGTCATCTCTTGCAAATTGGGATTTTGTCTCTGAAAACAAAAATACAATATTCGTCATTTTTCGATGAGTGTTTAGAACATGAATTTTAGATATTCTTACGTTTTCTATAGTTAAAATTCCTATAGACTTTTTGTGGTGCAATGAGTAGATAGATCATTTGCCATAGAGCAAATTCAAAGTCCATTTGATTGAATTTTAATAATCTCCTCAAATATTTGTAGCTCTTTGATGTGGCGGAGAGGCAATCACGATTATGATTTGCAGGTGGTGGCAGAGGAGATGTACCACGGGAATAATAGCTTCCTGTGCCACTGGCATAAGAAGGAGCCAATGATGGTGTGGGAGATGTTGAATGTTTCATTTTAGGTATGTTGTATTTTATTTTATTGTCGTTTTATTTATCAAACTACGAGCTTATTACTTTTGGGAATTTAATAAGTAAAAATTATATATTGCATTTTTTAGGGGAAATTATCATTTTTAATTGAATTGAAATATTGTTTTCGGATTCTTTTGTAGTCGGAGATTTTTCTTTCTTTTATTTTTGATAAATTTTGACACATCATGACGTTTTTTCGCTGTCATTTGTTTTGACGTAGCGCATAGTAACAAAAGCGCGATATGGGTTTTATTTAAAGTTTCTTAGCCCCTGAGCACAATCCGACGGAGATAAAATTAATTTTTACCGTGTATTGCATTCAGCCGTATTAATTAGACTTCATTATAATATATTTCAACGGCTGAATAGTTACGCAGTGTATAAGCTTTATTAATGTTTTTTTTTCAATATTGCTTAGATCCTTAAATGTCAAATTGTCAACCATAATAGACGGACGCTGTCAGAATACAAAAAACTTTAATGACAGACCCATAACATCACTTTCGTTGAGTTTCGGTAACTCTTGCTTTCGCGAGTGAAAAACGCACCTCCACCGAGTAAACCTGACATTCGGTGAAGCGAGAATGAAAAAAGAGATAGATGGTTAATTTCACTTGTGTGTAAAATGTTTGGATTTTCCACCTGACTGCTCGTGCAGCTATTTTCAGTAGGTGTTTAGCGTTAACTTTCAAAAGTGTCTGTCTATTATGGTGAGTTCTTTATTCAATATTATTTTATAGTTAAATTATTAAGAGAAAACCATACTTACTTTTTCGGATGCTGTCACACAAAATTGCCTTAATTTAAGTGTAAACACTGCCAACTTTGAAATTGAGATATCGAAATTAAAAATTTTTTAGTTTATTGTCTCGAAATTTCAATGAAAATTATCAAAAAAATATTGCATAATGTAAACATAAAACTTAAACTTCACCCGCAAAAATTATTCGTACCTACCACACGAACACACCCCACATTGAACTTAAAATAAAAAAAATACAAAAACCAAAATGCACCAAGTCGCCATCGCCATATTTATTTCATTTTTCATTCTTGGAAGAACATTTTCATCGCCGCAAAAATACTTTTCAACAGATTGTTCTTTTAATTAGAGACAATTTTCCATCAAAACACCTTAAAATATACAAAACTTTGTAATTCAAGTGCACATTATGTTAATCAGTAGAAATATCCTATAGTTTTATCAAAAAATCCAATTGAAAAAAGAATTCCCCCAATCACCTTTGAAAGTATAAGAAAAGCAAAACAAAAAATAATAGAATTACCGATAAGTGCGTTAGGTGTGATTCAACAAAACAAATTCCAATAAAAAAAAAAAATATTAAAAAAGAATGTTGTGAAATAAATCAAGTTGTAAGAAGTACTAAACAAATTTTATTTATAAGAAGAAAAAAAAAATATTGACAAATTTAGCGGCGTGGGGCGGTAGTTAAATCAGCTCAAAGTGGATGCTCGGAGTAGCCTGGGTGTTCCCCAGGATTATTCAGGAATGGTCGGCCTTGCTGGTGGTGGGCATTTGTATGCCAATGTATCACCACAGGATAGTAAGTTTATAAAGATTTATTTTAATTCAAATTTTTACCTTAACAAAAACAAAACCTATCCTACCATTTATAGCGATCATTGTTCGTGAAATGAATTCAATGCCTCCGCCCCCGACCTCAGCGCCAACATCCGCTGACGCATGCTTGAGCATTGTGCATTCGCTAATGTGTCATAGGCAAGGTGGTGAGAGTGAAGGATTCGCCAAACGCGCAATAGAATCGTTGGTCAAGAAACTCAAAGAAAAACGGGACGAATTGGATTCGTTGATAACAGCGATAACAACAAATGGAGCTCATCCAAGCAAATGTGTTACGATTCAAAGAACACTCGATGGCAGATTACAGGTAAGTTTTTTTTTTAATTTTCTTTTTTCCTACATTAAATAACTAAATAAAACTATAAAAAAATCAATATTGAAACGAAAGAACACATTATTAGGGATTTCAGCAGCGTCGATTTTAAAAGGTTCGACTATACGTGCAATACCCAATCAAACTGCTTCATTTCTTAACATTATTAAATTTCAAATTTTAATCCTGGCCATATTGCATATTGTAGACTAAATATCTACGCATTCATAACTATTCAATGTAAAAAGAAAAGAACTTTTAGATGAAAATAATTCTTAATTTACATTCTTTCCCAACCAGTTCTCAATTTTAGGCTTAAAAAAAGTCGATGGTAGGGAATCTGATTTTGCTAACCACAAAAAAACTTTAAACATTCCAGTTGAGAAGCTACTAAGCCTAGAATTTTGAATTTTAAGTTTTGAAAACTTGTTAATGCATTCCTTGAAAATCCGTAGTATAAGCCAAATATATAAATTAAATTTTAAAATCGACAGCTCTGCTGAATGAGTAATATATTATGTGGATACTTACAAATGTGGACAAAAATTTTACAGTCGTGTTAAATGTTTATTCATTCGCCGAGCAAGACAACATTTGAAAAAACGCTTCTTTTAGAGTCACCTAGCCAAAATCTTTATTTACTGTCGCATGGGTTGATGGTTAGTTTAGGTTGACGTGGCTGTTAGCAGAACTGGCATACCATTGTGGTACCACATGCATTTAGAGATTTTCTCGTCTATTCATAGACTGTTGATGTTTGTGTTAACAAGATCTCTGGGCGAATGAATGAATGAATTACGTGGGTATATTTGCACTGCGACCTTAAGATATATTGTGCCCTCCTTTGTATGTATTTTGCTCTCTTCTATATGGTGTTTGCCCAGATATTTTTGTCTTTGATGCACTGGTGCATCGCATTTACCTATTATGTGGTCCGGTGTTTCCTCATGAGCGTTGCAGAATCTGCAAGAAGCATTGCTCACTAGGCCAAGGATGCTGAGATGTCTTCTCAGTTTACAATGGCCTGTGAGGAGACCTGTTATTTTCCTAAGACTGTTCCTACTTAGGCTAATACAGGATAGATAACGCTCTCGGTTTTAGTTCCCGAGTAGTAGTTTGGCCTGTCTTAGTTTTGGGAGTTCTTTCCAGATTTTTGATCTTGTTGCCTCCTCAAAAAATTTAATTTGGTTATTAATTATATTTTCTCCTATACCACAATAGGGCTCTGGTCCCGTTGGGGGTCCCTTTGCTCCTATTTTAGCTAGGGAGTCAGCCTCTTCATTGCCCTGGACACCAACGTGACCCGGCAATGTTTAGGTTTTTGTATTTTCTATCTATGTTCGTTCTGCGCATTTTCCGATGGCATTTAGTTCTGCCTGGAATATGCTGGTGGACTGTCCCACCGGTATGGAAATTTTGGTTCTAGGCCCAAAAATCCCTGCCCCAGTCCCTTTAGAAGTTCTCGATCCATCAGTATACCATTTGATAGTGTTTGCTTCGAGACTGTAGTTTTCCGTTTCGCTTATTCAGTCTTTTTTGCAACTTAACTCTGTACGAAAGTTCTTTTCGAAGTTGTATGTTTTGGTCATGCCATCCCTTGGAATGTCAAGAAGGTTTGTAACTGTGGAATTGGGGATCGCATTCCGTTCCCTGTAGCTAATGATTTTCCCTCTCCCAGTACCCTCCTTGGCAAATCTCATGATGGCTCCCTTGGCAGCACTTTCTATTGTCACGTGTAGTGGCGTTAGATTTAATATGTTTTTCATTGCTGCTGTAGGGCATGTTCTCATTGCTCCGGTTATACATATACATGAAAGCCTTTGCACCTTTCCTAGTTTTTTCCTAGTGGTTATTAATTCGGTTCTTTTGTGCCATGCAACCGCCCCATAGATAATGATGGGTCTTACCATCATGGTGTACATCCATCGCAAGATGTTTGGTTTGCAACCCCATGATTTTCTTGCAAGTTTTTTGGAAATCAACAAAGTTTTGTGGCTTTCCCGACAGTTATATCGACATGTTTATTCCAAAGGAGTTTACTATGTAGTGTAATGCCTAAATACTTGATCTCTTTTTGGGTGTCGATTACTTCTCCTGCCAACCGTATAGGTTTCATTCTTAGGGATTATTCAAATATTATTTTGTTCAATAGAATCTACGTCTATTTCTTCCTGAATCAATTTTCTTAAGTTTAAGTTTATTTATTTAGTTCAATTAAACCATTTTACAATATTTCTTCATTAATATATAGAAACATAGTTAATTATAACGGTGTTTTTTGTTTGTTTATTAATATTAATATTTATTATTTTACAAATTCAATAATCTTCCTTTTAAATATATTTAAGTTGGTTTCATTTTTCTTATCAGCGTTTAAACTATTGAATAATTTAAATCATCTTTTATATATAAGGGAATGTTATGTATTTGCATTAAGGAAGCCTAAGATCATCCACATTTCTCAGTGCATGTGGTTGTGAGTCTTTTATAAATTTTGCATAGTCAAATAAGTAATTTGGCATTAAGTTGTTTATTATATTAAACACAAAAACTAAAACATTCATAAATATTCTTTGCTTAACTGATAACCATTTCAAAGAGTTCAACATAAAACGAATTGTCATACATCTATTGCACTTTAACATACATCTCATTGCTTTATTTTGCAATTTTATAAACTCACTCTCTTTAACCAAATAAAATGAGTAATAAATTAGAATTAAAACTGGTACATTGGTTCAGTTGTCTTTAAGTGATAAATTCCACTTACCAATAATATTATTTAAACTGCACGTTTGATTCCCAGTTTTGGTGTTTTATTTTCTATTGCCTACTTGTTTAACATTTCTGCTAACTTTTTATTTTCAAACATATTTTTTATATTCAAAGACTCAAATAAATACGTAAGGCTTAAAATTGTTTGGTAGATCGTTTGTCTTTAAATTAATTGAAATCATTTACAGGTAGCAGGTCGCAAAGGTTTCCCCCATGTTATCTATGCGCGCATCTGGCGTTGGCCCGATTTGCATAAAAACGAATTGAAACACGTCAAATACTGTTCATATGCGTTCGATCTCAAATGCGATTCAGTTTGTGTGAATCCATATCACTACGAGCGTGTTGTGTCGCCAGGTATCGATTTGTCCGGCTTGAGCCTGCAATCGGGTCCAAGTCGAATTGTTAAAGATGAATATTCGGCTGGTCCAGTGGTGGGTGGTGGTGGTGGTGGAATGGACATTGATGGCAACGATATTGGTACAATACAACATCACCCGTCGCCACTGGGCCCCCAAGGCTATGGCTATCCTCAGGGATCTGGTAAGAAAGAAATTTCTTTTCAATTTTTTTTTTTGATTCTAAAGCATTTTTATTATAAATGGATTTATTTTTATGATTTTATGATTCTACAATACATTTTGGGTTGCTATAACTGTGTGTAGTAGACGTTTTTTCTTATTCGTATTCTATTCTCTTTTTTAATTTTATTTCATTTTGGTTTTTCGTTTTCTTTTTTGTCTTTTATATCACTTTTTTTGCTGCCGTTATTTAGTGCCTGATCCAAGTCAAATGAGTGCAATGTTCTCGGGACGAACTATACCAAAAATTGAACCGACCGAGGCTCCGCGGAGTCCATGGATGGCTCCTCCACCTCGGTTGGCACCGCATCCGCTCTGTAAGATTTTAAGTTATTTTAGTTTTTATTTTGCATTTTGCTCTATTTCTTGTTTTTTGAGTTTTTGCATTGGTGTTGTTGTTTTGATGGCGACAGTGAAAGTTTTATTTTTTTTTTGTGGTGGAGTTGCTTTAATGGATATTTTTTTCAGCGGTTTCACACGTTATGCCCTTGCAAGGTCAAGGGTCAATGAACCCTGCCTCTGTGATGCCTCCACCGCCGCCCCAAGCACAATCAAATCAGCAATCCACTCAGTCGTCTCTGCAGGTGAGTTTGTCCGGTGGTGGAGGCGGCGGTGGTGGTAGTGGTGTCGCCTCTGACGGCTCCAGCCATCTAGGGCAAACTTCACCCACAGAATCGAGTCAACAATCTCAAAGTGGTGGTGGAGGCAGTGGTGGCGGTGGAGGCAGCAGTTCCTCTGTTGGTTCCGGACAGGGATCCTACTATGGACAAACGAGCTCATCACAAATGCCAAATGCCGACAGCAAATTTGGTGCATCGTTAAATAATGTTGGCGCCCCATCGGGTTCTCCACATATGCAACAAAACGGCTATGTTACAATGGCTAGTCAACAGCCGAACACAATGCAAACGCAGACATACACGCAACCACCACCGCAGGGCGTGGGCGGGGTGGTTGCAGCAGCTGCTGCGCAAGGAACATGGACGGGGTCTAGTACACTCACGTATACACAGTCAATGCAACCTCCAGATGTTCGATCACACCATGGAGGCTATTGTGAGTAGGGATGGTAAAGGTTTCTGGAGTTGTTAAATTATTTTTTTTTAGGGAATGCACCCATTTCCGGTGATATGACTGGACAACCACGGTTGTTGTCCCGTCAACCTGCTCCTGAATATTGGTGTTCAATAGCATACTTCGAACTGGACACTCAGGTGGGAGAAACCTTCAAAGTGCCCTCATCGAAGCCAAATGTTATTATCGATGGTTATGTTGATCCTTCGGGTGGGAATAGGTTTTGCTTAGGAGCGCTTAGTAATGTTCATAGAACGGAACAGAGTGAACGAGCTCGGTAAGCTTTTAATATGATGATCTCTTGTAACAAAAGATTATGATTTTATCTTGCTCCTCTTAAGATTACACATCGGCAAAGGCGTGCAGCTAGATTTACGTGGTGAAGGTGATGTTTGGCTTAGATGTCTGAGCGATAATTCTGTATTTGTTCAAAGCTACTATCTGGACAGGGAAGCCGGACGAACTCCTGGCGACGCAGTCCATAAAATTTATCCTGCAGCTTATATAAAAGTAGGATTTTCAGTTTACTAGGTCAAACTTGTTTTGTTTATTGTTTTCTGTTGGAAAAGGTATTCGACCTGCGACAGTGCCATCAACAAATGCATTCACTTGCAACAAATGCTCAAGCAGCTGCTGCAGCACAAGCAGCAGCCGTAGCTGGGTTACCTAGTACACAGCTTGGTGGAGCACCAAGAGGTAAGTGTCGTTGATTGAATAAAGTTGCCTTCTTTTTATTTGGAGCTTTATTTCTTTAAATTCACTTTACTAATTTCATCACCTGCTGTTGGCAGGTATAACAGCGGCTGCAGGCATTGGTGTCGATGACCTGCGTCGCTTATGTATTTTACGTTTAAGTTTCGTCAAAGGCTGGGGACCAGACTATCCACGACAATCGATCAAAGAGACTCCTTGCTGGGTGGAAGTGCATTTACATCGCGCCCTACAGCTGCTCGATGAAGTTTTACATGCAATGCCTATAGATGGCCCTCGAGCGATTTCATAAATCTACTAAGAGTAAATCTCTTAAAACTCACATAAAAAAAAAACAATAATAAATAAACAAACACACACTCTCTATTTATTGATTATAGCTTTCTTTGTTCAATTTAAAATTTAATTTAAAAAAATTAACAAATTGAACAAAGCAAGTGAAAATGAAATATTTTTGCTACAAAAAACAAATCCGCTAAGTTGTAAAAAAAAAAACAAAACATTAACAAGAGTATTCGTTAAATCGATAAACAAAAATACAAAGTACGCAGTAATTTTTAAATATTGACTAAAGACAAACAATGAAAAAATTGTTTTAAAAAAAACTTAAAGAAAAATAAGAAAAACAAAATTGATTATGATATAAAGATTTGAAAAATTATTTATCTATTCTATCGCCTTAATGCAGCAGTTGCAATTTTATTTTTAAATTTTTTAAGCTTGTTTTTTTGTTCTTTTTTTTTTAATTAAAAAAAGAAGAAATGGTTCTTTAAAAAAATACATATTGGCTTTTTGCTTGTTTTTTTGTTTTAATATTTTTTTGTATTTTGTTTTTAATAATATAAAAAAAAGATAACCAAATAAGAAAATTTAAAAAAAAATTGAAATAAATCAAACATGTTTCTTTTTTTTTAATAAATAAATTTGTCCTTTCTTCTTCTTAAAATATTGGACTTGAAAAATGTTGCTATTGATTTTTTTTTGATAGAAAGTGGCCTGGATTGAAAATTACAATTAAAATTTTTTTTAATGTAGGCATAAAAAGATTTCGATTACCTTTAAATTTGTAAACATTGTAGTCTGTAAGGAAGTATAGAAATCAGGGACTAATTTTAGTAATAAATGAAAGAGAAAAACTTTAAGGCAATGTCAAGTGCCAAATCGTCTGGTATTGAGTCAATTGAGTGCAAGAAATGGTAGTTTTGCGGTGAGAAACTACAAAATTACAAAAAAAGCGTTATAAAACTGGCGACAAAATAGTGATATTCATGAATTTTGTTTAGGAATTTTTTTGCTAAGGCTAATATTACATTATTATATTGCCATTTATTAACTTTCAAGGTGACAAACGTTTTCTGTGATTAGTTAGCTTCCACTTCTTATTTAACGACAAAAAGAAGTTGGGAGTGTAATTTTGAAGCACTACATTGCTACAAATTGTTTTGCTCAATTTACAAAGGTATCGTAAACAAAATTTAAAATTGTGTACATATTTCCAAATATGAACGAATAAAGATATGAATCTAAAATAATTAAAGAATTTATTATTTGCACAAAAGTTCATAAAAGATTTCTAATTAAAAAGATTTATACATATTATGTAACAATTTAAAAATGAAAGCTCGATACGAAACAACAATTTAACCTAATGATTGCGGTGGCAGGAGTCTTAAGCTTAAGGTGGCCCCCTGAGACGTGGGCTTCCTATACTGCGCCATCCTAGAAAGTCAGACCCACTTATTGATACTTATTTCGGTAAAAAATAGCGGTCTAATTTCACGCGGCCTACATCACCCGCTCCTGTTGGCGAAAAAAGCCATCGAGCAAAAATAAAAACAAATATACCGATTTGCGTAATTAACTTTCAAATAGATGAACCCTTCAAGGCTAATTGTCGCTAGGTAACTATACATACATAGTGATTTTTCGATTAAGATTATAAATATGTATATTTTGCAAGCCTCTTCAACTATTCCTGTTCAAATATTTTACTATCACAGATGAAAAGAAAATGTGAAAAGTTTTACTCACAAATCTTGTAAGAAACAATTAAAAAACAAAAACACCCAGGTTTGTCGCTAATTAGTGCCAAAAACCAGATCGAATCTATACATCGCCATACTCACCCTTTTGATCTCCATATCTATTTTAAAAATAAAAACATACCAAAATTAGAAAAAACTGTTTCATCAATATATTTGTATATTTCTTTTCATATAAAATTGAAAACAAACATTTTTATGAAAAAAAAAACAACGAAAACGACATAAATGAATGAAAATAATACAAAAATAAAACCACAAACAAAACTTTGATACTGAATAGAAAATGAAGATAAAACAATCTCAAAATAGCACTTTTTTTATTCCTCCTCCTCGAGCTCTTCCAGTGCCTTAGCTTGTGCAAAAACATCCGGAATCTCTGCATTATCTGATTTCTCAATAATTTTATATTTTTCAGCAGCTATCAGACACTGTGCTGCAATTTCGCGCGCTTTAGCCCGTGTGTCATCAGGCAATTGTGAAAGTCCATTCAACAATTCCATAATATCCGTTTCGAATATTTTTGATGCAATGTCTTCACCGGCATTGATCATATTCAAAAGCACAACGACACCTCGATGTTGGACTTCAGGACTGGGATTGGCAATTAATGTGTGCATATTGTCTAGCCATTTGTTATTCTCTAGGATTTTCTCACAGCATTTTTTGCTGACCGATGTAAGCATTGCCAAGGCACCTGCAGTTGCTTTGGCTGTATCTTCGTCTTCCTCTTCACACAGCAGGCACAAGAATTTCACACGATCGTTTTGTTTTTCATGCATTTCGACTACTTCTGGTGACATAACTAGATTACAAACACATTGAGCAGCAGCACGAACTAAGTAGACATGATCTTCCATTAGATAGAATTCGATTTTAGAAAGACCTTGTTCCTTAATGATCCTGTTACGGACACTCTCATTCATTGCAGCTAAGTTCGTTAACGCCATCAGAGATTCGAAATTCTCTAGGGCTGTAAAGTCTTGGTGAAGCAAGTTTAATAGAGGACGAATGACATCGTGAGCACGTTGGCCAGCAAATGCCACTTCTGGGTTAATGGTGATTCCGATACGAGCAAGAGCCTGACATGCTTGTCTTTTGCCCTTTTCAGTTCCTTCCAGGGCAAGCTTAAGAAGAGTTTTTACTCCGCCATCCTGAACAACCTTACCACGAACGTCTTGCAAACTGCATAGGGAATTCAACACCCTTGCAATAAGTTCCTGAGAATTATGACTTTCTGTCTTTGCCAAAGCACACAATGCGGTCGTGATTCCCTGATTAGCTAGTGTCATTATTCGTTTGTTGATGAAATCAGGATCGTCCAGTTCATGTTCTTCTGGGATGTGATGTTTGGCAAACTTAGCCAACTCTACCATCTCAGGAAGCAGTTCTTGCTTGTCATAGGCATTGCACAAATTCACAAATGTCGTAACCACTCCATACAGACATGACTGGTCTCCTGCTCTGGCTATTTCAATTAAAGCTTGAATTGCAGGTTGATCTTCAATCAGCTTCTCTTTAACCTCCGCGTCGAGTGTTAGATAAGCCAAACCATCGGCAGCCCATTTACGAATATCCTTATCTTTTCCTGGTTTGACCAGAAAACGACGACATGCCTCGGCCAGTTTTTTTGTCGCTCCATCAGCAAATGGGCGAATACTCGCATCCTGGCCACCATAGCTACCAAGCTTGCATAGACCCACCAAGGCACGAACTCTGATTCCATCGTCTTTCGAGTGATAGAGCTTCTTAAGAATATCCACTCCTTGAGTACAGAGAGCTTTAGCTTTGTCTTTCTTCGATGAAGCGGCGACGATGCATTCACATGCGACTTTCTGTTGCAGGATATCTTCAGTGGTCGCCATCACGAGAATCATTTGTAAGATACCTGGAAAGAGGAGATACGAACTTACCAAAATAATCAAACTCAATTGAAATATACCGAAACTTACCTTCTCGTCCAACTATAGTGTTGCCTACATCTAGTGTTCCAGTGAGCAATGATGTCAAAGCCACAGTGACTCTAACTTTCGATTCCAAATCTGGAGCCAGAAGCTTGTCCTTGACATACTCATCAATTTGGTTGGCAAACTTTGCTTTTAAGTCATCATAGTACATGTTCTCGTAGATCCGAGCCAAACACACTGATGCTACAGTTCTGGAAGATGGTGTTATAGCCATAGCACTCTCGTATTTGTACTCCTCCAGCTCTGAACAAACATCCAGCAACCTATGTAATCCACGAATCTCAACTAATCGCTCCGCCCACGACAAAGCGGTATAATGGACGTTTCGGGTCAGAAGTTCCATGACTGCATCTCTAGCTTGGCCAGAAATTGTCCGATCTGTGATAGTGTATACCAGACAAGTCAACAATGTGTCGATTTCTTTTTGGTACTTCTTGCAGAGTTCAGCATCTGGTTTGCTATCAACTTTGTTACCCATTCCTGAGAGCGAGTTTAGAAGCGTCTGCAGACAGTATTGGGCGGCCGAAACACGCTCCTCATTTGTGCTATCCAGAACTTGCAAGAACCATGGAACTCCTAGTTCGTTGAGAACGATTTTTGTGCGATCCACACTCTTGTTGCAGAGCTCTGCAATAACTCGGATTATATTCACGTAGATTTGTTGATCCTTCTCGGTCTTGGCCAGACTGGCAATCTTTTTTATTACACCCTCCTTCGTTATTAAATCGGCCCCAACTTCCTCCTTGGCCAGAACTAGCAAATTATTCACCGCATTGCGACGTTTGTCCAATGGAGTTGCAACATCGAAGGCCAACTCACACATCTGTTTGACTTTTGTCGATGTTTTGGCATTTTTCTGTGCCCGTTCTTGCACTATGACATGCAATCTTGCCAAAGCGGGTTGAACTGCCTTATTGCCGGGATCAGCCTTAAACAACTCTGTGGCATCTCGGTAGGCTTCTTCGTACTTTTGCAGACCCTCATAAGCCTGAAAACGACGAAATAGTGCTTTGGGGTCATTTGGCGCCAGGCGTAGTGACTCAGTACAATCGTCAATGGCTTTGGTGAATTCGTTCTTCTTCAAATATGCAGCAGCACGATTTTTATAGAATATTGGCAAATCCTTGTGCTTCTCGCCGGTCTTGATTGCTTCCGAATAGTATTTGATGGCATCCTCCCAGAGTTCCCTCTTGAATGCATCATTGCCTTTATCTTTGTAGGTTAATGCAAGATCTGTGTCGGAATTTGTCATTTCTTCTTATTTTCTTCTAGATGTAGGAAAAAATTCTTATTAGAAAATATAAAAGACGAATTAAATTTTCTTACTTTAAATAATTCTCTTTAAACACCTTTTGTTATGAAAGTTACTTTAAAAATAAAATGAATCACCGCTAGTGAAATCGTATTGAATTTATAAAATATTTTACTTGTTTCGTCACACAAAAAGTGCAAGAATCTTCTGGATTCGGCTAGAAAAGAACTTGCTTTTTAATCTTCACGTGGATTAAATATATTTTTTCTTTTTTTTCTCAAAAGAGAAAAATTCTATTTTAGGAAAATTTAAAAGAAAAGGCGCAACATGTAAATAAAAAAAAAGTGTGTATTGTTTTTTTGAGGGAAGTGCAAAGGGAAATCGAGAAAATTTGGAAGTTTGTTATTGTTTGCTGGATTCGGTCATTGGAAAGAAATGTCAAAAAACAGATTAAGTTGGTTGTGGTTGCAAGGAGATAGAGGATTATAGGGCTAATATGGTACTTTCGTCCACATTCCTGTATAAACTATATCTCAAACCGTTTACAGTTGAATTGTTTTTTTTTTGTTATCAAAAATAAGTGCATGAGATTACTATCTCTATATAACTGACGCCTTAGTTGTGAATATAGCGGACTTAATGGTTCTCACCAGAGATCAGAAATAATTGTCAACCTTTATTTTCAATTGGTTTTTCTCAAAGAGCAACTACCTACCTACCCACATTTCTTTAAAAAGAACTTACGGTTTGAAATTTATTTCAACAAAAAAATTTAGGTTATCGGTTGACACTTATTTTTTTTTTTTTAATATCTCAATGGTTGAGTTTTTTTTCCGAAAAATTTATGGAAAAGGTCAACCTTTTACATTTTTCGCTGAAAATAAATCAAAAATAGTTAATGCAAAAACAAAATCGATTCATGGAAACGTGTTTATTTTGAAAATAAATAGGTAGATCATGATAAATTATGCACATCCGCATGAATCATGGCTAACAAAATACTAACGGTTATAGGTACAAACTTGCATTCTGATTGATAAAATTGCAGGTGAGATTTATTTTTTTCTCAAAAATAAAACTCAGTGGTTAACCGTAACCTAAAAAAATAAAGGTTACTCTCACTCAGACCTTGACCGATATTTTTTTTTGGTTGAAAATAAAGGTTATTGAATAAGCATTTCTGAAAAGCTTATCAAATAACAGTTATTAGACAACCCTTCAATAGGTTGAGATTTTTTTCTGATCTCTGGTCCTCACAAACCAAAGCTCAATATTCGCTGACGACGATGAAACAGCAAAAACAACTTATTAACAACAACACGTTTTTGTTGTCGTAAGGGAATGCTTCGCATTGGTTTTTTCTCCGCTTTTAGATTTTTTTCCAACTATTGTGAAGGCTTTTGTTTGTTAGATTTTCTTTGAAAAGATATTACATTTTCAATTGCTGTCTCATTTAATCATCACATACCTTATCGTTATCTGTGATGTCGAATTATTCCAATCAGAATCCTTTAAATAATATGTAAGAAACAAACCAGGCATTAAGTGGCCTACAAAAACGGAATCTAACGATGACGGAGAATTCGAAAAGACGGGTCCTGCAATTAGGTTCGTCTGTCTGTCAAAATGTCAACTAAAAACGAGATCATTTTATCAAAATAACTTTTCACAAAACCGTTATTAACGGCACTCGTCATAAAAACGTGTTTTTGATTTTAGATTTTCTAGTAGGGAATTTCTGGATTCCCAGCCTCGTCCGTCTAAAGCAGAAATGTTATTTTCAGGAGCTGCTGCCTCTTGTGCGAAATTGACAAATTCGCAGAGAGTATCACTTGATGAATAGAGTGCCTTCTCACCCTAGCCGTTTGGAAATGGCAAAAATTATAGGAGTTTAAAATATTAATTTAAATTCTTGATAAATACTTTTGGAGTGGATATGAATGCAATATGTATACTTATACACGAACCTCATGGTTTTACAGATTTATTAATTTTAAAAATGAGTCACACCCATCTGCCGGAGTAATAAGGCTTATCATTATCAGTATATACTTGTATAGGTACTCATTGAACAAATCAATTACCATTCTTTGTTTGATTTTAAAATATTCGAAGAATGATTTATGTACATATTTCAATGCCTCTCTCTCTGGGTGTAATTAATATTCTCGACTGAAATATTTTTGTATTAATAGTTTCCCAAACTTTTCGTCCAATATTACGACGTCAATAATTTTCAAATCCAAATTTCGGATATTTGTTAAAGAGTACAAAGAATTTATTAAAAAATAAATCGGTACCTACAAACATATTTTTTATCGCAAAAAGATCAAAAATCTGGAAAGAACTCCCCAAACTGAGACAGGCAAAACTTGCTCTGGAACTATAACCGAGGGCATATACCTATCCATATATAGAAGAGGACAAAATACATTCTCTAAAAATACCACAAATTCTTAAATTCCTCAAAGGAAAGAATCTAGAGGATGAACTGTAAATGAGAAACCTCATCCAGATCAAAAAATGGGGACACAATAGAGGTCGCAGTTCAATTATACCCATTATCATTACATATTATGTACCTACCTACCTTTTAATTTATCCTTTTCCAGGGGTGGAATCGCGTAAGGCGATAGTTGACTGTCACTGTTTTTGATAGTCAATTTTCAAAGTGACACCTAAATAGCTATCACTAACAAACCATAGCAAAAAAGTGATAGTCAAATCACCTTACGTGGAGCAAAAGCAACCATTTTGATAGTCAACAATCAACTATCGCCTTACGCGATTCCACCCCAGCATCAGAAAAAAAGAACCTTAATGTACCTACATACATATTTAAATTTCTAAGTCACTTGCATTATTATTTATTAAATACAATGGTTATTATTTGCATTGTAGAAGCATTTTTGATTTTCATATTTAAGCAGCGTATTTCACTCACTTTTGTTTTGATTCAATATCCCACTAAATTGCAGCCCTTTAAATAAATAGTAAATCTTATTGAAAAAAAAATTGTCGACCGAGCTTTGTCTATGCCTGCTCGGCCATTTATGTGTCCATCCTTGTCTAGGGGAGTGCTAACTTGCTCTCCTTTCAAACTACACATTTTCAGTTCCAAAGCATTTCGTAGTAATTTAGTTCTTGATGAAAAAAAAACTGTGAACTATAAAGAATAAAAACAAACATTTGTAGGGTTTTATTCTGCTGTTTGATTTCGATGTACAGGTACCCATTTGATTTTTTTTTTAAAGAATACTTTTGATAATTTTTAAGTTTTGCAAGAAGATAATTTTTTTCTTAAAAAAATTTAAAACAATGTAGGTAGCTCAGGTCAGTAATTTTCTGGCTTCATCTGTTATTTGCTTTTATTTAAAAAAAAAATTGATTAACCTCAATCTTCAATTGTATTTTATATATATTTTATGAACCAAAGGTCCTCGGTTCAGTCGTTACAATTATGTCGATACAGAATCGGTAAAAGTTGATCAGCAGTGTATTCTCTCCATTCTACTCATTAATTAAAAAAGAAAGAATATCAGGGCCATATCTCATGTAGTAGATACGCTCAAGGTACTGAGGCTTAAGCTCCTCGAATGAACACTTCTTCTGAAAAGAAAAAAGGATTTTGGATATTCTGGTGCAACAACAATTGCCTTTATCATTTATCCACTCTACGACGGGTTCATACTCATACTCAAATCAAGCCACCAATCTCTAAAATAATTCAAACAATTATTTTTTGTAGTTTTCTCATTTATTTCAAAGTAAAACAACAAAAAAAATAGAACATAAATTCAAAACGCTCACACAAGTAATAATAAATGCTACAATAATTGAAATAAATAAATTTCTAGCTTTTGCATCATTAATAATCATTCTACTCCTTCTTTTGCGGCCGTTCCACGCCAGACATTGCGATGCGCATCATGAGGTCTACTTCGACATCTTTCAGTGCATTTCTATATTCACAAATCTCCAAAGCTTCCCATTCGGCCTTGAAGGCATTTTTTGGATCTGGTGGCATAGCCATAGCAGCTCCAGACATTTGATTTTGAGTAAATTGTGTCTGATCGGCTTGATTGTTCTCACCCAAGACCAGCGAATAGATGCTCCGCAAGCCAAAAACATTCAAGAAATACCACGAAGCCGACGAGACCCAAGCTGCATCCAAAGAAGCCAACTCAACACCACGTTGCAACATTGGTTTGAATCGCAATGTCAGGGGGAATGGAACTTTAGTGGTGACGAAGCCCGAGAACATCCAATTGATCCATCCTCCGATGATGACCATTGGCAAAACGTTTGTAAAGTTACCTTTAACCATTTCCGAGAGCATTGCTGTGGGATTTGTTGGATTTGCTGCCACTGGTTTGGGTGCTTTGAAATAGCCATATTCTTCATGATTAAAAAAACTCTTACGCATGGCATAGGAATATTCTGTTAGGTATTTGCCATTTTCCCGAAGCAAACGAGCGCGGATCATTGCCTGACTGTCTTGGATTTGACTCAGTTCGACTTGTTTTTGGCTTGATATTAGAATAGATATATAATGGCGGATTATACCGACAAGGAATGTTATTATAATTATGGGTAAAAATACCCAAACTCGAATATTTGGATCGATTAGGAGCTCAGTCATCTTTTTTTCTCTTATAAGTTATTTCTTCGTTAATTAATAAATTTTCTTTTTTAATTCACAATTCTACCCTACCTTGCTGAAAAAAGTGACGGCTGTCAAAAAAAAGTATAGATGTCATCTCGTGCATATTAGTTTTGTCTACGACTGTACATAAATGAAAGAGTACAGTACGAAAAGAAAACTATGAAATTTAAGGCTGCCAAAGCACTTTTTAATTCGGAATCTTTAGAAATCCAAAACTAGTTTTTTTTTTAAATAATTGAATTATTTTTACAGATGATGTGGATTTGGTTGTATTCATAACACAACGTAAAGTGGATAACTGTCTTCGCTTAGTTGTTGTTATCTTTAGCACGAAAATTGTCTAGCTTCGGCTTGTGTGTTTTTAACAAGTCTTTTTAACAGGGTTTTGAAAAATACAGCTAGTTTTTGTTTTATTACAGTGTTTTTATGTAATTAACTCGAGTGGCTGTTCCGGGTAATGTTTTTTCTGTTCTCCGTTTTATAAAGGAGAAATGAACTATTTAATATGATAATGCGAACCTGACCTAGAATCTAAAATACTGAAGATACTTCCAAATTGGAGCTTTTAAAAAAAATTATGTCGTTTTCAATTGGCAATTTCTCTTCTGGATTTGAAATCAGAAGCAAAAACGGAATCACTCACACATTCAAAGATTTAAATGTCACACTTAATAAATGTCTCATATATTTTTAAATTTACAAATCGTGCGAACTGTGAAGTGCTTGAAATATTAATACAGTCACACCAAACTTCAAATTTTTCAGAATCGATAAAAACTGTTCGATTGGGATTCCGAATCTAAAACCAATTCCTGATTGCCAATTGAAAACGACATTAAAGTAACTACCCAGCGGAAAATTGGAAATTTCCTATAATATTTTAATAGTATTGCGTATCAGAATTTTCCAAACAATTATTTTTTGGATACTTGAAAAAGTCGTTTTTTTTGAAAACTTAACATTTTGAAAACGGGTAAATATACACATATACATATATAGATATGAAGATTTGTTATTAAGTGCTTGTTATGAAGTTCAACTAACTTGCATACTAGACCATTTTCTAAAAGTGTTTAAGAAATTTCATCCATTAAAATTATTTTTAGAAAAAAAACGCCTTTACGATTTTTGAAAATTCATATTTTTTGATACATCTTCAGTTTTGATCTTCACTTTTTTTCTAAATCTGTTACGAAATTTTACTTTTGGGTTCTGGACGTTTGAAATTTGAGAGCAGAGGCATTTTTATTCGAAAACTTTCAAAGGGGCTCGTAAATGTGCACTAATATTGGTTTATGAGCATCTTAAGCTATGAGTGTTAGGTGAATACCAGCTTAAGTGTCCTGGTACTTCAAAATATGTACATATCGGCTTATTAAGATATTTCTCAATCTTTCCTAGAATTAGAAGTATTATACAGAAAACCAAGTGAATGGCAGGGATTAACTTGCTATTCCTTTTGTGAGAGTTGTGATTTTAAACTTGTAACACCATATCTTTTGTCATTTTGACTAATTAAACTGGCATTACACATGTCATGTCAATCACCTCAATGCCTACCTTTACCAAAAAAAAAATAAATAAATAAAAAAAACAAAGCATTAGGAATAGAAGAACAAACCATTAGTAGCAAACTCAACAAGATGCCAAATTAAATAGCTATTTTGTACAAAATAACTACTGAGCCACGCGATCTTGTGGTGTACATATCATACCATCAAGCATATCAACATTCAACAAAACGCCAGTTGCGTGTTATCCAAACTAGCTACTTTGCTACTTACTATAATACCAACAACAACTGCTGTCATGTTGTTGTCACGCTAAACTCTTTTAATTAGCTAAAATCTGATGTTTCTTCTTCGTCAAAAAGTTTTGTTATTTTTTGTCTTTGTTTCGTATAGTCTACGTCGTCGTTGATGTTGGTAAAGACAAGGCGACAACGACCAATGGCGACAGATTGCTTGATCTCAATTTCCAAAATCGATTTCAATTAGTTAGCGTGGAATTTGACCAAATGTGGTCAAAAATGGTGGTAATGTCACCAAACAAGATGAGTGCATGGATCAGAGTGAATTTTGAAATGTTTAAATATATACATTTGGCATCACGATGTTGAGTAGTTGCGTTGAAACTCGATACTCTCATTTATTTATGATCCATGTTATGTGTCCCAAGGGGATTATATTGTTATTTGCAACGAATGCAATGCAATAAAATTCACGACGACATTGGAATAGCTGAAGTGAGTGAAAAATTCGAGTAATGTAACATGTGCCATTATGCCGGAAGGTATTTTGTTGTGAAAAAATCCATTTTAAAAGGGCATTGATCTACATAGGTTATTCGATTCATATATTTTGAATTAACCAAAGAAGGACGAACATCTTGAGGTTTTCACTTGCGACCACAGGTACTATAGGCATAGTTTTATTCTCGTAATAAAATCAAACTCGAAATATTATTCCGAAATTCTGTCTCTTGGTCTGTCTGTATCGACTGACTTAACTACTGAAGTGATTTTCTTCAAACTTAGAACTTAAGGTTTTTTTTACCTCCAAAAATAACGGTTCTTGTCATATAACCGTTCAGACAAAAAATATTTTGATCTCAAAAACTACTCTAACTATTTGGATGAAATTTTCAAGTGGGGTTCTGAAAATAATTAAAACTATTAGGTCAAAAAATATTTTTCAAAAAACGTTATTAACGGTATTTGCCAATGAACCAGATTTTTGGTTTTCGATTTCCTCATAAACGGTTTGACGAATTCTGATCAAAATTTTTATGAATGAGGTCCTTTATAATCTTAGTAATTTTGCATATCAAAACTACCAAAAAAAAATATTTTTTGGATTTAAAAAAAAAAAAATTGAGTTTTGATACTTAATATACGAAAACAGGATAATATTAGATGTATTCATGCAAATATGTAAACTCATGGTAAATGATGCGGGACACCCATGTCAAATGTGGGACGTCTGGTCAGTATAATAATTCCCAATTTCATCGCAAAAACAAAAAGTATTAGGTAAAGTAAACTCCGTAATTCAACTTTTATCATTATTCGATGTGAAATTTTTACAATTGTAATGTCAATTAACAAACAATAAAGGCGTACTTTTCTTTTTAATTGATACCATCCTATTAAGGAAAATTTCAACAAACAGCAAATCTCTCAAGATCATCTTTAAACTTCCATTTATTAAAACGTCAATACGCGATGTTGATGTATACATTTATCATCTCTTACTCTTTCAACAAATCTATAACAGACGATTTATTGACTTTCATAATTCCAAATAAATATTTATCAACTGAAAGTATAAACTTTTAAAAGATCGGTGCATTTTCACAGAGTCATGTCTCAATTTTATACCTATGTATACATACTTGTTCCTCAATCATTGGTACATCATTTAAACAACCATAAGCATCGCTGTCACCAAATTCTGGAAATGGAATTGAAAGGAAAACAACAGCAAGCACCACATTGATCATACATCTTTTATATACCCATTTACCCAATGCAATCGCATTTTTTAATCCATAAACAGAGTTTGGCGCGATGCCGTACTACTCTCTCAACTCAATCCAAAAAATACCTGTGTAGGTATATTGTATATATATTTCCGATCTGAAGTTGAATACTTTATCAACTTACTTAATAGCATACACCACCAGATTGGAATGAAATTAATAATGGCTGTTATGTTATCGGTAAAATGACTTAAATTAGATAGACCACATGTGTTGAGCTACCCTGATGAAAGTAAGTCAACATGATTTAATTCTTTGGTGTTAGGTAGAAAGAGGTTAAGTCACAGGGTTAAAGAGTGTAAAACATCGATTTGCATGGAATACTCAAACTTTTAACTCAATTTGCCAAAAACTAATTCTTACTTAGACCGGTAGGTATCCGATCACAGTCGAATTTCGTCAGAAACGCCATTGTCTAGCGATCATCTGACAATGAAATTGTCAGGTTGTTGACCTTCAGACATTTGGGACATTGCCAGATGACTTAAATTAAAACATCTTTTAATTGCTCAATATTTAGTTTACTGTCAGAAAGTAAAATCAGAAAAAAACCTAAAAATAATCGAAAAATTTTAAACTTCGAAATTTTTTTTACTATTTACGACCATTTTCTGCAAATTATGAGTCTTGTGGCAACACTGACTGTGCATTATTTGTTGAATTTTTCTCTGTGATCTGTGAAAAAATCAGGTTCTCATTGTCAGTATTTGTTGAAGTTGTTTGTGTACAACAACCGAAAGTCAGACACTTACGTCAACCCAAGCACAAAGCTTTTATTTGGCTCATAGTTTTAATCAAATTTATATATTTTATTGCATTTCAATATTGTTCTTTTTTTTATCACTAAATCGTATTTTATTATCAATCAACGAATTATCTGTTTGGTTACGAGTGTTCTTTTGTGTATGTAGATCTTTACTGTCAGATATCTAGTGTTGCCATTCTGCTAAAAAATAAAAAGCTAATAAGGTTTTCGGGCGAATAAAGAAGCCAAGCCTTTGAGTATATATACTATGGAGTGCTCGTTTACATTCCAAATTGCTAACCATGATAGAGGTCGGTGATTCAATTGCATTATAGAGAGTTATTTGACAGTTGGCAGCCACCACAGGACGGTATTCGCTTTGTTTGTGTAAAAAAGTTATTTATAAGTAAACAAATAAAATTCAGCTATTCTTTATATGTATGTATGTAAATGATTATTTATTAATCCGTCACGTATTGAAAATTTGAAAAATTGATTTTTTGTTTGGGTATTTTACAGTGCGAGTAATTTTTTTCAGTACTTTTTTAGCAGCTGTCAAATACTCCGCTGTTGTGAAGATAAAACAACGCCCCCTACAGTAGTCTTAAGTACTACAATGTATTAGGGATACGAATGAGCAGTCCATATTATATATTGTACTATAATACTCAAAGCTCCTAGCATTTATTCAATGACTTCGTAGTTCCTCCCAGTTGGTTGGATAATGATTTTATTGAAAAAGTTTTGACAAAATATGAGAATAATAATTACGAAGTTAAGGTATGAACATAAAGAAGTTAAATCGTCATCTTGCTCACATAAATTATCTGTTTTAGTTAGAGAACCTACAAATTTCTCCAGGAACCGAAAAGGGCGATCATTTTGCGAGTATTATGTTTCGAGTTATTGCAACTTATGTCATCACCATTATCTAAAAATTCTTCGACAATATCAATGATAGTTAAAACAATACCTGAAGAAGAAGGTTTCAAAAAAGAAGTCTTGGATAAAATGTTATATTTCGAAACTGAAATTGGCATGTATTCCGAAGAAATTCCAAAACTCGAAAATGTTCTTCGTTTACATGGAGATGATACAAAATTTTGTTCGAAGTAAGTGAATCAATTATTGTTTTGTTTTTCTACCATCCCATTGGTTTTTTGAATTTCAGAATTCTCTACTACTCTCTGCATCCACAAAAAGTGATTGTTTTCGAAGATCTTGTTGCACTAGGTTACACTTGCATACGAGATCGTTATCTTAATGCTGGAGAAGTTAAACATTGTCTTTCAAAAATTGCCAAATGGCATGCAGCTAGTTATAAGCTATCATCAGATAAAGGTGGTGATATTTCGGCTAAGAAATATCAAGAAGGTCTTCTGAGCAAGCCTAAAAACGAACAACCTGAATTCATAACCGAAGGTCTTAATTTGCTAATCGAAGCTATCAGCGATATTAATGAATTTGAAAAATACATTGAAAAATTGCGAGATATTGAACCTTCGTTAATTTCAAAATGTAATGATATTTTTAATGCGAGTGCAAGAGGAGATAATTCAATAATGGTATTGAATCATGGAGATTTACATAATCGAAATGTTATGTTTAAATTCGATGGAAAAAACATAGTCGAAGACGTTATGCTGGTGGGTTTATTTTTGGACAAATTGTTTCCATTGAAAACTTTTCAAAACTGACAATTGCAACGAATTTAATTTTAATGTCGATATAAAAAAAAAAACAAAATTGTCAGTTAAAGGAAGTAATCGAACAGATCTAATGGTTGTCACATTTTTTAGGTAGACATGCAAATATCTAGTTATGGACCAGTAGTAATTGACGTATTCTGCAGCATACAGATGTTGTTTGATGTTGATCTCCGACACAATCACCGCGACGAAATGATTCAATATTATTTTGCGATCTTTATTGATACTTTGAAAAATATCAACTACACACGGAAGTTGCCAACTTTGGAGGATTTACATTCAGATATGTTAAAATATAAGGAGTTTGGTAAATTTGCAGATTTATTATATTTTTTTTAAGTAGGTAGTAAATTATTGTTTTATTTTTTTGTCTTTAAGAACTTTGGTTAGCTGTAACTCTTGTACCACTTATTTGTGCTATTCAATCACAAGGTGGAAATGTCCAAACAGAGAACTTAATATCGTCGAAAGAAGCTCAAATCAAAATGTATTTGAATCCGAATTTTATCGCAGACCTAAGGGGTATGTTGCCGAGATATTTTTGTGACACTTGAAAGTGATCTTAATAAACTTGAAAGAAAATGATCTAATTCTATCATATATTTTTTTATTTGTTATGACGTTTTTTTTTAGTTTAGAGCAGAACTAGAGCTGTCAAAAGAAAAGTCGTGTTTCTTTTTTAGCACAGAGCGTTCAAAGCTTCGAATTTGTGTTTCACATTTCGTCAGTTGAAAAATGAACACATTTCACATTTGTTATTTTCAATCTGCTCGTTCAACCTGTCGATTCCACTCTAGATTTTTAAATTTTTAACAAATTTTAATTCAGCTATCATAAAAAGTTGGATGACATCTTAGCACTGATTTCGATTTTACCATGGCAAAATATAATTCAAAAAAAGCAGAGAATGCAATCTTTACAAATCATTCAGTTAAGTCAATTCAAATATGGAATTCATAGTGACAATCATTTTTCCAATCTTTTATATTCAACATAAAAAGGGCCAATATTGATGTAAAACTGAAAATGAAAAAACATAAATTTTCTGTTCGCTTTTCAATTTATTTGGTTTCCTTTGAATACGATGTATGTATTTTGAAATGTTGACATTTGACATGTCATGATAATATTTTTATTTAAAAATATCAAATTCTTTTTCAGCATTCTAATAACTTGATATACTTGTTTGTCATGCTTACAGATATTCAAAAAATAAAATCAATTAAATTCCCTATTCGAAATACAGCTTGAATTATTATGTCATTCGCATATTGATTCATTACTGCTGTGAGAAATTACAGAAGAGGTTAACTCAAATTAAACGATCAATTAAGAGCTCCCAACCAAACTAATTTGCTCTGCATTCTTATAAAACGATCTGTATCCCACTGAGGAGAACCAATGTTCATAATCAAATCTATCCACACTTCTATGCGACGAATGATGACGACGACGCCGACGATAATAGAAACCTCACGATCAACAACAAGAACAACGACGACAACAACCGAAAAGAATACATCGAACGATCAACGATCGACGACGAAACGATAAAAGATGAAGATCAAACGCGCAAACATAATAAATCATCAATTCAATATGTCTGTGCGGCACGTTTCCTTCGATCGATGTTCCGCGCGCAATCACATAAATCACATACAATGGTTGTGGTTGCACCAAGCTTGGGAGTCGATCCCCATGTTGCGCCGCTCGCTGCTGCCGAGCGTCAGTGATTCAGGTGCTGCTCTAGACTCAATAGTCTAGTAGAGCATCATATTCAGAGTTGCAAGCCAATTGCTCTCGAATGTCAATAAAGTATCTGCATATATGTATGTACATACATAATTCTCCCTCGAGGTGTTATGAGTTATATTTATAAGTACACACAGAGACTTATCATAAGGGGGGAGCTGGGGTAAAGGGACACAATTTATTATTTGTTAATAAACATGACAATAATTTCTCATGCTTTCTTTTCGCCATCACCATTATGAAGTGATTAATAAAAAAATAAAGAATAAAATTCATGCCACATAGCCGACCGACCGACACACGAACCATCAGAAAAGATATATGTATATTTGTTTGGCACGAGAAGAAGAGAAAGGTGTTAGAAGAGAGCCAGATGTTATTCACCTTCCGTGTGACCAAATTTTCTAGGTTGTACTTAGCATTTCGCTTGCTTAAAAAGTGACAGGGCGCTTATTTTACAATTAACCAGAAGTGGAATATCACTTTTTGCTTCGATTTAAATATTTACAATTATGTGCATAGCATTACCCTGTGGTCGATTTTATAAAAAAAATGTCCATGTTATTAAGAAAAATGTGTCTTTGCCTTTTTCCCGTATAGACACCCCATTAAAGGCTATTTTATAAAAGTTAGACTTTTTTCTATAGGTACTGGCTTTTGTGAGCACAACCATAGGCCGAATCTTCACTACTGTCAAATGTTTGCAATTTCTATACAATAAACTCGGGTTCACACGTTCGATTTTGTTTGACAGCCGGTTGTAAAAATCTAAAGGAAACAGAACCTAGCTGCATTTCTAATTTCTTTTGAAAGGTTTAAATATTGGCTTTTTCATAAGGTGTGTTTGTTTAGTTCATCTGCTGATTTCAAAAAGTTTATATCATTTTCCATTTCTCTACTCAAAATCAGAACTGCTCATGTTAGTACAACATTAGTCGGACGGGCCCCTGATTAATGTTGCACTAACTAAAAAGGACGTCAGTCCGCCTTTAGAAGTGTCATTGATGTTGATCCAACAAATGCGTCCCTGTTTCAATGTATAACAGGTACTTACATTAATCTTACAAGTGACCCAGTACCGAGCATGAGGTATGTAGTATATTTCGAGTGTTACTCTCCACTTCTCCAGTGAATTGTTATCTTTCGTGACGAAGTAGTATTTGCACTCCGATTTTGATGAATGCTTCAAATTGTTTGTTTGCGTTTTTATTTTTTTTTTTTTTTGTTGTTGTTGTGCTTCATTCAACTCCCGCATCATTTTAAGAAGGCAATTGTGCACCATTTTCTGGTTTTTCCTCTGAAGTTTCCCATCATCATTTTCCCAGCAGCGATATACAGCTTGAGATAAAATGCTAAAACAAAAAAAAAAAAACAAAGAACGTGAGTCTGGGGAATAAATTTGTTGTGTTGTGCACACAATTAGGATTGAAAGTGTGGTGGTGGTGCAATGGAATGAATGAAATGGCATTTGCTTGTTTTGAACCTAGATTCTCAATGAAGATGATAGTAAACTTGAGCTTGATTAGATATATTTTATTCAAAATCAAGGGAAACTAGAAATTTATATTAAGGTAGTTTTTTTTGAGGCCAAAGAATAGAATATGCCGTGTTAAGATAGGTAAAAGAAAGACGTCTATTTGCAACTTGTCTGATCTTTATGGTTAGAAAAAATCCAATTGGAAAAAGTGCAGAAAGTTTTCGATTAAAATGACACATTCCTTACATGATGTCTGTTTGATAGCTTGAAGTTTTAACTAAATTTTCCAAAATTACGTTTTGACTGTAAATTGTGAAAATTTATAAAATTACCTATGAACTTTCCCAAAATTGGGAAATTTGGTGAATATTTTAAATTACAGCCGTAAAAGTGTCTTCACAGCACTAATTAAAAACTTCAACAGCTTTGACGTAGATAACGAGACATTAGGAAAGTTCGTTTACTTCCCAATAACTACATTTCTATCAATTTAAGTACCCACAATTTTATGTTTTTTTATTCTTTGTAGATTTGGTAAAAATTGAAATGTTTGGAAGGCAATCTTAGATCAGTTTGCATTATTTGCAAAAACTGTCAATGAATCTACGAATCTTAATTCAACTTAATATTTTTTCATTTAACTTTCACAGAACTTTGAAGTACCAACTGAATGTTAACACATGTCGGCACATGAGTTCCAAAACACAAAAAGAATGCATATAACCTGCGTGTTGTATGACTCTTGTGTCTTATACATTTCGTATATATTTGTTTTCAATCCATGCCGGTTCTTGGTACTTGCACTGATGGGAACCTGTCTTCTATACACTGAACTATTTAACCCCATTCAACTAGTAAGAATCATGCGTATACGGCTTACAACCAATTATTGTAGGCAGCTAATCTCTTGAGTAAAAGTGATTAATCGCCATTAGTGCACTAGGTGTCTGCCACTTCTACCAGAGCATGGAGAAGCTATGCCAATACCGCCAAGCCACCCAGTATTTACTACATACTACATAAATAAATATCTGCTCAGGCAAAGCAAGGGAAAGAGTTCGTTCATCGCAAAGCCAGCAATGGAACCAGTTGAAATTGATAATACACTTCTTACCTAGTCGTGGTTTTTTTTTTTTAGAATGTGTAAACGCCTGAACTAGCTTACTTCATGCACATTATGCGAAAATATCACTTTTATTGATCAACCTCGGTCTTTTTTTTTTAATTAGTCTCGTGTGACTGAGACTGGCCAGTGTGTGTCTATAATAGCTGGTTGCATTTTATTTTTTATAGTCCTTGCACTATGCGCAGCACACTTGACACAAACATCAGTGAACACCATCATCATCATTTCACATGGAGCGTATACCTTAAGTGTGTGTTAAAAAAAAAAACGTACATAGGTATGTACTAATGGAAAGTGATGCTATAGCGCGTATTAAGAAGTGGTAATCAGGCCAACTAGCATAACAATATTTGACCATTACGCTTTAGTTCTTATTTTATTATTTGAGTTTTATTGGTGTAATTTCTAAGTAGACTTCACATCGGTAGGAACAAACGTCAGATTGTAAGTCAAGATATGAATGACATTTCTAGAATTGATCGTGACTTTCTAGTTTGTTACGATTTCATACTTTTTTTTATTTACTATTTTTCTTTCGTCTTTCGTTTATTGTGTGTGTAGGGAATGTAGGAAAATAAATAAAGTATGGAGGTATTTTCTATTTTGCTTCTTAAAATGCATGTACTTTCACTTGTCATCTTGTGATGATTGCACAAAACGCCTAGGTGTCAAAAGTGTGTCCATCACCTTAATTGATTAAAAATATAAAGGAAATTATTGATATCTGGTGCATAACAGTTATTTGCACTTTTTTTGATTAATCTTGCTGTCACTCTGGATATGTTTATTTTATTTTCAGAGCATAATCTATTGAAATCATTGTCGTAAAGCAAACCACAACAAAGCAGTTCGCAATTTCTTGTATTGATCAAAATAATTTTGACAATCAAACAATGAATTTTTCTAACTAACGGTTGTGAAAAACTCAAATCCCAATATGCCAAAAAATTATAACGTTTACCAGATTTATTAAAGGCCTTTTCGTTTGGTGCTCCTAAAGATGAAAAGTTTGAACGCCTCTTGAACGATTCTTAAAATAAAATAAGAAACAAGCAAATTTGTCATTCTGACACGAGTCGAAAATGCCATAATTTCTCTATTGTACCTCTGTTGACGGAAAACCTAAAGTTACAATCACGCTTACATTCATTGTGATTGTACCAATTTACTTCATCGTAACCTTCTCTCCAGCTCTCAGGGCACGAATTCAGCATTCCTATTATATTTGACTTAAGCATTAAATACCTTTGCCTATCTCAGTCACCAAAGCCAATTTACCTACATTTAAATCCTTTTTGGCTCAAAGTTAAAACTGTCATTCGGTATACTATCCTTTAAAAATTGTCTTTTACTCCACTAACCACTCTATACGCTATACCTACCTACATACTATGGCTAATTACTTGATTCCAAAAATCTGAAATGCCGCCGCTATGGTGCATATCTTCGTGATGCCAACACCAAAATGCACCTTCTAAAGGAATGCTTGGAACCTACAGCGTTTGATAGACCAATAATGGTGGTGGCTTGAAAGGATTATTTAATTTCCCTTTCGTTGAATAGGCCATGAATCTTTTTTTTTTTGTCAACCAACCGAATAATTGTTTGGTGCCGATGTCTTTCTAAGTCCTCGTTTGTCATCGCAAAAACAAATTGCAAGAACACGTTTATAAAATACCTACTAACCTCCTACTGGACAGGATAGCCAGGAGGTATAGTATGCTTTGGTAACTATATATAGACATTTTTGTCTTTTTTTTTTGCTTTAAAAAATAAAACTCTTGAGCTTGTGAGACGTGCTAATCCAAAGGATAGAGATTCTGCATATACATATAACGTTTAAAAAGAATTCCAAATATGTTTACAACACTTTTTGTATCTTTGCATGGGAATTCGACGACGACGAATGGTACAACTACGGGATGGATATCTGCAGGTACCAACGTGAAAAAAAGTGGAATATACGATAAAAGGGGAATTATCTCTCTCAAAAAAAAAAAAAAAAACTGAGACACAAAAAACCTTATACTCTGCACTCCCCAACACTGCTGATTATCATAAGCGTCTTGCGTGGTTTTAACGTCGAATATTTTAAGGGGAAATTTTTACCTTCCTTGTCAAAAGTGGTAGATTTGAAAAATCAAAAATGTGGTAGATCTATTGCAATTGTGGTGAATTTTTTTTTGACGTTGACTGACAGGTTTGTTAAGTTTCGTAGTGGCCATTATACAATTTTTTTAGTCTCCCACGCTTAAAAGATCCTGACCGCATCTTTAAAATACAAAACTCCAACTTCCGTTGGTTTCAAAATGCAAACATCCTCTTTCTAAAATACAAATCAAACACAACGTTTTTTAACCTCACTGAGCGTACTTCCCCTCATTTTATGCTGATAATATTTTTCTTTTTCTATATTCGTATTGGATTTTCTTCGCAAAAATGTCACCACTTTTCATTTCTATATCTCGATGCAGTCAGCTTCAGCACTACTTGGCCTAAAATTTAACAAAAAAAAAAACAAAAACGAAAAGCTGTTGCAGCAAATTTAAAAAAAAATTATTATCGTGATGCCGCAATGAAAATTTTCACCATAAAAACCGAAAGTGCACTTTTCTCTCTCGGGCCATCATCGCGCGCGATTTTCGCTTCGAGCGGTGTAAATTCCTCACGCACATGTCCCATCTATAATATTCTTCGCGTATTACCGGTTACAGATATAAGTACCTACATATGAGTGCAGTCAACATATGAGGGACGACATCGACTCCTCGATAATATATGTTTTATGCCAGCGACAGACAGCCTAGCCTTCCCCTCCTTAAAAAAAAAAGAAAAAAAAAAATCATAAAAACCGGCAAAGACTAGGCCGGGACCGGAGACCAGCTAGCCATCTATAGCCACTCAGCGGTGATGGTGGTGATGGTGACGGTGGTAACGTTAACGCGCAGTAGAAACGAAAAGTCATCCTTCTGGCAGGTGAAGATTAATATAAAAAGTGAAATGGATTTTCCATTTAAGAAAATCGCCTCCACATTCCGCACACCGCACATATTCGGTTTGGGGTTTGAACGGCGCGGCGGCGTTTCGCCGCCCTCCGCCACGTCGCATAGTGTCTGCTGCACTGCACTATCCCACCACCACCACCACAGCGGCAGCAGCAGGAGCACCGCACCGCTCATGCCTTGAGCATTTGGCACAACAGTCTTATCTTGGGATTCATTAAATAAATGAGTTTTTGGCATGGACGACGTCTCCCGTCTTCTAGAGTCAAGTAGTCGATACGTCGTCATCGTAGAGAACAGGGGCCGATATGGCAAAGCGATAGTTTTTTTTTTTTTTCGTAGGCCTCCACTACACCACCAACGACTAGCCAATTATTGACAAAATCAAAATGAAATGAAAATACTTAATGAAAAAGAAAATTGGAAAAGAGGAGGTGAAAAGGATTTGTATTGGGTAACCCGGTCTGAAGTACGAGTTCGAATATGGTTCGAAGAAGGTTAAATCAGAGTTTCAAACAAACCATTTGTTATTTTAACTTCTGGGTTTCAACTTGGAGCTATGATGAGGAATTAAGGGGTAAAGGGTGATGTTGATTAGGTTTACCTAGCGGGATGTTTTTTAATACATTGTAAGTTATGACTACGTATATGGAATGATATAAAGGCGTGGCAATCTACCTTTATGGTCTGTGCGTTTTTGTAGCACACAATACTTTCCTTATGAAGCTATCTAATTATTGTTGAAAGTTGAATAGTTGGTTTTCTTAAGGCACGCACTCCACAGCTTATTTGTTTGATGAGACTTTTTAACCGTTTTTTTTCTCTTAGTTAATCAATCTTTTGAAGGTACTGATGGTTCCACTTTGACCTTATCGAAGCGTATGCTCAATCATCAGATGGCTTCGTCCTTGAATAACATTACATATGTCACAGTATTTTATTATCCGTTTTTAAATTCAGTTTTGTACAAGTAAACGAAAAGACTAATTGCTAACAGGTAATCCTTTTAAGGCCTAGCCACACAGAGTGTGGTCCGGCGATTTCTATGGTTTGAAAAAGTACGCGGTTTTTTAAAGTCGATAATATCGATAAAAATAATCCTGCAAATCTGTGTAAATTTGTACAAGTCTTTTTTTCGCTCGGACTGTTCTGGTTCTTTTCAGAACTATTTTTGCATTTTCCATGTAATTTTTCGATACCTATCCACTTCACGTTCACTCGGACGCGGTCTGCCCGCATTGACTACTTTTCTTTATGAGAACTTGTGAGAAATTAAAGGACACGTTTTTTTTGTAGCACTTTCCAATAAACGTCACCTGCATTTGCAGACAAATCAGAGACTAGAAAATTGGTATACCTTAAAGCCCCTTGGTCGTTTGAATGAATTTAAGTAATCACCACAATTGCCCTTAAAAAACGCTATCTTGCTTCAAAATTTGGAACTTTTAGTCTAACCTAAGAAATTGATGAAAACATTTCAGTTTATTAAAAAAGATAACTACAAACACAAATTATTTGTTTAAAATATATATCTTTATTTGTGTATAGGTTAATATATTTATTGCACATTGGCATACATTTATATTTAAAAAAAAAATTTAATATACAATTATTACACATAAAATATATATTTGTTAATTTTAATTTTTTTTATATTTCATTTTATATATTCACTTGTTTTTTGTTGCTTGTTCTTAATTTATAAAAGTTTGGCTATTTACAAAAAAAAAAATTGTAAAATAAAAAAAAACTAGACAACAAAACAAAACAAAAAAAAATTCTTTTTCATAAAATTAATTATATTTAGCGACTAAATTAAGGCAGACTTTTACTAGGTACATTTTTTTTTTAATTTTTGGAAAAAAAAACTTATTTTTCTCGGATTAAACAAAAATATTTAATTATATTTATATAAGGAAAACATATACATATGTACTAACCTAATGACTATACAAGCAATTATTATTTTTTTTCTTTTTCGTTTCATATTTTTTTTTTCTTTCGAACTAAACCTAGGCCATGTTTTGCGTGATAACAGATTTTTTCATTGAAATGTGATGGCGTGAAATTTGCATCTTTTCATTGTGTTTTGGATAATGTCGGATTTAATGACGGATTTTATATAGAACAAAAGTCATTTTAAGATTAAATGTCTGCTAAATTATTAAAAAGGCTTTATGAAATCGGGTGTAAATGTCTAACTTTTGCGTACTTCTTAAAGTGCGTTGACAATTGTCACTGAATAAAAACAACAAAGAGTGGAAAAAATTCAATGGCTTAGTATCAGTTATGATGTTTAAAGAAGTTGTAAAATGTATTCAAATTCAAACTTGTCATAAAAAAAAGATTGTGGAAAGTTTCATTTCACAAATGGAAATTAGGTAGGGTTTATGTAAAAGTAGTTCCCCACGTTATCCCCACATTATATAATTCTGAATTGTCATTTTAGAGGTTCTGATTGGCGAGCTGTCATAAAAATTCAGTTGACCTCGATTGACATTTAGTTACTTTGGTTGGGTTTTTTTTTTTTTTTTAATTTTTTAAGATTTTTTACCTTTCAACATTTTCAGTACTGAATTTTCAAATCTGTCGACAGTCATACTGATGAACGCGGTCATGTAATTTATTAATGAGGTTTATCATTCTGTTAAATTGAGATTTGAGAACACGATTTGAGGTGAATTTATTTTTGTCTTTGTATTCGTTGTTTCCTCAAAAACCACGTTCCTAGACAGAAATTTGAAATTTGTATTGGAATGAGTTAATGACCTTAGATATGCGAAATTCATTGTAAGTCAAAACCAAATCAATTCATGTCACCCAAGGAAATGCAACAATTTGATTTATTTTACTAATGAAAAGCTCCATACCTGACCGGTTTAAGTCAAGTTGTGACCTTTTGTAATTCTCGATTGCACTATCCAGTGTTCGTTCGTTGAATTGGTATCGTAAATGAAAACCATTCCCGACATTGCGATTGGTCACCGGATGACAGTTGCTGAAATTTGAAAGGTGCTAAAATTCCTCTGATAAGCAGAAATGCTTCTGAAATCGTGATCAGGATCCCTGTTCCTGTTCATATGTTGAATTTTATTGTTCATATGATTTTCAAACCACCTTATTTCATTTCATTTTACCCATAATATTGATATTCTCTACATAAATTATTAGCTTTGATAAATAACATTCCATCTTTTGACCAAAGTTTCCACGTTTACAAAGAACCGGAATCTCAAAATTCAGACGTATTGTTGAAATAAGTTTTCATCGCATATATCAAACAACCGGAATACCCCCAATACTTATGGTCCCTTCGATTGGTGGGATTTTACTACGTGTGAACGCTTTTTGTTTCAAATTCAAAACAAACTTCTCTTGTTTTGTGAACAAGAGGCATCATCTGTAATATCAACTCAAAAAGCATTTATGAATCTTGACAGCTAATTGCGATTCTTAAAACCGGTAAAAAAAGAGTGAATTATGAGTTAACTGTCAAATCGACAAGTTTGACAGATTAAACGATACGAATTTATTTTTTGTATTTCTCTAAACATTTTCTGTTAGTTCCTCGAATTTCGTTCAATTCCGTTTTGATAACGGATGTAATGATTTGCTTCCCGACAAAAACGTGGCCAGATGACGACAAATTACTTTTTATATTTTGCTCCGAATATAGAAAGCAAGTCTTTGATTAAGGTTTTTTTCTTTGTTGCTTTTTTTTTAATTATTTTAAAGCAAACGAAAAAAAAATGTGTATGCTTCTAGTCTAAGTTTGGGTTGGGTTGAGGGAGTTATGGGTGAAACTCCTTCAGCAATGGCATTTAATTGCTTCCGGGCAATTGGCATTATAGTATATGCATATTATTATTTTTGTTTAGTTTTGTTTTTGGGGAATGCTGCTATCCCGCAGGTCAAAATAATAACACATTACGTAAAGAGAAAACTATTCTAAAAGTCAATGCGTGGCATTTCGCAAAACAAAACAAAACTATGAAAGGCATTTTGTTTGAATTTTCAAAAAAAAAAAAAAAAAATAAATAACCACGACCAACATCGTCGTTGTCGGTCGTATAGTTATCTCCTAAACAACTTGCACAGTTGCAAACGCACTGAATGTTACTTTCTTGGGAAACTCTGGTCCCGGTGATCCTCGTGTCTTAATCACCGGTTTCAATGGCTGTCGTGGCTTAAGAGACATTAAGCCAGCCGAAGCGGCTAAAACACGCAGCTTCTGTGAAAAACCACCTCCTCCCCCACTGCCGCCACCGCCACTACCGTTGCTTCCAGTACTGCTGTTGCTGTTGCTATTGCCATTGCTGTTGTTGCTGCTGCTGGTTATTCCAATGCCATTGCCATTTGTTGCAGCAGACGATAATGCTGACGACGACGATCCATTGGAGGAATTGAAATTCGATTGGTGTGGTGTTATTCCGGTACCGGAAATTGTTGCTGCTGACGCAGGATGAAGGCGAAACACTTGGCCTGTCGATGTTGGGTAGACTAGGCTATTGCCACCAGTTGTTGTGATGTGATGCTGGTTAGATGGGGTAATGTAACTGCAAAGAGAAATGGGAAATTCATGTTAATTATCATCATCTATGAAAGTAATGGATAGTTTAAGTTTAAATATGTAATTGATTGATTATTTATACTTAAGTCAAGAAGATGGGTGGATTGTAATGTCAAGGTTCAAGGTGATGGCCATATGTATAGGCCAATGGTCAGTGTTTTTTTTTCTTTTTGCAAAAGCATCTATCTCAAATTTAATGATTGCACTAGAAGGATGGTCTCGGTCTTATAATAAAATTTTATTGGAGGGTGGATGTTTTGTCCACTTTTAGGTGTGAGTGGTAGATTAAAAATTGGTTACCAAGTGGCCACCCCTCCTATAGTTTTGGCGGCCTTGTTCTTCTTGAAACCGATCTCAAGACATGTTTTCTAAGTGTCCTTATCATCAACCCGCCAGTTTACTCAGCAGACGTGAATAATTAATATTTTATATATTCTTGTTGATTGTTGATAGTATTCTTGTTGATTCACAGCTGCTATTTTATTTAATTTAACCAACTCCGCAAATTCCTAAGTGACTTGCATTGTTGCTTGGTTTAAAATTTTCTAACGCAAGTAACGGATAAGCTACAAATTTAAAATGTTTCTCAAACCATAACGGTATTAAACAACAAGAACACAAGAATTTCAATACTTTCGAAGTCCTAAATTAAATTATGAAATATAATGAAAAATTACAGAACTCTTCCAGCCTCTAACCTCTGCTTTTTAAACACCCTAGCTATGAATGGCCAATATATATTTTAATCTTTAATGCCTTCTAGCTTTTATAAAAATGAAATTAAAATTCCATTAGAACCTAATTGCCTCATTAATCTTTTCGTCAAGTTCAAAAACTTTGGTTTCACATCCAGTTTCTCGTATGTGCTGTAAATTTATATCCATCAATACTCAATTGAAGGAATATCAATCTGACTTAAGTATTTTTTGCTTTATTGAAGACTCCCTAAAATAATAAAGATTAAATAATTACCATCATAGGTGTATACGGCACTGAGTGCCCTTAATCCCAATCCTCCTATACTATGTAAGGTTAATGGAACTTCTTGATTTTTTTTTTCAATTTTATTGTGAGAAATTCCATAAAAAAAACTTCAAACAAATCTTCATCCGACTTTGGAATCTTCTGAATTACCTCAACGTCCTATTATTAAATCATAAATAGCCATTAAAAATGTGAATAGATTGATTGCTGTTTTTATAATTTGTGTTGCCTTATAGAAGATTCATTAAATAAGTTTTAGGGTCTTGAGCAATTAGCAGACATGGATGAATATTCCTATGTGATTGGATTGTTTCGAAGAAATGGGTATAATATTTATAAGCCTGTTCCATTAAGTGTGCTCTCTCTCTGAGGTAAAAAAGACGCAAATTATTCAACTGACAATGTTAAAGATCTCTAGTTCATGAGTTTTTTCTAGTTTTTTTTTCTTGACGTAAATTAGATATCAAGTAAACGCTCTTAACGTCATGAATTAAACAAAACAAAAAATTCATAAACAAAACGACCTCCACCCACATCTCCATACAGCTCGACTGTGGAATTCATTACATGACCATCCGTTCGTTCGTTCGTTCATTCATTCCCTCCATATCCATCAAACATCTATATACCGGAAAATGTGTAATTAGATCCCATCTCATCACTTCTCTCCATCGTTATATTGCAACCGCGATCATATTAATTCTGCGGTCATAACATACGAACACATTTGGAAGCGCAGCTCGTAATGCAGCTCAGATTCTATAACTGCTGTCACCTCACTTAGAGTTTGAATTTCCTATTGCAAAAGGTTTTCCTTAAAGTGGTCCACCAACTTAACTATACGCAACCGACCATCACAACACAATACTGTTGACCAAACCAAGGCACAATTAACACAATCCACACCAACCAAATCGAAACAACAACAACAAAAAAAATAAAAACATAGAAAGTTTATGTTTCTTTTTGGTAATAGATACTTTTTTTGCAAATCAGTTTGAGGTGAAACATCGGGGGCTGGACTTTGCGCTACTACACAATTTTTCTTTGTTAGTTTAAATAAACAAAAAATGATCATCAGTCAACGCCACATGAGCATTTAAGCTCTCAACTCAAAATCTATAGTTAACTATACAACACCTAGGGCTTCTTGGTTGATGGTTGTTTTATTTTTGTTTACAACCCTTCAACCATTAAAGCATGTATATATAAAACACAGAATTGAGTGCACAGAAAGTGACCACGAGAGTAACATAAATCTGTGGTTTACTTGATGAGCACTTTGGAAAGTTAGCACCAGTTACATATATTAATGTGTACGTTTGAGTATGGTTGAAGCTGTAGTTTAGGAGAAGAGATTGCTTAAAACCTTGAAACTCTTAGGTTCATTGATTAAAACAATAGTGATCGGGGTACCTGTACAACTGAAGGTTATGCCAGTGGCGTAATGGATAGTGCGTAGGACTGTCATACAGAAGGTTTGGGTTCGATTCCCAGTCTCATCCATCTAAAAAAAAACATTTATTTTTTACGGGTTGCTTCCTACGAGCAATTGACTAAATTCTTCAAGAGTATTACCTGCCAAGTATAGAGTGTTTTTTAGCCAATACTTTCGGATTGGTTAGATTGCCTTTATTCCTATAATAACACACACACAGGAATGGTTGAAAGTTGTAAGTCACTCAGGTCCTGGTTCCTCATAGACTTTAAAGAAGATTTATTTTATACTACTTAAAAAATAAATAATTAGGAGACCTTAAGTCCAGTTGCAAAAATTTAAAGCATGGTTTAGCACTTATTTCTTCCAAAGGAAAGAACTTTTTTTTCAAGCCATTTAAAACTTCTATAACGTTCTCCCAGAACTTTGTGCAATGGGAACTTTTTTTTTTGCATTAAAACTCATATTTAAAATTGTTTAATAAAATATGCATACAATAATTAATACCTGCATAGATTTCATGTTCATTGTGTTTATTTAAATGCATTTGCATTCAAAAAGTAACCTTCTAAAGTTGACCTAAAATTTTTACTCAATACCACTTCTATTTTTATTTGATTTTTGTTAAAGTAATTAATTAAGTGCTAATTTTAACATGAACATGTGAATGTCATGCGAATACAATCCATCGACCCTACATAAATACGCGTGATACTTTTTTTTTCAACACAAAGTTATAAGGTATTAAATTTTACTATCAATTTTTTTTATTTGATTTCATTTCAATAAAACAATCAATCCCTTTCACCAATTAGCACAGACTTACATGGAAGTAAGATAAATTTGCAATAACAAATGTGCCCATTTACAAAGCATTGATTAACCATCCAGGAGGAGGTTAGTTATAGGTTGGGTAATGTGTGTTACGTACGGCCTAAGGCTTACATCATTCAAATTCCATAGGAATGGAGCAGTGATCCCATTGGAATCTTAAACCCCAAGAAGAAGTGTAAACAAACAAAACTCTGTGGCGTGTGCGGCGCGCAATAGCTAGGAGAATTAATAACTGGTTTTATAGAATGTAAGTGAGTTTTTTTTTTCTTGTGCCCACCACTCTACAGCCGGCAGCGGCAGCAACAGCAGCAGGATAATGCTAATTATTTTTTATTTAAAAATAAATAATAAAAAAGATATCCCCCCATCTATGCGACAATTCCTTTGCAATTGATTCTACATTTCTGCTGCACACGTGAAAAAAAAAACACTGGCCTTATGGAAGAGAAGGCAAGACCTTAAACATCTAGGAAGAACCAGGAGATGCTCCTCGGAGCCTTTTCATTCTGATTACATTTTGCGCGCAATCGTTTTAAAGATAAATTATCTGCCATGACAATTCTATGCTTTTTGTAATTTAATACAAGGATATAACTGCTTTGGTGATTTGAATATGCGATACACCCAATGTTACATTTTACAGTGGAGCTAAATTATTATAGAGTTAGGAATAAAGTTAAATGAAATGTTTATATTCATTTATTCGGAACTAATTTTTCAAATATTCAAAAGATTAAATTGAAATTGAATTGAAATAGAATTGAAATAGAATTGAAATTGAATTGAAGTTGAATTGAAATGGAATTGAAATTGAACTGAAATTGAACTGAAATTGAATTGAATAGAAAGTACATTGAATGGAAATGGAGTTGAAATTGAATTGAAATTGAATTGAAGTTGAATTGAAATTGAATTGAAATTGAATTGAAATTGAATTGAAATTGAATTGAAATTGAATTGAAATTGAATTGAAATTGAATTGAAATTGAATTGAAATTGAATTGAAATTGAATTGAAATTGAATTGAAATTGAATTGAAATTGAATTGAAATTGAATTGAAATTGAATTGAAATTGAATTGAAATTGAATTGAAATTGAATTGAAATTGAATTGAAATTGAATTGAAATTGAATTGAAATTGAATTGAAATGAATTGAAATTGAATTGAAATTGAATTGAAATTGAATTGAAATTGAATTGAAATTGAATTGAAATTGAATTGAAATTGAATTGAAGTTGAATTGAAATTGAAATTGAAATTGAATTGAAATTGAATTGAAATTGAATTGAAATTAAATTGAATTGAAATTGAATTCAAATTGAATTCAAATTAAATTGAAATTGAATTGAAACCTATTTGAAATTGTATTGAATTGAAATTGCATTGAAATTGAATTGAATTTTACATGAAACTTATTGGAAACCTATTTGAAATTGGATTCAAATCTAATTGAAATTGGATTGAAATCTAATTGAAATTGAATTGAAATTTAATTGAAATAGAATTGAAATTGAATTGAAATTGAATTGAATAGAAAGTGTATTGAATGGAAATGGAGTTGAAATTGAATTGAATTTTACATGAAATTTATTTGAAACCTATTTCAAATTGGATTGAAATCTAATTGAAATTTAATTGAAATATAATTGAATTGACATTGAATAGAAATCGAATTAAAAATGAAATGAAATTGAGTTGAAACTAAACTGTGAAACTAAATTGAAATAAATTGAAATTGAATTGAAAATTAATTACACATACATATATTGAACTGAAATTTAATTGAAATAGAATGGAATCTGTTCAACTGTTTTCAATAAATAACAACTTAAATTTTATTTATTGAATTGAATTGAATTGAAATTTAATTGAAATAGAATGGAATCTGTTCAACTGTTTTCAATAAATAACAACTTAAGTTTTATTTATTTCTTCTTTTCGTTTTCCTAATTTATTCAAGCATTACCATAATGTCCTTCCCACTGTACTATAGATATATCATCATCGTCGTCGTCGATCGGGATAGAATTACATAGTTGCTATTTGTATAAGCGCGAATGTAACGCCATCCATTGCCATGTGCTCGAATCATCACGATGACGATGGCGATCGACGACGCCGCCGACGATGATGATGCTGATGATGCGGAGAGGAAGAAAATAACTTAATTTGATATTTTAATTTAAATTTAATCACGCAACTTTGTGGTTTGCCGATGTGATGTGGTGGGATTTTATATATAAATTAAAATAAAAACGATCATCATCGTTGGTTTATAAGAAATGTTATAGGGAAATAAGTGCCATGTACTTTTTATATATACTACATAAAAAACACAATGTTGCTTAATTGAACTTAAATGGAGGGAACAAAAATTATACTACTCGTATATCTTCTACCAAAGGATTCTAAATGGTATAGAGAGTATTATATAGTTAGTTACTACTCGACAACCGGCTTAATGTGGTTTTGAATACAATTTTAGTGCGTAGGTTCACACTAGACGATTGCAAGGAGAATAATTCAGTATGGGATTTAAAAATGTATTTTAAAATTTTCTTTTGTTCCTTTGTAACTTTAAGAAAATTAAATTTATTTTTAGAATTTTGCTCCATGTGCTGTACATTGTTTTTTGGTCAAAATTAAAAATAGACTTGATATTTTCAATATTGTAATTATAAATAAAAATTTTATATTAATATCCCCACCCCCTTTAACGCTGATGGTTCCCCCTTTTTCCACAGTTGTCCTTTGTTGTATTTACTTTTCATCTTTTTTGTCTTTTTATATAAAATAAAATGCATATTAGTCAACTACTCGTAGTTGTTCCTTTTATTCAAAAAAGTCTTAAGATAAAGAAAGAGAAGCCTTCAATTAGAGATTATCCAATATGTAATCTAAATAGACGATAAATAGTTTTGGAAGTCAATTGCTTCGAAATTGCTTTAAAATTTTAAGCTTAACTGATTTGATTAAGTGAAGGTGTCAATTTGTAATATGAAAATAATTAAGGAATAATTTGCTCCAATTGTAGCTTCCATTCCGGATGTTAATCAATTTGTTCAAATATAACTGGTAGTGGTATTATCTTAATCATCATTTAATTGTGGTTATTCTTTTTTGCCATCCAATTCATACATGGAATGCATTTAATTTGATAAATGTCTATAAAAAATTGATTAGTTATGATAATGACCTTGCCACAAGTAATAATCTTAACCCAGACTGGTTTATTAAATAATAAAATGATAATTTATCTTTTGTCCCGTCTGAATGAAAAAAAATAATAATATTTTTGAAGAACATATAATAGAAGGTTATGTTTTTTGTATGCACACACTTAACTCAAAATGATAATTATTATTTTTCACCTCAAAAACCGATACATCTTGTATAATGTTGAAATTTGTCTTTTTTTTTCTTAAGAATTGCTGGACAAAATTTCTATGTAAAGGCAAGCTATGGAATTCTAAAATATAATAATGGCGAATTTTGTCTTTCTAATATTTTTATTTCAATTCGGTGGTTTTTGTTCTCCAAATTGAGTTTATCTATTTTCATGTATTTAAAAGAATTCTCAAGAGAATTTTGAAGAGAAAAAATAATTCACTATAAAATTTTATTAAAAACTTTTCCAAAAAGTAATTCATAGTATCTAGACTTTAGATCAAGTACTTGCGACAGACTCATGTACATAATTTTTGTATTGCTCATTTTGATATGTTTTATAATCAAGTTTAAAAAATAAAAACAAGATTCACTTTTTATATTACTTACCTTGTTTTTTCTAAGACAGACATTGAAAACAGGTATTATGAAGTAAAAAAAAAAAAAACCATTAACGCGAATGCTGCGTTTGAAGTTATATTATTATCGAAAGGAAATTAAATTATAATACTACAGAAAGTTGATTTTGCTATGGCTAATGGTAAATTTATGTATTGAAAAAAAAAAACAAATAGCTTTACGTTATAATTAAATTAAAGTTATAAAAAAAATAATATGCGAGTGAAGAAGATTTTAAGTATATTGAAGAAGATAAGCATTATTTTTTTTATTAATTGAAAAAAAAAAAAAAAACATAATTATAATACAAAATTACACAACATTCAATTATTCTTCTTCATTCTTGAAAAGGTTGAAATTGTATAACATTTCTTGTGTAACTTACATTACGTGAGTGATTGGCCTTGAATATTATCTTGTAATTTGTTTGGATCAGGAATGTATTATTGAATAGAAATAACCATTAGAAGAAACATTAAGTTTAGTTAAACTTGTATATTTTTTTATGTAACAAACCTGATGTGCCATTGGTAGATTATTCCGTACAACTTTGTTTTGAATGCCGATATTCAACAATTTTGATTATATACAATACAACCTATAAAAGGTTTTAGAAAAAAAATTAAACATTTTGTTTAAATGAGTTTTTATTTTAATTAAATGGCATTTGAGAAAAAATTGTCAACTCTGGCGTATGCGCACTTTTTTTTAAATATTTTTTTAATTTTATATTTTAGTGACAAAAATGGTCCCCTGAATCGATTTGCCCTCAAAACTGATTTTAAAATTCAAAAACCACTAAGCGGTGTTTTAAAAGAAATTAATTTTTATATGAAACATTTCTCAAGTATATTTAAAAAAAAATTAGTATGACACCATTTCCAAGTAGGTAGGTACCTAGCAAATATGTATAGTGAGTTCTCTGTAGCTTTTTTTCTTAACTTTCGTATAGATTGTAAAAAAAAAAAACGTACAAGGAAACAAAAATTAATAAATTAAATGAAAATATATAACTATTAGTTCCTTTATGATAAATGCTTGCACAAATAAAAAAAAATATTTTGTGTTGATAATTTTTCGCAATTGGAAAATAGCTCTTCGGAACACTTCCAAATATGCACAGGGTTCTTCGACCGATATTTGGTTCTGTGTGCGAGAAGAGCGAATTGAGAAAAATATATAACCGCGAACTCTCCAGAAAGTCAAAACTCGTAGACTACATTGGCTCTGTCACATCGAGTGAATGGACAACAATGCTCCAGCCAAAAGAGTCTTTGACTCCCAGCCCCCAGGTTCGAGACGACAGTGAAGATCGAACCTTCGGTTTAAAGACCAAGCCGTCGCCCATGGCCGAGCACTTGGTTTGGAAGACTGGAAGCAACGTGCTCGAGATCGTAGAGGATGGAAGCTATCGTGTCTCAGGCAGAGATCCTTCATGGGTCGGGAGCCTGATAAGTAAGTAAGTAAGTAATATTTCGCATCAATATCTACTACTACCATAAAAACATATTTAAAAACTGACTAACCTCTTACATAATGAACAACTTATTTATCAAAAGAAAGGAATTATTTAATTCAAGTATTTTAATAATTTCCTTTAAAATTGTTTACCAAATAGTTTTGATTGTAAGTTATTTTTTAATTTGTTATTTTATAATAGACTCACACATGTTTTTATTTGATTTTTTTTTTCTTCAAATTTTTGTCTACAAATTCAACCTCATGCACAATGCCTTGCGACAACAAATTGTTATTATTTCGCCAACAATTTGTCTGCACCTTTTAGTATGCCTGTCTGCAGGTGTTAAAAACAAAACTGCACACTCACCTAACGAAAAACAATGATGACAAATAATTGAAACATGTGTGAAAAATAAATACCTAGATATTTACCGACAAACAAAATTGGTAATTTGCTATTTTGTGAGAAAATATTGCCATCACAAATTGTAAAGTATTTTATTAATAATGATGTTTTTTTTAACTTTAAAGACCTGTATAATTTGTTGGATTAGTCATCTGTAATAATGTTAACATTAACATTAACTCTCTCTGTACATTGTATACGATTTAATTTAAATAAAAATTTTGATAATTTGGTGTGTTTGGTGACAATTTGAAATGTTGGGTTTCTAGCCTTGGAGAAAAAGCAAATCGCAAAACATCAAAGTCTCCACTTTGGCACGATGACAGCTAGGTAAACATCCCCATCGTAGACGCTGGGGCTAAAACAATATATCCGCCACAAACTGTCACCATCGATCAAACCCTATGGAAATCCTTTTACAGTTTTTTTAAAAAGCTAATTTTTTGTCAAATAATTATTGTTACTTGGCTCATTTTTGTATCAATCAGAGCTTAAAATTCCATTTCATCTCTTTGGACAAATTTTTGCTAAAAAAGTCACAAATGCGGTTTAAATATAGAATGCAAAAAATATTTAAATAGGTGGAACCAGTGAATATAAAAATGTTTTCCCACTTGATGAAACAGTGCAAATCAAATTTACTAGACCGGAAAAATCAGACATTTTCCAAAAAAAAAAAAAAACTGGAAAAAAAAGTCATCGCTATTGGTACCTTATACCAATTGTTATTGCCATGTATTTCAATGGTGCACCACATCGCAAGGTGAAAGTACACTTGACTTGTGTGACTTTGTCTCGACGACAGATTGAACGCATTCAGATAAAAATCTTGCAAAAAAAAAAAAAAAAACAATTATAAAAAACTTAAGGAATGAAATAAAATATCACCATGATGACGAAGATGGAATTGCTTTTGCTTTAAGAGAGACTCTTATTTCCGTCAACATTCGGTGTATGTGTCAATCATGTGGAAAATGTTTGTAAAAGATAAAAAAAGCGAAATTCCTTTCTTATTGCAATCAGCTTTATAATGAATGGCTTGAAATTACAAAGAAAGTGTAGTGTGAGGAGTAGTGTATTCAGGGACAATTTCTTGATGACAACTTTGGTGGCCCGATTTTTGATGAGATTTATGAACTATTCTAGAGAAGATCCGTGTTCTTGTTTCATGTACTTGTGTATTGTCGTTTGCTTATATGTAGTTCTTTAGGTCACATTTATTTTGAATGCCCTTAACTTGGATTGATTGGGGCTTTGAAACTGTAAACAGGTGTATAAGGTCGAATCTGGTTTCTTGACCGAAAACCAGGTTAACTCCGTTCAGAGATTCAACTGTTTTGGCGAGTGAAATGAGATGACTCGTTTTACTCGCTGACTTGTCTCACCTCACTCACAAAAGCGATGTAACTACGAATAATTAGTAAAATACGTAACTCCGAATTTATGTTCGAACTCTTGAAAGACATGATTGAAACAGGGAAAACAAATGAAAGCATACTTTAACAGCAAGATCCTCCCCAGACTGTAGTTCTCCCTGAAGCAAAACTTGAAGCTCTTCAAAATGAAAACACTTTCGCACGTGAAGTTGGTTAAGGTCCTCTTTCAATGCGTAATCTCTTCCAAATGAATTCTTGAAGAATTTTAATAAAACGCAATATAGTTTTTAAGAGCTTCATTTAAGTTAACTGAACGAATCAATGGACTCGTAAAATCTTTTTTATTCAATAAAAACCGTCACTTAAAGAATCTTAAGGACCTCACACATACTAAATTCATATAACGACATTCGTTATAAAGAGGTTAAATAGGTTTAATTAACTTCAGATAGAGACCTCATCAAAAGTATTAAAAACGTGCATATTATAATCAACACCCATTTGACTAACCTTCATGTTCACGTGCTGCCACTCATTAACGATCACGCATCAGCATTGCCAATTACCCACGTTCATATTGCGTTTAAAAAGAATATTATTGTATAATATCTTAACCCCGCATACTCGTATACTTCGTTCGTTTGTTGCGCTAAATGGACTTTAACACCTTCAATAAAGAAGCGTGTACAGCGAAAACCCCCTCTGTCCATCTAAATGGCTTTGGAATCAATGAACCACAAAAGAGACACCACAAAACTCCAGGGAGAGGAGGAACTAACACTAAATGCCCATTTAGTGTTTCCCCTTCATAAAACGTCGATGACTTTATGCCAATTTAATGCTTCTCCAGCTATGGAACTCGCACTGTGATCGCTGCCGTGTGCAATGCAATGCCATCAGAAAACGGCCACGGCCTCCTCATCTTCTCTTCTCGCATTGTCGGAAATCGTTTTCGGTTATTGGTGTCGCATTTTACAGCGATTTCCTTAAAATACCCACCAAAAAAAAAAAAAAAAAAAAAAAAAAAAAAAACATGGAAACTCTATCTCTGTTGCGCGCCTCCATACAAAACAGAGAGTTGGGTGCTGCATGCGTAATCATGGGAACCTATCTAAGTTTTTGCTTTTTGAGAGCTTCAACATAGAGTCCCATCACTATCTGCCTATATAGTCACCATTATTGCATTGGCTCTGATGGCCGACCTTAGCGTTATATGGCGAACTTGCAGAGCGTCTTAGGCTTCGCCGATAGACTTTACGTTTCTATTAAGCGAATAAGTTTTTACGATAATTAGATGCGGATAGACATTTTCGCGATCTCATTGTAGAAAAAGAATAAGCAACCGGCGCGGCGACTACGACGACGATGAAGACTTTCTTTTTCGCTTAAACGTTTTTATAAGACGACAACAACGACACGAGGAAGTCGGTGAGGGTTTTTTGAAGCCTATGAAGATGATGACATTGTAAACATCAGACCTAGAAATAGAACGAGAGAGAGATAGAGAAAAAGCGTGGAAGGGTGAAAGGGAGAAAGAGACAGATAAATAAAGAACTCCCATTTGCATTAATTGTGATTTTATCTATTCAAATTGATATTTTTTTTTGCTTTTGTCTCTCTCTCTCTCTTTCTGTTTTTCGACGACGTTTGAAAAACAATGGCCATATCATGCATGCGATGAAATGATGAGAATGATGATGATGATCATGGGCATAATAGGAGTTTTGACCATAAAACCATAGAGAATCTTGCACTTGACTTCTATTTTGGCTTGATATGATGTTGATGATGATGGTTCTTTTGAGCATATTAAACATTAAGGAAAAGGGTTTTTTTTGAGAATTTGTTCTGGTTGTAAAAATCAATTGCCTTGCGGAAGTCTTTTCTAGAAGATAGTTAAAGGATCTGAAGGAAAGAGTTCTAAGTAAAGCTCAATGGGTGGTCTTTGTTGGGACCTTTTTGTTGAATACTTGAAGGTTTTTTTTTCTGAATCGCGTTGAGCTTAGCGTTTCAGAAGAGATTTTATGGTTATCAAAAACTTAGCCCAATGGAAAAAAAACTGGACCTCAGAAAAGGTTACAATGGCAGCAACCCCGAATTTTGATTTTTTAATCGAATCACTCAAATCGAAATTTTCGATTTTTAATTTGGATATTCAAAATGATAGGTACTGTGCATACAGTTCCGAAGTAAAAGGGACCTCTTTCTATGAACAAATCCGCAAGGCTTTTTAGTCACATGTACATATAGTTATTTTATATTACGCCAAGTAACATTTTTAACATTTTACTATTTCAGATTGTGATAAAGTGACATCATATTTCAAATTGCTATTTAGTGACATCTGCCATCTCGAATTTATACTTTGTGGCATGTCCCGTTTCAGACTGTTATTTAATGATATCTGTTATCGGTGTTTTAGTGACATCTTCTATCGCACACAGTAATTTTGTAACATTTTGACATCTGTTATAGCATATGCTGATTTTATGATTTTGATTATGTGATTTAGTGATATCTGCTATTTCAGATTCTAATTTAATGACAATGATTATATATGATGTAGTATACATAATACTACCTAAGATTGTGTTTTGGTGACATCTGTTAGCTCAGATCGTTATTTTGCAACATCTTTTATCAAAAATTGTGATGTAGCCAAAAATATATGATTAGCCAAGTAATGATTTTTTTAACATTTACTTCTTTTTTTTAAATCTAAACTGTCTAAATGTCAAAAAAAAATTGTTAGCCTCAAAAGAACATTTGACAGTCTGTTTCTACCATTTCCAATTTTTCTCGATCATGGGGGTAGATAGAACTCCAAGACATACTAAACATTTTTTTTCATATATTTCCATACGAAAATTTAACCTCCGCCTCGGCGTCTTACGCCATTCACCGATTGATTCCACTTAGGAGCCTGATTAAAAATAACCAACGTTGAATTATTACTATTTCTACTATTTTAACAAATTAGTAACTTTATTATGTCTTTGATTTATGATTAGGTGACTGTAGTTTAATGACACTTACTATCTCAGACTGGACTTACAAAAAATCTCTCAAAAATAAGAAGCATTTACAAATTAAAAAAAAAAAAAAAAAAAATAGGAAAAATGTTGCAGCTAAAACAGAGCCCTGAGGTTTTCCACACATATATTTTGTAAATTTCACTGCATCACATTCTTAATAAAAAGAAAAGCTATTGAATCTGATTGGATGCTCTGCACCTATACCTTAGACATGAACTATATTTTTTTCATTTAATTTGCAATAATTTTGCAGTAAAAAAACCGGGTCAGAACTTAACCACCTTAATCAATTAAATTTTTCATTCTTTCTTAAAGACCCTAATTAAGACTTTTCTCTTTTTTGTTTTTGCTTAGTAAAAGTCATCTTTGTTTTGATAACTTAAAACTAAGTAGGTGAATAGAATTTCGACGAGCATAAAGAAAGGAAAAGCTAATTAAAGACAAAACAATAATACCAATGACATTCTTAAATGTTTTGTTGGTTTTTTTTTTTTGTTGTATGTACTTCGAAGAAGACAATTAGTGGTGGTGCGTCTTGAAGCGCGAGATCAAACAGAGAAAGTCACTCTGTGATGATGATTATTTTCTTCAGAATTTAAGTTTTACTCTGAGAAAAATGTCACTCTCATTTTGGTCTTGATCTTGATCTTGATCCAAAGTTGTCTCTATGGGGTTTAAGACTTCTTTACCATGATACAAAACAAAATTCAGACCAACATAATTGACCGCGTAATTGCTTGTTTAGGATATACATACAATACATATAGGGTGTCTTTCTTATTTTTTTTTTTACTTTGTTTAATTTTTTTTTTCTTTTTAAAGAGGTAAAGGTAATTAAAAATTTTATTTATAGTTTTTGTAAATGGGAATTTTTTATTATGATAATACATACATTTGTATGTATATTGTAAGTTTTTATTTTGTTTACATAAATAAGTTTCCGGTGATGGTATTTTTCGGTTGATGATAAATAACATGCAAATAGAGATATTTCTGAGAATGAAATCTTTCTTTTTGCTCATTTTTAAATACTTTTAGTTTCACAATGATTCACAATTTCAACGTCACTAGACGATTAGAAATTAAAATTATTTTTCCGACAAAAAAAATGCGGTTTAATAAGTTGCTATAGCTGTTGTCATAATGTCATATAATTAAATAGGAAATAATGAAATGAGAGATAGAAATTGCAATATCATAGTGAAATACAGAATCGTTAAATTGTTAAACAATTAGATGCGAAATGCTTAAATTGCGAAATAATAATTTTCAAAGTAACTGCTAACTCAATTTCTGTATATTTTACAAATAAACTCAAAAAGTGTTCACAGTGTCTTTAAAAAAAATAAGACACTTATGTTTTCAAATCCTTGTGACCCACTTAATTTCAAAAAAATTAATAGACTGATAGCTTTTTATGTCTAAGCGATTTTTTTTTAAACCAAAAATAATGAAAATAAAAGTGAATTTTGCAATCTAATTTTATTTCCATATCGTAAATGTTTGGTGTAATGTCCACTGAATTAGAGCACACGATTGGGTGTGTCTATTTTGTGTCCACCAAACAAGTGCAATTATTATAACTGACCTACAAATTCCAAATTATGATGAAAAAAAAAAACAAAAACTTGATCTCGTACTTATAAATGCGTCAACACTTGAAATTTTAGTAGTTTATGAAATACCATATTCACCATAGTTTTTTTTGTGACATCTTCATACAATTGTGACCCACTTTCATTTGTGACAAACTATATCTCACATTCACCATCACTAAAATAAAAAAAAATCATAAACATCTGATAATCACCACTTGTATGCAAATAATATAGTTTCTGTCACTTATGTCATCGCATGCACAATCGAGCGTGACACATTGATGTAGGTACTCTCGTATGTTTCCAAGGTGATAATCCATAACCAATTTACCTGTCATGATCGTCATCATCATTTAATCATCAATATAAGAGTGTGAACCATTCACAATTTACACACATATCAATTTACTGTCAATAATAATAATTCATCAATCAAGAGAGTGATGCCAAATCAACAAATTGATATTCAAAATAATAACAATCGTTAACCTACATACATTATTATTGATTTATTTTTTGTTTTATCGAGATTTTTGTAATAGGTATATACGATTGAAGGTTGAGAGTTATTGGATAAAAAAAAAATTAAGTTTCCTCTATTATCCAATCAATGGTTTGTTATTTGTAACTTACTTAATTTATATAGGCTTGCAAATAATAACACGTACATAGGTAATAAAAGAAAATGATTAATTTTCCAATTGCAAAAAAAAAAAAAAATCTGTACAAAATAAAACGGAATCGCTTCACCCTAATCGATGCCCTATATATCCAATGGAGCGTGGAAAGAACTTTCTTCCATAATATTATAGCCATTGAGCTCGCGGACGACGACGGTTTGGCGTACACAACCGCTTACTAATCTTTTTAAATTAGATTTCCTGTTAACTGTTGTATGTATACTAGGTACAACCCAGCCCCCTAAAGATACACCTTGTTGTAAAACCAATCCCGTCGCATCGACACGTCCAAATCAAATTCATGACCGGCCATAGAATGTTTGTATGGGTATACCTAACAGCTCGCTATTGATAGAGTATAGGATTTTTTTTTAACAAAGCCTCTTTTAGTCGAGAAGAGAGACAGGGGATACAGAGAGAGAGATAGAGAAAGACAAAAAATATTCAAGAATGTTATAATTCTAAGCCGCATAAAACTGGGCACATTAGTGTGCCCAGTGAATAATTAGAGATCCATTGAGAAGAGCCGACCAAAAAATCACCGCTTGGATCGCGGCGGCGCAAATTCAGCAGCAACAGCAGCATCAAAGTATCAGAAGAGCATTCGCACTATGGGCAAAGACCAAAGTCAAGGTGAAGATTTCTGGTGCAGATAGACCAATAGCCAATAATTGTGGAAGCATTTCCTTGCTTTTACACTGAGAGAAATATATTTTGTTCGCAATGAAGTTATCAGCATTCTTTTACTTTAGAAATTTTGCAATCCTGGCGATTTTTTATCTTAAAAAGATTTTAATCAACTGATTGCAATCTTTTGGGACTTTGCATTCTTCGAATTTTTCCACTATTCAAAGAATATCACTAAAGATTGCATTCCATTTGGAAAAAAGAATTTAAACCTAATTTTTGCGTTAAATCTTAGTATTTTTTTTTTCTGTTTTGAAAGTGTTTTTTTTTTAATGTTTTGTCACCCTGTAATATTTTTGATTTGACTAAAAACAAGATTTCTCAAAACTCGAGACCATTGTGAATGTGCAAAGTTTATTGAGTGCAAATTTACAGCACTATTTACACAAATTGGTCAAAAAATCAACTTTATGAAAAAAAAAATAACTCTCCCGCCTCTCGTTCATTTCTCGTTTTCAATAAAAATTGGCTAGAAAACTCCGACCAAATATTTTCTCTCAAAACTAAAATAACATTGTGAATGTACCAAATTTATTGAGCCACAATTGAACTCTAATCGACAATTCACAAGAAAATATCTGAATTGGTAGCAAGAAATGTGCATACACGCTACACCCATTACATAATTATACCTATGAGCTTTCGCTGTTTCATGCTACTACCACTTGTCATGTGACACGTAGGCCATTTTTTATAATATATTGTGAATTGCGAGCCTTAGTTTCATTAAAAAAGTTTGTGACTATTAGCATTCCATAATGTTATTAACTTCTTCACTATTTTATTTAAAATGAACAATCTTTATCTAAAGTAGGTACCTGTTGGTAAGTCTTTTTTTGAACTTGGCGTTCAAAATATGTCGGCTCTATTTCTTACTCAACAAATTGCGTTCTTTAATCAATAGAATTATTTTTTATATTTCTGCTGTACATACTCGTAGATCATTTTTTTTCATTCTAGTTTTCTTGAATAATTGTAAACGAAATCCTTAGAAAAGCCTCTCGTTAATTTCTCTCCTTGTCTCTCTCGCCCGCTTTCTCTGTGGCACTTTTGGTCAAGTAAATGAACAAAGCTAGTTGAAGCTTTATTCACACGATACGATATTTCTGTCTTCATTTTCTTTGTCCTGTCACTTTGAGAGAAGAATAACGGAATCATTCATAATTCTTAGTAAGCATTTGTTTTAGTTTTATTTTCAAAACTTATAAACTTAACATTTTTCATTTGTGTTTTTCTTAATAGTAAAATTCAATTATTGGAGTGATGGAAGGTATAATAATATTTTTTTTAAATGTATTTCCATTTAAATGCAATTCCTCTAGTCATGGCGTCAAGGTAGCTTTGTGTCGAAAAGGCAGTGCGGTTTTGATATGTGATTTTTTTTTTCTTAGTAAATTAAGACAACTGTAGTTTTTGTAACGGGTTACTATACTCACAAAATGAAATCAAATATTCACTGAGAAAAAAAAGAAATTATTGATTTGTATGTACATACATATGTACATATTTATTCTTGGCTATAAAACAAATCTGTCATTTTATAAATAATTATAATTTTTCTTTCATTTCAGAACTAATAACTTAAAACGTGGTACTATAACAGCATCGAAAAGATTTAGTAAGTTTTTGCTGTTTGATCGAAGTACTTATTTTTAATAGTTTTACGTGCATAAGTGGTAACTAATGTTTGTTTCCTAAGGACTCTAAAAAGATTCAATTCAAATAATATTCTCTTTATTTGCAGATTGTTCTACAATGCTAGAATGTGCTGTTGCCCATTGACAGAGTATACAGATCAGGCACAACATTTGACAGTCATAAATAGTCAGAATATCTCTGGAACATGTACATATTGTTCCGTTATGAATTCAGATTTCGAAACGTTTCCTAAAGTGAGTTTTAGATCAAAATTAACTGTAGAACTAATACATAGTTTTTTTTTTAGGTTTTTAACTTCTAACACCATGTGGATATGACGACTTTGGTTTGAAAATTCGCGATTGTAGAAAAACGTATTTACTTTGGATTCGATTGGTGAGTGCTAGTTTTTAATAAAATTAGTGATAAGTAAAAAACTAGGGTGCATCATAAAAATAGGTTCTCTGCTGTGACATTTCTCGCAGGACACATTTCATAAACCGGAATGTAAAAATTTCGTTCGAAATTATCCTGAAATTTCAAACCAATTTTGATTGCTTCCAAACGTTATCACCACTAAAACTGAAAAGTCTAAACTCATGACTTTTTGCAATTCCCTTGTCGTGAGTTATTTTTTTATGTTTCCATCTTGGAGCTTGTTGATATGGTTTCAGATTCTCTTAGCAATTTTAATATAACAATTTTTTTTCAGTGTAGAGCCATCTGATTGTTTATGAAAAACAAAAAATCTAAAGGATGATAAATCCAGCGAAAGAACATAAGTAGAACTCCCTCCTGTGTGTGATTATCATGTCGAATCGGCACGAGATCGCTCGACAAGAGCTATTGCATTTAATTTTTTTTTTTTTTACTAAATCGAATACAGATTCCGATTCATTTCATTTCATTTCTTCGTTCAACTTGGCTTTTCCATTGAACATTCTATATAGACTATATTGGGTCATCTAGCAGCAGGAGGTGAGCTATAGTAGAAGCAACATCACAAGCACAAGAGGCAACAGGGTGGGTCTTCTCATAGTTTCCTCACATTATACTATCCAGGCAGGAGAGAAGGGAACATCGTTGAATGAAATCTAGAGCAGTGGCCGAACCTTAATGGATATCTTTTGGTTTATTGCTCTGTTGCTTTGGGTTCTAGTTTGTATTTTGTATTTTTTTTTTAAATTTTATTATTTGTCGGTTGTTTAAGGTTTATTTTTTGGCCAGCGGGCAATAGAAGTATTAAAGTGCCATGCAAAAATAAGCGAAAAAAAAAAATTGTTCATGGAATCTTAATCTGAACTAGCTATGCTATACCTACAAAACAAGTCGAATTCAAATGGAAGGCGTAACGGAGAACATTCAATTATCGACATCTTTCGAACAAATCTGTTTTTTTTTTTTTTTTTACCTGGAAGAGAGAAGGTTGAACGGAAATAGTATGAGGGAAGGGGTGTATGGAATTTATTTTTATTTGGTTTTAATTTTGTAGTTTATTTTTTTTTGTTTTATTTTAAGGGGGTATCCAATTTATAGAAAATAAAACGGTAATTATATGTGACTAAGTGAATTATACATGTAGGAAGGGTATGCTTTTCGCATGGTAGATGTACCTATGTAAGTTAAATTGTAAAAGTGGGATGTGAGAAAAATTTAGGTATACTTACTGCTCTAGACAGTAAACCGTTTAAGATTTATTTCAAATGATAAGATGTGTCTCCTCTGACTTCAACTTACCTGAAAGATTAAGAGAAAGAAAAAAAAAGTAAATTAGATCGTGAGTCATGAGAAGGTACATATACATATATTTAAAAGGCTAACTGATAAGAAAGAATTGTTTTGTAAATTTAGCTTTAGGTATGTATACCTATATGCGGTCGTTGATTTAGATTAATTTAAATCTGGAAAGTATGTACATTAGGGTGGGTCAAAAAATTATTTTTTGGAATTGAGGGTTCTAATAGCACTAAAAAGTGGCCATCTGGTATCCATAGCACATATGCAAAATATTTTTGAAATCGGTTGATCTTATCTGCCTCCAATTTATCTTTAAAGTTTTGACTTTTTCAACTTATTTACCATGATTGATTTTTTTGTTTTTCAAATTTTTAAATGAGGTGGCTTTGACTTTCTGTTGGGCTCATTTCGTTATTTGAACTTTATTTAAAAAAAATCAAAGTAGGCCGTTACCCAAATTAAAAAAAAAACACAGTAACATGGCATTCAGTTAAAAAGTTCTTCATCTTCAGTGTAGTCCCAAAATTGAAGCTAAGTTTATATTAAAGTTGTGATTGTGATTGCTTTTAAAATTTCTTTGAATTAAATCTGTCGTAATGGAACGTACTAGAAAGGCTTTCAAATGTCCTATATTTGGCAATACTTGTGATTTTAAGACTAATGTACTCCCCACTTACGAAGAGGTAATGAAATGTTATGAATGGAACAGGCACAATTTTAAAATTAATAAAAAGGAACCAACGTTTAAGGAAATAAGTGATATAGTGTGTAAAAAAATCGAATTTGTTTGGAAACAGGCATCACTACCGGTTGTTTCAACTACGAGATCATTACAAATGATAAAATCTTATCATGGTAAGTGTAAACAACTTCTTAAGTTCCATCCCAATATTCCAAAAAAGAAGCTAGAGGAATTTGTTTCTGCTAGCAAAGTTTTATTTGACATTTCATCTTGTAAATGCTCTGATTTTTCGAAATGCAACTGTCCAAAAGAGAGAAAGGTACCACTGAATGAAAGAAGTTTTCTGTGTGATCAAAGAACGACAAGGAAAATGATAATTGGGAACACAGATGTACTCGCTACAAAAACTAATCTGAAAAGTCTGAAAAGAAAAATGGATAGAGAAACATCAGGAACATGCCTTGCAAAAACGTCTAAAAGTGTTTCTGCTTCTGTTCTTTACAATAGTCCAACAGAAGCACCATCGGATTCATGTGAAAATTCGGATAGTGAAGATATTTTTACAGTTGACCACTCAAAAGAAAAGGAAAAAAAACAGCAATCCGTAACACTGAATTACTCCGCGTTATCTCAAACCTGCGACCGATATGGGGTATCAGACAGAGCGGCTGCTGCCATTTCTTCTGTAATCTTACAGGAATCTAAATTACCCATTATTGACAAAAATAAACTAAGAAGGGAGCGAAAAAAGGCAAGAGAAAGTGTTCAAAACAAAAAATCTGTTTCTGAGATCAGTGCTTTGTATTTCGACGGTCGAAAGGACAAAACTTTAGTCAACCGGAAAAGAAATGGGAAGTATTACCGCGAACAAGTGATCGAAGAACATATTTCACTAATAAGCGAACCAGAGTCAAAATACTTAGGTTACATTGCTCCAACATCAGGTACTGCTAAATGTGTTGAACAAGAGTTGTTTAACTATTTCCTGACAGAAAACATATCATCCGAAAATTTAGTAGCTATTGGATGTGATGGTACCAATGTCAATGTTGGGAAATTTGGAGGGATCATGCGTCTGTTGGAAAAAAGATTAAAAAGACCATTGCAATGGATAGTTTGCATGTTGCATATGAATGAGCTGCCATTCCGTCATTTATTTGCCCATATTGATGGGGTTACTTCGGGACCAAGAACATTTTCAGGAGTGATTGGAAAGAATCTGGAAAATTGCGAAGAAACATCTATCGTTAAATTTAAGAGCATTCCTGGAGATTCGCTACCGATAATGGACACGAAGAAACTTAGCTCTGACCAACTTTATTTATTCAGGATCGTTTCAGCGGTTTTGACCGGCAGTTGTCCCGATGACCTAGCTGATAAATCCCCTGGAAAGATGTCCCATGCTAGGTGGCTCACTAAAGCTAATCGCATTCTTCGTCTGTATATCGGAACAGCAACTCCTACGGAAAGTTTGATATTGTTAGCAACTTACGTCGTGAAGGTGTATGCTCCAACTTGGTTCAATATCAAAAGCCAACCTACCTGCAAAGATGGAGCCAGGCATTTGTGGGGTTTAATCTCGAAAAGTCGCTATCTTTCCTTGGAATATCAGACTGTTATTGATCCTGTAATCAAACGAAACAGTTTTTTTGCGCATTCAGAAAATTTATTGTTAGCAATGTTAACTGATCCAAGAAAACATATCAGAGAATTGGCTCTGCGCCGTATTTTAAAAGCTCGCACCGAAAAACCTACTCGGTTAAGAGTATTTGAAGTCCCAAATATAAAATTGGATGCAAAAGTGTACTATGACCTCATCGATTGGCAAAAGCATATTTTTGAACCACCTATATTAAAACATATTTCAAACGATGAACTTCAATACTTTATTGCTCAGGAAGAAAACAACCAAATTGAATTTTTGCGGCTACCATGTCACACCCAGGCCGTTGAGAGGGCAGTTAAGACCGTCACAGAAGCATCAGCAACTTTATGTACAAAAGAAGCACGTGAAGGATTTATACAATCTAAGATTGTATCTCGTAAATTGATGCCGAAATTTGACAGTAAAAAAGACTTTTGTGTAAATTGATGTCAATTTAAAATGAAATATTTAAAAAGTTCCTTTTAATAAATCCAATGTGATAAAAAAAATAATTTTTGTTGCATTTTTAAGTAAAAATAATGAATTAGGAAGAGATTTACCTTATCTTGGAAATTTATTACTCAATGCTTTTTTTAATTAAGAATTGGAGGCAGAAGGACTTGTCTGATCTCAATAAAATTTTTTGTGTTCATTCACAACATCATTTCGCAACTTTTTACCACTATTAGAATCGAAAACTATGAACAAAAAATTTTGTCATACAAATGTGACCCACCCTAATGTACATTTCAAATAAGTTGAAAAGAACAAAGATATTCGATATTAAAGTTGTTTTGTCTACCTTCTCGCAGTTATGCCTCTAAAATTCAGGACATTTTTTACATTGTGAAATTCACAATTTTTCATGGCACATTTATAGTTTTTTTTGGCGTAAAGGTTTTTTCTCCGAATGGGCAGTCTTGGAATCAAGCTTAATTACTAGAAATTTTCTAACTCGTATTTTTTGGCATACCTAGTTTTGCAGGATCCTCAACATTTCATAAGAGACCATTCGAAATCTCGCCAAGTCGAACATAATATTTTTTAATATTAATTAATGAGCCATAAAAGAAAAAAAGCTTTTTATTCATTTAATTTCATTCAATAAATGCTTTCAAGCAAACAAATAATCAAATTTTTCCGAAAATCTCTTATCTGTAGATTTCAACATAAAAGCTGCGCTTATAGTTCGTTTTCACTATAAATTAAAAATTTCTTTAAAAATTGTATCAAAAATTCTTGATCTTTTCTCACATACTGTATTTCCAATTTATGTTTTCGCGTGCCGTGTCAGCCCACATTTGGAGGAATTTTATTCGTAGGAACTTTGCCTAGGTTTTTTTTTATTTGTTTCTTTTTTATTCATAAGAATATTTTTTATTTAAATGAAAATTTGCACACAAATTGCATGTACACCACCTATATGCAATATTCTCCTTTTATTTTTCAAAACCTCTTCATAGCTTAGCTAAGGTAGGGATAAAGATTCAATTCCTGATCAGATAAGAGACCAACTACAGTGGCGTGGCGCTTATTGTTACATTCAATTTGAATGGAAATTACAAAATTTATGTAACAGCAGTCGCAACAAGCCATAAGAACAATATAATGTTGAGATCAAGAATAATAAAATTTATAAAGATGCTTAACAAGCTAAGCACAGGTTACCCCAAAACGCAGGCCATCCGGGCACCTAATAACTTAAATTCATTTATTGACCAAACCCATAAGAGTCAATAATAATAATGACGATGGAAGATGGGACAAACAAGAAGAAAAACCATAGAGGACCAAACATATACCCGTGCTGAAGAAGAGTTGGGTATTTCAATGCTTCGGGTCGACTTCAAGGAGATCTAATGGAATAATCGTATAACTCGTATATAGCTCTGATTTTGTTCTATTCTAACTTTATATTACGGATCTCGTGCTGCATATTATTTATTAGCCTGGCCGAAGCAACAAAACTTATTTCCGGTTCTCAGATGAGGCAATATGCTTAGAAGTTGAGAGAGAGAAGGTTAATGGGTGCTATATGTGTGATAATTTCAACTCGTGGCTTAAGTCTTCCTGTTTAAATTTTTTTTCTTAGTTGTTGATGTTGTTGTAGTTTTTATTGTAAGAACCAGAACTGGTAGATACTGCACAATATAATATATATTGAAGAGGTTGGTTGTGCATTTAGCTGCCAACGGCTGCTCGACGATCGGCGGCGTTGATCTGGAGCTAGATGATCTTGAGATAAAATCTTATTCTATAGAACTCACTGTATACTCTTATATAGATTTATATATTTATATCAGTTAATTGAGTTGAAGTTGAGTTTATATCGTAAAAGCAGCAGCAACAGGCTGCAGCGAATATGAAGGATGAGAGAGGGGGATGCGCGCATTTGAAAATCTATTTCCTTAAATAGGTGGGGCTATCGAATTGGATATGTTATGGATTCGAATGGTGTGTGGATATTTGTAGAAAAAAAAAATTTATAGAACATGTGGGATTTGAAAACTAACCAAGAAATGTTGTTAACTGCAACTGACGCTAAGTTTTATGGTCGTTTTTGTTTTGTTATGACGTTGGCCCACCTAGGTAATTAGAATTTGTTACGAATACATTTCCGTTTTGTATTTCGAGATGAATCAGTATTATCTGGGGGTTAATCTTTTAAGATACTTAAAAAGTTATGGCCTCTAAACTTGGGTATACCATTCATCTCATAGTTAAATATTCGATTCAGTGGTAGGCTTATTTCACAGGAAATTGTAAGCATCTAAATTATCGAGGAAAAATGAAATGTGTTCATAGATAACCTTCTTCTTTGCACATTTATTTTCTTGTTTCCACATCTTCCCAAATTGTGTAAAAACTGTAAATTTCCAAAGTGCTGATAATTATCCAATTTATTTTTACTGAGCTTTTTTTAACTGCTTAAGATTTCGTAAGCAAAATTAAAAAATGATATCGGCAGTTGCTCTAAATAGAATTGCCAAATCAGCCTATAATAAGCGGATACACCTCTGAATATCTAAAAATTAGATCTGCATTGTGTATCAAGTGATATTATTAAGAAATTTTCTTTCAGAAAACAAGTTTATTCTCATAATCGCTTAACAATTTGTTTTAATTCACTGTTTCACAAAATATTAAACTATTCATCTTGATATGATCTATTTACTTTCACTTCCTAACAAAATAATATTCATATCATAACGATGAGATAGTTTTTGATTGTTTGCCTCACCCTCATAATATTTCAAAAACAAATCTGAGAAGCACAATGCACACCTCTTAGAAATCTGGTTCTTCATATTATAATTTGGGTAGTCATTAATTAATAATTTAAAAAAGTAAAGATAAATATGCAAAGTTAACCTACTCCTCTGATAATGAAGGTGTGATATTTAATAAAAAATTTTATTGCTCATTAAAAAAAATCTGGATTACCTATGTTCATTGTTGGACATTAGAGACAGAGAAGGATTTATAATTTTAAAGGCCTTAAAATCGGGCCGATAAGTATCGAGTATAATGGAGTTACTATCTAACAACCAGGGTGGCTCGGATGGTGTATATTTTTGGTGCTTGCTTCTTCAATGGGTTAGAGCTTGCGTTAACATGGTTTTTTTTAAAAGGTTCACGGGATTACTTTGAGGAAACTCTTGGTTTGACGATGCAGCCAAATAAGAAGCTTCTCGCAAGATTCACTGACAGAGTAGACAGAAACGCAGGATTCTGTACACCAACCTGATTCAAAGTCAGTAATCTTCTTGCACCATTCCGCCTTATATTCATTCTAAATCCATTTGGACCCGTTTTAAATGAGTTCCAAATTAAATTATGACACAACATTTATTGCAACGAAAAAAAAAAGCTTAAACTTAATCTAGTCTATTAAATTAACAATTCCGATTCATCAGATACGCTGTGGATGAATGGCAAAGCGTTTTGACACACCATAACCTTATTTAATCAATCTTTTGTTTTTGGAGCAATTTAAGTTCAAAAAGGGGAACATGTTTTTATGATTTAAAGAAGAGATTGGGTTTATTTTTTGTTGTTGATGAGAAGCTAACTTGTAGTTAGGTAAATGTTAGATAGCTATGCAGAAAAAAATGTATTGCCAATATTAAAAGCACTTTATACAAGATTATATAGAAATTCAAAACTCTAAGAATTATGACCTGCTTCCACTTTTCAAGAGAGATTTCTCTTGTCCAAAGCTTCTTCTAAGACACCGCATCACCGCCTTGACTCATAGATTGCATCTATTATTATTTGAATGCCTATGCTCAAAGCAACACTTCCTCATCTTTTATAAATTCAGTATTCACCTTCACTAGCTATTATGCGAGCATCGTGCACAGCTCGAAATAGAAAATAGCAACAACAATAAGAAGGTAAAAAAAGAAAACAATATAAAACCTAAGAACGATGTTTATACAAAGTGGAAGGTCACGTCTATGGTGTGTGCACCTCACTTGACGTACTTTTAACGATCATTATAAGTGGATCACCTGGTCAGTGGGCCAATTTGGACACAACGTCGTTGTAGTCGTCGTCGTCCGACAAAAGTGAGCCACATTCAGCATGCAAATTGGCGCACTCTTGGTACACTTGCTTTGAGAGAGTCTTAAAACGCAAGAAGTACTCTATGTTTCTGTCCGTTCGCTGCGCCGTACTTTTATTTTCCCTTTACTATAGATACTACTATAAACCTGACGTGAGCGGAATTAGTTTCGAAGATATCCATCAACTGTGCCATCGGACCATAGTACAAGTCCATCCGTCCTTCCATCCGGTCCGACACCGACATCATCATGATGAAACCTCTCCACCTCTTTGATGGGCTAACTATTTATCAAAGGCCCATTTCTAATCTCATCCAAATCCTAAATGACCTATTTAGGAGCGCTATTGAGTAATTGCTAGTTTGAGATAGCGCAAATACCACATTTTGATTATCGCCTACTTGAACTTGAGATAAGAACGTCGACTCGACTACGACGACGACGCGACGGTCGTTCATTGTGACTTCAGAAATCTGCATCATTCTTGAGATTCTGTCTGCGTGCTATTGCATCAGAGTGGTTGGTTGTTCTTTTTCTTGAAGACAACACAAAAAAAAAAATAATCTATGCGCATTTGTGTGGGCTTATAGGAGGCAAAGGAAAATAATAAGGAGGAGGATGCGATGTGACTACCTTCGGCCTTTTGGGTGAGGTAATTCCATTTCCTCTTACTCCTCTTTTTTTTTTTACTTCTTGGAGTTTTGATAGCTTTGGACCGAAGAAACAGTTAGATGAGATAAATATGAGGAAAACACTGCTAAGCATCATAATATTGGAAGATTTGGTGGTAGAGTGGCTCCATCTATTATATACAAGTATTTATTTGCTAAGTAAGCAGCTCTTTGAATGTACAATGGCTAAAAGAGTTAAAAACAAGCCAAGAGTTAAACACAAGCAGTGTGTCTTACAGGTTAGTGTCCACAAAAAAAAACTTACCCATCAAGAAATAATTTTCACTATTAGTTTTCAAAATTTCACATGTTTTCGAAAAAAGATAAAAGATAAAGCGTTCAAACATGTTTCGCATTCAAGCACTATTGAAGCTAAAAAAATAAAAGCCCTTGCAAGCTTTCCAAAATGGAAACTTTAATCCTTATAGGTTATAGCAAAAATCCACCCCTTTGTATTGTTTTTACTTGAAAGTTGAATCCAATATTTGTTGGTATTCTTGTTGTTCTAATATTATAACAGGACTTTTTCATTTCTAACTATACAATTCACATTCAATGTTTTCAAAATATTTGACATTTATTAGTTCGATTGAGGTGGAAATTTATCTAAAGCGCTACTAGCGTTCAGTGTCCTCCAAAATACCCATTTTTAATGGGAGGTTGACACAAAATATTTGGACTGGCTCATCAAAAGAGAATTAAATTTCCTCGAGGGCCAAATTAAAATTGACAACTTTTAGGTTTTTTGAAAAGATAACATTTTCTGCAATTCAAAATATGTTACTGAACAAGTAGTACCTTGGTTTGGTATATTATTTTATGTTGCAAGGATTTATTTTTTTTTAGTTCAGTTCTGATTCTGATTGTATGTCGTGCTCGTCTTCTTGTTCGTCGTGACACAGAAATAAATTTCGTTCTTGCGCAAACAGCAAATTTCTTTAAGGACTTCACGTTTTTTTTCATTTGGTTGAAAAAGTCCAGGAAATTTTGATTAAAAGAATTATTTTGCCCAGGGCAGGTCAAAAAAACACTACAGCAGCTGGAGCCGCAAGAAATATGTATATTTGTGGCGCATTTTGACATACGAAATATGTACTGCATATGCGCGCTAAATACGTTACCTACCATATTGTAGTTGTAGGTAGGTACATAAGTTTTTTTATTAAGAAGACTCTTAGGAAAGGAACACTGAAACGAGAGAGATGTTTTTGTGGACGAATGTTTTAGCTCTTTTGCGCATGACCGAGAGTCCGAGACCCATCACCCATCTGTTCAAATATCACGCACAGAAGAAGCCATATGTATGTATGTACGAGACGAGTATCTGTATAGAATTGGACGGCCTTCCTATTCTGTATCTGTAGTGTTTGAAAATAAGCAAAATAAAATGATGCTAACTGAATGCCGTATGAATTTGATAATGGATAATGACTCGGGTGGAACCAGGGATGTTTTTGTGAGTAATGTTTGTTTTCCCTCTTTGCAGCACATGAGGGACTTTTCAAATATAACCCGCAAAAGTCGATACACCTAATGTGAATATTTTTTTACGCTGCACGGTACAGCACCACAGGGGTAGTAAAATAAGAAAAATCCCAAATTTTGGAGAATCCAGAACAGACAACAAAATACAAAAATAATGAACTAGTTAGTTTAAAGGATAATAATTATATATATAATTGAATACATTTTTTATTTGGCCCTCGAGGAAATTTAATTCTCTTTTGAAGAGCCAGTCCAAATATTTAATAGTTTCAACCAAAATAGGTGAAAAAATATAATTATCATTAAACGCATAAAGCGCTGATTCTATAATCTGCACACAATTGAAGTTATATGTGTTAAATATCTTGCAAAAACTGAATGTGAACTGAGTAGTGTTAAGTGAGAAAATTAGGTAGCAGGTTAGATGCCGTTTTTTTAACAACAACAAAAGGGAGGGTGTTTAAGGATATAATATACGGAGATACCTTCATAGTTAGATGCATATATGTACATAGCTTGGATTTTTTTTGTTGCTATGAAGATATTCACTTTATTTACATGTGTAGAGGACAATGTAGGTAGGTATGTAAGATGTTTTTGGTATTATGAAATAGAAAATGAAAAGGATTTTTTTGTTGCTGTTATTAATTTATAGATATGGGTTTTTATCTTGGAAAATTCTTTTTTTTGTATGTATAGATATTATAGAGAAAAATGTGTACTATGGAGCAATACTTGCATTTGTTGAAAAAAAACATGGCATTACACTATGATGCGGGAGAAGAAAAAATTGCGACTGCTAATTTCGCAATCATATCTGTGGATATGAGGAATGATTGTGAAGCTCCCCTTAAAAGGAGATCTTACACAGTTCGAAAACTGGAGAGGGATTTGCGTTCTTCCCGCTGTAACCAAAGTAATAGCAAAAATCGTGCTAGAACGATTAAAAGAACACCTTGAAAACACTATCGATGCAGAACAAATAGGATCTTAATCGGACAGTGCTTCGAATATCGATCACCACTTCACCTGCTGTTTATTGATTTCGAAAAGGCGTTCCACAGTGTCAATAGAGAATTCATCTGGCTTGCTTTGAGCAGGAGGAGCATCCCAGATAAATTGATTGATTAAGGCTACATAATGATTGATCTAAATGGAAAGTTGACAGAGGAATTCGAAATCCAAAGTTGGGTTAAACAGGGTTGTATACTTTCACCAATATTGTTCCTGTTGGTGATTAGTTGTTGTTGAATCCGTGCTTGTTTACGGGTGCAATACTTGGAAAGTCACAACCGCTTTCACTAGAAAACTACAAACGTTTGTAAATAGATGTCACGCAACATTTTGAGGATTTTCTAGCTAAATCGAATCTCAAATGATGAACTTCATGCGAGAACAGGGCAGCAACCCATTGACTCTATTATATGAAGACATAAGTGGCATTAAACTGGCCATACGCTTCGAAAAGGGTATTGAATGCATTGCGAGTCAAGAAATGCAACGAATGCTTTTCACTCAGACAGACAGACGAACAGGCCGACCTTGGCGAAGAACGGTCACGGAGGAATCAGCACAACTAGGGAAGAGTTGGAGAGAGCTGCAATACATCTTCGGGAACTGAACACGATGGCGCGTAGGAGTAGGAGAGTCCCTGTGCCCCGTAAGGGGAAACCAAGTCGGAGGTGTTAAGTTTTTGAGATTATTATTAAAAATCATTATCATTAATCATTTTTTAATTCAAATGTTTCTCTTTACAAGGAAATAATTTGGCAGCATTTTTCAAGGTGTCTCATTAATAATAATATTTGATGAGCTATTGTTGAAGTCAAAAAATCAATGACATTGCGAAATTTTTTATCAAAATTAAACCTATTCAATAAATTTACTTAATATTAATATTTCTTGACATGCTTCCCAAGCGCAGCTTAAATATTAATTTAAAATTTATCATCATCCATCAATTTCTGGTCACATTTACCAATGCCATTAGTATTTCAAAATTTGTCGCGTCTTAACATTAATCCATTGAATTATTATTATTTCCCAAAGTGATTTCTTCACTGTACAAAAAAAACTTAAATAAATAAAAAGAAGATAAAATGAATTTCAATTACTTTATATCCCCAACCTGCTGCAACCAAACTATAAATCCAAAACCACCTTAAAAATATGAAATGTTTGTACCTATGATTAACACCAATAACTGTCCGATATATTCCTCAACTACGTACACTTTCCATAAATATTATGACTTTACCTATGTATTTAGTTTTCCTTTCAAAATAAATATTTCACCTTAAATGAGTAGTTATGGTGTGGTTTGTGGCTGCTCCTCTTGAGGGCATTTTAACAATCCAAAAGTCAAGCCAAAAAAAAAACTTACTCAATTTCCACCTTGCGGAGATTTAAATTAAACAAAAAGAAACAACAACAAAAAACCTCGTCACATTTCCAAATTTGTATGTGAATGCATATGCTGTCTGCTGCCTGTGGCCATAATTCTGGAATATACGTTATTAAATAATTATCCACTGCTGTCCAGCACTTTGTTATTATTCAACATTTAACACTAAAAAAAAAAAAATAAACAAAAATTACCCAATTTCTACTGAAAGCAAGAGTGATGCTGATAATCAAGTTTGTAGCTCAACTCTTTTGTTTAACGACATGTGGTTTACATTGTTTCATTAACATTTATGCTAATTAAAAAGGGGAATCGCCTATAAATTTTGGAATTATAATAGAGTATACCGGCCATGGTCAAAAATATGACAACAATGGATACATGTTTTTTTTTTTTTAACAGACACACTGGCTACTGGCCCAAATTATTTCAAAGTTGTGTCTGAAGTGCAACAAGAAGAAAAATATTTTTTTCATTCAAGTTTTATTTTCCATTTAAATAAGATCAAGTTTCCTAAATATAGCCATTTTTTTTAAATTATTTTTATATTCTTTTTGACTCCATGCTTCATCTGTCAGAGCAATAAAGAAGATTGAATTTTTTGTTGTTGTTGTTTCAACATGTTTTCAGCTTTTAAAGTTCATTGTCGGCACCAAATATAGATTTCGATAGCATGAACATATAAACCGGCGGCGTTATGTACGTCTTTTTTTTATTTTTCATTATTTTATTTATATTTATTTTAATGTCGACATCAGAAAGAGAATTTTGTATATATATTTTTGTTTGAGTTCTTGAATACCTTGAGAAGCCTTGAAAGTAAAGCAAGTTAGTCTGATAAAGCACGTTGTGCATATATGTAATATGGTGTCAACATACTGAGCGGAGGTTGAAATTAAAGTTACATATTATGTATGTACATATAGCAACAGCATCACAGTGACTATACTAACATGGTGCACCACTTTGAAATTTAAGATACATAAAATGCGTAACAAATTTGAAGAACCACAAGAACAAAAAAAAAAAAAAGAAGGGGATTCCTTGGATCTATAATAGTGCATATTGTAAAGCTCAAGAACTAGGTTAGTTCATGATTTTATTGCTAGTTTTTTGAATTTATTAGCAAATTCAGTTTCAACGGTTTTGATTATGTTACTATAGGCATTTTTTTTTTGTTGTAAGAAGTAATGAGGTTGAAATTTGCAATTCGCTGGTTTGATGGTTTGAGTTTGAGGTCTTGGACGAGGTTCAATGCTGGATAATATTAACATGTTTTAATCTCGAAATTTGTTTTTTTTTTTACTGTGAGATTTTAAATTTTATTTAAATAATCAAGGTTAAAGTTGGTATCTTGTTCTAGATGAAGACTTAGCAGTTGGGTTTAAAATTGTGAAATAAGCAATAATCTGTGAATATCATTGTGAGTTCATTGTAAAAAAAAGAAAAAAAAATATTTATATGCATAAATCATTGCAGAATGAAAAACTAGTTTTATTTAATTTTTTTTTTTAATTTATATGTCCCAGAGAGTTTTATTATAGTTTTTATTGGCCCTCTTTGGGTCATGTCCCGTATAGGTATGGAACAACTGGTGCACGAATTAAATTTGTGCTGTTTTTAATAGCAACAGGAGATGATTGATATGAAATAAAAAAAACCTATGGTTAAGAGGAAGCATTGATGAAAAATATTAAAATTCTAAAAAAATTTTGCTGAGTAACCCTTTCAAAATAGCCAATAACTTGTCATACTTAACAGTGTGGCAGTGAATATTATGCTATCAGCCAATTTTTTGAAACAACAGTTACCTATAAAAAAAGGCTATGGAAAATAAAAGAAAACTAAAAACATAAAACACAAAGTCCTCATTTTAGAGATTGGTGTACGAACTCTTCAATCCGTCATAAGTTCAAAAACTAAGTGGCCATACTTTAGTTTTTTTTTTATACATAAATCTGCCTTCTGTGCATACTGCCAATCATCTGCCAATCTGCCCATCCAAAACAACGTCACACTCCGATTCGCATCAACAATCAAGTCTAAAAGCAAAAACAATCAAAACCGAATTTCAGTTAGAGAGCCCTATAGACAACTAGATCCAGACAACCATTACAGATTATGTATATGGAGTTTGTAAACCCTGAGATAATTTTGACCTCAAACCGATTCAAATCTAATTTCCTTTAAGCTTTAAGACCAAAGATAGATAAATATACTTATTAATATTAATACTTTTTTGTTTTCTGTGAGAAGGTACACTTCATCAATATATCGATTTCACTTTCTTTTTCATCATCTTTGATCCTTTTAGCCAAAGGAGGAAAATTTTCTGTTTTTTTTTTTGTAAAGGGTCTTAATTCATGATATGGCTAAGAATGTGTCATTCAAAATCATGACTCCTTGAAGAGGTTTTTTGTTTTTTTTTTTTAAATGTAAGGTAAACCCATCCAACCAGATAACAACCAGGCTATTGATTTGGCATCAAAATGCGCCATAATCGACAACGACTCACCGCCATAAATACAAACTGCCTTCCTATATCTACAAACATAGATACTCGTATAAGATGAAGGAGAAAGTAAGAGTAGTGTAGTGTGTACCCACTCACCGCGCGTATAAGATCAAATTGATCACGTTTTGCCGGTGGCCGGTTTGTGAAGATGGCCATTTCTGTTGATTTTGTTGTTGGTTTTGGTTAAATTTACAGGGATGTACTATACCTAATTGTTGAAAAAGGAGTATTTAAAGTTAGATTATCAAATAGTAAGGAACAATGTTTCCGGTGAGATAGATACCACCTTTACTTTAAACTTTATGACCTCCATGTAAAACACTTTAAAACCGAATCTTTTAACCTCATTTATTAAAATTTTTTTTGAGTTAAAATATTGGATTGTATCTTAGTTTAAAGTGCTAAAAAGTTCTTCAGAAGTGATTGAATTTTGAATGTTAACTGGACTATTTTTGAGACACCCGAAACTGGTTTTGGGGAAAAAGGCCTCATTTTAAAATGTTAATCTTTCCATGCAATTCTTTTGTAGTTCTATGTCTTTAACAAAAAACTTCTGTATTAAAAAAATAGTATATTTCGGGCCCCTAAAAAAATATTGCTCCAAGATCTTTACCATCTCAAAATCTAGCCCTGAAATAAAAAAAAAAACTACAAAAACTTGCTGATTGCATTGCGCTGCATTTATACTTTGATGCTGGTGGTATATAGTCATAATGATATAGCTCTTAACTGTAGATTTTATGTACATTATAGCCTTTCTTCTCTTGTATTTTGCTGCAGCATCAACTGCAACAGTGCTGCAGAATCTACATTATTCAGCAACAACTTCTTTCACTTCAATTGCCATATCGGAAGCGTGAATACTCTCTCAATGTTGGATGGAATGCACAATTTTTGTTTGTGTTTCTTTTCAATCTTTCCTTTTTTTTTTCTTTGTGCAAAAAAAAAGTATATACACATGCCGGAGATTAGTTGCTTGGATGGTCAGAAACTCTACACCAGGGAGTGAGAGAAATGTAAGATCAATTTAAATTTTTAAGTTCATTAACATGAAAATCGATCATTTGTTTGTTGTTGCTGTTTCAACACAGGCCACAACAAAAATCAGTAAAAAAAAAGGGAAGTTGCACCAAACGAAGTAATAGTTTATTTCTTTTGATATCAAACGGAAATCAATCCCTCCAGTAGGTATATGAGGAAGTTCACAAGAAATAAAAAAAAAAATAATAAATTATATTTTATAAATATTTTTTTTCATTCATTTTTATCGTCTGCTATTTTTTCATTCGATCAAGTTCGTTGATCAGCTCTTTTGTTTTTTTTTTCCATAATTTAACAGTTTGTATATGACATGTCAGTTATAAGCAGAGATATGTTTAACAAGAAGTGACAGTAGCTTAGACCGAACATGATGTGCGGTTAGAGATGCATGATGGCAATCAACTATATGTACATACAGCATATGGGATTGGGGAGTTTGTTTTTAGTCTTGTATGCCAGATTACAAACAAGATAAAAATGATTAGATAATAATTTAGCGTTATGTAAGCTTTGTGAATATATTATTTTATTTGTATTATTGTGTCATGTATGTTTAGATGGAATATTTTATGAGGTGACCTTATGGTTGGATGGTGATTGGTGATAGGTTATAGGTTTTTTCTTTTGATGGGATTTGATGTCAGTTTATAAGAAAGGAATAGTTGTCAAACTGGGCATTTTTTCTTTTAATTTCATGCAGAACATTTTTCAATTCAGCACATACATACATCTTTTTTGAATCAAAGACAATCCCTAAAATTGATTTTGGCAAGCTAATAATATTATGAACATTTTGATTGATTTTTTTTAATCGTTGAATGAAATTGGGATAGTTTTTTTTTTTTTTTTTTTGATCTTTAGAAAGAACTAGAACTCAGAATTTTCTTGGTTTCAAAAAAACACCGAGAGTAAATACCGACATTTTTTTCATATATTCTGTCTGTTGCAGTCACTCAGTGGAAATATATTTTTCGAAAATTCAAATAACAGTGAGGCATTTACTGCTTGAGGTCCACATATTTTGAAATTAGTCATAGATTTGGTTTATAATCTTAATCTTAGATTTAATGAAATTAATCTAAGAAATAAAACATACCTACTCCTTGTTTGCTCAACTTACATAACTGTTATCAGTTTCTCTGGTCTAAAACTAAAACTTCCATCTTATTATTAGTATCCGCCTTTAAAATTTTCAAACCGTGTGATGACAGATGTAGATTAGATAGCCCACTTTTTATTTTATTTTTCGTAACAAGTGACAGAGTGAATTTGTTTCCCAAAGAGACATTTCATGCAACCAAAAATAATTGCTAACTACTTTGGCAGCATTTCTCTTTCAATTTTTTATTTTTTTTTTATTTTTATTTACTGTAACTAATTGTATTACAAGGGAAGCCCAGTAATTAATACTTATTGCTGTCTGTTCATGCATGAATTTCGAATCTGTTACGCCGCGCCACCGCCGCCGCGCCGCGCGCCACCGTCATCGTATGGCTAAACATGAGACTCTATTATATAGTATATGTATAATATGCCTCCAGGGGGGCTCTATAATTTTGTTTATTTCAATTGTAGTCCGGGGAAGATAATTTTTTTTTTACAATGAATGGGATAGTAAAGTACTTGCCGTATATATGTACCTCTATCTAGACTTTCTTAAACGTGCTTCAACTCCTCCTCTTGTTCCTTTTATTGGACTTAACTTTGCTTTTTGTGTAACAAAAATATGGCATCTATCAGACATTTATCAAGTACAAGAGTTAGAAAAAAAAAACTTTTACTTTTACTTTAAACAAATAATAGAGGAGTCGATGGTATAATAATAGAGCGGGCGGTGCGGTATGATGGAAGGAAACGGCTATCTCTACTAGATATGTAGGTACATTGAAAGTATAAACGAAAACAAAATGGAAATCAATCAACGGAAGATAAGATGTTTGATGTTGATGATGCGATCCTATAATAGATAGCTGTGGAGTTACCCGACTGTGAATCGGTTTCTGTTTGATGGTTTGTTGTTTTATTTTTTTTTTTAATTCTATCTGTAATTTAAGTGAATGGTAAAATATTTTTTAAAGACGCCAACGCAGTTATTTGGAAGTTTAAAAACAAAAATAAACAAAAAATCATTTTTTTTTCTTAGTTCTTAACAATAAAATTATAGTGCTTATAATTTGTTTCTTTTCTTTCTTTTAAGGCATTATATTTTGAATTATGATTTAATGAAACATGGTTAAATAACATGCACCGAGGGAACCAGTAGGTCATTTGCAGTTTGACCGAAGTGTGATTGTTTAAGTAATTTTTCGTAAGTAGGTAAGTGATTTTTTTTTATTTACTTAAATTTTGTTTGATTCTTATAAATAAATAATATACGAGTATACTTAATTACTCCACTGGAAGAAAAACATATTATACCATATGTACATATGATGTAATTCAATATCTTAAGAGTCAAAATTACAAAGATTTAAAGCACTTTCAGCGTCTTATGTAAGTAAAGCTAAAATTGGGGTGAAATTCTGGAACTCTAAAAACTACATAATTAGGAAATTCCAAAATCTCAAATTACACAACATAACCTTGTATGTACATTTTTTTTTTGATATTTTGAAACCGAAAACCTGAAATTTAAAAATAAATGTCATTTCATCCAATTTTTTGAAATTTTGGGTACTCTGGATCCCGGTTAGGACGACAAAGCTTTTTTTGACCAATTTTTATTCTCACGGTTCAGAAAAATTTCCTTCTTGGTTGTTCCCACAATTTTTTTTGACCATTTCAAAGCTTTTTCAACTATTTTTTACGATTTTTCTTTCAAGCATTTTTTTTTAGGACGAATAGTTTTTGGGCAAACATTTTTCACTATTTATTTTTTGACACATTTTGGTTCAAAAAATCTCCACTTGGTTCCCTAAAATTTTTTTGCATCATGCACTCCTTTAAGAATCAAATAGCATTTCGTTTTGAAAAATTCTTAAAACCAGCAAAATAGTGACGTCTGTCTTGCGAGTAAACATACTTTAAGCGGAGCAACCGAATTTTCTGTGAGCGGGGTAGTGTCCCAAAAAAAAAGTGAGTTAACGATGAAAAAAGATAAGATACATAGCACCTTAGGTGCCCTTCAGCAACTAAATGAGGCGAAGATAAATTAAGCATATTGATTTCCATTTTTTATCTTAAGAAATAATTTATTTCACAAATTGTTTATTTGAGTTTTAACTGTCCCAAATGTGAGGTATTATAGTTTGTAATTTTATTTTCATCCAAATTGCATCTATGTATATGAATTTTATCATTCATCATTGTTGTTTTAAGTTTTATTTTATCTTGAGTTAAGATTTATTTGCAAAATAACGAGTATTCATTTGATTTTTAATTATTTATTTGCAAATTGTGTTACTTCACTATAAAACTACTAAATTTTACTGACCTGCAATAAGTGGGTTAATGGGAAATCACATTTTTAATATTTACAATGCAAAGTAATTATTTAAACCCAATCACTTTTCTGAGACTTTCCTAACATTGCTACATGCTCTTGTTTTTTGTATTCAATGTTCAGAAAGTCAATATGTATGTAGATACTCGTTGTATTTTTTGTTTACAAGATTATTGACTCAAAATATTTACAAACGTACAAATATTAATTTGAAAATTTTTAAAATAAATTTAAGAATAATGAGAATATTAAATTTTAATTAATTATAGTAATAATAACCAACAATTAAATATTTAAGAACTCGTATGAAAGACATAGATACAAGGTCATATTGCCTTCTGCCTTCACTAAGTACCTAATACGTGTATTTTACTGTCACAACTGATATCTATACGATATTATTAATGTTTCACAATTTACTACGAAATTAAGAGTTTGCATTATTTGTATTTAAATATTGGGAAGGTATTTAAAAGTTGATTTAATTTGACATGATTCATGCCACTAATCGCAAAATGTCAATGAAGATGCTTAAACTGGTTTCTATAAATGTTTTGTATCTTTTTTTCTTATTTTTCTGTTTTTTTTTTCAAATCCAAATAATTTAAAAAAAAAATTTATTAATTTTTTGCCAAATTTACATTTAATATTTTTTTTTTCACAACCAATACAACTACAAAAAGTTGTATTGGCAAAAGTAAGCGTGTTAAACTTGTTCGAGATATAAATGCGTTGTTGTTGTTTTTATTGTTATTTATTAGTTAGTATATTCTTATTTTTATTATTAATTCCTGTTTGCTTATGATTTTTTTATCGCCATTTAAGGAGGATGTGAAATATAAAATTTTTATTATTCTCATATGGTGTCGTCAGTTTAAATGACATTTTTTAAAAATCATCATTTAATCAATTAATAGAAATTCTGAATGGTGTGAAAGATTAAGTGGTACATAAACACATTTAACATTTCACTTCCACAAAAAACTGCTTAAACTTATTTTTTTTTTTGTTCCAAAAAGAAGTTACCCTATTTTTCGAGTGGAATGAGAACCACAGAATTTATTATTCTTAATTATTAACTTTCCAGACAGAGAAAAAACTTAACAAAAATATAAGTTATAAGGAAATTTGTAAACCTGGCAATTAAGTAAGATGTACGTTTCTTGAGGAAAAAAACGATGTGAAATCGAAAGTGAAAATCATGAAAATTAATATTTTAAATCATCATGGTTTTTATATTTTTTTTATAGTAAAAATATTCAAATTTAAAAATACGCCCTATCTTCAATTTACCAACAACTCTATTTGTGTTTGTCTTCAACCTCAATTCCATGACAAATTTTCAAAACAATCAAAGTTCACACACTAAAAGTCATAATTATACAAAAGAAAAAAAAAAATAATCATTCATCTTCGTTTCTCTACGATACAAAAAAAAAAGAAATATAAAAATGGTTTGCTTGAAATGCTCACACTTGAATGATAATTCATTCAATTTCAAAAAGAAAAAAAAAATCATAAATAAAATGAAAATTAAAAAAAAAAATTCCTATTACTAATTAAATGTAACAGCGCGCAATATAAATTAACAATTCGGTGTAAAATAACTTTCCACTTGAATTACTTTTCCAACTTACGAGAGTATAACTTTTACAAACCAAAAAAAAACAAAAAAGAAAAATGGGGAAATGAAAAGGAACGAAAAAATATGAACAAAGTTATGAAGACAACAATTCATTCAACTGTGACAGTCTTATGAGGGTATTTTATTTATTTTTTTTTTTAATTTTATCTTCCGCAAATTGTAAGTTTGCAGATATAGATAGAAAAAAAAATACATAAAACAATAAAATAGAAGTTCAATGTCCGTTAATTTTATGATGTCTCATATATATCGTGGAAAACACTTCATAATATATCTATAGAAAACCATAGAAGAAAAAAGGGTTCATCATTAAGAGGTTGGCTTATTATTTTCATTTCTGTTTTTAGTTTGCTCTTGTATCGTGTGCTTTTGTTGGAAATATATCTCACCATTAATCAAACTCATTAGGATTTTTTTTTTTACAAAAAAATACATTACACCCCCGCTCTCTGTGGATGTAATAGACGAAGTATAAATCTAAAAATCAAAAGACCGGCACGCAATATCATACAGAAGCTTTTATTTTCTCTTTCTTTAAATGAATTACCACAAGGTTCGTTGCTTAGACCAGTATCTTTTTTTTTCGAAGAAGAACAAACGGATTAAGATAGCTGCACGCCTATTATTTTAATAAAGATTCTTTCACATTGGGGCGTTCATAAGTTCCGTAGAGATTCTCTGTGAAAAATGTTAAGTTTTATCGTGAATGGACCTCACGTAGTTGTTATCAAGCTGTTATAGCGGTATTTGATTTCAAATAATTTTTCTATACACACATCTTGCCAGGCCTACTTTTCAGGGGCATTTTGTTGTTTACTAAAATAATACGATTTAGTCCAAACCAAAAAAGGCCACAACAAAACAATATGTTCATAAAATTATTCAAAAAAGTTAGCCGCCCCTATTTAAGAGTTTTTTTTTCGACAAAAGACTTTTTCACTCGAATGTGCTCTAAGAAAAAAATAACCCTAAAATGTCAGTAAACTATTTTTTTTTTAAAGTTAAATCCATTAAGAGTTTGCCTGAAATCGATTTAACAAGAGTCTCCCCCTTTGTTTGAGAGCCTTTTTCTACCCATATTGACGATCCCCACCTGTCTACTCATTGTCGATTTTTTTTTAAATTTTCTTTTCAATAAGTGCGGTTATGGAATGGTCGAAGCGGGTGAAAAATTTCTCTTTCAATTTCTATCAAGATCGACAAGATTTCATCGCGCGCAACTAATAGAAGACAAGAGAGGGGAGCTGGTGATTTTTTTTGCTCTTCATCACCATATTTCATCTTCATCATTGCAATGCGGTACTTCCTTGGTAAGATTTACCATTGAAAAAAAAAAATAATCAGTTCTTCGAAAAAATCAGTACGAAAAAAAACTGATTACACGCCAATGGGAAGATGATGGTAATGAAAATGATGATACTATTGATGCTGCATATCTCCCTGATCACTGGACGATACATAATGATGATAAAAAGAAATTAAAGTTACCTCTTTGGTCGTCTGAGTTGATCTTGCAGTAAAGAAAAAAAAAATAACACATGTGTCGCGTTTGTCATTTTTCTTCTGCTAAATGTCGTCGTGTCGAGCTTTTTTATTTGTTTTTAATTTTTTTTTTTACTTTTATTCAATTTAATATCACTGTGGCCTACTTGGTAGCTATACTCTACCTATGTATTTATATGTTGTGATTCCCATCGGAAAAAGATATTATCGAATATTATTATTCTTTTTGTCGAGAAAGTGCGGGACGGACACACACGGTGATGTTTACTTTTTTTTAATTTATTTAAGTAAAAAGCGTGTTTTTTTTTGTATTGTTGTTAAGGATGGCTTTTATGGCCGCAACAAGACCAACAAGTTGATTTTAGGAATTTTATTTCGAGGAAGTGGATATGCATCATCGTCGTGAGAGTGAAATTTTTCGGTAGTTGCAGTTGAGGATTGAAGTGAAAAGTTTATCGAAATTTGCCCTTGGGAATTGAATATCGTCAGCTTTGGTTTATAATTGACTTACATACTCATTGCCTAAGCATGTATTACTTTTGCAGTCTCAGAAGAGAAAAAAAAGTTTTACACTAATAATCTCGTCCATAAACAAAGGGTTCTGCAGCTATCTTTAAATGTGTTACCCACGTTATCTGATTAATATTTGTTTCGAATATTCACTCTATGATTTTTGGTCTCGTTTTGCATGTATTATTTTCAATCAGTAACATATTATTACCATTTTGCTCACATTACTGTAATCAGGATTTATATTACAGTTTACCATTGCCATGGCTTGAGAGCAGGCATAGTTACCTACTTCATTTGGCAAAACTTGCAGAGTCCAGTACAAAATTGTATTTAGGTGTCTCAATGACTGTAAATAATGCCCTCCAACCACCTTTAAATTGGTTTTAATCACAAATCGAAACATCAGATTATTCTCTGGTTTATTTGATTTTTTTTTCTTTTGTTTCATCAACAATAAACTATAATAGTAGTAGAGAGATACAAAAATAGGCGTCTCCTTATAACCAGACATCATATAGATACCTAAAGATACAAATCTGATCCTTTGAATGGAGAAAAATTGAGTCGCGTGCACGCAAATTTAAAACATTGTTGCAATTTTCTGCCATTGGCTCGAATTCGATCATATTTTTTTTTTTTAAATAATTTGTCTGTCTGGCTGTCTAGTGTCTATTCCTCCCCCTTGCATTATCTAGAATTCTTATGTTGAAACTTAAGTAATATAATTGAAGGTTTTTGCCTAACACACCACCGCATTGATTTAAAATATATATTTATGATATTATTTTTCTATATATGTATGTATATATTTCTCTCAAAATCAATTGTAAAAATAGATTTGTTCTTTAGACAAAAAAAAAAATACAAAAAAAAACTAAGAATAACAAGAAGTGTAAACAAAAGAGTTGAGTTACGAACTTGATTTTATGGTTTTTTCTGTTTTGTTATTGATTCTTGCATACACGCTTTTATTTGTTGTTGCTTACTGCGCAAAACTACGAGGAAAAGATCTAGAAAAGAATAATACAACAAAAAAATGAAGCTTAAGGGGGAATTTCTTTGAGGCTTTTACTTTCAGTTCGAAAAAGTATTTAAAATGTCAAGTTTGTTATTTGTTTGCATATTGTGAGAGCGGGAACGGTAATGATGGTTAGTTATTTTTAATCCGCATGTAGGTGGGGCAAGTTTTGATTCTTGACCACACAAACCGTTTATGGCTTTTGAAATAAATTTACATAAATGTATAATAGGATTGCATAAGTTCTAAAAGGTAGGTATTATGAGATTTTGCTTGTTGTTGATACGTATTTGTGATGTTTTGGAGACGAATAGATTGTTCTTGACTTTGAAAGGAATGTTATTATTTATTAGTTATAAAAAATATATTATGAGGTGAAGTTTTCTTACTATAAATAAGTGGATATGTATAAATGGGGTTTTTGAACGATTGTAAAGTTGATGTACAAATTTTGACCTAGCAATAGAACCAAGATAAAAATTGACAGATTTTTTTTCAAATTGGAATTCCTTGTTCATAAAATATGTATTGGGCGATCTAGCAAATTGAACCATAAGCTTAATCATATAGTTTAGCTTAAATTAAAAATTAAAAATGTTTCTTCATGTTATTTACATTTAAACTTTTCTCTGCTACTCTTTTTTACTCTCTTATACTTTCTAGTATTCTATTACTTCTTTCTGCTACTCTACTACACCCTAATATTTTTTATTACTCTCGTATACTTTCTACTATTCTCTAATACTTTCTGCTACTCTACTACCTTTTTCAATGAAATAATGCCTAAAATAATTTTTTTTGGTAAAAAATTGACAATAGATAAAAAATTAAACACAAATATAAAAAAATAACAAAAAACATTTTTATTTCATTATAAAAAACAATTAAATATTAAATTATAAATTTATAAATCACAGAAAAGGATTCTTTATAGGAACAACATTTTTGAATTTTAGTTTCATAAGTAGGTACAAAAGTGTTAATTACAAAACAACCATATTCTTAGCCCATTAGATCGTCTTCGTTCATAAAACCATACATTGATTTTTGAAATAATGTGTGTTTCTTTAAACAGCGACTTTGCATTCAGAATTCCACTTAAGGTATCTGTATTAAGCCTTTTTCTGAGCTTTGTCTTGTTTAAATTAATGGATGAAAAAATCCTTTCTACAGTTGCCGAAGAATGCGGCAAGCATAAGATATGGTTAACTAATTTTTCCAGAAAAGCAAACATTTTACAACCAGAAAAAGGATTCCGAAAATGAACAGAATTTGAAGGTGGAAACAAATTCTTTAAGACCGAGGTTACGTTTAAAATTCTTTTTCACCTTGCCTAAAATAAAAGTCAGGATGTTGAATTAAAAGAAAAATAAAAATAACTGATAAAAAACTGATAAAGAAGAAAAAATAAGCCTTAAAGCCTTAGCTAATGAAATAATGCCTAAAAGGCGTAAAAAAGCCTAGGTTGGCATCGCTGGCTGTAGTGCTCCTCTACCCTACTAATCTAGTACATACTCTACCACTCTTTTGAAAATTACAGGATCACACTCAAATATGTTTGAGAACAAAAAAAAAAAGAAGAGAAATAAGCATTACCCCAACAACTCATTGAATTTAATTTAAAGTATCAAAAGAAAAAAAAATAAATATCCAACTACCCATTTTCAAGCTCAAAATTCTTTCAATTTTATGCTAAGGAATAAAATGTAAAAAAAAGTGTTTGAATCATTTATTGAGCATCATTACACGGGTTTTTGTTTTATGTGAAATTTCCTTGCAACACACGCTAAGATTTAGAAAAAAAAAATAAAACGGAAGTCCAACAGTCCTTACCCAAAGCCATGAACAACCACCACCAATTCGATCTTGCCGAGAAACCATAAAATTTTTCAACTTAACTCTGGAAGGAATGGCTTTTGTGCTTGTTGTATGATTTTTGTTTTAGTATCTTTGATTCTAACAGACTGAGGATCACAGAGCATTAGAAGCTATTTCTCTGGATTTTAATGGATTTTAACTGAGACGAAAGGCAACAACACCAACTTCATAACATCAAATTGAATTGGTAGAGAGCCTTCTTGTTGTACATAAGCAATGAAATGTTTTGTTTTATAATTATTATTAGCTATGAGATTAGACTGACGAGATGTTGTTGCTGTTGTTAACATTCCAACATGCACATAAGTACTTAATTCCAAATGATCCTACTGGAGTTTATTTTTTTTTTTGTTGTTTCTTGAAAGATTTATTTTTTGTCGATGGGAAAAAATTAATTACACTCTGTACATCTGGAGCAAATTGGAATATAGTAAAACAAAAACAAAAAAAAAAATTAACTTTCGCCAGAATGGTCATGGTGATGGATCTATTTTTTATTTTTATTTTCAGTTGAATGTAATTTGATTCTTCGTTTAAAACTGAAATTTATTGAACAGGAAATAGCTATACACATATGGGGTCATCTGAGGTTATGTTATATTTTATATTTGTCTTTAAGATGAAAGAAATTAGCTTGAGAGAATTAAATTGATTTTGTTTATGACCATGAGGATGATAGAAGTTCCCATGTGTCGATTATTTTCTTATTTTTTAGCAGAACTTATTTAAGTGAATTTTAAAGACCTTATGAGAAGATTAATCAATAATTTTATAGATTGCTCTTTCTTTAAAGCCTTCACGTATCAAACCTAAGGATCAGCTGTGAATCTGGAATTCAATTGCGTTAAATGCGCAATTTCGATACCCTTTTTTTACCCCAATTTTTGTTTGAACTATGTTTAGAACATCAAACAATCTTAAAAATCAATCTTAGGGTTCGAATCCTACAAGTGTTCTTCAAATAAAATTGGATTAAAGCTCAGCGCCACTAAAAGGAGTCTGATGATTGTCTGGCAAGCATGAAATAGCTATAACTCCGGCCAAAAAAAATAAAAAAATATAAACGAATTAATATAAAATTAATTCGTAAAAACAATTGGTGGTAGTGCCTTAAAGTTGTTGTTGTTGTTCACAAAATTCAAAACAAAACTAATTGTTTTTTCAGTGTCCATCGAATTGATTTAAGGAAGAAACACTTATTGAAATTTAATAAGATTTTCTTATTATTTTAAGAAGAATACCACTTAAAATGCAAATCGATGATTCGATAAACTTATTGATTTGAAATATTTACTTATTAAAATGCAATCAATACAAATCCAAAGTTCAGGCGCAAATAGAGAAATGTTTCTTTTATAGAAGTTTCTATTGTGATTTAACACAGCGTTAGAATGTTCGACTGCGAATTGGATTGTCCCAGCTTCAAAACTCTAAAATGTCAAACAATACAGTTTTGTTTTTTGTATGAAAATTTTAGTTGGTCAATAATATTTTCTCCATTGTTTTAATACGACCTTTTTATTTTATGTGGTACTTTTTCTAATAGCTTCAAAATGGATTAAAAAAATATGAGTTCTAAAACTAATAGTTTTTAAACAGAAATACCCAGAAGTCATCAGTTTTAGATTCAGAGCTAAAATAGAATGAATTTAAGGCATAATTAAGTCAAGTGTCATTAAATTTCACTCTGAATAAAAAAAAAAACAAAAAACAAAATAGAAATAGAAATCAATTAAATTTTTCTTCACGAAATTAATTGAAATTTCACACTTTTATCGTTTTCACTTATGATCAAAAGCTTAAGGACATTAAAAATTCGCTTAATCGTAAATCTCTCACGATCTATCAATATAACCCTCGAATCGAAAATCTCTTTTTTTCATTGAGACTCTAATATTATTTTATGAATGATAAGCCTTGATCACTTGACTAAATGCCTTCAAAAAAATTACATAAGAATGAAGATTCTCTTTTTTTCTAATAACAGCCAAAGGCATTACCTTTTGTTATTAAATATTTTACCATCTTCGCGAATCATCTTGTTGAACGAAAAAATAAAAAAAAAAATATTATGATCGATTATGGCCATTCAAAACCATTAATAATTTCTCATAGAAGCTTAATTTGGTCAGATGCCAAACTACATTTTCAATTTAAAAAAAAGAAGACATTAAAAAAAAGATAGGCATTTAACAACCTTTCATTGTTTAGATGTTGAAGATTTAATCGACTAGTTTTCGATTATGATTGAAGATTATAATTTTATTACAAAACTTTTATTTCCATATTTTTTTTTTTCAAGAAATTTATCAATCATCTAATGACGTTTATTACCTACTTTTTTGGCATGCCTATAACATTGTTAATATTTTTGATATTTGTTGACAGGGTCAAGATCGTTTGAAGATTTTTAAAATTTGTCTTATAACACTCACTCTTGTTTTTCTTGTATTTTTGCTATACAAGCAATAATTGGAAAATTTACATACCTGAAATGAAAAATGAGAAAATATTAGTTAGAATAAATAACAAAATAGTAAAAGTGTTAAAAGATTTTAAAATAATCCTACTTATATTTTTCAAAAATAGCTCATTGATATTTTCCAAATTATCTTTAATTTTTTTTTGTTGTTTTGAATGAAGATTGGTTTTTAATTTATTTTCTAAATGAAAACTAATTTAGCAAACTTCGCAAAAATTGATTATAAAACTAAATTTCATAACCATTCTTCTTCTATGACCTATAAGACTATATAAAGCTATTTGCTCTGCATGTGGTCTGCCTAGATGTAAATTTCCTCTTCCAATATAATGATTAATGGTTGCACAAGCTACCGTTTAACTCTGGAATTTGTTAATTCAAAATCAACTCAGCATGCCAATTTTGTTGGTTTGCCAGAACAAAAATAAAACTTACAATCTCTTAATGCGATTGCCCTCAAAGTTCGCACGTTAAATGAAAACGCGATATAACCCATTAGAAGACATTGAAACAAAAGCAACATAACAAATTGTATCTATTAATTTTCTAACTGTAAAACAAACTCAATACCTATTTGGCTATTTGCCCAGATGCCACAATAAACCATAAGGCCCATTTAACACTATTCCATCATCATAGGTAGGTAAGGTACTAGCCAGCAGCAAAACACCATCAGTAGAAACAAAATATTTCTCACATTCTAAATGGCGATTTCGTGTGGTGCGCCTCTTGAGTCTTAGCAAAGAACCAAGTTCATGGAGACTAAAGCGATAGCGAGTGAACTATCAATTGAAATTCATCAATCGTTACACTAATTCTTAAAAAAAAAAATTAACAAAATTGTTTGGCACGGCACAATATGGATCACAAAACCTCACATGTAACATGCAACATAATTTTGAAAATCCCTTACGGGAGGCATTTTGTTGGGAATTTCTTTTTTTGAGGCAAAAGATGAGCTATATGATGAAGAAGCTGGAAGAAAAATGTTGGATTCCCGAATAGGGTTGCCATATGGCAGGGTTGGTCATTGTTTGAGAAGGTTATATTGAATCAAATTTAGTCACTATTTGAATATTTCAGTGATTTTTTTTTATAATTAGAGCGCACTAAAGGGTATTTTATGTACCCTTTATATGAGATAAAGGTGAACATTAGTCTTGAATTTTAGTATGCATCACAATAAGAGGGAAAGACAGAGCGTGGAAGCTTATTCCACATTCGCATAGTGCGGCTAAAAAACGAATCCCTGGAAGCGCGAGTATTACGGTTGAAACGTTTAAGGGGAGGAATGCTACAACTGGCTATTTCATTAAAGCACTTACCGCAAAAGTAACGATAAAAGAGTGAGAGACAGGAAACGTTACGCCGGTGTTCAAGTGACGTAAATGTATCGATGATGTTGCTGTCTCCGATCATTTTGAAGGCTCGTCTCTGTATACTGTTCAAGAGACTAAAGTAAGTTGCTGGAGCACCAGCCCAAAGATGGGAGTTATACTCAAGCTTTGGACGTACATATATAACTTTTATAGATAATAGCCAGATCAGAAAGGGAAAAGAATTTCTTGCATCTCTAAAGGAAACCTAAACATCTTGCTGCATTTTTGGCGACGTTAAGTATGTGATAATTCCACAAATGATGGTTTGTGATACACAAACCTAAAATCGCAAGCTGATTAGTTTCTTCGATGCAAGTGCCTTTCATAGATAATGGCAGGGGGGGGGGGGTACGTCTCGCTTTAACAACAAAAGGCAGCATTGAGTTTTCGAAGCATTAAATTCTACGCGATTTTTTAATTCCCACTGTACAATGCTGTCTAAGTCAGAATTTAATGTACTTATCATATTAAGCCGTTTCAGTTCTACGTCCGAAGAGCAGAGATGTGAATCTGGAAACAAATATGAAAAGCTAAGGGTACTTTCGTCAGCGAAACAATTTAATGGATTAGTAGTTAGTTATTAGTTAGTAGTTAGTAGTAGTTTTCATCAATGAAAATGAGAAAGAGGGTCGGAGACAAAACAGAACCCTGTGGCACACCAGCATTTATGTTGTGGGTTTCAGACGGCGCAGGGACATAAGTCCCGAATGCGTTTCGGGACTTATGTCCCACCCTATTGAGACATAAGCCCGTAATATTTTTGCTAAAAGTGGGACATAAACCCCAAAATAGATTTTTGTGATTGAAAGTACCTTGGGTGGCCCGCTTCGCGGGTCCTCAAGATTTTAACTACCTTTTTCGGGGACACACCCGCTCACGCGACTTTGTCGCTCCGCTTAGGGTATGTTAAGTCGCCAGGCAGGCGCCTTAAATGTTTCTATATGCTCATGCAAAAATATGCGTGGGACATAAGTCCCGACAAAAATTTTCGGGAAACGCATTCCGAAAAAAAAATTAACTTATGTCCCTGCGCCGTTTCAGACTTGAATCCGTCTAATACTATAATACTACTTGTATAGAGCGATTCGAAAGAAAGTTACTACGTTACGTTAAAGTTACGATTATTGAAAACAAAAACAAACCGTGTATTGATTGTTTTGTCATAACTTGTGATTTTAAGGATCAAGAATTTTTTTCAAGTTTTGGAATATTCAAACAGAAACTTATTTCAATACTCAATAAAAATGTATGGTCACGAAGGTCGAAATTAGAAAAACTGAAAATAAAATGCTCTTAAAAAAATGGTAAAAAAAAATTGTTTTCACAAAAAAAAAAAAATGGTTGAAAAAATTCCCAAGAAAAATGTTCTGATTCGTAGGGATTTTAATGTTTGATTTTTGGAACTGCGAACTTTCCCAAACTGAATATAGAGCAATAAAATCCACAAAAACAACTTTATCTAAATTTAAAAAAACAGCGAAAATTGAGAAACTTCTTTTTGAACTGAGTGAGATGAGTGACTCCGATTCAAGTATTAAAAGCACAAGTCTATTGATTTTGAGGGTCTATTTTAAAATTGTATTCGTTAAAAATTAGGAAAAATATCTCTTCTGAAATTTTAGATATTTTTGCCTCGAAAAAATTACAAAATATGTACAAAGATTTTTCATGATTTTTTTGTATTATTTTCGATTTTCGAAAAATTTCCAATCGGCTCGGCGGCGCGCGGCGCGGCGTCCCGGTAATATCTAACCTCTTTTTTTCATGATTTTACTGGACTAAAATATCTCTATTTTAATATACGCCTCTAAATAAATCTTTTCAAATTAATTTTAAAAGCCTAGTTTTTTTTTTTTTTAGTTTTTAAATACAAACAGTGTGGCAACTCGTAAGAGGAATCTTAAAACCACCATGAGGAACTTATTCTCTCCTTCTCTCTGGATAAGCAACAATTATAAAGTAATTCCTCCTCGAGTTGTTCTTACTAAAAATCTTTTACTGGAAGCACATTGTTCTAGTTCCGTCATCATTACACTGCTTGCCAGTTGAGATGGCTTGAGGAAGGCCTGTTTGCTATCTGCTACCTCCAGCTGTTGATGCTTCTGCTTAAACACTGCATGCCACAATCAAGTAGCAAATATTAAACCAGCCAGGTTGGCACGTTACCTCATCGCACATATAGAGTTAGAGTATCTTTCTATATATTAATCTATTATGGTGTATCTGGAGTGGATTGTCTTTAAAGAGTCGGCCTGGTCGGTTGATGGTTGGTCTAATGCAATTATTAGCGTGTTACATAATTTTTAACTTCTTTGCGCGTCGTAAGTCGTCCATCGTCGAATATCTCGTAGTCGGTGGAGAAAGAATGGATGGAAATGTATATGGTGGTTGATTGGAGTGCACCCGAAAGCGTTCAAGCTTGCCCCAGAGTGCATCAATGAACTGAGCTGCTGTTGCTGGTTGGCCCATATCATCACACAACCTCGCACTAAAGTCTTGCGAAGAAGACTTTTTCTTCAAATGTATGTGCGATTCAACTGTGCGATATTTTTTGTATATTAGCTGGAAAATTCAATACAGGTAGAGGAGGCTCATCGAACTGTAAACATTTGGAGTTCGTCTCTCTTTTTTTGTTTTCGTTGTTTTTGCTTAATTTTTTTTGTCGCAAGGTATTTGTTTTATTTAACGTTTTTCTTTTCGATTAAAAACAAAAAAAAATTTAAGGAAAACTAAAACTCGCCTCTACTAGAAACGTGGTGAGCTAAGCTAATTTGGTTGATGCAATTTTAGTGATGAGTTCGATTGGACAGCATTTTTGCACGTTCATCAATGAAATACCTGAGTAACTATAGCTGGTCGATCGGTGATGATGGTGGGCACGTCATATTGGTTCAGTTAAAGTTGGGTATTTCGTAAAATAAAATTATATTCCGTGTACTACTTTTTTATTTGTGTAGTTAATTTTGAGGAAGATAAATTAGTGAATGCGTTTGGTGTGAAGAATTGAGGAAATACCAATAATGCGGTTATTGTTACTAGGTTTGTGTTATGTAGGCTATTAGGAAGTTAATAATTTTAACCGAGTTATTAAAATTTGTTGTTATTTTTTTTGAATATTAACGTGTTGAAAAATTATAAAAGTTGTAAGTGAAACACAACGAAGAGAGCTCCTTCTCTCATCGTGTACATTTCCTGGAGATGCATTTTAGCTCTCTCTAACTTTTGTCCAGTTTTGCTAATTCATATTCGACCGTTCTTCGCTTTTTGGTCGAACAGCTCGACTGCTTGCCTGCGTTAGATGGTTCCATTGCATCGCTTGACTTGCAATGCACATTTACTCCTTACGATGCGTATATGACCATTCTACTGGCACTTACGATTCAGTCAACGGGTTCCTGACCTGTTCTCGTATAAAGTTCACCGATTCCCGGTACTGATTGCTGTTCTACCATTTCAACTAGTTGTCCAGTAATATTTCCTTGAACATATGAGCAAGTTCTAAGGCGGATCTCCTTTGTTTTTGTCGCAAGATCTACTTTAGCACAATGATTTAACCTTCTCTCTTCACTCTTGTTGTCATGTGCTGGAGATCCATAATTTTATAAGGGATTCAGAATAATTTGTTAAATGCATCTCAAAGCTATTTTTGAAAAAAAATGTATTCAGTACATATTTCAACATGTAATGAATACAAAAGTAATGTGTACAAAAGTCTATGCGATGACTTAACACATCTATTTGCTGAGTGCTTATATTTTCCCTCAGTCAGGCAATGAAGTCAGTCATGACTCATGATCTCTCCACTTACCAGCAAAACATTTTTTTCTAATTAATATTGCTTTTGAATTTAAGGTAAACACCACAGAATTTTAATTAAATGACTAATTTTTGTTTTGATATGTAGTTTTATTTTACAACGCAGTTACAAGAACTTATAATAACTGCGGAGTTAAGAAGAAAATATATTCCACTTAAAATGTATTCAGCACAAAATCGAACGTTATTAAAAATAAATCACCAGTTGAAGCGATTATCGTAAATCCTTGATGCAAACAATCTACGAGCTGTGAGAATTTCTCTTATTGTTTTCAACTACTGGCTGTGAACAAATTTATAGATTCAAAGTGTCTGAGAATATTCTGACAAATTATTAAATATCATTTAACATGCCTTCAATGATCTTCATTGATATAATATGAATTTTATAATAATAATTAGCTGATCACGTATTTTTGTCATGTTTTTGTTATTTTTCTCTTCTTTTTTTGGGGTGTTAAGTAGTAGTTAAAATATAAAGCAGGTGAAAATGAACTGGACTTAAAACGTGACTTGGAAACAAAATTGAAAATCTATTAAATTATATGAATATACAAATAAATTTATCTCCTGTGGTTCTAATGTTCTAATGTTTTTATTCTTTCTTTTCAGGTAAGTCCATTTTTTATAACAGTCAAAAAATTACAAGAGTAAGTGTTCTTAAAAATATCATATTTTATAACATCGAATAGATCTTTCGAATGTCAAAAACTACCATAACTATATTGCTGATTTTATATGCGCATTTGTTATGAAAAACACAAATGGCCTTAAGGATCAACCTTGAGGTACCCCAAGCAAATATACTAGGTTATTTGAAAACCTTTTTTTATTTTAAAATAGACAAGTAAACATAGAAACTTTAATATGGATGGCCAGACGATGTGTGAGTAGTTCAATGGCTTCGTATGTCACTTAGTCTCGGTTCAAATAAGTGACGGCAAAAAGTTTTTCAATTAATATAAATAGAATAAGAACTATGCACCACATTAACGAGCCTGATAATCGAGGTGACACTCGTGAAACATATAACTCCCTGTGGGACAGCACAGTCAAGTTGTTTTTGTAAAATTCAAACCTTCAAACTTTATGGACCGCAAGCCTTGCAATCTACATATGTATGTTATATATCATACAAAAAAATCACTCTAAAATAAGCTACATACATAGTTGGTATTAAATAATGCATTTGTCCTCACAAATTCTGTGCACCAATAGATTTTTAATATTTTTGATAAAAAAATAATTTCCGTATCAAATTTGGATTTGGACAAAGAATAAATCTTTGACTTTTGTTCAACATGAACTCATAGTGTTTCCTCAATTCGATGTTTTTTTTTTGTCTCGAAAATTATTTGTAATGCTAATTTTATAAAATATTCAATCATTATTTTTAGAAATGTCACATGTTGAATAAAGTATTTATTCTTTAAACAAAATCAAAACCGGTAAGACACTTTAAAACATTAACTTGAATAAATTGTATTAATAAAAAAAAAACTAATAAAATCACGTGAACAAGTTTTGTCCTCGTCAACAATAAAATTATAATATAATATGTAAATACAATAAATGAATGGGAATGTTAACTCTTAGCTTGCGGCAGTTTGAAGATTAAAAATATTTTGTCAAAAATAAAAAGTTCATTACATATCGAATGTAAAAGGAAAATTTGTCTGTCCCAAATTGAAATTGATAAAAATTAATTTATTATTGACGGAAAATGCTCCTTGAATGTTTTTGATTACTTTAAATTAAAAGAAAAAAAAATTTGAAGAAACAAAAAAAAGTTGCGAAAGACGGACACACTGTATTTTTTTTGTTTCTTGCAACCTAAGCATCCAAATTTTAAGAATCTAAATCTTGTTTAAAAATATTAGATTTAATTTTGAATTTTTTTTGTTAGAACACTGGCCCTCATATTCAACCGTGGTTTATACCATTAGATTTTTATTTTTCTTTGATTCTTTAAAACTTAAAGGAAAACAGGCCCCCTATTCAATTAGTATTCAACTTTCGGAAAAATGTAAAAATTTTCTTGAAATAGAAATACATCAAGTTAATAAAAGAAATTCAAACTAACAGAGGTCTTGTTTCAGAATATTAGGGGTGACATTTTTTTGATTTAGAATTTTAGATTTGTTTTTCCATCTAATATTTGAAATAAAACTGGCCCTGCGATTCAATCTTGTGGTTCTTCATAATTTTTTTTTTCAAACAAGCATTTGTAGTTGTCGTGCCTTGGAATTTAATTTTTAATATCACCTCATTAAAGTTCATTACTTTTTTATTTTAACTTCAGAGCATTCCCTCCCTGAGTTTGTTTCAATTAAATAATTGGTTTTTAAATAATATAATAGAACCAAGAAGCAATATGATAAAAAATGTTCAACCTGAAATTTCGGAAAAGCTTTCTAAAAATTTTTTTTTTTGGCAAACAAAAATGAAAAATATAAATATTTTTGGATTTTTTTGTTTTTAATCTGTCAATCCTAAAAAAAATACTATCGTTAATTAAATTGCAATTTTATCTAAACTTGATTGGAGAATTTCCTTAAAAAAAAAAATCAAGAATGCGCACTCAAAAATTTTTGTAATTCCAAATAAATGAACTCCTTTCACCAAATTCCTTCTTTTTTTGTGTTAACCTCTCAATTCTTTTTTTAACTAAATCTTAAGTTAACTCTCATATAAAATCTCAACATGACAAATACGTCTGGTTTTATTAATTGCCGGTTTCCCTGTTCCACTGCACTAATAAACACAAAATTATCGTCAATTAACTTTTGTGTTTAATAATACGCCCAACAAATCAGACCACAAAAACAAAAAGCCAAATCGTTTTTATTCCCCTTAGTTGGCAACTGGCCATTATAAAAGCTCGCAGAGAGTTACAACAAAAAAAAATATGAACAACATCTAAAAAAAAAAAACAATTAATGTTTTAAAGTTTTTGCAATCTTACCTACACTCGGAGAAACATGTGTGTAAATAAAGTAAAATAACTGAATTTGGAATAAAAATAAAGATGCCCGAAATTTTATTTAACTTTGATCATGAAAAAATGTAATATTATATTGCCTGTTTATTTTTTTAAGTTAAGCTTGGATCAATAACAAAATTTAAGCTTTCCAGAGATAAAATTAAAATATTATAAAACTAGGCAATAAAGGGGTTAGGATATTTTCTAAAAAAAAATCAGAAAACCGAATGAGTAAATAGTTTTATTTCAATTTAAATCAAAAAATAACAATCGTATGCAAATAGTTGCCAAAATCAAATTTGTAGAAAATTACATTTTGAAAGTTCTTTGTTACATGAATTTTTAAGCTGAAGTTAAATAAGAAAAGTTATTTATAAAAACATAAATTAAAATGGCGCCCAACGCCAAACTGAAACCCCAAAACATAATTTTTTGGACAGACAGTTTTTCCTATTTTTTTTTGAGTGTAATCATTTATCTATCTGAATGATTGCTTATTGTTTGACTTCATTCCTCACTGTAGCATATATGTATGTATGTAAGAGGGAAGTTGGTGGAAAACTGTCTCTTGATGATCACTGTCCATGATTAATGATTTTTTTTTTTCTAAAGCGAAAATGATACTCGCACAGGTCCCACAATCCAAATCCGAAAGGTACGCAACGACACCGACGCGACGCGACGGGTTAAAGAAAAAAATGTATCTTTTTTACTGCACAAACAACAAAAAAAAAAAAGGTGTCAATAGCTTTGCGATACTCGTACTCTATCGATTAACTTACATATACGAGTACATATTGTGTAACGGGGTATTATATTGCATCTACTATATTACGCTTGCCTAGGGTACACGCGACCTTTTTTCTCCGTTCATTGATTTGATTTGTGTTTTTTTTTTTTTTTGGTTTTGCATCCATAAGATACTTTTTCACTTTTACTTCTTCTTTTCTCAGCCAAAAGATAGGTTTGCATGTTAAGTTGGTTCGTCGAGAGTGTATTGATCTGTGATTACCATGGTGGTTTTCTGATGGCAGTTCCCATTTTTTATTTTCGCATCTTGAAGATCTCATGGATAAGATGTTGATAATGATGATGATGGTAAAAAATAAAGACACAAATGTAATTATGCATCAGAGACAGAGATAGGGAACAAAAAATTCATTAACCTCTTCTTCTCTTTGCAAACAAGAAGAGAAAGTGCGTGTGAGTAATAATTATTGTTTTTTTTTTTTTTGTTTGTAGGTACCCTTTTTTTCTGAATCCACTGCACAGTGATATTTCGCGTAATTTATTCACTGAACTGTAAAAACACCAGATGACTGTGACTTTTGTGGTAAAATTAAAACATACAATTATTTCATTTCCCACAAATGCAACATGATCACGTCAAGGGTTTTAATAGATCACCTCACTCTGACTTTGACGGAATTTGAATTTTTGTTTCAATGAAAGGCTTCACGCTATACGGGTTTCCTTATGACAACAACACCAACAACGGACGGAAAGTGCATATAAAATTTGAGAGATATTTTGTCACCACAACAATCCAAATCCAAGTTCATTGTCCATAGCACAATCAAACTCAGATGGGCGATACATACCTTTACAACAGGGTGTTGCTTGTTGGTTTTAATTTAGGCAAATTGGGAAAAAAACACTTAGAGAAATATTTAGTTATTTACAAATTTAGAATTTGTTCAAAATTTAGGAAAGAAGTTTGAAATATAACAAAAACTAGTTTACTTCATATTACAATAGTTAAAAGAATTAGTTATCGAAGTTAGAATTTCCATAAAGCTTGTATTACCTGATGATCATAAAAACCTTTGAAGCCTAAAAAAAACTCATAGTTTCCTTAAACCTGTTTTCGGAGGTCAATAAAAAATTATTTTCGGAAGCTCTTAAGCTTAAGGCATTATTACTTGTGTTTAGAATTTCTATAAAGCTTCTTTTTGGAAGTTAAATAAAAAAATTTAAGTTTTTAAACTATTTTTATTTTACACAGAAAATTGAAAAGTATGATTTTGGAAACTATGTAACAACATAAAATTTCCGTTCCAAAACTTGGTGCTAGTTTTTGTTATTCTTTGTTTTCTTTTCTCTCGGTGTATGCAGAGTGTAGACCAAAGACATTTTTTTCTATATAGAACACCATATGCTAAAAACAAAGCATGACACTGTTTAAATTTGTGGTTAAATTTCATTTACATTTTTTTTAACGGACTAAGTATTTTGTCTGGAATAATTTCGTTATGCTGCAAAGGAAGTGCATTGTTTCAGCACCTTGTCAACAACATAATATAATTTTTTTTTGTTGTTCACTTTATTTAATGTTCGAAAAAGGAAACGAGGGAGTGAGTGAGTCACTTATTCACCTTTGATACAGGTTCATTGTTATATTTTTAGAACCATACGGTGGGAATATTCTTCATTTTGTTGTGTCCAGTCATTTGGAAGAAAAAGCTATGTACCTACTTGTATTGCTTTGCTTTTTTTTTGTGTTGCAATTTGGAGAATAATTTTAGCTCATTTTAAACAAAATTTCAATTGAAGAACATTTTTTTTGTTAGTAGCCAGACAGATGGAGATGTGGCTTGTGTGGTATTTTTGTTTAGTAAAACTTTGCAGATGTTAGATTTTATCAGATGATGAGGCACATGTCATAGTTTTTATGGGGGAAGAATGTTTTAATTAAGGAAGAGGTTACCTCTAAGTAAATACAATAACATGTGACACAGAAATATGTTGCTAATTCAATGATCATGAAAATTGTTTGTTTTTCTTAATTTTTTGATATCCTTATACAATTTCTGGCATTTAATTTAAAGGGTGTCCCAACAAGAACGCAAGATTTAAATTTTAAATAAAACCCAGATATTTAAAAAAAAAATCGCGAATTCTTTATTATATCGTAAAGAAGACGGGATGAGGTTATGTATGGAACAACACATCGGGCAGATGGCCGCCGCTAATTAGGTATTGGAGAGACTACATGAAAATGCTGATTTTGCCGATAAAATCATCTTTAGTGACGAGGCCCATTTCCATCTTGATGGTTTCGTCAATAGGCAGAATTGTCGCATTCGGGTCGTGGAAAATCTGCGTTTTATTTAAAATTTAAATCTTGCGTTCTTGTTGGGACACCCTTTATAAGTTCATAATTTATTTGTGGACTTTGAGTCCACTTAAATAGGTCAAAAGTTCAAGTATGGAAAAAATGAAAAACTCAAAATTTTGAAACAAAAAATCCAAGTAAATACAAAAATTTCATCATTCATAAAGTCAGCTCATTAGCTAAAAGTTTTCCTATCTGAAATTAAAATTTAAAAAAAGATCCATAATTAAATTCGGTATGACAAAACTTTATCCGAAAATTTAGACTTTAAGATTTAATTAATTTCTTATCGATCACAAAATGCATTTAACAAAATGCTAACAAAATTAAATAGCCAATTTTTATGCAACTGTAGCATCTGTTTTCTGTCCTCTATGAGTAGAGCAAATATTTTAATAGTTTCAAGGTCACATAAATAGCTGATCTTTTGGGCTTGCTACCGCTCACTCACTTACCATAGTGAATTTATTTCACAGTTTTGTTTTTTGTTTTTATTTTATTCGGTTTCTTATGATCTTCCGCAATTTGTTTTTTTTTTTCGAAACCTATTAGGAAACGCTTTTTTGATCGACACTTCGACAATGTTGGCTAATTTGGTTTTTTTTCTATCTTTCTTTTTTTTTTTTAATTTTTACTTTTGACTTTTTGATGATGAATTCATTAAGATGGCTGATGAGCAATTAACTACTAGATATATACATTATGCGTGGGATGCAAATTTTTTTTTGTATTTATGAATGACAAACGTTTTGTAATTATTGCTACTGCAATCTTTTGCTACTCAAAACAAAATTTAGGCAAGATTTATTATTATTATTTTTTTTTGTCAAGCCTTAAGGCGGATGGCCTAGGTTTTTTGTTTTGGAAAGTCAATTCAAAATGATACGTTTTGACAGCTAAAAGTTTCTTTAGGCTTTATTTTTTTTTACATAAGTTAGTTTCAATCCATTTATCAAACTTAGAGAAATTATTATAATAAATATGTATAGTGGGTGAATTGAAAGTATTTTTTTTATTTTGTAGAAATTGCAAGTGAGATGGGTAAGTTAAGTGAAATCTTTTAAGAAGGTGAAGTTATTTAAATGTGATTTCAAGGTTGGTCTTACTCTTACGCCATTCAGTTTTAAGTTCACACAGTTTCTGAGCTTGACAAAAAGTAAAGAGTTACGTTTTTTCCTAATTTTTTTTTAAATCCTATGTTTTGAATCACAACAACAAATATATATAAATGACTATAAATGATATGCCATTTTGAAAAATCTTATTAAATACTATTGCAAAATAAGCCGAATATTGACATCATCAGAATTTGAAAATTTTGAAAAAATGAGATATTTCAAAACCCAAATTGCCAATATTAGGCTTTTTTTTATACACATTTAAAAAATTTTAGTACTAGACTTAATAATAACGGTTTTTGAGAAATCCGATTTTCAAAGTTCTTATGAGTTTTATCTCTCTATTGACAACATGATATTTTGAAATATGATAATGTTTATCTTATGTAATGTTACGAAATGTATTTATTAATTTTGAACCGCACATTTTACTATATTTATAAATAAAATTGATCTAAATCCAAAATTTGATATACACAATGTACTTTTATGGTTTCATTTAGAAAAACGGATGCTTTTGAAAAATACCCTTAAGTCATTTTATTTTTTAATAATATTTTGTGACACACACTACTAAAATTTTTGGTTCACGCGTTTCGCTTCCAGAGTTGATTAACCTATCCCATTTCCTTAAAAAGAAACTACTTTTTTTTAAGGAAAACTTGAGAAATTTGTTAATTTTTTTGTTTCATTAAAAAAAACAAACTAGAATTAAAAAATAAAAATAAAAATTTTAACTAATAAAATTATAATTTTTACCTTCATCTTGAGGTCAAAAAATTTAAAGTAAAACATTTTAAGCAAATGTCCTACGGTTCATGTTTTTTTTTTTTTTTTAAATAAAAACTTCACTATGAAAAATACGTAAAAATACAAAACGGGAAAATTACAAAAAAATTATTTTTACTTTATGGCCCCCGATGATTGTTCGGAAAAAAAAACCTAAAACATTTAAGAACAAAGAATTAAATCTTTTGACCTCTGGCCTTCCTCTTTAAAATATGTTCTAAGAAGTCTGTCATGTAACATTTCATGTATGAGCGATTAAATTTACTCTAAATTTGATATCATACGAGTATAATCAACAAGCTGTGATTGAGTAAATCTGAAGCGAGTAGTTCAGGTATCAAAAATTTCACAACGTCCTTTTTTTTCTCAAATTACTGAATTCGATCTGAAAATTTTTCTTTCCACCAATAAAATTTTGCCAGATTCTTAAAAAAAAAACGCATTCACTCGTTTAGAACTTCAAATTACACAAAACATAAAGTATCACATTTCACTTCTTTCGCAATGAAAAAAACCAATATTTAATTCCAAAACTCTCAACAACCCAACAACATTCCATAAAATCATACGCATAACGCACACCGGATTTATGAAATCACCACCACTTGTCTTGAAATTCTATGGAACGCCGGACATCAACACCCCAACATATCATCGATACCACCTGTCGCGAGTCTCGTAAAAAAACAACCTACCATCACCCTCTGTCATACCTAGTTGCTAATTAATCATAGAGCCCTACTGCTAGAAGCTACTGTGTTTTTTTTTTATTAAGTATGTAATGAAAAGCAACCAAACCTGAAGACTGACCAATTTTTCACACCTGACGAATTCCATCACTCCCCGCACTAAGACTAACTGACCGGCCGCGGCCGCATTTTTACCACTTTTTAATACTGAAGCAAAGAGTTGGTAACTTACCGTCTTGCCTGCCTTGGTATGGATTGTGTCCAACAGACCGGAGCTTTGTGTGACTGCTGATTGCGACTGGATTTGTATGTGAGGTCTCCGCATTCGGATTTCCAAACCTGTAGATTCCCTTCGGCCGGATAGAATGTGTAAAGACTGTTTGTCGAAGCCATCAAGTGATTGGATCGGAGCTCGATGAGATTCGAAGTGGATGTTGAGGACGATGACTGTGCTAGAAGTGAAGAACTGGACAATGGTTGCAACAATATGGTTTGGGCTAATGGCATATTTTGACTTTGGGTACTTCCGATTCCGACAACACCACCACCACCACCACCAAGACCAGCCCCTAAGGCGGGGGTGAACTTTGTGAATTTGTTGTAGCTCAATAGCCGGTCAGTGGTGCCCTTGTAGAGCGCCACAACCGGCTCGTGCTTGAGCAATAATCCTTCGCGTTGCCTAATTGCGTCCATGGAATGCGATCTAGAACTTGAACCGACCGGAATCATCATCATGGCTGGAACGCCACCACTGCCGCCACCACCACCCACAGCGCTGGAGTTGGCAGGAGTAACCGCGTTAATCGACGTAGGCAGACTTGTTGGGCCATTACCGCCCGAGGGGACAATATTACCAACCGCCGAAGAAGACGAAGGCGATGCCGATGATGCCGCCGCACCCCCAGTCGCAGATGCCGACGATAATGACGGAGCTGGCGCTGATGATGGAAATGAAGATGTCTTAATGATGGCCGGTGCTAGGGCGCGTGTCCGCGAACGTCGATAGCCGACGTTACTGGCGTTAAATCGATTATTCGTGCTGTGCGTTCCTTGGCGATTCTTCTGATATTGGTACTGTAGGCGATTGCCAGGAGTGGCATTGTTGGCGATGGTGGTGGAGATGCTGGTGGGTGGCGATGACGATGATGATGATGATGATGAGGGAGAGGCTGCTGCTGCTGCTGCTATTGCTGTCATTGGGACAGGATTGAAATTGCTGTTGTTGTTGCTGCTGTTTGTGCTGGATCGTTGTAAAGCCGCCAATTTGCTGTCCAACGACGTCAATGAAGTTGGCCTGATGTTGTCTTTGAAATATTTCTCCGATTCCATTATATCACCTTGGCGGCTGCGGCGTGAAATCTGAGCACGCAGTTGTGGGCCATCATTATGGAGATGATGATGCAGAAGATGGTTTGCTGAAGAATGTTGATTTTGTTGTTGTTGTTGTTGCTGTTGATGATGATGTTGGAGTTTGTCAACTCGATTTGATGGCTCATATGATAAAGCATTCGAGGCAGATGACAGTTGTGCCAAGGACATTGATCCAATGCGGTTGTCATTTTTGGAAGAAGACAATAAAGGGGATGAAGATGAGGAATGGTGGTGTTGTTGTTGGTGCTGTTGTTGCTGCTGATGGTGATGATGGGGTGGTAGAATCTGTTCGGAGTCAGTAGATATGCGATCCGGATCGCTTTCGAAACCTTCATCGAGGGATCGAGTTGGACTGAGAATTGGTTTTGAGTGGTTTTCTGATTTATGTTTCGAATCCATTTTCGTTTCAAAAATAAACAAAAAAAAAGTTTTTTTTTGATTCAAGTTTTTTTTTTTCGTTTCTGGAATCAAAGGCTTGAGATTATTTCAGGGTTCTAATAATTGATTTCACTTGATATGTTTAGATTAAAAGGTTTTCATTTAAAATCTATGAAAAGCATTTTAAAAATGCCAACAAAAAACACCCTTATCCAAAACTAAACAAAAACATACACACAGTTAGATACTGTATCTTTTTCACTTAGGATCTTTATCAAACACACAAATCACCCGGTAGATGGATACAACCGAAGATAAAATGAAAATTTACGCGATCAGTGTTGTTGATGAAAAAATGTATCTTTTTTTCGGAAATTTTCTTTTTTTTACCCTCGAAGGAAAATCAATGGATTGAAGATATTTTTATATCTTTTTAGTCTGTTCGGTGCGACTAACTGATTCATACTAACCGACCCGAGGAATGAATATCATCTGCTTCACCTCTATAAAATTGCACCACAAACAACCACGACGACGGCGACGACTACGAAGATAGTGATGAAGAAATATACAAAATAAAAAAAAAAAGAGTTGAAATGAGTATAAAGTTGTTGAAAGTAGTATCTCTGGTGCGGTAGAGTCAGGTGGTGATTTTGATGGTAGTGGATTTTTACTCTCGAACCAACTATGTAAGTTGTTTAAGTTAGGAAGCACCTGAGTACGGACTTACACTCATTCATGGAATTTTAACTCAATTGGTTGAATTTCTACTCGGTTGAGTTAATCAGAGAAGAACAGGAGTGATTTTTTTTTTGTTGAAAAAAAAAAATTAATAAATAATGGTCTAGTTTTGATATTGAAGATATAGTCCAAATAATCTAGATGGTCGAAATAGTTCTTGTAGGTCTTCTAACTGGTCTAAATAGTTCATAACCTATTGTTAAGATGGTTAATAGCCAAGATGATTGAGATTGTTAATAGTTTAGGTGGTTTAGACGCTTTTAAAAAGTCTAGAAGACCTAGATGGTGGTAATACTGAAGTTCTAATTAGAAAATATGTTCTAGAGAGTTATGGTGATTGTCATAATGGAATGGATGTCCTAGAATTTAAAGTCGTTCATCATGAAGACATTACCGAACTTAAGCTTGATTTGTCTGGGATTTCCTGAGCTAATTTAAGATAATTTAGCAATGATTTTCGGGATCTCAAGATCTTGGTTTTTAATAATCTTGGGTTTTTGGGATATTGGGTTTTAGGAATATTGGGGTTTGCGGATCTAGGGTTTTTGGGATGTTTTTTGGGTGTCTTGGCCTTTGTTTCTCAGATCCTAGATTTTACAGATCCTGGGTTTTGAGGTTTTGGGTTGTCGGTGTTTCGAATACAATTACCCGACACTACAGGGATACCAAAAATTTTTATATGTGGGTACCCGTAAATAAACGTTCGGTGGGTTATAATTGTCATATCCGAAACCTAACGGGTATCCAGTATTTTTTCTTAGTGCACAGTTACAAACACATGACATCTTAAGGTCACCCGGAAAGATTCATTTTGTGGGTTATATTTTCTTTACCAAGGTAATACATAATGGATACTCAGTTATTATATAGAGTAACAAAGTATCAATATCTCTAAAGCTTACAAGCTGCGTCCATGCAACTTACTAATTTTGTTCTATCAATTTGATTTTGTTCAATTAAAGAGACCCCAACTGTTTCATTGCATTTTTTCGCTCAAATCAAACCATTCAATTTGAGTTTTTAATTTTTGAGCTCGAAATCTCTCTCCATCTATTTATATTTTTCTCATTTCTTTTCTCCCAATCTATACAACGAGTATCTTTCTCTAGGGATCTCTCAATGAATTTGTCATGCTCTCTTTTTGAGCGCCACATGATCATGATTTTCATCAATGAACAGGTGAGTGAGGCTGAGTGGTTCAACGGCGCACACAGCACTACCACGACGACGCACCTGTTGATGTTGATCTGCGAATTCTCACATTTCTCAGCAGTTGGTGCGGTGTGGTATCTATCATGCTATAGCTGGTATCTTTGAAGTCTTTCGTTGTCGTAGTCATCTTCGTCGAACGTTTAGATTTCGTTTTAGTAATTGATTTTAAGCAGTCAACTTCTAACGGAGAGAGAGAGAGAGAGAGAGAGAGAACAAAATACTTTTGCGATATTAGTTGCGTGTTCTCCAGCCTTCAGCTTCTTTATAGATCCACATCCATCAGAAACTTCAATAAAAAAAAACATTGACGTTTAAACTTACCGCTAGAAGATTTAATTAAATCAGTAGCTCAAAGCACACCTGTGTGAAGAATCAAACTTCCATCATACAGTAAAAGAAGACTTCTTGTTTAACACACAAAAAAAAGATGAAGAAATGTGAATATAAAGATGGAAGTTTGTTTTGCTGTGACGGTCATTAAGTGCTGCTAACACCTACTAGAATCCCCGTTATAAGCTGATTAGAACACATCATTGGCGGAACAGTCTATAGAACGGTCCATCCCGTCTTCAGTCGGTCGGTCGTCCGGTTTTGGTTTATCCCAGCCGGCATATGATGTGTGCAAAGTATCTGTTACATAACATCCATTTAGGATCAGTCTTTTCGAGTTAGTTGGAGAAGTAACAGAGAGAGAGAGAGCGAGAAAGAAAAAGAAAGAGAATGTTGAGATTTATGATCTTCTTTTAAGCCCGAACTATGTTGGACTTGGGATTATGGGGCTTTATGGATTGGAATGGCTACTTTTTTTTTGACTAAGGGAATTCGAGCTCATTTGCGCTTCTAGTTGTGTGAATCCAACTGGAAAAATGCACTGTAGTTTTATTTAAAAAAAAAAATAATAAAGAAAAAGAAAAATCTGAAGATACCGCGATTTCAGTTGGTTATGGCACTAAAGAGAGCTGCTGATTTATTTACCTTGTTTTCTTTAATCTTTTTTTTTTTGCAGAACGAGGAAGGTAAAAACTACTTACTTACATATTTATGTGAAATATTTTAATAGATAGATAAGAGAGATAAAGAGGGGAGGAAAATGGAAAGGAGAATTTACAGGAAATAACAAAAAAAAAAATACTCGTACAGAGGTTTTGTACTCGAAACAATTTAATTGGCGTTACGTTGTATTTTGAAGCGGCATCAGGCGAGTGAAGAACATACTTTATGGGTTATGTATGAGCTATAATATTATAGGCGGTGTAAGTGATGAGTATAATTTTATGCAAATTTAGATGAAAAAAAATATGATGAAGAATTCAAGGTTTTAATCTTTGTGTAAATACAAAACAAAAAAAAATGATGCTAATGTTATGAGAGTTTTTTTTTTGTTGTTTTGTTTAAATTAAGACTTGACCTTGGTAAAAATATGCAAAATCAATTCTTGAGTAATTTATTAATATTTTTTTTTTAATCAATAGTGGTAAAAATTTTAGTTGAAGTGATTTTTAGATGTTTGATTAGACATAAAGCACACGCATTTGAAGGTAAGGTTAAATGTCAAGAAAGTACCAATAACCAAAAAATAATTTGTAAAAACAAATACTTCGTGGGTTGAATTCATGAAGCAGACCTAGGTTATCGGATCGTTAGTTTCCCCTTACGGGACAATTGGCCTCCACTACTACTACGTGCCATCGTTTAAGGTTCCTGATTTGTATTCCAGCTCAGAGAAGATTTCTGTTGTGCTAAATCCTTTTCGACCCTCCTTCGCCAAGTACTTCTAGGCCGACCCGCTCGTCTTCGTGAGGTGGTTCCTTGCATCGCTTGAAATAGTGATCTTTATTGAACGCACTGTGTTGATTTGGTCGACACAGGAAGATCCAAAGCGGACTCCTGCTTCTTCGACGTCGAGTGTGATTCTTGCTAAGTAGCACCTCTTTAGATTTCGCGCTGCATTAAATCTTTTTTTTTTGGGAGCTTGACAACCATTCCCACCCTTTAGGAAAGGTCTGCATCACAATTTCCAAGTTCTTTCAATGTCCAACCACTATTGTTCTTTAGTCCTTCAGTTCTCTCCCAGGGGTACCGGGAGTATTTGGGAAATTGTTGCCTCAGACAATTCATTAAGCGTTTGACCCATTTCACTGGCGAAAACGCGATTTAATACTTCAGAAACGGAATCCTTCCACCTTAAAAGCTGGTCCTCATTCGAAACTAGCAGTGATCCATAGACACGGGCTTCAATTAAGAGAAACGAATTTATGTCCTCATTTTCTGTGGAGATAAATACTTATGTACATCTGCAATTTCTTTCAAACGTTCTAATTCACCTAAATTAAGCACCTAAGTCTATCACAAAATTTCGGTTCTCACCTCAATAACCCTTCCTGAGAGAGTCTGAAATTTCCAAATCAAATTCTATCCACCCACCAAATCTCTCTCACTATCATGGCTGGCCTATAAAACTCCCAATTAGACACTTATATACCGTTTTAACCATATACAACTTCTCTAACTAATGACAATTCCGGGTTAAGTTGGACTTGACCATTTTGGTCTGATTCCATCACTTCTTTCCCCACAATCACTATAATGTACTTTCTCTCTAAATGAATAGCAAAAATTACAAAAGTCACTGATAGTCCATCATTATTTGCTCACTTTAAGAATGTTCTCTCAGGGTGTGTGTTGCACTGCCCACCTCCGACGACGACGATGACCCTCAGGGAAGGCGACATGATATTACTGCCAAACAAAATATACCGCCAACCGACACACCGAAAGAAGCAAGCAAGCAAGCCCCCAACTTACGAGTACTTGAAAAACAGTGGATGTTAATGCAGAGTACCTAACCTACGATGAGTTACGAGGAAGTGAAGCAAGAAGTGCAGTGCCATTTGGCGCTGATGCATGATGATGCCACATCGCAGGAACGTTAATATCGTGCTGCTAAATGATGTAAGCGTAGCAGTACATCCATCTCATTGTATAGAACTAAACCGAACCGCCAAACTGCCTGTTTTCCAAAGCTAAACTTCCTTCTATCAAAAGGCGGAAACCTGTATCTTCTCTCTCGCTCGCTTCTCTAATGATGGCTGATGGTTGGAACTTCGTTTTCTATTAGAGATATGTACGTCTATGGATGAAAGTAACATATAATTGTTAGATAAATATAAGTTATGTGCCATCGCAAACGAAAAGGAAAAGAACAACCAAAACCATCTCTCTAACCACACACGACAGATGCATCATGCGCGGGCATACATAATAGAAGAGAAGTTAGTTGCCCCCAAACAAAAACAACAACAATTGCCGAACTGTGATATCCCCCTCATCAGTTTCCTTAGACTAAGAGTCTCAAGAACTGATGCGCTGAAGAGCTCCAAAGCGAAACAATTGGCATTTGCCAGCTTCCTAGAACGTTAATTGTGCTGCAGCTAAAATGCAATGCAACACTTTTGTGTGATGTGATGAGCTTTGTTGATTCTTTGTCTTGTTGGATGTTTGTTCTTTTTGGTGAATCACAGGTATTTATTTTTTCTTTTTTCTTTGATGAATGGAAACATCAATGTGAAGAGAACTCCTTTTGATTGAGAGATGATAAAGTGTTTTAGATTGGTATCATCAGAAATTGTTGGGTCTTTTCTCAAAAGGAAATTATGTTGTTTTGCTGAATCTTTGTCAGATGCATTTTTAATTATTTCAAATGCTCTTGTAGATTTGTTGAGTTAAGTCGATTAGATCTGTTGTAATTTTTTGTTATATTTATAACAAAGAATTCGCAACAATTATTAAGGAAAGTTTGATGGAGTGGTTCTAATTGTCAGTTGGGAAATTTATTTAAAAAAGAAATCATTTAATAATAGTTAAGATATTACAAACTCAAAAGCAGTTACGACGTTGTATGTAGTATTATTTCCATGATAAAAGTGGAAAGTTAAAAAAATTCCAATGTTTCTCTTCAACGCATCCGCAAGCGCTTTTAGGCATTCTTAGGGACTTTTTTTTATAAACCATCACTTGCCGGTTTACCAAAGACCTCACAGGTGACAACAGCTCTAAACAAGTGAAAGGTACGGACCGATCCCTTCTAGTTTCGGGAGAAGACCAGCACAAAAGGTAGAAGGATCACTCTACTGCGGTTTTTTAATCGCGTTTTCGCCAGTGAATTGAGTCCAATCTTGGCGATTTTCTAGCGAAAATCTTGCAAAACTTACTTACTAAAAATTTGCTTAGACCAAATGGCCGTAGGGTTCCCCTTGCGTGGTATAGGGCTTCCAATACTCCTACGTTCCTGGTTCCTGAAAATGCATGTCAGCTCTTTCCAATTTTTCCCAAGTTTGTTGATTTCTCTTCGATCGTTCTGCTCCAAACTCTGCTAGGTCGGTCCTTTTTTTTCCTTACTTGCGTGAAATGTTACACTTTCGAAGAATATTTCAAATCCACTTATAGCTTCGTATGATAGAGCCAATGGGTTACTGCGCTGTTCTCGTATGTGCTTTTCATTGGAGATACTTGCTCGGAACATATTTGCATGAATTCTTTGCCCGTATAATGATGACCTGGGTGATCCTGATCAATTCAGTCACGTCAAAAACTTGGGTTTTTTCTTCTGCAAGCGTCTCTTCTAACTTCTAAGAGTTGTTCGTTTAAACAGGTGGACCTGTTAGATTTGGAATCCTAATTTGTTTTCTACCAATGTTTTGAAATGTTGGAATGTTTTAAAAACTAATTTAACTAAAACAATCTATCATTCTCATGTTTTTTTATTATAACGACAGTAATTTACACGAATAAAATATTTTGTTTTTTTCTATTCCTGAATTACAACTGAAGCTGTTGTTTTTATTTCCTAACTTAATATAAAAGAAGTTTCCAGAATAAATATCGAAGACGATATTTATTTGCACAGCAACCAAACAGGACTGAAAACACTCCTTCTAGAACGTCTCATGTCTCAAATCGCATCTCAATTTGGTTTGCAAAATTGTTTTCGGTCAAATTGTAAAACTTAGATCTTACTTATTTCTTTTGTCATTTTGTTATAAATTAAAACTACCGTTTATTAAGAAAACAAAAAAAAAGCAATATCAAGATCACTGATCTGCCAGAGCCATCAATCGAAACGAAACCAGATCAGCTAGATGTCTATTGTGTCACTGACTGCTGCATGCTATTCAACTTTTCCTCCAAGAAACAAACAAAAAAAGTAAAACAAAAAAATATATCATCTTATATGGAATAATCCTGCGATTCCAATGAGCTTCCTCGATCTAAATCGCATCATAAGCGACCGCGCCGCGCACATTACATCACCATTCACCATTACAACTCACCAACCGCACCACTCACGATCTCTCGGGGTACAATTGATCACGTCAAAGCCATTGACACATTCATTGCACATTGCATCACAATCATAATCACAACACAGAAGTTGCCGCCACATTTCTGCAATATGAAGTTCCTTCCGTGATTCCCCCACAACAAAACCTGTGCGATGGCCATATGTGCGATCGCTATTCCTTCCTGAATCTTAAAAGAAATAACACTAACTATCATCAACTGCAACTACTATCAATCCTGCGCTGAACACAACAAAAACTGCTGCTCTGGGACAAATCAAGTTGTATATTATGTTGTGGGGGCAAACAAATGGGGGCAACAAAGTAGGCATTTGTCTCTCTTCACTGCAAAAATATATAACAAATAAAATTATTGAATTTTTGATGGGCAGATAGATCTCTGGAGACTGGAGATGGACTCTATCGTCGAGATTAGCTACTCTATTACGGCCTGCTAAGCCTAAGGAATCGCTTATTCAATCAGATCAACTTTCAAATCGATCAAAAACTTTGCGTTCTGGTCTGGTCCTATGACTGGAATCCTTTTAGATTGAGAAGTGACGATGATAGTTCTTACATATAATCTTTGCCTTGGGAATCTTATTCGCTTCTTAGCGATAGATGAAGATTATACCAAGAAGATGATTCTACTTCTGATTGATGTGCCACACCAGACCACCGAACGTACCGCAAATGATCACATAAGCTGGCGAAGTGCATTTTGCCCCGGCATAATTGTGGTAATATAAAATGCCAAAGTGCCGCAATATAAAGGTCCAAAGGTAGAAAAATAAGAGATCTTCACCGCCGCCAAACAGTGGATGTTTTTAGCAATTTTTCCAGATCTTTAAAGAAACAGGGAGTTAGCAGATCTGAGGCAAGTTATGAGTTCAGTCAAACCAACATTCTTAATATTTATGTAGCGATGGCTGGGTTCAAAGCTAAACTTTTCTTACCCATTCAACTTAACTGCTTTTGCGAGTGTAGTGAGATGAGTCGGCGAGGTGAGTCATCTCATTTCATTCGCCAAAATAGCCAAGGCTCGACTTCGGAATGGATGAGAATGATGATCTACTCTAATTTTTACAAACTGCCACGCCAGCACTACTGGCGTTCTTTTTGAGTACCTATATTTGATTTTTTTTTTCCACCAAAACAAATCAAATGGTCCACAGTATGTTGATTTCTGTGTAAATTTTCTGGAAAATAAGGGACGTTGATGTTTACTCTTGCCTCATCCAGTGCTAAGAGGAAATATAAAATTTGATTGAAATTGGTTAAAATACTTTCTCAGCTCAAAACATCATGCGTGTGTTGTATAATAGGTTGGATTGTAAAACAGACAGGCTAGGCGCAGCGATCTAAATTGATAGTTATAAATTGAATGGCCTTCCTCATTGACGAAATAAATTTCAATAGCCAGGTTAAAGGTTGTGGGAAAATTTAACGATTAATGGAATTGGTTGATTGACCTCCCAAGAAGGGATTAGATATAGAGATGGTGTCCTGAGAAAGGAGCTTGTAGCAGCTTTCTTGTGATATTGGCCTGAGCCATCTGTTTAGTCCTTTCAAAAACAGAGTTTCCAAAAGAGATCAAAGGATTTCTGATCATTAAAGGCGATAACGTTTGCTCATAAAAGATGTCTTCGATGGCAACTACAATAAACTTGAAAAGCTCGCTGATACTTAAAAAAAAACTTGATCACCATCAAGTGATTGCTCTAAGCTTTTTGGGTGTCAGTAAAGTTCTCTATTAAGACATTTATACGTGATCCTCAGAACACGCTGGGTTAGTGGGTAACCAAGAAATCGGAGAATCTGGAAGAAGAGGGAATATTCAAGCAACTGCTTAATCAGAACCTTTAAGACAGAGATAAATAAATAAATAATAAAAATTTTGACGGTAGAACTCGGAATAAATAAATAATAAAAATTTTGACGGTAGAACTCGGAATCCCAGGAAAACTGATCCGGTTTTGTAGAATAAAATGTGAGTTGCTTGCACCCCAAGACTGTTCGAAACATGGGCAAAGTTCTGTCAAAGAGATTTCTTCAATTTCGATCTACAGCAGATAGCTTACAGGAAAGTCACTACGTTCAATCTCTCTGTCCAAACTACAAACGAAAGACAATGATACATAGTACTAAAGCCTACACTCCCAGTTTCTACATATAATCTTCTGTTGGTTTATAAAATTTAATTAACAACGCGTTCATTTCTATTACGTAATCAAATAAAAGTTTCATAAAAATGTCGATTAAATATATATGCTAGCAAATCTGCAGCACTGCACAGTCTGTACGATTGAATCTCTTGAATTGTAAATCGATGCGTTTGTCAAACATCAAATCCAACACCAAATAGCCCCACAGGACTTCGCGCGCACAAGCAATATCCCCCGCTGCGGGAATATAGAATCATCACCGCAGGCTATAATTTTAGTTACACACATCACACAGTTCGTTCTCTTTTATAGAAGCTAATGGCTTGATCATTCTGTCTTTCTCCCAAGATATTGTAACACTCTACCAGCAGCATATTTTGCCACATGGATTTAAAGCGTGACTAATTAGAGTGCAGAATCACACACATAATATCCCGATTCAACTCTGGTGGTGTTTAAAATTGAAGAAGTTTAAGCGAGTTGGGACACCATAGTGAAGAAGTGCTACAGTGGTGTGGTGATGGTCGTCCTCTGATGCTCAGTAGTTGAGCTAACATTCAATAATTGCCTCTAAGGAAGCACTTGCGTTTTAAAGTATAATACTACTCTACTGCTACTCTATCCTGCGTCATCTCTCCAGCTGGGCGAATTAAAAAGATGCAAGTAATAATGGTGCACTAGGTATTATAGAAGTTTCCTCTGATGTGTCATCCATTCTTTGCTGGTTTTGATGGTGCTATTTTCCGATGGTGCTGTTCTCAAGAGGATTAAACACTATTAAAGTCTAATTTTGTTCTTGCTTTTTTTTTGTGTTGTTTTTGAATAAACCTATTCCAATAATAATTGAAACATGACCTGAGCTATGGGATTAGAACATCAATTCTAAGGCTTCTTTTGTTTTGTCTAAAAGAAAATAGAATTGAAACAGTTTTTGTGCAATTAGCAGCGAACTTGATATATTTATGTCTTTTGAATTGAGATCATAGAGAAACAAAACCGCCTATAGCTTTGCTGTGTTCAAACGATTCATAATGGAACTTAATTGAATGCAGGTGTTCTCTTTCTCTGGCTTGAAAGGACATTTTGTACAAAAATTGTAAAGATTTGATTTCTTTTGACAGAAATTGCTTTGGGTTCTCTATTAACTGAAGTAAGATGTTCCTTCTTTACTTAAGTTAGTTGCCTTTGTCGATTGTTGAGAAAATTTCCACTTATGCATTCACATTTCTTAACCAAAGAAAAACAACAAATTAATCAAAATAGTATAACCCCCAGTTTAAACAGCCGAGTAGAACTAGAAGGATCCGTGACGCATGCATAATGTAAGACATAATGTAACGTATGCGTTGCGGATGCGTAACGCATAAGTAACCATGCACAACAGATACGTAACGCATGCTTGACAACCCCAAGAGTTGTCAAAAAAAACTTGGGTTTTTCAATTCTCAAAAAACACTTAAGGGTTGTCAATTGTTTCTTTTACATTCAAACCAGAAATTTATACTCTGTGCTGTAATACTTTAAATTGAAATTTGTACGAATTCACCCGTTGCACAGTCGACAACATCAAATGTTTTCATTTCTACTTCTATTATTGTTGTATTAAATTTATTTTTTCGATTTATTTGTACTTAAATAACAAACAATACCTGCAACACGTAAATCCACAGCAAAACAAATGCTTCAAACTCATGTCACTTTGACAATTTATTCTTTACCTCAACTCGCCACAGCAAAAAACCTAGTTCTACTTCAGGGCGAGTTCAGGGCGACCCCAGGTCTCAAAAAACACAGAATTTCAATGTCAGGGTGAGTTCAGGTTTTTCAAAAAACACTTTAGGGCGACCCCAGGGTGACTTCAGGGCTCAACGAACAAACCTTATGACATCATGCAGTTTGCTGTGTTCCAGACTATACATTTTAGAGATGTTTTCGTTCTAATAAAAAGAACTAGGAGCAGGTATTTATTTATATTTTCAATTTATTAGATTAAACTAATCTTTTACACAGTTAGACAATATTTTGTTTTTGTTAAAAACTAAGTTACAGCTCACTCAATTTGTTTTAAGTTGAACATTGATAAGAATTTAAAAAATAATTATTAATATTGTTGCGTCATACACAGGACCGTTCTCGTTTTACTTTAAAAGAAACCTCCCGAACGCGTGCAGCGTTTGTGTCAAAAATGGTCTTCAAAGAGCGACTGTGGGTAAAGGTTTAGTATAAAACAGATTTTTTGAATGACTTTAAATGAATGAAAAAAAAAAAAAAAATAGATTGACGAGTTTAAAATCAAAATGGGGCCTGTAAGTGTTATGCGTCAGCCGTAATTATTTTAAATTAGCGGTTTTCAAGATATGGATTAAAATACATTTTTCAAAATGGCTGCCAACTCACAAGACTTACAGAGGCGCCGTTTTTATTAACTTCCCATAGGGAGTTATTGTAATCGGTCCGATTTGTCAAATTGAAATTTTTGACATTTCTCGACGTTTCAAGGTCCCTAGATCATTTTTAGAGAGATGTCTGTGTGTGCGTGTGTACGTACGTTCGTACGTTCGTACATTCTGGTACCATTTTTCGTCGTCGATATCTCAAGAACGAGTAGAGATATCGACTTGAAATAAATTTTGTTTTACAGATAATAACTTCGAAAGAAGCTGAAAGGGCGTTTATTAATATTCAATCAGTTGTTTTTTTTACTATAGCAGTTTAAAAAAGAAGTGGAAATTTTGGTTGGGCTCAAATATCTCACGAACAAATAATTCTATTGACTTGAAATAAATTTTATTAGACACATTATGACGTCATACAAATTTGATATGAATTTGAAAAAAAATCAATATACCGTTATTTTTTAAAATCAAAAAAACTAAAAAAAAAAATTTTATAACTCGAATATCCTTAGATGGAAAAACGATATTAACTTTAAAATAATTTTATTTTACGAAAAATGTTGTTTTTGACTACTGGTGAAAATTTCAAAAAAATTCAATTTACAGTTTTTTTACAAAAAATTAAAAACTACAAAAAATTCTACCAAAAATTGGTATAAATTGTCTTTCGACTCAAATTTCTCAAAAACGGGTAACGATATTGACTTTTTGTTTGTTTAATTTTCTACATAGCATAATTGTTAGCAACTGATAAAATTTTGACAAATATTGAATGCGCAGTTTTTTAACAAAAAATCAAAAACTGTTAAAAAAATTCTAAAGAAAAGTAGTTACAATTGTATTTCAGCTCGAATATCCTTAGAACGAACAACGATTGTGCCTTCTAAAATATTTTATTTTATACATAGTACAATTTTTTATGAACGGTTAAATATTGACAAATTGACAGTTTTTGACAAAAAATTTAAAAAAAAAAATAAACTAAAAAGTGGTAAAATTGGTTTTTCGACTCGAATATCTTGAGAACGAGCAATGATATTGACTTTGCCATTAGGTATTTAATTTTATACATAATAAAATTTTTTACAGCGGGTATATATTTGACATATACTTAACTGACATTTTAAACAGAACTAAGAAAATTCCACATTCGTTTAAAAAACGCGTGGAAGCTTACCTCCTGGGTCAAGTGGAAACAACTTATACATCAACAATCTCTATAATATATGTGCATTTCGTAAATCTCTTTAAATAATTAAAATGCTTTTCAATCTCAAAAAATGATTGTTTGAATTTAACAGCTAAAGTTTGTTTCGCAGAAAATTTGGTTATTTGAAAAAAAAAACTAAATATAAAGTTTTCAAGATCACAAATGGGAAGTTATCAGTGTGGGTCGCACCCAGCCTCTTTTTTAAACTAAGAATCGATCCATTATCTATCAATCCCAATCATAAAATTAGAAGTGGTTGATTTTGCATTATGGTTGACTCTTAGACATTTACTAGCCTGGTTCTGAATATATTGACAATATATTGTGGCGACAACGATATCGGTTGCGACGGCAGCGCGGCCGCGGCGCCCATTTATTGACATTAACACTGACCCTATTCCACAGTAGCGCGTGTGTGTCAATTGATGTAATATGCACTTAAGCCGTTTGGATCATGTTGTTCATTATATGCATATATTTGTTCAAGAGCACTTCTGTAAATATTGACCGAATGAACGATGACAGACTTAGCGCATATGCCAGACGCTGCAACATCAGCAACCGTTTTTTCTTGTTGATCTTTATTAAACAAACAAAAAAAGATTTCAAAAGATTTCTCTATTGCAACAGCAACAAGTTATTGTCTGAGTTGCAAAAGACATCGAAGTTGCACATTATGGGTATAGGTACTATTATGTAAACTAGTGAGGACCAGAGGAGTGTCCTTTATTTGTTTTAAATTTGTTTTAACAAAATGTACTGGGTAAATAATCTTAAAAAAGAAAAAACAAACCCATCATTTGAATTTGTTGTTTGTTTTGATTTGAAATTTTTGAATTTGTTAATAAAAATGTTAGTTTACTGATAGAAACAAACTATTACGTCAATTATATTTTGAAAGTGGAAAGAAGAGTTGTTTGTGTATGTTTTTTTTTTAATTTCATTTTATTATTAGTTTTGGCAAAAGCATGTTATGTATTTAGTTTTCTTGTCATCGCTTAAGGTGTTTTAATCGAAATTGTTTTAGTCGTTCTCAAGTGTTTTTTGAAGAAAATATAGGTACCAGTACCAGTATCCGGCCACCTAACGCATTTTCCCACTTTGTGGCTCTTTAATAAATTCGTCTTATAATATACATAGCATTTTGAAATATTTTTTTTTCTAATCTTTTTTAAAATCTTAATCAAATAAAAATTATGCTGAAGTAATTAATTTAATGCTATTAAAACTGGAATTACTTTTGTAAAAAAAGTGCTTTTTCGCCAGTACCCGGCCACCAAATTTCAGTATCCGGCCACTTTTGATCAAGTACCCGGCCACCATTTTGATTTCATAAAGAATATGGTATCTATAACGTTTTGTACTTAATTTTTTTTTAATTAAACATAATAATTAACATTTCTTGATGATAAATTTCCAAAATCTATTCTTAATTTGAGCAAACGAGGAAGTTATGAGCATTCTTGGTCTCCCTATCTAGTTAACATTAATAGATTATAAGATCAAAATCTAAATATTAGAATTTAACGTTAGATAGTCTATGGCCGGATACAAAAACAGCATGTTTCAGAAACCGGCCACAGATTTCATAGTCACTAGCACACGAGCTTAAAGCTAGTTCCAGTAACCTTCCATCATTAAATATGAATAATTATCCAAAAAATGGTAAATTTTCTTTACTTTTATTATTATTTATAGTATTGTTTATCATAAAAATATATAAAACATACCTATTAAGTTTCAATACTATCTACGAAAATGTTTTTAGTTAACTCCCTCAAATCCCCTTTAAAGATTATAAATCACACTTTTTACTTTTGTAGAAACTTCAAATTTTCTATTTTTTTTTTCCTGCCTAATCTACAAAGTTCTAACATACCAAATTGTACCAAACTGTTAAATAGGCCTGAAATAATTTAAATCTTTTATTTAGAAATAGATAAAATACTCCAAATCCTTATTATTAGCATTAATTCTCAAAGTGGCCGGATACTAGTGATTGGCCGGATACTGGTACACTTACCTATAACAACTAAATCACAAATTTGAACGTCCTCGCTAAGGCTTCACATAACAAAATCTACTTCAAATTACAGTACACCAAATTGACCAATTTTTAAAAGCTTATTTTGTTAACCAAATCCTATGATACATAATTTATTTTTGACAATTTTTCAATTTTCATCCATTTCCCAGTGTCGAATTTTGGATATATGTTTTGGCACTCGTTAATTAACAAAAATGCAAGGGAATTACTCTAAGTATAAATTAGTTAAGTGTCAAACCGTAGATTTTCCTGAACATATGTATATTAATTGCATAAGAAGAAAGAAAAAAAAAACGACCCTAATCTAGTTTTTATTACATTAGTCATGTTTCATGTAATCGCAGTTTTTATTTTATTTTATATAAATTTTAATAAAAATAACCAAATAACTCGACGAGACGTGAAGATGACGTGAACATCACATTAACGAGATAAGAAAATTGGAGAATTTTATATTGGAAAGTGTTTTGAGGGTTTTTCCAACATCAACTGATAACACCTGAACCCTGAAAATGATTTAAAACTTGACTTAAAAAAATAGCAAATATGTATGTATGTAATTTGTTTGACTTTTTCTTGATGGGATCGAGTCGCATTGTATAATGCGGCTCGGGATAATATTAAATATTCATACTCTGTTAAGAAATTTTTAACACTGTACTTTCTTTAAGTCGAAATTATAGAAACCGTAAATATTTTATAAAGGGTCCGCCATCTAACGTTTTTTTTTTCAACTAGTGCTTATTTCGTGAATGGTAACACTTAGCTCATGTCTGATTTGACAGATTTTTTTTTTTTTTATAAGTTGCGCGCGCTCAAGGGGATGGTGAACCCTTTATATGTTGTTCAATACAGCGCGGGCGTGAAGGATAGGGATGGGAAGGGAAAGGTGTACGGAAAGGTATATGTGGCGCGAGGTACTGAGACTGAAGGTGGTGGTTGTCTCAGATATTATCGCCAGAGCTGGCGGCTGGGCTAAAGCGGGGAAAATGCCGTGTCTTATATCAATGTCCCTTTATAATTCGCATTATTTTTGTTCACTGTCATATTTGTTGGGCATTCTAGTATTTACTCAATCACATGTTGTAAGTGTTATGCCTGAACAACATGCAACGAGTAAACCAGCGCAGCGGCCCAACAATGATCAATGATAATGGAATAAAAACATAACATAGAACTACGGCAGGGATCGAACCTGTGACCTGTGAGGTTGACAGGCGACCACGCATACCATCGCGCCACGGCCAACCCCTACTAATTAGTTTTATCCTTCCGCTGAACGAATATGGTTGTGTATACCCTTGGACAACGATGGGAACTTAGAGAAGAGAAGGGACTTAGAAAAGATGCCGATTTTTGATCTTGGCGGGTGTGTAAACAAGCAAAATTGTAGCATTTGGGGCACAAAAAACCCGCACGCATACATTAAGAAGCCTATACACCCAAAACGAGTCACTGTTTGGTGCGGATTTTGGTCCAGAGGCTTAATTGGGCCATTTTTCTCCCAAAATGAGCAAGGGATAGCCGTTACAGTCAATGGCGATCGTTATCGGGCCATGTTGAACGAAAAATTGAAGAGGAGGATATTGGCAACATTTGATTTCAACAGGACGGCGGCGGCGCTACGTGCCACACAGCCGAAGCTACACTCGATGTTTTGCGCCCTGTTTTTGAAGATCGCATTATCAGCCGCAGAGCTGATGTCGTTTGGCCACCTCGGAGCTGCAATTTGACACCGTTAGACTATTATTTGTGGGGTGCCGTAAAAGATGAGTGTTACGCTGACAAGCCAGAGACAATTGATGCTTTAAAGGACAATATTCATGAAGCCATTGCTGAAATACAACTGCACACAATCGATAATGTGATTAAAAATTGGACCGGTCGTGTAGGCTACTGCATGGCCAGCCGAGGCAGCCATTTGAATGAAATTATTTTCCATTATTAACCGGAAGGATTGTACATTCAAATGAAAAAAGAAATTTGAGAAAATATTCAGTTGTTTTTTTTATACCATTTTCAAAAAAAAAGTTATTTGGCGGACCCTTTATTAAAGATTTGAGGCAGGACATCGCAGTAACCCAAATCGTTTTTTGAAAATATTTTTGGACTTCAACCGAACGAAATTTCTATTAGATCGCAATATAAAAGGTTAAGTCGGTAAAACTTAGATATTTGTGAATTTCAAAATAGTGTGAAAGCAGACAAAATCAACTAAGCCAAAATTGATTGGAAATGTGGACATAAAATTTTCTACATACATACATTTTTGATCATGAACTTAACATCTTCAATTTTTAGTGGTTTTTGGGTTCATGCCATAAAACAAAAATTACTTTTGCGGAATGTAAAGTAAAACTTTTACTTTAGTAGGTACCTTCTCTATAACCAAAATTTAATAGGTTCCATAAAATTTCACATGCTGATTTACATTTGTCTAAAAATCATTTGACGCAAGTTATAAATATATATTTTGGCGAAAAATGCATGCGCTTTTCGCTTAAAGAAACCACATTGGCTCTCAGTAATATTTTTCTCTAACAGTTGTAGCGTCAGCACAATGTAAATATGTTGAACATTTTACAATGAATTTGGCTTTAAATTTTACGTTCTGGAATGTAGAGTTAAAAATCTCGCCACTCACGATTTTGCAACGGAAATTTGATTTTCAGCTCATACAATTTGTAGATTTACATTCTGCAGCTTCTGTGTGAAAAAGAAAACCAGTTAATTAGAAAAAGTAAGGACATTTCCTCGGCTATTTGAACATTTCAGAATTTGAAGACAAGTTAATTATTGAAAAAAAATAACGTTAATTGTGGAATGCATTGAGTTTTCATTTGACAAGAGATGAGTTTTACAATGCGAATAAAAATCACCAAAACTCAATCTGTGGTTAACTTTTGTTTATTTAAAAAAAAAATAAAGCGATTAAATGTTCTTGGAGGAAAATAAAAGCCTCTTAAAACTTAATTTCGCTATAAAACATCACAACTTATATTTTAAACAATTTTATACAATTTTTATTTTACTAAAAAAAAAAGAATTATATTTTATAATAAATCATCACTCAAAACTTTATGTTTCGCTTGTATCATCTTCTTCGGGCTTAATTTCATTTTCATCTTCGTGGTCATCATCATTTTTTTTCTCATTTTCTTCTGAATTATCTGTTTCTTTATCAACTTCGGATTTAGAAGTGGAATCAGTAATTTCTTCCATGGCTTCATTATCTTCGTTGGATTCCTCTGAGGTTGTGTTAACGCATCTTTTGCGACGAACGGGAACTGGAGCAGCTTTAACAACTTCAGCACCAGTTCCAGTAGCACCAGAAGCCCCTTCTCCAACTGTTTCCACAACACCAACTGCCACAGGTTTTACTTTTCCATCAGCTGATGGTTTTTTATCTTCGTTGGATTCTTCCGATGATGATGAGCTTGTATCAGCGCTTCGTTTGTGTCGTTTATCTTCTGGAATATCTTCGGGAGTATCTGCAACATCGATTTGTTCGATTTCTTCCGATTTGGAATCATCATTTTTGTTATTGACAGGCAGGGAAGTTGTAAAAGCAACAAATCCCACAACAACCAACAACATCAAAACTAAGCGCATTTTTGAAATTTTGTTTAAAATGAAATTAATTTTAAAAAGAACTTTTCACAATGAAACTTGAACTCAAACTGACTACCACGATTGATAATAATTTAAAATAATGCAAATAATTTTTATAGAGATTCCATTCGAAACCGCAAATTTATTTGTTGTGATTGTGAGTAGGAATCTATATCAGCTGCAGTCGCATATTCACAATATGAAATGCGATTCTTATCACGCGCAATGAATATAAATATATACTCGTATGTAATTGATTGTATAATCTTTCACGGAATTACGTATATAAAAATTATTAATAATATTTTTGGTTTTGTTTTTCGGGATAATCATATAAATTTTCTTAATCAATTTCAAGCTAAAAATCTATGTAAATATCAGTGTGGGGGAAGTTTTTATTAATTGTTTTTGAAAGCGTGATAGAACTTTAGAGTGCGAATTTTTCAAAACATTTTTGTTTTATTATTTTTTTCAACACAATTCAATTAATTGAACAAACTTGGAAATACATACATACATACTTTGTTTTTAAATGTTCAATTAATTGTTTTGTTCTTAACATAGATCGAATTAAAACGAAATATTTATGTTTACATAATTAAATTTTTCCTAATTGAAACAAAATAATTGATACATTGAAATAATGATTTTTTAACTAAAAATTAAGGTCTGAGCCAACTACGAGGGCAGTCCCAGAATTACCTGGCCTAACAAAGAAAACGCCAAAATTTTTGGAAAATTAGGTTTTATTTCTCTACATAGTCTTCTTTTAGCTCAATACACTTTTCCCACCGGTGTGCAAGAGATTTGATACCATCTTTATAATAAGATGCGTCAAACTCCTCAAAATATCGATCTACTTCAGTCTCAACTTCATATAAACAGGTGCGTTATCCTGATGAAACAAAATTTTTTTTCTCTTCAAATGCGACCGTTTGTTCGCTTTTTCTTCTTTTAGCCACTGCAACAAGTTTGCATAGTATTCTCCATTTATTGTTCTTCCTTTTTGGAGATAATCTATAAAATTATTACACGCGCATCCCAAAAAACTGACGCCATAACCTTCCCTGCAGATGGAATCACTTTCGCCTTTTTGGGAGCTGATTCTCCCCTTTCAGTCCATTGTTTCGATTGTTGCTTTGTTTCGGGTGTGAAGTGGTGAACCCATGTTTCATCCATGGTAATAAAGCGACGCAAGAATTCTGCTTCATTCCTGCGAAATTTTGCCAAACAGTTGGTTGAAACACGCTCACGAATTTGTTTTTGTTCGATTGTAAGCAAACGCGGCACCCACCTTGCGCAAAGCTTTTTTAACATCAAGGTATCTGTTAATACCCGATGTACCGATGTACTCGATGTACTCGATGTGGAAATGCCTGACATGTCTGCTAGCTCACGCACCTTCATCCGATGGTCACTCAATATCAACTTTTGGACTTTTTGGACCATCTCTGGACTACTCAACTCAATCGGTCCACCATTCCAAAAAAATATTCAATGACGTAACGATGACCGACTTTTTACATTTTCTCAAAACTTTCAATATTGTTATTTTCAAATGGCTGCCAAATTGTAATTAAATCTCGTAATGTCATGAAATTTAAAACTTAAGCTTTCTCAAGGACATTTTTTCAAAAACAGTAATTTTTTAGTCAGGCCAGGTACTTCTGGGACTGCCCTCGTACCTACTTCTAGATCATCCACCTCTTTGCATCACTTTACTTGCAATGCACTTGGTTCCCCTTCGAAGCCTGTGGCCACTCTACTGCCACTAACATTTTCGTATGATAGAGTCAATGGGTTCTTGACATGTTCTCGTATGAAGTTGGAGTTGTAATTTGATGTAGTCCATGGTCCTATGAAAGCAAGAAGTTAAGGTATTTGAGGTGTGATTGCACAGTCACTAGATTGCTTCATTTCCTGCCGAAATAGCCACACATGTAGAATATCACTAATAAAATCAACAGTAACAATATTGGTGACAGTATACAGCCCTGTCTAACCCCACTTTGGATTTTTTTTCGATCATAAATCAAATCACAAGCTATCATAATATGTTCTTTCATGTCTTTTAAATTAAACACCCTTTAAGAAAGAAAGGGCGGAGTGCAACTCAGAATTCTATATAAATAAATTGTCTATTTAGTTATCTCTTACTGAGCGCGATGTAGGTCGTTTAGCTTGACCTCGAAATATTTTATTTGTTTTTAGTTTAATTTTTGTTTTTGTTTTTAAATTGATAACAAGTTAAGTAGACGATTATCTGAGTTATTGCAACTTATTCATGAGGAATATTTTTATTTTTGGAACACAAATCATTGCGAATTTCTTACAAAAAAAATAATTTAATTTAAAAAATAAAACAAACTACGTCTCTTTGAATGGCACGCGTTTTAATATTTTTATTTATGATCTGAAGAGATACTGGTGGAATATTTTCAATGGGATTGCTCTGTTTCCCTGAATTGAAACGTAATTTAAAGAATAATTGATAAAATGAAGCGAACAAAGAATTTCAAGTTTTTTTTTCACTTATTATTACTTGGTCTGCATCAGTGGTTTGAGGTGAATAACTTTTAATAAAAAATTCAAAATTTATTCTGAACTTGTTATAACCTTGAAAGATGATTAATGTAGGCCATTCACTTTAAAACGGTCGCATGCACTATATACAGCGAAACTTCCGAGCGAATTTTTCAACATAAATGGCTCGCTGAAGACTTTTATCTCAGCGTTTTTTTTCTATCTTTTCGAACGAACTGTCAAATCTTTACTTTAATCTACAAGTACATAGGTCGTTTGGGGAATCTTCGAACCGCACTCACGACTTTTTCAACGTGAATGGCTTTCTGAAGTATTTCTGTTTCGCAGCGTTTTTTTTTGTCGCTCTTTTCGAATGAACTGTCAAATCTTTACTTAAATCTTCGCCTTAAATTTATAAGTTACTTTCAAAAGTTAATTTCCGTCATTTGAATCTTTGAAAGGTAAGTTAAAGCATATTCCCATTTATATGCCTACTTGCTGTCTCCTTTTCTTACTACAAATAGGAAACCCACGACTAGTACTACCGACGACGACGATGTGAGGCGACACCTTTAAAAACGCTTCCTATGCAAATTATGTGCGAATATTGACACCTGAAAGTCGACACAAATGACAATTCAAACAAAAACAAAAACCGATACCTACAAGTTGAAGAGAGGTTGAGAGGTTGCCCCATTGTGCAACTCAAACGGGGTGAGATCTCCGCCTAAGTTGATAAAACGATTGCTTGCTGTTTTGTTGCAACTTACTGCCTCGCTAAAGTACTGATTTATGCCGCCAAAGCAACACAACTGCCATGCCAGTGCGTATATACAAGTGCCAGATGCAACTTCCTATATTGGCATCTTGCAGTAGTATTATCTTATCGCGCGGAATTTTTGTCACCTGAGAGAGTTCCGATCCGATCTGATCCGACCACAATGCCACGATTGTTATTTTGTATGCTGTGCGGCTATGCGCCAGGCCATGCCGATGACGGCGCAACCAGAAAAGTGCATCACAGATATCATAGACTTCCTCATTCTCATACTGAAGCAGAGATGAAGCTTTCGGTTGGTTTGATGCAGAAAACAACATGTGGCTGTGCCAGAGATTTATTTTATTTTGTTTTGTTTTATTTGGAAACATTATTGGGAAGTAATTTGTAAATGAAATTACTTCAATTATATACCTCAGCCTCTTATGGATTGGTGGTATATAATTTCGTGAGAGCAACAACAAAAAAGAAAAAAAAAGAAAGTGAAATTGAAATTGAAAGTGCATCATCATCACTGATGAATGTGAACCCTTGAAGTAATAAAATCGTATACATGTTGACGTACCCAGTATTTATACGATTGTTGGTTGATAGAGAAAAAAAAATGATTCAGATGGGCTTGGAACAATAATTAGCATACTAATCATATCATTAATTCATAAATTTGATTTTTTTTCATTGATCGATGGGGGGTTAATTGGTTATAAGTCATGAAATTGAAAGTAATCAAAATATACACCAATTATTAGCATGGGAATCGAGTTCCGAGTAAAAATAAGTTTAAGGCATTGAGCTTTTTTCCTGTATTAAAAAATTAAGACGCTAATTATTGGAGTCGTTACAAATTTAATAGCTCTATAGAACGGTATGCCAGGATCTTGATATTTCGAATTTTGTTTTTGGAATCATGAAATTCGAAATCTGGACGATTCAAAATCCAAAGAACCCAAAAACAAAAATCTCGGAAATCCTAAATACAGAAAAACTTAAATTCCATTCCAAAAAATTAAATCCCAAAAAAATATTTTTTGGTACATACATATGTTGACCCGGGTATTTTTGAATTTCAGTTTTTTTTTGTTTTGGGGATTTTCGGAATTTTTTATTTTCTGGATCTGGAATTTAGTTTTTTTTTTAGCAAGAATTTCCTGAGGAAAAAGTTTTGAATACTTTTTTTTTAAATTTTCAGTGAAATCATTTTTTTTTAGAAAACTTCACTTAATAAAATTTACAAATATGTTTCCCTCAGTGTAGTGTAGCTCATAGTAAGAGCTATTTATAATAGTATGTATTTCTATACTTCCCTTTAACGAGAAAGATATAAAATTCCTCGAATCACTTCTTGTTAAACATCTTCTTCCATGTGAACATAATTACTATAACTAACAGGATATGATATCCTCCAAGTAGAAAATAAAATTAAACAAGTACATACTCCAATCTTATTAAGCCCATTATGCGAATAAAGCAACTTTACAAAAAATAAAAAAACACGTAACCGAAAGAAAGTTAAATTTTTTCATCAAAAGAATTTTCATTTCACTTTCATCTGCGTGAAAAAAAGATGAAGCAAACAAAAAAGTCCCACATCATCGATCTACATGCATCTCTCAACCTGATCCAAGATATTTACAAAAAAAAAACAAAACAAAAAAAAACGAACCTCCTTGTGATTGCCAAAATAAATTTATGAAAAAGAAACACAGTCTGTGAAGCTAAAATTTATTTACAATAAAAATAAATCATCCTGGATGTAGAAGAAGGGAGCTGTTGGCAATTTATTGACAATTTATAAAACTAAATAAAAAGAAAGTTAAAATTAAATGAAATTAATAAAAAGCTGTTGAAAGCGGTTTGACAAATGTGATTTTTTTATTCAAATTGTATGCTAGGTTTTAGAAACACAGCTGATTGTCAAATTTTTAAATCCCGAGTATGAAATTATAGAAAATGGCGCAGAAAAAGTAAGTAAAAAATATTTATATTTTCATTTCACGTGAAATAAATTAAATTTCAGCGTAAAATTTACAACAGCATCAGAAAATACAATATACGGAATCCCCGCTTAGTTGCACCTCGCTTAATTGAACATCCCCTTTAATTGACCGACAAAATTGCGTCCGAAAATTTCCCGGTTTTTTAGATGGTTAATTGAACCCCGCTTAATTAAATTACTCGCTTGATTGATCTGTAAAATATGCAGATGAAAAACTTTACAAAAATATATGGAAATTTTTCGGATAATTGGACGCACAAAAAAATTATAATGAAACAAACCTAAAAATAAAATTCAGTTATTGGAAGCACTTAAATTGGCAGCAGTGCTCGCTGAATAAAAAATGTTTTTGTTTTTTTTTTTTGTCATACGAAATTTCAATGTTGGCTACCGGCGGCGCGTTAATTTTGACAATAATAAACATAAATAAATAAAAATGAGTGGAAAAAAGCACACAAGTTTATCAATTAAACAAAAACTAAAAATTATAAATGAATCGAGAGAAAAAAATAAGACTGAATTGTGTGCCAAATACAAATGTTCTCTCAGCACGCTGAATCTGCAGATTTTAATATCAAATTATACTGCCAGTGATATTTTCAACGCCGATTAGTCAGGCCTCTTCTATAAAGCCTTGCCAACATCAACTCTAACAAAAACAGGAGCCGATGTCCGATATTTTATCTTTTAGTTGACCGATTCGTGCAATTATACGGGTTTCGCTTAATTGAACAGGTCAGTCAATTAAGCGGGATTTCGTTAATTGAACCACCCGGATAATTGACCAAAAAATCTGACAAAATGGTCAGTGCAATTAAGCGGGGAATACTGTAATAATATTTTCACGTTGGACTAGTAGTTTAACATGTGAATGATTGTGGAATACTTGTAGATTTTTCACTTAACAGAAGTTTGAATCTTTAATGCCTCAAAAAATAAAATGAGTAATTTCATTAAAAATTAAAAATCAATTGAAAGTTTGGAAATTTAATAAAAAAAACTGCAGTTTGAGCGAAAACCAAAACATAAATATAAAAACATTATTGTAAAATTGTAATTTTAATGTTTCACATTTGTTATGTCTTTTTCACATTCTAATAGCTTTTAATGTGCAAAATAAATTGAAAATGATGTAGGCCAAAATTTCAGCCCGAATTTTTCAGCAATGCATTTCATCCACGGAGAGTCCGGGACATCTCAATTTCTGTCACCAGCTCCCTAATTTCATTTTCAATTCCTCATAAAACTGAACAAGCATCGAACAAAAAAAAAAAAAAAACTGAAAGTAATTAAATGCAACTTTCACGGTCGATAAGGCCACCAAGTTGCGGTGAATTTGACGCGCGCAAAGACAAAAAAAAAAATTCAATACTGGCAGGTTTGATGTTGTTGCAAGAATCTTCAAGCAATTGTGCCGCTTGTCGTGCACGCAGCCACAAAACATTGACAGAGTCAAAGAAGATTTGCATCGGCATTGTGGAATCACATTAATTTCCATCATCGATCATTTATCTGCAGCTCTCTATAGGAGCTAGAGCTTGGTGGTGGAGGCGTTATTCATTTCACTCTGTGTGACTCGGCTGTGGCATCAATCCATCAATGATGGCGTGGCTCACAGAGGTAGTTGACGATAATGACGAAGACGACGACGACGACGATGCGGACGGTAATGCCGCGACAGAGGATATGCAAGCAGCCATGCAAATCACATCTTAAACGAGTCGTTGTCGCTCGTCTTATTAACACACCACCATCATATCACCGGACTAAGGGTAAGGAAAAGAAGTAACCAGGCGCTTCTCCTTTCCATCAGCCGTCGCAATCACCATCGCCAGCGAATTTCTCGCCCTCCTCCTCCTGTTATTTTGAGCAATCTTGTTTCATGTTTCCTGACTTGAATGCGGATGCAGCACACAAAAATATATATACATATGTATATGTATGTATGTACTGCACGACTTATTCGCCCGCATCTTATCACCTCTGATGTGTGGTGGAAATTATTGCGCCCTTTTCTCACACGCGCGCTCGCCATAATTATGCGTCCAGATAGCGCGAACCGAGGAGCCTTTTACTTTGGCCGCTGCAGCGGCATATTCAAACGTAGCGGCTCCGTATAGCTCTTCGTGGTTCGAGAGGGAGGGGAACCAAAAGGACACATGCGGTTTTATGATGTGCGCCTATAGTGAGGTGCTAACCATCAAGCACGTGGTTGAACCTAAGTTTGTGTATTTCTGTTTATGTGCGAGTGGTGAGAAAGAGATTAAGTTCAAGTTTTATGTTACGACCAGTTTTTTGATTTGAGGCGTGCTGGATGCGTCGCGTCGGTTCTTCGTTCTGGGTTGTTGTTGTTGTTGTTAGTATAGAAGACGCCAGGCTATTCAAAAGACAAACGGGCCTACAAAGATGTGTCAGAATCATGGAAATTATGACACCTACCACGTGTGTCATATTTGTCGAGGGAGTTTTAAGTGAGAGGTGAATGAATAGTGTTTGCGGGTATTATTTCCGAAATTTATTCATGATATTATATCTTGTGTTTGTAGGAACAGTTATCTAGTATTTCAAATGTCGGAACAAAAACAAAGAATTCTGGGGACTTGGCTTTGCGATAAAAACTGCAAAGCGGAGCATTTCCTAGTGCAGATAGGATTTGTGGGTTTCAGACAATGAAATGATAGGGACAAGTAATTTGTTTGATTTGGCTTAGTATAAAAGAGAGGCGATAAATTTCTTAACCTTACTTAGGTCTTCGGACGTATTATGTCCGTTAGTTTCCCCATAAGGGGTACTAGGGCTCCACTACTAGTACGCGCCATCGTTTACGGTTTTTGGAGATGTATCTCTTCCCAACTTTTCACAAGTTGTGCTGACTACTCTTCGACCGTTCTTCGCCAAGTACCCATGGGTCGGCCCGCTCTGGTACCCGCCTGCGTAAAAATATTCCATTGCTGCGACTTTAAATGTTTTCGTTACCCTTTCAAGTCCTCAAGATGTTTTCCATACAATTATTTACGAACGTTTCCAATTTTTTTCTGACAGACGATGTGACCTTCCTAGTGCTGCATCCATAAAAAAGAACCGATTCAACATTGGAGCGGAACAGTCGTAGCTTGCTCTTTAAGCTTATACACTTGTTACTCCATATTTTCGACAGCATTACGAACGCAGCCGTAGTTATCCCGAATCGGCTGTTAATATTTAGCTCGTTTCCGCAGTTTTCCAACTCTTACTACACACGTTCTTATTTACTGGGACCACAACTTTCCCCCTCTACTGCTTCACCCTAAGGCTCCACTAACTGGGTTCTTTGGGTTGACATCGGGAACCGTCAGCGGGCCTCCCGGTTTTGTACGGTTCCATGTCTGCTGCCAACTTCTTACAGGTGTCGGTGCATTTGTATGATCCAAAAGTTTTTTCGTCTGCCTTTCTTTAGCGATGGTGCTGGAACATGCTTTGTTATATTGCCTTTGGAACTGGGTTCTCAAGGTATTTTCTTTTTACATGTCAGTACCAGCTAAGCCAAGCTGTATTTCGTCGAAGATGATATTTTTAACGTTAAAACCTCGTCGGATCTTATTTGATAATTCCTGGTTACTCCTGCTATCATGCGTGGAATCTTCAGTTCAGCTAGACTCAATTTTCTGTAATACTTCTTGTACATTGCCCAACACTGTAGGCCGTAAGTTCTGGACGAACAATTGCTGTTTGGAGCTTTCTTTTTCAATTTCTGTCAAACCGTAAACGTGCCTCAAAAGCAAAGCAAACAACTGCACACAAATTGTACTGTTTGACCCCATAGAACTTTCTGTTGCAAATTGCAATGTTTGGTTTCAAATGCACTCAAACAATGGTTTTCATGATTCCACCTTGCTTCACTCATGAAATCCCATAATAAGTTATTGGAGTTTTTATATTTAGTTGCCACTGGGTTCCTTTAAAAGTTTGCCTTAGTACAATTAAAAATTCCAAAGCGTCCGTTTGGCAAGACAGGAGGATATATTTTATATAGTTGTTGGGTTTGCTTGTAAAAATGCACACCACACTTAACCACCCGCGTGAGTTTGTCTTCCCCTGGATCTGGTAGATCTAATAATGCATCTTTTATGTTCTAATTAAAATTAATTTTCCTCAACTATGAACTGAAAGTGGGCGCTGGAACCACCTACTTATCATGTTGTGCTACCGCTAGGGTTTCCTCTATTTGGCCAATATCGTTTGTTTTACAACCATATCAAAAGCCGCCATACTAACCATCATCACCACCACGGACTACTGCTGAGGTTGCGACTGCTTCTGGTGGTATGGAATTGAAGAGCAATGCGGAAGATCTTGCACTGCATGGCTTCGGAGATCAAGACGATCGCTATCATCACCATCAACATCGAATGAGAGAAAGAGAGAGAGACAAAGATCCCAATGTGATGATGATAATGATGACGATACCATGGATAGCACCTTCGCACCCAATTACGTATGCATAAGAGCAATGTGATGCGCTACAGCATAGCACCATCAGCATATAGCATCAACAGTGCGAAGCAAATATTTTACCACTTAACTTTTGGATTTGGCTTTGTCTTATCGATTTGGCTACCGCCTCTCAACATCCAAACGGATTTACATTTGAACTTGGAAGAGTTTAAGTGACCATACAATTTAAAATTGAAAAATGTAAAAAAAAAACTTAACATATGAATGGGTCTCATGAAGTTACTTAAAAGCTGAAAAATCTTAAAATTTAATTTTCGAAAAATCGGAACTCCATCAAATGTCTTATCCCTGGAAAACCATGAAGTGCTAATAATTTGATTTCAAAGGGCTAATTATTCCAGTAAATGATGTTTCAGAAGCAAGTCTTCTAAACTCCGAAAAATAATAAAATAATTTTAAACCCTTGATCATTAGTTGAGACAGTTCTAATGTCTATAAAAGTTCAAAATATCAAATTTAAACTTGAAATGATTGATAAAATCTGAAATAGTGTTTCTTGTCAAGAACAGGGTGCTTCTTACATTAGCCGTTCGGAATTCGGATTCGGTAAAACATTGTTGGCCCTCCCTCAACTAGAAGACAAACACCGGAATGGTTGAATTTTGTTAGCCTTTAAGATTGTATTGGATGCTTTCAAGTCTGATGTCGATAAAAAATTCTGTTGTACCCCAGGGCTCCGTTTTGTGTACGCCTCTTTTCCGCATATATATTAACGATCCTACAATAGTATGCTCAGATTTCAGATTCGTTCACCTCCCTCGATCTTCAGGAGTGCAACTTCAACGGCACCGTATGATTAGCTCATTAAATTCTGATTTTGACAGCAGTGTCCGATGGGCTTAGAAAATTCAGTGATGAGCTTCTGTTATTAAACGGAATTTACCACCCTTTCCACTATTCATGATTGACACTTGTTCTTGATCATGTAAAGGTGTTTGGGTTTGCTTCGACGATGAAAGAAAGGGGAGAACCTTTTAATCTGACTTAAGTCTACAATATATTAATTATTTTTACTTCTGTAATTTTGTGTTTTGAGTCTTCCGGATTTTGGATTTCGGAATGCTGTGCCGAAATTTTTAGTTCTTATTAATTTATTTCCAAACACAATACCAAGCCTTTATGTTAGAAACACATCAAACTCAAATTGTATTTTCTAATTAAGTTTTATGCCAGCCAGCATCTTCTTTATAAAAGATTTGGCTGCCCCCTATTTCTTACATATATGTTAAATGCAAACCTTCAAGTTATAGTGTTTAGTGTGTTGTTGCTGGGAAGAGCGTGAGAATTACCTTTAATTAACAATCATTTGTTAAGTGGCTATATGCAGGTTCAACAAGAAATCTCTACAAAACATCATGTACCTGTACCTTACATTATATATGAAGTTGATAAAAAAAACATCAAATTAGCAAACAATATTTAGGTTTGTTTTTTGTTTATTATTATTTTTTTGTTCGAAGATATTATATGGAGGCTATAACTTTTGAATATTGGAATTTATTTTTTTTCCATTTCGTGTGTGGCATAAAATAAATTTCACGGATGAAAGATTTTTCATGGTTTTTGGCAAATTAAATTTTTGTTTTCTTCTGTTTTTGTTTAATAGTACAGGGAAGTTAGACTTTCGCTGGGAACTAAATCCGAGGTCAGGTTTGACTTAACTGTTCGATAGGGTATTGGTTCACGAGTCTTGAACCACATTTTTCACAACTGTACCTAGAGTCATTTGGCCGCCATTTTGTTTTTTATGTTCATTTTGATTTTTAAGTATAACTCGCTCATTTTCGATCCTAGAAAAGAAAATTGTACTACAACTTGTAGAAAATAAAATTTTCTACAAAATATGTTAGGTAACTTTTTTCGCTAAACACTCTTGTTTAAAAGTTACAGCCTACTAAAAAAACAAAATTAAAAAAAAAAATGTCCTTATTGCAATAATTTTTTTTTTCTAACTCAAATCAAAAAAACATCCTTTTAAAAGTTATAGATCTTTAAATTGTCTATATTTTCTGGCTTTACAGTTTCTTAATTGAAATAACGGTTCTCGCTCTGGAGCGAAAATAAGCTCCAGAAATCCGCACGGAATCAGTTTTTTTTGTTATTTTTTTTTAATTTTAAAATACGAAGAATACCGAGTATTACTGAGTCTAATTTATGCGTTGTGATGTTTTGAAATTCTTCTCTTCTTTCTGGAGGGTCCTGCCGCGGCAGTGGTATCTTCTTCGTTATCACCATGCTCAACGCTATCTTCGAAGGTGTTGTGAAGTATCAGTGAATCGTTTCACACTCTTGTTTGTCCTCATCTAATTCAACTGAAATTTCCTGCACGTTATCACATATCCCTCCTTCACAGTTCTTACAAACAGCTGAACAGTGAAGGCCAGCTTTGCGGCAACCACAAGCTCCTCCACATCCAGTCTTGCATGAACAAGAAAATAATTTAATTAGTGCAGGTGGTGCAGGGTTCTTCGTTGTACGAACTGGAACCAAGCCAAGCAAAACATCCTTTTTCCATCCCCATTCTTCTGCGTCAAGTTTTATATTGAACCACAGTTGGATTTGATGATACGTCCTTAGTACATGTTGCATTGCAGCAGCCTGAGTCGGAGGAAATGTCGCGAGATTTGGTGTTTTTTTGCTAGTAGATTTCAAAAAACATTTGTGTTCGACTGCGGGGTTTCCTCCGTATAAAGCAATAAGAAATTTTTCACCAATTTTTGCCAAAGTGTTTGGAGATGCTTTTTTGCCTTAAATATATTTTAAGTAGATTTGAGTTCAACATGTTTTTCCAGGACTACACATGGCTTTGTTTTTAACACGTTAAAGAGAGCGGACGTTGGGTAGCAGCCGCTGATAGCATGCAGGAACAAAATGTGATCCTTCACCGATTCATCATGCATAAAACTTGTTGGCGAGAATATCTGTTCAGGAACTTTCCCCCTTGCTTGCTTTTTCATATAAACGTTCGTTGTTTTTAGCAGCAAGCCAGTTAGTATTACCAGCAAGTCAAGGTCTTCACCAATGATGAAAACTGCTTCGTAGGATAGGAAGAAGCTCTTGATGGCCTCCGTCACTATTGTCGTGTCAGCATCTTCTATGCATGTTTCGACCTGGACCATGTTTTCCCTTAAATAAGTTGCTAAAATGACGATGAGTCTGGATTTGATTTTCTCGTGAGCAAGAAACTTTTCTTGGTTTGTTGGAATGTTTGAGTATCTATCAAAAACAATGTCGGTTGAATGATGGTTCATACCTCGTCTTAGCTGCTAACATGTCTTTGTACTCCAATCGGGAGGATCTTCCGGATATCCATCAAAAACAACAACAATGTTTTCACCAAAATGTCTTGTTATATATTGATGGTATTTCCAACAAAGTTCCTGAACAGCTCAGTTTTTGTGCCAAACAACTTTTCTTAACAACCATCCTCCATCAATTATCTCATCGTAATTAGAAGGAATGATGATGTTACGTAAAGGTGAAAACAATTTGTATTGAGCTGCCTTCTCTCCCTTTCTCATGCCTTCTTCCGAAAACAAAGATAACGGATACGGTGCCAGTTCGTATGATAGAAAGTGCTCCAAGTCACGGCTACCGCGGCAGGACCTTCTAAAAAGAAGAGAAGAATTTCAAAACATCACAACGCATAAATTAGACTCAGTAATACTCGGTATTCTTCGTATTTTAAAATTAAAAAAAAATAACAAAAAAAACTGATTCCGTGCGGATTTCTGGAGCTTATTTTCGCTCCAGAGCGAGAACCGTTATTTCAATTAAGAAACTGTAAAGCCAGAAAATATAGACAATTTAAAGATCTATAACTTTTAAAAGGATGTTTTTTTGATTTGAGTTAGAAAAAAAAAATTATTGCAATAAGGACATTTTTTTTTTTAATTTTGTTTTTTTAGTAGGCTGTAACTTTTAAACAAGAGTGTTTAGCGAAAAAAGTTACCTAACATATTTTGTAGAAAATTTTATTTTCTACAAGTTGTAGTACAATTTTCTTTTCTAGGATCGAAAATGAGCGAGTTATACTTAAAAATCAAAATGAACATAAAAAACAAAATGGCGGCCAAATGACTCTAGGTACAGTTGTGAAAAATGTGGTTCTAGACTCGTGAACCAATACCCTATCGAACAGTTAAGTCAAACCTGACCTCGGATTTAGTTCCCAGCGCACCATATAATGAGATCTAACTTCCCCGTACTATAAGTTTAATGATGATTAAAGTGAGCAATACCCTTGCTTGGATATGGGTTTTAGAATTCAGATTTTTTTTGTTTTATTTGAGTTTTCAATTAATCTCAAATATTGTGTGATTGGTATTTCGTTGTTTGTTTGTTTTTTTATTTTATTAAAATAATATTATGTTGACATTGAAAGAAGCGTGTTAATAATCAGTAATTGATGTTTTTTTTGCTTTTAGCAGTTGTAGGCTTTTTTTTTTGTTAAATAGACAAATCTTTAGTAAATTTATTGCAACAAATGGATTTCCGGGTTTATCAAATGATGAAATCTATTGCAGCGTTATGAGCTCTTACACAAAATCTATGTTCAGCGAATGAAATTCATCATCATCATAGGCTCGACAACCGGGGTCCGGTCCTGGCCTCCTTCAACAAGTCTCTCCACTTATCCCGGTCTTGAGCCGACGCCATCCAGTTGCGCACTCCAAGGCTTCGGGCGTCCTGATCTACGCCATCTCTCCAGCGCAAGCATGGTCTACAACGCTGCCGTCTACCATAGAATGTACCACAAAGGACTTTCCGAGCCGGTTCCTCTTCACTCATGCGATCTAGGTGCCTTGCCCACCGAGCCTTGCCTACCGAGCCTTGCCTACCGAGCTTAATTTTTGTCACTATGTCTGCTTAACGGTAGATTGCGTACAATTCATGATTGTACCGTCTCTAGAATCGTCCTTACTCACATATGGGACCAACAATTCTCCTTAAGACTTTTCTCTCGAACGCGGCTAAGAGGTCGGAGTGTCTTTTGCTAAGCACCCAAGTCTCGGATCCATACGTGAGTACTGGCAGGACCATGGTCCTGTACAGCAGCAGTTTTGAAGTTATGGTGAGATTTCTAGATTTGAAGAGCTTTGACAGAATTGAGCAGCCGCCCGTGTATTTCTTCTTCTATATTATTATCAGCTGCTACATGAATGAAATTAATACATAATAATGAAGAAATAAGTATATATTTCAATTTTTGTAAAGGGATTTTGGGTTTTTCAATATTAGATTGTATGGTGTCTTTATGTTGGGGTTTTGGTATTTTGGGTTTTCAACATTTCCAGTCCTTTTTGGTAGATTTTGGGTTTTCAATATTAGATTTGTAGGATCTCTGGATGTTGGGTTTCAGATATTTTGGTTTTTCGATATTATGAATTTTGAGTTTTCGTCATTTTGTTTCTTAATTTTGGTTTTTAAATATTTGGGTTCTTTCTTATTTTGACTTTCGTGATTTTTATGTTTCCGAACGTTTGTGCTTTCTTAATTTTGTGTTTGTCTTACTGAATTTTAAGTTTCCTTTATTTTAGGTTTTATGGATTTGGTGATTTTGGCTTTTCGTGATTTTGAGGCTTTTTGGGTTTTTCATAATTTTGCATTTCGGGTTTTCGATGGTGTGGCTTTTATAGGTTTTGGATTTTAAAGATCCTAATGATCGTTTGATTTTTTGGAATATTGATCCAAAATTAAATTTCACATTTCACTTAGGCTCATAAGTTATCTTTATATTTTCTTTTCTATGATAGATCAAAAATTGTCGTATTAAAAGAAATCTTAACAAATTTATTAAATGAACAATGAAAAGGTGTCATTTAATTAAGCCGATTTCTATGTACATATATGATCCAACAAAAAAAATGGTGTTTCCTCTCTCTCCAGAATTTCACTTTGACTTTCCCTTAAAAAAAAAAAAACTTCCTTTCGAGATTCTTTACAGATACTCCTATGCCTCTCTCTAAAAAAACAATCTTTATAGGATTGTAATCAGCAATAAATTTCTAGCAATTAGCAAAACTCCTCCAGTGTTAACCCAAATACCTCAAACACAAAACAACCAAGACAACAAAAAATTCAACACCTAGTTAGACAATTCAATATACAGACAGACAGACCTATGTGCTCATTTTTTTTGCATCCGTCAGAGCTGGCGACGACGTCGGTCGTCGACGCGCCACTAAGAAGATGTGTTGCACCTAATTCTGCATTTGTCATTGTTGCACCATCACTACAATTCTTTTTACAAAAAAGCTTATGTTTAATGTGCGCAATGTATTTATTTCCGAAAACGCACAAAAAACGATAGAAGAAGGTAGGTTGGATGAAGAATTGTATAGCACCCTATGTTTTTGGGTAGAAATGTAGAAGAAATATCGTCAAGCTCTGGTATATTTGTTTCAATCTCTATTTAAGCATTTGCAACATCGAAGCAAGTTTTTCCTATTTGATAAAAAATCTAGTGTCCGACGAGAAAAAAGGATAAATTTTCAAAATATGATCAAGAGTCTAGTTGGGAAAGCTCAGAGATCCTTAGCGAAACTGAGCGAAAGTCTCTGAACATTACCAAGGGTTGTTGTTTTTTTTAAAGAATAACAAAATGTAAAACAAATGTAAATATACAAAGCTTTAAAATTCAACTTTCTAAAGAAAGCATTTTTACTTTAAGGCTACCCAACCTATTACTTTTTGGGTTTAATAATTTTGAACCGAATTTAAATAACTCACCCTACAGAATGTATAGAAAACGTATAGAAACAAAAAAAATCGGTTCCAGCTGACAAAAGAATGTGACTGGCAGCAGTTGTACTTTCAGTCCCGGCCCACCATTTATGGGAACTATTGTCACTTCACAGAAAGTGCATAAGACCCTAACATTGGCCAAGGAAATTAACCCACTTGGAAGAGACCGACGACGACGACAGAAATGACTACAATGAAGTACCTACTCTAAGGCCGCTTTTGGCGCTTGCACGCGCCTATTGTCTTCATTTCACACACCGGCAAATATGCCTTCCACTCGTTGATGCCAACAAAACAAATTTGTGAATTGCAATCTCACGACATTTCTGTATTAGGCCGGTTCGGTTGATATCAACTACAAGCCTAAGTGTATAGTATATGGGAGGTATTGTACAGAGTGCACTCTCATACTTCATATCCGAAGCAAGTGAGCGAGATTGTTTTCTTGAAGATCAAGTTCGCAAACTTTGCCGCTGACTGCTTCCATAGTTATGAATCATGTTGTTGTTGAGAGTTGAAAACTCGGGGCTTGGCAAACAGAGGGGCGCTTTTTTTTTTTTGTTTGGTATGATGTGATGTGATTTCAATTTTAACTTCTTTTTTTTTTTGCATTTCTTTTTTTTATATTTTTTCACAAAAAGCCTTAACAATAGGTGCTGTGCTCTCTTGTGTTGTTGGGGCTTTGTTATGCGCATGCACATTGAGATTAAACTGTAACGAAGGGATTATTCAACTCGATAAAGTGCAGTGGCATTGTTAAAGTGTCAACATGCTGCACCTGAGCATTGAGGTTTCTATTTTGTGTTTTGTGTTGGCTTTTGAAATAGGATGGGATATTAGTGTCAAGTTGGTGTCTAGTTTTTTTTTTTTATAATTTGATTGAATTGGATGTTAAATGTGAGTTATACGGTATTCACACCAAGCCGAAAACACGGTTTTCGCGAAAACATCGGGTTTCGATGAAAACCTAATCGAAAACACAAGTTTTCGCATACATTTTTTGTAGCTTCAGGTTTTCATAAACTACAAGTTTTATATAAAACCGGTCGAAAACTTGTGGAAACTCATAGATGAACTTAATCAAACACACCTATGGAATGTTCAGCGCCCAAAAATCGACAAGAAAGAAATTGATGGAATGCTTTCAAAAGAAATTAAAAACAGTTGACTGTCATATTATTTGAGTTTTTAATTTGTTTTGTTGATAAACTTTTTGTGCTAAGTAATTTCTTTCTTCTGATTCTCATGTAAGAGTTTTCAGATAAGAAAAAGAAGTTCAACAAAATATTCATGTTTTCTTCAATTTTCTTTTTTTGTATATAAAATAAGTTTAATTTGTTTAGCATTAATTTATTTTTGCAAATATGTGAACACAAATAAGTTTTTAGTTTTTCAATACAAAATTTGACAGTAGTGTTGTCAAAAAATTGAAATGTCAGACGAAAACATGTAATATGCAGTGTGAACGCATTTCGTGTTTTCGAAAACTTTTAGCTGAAAACCGCGTTTTGAATTTGGTGTGAATAGGCTATTATTGTTGTTGCCGAAATGTTGAATGAAATCTCTTAATACTTGTATTTCTGTTTGTTTTGTGATGTTGAACACAATTTCAAAGGGTCTAAGTTCAATTTATAATTTTTTTTTTTGTGTCAATAAAGGCGAAAATACATATAATCAGAATAGCGTTCACCACTGTCATTCTGGCAGCCATGCTTGTTGAATTCCAACTTTTCCTCGTTGAAAAAAAAAAAATTCTTCGACTTGTTTGTCATTGATAAGTGAATAAAATGAATACTTTTCACTATAATCGATGCCTTAGATTTTGGGAAAACTTTCTAAGTTTTTAAAAATATTTTTGTGATTTTATTTTGTGCTAATTAATTACTAATTAAAAACTTTAATTAAAACCTTAACAATATCTGCAATATTATGAATCATTACATCAAAAAATATCTGCACGAACTTTCTCTATTGATTTATATTATTTGTTCAAAATTTATGTATATGTTTAATATATCAATTACAAAGTATCACGAAATTGCAATCAACTTTCTCGCGTGTACCATATTTGTGTATTAATTATCACCCCTTTTACAGAATTCATCATTATAATATTTCTAATTAAAAATATTTAATACAAATCAACAACAACAACAACAAAAATAATAACATAATTTACTTGTCATCCCAAATTAAAATCCAGGAAATCCCAAAAAGCACACAACTTCTGCAAAATTAAATGAATTTGTTATGCAACAATGCAAAAAAAAAAAGAAGTCAACAAATCAGGAAAATCGCTTGCAATTCATTCATATCATAAATTGAATAATACGCGATCCACAGACAGACAGCGGCTATCCAAGGCACAAGTTAGACTCGTGTATAGTCATGGTCATGTGCTTTAAAATACAACGCTATACCGTGTGCACAATTCCCCGTTGTTTTCTTTAATAAATTTAATGTTGGAATCTTGGAATTTAAGGCCTCTCCTCGAACAACGTTGCAACATTGTTAAGAAAGAAAAAAATGGTAGCGTTTTTTTCCGGGAGCAAGAAAATTAAGTGTCTTATTTATACTACCGTGTTTGGGCCAGTCAAATATGACCTGGCATCAGCTTAAAATGCTTTGCTTGAATGTAACATCGCCTTAATTAGACCAAGCTACAAAACGGGGTGAAAAGATATTTAATGGAGATGGAAGGTGGTTGGTAACCCTACTTATTTTTTGTCGCTGCCTCCACTTTAAGATCGTTAAAAAAAAACCAAAGTGAGGGTAAATGATGATCTAGGCTGGAAAGGGATCTCCATGCTAAGTTCATTGGTTTGCGAAATCCAAATGATATGGAGAACAACAACTGGATAAAAAGCTGCAAATTACTTTAATCGTTTGTGATGCTTAAATATTTATAAATATGAGCTTGCATGATCATTTGTAACACTAAAGAGAAGTCTGAAGCGCTTTGCACACCACAATTGGACCCCACAATATGACTGTAATCCTCTCCAATCCGAAAAAGGCTGCCGCGAGAGTCCTATCTTGAGGGTTTTTTTTTTTTTTGTTCATGAAGATTTGTGTGAATGCAACAGCAAATTATCGGCACATGAGCTCAGGATTTCACATAAGTCTCGCGCGCTTCTCTATCTTGTCTGTGATGAGGATGGAAGGGGTTTAAGAGTCTAAGATTGTCCTCCATTTCCGCTGATAGTCATAAATATTAGCGCAGCAAAAGGCGCTGCACACAACACAAAACAAAACCCATCAGACTTGGAATTTTTTTTTCGTTTTCGACTTTTGTTGTTGTTTGTGCGTCCTAAACCATCAAGTGATATAACTGAGATAGTAATGTTGAGCATGATGGCGCGGTGCGACGGCGGCAACGACTATGAGAGGATAATATTGTATGGCAATGATGACTCTGGCGTATTAGAGGATTATAAGGCGCGCACACGCTTTTGATTGCGCGCGAATGTCTCTCCATCTGTTGTGAAGATAAAAACGACACAAAAGACGTTACGGAAAAAGAATTAACTTAACGACATCATTTCGAGGCCATTTTCTGCTTTAAAGAGTTGAACATTCCCATGATGCGCAGAGTGATATGATTTTGTTTGGCCCCTATGGGAGCTAGCATTTGTTGCTGATGCCGCCACCGCCAGCGGCGGTGATTCCATGTGCGACGCGACGTGGGTATAAGGATATCTACATTATGAAGACCTCACGCACTCAATTACTTAACGTATGCACGTCAATTCTTAGACACCGCGCTGTGATTCCAAAGAGCCACTACCGTCATTTAAGCTGCCGCAGCTACAACTGCCGCGCCGCTGTTCACAAGGATCTTCTGATAGAATAAAGAGGCGAAAAATAAATGATGAAAAAAAAATTAAATGGGAGTGGAGGGGAGGGGGGTAAAAATACTTGCGTAATTTACGAGGCTATAATTGTGAATTGTTGCCCAGGAAATTACTACCTGAGCGAGATGAAGTAATTTTAAAGTTGTTGGCTCTCTAATGGTTAAGCGATTTCATTTAGGATGCACTGGAATGTGATTTGTCGTTAGCAGCAAACAAAAGAGCTGATGCACAAACCTTGGATATTGCGCTAATGTGATGTGCGTTAGATTCTTGTGGATAATAGGGAAAGCTAGAACAGAAAGGAGAGGAATACAAGATTGCATTCTAATTACACTTTAGAGACTGCTTAACTCGAAACGACTGAGAAAACTTGGTGCGGAATGAAATGCCGAGACAAGTTGACATGCCCTTAAGCACCAAAAACAATAAGAAATCGGTAATGTTTCTGATGGAAGAAAATTATTTCATTTTGCAATGTGAAGTTTTTGTGGATTTGTGCAACACCAACCGCCTTATTATAAGAGAGACCATGCTTGAACTCAAGTTGTTTCATAATGTCAGTTGGCTGCCGGCGGACAGACCAGCAACTTGAAACCAAACCCTGTCCAATGAAACTTGGATAAGGATCGAAGAAAGGAAACACTTTAAAGCTGGGAGTGGAGCTACTTCAGCAACTGGGAGAAACTACGCAATGCAATCAAATCACTGAAGAACAACAAAGTTCGAGTAAGCTACTGCACCCGCTCATTAAGAGAGCTTAAGAATCAGACAGCTTAAGAATTAGAGAGCTTAAGAATTAGAGAGCTTAAGAATCCGAGAGCTTTCCTTAAGAGTGGAAAAAATAATGATTGTCAAGCTCCCAAAGCAGTGCAAGAACTGAATAGGAAATTCAAATAACAGACCAAATCGAAGTCGAACTCGACGCAGAATAAGAAGGATTCCTCAAAAAAGTATGTTTTTTTTAATCTAAAAGCAGACTTTTACTCATGTAACCTCACAAATTGAAATCCTACCTACTTCTGAAATTAAATTAAAAATTATTTAAAACCTTTTAATTAACTCAAAAAAAAGTAACATTCATTAGGAACTTGGGATGTTTTGCAAAATTTATATCTTTGCTAAGTCATCCAAGTTGGCTTATAAAATTTTCTAAGAATTCAATTATAACCACATTCTATAATTAACGTTTCTCGTTAGTTATTCAGCCATAAATCACTTTTTCGATTCGGTAAGAAGCTTTTCCTTCAACCTTTTTAATTTTCCACCTGCTGCCAGTCTTAGCAATATACAGCTAAACTATGTAGCTAAATTTATAATCTACTAGATAGATATGGGTATATATTTATAAATTGAAAACCCTCTTTCAGATCATAAAATAAATAATTACAGACTTGTTATGAAATGCTTTTCTGATTTCGTTTTTTTCCTCACTCATTTTCTATCCATATCTTATGAATAGAGAAAAAAAAAACTCATCAACAAGTGCTGGATTTGTCATACACAGGGCCTGACTTAGCTCAATTTAAATATCTTAATTTTATTAATGTTATGAATTATTTTAAAAACTTAATACATATTTCTTTTAGCGGACATTAATTTATTTTTTTTTTCTGTTTCAGATAATTGCGTAAAAATCTTGGGGTGAGTCCGTTTTATTATTTTATGGTAATTTCACACTATAACTCTAATATTTTTTTTTTTTTACTTTATTCAAACCTGTGTTGCCCCTGTTTAACGTCAAATAACTTCTACTTATAAGTGAAATGACCGATATGTATTTTTCCACGGAGAAGGTTTGTATAATATGCTCATTGATGCCACTCGCCACCAGGTGGCGTAGCAATGAGCGCCGGTTACAGCTAGTGATCAATAAAATTCATAACTTGAGAACCAACTCCCCATTTTGACAAATCTGCCAGTAGTCATTTTTATACAATTTGACCTTTTGAAACGATAGATCTGGTTTGATTGTCAAAACGAAATTTATATCGAAAAATATCCTTCTAATATTTACGTTCAAACCTCAAACATTTCCAAAATGTCAGTGATTTCCTAATTTTTGACAGTTTTTAAATTTTGAGTTGTCTTTCAGTGAAAATGAAGAAAATGTGCAAGGCCTATGCGAAAAATATTAAAAATGCTTGAACTAGACAATAAAGGTATTAGTTCGTAGGAAGAGAAGAGATACAATAAGAAGAACTATCCCTTCACCGGTTCAAAGTGACTGTCCCTTCTAGAACTACTTGGAAGGATATATCATTTCTGAATGATGATCCTATTAATTTATATACAGACGGAGCAACAACGAATGATGGGGTTGGTAGAGGCGTATAATACTCCGATAGACTAAAATTAAGTCTTTCCTTTCGTCTACCTGATCGCTATTGCGTGTTCCAAGCTGAAATCCTGGCTATTAAAGAAGCCCTATCCTGACTCAAAGAAAACTTTATATCAACAACTCATACACGTATCTTCTCAGATAGCCAAGCCGCTTTAAAATCCCTAGACTCTGTCTCTACTAAATCTCTAAAAGCCCCAAACTGTCGAACTTCTCTTACGGAGATGGCCACACAGTTCCAATATTCACCTTTGCTGGGTGCCGGGCCATAGAGACATTCCAGGAAATTGCAAAGCCGACGAACTTGCAAAAAGAGGAACACTTTTACCTCTGCTAGGTCACAAAGCAAGCGTGGGTATGCCTTTGACCATAGAGAGAACAAACTACAGGTGGAATAACATCACCACCTGTATAGCGACTAAATTAATTTGGCCTAAATTTAGTGCCAGACACTCCAAACAACTGGAGACGCTACTCCAACTGAGTAGATTGCATATTAGCTACATCATAGGTATCCTACCTGGACACTGTAGGTGCATATCTACACTTCGACTTGGAGCCATTGTAAATGATTTTTGCAGGAGTTGCAGGGACGAGAAGGAAGAAGAGACAGTCTCTCGTCTCCTTTGCACCTGTCCCGCCCTGTCACAAAGATGAAAACTCCAGCTTGGAGACTTCTTTTTCAATGATCCCAGCGATCTAGTAAATTTCCACATCACTTGTTTCAACGAGAGGTTAATCAACTGATCGATGTGGTATCACAACGGACCAAACTTTGGTCTAAATGTGTTGGATTTCCAAACCAACAGTCACTTTAACCTAACCTAACCTTACCTATCCTTTCACGGGCCTAGGATCTAATAGTCCAGCCTTGTTTATCATCACAAGCCAAAGATACCTAACGTCGCGGAAGACAGCAGTAAAAATATCAAAACAAAAAAAAAATTGACGATGAATCGACAGTTCGACAATGCGAGAGAGAAAAAAAGGGGCTGAAAAATGCATTTTCATCGCGTGGAAAGCAGCAAATCTTTGGAAAGAAGGCTGAGTTGATAATAACTTTTCATTTTCCCGCTGTTGTTTTCATTTTCCAATTTTGTTTTGTTGTTGTTGAAGATGACTTTTTTTATTTGTAAATTAATTTTTCGCACTCACTTTGGCTTGTTACGGTGTGTTGCGGCGTGGCGGCGTGGTGGCTGACGGCGGCGTGTCGCAATGTGAAGATGTGCTGTGCTGGACGAGAAAATGTTTAAAAAGAAAGTTTTTCTCCATCATCATGGATGGACCGTTAATATGGTTGCTGAGAAAAAAAAAAAAACAGATTCTTCATCTCTGAAAAAAAACCCGTCCTCCCTGCGCACAAGTACAAAAGTGTACTGTGTTTTGGCATGCGCAAACCATTTAAAGCAAAGTCAAGTGTATGGCTTAGGGTATGCCCCGAACGCAACTCAACTTGCCTTCTCATTTCTGTCCCATTCGAAATGAGATTCAATATTTCACTATCAAGATTGCAGAAGCTACTATAGCTGATGCTACATTGTGTTTCTACCTATCGCATCGGTAAGAAAACAAAAAGAAGAGAAATTTTTACCAAAGCTGGTGAACCGCGCCGTCACTTGACTGGACTAAACATGGACGACCAACCGAAGATGACCATGTATGATGTGGTCCTAGTGCTGGTGGTGGTGGTGGTGAAACACCTGTGATGTGATGCATCACCTCCCGAAAAGCCTCCACCGCAAGATCCATGACATTCAGGAAGAGGAACTATTTCCCAACCAGCCTAGGCTGGGGGACAGACAAACAGATAGACAGATATCTCTTTAACGAAAAAAGCCCATAAAGATTGATCGATACCTGGGTGAAGAACGTTTGACATTTGTCAAGTTTGCCACTGAGAAATGCATGCAGACTTGTTGCGTCACATCATGTTAGCAAATTTGAATGTGCGACAAAATGTCACACTGACGACCGTTAAGAGGGAGAACCACTACTGAGTGAGACTGACCGAAGGAGTGAGTGAAGAAGAAAATGTAGAAACTCTATAGTCTTGAGAGATAGATGCCACCCATGTATCCTCGGTCGCTTTGGAGGTCAGAGTCAGGTTTTTTTTTTTTTTTTTGTGAGCCTGCGCAAAGGTTCCATTTTGGGGTGAGGACAAATTTGTCAGATCTGCCAAGGATGTTGCAATTGCATTTCTGGTTTCATGATTCTGGTAGTTTTGTGGAGGAAAAAAAAACAAGATAGAGATTCTTTTCTTCAAAGAAACGTTTCTGCGATATGTGCTGTTATATGCGCGGCGAAAAAGATTTCCTCTATGTGATAAGCTTGGTGATTGATTGTAGGCATTTTGGTCAGCTAGAAAAAGAAAAGAAAAAAAAAAAGGGATTCGTAAGTTGAGGTTTGTTCCGCCATCTTGATGCGCATTTGAATATTTGCATAGTAGATAGAATGTCACTTTGGAACAAGGAAGAAGCTGACTTTAAATATTCGCGAGGTTCATAGTTCGATTAGTGGTTGTTGCCCGTGTCTGTCCTTATAGCGATTGAATATATGTATATGGAAGCAAGATGGTTGGTTGATGGCAATGCGTTCTAGGAAATGATACACGTCTTTTGAAAACTAAATAGAAAAGGAAGAAGATTCATGACAATGAACAAAAATCAAGAACCAAAATCCAATATGAAAAATAAAAAAACATAATTTTTGAAGTTTTGTTCGACTTCTTTTTAATTTTTAAAACATTGTCATAGTTCGATTAGTGGTTGTTGCCCGTGTCTGTCCTTATAGCGATTGAATATATGTATATGGAAGCAAGATGGTTGGTTGATGGCAATGCGTTCTAGGAAATGATACACGTCTTTTGAAAACTAAATAGAAAAGGAAGAAGATTCATGACAATGAACAAAAATCAAGAACCAAAATCCGATATGAAAAATAAAAAAATATAATTTTTGAAGTTTTGTTCGACTTCCTTTTAATTTTAAAAACATTGTCAAAACTTGGGTTAGCCTTCCGCAAAAAAGTGGTCACCTTCCACAACGTATACATTTAAGTTTGCAAAAAAAAATTATTAGCTACTTTTCATATGGAAGTAAAAGCTTTGCTTTCTTGTTTTAGCATTTGGTATGGACCCAATTTTTAGTTTTTTTTTTTTCAATCTTTATTATTTTAACAGAATAAAGATTGACAAACTTCGATAAAGCTTCGTTTAATCTTGGTTTTACATTTTTTTTATTACAGTTCAGAATTATAAAATGTGGCTATGAAGCTGCTTCAGGTTACATCAATATTATATTAGGCCATTGTTTCGAATCGTAAGGGAGGAGAGTTTTTGGGATCAATTTATTCACTCCATCGAATTCAATCTTGTCTGGGCCATTCTATACCTAAACAAAAATTTACATTAATGTTGCATTCTTTAGTTGCTTCCTTTTTGATGTGAAAGCTTCCCTAAAAACAGTGGTCCACCTTTCACTCTTATTTTGAACATTTTAGAATTAAGATTAAAAAAGTAATCTCCTTCAGATTAGCCAGTATAATTGTTCTCCATTCAATTCCAGTATCCGGGATACACATATTATAATGACCTTCTAATTTCGCACAATCTTTAACATTTTGTATTTTTTTGTCATATTTGTATCCGCAAAACCTCCAGACAATGTTTCGAAGGCACCTTGCCAAATCGATCTTCTCCGGTGCATCAAGAATCATAAGGAAGTGATACAAAAAATAACATAAATGCTCATTATCTATTCAACTCGCACCACAATCTATGTCTACTCTGTCTGTTCTTCACTCATGAATCTAGGTTAACAAGCTTTTTATTTTTAAACACTTAACAAACCTGAGAAAATTGCTTTCAACACAACTTTTATGCATTGAATTTTGAATTTTTGAGAATTTAGTGTAGACAGCAAAAAAAAATTCCATAAGCGAAATTATTATTGCTTCTTAAAATTCAGACCCATTAAGTCGTTAGTTTTGCTGAAGACGCGACGAGGAATTTTTCTTCCCATCAACAATATATTTTTAGGGTGTCCAAGCAACGAAGACACAACGACGTCAACTTTAAAACATTGAATATCAACTACTCGTAACCTTGCATTAGATGTATTTTTTGCATCACGCACGTGTTGAATAGGTTAAATTATGCACAAAAAATAATAAAAACAAAACACTATTTCTGCACTACACTCAGAGAAATTAGATAGAATTTAGCAAAGAAATATGATTTTTTTTTTGAGAAAGCATTAAGCAAGAAACCTAGCAACTCAGAATCTAGTAACTAGAATTTTGGAATTTAGATTTAGCTCCTGAATCAAGTTGTTAGAATTTAACTTCTGGAATCTAGCTTTGAAAATCTAGAAACTGCTAGAATCAGGCTGCTACAAAAAAGTCTCTAGAATCTAGCTGCTTAAACTCTGGTAGAATGTAGCTGCTCGAATCAAGCTAGAACCTACATTCTAGAACTATAAGGAGCTAGAATGTAGCTTTTAAAATCAAGCTTATTTAATAAAACTACTAGGAATTAGTTGCTGAAATGATTCTGCCAGAATTAATTGCTGGAGTCTGAACTCTGCTGCTAAAATCTAACTACTAAAATCTATTTGCTAGAATCAAGCTGCTAACATTAAGAACATGTATTCTAGAATTGAGCTGCTAGCATTTAGCTTCTAGAACCAAACTGCTTAAATCTTCATAGGAAAATCTATAGCTGTTAGCTATCACTGGTTAGTTCTTAAATGCATGCATGCATTTAATCTGCATAAACATTTCTCTGAGTGTTCAAATATCTGTAGTACGACGCATACCGTTGAACCCGGATGTATTGTGAAGCAAAGTTGCAACATGCGAAAAATTCACACTTTGCAATAAATTTTTGCCACAAACCCAAGCACATGTTCGCTCGCGAGACTCATCAATGATGCAATGAACTTCTCGCTGCTCGCACCCATCGCAGCCCAAAGTCCAAAAGGTCCCTCACATAAAGAAAGAGAGAGATACAAACTCCAAAGAACTTTCGCTGCCTTTTATATAAAGGTTGTGATAGTCTTTTCAATGTTGATGCTCCAGAGTCCATCGTGATGGTTACTGTATCGCACATATCCAAAACAAAAAGATAGGTCTCATAAAACTCATCTTCAGGCAGGAAATAAGTTTATAGCAATCTAGGCTATAGTCAAGCTAGCAGCCACACTCTTCGATGAATGGAAGCACACATTTTCCCAACATCTATGCGACCAACCCAATGGGCGAGCTCCAGACCTTACCCTGTTCATATAATTTCTTTCTCTCTTTTCTAGATGCCAAAGCATTTGAAATAATATGTTCTTTCATGCAGCCAATAAATTGCCATAGTTATGGCCATTCATATACAGTTCGCTGTTGTTGTTGGTGAAGAACCCATATGGCTCACAAGATTTGCCATCCCTATGGACTTCGAAAGAAGGCTACTTTTAACTCTCAGGCATGTGATTACTTCTAATGCCGATATATTTATTCACAATCGTTCGTCCCATTTGCCATTTACGAAATTGTAAGCGTTATTTGCTATATTTGACCATTTTGGATCTTTCAAGAAAGGTCAAGGTTGCCATTGTGTAAGGATCGGAATTGAAGTCTAAAGTGATGTGAAACTAAAAAAGAAAAATAGGTCAAAAAAGAAGTACCCTAATAATTCAAAATACATTTGTCTATTTGAAGTCTCTGTGTCAATTCGACTTTAAAAATTATAACTTATGGATTTGAAGTCTTTCGATACTTTTAATTTGTATACATTTATTTTTTCATTTAGTTTTTCAAGGCCTTTGCTTATTTGTCAAAATTCTAAAAAAAGACTTAAGATTGTTGTGATTTTCTGACTTATGGCGTTTTGATTGTTAAAAGGATTGACGTTTATTCCAAGATGGCAAATGAACTTAGTCGAACTTTGAAGTCAACTTTATTAAATCGAACTTTCAAATTAATGCAAAATCAAAAAGGCATAATTATTTAATAGTGCTTCGATGTTTTGAAAACTTAATTAAATTCTCTAATTTTGTTTTAATTTTTTTTCTAAATGACTTCAATAATGGATCAGGCTTCAAAAAAAGAACTTCAATTTTTAAAATTTTTTAAAATTTTGTTTCTAGATTTTTTTTGTACCCAACTTCAATTACTAATCATGCTTCAATATGTTTTGAAAACTTCAATAATTGAAAAGCAATTTGATACTTACAAAATTACGAAAATGTCAACAGTTGACTTCTTTGTCTTCAAAACAGTTTGACTTGTGGTATTCATATTGTTTTAGTTTATGGGTGTTTATTTTGATGAGGACAAAGGTCAGTAAGAATTTATTGAAATTTAAAGGTTTATTTTTGTTTTTTTGTAAATCTTATTTTTTGTACTTATTCTATATAAAATTACTAATTATTTTGCTGATAGAAAATATTATTTTTTGACATCAGCAACCCTGGTTGAGGATTGACAAACTGTAATGGCATAAAGTTGGTATAATTTTGTTTAAAAAAAAAAATATATATTAATGGTCGATTTGTTAAAGATTGCAAATCTTTAACTCAATCAGAACAGAAGAGGAGAATTATATTTCTAAATACAATGTTGTGGACTTTTGAATTTTGATGATTTTGCACGCTATCGTAAATCGAGGAGACAAATTGTAAGAATATCAGAATTGAACACGGAATACAGTTGGGACGCGAATGCAGCTGATCTCCGATTAGGTGATGCATCTCTTTCAGACTCAGACTTAGTTGCAGGTTTATCTTTAGAAATCGTAGAAATTCGACTTGTGGAATGAGGAAGTGAAGGTTCTTAGCGTTAAATTCTTTTTTTAATTTTTATTCATTTCGTGGTAAATAGAAGTCATTTTGAATGAGAATTTTTGTGTGCCACACTGGTGGTTTAAAAGAATTATTGTGTTGCATTTCGTAGATTTGTATTAAGAAGATTACGTAATACTATTTATCTCAAAGCTGAGTAGATATAGTTTGGGGGAATAAAAACAAAAAAGTTGCATTGTAGCATAAATTTCAAAATAATTATGATAAACAAAATACAGATTGTGGTTAAATGATTATAAAATTCCATTAATTTTTTTTTTAAATTCAAAATCCAATTTTATAATTTATGTGCAATTCATCGAAAATAAAACCAAAATAAAAACAACACTATCGAAAGTCTAGAAAAATTAAAATTTGTATTTCCACAAAAAATATTTTTCCCACACATTATAATAGATATGATGGGAAACCAAACAAAAACTCTTAACCAACAATACCTTACTATAACCAACCAGCCAACTTAAAAAACCACACTCTTGGCAATGGCGAAGGCGATATATTGGAAAATCTGCAAATCCAATAACAATTACTTGCATTAGCTGAAATTGAAATCTCTTACGACACCGCCAACGCAGAAAGAGACGCGCTCCATTCCTAACACTGACCCCATGGCGCGGGCTGTCTGCTGTAAAAAAAAACTGTATAAAATAAAATTGAGCTCCAAACTCTATACAACATCGGTCTATGGGTACATTCGTTGTGAAGGAACCTGCAGAAAAAAAAGCACAAAACATAAACTCCACAGCCTCTGGAAACATGTGTAGTACCACAACCATCTTTGTGCTAAACACACAACCGCAGCAACAATGTTTCCTGTCATGTTTCGCCTCTGCTAATGCAGTTATACAAGAGAACTACCAATTGTTCTTCAAGACACCACAAGCCATATGCACTTTCCAAAGACAAAAATGACAGGGGCTCAATGGGATAGATATTGAGATAAGGCCGAAAGTTGAACCATTTCGATGAAAATAATATTTACTAAATGAGTTAGACCAGTTGATATTAATAAAATGATTATTACAGAAATATCCGTTAAACGTTTTCAAAACATTTTCGATACTGGCAATTTATTTATTTTTATATTGGTCCAGTTTATACCAAGCGAAAAATCCGATTTCAATCTTTTCAAAACAGGTTGGATTCAAAACTGTAGTTCTAGCGATCTTAGACTAGTTTATACCACTTGTGAAATTCGCCGAGTTGACATCAGGAAACGCCGACATCCCCATCGGTCTTAGATTCCATGTCTGAGGCCAACTCAAATGCAATATTTGATTTTAGATTTTTTGCGCCTGCCTTCTTCTAAGATAGTGTTTATACCAATTAAGCGATGGATTAATAGAAAAAAACTTCTTTTTTTTTAGTTTAACTGTCATTGTAGTTTATCTCACTAGATTGCTAAGCTTTCCAAGCAGATTTTATTTATTTATTTATTTCATTTATCGATTTTGTTATAGACCCTATTATACCAATCGATGGTATTATTTTTTAAAAAATATTTGTAAACATTTCTGAGTAATATTATTTGTAATTTCAGATCGATTTATACCAATCAGAAAACGAATCAAACAAATGTTTTTGTTGTGTATGTGTCCAGTTAACACCATGACTCAGTCAATTTTTCTGGGACTTTTCACTGGCGGCTGGTTGGATTTAAAAGATTTTTAATTGTTTTAGACCAATTTATACCAATGAGCCGATTAATGGCACATGGGTCATTTTCTGTAGAATTTTGGAATAAGTGATATTCCTGTATTTCTTAAAGACCAGTTTATACCATTTTATGAATAAATTTAACAACAAACATGAAGCGCAGGCACAAAGAATTTTCGTCAATCACTTACTCATGGCTCATTTTTCTGAGAGTTTTAAACTGGAGAATTTAATTCAATTTTAGGCCCTACAAAAATCGGGCCTTCGAAACTTGAAGATTTATTTATCCGAGTCCACCCCTGGTTTATATAACAATCATCTTCACATACAGCACTATATCCCTCCTCCGTTAAAAGTCTAGCCAGAGCATGTGAAAAATCTAAATCTAAATTGAAAGCCTACAAGTTACCCATTTATACCCAGACTTTTTGCCAAAATGGTCATTCCTCTCTATAGGGTATCCCCAAGTCTTACAATTGTGGCTCAAAATTGCATCGAGTTTTGAAATCAATAAAAATGTCGCGACCAGAGTTATATTTGGGATAATTCAGTTAAGCTATTTGTCAAATTGCAAAATCCTCTCTTATACAGTTGGATTCAGATAAAGCAAAGCTAAGATGTGGCGTCAGTGACGGAGAACCAGCAGAACTTAAGCATCGTTGACAGTTTACAAGTTTAAAGCTTTGTCTACATTGTTTAGATTCTGAATGCCCATTAGTTGGAATCGGAGTTATTGCGGTGATGTTACGATCCGAAAGATACATCAATTCGATTTGTGTTTACGACCCACACACAACACTTGTCCTGGGATTAAGCACCACTGGCACACAGCTCACCTCTGATTTCTTGAGTTCGATTCAACGTGTGAAAATCGACGTCTTTACGACCAAATTGTCAGAGAGTTGGAGCATGAAATTGATCAAGCACTTCTGGGGCACCACTTGAATGAGCGCGTCCCCCATTTATCGTCGTTGATCGTTCGTCCGTCCGTCCGTCCGTCACCGCACCAGTTTCTTTTTGGAATTCGATTCGATTTTAAGCTGCCAATTTTCATCTTCTCCTCTCTCTCTCTGTCTCGTCGAAGTTTTCTTTACATTGAGGGGGATTTTGATTCAAACTCGCTAAGAAAATAGCTAAGGAATTGAAAGAATGATTTGTTGGACTTAATGATGGCGCTCCATGCACTATAGAGATGGAGCGAAGTTAAACCTACCTGGCACCAATGTATACGCAATGTGATTGGGGATCGACACACACGATCAATGATGGTGGTTTATGGAAGCCTCCAGATATAGAGAGAGGCTAAAAGTGTTGTAACTTTGATGTTAACATGGTTTAATGGGGCAAACGCAATCGGCATGCCAAACACTTTTGCGATGAAAAGGGGATTGGCATGCTGATTGATTGCGATTAATTCATCAACTATAGAGAGGAGGGTGGCAGTTGTACTCGTATGTGGTTGGTGTTTGATGGCAAAATATTTTGTTCTGTTTGTTTTTTTGTATAGAGGTGAGTTAGCGGTTTTCTTGAAGAAGACCTGTGAATGGAATTTTTTGAAAAAGCAATTTTTGGAGGGCTCCCTTTTTCCATTTACGAGTTGGAAGCACATCAACCTTTTAAATAATTTTCTATTTCCGTACATTTCTGAAAAAGTTGCCCTAATAATAATTTGGGAATTTTTAAATATTTTAAAAAATTTAGGGGGTGGAAAAAAGAAAAATTTCAAAATTACTTTTTCTGAGTTTTGAAAAAAAATTTTTTATTATTTTTTGAAAATTTAATATTTCAAAAAAGGCTGGTATATCCATACATTTTTATGCATACACATTTTTATAAATTTATATTTGGTACACAACGGTATTTAAATATTTCTTTATAATAATCTTTAATAATTTGAACAAAAATTAATTTTAGATAAATAACGGTCCCCACATACAAATATTTAAAAATCCCGTTTTCAAAAGCCTCAAATTTCTCGAAAACGGTTCCTAGAATTTTGAGAAAAAAAATTCCTGGAACGGTTCCTAGAACTTTGATAACAAATTTTGTTTCTACCAGCAAATAGTTGGGCTAGTAATAAAACGATACAAAAATTAAAATTAAGATAATATTAACGGTACCTCCAATACAAAAGTTATCGGTTCTTAAAATCCCAAATTCCTCGTAAACGGATCCCAGAATTTTAAAACACTCATTATCAACGGTACCTCCCAAAAATCTAAAATTCCTAGAGAACAGATTGTGTTTACTTGTATTAGTGCGACCTATTATTTGACATTATCTTTAATCCATGATTATTCCAACTCGTAAATCCTCAAATATTTTTGTGATTCAAAAATTTTAATCCAAGCATTCATAGTTTGCTTTTTCCAATTATTGAAATAGCTTTTCAGCTAATTTTTGGACATTCAATCACAACCTCTAACTGGTCCTAAAACTTATCAACATTGTAAAATTTTTCGAAATCATTGATAAATCACTGAAAGTACACATCTTTTTTTTTGTAACAGTTTTCAGTTTCTTATCTACAAGTTTATTTAAATATTAAAAGAAACCGTTAAACTATTCACTTACTCATAGTGGTTATATAGTTTTTTTTAGGAGTTAAACGCCCCAAAAAGTATGGTTAAATCTGTCTGAAAGTATGCTATGATTTGTTGTAGGTTAAGGTTTGTGTATATGGTTTCATTTACGATAAAACTACATATGAGATAAAATGCTCCTAAGAGTATGCTATTATAAACAACAAAATGTGGCCTATTCACAATTTAAATGTTTAACGAAATTGTACGATAGATATTGTAAGTTAAATATTCCGTTATTTTTGTTCAAATCAGTGCTAAAAAAATCTTACCTCTCGGAATCGCAACCTACGAGTAGTTATGATGAAAAGATTTTAATAAGTTTTTCCAGGTTCTGATTTCTAATTAAAATAAATTCAATTAAATTTAAATAATTCTTCGCTTCTTGAAGAAGCAGAAATGTTCGTCCAAATCATTTATGTACTTCTTTGGAATTTCACCGGTTTCGCATTTTGTTTATTTATTATTTTTTCACCCCAACTCTTAAAAAATACGAAGCTTAGTGTACAGTAAGTACTCAATTGGGTCATTAGGTAATTTTCTGTTGATAATTTAAATACCTTGCTTTAGTATGTCTCAAAAAAGCTGTTCAGATTTGCTATAAATTTCGCACCTATCTACATCATTCCTGTTTTCATTGCCTTTACCTAATAAAAATACTCGCAACATTGGCCATCATAAAATTTAAAAAAAAAAACAGTCAACTTTCCATCTTCCTCGAAGCTCATACCCAATACCTTAGTAACCCAATCCAAAAAGATGTACAACGAGTATTTTCATTTTATCACCCAAAATAAAAAAAAAAAAAAACTTAACTACAATACAATACACTTTCTATTCAAGTTCAGGAACTCCAGACAATCATTTCCTGTGCATATAACACATTCTCGTAGTGAGTTTTAAAACAATTACAGTTATTTCTGTTAATAACAATGCACTTGAAATATTATTTTTTTTTGTTTTTTATTTTGTTTCAGGAAATAATTATTTTTAATTTCAATTTTAATTAGCTTGATGTGCATTTGTGGGTTTGGTTTGGTGATTTGAGTTGAGTTGAGTGGAGCTGAGTTTTTAAAGAGAATCACAAATAAATGCAGACGCAGTCATTGCATATGAGGCTTGAGGCTTTAGTTTTATGTCTTAATAATATTCACTCACAAATCACAATCTCGTGGGAAGTTCTCATCAAAAAAATAATAAAATAGAAAAAAAAAGTAGAAGAAGATTTACGATTATTACATTTTCGTCTGGGAAAAAAATATAGAAGTTTTGCATTTACCCATGTAACTAAGTAGGTATGCAATGAAAACTATATATTATAAGTTTCTTTTTTTTTGTAATGAATTGTGAAATTCTGATGAGTGCTAAATTATTGCTTTCTCAAATACGAGGGTACATCTGGATTTAATTTACACTACTAACCACTTGACATTATTGGAAAGGAAAAAACTTTACTACTACAAGTCTTTTGATTAAATTTTAACGTACTTCAATTAACTTCAATTTAACTATCCGATATAACAAAAACATTTTGGGAAAGTTCTAAATTTTGTTCTTAAACTTTTCGAAAACTATTGAGTGAAAAAAATCGTTCAAACCAAAAAGATGTCAATTAGTTCCTTCAAAATAATAGAATTCATTCAAAAAATTTGCAATTAAGTTTTTACTACGGTAAAAATAAATAAAAACTAATTCATTTTTTAAAGTTTTGTATTTCAAAATTTAGTTTTATAAAATTTCCATTTTTTTTTATTAGATTTTTGAGATGATTTTTGCAAATTTTCACTTAACCACTTCGTATGTTTTTTTTGCACGAGCTACTGTATTGAAGAAATGTGGGCCAAAGACAATTTTTTGTCAATATCTCTCTTTTACTAATTTTAAGATTGAAAAAATCAAAAAGTAAACTAATCTTTGTACTACTTTACACTGTTTTACAGTAAACAGTTTTAACGTACGAGCATAACACAGTGGCTAATATTTTTAAGAATGTCGGTCAAAAAGAATATTTTTAGCATCTCCTTTTCTTTTTTGCCAAAAAATCATAAAAATCTCACATTCTCGCGCAAAGCTATCCTCTACAAAAATAATACTGAATTTTGTACGCAACAAAAACCTCAAATGAATTAGATACTTAAATCGTATGCCCTACCACTTTAAAATTGTATGTGTTTGCACAAAACGTCTGGATTTCATCAAAAATACAATTAGGTATATGCTATCATGTTCTCCCATGAAAAACGGGAGTTTATTATAAATATACTAAATTTATCTTTTTATTTTTATTATTTAATAAATTATATATAAATATTTGAGGGAGGATGTCACTGAACACTGAAATTTTGTATGCACTTAACCCATATTTTTTTATATAGCTTAAAATTATTCTAACTACTCTCCAACTAACAAAAAATATTTAACAAAAGGTGGCAACACTGAAATGTATTTCAAAATTTAAGTTAAGTCTAGCACAATGTTTTTAGAAAAATCTGCAAAAAAAATTTCCAACACTATTTTTAATTTTTCACTGCAAAAAAAAAATATTTTCCAACAAAGTGGCAACACTAAAATTTGATTTTTAGATTTGATTTGATTGCTCTATTTTATTTATACTAATTTTCAATTTCAAAACATTTTTGTTGGTTTTGGAATTCCACAACAGTGTTTAAGGAACAATTATTACATTGTCATCCCTGATAATCTTCGAGTCGTACAAACTTTGTAATAATGATGCGGCCCTGAATAAATTGTTGCCAGACAAAATAGAGAGACAGACATTGACAAAGCATGTGCTGTGCTAAAATTCCATATTCAATGGAAAAAGAAGAAATTTTTTTATGCGACGCCAGAGTTTACACATTCACACAGATTCAGAAATGTGTGCTGAAAAAATATGGGTCACTTTTGGTAGGCCAAAAAGTGCCATCGACTTCAAGTTCGAGAATTATGCATGGTCTTGCGATTTCTTGATTTTTTTATTTTATTTTATTTTATTTTGTCTGTTGAATGGGCTTGGTGGGTAGGGTACATAAATAAATTTTCTCTTTCATTCTGGGAGTTCCATCAGAAATTTTTGTGATTTCCTTATCAGAGAAAGTACATAGGTAGCAAAAAAAAAAATACAGTTCAACAGAACCGATTGTTATTTCCTGAATTTTCAATTATTTCGTTTTTTAAAGTTCCTATATTACTCAACTTTTATATATAACTATTTTTTTTTTTATCAACGAAAAAAAATAATGCTGGTATCGCACCAACTCATAAAAATGTGGCTGCAACTTTCTAATTAGTTTGAGTCCGATAATGTGTTCAACCGATTGTATGGTATGGTGGCTGGCTATAATATATAATACAAATGGTGCTGAGCTGCCATTACTCGCTATACAGCAGACTCTGAAGAGAGGTGAACAAGTTCATTGATTAAGTTTCTTTCTTCGATTTTTTTTTGGATGTTTAATTTTTTTTATTATTACTTTTTTCCATAATGAATTCATTAAATGATGAAATGAAAAGTGAAGTTGATCGAGAAATCTGTGGGGCGAGGGGGCAGATGAGATATAGACACACATGTTGAAGATTTAAACAAACTTGACAGTTGATATACCTACCTACCTACCTTTATCTCGTATATGGGAATGAAATTCACTTTCATTGACGAAATTAGATTTTTTGTTGATTGACTGGCCGAAAACACGCATCGGAATGCTGGTTTTCTGGTTTGATTTTTTGTTTTATTAAATAAAAAAAAAAACAAAATAAACTTTAATCGGGAAATTGATTTTTTGTTTTGTTGAATTAACTTTTGACAGACATTATGTCGGATAGTAATAAAATTGATATCGGTGTGTGAACTTTTTTTGGTTTTCAAGAAGAACTTGTCTTGCTGAGACAGTTGATGTGTTGACCTGATTTTATGTTGTTGAATTTTTAAATGCACTTTCCAATACATACTTTAATTTTGAAGGTTTTCCGAATAAAATTAATAATGGGATAGTTTGGAAAAATTCCACGGACAAAAGTAGTTTAAGTGAAAATTTAAAAATATATATGTATGTAATATATATTTAAAGACAAAATTATGCTAGAATGAAAATAATATTTAAATAGCTTTTTCCTGAAATATTCTTCAAAGTTTTATGAAAAAAAAAAAATTAAATGTTTTTGTCTAAGTATAGTATAGGGTGTTCCAAAAAGAGGTTTTTGAACTGTCAACATTTAACCAGACTTGGAAAATATTAAAGTATTTCGGTATTAAGGTATTAACTCCACGAATGAGACCTTAGTGGAAATGCGGCGAAGAATTACCCCAGGAAATCGCTGCTACTTCGGTTTGGCAAAACAAATGGGTTCAAAACTCTTTACACGTGAGACGAAGTACATGCTCTACAAAACCCTTATACTGCCAGTCCTGCTATACGGCGCTGAGGACATTAAGTATTAAGTGCATTATAATTCCTTAATTACTCAAGTACTTCAGATTCCTTTTGAGTACTTTTTTATTTCTTTTTAAATTATTAAAGAAATTATAGGAATGAAAAAGTACTTAAAAGAACTTACTTTATTTTAAGACTTAAGTACTTAAAGAATTGAAAAGTACTTGGGAATTATAAATACATTACGAAATTAAAAAAAAAAAACCAACAAACTTAGAAAATCCCCCTCCCCCTCCCCATTAGCTGATAAATAATTCGTTTTCATTAAGTAATGGGGAAACAATTTTTTGAGTTATGTGTCTCAAAAACTTATGAGCTCTCGGTGAATGCCAGCCAAGTCTTATTCTTACAGAGTAGAATTTTTTACTGATTATTAAGATCCGTTAAATTTCTCTTAAGGTCACTAATAAAATTTTTTAGCTTGAAGTAGAAGATCACGAACAATTATTTTTCTGCTCTCATTATAATTATTATTTATTATTCCTTTTCAAATATTCAGCTCCCTTTTGCCACCTCAAATTTTGTAAAAAATACCAGTAAAAAAAAGATAGAAATGAAAACTTGCGGAAACCTCAACTTAGGCTTAGAGACAGGTCGTGTACATGAATGCATATTATATACACTGCTCAACCACCTTACTGCCACATTACCACCAACGACACCAAAGCCCAACCTGCCACAGCAAATACCTTTCATGCTTCAAGTTATTTTTTTTTTTTTTTTTCATATTCTTCGATTTCTTCTATTTGTCTCTCTCCAATTTGTGGTCTGGTGTTATTTAGTTTTTCATTTCTTTTACTTTTCTTTTTTTTTTTTGTTTTGCTGATTTTCCTTCATTGGAATGGAATGCAGTAAATTTACCCACTTTTTCTATGTAATATTTCCATAGATCAACTTGAACAAAAAAAAAACACTCTTAAAGAAATTCGCATAGACATCGAAGCAATAAGACAAACTGCATCACTACAGTACTCGCCAACAATAAAACGGGATTGAAACGCGCAGGAGGAAGTGCAAATAGTATATCGTGGGTATGTAGGTACTGTGCTGTTTACATTCTACTATAGTTACCAGTTAATTGAATCGAGTGAAATAATGGTCACCAAGTCAGTCTATATATTTTTGTAACAACAATTCCTTAAATTTTAAATTAAAAAAAAAACATTTGCAAAAGGAAAAAAATGATGAATCGTGCAGAGCCGATAATGTAAAGCACACATAAATAATTTGAGAGAAGGCTTAAATTTTAACCAAATAAATTTAATTTACTTACCGATGACTAAATTATTTCATGTAACTTAATTTTAATATTTTTGTCACTGAAATAACATAACTTAGTAAATTACATTGTTATTTGTACTAAAATGTTGTCTGAAAATGTACTAGATTATTTTATCAGGTAATCTGACCAAAAAAGTAAAATATTTGTTTTTCGATTGAACAAAACAAAAAAACATTTATTTTTACTGAAAATGCCTAGCAAATCACATCATAATTTTTCAAATAACCAGGCTTTACTGTATTTATGGTATACATTACATATATTTATGTATATATTATTGATAAGAAGTCAAGTGGGTCTGTGTGTTAAACAACCAGCAAACAAAAAAAAAAACATTATTTGTCTGGAAATAAAAAAAAAAATCTTCAAAGTGGTATGTTGAGGGTATTTGTAAAAAGTGGTAAATGTTTGGCATGCATATTTGGCTCCACATTTGCATTTGGCTACTTTGCTTGCATTGTCACCACAAATAACAATTAGTTAATGATAAAAATGTGAATATGTGGGCAAACAAGGTCGCCATGATATATTGTCTGAATAATAATATTTTTGTTATAATAATTCATTTTTGTTGTTTATATAAATATAATCAACATATTTTATCACAGAAGCAAAATAGAGATAAAGCACTATTACTTTTTAGTAAAAAAAAATAAACAATTAAAAAAATCAAGTTCTGTTACTAATTATTTTGGATCACCAAAAAAAAAAATAGAGAACTATCTTAATGGAAGTTTAATGGAATTTTAGTTGAGCATGGTAATGGACATTTAATAGCTACAAGTTTCCTTACTTTTATATAAATAAATTTATTTTGTAGCTTTGTCTAAGAAAATTCAAAAAATTTTTATTGCTGATCAATAAATCAGAAGGCACGAGAGTAAAATTTAAAATTTATTAAATTTATTTATTTTAAATGGAGTATTAAAAACTTTGAGAAAGTCATTTTTTGAATGCAGCCAGAATTCTTATCAATTCTGAAAGTAGTTTTTTTTTACTTTTCTGTGAATAGAGGTGAAATTTTTTTCTTATAGTATCCCTCGGCATAATGGTTAGTGCGTAGGACTGTCATATCGGAGCTCTGGGTTCGGTTCCCAGTCTCGTCCTTCTGATTAATATTTATCTTTGTTTGATTTATATTTTGAATTCGTTCTTTTTGTACGAATCCAATAGTGCGACCATAAATTAAAAGATTTTTCTAAGTTTTTCTTAGTTTTATTTTTAAATGTGTCCAATTTAATAAAATTTTACCATCAACTTATTTAATAAAATAAATAAGAAAAAAAAAAATTAAAAACAGTTTGTCTCTCAAACATTTTTGCCAAACTTGCCATACAACTTTACTATATAACTCTTCTACACTCGTGCTTGTGTACTTGATTAAATCAACAACAACAAAAACAACCACAAGAATCTGGCACATATTTTTGCTATGAAGGAGGAAATTATCTCATTGATGAGTTGTTGTCGCTGGTAGCATCAGCAAGAGAGAAGCTAAAGCTGTATATAATTTACGTTGTTAGCTAACAACCTCAGTCATCCTATTAAAATAAAATTGTTTTTTTTTTCATCCCCATTATCTTTCTTGGATATTTCTTGAAATCTCAAAAAACTTGATTTTAAGCTTCTGGTAGATGTTTAATATTTTTTGTTGTTGTTGTATTTTTTCAACCACCTGATACGACTCTCGGGATGTTTTAGTGGTATGTCCATGCAGATACCTGTTTGTATGTTGTTTTGTGTGTTACAAGCATTATTTTAGTCGATGATGACTATTGGAAAGTATTTTTTTTTATTATCAAATATCCAATGATCCAGGTGTTAATTGAGCAGCTAAATGACATTCCATAGGTTTTGTTTGTTGTTGATCTTCAATAATGTTAAATAAAATGCCAGGATTTTTTTTATGGGTGCAGTGCCTGGCATTTCATCGAAATATAGAAGGTGTGGTCTGATATATCCAGTTTAAAAATCAACTTGTGCCGATAATTTATTTCTAAGAAAGAATTTTAGAATTCATTTTCAATAGTTATCTTAAATTTAAATTTAAATTTAAATGAAATCGACCTAAATAGATAAGTAAAAATGCTTTAAAATCATATAATATCCCTTTTATAACCGTCATTTAAATCACCTTAGTTACAAAAATTCAATTTCCAATAAAAAAACCAAAAAAAAAATAAAATCAGGTTCGCTGCTGAGCTCTTTTGTTTCGCATATTTTTTTTTGTTTTTTCCTCACAAATTTAGCTATTTTGGTTCTTTTTTTTAAATTTGTTGTTTCCTATACCAAATAACAAACTAACGCAATTAAATTCCATTCCATATCAGAATTTAATGTCCATAAAAGATGTAAAATAAATTCATCCATTCTTCAAGTGTGTGTGTCTCTGTATATTTTTGCTGAGTCTACATAAATTGGCAATATTATATTATTATCTATGAATACGTAATAGAGAATAATTTTTATAAGAAAGAAAGCAAACCAGCTTAGCGCAAAAAGAAAGAAGAAAATTCTTCAATTACTGAACAAAAAAAAAAGAAGCAAATAGTTGAACAAAAATGAAAACAAAAATAAGAATTATCAGACAAAAGAAAACACGACAAAAAATAATATGACAAAAACAAGAACAAGACTAGATACTATTTGCTGTTGTGTATTTTCTTTGACAAAAACGACTATACTGCCAACAGAGTACCTACATTATATTGTAGGTAGGTACGCCCAAGAAAATAACTGCGTCTTATCCACGGATAAACACACCATCAAAAAAACATCAGCTTAAAAAACAAAAAAAAATTATTATTATTTATATGTATAAAAATTTACTTTACAGAGGTCTATTTCTTACGATTGGCATGCGCATTTAAATTTAATAATAATAATAATAAAAAAAGAACTAATAGAAAAAGTCATAGAAAAATAGAAGTAGACAAAATTATAGTTTGAAGTATTTCTAGGAGAATAGGTTATAAGGAATAAGAGGAAAAACCGGTAGATTTAGTGAAATACAATCAAATAGTCCAAAAAGAAATACACTTCTTGAAGATACAGATACATTCTTACCTGTGTGTTTTTCAACTATACAAAGATCAAATGGGATAGCGTGAGTAACGAATTGAGAAAATCATAGCTTACGCTCGTACATGTCTTTAGATTGTCAGAGTATGAGTTTCTTTCTAAAGGAAAATATTGAAAAGAGCAACTAGTTTAAAAGTTTTGCTAGTGTTTGAGATCTTAAAATGGTGAGAAAGAGTGTGCTTACCTGGAAGATTTTTTTTAAGGTGGATACGGATCTAGGGGTAGATGCGACAAACGATCTGAGTTATTCAGCTTAATTGACATTTTCTATCTTTTAAAATCTTATCTTTTGAATTTTTTTATATTCATTTAATTATGGAAGCTTACACTTAATTATTACTACTCTTGAGATTCTGTAGTTATGTATTTTGTGCATTTTCTTGAGAATCGAAAGTAAAATAAAATGACTGTGCGAAAGCTGCATGCACAAGAACACTTTTGAAATTAAATCAGTTCTAGACCCATGTCAACTCTTTCAAATAATTTCGAATCGAAACGTTTGAAAAATTAATTTTTTCGTTTGAAAAAAATCTGATAAACGTAAAAATAAACTCCCCACAACAAACATTTTAAAAAATCTTAACACATAGGTACTAGATTTGACAAAATTGGTTTTTGAAAATATTAAAAATCTGATAATTTCTATAATATGTTGTCAATCTTTTCAAAAAATCATTTAGTCAAATCCAGTAATAAGATTTTCATAATTTGTAAATGAGTTTTCTTTAATTTTCAAAACCTGTCAATATTCCACTTTTTGGCAAATTATTTCTGGAAAATCTTAATACCAAATATTGAAGCAAAATTAACTTATTTGGTTAAAAATAAAGTTGCTTCAGTAAAACTATTGTCAAGATTTGAATTGAATTGTATTTTATGTTTTTTTTTTTGAAATACAATTCCAATTTTGAATATTCTCTCCCATTCAATTTCAAAATTGGTGGTAAAAAAAAAATTCAAAATATAGACCTTAATGAAAAAAATTATAACAAATTGTTCAGAATTTTTTGGGCGATATTTCAAAATTGATTTTGGCGTTTATTCCTTGGGAGCTATATTGCCTAACGAAAAATATTACTTAATTAAATAAGTCATCCACCAACTTTTGTCCCAGAGATTTTTAATTCACTAACTCGAAGCTCGAAATGTTCTTTAAATCCCTTAACCCGCTTTTTAACTACTTGTTTAGTCAAAATTTAAATATCAAAACAAACAACAACTCAACAAACAATAGCACACTTGTTTAAAAATGTGCTATCACCTGTTGTTGTTTAACCATAATATTATTTTCGCCAGCCCGTCACATTCGCAAAACACCTGAACCAACACACAAACACAGATACACACACAGCAGCATATGAGAAAAAAAAATATATGAAACTACAACAACACACCTTGAAAGCCGCCAAGCCCCACTCACACCTGAATCCATACACATCTCTTTACCAACTTACTTATTCCAAGACTTGTTGCGGGCTTGCGGAATGTGGAAATAAACGAAGTAAAAGAAAGATATTTTGGTCTGGAAAAAAATACCACGTCGTCGCTACGGTCTCTATTCTTGAGTATACCTGTGCCGTGGTAACAACTCTCGAGTATAAATCGATATATTAATTAATTAATTATATACGAATTTTTTAACGGATCGATTTGACGACCGATCGACATAGTAAGAGGAGTTGACGCGTTTGAATAAATAAAAATTAGTAACTTACGATACGGATTAAGTTTTATATATATATAAAATTATTAAAATCTCTTTGGTCGAGAATCAATTAAAAAAAAAGCAAAATAATGTGAAACGATCGCAGAAAAAAAATTAACTCAAAAAAGTGATCTGCCTTTGATAAATAAAAAAAGGAAGAAAAAAACCGCCGCCATATTTTTCTTGAACAAAATTCCATGGATACAATTTTATTTTAATACATTAAACAAAATAATCTGCAAAATATAAAAAAAATCCAGAAAAAAAGATATAAAATTTTAAAAGTGATCTGCCCTAAAAGGAATCAACTTCCGCCATATTTTCTTCGATCTTATTATGGATACTAGTATCCTTCAATTATAGTGTGATTTATTTTGAAAATTTCCATCAAAAGGTACTTGTTTTTCCAAGAAAAGAAATAATTTAACAAGTGATCTTTACATATTTGTTTTTTCAATTCAAAAGTGATCTGCCTTAAAAGGAAACAACTTCCGCCATATTTTCTTCGTTATTTCTATGGATACACCAACCCTCCGGATGTAGAGTGAATACTTTTTTGGAAAAAGATACAAATATTAACCGTAAAAAAAGATACAAATTTCAGATAAAAAAGTGATCTTTAAAAATTAAAATTCTGAATTTGAAAAAAAAAAAGAATAATGAATGTGTAACTTGGAAAGAAATACAAGAAAAAATGTCCAACGTAATTTGCACTGTGTAAGTGTCAAAGTAAAAGGAATTGAACACCAATACTCCTGTATCGCCTGACAAACTAGTGCCTGGGTGTGTTTGTGTTTGCGCATTTGTGTTTGTGCGGTGGAAATAAATTCTTTTATAATCGCTCGCTGATATTTTACCATCGTTTCTTCTTCGTCATCTGGTGGTTGCGTTTTTTTTTTCTTCGTTCGGTTCTTCTTCGTTTAGTAATTATTATTATTTTTTTTTTGGATTTTGATTCTGTGTTTTCGTCGTCGTGTTCTTTGTGCCTTTGAATTTGCTGTTGTTGTTTTTTTTTTAAGGCTTGGTGCACACCTTGGGTTGGTGTATTAAATATCACGCCCTCGAAAGCGTGTTATTGATGATCAAACAACGTGAAATATCAAATTCATCTTAATGCGAATTAGCGGTCGCGTGTGACAAAAGATACCTACGCCGACGACGTTCCTTGCTTCTTCTTCTTTTGTTATATCTCCTTCTTTACACAATATGATGGGCGATTCGACACCGATCTGTCGCTGCCGGGTTCTCTATCTGGGCAGTGCAGTACCTCGACAAAGTAAAGATGGCCTTCAGGGCATTCAGGAACCACTGCGGTCTCTATATCCCTCGGAGGGTGCAGTTGGTGCCAAAGGCATTGATTCCTGGCTAAGTGTCTGGTCAAATGGAATTCTCCTCGAAAACGTCGATGAAAATCTCAAACAAATTACACGATTCTTTCCCATTGAATCCCTGCACTATTGTGCAGCAGTTCGACAAGTTCTCATCCCCGAACGAGGCAATTCGAATCCGGAGCCTAAATTTCTGCCACTCGATTCCCCGTTTGCCCGAATGCCACGTGCCCAACATCCGCCAATATTTGCTGCGATTCTGCGCAGGACAACCGGCATCAAGGTCCTCGAGTGTCATGTGTTCATATGTAAGCGTGAGGCTGCGGCCAACGCTCTAGTCAGATGTTGTTTTCATGCATATGCAGATAATTCTTATGCACGACAGTTGGAGACGGGCGGTGGTGGTGGCAATGGTACGAGTGCGGGCGGTGGCAGTAGTGTTTATGGGACATTGAAGAGTAACGGTGCGATGAGTAAATCAAATGGCGATCTGACAGCAGTTCCGGGTGGTAGTGGATGGCGATCGAGAGCTGGAAGTACGACAACACTGAATAGTGTTGGTAGACAATCGAATGGACATCACCACGCACAACCTAGCAGCCACAATATTATAATGAACGGTGGAATGAGTCTGAATGGAGGTGGTAGTAATAGCAGTGCAGCTGAAGGATATACGTCAGTAAAGAATTGTAAGTATACATATTCTGGGAATTGTCAATAGAATAGTTTAATTCAATAAAGTGAAGATCTCGAGAATTTTCATATTTTTTTTCTGGGATTTTTTTCAATGTTGAAAGGTCGAAGACTGAAATTTTTTAGAACTTTTTTTTAAAAGTTTAAGGCGCGTGTAAACCCACAAAAATTAGAGTTACATGTGTTGATTGACTCATGTGACTTATTATATATAAACGTGTTTATTTGTAAAACTTTTTGCCGTCACCAAAATTCGAACCGAGACTAGGGGGTATGCCGAGATATCCGCTTGTTTGTCTATTGCAGTTTTAGTCCAATTTTATTTGCTATTTGGGGCGTGGTTTAGTTAATTTTTTCAACTAAGGGGCGAGTTATAGCGAACAGGAAAATGGATCAGGAAAATTTTTCTGATGGATTATTTAGTAAGTTCTCGATCGATTTGAAACACATAAGCTGAAGTAATCGATGACAAATGACAATTTTAATGCACTATGTAAAAAAAAAACTGATTGAACAAAGGTTTTTTAATAAAAATGCATTTATTTGTTTTCCTGATGAACTTGCATCAGGAAAATAAACGAATGCTTTTTTATCAAAAATCCTACGTTCAATAAATTTTTTTTTTTACATAGTGCATTAAAATTATCATTTGTCATCGATTACTTCAGCTTATGTGTTTCAAATCGATCGAGAACTTACTAAATAATCCATCAGAAAATTTTTCCTGTTCGCTATAACTCGCCCCTAAGATAGAGAAAAAACGACTTCTTCAACTTTAAAGTTTTGGTTTGGAAAAGAACTTGAGCATGACTTTTTAGGTGTTGCAGTTGTTTTTTAAAGGATTACTTATCCATTTTAACTCAATTTGTTTTATAGAAAATTACCCCTTCTACCACAATTCGGGGAAATAGATCCCTCTCCGATACCATTTTTTCAAAAATCGAATGTGTTGTTGATCCAAATGGAAAAAGATCAATGTTGGTTTGAAAAAAGGAATTCTTTTTTCAATATTCCCAAATGAATAATTTGAAAATGTGTATACCTAGTAAACGACGAATTAATAGTTAAGAAAGCATAGATTAAATTCATATTAAATAAATATAAAAAGACAAGAATAAATTGACTTAATTTGCTTAAATATAGGATAATAAGGTTATTAAGTTCACTTGCCTCCAGCTCTACTTATTAATCCTCATTAAGTTTCCAAATTGTCTTATAGAAAATAGTCTAAGCTTTGTTTGTTTTTGTTGTCTTTATTAGACGTGTACGTACAAAACAAATGAACTAAAACTGCCATATTAGATTTCTCCTCTAATATCCATTTCTATATGTTTACATCTCCTGGACAGCTTCGTAATTATATAAAAATTACACGATACTTACACCAAACTCCATATACCGCTAGTTTTTGAAGAAATCATAATTACCCTTATGTGGACTTTAAGCAGCATCCATTTAATTTTAAGTACATTTTAAATCTTCACTAAAAACAAAAATGACATCAGCGCATTAGATCAATTAAATGCAATAAAATCTGAAAGATATGCAGTGTCTCACTTTCGAATTCCATCACGGAGTCTCGCGCTAGTCATTATTTTTTTTTTTTTGGAGTCAGTTAAGTCAGACAAACAAATAATTTTTATATCCACCAGCCAGCCAGTACACCACCAATTATAATTCTGTTAATAAATGATGGTGAGGAATTTAATTTTTATTTTTCATTTTTTTTTTTTATTATGTTTCTTTATTTCTTATATTTTTTTATTTTGCTTTGTTGCAATATAATCAGCGGGTTATTATGCAATAATTGTTCATGTTGCCGACCAGTAACTATTAAGTACTCGAACCTACCTACTATGGATATTGCTGTGCATTTTAAATGTTTTTTTTTTCTTTAGTGATTTTTTGTTGTTGTTTTGTCAATTTAATTGATGCAATCAGTTGAAAATTTAAAATTGTCATCGTGTTTGGATTTTTAAAAAGGGAATTGAAGAATTGAGGTCTCTCGAGCTCGATTGTAGTGGATGATGGTGTCTCGTGTGTAGTTATTAAATGTTTCAAAAATGCGTGATTTATGCAATTTTTTTTATGTTGTTTCATATAGCAAATAATAATTTTCTGTTTTTTTTTTTTGTTTTTATTGAGAAAGACTTGATGAGAAACTTAGGGGCGGGTATCACTTTGATAATTATTGCCAATTGAACTTGGAATTATTCAGTATAAGATTTGTCAACACTAATGTTTTTTTTTGTTTTTTTTTTGTTTCTTACATCGTCTTTTACTTTCGAAATCGGAATTCGCATTAGTTGTGAAAGCCTTTATTTAGCCAACATTAAACTTAAATTTTCATACTTCATAATACAAAAATAAATCCGCATGCAAGTTTTTAGAAAATGTCAAAAGAAGATTTGTGTAAAAAAAATCGGTCCAAAATTTTTTTTAAAATTGATAAGAGATTATTTAAAAGTTGTTCAGTTTGCACTTATTTGTTTTTTTTGACGAAACTTTTTTTGTGATATTTTTTTGACTAATATTATTTTTACGAATTTTTACTAACGGTTTTATTTTTATTTAGGGTTCAAAATATTTCCACTGGTTGACTTTCCCAAATTTTTTTTTGGTATCGGAATTTTTTTTCCAAAGTACTTTTTTCACAATTTATCTTTTATCCAATTTCAATTCGCGCAGTTCAAAAAAATTTACCACTTGCTTGTTCCGACAAATTTTAACCATTTTTTCGAGGAAGAACTTTTTTTTGAAAAAAACTTAGTGTTATGACACCATGGCTGTCCCGACGTAATTTTTTTTGCAAATTTCCTTTTGACAGAATTTTTTTTCAACCATTTTTTTATAACTTCAAATATTTTGTTCCGATAAAACTTTTCTCTCACAGTTAATTTAATTAATTTCTGTTTGAAGATTTCTTCGAACCCGCAAAATACTTTTCAATCAAAAAAGCAACGGAGTTATAGGACCTCGTCCATACAAATTTTTTCTCAATCCGTCAAACCGTTTATGAGAAAATCGAAAACAACGAATCCGGATCTGTGGGTTTTTTTTTCTGCAAAAATATTTTTTTTCAAATAATTTTTAAGTTTCTCACAAAAACCCACAGGTACCTAACGTTATTTTTTGAGTTAAAAAAAATGTCAGTTTCGCAGCTAGAGAATTTTAGAAGTATGCAATGCGCATACCTATTTGTTTACCAATTCATTCTGGTTGTCAAGTCTTTGAAGTATAGAAATCGATTATACAATAAATATTCCACTGTCGATATTATTTTTTAACGTTTCAATTTCAAAGGATTGTTGATTGAATTATTCATACATTTAAATATGTCCTATGCCACAAGTAAGCTGTATTTAAAAAAAAAGTGTATATTTTCGACAGTTTTCGGAAATTTTCATCTTCCTTTTCAGGATATGGTGGTAATATTCAAAAAGCACTAAATCACTCGAAAGAACTTCCAAAAGACCCTAATGATGGTCATTTATGTGAATTTTCTGATTACAAATGTTATCATCACCAGTGCACTAATCATCAGCGTTATAGAGAATTTGAACCAAGAGAATATCTTGGAATTGGAACTCCATTGCCTGGATATGAGGCATTTCAAATTTATCATCGAGCTTCGGGAATCATTCCAAATTATGGTGGTCATGTGCCAGGGGAGAAATTGCAATATGGCAAAACATTCGGAAATAGTACAATCGATGCAAGAAAATGGTTGTAAATGAAAGAAATATAAAGTGTGACTTTTTTTTAAAATATATTTACATACATAAGTTTTATTTTATGTTAGAATAGTTCCAAAAAATTTTGTTCAAGAATTTTTTTTAAATTTTTTTTCTGTACCTAATTTATTTGAATCAAGCTAAATATCTAGTGTACAATATTTCATCTTATTTATAAATTATAAAATATTTGTTTAAAACCAGTGTGTGTTACGTTAGAAAAATTAATTAATAAAAAATTAATTAATAAATTATTGTTATATAAATTGAACATATTATTTAAAGGTGAACTCTTTTCGTAGTTGGTACGATAGTGCGTTATATAAATTGGGTCATGTAGACCTCTTAAATTACGGCTTGGAACATTGAAATTAACGCGAGACAAAAGGTTCGAAGCATCAATATTACCATTAATAAAATTAACAATAAATACAAAACATAAATAAGAACGCCTGCTCTCCAAACTAGGAAGATCTATGAGTTTTAGACGGTTACTATACGAAGGGAGATTTAATGGGTACTGCCAGCATAGACAAATTTTAAGAACCTTTTTTGAATTTGTTCAATTTTTATTTTATGGCAACTGTAATAGAGAGTCTATACTTGGCAAGCATACTCTATAATTGGTCTGACAAATGAGGTAAACAGTTGTTTAATGACATAAGGGTCAGAAAACTGACGTGATTCCCTTTTTATCCAACCTAATATTGAATTAGCCTTATTACAAGTTACATTAATATGTTGCGTGAATTCGAGCTTTTTATCAAACAAGACACCAAGAATAGGTTCCTCACTTACATTTAACAGATTTACACCATTGAAACAATATTCAAAAGACAAAACAGACATTTTTCTTGTAAAATTTATAATTTTACACTTGAAGATATTTAGCAACAATTGTAAGAAGCATTCCGATCAATTTGAAGCTTTTCACAGTCACTTTTATTAGAAATTGTTTCAAAAATATTAACATCATCAGCATAAATAAGGCATTTTGAATACTTTAAAACTGATGGAAGATCATTTATAAATAATATAAAAAGAACTGGCCCCAAATGGCTTCCCTGTGGAACTCTTTTGCTGCCATGCAATAAAGTTTACGCTAAAACCTATCTTGCTCATTTTCTGTAGTAAAACTGTATGTGAAAGTTTATCGAATGCCTTGCTGAAATCTGTAAGTACACAGTCCACTTGTTTTTTATTTTTAAAAGAATCTATACAGAACTCCGCTAACCTATAACACAGCTCTATTGTAAAGTCAAAAATAAGAAGTTGAAAATATTGGAATAGAGTCCGCGACGCTGAGTCTGTACCGAGAAGAGACTGAAATTTTTCAAATGTTGACCAGACCGATACAAGACTTCAAAAGTTTCGTATTAGAACATTACTAGTATCAGAAAAGCTGACAAATAAACTCAAATTGTTTGCAGTTTTGCATCTCAAATGCCGGCGTTCTCAACTTAACATGAACAAAAAAGCAATTTAAAATTCCACAACCTTGGCTTGCAGTATGTAATAACAATTAATAAAATCTAATAACAGTCAATAATGCCGTTAAATAAATAAGTTGTATTAAAAAAAAAACTTGTTTTGCTAAAATAAAAATCAAATTCCATAAAAAAAAAGTTGAAAACAAATATAAAAAATACCAACAAAATGTTGTTCTTTTTGCTGACAAATAAATAAAATGGCTAATAAAAAATAGTTACAAACAAAAGTGTCAAAAGTGTCAACAAAAGGCCAACAACATTTTTGTCATTATTTATCACAATCATTATCTGCCAGCATATAATATGACTTAATCGATTTATTGTTTTTAATTGAATTCACATTTCAATCGCAAACGATTGAGAAGGTTATTAAAAAAAAAAATGTTTCTAAAATATTATTTGTTGCTTTCAAAATCGAATCGCGACTGAAACCGCCATCAAAAATTCAACATATAAATGGAATGTTTTGAAATTAGATCAGATTGATTTAAAATTCCGAAATAAATTTTGTATCTCTTAATTGAATATTAAATTGAATATAAATTGATCACGACACAAGAGGATGAGAAAAATATTTATCTATAGAGAAATATTTTTGTGTACCGTTCATGTGATTCGGATTGTGATATTTTAATTTGCATTTGTCAATTAGCATATGGATGAGCGCACACAAATTTACATTTACACCTCCGAGATAAGGCATCGTCTTTGGACTAAAGTCAGTGGCGGATTAATTAATAAAAAGGCATACTTTCCCTACGCGGCCTAAAGGTGTAACTTTAAATTTTTTACAATGTTTCAAAAACTTGCTAGAATTTAACGAAGGACCTGACAAAAGATGACACGTCACCGTCCATCGGTTTTTTAAAGGTTTAAAAAACCCTAAGCTAATTTAAAAACCCAATTAGTAGTGAAAAAGTTGGCGATATTGCAAACAAGTAAAATGCATCATCTCTTTCTCTCCTCTCTTTTTTTGTTTTTCTTGTTAGAGGTGCATTCTTTACTCCCGAAAGCAAAAAAAATTAACGAAACTGCATGTTGTAGAATGATGGTTGAACTCGATCGTGGGAATTTCAATTGTAGTTGGCTGCCAGAAAGCTCTACCGTTAATCCGAATCATAATTAAAAACTTTGAAACGTTTGGGTACTAACGGGTTACAATTTATTTTGTTTTCTGGGCCCCCAAACGACCAAATACAACCCCTTTTATTTACTGATTCAATCTTCAAAAGTGGTACGAATTTATTTAACAAAAAGAAAAAGAAAAAACATCAATAGAAATTGAGCAGCCTAACCTAAAATTGGAGTCAACATCACAAATTGATTGGTAAATATTTTTACTTTTACCTCAAGGAACGGTCAACACTTCGTATGTTCTTACAAATCGACTCAAGTCAAAAAGCTGAAAAAAGGCACATACCTAATGGTTAAAGCAATTTTGAATAAATACAATAATTAGAAATACCAATAACAATAAATAATCTTGCCTCAAAATGTACTCGTGTAATCTTTATCATCGATACCAGTTCAATGTAGGTTTTTCAAGACCATAGACGAAGCCTGTTAAAGAAAACGTTTTTTTTTATTTATGTTAAAATGCGTCAAAGAAGAGAGCTAGGTCGCGATTAACATTTTTTATATCTGATGTGTTAATGATAATCACAACTCACAGATTGGTTTTCTCTAAAGTCTGAGCAAGAGGTTCAACAAACAAGCTACAATCTTCAAATGGCTTTAAAAATGAAGTTTAAATTAACAAAATGACGAAGAAATCCATTGATGGTGGTTTAGTAGATGTTGATCATGATGATGGACAACGTTTCTTCTTGTTTTTGCTTTTTTTAAGAGGAGTGCCCAAAAGGTGTAAACTTGTCTTCTTAAATGCAAATTGGTATACTGGTATGGTATTATTAAGTGGAGGCTTCTGTAAGCCAAGCAAAGCGAAGAATGCGGAAGAATATACGGCAAGCAAAAACGTTTAAGTTTGTTTTTGTTTGGAAATACTTGTTTTATATCGTAAATGGTTTCTTTTTAATACACTTGACTTCGGTTGACTAGATTCAGTAGATAAATGATAGATGAGATTATGATGATCTAGTATCTATTGGAGGTCTTTAGACAGTTTTTTTTTTTGTTGTTGTTGTTGTTCGGAAATTTCATGGCAAAAGTTAATGGCGATAATGGGTGTTAACTGTTGAAAAAAAAATATACAAGTTCAGTCAACCAGAGTCAACTACTTCGCAAATGTTTGGGGAAAAAAACTTAGGGTATTAATATAAAAAGTGGTAACTCAAGCGTTTTAAATTCAAGTTCTGTGTAAATATGAAGTTGTAGGGTATTATTGATAAAAACCAAGTCTCTAATTGGACTTGCTTAGTTATTGATTTATAAAAATACTAGGGTTCCTTATATCTTGTCATTTATAGGGTAAAACTACCAGAGTATGGATATTAACATATTATTATATGCAAACATGCTCTCCTTGACTTGTTTAGTTCGCGATCGGAAGAGTTTGCTTCAAAGAACTATTTCAGTTCAATGAACTAGTTCTGGTCAGTGAACTATTGAACTTAGCTCATACATACATCTAGTTCACTAGTTCAATTTTCATATGATTATGTTATCTGAAGTCATTCTGATTTTATTCTAGATGGCATATTTTAGAGTTTAAAACTTCAGAATTCAATAAAGAACTGACAGAAATTCTTGTCTCATTTTTCTCTAACCATAACTATATTGCCCAAATTAAACCATCTTCGATGTTTCGAACTATTAAAATAAGTACACTTAAAGCGAAAGCCTGTTATCAAAAACTCTTGAATTAGCTACGTTCCTTAGATGAATGGAAACATCAAGTTTTAGCATAATAGAAACATTGAGGTTTGAACTTGGACTTCTTTTAATTCTTGATGTTTTTAATTTAGCTATGATTTTAAATTAAATTATTTTGTACGTTGTACGTGGTTAAATTTAACTGTCGCTTAGAAGTCATACAAAAACTTTTTTGAACTAAATTGAACTCAACTGAATGAACTAGTTTAGTAGCGCTATTTGAACTAAATTGTTCGGTCACTCAAAGGAACTAAACTGCCCAACACTATTGAAACTGAAATTTCAGCTAGTTCAAATTATGTACATATTTTCGTCTTGAAACAGATTTCGATTACCTCTTACATTGGAAACATTCTAAAATGTTGATTATAGCTACATATGTATGCCTAGAATTTACCACTTTCAATTTGGGGTGCTTGGGAAGTGCATTTAGTGATTAATTTGACGCAAAACTATATACATACATACATATATTGTTATCAATTCGAACCAAACAAAATTTTTCTTTGGCCTAGTCGTCGATCATATCTAGCCGTGAAAGTTATCATTTTCAAGTTCATAACAGGGGTTTGTTCAGTTTTGAACAAAAAAAAAAAACCGTTATTCGAAAAGTGTTTTAATTCGGTTTAAACTATTACTATATTCTGAGAAGCCTTGAACTGATCCATTTCCAATTTCAGTTTGGACCATGACACCCTGTAATTTGTATAAGTAGGTACGTAAAATTATGTTTACCTGTGATATCTTATTCATTCATAGCGTAGGAGGTTACTACAGAAACATCGTAATCATAAATAAGTACCTGAACATAATGTACCTACATGCCGTATTATAAAAAAAAACCTTAATGTTCTGTTTCCTGGAATTGAGATCCATTTGTTCATTTATCTACACGTCTTCAACCATCAACTAGGTAAATTATTTTGAAAGAAAACACAATAACATATAGTATCGCAAGGACCTGTAAGTCTAATTATTCAGTTTTTATTACTTCCTCCCATTTTTGAAAAGCATTATATGTCTGGAACATATCTCACAAACAAGGAATAATAATTCTAAGTGTATAACAGGTACATTTCCGAAAAACTATTCGAATTCAAAGAAAAATTTTGCGGCATTTTACCTGCCTATTAGCAATACTTTTATTTTCTTACAACAAATATTATCTCACCCTACAGACAAAAGTGACAATTAATATATGGTAACAACGGTAATTTGTTATAATTCTTTGCAATATTTTTCATGTGGATTGTTATCGCTGGAACAGAAAAAAAAATCACAATTCAGCAAAACAGATTCCAGTTCATGCCTTTGAAGTCTGAACTACAAAAATGATCAATTACCTAAGCCCAACCGCCTTCTTTTAAAGGTCCGGACTGTCCGATGTCCCGCAAAACAAAATATCGCAAATTTATAATTCTGATTTTCTTAATCTCACAAATAACAAACGCAGCTTTAAACAATCTTTCGTTTATATCTCCCACCAAAAAGTCTTGCAAATGTCAACCTAAAATCTCGAATTTGAAGAATATTTTTTTTTAAGTATTTTGATGCAAGATTTTAATTTGGGAAATTTCAGTTTTTGAGTACCTAATTGCGAAATTTCTTAATGCAAGTTTTCGTAGCAACAGCTCAAAAATCATACTTATAAATTTGATTTTTCGCATTTGTGAATTCAAATTCACCTTTAAGTGGTCATTTTGAGTTTTATCTGTCAGTGAGTCAATGGGTCATTTACAGTTTTTGTGATTTTTGAAGCCTGTACCTCAGGAACCACAAATATTTTTTAAAAAAATTAAATTTAGTGAGGCGTTTTCTGAACGCGAAGCTTTCGACTTTATAGGTCCCCGACTTGAAGAGTCAAGATTGTCTGAGTTTGTTCCTATGAAAATACATCTTAAGTATTGGGACAACCTTTTCTCAAATTTAATTGTGGAGAGCTTGTAGAGGTTTTAATTGATATTTATTGATATTTTTTGGTCACGTGGTCATGGCAATCGAAATAATATTCTCCTCTTGCTACTACTCCCAATTTCTGTGCTTGAAAGATTCCCCAAATCAAATTGTACACCTAAAAAATGCAGCACCACCACAAGGGTCGGGGAACATGAAAAAAGTATTATGTTTTTCATATACAAAGGTTGCATTGTTTCAAGTATTAAACGTCAAAGTATCGACGAATCAGTTGACACAGAACTGTCACCTGACTACTCTGATGTGTCACAAAGTACGAAAACTAACAACTATGTTGGACTTTTAAATACTTTTTTTTAAACATTGGTCTAAGTTCACTTCAAAAATCGTAATCATTCGTTCGAAATCGGAACTGTTTTTACCATTTATCAATCCGCCCCTGTCACTCAAACTAGAATGTCACTTACTTAAAATCATCTACTGTTGTATAAAAGTTAACTTCTTTTTAATTATTTTTTTTTTAAACAAAAACTGAGAACGAGAAGTAAAAATTATCATCAAGTGAGTCATTATTTTATGAAAAAACACAATGCCACAGTCTAGATTCTCAAGCCACCTCGTATAAGTAGCTCAAAAAGAAGGAAAAGAAACAAAAAAAAGAAAATATAGAGGTGCTTAAGATGCCAACACTCTCATATTCTGTGACTCTTGGAAGTAACTCCGGCGCGGCAGCAAAAGTTCAATGGATTCTTTTATTCCGTGCCAAAAGTAAATTTTCTCACGCTATTACGGCTCTTACAGCGCCATCTCAACCAGCCAGCCAGCCCAGCGGTGGTGTTGCAGATGATTGTGGGACGGCCCGGCCGGCTGGTAACCGGGTGTAACGTTCGTATAACGTTTGGTTGGATTTTCTAGAGCGCACAACACATTAAGCTGCCACACCAACCGCCCGCCCGCCCGCCATTGATGCCAATAAGAGGTGAAGAATAGTTTTTTAGTAAGCGACGACGACGACGATGACAAACTGCAACAGCAAAAAAAAAGTAGTGGAAGACTCGCTTGGTTGATCAAGAAAAGCAGCAGGAGAATAATATAATAATAATCATTATTGTGTAAGAAGAGGTTTGAATGTCGTCGACATCATCTTTTTTTAGCTCGTCATTCGTCATCATCATCATCAACTTTATCGTCACTCTTGTACCCAAAAGATCAGTTTTTTGTTTTTGTATGTCTTTAAAGTGAGACGATAACCTCTCCAATGACACATTATGAAGCTTTATTGGCAAAACATCATAAACAAGTCTACGAGACACATTTGTACTTTGAAGTAGAATGTCATTGATGTTATTGAATGGCATCAGACTAAAGTCATTATTTTTTATAACGTAATTCAAATTTGAAATCTGAGTGATTACTTATTTAATTTTTCTCTTTACGATGCGATGCATCAACACCTGACTTATGAACCGGAGACACATCAACCGTCAGTGCATTCAGCACTTATCAAACTCTGATGAGCGCACGTTCTTTTGTTTTGTTGTTGCTGTCGGCCGCAGTCAGTCTTCAAGTTGCCGTAAGTAAATTTCAAAACGATGAGGAAGTTGCTATATTTGGTTGAGTGATTTAATGATTTTTGTTGTTTTGTTTTAGAGATGGTTGGAAGCATCTCTCAGGCGGGAGGTTTGAACTGAAGCAAAGATTGAATATCAATAAATAGGATGAGTGAACATTCTTTAGAAAAAATTATTAGATAATTAACAGAATTGTTATATCAGCATATAGCTAACCCACGCCTGATGCAAGTTATAGAATTTTTCTACATCTCTAAAATTTCAAATGACAGCTCTTAATGTTTTATTTTTACCAAAACAACATTCCATTCACACCACAAATTACCAACAAGCTAACCTCAAAATCAAATAAAAGGAGTGGCAGCAAAATATTTGAAATAGCAAAGCTATGTAAAATATTTTTTTTGTTGTAAGTTTTTGTTCAAATCTTTTTGTGCGAACTATAGGCCAGTCGAAAGAGTCAAAAAGATGGAAAGATGGATGAAATTAGAGTTAAATGACAGAATGGCCATTTCGATAAACTGGTTTTAATCCTTATCTAGAGAACGACTCATCGTACAAGAAATTTGCTGATACTCTTTTGATATAAAACATTTTTTCAAACGACGACGTATAGTGTATACTTTCGAAATTAAAGTTCCTTAAAGTTTTATATGAAATAAAATCAATAGAAAAAGTATATTTTAAACCGTATTATCTCTGAAAGTATAAGTCCTATGAAAAAACACAAAAGAAAGATCATTAAATATAAAATATATCAAAAGAGCATTAACAAATTTCATATACGATGAGTCAAGCCAACGCACAATGCTTACATACGCGCCATTTTGTTATTAAAATCTAAGTTCATCCATCTTTTACTACGTTTTCACCAAGCGCTAAATCGTGATTTAAGTTGATTATCCATAAATCTTGTACAAATCTCGAAGATTTACCATATTACTAAATCTTGATATTTCAAATAAATCTTGTATAAATCTTCATGGACAAATAGTTTCGAAAACCGAACATCCCTAATTTCATATTCTCTTTGTGTTGTGGAACATATTCCACAATTTTTTTTGCTCTGTTTGACACTGATGGAACCCTCTCACTTTATAAGAAATAAGAGAACGCCATTTGCATTTTCAAGGGAGCTGTACAATTTAATCTTATTTAAATTTTGTTAATGTGGTGGAAACACTTAAGAAGATTTACTAAATCTTAACGAGATTAGCCTCTAGTGAAAACGTAGTATTTCCATTCCAATTTGAAATATTTTTTTTTTTGACAAAAAATCCTCTGCCGACTGGCCTAAACACAAATATCCCGCTATAACTAGGACACACTAAGAGTAGGCCATCATCAGACAGACACACAGCGCCACCACACAGCATCGCAGTAAGCCTAATATCTTCGTGCCACATATTTTAATATGCAAATGGATTGCCTTATTTTGTATTTGCAGCGCATACAACACACAGCTTAAAACCAGCATCTTACATCCGTTGCAAGCTGCAACAACAGCAGCAGCAACATCAACATTGTTGCAATAAAAATGTGCCATAATCAAGCATAACAATGGCAGTATATGGCGTATTGTTGTTGTAATAGCTCTCAATTTTGAACTGAATGCAACTTGCTAGATATATTTATGCTTCTTTTTTGTTGTTGCTGTCGTTTGCATAATACAGACTCAATCGATGCAATAATTTTTGTGATTTTTTGTTTGCAGATTTTTGTTACTGCTGTCATGGTCAAGTGGTCACTGATATGATGGTTTTTGTATAAAGCTGGTCGTCCAAGCCCTGAATGTTTTCAGCTTGAATAGACAAACACAAGAGGTATAGGTAAAGTTTAACTGCCTCATTAATTTGTTCTTTTGAAACATTTTTTTGTTTGTTGGCCAAATGAATGACAATAACAACTACGAAAAATTGCAAAAGTTGCTTAAACATAAAACTGCGGAGTTGAATGTACCTGGCCTAATATCGCTTTATGCTGAGAGCATAAAACGCCGGATTAAAGTGGAGTTGACTGTATATAAAGAAGCAGACCTGGATTGAAGAAATTTAAATGAGGTAAATCAGTGAGTTGAAATTGCCTAACTACTCACCAAAATTTGAACCCACGTTTAACTTCCGTTAATTCGCCCAAGTCGGTGAACTAAAATTAGCAGACCACGGATCAAAGTTAAACCTCAGTGAATCCGCCAAAATCCACTGATTAAAATTTGAAGCACGTTTGTACAACTGGTCCTTACTGTCAGTTTTGCTTACAATTGTGTATCAAGTTTTGATTCGTAGTTCAGCCATTTCAAGTCATTGAATTCGACCTCGCAATCGGTGATTTAAAATTGCTAAACCGTGGATCAAAATTTGAACCACTATTTTAAAGCTAACAATAATGAACAGTTCAAAATTTGATCCGTCGTTTTTAATTTTTAATCAACGGTATTGGTGGATTAACTGTGGTTTGACGCAGTTTAAAGTTTAAGCACATTGTAATCCGTGGTTCAACGAATTTAACGTAAGTTCAAAAAATCGTCACATCTATTTTGTTTATATATTTTTTAAATTCATTATAATCTCAATCAACAATAAGTTGTGTCCGTTTATAAGTTAGAATACGGTACAGGCTTAATATCGCGATAAAACAAATAAAACTTCCATGCAAGTTCATCAGGAAAACAAATAAATGCATTTTTATCAAAAAACCTTTGTTCAATCAGTTTTTTTTTTTACATAGTGCATTAAAATTGTCATTTGTCATCGATTACTTCAGCTTATGTGTTTCAAATCGATCGAGAACTTACTAAATAATCCATCAGAAAAATTTTCCTGTTCGCTATAACTCGCCTCTTAGATCCTCGGACATAACTTTGTCCGTCAATTTTGCCTTTTGTGTCTACGATTTCTGGGAGAATCATTTCGCTCTTTCCATCACTTCTGCAGTTGTGCTGATTCGACTTCAAACGGTCTTCGACAAGTACTTCTACGTCGTCGTAGACCGTTTTGTCTGCCTGTCTGTGTGAATAGGTTCCATTGCATAGCTTGACTTGAAATTTACTCGATGCCCTTCCGAAGAGGAGGTGAAGTTCTGATTGATATTCAACGCACTATTCGATGATGATCCGCAAGATATTAGTATGGTCTCCACATACGAAGATCCGGTGCGAATTCCTGCTTGTTCCGCGTTAAGTGGCTCTGATATATTCTATGCTGGACGATTGTTGCTATTATCTTGGCTATTGCATTTAGCAGGCAAATTCCAAGTTTTCCCACATCACTTGGTCTCTTTTCTTTGGGAGCTTGACGATCATTCCTTATTTACACTCCTTAAGAAAGCTCTCTGTTCCCCAAGCTCTCCCAATAAATGGATGCAGTAGCTCACTCATTTTTATAGCACATTGTTATAGCAATGCTCTGCAGGAATACCGTCAAGTCCAACCGCTTGGTTGTTCTTTAGGGCTTTGAAGAAAAAACTTAAAAAAATACATTGCACAGTTAATAACATGTTTTTTTTTAAACAAGTTTGTCTATGGTTAAAATCCGGAACCGGATGCGTTTTATTTCCAAACTCCAGATTGTCTAACATGCATTAAAATACCTATACGATCAGCTGTTCCGTTAGTCATCCTCATCATCAAGTAGGTGTAACTTACTCTCCAGGTGGTTGGAAGAATTTTCGAATTAAAAAAGCAACAAAAACTACAAATAAAAAGAGTTCAGATAAAGAATAACCACTTTTGGACGTTTTTTTTATTGCATGTTCAACAACAGTCACAGGGTCGACTGTCTTCTTCTTCGTCTGATACTTCTTCTTCAATTTCTTCATGGACTTCGTGTCATCTTTTTTTCGTTTTTTTTTTTTTCTTTGCGCATATCTTATTTAAGTGTAGTCCAATGGCCTTCCTGAGATTACTTCCAAGTTATGAAGTCGATACTTTGAAACTTATGAGCTGGTGATTTGGTGATGATGGTGAACAATTACTAAAATTTATAAAGTCTTCTATTTCGCTCACCGAAGACGGTTAGATAACAGTGCAAGTTTTTTTTTTGTTTTCAAAGTTCTTAAATGTGGATATTATTAAACAGGTTTCTTATAGCACAGGCTTCAACTATTTTTTTTTTTTTGCATATTCATTGCCATTTTGAATTTGACAATGAATCACCACCAACAAAAAAAAACCATATCAACTCGATGTCTTTCTCTTGTTCGGATTCAGAGGAAAAATTAAAATACAAAACCTTAATTGGTATGTGGATTAGCCGTTGCTAATTTTTCGAAGCCAAGGTTCAATAAACTCATAAAAATATTAACTTTTTGTCTAAATGCAGTCGCTTTTTCGGAATAAAAGAAAAAAAAACAGACAACAACAAACACGAAAGCCTTCGGCTTTTGTGCGACTGTTTTTTGTTTTTATTTTCAATTTTAAATCTCAAGACATTCATTCAAACCGTTAGTGATACTGATATGCTTTGTTATAAGATCCCACGCTGTGATGTTTTTGTTTTGCTTTCAATGTAAAGTCCGAACAGAGACGCCGTTGTTTTTATATATTACCACGCAAACGCAAATGAAAAAAAAGGTGTATTGTCTCGTTATAGGTAGCTATGTATATAACCGTTATGTCCATTGTTCAATTCAATATAAGTTAACGTCATTTTTTTATAATCCAGTTTGTAAGAGCACAAGTATACAGTTACGAGCATGATATTTTCAAGGTTATTGTATACTTACATATTTGAAAAAAAAATCCGAAGTACCCACAATGAAATTTTGAGAGTAAATTCAAAATGATAGATGACAGATATTGTGGGTGATATTAATAATTGAAAACATGAAGTGACATTTCAAATGCACTCAAAGTTTTGTATACAAAGGGTGTTAAAATTGCATGCAAATTATGCTAAAGATGAAGGCTGTTTGATGTTAGCTTGGTTTTAATTTAGAAACTTGTACAATAAAGGGTCCGCCACATAATTTTTTTTTTTTGAAAATGCTATAAAAACAACAATTGAATATTTTCTCAAACTTCTTTTTTTATTTGAAAGTACAATCCTTCCGGTTAGTAATGGAAAATAATTTCATTCAAATGGCTGTCCCTGCTGGCCATGCAGTAGCCTACACCATCGATCGGTCCATTTTTTAAGCACATTTTCGATTGTGTGCAGCTGTATTTCACCAATGGCTTCATGAATATTGTCCTTTAAAGCGTCAATTGTCTCTGGCTTGTCGGCGTAACACTTATCTTTTACGGCACCCCACAAATAATAGTCCAACGGTGTCAAATCGCAGCTCCGAGGTGGCCAAACGACATCAGCTCTGCGGCTGATAATGCGATCTTCAAAAACAGGGCGCAAAACATCGAGTGTATCTTCGGTGTGGCACGTAGCGCCGTCCAAACCAAATCAAACCAAATGTTGCCAATATCCTCCTCTTCAATTTTTGTGAACAAAAATTCGTTCAACATGGCCCGATAACGATCGCCATTGACTGTAACGGCTACTCCTTGCTCATTTTAGAAGAAAAATGGCCCAATTAAGCCTCTGGACCAAAATCTGCACCAAACAGTGACTCGTTTTGGGTGTATCGGCTTTACAATGTATGCGTGCGGGTTTTCTGTGCCCCAAATGCTACAATTTTGCTTGTTTACACACCCTCCAAGATCAAAATGAGCGTCATCTGAAAAGATGATTTTTTTGGCAAAATCGGCATCTTCTCTAAGTCCCTTCTCTTCTCTAAGTTCCCAGCGTTGTTCAAGGGTATACACAACCATATTCGTTCAGCGGAAGGATAAAACTAATTATCTGTCAAATCAGACATGAGCTAAGTGTTACCATTTACGAAATAAGCACTAGTTGAAAAAAAACGTTAAATGCTGGACCCTTTACTTTCTGAACTTTAACAATTTTAATTTTGAATATATTTGAAACCTCAAAACCCAAAAATATTTAAGTTGATGATAAAAGAATGTACCCACCATTAGTTAACTTTAGTGATCAATTAATTCAATTTCCTTTCACTGAACAAGTTCGTTCTTTTTAGTTCAATATAGTTCATGCAACCAAAACAGAACAATAAGCATTTGAATTACATACTTTTAACGTCAGTAAATTGAAAAACGAAAAAATATTTACACAAAATACAAAGTTTTATTTAAGACCAGTTGTACAAATATTTAAAATGTGGTCAAAACTTTCTTTGTTTTAAATTCGACCAGTTAGTTGGGGTTTAGCTATAGTTCGAGCTAATTCCATGTAGCCTTAAACCACAGCTAATCCGTTGAAATCTGCGAATTAACAAGTTGAACCCATGCTAAACCACGTTTGGACAAATGTTCCTTTTAACCACAAGCTGAACGCATACAATAAGAAACAAGAAGTTTTACCATTTGAAAAAAAAACTTGAATTTCCACCAAAATTCAGTGTTTCTGTAATGTTGAAAAGTAATTTCCTATAATACAAAGAACTTGGCTAGCTGAGGTGGTTGTTTAAAAAAAAAGTATTTGAGAGGCTTTTACTTAGCCAAACCTGCCGAATATAATGCCGTGAAATGCTGCAAACGGTTCCACAAGAGTTGAACAATTTTCAACTTTTCTGATGCATTCTGTTCCGGAGGTTAAGTCTTCAGCAGAAGGAAAGAAAAAGAAGGTAAAGTTCGGTCATGTCATGATTGAATTCGGAAATTTGTGAACAAAATGTAAAGATTTAAATCATGTTGATTTCAGGAAACGCAATCATGTGTAAATCGAACTAAAATGAACTAGATCTCGGAACACTGAACTGAACACTTCATTGAACTAGTTCATTCGGGAACTACATCGGCTGATAAAATTGATAGTGGGTTAGAAACCTGCTCAATGCCGTACTGGGACGGATTATAGTCGAGTAAAGTACGGGCAAGCTCAAGCTCAGGCTTACATCTAAATCTTGCAGGGGGTCACGCAGATTTGTCTGAATTCTTACTTTATCGGGGAACGTCTAACAACATGAATACAATTTTAAGAATTTAAAAAAATCAGTACAAGTGCTACTCGTAGTATCATATACATACTCGAAAGTACAAGTACTAGTACAGGCACTAATAATTCCTCAGAGGAATTAAAAAAAAAAAAAATACATCTTAAGAACTTCACGAAAGTACTCAAGTACTTTTTTTAATTTTCTTAGTATTTATAATTCCTCAAGTATTTAAAATTCCTGTTTTAATTTCTTTTGATTTCTTGAGTAATTTAAATATAATTAAAAAAGTACTAGGTAGTTCCTACATGCTAAATTAAGATGTTTCTATTTCATAAGAAATTTATTATTAAAATCCTTCAAAAAAAAAAAAATATTTTACTCAAAATGAAGGTCGGAAATGAATTCGCCTTCATGGATGACGGCAATGAATATAATCCAAAGAAAATGCGCTTTTTAATTCAAAAGAAAACATAAGAAAAAAAACTTGCATTTAATTTAATTGCTTTTTCTTTCGAAAGTAACAAACCGAAACGAAAACAAAGAATTATTAAATAAATAAAAAAAAAACAAGCGACACGGTAGCGGAAAAAAAATATTATGTAGCTAACTCAAAATAAAAACACAAAGTTCGGGGATTTGTGTATAGTATTAAATAAGGTGCGTGATGCGCAAGCAAAATTATGATTTCTTAGGTCAGGGAAAAATGTGGTGTTTTAGAAATATTTTCTTTTTTTTCTTTTCCTAGTAAACAAAAGAAAACTGAATGTGCTTACTATTTGAAAAAAAAAGAACTGTAAACTTTATTATTATAAAACTACTTTTCTTAGCTGATGTTGAAGAAAAAATGAATTTTCACGCACGCATGCATTTTCGTAAATTATATAGCAACTCGAAGCGTCTTGTCTCTGACTCCAACACGTCCGTCGTGTCAGCTACAAAGTTAGATAATAATTTTTTTTTTTTATCATTTTGATGCGATTTTGAACTTGAAGACGATTGTATATCAAGAACAGCCTGCCAAACAGCCTTAAGTGTTTTGTTTTGTATACCTATCGTAATACTATTAATTGCTTGTTGCTTATATAAGCACTGAAAAGTTCTCTGATGCAGATGAAGGTATAATTAAACGTTTGGTTTGATGTAGCTTATTTTTGTATCTAATTGTTTTCTTTGCAAGTTCAATTCAAGTAATTTTAAGTTTTTATTGCATGTTGGGAGTTCATGAACTATACTATCATTAAAATAACATTTATAGTAAGGTCGAGGGAATTTGTACTTGATGACAATGTTATTGAATTTAATCGATCAATGATTAAGTCGAACTTTTTTTGTATTTGTTTTCTTAAGAATTAATAAATCTAAACCCCTGATGAAGCCGGAAAAAACCGGAGAAACGTTGGGAAAGAATGAATTAGTTTTTTAATTGATTGCATTGTTTTCATATCGATCATTAAGCCCAATTAATTAATCCACAAAAGTTAAAACATATGATCAAATTCTAATATACATGAAATGAACAAGTTTTTACTTCGAGCTTTGAAATATTATCACCATCCTCACTGTTGTAAGGGAATAGGAGAGGAGGGAAGGTTATTGAAAAAAGTTTAAATGTTCTCAAAGTATGGTCTTAAGATTTTCATGTGAATCGGCAATTTGAAGAAGGAAGTGCGTCTAAAACTTCGTCTAATTTGGCTTCGATCTACGATACAACAATTGGCAATTATTTAAAAGCCGCTACTAAAGGCCAGTCAAGAAATATAGTTTATTAAACTTTACTCCGACTGAAATCACCAAATATATAAGGTTGCGCAGGTCCTTATTCAATTTTTCCACCGCGGTCTAATTTAATTTAAAAAATGGCCGCTCAATTTTATTTCATTTTTCGATCGCAGTTATTTCCATTCCCCTAAAATAAATGACATTAATATCAACGCAAATAGTAGCCTGTGGCATAAAGGTTAGTGGCTTAGGACTGTCATGCCGGAGTGCAATTACCAGATAGAAATGTTGTTTTCCCGACCTGCTGCCTCTTACCATTACCAAATTGACTAATTCTTCAAGAGTATCACTTGTCGCACTACGCTGATGTGGTATACAATTGTCCTCCATCAAAGTGAATAAATTGCAAATGGAAAACTTCTTCTGAAAATCGGAGTTTTCAGCAGATGCTTCGATTATACCACCCACCGATCGACACGTTCCAAACAAACTGTCAACAGGTGTTAACCTCTTTACAGGATGATTATTGGATCAACGAAAATAAATAAAAGTCTTGACTTTTGATTTTGAAATTCACGTGAGTTAAAGCAAACTCATTCCGCATTGACGTATTATACGACTTGATAAATGACAACTTCGGGACAAAATTTTGAATAATATTCCAATTTTCGATTTGGTCGTCTAAACATAGTGCAAAGGAAAAAGAATATTCTAGTAATGGTGGACCGATCTTTATAGTCTGTGATGGCTTGCCATAATAATTTGGCATCATTGTTTGAATATTAAAAACATAAAATAAAGCGCGAAATTGATTAAATTCAGCAATCTTACCAGTGCCGTCAAAAGCAAACAGTACGCTGGCCAACCAGCAGCACTGCTTGACATTTCCTTTCGAAACAAAAGCAGGAAGCCACCGGACGCTGTTAAAGTTGATTCTGATTCTAATCTAATCTTTATCGAACTCGAACGATTGAAGTGTATTGCTTCTAAAACAGTGCGACTGTTGTTGCTGGTGACGTTTCTGATTTAAATCTGTTTCACCAAGAGCCACCAAAATAACATGGCTACCCTAAAATGTCAACATCGCGAATGTAAAACCATCATAGAAAGTTTTATAAAAGTTTGTTGCTTTTTGAAAACTTTTCAAGCTAAAGCTAAATTTGTTATTTAACTTTTTTTCTTATAAAATTATGGCCAATAATAACAACTTTACCTCTCTAACTCTATAAGACATTGATTTTCATTCATCTTCCTGTTTAACTTGACATAAGAATTTTTTTTATATTCTTTTTACTATGGAAATATCGATATCACTTCAAATGGCAAGTTCTCTTTTTTCATTACAAAACCAAAAAAAACCTTGTTTCCTATGCTTACGGCAAGAAGAATAATAAAAAAAAAGCAGATCACCTCCGGTTGGTGATCAAATTCATGTATTTTTCTGTTCTCCCAGACCCTCAACCTGTGAAGGTATCAATTTTCAAATCAAAAATATAAACAAGTTGTCATATAGAAGACGACCGCCCTTCGGGCAAGGGCGTTATAAGTAAAATGATAAACTTACTTTATGACTTTGGCAGCAGGTTTGTCAAGTTTCTTTTTTGTTGTTGCTATTTATGTAGTTCTAAATTAAGTGAATTTGGAATTTGATTTTCTTCTTGGATGAAAACAAAAATGTCTAAAAACATAACCTTAAAAACAGAGAAGAAACAACAGTGTTTTAGTTAATTTTATTGAAGTTTAAATCTAAGTTATTTCCTTTTCAGTTTTGTTGAGCTGCTTTGAATAGTTTTTGTGTAACATTGTACCTTATACCTTTTCTGCTGTCACCTGACACCCATGAAACCAGAAGCTTAGCTTTTAAGGTAATACCTTCTTAAGCTTCAGATTATATCGACTCTGTTTACATATTTTGATTCCTAGTTATATATTGTGGCTTGTGGGCGATCTAATGACTGTTAACCGGATTAATTAAAGCAGTTAAACACTTTGATTTGAATATACGTAAAAGCTTGCTCATTTTAAGAAGTTGTGAAACTTCCAACCGATGTTATATTAATAATCCATATTTATATGGCTTTGAAATTTGAATCAAGCAATGTTGGTTTATGCATTTTCTGGCATTAGATTTATGCTTTTGAAGTGGTTTTGAACAGTTCTTAGGGGCCTTTTTGATTTCATCAATTTTAAATCAATAAGATTTAAACAGAAAAAAGTGGTCCTGTTAAATCAACTACATCCATTTGTCAAATTAACACTAGGCCCCTTCAAGCAAAATCACGACTCGCTTGGATCCTTGCAAAAATGAGTTTCTCACTAAAACCTACCACACTCTTTTTGTCTGCTAGGCATTTTGTTGTTTTTCCCCTCCTACTCTTTTTTTTATGCACTCACAAGATAGAACAGTAATTATTTTACCGAGAAACAGTGAAAGACAGTGTAGGATAAACGTGTGGGGAAAATTTTCTGGAGAGAGTAAAAAAACAAACAGTTATTTTTTTCAATTTGTGATTGAAAGTGCCGAGCGGAACAAGTTTTTTTTCAGCACCATTTTAAATTATTGAATTAAGTATGTTAAATCGAAAAAATTACTATAAAATAAATCGAGAGCTTTAATTTATTTGTAAACGGGCAAAAATTGATATGGAAGAAAATCAAGAAGATAGATCAGCATTAAATCTTCCAACCAAAATCATTTTGAGGAATTTATTTATTTATTTTCGTATCTTTTGAGGCAGAAAAATTCCTCTTTTTATTTTTATTTTAATCAGTATTTTTAATTTTAAGTATTATAATTAGATATAAATATAGATATTAGAATGAACTGCAAATTAAAATAAAAACAAATAGATAGAAAACAAAAAAATTGTATTTTGATTGTGATACTCCATACTCAATTACAAAATTTTAAAGCCTTTCTCGATGCGTTTTGGTTTCGTTTCTCGCTGAGTCTGTGAACTCTCTCTCTCACAACGCAGTTTTGAGGATCCACTGTTGGATCCGAAAACGAAGTTGTTCATACGTTGTTCGCTACGTTTGTGGATCCAAAACGGACTCGTTTGCTTGAAGGGGCACAGTATTAAATTGGGCAAGTTTATTTAACAGCAACTTTTGACAAGTTGCCAATTAGAGAATTAAAATGTTCCTTGCTCTTATGAACGTGCCCTTTATTAAAATGGTACACTTGGTAAATCTTCCTGGCAATGGCCGCGTTCACATTGCGCTGAGATATGCTATCTCCGATACTCGAGTATCCGTAAATGTTTGTGAACGACTAAAACCGGATAGGTTAATTTAGCTGTTTGATTTGAATTCAAGTCAGCTGTTTTGACATTTCTCTTCAGATAGCTGAATATACGAGAATTTTTTTTAGATCGGTTGAGATTTTTATTTTGAAAACAGATGTTTTATAATCCGCTGTTTTTTCTCAAGAGATTACAACAACACAAACCAATCTGGATTGCTTTAGATAACTTTGTGAACGTGGCCATTTGCTTGAAGGGGCACAGTATTAAATTGGGCAAGTTTATTTACCAGCAACTTTTGACAGCTTGCCAATTAGAGAATTAAAATGTGTGGTTGCTCTTATGAACGTGACCTTTATTAAAATGGTACACTTGGTAAATCTTCATGGTTCATGGCAATGTAAAATTATCTGTCATGCCGGAGGTTTGCGATCGATTCCCAGCCCCGTTTCGTCTAAAACTAGAAACACAGGCTGCTGTCTAGTGCGCGACCAAATTTTATTTTTTATTATTCTTGAAAACTTCTTTTTTATACTATTGATATCTTCCAGTACCAATAACAATAACTTTGAAATTAACGCTCAAAGTGCTTCGATGTGGTAATGTCATCAGGCTTTATTGACCTTCAAAGCTTGAATATTTTAAACGTTCAATCAAAACATTAAAAAAAAACTATGCAGATATCTCAATCAATAACACATTTATAAATAACAAAAAAATCCCTCCTATATATTTAATCATAATTTAAATTGGCCAATCAATCACATTCTGTATAAACCTTTTCCTAACTCTATTATTTTAAACCCGCAGAAGAATGGCAGCGTTCCACATTTTTTTTTTTTTTTGTTACAGAATTTATAGCCTTGAAATATCTGAAATCTGAAAGTCATATACACACGTGATGGTGATCTTAATCAAAACAAAATAAATACAAAAAAAATAATAATTTTAACGTGGTTAACTTCTGTGTCGGTTATTTAACAATTAACCCTGTAAAGCTAATAAGCCTCCAAGATATGCGTTTGTATCTTTCTAACAAAAAAAAATAAATAAAAAATAAACCCACGAGTTTCTCCATAAAATCTACTTTTAAATTGTTATTTTTTTGCTTTTTGCAGACTTTCACTGTTTTGAGGTTTCAGAGATACGTTGGTACGTGATCTGAGTTATAGAACATTTATTTATTTTTTAATTGAATTTTTCTTTGCTCATTTCTAATTCTGGATTTTTTCTTATTTCTAGTTTATGGCAGTAGTGCAGATATTCACGTAGTAGACGATGGTGATGGCTCAATCTATAACGGCGATGAGAATCACAAAGTCTGGAATGGTTCACAAGATCAACTCGATGGCATTGCCATGGAAAGTCCTTATGAAGTATTTTCGGGTAACACATCAACCCTGGGTAGGCCGGTTAGGGCTCGACAAATAAGTGCTCCAATTGATGTTCCGCCGCCACCAATGAAAGAGGAGAAAAAGAAAAAGGACAAAAAATCATCGAAAATATCAAATGGGGGCGGTATGATGGGTGGCCCCGGTGGGGGTGGAAGTCAAAGCCTATCGGGGACCCTAATTCGACCGAAGCCAATTCATGCAAATACCCTGCAACGTCCTGGAATGCATCATGGTGGTGCAGCTAGTGTGATGTATGGTCCAGTCAGTGGTGGTCCGCCACCATCGAGGCACTATCACACAATAAGTCATCGAGGTTTCCCAATGAATGGCGCCCCACCACCATCTCACCATCCACATCATCCACACCATCCACCGCCACATCATCCGATGATGGGTCATCATCCAGCGGCGGGACATCATATGGGTCCGGTTGGAATGCCCATGCAGGTTATGATGCCACAGCAATATGCAACTCTGCAACCTTCCCGGACGTCGACTTCCTCGAAAAAGAAGAAAAAGGACAAAATGAATGGTGGCATCCCTGTGGGAATGCCAATTGTTCCATCTCTCTATGCCTACCACGCACACGGTCCACCTCCGCCAGCAGTAGCTCAATCAATGATTGGCGAACCACGGCCTCTGGCGATGAGCAGTCGAAAGATGGCCGCTTCAGTCGGTAATGGATTAGACGAGTCTGGTAATTCGGGCGCTGAATCACCTGGTGGCACTGGTATTTATCGGCGAAAAGGTCATCTGAACGAACGAGCCTTCAGCTATTCCATTCGACAAGAGCATCGAAGTCGAAGTCATGGATCACTTGCTAGTCTACAATTTAATCCGCCCGACATGAAGAAGGAACGTGAAATTGCACAAATGGTCGCCGGTTTGGATTTGAATGAAGCCGATGCAGCGACTCTACATAGAAAATCATCACAGGGACCTCCGATGATGAATGGGGGGCCAGGTAGTAGTGCACAAGCGATATATGGCAATGGAGGGGGAGCTGTAATTTATGGAAATGGTGGTGGTGTTGGCGGTGGACCATCGGGAAGTTTTGGAAAACAACGAAGATAAAAGAGTTTTTTTTTTTTAATTTGTTAAGAAAAAAGGAAAAATAATGAAAAAACGGAAAAAGGTTAGATATTGTAGTTTTGTTATTTTATTTTTCGTTTTTTTTTTGTTCACATTTTTCAAGTTATTTTATTTTATTTTTTTAAAAATGTAAATTTGATTAAAATTAAGTAAAAAAATATTTTAGAGTTAATAATTGTGAGAGCTCATGGATTCGATTTGAAATATGATCTTCTGCCAAGAAAAGAAGTCAGAAATGAGCCAGGGTACTGATGGTCGATGTTTTAATTTAAAAAGGGGACATGAATAGATAAGTCTGGAATTAAATAATAAGATGTGAAGTGAGGGAAGCGACTGTAGTAAAATTGTACGTTATCTAAGGAACTTTAAAGAGGACATGAATCTTTGATTTCCACTTGGCAATATATTCCGGCTCGAGCAACCAAATAGCTGCTTGTAAATCTATTAATGAAAACAGCATGTAGAAAGTGGTTTTCTATGTTTTTATTTCTTAACGAAATTATACGGCTACGAGAACGTTCATAGTTTCATAATTGTATCTCTCCGAGAGCCACTTTATAGCAATGCTTTAATTCTAATTTAATTGATCTGTTCTATGTTTTTTTTTCTTTCATTGAAACTGACCAAACATAAATAAATTAAACCCAGCGTGACTCCACCTGAAAAATAAAACGACAACACATTTCAATTTTCTATGTTTTTTGACCTTATAAAATTATAAATCCAAATTGGAGAACAATATCCCCGAAAAATTATATGTAAATTAATACATTGAAGCATTCACTTCTTTCTTAAAGGAAAGAACGTGAATTGCGTGTTTAGAAAAAATATTACTTACTATAAAAAAAAATAATAATAAAAAAATATTCAATCATTTTTGTTAAACATAACTAAATGTTAAAACTTAAAATTTGCAACCGATTAAAACATTAACTGAAAAACCAAAGCCAGAAAAATAAATAGACTCACATTCATGAGAATCACATTACTTCTTTATTAAAAAAATGAATAAATTTAACAATAAAAACAATTATTATTAAATTATATAGATGCCAAAAAAAAGAAAAAAAAAAACACAAAACAAATAAATACAATCGGTCATACAAAACGAACATCACAAATTTAAAAATAAAACAAACATTTAAAATAAAATCAGTTAAGTACAGTATGAAGAAAATATAAAAAAAAAAATCATTACAAAATAATATAAATACTATATTTTAATAACTTAAAACACAAGAAACCAAGAAAATTATATAAATAAATAAAAAAAAAAATAAAAAAACTATTATATGTGCCTTATTAGGTTTTAAAGTTGAAAATATATATTTTTAAAATAAAATTATTATTTATACATAATTAAAAATAATATAAAAAAAAACACTAAATAAACTTATCTGTTTTTTTTAATATTACAAATTTTGTTTTTAAACTAAAAATTCTATGTATATTTGACTAAAAATAAAATTAAAAAAAATATGTTTTTAAATTTGAATTGAGAAAAAGAGGTTATTATTATTATATTATAAAATATGAATTGTATTTTTTTGTTTTTTTTTTATAATAATTAATATTTAACCCATTTAAGACAACAAAAAATATATATACAAATAGTCCATATTATTAATGCATGTAGTTATATTATTGTAGTTAAAAGAAAACAAACATAAAAATGGATTTTAGATTTATTGAAAATAATAATAAAATTGTAGACAAAATATTTTTATTCTTGGATTGGACAGTTCTTTAAAAAAAGCCGGATTTAACTTAACGTAAGTATTAAAAATTTCAAATTTATATTTGAGTAGATACTGTTCAAATTTCTTTGGAACAAATCTGATATTTGATGTAGGTATGTAGGTACTAATATAAATAATACAGTGGACTTCCTCTGAGTCGAATTTTAAAGGAAGAGCTTTAACATTATATTAACATTAAATTTTCGCTTTTTCACCTAAAAGTTTCCTCTATCCCTCATCTGAAAAGCTGCTCTATATTCACCAACTAGGGAAGTTCTATGGTAGGGATGGCTAGAACAATTAACTTGAACAGTGGTGAAGCAAATTTTTATTATTTTAATGCTCTGAATCCACCTTTTTGTCTTGGTAGGTAGGTTACATACAAAATTATTTTTTTTTCCAATTGAAGCTTTCTAAAATTTTTCACATCTCTTACAGTTTACATTTACTTCAGACAAACAAGTATAATAAATATTAGTTCTAATATTGTGTTAACTTTATGTGATTTGATGCAACTAGTCTAGTCAGGTACACCGCAACCACAACTTCCTCCAATTTAAAGCCTTTTATTAGTTTTTAAGTTAGGTAGATATATTATAAATATATTTATAATGTAGGTAGGTAGATTTTCTTTACTTATCTTAATAATTATTATTTCAAAAAGGAAGTTTGTGGTTTTTGATACAAGTTATTCGATTTTATTGTTTTTTTGTCTTTTTTCGTTTCACCCCATAACACAACACTCTTAAAACTTCTACTGGTTGTATGTGCATAAAAATACAAATCAAGCAATTTTTGGAAAAGGTCCTTCCCTTAATGGGAATTTCTTTAAATTTCCATGAAGGACCAATATAAGTGTAGAGTTGATTATTGATTTGGAGTGTGGTTTTTTACAGTTAAAGGGAGCGTGGTCTGGTTCTTTTTTTCCTTTTTTGGACGTGGCCTGGCTCATTTTTTTCATTCTTGGGGCGTAGGTTGTAAAATTTTTGCCTAAACGCTATTTTCGAATCTTGTTAAAATAACAAATTCGATCGACCGATACACCAGAAATTTTCTAGATTTTGCTTTAAAAACAACTTTGAACGACTTTATTGACGGTTGTGGCCTATGCTCGAAAATGATTTATATACCAAAATGACCGTTAATTGTTCAAGATAATATTAAAATAAAAAAAATTCAAAATCCGTTAAAAAATCAACACAAAAACCATTGGTTTTTCAAAAACGTACCATTTTAATTTTCTAAAGACATAAAACCGTTATTTTCTAACGGAACTCAAATTTTTTTCATTAGGCATATTTATGCGGAATTTGTCTTTCTATAGACACCTCATTTATAAAAATCGATCCAGTCGTTCTCGAGTTATAAGCGATTTTGTAAGGAAAAATTGTTATTTTTGAAAATTTCCTTGCGTTTACCTTCAATTTTTTTTAAACTTATTTCGTTGTGTCCAGATATTTTTAGAAATAAACTAGGCCACGCCCCAAATAGCTGAAAACTAACAAGGCCACGGCCGCAATGTAAAAATTTAACAAACCACACCCATTTTTTGGGAGGCGTGACCTAATTAATTTTTTGGAATTTTTGGGCGTGGCCTGGTTCGTTTTTTCCTTTTTGGGGCGTGGTCTGGTTCATTTTTTCCTTTTTGGGGCGTGGCCTGGTTCATTCTAAATGCATGAGCTATTTAATTTTTGCCTGAACGCCATTTTCGAATCTTGTTAAAATAACAAATTCGATCGACCGATAGTCCAGAAATTTTCTAGATTTTGCTTTAAAAACAACTTTGAACGACTTTATTGACGGTTGTGGCCTATGCTCGAAAATGATTTATATACCAAAATGACCGTTAATTGTTCAAGATAATATTAAAATAAAAAAAATTCAAAATCCGTTAAAAAATCAACACAAAAACCATTGGTTTTTCAAAAACGTACCATTTTAATTTTCTAAAGACATAAAACCGTTATTTTCTAACGGAACTCAAATTTTTTTCATTAGGCATATTTATGCGGAATTTGTCTTTCTATAGACACCTCATTTATAAAAATCGATCCAGTCGTTCTCGAGTTATAAGCGATTTTGTAAGGAAAAATTGTTATTTTTGAAAATTTCCTTGCGTTTACCTTCAATTTTTTTTAAACTTATTTCGTTGTGTCCAGATATTTTTAGAAATAAACTAGGCCACGCCCCAAATAGCTGAAAACTAACAAGGCCACGGCCACAATGTAAAAATTAAACAAACCACACACATTTTTTTGGAGGCGTGACCTAGTTAATTTTTTTTGGAATTTTGGGGCGTGGCCTGGTTCGTTTTTTCCTTTTTGGGGCGTGGTCTGGTTCATTTTTTTCCTTTTTGGGGCGTGGCCTGGTTCATTCTAAAGGCATGAGCTATTTAATTTTGCCTGAACGCCATTTTCGAATCTTGTTGAAATAACAAATTCGATCGACCGATAGTCCAGAAATTTTCTAGATTTTGCTTTAAAAACAACTTTGAACGACTTTATTGACGGTTGTGGCCTATGCTCGAAAATGATTTATATACCAAAATGACCGTTAATTGTTCAAGATAATATTAAAATAAAAAAAATTCAAAATCCGTTAAAAAATCAACACAAAAACGAGTGGTTTCTCAAAAACGTACCATTTTAGTTTTCTAAAGCCATAAAACCGTTATTTTCTAACGGAACTCAAATTTTTTTCATTAGGCATATTTGTGTGGAATTTGTCTTTCCATAGACACCTCATTTATAAAGATTGATCCAGTCGTTCTCGAGTTATAACCGATTTTGTACGGAAAAATTGTTATTTTTTAAAATTTCCTTGCGTTTACCTTGATTTTTTTTTTACTAATTTCGGGGTGTCCAGATATTTTAAGAAATTAACTAGGCCACGCCCAAAATAGCTAAAAATTCGAGAAGGCCACGCCCACATTGTAAAACATGTATTTTGCCATTTTGTGGGGGGGGGGGCGTGGCCTAGTTAATTCTTTGAATATTTGGGGCGTGGCATAGTTAATTATTTATAAATTTGGGGCGTGGCTTGGTTAGTTATTAAAAATTTGGGACGGGGCTTAGTTCTTCAAATAAAACCAAAATGTAGATATATGTTCTATGTTTAATTATTTAATCATAAAAATAATAAATATTAAACGAAAACAACTTAAAAATATAAACAATGGAGATAATTTTAAATAGTTTTCAATATTTTTTCTTATGAAGAATTATAACATCACAATTAACAGTTTCGAAATTTTATTGTTATATTCCTTATTTTTATTCAAAATTACTGTTTCTAGCCTTCCCAGTACATAGTAGTCAATTTTTCTCTGCCAAAGGTAGGCGGGGCAAATGATAGCATCGTCATCATGAGAGATATGCCGGCTAGTGTTGTTGTTGATTACGCTGCTGATGTTGTCAGTGGACCCAATATCAATTTTAGCCAAACTGTATCTCACATCGAAGATGTTTCAAGATAAACTATTGGCAGAAGGTACTGTTAAATGCCCTACAATTTAAATAAAAGAAAAAAAAATTATTGAAGAAAATTATAGGAAAATTCAAAAACGTTCAACTAACTGTGAAGAACCAGTTCCCAATGTGTTCTTTGTTCCAGGGCACTATTCAAGGCAAGGCTACTGATGGTGTCACTGTGCCCAGCAATAATCCAACAACACCATTGACATCATATCATTGGATGCGGATAATCAGATCGTTATCGACACATAGTATCACACATCGAAGGTGTTTCAAGATAAAATATTGACAGAAGGTATTAACAGTATACAGTATGCCCTACAATTTAAATAAAAGAAAAAAAATGATTGAAGAAAATTATAGGAAAATTCAAAAATATCAACTCACCGTGTAGAACCTAATCCAACAACTCATTGTCATCATATGATCGGATGCGGATAATCAAATCGTTATCGACACAGTGTATCGCACATCGAAGATATTCCAAGATAAACTATTGGCATAAGGCAGCATATAACGATTGAGGGTTTTGTTGTCCAACCAAACAATTACTGCCCTGCAATTTAAATAAAAGAAAAAAATGCATTTTATTAAAATTATAGGAGAATTTTAATACCCACTAAAAATAAAAAAGTCTGTTTTCAAAATGTCAACTCACTGTGAAGAACCAGTTCCCAATGAAAAAATCTCAAAAGAAGTTTCCCAAATCTTGTTGGCTGATATGGATACTATGTCCCAGAACACTCTTCTAGAACATTCTATATAAATTTCCTTCCTTAACAACATCCATCTGTGAATTAAGAAATACAAATTAAAAATATGTGTAATGAATGAAAATTGAATTTAATATGCATCTATCTGCTCATATTTAGTTGAATTCCAATTAACCTAATTTTCAAGTTAAACATAAAAGCCGATTCATTGCCTAATCACAACGAATTGCGTAAATATTGTAAGACACTACTCTTAACGAGTTTACAACTAGCCAGCTGGACCAGCTTGAGCTGAAAAGAGGTCGAAGGAATTGTGGTGGCTATGATTATGCTCAAACTTTCAAGTAGTTTTATTTTTAAGGTTTTTTTTATCATTTTTTGGAATAAAAAACCAGACTTACTGTCAGTTCCCTCAAAACCAGAGTCATATATTATGTATGTATCTCGTTTATGGATCTTTTAGAGGATTTTTTTTTGTGTATTCTGTTACCAACAAAATAACCTGTAAGATTCCCGTGGGTCCTTTTGGTTGATTTTTAAGGTATTATTTTTGTTTGTTACTTTCAGCTTCCTGATTAATTCTGTTGTGACCTGGAAACAACATTTTTCCTTATTTAATTTAAAGCAACAAAAAAAAAATACAAACTTCATTGGACCGGACGTTTTTTTTTTGGTGAATGGAGAAAGAAACAAAAATTCCATGCAACTTTAACATTTTTGTTCGTTCAATGGTTCAAGTGCCTCGAAACCGACTGGTACGTGATCCACGATGATGATGATTAAGGGGAACTAGTGCAACATAGTGCCACACACCATGTGTGGCGGTTAACTGCGGCAGCAGTTGGTAGTTATAGCTATTATAAAAGAGGCTAATTCTTTATATGGAGTAGTGTGCAACTTGGTCTAGATTGGCAACAGGAAATTCTTCATTTAATCTATAAATATAATCATCAACGAAAATTTATGCATTCTCTCCAACGCTCAGTAATTTGCTATTTTTGTTTATAAAATAAAATTATGAATTTATAGTTAGCAGGCTTTATTGCAATACCTTATATTTGAGATATTTCCTGAATTTATGATAGGAAAAAGGTTGCTCATCCGCAATCGTGAGTTTTTTCCAATGAGGTATTTATTTATTTTCGGAACATCCAATTATGCCATAGACCAAGTGCTTCCTGCAAGGATGTAGGATCTATAAAATCTCGCCATGGCTCTATCGTCGATAAAGAATATTTAACTGATTCACTTTCGGGCCCGTCACGAGCCACATTATCCTCACAGAAAGTCAACTGCAATAAACATCGAATATGAAATCTTTAAAAAAAGGATATTTTAATTATCAGATTTTAAAAAATTGAATTAAATTAAACCAAGATGAAACAACAATTACACGTTGCTATGATTGACAACAACACGTTGTTGTTATTGTTTCTTCGTCGCCACGAGTGCTGTGCATTGGTTTGGAGAAGTCTTAATTATATTCCTTGCCGATTCCTTTTCGAACGTTCCTCGTCAACTGCTTGGCCGGTTGACCGCCTGCCGACAACATCCTAGTTGTTGACGGAATGCGGGATCCTTGAGTCTATCGGCATTCGGGAGATATATTGTATATCGGCTGAACGTTATCTTCCCTTATCTTTTTATCGCCAAATGATGAGGAAGTGATACATTTTTTTTTTGGGAGTTGCTTGCCTGTGTGTCCACACCCAACTGAATTTGTGAAACATCTTGTTTTCAAAAATGGTCTCTCTTATAACAAGTCGGTTGGTGTTGCAGAAATTAACAAACGGTTCCTAGCAGAAAAATAAAGCCTTTAATAATAATTGTTTTGGAGAGCAGCATTCCAACGCCAGTATACCAAGCTCTTTCCAGTGTCTTTCCAGAATAGAGCAGTACAGCGCTACGAGGCAGAAGTTTACACGAGGCCAACTGGAGTGAGATCAATTCACTAACTCCTAAGATTTCTATCTTATACCGCATCTGGCATGTTGAGGACCTTCATTACCGTCATTGACAAGCGTCCTCACATCCCAGAAGCAGAATAAAATTTAATGTGAAAGCAGCATCACTTAGGAAAGTTTAAACATAATTTCTCTTTCATTTCTGAGAAAATAATTAAAAAAAAAACCCTACCACCTGTCTGAAGATCAATCGCTGTAAAATCGTTTAGCTGCATTCAGCCAACCAACCAGCCTGTTCCCTGTTTGGTTAACCAATGAGTCAATTACATTTCGGTCACTTCAGACCACGACGGCGCCGATGACCTTTCTCGGGACACAGTATTTCTATACCTAAAGGCATATATTGCAGTGCAGCAATGCATCAGGCAGAGCCACATATCAACCAATATTAGCAGTTATTCGCTAAAAAGAAAAAACTTTCTCAAAACAAAAGAAAAGCATTTCCTTGTCCTCCATTGATGTTTTTGAATTGCAGACTTTGGCTGCATGCGTCGCGTCGTCGTCGCACGAAGTAACCCCATTTATTGATTGGCGAATGGCCAGCTCATCCTAAAGTACTTTTTGTCTTGGCTTTTAAACCATTCAGCTCTAGGTTCAACATGATTAGCATTCGAGGAATTATTTTGACTAAAACAGTATACCGCATAAAAGAAAGAGCTTTAATACTAAAGCCTGATTTACTGGCTCCAATTATGCAAGACACGACCAACCATGCTTTGGAATTTTTTTCAATGCTCATAAGCTCTAAGTTGAAATTATGTGACATGATTGTGTATTCTGCCAAAACAGGCTTATGCTAAAGCTGATACTATACCCTGTTGTATTTGACTCGGATGATGATGATGATTACTTTGGAAGCATCACCGATATTGCTAACCAGTTCTTTCAACGATCCAAAGACAACGACAACGATGAACAAAGACGAAGATGGTTTCACCGGTTTCTGCCGGCTGTGTAGACATCATGGAACTTGGATGTGTATCTTCTTTTTGGGTGGAGCAGCGATTAACATGTTTGTATATATGATTCTCAACGCGATGACCAGTTATTGTGTTGTATTACTATGATCCAACTTGAGAGAGGCACACCTGTTAGGAGGTTTAGTTTTCGCCTCGAGTGGCACATTGAACAACATACCAAGCTGGTGTAGTGTATTGCAAACCACATTTAATGTGGATAATGTTGGCTAAAGTTTGATAGAAGTTTTTAATGTATTTTTTTTTTCGTTTGCAATGTAATAATCCATTCTATGGAATGCGGACAATTAACTATGAGGAACCATGTAGCCAATTTGTGGGAGCAAATGGGAGGAAAAAGGATAAGAGGTTTTTTGCTAACGAAAATGACCAATTTGAACAGATTTGGAATTCTTCCATAAACTCCACAAACTTCTATAATAATTAAGAGTCAGACATAATCCCGAGATCAGATCAGAACAGAAAACCAATTTCCAGAAAAAAAAATTAAAAACCCCAACATTTCGAAGATCCTAAAAAATTACAAAATGATTCAGTGATGTTAGTCATGTAATGCAAATATTGTTATTAAACGCTGCATTACTAACTACGTAGCTGGAATACTTTTTTGGCCGAATTCCGAAATCCAATACACAGAAAACCAAGATCAATGAAACCCGAAATTCGAAAAACTTTATTCTTGAATACCCAAATCCTGAAATACAGCAGCAGAAAACTCAAAAATCCGAAAACTTTAAATTCCGATAGCTCTTTACCTCAATTTGAAATTTTAAGGAATCTTTGGCTGTACACCAACACTGACATGGTAACGGGTCAAGAACCAGCCACTTCGACGGTTAGGTCATGCAGAGCGAATGGACTTCAACTTTCCAACGATACAGCAGAGGAAGACCGTGGCTCGACCCACTTGGCGTGCAAAACTAGAAACACCTTTCTAGCTGTTGCTGACCGAGCTGTCTGGAGAAGGATATTGGTTGAAGACCTAGTTCAACCCAGACTGTAGCGCCACCTAAAGAAATACATTTTTAACTCGCACCTCCATACTTCGCATATATTATTATATAGTAAACAATATTATTTCACCAAAAATTCATTAACATGTACTGTACCTATCTAAAATGCGGAAATAAAAACGACAAAAATATATTCCCCAAATGTCATCTGCCCATTTTTAGGGTATACACATTTTTACTGGTTTTTTTGTGTCACTAATGTCAATGACACTTTCACAATAAACACAAATATATTAAATGCCCTTAAAAATGCAAGTGAATCGAAAATGCCTTATGAAATATTCAGCTGCTGTTTAGGCAGATATCAATATTTCCATTCGCGTTGTTTGCTTGTGTCATCTACGTGAGCTGCATTCAAGGCCAAAATACTTATGACTCCTTATCAAAAGACAGATAAACGTTTGATTCTCCGATGTAGGTACTACTTGGTAAGCAAGTTAGTGCCCATTCTTCAAAGTCTTCAGTAGCTAAGAATTAAAAAGACTCTATCGCCGGAAAACCCCTTTCAAATGTCATACTTTAACAATTACTGTTGTTGTCTTCACTTCTTTCCAACAACATTATGAATTACTAAGAATTTTTAATGACAAAGTAGCAATCGAAAGTTAATCCTGTTTGTTTTTTGTTTCAGAAGAGTAAAAAGACAAAGACTCATGCCGATTGCCCATGTCCACAGCCATCTAACACATGTTCGGAATTTTTAATTTGTCTGCGACGGTATGCTTCGGGAAGCAACAAAACCTGGGATTCTACAAAGCAAATTATGGACTTTAAATTCGTTATCTTTCAACTGAAAGTCAAAATTTCATATGCGACATAAGTACATTTGAAATCACAGTAAGATTTCTAAATTTAAAAATACCAGAAAAATCAATTAATTCTTTTCCATAAAAAGCACAGGAATGGAGGAATATGCAAATATCAAAAGAAGTCGATTTTTCAAGTTGGCGGACGCATAGCTATCCAGATTTAAGCTGCGAAGCAACCCTTCTTCAAAACTGCATTCAAACTCTGCAGATGTCAAAACTTTTTTTCTTCAGATATTTCCTTATTGCCTGTACATTCAAAGTATTAAAATAAATAAAAAAAAATTTAAATGTTTAAAATGATCAATTGCCCCCAATTTTACTATTGAGTAAATATAAAAAATGTTACACATACGACACAGTAACCCTTATTAAGAAAAAGAGTGTGTAAGTACAATACGATATTTTAACTAGTGAGGTTATATAACTCTCCAAATTGAAAACCGGATGTAAAAACAAATCCAAAGCTGAAATAGAATTCTTCTAAATTGAATAATATAGAGCATATCACTTTAAAACATTAAAAGTTTTTTATTCAACTTTCAAGAAATGTAGTTTCTTGAAGGTTTTTATTGAGAATTTTTGAATACATTTCATTTAAATTAGTAACTATTTGCGTAGAAATATTAATTTTTTTTATAACTGTACATAATAGGTAGATTATATGATTTTATTTGAAATTTCTACATGCACTCACGCACTCGACATACTTTTTAAAATACCTTCTGTAAATATTTCGTTAGCATATTTGCATTATGCATTCAGTCTTAGAAGGCAGTTTAGCAATTCAAAATTCTTATACGAGTGCTGTCAGATAGATTTCTATACTCCTCTTAAAAAAAATCTTTATAGTTTGGCTTTTTCAATTACAATAAATTTAGATTCACGGCATCAGTTCGTGTGCCAGCGCCAGTGTGCAGATATTCATATTCAAACCAAGAATATATTCAAATATCCCAATTGGGTGGATGGAGTTAAACCCTCACAAGAAGTTTGAATCAAAATGAGACGCACCTCAAGTTTTATGTTTTTTTATTTTAATTTTTTCATATTGCAAGCCAAATATGTACATAATGTATGAATAGGTATGAAAAATTCGAAATGGAATATTGGTATGATAGCAAATTTTTTAGTTATAAATTGTTGAAGAAAATTTTTTATAGAAGTATTCAAGCCTAAAAACTTGTTCAACAACGTAAAACATTTTTATCCTAACAGCTGGTCACATTAGCAACAATCTAATAATTGGTTTGTGTCTTCAATAACCGCATAAAAACCGTTTCCGATTCAAATTTTGCAGACACGAACCATTTTAATATCGTTTTTAAAGAATAAAAATATTTCTGTTTCAATTCATGGCATACTTTGTATATGAAAAACACTTTATATATGAAAAGCATAGTACACTACTTTGTATATGAAAAACAAAGTAATATAATGGTGCCAGTCGAATGGGGCGACATCTAAAAAGTTGGACAAGACTTTCTCAATTCAAATTCTCTTTGAATATGCAAAGAAATTCTACACTTAAAAATTTGCAGGGCAACATTAAAAAATACTCGCAATTATAGTACTATGTTTTTGATATATAATAAGTGGTATGTATACATATACAAAGGTATTTACTTGCCTCTATTTAAATCTTAATTTTAAAAATGATTATGTTCACAAAGAAAGAAAATAAAGATTTCATATAAATGTACACACACTAAAGAAAGAAAAAACACCTTAAGATAGGCAACACAAACTTAAAATTTAAAATTACACTGCGCGACATAAAATTATTATTTATAAACAAGTCGATATGATAGCTATGTATGTAATTTGGTCCCAAGAAGTTTATTTTTATTTATTTTCTGCTAAAAGATGAGCACTTAAAATACGAATCACAATTATGGCCATACAATGAAAGAATGGTCATTTCAGATACCTAGTTGTGTTGTTTTCAATGGTCATCACACAAAGGCAATTTTCAAAAACTTCAAAATAAAAAAAAAATCTGGGGGGTTCAGAAAGTAAAAAAAAAACGTTCGTCGACGCTATCGTAACACATGCGTTAAACCTTTTACAACGCCTGCGTAAAGCGCGTGTCAACGCCAGGGTAATGGTGGCCAAAACTTGCGTAAAGAGCGCGTTAATCTTTTTTTTTGAAGTGACAGAATAAAATTTTATGAAATATTGAGTATTTTTTTAAAAGAAAATGTTATTGAATTTTTCTTCATTAAATCAATCCGATTTCGGGATTAAAATACATATTCGCAAAAATATTACAATGATTTCAGAATAAAATAGCCCAATATGTGAATCTTATTTTCTTTTTTTTCTTTCTTTTGCTCAACCTATTTTGATCAAAAACTACTTTTTTTATTTATTTACAAAAATATATATATAAACACCCTAATTTTTTCCTATAAAAATAAAAATTCTTGTAATGGTCGCCTCGGATAAGCTTTGTAATAGCGTAATCATAGCTACCCATTCGTCATTTAGAAAACTTTAAAACAACCCACCAAACTGATTGTAGCAAAACAAACATTTTGAAAACGATTTAAAAGAATTTTTGTTACAAAAGTTCTTAAACAAGAACCGATTTTGACCAAAATATTTGGTTTTATCTTTGGAATAGATATACAATTCGAGATGGCCGCCAGCTATGGTGGAAAATGCAGAGGAGAAACTAAATAGAACTGTTCCGTATTAAACGCAAACCTAAATAACCACTTCACTGGACAGTAGCGTTTCATCATAATTCAATGTTATATCTAGCTTCCGCTTAAATCCCCATTTTTATTTTAAACTAAAAAATGAAATGTTGAAAATCTAAAATTGCCCAATCAAAAATCAACAGCACAACAATTTAAATTATTAAATAACGGTTATTATAATATTTTTTCTTGTACCTATTTGGGCCAACATAAATGCAACCAACAATCAAATTGTAATAGATCAGCTTCTGAAGGTGGTGTTGTAATAGCAATATACTGCCAAGATAAGATTCCCCATGGAAAATCATTGAATTCCTCATCGCTCATCGACCACATCTCTTGGTCTTTTAGATATAAATTATCTTCTTTTTTTTTAAGACTCTTGGTGATTATGATAACACCTGCAATTAGGTGTATATAGATATTCGAATGGGTGAATTATCTGGAAAAACCGGATTGGCTTTATCATTGCGCGTTTACTAAAATATCTTCATTCAGAAAAATATTTATTTCCATTGATCTATGATGTAGTATCAATTGAATTATGGAGTTTTCCTCCACCAAAGAATTTGCAGAAACCAAATCACCTCTACCACCTCCAGATATCAGCTCGCAGCACTTGCAGCAACATCAGCAAAAAAGTAGCCACCATCAGCTTCTCTTGTCCAACGCGACGTGGTGCAAATCTGTAACGGACAAATCGTGTACCATTATTGATGGTCTTTCCTTGGAACTTATATCAATGTTGGTCTTCGTCATCGCATTCACTCTGTTTGCCCCGTTGCAGATTTTTCTTTTCAATATTTTTTTGTTTTATTATTATTATTATAATTTTCCTTTGCTTCGTTAAGCGTCGCGTTGTCGTCGTGCTGCCGATCGCCGCCGTCGTCGTCGTATAAGTTTTTCTCGGTGTCGATCTTGAAATTCGGAGAAAAAGTTGTTTTATCTTATTTTATTTTTTTATTTTTCACGAAGCCAACGTGAATTTCTTGAAAAACTAGTGAAGTGGCAGTGGCACAGTTTCTAAGTAAATTTTAAATTCATTTTATTTTATTTCGAGCTGAGAAAGAGCATTAAAGGTCTTTTATATACGTAGCTTCAATTTAAGGTCAATTTATTCAAGGTGAGTACCTAGTAAATTGCAACGTTAATTCACATGAACTTTGTTTTTGGTCTTTGACAATATAAAATTCAACTTAACTTTGATGATCTTGAGGTGACAAAAATTGCATTTGGAAAAATTTGATAAAATGTACCTATTTGTTTAAAGTAGAATTTGATTTCGGGAGAAAGCAAGTGTGCCTCTTTCTATAGGAGGTTTATCAATGTAATATTCTAGCTGACGGATATGTCCATAGAGTAGTCGACCAATATAATGACAAACTTGTGTTCCTTTTGAAACCTTGTATACAGTTCCTCAAGGAAAAAAAATAACATGTATGTATTTCTTATCGAAGTGATTTATGCACAAAAAAATGTTTAGACGTTTAAATTTTTTTATCGAACTGTGAACCCCGAAGTGAAATAAAATTTATTAACCACGAGTTTTTTCGCATGAAACAATGTCCCTGTCTTTGTCTTGTGCAAACAAAGATGGAGTTTTAGAGATCATTTTTCTCACAGCATACACACAGTATAACGGTCATCCAAATTACTTTTCAAACTGTTTTACTGTCGTTTTTTTACGTGAAGAAGTAAACAGTTTGAGGAGTAACTAGTTAGTGGCAAGGCACCTAAGGATCCCGTGTCTTCTTTTACCAATAGCTCACTTTTTCTTTGGGATCACTTCCCCGCTTACACAACTCCGTTGTTCCGCTAATGTTCAGTTGTTAGGCATACGCGATTATAAGCATTTATTTTAGATTAAAAGTATTTTTGCGGTTCCAAGGTATTTTTAAACAGAAATGTATTAAAAAATTGCACGGTGCTTAAAAATAAAATTTAATTAAAGTATTTTCGATTAATTTTCGCTATGAAAAAAGTCATTCTTAATAATGTCAAAAGTGGTACCCGTTTCCCTATATTTAAATTAAATCAGCCGAAATTCAAGCTTTATAATTTTTTTAAACCCAATTATTATAAAGTGGTGAAAAAACAATTGGAAGATTTTTTAAATATTTCGCATTCAAACAAATGACGATAAGCCATTATTTATTTTCCATTTTCTTGCTATTACTTGTGTAAGTGACCGAATATTTGGAATTTTGTTTGACCAAGTGCCAGTGAAGTTTTTGTTGTCATTATCTATGCCACCTGCAATATTTTAGCAATGACAATATTCAATGAAAAAAATTGTTCATTCCTGCCATTAGGTAAAATGTTAAATCACATTTTTCGTCTAAACGTATTTCATTAATGCCCGCTTTTAAATATGTACTGCTTCGATAAACTTTAAGATGATATTTATTCATTACACCAAATAGTTTTATTTCTGAAAGCCAACAAACTAAAATGCTCTTTTCCTAGAGATAAATTTAAACTAATGGTTTTAACGAGTTTTATCGAAAATTTACCACTCCGATGGGTATTAACGCATGCATCATTTCCTTAACTTTTTTAACATTGTGCTGATTCTCGATACGATAGTGTGAAAGACCTTTTAAGTAAAGTTTGATACTTCTCATATTGCTATTTCATTTGCACTAGTTAAACTTTTTCGTTAAGTTTAGAATACAAAAATGATAAAATCACAAAAAAGTAAAAGTTGTCCCAATTAACTTCACTTTTTTGTGAACCCAGACCGATACATTTAAAAGCATAAAAGCAAAAACTGATTTTAATGGGTTTTGATGCAACTGGGCTTAAGTCATTTAATTTATCCATAACTTATTTAAGTATTTAAATGCGGAGCATTATATTTAAATTAATTTAAAACTTGAAATCACAAAAATGCAATCAATTTGTCTTCATTCGCATTTCCAATGGTAGAGGTTTTTAGAAAATCAAAAATTCGAGGAATCAAAATGGGATTGCCAACTTTAACAATTTTTAAATAAAGAATTTTGGAACAAAAGTATTTCGAAATTTCACAAAATAATAAACAGAAACTCTAATACACGGCTTTATAGCTATAAAACATATCTACTTGTTTTTTTTTTGGGCGAAACAGAAATATTATAAATATATTACTACATTTCAGTTTTTCAAGAATAAACTCTTATAAATAAGAACTGTACTAAAATTTTTTTGACAATAACTCCTTCTCGAAATCGAAAGAACTTTTACCAAGAAACCTAAAAACTACAGAAAACAAATCGATTCATTTGAAGCAACAATTTTTATCTACTCATGCAATACAAATCAAAATGATTATTACTTATTTAAATTTTAAAATATTTTTTCATATCTTTTCGCCTTTTCTTATTTTTTTTGTGTTTGATGTTTTTCAAAGAAATTTCAGTGACACTATAATACCTCTTATCATCGCCAACTCAACCAATTTGTATTCTTTTCCTAACCTTCTATTCTAAAATCCACCCTCAAAGAGTTTCTCCATTATAATTAAGTTATCTTTTCAACCATCAATTACTGTCAAAAGTGTTCTGTCAGTTTATCTTTTACACAGAATAGCAATTCTGATACAAGAGAAAATAAAATCCAAAAACAATTTGGATCCTTCAATGTACCTATAAAACCAACAGGTAACCATCATCCAAAGCACAGTTCAAAGCGAGTTTTCCTTCGTAGAACACAATACAAGTCTCGTAGTATCCTGCAGTAAAATGTCAACACCATTGTTCCTGTGCACTTTTCTACTATCCTGTTATATTCTAATTGTGCCAGGACAATCGGCATCAAGCAACGATAAATATATCGACAGTTCACAAAAGCTTGACACCCGAGATGGCAATGGAGGCAGTGGCAACGGCATCAGATCATTTGGACCACATAGAAATTTACGATCGGTGTATGGTTTCGGTCCAAAGATGATGCAGATATCCCGTTCGAAGATTCCCATCGAATTGGATCTCCTGATTGACAATGAAAGCGATAACGAGAGGGCGAAGCGATTTGATGACTATGGACATATGCGATTTGGAAAGCGTGGCGGAGAAGATCAGTTTGATGATTATGGTCATATGAGATTTGGCCGTTAAGAATAAAAGAAGTGGACACACATACGAACTATATAGCGACGAAGAGACTTGAGACGATATCTTTTTTTGTTTTTGTTGCAAATGTGTATAATTGTAATTGATTGGGTACATTTTAATTAAAAATAAAAATATTAAAGCATTCCAAAAATTAAAAAAATTTAATCGAATTTTTCAGTATTATCTTCTTTAAACAAAAAATGTGAATTCCCTGGGTGCCATAGATTCTAAGAATACAAAAAATTAATTTCTGTGGTGCATCTAGATTCTTATCGAAAAAGTTCTTTCTATAAGCCAATTTCAAAACAAAAAATTTACCTACCTTTATAACGACTATTTCGTTCTTAACAACTAAACCATCATCTTCGTAACGTGTAAAGCCTGGGTACCTCTATCTCAATTAAGTAGATTTAAGCAACGAATTTCAAAAAGATACGAAAAAAATGATGCAATTTGGAGGTGGCGAAGTACTTATGAATAGATGAAAAATAAAACCTAGTACTGTCATCTACTCCTGATATCTTCTGGAAGTAGATGATTAGAGCAGTCACTCATCTAAATCTCGCCAGAGGGCATCTGGTATGTTAAGATCTTTTTCAGGCAAATAAACGTGATGTGATGAAGATCGAATAAGAAACAAGAAAATCTGAGGAAGCCGTCACATCAAAAATACTATCTTTATACAAAATACAATACGGCCAACTAAACTGATGCTGTCATGAATCCATTTCAAAACCAATCCACGTTTCAACACCATCGCGGAAGATAGAAATACATATGCATTCAGCTGGCCTCAGACATGGAAAATTCAAATTCCGAAAGGATTTATCAGAGGTCAACCCAGCGAACCCACAAAGTGTAGCCAAAGGGTTCACTTCTCCCAGTTTGGATCATGAAAACCGTCGGTTAAGAAAGAGGAACTACGGTATTTGATAAGCGACCGCAAAATTTTTTCCAACGGAAAAACCTGACTTCAAAAGCGTGGTCGATCCCTTCCATACCGTGAAACATACTTCCCACAGAATTTATCCCATTTGCTAAAATTGGAAATGCCAACATTTTTCCAAATAAATTAAATTATGATTCATTTCAATTTTTCGAGACAAGTTGTTGTCTAATGAATTCTCATCTTTTTTTTTACAATAATAATGGAATGAATAAAAAAATCGCTTACCCAGCACTTAAGTAAATTTAATAAAATCAAATCCTTCAGCAAACTTCATACTTTGAATTCCCTCGCCGTTATTTTAAGAGAATAACAATTTCTGAAAAGATAAAAATAATGATTAGTATCTGCACGTTTTAAAAAATCACTTACCTAGAACTTATGTATGTACAAAGTAAATATGATTTTTGAAAATCCTTCATCAAACTTCATATGGATTACTGTTATTTCCTCTCGCTGTTATTTTATAAAAATAATAATTTTGAAAAGATAAATATAATGACTAGAATCTCAAAATTTTATTTTAATTTAAACAATTTTAAGCAAAATTAATTTAAAAAAATAACTTACTCAAGTAAACTGACGTACACAAAATCCCATCAGAAGATTTCATACGGATTAGTTAGGTTAGATTGAGTAGACGTGGATGTCCGGAAAACGACTGACACACTTGGACCAAAGTATGTCGGTATTATTCCAAAAATATAATTGCTGAAAAGAAAAACAAATTAAGATTAGAATCTTAATCTTATCATCTTATTTTAATCAAAACTATTTCTTTTTTCTTAAAAAAACTTATAAAAAAAATGTATTAAAGATATCTACGAAAGAATATTTTATAATTAATTTCTTTTTTATGAATAATTCTAGGTAGCCGATACAAAAATCAAAATAAATTGATATTTACTACACATCCTATTTAACTATTACACCGCTTACCATGGTGACACAAGAATTGAAAATTAATCATTCGCCTTTTGAAAAATTAATAAAATATTCATAAGAATTTTGTTCACTACATTTCACTACCAATAATAATCGAAACAAATGAAAGAACCAGTTCAAGAACCAACTGCGTATTTGCTGACTTTTTTTTCTAATTCTAAAGCTCTAAGCAAACATTTTTAAGGCAAAAAAAAATAATGTATCTTAGCATTATACAATAAAAAATATGTTTATGTTTTTAAAACGGTGAATATCTAGTTACAATTTCTAATTTACAAACACCGACTACTTGCTTCCCTACAAGAATTTACGACGCAACGATAAAATGGATTGAAAAAAAAAATAAATTTTAAGCAAAATGTATAAATGTATTAAATTGAAATTCATAAATTTGTGTTTAATAATGCGCAATTTTTTTTTTTGGAATACTTGGATTTTTTTGAAAATATTAAAAAAAAAATCATTCTTATTGCACTGAAAAAAAAATTGCACTTGTTTGTGAAAAAAAGTGTACTTGTTTAAGAACTTAATTACTGATTGATCTACAGTTGACGACAAGCACAAAAAAATACTCATACATTTATTGAAAGCGCACTGCTTACCCGCCAAAAAAATACTCAGCACTTTGTTATGAACTTATTTGCTACTTGATCGACAATGGACTATGCGCATTACCTTCCCGCCAAAATATTATTCAGCACTTGTTTGTTTGATTGATGCTTGAGTGAAAAAATATTTTCTTTAAGCCTACCTACACATCTTTATTCACAACCACAGACTATTTGCTATTTTTTAATTGCTTTAAGTCGAATTTATTTTATTAAAATATTATTTTATTAAATTCTTATTTCACTGAAAAAAAATCGCACTTGTATGCCGATTAATCAGCAATTGAAAACAGCAGTGCCTTCGTGTCAAAAATATTACTCCGTGTCCAGGAAACACAATAAAAATTAATTATTCAATAAACTATCTTACCTTTTCATCAATAAAAAATTTGTTGGTTGTGGTAAGTGATCACCACTTGTAAATTTAAAAAAAGTCACTTCTTAATTTTATATTTTTTATACATATTTTCTAGTTTCACTGCAAAAAATCGAACTTGTTTGCACTTGTTTGCTTTGTCTTCAACAATATTATTAACTGCGCATTGCATTCACACAAAAAAAAATTACTCCGTGTCCGCACAAAACTACAAAAATAAATTATTTAGTGAACCATTTACCTTCTTTTTAATAAATGTTTTTTTAAAATCACTGGTTAGGTTATCACTTGTACTTAAATATTGAAACTTCAGAATAAAATTATATTTTACTGCAATAAAATTACGGAGAAAATTAATAATTCTCAGATTGGAAGAAATTTATTTTTTCAGCCGACTGATCTCTGAATTTTCGATGGAGGATATCGATTCTCGATCTCGATTCTCGACTGCGTGCTTTTTTATTTCTCAAAGTTAAAGCAAAAAAAAAATAATGGCGACTTGAGCTTACTTTGTTGGCTGCTGAGTGTGTGGGTGTTGTGACCTTGCGCAGAGTGGCTCATGGCTATTTCTGTCTCCTTCTTTTCTTGTCTTAAAGTTAAAGTTCTTCAGGCTTGAGATTTGATAATATGCCGTTGTCGGGGGAAACTTGAAGGGTGAATTTTGTAAACCTATTTTTGCTTATACAACTAGACGATGGTATGAGAAATTAGATAAGTGCTTTTAATTGATGTCGTTTTCAATTGGCAATCCGGAATTGGTTTTAGATTCGGAATCCCAATTGAACAGTTTTTTTCGATTCTGAAAAATTTGATGTTTGGTGTGAGAGTATTAGTATTTCAAGCAATCACTTCACAGTTGTAAATTTAAAAAAATATGACAATTATCAAGCGTGAAATTAAATCTTTGAATGTGTGAGTGATTCTGTTTTTGCTTCTGATTTCAAATCCAGAAGAGAAATTCTCTTTTTTTAAAATCAGAACTGTCACTTTTGCCCAATTGAACGCATTCAGAATGCTTTTTTCTACTTCCAGATTGCCAATTGAAAACGACATGAGTCTATTTACGTTGCTTTTTTGTCAAAACAAAAGACCAAAAACATGACAGGCTGATTAATAGATATTTTGTACCTTGCATTTGAGACTGCAACACTTTCTGAGGCCTGCTTGCAATAATAAATTCAACCAAACACTTTTTGGGGGGTTGGTCAAATGTGTGAAATTTCACTTCGGATGGCTATATTTTAAAAACCACGCCTTGCAGAAATCTGGTTTTCACTAATAGGTAGATATTAAAAAGCGGACCATGGGTTTTGAAACTGTAGCCTCGTATAATATTTAGTTTCGGAAATATTCCCTTCCTTTTATGGAGCAGAAATTCACTGAAATCACTGAAAAAGTCGATATTTTCAAAATAGCTATTTCTTTTCGTCCGATACCTCGTTGGAAAAGTCCTGGCTCCCAGATAACGAAAATATTACTTTTAAGTTCTTTTGGAACCTACCATGGGTTTTGAAACTGCAGCCTTGTAGGTAGGTATAATAATTTAGTTTCGGAAATATTGGCACGCAAAGATCTCTGTTGGGAGCAGAAATTCACTGACATTTTCCGAAGTGATTTTACTAACAATGAAAAAACACAAATTTTTTCACATCTGAACGGGGCGCAATCTAGGGGCTTCCACCTTTGTATCAAGGTATCACATGACATATAAAAACGACCTTAAAAAACGAGATTTTTACGGTACGTTTGTTTGTACCCAACGTCATATTTTATTTATTTTTAGCGAAACTAATAGCCAAAAGAACGATGTATCAGACGTGAATTTCTAACCCAATAGATATCTTTGCTCGGAAAGTGTCTCAGATGTCACTATATTATTTTTATTTTGTTCAACATTAGATTCCTATTTTATATGAACTCTCTTTGCATAAAACAAGCAGAAGGTCTTAAAATTCTTTTTCGTAATATTTTAATACTGAAATTACCAAAATTATACTACAATCATAACAGGCGATCACTCTTTGAATCCAAACAGTTTTATATGCATATAAAGAACTTAAGCGTCACTTTCATCGTCAAATCTCATAAATAGCAGTTAAAAGTTTATGACCTATGAAGATGTATTTTCATATCTTCAAAAAAATAAAAAAAAATTATTTATTTTATATTATGCACCCGTTCTCAGTTTCCCGAACCCAATTTGTCATTCAAACATCACAAGCAACAAACAGACAGGTAGGTTCAACAAAAAAAAACACAAATCTTTAATTTATTATCGTTATTCATCACTTAATGGCCATGAACTAATTTGAAGAAGGATAGTATAGTAGATAGGTCATCTTTATGATCACCTTCTTCTTCGTAGGGCTTTACTTTTATTTTATGGTTGTTGAGTAGACCCACATCTTTTTTTATATGTTGAAGAAATGAAAGTTACTAAACGGGAATTTGTTTTATTAATATGTTACACGTGTTGGCCATTGGAAAAGAAACAAAAGAGTTTAGAGTAAAGAATTTCATTCACTAATCAGAAGATTTTAAAGAATGAGAAAATATTTTTTTTTTATGAACCAGCAGTGAAATAGTTTAATAGCATTGTATCTGCGGCGTCGTGTTTCATGGAAGACCCTATTTAGAAACTGCAATGAGTTCTCAACACGAATTAAGGTCATGTTTCGAGATTTGGTTCCTTGGTTTTTAACTTTAACTTTAAACAATAATTTTTTTTTTCTGCATAAAAAGAAACAATTTTTTGTTTTGCTTTTTCTTTCAAATGAAATGAAAAAAATCTCGATTTTCGACCTCAATCAAATGACATGGAGTGTGTTTATCTACACAATAAATTAACTAATAAGAAAATCACAGGAGTCAAACGCGTTTTTCAATTTGATTATTTATTAAAATCAGTTAACACAACATAGTGATAGAAAGTCTCTTTTTGCTAAGCTGCGATCGGTTATCTTTTGAAGTTCACTCAAACCAAATTGAAACACAAACTCCAACAGACAAATTAGAAATCAATTAGATTACTTTATGTACAATGTACACACTTTCGGATTGAAGTTAATTCATTTGGCAGGATGTTTTTATTTTAAGTGTATTAAGATAACAAGACTTGTTTTTTTTTTTAATTTGTCCCGAAAACGAATCATGTCTTACCGTTCGATAAGAAACACGACTCAAAATACTTGTTAATAAAATGACACATTGGTGACAAAAATATGAAAAATAGAAAATCTGGATTATTTTTTCACAAAATATGTATGTAGGTGCATATAGTCTCGTTTAAATGAGATTTTATTTTGACATTAATTTGCTCCATATTAGAACATGTTTTTATTTGCTTTTAATCCTTGAGAAAAGATTTGTTCTACATTTTTATGTTTTGCTATATTTAGAATCAAATCATGAGCAAAACAAGTTCATGAATGGAAATTTACAATCGGGGCTGATAATGTTGTCGAGTTGTAAATGGAATTAAAAATATTTCAAGTTCAAAGTTTTGCTTGGAAGAAACTTTGACATACTACTGACTTAAGTGTCAGATATTTCTAAAAAAGAATTCAAGTCAAGTTTGTCTTTAATTAATAAGTAATTTATGTTGTTGCTAATTAGTTAAAAATAAAATACAAATCTCCCAAATTTGGGAAGCTTAATTTGTTTGTATCTTTATCTGGATTAGTTGTAGTGATGTTGCCAGTTTAGCAGCTAATGTGATTATACCTTAAATGACAACTGTCAATTTCATGCTTTACTAATTTTTTTACACTTTGTATCAAGAAACAAAAGTTAAAAAAAATAATATAGTAGCTAGTTAAAAGATATGAAATATAAAAACTTGAAAGTAATGTCATCGGCAAAACAATTTAATGGATTATTAGTTTCAGAAAAAAAGATGATTAATTGATATACGGAGAGCCGGAGAAAAAACGGATCCCTGTGACAGATACACCAGAATTTATTTTATGGACATCAGCCTTGAAACTATCAAATACAAATTTTATTAGATTAAATTCAAATGTATGCACTGTCGAAAAGAGAGTTTGATGCTAAACTCTATCAAAAGCGAAAACACGATGGCTGCAACGACAGTGGCAAACGCTTTGTTGGTTTCTGCAACGCCATGATATAGGAACCATGCTTCAATCCAAAAACAGTTTGATGTCGACAAATAGACAAAAATCTTCCAACCAAATTGAACACTTCGCAGTTCAGAGATCCAAAGGTAATACCAGATTACCTGAATTTAATACCGTTAGACATCCCGCAGCCCGTCAACAACTAGGTGACCACCTTTCACAAGAATTACGACCAATCAGTTGCATGAAACCCACCTGAAAAATATTTTCACATTCCGTCCTGAAAGTAAAGTCGGTTGATCGGAAAGAAGTCATAGTCCTTGGCTATTCGAAGAAACTTGAACAATGATCGAATACAGAAGAAGGTGTTATAGTCTACGTATCGCATGGAGATGAGAGAAGTTAACCGTAGCGTGCGGCGTGATAAGTGTAACCACATCAACGCTTTGGCTAAAAAAAAAAACAGAATATGTCGCAAGCAGGAGTGTGACCACAGAACCGTCTTAAGAATTACCAAAAAGCTATAAATGTCTCCACAGTCATAAACAAACCCAGGAAAAAGACACAGACGGATCTCTACTCGTTTCGGATACAAACCAGTCCAAAAGGTTTAAGAAGAACTTTCTTGCAGTGGAGTGTATCAAAAGCCAATGACCCTTCCGAAATAACAATTTTATGTATATGAACTTTAACACCATAATATAGAGAAGAAATCTTAACAGAGAGCTTTCCTGAAGAGTGCAAAGAAAGGAATGATTGTCAAACTCCCAAAAATCGGGAGGAATTGGCGTGCTTCCTGCAGAAGTTAAGGTTACAACATGAATCATAAATACTTCGAAAAAATTACTAAGAAATTGTAATTTCATGTCTTCAAATTGTAACGGAACATATAAATTATGAAGACATTTTTTTTCCTATATGTACATAACCCTGAACAGAAAATTAATTTGTTTAACTCAAAGTTATTTATCATTAATATCGCTAATGATAAGTCTTCGAATTTATTTCAAACACCTAAACATATTTCTTTTTCTTTAATTTATTTGAATAAATTTAAACGATCTTCAAAAAAAAATACAAACCGTTTCGGTGAACTTAATTTGCAAAATTAGATCATCAATTTGATAAATCATCCATAATAAGACGAAATAAAGAAAAAAACTAAATAAAATAAATTTAAAACAAAGCTATTACTATTCACTGTTATGTAGATGAAAAAATTCTTTTAAAAAAAAAAGTTAGCTAAATCTTATTGATTGAATCAAATTAGTTAAATACATATTCAATTTATAACTGATTTTTTGCGAATTTTTGTTAATAAGCTATCGGTTACCGGAAGTAACATATAAACATTACTTTAGTTTAAATTTAAATCGATTGATCGTTTATAACCCACAGAATCTGGGGGGGGGGGGGGCGGTGAATTCCCGTATCAAATAGTAAGCCATCATTACCTAATTATTTAACTTTGGCATTACTGCTCCATTTAAAATAAGTAAGGAGTAGTGCCAATTGCTCTTTGGCATTACTATTTCATGTCAAATGCATTATAACAGTATATTACCAATTGTAAACAATTCAATGAGAATGTGTTCAAATGCAGAAATTAGCCTGGAATATAAATTAGCAAACATTTTAAACTAAAATATAGTAGAATCTAGAAAATGTGAACATGCAAAAACGAGAACATTTTATATTCGATTTCATATAAGATGCGGGGGTCTGTAATTAAATTTCTTTTAGAATTCAGAATCTCCAAAAGTACATTTATTTATCTAACAACTCTAACTCATTAAAAACAATCTTTCAAGACAAACATTTTTCTAGTAATTTCTTTAGAAAATATTACGTCAATCTACAACTTCTTTACAAAACGCCTGGAATAACACAAGGCAGCGATGTGTGTCAAACTATTGAAATTCCTCAAGAAACTACACATGTACGAGTATATACCCAAGAAAGAGTCTTCAAATGCTTCTCATAGCGCTAGTGTCGTCTAGTCATCATTTTTTAGTATCCATCTTATTCTCAATCAAATCACCGCAATCAATTTAATATGTAAATTCCCCCTCTCAGACTCGCACACTCCAAGATCATCACCATTGACCATTTCGCATTTCATCATATATAGAAGATAGGTGCCGTTAGGTTCTGTGATGATGAAGCCTCTTTTTTTTTGTTCTTGCAAAATGCAAATTTATTCATTTGAAGAGTTCAAAGTACCTTTTTGTCACACTAATAATATTTACTCTTTCTGTCAATTCTTTACAAAAACACACTTTCTTTCCCTTCTCAGCCCACTAGCCATCAAAATATGTGTTCAGTTTCAAATAATCATGCATGTACAACAATAATTTAAGAAGTGAACCATGTTGACCTAATTCTAACTTCTAACACACCATAATGCATATGGAGAGACTGGCAATCCTCTTCAAGTGCTGCCAAGTTTTCAGTATTTCATACTGAAATGAAACAACAATCCTCGCATGTTGACCTATTTCCAATCAAGATTGCACGTCAAAACAAGTTAACCAAACCAACAAAAACAAAAAAATGAACGGACATTCTAATATATTTTCCTGCATTTGTGACCTAATCCCGTGCGCGAATAGAACGGTTTATCGGACTCCTTTCGATCTTGGCAAAAGCGCCTGTGATTCCCTCTCCTCAGTTGCAAAAATATAAGTCAAGGTAGTCCGGATGGGAATTTAAATTTATGTTCCCGGATTGACCTAAAACCATAAAATGGAAGAGAGAGGATCTCGAAGCTGCTGGCTAAGGTTGGTTCGCTGATGATCTTGTCCGATAGGTGGAAACAAGTTTGCTAAACTAAAAAAAAAAAATATGACTTCCCGCTGCGTGTCGTCGGTCGGTCGGCTGCGCGCAGGCTCTGCATAGATTTGTTATATAGGCAGAGGCACATGCGCTGTTTCACCTCCATCACCACTGCTCCTCCGCTGATGTTAGTTTGTCTAATTGGACATTTTTGCGGATTCGCATAGGTACTCGTAGAGTTGATTTGGGTATACAACACGAGTCCCATGGTCCGTGCGCCATAGATGGAAAATGGGATGCAGTTGTGGCGAATCTCTTGACTCGGTCGGTAATATGATCATCGTCTGCGTCGGACATGGGGATCTTTTGCATATAGACAATCGGAAGTTTTCAACAATTTGGTTTTTCCAACATCCAAATGAACGTACACCTGACCCGGTAGGCGCTGTTGAGTGCTGATGTCTTGCTGCCGCATTTTGCGGCATGTTATCACCATTGTTCAAAAAGAGACTTCATGAATATGTGTGAACAATTAAATTTAAAGTTTTTTTTCCTCGATTGTGTTGTTTTTTTCATACGGGAATTAAAATTATTTGTATATTGTTTCAAAGATCTATCTGACCTGATCGAAGTGAAAGTATTATGTTATGCTGATTTTTTTCTGTTTTATAAATGTTTATTTACCATTTGAACTTTTTGAAACAATTACATTGGAAAACTTAAAGAAGGAAGTGTTATTGTTTTATTTTAGTTTTTTTTTCTTCACAATACGGCAGCTTGTCCGATTGCACAATTAAATAGTCATTGAATGTTTTTTTTTTATCACAACTATTACACTGGATTATGCAAATAAAACTGGTACGTATGCATATGTAATTTTATGAGAATTTTTAAATGGAAGATGTGTAATGGGCAACATAACTTTTTTAACTGATTTTTTGAATTACATTTTTAGACTTTAAACTAAAATTACTGTGGTTCAATTGCAAAATGTGATAGTTGGGGTTTTATGGCATTTGGAAGACACAAAAGTAATAGCAATTTAAAGAAAAGGTTTACATTAACATACATACATATGTACATAACAGTGAGGGCGGTCTAATTTTGTGAGTAAAAAACTACATTTTAAGAATTAAAAGCCTATTAAATATTTGAAATAGTTTGATCCAACCAGCCTATAGAAAATAAAATTCTTTACAACTTTGCACTCTTTGAATCTTGTTTAAATAGGTCTCAGTTAAACCACACTGGACCACCTTTAGTAAGAAAAGAATGAAAAATCGTTTTGGACATCAAAATTTTACTATGCATACTAAGACCTGAATTTACAATTTATCAGTTTATTTATGTAAGACCTGGTACCTACTTTCAGTTTTTGGAACAGCAACATCAGTGAAATTTAGCTGTAAAATTATTTTTGGCAGAAAACCAAATAATTTTTGAGCATTAGCCTTGATTTTCCACCTATGAAAAAAATCTGTAAGCTGTTCAGTGAATATTGTATGCTTTCAAGAGCGGCTAAATGTAAAACTGGATGTATCGTCTTCAAACATAGCTAATTTAGTGTTTAGGCGCAAAGATAGCAGGTCAGATATATTTATGTTGAAAAATATGGGTCCCGGCACAGAGCCCTGCGGAACACCACTGGCTGTATCATACAGAGAGAATTTAACATTACCTGCTTATACAGCAAACTGTATGTTAATTAAAAAATCTCCATACTAAAAATACTAGATATGTTGGGAAATAAGTACAATAAGTTTTTAACTCATCGCCCGAATACCGAATAGTTTCAATGGGTTTTTCGATATTTAAAAGCATTTTGATTTTAGAATAATTTTGATGTGACTTTTCGTTGTTGTTGTTTAATTGTACTAAGCTCTTTTAACACTTAAGTTTTTAATAAACTATCCTTAGTTTTTTTTCCTGCCAATATTTTGAACATATTTTTAATACATAGTTTGTCAACAGTAAAACTTTTTTTTTTAAATAGTCTTTTGTTTGTTGTCTCCCTACATAATGTATTATATACTGCCATTTTATTTTTCTTGTGTTTCAAGTTTATATAGTAATATTGAAATGGTTTTTATATGAGTCTAAGAGAACAGATAAAGGGAAAGTTTATTTCTCTTGATACGCTTTGCAAAGATTTTGGTAAAATAATTCTTCAAACTATTTTATTATTTTAATTTTCAATGATATGAATTTGTATTTTTTTTTTTTTTAATTAATTATTTAGAATTTCGGAACATGCACTAGCATGTGGCCCGAAGATAAATATAATGCAAATTATATTTTATTAACAGCATAGTTTTATACATTTACTGGAGATATTAATCTCCATCCATATGGATTAAGAATTTTCTGAACGCAGTGTGAAATTAATTGCTTTTTGTTCCGATTGAGTTAAAAAAAATTAACCTATGCATTTGCAGTTTTTTTTTAATAATAGGACGGGAAATGTGTACACGCAAAATAACCAAACAGAAATTAAAAAAAGACAGTAACAGAGTGGTCACATTCAAGGTTAATCAATAAGCTTTATGGCCAATTGCATCAAACGCTTTTAAATATTTATTGCTTCATTAAATTTTAAAATGACATTTTTCGGCTGCACCAACCAATTTTTGTTTTATCAGGCCAATAAACAAACCAATAAAATAAAATGCCATTTTCCTCCAGATAAATTTTAAAAGCGAATTTTAACGAAAATACATATGCTGAATTTTGCAAATTAAAAAAAATACATTTGACATTTAAGTAGAATATTGAAGATTAAAAACAAATAAAAACAAAAATGAACTTCTGAAAAAACTTTCAGGATTTGAAATCGGTCATCCTCATCTGAAGATGATTTATTTGAGGAAATATTAAGACGGCCAAGAGTTCTTCGAGTTCATTGGAATCCATTAAGTGAATTCGATAATGAGGACTCAGAGTTTCCAAACAATGTGTCGAGCAACTTTTAGGGTCATTTGGTACTCACTTGCAGCCGAAATATTTGAGAAACAACCCCGTTAGTGAGAAAAACCAATTGCTTACCACATTTTAATTTTCACTGAAAACTTCACTTGAGCAGTCTTTTTTTGATACAAAAGAGATACGAAAATTTATTGGTTTTGTTATTTTTTTCATTGTTTGACAGAATTTGACGATTCTATTTATTTTTCCCACTTTAAAAGCGGCGCTTGAAGAAATTTTGTAGAGATAACAGTGCGTCCGTGAAGTGTGCATAAGTACAAATTCTAGATTTGAGAAAAACAACAACAACCTTAATTTGTTGTTTCTAGTTTGGAAGAGGGTTCGCGTTCGAGTCCGAGTTTGACATATCACATATTGATATCTTACTCACGCTAGTGAAATGTTTTTGTTCAGTAAAAAAAAAACAGGTAATAAAATCTAGGGATGGGCAGCAACATTTTAGTTAAAAAAATCAGTGAAGAACATTGGTGCAACCCAGAAAATTTATCAGGCCGATAAATTTTATAAGAATTTTAGCAAAAATTGGTTTTACTGGATTTTGGTGCAACTGGCCAATAGTGATTCTGAATGTGAGTGAAGTTAGCACAACTTCGCGAATTTGCAAATTTTACGAATATATTTAATTCCAAATTTGCGATTTTTCAGAATACTGCTTACTTACTGCTGCTTTGTATTCAATTTATTCCGCCATTTCAAAAAAAAAACTATACTGCACAGTTTGAAGTAAGCACCGCCATTTTCTATTTAAAAAAATATTGTAAATAGCAAAAGGTAGCACAAACCGAGTGCAAAAGCCCTAGTTCTTCTCCCCAGAAAAAAAAAATTGAGACCCAATTTTTCATTGCCAGATTAAAGTGAACCCCGAGTTAATTCACCAAATATGTTTTCTGCTTCTTAATCTGAAAAGTTTTTTAACTCCCTTCTACATTCATCCACTACTAAAAAAAAATGGCTCGTGGAGTCAGCTGTCGATCATTTAATGGGAGGATTTACTTACTCTGGTTTAACGCAGCACAAAAAAACTGGGCCATGTGCATTGTATATAAAACTTATAGTACTATCATCACGATGGTTTTTGTGTTGTGGGGTGTGGTCGTCTGAGGGCGCACTTGTATATACACAGAAACAGCAACCAGAGAATTAGTTAGGGGTGTGATCGCTAGGTGATGGTGTGATCGACGTGTGGAACGTGTTCATGAGAGTACTATGCAAATTTATATACAATGGCCATGTGACATCCGTATTAATTTAGCTTAGTGTATAAAAGTTGATATTAGGAGTGAAATGTTTTATTTAAGGGCCTTGGGTTAAATTTTTTAAGACCATAAGTCAAAAAAAAACTCTAGCTCTACGTTCAAATTAATGGCAATAAAAACTTAAATTTAATTCAATAATAAACACTATTATTAAATCCCACATAAATTAGACTGGGATTATAAACAAAGTTCAATAAATTGAAGTGTCTCCAAACATTTAACGGTTTTGTCTAATCAATTAACCTAAAACTCCATTAAAGGTTTAAATAACCAATTAAGACATTTTCTTCTCTCCATATTAACAAACAAACATTTCCTAAGGAAAAAGTCTAACAGAAAAAAAAATAAGTCTTCTATGCCAAAGCCTTCTTCAAATGTCTTAAATAATGAAACAGCAACACCTCTGGGCTCACGTTCATACCAGCACTCCACACATGAAAGATCGATGGATGGATAGATGGATGGATTGATCAGAATTTTAAATCAGTTTGTGGTCGACATTTTGTATCAACATCTTAACAATCTGCACGTCCCAATATCGATACATAAGACTTCGACAACGACAACAAAGAGTTGGCCAATTAAGTTCATCCATCAGGCCGACAGACGACGACGGACGAACCACAAACAATGTCCAGATCAAAAGAATAAAATCCAAAGCCTCCAGCATCATGGTCCAATGCACCTCAATTAATTCTTTATGGTCCACCAGCTTAAACATATGTGTGCACCTCCTTTATCACTTTATACCATCGCGTCATGGAATAAGAACCATCTTGGTGTCGATTCCAGTTTGAGAGTTGAATAATTGGGTCAACGGTGACAGAAATCGCAATAAACTAACAGAACTTGCGAGACAGCATTTATGTATGAAGAAAAAAAAGAAACACAAAAATCAGGTCTCCTGTCTGAACAAAAATGCTCTAAGTTGCACTTGCGCAAAGTGGTCCACAATTGAATCTTCCTGCTGCTGCAACACTTCTTCGACTTGTGTTGGCAAAAGATATACCGTTCCAAAAGAACAACGACAACAACAGCAACAGCAACAGAATTGTGTGCACCACACGGAAGCCTAATCGCTTAGCGTTTCGCAAAATAGAAAACGTCAAACTAGTTTGGAAGTTGAAAACCCCCTTCTGGTCTAGGAGACTCCCTGCTGATGGTCCAGCGCATACAACACACGAGATCACTGTTGATCCCCACGTTAGATTCTCACAACAGTTAGATGCATCTCTATAGAAGGAGCTGGCTTATACTTCTACATGACTGATGATGCAGTTGGCACAAGATCAGAAACTAGAGCAGATCAAGACTGATGAGCGATCCAACAAGAAGCTGGTCAATCCAGCTCCAAAGGTAGGTCAAAGGCATAACTTCTAATCAAAATTAACAACATCAGATTTACTGCTCCTATATATCGGTTGTGATCCACACCACACATCATATCCACTTTACTAGTGAGATAGATAACTGTTTGATGTTTCCCCTTTTCGGGACAGCATACGTATTGCCAGCGGGGAGTAAAACTTGAGTTCGCTGTTATTGTTCCAGAGATCACTCTGGAAGAATTTCTATGAAGAGGCAATTATTGCAAAGCGTTACGCAATTGATGCAAACATCACATCATGATGCATTGGGAATAAATAATTGAACAAAAGAAATGCAATCATGGAGAGAATATAAAATGTCTGGATGCAGAGACTTCAAACGTTGAAGATGTTCTGTTATTTTTTTTTGTAATGGTCGTAGAAAGAGAGGGAGAGAGACACCTATAGACCTACTGAATAACTTGGTTAATGAACTTTGCGTTTATATAAAAAAGTTTAGCTATCGGACTGCAAATATTAAATCAACTTATGGATTAGCTTTGTTGAGATTACGGGATGTTTCATAAAAATGTAATGAGATATGTATGTAATAAAAGTAAGTAAATATAGTTGAATTGTTTTGTAATCAATAACTGCAAGTGTGAGTAACATAGATTTCTTTCTACTCCAAAATGACGACGTCTTATTTTTCGTAAATGTTATGAAGTAACATTGTGAGAAAAAAAATTGTCAGATAATTTAAATTTGTCAAAAAATAAATTGTCGAAAAAATTTTTGGCGGAAAAAAATTTTCTTCCTCAGAGAAAAAATTTATAAAAAAAAAAATATGAACAAAAAAATTCGTCAAAAGTTCGGCAAAAACAATTGTCAGGGAATAACCAAGTAAAAATTTTTTCGCCCCGAGATTAAAATTTGGTCAAAAATTTGAAAAAAGTTTCGACCTACAAAATTTTTGATCTCAAAAACTTTTTTTTGTTCTTGAAAACTCCATATACCAGAAAAAATTGTCAAAACGCCGAAGATGCCCAAAACACACCTAGGGCGCTTCAACGATGAAGCCGCTCAAGAAATTGAAGACGCTGAAGAAGTTCAAGATGTTCAAAGCGTTGAAGACACCCAAGATGCCGAAAATGTAAAAGACGCTGAAGACACCCAAGATGCCGAAATATCGAATACGCCAAAGATACCGAAGGCAACGAAGAGGCTCTAGACACTCAAGACAACCTAGGGGCCAAAGCGTTGAAGACGCCGATGTGACCCAAGATTCCGAAAATGACAAAGACGCCAAAGAAGCTTTAGACATCGAAGACGTTCAAGACACCCAAAACGCTGAAGATACTTAAGCCGCTATATAAACCAAAGAAACTGAAGAAGTTTTAGACATTGGAGACGCCGAAGATACCCAAGATGACATAGACGTCCCAGATTCTGAATACGCCAGAGATGCCAAAGAGTCTGGACCCTAAAGATGGTCAAGACACCCGCAACGCCGAAGAAACCCAAGACGTCATAGATCGAACTAATTCGATCGCGAAAAATACAAGATAAATAAAATTATTGAAGTCGTTTTCAGATTGAAAATTTTCTATTATTAAATAATTTCACTTACCGTGAAGCTATTGGGATGATAAGTGGCTGCAGTACAATCCAGAATTGGTGTCACATTTTTTATTGTAGTTTTTTTTCGATGAAGAATCTCCTTATTAAAATATTTTCATGATCCAAACGTCTATGAACTATTTTTGCACTTTCAAATATGAAAATATGCCGTCCTGAAAAAAAAAGAAAATATCGTGATCACTCAAGCCAATTTCCATACATATGTAGGTATACATCAATAAATTATTTTACCCTGGAGGCCCTTTAAATTTATAGGAACTCAAAGCCATAACAGCATTATACTCGTACAAACATATTATGAATCATATTGTTTCCAGGGCCTTCTCATTTGTTTTCATATAGTGTTCATAAATTTCCTACTTAAACCTGCATTTTAATAATAAAACCTCCCACTAAACTCAATTTCTTCAAAAATAAAAAATAACAGGCCCTGCGGTCATTCAGACACAAATCATCTTCATATCATGAGTATTGTTCTTGGTCAAACTGTGTACAGATTCAATACAAACCTTATGCATTATGAAGATGAATCTTAAATCATAGTTCATGTTGATAGCTGAAGGCAAAACCATGAAATATGGTTGCCACTAAACAAATTTCGTAAATCAACAAAACCAAAAATCTTAGGGAAATTTTTGAAATTTTAAAATTATTTTTATGTTAATATTGAAACACGGAATATATATTTCGCATGTTTTGAAAAAGTATTTAGTTTCGTAAATTATTTTACAAGCACTGTCTACTTGAAGTTTTATCTTTGTTTAAAAAAAAAACCGAGGAATAAATATTTCGCAATTTCTCATTTTTCCAAAACTTATTTAATTTTCAAATTTGCAAATATTATTCGGTTTCATAAATTGGTTTGCAAACATTGTCCTAGTGAATCACTTGAAACATTTTATAAAAATCTTTATTAATATCTAATTCGCAACTTTTCGTATTTTGAAATAACTTTTTCGCAAATGTTCATATTTCATTCGGCTTTTTAAAAATTGTTTTGCATAAATTGCTATCGCGAACTTTCGAATTTTCGAATTTTGAAAAAATAAACTGCAGAACTCAACAGTTCTGATAAAAAGAAAACTGCAATCATGCGAAAAATTGCAAAATAACTATAATTAAGCAATGAAATTTGTCAATAAAAAAAATTTAATGTTAGCTTAAATTGGCAACCGTACTCGCACATACATATTATAATAATCTCCCTCATATAATAATGCACTTCTTAATGTAAAACGCGCGCAAAACGCATAAAACCCATCCAAATGGCAAGAAATTATGTGCAGCTTCTCTCGACCGTGAAACCGTTTCATTACCTTATTTCTGGAATATTATGGTATGGACCTACTATACTCTGGTATGTATATGCTAGTTCATCGTCTTCAACATATTCTAGAACTACGAGGCGATGCCATCAGCCATCAAGCTCTGATGTTGGTCATGAACCTGTAATTCACAACCCCTCACCTATGGCGCTGATTATCGTTTTTAATAAGGTAAAATGCGGTCAGTCAATTCTATGAGTGGCAGCATAAAAGGCGCAGTATCAAATTGAATGTAGTTTTTTTTTTTTTTTGTTCTTTACTGACCAATTGGGCAGATAATAATACCTTCTGGAAAAACTAGACAAATTAGTTGAAGAACAAATTGGTAAAGAAAACTATTAGGGTTGAGAGATTTTCAGAAATTTCGCTGCGGGGAAAACTTATTCATGATGTGCCTCAGGGCAGCCAACGCAAAATATACTGAAGATATTAGTTTGCCAAAGTGCAATTTGCTTTGACTCTTAATTTATGTATACAAATTCTATGAAATGAGATGCCAACATAAAGATATGATATGTGCATATATGCAATTAAGTGCTAAATTAATTGTTAGCTTTAAATCATTTTCTTCATTAAAATTGTCTGGCATGGTAGGCTGGGCTGGGCTGGGAATGAGTATTGGGTGAAATTCAAAGGAAACATTGAAAAAAGTGGTCAAAAAATACGATTTCTTAAATATTAAAATTGATAAGAAAAATTGTTAAAAAAATTCTTCAACACAATTTCATCAAAAGTTAAATTTTCAAAAAAAAAGAATTGTCGAAATAAATTCGTTTTCAAAAATTAAGTCCATATATTTTTTATTTTTTGACAAGTTTTTTTTCAACTTTTACAAAATATAGACTAAAAAAAATTTGAAGTAGAAATGTAAAAAATAGTACATATTTACAAAATTTCAAAAAATTCTCTCAAAAAAAGAAATTCTGGAAAACAAAAATGGTCAACGGTCTACAGATTAATAATCGCATCGAACAAAAATTAATATCAAAAAAAAAATTCTTTAAAAAACTTGTCAAAATATTTTTTAAAATGGTAAGACTTACAAGTTACAAGTAAGGCATATCTTTCCAATCACGAGAATAAAAAGAAAGTCAAAAATTAAATTGTGAAAAAAAAACTTTTAAAAAATTTCAACAAAAATAATTTGTAAAAAATTGTCATCAGGGATCAACAAGGCAAATATCAATTAATAATTGCGATAGTTAACATTTAGTCACACGAGCAAGGAGGTGTCTACCGAGTGGCAAATAGCAATTAGCGAGAGAGACGACTGATGAGCGTGAGTTACGACGAGTTAAGACGATGGATAAACTTGTGCTTATATTATTATAAGGGAACTCTGACCGGGTACCCGGCCATTCCGGGCATTAACCGGGTACCCTCAAGGTGTCGGCTACTCGGGTACCCGAAACATTATAGTTACACTTTGTTAAAGAAATAAAAAATGTAACTGTTTTTTTTTATATCAACTTTATTTAACAGAATGTACTATAACTCTTAAACATATGCAGCTATCGAAAAAGTTATTTTTAGAAAATTTATTGTTTTAAAAGTTTTGTTTATAACTTTTTCTTCCAGGATCAAAATTCGCCAGTTATACGCGAAAATCTAAATTTTCATTAAAAACAAGATCGTGGCGGCCAAATAAAACGTGTGACAAATGTAAAAAATGTGATTTTGAACTAGTGTAATGTTACACTTTAAATTTATATTGAAAACAAAAAAAAAATGAACCACCCTAATATTTTTTTTTTTTTTACTAATAATTTTTTTTTTTAAGAAGCACCCTATCGTTATTGTTATTTTTTCATCTCTCATCTGAGTTAAAATGGTTCATTGGGACCAATAATACAAATTCCAGGGTACCCGACACCTTGCGGGTACCGGGTACCCGGTCCAGGTTTTTGATTGTCTGCAAAAATTGAGTTGAGACTTCTGAAATTAATCGTAGACCTCTCCAAATAACTTAGGTAAATACTGCAGAACGAAATTTTTTGTTTAAGATTTCCCTGTGTCGTTTTTTTACTACATCAAGTTGGTTTTAAAGTTGTTGAGTTATCATTTCATTTTAATTCTCATGGCATTTAAGAAGCAAACTAACATATCAGCTAGGTACCAAAAATTAAAAATCCAAAAAAAGAAAACAAATATTTGCACATGACCACAATTTAAAACAAAAGCTCTCTCACAAGAAACAACATACCAAAGTATTGCACTCAAATCATTTCTTTCCTATGTCTACATGATAGCCGTGTTTAATTGGCCAAACTGGTTGCTTCACATGTGTAACAACACATTTTTCACGGCATAAAATCAGATTAATTATAGACTAGGACTTCAAAGTTCATCCATATACCTGCAAAACAACAACTTCAATTTTTAACCGCCCACTGATGGTGTTGTTGTTGATTTTAATATAAACTAAGCCAAATTACGGAACGAGGAAGTTAATTCTTCAAAACATTGTTAACCCGGATTACACCTTTCACTTTCATAATTTTTTTCTTAAAAAAAAAGGAAAAAAAAAACTGAAGCATTTTTAACAAAAATTGAAAGTGTTGTAAATTTTACTTAAAATGCATAATTGAAAACTCACTGACATTTTTGGCAAGGTTTTTTTTGTATGGCTAATGGAAAAGGAGGAGCCCAAGTCAACTTGGTTTTAATGATATTTATTCTAAATATTAGAAATTACAAATAAATTGGTATAAATTACTTCATTAAATACCAAAAATAAATAAAAATTGAGAGTTTGAGACTAATTGGATTTATTTAACAAGCAAAGAAATGTTAACGAGTTTGAACAAAAAAAGGTCTAAAGCAAGCACAAGATGCCTGTCAATCAGTTTAACAATGTGAGGTATGAAGCAAGAAAAACTTGGTTACAGTCGTAGACGTCAGTTACAAGAAACAATAGAGAAGAACAACAACAAAAAAAAAAGCGTTCACTTTCAATAAATAAAAGTTCATGCAACAGCAAAAGTATACAGCGCGACAACAATGACGACAAAAACAACATAATTAAGTTGAAGACAAACACGAGCCCTTTTTTGTTGTTGTTGATGATGATGATGATGATTGTAAAATTGCACAATCATTTGAAAACGTTTAACATGATGGAGTTAAGGTTAATTTTTTTTTTTATTGCAAATGTGACTTTTCATGATGTAAGTTGCACTTAGACTTAAATTATGGAAGAAGCACCCAGGTATGGTTAGACTGAATAGAAACTTTGGCGAAACAGAGCAAATAAGTGACATTTTTTTATGGTTTTTATTTTCTCGCGGTCCTGCCTTAAATGGGGGTGAACTTTGAAAGCAACCGTGAACTAGTTGTTAGTAACATCAAATTTAATTTGAAAATGTTTTTTGTTTCGTGTGATGAGTTAACTTTGAAGAATTTGTAACCATGTCAAAAGTAACTTTAAAAATAAAAAATCCACTGGCCTTGTTCTTCTTGATGTTGAGAAAGCTTTTGACACTGTCTGGCACAAGGGATTGATCCACAAATTGATATCAAATGATTGTCCTGGATATTTAATCAAAATAATACAAAGTTTTTTAACTAAAAGGCAATTCCTGGTCATAATTAATGGAATATGTTCTTCCTCAAAAGCAGTACCTTCAGGAGTCCCTCAAGGTTCTGTATTGTCCCCAACACTTTTTAATGTCTTTACCTCTGATTTTCCAAGTTTACAAAACTGCGACTTTGGAATGTATGCAGATGACATTGCTATATACTCTTCAGACGAATATGGTTATTTAGTTATCCAAAATATTCAAACTGCCCTTAATGATATCTTCGAATATTATAAGCACTGGAAGATCAAAATAAATGCTGAGAAGAGTCAGGCTATCTTTTTCACTAGGAAAAGAAAGGACTGTTTCTTACCCAGCACAAATCTCTGCATAAATGGTTGTGATATTCCTTGGGTCGATTCTGTCAAGTACTTAGGTGTTTACTTAGACAAGAAATTGACTTTCAAGGAACACACCAAAAATACTTTAAATAAAGTTAACGTAGCAATAAGACTGTTATATCCTTTGATAAATCGAAAGTCATTACTAACTTACCAAAACAAGCTCTCTATCTATAAAGTTGTTTTTCAAGCTATACTTCTATATGGATCTCCCGTCTGGGGAAATTGTGCTAAAATGCATATTAAGAAACTGCAAATATCTCAAAACAAAGTACTAAAAATGATTCTTCGTGTTCCTTGGTTTTACTCAACGTCAACACTACATGAACAAGCTCGAGTAATTACTATTAAAAATAAAATTGAAGTACTCAATGAAAAATTCAAAGAAAGATGTCAAAATAATGAAAATGCATTAATAGCTGAACTCATTTTATAAAATATTTGTACCTACATCATATTTATATATTTATTTTGTATTAATTAAAATCACTGTTTATTTTTTTGATAATTTATTAATTTGTTTTTGTTTATTAATTTATTTATTTACTTGTTCTATTTTTTCATTGATTTTTGTTGTTATTTATTTAGTTATTAATTAATTTATTTATTTATCTATTTATTTATTTATTTACCTATTTATTTGTTGATTTATTTATTTTATTTTTTTTTCTACTGTGATATAATTTTAAGGTATTTACACATTTATGTAGGCACTTATTTATTTATTTATTTATTAATTTATTTATTTATTTATTTATTTATTTATTTATTTATTTATTTATTTATTTATTTATTTATTTATTTACTTATTTATTTATTTATTTATTTATTTATTTATTTACCTATCTATTTATTATATTAAATTATCAAATTTCTATATAAACCAAAAAAAAATATCTATTTAAACATATATAATTATATTTTTCTAATAATAGTATAACATTAAATAATATTCTGTGATAAAACGAAAAACAAAATCATTTACATGAAGGTTTTTTCCTATCCCATATTTTTCCTTCAAATAATATATTACAATCAATTAAGCAATTTAAAATCAAAAAGTGTATTTTTCAGTTGTAAGATAAAATAACTTATCATATCTCTGTACTGTGCAATGACAGTTAAATTTGTAAAAAATGTTAAATTCTAAATGGACACAATAAATATATATCTATCTATCTAACTTTGAAAATGCAATTACATATTTGTCTACGAGTAAAAAAAAGGTGTGAAGGTTAGAGAGATTTTGTCATAATATCGTTTTTTGTCTTATGAACTTATTTGTCAACAACTGTGGGAATGTTTTACAAATTTGGGTGTCCTTTACAAGTCTTACAGGTACTAGAGTTTAATTTGATTTAGTGATTGGTCGAAGTTCGATTTTTATTCAGATTTTACCTGGGTTAAAAAATTAAAATAAAACTGGTCCCAAAGCCCAAACCTGTGGTACTCCTGAGTTTGATTAAAAAAAAAAAGTCAATATAATAATATAATAGAACCATAAATTTCAATTGTTCGTATTCGATATTTCAGGTAAATATGCATGTACATAGAAAAGATAACTTGTAAAGTTAAGAAACAAGAATATAATCGATAACTTAGAAAGCGTGCGTTTTGTAGAGTTTGTACCAATAATCAAGGTTTAACGGCGGCGAAATTGTTGTTCAAAAGCATTTAAGAAACTTATAACTCACAAAATCTTAGCTCAGCAGCTTTTCTCAGGGAACAACTAAGTGGAATTTTGTTTGAACCGCTTACCAAATCAGTTTTGTGTCTATGATAAGAAATAGCGACAGTTAACCTTCATTCACTCCAGGAACGATTTGAGAGTAAAGTATAAAGCAGGTATGGTGGCCAACGATTGGCGAGTGTCGGATAGCAGCTAGCGAGTGGCGAGTAACAAGCAAACAGAAACGATCAATAACCCATGAGCGAATAGCGTGTGGCGAGTAGTGCGGCATGCGGCGAGTAGTGAGCGTCAAGTTAAGCTTAGCGAGAAGTAGCGATAGGTAAGTAACGAGTAGCAACTAATTGCAGTGGCAGTAGTGGGTAGGGAGTAGCTAGTGGAGACTAATAAGCATAGCGAGAAGCCGATGGCTATATTTCAAGAAACCAGAAACACGACATAATTTAAAAAAAAGTCTCCACTCACTTTATTTGAATAGGTAAAAGTCGAAGACGACCAAAACTTATTAAAGCAGTCAACAACTAAATGAACATTCAAAACAGCCCAAATTTTCAGCATATGTGATACATAACAACGCCACAAAGAAATCAAAATTCGAATATACCTATATGTACGTAACCCGCGAAAGTTTAAGATTCGTGATACTTTTTGAACACACCTCGTAGATTAATACTCTTGTATTCTGTTTAGTCCTGGCAGTCAGTTGAGTACGTAAACGGTGCACATATGTATGTCGGTGGTGGTACTTCAAAAGGCATACAAATCATTAAACAAACATTTTAGGAAATAATTTATTTAAATAATAAATCCTACAACTTTTTTCATGGGAATACAATACTCTCCGTTTGATCTTCGTGTGGAATTTAAAAAAATAAAAAAAAGTGTATCCTATTCTTAAACTTCCAACAAAGTATGTACAACCTCTCAGGGGTAAAGCAATCATAATGCCCTCTTAAACACCACGATTCACTGATTTTGCATTAAATAACCCATAGTTTCAGACAACAATAAAAAAAAACCGCATAAGAAAGCAATAAAAACCTTAAGCTCCCAACTACCAGTACTTACATTGTTATAAGTAGGTTCATCAATTACTAAGGTAGGTTAGGTACTTCATCTTTTTTTTATTCAGCCACAAAATGGTTGAACGCTTCTTGATAGAATTATGCACTCCCATGTGGTTTATGGTGGATTGTTCCAATATATATAAAATCACATCATACTCCTATTATATAGATACTATGTATAGTCAGTTAGATATCAAAGAATTTATATGTTTTTTTTTTCTTAACTCTACGCATCTGCACTACACCATGAAGAGAAAGTACGAATCTGCTTCTATAATTCTGCACGAAAAACAAAAACAAACAAAAATAAAATTGAGATAGGTGAACACATAAATTTGAGTATCTTTTGCGCACTTGATATTATATTATTTATTAGTTCATTTTCATTACAATTGCAGCGATGTGTGTAGATAGCTAACCCCACGAGGAACATCCCGCAATCTTTTTTGATCGTTGAATTAGCCAAAAACAAACTCTTAGAAAAGAAAACAAACCTTACAGGCACTTCAAGAAAAGTAAAAACTTAATCTTTGCCCGAAGAAGAAAACAAAAAGATACTTTAAAGCCAAAAAAAAAAATCACTCTTCTATGACCTTAGCACCATCACCAACGAGAGTGTGCATAAAATCTCTGAGGTAACAACAAACCAAAAAAAAAAAAAATTCAATTTCATTTGACCGACTTGTTCAGCACAACGAATCTTTTCGATACAGATTTACAGAAAAAACACAAAAAAAACACCTCTACCTTGCAATTTTCTCCTACTTAACTGGGCTCTCTGATGGATACGATTTTAAGTTTTGCAGACAGCAAAACGATGACGGCGAAATGCCATCGAATAGACCCGAAAGCAAATGCAGGAAAAGCATACTTGAGTGCAACAGATAAAGTGCACGCAAAACTTAATGGAGGCCTAAGCAGTAGTTGGTACCCATTTGGATGCGCAAATTAAGTCGAAGCTACTTGAGGCAGATTAGTTTATAATTTAAGCAACAAGTAACTGAGGAAAAAAAAATTAACGAAGGAAACGATTCGTTATGGTTTTAATGTTTTCGGTATGATTGCCACCATACAAAAATTTTAAAAAAAAATATATCTTAGCGAGTGGCAATAGCGACGCGGATTTGGAGCTCGACTGTTAACTTAAAGTTGTAGGTTCAAGTCTACTCTAGGCAGAGTTTATAAATACCTACTCTTTAATTTATTAGATTTTTGTCTACGTGGACACAGTTTTTCAGTGCGAGATTGAAGTTAACCCAGGTTTAACACACCAAATGTGTTCAACTAACTCTGGATTAACTTAAAAAAAAATTTTTGTTTCTTTATCTAGGAGTTTTTAATAGCCACCACCAAAAATAGCTTGTGATTGACTAACTCCGGCTTAACTCACCACTGAAAAACTAGCCTTAGACACTGTCTAAAATTTTTCAAATCGGTGGAAATGCTTTACTCAATACAAAATAATATCACTTTAGTCACGGTTAAGACAACTTACTCCTATATCCAAGTTAGGCAGATTTAAAAAAAAATAAACACATTTTTAAAATGGACTGCTGTCTAAAGTTAGACAAAGTTCATAAATAAAGCCACTTATTTCTTAATCCAATGGGTTCTTGATACAATTTTTCCCAAAAATTGCCGTCCAATTGATTTGGATCTCAAAAAAAACCTTAGGTCCAGTTGCATGAATATTTAAACCATGGTTCAACACTTTTAATCTTCTTAGTTTGGCAGGTTAGTCTAGATTTATGTCTGGTCAAGGTTCTAGTATGTAATAACTAATCCATCGAATTCGGTACATCAAAACAATGAAATTAAAAGTGCTGAATTCACTGTTTTTAACTTCAAAATTCCGTTGTTTAGTTGAGGTTTAGCACAGGTTAAGGATGCTAATTTTGTGATAGCTTCCAATTAATTGCTTGAACAAGTGTTAAACCACAGCTAATCGGTGAAACAAGATTGAACAAAACATATAACAAGAAAGTTTGTATTATTTTTTTTTTTTTTTAAACAGATGCAGTAATATTTAATTTGTTTTAGCATTATTTTAGGAAAAATATTGTCAGTAAAAAAATAATCAATAATTTCTTATAAAAAATTATCCATAAAAAATATCAGAGAGTAAATTATTAAAAACTTGTAAATGTACTCTCGAAATGTCACTTCCAAAACTCCATATTTAGGTAATCAGAATAAAAAAAAATAATAGTATAAAATAGTTATTGGCAACCCTGATACAAAAGGAAACTTAAGCTTTTAAGGTTACTTACAATTGATCTTACGCATGAAATTACTTTCAGAAAAATGAAAAGAAAATTAAGAATTCACCTATGGAAGTGGACATAGAATGAAATGTTGCGGTAACTAATTAGCTAAGGTCAGTTATAAGCTGAATGTTGGGATCATGACCATCATTTAAGTGCTAGAAAATCTAAGGTAATTGAAGTTATGAGCTAGTTAAACGGAAGAGAAATTACTTTACGAGTATATACAATTCTGCGGCATACTAAGAATTTATGGTAAATGGTACACGTACAGTTTTAAGTTTGATTGATTTCCTTTTTGTCCATAAGTTGAGAAATGTGATGTAATGTAAGAAACACTGACAAATTGAATTAAATAGATGGAATTGAGCTCTAATTTTTACAGGCCCGATCAGAAAATTTGTGAAATTGCACGGATTTTGATTATTTGAACAGGTTATATTTTTTTGAGAATTCTCAGATTTTAAAAATAATAAATAAAAAAAAATGCTGTCAAAAGAAAAAAAAAATGGACATTTTTTATAGCCCACCGAATACTATAAAAATTGATCAAAATTTTAAGATCAATGGAAATTTTTATTTTTTGATATTTAGACCAAAAAAAAACACACATAACTCTTCATTAATTCTTCCTTTACACCTTCATATACATAATTTTGAAATCAAAAAAAAACATGCAATTACCATCTTCCTTCCTTCTTTTCATAATTAATTTTATCAAAATAAATTGGATGGCACCATTTTACTTAAGACCATTTAAAATAACAATTTATTTCCATAATGAAATACCCAAGTTATGTTGTTTAAGTATAGTGCTTGATGAAACTCAATTAATAGATGATTAAAAAAAATACTGCACAAAAAACCAGCCCGGATTGAATTACACACAACTAACAATTTTAAAATAAATTGTTTATTAACCGCAAACTTACACTCACACGCATTTCATCACAATTTAACGAGCCATTAAACCAAACAACCATACCAAAATGTCACTGAGTCTTGCTTTTTTTTATTTTTTGCAAAAAGTCTTTAAAAAAATAACAATCTAGTGTTTACTGCTTTTAAAATTAAACAAATCAACATTGCAAAATCAAAAACGTAAAAGATGCATCAATCTTCAGGTCTCTGACGCGTAAATCTTGTAATATTATCTTCATTTTAATTAATTATGCGTAAGATAGATGCTAACTCTGAGATAAGATTATCATCATCATGATGCACACACTGCAAAAATGAATAATCATCACCTGTAAATCATTATGAAAAGTGCAAACATAAAAAGATATGTATCTAAATTTAGTTGGTATAGTTTGGGAAATGGCGTTGTATTTTTGGAATCGGAGATTGTACACGGATTGAAAAAAATAGCTAAATACTAACTTTCGTTTTTGAAAATAATCGACAACAAAAAATTACATTGATTAGTTGCAGAGCTTTTCAACTTGCAAATAGAATTCATCTCAGCTGAAGTTCAGGAAAATTTTACAAAAAGGGTAAGTGATATTGCAGGAGTATAATAATAATAAATACATTTTGACCACGGTTATTCTTTTCAGCCATTGTTTATTTTGACCGAATTTTCATTATAAAGTTTTTTTTAATTAAAAGTATTTGCAGGTTATAAGGAGCTTTCTAACGGAAATTTATTTAAATACTAAACATTTCATGGTTAAATAAAAAAGACAAAAAGTTTGGAAAGCAAAATTTAGTCCATGAAAAATTTGGTCCATTAAATTTTTTTTATCAAAAATTGCCGAAAAAAATTTGGTTAAAAAAAAATGGAAAACAAAATTCGCCAAAAATATTTATGTCAAAAAATATACATATTTATCAGAGAACAACTAATCCAGCCAAATTTTTGTTTACAAAACATTGTCAAAAAAGTTATGTTCAAAAAAATTTCGCTCTGAATATAAATTATTGAAAAACAAAATTCGTTAGAAAACTAATTTGTTAAATAAATCTGTCAAACAAATTTATAAGGGAAAACCCGAACAACCAATCAGAGGAACAATATTCCTAAATACTTCTAATATAGAATTCTGTATTTCAAAATTCTGTAAATTTCAAAATGCAAACAGTAAATATTCTATAGATTTATTTACTATTTTGAGTTGTACAAATGGTTTCAGTTCTGCCAAAATTACACAATTTCGGGAATTGAATTTTTGCTCTTACACAATTTCGGACTCAGAGGATTTTGAAATACAGAATTTTGATATACAGATAATTATTTTGTGGTCCGAATTTTTTCACTAAGAGAATTTTTGATGTACAGAAACGTTTTCTTAACTTAATTTTTGGTCAAAAATTAATTCTAAAAAAATTCAACAAAAGAAAGGCCAATAAAAATGTCAGGCAAAAAATTTGTGAAAAAAAAAATTCCTTTCAATAACTAACATAAAAAACTAACCAGTTTTTTTTTGAAAATGTAAGAAAAAGTTTTCGTCCACAACAAAAAAATGGGTTGACAAAAAAATTGTTAAAAAATAGTTATGTCAAAAAAATAGTCAATAGTCAAAAAAAGTTCTGTCACCGCCTACCGAGCCATTTGCTCATCATTCCATCAGCCAGTCATAAGATCAATGTTGCGAGTAATTATATTTATAATAGAACACGGAATGTTCAAAAATTAATTGACCACTTGCAAAATAACGTTTTCCAAAAATCTACTAACGAACACTGAAAGTATACCTCGATACATTTATAGCTCTACCTCTTAAACTATTATTCTCATAAATGCATATTTCGTATTGCATTTAAATCTGCATTTGCATTGTTACATATGTTTGTTTTTCTTAAAATTTGCTTAAATAACTTTCAATCAAGAAATTAACTTCGTGAGATTTATTTTTATTTCATCTTTGTTTTTTTTTTTTAATTTTTTTCCAGGAATTCAGATCACATCATCAAACATCTACTTCAATCATCAGCGCCACTACTGGATGGTAATAAATAATTGAATACAATTGAACATAGGTATCAAAATTATTTTATATGCAAATCGACAGATGTTAAACAAGAAAAACGCAACAACAACAAAAACACACAACAGCTAGGAAGGTAAATTGTTCAAATTTTCCACGCCGCTTTTTTTTTGCTGTCTCTCAATCAATTGAAATAAAAAAAAATTATGTGAACAAAAATTACTATTTTTTATTGAATAAAAAAATAAAAAAAAAATATACAACAACCTATCCCAAGATCATCAGCCGGGGGATGGGTCGAGGATCGACTTGACGATCAACACGATCATCGACCAACCAACATCTATAGAGCAGCAGAAGAAGCAGCGGCATGGCTGAGCGAATTCTTTTCCAAAAGAAAAAGCTTATTAAGCCAAAAATTCATAACACCATAAGCCTATCTGTTATATTGGAAAGAAAACAATAAAATAGAAAAAAAAACAAGAGCAGCATCAAACAACCGTTACAATAAAAAAAAAAACAACACAAACGCCGCTAGATCGAAGAAGACCAAGATCACATACAACAACAACAAAAATATTAAACAAAACAAACCAAGAAAAGACTAAGAGATAGACATAGATACAAAGTTTTAGATCTAAAACTTCAACTTTATTACCTATGATACGATTTCAATTTACTTGGCCAAGTCAGTTAGCATAGACCATCAGCTAAGCGCACAACTCACGTATAACGCGCATGCGCCCCGTCGTATTCGTCGCCGTCGTCGTCGCCGCCGCTGCATACGACACAAAATCAGTGTTCGGTAAAAAAAAGTATCTTTTTCTTGCACCTTGTATACAGAGATGTATCTAAACATTGAAATCCGCGATTTATGTACCCAACAACATCATGAACCCATTTTTATTCATTCAAATGAAGATGACAAGTTGGATGTGTTAGAAGCGCGCAGTTAGAAAAAAAAAATCCAAAATATACTTTTTTTGTGAAAAGTGTTGTTGAAAAGTATCTAATCCCTCCGACAAAAAAAAATGTGTCTCTCATCAATATAAAACAAATAAAATCATATTGAGAAAAAAAGATACTCGATAAATTTTCAAGTGAAAGTGCAGTTTTTCTTGATTTTCATTTTTCGTTCAATTTTTCTTGTTCCACACCGAAAATGGTAGATAAATCAAATTTATAAAAATGTTTGTGTTTCTTCGAAAAAAAAAACAAACGAAAATGTTTCTTGTTGAACTTCAATAATAAACCTATCTCTACATTGGATTGAGTCTATATTTTTTTTTTTTTTAATCGAAGACTTCAAGTTTTTTTGGTTGTGTGATTTGTGGCTACTTTTTTTTTAGTTCAAAGATTTATCTGTGCATTTTTCTCGGAAAATAATTACCCACTGATTAATAATTTAAATCAAAGATATAAATTTTCTTTATTTGAGGAAATAAAAAAACATGGTTACGTGCAAAGTGGATACAACTGTTGCCGTACCAAAATTTAATATCAATAAATTTGTTGCATCAAATAATAGTGTTGGAAGTAGTGCTGGTGGTGGTCATAGTAGTGCTAATAATAGTGCTGGTGGTGATCATCATCGTCGTCCAAGAAAACCATCATCATCATCAAATTCATCAGGATTTCGTTTGCTCGACGCTGATCAATTGGAAACAGCATCGAGTGTTAGCAGGAATTCAATTTATAAACTTAAAATCGATCTAATGTTCGACGATACAAGGTGAGTGTTTTTTTTTCTTAAGCAAGCAAATGTTTCTAGATTGTGTTTTATTTTTAGGAGTGTAAACAAAAGACAGAAAAGTTCATTGTGACATTTGGAAAATTAATTTGACATTTATAAGTTAGAGTAGGTATAGTGGAAATTGTAAAGTTATTGAAAAAGAATTGGTCCAACGAATTTTCGTACTTTGGCCCCACCAAACGTACAGTTTGGAGAATCCGGTGCGATAGCCAACAATTTGCTGATTGTTGAACTTAACAGCAACAAAGGCTAGAGTTACATATTTCACTAATGGCACCTCGATCATAAGACTCATTACATGTTGTGCTTATTCTTTATTCTATTCATATAAATTGAAAAACATTTTACCGTCACCAGGATTCGAACCGAGCCTAAGCGCTTTACGGAGCCAGCGAATTGCTCAATGCGCTAAGCTTACACAAGTCGTCTGGCTATGCAAATTTAAGTTTTTTGTTTATTGAAAACTCCATCACGGTTTCAAAAGAAAAATTTCGTTCTGCCACTCCAACATTTTTAATTTTTTGAGCTGAATTAATCAGTATTGATGATTTTTTCAAATTTCTATTCCAAATTATGGCATTTCAAGCATTGTGACTATTGTCACGCTGATCACTTTTCAATATTTTTGGTATAGCTCGAAATCCAAGCCAAATTTGAGAATTTTACTTAAGTAAATCTTTACAAAGAATTGGATTTTCTATCAATATATTCGGCATTTTTTGACAAAATTAATTTAAAAAAAATATTTCTAGAGGAAAGTTTTGTTTTCTCAACTACATATAAAAAAAAATACAATTTGTAATTTTAGAAAAAAAATGTTTCAGTGAATATCCAAGTTGAAAGTTTTGTCGATACAAGTTTCAAATGCAGGAATATTTTTTTTTGTGAAAATAAATGTCAAAAAAAGAGACGAAAAAATTACCAAAAAAATGTTGTCCAACAAAAAAAGTGTATATAAATGAAAAAATTAACTTATGGAAATCGGTCAATTCATCTCAAGAAGTGACCTTGCAAGATCTGAAAGAGCCGTCTTTTTTTAAATAAACCTTTCAATCTTTTATGCCTATAATCTCCTTAATTGTTTTGAATGAATGGAAAGAAAAAAAAAATATATTTAAGTATGAACATCACTTTTATATTATTTTTTAACACCTATTGATGTAAGAGTTTTTTGCAATACACTTTTCACTTAGGACTGAATGTCATAATTTGAAGACTAAATGTCAATTAGCATAACACATTATAAAGTTAAGCTTAACTTTAAGCTCTTCTCAAATGAAATTCGTTTGTAACTCATAATGAAATCTTTATTAGATTATTTGCTATAAATATTAACCTCACTTGAAAAAAGACGAAAAGTGATGATGAGAATTCGTTAAAATTAGTTTCGAAGATTTTACTTTTTAAGAACAAAAGAGTTAAGATTTTTCACAACTTTCACTCAAAAAAAAAAAAAGATAAACAATGCGATATGCCGACAAAATGCATATGAATGTAAGAACGGATTAAGCTTTATTTAAATAAGTTGCATTTCGAGTTTTTCTTTACTTTTATTTTTTTTCCGATTGACTTTCAGTGATTTTTAATATATGACCAAGGTAATACCTTTTGTTCTTAAATATTATACAATAATAATCTCAAAACATGTAAGAAGAATTTTTGACAATATTAATCATTAATAATATTTTCAAAAAAAAATTCTTGTCTTTAAAATTTGTTAAAAAATAAAAAAGTGACATAAAAATGGTTAAAAATAAGATTATCATAGAGACAATTGTGCAAAGAAAAAATTTGAGTGAACGCCGAAAATAAAAATTGGTCAAAACAAATTTCGTCCTCAAAAAATAAGTGCTTGCAAAAAATGCCGAAAAAAATTGGAAAAAAAAATTGTCGAAAAATTAACTACCACATTCAGATGGACAAAAAATATCCCTTAAAAAATATCTAAAAAAAATTGTTCAGAAATTGATCAAAATTAACTGAAAGAAATGCAGGCAAAAATTTGCCGTCCATAAATTAATTTGGTCAGAAAAAAGCTTGTCAAAAAATCAAAATAAAGTTTGCACTTAATTAACATGGTCACAAAAAAAATTTTCTGAAAAAGAATTGATCAAAAGAAGATCAGCACAAACATTCGTGACAAATTTTTAAAAACTCGAAAAAAATTGGTAATCAATTTTATATTTTCAAATTATTTAATAAAAAAATATTTTTGAAAAAACCTGAGTGCCAATTTTCCATCGTTGATTAAATTTATAAATTTGTTCAAACTTCCTAAAACTTCTAGATTTATGTGAAATTTTTTTTATTTATTTCTCAAAAAGCAAAATAAATATTAAAATTTTGAGATTGATTTCCCTTTTTACACATATCCAAAATCGAGGTACCGTGCGTTTGAAGTTTGAACACAAATCGATAAATAATTGACCCTCAGATGTCATAGAACTAAATTTTTAGTTTTCGATTTTCTCAGAACGGCAACGGCTTAATTAATTGCAGTTAAAAATTTTAATATAAGAGGTACTAAACAAAAAATTTTCAAAAAATATTTATTTTAAAGTTTTGAAAAAAAAAAATCTATTTTTCTCGGAAGCTCAATATTTTAAAAGATGATTTCTTTTTGATTTTGTTTCTATTTCTATTTATGATATTATTAAGACCATATCGATTCAAGAAAAACTATTACGTTATTTGTAAATTAAGTTTAAGCCGAAAAACATAATAACATTAATTTCGAAATTGATTTGATCTGGTAATAAAAATTAACCTTTATCCAATTTTTAACTATCCATAGATTCAATGCCTTACTCTGTATCATCTTATACACCAAACATCTCTTCCTAACTGTTATCAATTTATTTCCCAACATCCCAATCACTGAATATCCTACTTAAATTCCAGTCCATAATACCAAAACCAATAACTAAAAGCTATTATACACTGTCGAAGCAATAAATAAATCTTTCAATTATTATTTTACTCAGGGTAAATGTGGGTTGCTCTATTCCAGCCTGATATATCCTCTTACAAACACATAGTCAAATGAAAACCATTTAACGAACCTCAATGCAAAAAAAAAAACTATGTTATTTGCGGTATCTTCCTTAACAATCTTTTTTTCCACAAGGAAGTGTGCCATGAGAGTGTGCTAGCTAATGTTATTAAGATACTTTTATTTAGAACGCTGTATAGATAAAAAATTTACGGTTTTAACATAGCGCCCGTCTCTTAAATGGATGGCACGGAAACTTGCATTTCCTGATCCACAAACAAGATGCATACAATTTTTCAAATGATCCTAACTATCATGTTTTAAATAAAAATAAAATCAAACTATAGCGGTCAATTAATTTTTTTCACTGGTTTCTAGAAAAAAAACAAATAACAAAATTCAAAATGATTTGTTTGATTTTAATGAAAAAATAAACATAAACATTTTGCAGTTATTCCTTGTGATGGTACTAATATGCAAATTAACGGAATTTGAAACTTGTGACTTAACACACAATTTTAAAATTAAAAAAAAAAAAAAAAACAATCCGAGGGGATAAATTGATGAGATATCTGTGACTAAGTAAGAAAATGTTTGATTAGCAAATTTCTTCAATATTCTTATCCCAATCTCAACCAGTTTTTCAACTTTCCTACTCAATACGAACTTAATCCCTTACCATCCACAATTCTATAATTTCTCATATTAGATCTTTAAATAAAAAAAAGAATAAACGAGCAGATACACTTCTTAAGTGAGGCAGAAAAAAAGTTGTTTAATAGTGGAGTGGAATAACTTTAAAATTGGAAATAAATTAACGAAATATTCAGATGGGAATGTTTAATAAATTAAACTCGATTATATAATATTTAAAATCTGAAGTATTTTTAACTATGAGATAAAAAAAAAATAAAGTTACAGACAAAAAATGATTGTGCACCTATGTATGCAGTAAAAATATTGAGCCCTATACGGTTAGATATCTGAAGTAATTTTTACTATGACACCAACCAAGCAAAGAAACAATTTAAATTTATAGCCCGTCAAAAACAAAAACATTCACTTACATAATTTATACAATAAGCGGAAGGTATATTTTTCCACCACGAATGAGGCATATCCAGTTGGACAGTTCGCAATATAAAAAGTAATTTTTACTATGGCCCAACAACAGTGGGTGTCAGAGTTACAGCTAAATAAAAAATAATTTGTTTCGAATTATTTGCTGTTTTGGTGCAGTAGTAAATTTTACTCCATAATTAGCGTAGTATAAAGTGTATAGGTTTCATTGGTGGAAGAAATATTTAGCTTTTACTGGACTTGCATAAGTGGACCGCAGGCTTTTTCTTTCGTATTTTTTGACTGTATCTCTTAACTCCAACTTTTTTTTGTTCCCTAAGTAAAAATTACAACTGGCTTTCCAGTTACAAAGGTCTCATTTGTGGTGGTTTCAAATTATTGGCTGTAACTTTTAACTACCATTGTTTGCTTTGTGCCATTTTAAAGTTATTTGATTTTTAGTGGTGGATATTTGGACCTATTTTTCTATTCTCCTTTATATTATTTAATTGTCATTAATTAATATTCTATTTCTCTCATTTTTCTTTTTTAATTTATTCCAATTCTTCTTAATGAGTTCTCCCACTGTGTGTTCAAAGAAACACAATATCTTATATGAAAAACCAGTTGAATCCATCACACCGGACCTGGGCCAAGAGAATGTTCTTCTTTTTTACTCTCAATAATTTTTTTTTTATCAATCTAGTCTTTGAATAAGAATGTGTGTCATATGGAAATTAGGTAAGCTTAACAAAACGGGTTTAATTTTGTAGGTTAGTAAATTAACAAAGTTAATTTTTGCGTCAGCCAATAATTTTATGTATGGAATAAATAAAGACACTATGATATAACGGGACAGGAAATGTATAGGCCTAAACATATTGAAGGGCAGTTATAGTCAGAGCAAATTAAAATAATTTTTTTTTTGTATATAAAAAGTGAATGAAAATATAAATTTAAAAGGTTAATGGCATTAATTAAAGTTGGATATTTATGTATATAGTTTTCGTCTTCGTAGACAGTTTTTGCTATAAATGTTGTTGTTAAAAATAACTGCAAATTTTTTTTTGTTGATTGAATTTATTTAAATATTTTTTACTCAAATCCAAAAAAAAATTAATTAAATTTTTTTTTTGTATGCTCTAAAATAATTTATTATTTTTTACTTAGTCTTGATAGTTAAATATTTTAAGTATTTTATAATGTTAATAAAGTGAGTTATTGAAATAGTTCAGTCTTATGGCAAAAGGTGGAATGGGTGTGCCAAATATATTTTTAATTTCTGACAAAAGTAGACCTATCAAAAAAATTGTAGATAATTGTGAGATCTACAATTTTTATTTCTATCCTTGAAAATATTGTGAATTGCAAAACAAAAACTATTTTTAGCCAGAAATGCATTATTGAATTTAATTTTCAAATCAAGATGTTTTACGAAACCGTTTTTGAAAAATGAATTTTTAAACTAAAATTTGTTAAAAAAAATAAATTTTATTTGATTCTTTTTTTCTAAACATTACCTTATTGAGGGTGTTTTTTTTATTTCACTATTCAATTTTTATAAAAAATAAATACAAATGGTGAAAATATGTTCCTTGCACGAAACGCACCTAAATATTTCTTAAATATTTATTGCTATGATAAATTTAAAAATGACATTTTTCTGTTACATTAAACTGAAAATGGAAACGGAAAATGGCATCCTCCACCACCCACTGAGTATTAAAACATTTATCATTTTCACAAACATTTCTGACATTGTCAATTTTGACACTCGTTTTGCTATTTCACATGTACTAGTGCAATTTTTTTTGAAATATTAAAACCTTCCGGTTTTCAGCGTTTGATTTTTTTTAAATGGCGTGAAAATTATATCCTGTTGGATTTCCTTCTTTAAGACCCAACGTTTGAAAGACACAATTCAAATTTGTTTGACGTTTCCACATGGATTGACTCATGAAGAATAGAGTTTACGCAGTGATGTTATCTAAGAGCCAAAAATTTGTTTATGTTATGAAACGTGATCCCGATAAAGAGTAGGATGGATAAAATGAATTAACTCGAATAAAATGAAAGTTAATGCGTAGGTTCAGTTGTTTATTTTTATAATTAGTCAAAAAAATATTCAGATCTCTGTTTATTTTAAAAAGAACAAAGTAACACCATAGGAAAACTCAGATCGTTATCTAGGAGTTCTGGGGCACATCCAAATATATAAAAAATAACTTAAAAACTAAATGTGACACAGTCTCCTAATTTGATATATTTTGTCAGCAAGCAATTATCTCTCTTTCCCACTCAAGTGTCTTTCATGAATTTTTTCTTGTTGCCATTGCCGGATTTGAAAAATGGGCGTAAGGCCCACATAATAGTTGAATATGTTCTAAAACTTGTATAAAAATTTGAATAAAATGTTAATTTTACTTTTAAGGGGACCCTCACATTACTCCAACCTTACAAATGTGTCTGCTTTTCTCAATCTTTTGCTGTAGTGTGATTTCATCAAATAGAATTTGTCAAAAACAACATCAAAATAAACCTCAGTCCATCCCTGTTTACAACAAATCTCTTAGCCCAAACAAATAAGTAAAGTGCGCAAGCGTGCCTAATAGCGTACATTACGAATAAAATAACAACTCTTGTCTCAATCGCAACTTATATCTTGTTAGATTCTATCTTTAATTTTATTTTTAGTATATTGTTTTGTTTTTGTTTGCTTTCACTATTATCATCTTTCTGTTTTGTTAAAACTTCTGTTCATAACTCAATTTTTTTTTTTTGTTTATTAGATCAATTCGGAGCAACCGCTTGGATGATCCTCGCGGTTCGCATCGTACACGTTCCATCATCATGTACGGCCGCAGTGAGTTGGCTAGCACCGCAGGCGAGAGTGCAAGATCAATTTTACTCGAAGAACCCAGTGAACCAGTGAAGACATCAGCTATTACAGAAAACATGAAGAAGGACGTTAGGAGAATCAGTAATAGTGTTCAGGCTCAAATTGAGCGTATGTTCACCGATGTAGCCAAAGATGCTACGTGTAGCTTTGCCGTCACCTGCCTTGGATCGTTGCCACTTAAAGATAAGGTGACGAGTTTGCAAGGATTGCAAGAACCCCTGAGGGATTTATATCTGCGATCGATTGCTAAAGATGTAAGTTTTCATTTTTTTGATTTTTAAAGATTTGCAAAAATTAATTAATCATATAAAAATTTCTAGCATGGAATTTAGCAAAAAATTTGCAAACAAAAAAAAATATCCACAACAAAAAACAATGCAAATTTTATTTATTATTAATTGAGTCATATCTCATATGACTGTGATTCAAACTTGATTCAAATAAATATTATTATTCAATATTCAAATTTCTTTCTCTTCGTCAAAGATCATAAAATAAAAAAAAAATCATTTCAAACGCAGAAATTTAATTTATAATTTCCCGTTAATTTATTTGATTGTTTTTTTGGATTTAGTTCAACATTGTTTTGTTAGTTTGGTTGCATATACATATTCATCATTTTCAGCGAAGAAAAAAATACAAATCATAACTATTTTCTTTTTCTTCTTTAAGATTAAGTATTGTGGTTTTGAGATTTTAAAATGCAAAATGGAAATTATAAATCAATGAAAAATTGTTGGAGATTAAAAGATCAATTATTATGTATGGAGAAAATTTAGATAAATTTTATTTTTTGCTTCTTTTTGCGAATTTATAGTTTTTGGTTTATTTAATAATAGCTCACAATTGTAAACAATTTATACAACAAGTCGATAAAATACCAATAAGATTATAAGTTGTATAAGAAATTTAAAAAAAAGCACGGTCTTTAGTACCTAAAACTTGAAATATTCGTATTTTTTTGGGATGTTTCAATTTTCTGAACCAGCTCTGGAAGGAAGCTGGAAAGACGTAGTTTTTTCGTATCGACAGATCATTTAAATATAAGAAAAATCCACAGCTAGATTTTAGTACATAAGTTTGAAAGTCGAAAATTGAAAATTGAAAATAAACTCAATAATTCAGGGTAATGTTTTTCTAAATTTTTTCTAAAGATAAATATGTGCTGTCAGAAAAAAATTAAATTGTGTCAGAAAAAACTGTCAAATTAGTTTAAAAAAAATATATAAAAAAAAATCTGACGAAACAAATTTTGTGAACCCCGAGATTAAAAAAGGCCAAAAAAATTGTTAACAATAGTTCTGTAATTTTTTTTTTAAATGCGAGATTAAAAAAATTCCCAAAAAATAAATGTTGCCGAAAAAATTGTTCATAGTCAAAAAAATGCCAAAAACAAATGTCAAAGAAAAACAGTTTGTTGAACAAAAAGATTTGAACAAACAGAAGAAATTGGACCACAAACAAAAATTTAACAAAATGTCCAAAAAATTGTAAAAAAGAAAATCTGTCAAAATAGAAATTCATCAAAAAAAAAATGCCTAACCGCCTACAAATGAATCGTCTCATCATTTTCTAAAAAAAAGGTAAAAAATTTGTCAATACAAATTTTCGTTTACATGCTAAAAATTCAGTTCAAAAGTTGTTTGGGCAATTAATAATTAAATTAATTAAATTGTAAAAAAAGATTTCAACGAAAAAAATAGTTTCTCAAAAAAAAAATTGCCAGGGCACAACAACAAAGTGGAACTGCCTAAACAGTCATCACAAGTCATCCAGTCTATCTCCCAAACAGTGCGTAATTATAAATAATATTATCTAATAGAAGTATATTATAAAGTTGCGCACAACACTGATTGGATGATGGAGTCATGATGAATGACCGAATTGTCCATTTATTTTTGACAAATGTTTTCCCTGACTACATTTTTTTTTTTACAGATTTTGTTTGACAATATTTTGTTTTTTTTTTTCACCAAACTTTCATTCCTTTTTACAGAATTTGAAATGAGAAATTTTTTTGTAGACAAATGTAAATGTAAATGTATCGATGATGTTCATGTCTCCGATCATTTTGAAGGCTCGTCTTTGTATACTGTCCAAGAGGCTTAAGTAAGTTGCTGGAGCACCAGCCCAGATAGGGGAGTTATACTCAAGCTTTGGACGTATATAACTTTTATAGATCAGAAAATGAAAAGAATTTCTTGCATCTCCAAAGGAAATCTAAACATCTTGCGGCATTTTTGGCGACGTTAAGTATGTGATCATTCCACAAAAGATGGTTTGTGATACACATACCTAAAATCGCAAGCTGATTAGTTTTTTCGATGCAAGTGCCACTCATAGTTTATATGGCAGGGGGGTACTCCTTAACTTAAATATCAAACTTCATATTTCTTCAACCAATAACTCACTATTATGCCATCCTAAATCAATTAACCAACCCATCACTTCAATTTAAAATACATTTTTGCAATAAGAAACATGTAACAAATTCTTCAAATATTGAACCCCTATGTAATTGAAAAAAAAACACCACATAGCAATAGCTATTGCAACCAAAGAGAGCGAAAAAAAAAATACAACACGCGATGTAAACGAAGTTAAACATACTTAACTCCATGTCGTGAGGGCTAAAAATGCTGATGTCTACACCGAACCTGTGGTATTGTTAAATAATATTACATTTCATGTAATTCCACACAATGTTTCCATATATTTTTAAGTAAATTCTTCTACTTTTTTTGTTGAAATTGGCAAATATTGGAGCAATGGCCATAGTTTATAATTTGCATCAACACGCAAAGCTTACAAAAAAGAAAAATATTTAGCAGTTCAAGTTTTAAAATCTTATTTTTATAAAATGTCTTAATACGTTGGCACTTTTGTTTGAAATTTCAAAATGCATTTCGCACAATTTACTATCACTGTCAAAACTACTAAATTATATAGTTTGAGTCTTTATAATGAAAGTAAGTCTTTTACTCGAGAGACTTTTGTGTCGTCCGTTTGACTTAAGTTAATAATGAAGCCAGTTTAACAGCTTTGTTGCGATTGATTGGAAATTTCATTAAATTGTTTCTTTTTTCCAAACTTAAATTCAAGTTTCATTTAAAAAAAATTAACAATATTGTATCTCATGGATTTATAAAATCACATCATTGCAGATACAGACCAATTTCTTTTCACTTTGTATATTGCCATCAATCGTTTGAAGTAAACTTAGATTGCCGCCCGAACTCTATGAATCATTTAGACCAGATAGCGATGTTTGAAGACTTGTTAGGAAAAAAAAAAACGAGAGTGTATTTTACTGGCTGACAATTAAAATTATATCAATTACTGCAAATAGACAAACATGCAACATCCCAACATGGGGCAACCATACCGGTTGTACATTTGTACATGGCTTCTGCGCATTGTAAGAAAAGATGTTTGTTGTACAGAGTTCAAAGTTATTTTGAATGTGAAAAATTTATAAAACAACAATTAATGATGTAGAATTTCAATTCATTTGGATCCAGCTAAGCAGTATAAAATAAATCACTCTTCTTGAAAACAAAGAAAAAATGAAAGTTTACAAAATGACGAAACAGCTGAAACAAAATCACTAATTTTGAATATCAAAAGGATAATATATTAACATTTTTAAATAATATTTTCTAGCTTACCCTTAGTAGCCAGCGTAATTTGATTCGTCCAGATAAAAATGGAAAACGATTTTTTATTAAAAATAAAAAAAAAATACGTTCACGCCCTAGTGTACCATAATGTTTCATAATTTTGTGCTTGAAATTTAAATAAGGAAAAATGGAAAAGCAGCAAATTCGTATTTTCAACACACCCGGGTGTTTTCCGACAGACCTGGATAGTTTTTAACAGAACTGGATGATTTCTGACCAAACATGGGTTGTTTTCTAGCAGACCTGGGTATTTTGACCTCAGCGTTTTGCGACAGACCCTGTCTGGGTGGTTTTCAAAAAAACCTAGGCGTTTTCCGACAGATATGGTGTTCCTGACAGACTTGGGCTCATTTACATAAAATTTCTAAAAATAACAATTTTTTCAAATCTCGTTCAAACATGTAATTAGTTGTTATGACACACTAGAGTCAGTCTTCAATTAGAGGTAAACCTCTTCTAAACTGCTGAATTTGATAAAAAAAAATGTTGAACAACGACGGTTTTGTTTGTGATTTGAAGAGTCAAATATAACGATTCATTTTCATTTATATGACTTCTGAAAAATATTTAAAAATTATTTTCAAATTATGATTTTATTAATCCCTGTGTAGTAAGTTGCTTGTCTACTCAATTGGAAATATTTATATCTATTTTAACATAGAGTGCCTTATTTAAACATGAACCTGTAATAATTCGTATTTGTCAAAAAATTTTATAAAAATAAAATTTATTCATTTATCCAAAAAAAAAATAATACGTTAAAACAACCATCGGTACATTGAATTCGTTAGCGTATGAAGCTTGTTTTCTTTATTTGTATTTTTTTTTTTTGTGATTATAATAAGTTAAAGTTATTTTAATGGAAAAAAGTAGTTTTACCAAAGATTTATTAGTCCGTCTTAATATGAACGTAACTGAGTATTTAACCAACTAAACATGTTACGAAAGAAAAATTAAATTGCTTGCAATAAGTAATGAAAGTAACGATTTATTTATGACAGATATGCGTAAATACTTGTTTCAGTTCCATAAACAGATGGGGTGGTTGGTTTGTTTATTTATAAATAAAATACAGTAAAGCCCAAAAAAATGGCTTAGCTTTTAAATTAATAAATTTAAGGCACCACAATTCTTGGAGTGCAAGGATTAAAAATTTAAGACAGAAGTGAAAAAAGAATAATTTTTTTAAAAGAGCTTACGTTTTGTTCAATATTAATTAGAGACTTCTTCTCTTCTAGAAATCAAACTCCGGCTATTTGGATATCTGTGCAACAGGACTACGAGTTAAGCCTGGCAGCAACAATCACATTGACTGCAACATTACCCCATTTCACAATATTGCAGTTTGGTCAGCTGTGAAGTTTGTCGTCTCTGAAAAAGAAGGGGGTGCGGCATTCTTGCCACTAATAACCGATCCCGAAAACATTGACAAATCGACATTATTTCAACCTTTATCGTAAGTTTTTTAGAGCGATTTTATAAAATTTCACATTAATTTTTCTGTTTCTGTTTCATTTTAAAGTCCCTCCGAGCAGCGTAAGATCGCCTCCAGCTTGCATGCACCAATTTTTGCAGTGGTTATGCGATCATCGGGTGTCCCGAAAGTTCTTGAATGCCATGGTTTTGTTTGTAAGAGCACAGAAGATGCAATTGTCATTGCTGCCACACTTTATCAAAGTCTGATGGCACATGTAAGTGCGAGCAGTCATCGTAGTACAAAGCGCCGAACTCCACGAAATCAAAATGGTGTCAGTTGTATAAGTATTGCTAGTAGTTCTGCTCTCACAGGTTCGAACTATTTGTCGCGATCAGCAGTGACAAGTATTTCGGTGGGACGAAAGAATTCGGTGCGTAGCTCTTATCGTGGTGGACCAGCAGTGCCCTCACGAACCGGACGAAAAAAACGTACAACTTCAGGAAACTCCCTGACTGGCAGCACAGATATCATCAACGAGAGCATTGAAACAACGACTGAGGAACGCAAGAGAAAATCCCACAAAACCCGCAGAGCTCCACCAATTCCGACAAATATTATCGTTCAGCAAAAAGAAATCATCAACAGTCGAATGATTCAAAAGGACGTCATTCTAACCAAACATCGTTTGCACTCGGAAAACTCAGACCTCTGCGATTCATCGTATTCCGGTCCGAAGAACAATAATATCAATAATTGCGGTTTTGAACGACGCAACAACAACAAACATTCATCAACAAACCACATAAATGACAGTATCTATCGAACAACAAACACAACATCAGGCACTGTTGGACGAGGTTTTGACACCATCAATGGCGACATCCTAACTCGAGTGGCAATACCTAGATCCGGTAGCTTCCTGAACACAGGAGGGCTTACACGGTATAAATCACGGGCTGCTCGACGACATTCTGGTGGTAAAATTGGCGGAGGTGGTGGGTGAGTAGTAGTTACCAATTAAAATTTTTCCATAATACGTGAATGAGAACAGCTTTTACTTATGTCAGATCACCTCTGGGATTCAGTGAGCTCTTTAACGAGTTTCGATTGCATGAGAATCTTCATTCATTAGATGATATATTGAATGCCATAATTGATGCGGATGGGATGTCGTTTAATGATTTGAAACCAATTTATAAAGAGTTTTTACTTAAATTGGCAGTGACGTTGACTAAAGATGAACTTTATCAACGTTCGAAGAATATAATGCGAAGGCAGAAGAAAAAGAAATTGAAGAGAAGAAATAGCAACGCAAATTCACAACAGGTAAATATGTATAATTATGTAAGTTAGGGCAAAAAAATCAAAAGAGTTCAAAAAGAATTATAAGATTATGTTACGTTACGTAGAATTTTACTCAACGTAGTTTTTACAAACGCAAATTAGTTTTCAATCAAGAAATTTAGTTTTAATTTCGTAACATAACTATGTCAATAAGGCAAAGAAGTTTTTATGTACGGAATTCTGTTTTCGATTACGAAACAGTTGTTAGGTTCTAGAAGGATTTTTTGAATCTTAAAAATCAGGTCTCTAAAACAAACTATGAATTTCTGTTGATGTATAATTATTAAAATACGTTATGTTAGGTAATTTCCAAATTTAAGAAATAGTTTTATATGCCCCCTGGTATTTAGCCACTAAGTTCCAAATGTTACACTTTTTGAAAGTAGAAAATAAATGTTTTTACGTAACGTTTTTCGTAAACAATTTCACACACAAGTCTTAATATTTTAAGTTACATGAAAGGGTTTAACTAAACGGTTATGTTCGAATTTCAATTCAAAAGTCAAAAGTAGTATTGAAATTGAGCTATTTTGGCGAGTTAAATGAGTTGACTCGACTTATTCGCTGACTCATTCCATTTCACTGGCAAAAGTGATTTGACTATCAAGTGATTTGCATAATACTATTATGAACACGTTCCACACAGTTGTGTTGTGTGGTCGTGTGAGGGCGCACGCGTATACAAACAGAAACCAGAAAATTAGTTAGGTGTGTGATCGCTGGGGGGCCGACTTGTGGATCCTGTTCATTATAGTACTATGCAAATTTATATACAATGGATATGGGTCCAAATAAAATTAGTTTTAGTTTTATAATCTTATCTACCAGACATCATGTTAAAAATTCAGAATAAATATTTGTTGGTGTATAATATCATTATCTTCAATTTGCCTACATTATCAAATTTATCTTACTAACCATTTTCTTTTTTTTTCATAATTTATTTTTTTCCATAGAAAAAACCTAAAACTTTGTTTTTTGGTGCCAAAAGCCTCAAAAAGGTTTTTCAGTTCGGTCAGTTTCGCGCATGCCGCGGAAAACCTCCCAAACCGCCTCGGAATAAAGATAATTTACAACATAGTGTCTCACCACCACCACCCTTAATGACCAAAGGCTTATCAGCCAATTTACCCAAATCGACTGCTGCTCATTTGCAGCAACAACAACAACAGATGTTACATAATCGAAGTCGTGTTGCAACAAGTGGTTCGGATGTTTCGGTGGCACGTAATGAACATGCATTTAATGGCATCAACAGAAATAGCTCTAGTGGGTAAGTCTATACCTAAAACAAAATAACTTTTAAAAAAGATAAAGTTAAATTTAGAAAAATTTTATAAAATTTCCATTTCTCTTCCCAAAGCTACGTATCTTGTTCCGAATGCAGCTACGACTCAGAAGCATGCACCTGCGTATCAGCAGATCGTTGCTACTGCAGCTTGGGTGCCGATCACAATCAATTAAATGACAAACTACGCAAAAAAGGCTCACATACAATCAACAGTAGCGGAACCTTTATAAAAGCCCATCGGGCCCACTCAAAAAACTGCAATGTTAAGTCCACAAAAAATATTCCAACGATAAATCGTCAATCACTGATATCGTGTAAGTCTGAGGATAAGTGTTATTGTTCGATGGTTGAAACGACTAATGGTGAAGAGGACACTGGACATTCGGACACCACAACTTGGTGTGATACTGACAGCTGTATCAGTGCAAGCAAGTGCTACTGTCAACAGCCACATCGTCGAGTCGAAAGCCCCCAACGACGACTGTCTTCGAAACAGAGTATGTCGACAACGCCTCAGATGCGCAACAAGCCCTGTGAGAAACTCGCTTTGGATTATGAATTATTTACTGTCAGTGGCAATGGCAAAACAGTGCAACCACATGAGGCCCTAAGTGTTAAGAAAAGCGTTGAAGCAGCTGCTCTTTTTGCCGACGTTAAGCTCAGCCAGACCACCGATATCAAAAGCTTATGCGGCGGTGGTGGAGGTGGTTCTTCCACCAAGACATCTGCCAGTTCTAGCCGAAGGCAATCGAAGAGACGAGATCGAGACTCGTTGTCAAGCTCAACCGATCGTCACAAACATCGAACATCAGGATCGATATCATCATCAGGCGGTCGTGGTGGCGATAGTGGTTGCGGTGGTGGAGGAATGGAAGGATCCTCCTCACAAAAGTCCTATTCTGCCGATGATCTCTTGACCAAATTAAGTTCGATCGACAAGTGTGGTTCAAATGGAACATACAGCATCAGTGATAAACTGAAAGAAAATTCCTCATCGGGTCATTATCAGTCAATGAGAGCTGTAAGTGCCTCATTGGAAGATACACTTGGGTATTTGCCATGATGTCAATGATATATTGCTCTAGACAAAGAAAAACCGTTTCATAGATAGATGTAGGAAAAATGTATCTTAAAGATACTCACATACAAGGCTTCTTTTCTTAAGATAGAAATATTCGTCTTACATATTAGTTTTTGTTCATTTAATTCTTCTTTTAATGATGATGAGAGCATGATGATGACGATAATGATGACAAATGGTGAACAACATAAAAAGATACTCATGTCACCAATCTTATAATAATAAGATACTTTTATAGTTAGCTTCATAGTTTTTATTTTTTTTTTCTAATTAAATCACATGTTAGGTTTTTAATTGACAGAAATAAGTTTTTGTTTTGCAAACGATTTGTTGCCACAAATTAATGATGATGGGAAATGTATTTAGAAAGTATTTTAATCAATTTCAATTAAATTACAATTACAATTTAATTGAATTTGTTTAAATTAATGGATTTAAGTATACCTATCTAATGGAGGGATCAATAGAACAACTTACTTGCGAGACAAAAGCAAATATTTATTTTTTTTTGTATTTTTTCTGAGACAGTTACCCCTTTTCAAAGAATACCTAAACCTATTCTATTCATTTATATTTTGTGGGACAAAAACCATTATTATTAGGAATTTTAATAAAATGATCAAGGGCTAATTTACGTAAAAGCTCTTTTGGACAACTTTAGCCCAGAATTGTAAAAGATTGCAATATTTGCAATTTTTACAAGCTTTGCAATCTATTATTCTCCTGCATTTTTTATATACATATCAAAAACTACTATTAAAAGAATGCAAAAAAGGTTGCAATCAGTTGATTGCAATCTTTTTAAGGCAAAAGAATTTTCGATTGCAATCTTTCTATAAATGACTGATAGCAATCTTTAAAATGTATTCAATAAAAGATTGTTGAAGAATGCATTCGCAAATATTGCAATCTTTAATAACTCTGCTGCTCCGATAAATTAGAGTGAAAACACTGGAATCAGGTATTACACTCTAAATTCCTTATTTTCTCATTATGTGAATTCTTAAACATTTCTTAGTATTTTTTGACTCCTTCGATTTCTTTTTTCGGCAATTCAAAATAATATTTAAAAAACTTTTCACTCTAAATGTGTTAACTGTCTTACAGAACGTTTTTGATTGGATGAATTTCAAAGGGGTATTACCTAATGTTTATCAGTTTAGTTTGTATTATTTCACAAATGGGGTAAATAATGTAGATACGGGTAATGGTATACAGCGCTATTTTTTTTTAATTGGTTATTATTAAATTTTAATATAAAAATAATATAATAAATATAAAGCCATTGTGACTATATTATGTCCTTTTTTAAATAATTAAATCATATTAAAATATCGAATATGTAATTAAGATAAACTTGTGCAATAAAGAGTTACCATTGCAAAATTATTTATAAAATATATTAAAGTGCAATATTTTAAATAAATTATTTTTATTTTTATGAATTATTATTCAAAGACATTTTTTTTTTATTTTATTTTTGTTTTTGTTTAATTATATTTATTTTTAATGCGTTTATAAAGTTAATCTTTTATATACGTACATATGTATGTACATACACATTACACACAGACAGATAAAATAAGAATTTTATTATTTAAAATAAACGATAATCTAACAAATTAAAAACATTTTTCCCTTTTTTTTTCATTCCTATATTATGTAAGTTTGCTTAAGATGACAAACATAAGTTTTTAAAAAAATGTATTTTGTTTAATTGAAATATGAATGGACGGTGCACAGAAATAACTTAAAAAACTAGTGGGAAATAATTTCACTTTTTTCATGTTCATCAATTAATAGGTACACCTTTCCCATTTGAGCTGAATGGCCCCATTTGCTTTTAAATACTGAACTGACATCTGAACGTCAATTCGATGACATTTCTGGATTCTTTATTCTTGTTCATTTTGATTAACTTTACTTAAAAGCAAATAACGGAAACTTTTGATGAAAAGCCAATCAATCACATTAATCTTTTACAAAATGGTAGGTGATATTTATGGAAATGAGTAAAATTGTGACCACGAATGTGAAATCTTATACACTTCGAAAAAATTTAGTGAAAAGCATATTTTTAGAACTAAGGAAATCATGATAAAATGTTGTACATAACATTTCTGTTACGCGATAGCAGAATATTGGATTTACATGACGTTTTCTTAATCGCACTTGAAAATTTCTCACAAACTATGGTTTATTTCTAAAAGAATACAAAGCTATTGCAGTTATAAACAGCGAATATAGCGAATATATAAAAAATACTTCTATATCAGAATTTGTGTAAGAAATTGACCTTTCGGTTTCGAAAAAAATATTCATAGAATTATGCTTTGTATATGAAAACTATAGTACTATCATGGTGGAAGTCGAATGGGGCGACATCTAAAGTATGCCTGCAACCCTTACTCTTTTTTTTGGATGCAATAATCCAAAAAATAGTCTCCTCTTGCCCCTACCACCAATTTTCGTTGCTTAAAGCGCCACCACCAGGGTCTACGCAACCCTAAAAAATATTCGCCATGATAGTACTATAGTTTATATATACAAAGAATTATGTACCTATTCCTCATTCTTCAGCAAAATTTGAAACAATTTCTTATATTAAAATTTGATGAATAATAAACTAAATTAATGAAATACCTGCACTGCACTCATAAAGATGTTTTGAATACAAATGTTTTTGTTTATAAGCATACCTTGTTTTGACAAACATCCAAATGGAAAAAATGGATGGATGGGTTCCACATAATATGATTTGTTTGTTTTAACAAACTCCGACGGCGTTTTCAATTGAACAGTTTTTTTCGATTCTGAAAAATTTGAAGTTTGGTGTGACTGTAATAGTATTTCAAGCAATCACTTCACAGTTCGCACAATTTGTAAATTTAAAAAGATATGACATTTATCAAGCGTGACATTTAAATCTTTGAATGTGTGAGTGATTGGGTGAGTTCAGTCGACGAAGGGACTGCAAGGCAAAGGCAATTTTCTTCTCTCTGATTGGCCAGCTGTCAAAAAATTTCCTGCAAATGCAGGTGACTTTTGACTGGAAAGTAAGGGAAGAAAAATCTCCTTCATTTCAAATAAGTGTATCAGCTGATAGTTTGTGTCAAAATAATAATAAGTTTGTGTAAAAAAAATAAGTAGTTGCCTTAAGCAAAAATGGCGTTCAAGAATGCAGTTGACAGCATTTGCAGTCCCTTAATTCCCCTGAACGTACCCATTCTGTTTTTGCTTCTGATTTCATATCCAGAAGAGAAATTCCCTTCTTTTCAGAATCAGAACTGTCACTTTTGCCCAATTGAACGCATTCAGAATGCTTTTTCCTGCTTCCAGATTGCCAATTGAAGACGCCACTAGTCTCCTACTTCTTAGAAGATTTCAATGAGATTCATTTTTAATTTTCTTTTTGAGGAGATCACAATTTGTATGGGAAATCTTCAAGATTCAGAAGATTAATAGTGAATCCACATAAATCAGGACTATGCATTTTTTTACTATGCTAGTATAAAAAGATGATTTTGATAATTCAAAAAAAAAAAAATTGCATCCCCTTGTCAGCATTTGACTCAAATTAAATAACCAAAGTACAAATTTATCTTTTTAGTGGAACGTCACTTTGACATTTATGAATGTCAAAAGAGGTACATTTGCTCATAACAGAGGTCATTGAGTATTAATATACATACCTTACATCAGCTTAATTAAAATTTTTAACCAATAAATTCGTTTAACATAATCAATTCCATAGACATTGCACCCCACTTTTTGCCATTACATGAACAAACTTTTTAACATTTCTTTGTTTAAATACAAAGTAGGTATACTCTACCTCTCCTTGCAAAAAAAAAATATAATACAATTTTGATAAGAAATCTAAACTTAAAACTTACCTAAGCATATTATGATCATATTTAATCAGCTCATAATAAGCAATGTTGATTGTTTTTTTTTTCAGAACGAAGCTTCTTATTTAAATGTAATTCAACGTCCCTTTAAGGTGCAGTTTGTATTCCACAGTCTTTAGCTATTGACGGCATTCACATTTAAAATATAAGATGTTCAGTAAAACTTATTTGTTGTACTTTTTAATATTTGTCTCGGTTGGTTTTCTTAATTTCGGAACTTCACAAGTTGTAAGTAATTTTGCTATTCAATAGTGCAAGCTGGATGAAATGAGGATAATGTGTGTGCTAAGTCCGTGTGACCGTGTACGTATCTGTCTAGATTTTCCTATGAATGAAAAAAATCTGTTCCAAAAGAAATTTGAAATTTTTGTGAACAAACATTTTTTTGGTGGAAATGAAAGGAATTTCATAGAGGCTTAATATTGTAGAGTGTCTTCTAAACTTAGCGCGCTCGCTGAATACCAGTAAAAAAAAATGGGCCAAATAATCGTCTATTTTATTTCAACTTTTTTTAATTTTTAATAATTTTAGGTCTTTCCTTCGTACGGTTATGGAAATCTATACGGATATGGGTATCCTGGTTTATACGGGGCATATCCTGGATATTATGGTTATGTATATGGCTATGGAAACAATTGCTATGGGAGTCATTGTGTTAAAATATGTGAAACTCCATGTTTGACACCTTGTGTGTTCACCACTTCTTGTTGTTGTTAAAAATCAATTAAATTTTAAATTAACTTAAAGAATATGTTATCTTAATTAAATACAACTTAAATTTTCCATAAATAAAATGTGAAAATATTTTATAAATTTTTATTTTTATTTAGGTGTAGAATTTGAGTCTTTAAGCATTGGGAATTGGTAGCAGCTTTGTATATGAAAACTATAGTACTATCATGGTGGAAGTCGAATGGGGCGACATCTAGAGTGTCTGCGCAACCCCCACTCTTTTTTTTTGCGGAGAGCTTATGGAGGTTTTAAATGATATTTATTGATATTTTTTGGATGCATTAATCCAAAAAATAGTCTCCTCTTTCCCCTACCACCAATTTTCGACGCTTAAAGACTCCCTAAATTGAATTTTACACCTCAAATTTTGCAGCGCCACCACAAGGGTCCGCGCAACCCTAAAAAAAAACTCGCCATGATAGTACTATAATTTATATATACAAAGGTAGCAGGAGCAAGCGGAGACAATTATTTGTATTATGGCAACCCAAATGTATCAATAAATATCGATTAAAGCCTCCACATGCTCTACGCAAAAAAAAAATGAGTACATAAGGGTTGCCCCCACTCTTTAGATGTCGTCCCATTCGGCTTCATCCATGATAGTACTTTTTTTTTATATACAAAGAAAGGTTAGGGTTAGTTAGGTAAGTGGCTGACAGTTGATCTTATTACCGTCACACTTAGATCAATTAGATCCATTGTGATACCCTTATTGAAAGTAACATATGACAGTCCTATGACAGAGCCCTTCGGGGTTGTGCATAGATGAGGTTTCAGCGAGTTATAGCCCGAAAAGTCGAAGGGTGCCTACCAGTCAGTTGAGTTGAGGAGTTTCTTTCATCACATAATCACCTCGGTGAGGAGAGGTCGACGCGTCAGAATATTCCTGGGCGTGTTCCCCTTCCTTACCCATTTCCTCGTAAATCAGCCCCACTCAGACCCGTAGGGGCAGTGCAATGTCCCCATGCAATGTCTGGTGGATGGGTTAGATTGACCTGTGTTTGATGTGTATAGGTTGAAATTGACTTTAATTTTCAAGCCATTTGGTGGATTTGTTGAAGTCTAACAGGCTTTTACTTCAAAGAGAGGATAGTTGCTCTGAGTCATCGAAGAAGTATCTCCCGAGGAGCCTGTTTCTCAGATGGCAAAGCGCAGGGCAGTGGCACAGGAAGTGAGTAGTATCCTCATGTGTATCCTCGTCACCACAGCCTCTGCATCCATACTGAGTTTCATCTTCTTCTTGTGGTAACCCAGTTGGTTATGCCCTGTGGTGAAGCTCACGAGAAGAGATAGAGATTTTTTGCTTAGTTGCGCGATTCTGTCAGTTTTTTGTTTATTAAAACTGGGCCAAAGTTTTCTAGTTGTAACACAGGTATCAAGCGAGCTCCATCTTTTGTTTATCAAAGATAGAACTTTTTTCTCAATTGCCTGTATTAAGTTACAGGGTGGTATCTTAGTTAGGTCTGCTTGATTAAGATCAATTATTGATCCTTTTCTTGCCAATTCATCAGCACTTTCATTTCCTGGGACACCGCTGTGTCCAGGAACCCAACAGAGCCTTATATTATGCTGTTTACCAAGAACCTTAAGCTCTTCACGACAGCAAACTACAAGCTTTGATTTTATTTCAATGGCAGAAATTGCTTTTATTGCCGCTTGGCTGTCAATGAAAAAGGTAATATCAGTTTGTGGTATTGCCAACATTAAGATTTGTCTAGCAGCTTTTGTCACTGCCAAGACCTCAGCTTGGAAGAAACTGCTGTAATTAGGAAGTCTGAATGAGCTGGCTAGTCCAAGGGTTTCTGAAACGAAACCTGCACCTACATACACCAGTATCCATCCTGGAGCCCTCGGTGTTGTCATTCCTCCCTACCAGGAATAAATGTTGTGAATGGTTTATCAAAATCTAAACGGGGTGTTATGTAGTCAGTGTCTACATTGTTGCCCGTGTATTTCTGTTGAATCTGCGCGTGACCTATGGCACTTGATTTCCAAATTGAAGTTTCAACAAAAAGAACTAGGGGTTTTAAATTGAGGATAGCCCCCAGACCCGCGGTGGGTGTGGTCCTCATCATATACAAAGATGCTTGATACTGTTTGATTTTTTGTTTTATTTTTCATGAAAACTCTACCGGTCATTTGGGAACAAATAGAATCCAATGATTAATAAAATTTTAGTTTATGCACAGGTTTTAAAAATTCGCTGTTTTAAATAAAAATACAAGAGAATTGATTTTTTTTACGGAAATTAAATTTAGAATGTTGGTTTGTTATTTTGGATCATAATTTTAGTAAAATTCATTAAATATATGTCAAAACCCGAATTGTAAAACAGTATTTAAGTGTTTTTAAGTCAATATATTTACAAAATTTTTCAATTTCTTAAAAATTCAACCCCAACAATTTGAAGATATTTTTACTACCTTCTAAAAAATACCAAATTTGATTGATTCTGTCAAGTACTTTTTCTACAAAATTGCGCACCAATAAGCAGTTTCAGCTGATTTCTCGATTTGAAAAAAAGTATCGTATTTTCCCCCAAATCTAGAGTAAGGCCTCCAAAGCCTATTAGGATAGGGGAATATGTCTGTTGGCCCAACATTTTTATACTTGTTATCGATAGTTTGTAGGAAAACTCCCTGATATATTGTTTTTTTTAAACATAATGTCTATTTAAGCATTTAAAAAAAAAACGCACGTTTGACTTTATTTTGAAAAAAATATACACTTATTTTACAAAAAAAAAAATTCATTAATAAAAAAGAATTAAATTATAAAAATAAATAAAATCCGTTTTATGTTGGTTTTTCTAAACATTTCCTATCTGGCAACTTACTTAATAAAATTGAAATATTAGTCCGTTAGCGATTAGATTTGAAAAAGCACCACTTATATTTAAACCAATATTATAATTAGATCAGTTTGACGAGTGATTGGTAATTATTTAATAGAACTGATAGATAATAATTTCAACTATCTAATCATTTTTTGTCTTAACAGCTCTGATTAAAGTTTAAAAAGAAACAAAAAATCTTAGTTAATCAAGATTATCAATCATTTGTAGATATGTTCCACACAAAATTTCTTATTTTGAATGACTATAAAAGAAATAAAAATCAAATAATCCTTAGTACTTGGAAACAGTTTTATTGAAAATGTTCAAGTTTATAGTTGTTTTTGCTATAGTGGTAGCTGCTATTGGAACTTCTGAGGCTCGTTCTTTGAAGGAAGCCATTTATATTGATACTGATGGGAACCTTGTTCTAAGACATGCTGGATTTTGATCCCATCAAGGAACAAGATCTTCTGAAGAATCACATTCCAAGGCGTGTTGTGAGATCAATTGAAGAGCCTGATTTTGACCCCATCAAGTCCCAAGATCTTCTGAAGAATCCAATTCCAAGGCGTGTTGTGAGATCAATTGAAGATCCTGATCTTGACCCCATCAAGTCACAAGATCTTCTGAAGAATCACATTTCAAGGCGTGTTGTGAGATCAATTGAAGAGCCTGATTTTGACCCCATCAAGTCACAAGATCTTCTGAAGAATCACATTCCAAGGCGTGTTGTGAGATCAATTGAAGAGCCTGATTTTGACCCCATCAAGTCACAAGATCTTCTGAAGAATCCAATTCCAAGGCGTGTTGTGAGATCAATTGAAGAGCCTGATTTTGACCCCATCAAGTCCCAAGATCTTCTGAAGAATCCCATTCCAAGGCGTGTTGTGAGATCAATTGAAGAGCCTGATTTTGATCCTATCAAGTCACAAGATCTTCTGAAGACTCCAATTCCAAGGCGTGTTGTGAGATCAATTGAAGAGCCTGATTTTGACCCCATCAAGTCCCAAGATCTTCTGAAGAATCACATTCCAAGGCGTGTTGTGAGATCAATTGAAGAGCCTGATCTTGATCCCATCAAGTCACAAGATCTTCTCAAGAATCCTATTCCAAGGCGTGTTGTGAGATTAATTGAAGAGCCTGATTTTGATCCTATCAAGTCACAAGATCTTCTGAAGAATCCCATTCCAAGGCGTGTTGTGAGATCAATTGAAGAGCCTGATCTTGATCCCATCAAGTCACAAGATCTTCTCAGTAACCCAATTTTAAATTGAATAGACTCAAGTTAATTACAAATAATGAAGATAATTAAATTCAAATTTTGTTAAATTTAGATTGGTGTTTTTGTTTGACGATGAAGTCTGGCTCTCAACAGCTTCAAACCATACAAATCCACTGGGCCAGAGGGAGTTATACCAGCCGAGCTCCAAATGGCAGAAAACATTATCTTCCTAATCCTTTTAGCAATTTTCAATTGTCTAAATCTAGTCTACACACCCTTGTCTTGTTATGTAGAGAGGTTAAAGCTGTATTTATAGCCAAAGCGGGGCAATGTATACATATATTGGTTTCTCTAAAGGCTGAATGCTACAGGGTGATTGCCTAAGCGGACGATGTTGTAGTCGCAGTATAAGAAAAGCACCCGAATATCTTAAGAGATCACCTACAAAATTGCGCAAATCCCTGCAAATCGTGTTAACTGATGTATCAAAAACTGATGACGGGGTAGATTGTGGGGTGTAATCCGACAAGCTTAAACTAAGCACATCGTTCCGTCTTCCTAATTATTGCAGCGTGTTCCAGGCAGAAATTCTAGGGACTAAAGAAGTTCTGCCTTGGCTTAAAGAAAACGTGATATTAACTACGGATATCCGCATTTTCTCTGACAGCCAAGCTGCCATTAAGTCTCTTGATTGTGTCTCCATAAACTCATTGAAAGCCCTCAACTGCCGATCATCTCTCGCGAAGATGGCGCAGCAGCTTAACATTATCCTTTGTTGGGTGTCGGGCCACAGGAACATTAAGGGCAATTATAACGCTGATTAACTCGCTAAAAAATGGAACCATTCTACCAATTGCACCATGTATGGAAAATATTGGTATACCTATCGGTACATGCAAACTCATGCTAGTGCAAGATGTCATTAGGTTAACAAACCTTAGGTGTAATACCACTTGTGTGGCAACAAAGCTGATCTGACCACTGTTAAACTTGAAGCGATCTACTTGCTTTTTGTCCCATAATTGATCGCACATTAGCTCCGTAGTTGGTGTCATTACAGGACATTAATTGGAAAGCACGCAGCAAGGCTGGGTGTTTTCTCTAACGACTTCTGTAAAATCTGCATGGATAAAGAGGATAAAGAAACAATTACTCATGCCCTACTCTATCCTAAAGACGTATGCTCCACTTGGGAGAATACTTTTTTAACGATCCCAGCGATCTTGTCAACAAAGACATGAACAGTCTCTCACGCTTCATAAGAAGCTCCAATTAGTTCTACGAGTGGGGAGAAAATCTCTAGATTCATGTGGTATTACAATGGGCCGGCCAATCCTGGCCTAAGTATATCAGTTTTTACTGACAACCTAACTTAACCTAGCAAGATACAATAACATTTAAGAAATTATCACTGGTAGTGATATGCACGGTTGAGCTTAATCCCGGGAATTTTCTGGGTTTAGCTAAGCAAATCGTAATTGTCAAAATTTTCACTTTGGCACAATGACAGCTTTTAAAAGGGAAAGTGATTGGCGACCTACCATTTCGAAAATCTTGATCCGATTATTACTAGTTATGGTTTTTTAGGAAAGCTATCCATAGTATAGTAAGATTTTATATGAAATACAAATACAACATCGGTAGTATGGATACTAGCGATAAAAGTTAAAGTAAGATCAAACTATGGATATAGACTTGACGTATTTGGGTGTTTCTTTTTAAGATGTTGGTACATATTATAAAATATATAAAATCAAAAAAAAAATACCACTACTGTATCTACTAACTGATAAGAACTTAAAATAGCATTTTAAGGTTTGCTAAAAAAAAATGTTTCTGTATGTACCTAGAAAGCAAAGCTTACTTTTGTATGTTTATATTTGAAAAATAAAACTCATAGTCATCTAAATAAAATCTGGTCATAATACAAGGATGACACGTACACTTACGTCATTTTTCTTGACATGTAATTGTACTTAAATCTTTAGCTCTGAGCTTCCGATCACTTTTGAAGTTATACATATTTGCCCCCAAACAAAAAAGCTTTCTTCTTTAATCAGATGTGAAATTTCGTCAGAATAACAAAAATCTAACATACCTATAAAAGTTAATAGATCATGAATTCTATATATGTATACTATTGAAAATGATAACAACAAACCTCGCTAATGTCGAGGTCTTAAATTGCAAATCATCTCAAGTAATAGTCAATTGAAAGTAGTCAAACAGCAAGGATGTCAGCAGCCACAGCCGATAGTGTTTTTGTAGCTCGTTCTCACGGTATTTCTGCTGAGGGTATTCGCGATCAGTATGCTGATGGTAAGGCAGCTAAAGTTTGGGAAATCTTTATTGGCGACAAACGTTCTCGCACCGATAATTATAAACATTTTCTGATTGATTTATTGAAATCGAAAGGATGCAAGCGATTATTGGATGTTGCTTGCGGAACGGGGTATAATTTCTTTTTTATTTTTGATTTGATAAAATTTTTATAACTGACTACATATATTATATTACAGAGTTGACTCAATTATGCTTTTAGAGGAAGGCTTTGAAGTTGTTTCTGTAGATGCATCCGATAAGATGCTGAAGTATGCCCTGAAGGAGCGTTGGAATCGTCGTAAGGAATCAGCTTTTGACAAATGGAGTGAGTATTTTTCCAAGCCCGAGGGAAGTTTTCGAAAAATTGAGTTTTCATACAAACAATCGATAAAATGTATAAAGTCATTGCTTGTAGCCCTTCTTACCTGTGGTTAAGGTAAATCCTGGGAATTTTCTGGGTTTAGCTTAATAAACCCATATTTCGATTAAACCATTTTAGATTTGATAGATTGACAGACTCATATCGATTTGTGACGTTATTTTCGACCAAATTTTCAAATGGAAATTGATTTATCTTTAATTTGTATTTTAAGTTATTGAAGAGGCCAACTGGTTGACATTGTACGATGACATAAAACATGAGGTCAAAGATGGATTCGATGCTGTCATCTGTTTGGGTAATTCATTTGCACACATGATGGATTCATTTGGTGATCAACGTGAACAAAAGACAGCGGTAAATAACTTTCGAAAATGCCTCAAACCCGGTGGAATGCTCTTAATCGATCATAGAAATTATGACAATATTCTTCAAAGTGGATCAACACCAGCGAAGAGCTTGTACTATAATGTGAGTTGCACCTATTTTTATTTTGTTAAATAATATTAATTCAGTTAGTGATAAGTGGAACTTGAAAAATATTGATACAGTGCTTTCTTATCATGAGTTAGATAGTAATTGTTTATTATAAATGATTCCTCAAGAAGTTTTTTTTTTCCAATAAAGTACAAAAAATGTTAGGGTCATCGATTTTGATAAGGAGTAGGTACCTACATTTACAATCAATTTTAAAGTATCTAGGGTCATTAGGCACGCAACAGAATGACGTGACATAAAGTTTGTTTTTTGTTTTTAAACTTATTAAAAATAAAATAGAGATGAGAGATTGCCGTCATTTAAATCGAATTTGTGATTGTTTTCTGAGGTGAAGAAAAAATTAAAAGACTACTGATGTTCCTGAAACGGGCGGAGAAGAAACATTTTGTTTTTGCTTTGAGGACACGCAAGTGTTGGACTCAGAATAAAAATGATCTAAATCTTCTTTAAAATTGGTTATTATAAATAAGATTAAGAAACTACATATGTTTATAAAATTAAAGTAATTTATTTGAAGAATAAGAGTTGTAGCGCTGCGCTAGGCATAATGAATAGTCCGTTCGACAGTTTGGTTCAACTGCCAGATTTGTCCATCTAAAAACATAAATGTTTTTTTTTTATGGTCTGCTGCATCTTGCAAAGAATTGATAAATTTATTCAAGAGTATCACTGGTCAAGAATACAGTGCTTAAAATCACATGGAAGTGTCCGGGCAGAAATGTAATGATAGTTTAATTTATTTAATTATTTTGAACTCGTTTGGCCTAACACCTAATACATATTGCAATGCACAATTTTTTCAATTTAAAAAAAAAGTTACTTATTTTTTTTTTTGAAAATTCAATATTTTAAGTTGGTTTTTATTGATGTATTATTAAATACTTAAAACTGGCAAGTAAGTCCGATCCAGTAGACTATTTTATTTTTAAACAATACTTTCCATTTATTTTATTTCCTACAGCTAATTTGTTGTAAATAAAATAAAACCAATTTAAAATACTTTTTTCTTTTATATTTTAAGACCTCTCACACTGCTGACATCAAAACATCTGTTCTATTTTACTGTGGTAAACCAGCCTTAGTAGCAATGGACTATCAAATCGAAGCCAATAATGAAACTAGCGAATTTCGTTTGTCCTACTATCCCCACGAATTGAAAACATTCACAAATATGCTAAAGGAAATCTTTACCGACAAAGCCGATCATAAAATTTATGGAGATTTCAAAGATTTGAATGTTATTTCAACACCAGCATTTTATATTCATCTTATTGAAAAAATTAAATAAAACAAAATATTTCACTAAATTCTTTTCTAAATACATAATACTATATGAAACATTTTAAATAAATAAATTGAAACATGTACCATACCTGGTTGTTATTTAATTCAACTTTATGGAATATTTAATTTAATTTGAAGCGAAATAAAAAATCTAATTTCGTGTCTATGATGGAATAATTGCCACGCACTGAAATGAACTGGTAAGGCAGTTCTATTTCATTACTTAAACAGTCGTTGCTGTGACTTGTGAGCTGTGCAATGTAGCTTCAGCATTGCACATAATAAACGAATCAAAAATAAAACAGAATATCATGGCGGTTAGTTCATATTTTCAATCAATTTTCGAATATTATCGAGATAGAATGGAATTTATTGTGGACGTCGCTGTTGTTATATTGTCCTTTGGGGCAGTTCTTAATAAATATTTAATTTTATAAGAAATCAGAATAAACAAAAAAATGGAGGAGTGGAAGAGAATCATGTGTAAACCATCAGTGAAGAGACCTAAATAAATACCTATCACCTCTTTGTTTTTGTTTTAATCACACCGCACTGTGAATATTATCTAAATAAATTGTTGTATTTTGAAATTCTTTTTGTAAATATTTATAAAAATGTAAATGAAAACCAAATTTGTAAATCTAAAAACGTTAAAATAAATATCTATATTGGTTATAGGTACCGATTTGTTTTCCTTCTTTTTGTTCAAGGAAATAAGTTTTGAGGACAAAGTTCAAATTGAAATAAATAACAAACATTAAGAATGCAACAACAGGAATATAATGCTTACCTGAAAATGGTATATTTTTAGTGTTTTTAATAATTTCTTTGGCCATTGTGTTGGAACATACTTCTTTTTGTAATCTGACTCAAGCGAATATATTATTATGCAGGTAAGTCTTCCGATGTTTTTATGGTAGGTATCGTTGCCTGCACCAAAGAGAAATAACAATTTTTGTTTGCAAGAACAAATAAAAAACTAGTTTGGTTTAAAAGTTAATAAGTAAACTCACTTTCATAATATTTTATATTTTCCTCTAAAAAATGGAAAATTAGAAATCAATAAACGCTGTACTTATTGCCAAAAGCCAAACGCCAATATCCTCATGCTCATACTCATTACTCATATAAATCATCGACTGAAAATAAAACAGTTCAGAAGTTCACACTTCACATCAGAATGACAGCAGTGATGTTATATCTTTATACACATCTCTTTTTATCTTGTATGTTATTTTATTTTTCGTATTTTTTTTTAAATCTTATTTCCTTAGTCTAGAGTATAAGAACCAATTATAATTTTTGGATTATGACTCGTGATCCCGATAAAAAGCAGAATCTCGTGTTGGTGTTTTAAAGCATATGAAAATTGAAATGCGCGATGATCTTAAGCACCAAATATGGATAAAATCAAAAGCACCTTAATTATGAAGCCAACAAATCTTTAAAATAAAACCACAATCACACCGAAAAGAGAAAAAAAATATTATCCTATTTTGAGGCTTACCAAATAATCAAGCCAATCCAAAACCGATAACAAATAATTTTGACTATATAAACGAAAAAACAATAAGAAAAAAAATAAAACAAGAAAATAAGAACACGCAAGTTAAAAACAGATGAGAATTTATATAGTAGGATATAACATCGCTGCGTTCATTCTGATTTGAATTGTTTTATTTAACGGATGATCTATTATGGGTCATTGGAAAAAGTAAAATGCAGCTTTTACTTTTACGTCTCGTGGCGATGTGGAGATCACGTTAACATGATGGACGACAATGAATAAATCAATAAAAAGATTTATACAAGAAATTTAAATTTAAAAAAAGTCGAGTGGCGAACGCGACATGCACCATTTGCCCGCACTGGGGGATAGAAATAAGCCCGCGATCGAAAAGTGAAATAAAACCGCGCAGCATTATTTCACTTCAAATTGATTTTTTTTCGTTTTTAAGAGCTTCTGTTATAAGGGTATGCGACTAGCAGAGAGCGATTTCAAGTCCTTTGTATAATTGGATTTTGGTTAGTATCAGCTTGAGTTGTGTTTTTTCTGATTTCTTGGTTTAAGGAAATCATGAAAACAATGCAAAAAATAAGTTTCTTTACAATTATTATAGAAATATCATTTTTCACCCATCTGTATGAGAGGTTAGGGTTTATCTTAACACCAGGACCAGATAAGTTGTTGCAAATGCAAATTTCATACCCCGTGGCATGGCGTGCTTATTTTTTCGCAACATTCAATCGGAGTGTAGAAAAATGACGAACTCTGATATTTTCACAATAATTGCATTTTTATAGGTATCCTGCTATCGCTGCGTGCGCCGAAGGAAAGTAATTTTCATAAAATAAATTAAAAAAATACAAATTCAAATTCCGGGTTTGATTTGCACTATAGGGTTAAAAGTTAATTAAGAAAACTCACTTTCACAATATTTATTATTTGTTCATGCCAAATCACTCGCAAAAAAAATAAAACTTGAAATGAACGAATTAACAAAAAATTTGAGAATCAAGCACACTGATTAACGCACCAACAAGAGAACCGAAATTAGCATAGATGGCTGCGAATTTCAATTGGCTTATATCAAATTTGACATTACAAAAAAAAGTATGAAATCAAAATGCAATTTTAAAAAATATGTACCTAGCTAATTGTTTTTCAAGATACGACATCATATTGAATTTATACAAAAAATTGCATGGAAATTAAACACAAAACTTACCAGAGAATGCTTTTTGTATCCACCTACACAGTTTCGCTTAAATATACAAACCAAATTCAAATACCATCTGGGTCCGCTTCAAGTACATAAGAAGTCTGGTATTCACCGAGTTTATGAAACTCATAACTTAAAAAATCCTACCTCATTAGCTCGTGAAAAGAAAATTTGTATGATCTAATAAGTCAGGATTTTTTGAGTTATGAGTCTGATAAATTTATGAGCTTACATAATGGTGAATACCATAAGTAATAAAAAATAAATTCTTGAATATTAAAATAAAACAATTTTCTTTATAAAACCTTATTCAATACATATTATACTTAATTAGGTAATAGAGAAAGAGTATTCAGTTAATTTTATTTTTTATGAATATTTTTCTTTATTGAGTTGGCCTTTTTAGGATGAGGGGCACACTTACTCTTAACATTAATTGGGCACTTAAATATAGCAACAGCAAAATAATTGATTGTGCTTACATTACATTATTATTATAAAGCATTAGAAACCTATGAGTTCGTTTTGAGTTTTTTTTATATATAAAATTATAGTCTTAGATCCTACCTCTGCACCTTAACTTTATCCTGCGGATAATTCCGCAAAATGAAATCGATATCGTTGAGACAGGTTGAATATAAAAATAAAATTATCTTTCGATCGTTTATGTTCAACTGACTGTTTTTTTCTTACTGAAAGGTACTTTTGTTTAAGTCGTCTTTAAACAGACAATTTCCAAATGGAACGTACCAGCGTCGTCAATAGCTAGCAAAACGCTGATTTTCTGAATATAATCAATCATATAATCTCACTGGGCTTATACATGTTAAGTTTTAAAAATATAAGGACATTTTGGTAAACTTTTGATGTACCTGAGGGAATCTTTGAAATTCCCAAAAAATGGTCAATTTTCCAAAATTGTAGACCTTTCTTATTTTTTATTTATCCAAGACTTTCTTATTTTTACTCTTAATATAAAATGTCCTTGATATGATTGAATTAATCCAAAAATATAAATACCGAGGGCAGAAATGTTACATCTTTGCGACCCATTTCTGTGTTTAGATAACTGAACAAAAATACTACAGAATGATCAAGCTAAGGCGAATTGTGGCGGGATCTTATACTATTTAAAATTGAGAAAATAAAATATTATTATTAAAAATTTCATACATATATGTAGTTGCAGTTAGACATCACAATTCGTGCTTTCTTTTCTTTTTTTTTTTGTATACTTGAAAAAAAATCTTTAAAATTTTATAATACATACATAATTTGAAAGAAGTATTTAATTAATATTTTTTTTTAAATTTTTAAGCTAAGTAAGCAGTCTTTTTTTTATTAATAATTGAGTTCTTTGCTAGAATTCTACATTTGTTAAATTGGATCCCGATGATGTTGGTAAGTCAACATCATTAGGTGGAATGAATGTGCCTATCGATTGCACAGATTTATTTTTTTCCGATAATTTTTGCATTTCGATTTTAAGTTTATCTAAAATAGCATAGTTAGGTTGATTTATAGCGGCTTTACTTTGTAACACAGTGATTTCTTGTTCTTCAAGTTTTTTCTCTTTGAAGGTTTTTATTGAATTATTGCCATAGAGTCGTAATAAGGAACCCCAAGTTTTAATGTGCGGATGAAGAATCTGTAAAGTGAAGAGGTGTTAAAACTTGCAAGTTTTGAAAATGCTCAGTTGAGATATAAGAGAAAGAAATTGTATTTCTTTTTAAATTGCTTATGATAGATTCAAAATATACACAATAACCTTTTTCTTGGTTTTTACTGACATTTAAAAAAAAAAAAACTGAAGTAACATAACGGAGCCAGCGAACTCGCTGCACTCAGCTAGCAGCCATCGTCTGGCACCAGTTTGTCGTTGTGAATTCTTGAATTACCTGTAATATAGCCTGTGAAGCCAGTTGCTTGCCTTCCTTTTTATTCTTACAGACCACTTTAGCCTCATGCTTGCCCACAGTCATAGTAAATTCATTTTTCTTATTTTTTCTTCGACTGATTTCGTAATTAATTTGAACGTCTCCTAGACCGTAATTTCTCTGCAAACACGTCAACAAAATAGCATGTGGAGGTGGTTCAGTAGTCTTATTGCAAAATTCTTCTACTCGAGGATCTTCAATTTTAATATCGTCAAATACCTTTTTGGGCATATACAGGAACCGAAAAATAGAGAAAAATATTTTTATGATTGAGAAGGAAAAAAAAGGAAATTAAAAAAAAAATCCCTACAGAAAGATCCTTGTAATTCGGTTTCGATAGAACTTTATCCGTCTTGATGCCAGTTATTTTGTCCTTCATTTCAGGAATTAAAATTTCCAGAGTTTCTCTTGCTGCATCGGATTTAGCTTGTTTTTTACTCGTTCCATAGCCAGTTCCATATTTAAGATCATTTATTGATACAGTTGCTGCATATGGAGTTGCTGCATTCTCCAATTCTATGAATTCATAGGTTGGTTGTTTTTTCAGAGCATGCTGAACGTATTCATGCAATATACAAATATAACTCTTCCCATTCGGATTCATGATCCATTCTTTACGAGCACGAGGATTTTTGGCTGCTTCACCTTTAGGTAGAAGAATTGGGAATTTTATCAGCTTTGTGCCATCAGGCAGAGTAGGGCGTTGTAGGTTCTTGATTTGTTTTCGATTTTTAGTAAATCGACGACGTTCATTCCACGATTCGAATCTCAATACTTTGATGGTTTTGAATTTGAATAATTTTTTGCAATAATCACTGAGTTCCTGTGCTGTGATTGATTGTGCTTTGGTGTTTTCTTTGACCGTTACAATTTTTGCAGCTGGCACGCCTGCTGCTGCATGATGTGATGCAGCCTTATTGTTGGTGGTGATGTTGCTGGAGGTGGATGTGACAATTTGTCCACCATTAACACTTGGCCTATCATCACTGCTATTCGATTGACTATTTGCTGCATCTGTTGCGTAGGGACACACATTCGAATTTGATTCTGCTTCAGCTCTGGCTTGTCTTTGTTCTTCCTCTTCTTCTTCTAGTAGAGCTTTTCGATAGCCCAAGCATGGAACTGCACCAAGAGGTATCTCGTGTTTCTACAAAATACAAAAACCAACAGCAAAAATCATCAGTAATCAAAGCTTTTTTTAAAAAATTACTCATACACACCCTCACACTGCCAGGACCCAAAAAATAAGGCTTAGCTACACAACAAACCCGCGACTGCTTGTGCAAGAATAATGGCATACCACTGTTGTGGGTCACTTGAAGCCATCCTTCTGGCAAAACTTCGAAATGATTATGACCTTTTTCTGTGTGGTTTGGTTTTTTTTAAAATAAATTGTTATAATATATATTTTTACAATATTTACCTTCTAGTACTGTTTTAAAGCGTTCCTCATACTTTGGTTTTTGACGACCTTTTAAATCTTCTGGCAAACCCTCGTCGAGCAAATTATCAAGCTCTTCATCATCAAAGTCTAAATCGGAGGAGTCTCCTTCTTGATCACTGCCATCTTAAAATACAGTTTAGTTTTGACAATTAGGAGCAAATGGGTAGGTCGTAGGAATGTAGAGCGACAAAAGGGTTTTCAGAAAAGTTCTTAAAAAACAATACATTCAAATTTAAGTGTTGAACTTTTCATTCAAGAACAAAAATTTACAATTTTTTCTTAACATAAAATAATGCGCCACACAAAGTGTGTTCTTGTTTGAAAATTTAGGCGAATGTTATATGGGTACGAAAAAAGTTGTATAGCAAAAACCAAGTATATGACAATTGAGGCGGGGGCACAACGGTTATGGAGTTATTTCGGTTTGAACGGCGACATATCTGAACTTTTAATATTCCGCAATTATTGAGCTTCCTAAAAATGCATCAATTTGCATTAAAGCGGAGTGTAACACATTTTATGGTTTTTGGTAATCTAAGACCCATATGGGGACATAAAGGATGTTTGTTTGTGTGACGTCAGCGTCAAATAGGTATCTCTCTATTTGAAGCAGAGATTTAAACTTAGTAAAGTACAAATCGTTACAGACCCCAGTGTATTAGAAGCTAAAGGTACTACATACAACAACAAAAAAAAAACATATAGGTATTTAACAATCTCAATGCCTTCAAAATCGTAGTCGTTTTAAAATTAATTTATGGAAAATGCTGAAACCGATTGAACCACAAAAAATATCAAACAAAAAAAAAACAAAGCTAAAGTATAAATTACCAGATTCTTCTGTTCCAGATCCAACTTCATCCAAAACCTGAAATTCTCTTAATTGTTGCCCAAGGGAATCTTCAGTCTTCCCGTCAACATGTCGTGTCTTCATCTCCTCGATAGCACTCAGCGAAAAGCCAGCCACTTTCATTGCTGTTGCATGTTCTGATATTTCATTGTTTTCCATTCGGGGCTTCTTGCAGGGTTGTTGCTGATCGTCGTTCATTTCGTCTGATTCTATTTTTTTTATTTTATTTTAAAACACACGCGCTTTTGTCTTTCCGACTACCTAAACGTTTTTTTTCTTTCCAAAATTGTTTTTTTTTTTGTAACTCTTTTGGGCTTTACTTTTTTTTTGTAAAATCTAAAATAATTTTATTTTATTTTAAAAAAAATTGGTAGGTTGTCAGTGGGTTGTTCTAAAAAATATCCAATACTGATTGAATCCAACTTTTGTTCTTCAAAATTGGATGGTCACATTGGTTATTTCAGAAAACCCAGCACCACTTTTGTTTTTTTTTTTTTTTTTTTTTGTTTGCTAAATATTTTTGTATTTCAATAAAATATCAAAGAGAAGGAAAGTTAACATTGATTTTATTTTTATACTCAAGATTCTTTTTATTTTTTAATAAAAAAAAAAATTAGTCTAGCCTTGACGGTTTTTCTTACCAAGGGGGAAAAATGTTTTTGTAGCTTCCAAGTCCTGTCTGCGTTGAAAGAAAAAATGCTGAAATTTTGTAGATTTTATTGCAGAAGAACGGACGAAGTTACTTTTACAATGGATTCTTTAGTTTTGTAAAAAGATTAATTAAACTTTTAACAAGAAACCACAGCAAAAGGACTTCTATTGGTTTTATGAATACAGACGAGAAAATTGAAAATATCGATTTTTGTGTTGAAAAAAAAAAATGATAGTGAGGTCAACGATATGTAGTTGCGCTGAAAATTATTTTACCGAAATTTTATGCGAATTGTGTACTACTTGATGTCGACGAGACGATGCAGCAGATTTTGACATTTTTTAAAAGGAAAAAATGACAGCTGGACACAATAAACTTTTAATCGATGCCAATGCCATGATATGAATCGAGGCTCGTGCTTCAGGTTGAAACTAAAAAATGGATATATTTTAAGGGGTAGAAAGCACTTACATAGCAGCAGGTTTCTGTGTATATACAAGTGCGCCCCCAGACGACCACACAACACAACTCAAAAATCATCGTGATGATAGTACTATAAGTTTTATATACAATGATAGCAGTCAAAATCGTTACGCCCGACTACATAATCGACTTTTTATTTCAGAAATAACATCAAAAATATTAGTCTGGTTTCTTAACAAAACAACAATAAACAAGTGTTTTGAACACATTTTCTGAAGTTAGACAGTAGTCTAAAGTTAAATAAGTTTACAACAAGTAAAGCGCCATTCATATGAGCTGCGACCTGCGTCTGCGAATTGCAAATGGTCGTAGAGTTTGACATTTCATTCATATGAGTGGTCGCAGACAGCTGCGAACCAGACAACACAAAAGCAGGCAAACAACTTTTTTTGAGGTTAAGCTCATGCGAATTATTTGGTCGCGGCTCTGTGGAATGCGTCTCGGTTTTGTGGACTGCGAATTCACATTTGTTAGTTCGCAGGTCGCAGTTGTTGGTCGCATGGAATATATTGAAATGTGTTTTATTTGTAGTTTTAACTAATTATACGCATTATTTTTTATTTAAATTTGTAAATATATTCATTTATTCACTTAATGAGACAATTAAAATAAGAATAAGTTGATATTTGCTTTAGAAAAAGCTTTAAAAGAATTATTCGCAGACGCAGGTCGCAGCTCATATGAATGGCCCTTAAGACCTTATGATTTTTTTAATGAAAAAAATACAAAAACTGTTTAAATACTGCAGAATAAAAGTTGAGTCAAACCATGCTACGGATAGGGACGTCAAAGATCTTGATGGAATAAAAAAAATTTCTAGAATGACAAAAATTTCCACCCCAAAATTTAGAAAAAATTAAAATTCGATTCTTAGGCTGGTGTTTAACAAGTTTAGGAAGACAACAACAAATTTCTTCAGAAAAATTAAACATTGCGCTCTGCTCGAAAAGACCTTTACTCCACAATATTTTATTAAATATAAATATATTCAGGGTTGTAATTTTAGATTCCAGACTTTTTTTATCGTGGTGCTGTGAAATTGTAAAAAGACAAAACACTTAACGGACTTACTGCGATTATTATTTAACATCAAAATAACATTTTTGATTTTTATTTACCGGCGTTTCGACAGGGTTATAGCTGTCGAAGTCACGGGTTAACCCGATGTTAAATAATTATCGCTGTAAGTCCGTTAAGTGTTTTGTCTTAAGGTTTGTACTTACAAAAAATATAGTTTTCATACAAATTATATCGAAAACATCTATGAAAATACAGCTGATTTCTCATTCTCATCTCTATAAGGGTACCTATAGGTAAAGTTGTTGTGGCATTCAATACTTGAATTGTCTAGCCTAGTGGTGGTTTTTTAACACGTCCATTGAAGCTTTAAAAAACTGGCCTATTTTCGCTGAGTTTTGGCTTGCGCAATCAAACAGTTTCCGAAACGTAAAATTACATGTGCGAGTCTAGCCTAAGATTTGACAATGGTCTGTACCTAGCCTTAAGCTCTATGCTTACTATACTTCGATACTCGAATACTTTTTTTTTTCTTTAACCGCCATCTTTGTTTCCAATAAGTTTTTTGTTTACTTCTAGTTCCAGCCACTTCCATATTTCCCTTCTCACTCAGCTTTCCAATAGAAATTTTCCCCAACGGGGAAAGAAGAAAAAAAAATCTCAACTAAAGAACCGTTCATCTTTTTTTATAATAAAACCACTCAACATTCCCAAAGTAGATCTCATTTCGATTTTAAGTTTCCTCGAAAGAGTGTAAATCCGTATTATTATAAGTTTTGTTTGATCGGAAAGAGCGTTTTCATTTTCAAAGTGTGTTCGATAGACGCCACATTATAATTGTAAATTATTTTAAATTAAGTGAATTCCCAACAAAAAATTTATTACTAAATTATTTAGCAAAAATAAATACATAAATATAATCTACCATCCAAGTGAATATATATATTATATATGTAATAAATAAGAATTAAGTGTGTGAAAACAGAAAAAGAAAATCCAGCCATTGAGCCTATGTACCTACACATAAATCATAAATTATAAAAGCAAGCAAACGAAAAATTAAAACATCTTTTCCGTTTCAATTGAGTGAAATTAATTTAATTGAAATAACTTTTTTATTTGTAGAACAAAATCTATAAATAAAAATTAGAAAAAAAAAACTTTCTCTATTGTAAAAATAAATTTTATATATTACATAAAAAAAGAGACAGAGCTTTTTTCCACAGTCAATCATCAAGTGCGATAGAGAGAAAAAAGCAAAACAAGGAATAAAAAAGCTTAAAAAATTCCCTGAAATAAAGTGTTATTTTTCGTGAGTGTAATTGTGCTTGTGCAATTTAAAACAACGGGATTCTTTTTTCCAGTTTCATCTGCAATTTTTATTCTTCATGACGACGGGGTTTTTTAAAAGCATAAAGTAAGTTGCACACATTTTTACATAGCTGCATGACATGACTATATTTTTATATGAATAGCTTTTTTGAGTGCATCATATTATTTATTCTTCCATCAATTGAGTATGTATTTTGTTCTCTACAAAGTCAATTGAGAAAGTTTATGCCTCCTCCCTAGAAGGGGCCTTGAAGCAGCCATTGTACTTGTAAGTTCAACTCAAGGATAAGGAAATAAGTTTTTTTTTTCTTCTTTTTTTCTGAAAGCGAGAAATTCACCTCGATGATGAGCCACATCAACTTTTCATCCACTCATCTCATAAAACAAAGCACAATATTTAGAAAACTCAATTGAGTTTAAGGGGAAATTGAAGTATATACCTATGTATATGTCGTAATTTTTGTTTTCTCCATAATGGTGACAAAATATAGAAACGTGTTAAAAACATTTGCAATAGATATTTGTCAAGTTTGGACAAGAATGTTTTTTGTAAGCTAAATTTATTTGCTTGCATTTAATTTAGATGTGATCTATGTAAATATTTACGAAATTTATTTTAATTGGTATTCATCAAACGACCTCAAAAAAATGCGTACGTGACGTTGATAAATTTTATTTATTTGTTAAATGTGGCAATGTCGCTGTTTTTGTTTTTCTTATTTCTCAACATGGAACAAAATTTCTTCATAATTATGTAGGTACCTATGCAGTTGAAATCGAGTTTTTTTTTGTCGTGTTACTCAAATTGGTAGGTTTTTAACACAACTCAATCTCAGCTGAAAAAAATACTACGTTGCCAGATTTCATACTTTTTTTCTTTGCCAATTTCAAAGGAACTTTTTTACTTATATGTAGTTAGGTATTATTTATTAATTTTGTGATGTATACCTAACTCTTATGACTTACATATCTTCTTCCCATATAGTGCAACCAATTTTCGTAAAATTTGGACAAACATATAAAGTTTAAATAACAAAAGTAAAAACCACACTTAAAACTTCTCAACATATATTCTTTTATTATTAAAGTAATTAGTAGATAGCGAGTAAGCGACTGTTCTCGATCAATGTCTCTTCAAGAATGCCCTCGGTAAAAATATATCGTCTTGTTGTCTCTTTCATCTTATAGTTCGGCCATTCTGACCCCTTCGTCGTCCTCGTCGAAATCTATATCCAACTCTATCCAGCGCTTCATTCTATCTGCCGACCAGATTCCGGAATACGGCTTTTGGTTTCGTGGAGCAAATGGCATGTCAGCAACCTGGTATCGATCGTGTGGAAGGACCGCTGTTATAATATAAGGCCCTCGATAGCGTGGTTCCAATTTTCTTGATGTACCTGTAGCAGGGACACCATCGTTCAACGACATCACCAATTCTCCAACACTGTATTTTTCTGCTTTGCGATGTTTCGAATCGTGACTTTGTTTTTGCGTACTTTGTGTTTTTAATATTTGATCAGCTCCTTCTCTTCTAATTTCGTCAACTGTTTTAATTTTTTGGTTCAAATCTACTTCTTGACTTAAAACATCCTTATATGGGTCTCGGGGTGTATATCCCAATAACATCTGATGAGCCGTTTTTCCAGTTGCAGCATTCTTCGTATTATTAATTCCCCACTGGACCATTTTCACTTTCTGGTCCCATTTATTATCTTCTTCCACCGTTGTCAGAAGAGCATGCATTATGGTTCGGTTGTATCGCTCAACCTGCCCATTAGCACGAGGAGTCTTCGTTGCGTTCAAAATGTGCTTTATCACATGACTGCTGATGAAATCCTCAAAGATCTTGGCGGTGAAGGCAGTCCCTCTGTCGGATATAAGACGTCGCGGTGCACCAAATGTGAAAAACAATTCCGTTAGGAAGTTGATTGCCGGTTTTGCTTGAGTGTTTTGGACAGCCTTAAGACACACGAACTTCGTGAAAGCATCAACTAATACTAATAGGTGAGTGTTACCTTTAGTCGATTTAACGAAAGGACCCAAATGATCGATGTGTACGGTGTCAAATGGAATTTTTATTTTCTCAATCAAATGTAATTCCCCTCTTGGTTGGATCTCTCTTTTATTATAAGCACATTCTACGCATGCCCTTAGATACTTCTTCACAAACTGAACCATTCTTGGGAACCAATATCTTGCCTTGAGATGATTTAAAGTCTTATTTTCAGAAAAATGCCCAACAAGATCATGGCTATTTCTCAGCACTCTGTTTCGTACACCTTTTGGTACGAAGAGCCGCAATTCGCCGTCGACCAAACGATAGACACGTCCATGCTGGAGTACATAATCGTTATGTATTTGCTTTTCATTTTCAGTTGCCGGACATTTTTGAAGAACTACAACGATACTTTTTATTTCTTCATCTTGAAGTTGCAGTGAATATAGCCAATCGTTTTCATTAACTGTGACTTTGAGAACAGCCATATCGACGACTACGGGTTCTTTAGGTTCTTCAACCGGATGACGCGAAAGAGAATCAACATGGGCCATCCTTTTTCCAGGACGATGTATGACCTCGTAATCGAATTCCTGCATGCGTAACCACCATCGAGCGATTCTTGAAATAAGTTCTTTTTTTTTTGTTGCTGTTTTTAATGCTTCGCAGTCTGTTACCAAAATGAAATGTTTCCCCAAGAGGTATTGTCTAAACCTATCCGTTGATTCAACCACTGCCAGCGTCTCCAATTCAAAACTGTGGTACATGGATTCTTCTTTCGAAGTCTTTCGACTGAAATAAGCCACTGGGCGTGTGGATTTATCTTCTTTTTGTAGCAAAACTCCAGCTATCCCCTTGGAACTGGCGTCAGTGTGCAACTCATGTTCTGCTTTTGAGTTGTATAGTGCTAATAGCGGCCGACTTGTCAAAGAGTTCTTCAATTTCTCAAACGACTTCTGCTCCTCCTCACCCCAAACAAATGGTGTATCTTTTTTTGTTAGATTAGTTAAAGGTGATGCTATCATGGAGTAATCTTTGATGAACTTACGAAAAAAACTCGTAAGCCCAATGAATTGCCGTACTTCGTGTTCGTTCTTTGGTTTCTCAAATTTAGTCACAGCATCTGTCTTAGCACTTCCCGGTTGTATAGTTCCATTTCGAACAATATGTCCCAAGAACTCTATTTCTGTTTGAAAGAAACTACATTTCTTCAAATTCAAAGTAAGATTCGCTTCCTTGAGAATTAATAAGAACTTTTCCAGTTTATGCATACCATCTTCAATAGTTTTTGTGGGAATCACAATGTCGTCCATGTAACATACTATGGTATCTGGTCTCATCTTCTGTGTGACACTATTCATAAGCTTCTGAAATACTGCTGGCGCGTTCACTAATCCAAATGGCATTGTTACGAATTCAAACAATCCGTCAGGAGTAACGAATGATGTAAAGTGAGTATGTTCTTTTTTTATAGGAATTTGATAGTATCCGGATGCCAAATCAAGAACTGTGTAATACTTAAATCCCACTAAGTTGTTAAGCTGTTCCTCCATTAGCGGAATCGGAAACTTAATCTTTTGAGTTACATTATTAAGACTCCGAAAGTCAACACACATTCTGTCCTCTCCGTTCTTTTTTTTCACCAAGACAACTGGCGATGCGTAATCTGAATGTGATTCTTGTACTATGCCGCTTGCAATTAGTTCATTAACCATGGAAGTTAGAGTTTGTCTTTTGGCATATGGGACTTTGTATGGTTGGTGGACAATCGGTTCCGGTTTCGTTACTCTAATTTCCATTTCAGCCAAATGAGTACGACCCAATTCGTTTTGGTTCATAGCAAAACATGTACGGTATTTATTAAGCAAGATTATTAATGAACTCACGTGACAATGTTCGCTTGCTTGTACATTGTTAGCTGTAATTTCGTTTCGACTTCTCATAGTGGCCTTTTCAGTAACGACTTCTGACCCCAGTGGTATTTCCTCTTCAACGACAGTTCTTCGTATCATCAAGTTGCTTCCTTGTTTTTGAAGTTCGCATGCAGGGTTATTCAAAACGTCTTTGCCAATCAGCACAGATTTTTCGAGGCATTCATTTCCCACAACAATGGCGCATACCGTAAATGTTGAATGGTCTATTTGAATCGAGCATATTATCTCACCTATGGCCTTGTATTTTCCACCGCCAAACCCACGAAGAGATGTATTAGAGTTTCTAATTTCAGTATCTATATTATTTGCGACTTTTTCGGTCACCATGGTGCATTCACTTCCCGAATCTAAAAGTGCAACATATTCAATACTGTTTATAGTTACAATTTTGTGGTAACAGTCTATTTGTGACTCATCGTGTATTACGTTCACACGATATTTCTTCTCTTGGGTCTTTTCTTCTTTATATTTATTTGGTTGGCGTACACTATTTTCACGATCATGACTATTCTTCCATTGCCTTTTTCTAGTTTGGGTACATTGTCTCGCGTAATGGCCAGTTTGATTACAATTGTAGCACATGACTTCATTCAATTTTCCTTGCGATGTTCTTTGTGGCTGCCAATTTGTGCGCGCGTTCATTACCTGTCTTTGTGAAGTGCTAGGTTTGGTGGTGTTTGTCTCAAGTCGTAAATTTCCCCGAATGCTGTCAAGCCACTTTACCTTTTCGATTAGTTCTGTGACATCTCTGAAGCTTCCTGCTGCCAGGTTAGAACTCATCTGAGCATCATTAAGCCCTGTCAGGATATATTGGATAATGGTCTTATCAGACAGTTGGATTCTTTTTCCTAGCATGTTCATCTCAAAAGAGTAACTTTCCATTGACTCGGTTGGCCTTCTTATTTTTTTTATCAGCTGCTGATGTATATCGACTTCACTATTTTGATGGGGAAAATTAGTTCTCAACCCAGAAGCCATTTCTTCCCAAGTTGCAGTTGTTTCCTGGGAACTATCCCACCAGAAGCGGGCAGGACCTTGCATCTTAGAAGCAGCGGCCATAAGGAGGGCCCTTTCATCCCATTCATAAATTTTCTTTAAGGCCTCTACCCTTTTCAACCAACATTCCGATGTAACCGAGGTAATGTCGCCCGGTGAAAATATTGGCAAGGCATCAGAAATCTCTTTGATGCTGCAAATAATCCTTCTAGGTGCCTGTCTATTCTCTAACTTCCTGATCCCCTCCTCCAACTCCTGCTCTTTTCTTATCATGGTACGCTCAAGTTCAATGAGAGCTTTTTCCCTTCGAATTATCTCCCATTCTCTGGCTCTAAGGGAATCATCATCCACTGAAATAGCATCCGATGAAGCCAGTGATCGTTCACGCTGATGGTTCTCAAGAGTTTGGTTTCCCATTCCTGGATTCATAACTGGATCTACTTCTGAAGAATTATTCTGCTCTCGATTCGATGATTCTTGATATACCATTTGGACATCTCCTTGTTTTTTGTCGAACAGAACAAGTCTGTTAAAGAGGATCCTCTTTGTGCCTTGTGTGGACAAGTTTCTATTCTTTAGCTCAATTTTGAGCTGCTCGGTCGTCATATTTTCCATCGTATATCTTTTTATTAATCTAAATAAAAAAAATAGATTGTTAGTTTTCTTTTATAATCCCATTAACAATCCCTTCTTTTTTTTTTTATTTATATACATAGAGGTACCTAATGCTTCCAGAAACCCTTGAACATAAAAGAAACTAATAACATTATTACCCTGTACCCATATGCATATAAACAATCACACAAATAAATTAGATATACGAAATCAATTTTAATAACCATTTTATCAATCCAACCCAAAGCACACAACACCGTCCAACAAAATATTCCTTTTTCCACAGTAAAGATCATTACCATAATTATGTTCTTTTTTTTTTCGTTCTATTTACTTACTTATATTTTGTTCTCTGTATCACGCAGTATTATTTGTCTCATTCAAACTTAAACTTTCAAGCTTCTAGGAAAACCGCCGAAAAGCTTTATATATATAAAAAGGCAACCGCAATATACTTTTTCGTGTACCGAAAATGCATAATCCTTTTTTTGTTTCCAGGCAGTATTTGTCTCACACAATACTTGTCTCATTCAAACGCTTTACACATAAGAAGGGCAACAGCAAAATACATTTTCGTTTACCGAAAATGCATAATCCTTCTTTTCTTTTCCTTCATTTTTTACGAGAGAGACAACAAGAAAACATTTCTTATATACTGCCGAGTGCGTGACCACGCCGCTTGTGATAGAGACAACAAACGTAAATTTCCGTATATCGAAAATACTTTACCGTTACTTAAATATGGTTGACATATGTATTCCCTGTAAAATTTATAGAATTCTATGCCGATTTCAATGACTGAACAATCCGAAGCTCTAGACCAGACATTTATTATTTTGTTGACCAAAATCACAAATGTACTGATGTCGAGGGTCGGACACAAAATCTCCACAAAACACAAATAGAAATTTCCACTATTAAAAATACGACATTGTGAGCTCTGGGTTAATCTCCCATCCAATTCCTTTTCTTATACATACGTTTTCACTTTTTCAGTATGAAACTAATTTCACTTAACTTTCTTTTTGGATTCGATCCCTCTTCTGAAACTATAAAGTTTAAATAACAAAAGTAAAAACCACACTTAAAACTTCTCAACATATATTCTTTTATTATTAAAGTAATTAGTAGATAGCGAGTAAGCGACTGTTCTCGATCAATGTCTCTTCAAGAATGCCCTCGGTAAAAATATATCGTCTTGTTGTCTCTTTCATCTTATAAACATATTTGTTTTAAATAGGTAGATATCTAGGCAATTCTTCATAGCTACCGTTTTAGCATTGTATTTTTTAAAGAGACACATTTTTCATTGAACTATTATCTTTATAGGTATATTTTGAATGTAGTATCATAAGTACTTTAACGCTGTTTTCATGGGCTAAGTATTCCCAAAATATATAATGCATGTCTTAAAAGATCTCTTGGCTTTAAGTAATTTGCTAAGAAAGCGATCTCTATTTAAGTCCCATTTACTGATATACATACGAAACTGAAATAATTTAAAACAATCGATAAGCGTTTAGACCTAGCAACATAGCGTTTAATGGTGGGTCGAGGATATGAATGAAGAGATTTTTTCCAAATTCGTTTTCAAACTGTTGGTATTGTGATTTCATCCAAAAGACTACAAGGAAACCGCAGATCCATTGAAATTTTGTTTCTTCGTGTCAAAGATGCCAGAGACTTTTAAGAAATTTAAAGGAAAATGTCAACGCTTTTTACTCTTATAAAATAGTCCATCAATAAAGATCTTTGCTTTGAAAAGCTACTGTTTAAAAGAAACTTTAAAAAGTCCTTTTCCTTACAATTTTTGGGGAGGGTTAATAAAAAAACCTTTCCTGGGAGCTGTAATTTTAAAACTATTATTTAAAAATTTCATCAAAATACAAAAATTATTTTATGTTTGCACATAAAATTTGTCATTTTTTATACCACATGCCAATAGTAATAATTTGACAAGAGGACTATCAATTAAAATCACCAAATAGTATAGTTCCACGGTAGTTATCGAAGCCAAGTAGACGTGTGATGTTTTCAAATTCTCAATTCTTATATGTATTTATTTACATTGCTGAATAGGCTTTAGTTATTTGGCCAGTTTATATTTCTAAGATCTCAGAGATCTTCGTATTCTCAGAAATATAAACAAAAATTCTCATACAAATTTCTCAATTCTACTGTCAAAACTCTGAGAATGAAAATTTTTGGATTCGATTTCTCAATTTTACAAAGTGATAGCTTTGACTTTTGAAAATAATTAAATTTTATTTGCTTTTGTATTTTTAAAAGGCGTCACAACAACAATTTTTATTTCTTTGAGAATTGTTGTTTATATTTCTTTCTCAATTTCTATCATTTTCAATGAGAATATTCTCAGAGATCTTAGAAATATAAACTGGCCAATTTTTTGAACTTTTTTGTGGTTAGCTTTTTTCAGTTTTTATTTTAATAAGTAGGTACCTATTCAAGTGACAATTTTCTGGCATAAATAAAAATACAAATTTATTCATATTTCATGTTTTTTTTTACTAACTAAGAATTTAGAGGCATGCAAGTAAAAGATTTGTGTTGGGTTCTATTTTAAATATATACCAACCCACTTGTATTTTTTTATTCAACTAAATTTTCTTAAAATAATAGGTACATACTTCCAATAAAAGAAAAAAAAAAGAAAAACATTTGGTTACAAAATATTACATTTTTCATTCCAAACAAAAAAAATTCAAAAACAAGTTTTATTTTTAGATTTTGTGGTAAACAAGCTATATTACGTGTGCGTTCTATTTTTCACTTATTGGTATTTAGAACATTTTCAAGTTTTAGGAATCTTGATTTTTTTCTATCAGCATAAATTGTGCTATACCTATTCATGAAATTTAAGGTTTCTATAACTTGTTGGTATGGTTATAAGAGAAAAAAAGATACAATTTTTATTCAATGAATGTGTAAAATCTGTTATGTAAATAATTATTGTATTCTGTAAAATATTATACATAGGTAGGTCGCATATTAAACATTTTCGTGATTCCCTATCTAAAATTTTTGTTACACAGATGAAATTTGAACCTCTTAATAATCTATAATTATATTCAAACTTTTATTTAATTTGTAAAACAGGAAATTTAAAAACTTACATAATTCAGAAAATAAGTTTTTCCAAAGGACACGTTAAACCAGTAACATTTAGTTAAATATTGTATACCTATTATACATTTATTATAGGTAGTCTTTCAAAAATAAAATGAATGACCTTTTAGGGTACCTACCTGATGCCAGAAAAAAAAAATTAAACTAAGCCATTAAACAACAAACAAAAGTAAAATCAGGTAAATTTAAACAGCAAGGGTTTTTTCTTTTCCATAGTATTTGGGTAGGTATGCAGATGTTCTGTAACTATACAAAAAAAAAAGAAAGCTGATGAGATTGGTTTTAGAAATTGCTACCTTTAATGTTGAATAAAAATATATCCCTCAAATTTATTGTTTTGAAAGAATAATGTATTTTGTTTACGAATATCACGTAGACTTTATTTAAGCCGGAAATGTGAATATCCTAAGAAAATTCATAGGATTTCTCGATAAAAAAAATAGTACTATCGTCATAGGATTGTTCTTTAACGTAGCCCCAAAAACAAGTTCTTTGTTTGTGAAGCGTAATGATTCATATCAAAAATGTGTTAGTTGTACTAAAAATGAGACCACAAAATTTGGACTCGTGAGGAGGCGCTTCTGTCTATTATTACCAATATTGCCCCAAAATAGATTTTTTGAAAAAAGAAATGTGAAATGTGTTTATACAAAAATAATATAAATAAATAAATTTTTTAGTTTCGGCAAATATAAATTACAATAGAGATATAGTAGGCGACTTTTATCTTTGAATAAAATAAAATTTGCATTCGAAAATCATGTACCTAGGTACCTATGTACCTACCTATTCGTTGAGTTGATATAAATATGTTCTTCGTAAGTTTAATCTAATCTATAATTTATATTATACTAACTCCTCAATTATGAATATGACTAATAAGAAATTTGTGAGAATGAATTTAAAAAAGAATAAAATTTTGACGTCAATATGGGAATACTTTCATCTTGACTTAGCAGACATTTTGCTCGCTTTTTTCTGTAAATGGCGGTATTAGTTGTAATTGTTTCAAAATAGCTTCTAACGGACTTTAGTTTTGTGTTGAAAATGTAAAAATACCCTTTTCTTTTGAAATCAAACTAAATTGGTCATCTACACGATAGGGCAATTATAAAAAACAATTCAAAAACCTCAAAAATAATCATTTAAGCAGGAACTTACGTAGGTTCCTTACATACATACTTCTATTTTTATAAGGTGTTAAAAAAAGTTCTAAAATGTGTAAGCAGAGTTAAAGCAACAAAAGGTATGAGGGCTAATTTCCTCCGATTAGGGAAGAAAAAACGACGCGAAAAGCGAATGTTAACTTGATTGTTTCGTTTCCACAACTAGCTATTGTGTCCCAAAATTGAAAATTGAAATTTTATCTAGGTACCTACCTACCTACCTACTAGTTTTTTTTAATTAATTTTTAACAATTGTATTTATTCAAACTTTTAAAGCTATTCGTAAACGACATTCCGAAAAAAATATGTGACGCTCCGCCCTAGTGTTAAAAATCTTTATAAGAATTTTTTTTTTATTTTGTTTATTTTTTTTTGAAACCAGACTCGAGATTTCAAAAATATAAACTGACCAAGTCTATCATTCATAGGTAGCTATGAAGGTACCTACCTGGCTGCCGTTACAACCATCTAATAATTATGTAAGTAGGTACTACCTTCCTACCTATAAATTATTATAAAGCGTATCTATGTAATTAATGTACCTATACTGAGTCAGGAATCAACAAAAAAAAAAATGTGGCAACGTTGCAAATTTTAACTCATCGAATCAACTCACTTCCAACCATATGTTTTTTTTTCTCACCACGTTTTTTATAATATGTAATTACTCAACTCAAATCCAGGAAAAAATAATAGAACTTGCACTAATAAGGTAGATAAATATAATAGGTACCTACATATTATACCTATTTATTAATCTTTTCCTTTATATTAGAACTTGCATTATTGTTATCGGTATACCTATTGCATACGTTTATATTTTCCTTTATATGGACCTACATTTATGTATTTTAACCAAACAAAATATGTACCTACGTTCCTATATATCTACAACAATATACATGTTTATTACGACCGATGTGCTAGGGAATATGTAATGTAAGTAGGTAGGTATGTACATAGATACATATAATATATGAAAAAAAAAAAAAAAAAAACGTCATAAAAGCAATCAACGCCAGCCATTTTGAATAAAAAATTTGCTGTTTTGTTGTGTTGATGAAAAAAATAATATAAAAAATAAAAAAAACTCAACTCTTTCTCGGAGCGAATATTTACGCACACTCAATGCTCATACATAAATATATATTATATATACACCTCCACTTTTTTTTTTTTTTAGTAAACTCACCTCACCTCTCCATACTCGTACAAATACCATGCTAAAAATCATGAAAACAAAAACTAAAAAATAAAATTCCACTCAATGCTTACGGTAAAGAGTAAACGAGAGAGAGATAGAAAAATCTCAACAACCAAAAAAAAACTCGTTTTATTGCTTTTTTTTGTCCTAAATTCACCACACCACTCGTTCAATTTTGACTCTACCTGGTTACTGAAAAACCACTCTTTAAATCACTTGGTTCGCAGCGTGTGCAGTGTGAAGACGTGTTTAAATTGCTGATCGATGTGTAGTAGTAGTAAATAACGGTTCTCGAATTAAAATCAAAGTTGTTGGATTTTTTTCTCAAAGAAGAAAAAAAATTAAACCACACATTCATATAATTTATTTGTTAAGTTGAGAGAGAATTTTAAAAGCGTTTTTTTTGTAAAATAAAAAAAGTGACGGAGTGTCTTTTCCTAAGCTAAATAAAAAAAAATTACATACCTATATGTAAAATAAAAAAACGTATTAAAATTTTGAGAAAATCAAAGCAAACAAAAAAAACGAGAACGAAATTATTTTTCAAAAAAATAATTTCCTACTTAAAAGGTGTGTGTTGTGTATTTTTGGTGATAAAATAAATTATTTTTTTCTTCTATTTTTTATTGAAAATTAAAAAAAAAATTAAGTTTTTTCTTCGTTGATATTTCTTAATTAATTGAGCTCAAATGATTGTCGTTTTGTTTCTGAGTAAGCAAAAAAGTTGTTGAAAGCTGATTTTTTTTTATTCATGCATAAATTTATTTATCAAACTGCTTTGTCTTGGAGTTGTAGTTGTGTATCTAATTTTCTAGCAATTTCTTTGCGTTCAAATTTGAATTTTGAACATGAAGATATGAGTGAATTTTTGAGTTTTTTTTTATGTTTAATTTGTGCGAAACAGGGTGTTGTTTTTTTTTTGTGAAATAATTGTGATTATCTTTTTCATTTTTATCTTTCTTTTAATTTTTTTTTGAAAGAGATTAATATTAAAAATATATGGCCATAAATTTCCCCAGTTTGGAGTTAAAAAAGAATTTGCTTTGCAAATTTGGATTACCCACTTCCTCTACAACTACTGTGATTAGCATTTCCCAAAACACACAATATTCATCATCAACTAATGGCACATTCGTGTGCTTAAAAAGCAACAATTTGTCTCAGGTTTGGTGTCTTTATTAATAATTTTGTAGGCATTTGAAATTAGCTACTAGCTTACCTGACAAACATTATGTACCAACTACAAAATAATGATCTTTGGTTTTGTGCTTCTATTAAACATAGAATCGGTGCAATTTTTTATTTTGTGTAGATTTTAGTAGGTAAATGTAGTTTGGAACGTTTTATGATTTTTTTTATTAAATTAATAAATTAAAATGTACATGTATGTAGGTAGACCTGTAATTATTTTTAAAATGTTGGCTCTTGACAGGTGGTACCTACCTTGGTATTTTACTATTCCGAAATACCTACCAGCATCATTATTTTCCAATTGTCTTCCTGGTCAAATTGAATCCATATTAATTTTGTATAGGTAGGTACCTACATATCTGCTTGGTATTTTGAAAAAGTTTGTCCATAGGATATTTTTGTAAGTAACCAAAACAATGTAGGTATTTGCTTGATCTGCGAAATTATACAATTTTCAATATAAAAAACGAGTTGGAAATTAATGGTTATTTGAATTTTTTATTAGGTTTAATTTCTACTAAGTACTCAGTCTAAGTAGAACAAGGAAGTACAAATCCAGAAAATAATCCACAGCATTATCGTGACAAAAGGGTTATTTTTCTGACAAAAAAATAAAAATAATCACAACTTTTTATCAACGAAAGTGATTTATTCTTTGGGGAGTAAAATGTATGCTATACCTACCTATTTATGTTTGAAGATGCGGGTCCTACTTACAGCTTACGTATGTAGGTAATCTAGGTACCTATCTATGTAAGTAGGTATTTATAAGTAGAATTTTCGACTTATTTGGTTGTGAAAGTTCAGAAAATTAATTTAAAAAAAGGATTTTCTTTATAGGCATTTATATTTTATTATTTCTATATTTTTTACTAAACAACGAAAAAAAAACCATATACCTACCTGCACAAAATTATACTTGCCTTCTCAAAACTAATCAGATTTCCAGATTTGTTAATAATGATCAATTTATAATGATTGGTTTAAAATTTTCCTGCACTGCCCGATTTATGCAGCACATAGTTACATAGATTTATGTAATAATATTAAAGAATAACCCTTTAATAGTACAGTATAAATATCGAATGTTAAACAGTTAAAAAAAAAAACAATCCGTGAGTCCTCCTTATGTGCCGTGTATATTTTTCATATAAAAAATTTACAAAAAATATTTATGCCTAGGTTCTGTTTCAAAAACTAAAAACTCCCTAAATTCTGTTAATAATCTTTGATCTTCTTAAGTGATCTGATCATGCCCATGTGATCCTAAAATTTGGGATATAGGTACCAAAAAAAAAAAAAACATTTAATAGCTCATCACTCTATTCTGTCTTATACCAAGAGTTTTCATATTATATAGGTATTCGGATCATAAGCTTTATTTTGATGAAAAAAAGTGACTAGGTACCTACCTAGTTGTTTAAAGTGCAGTTTTCAGATAAAACTTTCAGAGATTTGGGTAAATAACGACAATCGACTTACATTGGCAGACTAGCTAAATCCTTTATTAACATCTCTTAAAAAAATTAAGTGCAATTTCCATTATGGAAAAAATATCCACTATCAACAAACCGCCCTTTAGCCTGTTTGAAGCTCAAGTTATAGGATTTGTTTTTGGTAACTAAATAAACAACCTAAGAAGTACCTACTAAGATGAAGAAAAATTGAAAGAAAATTCTCTTTGAGGGCCAGTTTATTAAAAATGGTATTGAGTTTCTGATACAACTTTCAGGGGTTCTTGATAAGACTCGATAATCAACTAAAACTTTGAATAAAATTTTGAAGATAGGTGTATACAGGTTGAACTATAATTAATTTATTTTGGTATGCAAATATGTTCATATTAATTCACTTACTTTTCTTTTTAAATTTTTCCAATTGAAACATTTTAGTGATACCAACATAATTTTAACTATTAATAAAGGTACATTGAACAGGTAGTGCTAACTAGGGATATTAAAAAAAAAATATTGAATTATTAAGGACAAATTTGTGAATGTTGATTTAAATCAGATCTAGTTAGATCGGAATTTAACCATAAAGTATTTATTTTAGACTGGATTAACTTAAGCTATCGCAATCAATCTTTTAAAAAAGAAGAAATCGGTATTTCAATAAAACAAGTTCACTTTCGTAATAGTAACGTAGGTGGTAGGTATGTAGCTACCTGTCAACCAAATTCACAAAAGTAAATTAAATTTATATTTTTGGAACCATAAAACACAAAATAAACTAATTGAAAAAATATGATGTGGCTCATCAAGTTATTTAATGACCTAAGTATGTTTTTATAACTGATTTTCCTTCTCTCAATGCAACTAATAGGACTATCCACCAATAAAATATAACATTCCTAATTAGCATCTTTTATATATTGGGTACTCTACAAACATAGCTATATCTAGCTGACATTTTAAAATCCTAGCATAAAATAATGACAATTTCAGAAATCATATGCGCTAATGTTCCAGAATTACAATCTATAGTTTTTGCCATTTTTTTTTTTCAAATATGATAGGTATCCGTATCTACTAGATACAAAGGGATAAAATCAAGTTACCTACCTACCTATTTTTTTTATATTCTGCATTAATTAAAACTACGGCATCATAAATTAAAGTAATTTCTTGACCCCGCGCCAAAATCTATGTATTTGTAATCATACTGCTATTTCAGAACCCTTAATATGTATTTTAAACACAAATACCAAACAAAAAAAGAAAATTGATCAACACCCTTATATTGTATTATGCATTGTAGAATGAATATTACTAAAAAAAACTTAATGACTAAGCTGAAATACACTCACTCTGCTTACAAAACGACAACATTTTTTTATCCAGTTTAACTGCAACAAAAATAAAATACAATTAATTTTTTTACATTACGCCTTTTTTCTTTTTTCTTATTTCTTCCGTCTCACCTAAAGGACCATCGATGCAGAAAAAAATTGTTAACCAAAACATAAATAATAATAATAAAAATAATTATAAAAGAAAAAACAAATCGACAGACTGATTACCATATATACATAAAAAATAAATATATATATAAAAATATAAATATTTATATATATCTATATATATAGAGGCAGTTGTGAACAAACAAAAAAACATTAAGAAAAAACAAAAAAAGAGCAAAACCCAGAGAAATATTAAAAATAAAACAAAAAAAACTCTTAATGGAATTTAGTATTTTTTCGTTGATTTTGATTACTTGTGTGTGATATATAAAGTTAAGTAATTTTAAAAAATACAAAGAACTATATGAAATAATATTAAAAAATCATTCTGAAAAGAAACAATAATAATTCAAATTAAAATTAAAATAAAATAAACAAAGCTGACAAGATGACATACTCGCACAATAATAGCAGTAATAAAATGTCGATAAGATATGGCGGAAGTAGCAGTAGCAGCAGTACAACATCATCTTCATCATCATCAACAACAAATCATTCCAACAGTATTGCCAGCAGTACAAATTTAAGCACCTCACCCGGTTCAATGTCGTCCGGATCATCGTCCAGTAGTCTATCATCGTCGTTAGGTGGTAACTCTTCTAGCAGCAGTCTCGGCAGCTGCGGAATGGGTGGTGGCAGCGGCGGCGGTGGTGGATTCTTCTCCGCTCGCAAAAATAATCATTCGCCACGTACTCACGGTGGCTGGCAGCGTCATTCACCCGGTGGTGGTGGCAACTCATCGAGTCGCGGCAATAGCTTGCTAACGTCGTCACCCGGTGGCGGTCCTGGCAGTGATTCATTTTTCAACAATCCACATCTTCGCCAGAATAACCATCATCATCATCATTCGCACCAGAAGCATCATGGAGGCAGCAGTGGCGGTCCCGGCGGTCACCACGGCTCAGTCAATTCGCCAGCATCAATTATCGGTGGTGGTGGCGGCAGTGGACGCAAGTCAAATCGCAATCATAGAAATTCGAGTGGCCATAATAATAACAACAACAACGGTATTCATATCCTTTTGTCGTCGTCAACGACCACCGTCGCAAGTCAGCGAAATGGGGGCGGAGGCGTCTCCCCGACAACCCTTATACCAACGAATTTAACCCACTATGCTGGCAGCAAGTGCTTCGATGCACCAGCACCAACAGCTTTACCAAAGCCACCGCAACACTGGACAATGGGCGGCAAAGATGTTATGCTAAGTACAAACTCGATCATCACTGATCCTAAAATGGTAACGTTTAATACGTCGCCAGCAATGCTGGCATCAGTTCCAACCGGAGTTGTTGTCAAATCATCGAAACGCAATCTCCTCGATGACTTTGATACGCACAATTTGAAATTGTTGCTCAATGTGCAATCGTAACCGCCATTTTTTAATTTAAATTAAAAAAATGTCAAAAAAAACAAAAACAACACTTAAGTTCAATAACAAGGAATATTTTTTTTTAATTTTCAAAAAAAAAAATGAAAGATAAACAACATCAAATCAAATAAGAAAAAATAAATAAAAATGCAAAACATAGTTTTTTCGCTTTAAAATGGATCTCCAAAAAAATATAATAACAAAACAACAATACAACAATTTCTACTCCCCTTTCCCCACCACCACCCACCACCACGTCCCCTCTTCCAGACAAATTTAAACAATGCAGCACTTTTTAATAAAAAAAAACAAAAAATGATAAATTTCAACAAAAATAACAATAGACAGAGAAACTACAAATTAAAATAACAAAAAACATCAACAACAAAACAGCGACAACAACTTGTGGTTTTTAAAATACAAACAAAATTAAAAACACAAATTTTTAGTGATTTAATATTAAATTTAATAATTAAAAAAAAAAAAAAAAAACAAATTGAATCGTGATATATAAATAGACTTTGAAAAACAGAAAAATAATTGAGAATAAATTACAAATAAACAAATAATTGTAATAAATTTGTAGTACCTTAAATTAAATTAATAAACAAACAACAACAAAAAAACTCTTAGTAATTAAAAACAAATTACATAAATAATTTTATTGTTATTCAAGAAGATTATGATCAAAAGCAAATTCTTCTTTTATTCTTCGTTACATAGTTTTTTTCTTCTTAATTGTTTTATATTAATTATTATTTCATTCTTTTTTATTTGTTGACAAAAAACGAAAAAATTGAACTAAATTTTTTGTATATCCACCCACCAACCAAACTTAAAAATTAAATTAAGTTAAATAATAATAAAAATACTAAAGAAAATATTAAATAAAAAATAAAAAGAATTTGTGTATAACGAAATGAAGTGTGATAAAAATATAAATTAATACAAACAAACACTGATATGAACAACAAAGCAAGTTTAATGTTAAACTTAAAATGCAATACCAACATTAAATGTGATTTAAAAAATATAAACAACTTTAAACAAAGAATGTGTAAAATTACGGGAAAGAATTAAAAAAGAAAAAGAAAAAATGAATAACAACACAACACCATGGCTAAGAAATTCAAAAACAACTCGTTTAACAACTGCCAAAATAACTAACGGTAATTTGATAATAACAACAACAACAAAAATATATCTCAAAAACTTAATCAAACTCATCTTTGAAAAAAAAAAAAATAATAACATCAACAACCAGAAGAACATCAGTTAAGACAACAATCATTTGAGAAGCACAACTTTATTCTTGTTCACCCACAGTGGCGTCCACAATCGACAAAATATTAAAAACAACAACATGCTGGTTGAACAACAACATAATGCCGATTAATCAAAAATATGCTGATTGATTAACAACAATGTGATCCAAATATATCAATGTTCCTTCACACCGAGGTGATAAAACTTTTTTCTTAAACTATTAAAACTTAGTAACTTAAAAAAAACTTAATTTGTTTAAAAAAAAAAACAACCATTAAATGCCTTTGAACATCAAGAACATCAACACAAACAACACATTCAACAAACAACAACAACTTCTCCCGATCAATAATTGTATATATTTTTTTTTTAATCCTTTTGTTTAACAACAGAATACATTTGGAGAGAGTTTTTCTTTTTGTTAAATAATAAAAAAGGCAATCAAAATCAGCATGTTGGACATTAGATGCTTTTCAAAAATTAAAAGAAACACCACATCATCCTGACATAAGCAACAAAAAAACAACAGAAGAAAAAAGTTTATAAAATATTTGTATTATATTTCTTTTTATAAATTTATGTTTCATAAAACTTTCCTGTTATAACAAAAGACATAACATAAAAATATGTTGAGCTAAATTGTTAAGTTATTTATTTTGTTAATCAAGTCAAGCTCTGTTATATGCACTTCAATGTTTATTATTTATTTATATTTCCAAATCATTTATTTTTCTTTTAATGTTAAAAAAAGCAGTGCTTTTTGAAAGAAAATATTTTATTCTTCTCATCACTTAAAAACAATTAAATTTGTATTTTTCTTAATTTTTCTTCTTAAATTTTTTTTTTTTAATAATTCAAATTGTATCTATAAGTAGTTTTGTGTTTTAATTTTAATTAAAAAAAAACAACAATTCTGTGTATACATTTTTTAATAAATTAAATTTTTTTTTTTAAATTAAAAATTTGTGAATAAAGAGATCGAACTTTTGAAAAATAAATTTAAAAAAAAAAAACAAAACAAAGCTTTAAAGAAGACTTATATACCTTTATATAATAAAAAAAGAACAGAAATTATTTATGTATACATACAAAAATACTTCTATTCAAGTATAATACATAAAGAAATTAAGTAATTGAAAAGAAAGAACAACAATTAGCAAAACTTTAAACAAGATATCAAAAACAAAACAAAAGCATTTTCTTACTAATAATTATGATAAACAAATAAAAATACATTATTTTAAAATTTAACCAACAAGAAATGAAAGATTTCAAAAACAAAAACCAACAAATTAGTTTTTAAAAATAAAATAAACTTATTAAATTTAATTACAAAAAAGAAACAAAATAAAAAATAGCTATTAACTTTAATTCTTGCAATGTTGTGTGATAATCGAATTTTATTAAGGATTCCTTATTAATTATATTATATTTTTATTATTATTTTTTTATTTTTTATTTACTGAGAAAAAAAAACAAACAAGAAATTTTGTTACTCAAAAAGAGAAAAAAAAAATGAAAATTGTATTGTATTATTTTTTTATTTTATTTTTGTTTTAAAAAAATTGAAACCAAAATCCAAAAAATCAAGAAACAAAAGAGAGACAAAATATAAATATTTATTTTCTTATTTTACAAAATTTTTTAAATGAAGTGTTTTTATTTTTCATCGATTTATGTATTTGACCCAAAAATACGATTTTTTTTTGTAGGACAATTTTTGAAACTCAAACGCGGCTGCGTTTTTTCGGAATCGAATATACTTTGATCGATAGAAATAACTTGTAGTTATTTTTAGTTTTTATTTTATTTGCATTTATAGGTGAGCGATGGAGTGTTGGGAAAGAGAAACGAAGAAAACAATATAATTGGATTTTTCAAACTTTCTTTACTCTTCTCCTCTAAGTTTTTTTTTTTTTTTGAGGATTTCTAGTATGATTTTGTATTTTAAGTCTTGTAAGTACAAATAGTCCTATGTAAGAATTATTAACATTAAAACAAAAATACAGGTCACAAAGTATTTTTGGTAAAAATGTGATAAATCCCCTATGCATTTTGTTTAAGTATTTAATGTCAAAGAATTTAATGGAAAATTTTTATCGAAGGGTATGTAGGATATTTGACTTTCGAATCTAATTGAAAACGCTCGAGAGAATGTTCTATCCTAATTGGTATTACCTTACTAAATGAAGCTGGGTGGTAATTCCGTAAAACGAAAACCATGAAACGATAATATCGGTTTCACTGTACCTGTCTTTATCCCATACGTAGAAAAAGATAAGAAGAGCTATCGTCAAAACAATATGGTTCTATCGTTTTCATTTTACGGACTGACTACTGGATTTACATGACCTATAAATTGAACTCATTTTTATTAATCTCTAACTATTATTTGAGATAAAACACGATTATTACAATGATATATGATATGATTAATACATGGGAAGAATAATGGGATTTAATCAGGTGTGTAGACATTCAGTATTATAGAGAAGGATGATAAAACTTAAATACATATCCTTATATTCTAATGCTCTGTATTGACAACGCAAATAAAAGCCTTAAAACTTTTTTATTGTAAAGTAAAATAGTTCTTGTTGTTTAATTGACATCGCCATATGATTCAGTATGGATTTAGAAGTATTCATACATCAATTTTAAATCTGGAATTATTTGACTGAACCATATGGCGATAAGAATCTGCATCGGTTAACTTGTTTAGAGTAAAGTCTTAATTAAAAATAATCTAGTTATACTTTTACAAAAATGTACCATTTTGTAAAGAAGCTTTAATAGACGATCATATAAAATATTTTAAAGAAACAGTTTACTGAAACATTTTTTGAACAATTTTTTTCATTTCATTTAATAATTTGTGGACTGTGTTATATCTATAGAGAAAACAAGAGAGAGCTATCGTCAAATTTTTTCGGTTTCCGAAATAGGGCTTATTCTGTAAAATCCAATTGCATTTTTGTAAAGAAAAATTCAAAAACTATTCTTTCACATGCGAATGTTAAGTATTTTAATTTTATATACGAAAATTAAAATAGTACTGCGAACCAAGTCGTTAACATAAATAATAACAATTTAATAATTTTCCGTAAGTATATAAAATAATTCAAGTTTTTGAATTCTTACTTTTCACTGGATCTACCTATTTCAAAATTGTTGACAATTTAAATTGTAAAGTAAGAGCAATTTCCGTTAAAATCTTTTCTTCCTCATTTTTTCAAAATATAGGAAACATGGATAGGTTTTTTTTAGCATGCCGTTCTTTACGTTAAAACAAATTGTTCGGAATTTTAAAACTCTGTTTTTACACTTAAGTCAAGAAATTACAATTATTGTAAAAATCTCATACTTACCAGAATATTTTTACGTCGAGTTTTTTTTTGTACAAGTGATAGACATTTTTTTGTTATTATTCGAGTCTTATTTTTTTTTATTAAAACTTAGTTACCCTTACATTTGTTGCGTTATTAATCCACTCATTTATTATGTATTGCAATACTTTGAAGAAGCCTGAATAATTTTTTTTTCTCTTGGCTTTTTTTGAGTGAGTGAGGGATATTTAAAAGAAAGTAAAAACTCTTTTGAGTCACGTTTTAGTGATTCATATTTAAAGAGAGCTTAAGCATGATCAAAAAAAATTAAATTATTGATTTTAAGGAGGAATTGTTTCGAGCCCTTTTCAAACTTAAAGGATGTCATTTGCAATACAATTTTGAGGTTTTTTAAAAGAATGCGATGGTTGTATTTTGTATATATAAATATAATAAGTATTTTTTTACTATATTCAAAAAGCAAAGAAAAGTCGTTAGTAAATGAGGACGAAGCAAAAAAAAAAAAAAAAAACAATCAAATAAGTTTGGGTTTTCAACTAAATAATAGCGACGCCATTCCTTGAATCGTAAATTAGAAAACGTAACGGATTTCCATTTATCAAATAAAGTATTTTTTCCTGCGAATAAAGCTCTATGGGGAAAAAAGATCCAACATTTAAGGAACAATTTGGGAATCAATAAGAAAAATGTTTTGACGCGAAAACTTTCGCGTATCTTTCACTGAAATAGAAATAATCGATCAAGGTGCCATCATACTTCATATCATGTTTTAAGCTAAAGACAAAAGATTAAGTGTCAAATCGACGAGCTGTCTTATCTGTAGCCTGAAAATAAAAAGTGTTCAAAAAGTGAAAAACTGAATAAACCGTTGGCATACTCAGTAAAACGAAATAAAAATTGATTTATTTATGATAAGATGTGAAACTTTTTTCACGAAACTTATGACGGATATGGAAGGAAAATTGTTCTACATTTGCAGCAGGACTCATAGATACATTGAATTTTTGATAATGAAACTTTTATATGAGTCCTGAGTAATAGAGAAACAAATCGTATAAACGAAAAATTCATGCAATTTGCCTCAATATTCATGGCTTCTCGAACAATTTTATTGATGCGGCAGTTACAAAACATTAGTCTATATGATTTTTTAAATTCAAACGACATTCTGTTTGATGATAACTATATATTTAAAAAATAAATAGTTACATAGATTGGTGCCGATCTCTTCTTCCAAAATGAATTCCACGGTTTCATGGGGGTTACATTTTTAATAACTAAAGTGAGTTCTCTTCTTTTATGGTGAGTAAACTCTAGATTTACTTCCCAATGGAAAACAATGGGATTTAATATTCCCTTTAAGGTTTGAAATTGACTGATACTTTTGTAAAACTCGAAAAGAAAATATATGGCACCATATTGAAACGAGAAAATGAAAGTCATTATTTTAAAAGTCATGACTTTACAAAGTAACAAAATAAGGCGTCTGGATGACAACTGGCCAATGGACAGCTGAGAGCTACATATACTTCAGGATTTCATAAAAAATAGAACAAAGTTAAACAGGGGTGGAATCGGCTAAAGTGATAGTTAACAGCTTTTCATTAAGTGAAGTGATAATCAATAGTCGACTGTCCCCTTAGCTGGTTCCTCCCCGGAGCATTTTGATTTCCTTAATTATGCTTATGCTCTTATAAAAGGAGACCTGGTCCATTTACTTTTTTTTTAAACATGGAGATATCAACGGCCTTAATTTTTCTAAGGCTATGTTTTACAATCATGGACGAAACACAAACACACGTTGAGCAACTCGAACGTGCCTGAACTAAAAAAAAAAGAAATGTATTGTTCTGTTCTTGAACTGGAAAAGGACAAAATGTATGCGTAAATACAGTTAACCGATCTAGCCCAAATTTAATGACAACCTTCGATTGTGTTTGTGAGAAGTTTTATTCAAACTGAATTTTGAGGGGATACAATTTTTTCCAGGTCTTTTTGGTAAAATATATTTCCACTGATCAAAGTTTTTATAAATAAATTTGTTCTCACTTTAAATTTAAATCAAACAAAATGCACATGGGATTTGTTAATTTAAAACTATAATTTACTAGGTATGTATAATACCTGTAGAAGTGTAGAGGTATTATTATTTATTTAAATGTGTTTTTATAATTTAAACCTACACAAATATTTCTCTCAGAAATTTGCATATACATTTTGAACTTAAAAACTTTAAATAGTATTTGCAAATTTCTCAGAGGAATAAAATAAACACTGCATTTTTTATATAAAAAAAACTTGCAATTTCCCAAAGATATATAAACGAAAAATAAAATCTCCTCTAAACACAACTAAATACAATTTTCATCAAATAAACATTAAAAAAATCTAAGAAGAAAAACTAAGAAAAATACAATAAAAGAAAGAAGACAAACAAAAAAATCACGATTTAAATAGTTTTAATACAAAAAAAATTCGATAAAATTAATATTTTTAAGAACCACAAGGTTAAAATTAAAAAAAAAAACAAAGACTTACCAAAACAAAAGAAGCTACAACAAAAAAAAATAAATAAAAAAACAAAACAAAACTGATTCTCAACCATACATTTAAATAAATAAAAATATAAATCAGAGCCAATGCTCTTTCGAAAACGAAAACGAATTGCTTTTATTGTTTTTTTATTTATTAAAAAAATATTAAAAATTATAAAACAAAAAACCATCATTTTTCTTTGCCTATTAGCCTCCATAAAATTTTACCTGTCAAAACAAAACCACATGAAAAATATTAAATGAAAGAATTAATTAAAAACATACAAAAATCAATTTGCTATATATTTAAATATGAAGTAAAAAAATAAAACAAAAAAAAACTAGTACTTGAATGTGATCTCATTTTTATAATGAAAAAACTATTTAGAACAAAACTTTAAAGAAAAACATAAAAATATGTTATAAAACAACAACAGCAAAAATAAACATACTCAGAATTATAAAAACAAATAAATAAAATAGAGATGAATAAAAACAACAACCAAAACAAAACTATTTTAACTGTGAAATTTCCACCATCCATTGTAGTTTTTTGTTAAAAGCAAAACAAAAAATAATTACAAAATTTAAGAAAACAAAATAAAAAAACATTTAACGAAAGTTTATATAAATATAGATATATCAAAAATTAAGAAACAAAAACAAAACAACCAGTAGAAATACTCTTTAAAAATATAAAATAAAAACAACTTAAGACAAAAAAATACCAAAACAACAACTAAAATTCTATAAACAAACTTATATTAAGAAAACAAACAAATCATTAAATGTTTTAGCAACACTTTTTATTTTTTGAGAAGAAAATCTTTATTGTTTGTGATATTAAACTTTTTAAATAGCTGTTCAAAAATTTTTGTAAAACAAAAACCAAAATGTCTAGAAAGCGTTAAAAACATTAGAAATGTTGCAAAAAAAAATACAAAAAAAAGTAAGTAGTAAAGTTTTTAGTGGTTTTTAATTCGTTTTTTTAGTTCTCTATAACGTATTTTTAATTTTATATAAATTTGTATCACATTTTATTATTTTGTATATATATATTTTTTTTTAATTTTCTTTAAACTGTCTATGGAGGTAAATTCAGGCTATTAATAATGATTTCTTAAAAAATTTGTTTCTTATTTAAAAAATCCATTTCATAAAAAATAATAACAACTCTTTATGTTTTCAACGCTTTCTAGATACATTTCTTCACAATAATTTCCTGTCATAGATTTTATCTACTCGTAGTAGCTCACTTAAAAAATATAAAGTGTTTTTTTTTAATAATATAATAATCGCTATAAACAAACATTTAAAATTTTTTTTTTGTGCTTCTATAGATACTATTTGTTTTTATATTTCATTTTTTTTTTAACAAACAAAAACATCCTTGAATTTTCGTTTCCATTGCATTTTTAAATTTAAATAATAATTATATTTGTATTTAAGAAAATGACAGAAATTTATTTAAAAAAATGTCATTTTCTTAATTTAAAACAAAAGTAAAAAAATATATTGCTTTAATCGAAAATTGAAGATATAAAGTAAAAAAAAAAACAAAACAAAAGAAGAAATAAAGTTAAAAAAAAAAAACAAAACAAAAGAAGAAATAAAATAAAATTCAGGGATGTCAAAATGGTTATTGTTAAATTTTTGTTTATACGTATTAAAAAAAAACGTAAAATAAAATTTAAATAAAAAAAATAGATTTTAAAGAAGCAATTTTTAGGGAAACAACAACAACAAAATACACCAACTTTAAATAACAATACAAAATTTAAATTATAAAAAAAAATAAATAAACAGAGCAAAAAAATAATTATGACAGAAAATAATTTTAACAAAAAACTAATTTAAAAAAAAAACACAGGATGTGGAATGCATTTTTCTATGTAAGAATAAGCAATTTTATCAACAAAAAACATCAACAACAACAAAAGTAAATACAAAACACAACTTAATTAAATTTTTATTATTATTGATGCAATTTATTTTCTTCCTTTTTTCTTATTTTAAATAAATGGAAAAAATAATCATTAACAATAATTAAATTAAAATTAATAATAATAATAAAAAACAATTATTATTAAATATTAAATAAATAAATTAAACAAAAAAAATATAAATATATATTATATATTCTCTGTGATTTTTGTATTAAAAAACAAACAACAAAAGAATAAACTAATTAAAAAAGCGAAAAAGAAAAGAAAAAATTATGTGTAAAAAATGCAAACAACAAATTATAAACAAAAATAAAAATATATTGAAAAGTGTTGTACCTATATATGTTTAAATTAATTTGAAATTTAAAATTAAAAAAAAGAAATATTATCAGCATCCAAACATAACAAAAAAAAAAACATTTCTTTTTTGAAATTTGAAATAAAATAATAAAACGTACATATGTACATCAATTCATAAACATAAACACACAAACAAAAAAACATTCTTACACAAGGGCAAGCGTTAAGTTTACTTGATTGTACAAATTAATTATTAATTGTCGTAGGTTTAACAAAATTAAGTAACAAAAAAACTACTTCCGGAAAATTTAAAATTCTAAAATTAATACATATTCAGTTGGGTATTAAAGATTTGTAAGCAAAAAAAAAAAAAAAATATTGAAATACAAAGAATCTTTTTATCAAATGTCAATGTTTCTCATTAGAAAATTAAAGTTTAAATTAAAAAAAAAAAAATATTATCAAACCAAAAAAATAATTAAAAACCGAAAACAATGAATTTAAAGCAACAAAATATTATCGAATGTTAAAATTTTTAATTTAAAATCATAAATTCAAAAATCATACTTGTTTTGTTTAATTTATTCAAAATTTATATTGTATTTTATTAATGTGCATTATTAAAAAAAAAAACAATTACCATTTTTTTTCTTTTCTTTTCGTTTCAAATGCTATTTGTGAATGAAAGAAAATATTGATAATTATAAAAAAGAAAAACATCAAACAACAAACAATTTATTGTGATTTAAATATAAATTTAATGAATAAACTTAAATAAAAAAAAACACGAAAAAAGTATTGTATTTACATTTATATAGTAAATGAAGAAAAAAACAAAATAGAAAAAAAACCTTGAAAAAATACACATACAATTTTTAGCAAAAAAAAAAAAAAAAAACAAACAAAAAAAGAGAAAATAAAAAGTTTTAAAAAAATCTCAAGTTCCAAAGAGCTTTGAGTATGCCAATTTCCATCCCTCCAATCATAGACTTTCCCTATACCAAGTTCCCGACTTAATTGATTGATACCTCCCCCAACCTTCTCCCATTATTACTCAATGTCAATTGTTCTCTTCTTATTCTTTTTTTTGTTTTCTTCTTACTTTATTGTAAGAGATAAAGAGAAGGAAAAATAGAAAAAAATAGTTGATACATGTATGTACATTTTGCAAAATCTTATTATTTCCTTCCTATAAATCCTTTTCCCAAAAAATCCCTGCCTTAATTCCCACATTCCCTAAATATGTATATCTAAGGGATATGAAACTTGATTTCGATTTAAAAAAAAAGAGATACAAAAAACTGTGCTTTTAAGCGCATCAACGTTGAAATGAACAGAAGTTTCCTAGTGGGTGTTTAACACCTGCTTAGCTGTTGATTCTTTGATGTCGAAGGAGGTGCCTTTCTGAAGAGGATTCTCGCTTAGATGATGATGAGGAACTATGATGGGACGACTACTCTAGGAACCTGACTATAAAATGGTAAGCGAGTAAGGTTTTTTTTTTTAAATTAAATTACAATAAATGCCTTAATAGCTTTGAGAAGTACATGTATTTTCTTTTTGACATTAACAAAGAACAAAAGAAGTTATATGTTTGATTCGACCTTTGTCAAGTGAGTGAGATAAGTCACTTTTCATTGAAAATTATAAAAGTTATGTCGTTTTCAATTGGCAATCCGGAATTGGTTTTAGATTCGGAATCCCAATTGAACAGTTTTTTTCGATTCTGAAAAATTTGATGGTTGGTGTGACAGAATTAGTATTTCAAGCAATCACTTCACAGTTGTAAATTTAAAAAAAATATGACATTTATCAAGCGTGAATTTAAATCTTTGAATGTGTGAGTGATTCTGTTTTTGCTTCTGATTTCAAATCAAGAAGAGAAATTCTCTTTTTTTTTAGAATCAGAACTGTCACTTTTGCCCAACGCATTCAGAATGCTTTTTTCTGCTTCCAGATTGCCAATTGAAAACGACATTAATGTACGATTTTTTTTTTGTTTTGAACGTTTTCATATCATTCAAATTTGCACTTACCCATTTCACTTAATAGCTAAATTGCTTCTGTGAGTGAAGTGAGATGAGTCGGCGAGTCAAAAAGTCGGTAAAAAATTGTCAAAAATTGTAAAAAAATTCTTAATACCTACGGATTAATCATTTCATTAGTTTGACGAAAAAAATTCCAAAACAAATTGCTAAAAATATACTCGTATATAAAAAAATATAATTAATTTTTCGTGTTTGACAGCTCAAATAAATCTTGTTTAGTGGCATTTTCAATTATTGGCAATCTGGAAAAAGAAAAAAAGCATTCTGAATGCGTTCAATTGGGCAAAAGTGACAGTTCTGATTCTGAAAAAGAAGAGAATTTCTCTTCTGGATTTGAAATCAGAAGCAAAATCCGAATCTAAAACCAATTCCGGATTGCCAAACAACCCTAAAATTCATATCCACTTTGTGTTGTGGAACGCATTCTTTTCGCAGGTCGATATTTTTTTTGCTCTGTTTGACACAGATGGAACTCTCTTTCGCAATCCGACTTTATAAAAATAAATCAAACTCCATTTGTATTTTGAAGGGTGCTGTAAAATTAAATCTACTTGGTGGAAACAAGATTTTAAGTTTTATGTATATAATATATCTGCGTTCTGGTGCTAACCTAAAGTATTTCGATACATTAAAAATTTTGTGTGTAAAATTGCAAGTATTTTTTATAGACTCCTAAAAATTCTGGGTTTATAGGAATTGTAATCGGCTCTCGGAAGGTATCCGTCAGAAGGGAAATCATACGAATTGGAAAACTTTTGTATAGAACAGAGCTCTCGGATGAATACCGATAAGATTTGATAAGGTTTTTTTTAATATTTATTGAAATTCGTAAAAATGAAAACAACTCCCAAAATATACAGACCACACATTCAATAAAGAGCTTATTTAATCTCATTATGGGTGCGGCAACAGTACCCCATTCACCTTCTTATGTTACCTACCTACCTACTTCCACCTGTCTGAGACAAAAAACAGACAAACCTCTCAAGCTCATAATATAATAATTGGTTTAGTACTTATGCATAACAAGTAGTCAAGTACCTTGCCCCGATATGTGATTGTTTAGTTGTTCCAAATTTTGTTTTCTTATTATTTTTCGTCGAATATAAATACACAGCTTCTCACCTATTACATAGTACATAATAGCTTACTTAAATATTTTAGGACAGAAGGCCAAAGCACAAACCTAAAATAAAACTTGAAAACCAAAATAAAAATAAAACCATCACAGGTTAAACATAAATGTTTTTGGTATGGCGCAAAATTTGGATTAAATTCCGTGAGAATTCGAAATTGATAGCATTACCTATATGTGATGTGATAAATAATTATTAGGTATACCTTTCCAAATATTTTAAAATTAGGTACGGGTGGCTATAAATAACTAAAAATCAACAATCTCCTCAAGAGCGCAGCGCCAGCGTATAAAGTTCAAAGCTTTGCTTTAATGATCCAAAGGTTAAAAGGCTGTCCGTTTGAATGTAAATACAAGACATTGACTGATGACGACTGACATTGTTTTCATCACGTAGACCAGAACAAACAAATCACATGGCCGGCCGCATACAGGAAAATCTTCATGATTGAGTTTTTAGTAACAATTTTTCAATAATTATATTTAAATTTCAAAATGAAGACAAGGTTAAAAATTCGAAGACCTCACATTCCGCGATCGAAAAATTAAATTCGAAATGAAAACATTTTCAAAATCGTTTGAGCCGTATTTAAAAGAAATAAGTTTTTCCCTTACAGTTGTTTTTAGAGCTAGGCAAAAAATTTAAATTTTTGTCTAAAGAATGACCTAAAAACCCTAAGTCTCAAGTTTGAAGAAAATGGCTTCGGTGGTTTAGGTTGTAACAGCCAGTCGAGTAATAGAAAAACAAACTAAAATATAGGAACAGAATTGCGGTACTCGATTTCTCCACTTTAGCTATTATCGTGATGTAAATTTTGGCAACTCGAATTTAAGGAATCTTACTACTTATTTTTGTACTTTCATTTTTAAGTTCAAATTTTGGATAAAAAAAAATTGTTGGAGGGGTACCACATGCTTCTCCCAATCTCACCTTCTTTAGCTACCGAACTGTATTTTATATTGGCGCCAGTTCCAACTAAAATAGCTTTTATGAACATCTTTTACTACAATAGATGTAATAGCAGGCATATTATGTTAAACGAATAAGGAAAAAAATTTGCGTTTTGGAAATTTTCCATTAAGATCATTTTGGTTTCTCAATTTGTAAATGTAAAACTTGTAAAACACAGATAATGAAAATAAAAAAACATTATATTAAATTTTTCACATTCGATATGCATTATTTGATTGTAATTTAGTTACGTTTCAGCAGAGAGTAATGTTCGTATAGTTATTGAGGTCAGGGCTATGGCGGATGACACACATTGATTTATAAGTAAGTTTTTGTTGATTGTTGTTTTTTTTCCCGTCTCTCAACGCAGCCACAATTTTTGTGTAGTTAATTGTGGATTGTGCGATAATGTATTTAATTTATTGTTATATGATTTTTATCCAGATAGCGAGCGATAAATTCTGTTTTGGTAGAAAATAAGTTTCTTGTATCGTACACAATAAAGAATTTATCTAGATTAAGTAATAAATGTAGTTACTCATATAATTTCAAGGTAGCTGAGGAGATTTATAGGCAATTTTGTGTACACTTAGCAGTGTATGATATTGTTTCACCTTTTTCCTGTTTTAAATACACTGGCGCAAAATTTTCAGAAACCTGGTATTAAGACATTACCATTACAACCGATTAACAGTTTACTAAATTGTTCTTAATTTTAAACATTTCCATAGTACATAGTTATTTCTTATGTAAAGTGTTAACTCATAGTACGGCGGCGCGGCACTAAAACCGCTTATAATTAGAAACCTATTGTCATCCTAAACATACTTTAATATGGTACTAAATCGACAAACATTTTGCGCCACTGTGACTATAACTTGCATATAAGTTTTTTTCTAAAAATACTTAAATATTAAAAAGAAAAAATAATAATTTTTTTTATATTTGTATTTTAACGATATATCAGACGGAATTATCTGTTTTGAGCTCAATCTTTTGTTTTGGCTTTTTTGAGCTATTCAAATAATTAATTTTATGCCTTTTTATATTTTTCCGTAATGACGTTCTTGCTTTTATTTTTTATTTTGTTCTTAAGTAGGTTCTTTACCAAATTATTTAATTTTTATATTATAAACCGGGGAACAATAGGGGCAAAAAATAAACCTGATAAAATAAATTGAATATTAACTGCAAAATTTCAATTAATAACAACTTGATTAAACGAGTGACTGAAGGACGGAGTTTAACTTCAAAAGTGTAAGTTTTGTCGTTGATATTTATAGAGCATTTCCTCTGAGTGTTCACAATGGCTGAGATAAACGATTCGATCAACAATCCTAGCAAATATTTATAATTTCGAAGCTCTTATCGAGGATACTCTTTGAATATTTTGTAATGCCCAAATAACTTAAATAAAGTGAAGAGATAATTATGCATATCACCCTGTATACCAGGATTTCAAATCATATTTCTATGGGAACAGCAAATGGCCATTTTGTTGTTTTAAATATTTTCTCTCACAAAAGCCACAAACTTTCCACTTACCTAACCTATATCTATTCAAAAATAAAAAAAAACAAAAGCCGGTATAAATAGAAACGTAGGACAAGGCAGATGATTTGTCATTTTTGATTTGGTTTATTGTTTTTTATTTATGTGCATATATCTATGTACATTTTCAACCGCTATATCGCTATTGGTCGGTGGCCATTTTTTTTCCTATTTGAATGGAATTCAACGATAAAAAAAATTCATTTCGAATTCAGAAAGTTTTGGTACCAAATTCGGCAAATATTTCAAATCCAAACCTAACCATGCATGTTTTGCAAAAAAATCTAGCTTCAACAAAGCTTAAATAATTAAAAGTCCGGCCTTTACCATCAATACCATCATCACATCCACCATAATAATGTTAATAAAATAATGAAATGTTATGTTATGTATAATTTGGATTGTTCATGGTTTTTATTCAATTTTCTTCTACTTTTTATTTAAGTTTATTTTTTTTAACTATCTACATAAGGCCACACAATTAAATATAACAATAATAAATTTAATGATACATATATCGTACATATGTACATACATAGGTACAAAAAGGGTGTTCCAACAATTTTAACATTCGATTTTTTTAACTGCATTTCAAAACAACAAACAAGGGGAGTAAAAAGTTATATTTTTTATTTCTTGGTTGTGACTTTTACTTCCATTGTTTCTATTTTAAATGCCATGGTTAATATTGTAGGGAACTGTTATACTGAGAAGGTCTTATTCATGGTGGACATTCATAATTTCCTCTGCAGGTTGATAAGTGAAGACTCTTATTTAGCTATAACTTTTAACTCCCATGGTTTTTTGTTTTAGTCGAATAGTTAAAATTGCTCCATTTATAGCGTGCTATCCATTATCCGAATGCATTAATCTCATTGTGGTGGATATTTGGACCAAGCCCCGTACAAATTGTTATTCCTTATAGAAAAACGCCATTAGAACTGACTTAGAACAGTAATGAAATTTGACATCTGTCAAAAAGAAAAATAAATATACCACCTCATATAGTTCTATAATATAACTTCACAGCCAGAAATAACTTCCCGACACCCTTTATCACTTTGTATCATATCACATCAACTGTCCATTGTTGGACGAATTTGAATTTTAATCCGGCTTCACAAGGAGGGTCCAAACAGAAAAAAAATGGTAGTCTTCCATTGTTATAACGAATATGTAGCTATAAAGGTATGTATATCTATTTCTATATACCTCTTCATCTTCTCTGCTATTGTATTACCTTTGTGCTATTGTCAAATTGTTTAAATAAATATCATACTTTTTTGCATGAATTTAAATACATACAACGACTAGCAAAAAAAAAAACAACAGAAAAATATGTGTTACGAAGAAAAATGAAATAACGATACAATAAAAAGTAGGTAGTTATATCTCATATCTGATGAACTCAATAGGAATGGGAGTACCTATATGAGTAAATTATAAGTAGGTATTGTTAGTGTGACTGAAATCACGAATGCGCGAAAAATTTGCATATTTCATTTATTATACTTTGATGCTACATTTTTTTATTTTATTTAAAGTGGGGCATTTAAATTTTTGCTTTTCGTGAAAAAGTGTCCCATAGAAACTATCCGTGGCAGAAGAAAAATGGAGTTTCGATACTAACTATCGATAACAAGTTTATATGTAATTATCGCTTTTAGCCCATCTATATCAGTGGTTAATCTATGCCACGGGAATTCTCTGGGTTAAGTACACAGCTGTTGTTGGATATAACAATTCTTTACCTTGGTGGTTGTTTTCTCGTCAATCTAATTTGAGATTCAAGGAATTAATTTGAAAATACTTCACGGACAGGTGACATCTCAAAATTATGTGTCATTTTGTCAATGATAGTATTTTTGAAGTGAGGGCTTCTTCGGATTTTCCAGCTTCTTATTCCATATCGCTTTGTCCCTCCAGGCGTCACGCGAAGCATCTTTATTTCAGTTGCCATCGATTTACTCATGCATTGTCCAACATTGTGAACCGTATATAAGGGGTTTTTTAAGATTAGACACACGAGGAATCATAAGAAATTATACAAGTTTTTTAGAAAAAAATTCAAATTCAAATTTTTGGTTTTTATTTTGTTTATTATTTTAAAATAAAAAAGAAATAAATAATATTTAATAACGTCAATCAGTTTGCTCTTGAACCCAATTTCGATCGTACTGTCAAGTATAGGGATTCGTTCTTTAGCCGTACTACGCGAATGTGGAATTCCCTTCCACGCTCTGTCTTTCCCTCTCATTGTGATATACTGAAATTTAAGACTAGTGTTCACCGACATCTCCTTTCACATCCCCTCCAACTTACCTAAAGCTCGCACTGTGACATGTAAAGGGTACATAAAATCCCCTTTTGTGCGCGCTAAATATAAAAAAACGCGTTTTTTTGAAAGACTTTAAATGACCTCAGGAGCGGTGACTTCGGAAAACCCTGTATACACAATATTTTAAAAAAATGAAGTCTTTGGAAAATGATACTTAATAATACTTATATATTTTCTTTATACATACATATATAAATATTCATAAAAGTTTGACGCGTTTCACACGCGATAATTTGATGTATTTTATTATTTTTTTTACAAATATTTTATAGTACGCAGCTTGCTCATAGATTTGATATTTAAACTATATATCTTACAACTGAAAATTTTTTTTAAACATTTAAAAAATAATATTGAATTATACATTCGAAAGAAAACTATGAATAAAAACCTTCATTTAATATGATTTTTACATAATCTTATATAAAAAAAAGACAAAATTCTAATTAAACTTTAAATCTAAAGGAATGCCCGACAGTGGAATGAAATATGTGTAGTTATATAAGAATTAACATAATCTTAGGTTCAATTTAATGCACCCGAAATGGAATAATGGAATCGCCCTTTATTAAAAATAATCCGTGCGGTCATTTTTCATTTTTCGATCGCGCCCTATTTCCACCCCCAATTTCTTCATCAAAATTTGACAGATTGTAGGTTTTAGTCGATATAGAACACGAACAAACCTAATTTGCAACGTAACAAAACGTAACGTGAAAATTTTGATGAATAGCATGCATCGAAAAAATGGCGTGACAAACGGTAAAAAACGTAAAGGTTATCTCATTTACCTGATTAACCATTTTACACTTGTTTTTCTGTTTTTCATTTCATCCCAATTTTGCAAACATTATATTTCATAGAGAAAAATATATGTACATACATATATGTATGTAAGTACATATTATGTATCTTATCTTGAATTTTGTTGTTGTTTGCCACCACCGCAAAGGACCAAGGATTAAAAAACTGAAGATGAATCTTAGCGCAGGCATAAATATTCTAGTTGGTGTTCACCCACGATTCTGATTGCGTAAGAAGATAATTTGGAAAAAAATGGACAAGGAAAATGAGGTTTTGTGCGAAAAAATCATCGAAGAAATTGGTGCAATTTTTGCGAAGGATCTCGATTGGTGAGTTTGATTATTGTTAAATTAAGATCTTGTGAGGACGCCTGTTGATATTTTTTTTTACTGTAACAACAACGATTGGCCCTGGATTTGGGTTAAACAATGTAGCTCTCTTTTGTTTTGGATACCTTAATGTTAATTTATGTACATATGAAGCTAATCTGCCGATTTCGGATCTTTTCGAAATTTTGAAAAGGTACCTACGTACAAAATGTTTTAAATCGGGGTCTATTCCATCCCCTAATTTTTGTCGTCAAAAATTGATGGATTGCGGATTTTAGTCGAACCTAAATTTGTTAGGTAGGTAACAAAACGTTTTTTTTGATAACTGACATCCAGAAAATGGCCAAACTTGTGACTTCATTTTACACTTTCTTTTTTTTTCTAATTTCTTTATAAAATTTCTTAACATAACATTTTAAAAAAGGTAATAAAATAATCCTTAATCACACGATCTATGGATTATTTGTCACATTTTTCAAAAACTGATATTACCTACCTACATATGTATGTATATCAACAATTGCAATTTTTCGGGGATCGCAATTTTCAAAATTGTTGAAAACAAAATACCAATTCTATTGAAATAAAAACATACTATAAATTTGATCTTATTTCATTTTTGAAAACGCTACAACTCCAATTTTCTAGGTTGCAGTCATATTTCTTGTGGGCGTCATATCTATTTTCTTTAAAAATAGGACAAAAAGCAGAAATCTAGGTTTTTACCGCAAGAACCATTATATTTTTTTTAATTAAAGTGTTGATTGGGGTCATGTAGAGTATTTTAAAACGGTGAATTTAAAACAAATTGATCAAGCGCTTTTAAACTTTTAAACTAAAAAAAAGTATTTCTGCTTAATCCAGGTTGTTAAAAGTTTTGAGATAGCAGAATTATAAAATATTTTCGTGTAGAAGATGCCATTTGATTTTTTCTTATGATATTGATTTAATTCAAAAAGACAAGTAGTTACCTACAAAACCAACAAAAAAAATCCCATTTCAATTAAATTTTTCGCAACTTGGTGATAATAAGTTATCAAATCTATCAACAAACCCAACCTACGTCATTGGTGATCCTCCAATGACAATAAAAAAAAATACCATGCGGTGTAGACAGTTTCTATCAATTTTTGTGGATTTTAGCAATATAATCAAATAATCAATACTATTTTGTATCTAAACGTGGATGATGTCATTATGCTTATACAGTTTAATATTCCAACAAGAAACCCAAATAACACAGACAGACACTGTGTTTGCCTTTTTTTTTTAATAATATTCAAAAAATATCCGAAGGTAGGTTATTGCTATAGAGTTTAAATTCTTCTTCCATAATAATTTAAAATCGATTGACCTCAAGAGCTACGATCACCGCTTAGCAACAACAAACACAAAAAATTACACATAAAGCCTTTTGAACAAGATTATGAAATATTTAAACAAAGAAAGAAAAAAACGTGCTTCGAAATGAGCAATCTTTCCCACGTGGTGTTTACTATTGGATACGTTCAGTGGCGGATTTACCAGCAGGCTGAGTAGGCTCAAGCCTAGGGCGGCCGATTTATAAGGGGCGGCAAATTTGGTGAATTTTTGTGAACAACAAGGGGAAAAATGAAAAGATTTCTTTGGGCTGTTGATTTATTCAAAGGTTTTTTTACATACGTAGATTTTTTGATGTATGTAGAAGTGTAGATAAACCTATATTACTTTCTATTTTCAAATAATTTCGTATATCTGATTTTCAATTATACTTTTATGTCTTGCAAGTACGATACTTTTGTATTTTTGTATTTTTTGTCATATTTCTAAGATGTCTTTTTTTATTTATTTTTTATAGGAAGGTACATGATATTCTTTTAATTTTTCAAATCTCAAGAAATGACCATTTGAAAAATTAAAAGGATAAAAATTGATGTAAAATCTCTAAAAATAGGTAGTTTAGGCAAAAAATTTGTTTGTTTTTAACCTTACTGCTAAAAAATTTTCTGTACGAATTTTCATCGGTAAAATAAAAAAAAGTTTAAAAAAAAACATTCGCTTGAAAGAATCAACCGTTTTTTGAAAAAAAAATATGCAAAACGAAAAAAGTTGATTTTTTTTATTCGCATTTCTTTCAAATTCTACCCAATACAGTACTAATTTTTTGATTCAGTTTTTAGTTCAAGACTTTGAAAAATTGCCAAAATATATTTTTCCTAATTAAAATCGAACTTTCACATAAACTTTCAAGTCAATTTAATATATCACATGAATTTTTAACAAAATTAAATATTTTTTGAAATAAAAATTTTTTAATTCATGCTTCAGTAAATTTAAAATGTCGCGTGAATTTTCAATATTTTCAATTAAATTTAAACTACCACGTGAATTTTAGCAATTTAAGCAATTAGAGACATTTCACCAGAATTTTCAAAAGTTATACCTATATGTAATTATGATGATTTTCACGGGAATTTTTGTATCCTAAGTGAAGTTAAAGTTTTCACGTGGATTTTCATAGTTCATAGTAGACTGAGTCGATGATTTTTAACTGTTTGTAAGCGCAATAAGGATTATTTATTCACGCTTGCAAAGTATTCATTATTGTGTAAATAGTAGGTATACATCACCCCGCCCACACCACGATTGAGCTTCGTTTAGCTCAAAAATATAGCGAAAAATTATTTCACTTGCAATTGCAACCCAATTGTTGCATTGTAAAAATAATGTATGATATTACAATTGTAGAGGAAAGGGCGGCAAAAACTATATAGCCTATATCTTGAAAATTTGTAAATCCGCCACTGGATACGTTATGTGTAATTTCCCCCTTTTAAGCAAAAACACTCATTCTATTGGGTTAGACATACATACAAACGAAGTATACATACTTGGATACTATAAACATTTTTATAAATTGCGTAAATTATCGTCAACATATTTCCTTCACCAATGTTTATTTCAAATGTGTGCGTAGCAGCGTAGTTTTTTAAAACACTTTTAGAAAGATGTTTACTACGTGTTCTCTATCTGCCCTTACCTACCCCAGATTTCAGATTTTTTGTTATTTACTTTTAAAATAATTTTTATTTTATTTTTTTCTAATTGACCTCGCCTCGTGTCAAGTTTACCAAAATCTTATAAAACAGATACCAAATAGACAGATTAATTAAATATTTTTTGTTTTTATTGAATAGAAGTTGCGTAGGCACAACAGCAGCAGATATAAGTCAAAGTAGGGGAATGGTGTCTTAAAGTATTATTGGGGCATGAATGATAATTTTTTTCTTGCAATGAAAGACGAAATAGATCGATCGAGATGGATAAATCGATTTTTTTACATTGTTGAACATTTCCATAAATATATGTAAATCATTCTTAGGACGAATATAAAGGAGTAAAATTTTCCTTTCCTAGAAAATTTGGAACGTCAATGAGTCACGTGTTGTTATGAACATGAACTAAATATTCATCATAACCGAATGAATCTGTCTGTGTGTAGCACAATTTTCCGAAATTGATTTTGTTACAAAAATTTAAAAATTACGTATACTCCCCATAAAAGCTTTACTTGAAAAGACATGTTGTGACTTAATCACAGTTGATATTTTTATAGCTCAATAATTAATGTTGCTCATATTCATAAAAAAAAATTGTGTCACACATTTACAATTTCCTGTCCAGTATTCACAAGAAAATTAAAATTAATCTTAAAAAATAAACCATGAACACATGTTTAAAATAAAAAAAAATCTCATTCTCAAACTTAATAAAAATGACTAGTAAATAACTTGTTAAACAACCATAATTGCCCAAAATTCCCCTAATTTCTAAATTGGTATCGTTATCTTTTTTATTTTATTATTAGGTATACATACCTACAGTGAATTGCAAAAATTAATGCAAAATGAATCACAGGTTTTTTTTTAGATTTAGATATACATATGTACATACTTGCTTAGTGAACATTTGACTAATTTCGAGTATGTGGTTTTTTATATATGTAGCTTTATAGAAAAAAACCCTAAATTTGTTTTTACTTAAAAAGGTAGTCGTGAAATTAAAATCCAACTTGCCGTAAATGCTTTTTAATTTTTTTGTGGTGAATTTTGCATGTCACCCTTGTTCAAACAAGGGATGAACTTCAAATAAACACGAATTGAAATAGGGTGAACACAAAAAAAATCAATAATAATTGAAAGTATCTTTACTTGAATTCTCGAATCAGTACATACATATGTATCTTTCTATCTATTCTAGGTATATAAAGTACTTACTCGTATATATACATACATTATATTTATGAAATGTATCTCTCTAGTCTAACTAAGTATTCTAATGTAATCGTCGTTACATAGTTGCACGTAGGAAGAAAAAGTTGTATGATAGAAATATTTACACGACGACGTGTTATCATTTGCATTTGCATTTTCAATTTTTTTTATTTTTTAGAGCAAAAAATATCGATTTCATTTTACATTGTTCGAATTTTATAAGTAGATACATGTAGGTACACTGGTGTGGTTTGGAGGGCTATGTATGACAAAAACAAAATGATACAAAATTAGTTTTATTATTTTATGTGGTATGTGAATTTTTTAAACAAATTGTAATTTATAGCCTCTTGTATGTTAAATATTTTGAGCTTTCGAGAATTTACCCGTCGGTGGCGGTATCTTTTTAGAAAATAATTTTTAATAAATGAACAATTTAATAATAAAGTTTATCTACTGGTATGTAAGTTTAATTTGAAAGCAAACTCATTTTAAGCATTATCACTAAAATTCAAAAATTAATCTATCTCAATTTTTGGATACAAAACACCAGATTGAGATGAAACTGTTGCATTTTGGGATATTGCAGGAGTTTGTTGTAAAAGTATTTGCTGTGGTTGTTGTTGATTTATTTGTTCATCACTGGGAAGATTGCGCAATTCAGCTTGAAAAATAATCTGTGAAACTTCACCTTTCACTCTTATACGTTCAGCTGGCTTCAACTTCTTCACAAATCTAGCCAAACTCAAAAAATACATTTCATCATCATCGTGTTGAGATATGCAATTGTTATAAGTTTTTGGTGGCGCTGATCTGTGCTGCTCTTGTTCTGAAATCATTTTACTATGGTTTTTCATAACCTTGACCAATTCATTCATTGTCTTCTCGAGTTGTTTTGTATTTGGTGACTTTAATTCTCTACGTGGAGTTATAAAATCTTTCAAATTTGAAGCCTCAAAATGTTGAGCAATAATATCGGAGTGATCAGTTGAATGTGTTTCGTTAGTAATTTGAAGCAACGATGGTTTTATATCATTTTCTTCTTCTTCGTCTTCTTCTTTTGTTGTACCTGCTCCTGCTCCAGCTTCAGCTTCATAGTCTATTGATATTGAATAATCATTGTGATTTTGTTCTTGAGTTTCGTCTTGAGAATTTTCAATTGAATTTCTTTGACTTCTTTTTCTGTTGAAAAAATATTAAATACTGAAGTAAGAAAACTTGAAACCACATACATAAACATTTAGCATGCAAAGCCTATAATTAGTATACTTACTGTAAGGGTTTATAGGCCGCGGACACAGGTAAAAATGCCATTTGATCCTCAAATGACCATTTTGGCATTTTTCTTGCTGATTGTTGGTCACACCTTGACTTTCTTCTATTCAATGCATTTGTGTAGGCATTCCGAAGTTTATTCCATGTTTCCTTACAATATTCTCCTATAAAAAAAATGGGTTTAAACTGTATTTAAAAGAATGAACTTAATGTCGCCTGGATGATGAGAATAAAGCATTCTATTGTCACGTACATGCAAAATCACTATTTTTATGTTAAAATAAGGCGTCTTGTTAGAAGAGCATTAATGGTACATGTCTACTAAAATTATTTTATACTAGGGACAATTATATACGTGTAGGTTAGGGTGTTTAATTTTTCCGAAGATTTGATTTTCATTATGTATTCACGTGTCTTGATTAAAAAAGGAATGTTAACCAAATTAAAAAAAAATGAAAACATGTTTAAAGGCTGAGCTTTTTGACAACAACTACAAATTATAACTCAAAAAATGCACCAACCTGTTTTATAAAATGTATTTTCAAAAAAAAAATTATGCTAAGACAAATATTTGTTTATATTAATTTTTTGAGCAAGGTTAGATATCCGTTCATTGCAGGACACATACAAATGTTATTATATCTAAATATTAAAAATATGTATAACATCTACAAAAATATTTCTACCTACTTAATAGTCGCGTGTTAATTATCTCCTCTGAATTGAACACGTAATGCAAAAACAAAATCAGGGGATCTTTTGAAAAATATTAATAGTTTATTATTACGCGCTTTTTACGGCTTAATTAATATATTTTTTTATTAATGTCAGCAAAACTTGTACATATTAAAAAAAACGACAGCGCTGGTGTTTACAACTACAAGTTAAACGTTCAACAAAAATTCGAATACCCACGCTAAGGCATACAAAATACAATGCACGCATAACCAATACTTATGTTCAATAAAGAAAGAACCAAGCGTATAAAAACTACATAACGTACGAGTATATGTTCTTACCAAATGTATTTTATAATTAATGTTTTTTTTATATTACATTGAATTCATTTCAAACTCACCAGATCTGCCCAAATGTGCAGCAATATCATCCCATGCTTCTTTTCTCAATGTCTGATTTCTATAACCCTTATGTTTTAAGTCATATAAAATGGGTCTTGCCCGGACTTGTGCGATTAGATTTTCCTCCATGTATGTCATTTCACATTCACACGCTTCACACGACTGAAGAGGAAGACTGAACTGACGAGAATCGAACTATACAGAAAATTATAATTTCCCCTGATGTCGAGGCAACGAGAGCGAAACCAAATGCTGCAATAGCTTGAGTTAAATTTGCTATTGCTATGTCGCGTCGTCGTCGTCGTGGAATGTGAATGTAAAGGGGTGTTTGAGTTGTGTTTGCGTGTTTACACGTCACGTTGTTCGTTCACGAATCGAGTTGAAAAATGCTGCATGCTTGTTTTTGACTACCTACCTACGTAGTAGCTTTGCTATCAAATATTGCATCAGAAGGGAGTTTTATAGGTATATTAATATCATATCACTTGGTATCTGATGTTGGTATGTATATAAATATGATTGATTAAATGGTTCACGTGAGTGTTGTGTATGAGAAACAAAAGATGAAAAAAGGGAACCCAATTATACACTCCGCGTCAGGTGTTTAGGCACAATCTTATATATATGTACATATATTTTTTTTTTCACATTAGTGATTAGGGGAATAAAGAAATGAATCGTTTGAAGGAAGTTTGATTTTGTATATTTTGTTTTCCTCTTCTTTAACCGACCGACAGTTGTCGTGATCCAGAGTCTTTTGACTGGAAGACTTAGACCACAACTGTCCCTCTCGACTCCTTTGTCCTAAGGCGGCACTTGTGAGGTTCACTGGGTCGACCCCAGGAAACGGCGTCAGCATATATTTGAAGTAGGAGTTTTTGGCCCTGTCTGGGTTTTCCGGACATCTTCTTTTCATATGAAAGTACCAGCTTTCTCTGACTTCCATATTTTATTAAACTTTGTCACTCTTGCATTTCCGCTGCTGTCACTTACTTCTTGCTTATAATTGTTAGGGCTTGATAAAAAACTGCCGTGTAGGTAGATCCTTCCTTTCAGTTTAGAGAGTATTTTCGGATGAGACAAGATGGTAGTTTTGCCTTAGGAAAAGCTGGATGAAAAAAAAGGTCAAAAGAGAAAACTTTTATTTTTTTTCAAATTCATTTTCTGCCATCATAATAGTACGCCTTATTCGCCTACCTTTACAGCACCATTATGTAGAAAATTGTATTTTTATTAAAATTAAAAATATACTTTCTAAATAGAAACAAGGTAATTATAACAATAGAAACAAGAATTGTAACAATTCAAAGGTAGCTTAAAGTCTTGGTAGGTAGAGCTCAATTTATTAATTATTGTTTATGTAATTTATTAACGTTTCCATAAAGTTGTAACAACAATAATAATAAAAAGAACTATTCACTAAGCTTCAATAGTAGGGGAGCCCAAGAGGGGATTTCGGGAGTTACTGAAGCGCGGCAGATTAACATACAGGGAGGTACCTTGTACCCGGCTAAATACCTCCACCAAATATTAGCCCCGTATATGTGGCCGCCCGTCAAGGATAAAGGATCAGATTAGTAAAAAAAAATTTATCATCGGAAATTCTCGAGCGCGTCAGATAAAGGTAGGGTGAGTTAGTTACATGCTAAAAAGTGTATATTCCACTAATCTGACAATTTTTGATTGACGTTAAGAAGTAGGTGGGTTACAAACTTGTAAAAAAAAAACGACATCTCGACTTTTTCGAGCGTGGCTAAATTTTTTTTTATTTTAAAGGAAATAATTCAACGTTCACGAAAAATATATAATCTGACGATTTCCATAAGCCGAAGTAAGAAAAACCAATCGATAAAGTTTAATGCGTGCAGCCTTTGTATATAAAAACTATAGTACTATCATGGCGAGTTTTTTTTCATGCTGCCGAGATCTGTGTGGTGGCGCTTCAAAATTTTAGGTTTAAAATTTGGAAGTCTTTAAGCATCGGAAATTGTTCGTAGGAGCAAGAGGAAACTATTATTTGGATTATTGCATCCAAAAAATATCAATAAATATCGATTAAAGCCTCCACAAGCTCTGCTCAAAAAAAATTGAGTAAGGGTTGCCGGCACACTTTAGATGTCGCCCCATTCGACTTCCACCATGATAGTACTATAGTTTTTCTATACAAAGGTGCAGCTATGTGATGTCTGTATTCCCGTCCCCGCGTTTCTATTCTTTTCTCACTTCTTCTCTATCTATGACTCTCTCACTCCGTCTCTACTCTGGTTTCTCTGTAAGTAGTAGGGATGACGCCATGACAGCTGACCGCCTAGATAGTATTGTTCACAACGTTTTTTTAAGGCCTTAATTTATTTTGTGATTTCAATATAAATTAGTGAATTAAAATTAATAAAAAATTGACTATGAGTGACATAAATAAAAAGTGTGTATTTTGTGGTGAAACAAATTTACAAAAAACTGTCAAATTTATACTAGAAACATTACAAAAATGGGGGAGAGTACTATAACTTTGGCACAAAAAATTGATAACGGTTTTTTGTAGAGGGGTCCAAAACAATCATTTTTTACTATGGGAGGGGGGGTCTATCTTGCCCCGTTTGGGCGGGAGGGGCAATTTTATGAAAAGTGTACTAAAAGTAAAAAAAAAATCATTAAAAAATAACGGTAATACTTACAGTTAAGTTTAATATTGTTTTTTACAGCCAGTATTTAGTACTATAAGCCACTTTTTACACAAAAAAAAAGTTTGAAGTGTAATTTCTCAAAACCATAAGATTTAATAAAATTTTTTTTATAGAATTCGGTGCTCTTGTTGATTCCTTATCAAAAACTGAAAACTTAGATTATTTTATGTCTTCTAGTTTTCGAGAAAATTGAAAATTACTAATTACTTTTTTGGGAGTTTTTGATAAGGAATCAATAAGAGCACCGAATTCTATAAGAAAAATTTATATTAAATCTTATGGTTTTGAGAAATTACACTTCAAACTTTTTTTTGTGTGTTTTTTTCTCGAATTTTGTGTTTCAAACTAATTTTTTCGAAAACTGTGCATACATTTTACCTGATTTAAAAAGTGACTTATAGTACTAAATACTGGCTGTAAAAAACATTATTAAACTTAACTGTAAGTATTACCGTTATTTTTTAATGATTTTTTTTTACTTTTAGTACACTTTTCATAAAATTGCCCCTCCCGCCCAAACGGGGCAAGATAGACCCCCCCTCCCATAGTAAAAAATGCTTGTTTTGGACCCCTCTACAAAAATCCATTATCAATTTTTGGCGCAAAAGTTATCGTACTCTCCCCCAGGTTTTTAATTTGTTAAGTTCAAAGATTTGAAAAAATAAAAAAAAAATTTTCCAATTGTCAGATTAGGCGAATCCCTTAAGATAATCGTCAGATTATGAGACAGTACGTTTAGGGTATATAGATGAACCGTATATATCTTAATCTGACGCGCTCGAGTATTTCAAAATGGCGATTTTTTTTTGCACATTCAAGTAATGGCCGCAAGTTTGGGTCACATCCAAATCGTCAGATTATTATGTAAGAGCTTTTTTTAAGATTCACTTAACACCCCCTCAGAAAATCTGACGCGCTCGATTACATTATTTTTTTTTTCATTTTCAACCCTTACATACGACCACCCCCACCATGGAAACAGTCAGATTAACATTCATACATGTTCAAAAATACGAAAATCATGGATGCTATCAATATCTGACGCGCTCGAGTATATCCGTGCAACAGTTTTTTTTTACATTTTCAAAAATTTATAGCCGCTCCCCCCACTGATAAAAGTGTATATACATAGAACATTTTTTTCTTCCTATAATCTAAGCTTCGCAATCCAGTAGGTCTCAATGACGCTCGAGTAAATCCCGATTTAGCACCCTGGGCTCCCCTACTACAAGGGAAAAGTCAAATTTCCGCGCTTGGAAAGTTTTTTATCATCATTTCAAAATTTTTGTTGGCACCCATTTTCGTCAAAACCCATAGATTTTTCTTCAATGGCGAATCCTTTTGAAACCATCACAGTCATTTCAAAGTTACAAAATCTTCAAAAAATCATATACCTATCGAAAATGCCTACATTCAAAAAATGTTCATTGTGATATTCGTCTTCAGAAGGTTCAAAGTTATACGAAAAAATACCCCAACTTGGTGTACAAAATTTTTATTATATTCGTAGATCTTGGTACTTTTTTATGAAATTTTTTTTTATTTATTTATTTATCTTCTATTTACTGTACCTACATAAAAACAAAGGTTAAAGGCAATTTACGATATCTCCTCGTTAAGCACTAAAAAAACTATCAATCTGTTATCAATGAACACAAAAAAAAAAAATAATCAATTATCAAAAGCACATGTTTCACAAGTCTATCCGAACTTATTTTTGTTTGTGTTCTTATTGTTTTGTAACGAAATTGCGTTTCATTAACATAATTCGACACCAACAAAAAAAAAAATTGGAATTTCCACTTAAAAATTATAGATATAAATAAAGTCATAGCAGAATGTATCCTATTTAAAAGTTAAACTTCTAACGTTCAAACAACTCGTAAACAACTTTGAAAGACATATAAAAGTTTATTTAAGTTAGGTAGATATAAATATACCTACCTAAGTATAATTTTCTATTTATTAACCTCCCCTGTCCAGTTCGCCTCTTATCTCTGTTAAAGTTTCTAAATACAATATACTTACATACATACCTAATACATACTCCAAAGTATCTTTCTATCTATTGCAAAACAAAAAAAAATAGGTTTCGTTTAGGTATATATTTAGTTAGACATTTTAATGGTTGGTTTTGCTTTTTTATCTCTTGTTTTTTTTTCGTATACATTTATATGTATACGAGTATATATTTTTTTTACTTTCGTTCATTTGTAAACAAATTGAAAATCTACGCAGTTAGAAAATATAGCCGGCATGGCGGCGTGGGTTTTGACGTAGTATAAAATTAAATTCCAAATAAGGATCAGTATTGGAATCGAAAAAATGTTTGCGATTTGTGGTTTGTAAATTGTCTTGAAGAAAACCCCCATAAATGTTAAATGAGTTCTGATAGTGCTGTATTTAGTATAAAAGATTTTAGTGTATTTTGAAATTATGCGTAGGTATTGTATTTTTGATATTTTGGGTTTTATGTATTTTGGGATTTTGGAACCCCGGACAGTAGCCCAAAAAGACACTCAAAATACCGAAATGCCGAAGATCCGATTCCCAGATTCATCACAGAAAAACTTAAGTTTTCGGGATTTTCGGTTTATACGTTTTAGGGTTTGGATGATTTTAGATTTCAGAATCGACTTTTGCAGACTTTTATATTTTCAGGATTTGTTTTGGAGAATTCTGAATCTCAACCGATAGACTTCTATTAGAAGAATTTTCCAGTAAAAAAATTCTCTAAATGTCTTTTGTGTTCCATCCGGATTTCCTTCACCTGCATTTATGAGACAGGTAGACATAGCAAATTAATATCTGGCGAGAACTGAAAAACCCAATTACAATGCTGAACATAGCTCTCAAAATTTAGGTTTACCTCCGACCTATGTGTTGATCTCTGAAAGGGATTACAAAAACAAATAACAAAACAGCTTCGAAATATTAATATGGATTAGGAAGGTATATTATTATATATGGCCTACCCGAGACCAGAATATATTTCTTTTGACGGTGCGACATTTCAAGTTTTCCGATTTCCAAAGCAATAGTAGGCGTTTTAAATGTTTGAGAAAACCAAAACAATGACAACGATCTAACGTAGATAATGTATTATGTATATTTCTTCGAATTTCGAATTAATAAAACAACGGGTTTACTCTAAGATCATTAACTGAAATCTTAGAACCAAAAATGGTTAACACGTGTGTTGTGTGTAGGTAGATACGAGTATATTATAGGTTGTTATGTTACCTGCATTTTTTAATTCAGTTCTTAGGTTGGGAAATCCAAAAAAAAAAAAAAAAAATTTAATTAGAGATCCGTTTGGATTGGAATATTTTTTACTCAAAACAACAAAAAAAACTAATAATTTATAAAGTTCTTTAAAATTCTTATACACAGTGCTGGATTAATGTTGTGTAAGTACCTACATATATAACGAGACTGCTTGCAGGAGATTTTCCAGGGGCCTGGCAAATTAATATTCAATTTAAAATATTAAATTCTTTTACGTCCATTTCATTAATAAAACTTAATTAAAACTTTGCTAAAATATTACAATTTATGCTTAGAGTTAAGGAACCTCGTTTTAATTTAGCGAATTCTAAATCGTGCTCTATTTTAGAATAAGGTCCAGTTTCAAAAATATTTAAACCGTGGTCCAATAGGTTAGTTGGGGTTAGCTCTGGTTCAAGGTTCCGGCTGTGGTTTAAGGTTGGTTTAAGCATGTACATATGTTATCAAACACTAGGACTTTGAACCAGAATCAGGAACTTGCCTTCAGAATTTGGAAGAAATAATACAATGTCCTTGTCCAGTCTATTACAAATCCTAATTTGACTAATAATATTTCTGTAAAATGTGCAGCCAGAAAGTTTGTTTCTTTAAAGTAGAGATTTTTTTAGAGTAAAACTTTTAAGCGTATCTAAAAATCTTACTTACCTTACTTCTCTTGCACAACTAAATCCAGTCGTGTTGATAAAAATAAAATGAAAACTTGTTTTAAAACGTTTAAGCAATATTGTTTATGCGTAAAATACATTTAAAAAATGAATAAAATCCAGAATAAACCCGATTAATATAACCGGCATAATCTTACATATATGCATTTGTTTTTGTTGAATTATACGATCGTGTTGATATTTTTATATTTTCTTAATTGCGCTTCACCATACCAACCGATCATAATGAATTTCAATAGCAGAGGGGTAGGAAGAAGATAGGGCTGCCTTGCTGGCGTAAAAAAATGGCTATAGTCTGCAATCATTATTATTATACGTACGACGAGTTTACTTATTTTTTTTTCTGCACCATGGAGGATTCGAAAATGACAAGGTGTGGTGTTAGCTAATATAATAACAAAGAAGGAAGGGTGTTCAATTTTCAGAACTACCATGAAAAAAAAAAATAATAGTGAGAGAGAATCGTTATACCTATATCACTGAGACAAACATTTATTATGCAGACGATGTATATATGAATATTATTGTACATGACACTATGAGCTTATGGTATTGAAAGAGATTGGTTGTGATCAAACATTTTATATTTTAATAGGTTTTCGGGATTATTTATTACTGTCGAATAATAAAATCGCAGTTTTTTTTAAACGTATTTCTGTAATATTTAAGTCTGTAAAAAGTGTGTTTTTGTTTGCTTTAGTCTCTTCTCTTCTCTTTTCAAACATCTATGCATCGAGAACCATTATTCGAAAAAAAAACTTTCAATGTTAAAATAAAAACAATTTCAAGTTCTAGAGTTTTCTACAACTATTTTTTGAAAAAAAAAATATGACCAATAAAACTAAACGAATGGTTCGGGTCCTTATTCTGTCTTCCAAAATTCTCAGTTTTTAAATTCTGTAAATTCATAATTCTATTTTTCAAAATTGTGTGAATCCAAAAGTGTGGGCATATATTTCTTGGTACTATTTTTTGACAGTTGTTATAGTTTTTGTTGATTAACTTTTATTCAACTTACAAAAAATTCAATATATAACAAAAACCAAAAAAAAAAATAAAAATGAATATAATAATCTCCTTTTTCCAGTTCACCGTTTAATTTATTTTTTTAAAAATTTCGGATACGTTCTTAGCACTGAAATTTTGAATCACTTGTAATTTTGACCAAATAAGTTCCTCTTTTAAATCATCAACAAGCTTATTAATTCCGGCTTTACTTATGCCTTCTCAGACTTTTAAGTGCTTTGTTACCAAGCCTAGTCACTATTTTGAGTTCGAGGAATGGATTCCGTTTTACTCGATGGGTTGTCATAAATCGACAAAAATTAAAGAAACTTATTTGCATCAGTATGTTAAACAAAAGAATGATAAATATTTCAAGAAAGTAACTAATTTTATTTATTAAAATGAAAGAAATAATTTGAGTTTTTAGAAAAATTTCAAAAGAAAATTAAAAAACGAACAAAGAGTAAAGTAATTTTTTAAAAGTCGCATTCCATTGAAAATAGCTAGCAAAGTACAAGTACTATTTTTGAATTTTGAAATCCAAAACTTTGGGGTACAGAATTTGCCAATCCGAATGTTGGCACTTAAAGAATATTATAACCCCAACTTATATTAAGTCTGTTAAGTAACATGAAATTTCTAGTGACTTTCCTCAGAAAACAATTCAAAGCCATTAGTAACGGGTAAAGTTGTAAAAGAAAAAATATGTAAGTAGGTATTTGTATTGTAGAGTCGAATTGCATTATTTTATCACCAATAAGATACTTTGCACTTTTTCATTCAGTCATACATATTTTTTAATTAAAACTGCGTGATCTGTATAATTATTCGCAATTAATATCTGAATTGAATAACGTTTTTATTAGAACATATTCCAACTGTCTGATATTTCATTATAGAAAGATCCATTAATATGAGAATAACGAAATTTCTTATAAAAAAACTTGTCCTCAAATTTTAATGGAAAAAAACTACCCATCAAACAACTCATATGATATATTTTGTATACAAGTAACGAATCTATTTATAAAGCTATGCATTAAAAAAAAATTCACTTATGCATCACACAATTAATGTCAATATAAATTTAGTTAAATTATAAAACCCAACCAACGACCAATGGAGTTCTTTGTTTTGACTCAAAAAAAGAGCCTTCTGCGATGTGATGAGATGAATTAAAGTTGCTTTGGTCTAGAAATCCAATTCAACTTTAACCAAAGACATACGTGACGAAGAAAAAGATGAAAAGTAGATATATCTAGAAACAACTACAACAACGACATAAAAAAACAAGTATCTTTTATCAAAGTTGTATCTATGAATCGAAAAAAAAACCCAAACAAAGAAATTACCACACAGTCAGCCAGGCCAGGGCAGCAACAGAGAGAAGACAAAACAATATCGCGTAGACAAAAACAACAAAAAAAAAAACACCCAGCTGTAATACCACTGAAGATCAACTCATCCGTGAGTCATACCTTGGAATTATAGATTCATGGCCCTCTACCTATTTAGGTAACTACACTGAAAGAAGGACAAATACTTGTGTTTAGAAACAGTTTTATTTTTAAGAATTTGATGTGATATAAAAATTTCTTTGCTTGGCATCTCGAGGTTGACTGCGGCAAAATTTCGAATAATTCACCCAATTTTTACTTGGAACCATAAATGGTTGATTCGATTTTAGGGTAGGAATAGGCACAATTGAGGAAGAGTTTGAAGGTGCTGAAATACATCATATCCCAAGGAATCGTACAGGATGGCGCGCAGGAGAAGTGGTTGCCCTTTGCCCCGCAAGGAGAAACTCACTTACTTTACTAAAGATTCGAGGATCTAAGTAAGGTTGGTTGATAAGATTTCAAGTTTGTTTCTCGCAGTGTATTCTTTCTTTAGTTTTGTTTTTCAGTTGAGAAAGACACAAAGCAATCTAGAAATGGCTAGGTACTACGACCTCTAGGTGATATTCGAGCTAAAATATAGGTTTGATTTTAGAAATCTAGGTAAGGTTGATTGTTGATCTTTGTCTTCGACGGTATAGAAAAGTCTTTTATAATGAATATAGTTCAGGTTTCTATAAAAAAAATTAATAAAACAAAAAATAGGCGTTATACCTACAACTGCGCACAAAATCTTCTAAAATAATGATCATGAAATTCGAGAACATAAATGGAAACTTCTTTCCATCTAAATGAACAAAAAAAAAAATAAGGTCCTTCAAAATGCGCCACCATTGATCGCACATATGCAAGCAAACATAATATTTCAATGATTGATGGTGGAACATGGGCTTAAGTGGTTTTCAACAAAAACAGCTGTTTCAGACGTATATATGTATATTTTTTTTTTGAGAAGGTTAATATAAATTCAAGAACAAAAAAAAAAATAGTTGAAGGACCATTGTCGACCGGAAATAAACAAGAGGAACGGAAATGATCGCAATCTATGAATGGGAATGAAGAGGTAACCAAATATATTAAATTATATGGAGTAGGTATCTAAGGTTTGAAATATTAAAGTGTAGAATTTCATAGAGATTATACCTACAGTAGGTAACTAATTAAAAGAGTAAAATGGTATGGGAAAAAATAACATGGATGAATTTTATATTTCTTAGTAGTTTTTTGAATTCACATGCACCACATCAGCTGCTTTTTTTTATTATATCTATATTTCATATTTTTTGAGGATGACGCCTCTTTTGTTTTAGTTTGCTGGGACGACTGGATAAGCTGAAAATCGCTTCAAAGGTGTAAAAAAGCATGTTTTTTAGTTGTAATTAAAATCAAAAAAAAAAAAATACTTACTTTTTGTAATAATAAAAAAAAATACTTTTTGTAATATTTTTTTTTATAATTTGTTGACAGATAAATTAGTTTTCTACGCAACACTCAAGGCTTGGTTGCAAAAAGAAAGCCAGCCAAATAATTTCCACCTGTCGATGTTTTCTGAGGTCAACCCGGCAAACCACACAAGTGAAGTCTTCGGATGAAGAATAAAAAGGGAGAAGTGTGGTCCTAGTCGACGTAATGACAATCGTCCGTAAATGAAGAAGAAGACCCACGGATACTTTAAAGGTAATTACAAAATTTTATCAGAAAATTCTTACGCTTGGTAAATTGGCCAATTGTGTAAAAATAAAAAGCAAAAGGAAGGTTATGTAGATAAATGTCATGATTTGAAATTTAGTAATTTTTGCAAAAGCATATTGATATAATGCTTATCCGAAAAAAATTTATACCATTTTAGAAACATACAGCCCTATTACTGTTGTCAATTATCAATACGCTAGTTGACATTTTTCACTGAAATTGATGAATTGGTATTATCGTTGTCAGCAATCAAAATTTTTGATAAACTGTGAACGCTCTTCAGAAATTAGATCTATTGTGAATGATTCAAATTGACAGTCTTGGTATTATGGTTGTCAAAATATTTGTTGATTATCAAATTTCCAGCCAATCACAAATTCCTTGTTGATAAAATATTTTACGGATCGCGAAAGCCAAAAGCATGTCTACTATAGAACTATTTTTCGGTGAAAATGAATTGAAGAAGAAAATACTTTGGAGCAAGCAAAGATTCGAAGAAAATTACGCAATGCTTCAAATCCGATGGATTTGGCTGAACATATGTATACCTATGTAGATAAAAGATCTTTTTTAATTATAAAATTTATTCGAAAGAAGCCTTCCTTCCTTAATGTATTTGACATATCAACGACAAGTTAAAACCAACGAAAAGACAACAATCCATCCCAAACATACTAAAATTTGCAGCTGTCCCTGTCTTAAGATTCCTTGCGTTCTACCAATGTGGCGAGCTGATTTTTGTCACTTACAATTTTACTCCTACTTAAAGAAAACACTTAAAATTGAATAGCACCATTAATTTATTGCAAACAACTTACATTTTAAATCCAAATCAACCAAAATAAAATTCGTGACACAAAACAAAAGCAGTCCGTTGTAAAATTGTAAATGAAATTGAAACGTCAAAAGTAAACAGGGCACTATTCACAAAAGATTTTTGATCTTTGTTCACAATGGATCAAAAAATGATCAACTCGCGTTCATAATACCAATCTATCAATTAATTGATAAAATGTTTCAAGTGTCAATTAATTGATCTTTGACAACCGTAATAAGCCTCATAAGCTTTTAGTACTGATTTTATTTCATCACCATAAGAACACATATTATTTACGTCATAAACGATGGACATGACTTTTGGAATTCAAATTTATTTTAAATGTTTTAAGTTTATGATGAAATTCGAAATAAAAAAAATTTCCTTTTCATGATAGTTCGTGAAGCTTAATTACCATATTGGTGCATAAATGACAACTCGATCACTCTATGAATCATCATAGGGATTGCCAACAAATAATATCTCTACGTATATAGTGATTTCAAAATGAATTACGTGAGTGTCAACACTTCATTTAATTCACAATAAACTTATGCCTACTTTATTTTAATTGATGTTTAATACATAAATTGTTATCTATTCGTGTTTTTGTTTTCTTTTAATGATAAAGGCTTGAACGGAAGTTAACTCTTTACATAAATTACCTGCAATGAAATGTTGATAGATATCTGGCAAGTGTTTGCTTTTTTAATAAGAAATGATTATATTTTTCGTTTTATCACACAGACATGATTAAATAAAATAATTAATTATTGTGAATGACGAAGTCATGTTGAAATTTTTCCTGAATCATACAATATCTATAACGAAAGATATAAACAGGGTGTTTGTACAAAAGCACTTCTAGATTATCTGTCATAAATAACAAAGAGACTTTAAATCATGTATGTAAAATTAATGTCTTATCTAGCTCATGGTGGACGATGTATCTAAAAGAACTACTGTCATTGTAAAAGCTTTGATATATTACAGTCTGACAAAATGTCCCCTATTGAATAAATGCATAACAACATATCAACGTCATTTTATTCTGATGTTTTTTTTTCTGCTCGTTCTTTTATACTTGTTGCATTCTGAAACGACTTAGCGTGTTAAATGTACATAATTATTAAAGCCTAAAAATATACATGTCTATGAAGATATCCACTCTATAGAGAATCGTGAGTACGCGAGACCAAGGTCAGTTTTCTACTTATTCGTAAATATTGTTTTGCACTTATTTTTTTTTTTCAATTGACTTGGCGCATATTTTTCCATTTTATGCCGTGTTTTGTGATGTCTAATATTATTTAATGTTTTTCCAATAAAAAAAAAAACGATTTCTATATCTGATCTACCTGAACTAAAGCTAATAAATAATTAATAGAATTAGAGAATTAATCTTTCGCGCATAATTGTTGATTTGTGACGCATTTTTTCTTCTAGAAAATCCGCTTAGCAATTCTTGGAGATAATATTTTTCAATAAAAAAAAAATATATGCATAAAGGTGTAGCCACAATGTGACTGTTATATTGTGTGATTTAAAAATTACGTCTTGAGAACAAAGAATAACTGCAATAAAATATTATATTATTCAAAGTTAAATTTATAATAATTTTACCGTTATAGAAAAAACAAAAATATTTAAATTTTTAGCAACAATATATAAGAATAGATAATAAATATAATATTATAATAATAATGAATTAGAATAGATAAATCATTTTTATTATGATAAAAATATTAAGGCAGGTAGCTCAAAAAGTCCTCCGTCATTAACTAATACAAATTTCCCCTGCACACCCTAATCACAGGGATTTAAATTGCCTTTTTGGGCTTTACCATTAATAGAATCTTTGTTTGTTCACTTGTTTGGACTTTTATAAACAGATCAATCATTCTTTTTTTACTTCATCTGTCAGTTCGGTTATCAAACTTAATAAAGAAACAATATTTTGTTTTGAAACAAGACCCGATCGGTAAAGAAAGTTATTATTCAAAGGTTTTTCCCCAAAATCTATGATTTGGCCTCACTGTGAGACGGTTAAACTGATAAGGTACTTCAAAGCGATAGCATTTTTAATCAACTAAGTAGTTGTTCTCAGCAAATAATATAACGATATCGATCTTTACATTCTATGGCCATGCTTATACATAAAATTTAAGAAGGTGTACGGTACCTACGTGTAATATTATGTTTAGCCATTGATTTAAATTTATTTAAATTTTATATTTCATTTAACCATGTTAATTATGTGTGGGCCTACGACTATGCGATACGTAGGAATCTATTTTGTAACATGAATTCGATTAGAGTCTACGTACATATGTATGTATGTAACTATATGTGTCTACATTTACCTGATATATAAAGGTTTTATTAACATAACACAGGCGCCACTCTTGATGAAAAAAAAAAACAATAAAAGTCTCACCAAACAACTCTAACTAAAAACAAACACCAATAATATCACCAAACTGTCGGTACCCTGCTGTTTAAAGATGTCTCAAATATACCTATTTCATTTATTATATTAGCGTCTATAAGACACACTTAAAGACATAACCCGTTTCGCCAAACATACTTTTGGTATTAAATATAAAATTAATGAATATGTATTGCTTGTTATGGCAGCTCGTTTTTTTTTATACACATTTTCTTCAAAATGTGACCGTTAATTTCCGTTACAAAAATATACGTATATACATAAATAAAGTGTCCCTCTTTTTCTATATCGTTATATCGGCTCATTATCTTTCAAACCAAAATGCGCACATTCATTTCTGATAGTCAAACATTTGGTAGACACAATAAAACTATGCAAACGGGATGTATATACAAAAGAAACCCTTATAAATGAACCCTCATTTCGGAAACGAAACACACAAAAAATTAACTTCATGCTTAAATGAAGAATATTACAACAATGTGTAACACTTAATACCCTCCCAAAAAAAAAACTAATATAAAACCGTTATTATTATAGCTCGAAAAATTAATTGAAACGCTTTCCGCAACAACCAATCGAGGACACCCCTATACTCGTATTATCCCCTACATATTATTAGCTGATGCTACTATTTTTGTGTCCCCTACATTTTTTTTCCTAAAAATTTTATTGTTATTCCAAGCAAATCGAAATATGACATTTTCAACATTTCCAATCGATATCAGCGGGAAGTTGAAAGGGAACTAAAATAAAAAAGGGCTAGATTGCACTTTGTTCTTTACAAAGGAAATAAAGCAAAATTGTGTGGGGCTTGGGCCAAGAGCATGAAAATTGAAGTTTAAAAGTTTTGTATGATTTAATTTTTAGGCTAATAGGTATGCTATGTAAATTACATACGTATTTTCCATGTGTTAATATTTTATTCGAGATTTAAAATTCAAAAAAAGTTCAAAGTCTTAGTCTATTATTATAAGCAAAGTACCTACTAAAAACTTGCATACCATTTTTTTTTTGTAAAAGTACTTGAAAAATTTTATGTACAAGGTGATTTGCATAATGTGTGACTAAAAGCTAGAGCGTGTAAGTTGAACAGAGACAATAAAAGAATGTATGGAGGGAAACAAAAAATTTCAAAACCGGAAACAAAATTATAAAAAAAACAACAGCAACACCTACAATGTTGTGCCATAGCTTTTTTTAAAGCCAAAACTTTATTCTTCTTTATTTAAATCAGATTATATCAGCGCAAAAAAATTTATTTCCAAATTGATATTTTTGAGAAAAAACTAATTATTTATTTTCTTTTTAAATTTATATTTTTTTTAATGTAAATAAATTTACAGAAAATTATTTATAGTTATAGATAATATTATAGCTGATTTTTACTTGAAAGTTGGAAAATGTTGAATAGATTCGAATGAAAATTGTGTTATTAATTAATTAAAAGATCGGTCTACCTCTCAAATAATAGCATAAGTAAAACAGTGATTATTGAGATAGCTCGAAGTTGTCCATGTTTTTTTTTTTTGAAAAATAACTACCCAGTTAAAATCGATTCAGAAAAGCAGATGTATAACAAACCAACCCGCTTGAGTTGAAAAAATAATAGAAAAGACCTGCACTTTTTTGTTAAAGGGTAGTTATGTAGGCACCTATGTATACATATTATAATAGGAACCATATTATATCATCACTTTTTTTGATAAAAATCCTTTGACAAAAAAAAAAACTACGATCCCGAATCATCAATGAAATACCAATTCTGATATAAATGTATGAAATGTGGAATTCAAGGTAACATGGGGATTAAAGGGTAAATAACATCTTTACTCTTCACATCCGTTCCCTTTAATTTAACAGTGTCTGTGCACTGTGCATTGTGCGCACACAAACATCAGACACACGCAACATTGTTGTCTTTTGTTTAAGGTTGAAAAGTGTGACCATTTCAAGAAAAAAAAATAATAAACATTGAGCATTCGCCTTTTAGTTAATTGAGGTCATTTTTTGTGATATTAAAAAAGTCTTAAATAATAAATTATTTTGTATAAAATTCGAAATTTATTCAAGCAACCATCAAATCGTGCCTCGAAAAACCATTAGAACTATTTTTTTTTCTTAAAACTAATAGTACTATTTTGTGAATTTTCTTGCATTTTGTTTTAACCAATTGCTTTTTTTTTCGCTACGAAGTACATTTTTCGAAATGTTTTTAATCATTTTGTTGATTTTAACTGACTGGAAATAATTAATGTTATTTTTAAAAACAATCAGTCTCGTAATAATCATCATGCTGGTCACACTAATTTTGATGGTAGTGGAATATAGTGATCGGATTGCATGAAAGGCATTCAAAATTATCGGTTTCCCTTTTAAATAATTCACAATGCGGGTAAATTGTGTTTTTTTTTTTGTACCTTAGACTTAGAACCAGTCTTTTTTATTCAGTCACAGATGGTTGATGGAAGAGCAGCTGATCGAGGTTTTTGTTTTTGTTAAGGCCTTGAGGAGGGTTCGTGTTTTTTTCTTTCAACAGTGGATCAAAATGAATTCAAAATGTATTATTAAATACAAGAAAAGTAGTAAGGCATCGTTCGTTAGGTACACTGAATATTTTTGAAATAGGCAAATAATCTTTCAATAAAATTGGCTGTACTGAGTGAGCTTTGTACGGAAAGGCCATCCAAACTCTATTTCCTGGTAGATCAGTAAAAATACAAAAATTAGATAGATTTAATTTAATTTAATTAGACAGAGTTAATGAAACTTTCCAAATTCGTTTACCTATTACATTAGCAGCCATTATGAATTTAAGGTCATTTTACTTTTTATCAAATATATCTTTTGCAATAAGTTGAAGAGTATCAAAAATTGTTGCGACTAAAGTTGGAGATAAATGAAATTGGATCAACATGTCTGTCTGCGTCAAAAATTCGTATTCTTTCGTATTTTCTATTCGTATTACAGCAATTCCAATAAGGAATTTTATGCTTTTTCATATTTTTTTATTCTATAGTACTTTAAAAAGGAGGCAACTCGTGCGATCTATTCGTGCATTTAATTTTTTTCCTGTTCTATTTTCAATTTTTGATTTTTAATTTGGTCCACTGTAATATTCAAGTAGTTTAATAGGTAGATAGATTTAGATTGTTAATGGATGCTGCTTGCTTTCAAGTGAAGTCAATTCGAAAGGAAGGGAAGTCGATACTTAAAACCAAGTTAAACCGATTGAAATACACATAGATTTCTAGAATCTAGTATAAAGATGACATTCACTGTTAAGATAGGGGCATGTAAATAAGTAAGGTGTTATTCTGAAGAGTTGGTTTTCTGCTTGTCTGCTCTTCTGTTTTTCTTGTTTCTTTATCTTTGTCTTCATACAGTGTTAGCTTAAGATTTTTATTTTATCGGAAATAGAAAATCTTTTTCAAAACTACATTGAAGCCACATATCTAATTGACTTAAAGATTCTTTCTTTTTTATCTTGAGGCGGTAGAAGCTGTTGGAAGATCAAATTAAAAACTTAAACCAGTTTTATAAACATTTTTAATTTTGTGTGTAGGTAGATAGAGGTTGATTTGAAAAATATTTTACTTTCATAGAAACTTTGTACCTATCTAATGTTCAGGCCCATGGAATATTTTTATTGGATGAAAACAGTGATATTGCAAAATGGAATGCAGTTTGCATTTGTTGGTTTAGTCATCTGATGATCCAGATGCTTTGAATTTAATTAAACTTCCGTACAAACGCAAGGATAGGGATACGACTAATGGCCAAAAATATCTTAACGCTCCTGATAAATCAGACATGCAAATATGGAGGTCGCAGCAAGAAGGGGAAATACTGTTGGTTTGGTAGCACGGAAAATAAAAATGAAGTTATATCTTCAAAAATTTTTCTATATCTTTTCTGAACTCGACTTAAATAGAATGTAGCGAAGACTACAAATTAGAAAATAATTAGAGGAATACAAATAAGCAAAAATGTTTTCCTAGTATCCAATTTTATTAAATGTGATTTAAAGAAATAAAAAAAAATCCAAGAAAATCATTAACTCCAAATTCCACATTTTATATAACGAAGACTAAAAATTAGAAAACAATTAGAGGAATACAAATAAGAAAAAAGCATTTTCCTAGAATCTAATACGTATTATTAAATGCGGTTTGAAGAAATAAAAAAAATTCCAAGAAAATCATTAACTCCAAATTCCTCCTTTTATTGTTTCATAATAAGTATTACCTTAAGTATCAACATATCCTTGAAATTGTATGAAATATATTTCTATTGATATGATTTTCTGTGTCAGGAAGCCATCTGGAAAATCCAATACCTCCTACCAACGAACAACAGGCTAATTAACCCATAGAGAAAATATCTCCTCGGTACGGTGATGAAATCTAATAGTTTGACAATACGCACCGTAGTAATTGATCCATACAGGTATTGGAATTTTTTTTTCTTTTTGGATAACAGTTTTTAAACTAAAAATACTATACCTACATAGTTACCATAGCTACCAACCTACCTGATATTTTCATAACTGTTACTTGATCCTCATAAAAATGATTGATTTACCTTGTGAACCAGTTAGTATAGAAAAATTTGGTGTAGGTATAGTTTACCGCCAATGTAATATTTTATTATCCTTTCAACCTGCTCAGGTTACTCTGATGAAAAACACTTCTTTTTTGGCAACAAAAGGTAACAGATATTTTTAACATCCTCTTTGAAAAATGAAATCAGAAGCCATATTTTTTTTTATAATCTAAAAATTTATTAAGAGGTTTTTTCCATTTTGGCAATTAAAATTCACAAAAGTATTTATAATACCATTCGCGTCATTTAATGCCAAACAACCACAAAAAAAAATTGAAAAAAAAAAAAACAAAAATAACTTCTTCAAACACGCAATTTATTTATTGTTTATTTATTTTTCAACTTTTTAAGATACCTTTTATCATTAATTCGAATGTTTATAATATTTTTCTTTTTTGGTTTTAGTTGTTTGCCAAAAATTTTGGAAAAAAAAAAACATTTCTTTGCTTGTTGTGATAATAATGACTTGCTTTTGATATTGTTTTGCATTTTTTTTTTAATCACGTGCCTTGATGAATTAAATAGACATTAATAGCAAAAAAAAAATGTCAGATCAGAAGGAGAACAGTAGGTACAGTTTTTTTTTTTTTTTAAATATAAGAATAAGTTAGAACAGAACATTAAATTTTTTGGGCAGCTGTAGGAACATAAAATAACTTGTTTACTTAAATTTATTTAAAAAATATAAACAAGGTTAAAGAACCTTCTTCTCTTAAAAATAAGGTTATGTAAATACCAGAGTTGTAAGTTGCTTTGATATTGCATTTTTAAGGTAGAACTACCTTTGTATATGAAAACTATAGTACTCTCATGGCGAGTTTTTTTTAGGGTTGCCCGGATCCTGGTGGTGGCGCTGCAAAATGTGAGGTGCAAAATTCGATTTGGTGAGTCTTTAAGCGTCGAAAATTGGTGGTAAGAGCAAGAGGAGACTATTTTTTGTATAATTGCATCCAAAAAATATCAAAAAATATCATTTAAAACCTTCATAAGCTCTCCGCAAAAAAAAAAGAGTAAGGGTTGCCGGCATACATTAGATGTCGCCCCATTCGACTTCCACCATGAGAGTACTATAGTTTTCATATACAAAGGAACTACCTATTATAATCTTCGAACGTCAGCTGAAGTGGTCTTAAGAAACGAATACGAGGAATTTATATGACGCGCCCATGATTGCGATTGGGTGGCTTTCGTTAGGCTTCGTTAACTTTCGCTGTAGATAGCAAGAGCGCTCATCGACCGCTCCTGCGAAAGTGAATTGACAGATAATAACACAAATCAAAATAATGGAAGCACATAATATAGCTGACATCTCCATTTGAGTGTTCGGAAAGCTAATTTTCGTTTGGTGTTGACATTAGCTTCCTACCACGTCCGACTATTATAGTTCTACCTTTAAGGTCTCGATCATTTTAGTGGCCCTTGCGCTTGCAATAGAATTCTTTTTTTGGAGTATTTTTGATTCAAGTGTTTAATTGCAAATCGATTTGAAGCCTTTAGTACCTATAAAATTTTTTTTTAAGTGAAAGTAAAAATAATCCTTATAAAGTTTTGTAATTTTTTTGAAATAATGGCCAATTTCAGACCAACAAAGGACTGCAAGGCCAAGGCAATTTCCTAGTTTGTGATTGGGCAGCTGCTAATAAAAATTCTTTGCAAATGTGACATTTATTGGAAAGTAACTAGAAAGTAAGGCAAGAAAAATCTCTCTTTATTTCAAATCAAATATAACAGCTGCTGATAGTAGTTGCTCTTATGGCTAACCATAACAGACAGACACTGCAACGAGCAGTCAAGTGCAAAAATTCGCCAAGTAATTCATATTTTTCTTTTTTCGTTCGTACTTCACTAAATGTCAATTTTACTTGGTGGAAATTGGCTCATCACTGCCGAAAGCAAAAGTTACTGAAACTCAACGAAAGACAAGAAATTGATAATTGGGCATGTTATTTAATTTCCTTGTACTCGCTCAATTTAATCCGACAGCGTCCATTTATTATGGTTAAGCCTTTAAACAAATTTGGCGTTCAAGAACGTATAGTTGACTTGCAGTCTCTTATATTTCTATAGAACGAAGCAAGTACAATTTTGAATTACAAATGAACCGGATCATTCTTTATTTCAAATGTCAAACAGTTAATCGATATTTTTTGAACTCAGGTAAACACACATTATTAATTTATTTCATTGCTTTGTAATTTTACTGCCAGGAAATTTGACAACTTAACTACTTAATCATTAAAGTGACGGAGAAATTTTTTTTTAAAATCTTACCTAATATTGTGAATTGTGTGTTTTTCAAATTACTAATCGTAAGCATTTCAAAATTTTTGAAAACTTCCATCTCCGTCAAAAGTGGATTTTATGAAAATTTCGAAAAACAATTGTAAGTTCTCTACCGATTATAGAAATTATAGAAAAACCCTGTAATTATTATTTTTTCAAGTGTAGGCAAACACATCCTCACAAAAAAGAAAATAATAAAAAAGAATAACTGATCGTAAGCGAGTTTCCAGGCAAAATATCCCTACATAATACATATTGCCCATGCATTTTGTGTGTTTACTATGAGGACGAGGAGCAAGCCTCAGCAGATGTCATTGTAGTGATGAAACAAAACCAGTTTTTCTTTGTTTTGAATTGAACCTTTTCGGATTCTCTTTCATCGCATTATTCGTTCGCCATAAACCAGCTGGAATAACAGAACAAAAAAACTACTGCCCAATCCCTAATCCAGACGATATTAATTTTTGTTGTGTGGATATTATATTTTTGAAGGAGCTAAAGGTTTCTCATTCTTAGTATCGAATTGTAAGATTGCCAGTGAAGTTGGTGTTGGATTTAAAAAAAAGAAAAAAAAAACGATATTAATAATTAAAAGAAACAGCGACAAAATAAAAGATGGAAGAAATTGAGAAAAAACTTCAGAATATGAAGAAGAAATTCGATGAAAGTATCCAGGAAATTCATAAAAGAACAAATAACAATACCAAATTTCTTACCAAAAAGCTATATCAAAAAACTGTTGAACAAATCAAATCATCCAAGGCCAGTAACGTTGCTATTCCAATTTCAGTTTATCGACAGTGCGGAGTCCGAGGAGTTGACGTCACAACTGTTAACGGAGTTGATAGACTTTTTGTCCGAAGCGCAAAGGACACTCCCAAGTATTTTGTTCACATGGATGAAATGTTCCAGATTATTTTCGACATCCATGTGGAACACGGTCATTGTGGACGCAATCGCATGGAGAAAGAAATCAACACAAAATATAAAAATATCACAAGGGAGATGTTGAGAAATTTTCTGTTATTTTGTTTTATTTGCGATCAGAGGCGACCAACACCCGTCAAGAGTACCACAGAAAGAGTCAGGCCACAGTTCAGCAGATTTGATGTGAGGTTCCCGAGATGTCAAATCAATGTTATTGACATGGGGGCAAAACCCGACGGAGCCTATAAGTTTATTCTAGTCTATGAGGATCATTTGACGAAATTCGTTCACCTACGTCCACTGAAGACTTGCAGCACCAAGGATATTGCTGGTATTCTGCTGAGGATATTCGCTGCATTCGGTGCACCTACTATAATACACAGTGAAAATGGCCGAGAATTTGCTGATGAAATCGTCCGGGAACTAGCCAATCAATGGAATGAAATTAAAATGATCCATGGAAGGCCTAGATCAAGTTCACTCAATGATGATATCTTGGAATTGATTAATTTGTGGATGGAAAAGAATCAATTAAACAAATGGTCGAGATGTCTTTATTATATACAACTGATGAAGAATAAATCTTATAACAAGGCAATAGATGGAACTCCCTTTGAAGCCATGTTCGGTGTGAAATGCAAATTTGGTCTTAATGGTGATGATTTGGCAACTGTTGACATAGACAAAATTAAGACAGAAGAGGATTTGAAGATGTTCGCCAAAGAGGAAAGAGCTTTAAAAATCAAACTTGAAGCTGACGAAAGAAATTGCGATGATGAATCAGTCGATTGTTTTGAAAATTACTTGAAATCCCTGAAGGAGGAAATTACAACTGACGAACAGGAAGAGGACGAGAACGAGTCACAAGCCAGTAATTGCGACGAAGAATCAGTGGATTGTTTTGAAAATTACGTAAAATCCCTGACGAAGGAAAATGCAAGTAAAGAAGAGGACGAGAACGAACCACCTACGAAAAATATTAAGTTATCTAACTTGAAAGAAATATTTTTTTAAATTACTTTTTTTTCTAGTTTTGTACAAAGATTGTAATATGTTTATTATAAAAAGTCTTTTTTATGCGAAGCTCGATACATTTTTTATTTTTCCAAAGAGGTACCTACATATGAAACAGAAAATTTGACTGAAACTCGTTACTAAGCGCTTGGTTATGAAAATATAGCGAAGGGAAGACTCTCTTATCCAGCAACCTAACCTAACCTAACGTAGGAAAATGTTTTATATACCAAGATGACTGTTGATTGTTCAAGATTATATGAAATAAAAAAATTCAGAACAGTTTCTCTTAAACATTCTTTTTACCTTTTCAAGGTTTTTTTTACCGTTATCTTTGATAGGAACCTAAATTGTTTTTCTTAGGCATATTTGCGAAAAAATTTCCTTTTCATATACTTCTCATCAATAAAAATCGAGCTAGTAGTTCTTGAGTTATAAGCGATTGTGTGCTGAAAAATTAAAAAATTTTCATGCGTTCACCTTGAAATTTTTTTTAACTTCTTTCGAGATGTTCCATATATTTTTAGAAATTAACTAGTCCACATCCCAAATAGTAAGAAATTAAGAGAGCCAAGCCAAGTTTGAATAGTTGGGAAATCTTTTTTATTATGTCTTAAAATTCTCCTACAATTTTCTTCCATAATTTTTATAAAAAATAAGTTTTTCTTTTATTTAAATTACAGGTTGTTTTTCGATATCGATAATAGTCAGGTGCTGCTCTCTGCCAGTATTTTTTCCAGGCCGTATTTATCTTGGATGTGACATACAGTGTGGCAAAAATTGACAATTAGTCATGCGCCTCCTTCATAGCAGTAGCTGTGGCGCCAGGCGGTGGCACAGGAGTATTATAACAAAAACGCCAGCCGGAAAATCTCTTATGATGACGATGTCATCATTTGACTCACCTACTTTTGCCAGAGATAGACTAACTATTATAAATTATAAGGCTAGAAACATTAAGTTTTAGTTTAAAAATAACAAAAAAAAAAAAAAATGTTAAAAATATAAAATTATAAAAAGAAGTGTGCCTCCGATTTATTTTTAGTTTATATTTTAAAATATTTATTATTTTTAAGATAAAACAATTAAAATAACATTATGCATTAAGGCTATTATAATATTTACATTATTTAAAAAACAAAATAGTTATTGTATTTTTGGTGTTTCAGAATGTTAAATTGAAGTTATCATAAAAGATAAAATTAATATTATAAAAACAAAGGAGCTCAGTAGAAAATTTCCAGTATTTTTTTTTTTGGATATTTAGAAATATATTAATTATCTCTAATTGTTAATTTTCAAGTAATCTTGATTTAAAAGTTAAAATAATAAATCTATTTAACATTGAAAACGTTTTTCTTTAATCATGATTGCAAACCGCAACCCTGCACGAGGGTAATTTGTGAAGATATTGCAATCGAAAAACTAAACTTAAAATTATCTAGGCCACGCCCTAATAACTAGGCCCCATCCCCAAAAAAACCGGTGTGGTTTGGTAATTTTTTCAAGGACATATCTCGCGCTGTGGGCGTGCCCTACTTCATTTCCAAATATTTACGGCGTTTAGTTAATTTTTAGCTATTTTTGGGTGTGGCCTGGTTATTTTCTAAATATTTGATATTAATATTTTTTTCAAGGTAAATACCCGAAAAATTTTAAAAATATCAATTTTTCCGCAAAAAATCGGTTATTACTCGAGAACTACTGGTTCGATCTTTATAAGTGAGGTGTCTATGGAAAGACAAATTCCACACCAATATGCCTAGTAAAAAAAAAATTAGGTTCCGTTAGAACATAACGGTTATATGGCCTTGAAAAGATAAAATGCGACGTTTTTGAGAAACTGTTCATTTTCTTGTTGATTTTCTAACGGATTTTGAATTTTTTAATTTCAGTATAATCTTGGACAATTAACGCTCATTTTGGTATATAAAACATTTTCGTACGTAAGCCACAACTTTCAGAAAAGTGCTTCAAAGTTTATTTTAGAGCAAAATTTAGGAAATTCCTGGATTATCGGCTGATCAGATTTGTTATTTAAGAAGAATTCGAAGATGACATTTCTTTCTCCATTTTTTCCACCCGAACCCTCGATAGAAAACACCCAAGAAATTAACTAGGCCACGCCCCGAAAATTTAAGAATTAACTAGTCCACGCCCCCAAAAATGGGCGAGGCTTGTTAAGCTTTCTGGCGATGTGCTTAGCGTTATAGGCGTGGTCTTTTTAATTTTTGTAGTTTATTTTTAAATTTTTTGGGCGTGGCCTAGTTAATTTTTATAATGAAATGTTTTGAGAACCAGAAGATTTTGGTTCCCAGTTTTTGATTGTTGCTGTAAGTTGTAAGTATCCTTTTTTTCCATGTGAATAAGTGAGATTTTCTCTCGCCAAAAAACCTGAAATATCTTCAACATTTTAAAATAAAAAGTCTAAGTTTATAGTTTTGTGAATGGTTAATATATTTTCGAATGATTTTTTAATTCGTTCTTTTGTTTCTAATTTTGATGTTCATCTTTTACAAAAGCTAAGATTAAACATAACAAATTTGAATTAATAAAAACAAAAAAGTGAACTATTGAAATGCATTTTTTCTGAAAGAACTTCTTCACAAGAATTTTCTTCTTTTTTTTATTTTGTGTTGATTTTAATTAATGCTGAATGCCAGCAAGCAAGTAGTATGTGTGTGTAGTGTGTGATTTTTAATGTAATACAGTTAATCATAAAAGATAGAAATTAATATTAAATTAATTAATACAAATTAAAATAATTAACACGATGCATCGCTATCCAAATAATATACTTCCGCCTTTCAGCCAGCATCACAACATATTTAAAGATAATTTTTGTATTTCCAATGAGAGGAGGATTCTAATGCTGACTGTTTGCTGACGAAGATGACAACGGATGAAGAAATAAGTAAAAAGATGTTTTTATTGTTGGTGTTGTTGAATATACTTTTTACATGGGTCTACCCATGCCTCGGCCTGGCGGTTTGCCATCTCCAGACTTAGGACTCTTGATTGTCTCGTCGACGGAGAGTATCATGCACGCAGCTTCGCAGGCAGCAGTTAGAGCATTAATTTTAATTATGGATGGTTCCCAGACGCATGCTTCGAAATTGTCGGCAATGTGTTCCTTCATGATGTCGACACCGTACCAGCAGCTTCCTGGAATTAGAACAGAAATACAAGTAAAATTAATATGAATTCAAGTGGAATTGATTAATTTGTAGACAAATATAAATAAAAAATTAAAATGCAATAATGGTTGTTATGTACATCCTTCATAAAATAAGATTTAAAAGACTCAATTTTCAAACATCAGTCATTACATTTGTTCAGAAATTATTATTCCCGCTCTTGTCAAACATTTAGAATAAATCCACCCAGAAGAAGAAAAATATGAAATATTATTTGTTTACAAGCAATAAATCTATTTTTTCTTTTTCAAAAATATTAGCCAATTGAAATAGTGACTTGTTCACAATTAAAAAAAAAAAGATAAAACTATAAGCGTCACTATTCCCGAAAACAAAGAGTTATTGCCCGCATGACTAAACTTTATGTCAACTAAACCAAACTTGAAGGTTATGTACATTTGCAAACAAACAAACAAAACAAAAAAAAAAAGATAAATTTGGTCTCGAGCCAATATAAATAAATTCATACAGGAAAAGTACTCTTAAAAGTAGAAGAAAATGATGAACATGGGGGCATACAGTTTAACAAGACCCCTCAATGACATTCAGTTTTATCAAAAAATTTTCAAGAATTCTTGACGCCAACTAACAGTTTTTAAGTTTTTAAGAGGATTCTCTTTTTGTGAATAAAAATAAATATAAGGTACAATGGGGCGTGATATCAACAAAGTTGCAGAATTATTTTGTGCATGAAGCTAGTAGAAAAACAAAAACTATAGAATCAAAAACTACTCTAAATTAAATAGTTATTATAAAATATTTATTCCAATAGAGATTTTTCTGTTTAATTTGGCTATTTCGAGGTGAAATGGAATTTAAGTATGAAGACAACAGCCCTAGCAGGATATTCGTCGGAGCAGAAAGTGCTGCCAGGTATTCGTCCCACAGATTTATTCTGTAAAAAAGTTTTCCGATTCGTATGAAATCGTCGTCCGTCTTAACGTTCCTAGAGGTGGCGTGACATTAAACTAAATTTGGGAGTTTGGTCTTATGTGTCCTCTGGCAGTTCCTAGCAGTGCTTTCGCTTCCTTCTTTGCCTTAAATTAATTCAAAATGGCGACCAATGCAAATGAGGCTAAAAAAGTATTGATAAGAGTCCTTATCAATTTCGTTATTTTAAATATGCATACATTTCTACTTTCATTTTTAGAGTCATCGTTTTGGATAAAAAAAAGCTTGTCAAGGGGGAATATATCGGCAATCGAGCCTCACTTCAAACCGAATCAAACAAAAAACACCATCTTCTAGAACTAAAAGCAGTTTAAACCAAAAGTGAGTTACCTAATTAACTAGTTAAATGACAAATAGCTTGCGAAATAGATACCTTATTACGAAAATCACGTTCCAAATCATCTAAATTCGAAAAACTGTTGCCTTTCACGTACGTTCAAAAAAAAAAATGTTACAATCTTTTCTTTTTTTTGTGTGTGCTGGATGTAGCCCATCGAAGAGCCTATCCAGTCTCTTTTTAAAGGCAAAATAATTAAATTTATGGCAAATTCTACATTTTTTATTTTGGCATTCACAACCAAGACGATCACGATTTGCTGTGGTCTTGTTTAATACCATTTGTATTGAAAAACTAAAGAAAAAAAAGTAATAGGTACTTCTTCTTCTTCTTGTATAACTATAAGTACAACACGAAGCTCTAGATTTCATAAAGTATATATCTAAAACAAGAGCTATCCATCTGTTTTTCCCGTCCTTCGGTCTATCGGTCGGTTGGTCGACGACTTCGTCGTCATCATCATCATTCCATCTGCTGTTGCAGCGTTTAATCATTTTGCTGTAGATTGTTTTTGGATTTAGTATGTACCTATCTATAATAGTTGGTGATGTCTGATGTGTTGGAACAACAACTTGGTGTTCGAAACAACACCAACGAGTATAGTATCAAAACAACAACCATAATAATCGTTTGGAGATAGAATTGCGCAAAACTTGGTTACTCGAGTACAATGAACTTTTACAAATGCAACTCGAGCGAAATATATTTTATGTACATATAAAACGTATGGGTTCTGTTGTTGTTGCTGCAGCGCAGTCAGAGTTTCGCTGGAAGAGAGCGGTTTTCTGGTAAAACTGCTATCTTCTCGTGGTATCTCTGATGTGCGAGTATCTTTTTCTGCTTTTGGTTCTGGTGCTGGTATTGCTGCTGGGCTGCATGTCAGACAAAAAAAAAAAAACAAAACCCAATAGCATCGCCAAGTGGGACACAATGTTGACAACAGTTGGCGTGGCGGGGCTTGTTTTACGAGAGAAAACAATAAGTAACAGTGTGACCAAGTTTCTTGTTTTAAAAGACTGTTCTAAAATTATATATTGTGTTATCACGATAAAAAGATTTATTTCTCTAAAAAGTCAACTGACTATCAACCAACTAGACATACGAGTATACTGTCTCTTTCGCTGCTAAGGTTTTTCGCACTTCATTCTCCAGTTTTTTGACAGTCACGTCTACTCTACCTACACTGGGCAATCTATTATAGTTCAATGGCCTAAGGCCAAGTATCTGCTAATATCCCAAATCGCTTAGTCTGCTATTTCGAGTCTCATCAGGGCCTAATTTCGTCTGCTATTAGTTGCGACCAGAGGCTGAAATACAAAAACCTTTAGCCTGCTATTTTGAGTATTGGGTATTAAATGTTTCAGCACAGTGCTGTTTAGATGTTACCAGGAGGTAAAGGGGTTACAGAGTTCCTGTTTGCAATAAACTCCAATTTTGGAGAAAAGCCTTTGATTCGCATAGCGTATTTCAAAAGCTGGTAACCCTATAAATTGTTCAGTATATACCTTCGTCGATGTGGAAATGAAAAAGAGGTGGCGTTCGAAACAGAATTACAAACAAACAGCACCCGAGAACCGTACCAAAGTTGGATGTTCTGTTCGATAGTTTTTCTTCTTTTTCTTTTCCTGAGTTAAAGTTTCAAGCGTTTGTTGTTTTTTTTTTAATCTGGGCCGAAGTAAATGTTGATCTGTAGTACTGCAAACCACTATAGTTTTGTTGGTGATACTGGTTCTGTTGTTCTGTGGGATACTTTTTCCATTTTTTTGTTGTTGTTGTTGTTTGATTCGTTTTGTCTGGCTGAATTCCAAATGAAGGGACATGACAACAACGTAGAAGAAAATGCAGGCGACAACGGCGCATTTGAATTAATTGAGGGAAAATGTTTACGGCAATTACTCCAACTCTTATACACAGAATCAGTTACGTTTACTGTGTATAGTTGTTTTATAGCGGATGGCTGATGGTAGGTACTTACAGCATCACAAACTCCCACGTCGCGTCGCGTCGTCGTCGTCGGTCGCTCTTTTCGACCATATACTGAAGACTGACATTTTCCACTAATTGCAAATTGGATAGCTATATAAAAACCTACTCATTGTAACAGTATACCCCTGCCTACAACAATCTATACCCGACAGTCTACGTAGTATCTAGAGTATAGTTTCGGTATAGAGTTTTTGATATTTGACAAGGGAAATTGTGAGCTAAATTAGGGAGAATCAATTAGTTTCGCTTCAATTAAGCCCAACACAGAACTTACAAGTTGATTGATGTTTCTTCTCTGAAGTTTTCGAAAATTAGGTAGGTAGGTATAGGGACAGAGCTAAAACTTTACTGTAGGTACCAATATTAAGAGTGGGATGTTTAAAAGTCCAGAGGGAATAATTAGCAAAAAATATGCTAATTGGTTAGATTTAAGTTTCAAATAACTTTCGATGTCGATTTCTTTGGATTTGGTTTCCAATGTTCCATACTCTGGGGGCTATGTGCCATTTTTAATTCTAATATTAAGAGCAGAGGATGAAAATTAAAGCCTCGTGTAAACTTACGAAATGAATAAATCACAAAAAAAGACACCTTCTTACACGATTTGTGGGTTGGAAGTACATTCAACATCAATAGTTGCGTGGCTGAGGCCAGCATGTACCATTTGCCAGCCGTGACGCCTCCGTATCGCTGGAGTTATTTATTTACATAAAAAATTAGAAAAACGTCGTCAACTCGATCGCTTAGTTTTACGACTGACTAAAAAAAAAAATTAGCCCGATCGGTCTTATTTAATTTTTCAAATAATTAAATTAGGCCGGTCGCCAGTGGCAGTTGGCGATCACGATAGGAAAATGGATCACAATGAATCAATAGAAAGAAACACTTTTCACACGTACAGTTGCAAACACATTCTTTAATAAAAGTAGGGCTGAACGCAGCATGTACCGCTTGTCCGCCGCTCCACCGTACTGCGTGAGTTATTTTCATAAAATTAGCCTCCGCGGTCTTATGTTACTTCGAAAAATGAAATAAAAACGCTATCGAAAAATGGAATTAGAAGGCGCTGTTTTATTTTATTCTTAAAAGTGAAATTAGGCCGCGTTCTTTTCCCAGCGCGAAATTGATTATTGATCGGATTATTGTGTCTGTATGTTTTGTGGAGTCAAGGTGAAAAAAGTACAAACATCTCATTAAAATTACTTAGTTCTCCTTTCATTTTTAATTCCTGGTCAATTTCATTTTGACTGCGCGGTCTTTTTTCATTTTCAAAACAAAATAAGGTTGCGATCACAAAATGAATTAAGGGCACCGTAATCGAAAAGTGAAATTAAGCCGCACGGTATTGTTATATTTTTCAATTGCGGCCTATTTTATTTTCTATATGAAATAAGACCGCGATGTGGCGCCATACAAAATCAATCGATGCCTTATTTCACTCAGCTTCACCCTACAAAGTGATTGGAATAACAAACAATTTCAAGTAATATCAAATTATCCAAATCCACGGATGAAAATGGAGCGAATTAGTGAAAGAATTTTCCTATTTTTCCTCATAGCATGAAGTACATGTTAAATGTCAATTATATCTCTGACATATTCTATTTGACATGTATCTGACACTATACTCTCTTGGAAAACCTGCTAAGTGACAAAGGCACAACACAATTACTAGCACATTTCATATTCATAGTACCTACAGTAGAACAAAAAAAAAAAAAAAACCGACAAAAAATCCCTCTTAACTACTGGATTTTTCTGACACTGACAGCTTACAGAAATGTCATATTGTGATCATTGATGATGATGATGATGTCGTTTGGGAATTCGCGTGCTTTCAATTTTACTTATCAAATTTATTATGAGAGCTATTTTTGACAAATAAAAAAAAAAATGACAATAAAAAAAAAATACCTAGTATATCTATTTAATTGGTTTTGAGGCAGGGAACGAAGCTAGTCTTTTTTGGCAGATATAGCTGACTGAAAGGTTGGCTGACTGACAAAATGTTGCGTGTTTATTACTTGAAGGTGTGTTAAGGTGTTTTTCTATTTTAGAAGACGACAAACAAAATAAGATTCTCACATAAAAATAAGTCTAAATGGCACGGAATCACGGAGTGCGATGAGGATTGACAGTGATTAGTTTAGCAGAAACGCGAAAGAAAAAATAAATATATTTATCTATGCATTGCACGTAAATGTCAAAAGAGTAAAAAGTGATGCGTTTTTTTTTCCTTTTAGTTCAAACAAAAGGACTTTTTTTTATTTTCAAAAGAATGTCGTACATATTAAAAAGTCTGAGACGTGTGTAATTATTGTTTTTTTTTTTTAATTATTATTTTTTTTTTAAGTGCACACAAACGGTGATGGTGGCGAGACACTCGAATAAATATTGTGAATAATTTATTTTAATGGTTTTTTTTTATATTAAGGTAGTCAAGTACTTTTGTGGTTATATTGTGTTTGCACTTGAAAATATTTTAGTTGCTTTTTTTTGTTGTTTAATGGATGGTTTAAGTGTTTTGGTCTTGAGCCAGTTGTTGATATTATATATTTTTTTTATGATGATTTGTTTTGTAACCTTTTTAAGATGTGATGATTATAGGGAAATTAATTGAAAAGTTTAAAATCTTAAGTCACTCGAAACCCAAAATATTCACCAAGTTAGGAACTTTTTAAAGTACATACATAGTTTAAGTGATAGTCTCGTTTATTTTTGAATTAAACAGAAAAAAAGAACAAAATTAACAAAGAATAAAAAAACAAGAAGTGTCGAGTCCTAAAACTACCTTACCAGTACCGAAATTTTTTTATCGACGCTGTCATATACTGACATTCAAACTTCAAAAAAATTTATAAATAATTTAAAAATGAATTCTGACAACGTAAACAGGAACCTTACCATTTCTGGGAAAAGTAGTTTTAGGATTAAACAATGTACGTTATGTAGTTCATCCGGTGAATTTTACAGCGCAAGCGAAAGGTGAATCGAGCTGACTCACCGTAAAATTATTCGAATTCTGTAATCGATATGATTATTTGATTCGCACTAAATAATATACGAGTAGCGCAAAATATGAATGTTTGTTTAAAACCAATGTTTAAATGAAAAATGAGCAATTTTTAGGCTAACACTGGAGTCAGCTTGAGCATTCCACATTCGTGTTGTGCGGTCACTGTTGTCCAGTGGCCACGCGACGTGTTGATTTTTTCCTCTCAAGTATTTGCAATTCTTTCAAAGCTGTACACTGTACAGTCCGTGAGTGTTCGTCGATTCTCAGCATTTCGTTGAATTTGATGCCTAGGAACTTAGCACTGCGTTTGATAGGTATTAAAATTCCATATGTTGGTGTAAGGCTGATACTTCTGCAGCTTCCAGCTGACCGATCACAATTTCTGAAGCAGGCGAGCTCTGATTTGGATGAATTTACACGAATTCTTCATTTCTTGTAAAACTCGAACAGCTTGTTAATGTGGGCTTCAACTTTTCGGACACTGGTGATGATGTGTGGTATGTAAGCGAGTAATCAACGAAGAAAAGGTTTTCGCATTCGCTTGCTGTTGGTTAGTCAGAGGTCATAATTTTGTTCCGAAATGGTCCAAGTTTAAAGCCTTGAGCAGCTTCCAGCTCTTATGATCTTCACTGTTAAAGTAGTTCTCCTGCCTCAACTAAATTCAAGTTTTTACCACCGCTAAACTTTTGAGTGACTATAGTCAGTAACTAGATCTATTTTTCAGATTAGCTACAGAAATAAAAATATGACATGTAGACATGTTAGCACTACCTAATGTATTCTTAAAGAAAACTTAAAATGCACAAAACTACTTCCCCAACTGGCTATAAATCTCAGTCAATATTTTTTTTGTCTTCCAACTTAACTGACCGCCGCCGACAGACGTTATCAATATTCGTAGGTATAGAAAATCAGAAAATTCAATTGCTTATTTAATATTCCATTAAACACATAAATGGTATAAATTTAAATAATTTGGAGAATTCTCTTGCTATATATCGATAAAGAAGTCTGTTCTTAAAAACCAACATATAAAGCCATTTCCAAAACCCATGAGCTTATATTTCGGCTTTCTACCAAAAAAGACCCAAACAACTGCTGGCTTACAGAAAGATGTTGTTAATAAAATAAATTTCGACGTGACTGACACGTTTTATGTGGGCGAGAGATGATGATAAGATTTTATGTCATGGTCTGACTCTGAGTTTTTTTTTTGTAGGCTAGGTATTTACTTGCCGAAGCCCAAAAATTCTAATAAAAAACAATTGTTTTCCATAGAAAATTTTATCAAAGAATATTTTTGTGTATGTCCCTTAATTTGATTCCTGTGTGCGGTGCGTCGTAGAGACCAAATATAAAAAAAAAAAAAATGTCGTCGTCGGTTGTTAGGGATGTTTTATTATAAAAGCCTGACAACACGAATTCTTTGTTATCCGTTGGTGTTTTTGTTTTGGGCACGGATTGTCATCCTATTTGGAAGAGATGGTTTTCTTTGACATGGTTTTTTTTTTAAGAGACCGAAACTTAATTAAAACTCATACCTATGTAGCTACATGAGTTCGTTATTTTTTTTTTCTATCATCGAGAAAAGTAAACTTTAACCACTCATCTTCTTGTTAACAGGATTGTTGAAACCACAAGATTAAAATTCCCAACAATGCCGGGAAGAATATGGTTTTGGTTTTGCTTTTACTGTGTTTTCATATCGGTTGAGTGAATTCTATCAGAGAATTTTCGCCCAGACAAAACAGTATCAAATAATGTGTTTCTGTCTGTCGAAAAAAAGTGTAAAACTAAAAGGGCTTCAATTACACTTGTTGTTATGTGGGTATGTGGTTTTCATAACGAACAAAAAAAATATATTTAAACAAAAAAAAAAACGTATTGAAAGGAAAAAATATCAACGAAAAATCCAAAGAGGAATGACGCTTGAAGAAACATTACAGGACCTAGGAGACTACAGGATATACATACATATACAGTGGGACAAGATGGCTTTGAATTTGAAAAAAAAAAGAAAACAGGAAAATTGTTCCGATTCCATGCTCGCATTTCAATGTCGCCCCAAAAACACCGAATGTGAAAAATGGATAAATTTATTTATTATTAATATTTTCTAAAACACCTTTCAACGGGAAAATAGTTACGCAGTGTAGAGTATTTATTAAATTTTTTTGGAACGAGACTTACTAGTTAAATCTGTTAATCCAGAGTTAGTTAATCCTACAAATTAAATGATCGATGGCAAACTCTGCAATCTATTTTCTATTGGTGGATGAATGGCGAAGGGGCAACAAAAACTCGTTAGATAAGTAGTTTGAACTCAACATATTTGTTGATTTGATTCGGGGTTAACTTTTATCTCTCACTGAAAATCTAAAAGAGTGTAGGTGGACTTTCCAGTGCGGAAAATTGTCTTGAAATAGAAGGAAAACTTTTAATCCAATTGTCGTACCTATTTAATTTTTCCAGTAAAAAAGGGATGAGACCGCAGAAAAGTCGAATCGGTGCCAATACGAGACTAAAATGTTTCGATTTTGACGAAACCGAGAAGAGTTTTCAAAAATCTTGTTTTGGTATCGTATATTGAACCAGGGCTAAACTTCACAAGGGTTTCAGTTACAGTAAAGATCCATCTATCAATATAATTCAATGTTTGACGAGGTTTTGAGATAGCAATTTGCCAAATTCGAGATTTCCCCCTTCTACTGTTATAATATAATAAGTGACTCATAGTTGAAAATATGTATACATCTGTCAAATATAACATTACAAATAGATTTCCACAAGCGTATTCCTTGAATTATTTTCCAACAACTGAACAAATTTCTAAAAAGACCAAAACGTTTGTATTGAGACCGCCATCATTACGTATCCATCCATCCATCACGAAGCCACTAGCTTCCATATACACAATATACAATAATACTTTGTGTGGGTATTTCATCATGGAACAACAAACATCGCCCTAAATCAAAAGGAAGCACGCATAAATCCCTAACGATTCATTTTATGCTGCGTAGTTTAATACTTCAAAGGATCTATTCCATATTGTAGATGTAGAATGTACATTTATGTACTAAACTCTCTTTGTATACATTTTGGTTTTTTATATTTTTTTTATATTTTGCGCTACTCCTGCTGGCTTGGAATAACATTTACACTCAATGTCGATCGATTGAGTTCATTAAAACTAATATTTGTCAACTATTTCAAATATTTATCTACTATCCATCGAATTTATTTATTAAAAATGCTGTTTTTTGTCATTGTAATTGATCGAATTCAAAGAAACTTGAATTAGGATGTCCAAAAGATGGTACTAGCGTAGCGCAGCAAAGTGTTTGTTTTCCGCCTAGTCTCGGTTCGAGTTATGGTGACAACAAAAACATTTTCAATTTATATGAAACTAATAGCGCCAGATTCCAACAAAGCCTACTATAGTCTGTCAAAGCTCTTCAAATCCAGAAATCTCACCATAACTTCAAAACTGCTGCTGTACAGGACCATGGTCCTGCCAGTACTCACGTATGGATCCGAGACTTGGGTGCTTAGCAAAAGACACTCCGACCTCTTAGCCGCGTTCGAGAGAAAAGTCTTAAGGAGAATTGTTGGCCCCATATGTGAGGAAGGGCGATTCCGGAGACGGTACAATCATGAATTGTACGCAATCTACCTTGAAGCAGACATAGTGACAAAAATTAAGCTCGGTAGACTCCGGTGGGCAGGGCACCTAGCTCGCATGAGTGAAGAGGAACCTGCTCGGAAAGTCCTTTGTGGTACATTCTATGGTAGACGGCAGCGTGGTAGACCATGCTTGCGCTGGAGAGATGGCGTAGACCAGGACGCCCGAAGCCTTGGGGTGCGCAACTGGATGGCGTCGGCTCAAGACCGGGATAGGTGGAGAGACTTGTTGAAGGAGGCCAGGACCGGACCCCGGTTGTCGAGCCGATGATGATGAATAGCGCCAGATGATCAAGATGGCACTTTTGAAACATGTATTTCCATTTTTCCTTCAATATTCGAGAGGAAATAATGCTGACTTCAATCCCGCGGCACGGAGTGTATTCAGTAAATAATATGTATTGATGATTGGCGGATGTTGTTTTGTTACTTCAAGAATATATATGTATATAGTATATCTTTTAAGCCATTGCTGTGCTGGCTGCCATGACATATGGAATCGCCCTCATCTCTAGTGGAAATAATTGAAAATTTATTAACAGGGGGCCACAGCTTGTCTTGCTCTCCATGCTATGCTACATACATATATTATGATGGTTGTGTTTATTACGAGCATTAGGTATACCTACATGGAGGTCGGAGGAGATTATTATTGATCCTTTTACAAAGTTGCGCACATCAACATGAAGTGTCTGTAGGTGGAAGATGTATGGTTTGGTGTAACCACTCACACTTGCTGGCTATCTGATCCTTAATTGAGAATTTGTAGCTTGGAAGGATAAAAATCTGATACTACCTGCTGTGCAAAATCTGCGCGTCTGATTGATTTTTTTTTTTTTTTTTTTTTTTTTGTTTTGAGAATCTTGGTAATGATTTATATTTCATTTGAGTGTTACATTAAATTGAAAGATTCGTGCTGCTAATAAAAATAACAGGTGATTCTTGAGTAATGTTTGTATTTTAGGCCTCTGTTTTGAAAATCACTTCCTTTTTACTTCAAGATTTTTGATCAATTCAAAAAAAAAAAATAAGACTGTGAGACAATAAAAATAAAAAAACAATACAATAATTTTTTAGAGCCAATAGCGATTTGGTGGGCATTTAATGAAAAATTAAATAGCGTCATCGCTCGGTGCTGAAAAAATCATGCAAAAGTCGAAAATAATAAATGTATTTGGAACTAACAGAGCTGACATTTTTAAACAAACTAGTTAGATTTTGTATTTGACAAATAAACACTCTTGAAAATTTTTCAAATAACGTAGAAAGAAAATAATCATAAGAGTTGAATTGAAAAATTGTGAGTCATTTTAATAATAAAAGGAAGAGAATCTATACATTTCCACATAATTATCAACAAGTGCACATTTAGCATTTTTATTTTCTCAGTTTATTTCACAACTATACCAGTTCAACAAAATCGTTTACGCTTTCCCTACCACATATCTTTACCAATTCATAACTTTAACTATTAATTATTTCTGAATATGTATGTAAATTATTGCAAAAAGTTTTCTCCATTCAATTTTTATTTCCAATTATACCCCACACTCTTGTTTTGTTGTAGGAAAAAGTTTGCAGGGAAAACCTTTTCATACAAATCAACCAAAACAAAAGTTTTCTTTCAATCGTCACAAGATATAACAGAAGCACATACATAATTATGTTTTGTCGCACATTTTTTTTTTCATTTGAAACAAACTATTTTCCTCAATTTGTTTTGTTTTTATTTCTTAAACTTCGCACCGTGAAAGGCAAATTTAAATCGAGACGTATTATACGGCATGCAACACGATTTCATTTACAACCGCGATGATGATGGTGATAGGCAGAGATGACAACGATTTATAGTTGATGTAGAAATGTTGCATTCTCAGATTGAACAATCAGTTTTTTTCTTTTCGTTATCTACTCAAAACCAATTTATAATAATATTAAATATATAAATTAAATAATAAATTGATCTGTTTGCGTGTTAAAATTTTCTTATTTTGCACATAATCTACAATTAAAGAAAATCCAAATACGAAATTTGATTTTCTATTTCGTCACCTGCCTTCGAGCAATTTATACCAACTGGTTGAATATTGGACAAAAAAATTACAATTAATTTTTTTATTGGCTGAAGAAAATAATAAATTATTGTTTAAATGTTGTACATAAATTTTCAGTCAAGACAAGCAATAAGAAAGGGCATTAAATTGTCTATGTGTAATCAACTTTAAACTGGTTTATACCAATCAGTGACTTAAATGGTATAAAATAAAGAAACCACTATACAATATCATTAATTTACAACAATCTTGTATTTTTTTTACTGTTACTCAAATTTTAAAGATTCTTAAATATTAAAAAAAAATTAACTCGATCCAAAATGGCAACCATCCCCTTTTATAAAAGCTTCAAAAATTACAACACTATGTCTCAAACTGTATACCTACTATTGAAATTTCTACTGGTTTTTCGCGTTTTTTGACATCAATTTACTCGTAACAACTTCACCTAAAGCAGTTTATCGTGTATCGTGTACTATAATTATTTAGAGCAAATCGTTGACATTGATTGACAAGCACGCATCCAATCAGTTCATCGTAATGCTAATCCAGGTTGTATGTTATTAAAAACAATTAGAAGTTGCCAACAACGAGTAAAGTCAATTCTGTTTTTTTTTATTACTTTAATTTACTTTAAAGAAAAAGTCATATAGTTTGAAAAGTTGGTAAATGTTAAAAAAAAAAATATATATACAAAGTATGTACTAGTAAATTGTATCGTGTAGGTAGGCAGAAAGTGCTCAATGATTATACATTACCTTACCTATTCTATTATACGGTAAAATGGTACCAGTCAGTGTGTGTATATTAATTTAAAAGATGCTCATATTTCTAATTGGATTCGATTTAGAAAATTGTATGGAAATTACTTGATGAAAATGCTATTTTAACAATGTTTTTTTTTCGTTTTAAAATTAAAAATTGTGAAAAAACAAAGTCGTAAAATTATACGTGTTCATTATTAATTGCACTGAATGAGTGATCACTAAAGATTTAAGGATAATTTAGTTAATTTTAATAATTTCTGATTTATAATGTTAAACAATTTATAGGAAAATTGCAAAAAAAAAAAAAGAAAATGTAAAGCGGTTTTCAAAGATGAGAGGCGGATTAACGATTGAAAATCTGTTCAATCAATATATCCGCTTGTGGAAGAGATTCCGAAATGAAAGTTGAACCCGAATGGTCGAATTCAGGGAGACTAGCAAATAGATTAAATTACAGTGGTACATTGATATATGTAATTAATAAATAGACAATTCCGAATTTAATTTAATCGAAAGATTTTAGAAAGAAGCGGAATATTACTTTTGCACTTTTGATTCGGATAAATATTGATTTTAAACATTTGATTTTAAACAAATCTAACTCAGATAATCTTATTTATGAACAGACCATAGTAAAAACGATTTTCGTCTTGTTATTAATTGGTATAAACTCGTCGAATAGACAAAAAAAAATAAACTAGTTCTGACCATTCTGATGGACAGAACTTAAACTTGAAGTGATTATCACACCATAGTAACAACGATTTGTGTAGTTTTGCTGAATGGTATAAACTGGTCTAATAGAATTTTTTTTTTTAAATTGAGGGACTACCACACCATAGTATCAATGAACTGTCTTTTCGCCGATCTAATGTAAAAAAAAACCTAGTTTTAAAAGTTGTAAAGCATGTAATACGCACCTAAAGATTTATTTTTTCAAATTGCTCTATAAATAAAAAATATGGTGAAAACTTACTTCAAAACTTATTTCAATTGATTGAAGGATAAACATTTGTCTTACTCAAAATAGATAAAAAAAATTAAATTAGTAAATATGAAAATTATATTAGAATAATAAAAGTTATAAAAAGAACCAATAAACCAAATCCAGAATACCTACATTTTTATTCTATAACTTAAGCTAGGTACTTGTGTCTTTCAATTTAAATATTTTAAGCTCATTTTTGAAGTAAAAAAACTCATAAATAGGCACGCACTACATCTCCAATGACCAAGTTCTATATTTTATCCATTTCACAAACAAAAAATAAAAGCTTTTACAAACTCCATCAACACAATTATTTATTTTTCATTCAAAAAACAAGTCTCCTCTCTCAAAAAAAAAAATAAACCTAGGTATCTATGTATACCTATACAAAATACTGCGTAGGCTCCAGATACAACCTACGCATCTACATTTGCTTCAGTTTTAAACTTTCAATTAAAAATCAAATCTAACTTTCGTATGTATGTAGGTCTCCCATATAACATTTTTATATGTCTACGCATATTTATACATAACTACCTATATATATTTTTATCCTCAACAACTACGCACGAGCCTTTTTTTTCTATCAAATGAAAGTTATAACTCCCTAGGAACTCTATCAAAAAAAAAAAAAAACAACAACAAAAATACCCAACAAAAGCAAAAATATAGTGTTAGTGCTTTACTGATGTGCTTACTGACGATCAAGGTCATGCCCTTGAAAAAAAAGCAAAAAATGTGTTTCACACAAAAATAAAACTTGAAACGCAATATCCTCAGCCCCCAAGGAGTTTCGTTCTAACAAAAATACCATTACCACTATACCAGTTCAAACAACATCAGCAATTTTAGCATTTTTCCTTTCTACCACTCCCCAACCAGATCCCGGACACAAATCCAACATCCATCTGAGCAAAACAGACAAAAAAATATATATACATATACAGTTATACACCCCATCACAGACACATCATACCGAAGTAGGCAGCAGGAGGACGGCACGAGGCTAAAAGGCACCCTTTTTTTCATTCATCATACCGCACATCCTGTGCACATAGAAACATGAATTGAGAACATAGCTTGGGTAAATATCCTGCGTACAAGGAATACAACCGAACCGATGAGGACAAGGATGAGGAAGCACACCGACGACGACGACCCGACCATAGCAGGGATTCATGTATAGGTTGTAGCACAAGGGATGTGAATTTTTCGAGAACATGCGCATCAGAACGGAATGCTTCCAAAAACCAAACAAACTGTATACCTACAGCTGCACAGCTATACGTAAAAACTCACTGAAATTTGCTATGATGTCCTTCCTTTGGTGCGTTTATATTTTTCGAAGCCCGGGTAAATGGGGTTGGGATGGATAGAATAGGAATTTTCCCGGGGCTCAAATTTCAACCAGCCGCGATTCTATTTTTTTTCTGTTTTGTTTTGTATAGTCTGTGTTATGTTTGCTTTCATATCGTGATTTCCAATTTAATTGTTCATATTCCCCTAACTTTAGGCGGAACGACCGCCCGACTGGCGGATGGCTAAAATTGCAGACACATTTGATAGGAAAAATGGGTGGTTAAAGGGATGATGATGATGGTGATGATATCACCCACCCACAGACTAAAAAACGTGTAATTTTTTTTGTGAAGTGCTAGCTAAGGGTAGTGAAGTTATATAATTAAGTTCCCAACTCACAGCCGATGACGGCGCGACGGACGGTTCGTTTAATTTTATTTTTAACATCATTTTTGATTATATAGAAACCGTATTGCGCAGTTGATATACGTACATATAAATAGGTTCTAGGTAATTTAAATTGAAAATTTTGGCAAAATGTAGAATGTGATGCTGGAGCAAAAATTATTATAGACATCAGAAGAGCTTGGTTTGAGGTTTCATCTAAGTTGCGATAGCGACGTTTTTATTTTTTTTAATAAAACACAAGACTAAAAGCTGTTAAAAGTCCAAATTTTCAAATTAAACTTCTTCAAAGTTCTTAAGTTCATCAAACTTCTTCAACTAATCAATTTTCTCCACTCCTCTAAATCCTTCAACTTTTTCCATCTTGTAAATTTTTTTAACTGATTCACTTGCTTTAATTTATTTCTTTCACTTTTCAAATACTTGAGGTGCTTTAATTCATCAACTGCTTTATTTTGTTTTGCCTCCTCGAATTCTTCAATCAACTACTTCGACATCTTTAACTTCTTCAAATCCTGTATTTCCGTTCACTTTTCGCCTGTTTCAATTTCCTCAACTTCAGCTACTTTGATTTCATTTTTAATTCTTATTTTTTACTTCTACTTCTTCAACTATTGAAATTTTTTCAATTTTTTATTTAAATATTACAATTTTATAAATCTCTTCAACTTAAAACTTTTCAACCAATTTAATTTTTTCGGACACTAACTTAAACCAATTCTTCAACGTCTTCGACTGCTTCTAATTTTCTTCCATTCCTTCAACAACTTCAAATTTATGAACTATTTCAAATTCTTCAACTTCTTTAATTTTTTTTAACCTCTTCTTAAAATGTATCAACTTTATCTAATTCTTGAATATTTGCGAATTCATCAAACTCCTTAAGAGCAGTTTATTCTTCGACTTCTTAATCTTTTTCAACTACTTGGACTTATATATTATATCCTTCCAATACTTCAAATTCTGCAACTTTTGAAACTTCATCATTTTCTTAAATTCATCAATTGCTTAATTTTTTAAATCGAATTTTATCAGTCAAATTTTCTGAACTCTTTCCATTTGATCAAATGATTTATTATTGACTCTTAAAAGAAAATAATAATGTTATTACGAAGTAAACATTAGTCAGTTCTATAGTACTCGTACATTCGAAGTTTCACGCCTACATCCTATCGTTACTATGTACTACTTACAATCAAGTAAATAATAATCACTCACTCGTATATTCGCAAAAAAAAAGTAAATAAATTCTAAGTGACTTGATTTAATATCATTTTTGTTGTTGATCATTTCATTTATATTACGTCGTATTTTTTCCTCATCGCAATTAATGATTACCCAAAAATGTAATAAATTTATCATTAATCGTACAAAAAATAATGAATATAATGTAACAGTCAAAGTTCGAGTTGCAAATCAAGGACAAAGCGATTTAAAACTCTCAACGCCATTAAAAATATATTAAGTCGTATTTATGGTGCAAGTAATAGAAGAGACAGGATCCATGGATGTCTCGGGTGTACGTACTCCCATCGCTATTTTAAAAATAGCTTTTTAACATAACATTTGCTATTCGGAGGATCCCGCAAATTGACTATGAACGCCGCCGTATATAAAATAATGCCACTGAATTTGAGGATCAATATCCTAGACATTTTCCACGAACTTTCATCAGGGCTCATATTTTCAATTTATCTTTTCTAATAAGAACATACAAATTAGAGCAAAATTTTTTATTCGATTCAGAACGATTTCAGCACATTTTTAGTACGCTGCTAGGTTAAGAATAGTAGTTGCTACTTATAACAAAAAAAAATTAGGTTTTGGTAACGTAATAAGAGTTAAAACTTTGCTAAATTTAAAATCGCCAAAAGTCTATTTTATCTTTTAAGCATCATGCTAACTGTAACGTCACTTTGACGTTTACAACTAAATGTCAAAAAAGGGTACGTTCGTAAACGAACTTAGCTGTTCTAGGCGTGTTCGGTTGGATTTCACAATGAAAATTATGTTAGCATGGTACTAATTTGCAAATGTTTAAAATAAAGAAAAGTTTAGTAAAGTATTAATCAATTAGGTAGGTTCTTAAAAATGTTGCGCCTTTATTAAATTAAATTTAAGTTTTACTGGTATATTTTACCGTTGTGAAATTTCTGTGTTGTCTTTGATAACTGGACTATGATTCAAATAGACGAAGGCGCTGGCGAAAAGTATGTATGTAACTTATTATCTGTTCTAGGTTATCATTATAATAAATCAACCACGCTATGAATATTTTGATGCTTTTGAATAAAATTTGGCAACAAATCAGCCTTTGAATATATCATACGAGTATGACAAGCACCCCAAAAAAAAACCAATTAACTGAATTCGAGAGAAAAACAAATGTTTTTTTAATATTAAAAAAAAACGCAACACGTGTCGACATTCTATCAACAAAAAAAAAAAAAAAAATAAACAAAAATAATGAAGAATCGAATAATAAAAAAAAATATCTGTAAGGATTAAGTGGCATCTCAAGGTCGCACACGTTTTAATAATTCAAATACCTTTTTGGTATGTAATTTTTGAAATTGAATTTTGATAGCTAAGAAAGGAGGGTAAATATAATGCAGCTATATCTAAAGAATACTTTAAAGTAAACAAAACAAATTCTCTTTCGAAAAAAAATATTTGATGATATCGGAAAATATTTTGGAGTTTATAGATATTTTTTGTTTTGGGTAAAATGAACACGTATTTGAGGTATGTATGCACCCAAAAAATTCCAGTCAAAATTAAACGGTAACTTTCGTGAGTGAACAAAAATTTTATTTTTTAAATTTTAAGTACGTATTGATAAAAAAATTTTAATTTATTTTTAAATATTCATACAAATAAAAAAAAACATTACCTATTTGTGTCATTTTTCAATAAAGAATGAATTATTACAAACATAAAATAAACAATGTAAAAACATTCCTATTCCTTTGACATGACATTGACCAATTGTTATTATTTGTTTAATCATTTTATTTCTTATTCCTCCCATTAGAGCAATTATTTTGGCTTCCCAAGTCAATGATGCTAATTTATTTAGCTATGCAAATTGCGCAATAAAACTTTTTGAAATGTTTCCAATTCTCTTTAAGATACAAAGAAGAAAAAATAAAAATCGATAAATAAAAGCAATTTCATAAGGACATACTCATTTTGTGTTATTTTCCTGGAGCTGTTTTTCTTAGTTTGTTTTTTGGTCACGAGATATATAAATTAAACAACCTTAAATAGGTATATTTATATTTTTTGTCTGGAAGTTATTAGAGGGCTACAGTAACACCGACTTATCTAAAATCACAATAAACTTGGAAACATGCAAGGAAATTCACATTCAAAAATTTGTACCAATTGCTTTTAAGTTTCATACCAAAATAGGAAACTGTTTAACTGTTCCAACATGTTGCTTGAACCTAATCAATTTTTGAAGTTTGTGTGTTTGCATAGCATTCAACTTTTCAAGCTTTAAAGATAAACTAGACTTTCATAGTGAAATCTATTAATCAGGAACAAAAATATAAAATACAGTAAGATTTTTTGAAATCGAGATTTGTTTTGATTATATTCTTCGGGTCAGTGTGAAAAAGTGAATTCAATGAATTGGATTGCTTGACAAGCATTGCTGGCTGAGTGAAATAAGTAGCAGCGAAATAAGGCCGTGTGAAATTTTGTTTCAAAATGTGCCAATATTTCAAAAATCAATTGAAAATTTATATTTTTTAACTTATTGAAAATTTTATTGGTTCTCTGCATATTTTGTCTTATTTTTTTCTGTATTACCAAAAGGAATCGATATATTTTATAAAAACTAAAATCTAAGATGGCAGCCAAGGTGAATTTCTTGAAGCGGATAATGAGATTTATATTAATTAATACGTTCTTGCTCGAATGAAGGGTTAAAAAAATGTGAAAAAATATTTTATTGTAAAAAATTTAAACGAACTGGACAAAGTTCTAAAAAAAAAACACACACTCAGTCACGAAAGTATACACTAGACTTAGAGAGCAGATTTATGGTAAGACCGAATTCAAGACCGAAAAAAGCTGTCTCTTTTGCCAAAAACATACTTGAGACTCTGAAGCTTGTTTTCCCAAAAGAAAAACCGTCTTTCTGAATTCGGTCTTACCTTAAATCTGCTTTCTATTGGGTCTAGTGTATACTTACTTTAGTGACTGAGTGACGAGTGTATATCTTTTTATGGCTTCCAGATCCTTTTATACAGACGTGTCTTTCACGTCTGGTAGGTATTCACACCTGCAATACGCTTGTTTTTTTTCACAAAAAATACTCGTATACAAATACGCATTTTTATTTAAGCACTTTTAAACATTAAAGCAATCAAAACAATTTTCTCAAATTTTAATAACCCATTAAATTAATCTTTTTCATATTGAAGTGCAAGTCATGAGCGAAAAATGATTCACCTCACATCTTTTTAAGATTACTTTAATTCTCCCATCATGCGCAGTTTTTTTTTTTTTAATATCTGCAAAAAAAGCAAAAGATAAAAAAACATCCACTAAACTAAAATTATGTAGTATGGTAGTTTTTTTTTGTATAATTTGACTTAAATTCCAAATATAGACATATACAAAACTTTATGTTATTTTATATTATATTTTGGGACGATACACGAACGAGACGGACGTTTTATAATGACGAGAAGTTTCATACATTCATTCATACTTATGATACATATGTTTATATCTATATACAATTATACATATATGTAGATATACCAACAATATCTTTTATAACCATCTCTTACGTTATACCCTACAAAACAACATGACGATTTCTGGTTTCTGTTTATAACCACACAAAAAATCCAGGAGAGGGAAGTATAGCAGCAGCAAAAGACCAAAATAAAAACATTGCCCAACGCAACAGTCAATAAAAAAAAAAAATGTATTTGTTTTTATCTTATTTTTTTGTTGTTTTCGTTGGTTTGCTTTAGATACACAAAACAACCATCAATTTAACTCGAACTGAAAGTATCTGTATATATGTACATACATGCAGTATATTTATATACATATTGGGTATAATTAGGGCCGGACTCTGACATATAAACCCTTAAAAGATAATAAAATTATCAATTCTTTTTGGCTTTAGGCAATTTTTTTTTAACTAGTGTATCAACTTCTATTTTTCCTTCTGCCTTCACTTTTTAAACCATATAGGTACGTATGTACATACGCAGGTTCGACAATGGATAACCCCCATTTTTTAGTTTCCAAATACGTTAAACCCTTAAGAGCTTTTCATGCAGTGTGCGAGACGTAATTCTGTAACGAATTTATTCACTTCGTTGCAATTCTGATGTTCCACTGTCGTACCCACGTTGGGCGCCATCTAAACTATATCGTAGATTCTTCTTCCACTACAAATTAGCCAGTTAGTTTAAAATAAAAATGGTGTGCTAGCAATCGTTGTACTTTAGCCGCCATTTTGAAAAACGCATTTTAATCCATATCGCGAGAACTGCGCATTTTACAAGAAATTTGTCAGCACTGCTTCGATTTTTCTTTAACTAAAAGTTTACATTTTTCTGTATCTGCTTATTACAAAAATTAGTACTTTAAGATTCTTTAACTCTGAAAGTTGAAATTCAATCAAATAATATTGTAAGCAAGAAAGAAAGATAATTAAATTTTGTATCAAATGTATTTACAAATTTCTTGAGGTATTTTCATGATAAGAATTGAAACGCTTTTTCAAAATGGCGTCAAAAGCACAACACTTACAACACCCCTCTTTTAATTTTAAATTCTAAGTTCATCGATCTTTCCATTCCTATCATAAAATTTCACTCTGCCGAGTGAGCACCTTCTAAGAAAACGTAAAAGTCTGTTGTTTAGGGCGAAAGTTTTTTCCCGCCTGTTTTTATTTTTTCGAATTTACTTATATCAATTCCTTCTTTTTTGAACATCAATTTTTAAAAATTTAATTCTGTGAATTCTGAAAATTTTCTACTAAGCGCCCTTGGCACATGTCTATTTAGCTCTTGATGATAATTCGGTCATGTAGTAATATTTTACAGATCTACCATTCGCTTTTTATAGCCTCTTTTTTGGCTTTGGCTTTTGGCTCTGTTTATATACTTTCTGATTTTTTTTTTATGTATAAGAAATGTTCGGTATAGTTACATATGTATATACATTTATTTTGTTTTTGCTGAAATATACAAAATATGAGTTTGAGTTGAGAGAAAAATAAAAAAAAATTTAAATTGTAAACTTTCGAGCAGCTGTCGATGTTTATTCGGTTATCTAAAAGTGCTGGCGCAAAAAAAAAAGTACTTTTTTTTTTGGCAAGCTCATCGCCTTACGTAGTTAGGTAAACATTTAAAAGAAATTAAAATTTACGACTCTCGAAAAAAGCAAAAAAAAAAAGTACTAAATTGTATTTAAGTCGTAAAAATAATATGCTGGGGCAAAAATGACTTATGACACCAAAGCGAAAAGGAAGAAGCCAACACCATGTTTGGCTTGGATAAGTAGAAATGAAAAAAAAAAAATAAAAACAAATTATTATTGGCTGACTGCACCCTATTTAGACAATTTGGCGTGGTGTCTTAATCGTTAGATATTTGTTTGTTTGTTTAGTTTTATTTTATAAACCTTAGAAGACCTTCCGAGAACCGTTTAGACGAAACTAATTCAGTTAATTAATTTCCAATTAAAGTGAACCACTTTTGATTCTTTTTTTTTTTAGATTTAAAGTATTTGGGTTTTAATACATTTTCAAGAGGCGGGCAAATTTTAAAAAATCTTTTGAATAAAATAATTGAAAAAATAGCAACAACCTTGTGCAAGCTAATAGAAATGCTATAAAATTCCTATCATTGCAATAGATAGATAAAGAAAAAAACTTGAATTAGGATAACCAGACGAAGCTGTGTGCTAGCGAAGCACAGAGAGTTGTTCGCTGGCTGCGTGTGCCACTTAGTCTCGGTTTAATTCCTGGTTAGGTTAAAAAGTTTTTTCAATTAATATTAAAGAATAGAGAGTAAAAGGATGATCGATGTGCCACTCGTGAAACATGTAACTTCAAACCTTCAAAAACTATTGTATTCTTAAAACAAAGTCTATCAATGTTCTATCAGACACATCATTACAATATTCTCATAAATCCAACTTGGGGCTAGCTACAAAACTGCGTTCTAAAAATGTATACTACTTTTCGTCAAAAAAAAAAAAAAAAAAACGTGTTTGTTTGCAAACAAAAAAATAAAAGAAAAACAATCCGCGTCTGTACTTTTTTTTTGCAAAAACTCAGATAAAAATACTCACATAACACAAAAAAAATAACATACATTTTTTGCCTCCTGGAAAAGAGGTTTGCCGATGAGGCTTGAGCGGACTTAAGTAGGAGGAGGAGGAGGAGGAGGAGGAGAAGACCTTCCTATACATAAAATCTTAACTTAACTCCAATATTTCTGCATCGTTTTACTTTTCTCCCTTTTTCTCTCTCTCTTTCTCTCCCTTGGTTTATATTCTCCTCGGGATATTTTTTTTCATGCTAAAGTACCCATAAATATCTGTATATGTGACTTTGAGAATGAGAGAGAGAGATAGAGAATGGCATATCGACGTATCTAGAACTAACTAATAAACAAAAACAAGCTCGCTACTGCTACTGCTATAAAACCGGCAACAATCACAAACCGTAACCGTTGAGCAAAATTCATGGGATGAGATTTTCATGTTGGTATGAGTATGGTTTTTTGCGCATCAGGAAAATAATTTTCTCTCCGTATTGCGTGCTATGTGTATCTACGTTTTAGTCTGCTTGAGATATTTTTGTTCCTGGGAATCTATGGGTCGACCAAAGCATAGGAGCGGTCTTTAGGTGGATATAAAAACCTGCATAGCAGAAACTGAGATTTTTGTTGCAGTGGACGATGCGATGTGCTTAACATAGAACCCCAACCTCGTATACACATGCATATATATTGCATTTTGTGAGTTCTATTTTATGTCCAGGCTAGGTAGGAAGGTATGCATATGACCCTCTTGGCTGTTATGACCATTCGCTGACGTATAAAGCAAACCCTCTTCTTCTTACCCCTATATCCATCCGGGGACTTGCAAAAAACTTCTAAAAAGAATATTTTTCAATAACCATAGCGACATCTAGCGGTTGGATTTAATAGGTATTTATACAAAAGACTGTTGCTTTTTCGAGTTCTTAAAGAGCCTGCTCAAACTTATTTAAAAACAAAAAGAAACCTTTAAAATAAGTTGTGCTTTTTTTTTTGTTTGTTTTTGTTTTGACAAAATACAGCTTCATCGATTTTCCGGTGTCTGGTATTTAAAGTTCGTTGACGATATAATGGGTGGGAAAAAAGCTCTCCCTATATATCTGCCTCTCTCACTCTCTCTTTATTCTCTCGATTGCTTTGCAAAATGCGCCACCTACAGGCTTTTTTCCACATAACCGTGGTAATTCGGAAATTTAACCAGGGAAAAGATTATGAACAATAAAATTGCATTATACCTTTAGTTAGTGGTAGGTAGAGATGAAAGGCTTGGTCTGCCTATATGTACCTGTTATGAAGGTTTAAGCTATAGGGGTTGTTGGTTGGTGGATAGCTAAAATGTTTTATATGCACGCCGCACATTAGCGCAAAATGAAAAAGCTTCCTCCATCTATAGTTAGTGTGTTGTGGAGTTTTATGGCCGGGCCATAATAATAACCAGCAAGAAAGGGTAGGTACAGAATGGATTAAGGCTTGTATGGCAAGAAAATCACCTTGGTTGCATACAAGTTTTTTTTATTTTTTTTTTATTTTTGGATGCGCTAAAGGGTTCAATGCTCCAAAGGTGCACTTTGTGAGTTTCATACACACCTGAGAGCTTATACTCATATATGAAAATGTTCCTGTTAATGAGAGTTTTGTTAAACATAAGTCAGATGCCCTAAGCTCTATGTAGGGGATTTTTTTTAGTAAGGGTGGGAGTGTAAGTAGGAAGCTACTCAAGATAAATGGTAGCCAATTGCGATTAATGGTCGGGTTACGTAAATCAAAAAGAAATTCAAGTAAAGGTAAAATCAAATTTGTATTTCTATACAAAAGGCTTAAATAGTTGGGAATTTCATAAGTAATAATTTATAAAAGTTGGAGAGCTTAGTTCATTTGAATGATAGAAAAATTTGGTTCATGAAATTGTTTCCAAAAAAAAAAATTACACTGAAAGCGGCCAAGACCCCGAGGTTGAAGCCGCCGAAGAATAGTAAGAAACTAGAGGTTTGAAGTACTACACAAGCGTAGTTCTATATAATTTTAGTGCCATGGAAATCATGCAGTATGTACATACATATATTCAAAATAGCTTAAAGTCCACAAAACTTGATGTTTCGTCCTAGCAAGGTCACTTGGACTCATCAGTTCACAGTGAAGATATTACGAAGAAAATATAGATTTTTTAAATCAATAACTAGTTCTACTTGACCGACTTGCATCGGGAATGTGTTGAATGTTGAGAACTTGGCCCGGGCCAGTAGCATAAGAATGAGTTACGAGGGAGTATGCCGCTTATCACGATATACGTGAAAAAGTTCAAATCACAAATGTGAAAGGCCTATTATTCTAGGATGGCAAACGGAGGCAACAACCTTCGTAACAGAAATCAATGACGGCTACCGAAACCAATACTACGCCCCCTCGAATAAGTAATAACATGTTAACAACCGTCTACCCGGACAACGATTGGTTTCTGGGATCTGAGGAAGGTTCTAAAGCACTGCGGAAACTAGAGGAAAATGTGTGTGCTTTCTGCAGTAACAAAGAAAATAATAGCGACAGTTATCCTAGATCGTTCTGACTGGAGCACATTAACCCCTTGCGATCGATTATCACATTGGTTCCGAAAAGACGTTCGGCAGTGTCAATTGAGAATTTGCCTGGCTTTCTTCGTGGTAGGAGGTGTATCCCAAATAGATTGATTGCTATTATCAAGGCTACATACGATTGGTCGAAATGTCACAATTTTCTGAAGGATTGAAGGTTTACAGAGGAGTTTGAAAAACAAAGTGGTGTTATGCAGGTCTGAATACTTATCACCGATACTGTAACTGTTTGTGATAAGTGATTCTGCAATCTTAGATCAACAACTGCACTACGCAGACGACGTACGTGACCTATGCTTGCTTTCTCATACGATCGTGGATCTCCATAAAATGACACCAATCGACGGGCTAAAGATAAACACGACAAAAACAATAAGGATCAGTCTTGAAACTTCATCATCTGTTACAAGTACATATTTCCGTCTTTACAGACGTCGGCACCAAACAAGATATTAACAGCCGATTTGGGAAACCAAAGGTTGCGTTTGGTATGCTGTCCAAAATATGGAGAAACAACTCTATATGTTCAATCGCAAGCTGAAACCAATAGCCTATCGCCCTATCGGTAATCTCTAGAGAAATTTTGTTTCTTTCGGATTTTTTTTTGTTCCCCAGAAATTTGTTAAGTAACGTGAATCTCCCAGGCAATATATTTCCTCCGAACAAAAAATCATATCACATATTTAAACATTTGCTAGTTATATGTAGATTTGATTAATTGTGTTATCTTAAGTATCCTAATTTCGATAGATAGCAATCAAAGCCTAGGCACGTAATCATCACAAAAAAAAAATACTAGATTTCCCAGCCACGCCCGAATTGGTAAACACTTATAACTAAATTCTGAAATCCTACCTCTGCTCATCGACTTCATCGTACATACTCTTATATCCTCCAAACAAAATTCTCCCAAAACTGTGAGTGTTCCGGCCAATTTTCTCGATTCAACTGCTAGCCACAGCTAGAAAATATAACATTCGTATTCATTGGAGATGTCAGCGCTTGACCACTTTCGTATTCCGGGGAGTGGTCGTCGATCGAGTCCATCGTCGAGTGTGTTGTTATACTTAACCCAAAAACAATTTTAAACTCTAATATTCTGGAACATAGAGGAAGATATACGAATATAGGAAAGGAAGAGGTGGAAGTATCTTTCTAGCTATTCATCGCATTCAGATAGAACCAACATACAAATATCGACTTCCCTGATAATATGCATGGTCAGTTACGTGTGCTTGGAATTCTTGTTGTTGTTATTATTGTTAGAGTCGCATCTCTGTTGTATTATGTACTTTCGGAATTATTTCCATTATACCCTTTTTGCAAAGATAGGTGTATGATGTATATAGCCACAGGAGAACATGTAGAAGCAGGAGCAACTCATCTGCAAAAGTAACCCTCATTATGGCCAAATTACATACATAACGCCGCTCTGTGGAAATAATGTCTGGCACAAAATGTGAATTCAACTATAAGACCGCCCTCATTCACCCTCATCCATGTCGTCAGCATTACCTACCGCCTTCGTCGTCGTCTATCATCTAGATTTTTGAAGTAGGAAAACATTTCGAAACTCTCTTCTCCCGCTTTAACATAAAATGACAACAAAAGTAAATGAAACACCAAGTACTCCAAGAGAGAAGTTCCAGTTCCATCCATAGTTTTTTTTTTTTTTGGTAGCCAGCATTGCTAAAAACTCTTCTGTGTATTACATCCTACTTTGTATATGAAAACTATAGTACTATCATGGTGGAAGTCGAATGGGGCGACATCTAATTTACCTATGCAACCCTTACTCTTTTTTTTTTGCGGAGAGCTTATGGAGGTTTTAAATGATATTTATTGATATTTTTTGGATGCAATAATCCAAAAAATAGTCTACTCTTGCCCCTACCACCAATTTTCGACGCTTAAAGACTCCCCAAATCGAATTTTACACCTCACATTTTGCAGCGCCACCACCAGGACCTCTGCAACCCTAAAAAAAACTCGCCATGATAGTACTATAGTTTTCATATACAAAGCATCCTACTCTGTATCTAGCTAATAACTTCAAGTATCTCAAATAGTATGTACTCATGGGATAGATACATTTTCCCTGTCGGGAGCTATTATAAAAGTTATTTTTGTTTTGTTTCGTTTTTGTGGAGGTGTGATTGCGTAAAAGACAACTTCCACGCAATCAAAACGAGAAGGAAAAAAAACTCGAAACCCTATCCGCCAGCACTACCGAATTAAAAAAAAAAAAAGCTGAAACACACAACTTGGAACTTGCTATATCGATCCGAAGGGTGGTGGTGGCTGGTGCTGCTGCTGGTGATAGGGTCATTCACACCACGAAAAAAAAGCTTGAAAACAATCTCGAGAAATAAAAGAAAAAACAGAAAAAAATACAACACGAAAGATACTTCGTGGTTGTGAACTGAAAAGTTCATTTTTTTGTATTTTCGTTCGGTGGCATAGTAGTTAGTAAGCCTGGTTCAATGGATAAGGTTTTTTTTTTGACAGGCGAACTCTGCAAAAATCGTTTGGCCATGTGACCTTTTTTTTTTTAAAAAAAAAGTTAAGGGATCAGCAGCCGGATGTAATACACATTTTGTAACTTTTCAACTCCAGGCTATGAGACAAAAGGCAAACAAAGTTTTCGACAAAAAAAAAAAAGCAAAAAGAAGAAAAGGAAATTGTATCTGGAGTTATCTCCGGTTGAACGTAGGCAGGTTCAATTTTCTTTTCGTTTTTCTTTTCTCACTTTGTGTATAGGGTATATTTGCATTTTAAGCATGGGTTGGTAATATTTTTTAAGTTGACGATCTGAAATTTGAAAATTCGACTAACCAAATTTATTTGCATAGTTATCTTTGACTTTGGTGGTTTTGAACATATGACGGCTCTATAGTTAATGCTCTTCAAATTTGTAGATTTGTCTTAATTTTTATTCAAAGAAATCCATTTTTTTCTCAGGTCGAGATTTCAAAATGAAGAATTTTAATTGTAAAGCAGAATTGAACCAGTCGATATTTAGTGCTGGACTTCTTCTAAATTTAAGACTTTAAAACGTGTTGAAATTCTGATAATCCGGCTAGAAAAAAAAATCGATATAAATTGCCATATATCGATAAATTGAACCAATAGATATTTTTCTAGATTTTTATCTGAAGGTAGTTGACCTTTTCTAAATTTGAAATTGTTTTTGTGAGTGAGAAAAACATTGTCAAACAAAATTTGATAGCAATTGCCTTGAATCGATAAATTGAGCAAGTCGATATTTTTCTAGCTTTTTTTCCCAAAAAAATTGACTTTTTTCTAGATTCAGGATTTAATATTGTTTAATGTCAGAAAAAAGTTGACACAAAAAGAGCGTTTTAAACTCGCATACATAAATCGATAATTTAACAGGTTGGTAATGTTTACTAAAGGAATTTGAGACTTTCTAAAGTCAAATTAGGATTGAAGCCTCTAATTGATCCATGAAAAAAAACACATGCCTCCACTCGCAACGTCAAATGACACTTTGATTTCAAAATGCGATTGTAGGTACCTAGACAAAAAATTGAAATCAACCTATAATTTAACCAGTTTATAATTTTCTCGTCGATGTTTTATTTTTATTTGTTAGTGAGAAAAATTTTTATATTAAATTGCAAACATCAATGTAAATCGATAATCTCATCAATCGATGCTATTCTATATCGATCATTCGTAATACAGTTAAACAATCTAAATTAAACACTTCAAAATGTCGAATAAGTAAGTCAAAAAAATCGATATAAATTCAAATAAATCGATAAATTTACCAGTTTATAATTTGTTCGTCTTTTTTCTACAAGAATTACATTTTTTTCTTAAATCAAAATTTCGCCTTTGTTTGTAAGAAAAAAAAAGTTTGTCATATGAGTTGTTAAAAATCGATAATCTCGTCAATCGATATTTTTTTCCATAGTTTATTAATAAGAAACGCCATCTAGTTAGCAAACATGAACTTATTTAACTTCTTCACAAGTAATAACTCTTTCATACTCGGATAAATATTGGAGGAAGAATCCAAGTGACATAGCCAACTGTATCATAGAAATTAGCTTTATATTGAAATATAAATTTTGTTCTATTTTTTTTTAAGTTAAAAAAAAAACCCAACACCATTACTTTCACAGACTTAAATTACTTTATATCTAATGCACGTATTTATACCTAAACCTAAAATTTCCACAAGCACCTGCTCATATATCAAAATTAAATATATAATGTAAACAGAAACAAAATTAATGAATTGAATTTTACTATACCAAAATTGATGACATTATATTCGTCGCCTTGTCTGACAATCTCTTATTTCAACACGTTTTCTTATTCATAAAATTATTTTCGTTTTTTATCATTCTTTTTATTTTTATTATTTATTTGTTAAAAGTCACGTAGGCTCTTTTTTATACTTCTTGTTGTCATCATTTCCGATAAATAAAAAAAAATTACAAACAAAAAAAAAGAACAAAACAAGAAAGTATTTAATTTATTTTTAGTTTATCAAATTAATAAAAAAAAAAACAAGAAATGATTTATTCAAGTGAAATGTTCAATAATAATATTCAATACTATGTAATTGTTGTGTTTTTGTAGAAAAATACTTATCACTTTAGTACCTACAATTGTTTTTAAGATTTTTTTTATCGAGTTACAAAGTGCAGAGCTATTTTTGATAATACATTTATTTCCATCTGGACGGAAAGATTAAATATGCATACAATATTATTATGCTCTAAAAGCAGTTATCGTGTTTCTTTATATTTTTTTTTTATGTTAAAGCTTTTGAGATTAAAAGCAAATTTAAACAAAATTTATTTTTAATGTGTTTTCGTACTTGAAGATTAATTAAAACTATACAAGTATACAGCCTTGTCGTCGAACAGTGGTGTACAGTGGTTCAAAAGCGGACATAATTTGTTTTATGGAACTTATGTTTCTTAAAGCCAAGTCTCAAATTTATGAACTAAGTCCCAAGAAAATTTATATGGGAGTTAGTTCATTTTCGCTAGTGGGAGTTAATTCATTTTTGAGTTAGTTCGTAAGGCCGTCGTCGTTTTTAAACTCATGTTTATCTCAAAGTGGTGTTTAAACTATGTAAATTAGATGGGTTAAGCTCCAGTTTTTCTTAAACACAACTTAAAGAACTACTATACAGTTCCTGACTCGAAAAAGGTATAAACGGAACCTGCATTCAAATGAAATTCAAACAAAAAACTACCCAACTTAAAAAAAAAAACTATTTTTTTTGTCACATGTTTCATTTTTTTTTAATTTTGAGTGTTAGTAGATGTAGTTTTACTGATTTCCTATAATTTGTATTATCATGTCTAAAAATGTCATCGAATTGACCAAGTTGGTATTTATTTTTCAGGCTTAAGGCCGCCTTAGCTTGAACCACTGTCTGAAAATCGTGCCTCTTCTCTTATCATTTTTGCTTGCACAATATCTACTTGTCTGTCCTTTTTTTTTTGTTTCTTTTATTTATATATATTTTTTGTTGATAAGTAAATATGATTGTTTTTGGTCGTGGTCGTGGTTGTTAAAATATAAACTTCTCTATGAAAATATTAAAAAGAATAAAGTATGAAAAAAAAAATCTGCATCACATAAAAATATAACAATTTCGCTTTGAAGTGGTTTTTTCTTTGTGGTGTAAAAAATAATGAAATAGATAATTTAAAATTGATTTATGGAGTTTTTTTGACAGTTCTTTTTAGGAACGAAATTTACTTATTATTTATTTTTACCAAGTTGACAACGAAAAAAAAATATTTATTTCAGAATTTATGAAATGAGGGAGTTGAATAAGTTATTTCCCCTTGCGAGGCTATATTATAGAAAACTTAATAATTTCATGGAGAAAAACTTATTTAGGTTTTAAAAGTTTTCGTACTATTAAACAATTAGGTAAACTGATAAATAAACAAATTTTAAACTTAAATGTTTAGTCTTTTTTTTAAATAGATCAATTAATAAAAATCACAACGCAAGGAATACATTCTTGTCATTTTGAAATCAATTTAATTAAAGTTTTAATATTTTTCCCATTCAAAAATGTATTTTTATTTTCAAGTTGAAAGTGTTTCAGTTGAAAATTTATGAGAATATGAAATTTAGACTAATTGAATTAAAGTGTTTTTTTTAATTAATATTATTTTGTTTTTGTTTTTCATTAATAGAAAAAAAATAAAGTTCTTGGGAATTTAAAAACATATATAGAAGAGAAAAATATACAAAAGTAATTCAATGTTATTTTTAAATTTTTATTATTTCTATTGCCAACTAAATGTTTATTTAAGATGGAATCAAAAATGATTTTTTTTTCTTATGTTTTTGTTTACAAAACTGACGGGGCGCTTATCTGTCTGTCTAGAATTTTCATGCATAAATTACTTTATTTTTTTTTTCATTTTATTTTATTTTCAAAATCTGAACGAATAAGTGCCAACTGAGGGAAAAAGATTGCATGAGATTTGCGATTTAAATTCTATTTATGGACAAGTTTTATGGTTTTTTTTAATAAGAATTTAATTACAAAAATTATTAAGATTGAGCAATGTCATTCAAATACCTAAAACTCCAGCGTTTTAATACCGAATTCAAGGTATCTCTTTATGGTCAATTTGACAGCGCTGTATAAAATCTGTTTTTGGATTAAGCGTTGAGCAGTACAATCGAATTCAGTTAAAGATTCAACGAAACTGTCAAACTAGTGACGCCTGCTCTGATCTCAGATTTGCTTCGTCGCAGCAGATTTTGAATAAAATTTTAACCTTTAGGAACAAATGTAGCATATTTTCGGTATGTGAGGTTATGATTCACAGCAAATAAAAAGGCATAGCAGTGCCAGTACTTCAGTATACATAAAGTTACATAGAAACTTCAAAATTCGGAACACTTGCTATAATATTTGGTTATTTAGCATTACTGGTTCCTCAGAACCGTAACTGATTCACTGACTCACTTAAAAAAAAAAAAATGATTGCTGTTTTTGAAGCGAACAAAATGGTAACCAAAGAATAATTTAGTTATCCCAAATATGCATTTAAAACGACAAGTCTGGTATTTTTTCTAGGATTTATATATGGATTCAAAATGGCGCCCAACAAAACCATGGATACTGTTTAAATCACGAATTTATTTCCATTTAGATATCTTGTTAATTCCTCAAGTAAAAATCGATCAAAGCAAACACAACCCCAAACTAAGCTCAACATCAACCCTTTCCAAAGCAACTTCAAAAAGCTTTTCAAACTGAAAAGGACGACCGCTCAGTGAGTATCCTGCAACTATCTCCAAATCTTTTTCTTTTCAGATGTCAACAACTTATTTAATATTATATAAAATTTCAAACAATTCAAATGCATTAACGAGATGCAACATTATCTAATCAAAATTATTTTTTGTTGTTTTAAATTTATTTATCACCCTTATCACAGAACATTATTTGATTTATTTATTTATTTCCCCACTGCTCTTTAGTTTACTGTAGATTCATCTAGAAAAATCCAAATAGAAACCAATTTCAAAGAGCAAATTGAATGATTATGGGGGTCAAAGTTAATCGCATCACAAACCCTCTCCATACTCAGATACATTCAAATAGAACTGTAGAGTGTAGATGTATATTTTAAATTCACCATTCACTTAGGTACATATCTTGCTCTAAAGAAAAGAGAAAGAAAAAAAAAATAATGCTTTACTGCATCTGGAGCAACTCTTAGAAGAGCAAGATAAGCGTCGCGTCGGTCGTTTCGATCAAGTTTTTTTTTTTTTTTTTTTTTTTTTCAATTCCCATAAAAACGACAAAAACATTTTTCTCTTCCAGAGTGCTTGTGCAACGTGAATTGAATCTATAATGATGATTCCACTAGGAAGATGTGGTATACAATCTTAAAAATGTATTCTAGAAATGTTTAATGTGAATGCATTCTATGTATATTTTTTCTTCTGTCTATTTTTGTTGGGAAGTGCATTCAGAAAATTAAGTAAACGACCCGGTTATGCAACCTTAAGACCCGGTTACGAAGTCTGGTTCCTAGACTTCCAACTGTGGGAATTCGAATCTATAAGAAAATCTGTTAAACTTTTACAATAGCTATTTGTGTTATCGATGATTTAGATTAAATACATTTAATAAAAAGTTTATTAAAAATATTTCGAAAAGCAAAAATATATTTTTAGTTATGTAAACCATTTAAAAAAAATTTCTTAAAAATCGTTGCAGCCGTTTGTAAGATAAATATGTTTTGTCTTAACAGTTATATGTATGACAAATACCGTTGCTTTTTCAGCTTTAAAATGAACCCCTGCGCTGATTCGCAATAAAAATTAAAATAATGCCAAAAAATTACTGTCAAATGTCAAATCAAAGACAAAACAAACATTTCTCTATCGTTGCCTAAACTCTATACTTTCGTTTGTAAAGGTTGAATAAAGGTAAGGTTGGTACTCTTCTTAAAATAATATGAAAATCTTATTAAAATTCAATCATTTTTATTCTATTTGATTCAATCAGAAATTTCTAAAAAACTATGTATTTGGAAATACTTTTTGTTATGTTGCTTTAAAAAAAAAAATTCATAGTAAAATGGATCAATATGGAATTTTTATTGTTTTTAATAGATTTTTTTTCTCTGTGTAAAAATTAAAGTTAAGGAAAATATTTCACTAAAACTCTATCATTCCAATTTTGACGCAGAGTGAACGTCTGTCATCCTAATAAACTCGCAATCTGATAAATCTGGATTCGAATAAAAATAGAAAGTTTATCCACGATAACCCTCTATTTCCATAATAAATAAAACTAAGCCACTGACTATTATACCTTATGTTTAAACAATAATAAAATTGGAAACAATAGCTTCAACCTCAATATTTACCAAGTCGTATATTGTCATTTCAAATTATAGTTATAATCCTCCTCATATCATTATTAAGCTCTGCAGTGAAAGAAATCCATAAAAAAAAAACGAAGACATAATAAAATATAATTGGCTCTTAAGATAATCACAAACCTACCTACTGCAAAAACAAAAAAAAGAAACAGTACAAACACAATGGCCTCTGAAATACAATAAATTTGTAAACAGAATCATCCATTTCATAGCTAACCTAACTATAGTTGTTGCTGCTTCTGCTTCTGTACTGGTGCAGTCACAAAATGGCAATTATAATATTTATTTTTGTTATCACAATCAAAACCTCAAGTTAAATTATTGCGACTTTGTCTTTTGTTTTTTTTTTTTGTTTTAATCTCCATCGAAGCAGAAAAAATGTATAAATCCTTGCTAATTAATGATTTTCCCGTTTTTCACATTAAATCAATAAAAAGGAAAATCAAATTAAAGCGGACGAACAAAACTCCATTCTGCGCAGTCAAAATATGTAAATTTTGTTCCGTTGCTGGAGAAAAAAAATTATACCTTTCCATAAATCAATCGAAAGTGTTTAATCTCGAAATTTATTACCACAGAGCCTTGACTTTGCTTAGCTTGATGTGGAGAAAAAACCCTACAATTTTGTATGATGTGAAGGGGAAACTATTGGAAACGGAAAGAGATCATAAATTACAGTTCTCTCAATTTTCACTAGGTATAGTAAATACTTGTTCGACTGTGAAGAAAATTTTAGGGATTTGGTTCTGGGAAAATAATAATTCAGTTGACCGGAAAACCGATCAACCCCACTCTGTGTAGCGTTACTTAATAAAACACTTCGATAATACTATTATTATTCTTTAAGCTTTTCACCTAAAAAAAAAGTTTTCAAAATCTCTTTCCTAATTTATTACTGTATAGAGAAGAACCTTGTTTTCGTTGCCTTCCTTAATTATTCTTTAATAATATTCTGAATAAAAATTCAAAATCATTTGCACATATTCTACATTACGATAGAATTTCAATAACTTTTCAATTGCACAATAAAAATAATAAAAATATCGAATTTGCTTCGAACTGTCAACATTTTCATGGGCGGCCATTTTAATTTCTTTGTTATACTGAATATTTATTTAAAAATATGTTGAACAAAATTGTATACACTAGTGAAAACAATTAAGGGATCAATAATAATCCAAATTTGAAGATGATTTTCAACTTAAAAAAAAAAAAAGTAAAAGCAACATGAAAAAAAAAAATGGTCGCAAAAGAAATTAAAAAAAAAAAAAGGAAATTGCAGTTCTAAGTTATTAGTTCTTGGACCATACCTAAATTTTTCGCGTCAGAGATTTTCTAGGTAAAACACCGACAAACAAATTTTCGAATTTCTTCTTTTGGGCGAACTTGAAAAAAATTCTTACAATTGTTTTTACTGCGAGTAGTTTAATTAAGAGTTTTATTGACCATCCAGCATAATGGTTCAGTAAAACAAACATATCCCTGGTTCGTAGATAAAAAAGTAACCGATGAAAATTTTTCTGTCTGTTTTCCTGAGATTACTCGAAAATCGCTGAACCTAAAATATTTTAAGTCAAGATTTCTTTTTTTTTTAAATTGTTTTGTGCAACTATTTTTCTTTAAGCTAAAACCTATTGCAAATCACCAAAAAAATTAAAAAAAATTTTGATCCATTAATTTATTTTAAAAAAATTTTTAAATAGCGTTTCATATTTTTTTCTAATAAGATTCTTGTTTTTGTAATTTTTTGTTTATCTTAAGTATGTACATACTTCAACAAAAGAGCAAGCTCTAGCGATATAGTCGTGTTTTTTTTTATTGAATGATCAATACGATTTTCTCTATTGTTTTGATAAGACTTTCTTCTTAAATGAAGCCTATTGAGAAATTGTATTGTCTTTCTTTAACTTTTTGTGTATCTTTTTTCTTTAATCTGAGAATTGTAGAATGCAAAACTTCAAAGCATTACAGCATTTTTTCTTGCCTACCTAGGAATACATATTTTCTTCACAGGAAAGGTCCCTATTTTCCTCACATTTTTAAAAATAGCCTTTTCTTAATTGTTTGCAGAACATAATTTTCAATTAGATATATACATATGTAAATATTTTCTATTTTAATTTCAATGTTTAGTAAAGATATTAAAAAGAAAAAAAAAACTTACCTTGTGCATGTTTCTGGCGCAATTTATTCAAAATATTTGTTGCATCAAATCCAGCATTGTCGCACAATTGACGTGGAATGATTTCCAATGCTTTGGCAATTGCTGAAATTAGCAATTGTTCCTTGCCAGCAATTGTGCGCGAATAATCACGCAACATTTTTGATAATTCCATTTCGATGGCGCCTCCACCTTAAAAAAACAAAATAATAATAATTAAAAATTTTACAATTAGGTTTTTTTTTTTGAAAATAAGAAATAAAATGAGGAAAGTTTTGAACAAAGAAAAACAAAGATTTATCTTTTTTTGGCATCCAATGGATAATATCTTGACATAAATCAAAAGAACAAAAATAAGATAGTTACGTAAAAACTAAATAGATATACAGCTGGAGTTTTGAAATTAAGAAAAGAACGATGAGTTAAGGGCTTTTCGATATTACATTTTCACACACAGTTTTAAAGCAAACAAAAAAAAAAAAACAACAAAAAAGTTTTCCAAACTGGCTTTTATTTTTGTTCTTTCCTTCCGCCAACTAAGTGCAAATTAATAAGACGTTTTTTTTTGTGTATAATTTTTGCCAGGGACGAAACAAGTCATTTTAAGGGATAAGGAAGTACAACTCTTTAAGCAACCAATAGCAATATGTAAACCAAAATCTGGAATAACGCTTTTTTTAAGCTCGAAAAACGCATTGACGTAACTACAAAATCTCGCTTTTAAAAATATCGCATTCGAATCTCGCACTAGCAAATTTTTCTAATATCAACTGAAATTTTACATTTTATTGCGAGTTTATGAAAAGCAAAAAAACAGAGCAATTTTTTCGTTTGGAAACTAAATTTTTTTTTTTTTTTTTTTTTTTTGAAAAAAAGCGCCCTCAACAATTACAAGCTTTGTCTTTTAATAATTCGCCACTGAATTTTTTCGTCAAGTAATATTTCATTTCCGCGTTTAAGAATACTAAACGTGGGAATGGTTAAACTTTTTCATTCTCCCAAAAGTAAATAGACAAAGTTAAATCGATATTACTGCAGCGGCAAAAGTTGCACTTACTTAAAAAAAAAATGCAACATCATTGTTCAATGGAAATTTAAAAAAAATATTAAAGAGTAAGATAAATTTAAAGTAAAGAGAGGAGAGTTTTAAAAAGAATTATATACTTGAAAGAAACTTTGGTCTGTGACTTAAGTTTTTAAAAATATTTCAAAATAAAAATAACTACAACAAAAATGCTAAGTTTAACACAAAAAAAAATAATATAAGGACAAATAAAAAATTAATAATACGTAGGCGTTCATGAACAAAAATCAAGTTAAATAAGTTATTTAAAATCTTTAAGAAAATATATATAAATTGAGAATATTAGAATTTTCATAATTGAAAGTGTGCAAAAATTTTGACCTGAATTTTTATTCTTCTTTGATTTTTTTTCCCCAAATTTAAGAAAGAACGTCATGATAGAAAAACATCAGAACGATAAACTTGAAAATATTTTTACGCAATTTCGATTCAGTGAAAATAATTTTATGAACTATTAAAATAAATCCATTATGCATGCATTTAATGTAAGAATTTTAGGGGGAATTTATCGTCACAGCAAGGTCAAATGGAACGTCTCTTCCAACTATTTAAATCTACGTGAATCAATTCAAAAATATATTATATACAGAATTTTAGCTCGGAGATGTCAAGGTCGACCCCCATCCATTATCATGTGTGAGAAATTCTTTGTTTATTTTTTTGTTAATAAAAATTGAATTTTCTTTACTTTTTTTTTCATGCAAGGTTTAATTCATGTCGCTCATAAAAACAAATTACTGTGGCGCAAATAAGATGTAGCAATTAAGATAAGGGGAAATGAAATGGAAATTTTTTGTTTGTTTTATTTTTTACGATCAAAAAAAAAAAAAATGTAAATTTTCATATACTCGTACTTACATATGAACGAGATGAAATAATTATGCAATAAAAATAATTTTTTTTTTTATCATTTCCTACTTGTTGTGCTTAGTAGACCATTCAAGATAAAGATTTATTTATTATACGAGTTCATGTTTAAGAAGCAGGAAACATTGTTGATGTAGACTTTAAAAAAAAGGGAAAATATAAAAAGGAAAAAATTATGTAACAAATATTTTAACTTTGACATCTCATCTACTAAAGGGACTTAGCAGTTTTTTTTCCAGTTTATTAAAATGACGTTTTCTCAGCAACCATTTGTAGTAGAAACTTTAAGTCCAAAATTTTAAATCTCCTTTAAAAAAAAATTACTGTACTGCTAACTTCAGTGGTCCTACAGCAAAAGGTAGGAACTTCAAATAAAGCTCAAAAGTGTACAGTTAGTTTGCAGTTCAACAAAATATAAATTTGAGGTCATAAAATTTGAGTAAAAACTCCAGACTTCCATCTGAAGTTAGCAGTACAAAAACTTTTCTTAGCAACCGATTAGCTGGGAACTTGAAAAAAAACTTCAATCAAAATTTTGAAGTCGGTATTTAAAAAAAAATCATACTTCATCACTTTTTTTCACGGTATAAAGTTGCCAAGCAATACATACAACCACAGCAACCCATTTATTTATACCAATATACTTGAAATCGGGCTTTAAATTTGCAGTTTTCATCTAATTTTTGAAAGAAAAAAAAATATCATCGTTATCTTCAACTGAATGTAGCATAAAATGCCATTTTTCAAAAATTTCTTGCACTAGGAAATTAAAATATGGTTCGAAATTTGCAGTCCAAGAAAATAGAAGCCTACATTTTGAAGTCCATTAAATATTTTTTTTTAATCATTTTTGTTTATGCTGACTTCACTGTAAAGTAAGCCGAAGTTAATGAAAATAGTGATGAAGCATGAATTTTCTTTTTTTAATAATAATTTCAAATTGCGGATTGAAGTTTTTCACGTCTTTTTTATAATTTTTTTTTACCAATATTTATTCTCTCGGTTGAAAAAAGATTCTGTCTCGAAGAGTATTTGAAAAAAAAAGAACTATTTGTTGTTACGTACGTTTCTACTAGTCCAACCATATACCTTTAAACAAAACAAAAAAAACTTTTAATTAAATCATAATACCAACATTATCAACTTTTGTACAACCAAAGGTAGATCACGAGAATGAAATTTCTCTGTCTGTCGTCGTGTCATAATATCACTTTTTTGTAAGAAAAAAAAAAATTTCTGAATAAAAAAATTCCCAAGTTAAAGGAAACCTTTTTTTCCTTTTTGAAAACTTTCTCACATTGAATGAAAATTAAAACCCACATCATATATAAAAGATCCAAACATCAAGGAAACGAAAGGAACACAACATAAGACTTCTTTCTTCTTGTTTTTTTTTTTTAAAGAAATTTACAAATTGGACTGCGTGATGTTCTTATGGAAACTGTTTATTTTTTTATTCCTTTCGGTTTAAGATACTTGGAATATAAATGGGTTTATGATGGTTATCGCAAAAAAAAAGGGAAAGAAGAAAAATAAAGGAATACAAAGTTTCCCATACGCAAATGGGAATTATTTTCTTTTATCAAAAGACGTCAGCTTACGTGTGACTTTGCCAAAGGACATTACTGAGAAACAAAAAGCAAAACTGCTTATATGATACTCGTATAGAAAAAAAGGGGGAAAACTAAGGAAACTATTAGCTCGGAATGAGTGAACCCTTGAATAAGAAAAAAAAAAACTGAACAAACAAAAAACAGTAGCTAGTTCTTGAAAAGGGACATAAGTTTTAGTCAAAGGCGTTGTGTAATAAAAAAAAAAGTTATGAGGGTTCGAAAAAGAAAAGGTCACATAATGACAAGTTTCTTTTGTTGTTGTTGCTGTGTTGTCGTAACGAAAAACTAATGTAGAACGTAATAAATGGTTATGCTTCTAATGTGTGGCTTTTAAGGACTTGGGAATTCCGTCATCATGCAAATAAATAAAACTTGCTTGGTTGCGTAATTAAACTAAGGACGTATAGTATAATTTGATTGAAAGGGAAAATTATATTATGTATATAAATGAATAAAGTAAATGTCATGGAGTACTTCATTAAGTAGAACGATCCAATGAGAGAATTTCAACATTAGTTGTCTTTCTAACACTTACAGGAGTTTAGACTTCAAATAAAATATTAAATTGTTTGAGCCCATTATGAGGGACCCAGCATGCCATCGAACAGTAGGTACCTCAACAAGTCAGTTTCTTTTTTAAGATAACTAGCGGCAATGCTAAAAATCAATTTTTCAGTTAAGAACCATCATAAAATATTTCTGCTACTTGGTGTACACACCTAAAGAAACCAGACTTCAAGCTCTGTTGATTTTATTTTTGAAGTAAGATTATCATCCCCCATAAAATGGAAAAAAAAACAAGTTCAAAAGAGGTTATTAAAAATCAGTATTCAAAATTTCACAAAATTATTTGAACAGTTGGTCAAACAATCAAGGTAGCGGAGCACGAATTTGAAGTGGTGCAATCCTTCAAATACCTTGGGTCAATAGTAGCAGCCTATAATAATTTAGAAAAAGAAATACGCGGGCGGCTTCTCAATTCCAACAGAGCCTAATATAGTCTGTCAAAGTCTTCAAATCCAGAAATCTCACCATAACTTCAAAACTGCTGCTGTACAAGACCATGGCCCTGCCAGTACTCACGTATGGATCCGAGACTTGAGTGCTTAGCAAAAAACACTCCGACCTCTTAGCCGCGTTCGAGAGAAAAGTCTTAAGGAGAATTGTTGGCCCCATATGTGAGGAAGGACGATTCCGGAGACGGTACAATCATGAATTGTTCGCAATCTACCTTGAAGCAGACATAGTGACAAAAATTAGGCTCGGTAGACTTGGGCATGGCACCTAGCTCGCATGAGTGAAGAGGAACCGGCTCGGAAAGTCCTTTGTGGTACATTGTATGGTAGACGGCAGCATGGTATACCATTATTGCGCTGGAGAGATGGCGTAGACCAGGACGTCCGATGCCTTGGGGTGCGCAACTGGATGGCGTCGGCTCAAGACCGGGATAGGTGGAGGGACTTGTTGAAGGAGGCCAGGACCAGACCCCGGTTTTCGAGCCGATGATGATGATTCAAAATTATGCAGAACGTTTCTAATTTTTTTTCTGGGTACGAAATGTGATTAATATCGCTGTCGTTTTTGAAAAAATAAAAAAAAAGAAACACCAATGTTTTTTGGTTTTTTTTTTTTTTAATCTAAAACACATTTCCACTTAAGAATTATTTTATTTCCACCAAAACTCTCTCTAGTCAAGTGTCCTTTGAAAAATATGTACATATATCATCTGCTGCACTTAATCCACTTCATCTCTCATTTTTAAATTTGAATGCGCTTCTTAGGTTTCGAATAAAGTAGCGCACCGCACACACAGCAGACTCACAGCTTAAGACAATTTCTTTTGAACTCAATATTGCATTTGTTAACAAGAGCCATCACCAATTCTTATATAGGTACCTATGTAGCAACCATATGTTGCTAAAACAAAAATAAAAATCATCATCTTTATTCTTTTAGACTAAAGACTAAACCAACTGGTGTAGCAACATTGTTGGACATGCCAATCATTGGAAAAACATCAGATAGAGTATCTTTTGGTGTATGTTCTTGTATTTATAGGTACATACATATATAGATATATGAATTCAGAGTGTAACCTCAAAAAAAGATACAACATACTTCCATCAAACTAAAAGCAAATCAGTTACAAAATGTTTCATTTCTCTCTCCAGCTCAGCTGCATATGCATGCGTGTGGTTTTTTTTTTAAATAAATATTTTTTTTTGTATATGCTGCCAAAGAAAGATGTTAATTATAAGTAATTATAAGACGAGACAAGATACAAACGAAGAAAAAAAAAACTCAAATAAGACCTCAACTGGGTAAAAGTATCTACATATGACTCTTATATGCTCGCACGACAGAAACCTATATTATGCATATAAGTTGTATTTTAACCGCAGCAGCAGCAGCTCAGCAGCAACGTACTAATCGACATAGTCATTAACAAGATACACTCTTCACAATCCTACTATTTTGCGGGAGGAGTGGAAAGCAGGTATAAATTATAATAGAAATGCGTCAAGTAGGAGGTTAAGTTTGATACTCACGGACTCAAGGTACAGTCAAAAAGCTCTAAGTCGAAGTTTCAAAAACAAAACTTTTTTAAATACCGCACATTAAAAGAAAGTTTATAGGTATTCTCATGTAGAGTAACAAATTTTTAAAAAATATTTGCCACAAGCAACAATCTCTTTCAGCTATGCAGTAACCACTGCTGCGCCTGTCGAATTTTATTTTATATAATAAATCAACATGAAACGAGTTCATAAAGTATATGTTTTTTTTTTCTTTTCATAATGGAAACAAATAAATTAAAAATTGTTATGTTCAGTTGCATCAATTAAATGGCGTATTTTGTATGGAACAAACATCATTTTAAGACTTAAAAGCTTGTTAAAAGCGATTGGTGCAATTGGCCTTTAATTTCTTATGTTATCTGAAACCATATGAAATAAAGCTTAAACAAATCAAACGTGATGGCTCGGCTTTTTCAATAATCAAATCATTTCATTTTTCAAAATCTTCAACAATTTAGAACCGTAGATAAATAATATAAAGATCCATTCACTCTCGATGACATCACGAATCAAACTCCCTAAACTGTCAATCATGCTATATATTCTGTATACCTTCAATAAATCAAATAAAGGGAGAAAACAAAACACTTTTTACTTTATTGAATAACCTCGAATACACCTCTAAGGCTAAACCGAAACAAATAAAGCTAAAACAAACAAAGCAAAAACGACTAATCCAGACTCTCGCCAAGTAAAGCAAAGCAGAAACTAATTTTTCGTTTGCTTTATTTGTCAGGCTGTTTAATTTACTCTTAAATCATTAAGCATCGAAATGAACCTAAAATACATACTTTTAAAATAAAGAGCACATATAATTCAAAATGTCCAATATTAAGTGCATTATTAGATCTACCTACCAAATAAAGTAGCCAAGCAAAATGATTTTTTGTTTCATTGCGTTAAACGACAGACATTGCACAAAAATAGTTAATGGAATGGCCCAAATTGAAATGTGGAAAAGAATCTCTTAAACAATAAATCAAGTAAAACTCAAATACACAAAACTACGCAAACGTTGGTAAAAAATTTGTTCGGAACATCTTGAGGCTCAACCGTAAATCCAATGATGAACTTCAGACGAGAACTGGTCAGGAACCCATTGACTCTATCATACAAAGACGTAAGTGGCAGTGATTGGCCATACGTTTCGAAAAAGCAACTTGTGAATTGCGGGTCAAGCGATGCAATACAACCCTTGCACGGGACGACCTAGAAGCACTTGACAAAGACCGGCCATAGAAGAATCAATACAACTGGAAAAGATTTGGAGAAAAGTAAATTACATCTTCAAGAACCGTACACAATGGCGGGTAGAAGTAGTTGAGGTCGTTCCCACAATGGGAATATCCCGCAATTCCAAAATCGATTTATGGACTCAAACTTCCAGAAAAAAGGAATTGATCAAACAAATAAAAGCCATTTTGGAAAGGGCCATTAAGCAATTGGGATCTGGGACCACAACTGCCCCACTGCACTGTTTCATACGAAAGCTCTATGTATGGGGTTAACGAGGTTAGCCTCAGGAGATGTGGCCAGGCCTCCCGGTTTTAGTTTGTTCCATGTCTAAGTCCAAACAAATCTACCTACAACAACAACTTTTAATATTGCATTATGCTACAATCCATGACATTAATTAGTATTTCTTCATTTACAGAAGAAGCAACAATCAACAATCAAAGATGTTTTGCTGGCGGGCTCAATAATAATAATAATTCAAAAAAAATGCATACCTATCTAAAAAATATATCCACTTAAAAAAAACCTTTCACATTTTTGTACAATTTTTCTGAAGAAATCTTTTAGCTCACATTCACAGTCACTTCAGAACTTCTTCTTCTTCTTTTGCTCCACAACAAGATTATAACACGCATTTTGTACAACATTCAGCAATTCACTTATTTTCACACTCTCTCAATTTGCCCATCCAATCTTCTTCCCCTTCACACTTTGGAGGCAATTAATATAATTTTACATTCAAATTGTATAACCAAACAGTTTTCCAACATTCAACATCCAGCAGCACGAGGCTAAGTGAATGTAAATTTTCTTTAGAAAATTCCTCCTTCTTTCTTCTTCTTTTTTTCGGTTGTTGATGGTGATAATGGAACTCAGTAGCAGAAGTAGCTTTCTCGTGAAATGAGAGATGATGATGATGTGGTGGTAGTTCCTATGAAATGTGTTATCTCCTGCAGCATGAGATCTGTATCTCATACTGAGATATATATATTTTCCCACAAAATAAGCCCGCTATCGCATGAAAATGGTGACGAAAACCTAGTAGCTGCGTTTGGTTTCGAATATATTTTCCACGTCACATTCTTCATCATCCTATAACCCGGCAGCAGCGGGCGATGGGTGGGACACACGCGGCTTAATTCTCAAGAGTTATGTGCATACACATCTTCTCGTCATCGTCACATTTATTCGTCTCCGAATCATTTTCTTCTGATGGTGTATTTTCTATGCTCCTCCTTTAAGATCTCCAATTTTATTATCCTGAATAGGAGATGATGATGATGATGATGATGATGATGATGATGATGATGGTGCTGGGAGGTCGTTCTGTGTTTTGAAATAGGCAACTCGTGTGGTGGCACGTTGCACTGCACACTCGAGTCACGTTTGAATATTATATATATTTATTTTTTATATAAAAATATTAAGTCAAGAAAATATGCATCCCTGCAGAGAAAGTGGGAAGAAAAGAGTATTTTTCATGAGAATACCAGCAGCATAGAAAAAGAAGAATCTTTCGTTTTATCTTTTATTTTTTTATCTTGGTTTATTTGAAAAAACAAAAAAAAAAAAAAATAACTGGGTGGTAAAATTAGCTTAGCTCTGGGAGGTTAGATTTTTCAAACACATTTTTATAGAAATAAAATAAATTTCTATATTTTTTTTTTGCCAAGGAGCAGAGCAGAGTGAATGGACTTTATTTTTAATTCAATTAGATGACTCTTGTGTGTGTTTTATCCTCGTGCGATGAATTTTCTTTTTTTTTCTTCTTTGTTGTTTCTTGTTGAACCAGCCACTTAGGAGAAAAATAAAAAAGTTTTGGGTCATGGAATGATAAATTCTCTGTTTTGTGGTTCTTAAAATAGAAATTCAATGGACGTGGACCAATTCCCAAACAAACAAAATTGAAATAAGAAAATAAAATCAAACAGTAAAGCATTAGAAAAATAAATGACGATTGCTGAGTGTCAGCATTTAAGGTTATCCTATTTGGGGTTGTCCTGTGTTCGATTTCTCATCCAACTGTTTTTTTTCTTCAGTGAAGCGGTAACTTTTTATTAAGAAAAAAAAAAAATGGTGCAGCGACAGTCCATAAAGAACCAGTGCCTAAGTGACTTACAACTTTCAATCATTCCTATCCAAACGGCTAGGGTGCGATGCACTCTATTAAAAGGCTTTAAAAAATGGTTGTAGCACGATTAAAAAATCGACTTTTCAACAGATTTTTTCACAACTTGGATTTTTAAACAACCCAAGAGTTATTGACTCAGAACTTATCATTCCATTCTATCGCTAGGTACAAAAAATCGACCTGCAACAATCTGATTTAAAAAAAAAAAAAACATCTGCAGTTTAATTTTTGTTGACAAATTTCTAACCATTTCTTTAAAACCCCTATATTGTTTCCAAATTAAAAAAAATATTTGAATTTTACTGAGGTTTGCATAAAAAACTATTCAAACTATTTTTCGAAATCGAATACATCTAGGTACCTACATACTGCAAAACAACATTGTACCTAGATACATTTTAATTCAAAAAAAGAATTCAACTCAGGGGTAATAGTGTTGGGAAGTCTTTGTTTCGATTGGTCTTTTTTTCATGTTTTGTGCTGGCGCGATATCGGATCGGTTCACTGAATTTGGGTCAATAGAAAACAACAGCACTGAATATATGCATTTTAGCTTTTGCTTATATCTATTTCTATACAACACTCCAGGCTTTCACTTAATAAATTAAAAACAAAAAAAAACCTCAGCAAACATGCAAAATGTGCAAAAAAAAATATATATTATTTTTGTGTCATAGTGCAGGAGATACGAATAAAATTGTTTACAAAACTTCAAAGGAATAACTTTGGATGAGAAAAAAAAACAACGCTTAAAAATATGTTTTTTTTTATGGTCATGTAAATATTGAGATAAGAAAAAAACTTTGTTCAAATAGCAATAGCAACGAACACACAAAATTGTGGAGTTCATGCTTCAGAAATTATGCAAATATGCATGTGAAAAGAGACAATTGTTTTGCAAAGTTTCTATTTATTTATCTTAGAAACAATAAAAACAAAAAAGAATTCAACAAAGAATCGTGGGTTGAGATCTCGATTTAAATTAGAGATTCCGCAAATCTTTTTTTTTTTCATTCTTTGTTCTTCAATTCAGATTTTTTTTATCATTAGTATCATTTAATTAATTTATTTTTTTATTTAATAAAAAATTTCTTACAATTTTTTTTTGTATATTAAATCAAATTTCTACATGACCCCAAAAATTAAGGCAAACAATTCCGTTAAAGAAATATCTCGAAGAACAAAAGCTTCTTAGTGAAAATCGTTAAGTAAGACTTTAAACAAATTAATGCATGACTGTTCTTTCGCTTCAAATATCGCGATGCAACGAAAAAACCGAAAACGCTTTAAATAAAGAGACGAGAATTGAAAAAACACAAATTTCAATTTTCGTAATAGCTCCCTAATGTGAGGATACAATTAATAAATATCTTATGTGCCAGTAAGCTATTCAGAACTTTACTCAGACCTTGTAAACCAAATCTCAAAATGGACATTTCAATTCTGTGTCATGCTCAGACAAAATGCATCTCAGTTAACTAGTAAGCTCCCACTCATTCCTCAGCCTCACACACTTTTTTCACCCAGAAAGATATAAAAATAAACTAAACCCATATAAGAAGCTTATCTCTCTAAAGAAACAACTTTCGAAATATTAGCCACAAACAAAAAAAAAACATTATGTAGATATGAATGTAACTATTTCTGCGTGTAACCTCGCCTTTCTTTCATTATATCGAAGTCGTTAATTAATTTCTTCGTCTTATATGTTTATGGATATGAGTATAGAAACATCTTTCTCAAGACATCATCAACTTCATCTATACTCAACATAGACATACCAAACAAACTAAAACAGCAACACCGCCGCGCCGCGCACATAAAAAGTCTGGCTTAGTAAAAGGTTTTTTTTTCTTGTAGGTTTTTTTTTTTTTTTTTTGTCATTCTCGCCTCATTTCGCTATTAATTTTCATCCACATCCATTCATTTCAACGACAAACCACGATGTATCTCTTAATCTTTAAGGCATCACGCATCTCGATAACTCATCTCTCTCCGCATATATGAAGGCAGCAGCAACTTCTGGCAGCAGCTACTTATGTGATAGATGCGTTTAGCTTGAAGCATGTTTTTCTAGTTTTATAATAATAAAAAAAAAAAACGTAACCAACAAACGCTGAATTTACTGAAGTGGTTTGTTGATTGCACGCGGCATAGTTTCCTTCTTTGAAATCTTTAGGTTTAAGGCAAAAAAAAAGTTTTTTAAACACAACTTTAACTATCAAAGTATACAGTCAAAGCTCTCTAGGACTATCACTATATCGATCCAAACCAAATAAAGTAAAAAGGCAAAAAAGTTATACTCATATCCGACACCAAAACTTGTCAATTAATAGCAAAATATTGTACAAGTTTTAGATTTGCAAACAAAAACTTCGTTGAATTCGGGTTCTTAATTTAACATTTCTTGTAATTTCTCCGATCCTCATACTTCCACTCCACATCCCATAACCGTCAAAAAGTCAATTTTTTTTTTTAATTTTTTTTTTACATTAAACGCTTCACTTCGTACATCTACTTAAGGACGTTTTTGTTTGCTAAAGTTTGTCACTAATACCGGATTCACAAGTCTGAAAAGACATTCAGAATGTCTCCCATCTGAAGAAAGAATTTTTGAAAATTGTAACTTCTTCACATAAATTAAAAATTTAAAAGCATAAATTACATTTCGAATATTTTCTTTTTGGTAGCTCTTCCGAAAAATTAGAAAATATTCAAATTAAAATATTTCATTGTGAAATGGAAATTACTGCTTATAAGGACTAACATGCTCTACAATTCTATACATATCTGCCTATGATTTATTTAGCAATTCTAAATTCGCCCTACCTACTTTTTATTTTAACCTTTATCCTTTTACTCATGGCAATTTTCTTTTAAAAAGCATCAAATAATTTAAAGTTTCACACGTTACTCCTTTATTTTATGAAATGTGCATACAACAAAAAATTTAAAAAACTTTCTTTTTATCAAACTTTTATACCTTAGCGCTTAGTTGTCGCTTCTCTCGTCGTCGTCAAGTCTTGTAAAATGTTCCTTTTATTTCAAAAATATAATCAAAAGCTCTATGCAAAAAAAAAAAAACTTTGTTAGAAGAACAACATAACAAGAGAAAAATAAAAATAATTTAATTTGTTTGTATAAAAAATCCATTTATATGAAAAGGTTAAATGTGAACTACACTCACTACAACTGGGCTTTAACCATGACCAACCTTCCGGCAGGCAGAGATCAAACCACCCAGCACACAAACAACCATTTAAAAACAAGTGTTGCTATCGTTTTGTTGTTTTCTATTACCTATTATTATTTTTTTTTGTAAAACAAAAACCCCCAGCCTAATGCCCCTTGGCATTATTTCTGGCCATTGCACTTTTCCACCACCAACTTATACTATATCAACAATCTTCAACAACTACAGTAGATATAGATATAAAAATCATGCCTAAAGGCGGTTCAACTTTAAACAACAATAACAACGAAAAACAAAATAAATAAAAAAATAAAAAAAAACTTTTGTCGTAGTCGCCGAGCAATTATGCAAAATTATTGCATCTAGATGTATGTTGTTCCTTTGAATGAAACGAAAAAATGTATTTTTTCGCTCTTGCCTATATATAGAATGGATACTTCAAAAAAAGCCTTTGAAAATGAGAAGAAGAAAATAGAAAAAAAATAAAACTCAAGGCGAGTGCAAAACGTTTAGGCATTCAAAAAAAATAAAAAAACAGTGTGACCATCGGAATTTCATTTTTAAGATTAGACTTCCCCATTAGAACCATAAGCGCGATTTTAATGACATTTTAAATGCAAAGCATTGATTTGTGTCTCGAATTGGCCTAATCTATACCCTTGCTCCCGAACTAATAAATACAACTCACAAAATCTGTTCAAGTCTTAAGCTCAAAATTGGAACTGAAATTGGCATTTGAAACGTCAAGAATTATTCATAAGTGTTGCAGCTATTATATTAAAATTTTAATCATAAAGAAGTTCATTCTTCTTTAAGATACTTTGAAGAAAATCTAAAAAAAAAACATGTCTTACATGTTTGGAAATCAATAAATTTTTCAAATCTCTATTTTTAAAACTCTACACCTGACCACATTGGTTTAACTACAACTACTACAACTATTAGTAGATAGGTAAGTAAGTACATGCTTAAGCAAGCAGTTGGTTGGGTCAATAAACTTGTCATAGAGATACGAAAACAAATGTTGCTACACACTTTTTGTATACTTTTTTAATCAAATGCAACTCTAATGATGACGACGACCAACGAACGAATGGTCGTTCGGTGGGTCGGTCGCAACGAGCACCTCCTACTCCTCCAACTCCTACTTTGAAATGAAAAATGTTTGAAAATTGCATAAAACTTATACACAAAATACACGAATAAATAACAAATAAGATTGATATTTGTTGCTAAGAGCACCGATAGTGTGGCTTTTTCGTACACATGCATTCAAACGAATATAGTATTTGCAAGTCACAACCAACGAACTACAAACAGTAGTGGATTAAGGTTGCTCGATGCCCTATTGTCTTGAATAATTATTCTAAAGAAGACCTTTAGGAAATAGGTTAAGTTCTTTTAAAAAAAATTATCAAAACATTTTAGAAACGTTTTTTAACACATGCAACAAAATGGTTTTGAAGAAGAAACAATACAATAAAGTTTTGAAATCTTTCAGTAAATATTATTAAAATGTCGGAAGTTTTCAAAAACATTTCCATTATATTTGAGTAACATTTTACTGTCACTAATAACATCAATAAATATTCAAAAAGATGTCATTTTTAATTTTTGAATAGTAAAAACTGATTTCTGTAAAACTTCAGAAATGAATGTTTCAGAAATATTTCACATACTTATGTACATTATAAGCTCAAATATCAAAACACTTTTAATATATTTCGCAATCATTTCAGACACAACTTCTAAAATTTTGTTTAAAATGTTTCCCTGGCAATTCTCTAAATTTCTTATCTTTAGATCCTGCCCTGCCTCCTAATAGGACAGAGATGACGAGGTGCATGGGATGAAATTGTAAAGTTGCACAGCTATCAGTATTCGCTAAAAAAAAAGAAAATCTAACTTATACGTTAACCTAAGCATATAGATTTATGCCACGGTAGTACTGTGCCGCCTCCTTTAAAATGGCAAACGTGCATCTAATGTTGAATAAGTATAACTGAAATAGACAAAGTGCAATGCACTGCCTCTGATGTCAGTCGATTGTACAAGGTAAAAAAAAAAAATAAAATAAAATCTTGGCGCTGGCTATGTGACTCTTAAAGTGCTCCTCCCCCTCCAACTCTTCTACCTTGCATTCATCCATACTACATAGCTCTATTGACAGGGTTGGGGATATTTTTTTTTATTTTATTGATTTAAGCTGTAAAATAAACAAAAATAGTGTCAAGAGATTTATTATTATTACGCCCGCAGAGATAACCTTATCTGTGGGCAGTTTAATGAAAATCTTGTCAGCTGAAATACGACAAGTAAGTATGTACATACTTTGAAGTTGTTATGTGTTATTTTTTTTTTTGGAATAGAAAAAAAATTCTTATCGAGGGTTTATGGAAGCCGGCTGATGACTACAAAAAAAAATTATCTTAGCGTTTGATGTATTATTTCATCCAATTCCTTTTCAATTTATAGATAAGAATTCCCTGTGAAAAATAACACCTTTTGTTTATGCACTTATTAGGTTCTATTTTGTGCTTGTCTAAGGCTTATTGAGAAGTTACTATAATAACCCTAATTCATAAAAAGGTTTTCATATCTTTGGTAAATTAATGAAGGCAAAACAAAAATTTAAGCTACATAAACTGAAGGTAAGGGTCAAGGTACTGTACAAGGGGAACATAATAGGGTCGAGGTAAGTAAAGTAAGTTTTTGAGCGATTATTATTAACGTAGATTTAATTTGCCGAGATTATAATGACCAGTTTGAACCAGGTTCATAATGAGGACCTAACCTATAGACGTGTCAGGCAAGCGCTTCGCAGAAGTCTACAGCACCAACCTCCCCCTGCATTTACGCCTATCAGTGTGTATAAACGTATTTTTAGAATAAAGATGATATAGGGCTATCTTGTGGTACAATAGTTCAAAAGACGTTAATAAAAACTGATGTGAAAAATTAAATCGCTTGGCAAAAAAAAAATAATAATTTCAAAGCTAAACGCATAAACAAAAAAATTTCCTATTATCATACTTATAGGCTATCTCTCGACAGCTAAAACAAGACCATAAGTAATCAGCTAAACTCAAAAATAGATTTTTACTATTTTCAATGATAAAACGACAAGTAAACATGTCATAAACGCTATTGCTTTCTTATCAGGTAATTCGCAAAAAAAAAAAACGAACAAACTGCAATTAACTAATGTTTTTGATTTCGCCTCTAATCTGACTTCAGTGAAGTGAATTGAGTTGAAGGCGAATATTATTTGAAATAAATCTTTGAATTTAAAAAGTAAAAATAATAAGACAGTCAACTTCAAGGGGCAAAATTAATAATTAATAATTAACAAATCTCAAATAATGTCGATAATAATAATTTTAAATAATTAGAAGTATTTTTTATAAAGACAAATCCAATTTTGTACATTCAAAGAAACAACCTAACTGACCTGGTAAAAAAACCAAACAAGATTACTGAGTGAGATCAAAATAAAAACACTCTCCTCAACATTTATTCTGAATGTATGCCGGACCATATAGTTATCGCGGCAAATTGGAAAGCCCAGGAAAAACAACTCTAATACCTATTCCCCTTAGTGTAAACTTCTGCTAAAACATGATTCTCAAAAGATAGACGAACCTCACCACATTTCTAGCTACCAAAAAATATAGCGATCGCTGGAACCTAAGTGTTCTAATTATTTCTTATCACTGAGTAGGTCATAGGTAGGTATCATAACAGGGTACAGCTTTATTAGATAAACACGCCACAAGATTTGCTGTATTCTCAAACGATTTCTGTAGGAACTGCAAGAACGAAATTGAGATGAAAACAATTTCACACTTTTTATGCACATGCACTCTTCTTTCACAGAAGAAAATGTTCCTCAAGGAGACTTCTATTTGAAAGATTCAAATGAGATAACCAATATAGACAAATACTGTCTCTTTCTCGCTTGATTGGAAGCTTCGAATGGTTTTGGTAATGAGAATAATCTCCTCATATTTCTCGTGTGGAATCACAATGGACCTGATGAAGGTTTAAGGTCTAAGCTGTTTTCCTGACAGCTACATCTACTTAACCTAAGCGGATCCAAAATATTTTTAATTATTTTTGATTTTTGCTCTCTTTTGATTTGTTTTCAAATTTCTGAAATCACTGAAACCTGAACTAAATTCCTTATCAATTTATCAGGAATGTCAAATTTTGAAGTGACATAACAAAAACGTCAGTGTGATATATTATTTGATCTTATAATCAACCAAAAGTCTAAAGACTGAAATATGACCACTGTTCACTACTTTCATTAAAGATGAGTTAATTTCTATCGATGTCAAAATGTATAAAACTACTAAAGTTCATTTGGTATTGTGTTATTTCAAACAAAAAAAAAAAATGAAAGAGGTCTTGAACTTTTAATCTCATTTCCATGCGTGTAAACGATATACAGATAGAAGTTATTCTTCTTTTCATTCAGATTTATTATTGTTTTTTTTTTGAAAAAGTATCTTTAACCTAAATCAATTCATACAAGAAGTTTTTATTCCCCATTGTGCACGAGTATAGTTATTCATCGTTTGTAGTGCAACAAAAAGAGATGAATATCTCTTTTGTTTTAAAACGATGAATTGCTTCATCAAACAATAACCTACCTCTCGTCAACACTCATTGTGTTTTGTGTTTTAAAAACGATAACAATCAATATATCGATAGAGATTGGGTTGCATGCAATAATAAGTTTCTTTCTCTTCGGCATTTTCTGTATGTTTTTTTTTTTCTATAGATGCAAAATGCATTAACATGGTAGGTGTAGGAGTTTGTAAATATAACCAAGGTACTTTTTGTACTTTCCTACTCCAGAATGGATACGCTCCAATGGGTCGAAGATGATGAAGGGAAGGCTTTGCTTAGATTGTAAATTCGATATATTAACGTGCTTCCACAAGAGTTTCATGGTTATTCAACACTGAAAGAAAGAAGTGGTATTTAAAAAATTCTTATTGAATAAAAATTACATAAAACCTTTATCTTTGGACATTGACTAATTTTTTTTTATTTTTCCCAATGTATGTACATACATTTCTTCTTCTTCTTCTTTTTCTTTTCCACTTGTTTTTCTATTTCTTCTTGGTCCTAATAATATTATGAACTCGGTTTTTTTTTTTTTTATAGAAAATGATCATAGTTGAGGCAATGTAATACTTCTTACCAGCAATACATCTGGAAAATGGCATAGAGGCATTGAGCCTCAAAGAAGTCAAAAAGACTTCGATGTTCTTGCCATGTTATTTCATTCAAATATGGATCTATTGAAATTTGATTTTGGAAGTACATCTACCCCATGTCATCCGGGGACCCAAGTAAGCAAAGTAAAAAATCAGTCCACGAATGTAAGGTTAGTGGATATCCGACTAAGATTTGGCGAAGAAATGTTCTTTTGACTATAAAATTAGTTGCTTCAATATTTATATCTACAAGAAAACTCTAAACACTTGAATATACTTTTTTTCAGTGTAACACCGTCATGCTATAACTTTTGGAATGTACTTTAAATTTTTTTATTGTTAGTTGTTTTTGAAATGTAAACAATTTTAAGTGTTATGGAACTGGAATTTGTAGCATGAAGGTTTACTAGTTTTGGTTGTTTTTAAGGTTTTTAATGTTTTTCAGTGCCTTCGGTTGGTCTTGGAAGAAAGAAATGGAGTATAGAGATTGTTAAAAAATTCTAAGATTAAGATTTTTTGAGATCCAACCTTAATTTTTTTGATGGACTAAATTCACTTGAGAATCGAGAATACAAGGCAAACAAGCAATGTTCAAATTGTTCGCTAGTAAAGTTTATGGTTGGCCGTATAGAAATTTTGAATCACAAAGTTTTCTAACTTAACAGTTTTCCGCTTAAATTTGTATATGAAGAATTACTTATTAAATCCATGGAAAAGGTAAAAAAAATTATTTTTTTATATAATAGTTAGGTTAGGTTAAAGTGGCTGCTGGTTTCCAACACACTTAGAACAAAATTTGGTCCGTTGTGATACCACATGGATCAGTTGATCAACCTCCCTCGTTGGACCAATTAAAGCTTCGAATGAAGCGTAGGAGACAAGTGTCTCCAAGGTGGAGTTTTCGTCATTGTGACAGGGCGGGACAGGTGCAAAGAAGATGAGAGATTGTCTCTTCTTCCGTGCAACTCCTGCAAAAATCATTTGCAGAGGCTCCAAGTCGAAGTGCGTGTCTACCTGTTAAGCAGTGTCCAGTCAGGACACCTAATAACGTAGCTAATATGCAATCTACTCAGGGAGATCAATTGTTTAGAGCGTTTGTAACTAAGTACAAAAAAAGCCGACGGAAAGATTATTTTTTATCAATTCCAGCTTTTTTATACTGTGCAAAGCAAAGTTCATAAAAAGGTTTTGCTTCAGTTATTTCAATGCTGTTTGCAAAAACATGAAAATGAAAATTAGCCGCGGCAATGTTAATGAAATTTCGAAGTTATTTTGTCACCTCGACTCCTCAGAACATACGAGCTGTTTCTATCGCGCGATAATTTAATTTGTCTCTTATTTTTTTTTTCCAAACGAACTCTTATTATACGCGGCCTTGTTTCCATCCCCGGTTTTTTTTTTGTTAAATGTACATACTCACAATAAATACACTTTTCGTATTGACTTACCTGGAAAAAGAAACAAAAAATAAAATTAATTGATGAATTTAATAATATAATAATTTTTTAGTGTATTTGAGAGACTGCAACTTAGTGAACATTGAACATACTTAAAAATTAATATGAAAACTCGGCAGTTAATTTTTCCCTTAATTTTAACGCATATACTCGTATTCATATTGATTTGGAAAAGTACTTTTTCAGTACTTTTTCTGATATCTTGCAAAATTTAGCACAAATTCGAAAATATTGAAAATAATATAAATGTTTGTTTAATTTTTAGGGTAAAATACGTGTCAAAAATGTAATTGTAAATTTTGAAGTTGATCGTTTGGGTAAAAGCGGGAATTCGAAAAATTACAGACCGACCTTATTCGAAACGCGAATCATTGGATGATTTTTCTTGGTCAATATTTGGATGAAAAGGCAGCATGAAGTGGTGTTTAAGTCAATAAAATTAATATTTTTGTTCCGAAGAAGAAAATTCAAATCTGTAAAAAGTATTAAACTTATTACCTTCTCCAATTTACCGTATTTTTTTTGTATTTCTAGGAAAATAATAATTGCAAAAGCTGTCAGCAGAGAAACAACAACGGAACAACGTTTTTTCATTTCAAAATAAAATAAATGTGTGCAGGGTATTTTTGACGTTATTACATAAAAGCGCTATGAATTACTTTACAAGGTGGGAACTACCAAATGCTATCGCATTTTTAAATACATATACTCGTAGTTCTGTTTAAATTGTGTTTTGTTTGCTTACTAAGAAATCTCTTTCTAAAAGTTATGTGTTGGACATATTATACCACAGTTGAAACTCGATTAACCGGGATGGTCGGGACCGAGCCCATCACGGATAATCGAAAATTCCGGATGAAAGAACTTTTTTTTTTCAAATAAAATAAAATAGAAATTGATATTTTAATTGAAGATGTAAAAAAACTTGTTCGGTCTTGTTCTCATGTTACGTATAGTAGAGTTTTTTACGGAAATAAGAGTTTTTATGTAAAATTTTTTCATCACGGTTAATAGAGCGTCCCGGTTAATAGAATCCCGGATAATCGAGCTTCAACTGTACAATATTTGAAAGTAAGTTTTCTTTTTAAAAAAATTATAAAAATATTGGACTTTTATTCAATGAATAAAATGAAATCATAGAAACATATTCTGGAAAATAATTATTTTCATTTAATGTATACGTATTTAAGTCGCTTATTGAAAATTCGAATTTTTTTTACTCAATTCTTTAATAAAGTTTAATTTTTTTAATTGCAGAAACTGATTAGTTTCTTTCATTAAATTCCTACATTCTAAGTTATACTTGGAATCTTTAAATAACTATTTTTTCATCACAAACAATATATTTAGTTACTTTAATCTTCTGCTCTAATAAATCTTTTCATTTTATCCATGTTAACATCATCTATCTTCATATCTCTGTCCTCTTAACGCTGTGACTATTATTTTTATACTCTAGCATATTCAACTTTTATTTTGATGACATAAAAGAAAAAAGTATATCAAAAGAAAGCATTTTATAATATGTACATACATATTACATATACATATATATATATTTATTATTTTTACCTCTTTGGAAAACAATAACATTCCCTTCACCCATCCCCAAGAGTTTTCCTCTCTACCCTTAAACGGTGTGCATTCTTCTTTTAGCTTTTTATTTTTATTTTTTTAAACTATGCATCCGGCAATAATATATGTAGTATCTTATGTGGGTCTATCTATATCTAGTAGGTATATCTTTTTTTATAAGTGTTAGCATAGTGCACTGAACTAATGACGAACAATGAAGGCTGATGGGACGATACATACACTACACAGAACGCAAGATAAAATAAGAAACTCACAAGCAGTGTTGTACGAGTGGCGACAACATTGTGCAAAAAAATAACTAACAAAATAAAAACAACAACAACAAAAACAACAACTTAAAAGAGCTTAAAAATAAATAATGCACTTCATTTAAAATTATGCAGATATACATTGAAGATAGAAAAAGATACATTTTTATGTAGTTGCAGATAAATATTGTCTTTATACAATCATATGTGAGTGTTAAATTAGGAGAGAATGGTGTAAAATTCGGCAGAAGCAATTCTTGTTTTTAAATTAAAAATTTTTTTTTTTTAAATTAACGTATACTCAAGGGATTAAGCTTCCTTTTTAATGTTTTAACAAAGTGTGAGCAGTAGGAGCGTTAATGAGGATTTAAGAGGAGAAACCGATGAAAACTGATCTTGAATGCCTTTAGATTTTACTTGGGAAATGTCGAGTTTGGTAAAGTATTCCACATACGTTCCATTTGGTTTAAGAATGACTCTCTAAGCTTTACCTTACGTCCAACATTATCCTCAGGGTTACACTGATGGACATTCCTGCTTTGGCGAGTATTGCGTAAAAAAACATTTCAGGAGAGGAATGCAACTGCCTATATTTTGACAGTGATCGAGTGTGTCTATGTTTTCATTGATAACACTATTTCGTATTAATCTACACTTTATGTTAAATACGGTCGAGGTGATGCAAAATTTGTGAAGATGTCGCTAAGACATGAGAGTTGTACTCGGGCTTGGAACGCACGAAAGACTGGTAGCCATATCAGAAGGAGCAATCAATTTCAAACACTTTGCATAATTTTAGGCTACTTCAAGTCAGTCCATAGTCAAACAAGAAATTTAATCTCTGCTCCAAGATTTTGTATTGTTTTTGTCATGACTGTAACATAAATGGGAACATCAGTTTTAAACAACTTTTTTATTTAATTTACCATGATGCCTATTCCGACCCCATTTCTCCTTTTTTTCATTTGAATGCAATTTTTGTTGAGTACATAGAGAAATACAGTACCTATGTATATTCACAGTTGTTGCTTTTGTTGGTTGAGATTGGGACAAAATGGAATGCCCTCTTCTCTTAACAGAAAGCGTATAGAAAGGTGCATGCCCCATAGTGCCCCTTAAGGTGAACTACGAAGGAAAATAGAAACGAAGTAAAAAAAAAAAAATACTTATAGAGAAACAATCAACATGCCAGAGGTACAACAACGTAGATATAGGTAGATATCCATATCTATAAAAAAAAAATAACAACAATAGTCCTTGGATTTTGTATCTCACTTTTATGGGCAAACAATAGATGTACAAATAAAAGAATTAATTGGAAATCGTTAATAGCAGCAGCAGCAGCGACGGCTAACGCTAAGGCACTTGATATTTTTTTTTTTTGTTCATTTATTGCTATAGGAATGTTAGCTATATAGCTGCTCCCACTATACACAAGATAGCTGCCAATATTAATTGATAGAAAAGAGCAATATTGACATTGCAGTTTTAATACCTTGTTTACATTATTTGTTGGATTGTTGTATCTTTAGATAAGTGCTTTGAGTTGTATGGACATTCATATTTTTTAAATACTCCACCACTCATAATACTGATAATAACTATTGGAATATATTCTCATTGTATTTTATTCAGCAGAAATATTCTTTTGTTAAAATTCAGTTTGGTACTCGTATTTAAAAAAAAAAACTGAAGAACTTGTACTTAAAAAAATATGGCATACAGTCTGCAACGTATTGGTCGAAAGTCTTTCGCTGATTCATGACCTATCTTACTGATCTTCGACATAAAAATTGGTCTTAAATGTATCCATGACTCAGGTACATGATTTAGGTAGAGGAACCCTTTGAAGATTATAACCAGTCAGGGAAATGCCAAATCTTGCGGTTTTAGGAGCATGATTGGCAAAAAGCTAATTGGAGAAAAGATATTAATTGCCGAAACAATATTTTATTTTTTTATCACGATATCGATACAATCCGGAAGAGCAACTGACATGTCATGGGATCCCAACGGTTCACGGTTTAGTGAGTGGGCATCAGCAATTCACGTGATTTAACCAGGAGAAATCACCACGTATTAATGAGTTTTTTTTTTCAAGAATGTGGGACTGCGCTCTTCTGTTGTAACCTTTTAATCATTTTTTAAATACCTGTCAGTAATAAAACCGACAAATGTTACAAAATAAAATAAATGTTCTAGCGAGGTTTCCGTTGAACGACGATAACTTTTTTCTCTTTATTTTTAAGAAAAACCACTTAAAGATAACTTAAATTGTGTAATTCCCAGGCAGTTACAATATGCTACTACTTAACAATTTAGGTAAATCTTGTTAAGCTGATTTCTGATTAAACTTCTCTTGAAAAACAATTTAAAAATGAAATTAAATACTTAATTTCTACCTCCCCTCATCCATTGACTTGAATTTATTATCCATTATTTCAAAGTTGGTTTCGTTTAATTTTTATTATTGTAATTAAAATCAAATCTTATGCCATATCTGAAAATCTCTTGTTGCATTGTCACACCTTCTAAAAATATCACACCACAATTAATAAACTAACAAGCAAAATCAAGTTTTTTTTGCTCGATCTCCCATTAATATCTTTCAACTTCACCCACTCTTTTTTCAATAAAAAAAAAAAATAAAGAAACATTTCCCAATTCCATTACAATGCTTTTTTAATCATAAATTAATTCAATTGCATTTCAAATCATGATTGTATATTTTTTTTTCTTTATAAACCATAGGCAACAAGTAGTAAAATCAACAAGTCGTTTTATTTGAAAGAAACTTTATAGCGCCACAGCCGGCTCGTCGCGTAGTCGTCGTAGTCGGCATCCATTGGTTTAGCCGTCCAAAATAATTAATTGCGTGGGTTTTCTCGATTTGGTGTCCATACCAAGTCGAAACGATTGGAAAAAGGCATTTAGCGTATACGATTTTGTACGTCAACGCGACGACTATGACTTAAATGAGCACACTGTTGTAAAACTAACAACTAAAAAAAAATTAAATGAAAAATATTAAAGGGTATCATTGGGTTGCATACAATTACTTTTCTATATGAAAGATGGTTACTATGGGTAGTGTTCACGAATCAAAAAAAAAAAATACACTTATTGTAATGGGAAATATATCCAATTTCTTTTTGGTACCATCATTATTAAAAAATTAGGAGTCTTACTTATCAATTTTTCAAAATCAATAATATTTAAAATAAAAAAAATCCCGAAGTACCAAATGGTATACGAAGTACCGATAAGTATACGAATTATGTAGCTATAGCAATGTATTTATTTTACGAATCTCTAACAGACCCTTTAAAGAGTTAAGTATGTAGGTACCTAACCTATATATCGCAATTACAAATAATATATTAAAAAAAATACTCTTGATATTTTGTAGGCTGGCATGACTGCTTATTTTTTGTTGCGCCATCTGGTAAAATGTAATTAAATTACATACATGAAAATTCTCCAGCACTCATGCAGTGCGATGTCGTCGTGCTAAATATTTATGATATTTTTTTTTTATTTTCACGAGGATATTTATTTTGTTTTTCAATATGGAATAAACTAGTTTGTTAAAAAAAAAAATATTTTTTTAATTAAAACAAAAAAAAAGTGAGTTTTATTTTGTTGTCACGTATGGTAAGTATACCCATATAGATATACATATATGTATGTAAATGGTGGAATGAAAAAAAATTACTTGAAAGTGTAAAATTCATAAAATTTTATGAGAACATATTTATATAGAAAGCTGTCACTTGGATTTGAGTTTTCTCTCATTTGGTGAAAGGTAAAAAATGAGTAAAATCAAAAAAAGAGAACTGCGGTCAGAGTATGCACTCCTGTGGTACCCCATTTAGCAATGCTACTTTTAAATTAAGCATTTTCAATGTTAGGTATCTTTTATTGTTTGTGAACGAATGAATTTCATTAAATTTAGAAAACACAAAAATTGATTGATGAAGTCCAGTGAGACAAAGAATCAATTATGTTTTGAGGGGAATATAACTTTTTTATTTTTTTTATATGAGCGACAAGTTTTTACTTCAAAAAACTTTAGTAATTTATCAACAAATTTTAATGGAATTTGATTTTCAAAATGAATTGAAGAAGGTGCGTTTTTTTAATGCCTTTCTTACGAACATATTGCGAACCTTGAGTTCGGGCGTTTACAACCCAAAGAACGTATGTATGTAAGTATTAATGGTCGTATGTAAGTATTAATGGTCGTATGTAAGTATTAATGGTCGTATGTACATAAGTAATAAGTTATCCCATAATTTTTTGATAAAATAACCTATCACGAAGGAATTGAAATTATTAAAAAATAACATTTTTTGACCTTTTGCTCTAAAGTCTCAAGTTTTTTTTTTTCAATGAAATGCACATAAAAAATGATTTCTTATGGAATGGCAACATGAGTAATCACATTCTTTGATGACCTCATAATAAAGGAAAATAGCAAAATAGTCTGACTTCTACCCTTTGCTTTAGTTTCAATTTAACTCCCAAGGAAATTAAATTTGCCAATAATTTCTTTTCATCTTGATTATTCACTACAACCTCTTATTATGACTAGTTATAATGTATATAATAATTAAAATATCATGTTTACCCATTATTTTTCTATACTACCCTATCAGGAAATCGATTGAAATCCATTCCTTAATTATTCACACTCCTGCATTGGCTGGTTCATTTTTTTTGTTTGCCCACATTCACCACTCCAATCTATAGAAAGTCATGGAAATCTTAAAAACAAACAACTTAACTCCTCAGTTTTCTCTATAGTTACTGTGGATTGTGCTTCTCCACTCCCAATATCTATAGGGCTACTCTATCTTAAACTTCACAGGAAGAAGGAAGTTAATGTGCCAAAATCTTAATTGATTTGCGTGCGATTTGAATCTAAACATTATTGTTTTTTTTTTTTTAATAATTGAATATTTTTCGCATGCGTTAAAAAAAAAACACAACCCAAGCTGTACTGACTTGTGATTGCGGAAATAAAATAGAGGAGCACATAATAAAACACTTAAATCAAGTAAGCTGTAGCAACCAACAACAGCACATCAGATTATACAGCAACAGCAGCACACAATGAGTGTGGATTTATTATTATTTTTTTTTTTTTTTAATCTTCCGGTTTTTTTTTCTTGTGTTGGCTTTTTGAAAAAGAAGGTATGTACTTATTTACGTACTTGCTTCCTCATATGAGGGAAATTCAGGTGAATTTCACTAATTTAATTGAAATTAACTCTCCTTCTTCTTGTACATTATCCAACACTTTGAACCGAATGTAAGCGCTGGACGAACAACTGCCGTGTAGATTTTTCCGTTAAGTTGACAACCTGGAATTTTTCCAAAAATCCCTCTCAATCGAATTGATTTGGATATCAAGTGAAAATTACAGTCAAAGGGACACGAATTTATGTATGTATGTATGTAAATTGGTAAATTTCGAAATTTTTAATACTGATTAAAGGTTTTTCCAACTTTTTCATTTGATAAAAAAAAACGTGAAAAATGTTTTTTTTTTGTCAAATTTCCAAGTGAAGCCCGTTCTTATTTTAAGGTTGAAAAATGAATACCTTAAAAAACGTAAATGTGTGTCAGACATTGTCAATAGAATACAAAACAAAGTGAAAATCTGTGGAACAAATTTTTTTTTTATTTCTCAGTGCAAAATTAGTTCTAGTTTGAACATAGAAAACTTCAAAAACAAGTGAAATCCACCCAACATAACATTTCACATGACATCTACCACACAATTGAAATAATAATTTAACGCACTCTCTCTTTACTTAGGTACATCTTACTGCATGGTTGAATTTTTCTTTTAAGTGCATTCATCCAACAAACCAACGACGACAACGGCAAAAACGCCAACGCAAAAATTTCCATTTTTTTTTTTTTTTTTTTGAAAAAAATTGAAACTTATATTTTGTTTTGTCTACAAAATTTACATGAAATTGTTGTGTATAGCAATTTATTTCAATATAAAACGACATCAATATAATCTTAAGACCTCAATAAGTTCCAGTTCACCGCTTTTCTAAACTATACAACACAACTCTCTAAATCTCTATCTCTATAGTTGGGCAATGGATACAACAACTTCAACTATTACGGTGACCAATGCAGGCGGACAGACAGACAAACAGATGGATGGACAGAAAAAAAAAAAATAAAAACAAAAACATAACGTAGGTTGTGGTGTTGTTGATGCTGATTTTTCATAGAAATTGTACAAAGAAGTTAAAATCTAAAATTGATGTAGAAAGGTGACTTCTCTCTCTCTGATGGTGTGTAACCGGTCCAGCCAACTCAGTCTAGCATTTGGGTTGATCTCTATCGTTAGAAACAATTATTTTAATTTTTTTGTATACAAATTATTATTTCTGTGGAGGGTGTTTTTTTCTTGAGAGAAAATCAGTATTTTAATTTAATACTTTTGTTCTTTCTTATTTTCTAGGAAATAGTAGAATTCATTTTTGTTTTGTTTATCTGTATTACATGCCATAGCCAATCCAAACAACAACAAGGAGCTAATCAATTACGGATGCATCCGTATATAACTTTAACATCTTCACTAAGCGAGACCTGACTAACTCCATACGTAACAACTTAAAGGAAAAACAGTTGAACGATTGGTCATACTGCAATCACGCACGAATATCTCCTCACCAGACATAACCTTCCTGCATCACCACCTGCAACATAATACTAAACTTAGAACACCTATTAAAAAATTGTACAGAAACAAAAAACAGTTAATTCTATTTCCAAAGACTTAAATATCTATGAAATTCTAAAAACTCCAAATACAAAAAAAATGTAGAATTAGTAAATTAACTAATATTTAATCTTAATTATAAAATTTAATTTCACTTAATAATTCAGAGTTAATAGTACTCCTAGCTAGGCTCTATTTATATTGTAATAACCAGGTTACTTTTAAGTATCTGTTAATAAATAATAATAATATTTTGTTTTCCAAAAAAAAAACTAATTTTTAGCGTGATATATGCGGCTTCCCTAATAACATGAACTTAAAAGACAAACAATTTTACAAATTGAAAAGCCGATCTATACGTCGAACGTCGTAGTTCGGTATTCGTTCCAAGACACAAGTGGTTTCAAAAAAAAAATTTGAAACCTTTTTTTCTGCTACTTCAACTACATATTAAAGAAAAAAAGAAGCACCCTTTAAAATTCAAAGAGTGATTTTCTTTTCATATCGTGGGTTCAATTTGATTTATGTTAAGTAGTGTGCCTTCAAAGTATTCCCCGCGCGTCGCAAGTGTGAGTAGTTAGCGCCCAATGAAGAGTTTAATGAAGTGAATGGCAATGTAAAGCACGATTTTGACTCTTCCCATTATAAGAATTTTTTTGGAACAGATTTGTTGATTAACTTTGTAACAATTCCTTAGAATAGCTTGCATAATGAATTTTGTTTTACTTCGAAGATGATGGATGTTAATTTTCGTCAAATTATTTTTTTTTTTTTGTGGTTAGGTTACTTCCGTGACTTAAGGGTTCAATTTGAGGTAATTGGGTTCAATCTTAGAAAAAAAAAAATTAAGTTGGCCACAATAGTTAAGGTTTATTAAAAAAAAGAGTCTTGGTTGATGAAAATAAAAATTAACTGTAACACTTCACCTCTGGTTTCAGGAACCACAACGATTTTTCAAATTCAAATAATTCTGTGTCAATGTTGTGCACAGAGCCATCGGTTATGCATTTCGGTGGAATAAAAGAATCAGCAGATGATTGTTTCTAGTCGTCTGTAACTATGTTGGGTTTGGGTTTGTTTAGGTTACCATTTTTCAAGAGGGAAACACTTTCTTTAAGAAAAATTGAAAATTAAAACAAAAGCAAATTATTCAAAAACTTGCTTCTTTTTTTTACTAAACTGCATTCTAAGAAATTAATTTCTTATCATTTTGATGGCAGCTGTTTTATTGTTGGATTCAATTTCAACTTTAACTTAATTAATTCTTCTTAATACTGTCAGATATCAGAGTTTAATTGCCCCTAAAGAAATTAAAATATAAAGTTGCATCATAATAAGCCTGGATTGTTTATAATCTTTGCGATCAATATTAAATTTAAATTTCAGTGCAAAGTCAAGGCAATCATGGCCGTATGTATCCATATTTATATATACCTGCATATACCTATCTATACTTTAGTGACGACCGCAACGACAATCAACAACGTGACGATGACAACGTTTGTCACCTCGTTTCAAGTTTTACCTTTAAAAAATGTTTGTTTTACACGCGAGTTATAATTACTCTTTCGTCTGGAACATTCAGCAATAGCAATATAATGTGAGTCGGCGGTTTTTTTCAAAAGAAAAGCTTTTAACAAAATTGCATTTAAAAAGAGGAAGAATAAGCATTAAAAAAAAAAGATAGGAAAAACTCATTCGAAAATCAATGACGCAGATTTACGATGCGGAAACCATCAAATTAACCAACGAGTGCTTTACGGCTTTGACTACCTACATTATACATATCTATTCCAGTTTAGACAGTATACCTCGATTTGATTATGATGATGTTTTAATGTTGTTGTTATTGTTGATGATGAGTCATTAAATTTCTTTACGCGATCTAATTCCGAGCGAACGTTTGATCAGCCAAATGGAAATACCAAGGCTCCCACTTTGGTCGTTCGTCGGCTTCTGTTGTTGTTGTATACAAAGATAGTCAAGCTATCTATCGTTTGTATCTTTATTCAAATAAAATTTCATACTGAAATGTGATTTGCAAATCTATTCCGAAGGTCTGCAACTTAATTCCACACATCTTGTGGCTGCTATTTGAGTTTCTAATATACATACCTTCTGGCTCGTTAGATTAGAAGCTTGTTTGGTTTTTGAATATGCAATTTTTAAAAGAGCAAAAAGAAGAAAGAAAAAAAACTACATGTACGTGCGTGCTAATGAACGCAGAGTGCCATGAACTCAATGGTTAGTTTGTTTGTTCTGATGTGATGATGAAAACTCAGTTCTTTTTGCAATTGAGGTTTTCTAACTTAACTAAGCACACACTCAATTAATGTTGATCTTTTTTTTTTGTTGTTGTTGTTAGTTTTTATTTTTAACACGCAACAATGCTTTTCCAGCGAAAACAAAAAAATGATACGTTACTCAATGACGGTTTCAGAAGGTGTTTGGTTATCATTATATTTTTGTTTTTATGTTTAACTGCCTATTTTAAGTACAATTTGGAAGGTCGAAGAACTCTTAATTGAAAACTTGAGGTGTGGGTTTATTGTTTGCTTGCTTTTGTGGAGTTGTATAAATTTTACAAGAAAACGATAAGAGCCTGATTGAGACCCAAAGTCAAACAAGTTTTGATATTTTAAACCGAAATATGATGACAATTTTAATTTCTTTCTTAATCATTAAAGATGACATTAACATTTGCGAATCAGTGAACAACTTACTAGGAATGGAATCGAATGGTATACATTGGGTCTAGAACCAAATAAGCCTTACTGATTGAGGGATTGCCATAGAAAAGGATTGAGGGATTGCTGAAAGAAATCTCAAAAGAAACTATGAAAATCAAAAAAAAAAATGTCATCATGTTAGATAGCCAACCCGCATTTAAAGCACTAAACTTAGATACAATCAGCTCAAATGTCTGGTACAGGGCAATAAACAAGACTCCTTAGCAATAATTGGTGCAACATAACTAACTGGGCCAGAGCCCTATTGCGGAATAGGAGAAAGCGTGCATAAATGGGATCAAAAACTCTGGAGGAAATTGTATCGAAAGTCGTTTTTTTGCCTCCAACCTTACAAGAGATGAATGGAAAGCTGGTAACACTCTAGGGACCAGACGTTGTGGAATTTTAGGAAATAAGAAACTATATCAACTGGTAGGGGCTGGTTATTTTAGCCTACGCCTTTTGATTTAAAATTCCACCATGTGGTAAGAAAATAGTGGAACGATAAGCAAAAAAGTACAAAATCTTGAACCTATAAAAAAGACCTCTGAATATTTAGAAAGGAATTATCACAGGACATAATATCGTAGGGTATTATAAAGTTATCATGAGCACTTTAAGCACTAAAGACTTAAGGACACCCTCTCTATCTGTGTCGCTGTCCTTCACTTTGCAAAATACATTATAGGTAAAATGAATAAATATTGATCTTAGTGTGAAGTGAACAAGCTCCACCGTTCACCACCAATCAATCTAACCTAACCCAGGGTGGAATAGGATGTATCATCAACTATAAATTATACCAATACCTTGTTTTTTTTTTTGGTTTAAAATTTATATAAGAGGTACCACTTTGAACAAAAGCGATCTAGTTCCAAGCCAAATTATAAAATATTAGCAAAATATAAAAATGTTGTATATGTAAATACATGTAGATAGGTCCATCAATTTTAATAAAAGCAAAATAATTTAAAGTCAACTTGCCATGTAGGTATGTGATGTACAATCACGACTCCTTGAATTTGTGCAATTTATTATGACACTTAATTAGAGTCGTCTTACCCAGTTTATCTTCTTAAAGTTATTTTATTTAAACAAGTTCGATAAAAAAAAAATAAATAACAAAACAAAACAAAAAACAAAAAATTTCATGAGTCAAAAAACGGGTATAATTAATATTAATCAAGCTCATATGTATATAAAATCATCTTGACGACAAAAATATAAATTTTTTGTTGATGCTATAAAGACAAATTATAAGAAACCACGTGGAATGTTGATTTATTTAGTTTTTACTTACTCTAAAGAGCAAAGTTTTTTTTTAATTTGAGCTAATACCAAAACTACTACAAAAAATGTGTATAACAGTTATGATAAAAGCATTATTGAAGAAAATTATTGAACATCATTCGATATAGAGTAAACAAGCGATATTAGTTCATGGCCAACATTTTGTTTTTAATAGTTGCTTCTGAAGCTTATCTGAGGTTAGAATAGGTTAAAGTGGCTCTTGGTTGTGTATTCCAATACACTTTGACCAAAGTATGGTCTGTTGTGATATCACATTGATCAGCCTTACTCGTTAAACCAGCTGGAGCAAAGTATGGTCTGTTGTGATATCACATTGATCAGCCTTACTCGTTAAACCAGCTGGAGCTTCGAATGAAGCGTAGGAGACAAGTGATGTCGGAGTTTGCCAGGGGTCATTGATGTAGAAGTCTCCAAGGTGGAGTCTTCGTCTTTGTGATAGGTCAGGACAGGTGCATAGAAGATGATAGACTGTCTTTTCTTCTTTTTCGTCCCTGCAACTTCTACAAAAATCATTTGCAGGGGCTCCAAGTCGAATGGCATGTCTACCTATTAAGCAGTGTTGTCCAGTCAGGACACCTGTAACGTAGCTTATATGCAATCTACTCAGGGAGATCAGTCACAGGTGATGATGTTATTCTACCTGTAGTTGGTTTTCTCTATGGTATCTTACTTTAACATGAGCTTGCACGTAGCCAAAGGCATTAATACACCTACGCTAGCTTTGTGAGCCAGCAGAGGTAAAGTTGTTCCTTTTCCTGGAATTTCTCTATGACCATGCACCCAGCAAAGGTGAATATTGAACTGTATGGCTATCTCCGTAAGAGATGAGCGACAATTTAGAGCTGTAAGTGAATTAGAGACAAAGTCTAGGGTTTTTAACGCGGTTTGACTATTTGAAAAGATGTGTGCATCGTTTGTTGATATAACGCTTTCTTTGAGCCAGGAAATGAGCTCTTTAGCAACCAGGATTTTAGCTTGGAACACGCTACAATGTTTGGGTAGACGAAAGGAGAGGCTTAAGTTTAGTCTACCGAAGTATACGCCTCCACCAACCCCATTGTTCGTTTTTGATCCGTCTGTATAAAAGTTATCAGAGGTGACCAAATACAATCTAAAAGGAGAAGAGTGATACACGAAATTATCAGCGTTATATTAAATCAACCTGATGTCAAGCACCATGAAGATCGTTGAGAGAATATTGGATTGCCATCTACGAAAAATAGTGCGGCTATATAGTTTGTTTAGGGTAAATGAACAAGAGATGTAATCCAAATTATAAGAATCAGAACGGAAAAACATCGATATTCCTCAAGAGATTGTTGATATTGATAAAGCATATGACAGACAACCACGAGGTTGCATTTGGGCAACGAGCAGCTCCAGAAGTATACGTTCGGTCATATGTGAGAAATTTTAAGAAAAAGTAAAATGTCCCGCAGGAATCACCGAGGAGTTATGAATTAGAGCATGTGTTTTGATTCCTTTGCTTTTTTTTACAGTCTTTGACTTTCTCCTTCAGTATAAGGGGATAGACCCAAATATTCAAATCCTTTCAACGAGCATTTTATGTATACGTGGATATTCTGAAGCGAAATGGAACGAATAATAAGTATTCTGAAACAGTGGAGTGAGAGATTTGTAGATCCAGTATTCCAGACAGGAGGCTGGGATATTATAGCACAATAGTTTTATTTATAAATCTATTTTAGGGCAGTTTTTGAAAAATTAATTTTCAAAGTCAAAATTTTAAAAAAAAAATCGAACTCATTTTTTCCAAAATTTTATGTAGTTAAGTACAAATTTTAATTTCAAAACTCAATGCTATTATTAATTTTAAGCGAAAATCAGAAAACCATATGCAAAAAATTTTATGTCGTTTTCAAGAAATTAAAAAAAAAACACTTTTTTCTAAGAAAAACATTTATTTTTATTTTAACGAGACTGGACTTTTAAAGTTAATTAATTTATGAAGCATTAAACTTGATTTTATTACTTTTTTTTTAATTGAAGTTTTTTGTTTAGTGGATTAACCCTGGATTAATATTTTTTTCATTGATAACTTCTAAAAACTGGCATGTTACTATTTTTGCCATGGCCCGCCCGCAGCCGATGGATTCAACTTGAAAGGGCCTTAAGACAATAAAATCGCAATTTTTCTCAAATGAAAAATAAACAACAATGCACAACCATAAGGCAAATAAAAGTTAAGAAAAGATAAAAAAAGGAAAAGAATTCTAAAGGTAACTACGAAAAATAAATTATGAATAGTTATACTTTTAAGAACAAGAAAATGATGATATTCTTTAATTGTTGTTGTTTGTCTTTCATTTAAGAAAAATTGAAATTCATTGTCTTAAGGCACTAACATTTCCTCTTTAAGTCATTTTTTTCGAAAATTTCCCCTTCCGGCTAAATGGGGGGAATAGACCCACCCCTCCCATACGATAACGATTTTTTTTAGTCTCAACTCAACCTACACGCCCTAGCATTTTGGCACCGTGCTGATGACTCACCCTGTATATAATGAACAACGGTTTCGAATTCTTAGCATTTCGAAAAATATCTGTCAACAAAAAAAAAAAATCTCGACGATGGAGTAAAAATAATTTAAGCTATTTACGTTGAAGTTTCAATTTTAACTAACTCTGTTTTAACTCTACCACTGAGTTAAAACATAGTTAGTTAAACCTTCAAATTAAATGTTGCATAACTAACTCCACAAACTATTAAGTCGTTAATGACACGAAACACGGTCTAATTGTTCCTTATATTAAAATTTAATAAAAGATAAAAAATTACAAATAGGTGTGCTATTTCTATGGCCACCACTGTAAATGGAAATAAAAATACCGAGTTGTTAAAATGCTATTCAAAATGGTAATCAAGAATAATGGCATCTAACGAACTGACTTGTACTTTTGATAACACAGGACAAAAAAAGGTTTTCAGTTCGCTCCACTTCAGAATTGCTTCAATCTAGTGCGTTTTTGAGATGTTCGCCGATTTTAAATAATAAAATAAAACAAAAAGCACTTACCAGCAACAACAGAATCATTCTGAATAGTCCTACGAACAATCATAATGGCATCATGTAGAGAACGTTCTGTCTCTTCAAGGAACTGTTCTGAACCACCGCGCAAGATTAGAGTGCATGTCTTTGCATTGATACATCCTTAAAAACAACAAAAAATAAATAAAAATATTTCAAAAGTAATAAAAAAAACTCAAAACAAACCCTCAAAAATATTAAATCTCTCTCCTCCGATTTGTTTCTCCAAGAATGTATCACAATGACCCAAAACTTTAGGACCAATATCATTGGCTGTTGTCATAACAGCACCACCACAAGCTTTCAACGTACGCTTGAGATCTTCCTCGGAAACGCGACCCGCGCAGAACATATCACGATCGGCAAACCATTGAGTAGCAACATCACCAATTGGCAATTTCGACAAAACTACATTCGCTCCAGAGTCGGCGATTTTTTGCAATTTGTTATACAAAATCTGCCATTCGGCATCGACAACTTTTTGGTATTCCTTGACATTGTCCACACGAACCTCGGCATTGTCACGCTCGGCCTTCAATTCCAATTCAATGTTTAACAAGGCAATTTTGCAACTCTTGTAGGATTTAGGTTGCATCTCGAAACCGGCATACGAGAAGGTCTTTTTGAAAGCCACACCTGCAATGATTTGTGATTCCTCCAATGAACCGCCAGTCACTTTCTTCACACCAATCATATTAAGTGGCAGAAGTTCATCCAATGCCAAGACAGCATCTACAACCATCTTCGAGAAGAAGTCCTTCTGTTGATGGATGAGCTTGGAGCTCATGGCAGTGGCAGCGCATTTTTGCAACAATGTCCGTTGTTCCTCTTTCGATTGTTTCTCGATACGCACAGCCATTTGGTTGATCTTTTCAATGCACAGAGTCAAAGCCTTACGCATAGCTTTGATGATAATACGCGGATGTACACCCTCTTCGACGAAGGGTTTGATTTGTTTCAAAAACTCGCCGGCGAGTAGAACAACACTGGTGGTGCCGTCACCAACCTAAGAAATAAATAAATAAATTCATATGTAGAAATGAAAATGTAAGGAGTTATGTATGAAACTCACCTCAGCATCCTGTGACTTGGCGATGTCAACCAAAGTTTTTGCTGCTGGATGGATGATATCCAATAATTTCATGATTGTTGCTCCATCATTGGAAATTGTGGCTTTGCCCGAACCATTTACAATGAGTTTGTCCATTCCACGGGGTCCGAGTGTGGTTCGGACGGCATCAACAATCGACTGGCAGGCATTGATGTTCGATATCAATTGGGGTTTGCCCTGCGAGGTATCGGTACCTTCCTTCAATAGAACAATTTGTGGTTGCTGTAGGGATAAGAAAAGTGAAGGACGTGGTCAGAATCAAATATCATAAGAAACCCTCCTGAAATCGACTACAAATTCCTACTGAGCTAGTCTAAGGCCATGTCATGGAATATTATGACGAATGAATAAAAATTTCCAAAGATGGTTGCATAAGGATAAGGCACTTTACTTTAGACGTGGAACCACTTTTGGAAAAATGTTGAATGTTACTTGCTCCGTGAGCTTTCTCATTAGATTAAGGACCATCTGGTCAAAAATCATATTTTGTTTAGGGAAAGTGAAGGTCTCCCATTATTTCAATTAGATGGAAATTTCATACGAGCTATAAGCCGGCATGAGTAATCAATCCATCGAGAAGAAGATGACGGCATGGAATGTAATATTCGTTCTTTTCCTTTGAGACAACAATGAACACCACCAAACGAAGTCGACAACGAGAATGTTCCACACGCAGTTGCGGCAATTTTGAGGTTAGGTTTGCAAACAAATTTGTTTGAATGAAAATAAAACCGTTTTCTTCGCACTTCCCAAACACTACATTTTATAAAACTTTTAAATTCATTTTATATATTGTGTCATGATTTTACAGTTCTTTTTGGTTAATTTCATAAAAATCTATTGGAAATAAAAGAAGAACCAAACCCACCCACTCCACTCATCCATCACTGACTCACATTGAGCTTCACATGTTTTTTTTTTGCTCTAAATTTATATTTTCAAACAAATTATAGTTGAATTTCATTAATTTATTAAAATACTTACCATTTTAATTAATTTTTTTGTAAAATTTAATTAAATTATCACGAAATTTAATGGAAATTGTAACAGCGGTTTTTTTTCGTCTTTCACGAGGAAATTCACACACAAAAAAGAAATGAAACGCAAAACGAGACAAGGGTGCACCGAGAATGAATGAAAGAGATGAACTGAAATTTTTTATGAGACAAATATTTGACAGTACGAAACATGTGTTGGATTTGACGAAAGGTCAGAATGGGGGGATGTGTTCGTAGAGAACGGATTGACTCTTCGTATTTTATTCCGCTAGATAGCAGAGTGACTTTCGTTCAATATATTTAAAAATGATTTAAGTCGGAGCCAAATTGCTCACGTGTGGAGTTCTGGTGAAATTTATGAAATACACTCAAAAGACAGCGTTATACGGTATTCACACCAAGCCGAAAACACGGTTTTCGCCAAAACATCGGTTTTCGATGAAAACCTAATCGAAAACACAAGTTTTCGCATACATTTTTTGTAGCTTCAGGTTTTCATAAACGACATGTTTTATATAAAACCGGTCGAAAACGTATGGAAACTCATAGATGAACTAAATCAAACACACCTATGTTCAGCACCCAAAAATCGACAAGAAAGAAATTGATGGAATGCTTTCAAAAGAAATTAAAAACAGCTGACTGTCATATTATTTGAGTTTTTAATTTGTTTTTTTGATAAACTTTTTGTGGTAAGTAATTTCTTTCTTCTGATTCTCATGTAAGAGTTTTCAGATAAGAAAAAGAAGTTTAACAAAATATTCATGTTTTCTTTAATTTTCTTTTTATGTATATAAATTAGTTTAATTTGTTTAGCATTCATTTATTGTTGCAAATATGTGAACACAAATAAGTTTTTAATTTTTCAATACAAAATTTGACAGTAGTGTTGTCAAAAAATTGAAATGACAGACGAAAACATGTAATATGCAGTGTGAACGCATTTCGTGTTTTCGAAAACTTTTAGCTGAAAACCGCGTTTTGAGTTTGGTGTGAATAGGCTATTAGACTACTCCACAACACAAATCTCAAGAGAGCAGTGTGTTGAAAGAAAGGAACAAAAACGTAGTGAAGTTTTCATTGAGGGGTGACCTTAATGTGCTCGTAAAGCGGTGTGGAGTTTTTGTTCACGTGCATTTCACAAGCATAATGTACGGGAATTTAAAAAATGAATTTTCTTTTAGTGAAAATGATTACAGAGCGTTCACAAGTCTGTACCAGCTATAAGTTTAAAAAAATCACATTCTACACTGAAGATTATTACACTTCATGTGAAGATATTTATTAGGCTTGCGCCAAACGATGTCATCTGGAAACAGATATTATATTTTTGAATGTTTCCAAGAAGTGCTTAGAATCATTTCCCATCACAGAAACTAAAGAGCGTAAGGGATCTGGTGGTGGGACCAATTGCCTTACAGTATTTACAAATTATTGTCATTTCCCTAATTTTTACCGATTTGCTGGCACAATAGTCCGTTGCCGGATCATAGTGGAATGCAGTTCGGTTCAGGATCACAGGAGCACTGCGTCTGCGGCAGCGCTCAATTTCATTATGACGTGCTCGCTGTTGTTGTGTTTGACGTGCATTAACTCGTTGCGTTCTAACTTCTAAGCCTATCCACTTCATTGTCACTCACTAAAGATCGCAATTCTGACATAGCAATAAGACTATCTTCTTGCTCTGTCTCTCTCTGGTCATCAATGCGGTTACGTTAGTTACGCGTTTTGCACGAGCTATGTACGTCTAAACTTCCATCGATGAACACAAGTATTCCTATCAATTGGATAGTTTAAGTTATGTCGTTTTGAATTGGCAATCTGGAAGCAGAAAAAAAGCATTCTGAATAAGTTCAATTGGGCAAAAGTGACACTTCTGATTCTAAAAAAAAAGAGAATTTCTCTTCTGGATTTGAAATCAGAAGCAAAAACAGAATCACTCACACATTCAAAGATTTAAATGCCACACTTGATAAACGTCATATTTTTTTAACTTCCCATAGGGAGTTATTGTAATCGGTCCGATTTGTCAAATTGAAATTTTTGACATTTCTCGACGTTTCAAGGTCCCTAGAACCTACATATATCAATCATTTTTAGAGAGATGTCTGTGTGTGCGTGTGTACGTACGTTCGTACGTCCGTACGTCCGTACGTTCTGGTACCATTTTTCGTCGTCGATAGCTCAAGAACGAGTAGAGATATCGACTTGAAATAAATTTTGTTTTACAGATAATAACTTTGAAAGAAGCTGAAAGGGCGTTTATTAATATTCAACCAGTTGTTTTTTTACTACAGCGGTTTAAAAAAGAAGTGAAAATTTTGGTTGGGCTCAAATATCTCACGAAAAAATAATGCTATTGACTTGAAATAAATTTTATTCGACACATAATGACATCATACAAATTTGATATGAATTTGGAAAAAATCAATATACCGTTATTTTTTTAAATCAAAAAAACTGAAAAAAAATTTTATAACTCTAATATCCTTAGATGGAAAAACGATATTAACTTTAAAATAATTTTATTTTACGAAAAATGTTGTTTTTGACTACTGGTGAAAATTTCAAAAAAATTCAATGGACAGTTTTTTTACAAAAAATTAAAAACTACAAAAAATTCTACCAAAAATTGGTATAAATTGTCTTTCGACTCAAATTTCTCAAAAACGGGTAACGATATTGACTTCTTGTTTGTTTAATTTTCTACATAACATAATTGTTAGCAACTGATAAAATTTGGACAAATATTGAATGGGCAGTTTTTTAACAAAAAATCAAAAACTGTTAAAAATTCTAAAGAAAAGTAGTTACAATTGTATTTCAGCTCGAATATCCTGAGAACGAACAACGATTGTGCCTTCTAAAATATTTTATTTTATACAAAGTACAATTTTTATGAAAGGTTAAATTTTGACGAATATCTAATTGACAGTTTTTGACAAAAAATATAGTAAAAAAATAAACTAAAAAGTGGTAAAATTGGTTTTTCGACTCGAATATCTTGAGAACGAGCAATGATATTGACTTTGCCATTAGGTATTTAATTTTATACGTAATAAATTTTTTTACAGCGGGTATATATTTGACAATCTCTATAATATATGTGCATTTCGTAAATCTCTTTAAATAATTAAAATGCTTTTAAATCTTAAAATAATGATTGTTTGAATTTAAGAGCTAAAGTTTGTTTCGCAGAAAATTTGGTTTTTTGAAAAAAACTAAATATAAAGTTTTCAAGATCACAAATGGGAAGTTATCAGTGTGGGTCGCACCCAGCCTCTTTTTAAATTTACAAATTGTGCGAACTGTGAAGTGATTGCTTGAAGTACTAATACAGTCACACCAAACTTCAAATTTTTCAGAAACGAAAAAAACTGTTCAATTGGGATTCCGAATCTAAAACCAATTCCGGATTGCCAATTGAAAACGACATTAATCTAAATTCATTTTGTTTCAATGTCATATTCAATATCAAATTTCAAATGAATAAAAATACAATTTTAAAAGTAAAATCATATATTAAATTTCAAACACACAAAAATGCAAAGTTCAATATTAGATTTCAATCAAAGAAAAATGCAATGATTTAGTTAAACCAGTAAAGATCGTAGTAACAAAAAAATGTATTTTACAGTCCTGGTTCAACACTATAGGTACATAACTCCCGCGTTTCCGTTGAACGCATCTCTTTACGAATGCGTTTGTGTATTCGTTTGCTTTGTTTAAAGCCAACAACGTTTAAAAATCCCCAAGGTTCACCAATTACCTATATTACGACTTTTTTTAATTATTTTTTTTTCGGCTGATCGTGCCGTTTATTTTATTTAATGTGCTTTTGAACAATTATTAGATATGTACATAAAAGATAAAATTACTTGACTACCAGTAAGTATAAATATGTAAATATAATGTTGCTTTAATTTTTTTTATTTTATTTTAGGTTCCCTCACTGACTAAAATTATTATTATCTTATTTCTAATGGCTCCACCCAAAAGTCACCAAAATCTATCATAAGAAATCCAAAACGGTGGAGGATCGAATTTTCCAGCTTCTGTCTAAAAGTTTTGTTGTATTAATTAATAAGTATCAAAGAATAAATTAAAAAAAAAATCAAACTTACCAAATGTAAAAAAATAACGAAGAAAACCGCAAAAAATATAATTTTATTCATTGTGATATTTTTATTATTTTGTAGCTGTTTCGCTGCGCTCATCAGACTTTATCTATACTTTACACTACTAAAGAACTTCTGTTTCTAATAATATGTGTATTTTTTTTGTTTAAATTGTACCCATTTTTTATCTGCGTCATTGTTAATTTCATATTTCGACAAGCCAGCTGATTTGACGAGTGTTTACTTTAAAATAATTACAGTGTTTGAATTGTTAAGGTTGCTCATAGATAATTTTTTTTTTTTATTAAAAATATTCCATTCAAAATATTTATTTTTTTAAATCGTCGTAAGTCGTGATACAGTTTTAAAGATAAAATTTGCAGGCATAGTTTTCGAAAACATTTGCGATTATTAAACAAAAACAACTTCTGCTTAAAATCAAATAAAAAACCGTCTATGTTTTTTGTTTTCCTTGTTAATTGATCTATTATTATTAATTGACTTAAGTTAAAGAGACTGTTAACTCGAAAAATCTTCCTTCTTCAGGTCATACTTACATTTGTGAAACGAACACGACTTGCAAGCCCAAATGGATTTAAAAAAAAACAGCGTTTTTTTAAGTTTCATATTGTACAGATGTAGACAGCTTAATTTACAATCAGAATCTCATCATAACATAGGCTGAGCAATTTAGTGGTTAAGCGCAATAATAACCAAGTCCATTGTCATTCTGGTACGTTTAGCCCAGATGTCGTTTTTTTTAGAAGCCCATTGGAACTTTGAAAAAACCCACCTTTTGACAACAACACATAGTTGTTTCGTCGACGTCAGGTAAACGGTTTACGTTGGTCAGAGAGAGAATTTGAGCAAAATTTTTATTAAAAGAATTCATACTTTGAGTTATGTTTAAATCATGGAAAAAGTTACATGAGAAACTTAACCTACATAATATGTAGCTAAAGTTACGTTTCACAAGGGCTACCGTGTTATTCATACTTTTTATTTTATTCATATTAATTGACAAAACTTTTTGACGTCATCAGAATTCGAAGACTAAGTGCCATACGGCGCCAATGAACTACTCACTGTGCTACGCTAAAGCCTAGCCATCATAACTTAAGTCTCTTAATGTTTGTAGGTTTCAACAATTTTTGAATCAGTCATTTTTCAACAAGTTCAAGATTTTACAGTTCCGAGCATTAAAAAACAGTATTTAAATTTTTTTCGATTTAAAGACCGTTTACCGTTTGCATACATTTTGAACTTTGAAAAATATTTTAGATCTTTAATTTTGATATTATTGCTATGAAGAATTAAATGAGTTGTTAATTATCAAAATTATTTCGAAATTGTGGAAGTTACGATTTGTTTTGAACTTTGATAATAAAGGGAGGCAAGAATAAAACAAAATTTTTTGAAAATGAGTCGTCTAATTTTATGTCGTTTGAGTTCATTTGGTTTATACCAACGGCGAACATTTTTATATCACTTAAACGTATCATATCAAAGAAGAAACTGCGGAATGTAGATTTAAAGTTGCTAACAAAAAAAAATTAAAGAAACACAGAGGAAACTAAATAAGTACTGAAAAATCGGGCCTAAACAATACTAAGTTAACGGATGCGTAGCGGAGAAACAGCAACGCCAACTTCTTTAATTTAAATGGGGTTCTAGAACAAATCAAATTGTCTTACTAACCTTATTATTTTAATGAGAAAATAAAAATGTTAAACAAAAATACATTTATGTATCTCTAAAAAGAAAACCAACCGATATAGGTACCTATGTATATAAACGGTGGCAAAAGTATAAACAACTTCAAAACGTTTCATTAATATAAAACGCATTTAACAATGAAAGCTCTTTCTTTATTTGCATTTTTTCTAGCAGCTGCACTTCTTCAATTAGTAAGTTTTATTTTTTAAATAACTTAAAAATAAAAAAAAACTTTTTTTTTTTGATTTTAAACAAAATACTATGAGTTTTTTTTTTGTTTCAGGGAGAAGCGGAGAAAATTGGACGTTTTAATGTGACAAAAATACCTGAAACTTCTGTTTAGTGAAAACAAGAGAATATATAAATTTTAATTTAAAGTTAAACCTTGCGGCCAACTTATGGTCGTTTACTAACCGCCAGGTCTTACAAAATTTGAGTTTATACCAACTGTACCAATAACAATACAGCAGGTCCCAAAGTCAATATTTAAGTTTGAGTACATATTTCAATTAAATTATATTTGAATAGTTATTTTTGCATGAAAAATAGCTGTATGCAATATAGGCATATAAATATCCACTCGAGTTTAGTAAGACCTGAGCTTAGCAAACGACTATTAGAATGTCACATTTTGTTTTTAATTTTTTAGTATATTTAATTATATAAAATTAAATTTCAAATAAATACATTTTTGTTTTTTTTTTATTCATTAAAAAGCACGACATGGAGAAAAATCTTGTCAAGATTATCTTTATTGTTTTTTCTAGCCATTTTGTGTAGGATTCACTCTTCTTCTTTTTTAACCGATGACGCCGCTGACGCACGGTTGTCACGATCTATTCTCCTGACTTGAACACTGAGACTCTCTCTCCCACTTCACCGCCTTACCCTAAGGATTCTATTTTCCCAATTTTGAATTCTTCGATTAATCCGCTTTTGGATTGTTCCATGTCTGAGGCCAACTAAATGCACATTTATTGAATTTATTTTTGTAGGAACTACATATAGCATTTTATTCAAAAACCTGGTGGAACCACTCCGATTTTGAGGATTTTTCTTTAAAATTTAAGAAATTGAGATTAGAAAAAAGAGTACAGCAAAACCAGTTTGAAGGAATTTTTATAAATTTTATTTTTGAAAAAGTTTTGAATTAAAAAGGTATGTTTAAAGAAACGTGAAACTGAAAACACTTAAAATGATTTTAGAAAGAAGTCTTAATCCAAGCATATCTTTTGACACATAACAAACAGTTTTTTTTTTTAAAGTTCTGAATAAAATAGCATTTATTTTTTCTATTTCATAAAAAAATTTATTTGCAAAAGCGTGACCACACTAAATATAATTCAAGCGCCTAAGATTATAATCCATACCTATCTTTTGACAGCAATCGTTTTGAGAGCAACGAATTTAGCTTCCAGTTATAAATAGAAAAAATATTTTTCAATTCTATTATTTTTTCCTATTTCAAAAATATATAAGCGACAGTCCTAATTTAGCCCTAATCCAGATTAATGAAAAGGGATTTTTTTTTGCATTGAAAATCAAACATTTTTTTGAAAATAAACATTTTTACTTTTATTTTTAAAATAATTTCAAATAGATAAATATCACTCAAAAAGTTTTTAAAAACATACATACATAGTTTACATTTGTATTCAAACAAAGTACAGTAAAACCCATTAATAGACACAATATTTTTTTATTTTGTTTTTAAAAATTGGTCAAATGAAAAAAAAAAGTCAGTAGCTTCAAGGAAATATTTATACATGTTTTATTTTAAAGAAAAAACAATTTAAAAAAAATCCAATCATATATTATCTTAGATTGACCTCTTTTCAATTCTTTGTTTTGAAGCTAATTTCAAAAATATTTTCTGTACATCTTTATGCAAATCTACCAACTTTGAAGTTAAATGAATTTGAACTTCACAAAATAATTGTTTAAGTTCTTGAAATTTATTGAAAAAATCTTCTTTAGCCAAATCAAAATTTACTTTCGAAACATATTTCGAAAGCTGTTTATAGTTGATTTTATTTTCAATAAGTCTATCAACTTCACATTTGGAAATTTTGATAGTTTTAACATGTTCATATCTTTCTGTCAGCATTTCAATATCTTCTCGTAATGAAGCGCGCCAATCAAGCAACTTTTGGAATCTCTCTTCTAATTCAGGAATTCGACTTGTATTTATAATTTTTTCTTCAATATTCTTCACTTCATCTTTCAGAGCATTGGAGTTTACAGTTAGTTCTCGAAGATAGTTTTCAATTTCGTAGACTTTTCTTTTGAGTTCACAAACTTCAGAATTTATTGAATATTTTTGAAAACGATTGGCAGTGTCTTCAAATGTATCTTTAGCCCGAGTTATGGTGATTTCGTGTTTCATCAATTCATTTAAAACTCTTGTGTTCTCATCAATTTGAGCCTGAAGAAAAATGTTGGTATTTTTCAAATTTTGAATTGATTCATCTAATGATTCGAGCTTATGACGAACTGCAACTTCTGTTTTTGGAATTTCTAGTATTAATTTGTTTTCAAGACGTTCTTCACATTTTGCCATTTGTTCTGCTAAATTTGATCCTTGATTTGGTGTTCTGACTTTAGTTTCAGAATGGTTTTGATTAGAAATTAATTTTAAAAAATTCTTCAGATTAACAGGGTCAATTTGATTGTTGATAAAAATATTATCAATCAAATCCAAAATATTCTCAGACAATGCCATTTTCGTTTTGAAAAATATAAACTGAGAACAGTGACAATCAAATAAAACCAAGATTGAAGTAAATAATAATTTTTTGTTAAATCACAGTAAATAAATAGGGTAATTTTGCGATATACGCAGGTTATAATAAATCTGGTATAAAACAAAGTCTTTGAATATCGATCACCACTTTATTTGATGTTCATCGACTTCGAAAAGGTCTTCCACAGCGTCATTAGAAAATTTAACTGGCTTGCTTTGCACAGTAGAGGCATCCCGGATAAATTGATTGCTTTTATCAACGCCATATATGATGGAATTTGAAAATCCAAAGTGGGGTTAGATTGGTGATTACTGATTAGTGATTTACAGCACGCAGCTATGTCGACCTGAAATGGAGGAATTCCAGAGATTGGAGAGAGAGGCCGAAATCATTGGTTTAAGCCCAACATCACAGGAAAATCAAAAAGGATCAGTCTTGGAACTTCTTTATCTGTTCAAGCAGATATTTCTGGACGACGAGTTGAGATGGTAGAAAATGTTCAATATTTTGGAAGCATTATCTCTGCTGACAGCGGAATCGAGCTACAGATATTAACAACTATGTAAATCAAGAATCGAAATCAATCTTTTTCTTCCAATTATAATTTTAGGTAAGAGATAAGATTTCGTGTGTTCCACTAATGGCCAATAAATTTTACAGTCTTGGTCCGGAGGCGATGCTGATAATTTGCTTGATAAAAAAAATCATAAGCAAAAAATTCATCATGTTAACGGAATGTGTTTTTCAAATGAATGTTTGAATCATTTATATATAATTTATTATTACTTTACATAAAGTTAGATTCAAAGAAACTTTGTCACACATATTAAACATTTAAATGGTTGGTTTTTGTTTCAATGATTTTAGTTTTCTTTTAATTTTCTAACTGTTTAGTTCGTTAAGTTTTTGAGATATATTCTTTAACTTAGCTACATACTGTTATTATATATTTCGTTTTTTATAAACCGGCTTGCTTACAATTGAAAATCTTTTTCTTAAATTGTGTTGTTCAAAATACATAGGTTCGTCCGCAACCACTTTTTTTCGATTTTGGAAAACGGGTAAATTGTTGGTGTTTAATTGATTAAAAAGAATTGATTATTTATTGTTTTTTAAATATATTTGGTGATATTTATCATGAAAAAAATTTAAGGAAAAGCCTTAGAAATATTAAAACCCACTGAATTTAGTACGATTTGAAGAAAAATTGTAATACTACGGTATGGTTTTCATCCTGTTAAAACAATACAAAAAAATCCATGCCATGATGAAAATGGCCTTTAGCAAAAAATAAAAATTTATTCATTAAGGGTATTCATGCAACGGTGAAAAACTCGGATAAACCTCAGAAACCAGGGGTGCAATCGGGTAAGGTGATTTGTGATAGGTGACAGTCACAATCAACAAATTCGGTCTGTGTAAGGTGATAGTCACCGGTGCTCTTTAGTTGTCACTTTCATTAGAAATTGATTTTTATTTTTATTTGCTGAAATTTCAAGACAGCATGAATGTGTTTGTGCCTTTGATTTTACCTTCTGAAAATGAAAATATTAATCATAATAGAAATGTCCGGCTCTTGAGGATTAACCTCCGCAATTTGTGTTTTGTTTGCTGAAATCCTATTGATAAAAATTTCACATTTTTAAATAACTAATTTATGAGTTAAGTGTAAAATATTATTTTTACTTACATTTTTGTATTTTTTTTAAACCCTTATCAACTAGACAACACAAATCTATTTGCCGGCAGACACAAACGGTAATAAATGCCCACATTCGCGATTGATTCACATATGCTATCCGCATCTAAAAATTTTTCAGATTCCTTTGAGTTGTTATTGCAACAGCTGTGTTTTTACATAGTATTACAACAACACAAACTTATCCGGATAGCTTCAGATCGGTTTTTGAATACAACCACTGAAATTGTAAGAAACGTCAGTGAATTTCTTTTAAGTGATACCAAATTCTAAATAAATTTGGTGATCACCTTACACAGACGCAAAAATTAGTTTGATCACTTTTTATGATCACAAAGGTGACAATCAAAAATCACCTTAGCCGATTCCACCCCAGATAATTTTATCTCCGCAGAAACGAGCTGTCAAAATTTTTATGGGAAAAATATTCTGCAAACCAGATAAATTTATCTCACAGAATTGATGCAGAAAGCGAAGAAATAAACCTCATAAAGTTTCGAGAAGTAATTTGTGACGTTTAGTTGTGACAGCTGATTATTTCTCACATTTATGCAAGAATTTTTATGGGGTGCTCATGCAAACGTCTAGCGGAAAATTATATCTTTCTGCAAAGCGGAAAATTATCTCGTTGCATGAATACCCTTATTTATTAGTTTGACATTTAGTTTTATTATTTTCTTCAAGTTTCAATTTGCTTAATCTGGGGGCCTTCCAATTCCCAGCCGAACACTCTACCTCTGTTCCAATTAAAAGTAGAAAATTTCAACGTTTAAAATTAATCACCTCTAACCCCAGATAAAAGAAATATTTTTTATTATTTGTGCCTCAACTTTGCATTTGTAGGGATTGAATTTTATTCAGTTCCTACCTAAAAATGTTACGTATTATTGATATATGTATGTACATTTTAAGTGATATTCTTCTTAAAATAATACGAAACTTTTCAAATTCTAATAAGTTTTTCTTCATTTAATCAATCCGATTTCTCTATACAAATATTTGGAAAAAAAAACTATTTGATCATCATACTGACAAATGTCAAGACAAAGCATGTTCAATGCATTGACAACCGATGGTTTAAATTATGCCAATCGCAATTGTCAATTATGATGATAGGGGTTTTCAATTCAAAAATTTATAATCACAAATTTTCATTTGGAATTGCTGTTGTTAAAAAAAAAAAATTAAAAACCGCGACTATCAATGTGATGAACAAAATTATAAATATGACAACCATCCAAGATTAAATAATTAAATTTACAAACACAAAAATCCTCTTCTTCTTTCAGAACATCGGATAATTAAAATATGTCGTCCCTTTCCATCGAAATGGAGAGATGCCCAAAGAATGGTGTGCATCCGAAATCGGTAATTTATTTTATTCAATTAGAGATTGTTAAAGAATGCATTCACAAAGATTGAAATTTTTTAAAAACCTGTTTGATAATTCATTATAGTTTCGGATTATCATAGTAGGTGTGTTTGGCAACGTGAAGCTTCTTTCGGATTTGTAAAATTTTTTACATTTTGTGAGGTTATGCTAACCCGTACGAAAAAAGCCCAAACGTGGTAAAAAATGTTCGTTGCCAAACAGGCATATTATGATAAATCATATAATTTTTTAAGTAGCAGTTCTGGGTGACCAAAACTCTGACACTATATTAAACATTTTCTATTTAATTTTATATTACAGCCAGGGTCACCATTGGATGATAAAAACCTATCTGCATCTGAGCAAAATTATCTCAAAACGTTTGTACAAATTCTAGAAGCGGAAGACGACATAAAATTTCTTCAAGAATATCTTACGATATCAACAGTTAAATTTGAAAATTTATTTTATTTGAGACTCCTCGCTAAAGCAATCGAAGAGAAAAGAAGCCAAAATGTCGTTGCAGCGATATTAAACGATGTTAAAAATATCGATTATGTTTCAGATGATGATTACGGAAGAAATCAGTATATAATTGCAGTGTTATGCAGGGCAAAAAGTTTTGAGATTTTGAAACAACTATTGAGTAAGAAGGACTTGAAATTACCCTCAATGTTGGAAATTCTAGATACGTTAATAACAGAACTAGATGAAGAATTATTTGACACATGGTTTGATTTCATTATGGAATTTGATAAGAATATCGATGTTAATGCAAAATATAACAAAAACCAATTACTATTAAAGACTGCCTTATTGGAAAAAAACAATAAAGCTATCCAAAAACTTTGCAAGGCAGGAGCATTTATAGGCTTTAGATTTTGGACGGAAGATAATGAATATGAATATATGGTGGATCGAATGGAGCCTAATGTTCTTGAAGAAATATTGGATTCATGCATTACAGCGTCAGATGATTCAAATTCAAAATCCCATGATTTTTTGATAAAGTTCAATTACAAAAATTTTGTTTGTCCTAGAGCATACTTAAAGTATGAGAACGAAATGTCTCCAATTGCATGCATGCTCAAATCCAAAGAATTACTACCTCTCCTTACACATCCAATAATTACAAGCTTAATGATGCAGAAATGGTATTGCATATCATGGTTGTACTATTTGCATATTTGTTTATACGGCTCTTATCATTTATCCATGACATTGTACATTATTTTCAAATGTGAGGAATTAAAATATAACAATGAATTCATGTTTGCAGCAACGATTTATTCTTCTATAGGAATATGCTATCTTATCATTCGCCAGATAATGAAATTTTTGAGAAGTCCAAAATATTTCGTAACTAATCCCAATAATTATTTGATATTAATTCTCATAGGGGTATCTATATTCATCAGAATAACTGATTTTGAGCCGTTCTATGTGAAAATAGTTATTGTGTTCCAATTATTATTAATGGCGTTAGAACTGGCCCTACTTGTAAGATATTTGACTCTTTTATCTATTTCTACGCATATGTTAATGCTGCAACAAGTTTTAATTAGTTTTTTCAAGAGTTTCACTTTATATTCGCTTTTTGTTTTAATGTTTGTTATATGTTTTTATGTCCTTTTCGGGATCGGAAATAAACATCTTCAACTAGAAGACGATTTACGAAATCCCATTTTTGAAAATATATTATTATTAATTCCCAAAATGATGGCAATGACCGTTGGAGAACTAGATTATGGAAGCTTGAATTTTTATAGTCCTTTCGCTTATGTGTTTTTTATTTTTTTTCTCGTCTGTACGACCGTTGTTCTAATGAATTTGCTCAATGGATTAGCTGTTAGTGACATACAGGTAAGTTGGATACATTTTGTTTGTATAATTTTTTTTTATTTCTTTAATATTTATTTAAACACTGAAATAGAACAAAAAAAAATAATGTCAAAACATTTTTGTTTTATAAGTCATAAAAAAGATACATACCCATATGTTTCTCAACATCTATGTGAACTTGTTTAAAAAAAAAAAAAACAATTTGCGTTTAAAACTATTTCCTCCGACATTAATCACTAGCTGTAACTTTAATAGGTTACAAAAAAAAAAACATATTTTTTAGTTTCGGCTTTGTTTTAACTCATGCGGTGTGTGTTGCATTCGTCAGGAAAGCTGTGCTTTAACACGTTGCGTTTAGTTCAAAATGTTTTCGCGGAATACAAGGCTTTATACAAATGTATTTTTGAGAAGCAGTCATACAAACATCGAAACAAAAAACATGAGTTTTGCTCTGGTTTGCGTTCGATCATATAAACCAATTCGTTTCTGATTCATAAGACACAGAGAAACTTTTAAAACACAATTTGAAGCCATGTATAATTGTATATACACTGTGTACGTATACATATGCTGAATCCCAAATTCGTTTGATGAATTTGTAAAGTTCTCGCAAGAGGAAGTAGCCTGTAAAAAACATTTCTTTTTTTTAATGGACGAGTCTGGGAATCGAACTCAGAGACCTACGGCATGACAGTCCAACCCACTTACTATTACTACACGGGCTACTTCAACGAAACAGAAAATTATCGATTTATGATGAAATGTGCGAATTTTTTTTGATCCTACATGTGTGTTCTTGTTTTATAAGACAAACAGAAAATGTTTTGACTGTTTGTTTTCAGTCAGGTCCTTTAAGTGTTAAATTTGTTTTTTTTTTCGATGATTTATTTTTTTGAACCAAACAATAACCAACTAATGTTTTGATTAATATTTATTGCAGACAATTAAGGATCAAGCAGAATTCAATGAGTTGACTTGTCGAGCAAAGCTTCTAATTAATGATTATTCAAACTTTTTACACAAAAATGAACCGAATCCGAAATGCTTTTGCAAATGGTCCATTATTATTCAACCCAATTATAAAAATTGCCCAAACAAAGTTTTTTATCCAGCTCAATGCGGTGTGTGTTGTCCGAAAGACAAAAAAGAAAATAAAACATCAGAAAGTAAATTGATTGCCAAAGTATTATCTAGCGATGAAAATGTACGGGCCTTATGGGATTCATTGAATCGTAAATGTTCGGCGATGACATCATCGATTGTTAGAAAAGCAATACTAATAATAAAAAAGGAGAAATCAGCAGAGTGGCAAGAAACCCGATTGTGGAGTATTGAAGAGAATGTTAAGAAAATTTTAGAAAATCTAAAAATGGAATGAAATGAAAAAATGTATATAAATAAGAATTACTTTATATAATTAAGATATATGTATGTATGGAGTGTAACTAAATTGTTGATAAAAAAAATAACTGATGATGTTAATATAAAAATAAATAGAATCTGTTTTTTTTTTTAAATAATTTAGTCATATTTTTTATATCATGATCTGATTAAGTGATTTTTAACACGTTAACTGTAAAACTTTAAGGCTTTGAAATATTTTTAAGATTTCCATAGGATTACTCGTAATAAAAATAAATTTTAATCGGAGATATTAGGGCCCATCAAATATTTATTCAATTTGTGTTTCGCCTCTAGGGAACTGCCTAAACCCTTCAGTTCCAAGTTTGAAGAAAATCGCTTCAATAGTTTATGCTGAAGGTCGAAGTGCGAACTGGCAGAAATGCAGGTCTCAGTTTTGATTAATGTCTAGAATTAATTTCTTTTAAAAATTAAAAAATTGCCGCCCTATGCCTATAGTGCCTAAAATAGTCTCAAGTAAAAATTATCAAGTATGTTAAGCCGTAAAAAACTATGAGGCAATTCCTTTGCCAATTTGTCATCATCAAAACATGACGCCAAAAAAAAAAAGCATACGTCTGCATAACACCTCTAGGATAGCGATGCGATTGCGGCGCATGCACATCATATTTCTTTCCTCACCTAAAAACTTTCTGCCATGTTTCTTGTATTTTTTTTTTTGTTACCAAAATACCTAATGCTCTTATAGTCAAGTCGACAGAGTCAAAAATTAATTTCCATAATTCAAAAATCACCCATCTGGCCATCTCAAATTTTATGATTGCAATTGGTAAATTGGTCAATTCTTAGTTTAAAATAAAAATGGTTCATTTTACAAGTAATTTGTAATACACAAGTAGGTACGCTTACTGTTCTTTCTTTTTTTGCTTATATTTATCTAACGTTTAATATTCTGAGAAATACAAAATATTTACTGAAAAGGTATACTTTTAGGCGCTTTTAATATGAAAGTATAATGTCGTTTTCAATTGGCAATCCGGAATTGGTTTTAGATTCGGAATCCCAATTGAACAGTTTTTTTGATCCTGCAGGAGAAAATCAACTGCATCACTTGCTTCGTCATCACTTGATCAAGAAGATGAGGAAAACGATTCCAACAATGATGTTTCTAACAAATTAGGAACACTTGTTATGATATTTTCAATATTATTTTCCATTTTTTATATTTTAATTTTAATTTCAAGCAATCACTTCACAGTTCGCGCAATTTTTAAATAAAAAAATATGACATTTATCAAGCGTGACATTTAAATCTTTGAATGTGTGAGTGGGTGAGTTCAGTCGACGAAGGGACTGCACGGCAAAGGCAATTTTCTTGTCTCTGATTGGCCAGCTGTCAAAAAATTTCCTGCAAATGCAGGTGACTTTTGACTGGATAGTAAGGGAAGAAAAGTCTCAATTGCAGTCCCTTAATTCTCCTGAACGTACCCAGTGATTCTGTTTTTGCTTCTGATTTCAATTCTAGAAGAGAAATTCTCTTTTTTTTAGATTTAGAACTGTCACTTTTGCCCAATTGAACGCATTCAGAATGCTTTTCCAGATTACCAATTGAAAACGACATAAGTTCTATGAAAAAATGTTGTTAACAAAAAAGAAAGATAGTTAAATTTTATAACAAAAGAGTCTTAACACATTTTTTGAAAGATGAGATGTTCTCGGTATACAAACATTTTTTGAAGTGGCGACTAATACTTAGGTACAGATGCACCTGTAAGTGCAGTTCATCCAATCATAAAATTTAGATCGGTGGTTTTGCAAAAAAAACATAAATCTGCTGCCGACTGGCCTATTATGAATGCGTCTATAGCAGGAAGACATGATACCTTTTGTAAACATCTGTTAACACACATTAAGCCGCGCCGCTTGGATCGCTTGTTGTTCAATTACCATTTTGTTTTTATACATAAATAAGACCAATTTCTTATAACGTAATATATGAAAATTTCAAAAATGTAATGATGATTAAAGTAAAATTCATTCCCAAAAACTTTTTATAAATACATGATTTTTTTTTTTTAAATATTCAAAAATTGCATAATTTTTTTTTTTGTTTGAAAAATCACAACATAAACATGCGTCAGGAGGTGGTGCCTGCCAAACAAACATAAGCCGGCAGACTAACCTCACAAGCTTCTCAGCATATTTCTATCTGGGACGATATCATTTCGTTGGCCATTAGGCCATTAGCATCTTGGAGATCCCCATACAAAAAAAAAAAATACCATCACCATCGGTCGCATCGAAACAAAATGTATGTATGTGATGCGTGTTTTAGTTTTTATATTTTTTTTTATGTTTTAAAATTAAAATTAGAATAAGTTTTCTAAGTTTCGGTTCCAAAAATGAATTTCTATTGCATCGTGAGAATTACTATGGCTGGCTGCAGTGCCAGTGTAGAAGCATAGAGGCCGATCCTATTTTTAGGTCTCAACAAAAGCCAACACGTCCGAGAGAGATCCGACCCTTTTTGTCAATTTTATAATGTTCAGCATCATAGACACTAGAATTCGGGAGTTTATATATACATATATATTTTTTTTATGGGAATGGCTAATAGGTAAATCGTCAGCGATAAGAATTTAGTAGTTTGGTACAACTTCAACAATGAAGAGTACATAAAATTAAAAAAAAAAATATATATACTTGTATTTATATAAACAAAGAAAAAAACTTTGAATTAAATTTAAAAGGAATTTCTTGCAAGTTTTTTTTTCTGTAAGAAATTATCTATTTTGTTTCTAATTCCATTTTCGCGGAACGCGACATAAAAATAAATTATTTTTTATTTTTTTTCGAAGTAAATCACTTTCTGGTCTTATTTAAATTAGTAACGATAAAACCAACGAAGAGATCGGAATTAATTTAAACGTAATATAAAATATACCTAATCCAAATAAATAAATAAATCTTATAAAATTTTAAATTAATAAATAACGAATAAAGAAAAAAAATCGAAAGTTAAAAAAAAATAAATCCTATTTAATAAAATAAAAAGAATATAGTGCAAATAAAATTACACTGTGAATGAGATTTTTTAAAGAAAAGTGCATTTAAGAATAATGATATCCTAGAAGTTGTGCAGAATAATTATTGTATGCAAGTTGTTGCGAGTGGCGTAAAAAAATTCAGTGAAATAATAATAATTATCTAATAGTGAGAAGTGAGAATTTTTTTACAAAAATATTTCATATATTAAGGATAATATTTAAGAAAACGGTAAGCGAAAATGTTTAAAAAGGGGAGAGTACGATAACTTGGGCGCCGAAAATTGATAACGGTTTTTTGTAGAGGGGTCCAAAACAAGCATTTTTTACTATGGGAGGGGGGGGTCTATCTTGCCCCGTTTGGGCGGGAGGGGCAATTTTATGAAAAGTGTACTAAAAGTTAAAAAAAAATCATTAAAAAATAACGGTAATACTTACAGTTAAGTTTAATATTGTTTTTTACAGCCAGTATTTAGTACTATAAGCCACTTTTTAAATCAGGCAAAATGTATGCACAGTTTTCGAAAAATTGAGTTTCAAACACAAAATTCGGGGAAAAAAACACAAAAAAAGAAGTTTGAAGTGTAATTTCTCAAAACCATAAGATTTAATATAAATTTTTTTTATAGAATTCGGTGCTCTTATTGATTCCTTATCAAAAACTGAAAACTAGATTATTTTATGTCTTCTAGTTTTCGAGAAAATTGAAAATTACTAATTACTTTTTTGTGAGATTTTTATTTTTTTTGTTGTTTATATAAGATTTCTTGTCCATGTAGGCTTTTTTACATGAAAACGATGCTTGCACTTATAGTGAGGCTAAGCAGGGGGGTTGCAGGGGGGCAGCCCCCGTACATACCTCAACTGTTTATACGCCGTAATGCTGGGTGCAAGCATCGTTTTCATGTAAAAAAGCCTACATGGACAAGAAATCTTATATAAACAACAAAAAAAATAAAAATCTCACAAAAAAGTAATTAGTAATTTTCAATTTTCTCGAAAACTAGAAGACATAAAATAATCTAGTTTTCAGTTTTTGATAAGGAATCAATAAGAGCACCGAATTCTATAAAAAAAATTTATGTGAAATCTTATGGTTTTGAGAAATTACACTTCAAACTTCTTTTTTTGTGTTTTTTTTCCCGAATTTTGTGTTTGAAACTCATTTTTTTCGAAAACTGTGTATAATTTTTGATTGATTCAAAAAGTGGCTTATAGTACAAAATACAAAACAAAAACAATATTAAACTTAACTATAAGTATTACCGTTATTTTTTAATGATTTTTTTTCCACTTTTAGTACTCTTTTCATAAAATTGCCCCTCCCGCCCAAACGGGGCAAGATAGACCCCCCCTCCCATAGTAAAAAATGCTTGTTTTGGACCCCTCTACAAAAAACCGTTATCAATTTTCGGTGCCCAAGTTATCGTACTCGTGCCTTTAAAAATAATATTTAATTTTTTTTTTATAAACATAGAATTACTAAAATGTAAAACAATAAAATAAAGCGATACCTAAAGCTGGCCACAAACATAACTTAGCCAAATGGTTCGGAGATTAGAGCGTATACTTAAGGGAGGAGGCTTTTTTGTATATGAAAAACATAGTACTATCACAGCGAATATTTTTTAATGTTGCCCGGACCCTTGTGGTGGCGCTGCAAAATTTTAGGTGTAGAATTTGATATTAGAAATTGGTAGTAGGAACCAGAGGATTGCAACCAAAAAATATCAACAAATATGAATTAAAACCTCCATAAGCTCTCCGCAAAAAAAATTGAAGGGATGCCCCCACCTTTTAGATGTCGCCCCAATCGACTTCCACCATGATAGTACCTACTATTTTTTTTTCATATAAATCTTTGTATATGAAAACTATAGTACTCTCATGGTGGAAGTCGAATGGGGCGACATCTAATGTATGCCGGCAACCCTTACTCTTTTTTTTTGCGGAGAGCTTATGGAGGTTTTAAATGATATTTATTGATATTTTTTGGATGCAATTATCCAAAAAATAGTCTCCTCTTGCTCCTACCACCAATTTTCGACGCTTAAAGACTCACCAAATCGAATTTTACACCTCACATTTTGCAGCGACACCACCAGGATCCAAGCAACCCTAAAAAAAACTCGCCATGAGAGTACTATAGTTTTCATATACAAAGTATAAATGTACAAACGAGGAGGGCAAAAAGAACCTATAAATGCCCCCCGTCCAAACAAATAATTCGTGTCCTACTTTTTCAAGCTTCGAATCTATTTCTTGATAAGTTTGGGTGGAATATTGTTTTTAATGTATGATATTTAAATAATATAAACTTGCAGTTCAAAAAAACTTACAAACTTTGAAACGTCTCCATTCAAGTTTATTTAAAAGAAAAATTCAGAAAGTGCCAGAACATTTTTGGAAAAAAGTCAGAAACTCTGGAAAGTTTCTGACTATATAAAAAACAAAACCAAAAATTTGTATTAAAATTTGTTCCGAAAAAAACAAATCCGGCTTAAATTTCGGGAGCCTAAGAACAGTTTAAAAGTCTAATCAAAAGCGACATTTTTGTATTTCAATGCTCTGAATGTAATTTGTTTATTTTAATACATATTTCGTAGTAAATATTTAAAAACGAAATATAAATGATTAAAATAATTTTATCAATTTCGTATTAATTAATTAATTAATTAATTAATCCTACTTCGCATTCCAGTCAATTTAATTCCCTCGTCGGCTAATCCAGTCATTCTATTCATGGTTTCATTTGCTAATTTTATGGGCATATTTGCTCCTTTCTGGATCACTTGAGGCAATTGTATTCCATCTTGTCCTGCAACAATTGTTATGTCCTGTCATAAACAAGATAAAAATATTGTAAAAAAACAATTTTTAAATTTAGTTAAATATAAAATTTACCATTAAAAGGACGAGGCCAATGATTAAAGCAACCAACTTATTCATTCTGAATTTTATAGATCGACTATATTTGTGTTTGTATAGTTTCTATGATTTTTGTCATCATTTATATACCATTGAGTATCGCTTTGTTAATTAATGGCGATCAAATTATTAACTTGGATCAATTTCAATTGTTTGTGTTTTAATTTCTTAAAACAAACAAAAAAAAAAAAATACCATAACAACAATGAACGTACAAAGTTATTGTTAAAGTCGGGTATTCAGTCGGGTTTCAGATTATATAGTTAAGATTGTTTTGAAATTGTATTATACTCTAATTAGTAGCATAATGTGGGGTTAGTTTTTTTTTAAGATTTTTTATTAAAAAACAAATTTAAATTTTTACAAAAAAACTCGTTCCGGTAATTGTTGACAGTTATAATTTTACTGTCAAGTTTAGTAAACTGACATTATCAAAGCGACTGATTTTAATCAGTTTTCATTAATTCCGGTTAAGTCCAATCTCATTACTTTACTGTGAGACTTGAGTTAATGAATGAAATAATTCGAAATACTGTATCCGTTTATTGAAAACTTCCCAAGAGTAAGTTGTGCAAATTTGGCTCAGCCTTGGTTCAGTATTTTAAATTACCGATTTCTGTAGATTAGTTGTGGTTCAACGCTGGTTCCTTCATAGAATTGACTGTTATTAGATCACACAGAGTTGTAAAAGATTGTAATCTTTTAGGAATGTAGGAAAGTTAAGGGTGCAACTTCAAACTTAAAAAGATTTCAATTAACTGATTGTGCAAGACGATGGTTAAAATGAGTATTTTCTTTTAAGCGAAAAAAAAGCCAATCAAATAATTTTTGGAGATTAGTCAAATTTGAGTAATTTCACTTTGGACGACTATATTTTTAAAACTACTCGTAGGCTTGCAGAAGCTTCTGGCTTTCACCAGTATCTAGATATGTAGATATATTAAATAATTGATCGTATGTTTTATTTAAATCATTAATTTTTTAATAAATTTACTAAAATCACTGAAAAAGTCGATATTTTCAAAATAGTTTTTTTCTCATCGTGCAATACTCCGTTGGAAACTGACTCTCAGATTACAAAAATATAATTTTAAAGTTTGATCGGCAACTAGTTTGGCAAAAAATTCATAAGTAGTTATCACATTGCACAGTGGGGCCGCGGCGCCCATACAAAGTGCGGTCAAAAATATTTGCTTGTTTTTTTTTTTTTTTAAGAAAAACTGGTGTTATTATTTTAGTTTGTTTATTTGTGCATAATTATAAAAACAGACATAAAATATTGATAAAATTAAATTTTTAGCAGCTCTAATGCAGACTTAGATAAGAAAGATTTTTTTTTACCAGGCAATTTTCTTAAATTTGATATTAATGGATCGAAAGTAAATAGAATTCTTTTGAAAAGGTCGTTATTTGTGATAATGCGAGACATTTTTCTCGTGTGATGTATAGTCGGTAATTTTTTATATCCTTGTTTCGGGACTCTGCGTCTTCCTCACTCAATTCGCCTATAGAAATAAGGCCATGATGTTCAATGACCGATGCACCATATAACAACACCTTGTGAACCGAAGCGGGCAAATAATACCATGGAACGGTTTTTATTATCTGCTCAGCTGTCTCCAAAGAAAAAACTTTGAATTTATCGAAATCGATGTTAAACCTAGAGTTTAACACTTATAAAATTATGGCACATCTGTCTATTAACGTTTCGTCGATTCCGGTTATTTCAGCCGCAATTTTAGGATTTTTAAAAAATGTTCTGGCTGTATTGCCTTCATTTGAGGAACCACTTCCACCTGGTTTCGGTCTATCCACGATTAATCCTAGTTTTTCTCGGAACTGAGCTTGAACACTTTTCTTTTTGTTTTCGAATTGTCGTCACCTCTCACCTGCCATTTTTTAAATGTATGTCTGTATTGTACGAAATGCGCACAAAAAACTCGAAAAACCTTATCCATGCGTGAAGTGGAGACAAGTCAAAAGAAAAACTATTTGTGTTGAGCACCTTTTGAAGGCACAGATCAATGTTATTCATTTCCTTGGGTGTAGCTCCACATAAGATGTGACAAACACATAATCCACAGTCTTTCGCGTCAAATTCACTAAAATTCTGCTTGTACTTTCTTTGCTCAGTACTTCCATCAAATCCTTATTTACCTTCTAATTGAAGACTTTTAGAGGCTTTTTCCTGAGTGTTTCTAGGACATCTTTCTGAGAAATTAATAATCTAGTTGCTGTGTGGTCGAGTAAAGCTTGTAAATCTACTTCAGCACTTGTTTCCGTTACTGTTACTTTTTCGGCATCTCGATAACAGCTCTCCTTTTCCTTCTGAATAGCTTTGTAGCTGGGCAACCCATTTTTTTAAATTTTTGTGTTGACAAAGTTTTGAATAAGTAAGTAATGATTTTTTGTTAACTTCGCTTCAACGAAAAGATAAAATGCTTCACAAGTTACAGGCAAATCTTTTCCATCTCCTATATCCGAATTTGTTGATGTTTCACGCAAAGCTGTGGCTATAGAATCATCAGTCATTGATATTTCTGCCAAACGTCTTCGCTTAGTACGAGCAGAACATTCCTGAAAAGTTTTCCTAGTTTTTTTTCGTTTTTGTGACGCACTACTCGTACTTCCATTATTTTCTTCAGCTACGCTTAGTGAAACGGTCTCAGATTTATCGAGCCACGCGGAATGAAATCTTATCAAACAATTTTTTTGGGCTTTACTTTTTTTCCAAAACTCCGTTAACTTATTGCAAACCATAACAATTCGGTCATAGAGAGGTTCAAATTTTACGTTTTTTTCGCCTTTATCAAACCAACTGCATTTGATGCCTTCAAGTATTTGGTTGGCTTGGGTTACACACGTAGAGTTATTTTCACGCATTTCTAGCCATTTTTCAAATAAGAAACGCCTTTAGAAACAGCATTCATAATCATTACCTACCAAAGATAATGAACCATTCTATCAAAAAAAAAATAACAAAATATTTTGTTATTTTTTTGTTTCAGTAATTTTATCGTAATATGTCTACTAAAACTGTTATAACTTCAAAAGGGGAAGAAATCACACAATTATTTCGAATGATAGGACAATATTCTATACTTGAATACCAAATTCTTAGAAGGATCTCGAAGGGAAACCTACTAAATCTTTAATTTACCGTAAACAAATCTATAAAAAAAATACTATAAAAAGTGCTTTGCTTAAGAGACCCATACAATTGGACTTGAAGGTATTTAACAATAAAATGTATGGTTTTTAGAAAGTACTAACCTTGTCGTTTAATAACCATAACAATAAAATATGTTCATAAAGGAATGAAGAAAGAGTAATGCGTGAAATTTTTTTTAGTTTTAGTTTAACGATAGTTTGAAGAACGCTAGATATTGACTCTTTGAATTCTTGATTACTCACATTCATTTATTTTATTTTTGGCCTATGGAGGTACCCACTGTGCATTGGGGTAAAACAAATCGCTTAATTTAGTACCGTAAACATATCGATTTTTTTTAGGTCGTCGATTTTTTTAAGTTTATTGTCTATGAACAACATAAGCTACAGGTTAGCTTAGAAGATACAAAGAAACAACTTGTCAGACGACTTTTAATATGCCCCTATAGGTTTAATTGTTGACTGGCGTCACTTTATTTGTATACATATATTTTTTTTTCTAACAACAAATTATGTTTATTCCTTTTCAGTTTTTTCTTCTCCCTTTCCGCCATCACCATTTGGCTTTTTTCTATTCATAAGTTTAAAAGGCCGACGATTGTTATTTTCTTCATTTTGATTTTCATTTTCCTTATTCATTGCCCCTAATCCTGCTCCATTATAACCAAATGATGAAAATCCAGCATGACTTCCAGTTCCAACAAGATCGTTTGATGGTGGCGGGTTTCTGCCATTTCGTGGTATAGGTTGATCGGCTTTGGATATGTCCTAATTGAAAAATTAAATATTTCATTTATTTTGCCTTAAAAATTATTGTTAAGTAATATTTACCAGAACAAGGATAATTCCAACAAGGAATATTGTTAAAATAATCGATTTGTTCATTATTTTTAATTTTTTTTTACAATAATGTTATCGGTATTTCAAATATGAAATGCACTGATGTTTCTAAAAATGAGCACGCCATTTTATAGTATTTTCAAAAATCATATATGTACCATTGTACCTACCTGTGAACTAGAAAAAACTTTGTTGGATAATTAATATGTTGACTCTTGATTAATTTGATACAAATCTATACCAATTAGACTTTTTATTCAAATTTAATTGAACAACTAATATTTTGATGTTATATTAAATTGTTTTTTTTTTTTTATATTGTTATTGTTCAAAAGTAGGTACCTATTGTCCTATTGTGGTTTTACAAAGAAAACAATTACACTGTCATGATAATCAATTCAAATGAGATGATATATTGATTGCGATACTAGCGGACTGTTTTGAAACTCTAGGTACATAGTTATATAGGTACTATAGTATAATTATATAAAAACTTCACTTAAATGCGTAAATTCCTCTTAAACTTGGTAAACTGCGTCAACTTGTCTAAATTCAAATTTGATGGATTTTAGCCATTTACCAGGTATACGCCATTGCATGAACACCCCTATTTCTTTAATTGCGTGAATAGCTTTAACACATTGAGATAAATCGTCTTAAAAAAGTGCTAAGCTTTACATGAAAAATCCAAAAATAAATGCCAAATGCAAACCATTTCAATAAATTCAACACATTCAGGTCAGTACAGTATTATGCCCATTCGCTCCATCATGGTCATTTCATCATTCATTAGAAAAGAACTCACACAAGATTTGCACTGAAGCGGATCCGCTTCAAGCTTGAGAAACTCACTGCAGTTGCAGAATTTTTCGAGATTGTCCCCAGCGAAGTTTGATGCTTTCTTAAACTAAGCCATTTTGATCAGCTAAAAGTCCGAGCCACTAAGTGACCAAATGTACGTGTGTCAATGTGTCCTAGGGCCGAGTGTCCGAGTTAACAAGTTTCGGAGTGTACTCTGTTCACTTTTCAAAAAAACATGGCTCTTCAACAAACACAGAACATCGACACAAATCGTTTTCTAGGCGACCCAGTTTTAAACTGAAACCAAATGTTACAATAAATTTAAATTCAAACTTTATAAATTCAATACATTATGTATAAATACAAGTACATTATGTCGAATAAAAAATTATTACACACAGAAAACATTACATAACACCAAATATAAAATTTGGTCTTATTTAGTTTTCAAAATGTTAGAAATGAAGCAATTTTTTAATTTTTTTTTGGTTTTATTTCGTGTCAAAACTGGTAATAAGTTTTCCATAGTGTGCATTTTTTCATTCAAATTTTTTTATATACATACATATTTACATAAATAAAAACATGTTGTGAATTTAGTCAGAAAGTTTATTTTAAGCAACTTGAATAGGTGTAATATTTTTTACATATATCTACATTTTGTTCATTTAAACGCTACGAGACCATAATCATTTGAATAATTATATTCAATCAATTGTGCCAAAGTTCTCCATTCATTCGTATTCGGATTATATTCTTGAACCAAATTTAATGACGTACCTGTTTCATCGCGGCCCCCCAAAGCAATCAAACGATTATTCCATGATATGCAATGCGGGTCAGCTAATGCTATTTTCATTTGTGTCTTCTGTGTCCAAGTACTACTTAGCGAATCGAAACCTTGAACACTTTTAAAGTAAATATCTTTTCCATATCTTGTCTCACTGTATTGTGCACCTCCGACTTTGTACAAATCCCCACCGAATTCGGTAAATCCAAATGCTGACTTTGGCAAATCGGCAATAGGTTTCGATGTCCATTCATTTGTGCCAGGATTTAGGCATTCCATGGTGGGCGATCTGTCACCGACTACATACAAATGTCCATTGGCAACGGTTACTTTGGGTGAGGAAAATATTGTGTTCATGGGAGCTACATCGTACCATTTGCCTATAGAAAAATTATATTTTTCAACGACTCGTTTCCATGGTGATAAATACTTTTGACCTCCGATAACATATAACTCATCATTCAAAACGGCCAGTCCGTAACTGCGACGTTGTATGTGCATTCTTGGTAAGTTTGTGATTTCTTGTGTTCTCAAATCGAAGCATGTTAAAGGTTTCTCCAGCCACGAGAAAATAAGCTTATTTTTGAAGGCAACAACCTTATCGAAGCGATATGGTAGTTTCGGAATGAACTCCAATGACCAAATGTTCAATTCTGCATCGTATGACTGTATTCCTCCGCCACCAACTAACAGCAGTCCATACGGTTTTTTGGGCTTGGAAAATTCCATTGGTTTCATTGTCCGTCGACCATCAGGTGATGAATGCCACTCGAGCCAAGTGCAAACCAATTCAAGACATTCAACCTGATGGGGCAGTTTTGATCGATGCTGCTTGATGAAGTCCAGACTTAACAGCCAATAGCGAATTTTTGAAATCAAATTCAGGGCACTATTTTGTCGATTCGCTCTATCATGGTCGATCCATTTGATCAGGTTGAAAAAGACTTTTTCCTCCGAGCTCACACACAGATTGTCACTCGAAATAATTGCACATAGCTGATCGGCTTCCAGTTTGAGAAACTCATTGCAGTTGCAGATTTTTTCGAAATTGTCCCCAGCGAAGTTTGATGCTTTCTTGAAGAGTTCAACTAAGCCATTTTGATCAGCAAACATTACTATGTCAAGACAATTTTTCACATCCAACTTGTCAGCCATAAAATTGTAACATTCATTGATTAATGGTTGTATTTGGAAAAAGTTTGCCGCTCTCAGAATATCTTCGATTGTTTCATTTTTAAGTTCAATCCGTCCAGTGTACAAAAAATTCAAAATTGGCTTCAAAACTTTGCCGTCGATCTCGTGGATTTTTACTTCATTAGCTGATGCCTCCTTGAGACCACTTGCGAACATTGCCATGAAATAATCGCTGAACGCCGACAAGACACATTTGTGGCCGTGGAATCTCATGTCATTAGATGAAATTATACAAATATCGGAAAATTGTTCTTCTTCACTGAATGAGAGGAGTCTTTCGCTTAATTTCAAAGCGAAATTGCTGGATTGGAAGATCGAAGTAGAAGAATGCTGTTGGCTTTGCATTTTTAATAATCTATATAGAAAACAGAAAACAATTGTATTAAACAAATTTTTTTTTTTTGCGAGTGTCTTCGTTGAATGTTAAAAGTCGAAAAAATTAGGTTAGCACAAATGTGAAAAACGGGTAGTTAAAAAAAAATGGAATTTCAACAAGAGATTCTTTAGAAACTATTATGAACGTGATGTTCAAGGTCATTTCAAGGTCTTCTTTTTTATGATAGACCCTGGAAGACAAAAAATTAATAGATCGTAAAATTGTACTCTAAAATTATTCCAGTTATTCCAGAGGTAAGCAAGGACTAGCTTTCCTGAAGAGTGTCTCTCCCATTGGATCATGGGGGTTCATCAATAAAAATAACAATAAGGGTAAAGATAGAAGATAGAAAGTCACATCTGCTGTCAAAAGAAAGCTGCAAACGTTAGTAAATGAATGTCTGCGGAACATTTTGAGGATTTTCGGGGCCACGCTTCGAAAGGGCAACGAGTGCATGGTGAGTCAACCGGTGCGATACAACCCTTTTACGCAGATAAGCGGCCTTACTTAAAAGCACTTGGCGAAAAACCGTCGAAGAGGAATCAGCACAACTGGGGAAGAATTGGATAGAGCTGAAATACATCCTCAGGGACCTAAGGGATAGTACAAACATAATTAGGTTTGAGGACCTAAGTAAGCAAACAAATAAACGATAATTGCAACATCAAGGAGCAGGGCATCAATGAATAATTGTATTATTATGTCTCACCTCTATTTGTTTTTTTTTTTTCAAATATGTAGGTACATATGTAACAATAAGGTAATTGAAACTGAGCTTCGGGCCCCTTGGTCTTCCTTACTTTTCTGGCAACTCAAAAATAGCGTTTCGGGTGAAATGGATCTGTGAATATGATAAAACTTTACCATAAAACATATATACATATTCCATAAAATGAAAAAAATACTTACATTATGTTAACAAAATTTTAAATGCTTTCAAAAAACCATACATATGGATGTAATTCTATTCATTTATTACAAAAATCTAATTTTTTAACCAAATTCAATGCAGATATTATGTATGATTAAATTATTCAAAAACTAGTGGCTAGGCACTTATTATATTGGCTTCGTACGAAACAAGTTCTGCCTGCACAATATTATTTTGTTTTGGAAAATACTTGTACGTACTCTTCAAAAAATTTAGCCAGGTAATGTCCTACATAAAACCTACAATTCTGTGAATTTTATCTTATTTCATTTACCAATACAAAGAAATTTTCTTAAAATTAACCTTTATGTTATCCTTATCATGTTTTATTCAGCAAAAAAAAAAAAGAGATTACCATTAGCACTCTTGAAACTCCAGGATTCCAGGTAGCTATCGATGTATATCTTACATACATCATTGTTAACGACCTTCGATCATTAACAAAATCTCTTCTTAATGATTAAAAGCAAAATATCAATTTGAACGTACCATAGTCTGAGAGGTAGCGTTACATTTTGGTAATATGTGCATTTTTGTCTGAGTTGGAAATGTTCAGATGGGTCTGCTGAGCCTATCTTAAAGTGTTATGAAAGATTGCAGACTCCGAATGCAGTCTTTAAAAGTCATCCATTGAATGAAATAGTTAATGTATGAGGAGCACGTTATTTGTTCATTTTCGTGTATTTTTTGTCTTCTTTACTCAACAGAACAGTATTTCCTGCTTTTCAGTGCCAAGTCAAACTAGACTTAGTTAATAAATCAAATTAAATGATCGATAGCTTACCCCACAAGCTATTTTTTTTTGTGGTGGATAATTAAAAGCTTGTCAGATAAAAATACGAGACAATTTTTAATCTCGCATTTAAAATCTGAGTTATAACCTCCAAATTCCATTAAAGGATGGCTAAGCGATCGCTGTGGCGACTTTGGCATCCATTGTGTTATTTTGATCGCCACCTCATAGGCTTGCAGGAGCCTTTTCTCGTCAAAATCATGTCTCATTTGCTCGTTGTATTGTGAATCCTTCATGTCACTTTTCAGTACCCATCACATTTCAGTAAGTTGCATTTGGGACAAATATCCTTGTCGTTTCTCTGTCTAGTTTTTACTGTTAAATAAAGAAGAACAGAGCGAATAAACTAGATTTTTTTCGTCATATAATTGCATTCACCTCAATACTCCATACAAAACTATCCTCTAAGTCTAAATGCTAGAAATCGAACCATTTTTTTTTTATGGGCAAACACTTCGACAACTGCTTACTAACTAAAATGATTCAATCCAAAATTACTAATTTGTATAGAAATTTTTTTGTTAAAATAAGAAAAAAAACTTACTTTTATATATATACATAGGTAATTTGTTTAACCTTATTTTTGAATTCAAAAAATGATTTTAAATAAAAAAAAAAAATTGCTTTTCTTTAACTAGAAACTCCCTCTAACTAGTTTTGATATCTCGTCTTAATTATATCATATATGAGATAGAATTGTTAAACTTCTTCACTGTTGCATTCAAATATTATCGAAATGAAATCAAAAATCATTAATTTTTTTAAAAATTAAGTACCTATATTTTTATTTAACGTAAATTTGTAGGATTTTTTAATGAACGTTAATTATTTACGTTGAGTGCACTGTTATTTTTTTAATCAAATGCTACAAGAGCATAGTTTTCTCTTAAAGGATTATATTCAATTAGTTCCAACAATTTTGTCCATTCATTCGTAATTGGATTGTATTCTTGGACCAATTTCAAAGGTGTACCTCTTGCATCAAACCCACCACAAGTTATTAAACGATTATTCCATGCTGTGCAGCGTGGACTATATAATGGTATATCCATCTCCTTCCTTTCTTCCCATAAATTCTCAGACGGATTATAAGTTTGGAGGCTTTTAAAAGAAGAATCCCAGTATTTTCCTCCAATTTTATATAAATGACCTGCGACTTCTGCAAATCCAAATGCTGAATTTGGTTTATCTGGAATAGGTTTGGATGACCATTCATTAGTGAATGGATTAAGGCATTGCATGGTGAGAAACTTATCACCAACTACATACACCTGGTTATTTGCACACGCAACTTTTGGTGAGTAAAATATATTATTCATCGGAGTCACAGCCTCCCATTTGTTAGTGGTGTAATTATATTTGTCCACAATACGTCGGCATTTATAGAGAGTGTAATTGTAGCCACCAATGACATACAATTCATCATTTAACACTGCCGTACCATAACTACTGCGTGGTGCATTAAATTTTGGTAAGAAATTACAGACTCTCTGTGTCTGAAGATCGAAGCATACCAAAGGATGATCTTCACGCGAAATAACTAATTTGTTTTTGAAAGCAACTATATTATCGAATTGTCGTGGAAGTTTTGGAATCACCTCACGAGTCCATGAGTTTGATTCTCGACTGTAAGTCTGTACAGCTCCTCCACCAATAAATAGAAGTCCATGGGCATATTTGGGTTTCAAAAATTTCATAGGTTTCATCTCACGTCGACCATCTGGCAATGAGTGCCATTCAAGCCAAGAACAAACCATTTCAAGGCATTCAGCATGAAAAGGTAGCTTAGTTCTGTGTTGCTTAATGAATTCCGGACGCAACAGCCAATAACGAAATGTGGAAAACAATTTTACTGCACTTTTTTCCCGATTGGTTTTGTCGTGATCGATCCATTTGACAAGCTTAATAAAGACTGCTTCTTCCGAGGTAACACGGAAGTCTTCATTCGCAATTATTGCCTTCAATTGACTTTCGTTCAGTTTGAAAAAATCAGTTTCGCTGGAGACATTTTCGAAATTCGCGCTTGCCATTTTAGTGGCTTTCTCGAAGAGTTCAGTAAAGCCATGTAGATCAGCAAATATTGTTCTCGATAAACAGTTATTTGTTTCCAAATTTTCAACCATATAGTTGAAACATTCACTGATTAGGGTTTGAATTTGGAAAAATATAGCCGCTTCTGCAATATCCTCGATTGTTTTATTTTTTAGTTCAATTCGTCCTGTATACAAATATGTCAGTATTGGTTTCAAAGTTCTTCCCTTAACTTGGTGAATTTTAACTTTGCTGGCTGTTGACTCCTTAAGGCCACCTTTTTGAAACATCGCCAAAAAGTAATCACTAAAAGCCGATAGAACACATTTATGAGCATGGAATATCTCATCATCAGAGCTAATGATACAAATATCGGAAAGTTTTTCATTTTCAGTGAATGAGAAGAGTTTTTCAATTAATTTCGAAGCAAAATTACTGGATTCGAATATGACTGAAGTCGGAGATTGTTTTTCGCTTTGCATTTTGATGAATGGAGAGAAAAGCTTGCGTTTCACTCAGGCACAATGGTTAAATGTTGTGTGTTACCCCTTCTAAGATAATCAAAAATATATTGGTCGCAGGACATGAATACAGCAAATATGTTTTTTCTTGACCAATTAAATTGATGAACCTGAAAATACCACAAATGTTTTTTTTTTAGTTAAGAGCCATGATTTTACATATTCATACCTTTTTATACTTTTGCTCAAAAAAGTCCTTTAAATTGCATTCAGTCTTTCAATCTTTGTCATAAAAAAAAACGACTGAACAAAGTACTTTCTTTGCTAAATATTCTCTTTAGTCTTTAAACGAACTATTTTAATGTTTTAGTTTTTCATTTGATTTGTATTCCCACTTCCAAATTCATTCTTGCATATATACTTGCAATTTTTTTTTAAATCCTCAATATATCGTCTCCATTTGCGATAAATCCATAGCAAACAAAACTGATTCTATTATTCGCGTAAGTGAAGACAATGGGTAGGTGGTACTTTCTCTTTGACTCTTATTCCATTCTTGTTTTTTTTGTTTTGCCTGCGGACAGCTATGAATTTACCACAAATGGAGCCGGTATGTAAGTTTAGTTATATGCCAAACTGGATGCAAACCCTTGGAACGTTTAATGGAATACCTGGTGATGGAGATTAAAACAAAAACCTGCACATTATAGTGAAAGAAGATGGAAGTATCTAGATGTGGATCTTCTGTACAATAGACATGGGACTCTGGATCTGGAGAGGTGTGATTAAATCAGCTTGTGCTAAACTAAACCATCAAGCACAAGCAAATTCAATTTGAAAGAATTATAAAACAAAAACAAATAAACAATTTTAATTTTGCAGCAATTTTGCGCATGTTGGCGAACTGGATGCGAAATGTCATTGCTTCATCAGCTGATCAAATGACAACTAAACTCAAATGCGTTTCAGGTAGTAGCAAAATGAATGCGTGGATATATTACGTTACGTTGCGTTGCCTTTGAATTATGGTTGTCAAATAATTATTACGTGTCTTCTATTGTTTGCGCTATATTGAAGATTTTATTTTAAGGGCTTACCATAATAGAGATTGAAAACAAGATGGTGTTGTTATTGCTTTTTCGTCGTCACATTGGTTTGGTAAGCCTTTAAGCTGATACATTTGGTAAAGTAGAAAAAAAAAAGAGAAAGATGATTAATTTTACTTGTACGGCTGAATTTTCAATTTGAATGCTCGTGAAGCTATTTTTGTTTGCTATTTTGACATTAGCTTCCAACAACTTCCTCGTCAAATCTTAATTGCAATTTTCTCTCCAAACCACAGCAAAATTCATAAATACATTTTTATATAAGATTGTTGTAGAGACTACATAAATTTTGGAAAGAATTGCGCACTAGGCTTTTGTATGAAAAATTGAGAAGCTATATTTTAAAGTTATTTAATTTTATTTTAAGGTAAAAAATCGTTTTCTTGTTTTGTTTCCACTTGCATACAAGTGGCGTAATTTTGTATTCTCTTTCATTCAACTATCACTCGAACGCTGCCATTATTTTCTTGTCGCATTGTTAATCGGATTGATCCCTGCACATCACTTTCGTTCAGTTTTCACTTCGACTTCTGCAGTGTGCTGAATGTGAAATCTGAAAAATTCGAAAACCGTTGACCGGTCGGGCGTTCCGTGCTCGTATGTTCGTAAAAATATCATTTAAAGTTAAAATATTCGGTTCGAAATGTCAATAATTATACAAAGCTTCAAGTTTTTGAATTCAGTAAAATTGTTTGTCGATTTGGGTATTGCTATTGGTAGTTGCTGTTGATGAGATGAGGTCAGGGTGGTCGGTTTTGTTTCGTTCGATCCGCTGGTGCTGAAAAATATCGTTTAATTCAAAATCGATTTTAAGTTATTTGTTTGTTTTGAAATCATTTGTAATATTTCCGAATATCATTAATCCCGATTTGCAGTCTGGTTCATCATATGGTATGTTATCTATTTGTATTTATTTTAATTTATAGTTATATAATCCTTTTCCGTTTGTAGTTTATGTATGTATATATTTTTGATGATTGTTGTTTTTTAGGATACAAAGTATGTATGAGTATGAGATCTCTGTCGACAGTGATTTGACTCTATGGTAAAATGATGACTCCAGTCATTCAACTGTTTCTTTTTGGTTTTATTCAAATGCTATAAGACCATAACAAGAATTTGGATAATCATATTCTATCAATGGCGGTAATATTCTCCATTCACCCGAATCCGGATTGTACTCTTGGACTAGTTTTATGGGCGTTAATGTTTTGCCAACGCCCCCACAGACAACCAATCGATCATTCCATGCTACAGAATATATTCCCATTAATTCTGTTTTCATTTCGGGTCTGTCTGCCCAAGTGTTTTTATATGGATTAAAGCAATCAAGAGTTTTAAAACAAGCCTCCTCCCCACTTCCAATTTCTATCAAGCCGCAATATCCCCCTCCTATTTTGTATAAATCTTCTTTGATTCCGGTGAATCCAAAACCGAAATTGAGTAAAAAGGGAAAAGGTTTCGTTGTCCACTCATTTGTGTTAGGATTATAGCTTTCCATGGTTGTGGATTTGTCCCATGCAGATTTATTATTTACAACATATAACTGTCCATTGGCAACTGCAACTTTAAGTGAATCTGCTATGATATTATTTAATGGAGCTAAAGTTTGCCATTTGCCGGAAGTAAAATTGTATTTTTCTACAAGAAGACTGCATTCATTTTTATGATTCTCACCACCAACAACATATAATTCATCATTCAACACGACTAATTGACGATGTCGAAGACGTGATAGCATTTTTGGCAAAAAGTTTGTGATTTCCTGTGTCTGAAGATCGAACCATGCCAATGGATAATTTTGGCTTGAAAAAATTAGTTTATTTTTTAAAGCAATAATACTGCCGAATTCTTTTGGTAATTTGCAAGCATCTTCACGGGTCCAGATATTTAATTCTGGATCATATGTCTGTATTGCTCCACCACCAACAAATAATAGTCCATTTGTATATTTTGGTTTTGAAAATTTCATAGTTTTCATGGGACGCCGCTTATTTGGCAATGAGTGCCATTCAAGCCAAGTGCATATCATTTCAAGACATTCAACCAGATGTGGTAGCTTGGATCTATTGTTCTTAATAAAATCCGGACTTAATAGCCAATATCGAAGTTTCGACAACAGTCTTGTAGTACTTTGATCACGATTCGGTTTGTCATGATCGATCCATTTGATAATGTTGAGAAAGACTTTTTCTTCCGAAGTAACACAGAGATCCTCGCTGGAAAGAATTGTGCTTAATTGACTTTCATCGAGTTTCAAAAACTCACTTCGAGTGCAGATTGTTTCAAAATTACGACTTGCAATCTTTGAAGCTTTCTTTAAAAGCTCGATAAGGCCATATTGATGAGCAACCATTGCTATGCCCAAACAATTCTTGGGATTCATATTTTCACCCAAAAATGTGTTACATTGATCAATTAAGTAAGCAATTTGAAAAAAGTGTGCCGCTTTAAAAATATCCTCGATTGAATCATTTTGAATTTCAATTCGGCCTGTGTACATAAAAGTCAATATCTTCTTAAAAACATTTCCATTGACTTCATTGATTTTAATCTCTCTAGCTGTTGCATCTTTGAGACCGCTTTCAAACATCACCAAGAAGTAATCGCTGAATGCCGATAAGACACATTTGTGGCCATAGAATTTGATATCATCGGATGAAATGATACAAATATCAGTAAATTGTTCCTTCTCACTAAATGCGAGTAGTCTTTCGCTTAGTTTCGAAGAAAAATTATTACATTCGAAGGTCGTATTGGAAGATTCTTTGCACTGTTTTTTAAATAGCCTATTAAGCGAATGAAAAAAAATGTGTTAAATGTTAGTTTTGATAATTTAAATAATTTTACCTTTTAAATATGCCCAAATGATAAAGTATGATGACACTGATAAAGTATAATAAGATTACCATCGTTAGGAAATCAAGTACACACGAAAATGAAGGCATTTGAAATACCCAATGAATAACTTGTTTTTATCAAATAAATTCTTAAATATAAAATCGAAATGGAAGAAGTGCCTGTTAAGGTTAAGAAGTTGAGGTCGTCTGAATAATTGATTCAGCTTAGCTTGTGTTATTAACTGCAAACGTTAACAAAAAAATGGTAAGTTGAAATGGCATAGATAAAGTATAAACAAAAAATGGTAAACAAATTGAAGTGAAAGAGAATTTAAAAAACTTTGCACTGGAATTACATCTACAATTATTCTTTTTTGAATACGAATGTTAAATGACATTACTTCAAAGTTCAAAAGATGGTGACGATGACAATTCACTCGAATGCGATCCTGATTGTTTAAAAATAATAGGAGCTGTTACTGTACGTAACGTAACGTTAAGCCACCGCTAATTAAGCATAGTGCTCAAATCGCGCCAAAATTTATCTTCCGTGGAAATTTTCTCGAAAGTCAAATTTTGGGGAGGATTTTTAATCTGATGGCGGTCTACTCTATTTAGCGCCCGAAATAAATATTTAAAATATTTTCCACAGATAAATTTTGAAATAGTTCAAAGGTGATCGAAGCGGTAGAAACAAAAATGATCCAAATAAGGATAAGTAATGGTGTCAATTTATTTCATAAAGAAAACAACTAATAATCTCTACCCATAGAATACCTAGAATGAGTTGCGGCAAAGGATCGGATGCGACGGATTTTTTTTTTTTTTAACTTCCCATAGGGAGTTATTGTAATCGGTCCGATTTGTCAAATTGAAATTTTTGAAATTTCTCGACGTTTCAAGGTCCCTAGAGCCTATATCAATCATTTTTAGAGAGATGACTGTGTGTGCGTGTGTACGTACGTTCGCACGTTCGTACGTCCGTACGTTCTGGTACCATTTTTCGTCGTCGATATCTCAATAACGAGTAGAGATATCGACTTGAAATAAATTTTGTTTCAAAGATAATAACTTCGAAAGAAGCTGAAAGGGCGTTTATTATGGGGTTTTCCATGGGTAATCCAGATTTCGATCAAAAAATTGATTTTTTTTCGTGGCCCATGGAATACAATTGGAATTGATTTTTTTTTTGTCATTGTATTGGTGTAACTTTGTGTACGTGTAAACGAATATTTATTTACAAAATCCTTCACAAAATCTGAACCCGATTTTTGTTTTTTTTTTAAAATAAAATTTTCATCACATCAAAAAAATCTTCACCGCTTGATTTTTTTCAGAAGAAGATGAAGTTGATAAACCTGCCAATTCATTTAAAATTGCTTCCTTTTTTTGTAAAATTTATTTGTTTAATAAATGAAAACTCAAACAAAACCAAAACTAAACAAAACCAAAACAAATTACGAATAAAAAGAAAAACTTGTATCTGTCAAGCTAACAGCGAAAGTTGTACATAATAGTATTAGTGCCAAGAGGGATAAATCTGCCGAAAAATCCAGATCTGCAGATTTGATTTTAGATCAAAAATAAATCAATTTATTTTGCCCCATGGAATGCAAAAACAGGGGAAATCTGATTTTTGACTGATCTGGATCAAAAATAAATTGATTTATTTTACCCATGGAAAACTCCATTAATATTCAATCAGTTGTTTTTTTTACTACAGCAGTTGTGAAAATTTTGGTTGGGCTCAAATATCTCACGAACAAATAATGCTATTGATTTGAAATAAATTTTATTCAACACATAATGACATCATACAAATTTGATATGAATTTGGAAAAAAATCAATATACTGTTATTTTTTAAAATCAAAAAAACTAAAAAAAAATTTTTATAACTCGAATATCCTTAGATGGAAAAACGATATTAACTTTAAAATAATTTTATTTTACGAAAAATGTTGTTTTTGACTACTGGTGAAAATTTCAAAAAAATTTAATGGACAGTTTTTTTTTACAAAAAATTAAAAACTACAAAAAACTCTACCAAAAATTGGTATAAATTGTCTTTCGACTCAAATTTCTCAAAAAAGGGTAACGATATTGACTTCTTGTTTGTTTTATTTTCAACATAACACAATTGTTAGCAACTGATAAAATTTTGACAAATGAATGGGTAGTTTTTTAACAAAAAATAAAAAAACTGTTAAAAATTTAAAAGAAAAGTAGTTACAATTATTGTATTTCAGCTCGAATATCCTGAGAACGAACAACGATGGTGCCTTCTAAAATATTTTATTTTATACATAGTACAATTTTTTATGAAAGGTTAAATTTTGACAAATATCTAATTGACAGTTTTTGACAAAAAATATAAAAAAAAATAAACTAAAAAGTGGTAAAATTGGTTTTTCGACTTGAATATCTTGAGAACGAGCAATGATATTGACTTTGCCATTAGGTATTTAATCTCTATAATATATGTGCATTTCGTAAATCTCTTTAAATAATTAAAATGCTTTTCAATCTTAAAATAATGATTGTTTGAATTTAACAGCTAAAGTTTGTTTCGCAGAAAATTTGGTTATTTGAGAAAAACTAAATATAAAGTTTTCAAGGTCACAAATGGGAAGTTATCAGTGTGGGTCGCACCCAGCCTCTTTTTTTTATAATATGCTCGCGCTTAAGGGGATTTTTGGTTTACCCTTTATAATTATGTGTCAACACAGCGCGGGCGTGAAGGATAGGATAGGATGGGAAGGGAAAGGTGTATGTGGCGCGAGGTACTGAGACTGAAGGTGGTGGTTGTCTCAGATTTTATCTCCAGGGTTGGCGGCTGGGCTAAAGCGGAGAAATTGCCGTATCTTATATCTATGTCCCTTTATAGTTCGCATTATTTTGTTCATTGTCATATTTGTTGGGCATATTAGTATTTACTCTGTCACATGTTGTTAGTGTTATGCCTGAACAACATGTAATGAGTAAACCAGCGTCCCAACAGTGATCAATGATAATGGAAAAAAACAAGACATAGAACTACGGCTGGGATCGAACCTGTGACCATTTGGTTGACAGGCGACCACGCATACCATCGCGCCACGGCGGGTGACCCTATTTATTTTTATTCTTTTTATGTGATTTTATTTATGTCACCCCATTACTAGGGGCAAGCGGGGTCAGTTGCCCTCCCCTATCTCTTAAAAAAAAAAAAAAATTCCAAAATAAAAATTATTTTTACTATGGACGTTTTTAAAAATACAATTGCTTTCTATTGCAGTCTATGTTTTGATCTATCTTAGACAAAAATCTCTTCAGTTTGCCCTCGCATGGCAAATATGTATTACATATTTCCAAATAATAAAAGTTAATTAATTTGTTGAACTAATTATTGATTGAATAAAACATTCAGGAAACAGTTCATCCCAATTAATAATAGGCTTTCATAAATTTATTCTGTACACAAAAACTTAATTGTTTACATGTTATACTACCTATTCAAAACTGTTCTCTATTGTTCTGATTGATCATTCCAATGATACCTATATCTAATAAAACAAATAAATGAAGTTATTTTTAATTAATTGCAATCACGTCAACAAACCAATTATTATTAATAAAAACAAACTATTAAAAAAAAGATCCAATGGAATTATTATAAATGGTATAAATGAGCTGTATAATGAATGATGGTGATATATTGTAATTTGTAATCCATTGTACAGAGAAAGCAAGTTGACAAATAAAATGAACAAGTTCATAATTTTTACAGCCTTATTTATTGGTCTGATCCTTATTATGGTATTACCTATTTAAAAAAAAAAATATTTTCATAAAATTTTCATTTTCAAAAAAAAAAACCATTTCTATTAGGATTTTGCTGTTGCTGATCCACCAGAACCTCCTCAATCCTCAATGACAAAACGACCACTTGTAGGACTTTATGCGAAAAGAGCGTCTATTCAAAAAATTATAAAATTGGGAAAAGCGCTTGCTAAGGGAGAAATACAAAATAAATTAAAATATCGAACAGTTAATAAAAATTAATGTGTAATAAAAACAAAGTTAATAATAAATAATATTTTGACATTGACATTTTAAATGTCAAATTTTGCTGATTGGTTCTTTTGGGCTGAAAAATTCAAGAGCGAAAAAATTTAAATTCATTGCCTTGGATACATATTTTGAGAGGGTGATTTTGGGGGTCACTTGACCCCTGATTTGTAAAAAACCAGGTTCGCTTTTAAAAAACACGACAGATTTTTCTTGTAGTTTCCACACAATAGGTAGTCGTGCCATAAATACTGTTACACATATTTGTTTTGAAAATAAAGAAGACAAATATAAAATATGTTATAAATTTTATTAAATATGCTTTAAAATAGTATTACAAATTAAATTATCTACTTTCTACCCAAAATGGCCACCCTTGGCTCTAACCCGGGCCTTGATTTGCTTCGGCCAATCGTCTATGGCAGCACGCACCTTTTCCTCAGGAAAATTCGCCACTGTTGGACAAATCTTGATTTAAGGCTTTCCAAATTCGGATGTCCCTTGTGGCAAGCCATCAGCTCTAATTCTGTCCAAAAAGAATTATCCAGGGGATTAAGATCTGGACTACCTGACGGCCAATCTGATGCCTTGCTGAACTCAGGAACAATCTTTTCCAGCCACAGCTGAGTGGATTTGGCTTTATGGGCTGGAGCTGAGTCCTGCTGGAATACCCAATGCCGTTTTTTTTGAAGAAATTCATGTTGAGTGGTTTTACCTCTTTCTCCAAAATGCCTTCTTGGTAGTTTTTTGCGTTGGTTTTACTCCTTATTCACAAAAATGCAACTTGGTGGTGCTTCATAAGGGACTCCCCACCAAATCATCACTGAACTCGAATGATGACCCCTTCTGACACTGCCAATTTTTTCTTTTCCTTCCTGAGTACTCCGAGCATAAACTTTGTCATTTTGGAGGTTGAATTTTTCCCTAATGGTAAAAATGTTCTCATCTGAAAATAAGATGTTTCGATGGCGTGCTGCCATAGTCGATTGGCCGAAGCGACTTAAGACCCGGGTTAAAGCTAAGGGTGGCCATTTTGGGTAGAAAGTAGGTAATATAATTTATAATACTATTTTAAAGCATATTTATTAAAATTTATAACATATTTGATATTTGTCTTCTTTATTTAAAAAAAAATATGTGTAACAGTATTTATGGCACGACTACGTATTATTATTTTTTTTCAAATCAGAATAATAAAAAGAATAAACTAACTGTATTTTTTTTAAAGAAAGTATTATGAAGGGTTGTTGAGTCCGGAAGATAAAAATGCAAAAACTAAAAAAAAACTAAATTTATTTTATATCAGCTGCTTTTAAATTATTGAGTTAAAAAAAGAAATTTAAATATGCAATATAATTAAGGTTATATAAAGGCCCCTTTTTCATAAATATTTTGATTATAATCTGTCAAAAACCTTATGAAGTCCGGTTCTATGGCGGGTACCGTTAATAACAGATTTTTTTTACTTAATAATTTTAATTACAAAAAAAAATACTACAGAAAATAATTTCATCAAATTAGTTAAAACCACTTTCCGTATAAATACGTTTTGTCTTAACGGTTATTAGACAGATACCGTTATTTTCGAAGCTAAAAAAAAATTCAATTTCGAATTTAGGGAATTACATAAAAACCTTAAGTTCCAAAATTGAAGTATATAAAAACTATAGTATTATCATGGTGGAAGTCGAATGGGGCGACATCTAAAGTGTGCCGGCAACCCTTACTCTCGTGGAGGCTTTAATCGATATTTATTGATATTTTTTGGATGCAATAATCCAAATAATAGTCTCCTCTTGCTCCTACGATTGATTTCCTATGCTTAAAGACTCCCCAAATCAAATTTTAAACCAAGAATTTTGAAGCGCCACCACACAGGTCCCGGCAACATGAAAACAAAACTCGACATGATAGTACTAAAGTTTTTATATATGTACATATGTACAAAGGTTTAGGGCCCTACTTTTTGCGTGTTCTCTATCTTCGTAATGTTTGATCATCTCGAGTTCGATTTTTTTACGAATCCAAAACTTGGCATAGGGTTACGTACAGTAATCAAATAAAAAATAGTCTCACATACGCCACAGTGTCCCACCCAATTAACGCTTATACATCTAAAAATACCATCCCTTAATTTATAGAAATAATTTTTCCCGCTCTTTTCAATATTTCCTTTAAAAGCAAAGCATTGTTTAGCCGGTATTTCATTCCTTTTTTTCTTCCATTTCCCTAACAACACTTGCAACACAACACAAATTATAAAAAAGCTCCCTTTGAAAAAAAAATCTAAATCAACCCTCTCGCAAGCTACGAAATAAAAAAAAGCTCCATACATTCTTATTTTGTATATACACGGCTAATTATTTAATTTCAACTACATTTATTTCAATAATATCAAAAATGAACAAAAAAGCTTTCAATGTGAAATTAGTCAATCGGTGTCCGGCCGAAACGAAAGATCTCACTTAGAAACACAAAAATAATTTTATTAAATTTTGTTCTTGTCTTTTAGTTTTATTTTCGGTTTAGTTTTCCTTTATTTTTTTTTCTTGCAAAAATAAAAAAGAAAAAAGTTCTTCTTGATTTTTTAAAATTAATATATTTAAGTGTTTAAGAAATTAAAAAAAAAAAAACAAACAGCTAATTTCATAGTTTATTTCATTCAAATTGTTATTGAAACAAACCCTATTGAAATATATCGAACAAAACAAGCGCGAGTGTTAAAAGTATTAAACAAGAAAAAACATACATATATTATTTATAAAAAAAAATTAATGAAAATACAAGAAAATTAAAAGTTTAAAATAAAAAAAAGAAAGAGAAAAAGAAAACTTTGCTATACTTAAGGGAATAAAATCAAGTAACTGTTTAGTATCCACATTCAAAGGAATAAATAAAGATCAAATAAACTTTTACAATTTACGAGACAAAATATTCATCAAGTTAGAACATTTTGATTCAAAAGAAAAAGCAACAAAACGACATAACCTTTCAACAAGTCAGATCCATAAACCTCAAAAAAAAATCCGACGACTACGAAAACGAAATAGTATTGAAACATACAAAAATACAACATAATCGATTAAAAAATTAAATACTGAAACATTTTTATAAAAAATTAAATTAATTCAACTGCACTAAATTTTTGAATAAAATAAAAAAATATTATATTCAAAAAAATTAAAAAAAAAACATATTTTTGGTGCAACAATAATTTTTCGAAAAATAAGTTTATTTCGAAAGAATAAAATACTTACTAAAATTGTGACGTCATATTTCGAAAATATATTTGCGTTAATTAAAAAAAAAAGTGAGCGCGTGAGAGAAATTAAAACAACAACAAAATAAAAGGAAGAGGGAAATATATTAAGAAAAATTTGTTTGAATTCATTTGCGGAAATTGCGAATAAAGTTTGTGTGCGTTTCTGTGTGTGGACATAAACAAAATTATACATAAACATTTATTAAGAAAAAAGTCATACCTACTTGAATCAAAAAAGCATCGATGAGTGACTACTAGTAGCACATTGGCGAATGTAAACGAGAAGGAAATGAATATTTGTCTAAGGATTTAAAAATTTTAGGTATGTTCTTGATTTGGAAAGAATCTTGAAAATGTTGTTTTTTTTTTTTAAACATTAAGAAAAAAATTTTGAGTAGGCAAAATTCTCTTTTCAACATTTTGTTTTTCCCAATTCTGTTTTTTAAAGTTCCAGTTTTCGGAATTCAACTATACGAAATTCTTTAAATTAGAAGAGAAAAGGTTCGATAATATTAAATAGCAAGCGGTTTTTAAATTTTTTGAAAAATTTCATAAAATATTTTCAGAATTTTCAAACACAATTTCTTTTTTTTTTCGTCTGTGAAAACTGTCCATTGTGAATTGACTCAGAGGTAAAGTGTTCGACTGGAAATCGCATGATGTTCAATTTTATGCAGACTAAAATGTATTTGAAGGTTTAGGTTTTTAGGTAATTACCTTTAGACAAATTTAATTTTTTTTAGATCCCAAAACAATGGTACGTTTCATATAACCGTTAAGACGAAAATATTTATATTTGTACTCGCACAAAAAAAATTTAAACCTGCCATAGAACCAAATTTTTGGTTTTCGATTTTCTCTAAAATGGTTTCACGAAAAAAAATCCTATATTAATAATATTGCTATCAAAATTTTCAAACAATTTTTTTTAACTCAATATTTTAAAATTAGATGGATATTATTCTTTCTTTTAATTAAGTTTTTAAGTGAATATTATTTAATACTAAAAACGACATGTCAATTTTTTGGGTATTTTTAAAACCATTTTTTTAAACCGGCTCCAAGGATTTTTGAAATTTTATTTGAATTATTTTTTAAATAATTTAAAAAACTTCTTTTTTTTTTTGCTTTTTTAGCAATTCCAATAATGAAGTTTATGGTTTTTTTATATTTCACTGTAATAACATTCCTGGTTTTGTATATCTTTTCAAAAAAAAGCAAGTTTAAAAATTATTTAGATTGATTATAATTTGCATTAAAAATATTTCCTTAATTTTATAAATCTCGTCTCAATTTAAAATAAGGTCTAAATGCAAAGATATATATGTATAGTTCTTTTTAAATTTTCGCCACGAAAACTTCTTTAAAAAATTGCACAGTAAAATCTACATTGTAAATACCAAAAAAAAAAACTAAAATAAATGGCACCAACTATCAACCCCATTTAAATGACTCTTTGGGAATCCGTATAAAAGTCTATCGAAATCAGCACATGCAAACTAAGCATATCTGCCTACCCATGAATAAACAAAGCACATACTCATCCAACATTGGGTGTCTATATAGGCTCGTTCACAACAATATAAAAGCTCAATTTGTAAAAAGAAAAAATAAATTCCCACAAGTTATTAAATCTAATAAATAAATTTTTAAATATGTAAATATGTAGTACAAAAGTCAGATAAAATAAAAATGACTAATCAAATGCCATCGTCACATTCAACAAAAAAAAAAATTGTTCACACATTTTTGATCAAACAAAAAAAAAAATCAAATTTTGTACAGTATCAGAGTCATCAGAGTTATGGTTTTAGTGACAAAACACCCACCCGCCCACTTGAAAGTATTTCAATTTGTTAGTGTTAATGATTCGACATGAATGCCGGTCTGTCGGTCATACAACAAACAGTGGGCTAATTAATTATAAAATATGGAGACATTTGTTGTTTATTTTTTTGTTTAAATCTTTCAACTACCATCAACAAAAACCGGCTTTACCAAATTTGTCTTTTCTTCTTAAAATTTTTACATTTAACCAACAACAAAATTAATAGATATCGCTCACTTATCTATAACATTTTTCTTTTAGTTACAGTTTTTTTGAAAAAGTACCCCACTGTTGAATAGTTTGGCAATGTTCGCATCGCTGCCATTCTCTTGTGTCACTTAATAAAATAATAACCCAAACCGTATGAATGTGATACAAGTGGATTTTCAAAATATATTTTTCTGTTGATTGCCTCAAACAACTCTTTTTTTTAATTTGGGTCAATCTATAATTAAATTAAGTCAAAGTATCTTTATGTCTAAAAGAATTAGAATATAATATACGAGTATGTTTATATGGCTTAATGTTATTTTTCATATGCCTCCACGCAACAAAAATGAAGGGCATAATAATTCTTTAAGGCCTTACTCGTATATCTAGAATGATGACAGATCAAATCACAGATGTTACTCTGTTTATGTTCATTGGACAAAGTGGATGGAATCTCTTCAGAAGATTAAATCAATTTGTAAAACAAAAAAAAAAAAAAACAGACACTTTGGAAATTCCTTTTTAATCAGTTGAAATTTTGAAAATGTATTTTTCAGCTCATGCTGCTTGCTATTAAAGGCAATATGTTTACTATAACATTTCCTTAGAGGGATCTAATATGTTTTTTTTTCTTTTGTTTGGCTTTAAAGAGAATTTTGTTTATCGATTTTAGTCAGCCTGTGTGTGATATTTCCTCAGCTTGAGCTGATTGTTTATATGTTTTGAAATGTTGTTGCCACATTTGAATTGAATGTTTCATACAAATTAAGTGTACAGTGTTGTGGTAAAAAAAAAATCATATTTTTCGAACTTGGCGTTTTATTTTGAATAAAGAGTCAAAAACGAATATCCATAATTACCCATCTCAAACTTTATGATTGGAATTGAGCTGCTGTGAGTGTTGCGCGCTGACCACCATTTTGAAAAACGCGATTTAGTCATAGAACTTATACTTATGTATACATAGATAAAGCGTCTAAGAATCGAAAGCGTCGCCATCTCTTGAAAGCGCAATTTCCCTATTGTCGCACATCGTTTCAATAGATTTTTTACAAGTAAAGTTTAATCCTTCACTGAAAAACTACTTCTGAGTTAACTCTGGTTTAAATTGTTCGCAGGTTTAACTAACTCAGGATTAATTTATCACTAAAAAAACTGGGTCGTATAGACCCACTTTTATTAGTGTGAGATTAGAGTTAAACCCAAGTTGCCTCAACGAATATGTTGGGTTTAACCTGGATGATATAAAAAAACTGTTAGTTTGTTATCTTGTCGCTATTTGGGTTAGCTGTGAATCATTTTTCAATGCTAGATTAAAGTAAATCCCGAGTTAACTGAGACTTAGGACAATTCAGTTTTTAGCATAAAAATAGAAAACAAAAATGATATTTTTTTAGCACCTCACTGTTTGTGTGCATGTATCTTTAGATGGTGATGTAATTTTACTTTCGACATATCATGCACAACATTAAGCTTTTTTTTTAGTTCTTAGTTTAATTAACACTGTTATTTTCTTTTTATTTAAAAAATGTAATTTTTGTTTTTTTTTTATTTTTTTTTTTCATTTTAATTTAATTCTTTTGAAGTCCTTGAAATTGCACGCAAATTAGGAAACGCCATTGAAAAACTACAGATTTTGTGGGTGTGAACACTTACAGTCATGTCAGATGATGTTTCTTTTTTGTTTGTTCTAGTTTTTTTAATTTAATTTATATTTTTTAATAAAATTTTCTTGCGGTTCTGTGTCGTGTCTATAAAAAACACATACAATCTTATCTTATAAAGTATTATAACGTAATAATAATAAACGATGATGACCTCTTTGGTCACTTTGCAAACATTCAGATGAATGGACTTTTGAAGTATTTTTTTTTTTTAATTTTATTCTCACATCCATATAAGAGAAATAAAAATGTATGTATGGGATAAGTGTTACATTTGTAGTTAAAGTCCGATTGAGATACAATTACAATTATTGTTGTTATTGAAGTTGCACTACAGTAGATTATTGCAATTATTGAAGTTTACGAAATGGGCGGGTGAGAATTAAACCATCTTACAACAATTTATTTCAATTGAAAATAAAATTGCCCGGGAAGTATAAAGTCAAGGTTCTTTAGACAAGAATTGTATTCTATTATACCTAATATTGCATTTCAAAATATGAAGGTACCTACTATTGCAAAAGAATTTTTTCAAATCACGAGAAAAGCAAAATATATATATTTATTTTTAATTTCTCTCAAAAAATGAAGAATGTCTTCAAAGAAAGATTAAAATCATTACCGCTTACCATTTTTTTTAGACATTTAAAAAAACGTTTTGAAAATCTGTTTTTTTTAGTTAATTTTTAAAACAAAATTTTTATAATATAATTTTTAGTATATGTTTTTTATATACAATTTTTAATAAATAATTTTAAATACATAATTTATAAAATATAATTTTATATATATAATTTTTTATACGTACCTACATATGTACATAGTTACAACATAATATGTAAAATTTTTTTAAAATATTTTTGGAAAAAATAGTATTCAAATATTCAATTAAAAGCGGAAATTAAAAAAATTTGCAGGCACCGTTAATAACGTTTTTTTAGAATGTTTTGTTTTTTCAAAAGAATTTTAATTGCTTACAAAAATATACTGAAAAAATTTCATCAAAATCTTTAGAGTCGTTTCCGAGATACATTTATTTTCTCTTAATGGTAAATGTCTCCTGTAGGGTAACCTAAAGATTTTAAGCTCAAAACTAAAACTGTGGCAACAAGGAATAACAGCATAAGTCGACTTATGTCGAAATTGGGTTTTTGATAACATCGAATGCGCAACATGCGATTCTACCTCCAATATTTTTTCCGTATTTGGATCTCTTATGGTTTCTGAATTATAGCCTAGAAAAAAAAACAACATAAGTCGTTTTCTATGCTCAGTTTGCACAAGAAAAAACAACACAAGTAGACATATGCTCTTTTTACAAAACTATAGCAATTCCTTTTGAAAAAATAAGTCGACTTGTGTCGTCACTTGTGTAGCTATTTCGAATAAAAATAATTTATTTTTTTGCGGAAGCGCAATGCGGAAAAACGACATAAGTCGACTTAAGATCAAAACATTTACAAAACTGCATAAGACTACATAAGGACAACATAAAAATTCAAAATACTTTCCTGAAAAACTACAAAAAGTGACTTATGTTGTTTTTCCTTGTTGCCACAGAAAAGAAAAAAGCTTCAGCAGCTCCGGCTTTAGGCCAAGGTACATACTGTGAGACAAATTTGCGAGACTCACTTTTTCACATTTGAAATCCTAAAAATCAAAAACTTGCCCTAAACTAGCTAAAGTGGCAAGTAAAAATACAAGAAATAATCATTAAAAATTAACTTCAATTATTTTGGATCACTACTGTACGTACATACATACACATTGGCCCAAGATTTCTACATACATATGTAAAATCAACACAAAGCTCAAAGATAAGAATTAATTTATATTGAATTTATTTTTGCAATGGCCCCCAACATGCTATCTGTCTATGAAGTCATCTTTAAATTTTATAAATTTTTTTTTGCAGAAAGAAAAAAAAACATTGCCTTGCAATACACAAGTCAATCGAGAAAAAATTAAACAAATTTTCGATTTTTTTTTTCAAAAATTCGAAACCGAAAATAAAAAAAGATTTTGATTTAATTTATCTCGAATGTGTAAACAATAAACACAAAACTCAAATTCACACTCTCAAAGAAAAATATGTTGAAAAGAGAAAAATATCTACGTGTCGAAAATGGGAGATTATTTTCTTTGCAAAATGATGCACATCGCAGATAATAAATTGAAGTAAGATTTTTGAGGGAGGATATACGTAAATATAAGATTCAAGGAAATACCATATTTATAATAAAAAAAAGACAGCCTTCGTTCGAAGGTCTGTAACAAATTTTAGTTAAAATACATTTTAACTACTCAAAAAGTAATTTTTTTATGTTTTTATAATTTTAAGCAATTTAACTATGCATAAAATAAATTAAACACAGTTTTTAACCTTTGTCTCGATTCAAAAAAATAAATTTTCAACTCTTACAAGTGGATGAGTGATTCATAAATTTTTTTAAAATATCTTTATGTTGTGAACACAGAACACACTTAAGATTAAAAAATCATCACTTGAAAATTATAATCCCAAAGACAAAATTTGATTTTTTTCGTTAAAGCACATTATTACTTCAGATTTTTTAAAAACATTAATATTTCAAAATTAATCTTAATCAAAAAAAAAATTTAAGTAATATTAATAATCTTTTCATTTCAAGTTAATGTCAAACATTATGTTCTAACGTCAATCAAAATGTCTGTTTTTGATCCCTAAAAAATTGAATGTAATAACTAATAACTTTTCTATTCTTTTTTTCAAAAATTCCTTATGCCACTTAAGATAGATAAATGAGTTCATTTTTGAAGAACCTAAACCATTTATTTGAAAGCTTTACACATTTCTGGTGATGACTTCTGACCATGAGACACTTCTTTCAAGTTTACAAATTATACCTAATAGTTTCGAATTCGTTTTTTTTTCTTTTTGTAATTTATTAGGTATATATTTTAAGAAATGATAAAATTGACTTTGTTTTGTTTTTAATTTAAAAATGATTCATTTATCATAATTATTGTGTTGGCATCCGAAATCAAGAAAGTTAATAAAATAAAAGTCTATTTTTAAGGAAAAGCATGTGCTTTTATTTGAAACAAAAAAAAATATTTTTTTTGAAGAATTTGGATCAAATCCAAAAAAATATACTAATGCTTATGTGTTTAAAGGAACTTTAAATTGCTAATAATTGAAAAATTCGATTTGGATCGGAAGCTTAAAATTCATAAAAAAAATAGTAGAATCAAAAAAAATATTTTTTTTTGTTTTTAAATTAAAAATATAATCAATTCGCGTGTTTCTATGGAAAAGCTATCCGCAGTACCTACAGTAGAATTATTTATGCATTACAGAATTGTGAAATCCAGGATCTTGGAATCGAAATTTTGGAAACTGAATGTCGAAACACTTACAAATTTTTGTACTGATTTAAATAAACATTAGTGAACATTTGTTTGTTGACTTTTTTTACGAGCGACACAATTAAATGAAAACATTATAAGATCGCGATTTTTGTGGATACAAGTCCATAATCGAACTCTGTACTTATCTTCTGTGGAGTTATGTCCCTGCGCCAATAAACTTATAAAGTATTTTTATAAAAAGAAATTAGTAATCACATTTTAAGCATTTAATAATAAACATGCCAGAAAAAGAATTCACCCATTTTCGAGATATATACTTAGTTTTCAAAAAATGTTGATTTCTTAAAAAATTCAAGTTATTCTTTTTAATTATAATTAAATTCAAATGTTTGAATTTCCAACAACTTTATTGTGCTACCACAAAGACAAGAGTAGATTTTGTAGATCTGCTATGATTTGTGGCCATCCTTCGAACCTATACCCAACTTTTTTTTTCAACCCATAACTCTTTCGAATTTCAACTGAGGCCTAAAAAGTAAAGCGAGTTTCAAAGGAATTTTTCTTCAAGCATTAAAATGAGCTGATAGTTTTTTCAAAAATGGGTTTTTCTTTAATCAGTAAAATTTTGGAAAAAGTATTAAAAAAGAGTTATTTAGTTTTTAAATAAAAATAAAATTTTACAACTGAGGATGGTATTCTGAAATTTTGCTCCAATGTCTTCAATAATCTAGATGAAACGAAAGCTCACAGTTGGGCTTTGTGTGGAGAAACTTTATGAGTTTAGATCCTACCGTAGTAATAGACCATTAAGAGCTAAAATTCGGAATGATAGGAGTGTATTTAAACAGGGGTCCCACAAAGTTCATTGCTTAGACCAATATTATTCCCTATTAATTCTTTATCTGTTTCTAAGCTCCAAATTTCTACATTCTGTGTCATTGTCTATTTAATAAACTTACTAATATGATAATTCCATTTTTATAATCAAATCGTTGTGAGAAACTTGTAAAGGATTGGTTGTTTACTTTTCACTTTGATGAGTTCGAAAAAATGGTGTATCCTGTCATTTCTTCAAAATTTATTTTTCAAAAAAAGTTAATTCTTCGTTCCTTATAATTTTCTTAGGCAAATAATTAAATTGTTTTGGGTTGAAAATTAATTTGTTTAGTAAATATTTTCAGTAAAAAAAATATATACATATGTAATCGGAACAAAGTCTTCTATATAAATGTTGCCCCTTTTTTCATTTGAATTGTAGCTAATTTGGTAGGTATCCACTTTTAAAAATGATTTCTTTCACAAATAATATTATTGGTTAATGTACAAATATCTACCTGTTTTTTGCAAATATTATTTCCAACCTAACATAGACAATCTTAAAATTTGAAGATGCAACAGTTAGAAGATAAAACTTGTGCAAACAATATTCCTTCCTCACACTTGTTAATTGATATGTAAATATTAGCTACCGCCAACCTTACCTAAGCTAACAAAAAGATATTGAATTTTGTGTAGTGTAGTGTAGGCGGGTAAATATGATTTACATATCATTTATTCTCCCCTTAAGAAAAAGCTTATTCGAAAGAAGGTTACCTATTCTAATTATGAATATAACTTATATGGTCCATATTGTATGATTCTATGACACCTACAAATAAAATTATCTATCTATCTATCTAAAATTAAAATCTTCTATCTGCGGTTCCATTTATAGAACAAACTTAAATGATAAATAAATAATTTTTTGTAAACCACGTACATATAAAAAATTGTAGTTTGTCTTGAACGATTATGATTTTATTCTAAATCACATTCAAGCTAAGATGCATTTGGTTTTTTAATAATTTAAATGGGTTTTATGGTATGAGGTAAATCTGAGTGGAATGGAATTTTTAAATGCGATAAAATGTAACACCGAAAGACTCCATATGGTGCGGGTACCATATTGAAATTTATGTATTTTAAAGTACCTACAGCCAATTTGCATTAAAGGGAACAGTATAGTGCCCTGCCAAGTCCTGGGACTACAGAGTTTTTTCAAGAAAAAATAAAAACTTCCGTTTTCTCTCTCCATAAATGATTTTCGAAATATATTTTTTAAATGAAAAAGGTTGTTAAATATTTAAAAGGGCTTTATGAAATCGGGGGTAAGTCACTCACTCGTTGACAGATCATCAAAATTTTTGAGCAGTTCCCGACATCGTAGAACTTTATTTTGCACGTGGTACAAGCAAAGGAAAGTTTCGAAAATTCGAGGATTTTTTTCAAGTCCACTTTCTCAAAAGTTTTTATCAATTTATAAGGAACACTTGCGATTGCATGATAAAATTTTGTAAAGTTTTCGGGCTTAAATTTACACTTCTAGCTTCACTAGTATTTTTCAAAATATCAAAAATATAAGTGCAAAAAAAGGAGCCAAGATCTTCTATACAAAATTAGTGATAACTGATTAAAATTTTGTGGATTTGGCAAGTTTTTTTTTTAAATTGCTCTTAATTCGAAGTGTCTGTATGAGCCCGTAAAAGTACAAAAAAATAGTAGTTTATGTATTTTGGTGTTTTCCATGGGTAATCCAGATTTCGATCAAAAAATTGATTTTTTTTCGTGGCCCATGGAATACAATTGGAATTGATTTTTTTTTGTTATTGTATTGGTGTAACTTCATGTACGTGTAAAAGAATATTTATTTACAACATCCTTTACAAAATCTGGAACCCGATTTTTGTTTTCTTTCTGAAATAGAACTTTCATCACATCAAAAAAATCTCCACCGCTTGATTCGTTTTCAGAAGAAGTAGATGAAGTTGATAAATCTACCAATTCATTTAAAATTGCTTTCATATTTAAAAAAATTATTTATTTAATAGACGAAAATTCAAACCAAAACTAAACAAAACAAAACCAAAACCAAATAGAAATAAAAAGAAAAACTTGTATCTGTCAAGCTAACAGCTGAAAGTTGTATTAGTATTAGTACTAGTACAAAGAGGGGTAAATCTGCCGAAAAATCCAGATCTGCAGATTTGATCTTAGATCAAAAATAATTCAATTTATTTTGCCCCATGGAATGCAAAAACAGGGGAAATTTGATTTTTGACTGATCTGGATCAAAAATAAAAAAACCCAATATTTATATATTTGACTAGGTGTAAACGTTAAGAGTATACAAACAAATTTAAATCGCCCTTTGTACGAAAATTTAAGGGTAAGAGAAACAAAGTGTGGGCAAACCAGTGCTGCTTTCTACCTATTAAACCTTAATGGGTTAACACTATTTATCTGAACTTTAAAAGTTCTTCTAAATCTTTACATGTAATTTATATCAGAAAAAAATCCATTAAAATCCATAAGTTTATATCAGCGCATGGAATCTGCAAAAGCACCATTAACAAAATACTTTAAAAAACGATTAACGCTACATAAAAAAAAATAACTTTGATCAAAGTGTTAAAACATCATGTTGATGTTTAAATCCGTCAGTACAATGTATACTTTTGCTTTGTTTCAAGTCTTTACAATCATCCCAGCTGTTACTTCTAATCTAGCAATTCAAAATCTAATTGGTTCAAAAATCACAGAATTTCTTAAAGATGTTCAAATAAACAATAATTTCGAAAGTGTTTTTATTCAAACCATGGTTGCTGATAATCAATTTGATAATGAAGACTTTCTCAAAGATTTATCTACAACTCTAGATGTACCAATTGTCATTTACTCGGAAACAAGTTCAATTTTCTTGAAGGAATTGTTCAATAACAATTTGTTATTTGTTATTTGTTTCGTATGAAGAAATTATTCACCAACTTTTGAATAATCTTCAACATATGAGATCTTGTAAAACTATTCTTCTTTTGAATACTCCTTCACCAGATGAAATGATATTGCAAGAGGTGTTTACTTTTTGCTGGAAGAATGGGATGAAAAATGTATTGGCGATTTCTATGGAATTTGATAGTTCTTCAACCTACTTCAGCTTTACTAGTATGCCAACTCTTACCGTGATGAAGATCCATTGGAAAAATAAACAACCTAAAACTGGATACTTTCCAAATCAAATGAAAGATCTTAAAGGCTTTGTAATACCAGTTCTTCTAAGTGGCAGTAATCCCGCATTGATAATATCAAATAAAAACAATGGAGAAATAAAAATTGGTGGTTACATAGGCAATTTTTTCCATTTATTTGCCAAGAAGTTCAATGCTAAAATTAATACATCAAATTTGGACATAGTGCGACCAACTTATGAAATTTTTCAATTGCTTCTCGATGGAAATATTGAAATATCATCTGGACCAACATTTATTCCCAATTCAATGAGTCAGTGGTTTTCATATTTTTTTGATTTTACTGATATTTGCCTAATGATACCTATTGAGTCAAAGATTCCAAAATCGAAAACTTTTGTGATAATTTTCCAATGGAAAACTTTGGTTATCATAATTTTTATCATTGTATTTTGGTCAATTTTGTTAGCATTAGCTAGATGCGTGTCAGCAGGAGAAAAGAAATTTGCATGGAAATATTGTTTAGTTGATGCAGGTTTACGAGGAGCTCTTGGACAGACCTTCTGTCCCACAAAAAGTCTCTCACCAAGTGTTAAAATAACCTATTTAATGATCTGCTTGTTGGGTTTGCTCATAGTGACGTTTTATAGTGCATTTCTGCAAACTTATATCACCTCACCTCCAAGTTCAAATCGAATAAATAATTTTGATGATTTTCTAGATTCCGGACTCAAGGCTATAGTCTGGCGAAAAGATTTCGATCTTCTAAAAGTTCTTCGGCCACAATTTGCAACAAAATACTATAAAATATTTGAGTTTGTGGATAATTATACAAATTATATTCAAATACGTGAAAGCTACAATTCCAGGTATGCCTACGTTATCAATTCATTACGATGGATTGTTTTTGAAAATTGGCAAAAAATATTTAGTCAAAATATGTTTCGTCAACCGGAGGAATTATGTTTTGTAAAAAAATTTCCTCTTGCATTTCCCATCAATGAGAATTCGGTCTTCAAAGATTTGATAAATTCTCTAATCCTAGAAGTGCAATCGGTTGGATTGTTGGAATATTGGAAGAGGAAATCTTTGTATGAACTAGCTGAGGCTGGAGAAATGGATTTGATGGATGTGGTTTGCTTGAAAACAGAATTTGTACCGATGAAATTGGAGGATTTAGAGTGGATATTTTTTTCGATGTTTGGATGTTGGAGTATTGGAATTTTGTGTTTTATATGTGAGTTGGTTTGGTATGGGAGAACATTTGAAAGGAATTTTAGGTTCTATAATTAAGAAATTAATGAAAAGCTTAAAATATTTAAATAAAGTTTTTGATGATGATATTGAGTTATTTTTTGTCTTTTGTTTCAATGTTCAATTGGTGGGGGTCTATATTTACCCCCGTTCAGGGGGTATAAACTTAAACTGAGATTAAGAGAATATTCTTCAATTTAAAATAAAATACACTAATGTATCTATTGATCGCTTTAAGTTGCTAGTTTTGTTATTTTTAATAAATAACACCGACCCAATTTGCTAAAGTGGCGAACCTCTTCTTTTTTTAAGATTTTCTAAGGTTTCCATCGATCTGATATGTTATTTTATTTAAGATTCAAATCACATTGTTAGATAACTTGGGTATTTAAGAACTCAGAATGGTGTGATATGTGTAATTTCATTCATAAATGGACTATAAGGAGACAATAATATAAATTTAGTCAAAAACGGGTTACGCCACTTTCGTATTCACAGCCTCTTTTAATCTTCAGCAGTATTAGTCTATTTCAAACTATTTAGACATTTTTTTTTCAGTTAACTCATCAAATACGTTAATTAAACCCTAGATTAACTTCAAATTTCCGAGTTTTCTGGGATCTCCTGCATTTAATTCACTAAGTCAATAGCTTATGGAGATAGATATCGATCATTTAATTTGAAGGATTAACTAACTCTGGCTTAACTTAGCACTGAAAAACTGGGCATTAGACAACTGTCTAGTGAGCGAACCTCTAAAGAAAAATGAATAATGTACTATAATTGAATATGGTTTCTTAAATGGCTGTCTAGCTCTATAATTTTGATATATTTTGAAATAGATTGACATATTTTAAGACAAGGTTTAAACAAAAATTTTTAATGTCTTGCCTATGATAGAAGCTTTGAGACAATATTGAACATGGGACCATTAAAATCTTTTCAAAGGACGGCAAAGCTTATCTTTAAATTTACTTAAACCTATGTAGACACTGTCTTAGCAGACACTAGACATCCGTTTAAATAATATAATAAGGCCTAGTTAAACAGTGTCCGGGGGTGACCCTGGCGCAGTGGAGGCAGTGCTTGACTGCTGATATGTGGGTTCGATCCCAAGTCTAGACAGCAATTTATTCTATATTCTCTCAACTGAACGCCACTCCTGGGACTTAATGAGATAATCAAAACCTAATTTCTCAATCCACTGTGCCAACAAAAATCTGTCGTATCCTTCTATTCCTTCTTACAATGCCTAATTTATAAGACCCTAGGTCTTACTGGCATATATATGTTTGTTTTTATATGTTTGAGTAATAATGCTTTAATCAATTAAATAAAATTCAATTTTATTTAAGGCTTAGACAATTGATTCCTATGTCTAAATTAGACACTTACCTTAAGAATAAAAAACATTTTGAAATTAAATTGCTATTCAAATTACTAGAGAGTTGAAAGTAAGTTCTTTCTATGTCAAAAACATTTGGATATTCTATATTTCAAAACAAAACTAAATTTAAAATTTGGATACAAATTGTTCAAATTTCGTTAAATTGAAAAAAAAAGAAAATTAAAATTATTAAAGCTTTTTTTCGCCAGTCCAACACTTGACCCTTAGGAAAAGTTTAATTAAAAACTCAATAAAATGACGTGATAAAATTTATTTTTCACCTTTTTTTTTTGCATATGAATAAAAGTTCAACGCCTACATTTTCAAAAAAAAAATCATCTCATTTGAGAAACAAAAGAAAGATCTTCAACTTGAATTGGTTTTTTTAATTTTTTTTTTGAAACAGATTTGTGCCGTTTGGCTACAGCTCATCCACAACCCGACTGCGCGGAATTTAAAAAATAAAAACTGAATAATTTTTTGTTTTTTCATCTTAATAATATCGCTTCAATTGTTTTAATGTCTTAATGAACATTCAAGGATTTTATTTTTTTTTCTGATTTTTATTTTCGCGCATTATTTGTTATTCTTCTGCATATTCCTATAAAGACTGGAATTTTTTCAAAAAGTGTTTTGGCATACTTTACTGAATTTTAGTTGGTTGAAAAATATTCAAGTGCAAACAGTGTAGACGGTTTTGTTCTTTTAAATAATATTGCGTATTTTTTTTTATAATAATGTTTTTTTTTTCATGCGGGAGAAAAATGACGTTTTTAAACATTTTTTGAAAGTGAAAAATAGTTTTAATAAATGTGTAACTGCTCAATAAAAATTATGTAAAATCGTGGAAATGCCATTTACTTGCTTTCCATTTAAAATTCGTGTTGAAGATTGAAAATTCTTCGTTGTATGAGCATTATTTTCAAAACATTTCAATGCTTAAAGGTAATATTTAAAGAAGAAGTATATCAAAGACAAATAAATGAAAAAGTTTAATTTAAATAACCTTAATTACAAAGATTCAAAATGAGTTAAAAATATGTGAATAGTTGAAAATGATTTTTTTTTTTACAAATAATGGTTCACTCAGAAAACTCTTTGTTTGTATCTGCTTATTAGTTTACGAAAACACACAAATCAAGCAGAAATCATCAACCATTTTAGATTTTGTGGAAATTCAAGATACGTTTGGTAAAATATGTCTTATCTTATTTCTGCGGTGCTCTCAAAACGAAAATGAAGCTTCTCAAAAAAATCTCGAATGGTTAAGTCCTTAGTAGGTAGACTTCATCTTGTGAAGGTCTTGGAGCAAAGCAGGCTTATCTAAGAATGTTGTTGGTTCCATTTGCCCCACATTAAGTTTTTTTTAAAAAAATATTTTTATTTTTTTTAACTATTTATTTACTTTTATTTTCAGCTTTTTTAAACAACACAAAACGATCACAAAGCAATAAAAAATTCACTAAACAATGGAAAGGTCCAACCTGTTGTTTGGATCGGTTTTGAAAAGTGGTTGTTTTTTTAACAGATGGGCCGTTTTCAAACTTTCTTCATTTAAACCACAACTAACTTCAGTTTTTCAATGAAACTAAGGGATGTGTTAGAAAAGTAGGCTGTTCATAAGTTCTCATCATTGAATATAAGATGAAGTTAAGAACCACGCTAAAAATCGGTTTGGTTCTTTTTGCCCGAGGTCCTTCTTGCCCCACTCTCCCCTATGTATTAAAAATCTGCAAGTCTTCTTTGTTGTTAAGGATTATTTTCAGATAAAGATCGCAAATCTAAATCCCAAAAACCCAAAATTTTCTTAATCCTAAAAATGAAATTCCGAACAGAATAATGCAAACAATATCTAATTTTAATTTACGGGATTTATGCTTTTCAGAATTTACTTTTTTCTTGGTTTTAGAATTTGCGGGATTATGGATTTCCAGGATTATTCTGTATTGTGGGTGTTGTGGATTATAGATTTCGGGATTGTATTCAACTCAAAATATTTTTACAGTTATGGGTTAGGTTTAATTTTTTTGGGGGTATTTAACTATCTTAAGTAAATTATGCTGTCTTCCTTAGTTCCTTGAACCTGTTATGTTCGTGAGTTTCACCTTGCGGGGCCTCTTTTACAAGCAACTTTATAGCCTTGAATTGAAAGAGAAAGTTGTGATAAGTAGTTCATTTTTATAGTCAATTTTGTAAGAAAGTTTATGTTTCCTGCACTGAACTAAATCTTTACGTAGAACCAACGAAAAACTTCGTTGGACCAATTAAATTTTCATTAAAATTTTAATCGGTCAGTAAAATTTAATTCGCTGACTGAACGAAATGGCTTTCATACATCATAAAGTATGAAATTTTTCGTAGTAACTAAGCGTTTGAATTAATTTCTAAATTTTCTGAACAATATCCATTAAGGAAAAATCAATATTTAGGTTAAACTTTACTCGATTAAAGAAAAAAGAAAATTCTATTCGTGCATTAAACATTATGCCCCTAATTAGTGGACTCCATAATACTTCTCCAGCCAAGTTAAGTCATTTAAGCTCAGTGGGTTATGCCAAGCAACAGATATCACATTTCTATTGGTCTTTGCGTTAATGTTCCAACAACTATAAATATACTTTGTTGTTGTTTCAATAAACCAACTTATGCAAGGGTGATTTTTTTTTCGTTTTGATATTTTGTGATTGACCGAATGACGTTAGAAACAAGGGTGTCACATCGAAAAACTTCCCCGTTTTCTTTTTAAGCGTTGTTTGATGGATATTGTATGTCATGCTTGGTAAAGACTACAACCCACACGGTTGGCATTTCACTTTCAACACTTTTTTGTCAAACGTGATGTTGTTTTGTATATTGTGGGTGTTGCAGGTGGTGTGAGGGTGAAAAAAAAGGGGAGCTTTGGTCATTCTATTTAAGTGGGTATTGTAAAAAGATACGTTGCACATAGACTTTTAGATTTTTTTTTTTGTTGTTGTTGACTTCTCTAAGAGTTGTTTCATACATAATAATGTAGATGCTCTAGAGTGGAATAAGTCTCAATTTCAAATTAAATAACTACGAGTGCAACGCTGTATCTACAGGCTGTGGGGTTGGTGGGTATTTTCTATTCCCTTACTCATCAACATGTGTTGTGAAAACGTGAAAGATTTTCCATAAACTAAAATAATAACAACAACAATAAAATATGTCATTGCGTTATATTGATTTGGCGGAAGCCAATTATTTTAAATTGATGTTTGCTGTTTTGCACTTATCTTCTTCTCAGTTGGAGGAAAATGGTTTTTGTTGAAGTTTTTATGTAAAATAATCTTGATCCAATCAAGCGAATTTTCTAAAATTTTCCATAAGTTCTTATAATTGGTAAGAGATAAGCCAATTTTAGAGCTAATTTTTTTATTTTGTATCTTTATTTCACAAATCGCTCGATACCTATCGTTTGGTGTAATCAAAGGCCTCCTACCTTACCTCTGAGATAGAGTACTTAATGCATTTTTTGGGCATTTTATTTATTCAATTACAAAAAAAATAATTTTCCTCAAATTTCCCAAAATAATAAATCCTAATTGTTATGCTGCATAATGTGTTCGTTTAAATTCAGTTCCGGAAGCTGTAGTGTAGTGTATACTTTTAGGAGCCTTTAAAGATTTTAATGCACATGAACAGTACAGTGCAGAAAAAAAATACCGATTCAAATTAGTTTTTTTTTAAAATAAATCTTTATAATGCCAAAAAATAACTTTTTTTTTTAAACAAGGGGAATTTTATCAAATTTTCATTAAATGTTTGTCTTCCTTTAAAAATAAGTCTACATTAAAAGTTATAACGATTTTTTTATTTCTTTTCAGATTTAATAGGAAATGCCAAATGTTTGAATCGAAGTGCTATATTATATTAAAACAGTCATTCATAAAACGAAAAAGGGAAAGCAAAGATTAAATGCTATGATTTTTTTTACCAATTTACCAACAAAAACAATAAGTATACGCAAAATATATACCTTCCTAAAATAAATAAACCGAATAAAATAAAATATAATTAAAGACAAAACAAAAATATTTAGAAAAAAAGAAAAAAAAAACAAAGAGTCTCGAATTAGGTCGGACTTAATAAATACCGATATAAAAAAATTATATAAAATTTAAAACAAAAATGGCAGATACAACCATTACGACCTCCAGACAATCGTGCAAGCCCGATTGTAATAAATTGAATATTATTGATAAAGCAATAATACAAAATAATAAATACTCAGATATTGATGAATATACATCAACGGATACAGAGGAACCAACAACAAATTTACAACCAGAAGAAAAAATGTCAGCCACCACATCATCAACGAACACAATGAATTTACCATTGAATATAACGAAAATGATACAAAATAAATTGAAACGAAAAAAGAAACTCTCAACAAGTCTGACATCTGTCGGTGATACAGTGAATCAAGAAAAACGTACACGTATCGAGGGGATTCAATTGAATTGCCGAGGCAAATTGAATAGTGATTTAATTGGAACATCAGTAAAATCTGCACCAACAACACCAACTCAACAACAGCCATCATCAATACAAATGAGGACTGAACAACGTGCGCATTCGAGGACACCAGTGCCATCACCTAGAGTTGCGGAAAAGATTATAATGCTGCAGCAGAGACAACAACAACAACAATCACCAACACCCCAACAACAACAGAAAGTTCCACCTCCAAGATTAAAACGGAAATTGGAAGAGAATGTATTAACGATACAAAAGTTAAACGCTCAAACTGAACAGATGAGGCTAGAGATTGCAGAACTGAAGGCGCATCTTGGCACTGAGAAGGGTGCTGTGAGAGTTTTGAGGTAATTCAAATCTTGTTTTTTTCTTTGTATTAATTTGTAAATTGGTAGAGAATTTATATCATCTATAACAGTTTTTTTAAAAACCATTTACTAATAAGAAACAAAGCTAAAATCTTTTTTCTGATATAATTTGTATAAAGTTTGTATTGATTTGCTTTATGGAAGTAACTGTCAGATTTACAGTACAAGCGCATTTCAATTCATTTCAATTTTATTATTTTATTCTTTAAATAAGGACTTTCCAAAGATTTAGTACTAAAACATTTCATCATCATTTCTTTTTCTTCTTTAGAGCCCAAAACGAATCCGAATCCCGTAAATGGAAAAACGAAGTGAAAAAGCTCCAAAACGCCATGGAACTTATGCGCAAAGTTAAGAAATCTAAAGATGAAGCTTGTTCAAATTGGACTGGTGGTAGCAGCAACAATAACTCACCTGCAAATTCATCAGCTTCAATAAGCAGTGCCAAAGATGCAAACATAACAAATCATGAATTACAAAGACTGACAAATGAGATTGCATCCTTAAAGGATGCAAATAAGAATCTAGAAGAGAAACTACAGGTAAGAATATTTAATAAAATTAAATACATTTTTCTGTATTTTGTATATGAATGTTTTTATTTTGTGCTTTTGATTTTTTGTTTTGTTTGTGCGTTTACATTTTGTGTCCTCTGCATGTCCCATTTTCTGCTATGCAACATTCCGAAATCTCAAAATGCTCCTCATTCCATCTCTTGCGATGATATATAAACAATCCTATTCCATAAGCTTGATAAATCTCCACGAATAGAACAATGGTGGCTAGACTAAGACCAAAACATAGAATACAAAAAGCTGCTTGAAGGTGACTCAATTTCAAAACTACAAGATCATCATCGTCTTGACTATTCCGGACAATGCTCTTGCCAGAGTTCTTGAATTGTGTATCCATGAGTTTTGTCCAATGTTCAACGAATCCGTGTTCCTGAGCTCGTCTAACCAATGTGTCCAAGATTCCTAGATATGGTGATCCATAGGGAACAACATAGACGGTCTGAAAAGGTATTGGACAGATATCCATGATGTGAAACAATGGCCTTCCACGATAGTAGTGCTTTCGGGAATTTACTCGAAAGTTAATAACATGAAACTTTTCCAAGTACGCATAGTTTAGATTATTGGCATTGAGCTTCTTAATCAGGAAATCATCTGGAACTGGAATTGTGTTCTTTTTAAGTTTTTTCACAAAAGAATCCGACGAATTGATATATTTATCAAAATATATCTGATGCCGAGCATGTATTAGCAGGTCGTAAGGAGAATTTGCCAGGTCTTTTAGACTATCAATCTCTGGCAAAGAAATTCGGAAAACTAAATTGCTCATGAGATTGCATTTATATGCACCTGTGATGAGAAGGCAATAGCTGAACCAAAATATCAGGAAGACCCTCATTGAAGCTTGCGGTGCAGTTTGGTTAAGTGGATGCGTGAGAATGGTGGAGTAGAGCTTCAAGCACATGTTATGTCTAGTAAGTGGCAGGAAAATGTGACAAAATCCGTATGTGACAAAGAACATGATGAATATTACCGCCCAAACTGGAATCTGGAATGGTCGAAAAAGGTTCCAAAACAACGAGGCCGGCTTGGCTTTTGGAACAAGAACACACAAATCATCGCGATTATAGACCACTGTATGCTCAACTGTCTTCTTAAAATTGTCATACGATAAGAATCTGGTGTTCAAGGCCATATCACTTTTTGCAATTCGCATTTCGTTTAAACAAAAATCATGTGTATTATTAGCTTCGTGGGCAGTAGACCATTTAAATTCATTAGGCAGCTTAATTATTCTTGTAGCATTCAAACTATCAGCAACAAAAGCTGACATAAATCCATCGGGACCAAGAATTTTGCCCGATGGTGTGAAAATGGCGCGAGTCTCATCCGGATACAAGCATATTCGCAATTTTCGACCATTCATATCGGGCGTTGTGCGAAAAAAAAAATCATTTCGATTAATTGCATTCGAATTAATTTTCCTCAGAAATTTTGACGAAAATGGTGAGAAGGTGTAGATTTGAATTGTATTGTTACGCCAAAAAAAAATCACAGCATTCAAAACCCAAATGTCCCAAAATTTCTTAAATGACTGGTATAACCATTTTTGGTTGAGATCGGTGCTGTCTTCAACGATGACTATAAAATAGGAGCGATATTTTGAGGCTGATTTTTTCTTAACAATACTGAGGTCTATTTGTTGGGATGCATTTTTGACCATTAGGACAAGATACATTACGACTCCGTCGTCAACTGCTTCTAAGGGTTCAGTTTTGAATTTATTTCTGAAATGGTATAAAGTTTTGGTGGAATTATATTTTTTTTTTAGAAATTAAATTAAAAATTTGTTTGAGAAGATATCTACAAAACAAAAATAGAAATATTATGAAAATGGAAAGTATGCTTTAAATACTGACTAGTATAATCAGTAAATGGTCGAAAAAATATAGTTTTAACAAAATTAAGTCAGTTTTTTTTAATGTTAAGTTACATTATTTCTTGAAAATGTAGAAAATGCATTAAAAAACGTTTTCACAAGAAATTATCTGATTGGTATAAATTGGGCTATCATGTAATATGAAAAACGCATATGAACAACTAGCTTATTCAAATTAAAAAAAAATGGTACTACAAAACTCTGGTTCGGTTTATTTTTATACCAAATAGCAATCATAAAATGTGTTTGTAAGAAGTTTTTGAAAATTTAAATTAAGAAAAAATATAAAGTTTTTGAATCCCAGTTAAAGTTTCGATATAAATATTTCATTGGTATAACCAAAAACTGGTCGAAAAAACCAATTAGACTATCCTTGTAACTATGAAGTAGGTATGCATTTTTTTTTAAACCAGTTTATACCAAAACCAAATAAATACAACAAAGATTCACCTCAAAACTATATAAGAACCTCCACAATCAGTCAGTTTCTTCAAAATAGATCCAGGATATCCGACTGATGTATTATTTTCAAAATAAACATAAATAGCTGTTGCATTAAAATTGCACAATATTATCGATGAATGATTTATAAGTGACAACGCCGATTCACTTTGATTTGTTCGTTTTAAATTAAAATATTTCAAATCAATTGATGCACCAGCAATAAAACAACAAAAAAAATTCATCGCAAGCAAACGAATAAGTTTAACCATAGTTTTTAATAATTAAACTTTGATTAAACCTGATGTGCTCTAGAAAACAGTTATTAAATGAAGACAACACCGCGCACGAACTTAAATGCCAATAAAGGATAATACACTGTCATTATTTCTGTTAATTTTTCAAGCTTTTATAGTCGTTGATTATTTTCTTGATATTATTTTTAATTTATCTAATGGAAAATACCTACAGACATTGAAGAAAGGATTAAGACAGCAACAGTGCAATATTAATTGGACAATATGTTTGCTTTTGAATTAAGTAATTTATTTTGTAATTTTACTGCTTGGTTTTTGGTTAAGACAGAAATTTGTTGACTGTGAGCCCACGCTTGTCTTACTTTATTAGCAGAACTTTTGGTTTAATTACTATTCGGTTAAAATACCGACTTTTTGAAGACAAACTAGTTTTTGCTTGATTGGATCGGGGGAAAAACTGTCATGGACGATGAGAAGATAAGAAATATGAGGCGGTGTTAAATTGAAGCCCATAGGCTCAAAGGACTTAAGGAGAAGTTTCATGAAGACCTGTCGATAGATTTTATTAATTAAAATAAAATTTCCAGACCCAATATCATTTGGATTTTATGCAAATTGCAGTGGAAGGTGTGTCTTATTTTGTTTCAATTAGATGAACGACCTTTTAATAGTTCTTGCAAATGGAGCTTGTGTTTGTTTCTTGAATTAGGTTGAGCTTCTTTGAGTAAATTAGTTTGGTTATTTATGTTCTGGATGCCTTTCGGAGTAAATGATATTTAAATGTATTTTTTTTATCGTATTTCACTACTATAGGGTTTAGGCTCCAATAAAATGTATTTATTAATATATTGATACATATAAGAAGTCTTTTTAAAAATTTAAAATTTGATTGAAAACAAAAATACCAGGGTATAAATATTTGATTGGTCGAAAAATGTCATTAATGAAATTTGATTATTTTCAAACTTTATGTTACGTTGCATTGTTTAAAGAAAGTTGGAAAGTGCTTTTTTGCCCATACGCTGATTGGTCTAGTGCGGCAGCACTACGGATATAAAAATCGGGATTATTTAGTTGTATTCGCCTTAAACCTTTTATACCAATCAGAAGATTCGGAACAGTTCGACTATCACCATTCGGAAAAATTGTCTAGATTCTTTTAGAACTTACAGTAATCATCAACAGAAGTAATTTTTAATCATCATCAGAATATGGGTATACGATATAAGGCATTTGTTATAGCTGATGCCATCTATGAATATAATAAAAAGCAGTGACCCTAGTTGGCTACCCTGAGGGACACTAAAACTAGATTTAATTAATAAATTATTGAAAAGTAAGCCATAACTAATAAATAAATAAGTAATATACATAAAACTTCGACATTCTATACAACGAAGCATTATGTTATTGATTTCGTTTATCACTAAAATCACGCACATGGTAATGTTAAAAAAAATGAAAGAGGGGGAATACAACAAATTCATTTTGGAGTTTTAAGACTTCCAGGAAGAATAAAATATAAAGTCCAAGTTGTTACAATTGTTTCTATGAACTATCGATTTTTAGTCTATGTTGACTGTACTATATGTACTATCACGCACATGGTAATGTTAAAAAAAATGAAAGAGGGGGAATACAACAAATTCATTTTGGAGTTTTAAGACTTCCAGGAAGAATAAAATATAAAGTCCAAGTTGTTACAATTGTTTCTATGAACTATCGATTTTTAGTCTATGTTGACTGTACTATATGTTTCGTAAAGCTTTTTGTGTCTTCTTGTGGTACATTAATAACTGCGTTCTTAATCTTTTTTATTCGAATGAACTTTTATTTTGGACTCATTAACATTTGCCATTTATTTAAACAATGTTCTCATATATGAGTCTGAAAAAGGTATTTGTGGTATTAAATTAAACTTAACGAAGAATTAGGAAATATGCGCATTCATTTAAAATTCAAACTAATCAACCATTTTAAAGGATATTTGAAAATCCTACTCCTGTTAGTTTTATCATTCAAAAAATATAAACATAAATAATAAAAATTACGGCTGTTTATATATTTATAATTAAACTGAGCATGGTTTTAAATTATTTCGACATATTAACATCGCTCTGCTCAACTTAAAAAAACAATGTCCTTTTGTGTGAATCCCGCTACTAAAATGCATATCTAACCCAAATCCTCAATGCTTGCCCATGGAATGCTTTACCTCCAAAAATATGTTTATCGTCAAAAAAAACTCCGAGCGTTTGTTCCTTAAAGAAGTCAATAACCCTCTTCAAACAAAAATATTAAAAATCTAAAATTAAACATTCGATTTACAGATGAGCAATGATGCTGAGCGACGTAAAGTAGCAGATTTACGTGAGCTCAAAGATTCATATGAAATCCGATTGACTCAGTTATCTAAATCTGCCAAAACTGAAATATCACGATTGGTAAGTTGTTGTCTAACTACTTAAATATTCCATATAACCAAAAAAACTTCGAAAATCCCATCTCTCAAGTACCTTTACAGTGATTATGGAGCTTGTCAAAAATTTTTCATGATTAAAAAAAAAAAAAAAACACGCCTATCCATAATTACATAAGTCAGTTTCATATAGGAGTTAGTATAGTGCACCCTTAGGGCCTTACTACATCATCATCAGAACACACATGACAACAGGTCATAATTTTCAAAAAAAAAAAAAAAAAATACTTTATAGTCCCTCACGATACCTTGGCACGCCTTGAGGCAAAATACTTTTTTTTTCCTCAATGAACACTCAAAAATCGTGGGAAGCTAAAATGGCCAAGCCCCAATAATCTAAATGTTCGCATTTTTGCCTGCACCGCGTAGTTTAACTAACAACCTAATGAATGGAAATACCTTCCTAACCAAAAACAAAAAAAAAGAAGTCAAATTCAACTCTGTCCGTCCGGATCCGACCATTCTAAGTGTGCCCACTTTAATCAGACTACACGCATGTTATTTCGTCAGATGCTAGTTTTTCTCACTGATGGCTGGTTGGACTTGGTCTCTTGGAATAAAGGAGTACCTGCGAATATGATTCCTTGTTTTTTAAACTCTTACAAACAATATAAAGCCCGAAGCATAACAAACCACTGCCACATAAACAAAACAAAACAAAAAAACACATTGTGCTGCAATAAAGTTGGTAACTAACTATCTCTATGTGAACCTAATTGCGGGCTTGCATATATAAATTGATTGCCAATCACTTGACTCCTTGATATAGCCAAAGCGGGATGCTGATGGAAGTTCATATATGAAATGTTTGTTATTGTCATTAAAATTTGAAAAAAAAAATAACTGAAACGTTTTCAGACCTCTTGGCTCTTGGGGCTAAATTTCGAAAAAAAATTAAATAAAGTTGAAAACAGAAAAAAAATGAAACCGAAAGGGGTCAGTGGCCGGTCTATCGGTTTCTCCTCTCACCACACATGAATTTCGTGCCCTGTGGGCATTGGATGACTAATAAAAGTCCATTAGTTGATTTGTGTTTCTGATGTTTTTAAAACCGCAGCGAGCATATTGCATCGTCTAAGGAGAGACACAGAGACAGACATATACAGACACGACGAAATCTTAAGAAGTTTCCGATTCCCGATACCCGGCTGGGCATGCATGGGCCATAAATCAAGATATGTATGTGGAGCTCTGCGCTGCGTATGTTTCGTCATCGGAATCACCTCGTATATGTAGATAGTCGGCGGCGGCGTCTATGTGTGAAATAACAAATTTTTTTGAACGAATCTAGTTATGATGCCAGGCCTCACGCTGGGCGCCATCTTTAATTTAAGTTGAATTGTTTTGTTTTACTAAATAATGGTTATAATCAAAGTTATTAGATTTTAAATTTTCTACAACTCTGTCAATGATATGTTTTTAAATGTTAAAAACTTTCTTATCCTGCGCAAAGCAAGCCATATAAACTCTCTTTTGAAGCTGATGAACCGCACACCTCGGGGAAATTTTCTTATCTTCATGCGATATTTAGACTCTATCTCGTTCCTACCTCTGTTCTTAAGGTCATTGATTCTTAGCTTTAATCTTCTTTACTCAGCACAAGTATAATAAATCCCTATGCTACCAATTTAATTTTTTAATACCTTTTTTTATTCCCTTCCACAGCTGGAGGAAATAAAAACCAAAGAACGTAACATCGGGCAACTTAAAAAGGAGACACTTACGTTACAAAAACCAAAAACGAATAAAACCACGAACCATAACAATAATAATACTACTAAAAAGGATATAAACCCAAAGAAGGCTGCTCAACATCCATTCGAGGTAAGTTTTATTAACAAAATTTTATTAAAAGATCCTTTAATGCAAAAAAAATATTTTAAAAAAAAAATATGAAAAATGAACATAATTCTCACAATGTCTAGACACCCAGACATAGATTCATCGTCATCGTCAGTCATATCATATACCTACCATGATGATGGTGAAGGGAGCGTCCTTTTTCTTTTGCATAGTACCAGTGCAGCAGCTTTTCTTTAATAAATGTCTTTATTAAAAATGTCCATTGTAGGTAGGCCCATAAAAATTTCCTCCACTAAAAATCCATCTGCTCGCTGGATGTGCCGCGGCGGTGCTGCTGCCACGATCCAATGTTCAAATTCATAGGCAATCTCTGGAAGATCATCTCATCTAACATGGTAATTGCTCCGGCAACACCTTGTTTTGCCATTAATTTCAGATAGTTCAATCTTATAAATGCATGTGCGCTTGGCTTAGCTTAGGAAGGAAAAGATCTTTCAAACAATTTATATCGATTGCTAGTGAAGAAGAAGAGACTGTCTGAAGTTTTATAGCATTTGAGCTCTATCTATCTAAAGTTCTATCTCTGGTGCAAGCCTCCTGATGTGAATCCTGAATGGCATTTTTCAGCTTCGAAACGACGACGATTGAAGATTTGCATGTTGTGTGGCATTGATGTCAATTTTATGTTTTGATATTATCCTCACGGGCATTGATCTTGTAATCTGGTTGAAGTTCAATTCGAAGCTAAATAGAGGAAGCTAAACTACTACTTCTGTTGCTGCTGCTACCATGGTGGATTATTATGTGCGATGCTATCTCTACTTTGATGGAGGTTTAGCTTAGGCTATCGGAGACTCTGTGGGAATTTCGATAAAGCGATAGGTAGCTAAGCTGAGGCTAAGAAGCTCTAAAGTAATGGGTTCGCGCGCACAAATTGCATGCATAAAGTTTGATGCATTGATGATTTGCAAAATGGTAGTGATTTTATTTTTTCAGTTGATTAGGTATACAGCTCTGGGAGGTATATACGAGTATTAGGAAGATAATCATTGATTATACTTTTGGAGTGGTATGATCTTTGAGTAAAGACATTTTATGTGTAGAAATGATGAACATTTCCTTTAAATAAAAATATTGGTTCAACAAAAACGAATAAGCAGTGTTTCAAAAAAACAGGTTCGAATGTCAGCTCTTTTGTTTTGATGGAATTTTACCTTTAAATATTTTTTTTTTTATTTAAATAGTGATTTTAATTGACGAATAATAAATAAAATACATAGTTCTCTTTATGTTAGTTCTCAAATGGAAGATAATCTTTGTGTATGTTACTGTAAATTGCCGAAATAGGGAAATTCTATAATTTACTGGTGAGACTTTTTCTGCAAATTTGGGAAAAGTTAGAAATATTTCGTTTTCATAACCGAACCCGACGACGATGATAAGTTGAATTCGTTTGATGTTGATGGTAGCACTAGCAATTGTTCATCTTCCAATCAGAGATTCTGTTGGTGTGGTGAAATTGTTGCTTTCATTTTGTTGTTGGGTTCATTTTTAAATTCAAATTGTTTATATCACAATTTATATAGAAAGATGTTTCAGTTTCAGAGTACAACATTTTTCTGAGGTAGATAATTTAGAAAACACTAAATAAACAAATAATTAAAGATAAATTAAAAAAAATTGTATTAATCATTTTCAGAAATTGCTTTGAATCATTGTTTAACTTAGAAGATATACATACTTCTGTGTGTCCTCTCAGTATGACCTTTTTCATAATGTCAATTTTATTTTTCCTGAGTCAAAAAAAAAAGAAAATTTAATTAGTGAAGATTTTCCAGTTCTGCCAAAATTTTGATTGAAGAACTCGAATATTCTTTTCAGTCTACTTTCTCTTGAATAGGGTAAATTATTTTTTGTTCATATTTTGTTAAAGTTTTTTTAAAAAGAGAGTTCCTGATTTTTATCGTTGATATCACTTTTGAGGTTTCTTATTCATTGGACCCCCAGCGAAGAGATTTGATCGACAATAACTCATCTGAGTCGTTCAATTAACTCACATATTTCTTTAAACAAATTAACACTTAGTTATTATGTTAAATTCTTTAAAAAAAATAAAAGAAAAGTAAAAGTGAAATAATGTTTTCTCCAAAAGACACATCAAGTTGCGAAGAATAAAATTAATTGCTTAAGCTCCCAGTGAACCTACATTGATATGTGCAAAAAAAAAATCGCTATCTTAAATTTGCCTTTAACAACATCATTACATTTATAAATTTTCTTTCATTTCACACAATTTAATTATTTAATTTTAACTCTCTTAACCTCAAGTGAAATAGAAAGCTCAGTCAATTAATCAAATAAAGTCTCACTATATAATAGTTAAATTCCATCATAGGTGATGTTCCCCCTGTAGGGGAAAATTTCTTCCCCAAAACGACTGATTCTAATCCGTGAATTCTTCATGCCACTTTCAATTTTGCAAAAAAAAAACTTGATTTTATTTTTAAAAATTAATTGTGGTATCAAACAATTATTTTTGTTTTGGTTTTGAATTTTTTTTTCTAAATTTTAGCAAAACAGTTATACCTACCAATTTATGCAAATTTTGTATAAGCAATAAAAAAAACAACAATTAAATCTGCATAACATAATGAACAACTTTCATTCACCTAAATCGAACGAGCGACGACGATCGACTACCAACGATAGACTCGACACACGGTCAATGGCAATAATGGTTGACGAGTGCCACTAATAACCTATTATTGCCAACCAATTTATTTAAATTATATTTTTGAATGCTTTGATTAATTACCTGCGTTTTATCTTTTTGCTCATTGTTTCTTTTCTTTGTTCATTCATATAGTGCCAGTGTCACCATAATATTACAGTTGAGAGGGAAAGTATTTTATTTTTCATATACATACATATTGGTATCTGATTTTCACAGATCTTAAGATTTTTTTGTTTAACAAAAAAAAAATCATCGCTATTCAATGAAAAATAAATTCTTTGTATCTTTATTATTTAAATTTATAAATTAGAAGGTAATAGATGTCATAATTTATGGCAAAATATATAAATTTCATTCATGGTGAATAATAATTCGAATGTATTTAATATTGTTTCAACTTAATTTAGGTTCGTTGTCACTCAAGCAAGTAAATGAAGTTGACATTCGAATACTGATTCCCGAATGCGAGGATTTTCTATCAAGGTTAACTTAAAAAGTCTTACCGAAGTAAGGATGCTAGAATTTGCATCAAAAACCTTTAAACCCTCTCCTGATATCTTCTTCTTTTTAGTTAATCAATACAAAACTTTATGCAAATTGAACTTTGTGTAATTGGATTTGCAGACATTTAGCAGGAAAATAAAAACTACTGTTCCTTATTACTAAACGGTTTTATAAAAGCTTTTATCGAAGCTTTAAACTCTATACAAATAGGGAAGCTCTATAGAGCCCTTATAGAAACTTAAACCTGCAACACATCAATATTTCTATGCTAAAGAAGCTTAATTTTTAGTTGGGATATGTTCGAGAAATTCGAATTTTTATTTTCATTTTAATCAGGTTTTCAACTAAGTTTATTGATTTCAATTTTCATTTGTAATCCAAAGTATGTTGTATATTGTAAAACTAAATATATTGCTAGTATTATAAGATTGACGATGATTCATAAATAAATTCTTTAATGCCCTTATTCAACAAAGGTATGCATAAAAGCTTACTTTATGATGAAAATCGTCGTGTGACTAAGAAAGCCAAAATCAAAAAAATTCATTACTGTCGCAGGAACATAAATTTTAACCTAATAAGATTTTCTAACGGTAAAGAAGCTGCAACACACAAGTTTTCTTTTAATGGCTTCAGATTTTAAATTCAACAGATTGGAATTTCCTGTCGTGATGCCTCTATGATGTTATTCGAAGTTTACACCAATAATATCTAACTATTTAATGTATGCGTCACAGATCAGATCGTACATACCTTCTTGTAAATTGTATCTTTAGATACAAGTTAAAAAAAAATTAACACATAAAAAGGGAGTGAGTCATATTTGGTGATGTAGTAGTAAGGAATATTTATTAAAGTTTGGACAGAATATAGTCAAAGTAAAATTTAAAATATTTCCAACCGTGAAAATTTAATCTCATAGCTAACAATTAGATTTAATTTAGAATAACATTCAGTAGAGTTTCGTACTAATCCAAAAAGCATATCGAATAGGATAAGTCGCCACACACTTTTCACTGTGACAGAAAAGGTCAAAACATCCAAGTAGTCGTCTCCCGAAATACAGTTTTTGTTTTTGCATGCATAATAAATTTTGTCTATTCAAACAAACATCTTAATAATTTATAATCATTAGCACTCCATGAATTATCGGTCTTTTATACCTGTAACAAAAAAAAAATCTGTCAATATTAGTCACAGATTTTAAGTTCAAAATTAGCGCTTTAGAAATTTTTTTATAAATATTTCATTTTTATACTTTTTTTTATATATTCTCACAATATCCATAGATTATTATAAACAGTAAAATACAATGCTAATCTTACTATTAGCTATAAAATGAAAATAAAAGAAACTTATAATCCTCTATAACAAGAAACCAAACCAAGCTTGTAGTATTAAATAAACATATATTCTAACCAATGTTTTTCGCGACACAAATTCATAATTTTATCATAAAGTATCTCCCCCTCATTGATTAATAAAAAAAAAAAACACCAACCACAAAAAAATCGAGAGATACAAAAGTAAACAAAAGATCAAATACTGACCCACAGCAAGATGAATAAACCAACAACAACAATAATTATCTAAAAATTCAAATTAAGAAGAAAAAAAAAGTATCTAACGCCACTCTCACTGTTTGAAAACTCCTAATCAGCAATTCCCACCATCAGAATGTATCAGCTATTTTACCACCAACGAATCAAACATGTTTGAAATGAAAAAAAAAAAATCCAGAGATGGTTGCATAGTGCATCAACATTTTTTTTTACACCTGCTTATGGCAATCGAGCTAAAGAGAATATATTTTTTTCAAAATAAACCGGTAAAACAACAACCAAATCAACGTTAAATTTTAAAAGAGAATAGAATTTTTGTTCTCTTTGATATTGAGTAAACATGGTGGCCAATTTTGTATAATTATTTTTTATTTAGAAAACTCTTTAGAACCCAATTATTTTTAAGTCAAAAAATGTCATCAATTGATTGACTGACTTGTAAAGTTGACTAAAAATTATAACTGACATTTCAATGACTTCAAACAGTTTCAAAAGTCAAAAAGTACTTCAGTTGACTTCAAGTCAGAACTTTAGAAATACCTTCTTCAAGTCGGAGCTATAAAAATGACATAACTTTTATGTAAAAACTAAAACAAAATTTGCGTATAAAAATACTTCTGAAAAATAAGATATATTTATGAATTAACTGCAGTCACTATAAGTGACTAAAGTCACTTTAAATGATTCAAATTCAAGTCCCTTTAAATGAATTTATTCACTTTAACTGACTGTTGTTTACCAGAAATTTGTTGTTACATTTTTACTCATCTTTTTAAAAATATTTATTAAGGCCGTTATTCACCAAATACTCATAAGTTTATAGAGTGATGAGCCAAAAAATCCGCTCTTATTTTTTCATACATATAATTATTTACTTTTCATGAGGCACTGAAGGGATTTAAGACATGAAATTTTCAAAACATCAAGCTGAATATTTGTTGCCTGAACATTTTTTTCTCCGATCATCCGGAATTGTAATAAATTGATTTTAAAAATAAAAGGGGCAGATGGGGGTATGGGGGTCAATGAAAGGGGAAGGAGGGGGAATACAAAAATTTTGATTTCAGTTTTCGAGGAAGAATAAAATGGGATCAAAAATTTGATTCACCAGACTTTCACCACCTTTGGCAATCATGTATCAGTTTATCATTTTTATTTTATTTGTTCAAAGAGATCTTTTTTGTGGTTTTGAATGAAACTACCTCACTAATTCATTCAGTTTAACTTAAGATACACCCAGGTGCGCATGCGATCTTTGAATCCATAATAGCATATACCTATCTTAACGCTAACTTGATGTTGTAAAGTAAACGCGACGCGCGCGTATTTATCAGGTGCATTTTAAGAAAAGAAAAAAATATTTTGCATCGAAATTTAAAAATAAAAAATAATCAATAAATAAACATTCTTTAACAAAAGAAAAATTGCGTACATTTTTTTTTTCTAAAAATAAAAAAGGATTTTTGTGTTCAAGTGAAATCGGATACTTCACGAAAGAAAAGGGAATAAAAGAAGAATCCAGAAAAAAATTGTCACACGTTCAGTGACAACAGACAAAAATAAAACAGGATAAACAAAAAATTGCCCCACGTCTGGTTTCGGTCCTGCTGAATCTGCTGCGGTTCCTTATTCCCTCGTTTGGTATAACATAATTTTTAAATTCACCACAACGCAACATATATTCTTCTGCCTGATTGTGCATCCATCGCGTGAGGGAATTTTGTGTGTTTCTGTTTAGTGTGTAGCACGGTTTACGGATTTGATTACCACTTCGACGTATAAAAAATATTTGAAAAATAAAATTCATTAAAATTCAAGAAGTGCAATTTAAGTAGAAAAATAAAATAAAAATTCTCAGAAAGGATTAAACGGATGTTGTCACCGCGCACCATCTTCATCATCATTACCACCAACATCCTTAATGAATTAATTTTGTGTTTGTTGATATTTCCCATGAAATCACGCTCATTGCATGCACTTTTGTCATAAAAACAAAAAATATATTTATCACGCAGGTAAACAGTAATATAAAATTTCTCAGATGCGGGAGTTGTTGATGATGAGTTAACTTACCAAGATACTTTAATAGATATAGTTCTATGTTACATATATTAAAACTCGGATATACCTATAGATATTTATCTTAGAAGGTGTGTCATTGAATTTTTTGTTTTGTGTGAATAAACGTTGATGTGGGAATTAAATTTTCTATCTAGATACATGTACTTTAGCGTACTTAGATATTAGATGTATAAGCACACACGCCAAAGAGGCTTATAGTTGACATCATTGAAAGTTCGTGTCCATCATTGATATTAAAAAAAAAAGTATCTTTCTACACCCGACTTACTAGTGCGTGAAATTATATTCTTTAGATACGGGAAATAATAATTCTCCCTGCAGCCAAGCCGACCGGAGTATAATCTGCAATAATTTTATCGTTCCCCTTGCATCGTCTGTATCTTCAGATGGAGTGTTATTAATAAAATTTAAAAAAAGTACAAGTGTTTGAAATAAATTTTCCCGTTTAAGGTGCGAACCATAGAGGCCCTTTTTCAAATCAAAAAAAAAATAAATAAAAGTGAGTTTAAAATAATTTATAACACCTCGATGATTGGGGTCAGTGAAAATAGTCCAGCATAGTAGGTACACCATCATCAGAGTGTACTTCTTTATTCAAGTACTTTCGTGGACCATCGTTCCTATAAGTCTTGTCGTCGTCGTCGTCTTCTTCGATCTTGTTTTTGGTGCGCGTTAAAGATAAGAAGCTTTTTACTTCTTCTTAAAAAAAAAAAACAAAAAAAATAAATTTATATACAAATCGCTTTCTTCTTCTTGTTTTTTCATCGTCTTCTTAAAGAAGAAATAAACGATGTTAGACGAAGATGATGTTGTCGCAGTGTTATTGTTGTTGTTTTAAAAAAATAACTTTGCAAAAATAATGATTCTTGTGGAAAACGTGTAAAAGATACATTTTACATATTTTATGTTGTTTTTTTTTTGCACGGATTTGTTCAGTAGCAAAACAAAAAGGAATGGTGTTGCATTTTTTAAACGTATAAACATGTTGTGGAATTGCATGGCATAAAATAATAAAAAACAAAAAATACTGTTTTGTACAAAAGTGTTTAAGTGGATAGATAGTAAAGGTGTAACTAGTGTAGTGTTGAGGATTTTTTTTTTGTATAAATGGATCATCGGAGCTATGCAACAATTTTTGTGGAAGTCCAAGAGAATTAAAATTTGTTGATTTTGTTCGTTTGTAAGGATTTAACATTTACGTTGGAAAAATTTATATATATTAAAAAAGGATTTTAATATAAGAAAAATATTCAAGGTATGTTAGTTTTCATTTAAAAAAAAACTGATTTGTTATAAATACTAAAACAGGTGAAAAAAAGTTTAAGACCATTTATGTCACCGTAAAACTTTGAAATATTCAAATTTTAGAATTCATCGGTCTTCTTCTTCGTCCTAGCACAGAAAAAAAAAATTTACAAAACACCTATTAGATTCTGTAATAAATTCTATAACTTTAGAAATATAGTATATTTTTTCTTTCAAAATTCATTGAGCTTTTTACCTTCCTGCATTAGGTAGGTAAATTTAAGTTCTGAAAACACATTTTGTCTGAACTTTTTGAAAAAAAAAACAGATTTTGGTTGAAATACTGTAGGTATGTGGAAAATACTGTATTCAAAACATTGCCAAAATACTGTATGGACAAATTTTGTCTCGAAATATATGTCTACCAACATTCTGGTTAGTCAAAATACTGTATTTCAAAATTCTTTACATTAAAATTTTGTAAAAAGCTGTTAAAGAAAAATCGTTTTGACGATGTAAAAAAGTGCGTGTACACTTTTTGTGGGCCTACAGTATTTTGACCTCACAGAGTTATGTCATGCAGAATTTTGAAAAACAGTATTATGACCTGCTCAAAAAAAAAAAAAACAGTTTACATTGACTTACTAAGTAAACACTGTGTGTGCCATTTGCTGAAATGCTGTGGCACATTTCCCAGTACTGCCGACAGTAAATTTTGTGAAACAAATGGCAACATAACTTATACAAATAAGCAAAAGGTATCGAACATTTGAAAAAAAATTCTCAAATTTCTTAAGATTGAAAAAATATTTGTAAGATTTGAACTTAATTTTTATTTTTTGAAAATCACAAACGAATATGCTTATGTGGTTTTCAACTGGCAATCTGGAAGCAGAAAAAAGCATTCTGAATGCTTTCAATTGGGCAAAAGTGACAGTTCTAGTTCTGAAAAGAAGAGGATTTCTCTTTTGGATTTGAAATCAGAAGCAAAAAAAGAATCACTCACACATTCAAAGATTTAAATATCACACTTGATAAATGTTATATTTTTTTCAAATTAACAAACTGTGCGAACTGTGAAGTGATTGCTTGAAATACTAATACAGTCACACCAAACTTCAAATTTTTCAGAATCGAAAAAAACTGTTCATTTGGGATTCCGAATCTAAAACCAATTCCGCATTGCCAATTCAAAACGACATTACTTATTTTGATACACATGTCATGTCATATCATGACAAGTCATAATTTTTGAATGTGCAAAGTCTGTACCTATTTAAAAATTCCGTAAATACAAAATTTTGTAAGTGCAAAAACTCAGTTTCCCAAATTCTAAAATTTTGGACGCTAATAATTTGAAGTAATAAAATGTATGTATGTATATTTATTCAAAAAAAAAAATTGACTTCGATTAAAGGGTTAGACCAGTTTACAAAATCAGCTTGATGAGACTCGATGAGAAAAAAAAATAAAATATAATTTTTTTTTAAATTTAAATCAAACAGTCATGAAGGCACGAATTGAGATACAAACAATTATTTTTAAACCAATACCTCACCTCTCAAGTGCAAGTAAAAATAATATGTAATTGTAATTACACTCCCACTGTGAGAAACAAAACATAATCCGTTTTTTTTTTTTTTATTTTAATTTTTAAATAGATGTCTATGACTTGAGTTCAATATTTTTTTTCCAATTCATTTAAACCATGAGAACCACATCAGACAATAATACAAAAGGTTTATCTAAAATTCATATATATAGATTCAGTTTGCCATTGAATATCACACGCAGAGCTCATCTCTTTAAAGCTGCATAAACATCACTTGTTATAATAATGAAGATATATACTTCATGTTTATAAATGAGAAAAGATCCATGTTAAACACACGAAGTCTGGTTTGGAATAATGAAACATCACTTAACTCACGTTAAAGCAATTATAGTTTGTAGTTTCTTTGAATAGTTTTTAATTTATTTCAATTTTAAGATGAATAACTTGCATGGAGAGAACCAGCAGTTTTTTTTTTGGTTTTTTGATGTTTGTTGGACCGCATTGTGATGATGCATAAAAATATGTAGGTTACTAGGCTTTTACAAAAATTAAAAAATAATATTAATTCAATGAAAAATGATGTTCCCCTATGACCTCTTGAATTTTTTTTTTTTACTAAAGGGCAAGTTTTGAGATCTAACATTACGATGAGAGAAAAAGTGGATTCCACAATTCTGTTTGCCTGTCTGTCGGTCTGTCCATCTGCCTATCTAACTTGGAACTTAAGGTTTTATAATTCCCCAGAAGGCAAATTGAAATTGTGCTTGGAATCGAAAATAACGTTACCTGTCATATAAACGTAAAAACAAAACATATTTATCTCTATCTTTTTTTCTTAAGTAACTAAATTTTTTTTTTTACCAAAATTATTAAGTCAAAAATATTTATCACAAAACCGTTATTAACGGTATCCGCCATACAACCGAATTTTTGGATTTCGATTTTCTCATAAGCAATTTTACGAATTGTGAAACAATTTTTGATCAAATATAAATCTTAATTACATCATTTTCAATGCATAATAAAATTTCCAAAAAAAAATATTTTTTTTGGATTTTTGAAAAAAATAGTAAATTTTTTTAAAATCTGATACATATTTTGAAAAGCGTGGATATTTTGTTTACTTTTTTTTACTGACATTTAGATTTCAAGTGTACTGGCGTTCTTATTTTTTATTTTATAAAAAATATGTACTTCAAATATTTTATGTTTAAAAAATAATTAAAAAAAAAATAACTGTGACTAATTTTGATTTTCATGCGATGCAGTCGTGTATTTTATGTCTTCATGAATTCATAGAAAACTGTTTTGAAATTTGAGGTTTATATTCAAGTTTATTAATCTTTTCATTAATGAAAAAAATATTCGACTTATAAAAAATGTTAAAAAAAAATAATTAAAATTTTATTTTCCAATATGTATTATTTTTTTTTCAAGTTTTTTTTCCAATGTTTTTGATTTGTAAGTAAAGTTACTTAAATAAATAATTTTTACTTTGCTTTTTTTTACGAAATTTTAAAAATATTTCAAATCAAGTCAGCAGAACATTAATTTTTTATCAAAACTCTAAGAGCATTTTTTTAAAGTTTTTAAAAGCTTTTTAAAATTAAATAATGTCCATAAAATACAATTGCTGTATTGTTAAAATAATATAAACTTAAAATGATATTAACTAACCCCGTAAATAAAATTTAATGTTTGGCTTAAATAAAAACTTGATTAATTTGCAAAAAAAATAAACAATTCAATCTATTTCTATTCATAAATTGTATCTACCATATTTTACGAAAAAGAAAAATACCTAAAGACATCATAACTGATAGATAAGTCCATAACTATCTAATCAAATATTTTCAAAAATTTTGATTGACTACTCACGAAAAGCCAAACAAATGAAATATAATTACAAACAAACAATAGACAACAATTTTTTATCAAAAAAAAAAATCAATGTTTCATATTTCATTTTTTTTCGTTTATTTTTTTTTTTGCAAAAAAGCATTAAAAAATTAACATCAGATTTGGTATTAACGGGAATTGAAGTGTGCTTGCAAGATATTCTTTGATATCAACAATAAAAAAATCATAACATTAAAGAATTCGTTAACACTCTCTATACCTATTCGCTATTTTTTTTTCCGGGTCAATGTTCTTTTTGGTAATATAAAAGAAGAAAGATAAACTTTATCGATAGATTTATTGCGCGATTTTTATAGAAGGCATGTTATTAAAACCTGTCTCGGAGAATATAATAGGAATTTAATTTTTTGATAATTTTATGCTCAAATTTTTATTAATGTTTGTCCTAGTTTTTATTTTTTATCATTCGCAAAATATTTAAAGTAATTTTGCAACTATTTACATATGTGGTTTTTTATTTTAGTTTAAATTGGAAAAGAGATTTTTTTTAAATTGTATTCAACAGTGTCCCATAGTGAGACTAAACCAATGTGTAAATATTTATTGAAAACCTTTTTATTGAACTAAAGCTGTCGACGAGACCAAGTTTCCCGAAACGAACTCCCCTGCATCCGCGAACAGGCCGTAGTTTTTTCATTAAAAAAAAAATTATTAAAAAAATGTGTGTTTCAAAAACATAAAATTAAATATTAAGCAGTTTCTAGATTAAAATTATGTGCATTTAAAGTGGCATTCTTCATAAAATAATACGAAAATCTCATTAATTTCAATAAGGTTTTCTGATTGTTTTATCAAAATATTTGGAAAAAACTATTTGTTTCGTTGCTGTTACCAATAAATTCACACATTTTCCTTTGAAAGCTACAAATTATTAAATGCAGTTCGTAACATACACCGCACATAGAAAACACGTAATAAAACAACTCGTTTAAATTTGTTTTTTTTTAAGCAAACTCTTATAAAAGACAGCATGCCAAACAAAAAAAAAACAACAAACAACCTGCATTTTTTTCTTAATTAATTATTATTGTAAAATAATTTTCTTTTACATTTAATAATAGATAACTTGCAGTTTATAATTTTAGGTGAATATTATAATGGAGTTCCTAATTACGGGTTTCGAACTTGAGAATTGCCTTAAAAATTTTAAATTGTTTATTAACAGTCTCTAACAAATGTATAACGTTGTTTGGACAATCAATTTTACAGAAGACTTGGTGAGGTGCAGATAGATAATTCATCATAATCGTTTTAAATGAGGTGGTTTTTTGTTGTTGTTGTTCCGGTGATCGTTGTTAGATGGTTCAGTTTTTTTTTTCAATTAATTTCCGTTTTCTGCAGTTTACTTTCATTTCTTTTTTTTTTACTTTCTGTGGCTTGGAAAACAATTTTGTTTTTAGTTTAAAATAATTGCGTGCAATCACGAGATTTAGTTTAGGTTTAGTGATGGATTTTCAAGATTAATGATCAGATGTTCACATCAATTAATTATTATTGTTTAGACTTACTTCCGTGCAAGCAAATTTGCTTTTGGGTGGTATGGTTAAAGGAAAATAATTTCTGTTACTATCTTTATTGATTGTGTGTCATTTTTGGTTAAGAAAGCAGAAAAATATAATTTTTTTCACAACATTTCAGATGTTCGATCACATTTATTAATTTTAGATTTGTTTATACCAGTTACAAATAAAAATTATCTCACAAAATCACTTTATACCAAAAGAGATCTCAAAAAATTACCTTAATTTTATATTATTTACAAAATCACTTTATACCAAAAGAGATCTCAAAAAATTACCTTAATTTTATATCATTTTATATAAAATTTGTATTCATTTTGTTTTAGATTGCTCAATAACGTGAGCGGTAATGCCAAACTCGCACAATTCAGTCACGTATTACTTGTGAACTGATGCGGTAATTCGGCCCCAGGTCAAGTTTCTTGAAAGTCAAACCACTGTCACTGCTGCAAATATTGTTCGGTGTTTCCAAAAGTTTCAAACCAAGATCAATTGAATTGGATAAAATAAAAAAATTAAAAAATGTTCTTGAATTATTAGGTAGGTACATTTTTAGTTATTAAAACTATTCCTCAAGTTAATTTTAATCTTAATGGATTAAAAACCCTTCTTTGCTTATTATCTCCTGAAGTCATTAGACCAGTTTATACCAATTACAGCAAAAATCTATTTTTTTTTTAATTTTCAGATGATTATGAAGATTTTTGTGAACAGATGAAATAAATTAGTTTTCAAAATTTTTATCGAAGCACTAAGGAAGTTATTCTTTTAGTTCATACCAATCAAACCAACAAAAGTCAAAATACGTGCAAAAATTATTTTTTTTTTAGACTTGTCTTATTTAATGCATGTATAAATTTTTTATTTCAAATATCTCAGGCACGCGAAATTTTAACAATTTCAAAAAATCACATTGCAACATCGTCTTTTTTTTTTTTGCAAAACCGGAAGGGGGTTAACTACGGTATTTAACCTATAAAATAAATAAAATTAAAACTTCAAAAACAACACGCAGACTTTTGTCTTGAATATTTTTCATGTTCGTCTGCTTTTAATGTTGTTTCCGATGTCAACGAGAGAGTTCATTCAATTATCGTACTCGTGATCATTGTCGCATCAAGCCGAAGGTCTTAAGTCAAAAATAAATTAATTCAACGCCGCGTCAGTTCCAAAAAAAAAAAAAAAAATTAATACCTACTGAAAAATTCCATTTAGATGATCAACAACTTCCATGTTTGGCTGCGTCGCTTGCCGCGTCAAGCCATGCAGAAAATTTGCCGACTTTTATAGTTGGTATTTTTGCTCTTGAATACTCAAAATGTCTACAACGACATGACATCTGTTAAGTTATAAATAATCATGTCTAGAGATGGTTGCGGCTTGGTACTATTTGTTTTGGTAAAAGATTATTTTCAGAAGAATTTTTTTTTATCCCATGGTTCAGGCACTTAAGAGATTCTAAGGCGCAAGACGTTGGAACATGTATTTGATTTAACAGTAAATTATGATGCTACATGCACTTGGGATTATTGAAATGGCTTAGAATTTTTTTTTTTGAGAAAATTTCGAGTAGATACCTTTTATAGAAAATTACAATATAAACTTTTTTTCACAGACAAAAGAAACATTTTTCATTCTGTGTCTTAACTTTGCTTTTGAAACGATTTAACTTTAATAAGAAAAATAAGTTTTCCGTATTATTGAAGTACCTATATTCAAAGTGGGTTTCTTCTTAAAACAATGCGAAAATATTATAAAATTTTAATAATTTTTTTGTTGCTTTTAATAATATTTCATTGCCTGTGCAAGCAATTTTCTTAAACCGACCAACTTCATTAAAATCTGCTTTCGTCTTCAAAAACAAAGATTTTCTCATAAAATTACCCAAAAATGGAAATTCTCAAGGGCCTTAGGTAAACTTTTTGAAATCTTACAATTTTTTAAGATGCACCATACAAAATCTAAATTAATTTAAACCTATATTGTCTGATATTATAAATACCTAATACCTACTGGACCTACTGCCGACTTAAACAATTGAATAAAGCTTTCGTTTTTTTTTAAATCAATATTTCTTCTATTGAAAAAAAAATATAGATTTAAGGTCAAAAGGTGGTCTTGATTATTTGACTAATCCACAAGAAATCCATTGTATGTCTTTAAACAATGAGGCTTCCTCTTTAAAACAAGTTTTTCGTATATTCACGGACAAAAATTATGACAGATCCAATTTTATATTTTCATCGAAAGTGATTTAAGCTTTTTGTTTTTTTTTTTTAATTTTTGAAAAAGAATTTCAAATTATTATGACTGCAGAGTTTATCAACCGATTTGGATTTTGAAATTTCGTTGACTCAGCTCAATCCCAAAATTGCATTCAAATTTTTTTTTTTTTATTGACTCCAATAAAATAAAACTAATAATTAATTCGTCGTCGTGTTTGCTTCGTTTAGTCGTTCGTCGGCAATTATAGTGAAATCAATGAAATCAATACAACACAAAACAAAGCCCGATGTGAAAAGAATATAAATACCTGAATTGCCCCGACGACGACGACGCAGAAATTCATCAAATATTTGTGTATAGCTTTTAATTTTTATGGCTTGTTAAAATGGTCAAAGAGGTCTATAGGAAGTGCAAGAGGCAAGTGAGAACCGCGAAGAGCACGTTTTGTTTTTATCGATTAATTTGGCAACTAATAAATGACTTTGCCATTCCAAATGAGATTGTGGCTAAATGCACAGCAATATTTGGAAAAAATATTTTAAAGACCTTGGGTGTGTGCGGAAAGTTTTATTAACAAATACTTAAAAGAGCTTAACTACATTGTTTTGAAGTAGTTTGATATAAAATACCTGGAGATTAGCAAATTTTCTATTGGAATGGATTAAACATGTCTGCGGTTTTGTTGTTTGATGAAGATAAGAAATTAAATTAAAAGAAATATTTTCGAAAAAATGGCAACACTGGAAATTTTTATTAAAAATCTTCATATTCGATATGCTATCTCTTGACACATCACTTGATTTTCTAAGGGTTAAGTGTGTAGCTTTGGCCAAAAACAATGATTTTTTTTTTCAGAAAAGTGGCAACCTTGAAAATATTCAAAAAATGTCTGCATATTCACGTCTGGTGCTATTTGTCAATATAAAAACAAGTATCAATTTATTCTTTAATAAAATCAATACATTTCAAAATTGGGAACACTGGAAATTCAAATGTCTTCGTATTTTTCAATAAATAAATTTATGAGGCTCTTAAATGCGATATTCTAATAGTATACTTTTTTAAAATCGACGAGCTAGTCTTAAAAAATTATTAGACGTCAACAAAAATATTTTTTTTTCCTGAAAAGTGGCAGCTCTAGTAATTAAATTAAGATTTCCTCCTCTTCTTATTTTGATAATTCCAATAGAATCACTTGCATAATTATTATTATTATTTGTCTTAAATAATTGAATTTGTCCTCAACATTAAACTAATCTTCTTTATCTTAAAGCTTTGAATTCTTAAAAATCCAAACTATCAGTTTATCTTTTCATGTCTCCTAATTCAATTTCTCAAAATTAAGTCTTAACAAATCCCGTAATCTTAATTCCCTTAGTATTCAAATGGTTCATTAAACCGCTAATTCATGGTCAAATGTTCAAAGACAAACCCTATACGTTATTCACCTGAAGATTCTTAAACCTCTCCTACATCATATTCTATATCTGATGCTTGTTTCTCATTATGCCGGCCGTTATGTCATTTTCATTGTGACGTCTGTCAAATGATATTATCTTCAGGCGCTCAGTGGCGCGCCTTTTTAGTTTTGTTCATTTCTTTTTTTCTCATTTCAATTTCTTCGAATTGAAAAAAATAAATCATTGATTTATTTATATTTGTTTTGCGTTTAAAGTCTTTCTTCTAATTAAATAGCCACCCACGACGCAATCAGCCATGCAATTTATTTACCTTTGAAAGCGAAAAAGAGATGTCATAGAAATGCAGATATTGATTTATATATTTGTTTCAATTAATATCGAAATTATACTTTTGTTTTCGAAACATATACCTACTTAAATATTGATTTTGATTTATTTAACAAAATAAAACAATAATAATTCAATGCGAATTATTATATAGATTTATAATATCAAATAAATTGAGTTAAATGTATCTACACATGATTTATTGACAAAAGAACAACTTGAAGTTTTGGGGAGGGGCATTATGATGATGCACATAAAGCTTTTAGTTCCGCTTTGGCAAACAGAATAAAAAATGGGGTGAAATTATTGTACAAAATTCAATAATAAATCAGTAACGTTTTGATTTTATTGTGCGAAAGAGTTAAATAATTTATTTTTGTGTTTTGATTTACATTACATATTTATATTCTTTGTTTACGAGAAAAAGAAATTTCTTGAGTGGCTTTTCTTCTTTCGAGAGAAGGTGTGTTCATAAAAAAGAAAAACAAAAACAGACTTTAAAGTTTAAACTAAAATCTTTGATTGGAACGTATTCTTCGGATTTCAACAAAACAAATCAATTTATTTAGAAAAAATAATTTGTTATTTAAAAATGCAGAAAAAGAATAGTTCAAGAAAAATATTGTTTTTTAACAACAATCTATGCTGCTTCTTCTTAATTCGATAATGAAATCTGACGTCATGTAGCAATTCTAAAAAAAATCAATAAAACCTGTCCCAAAATTAAAAAAAAATTGTTCAAACACAAATTCGTGAAAAAAAAAGTTTAGTCCAAAAAAAATGTTGTCAGTGAATCAGTGGACTTTTTTTTTGAAATATGAGAATTTTGTATTTGCGGGATTGTGGAAAGACGAATTTTTAAATTCCCAGATTATTCAAATCTCGCTTTTTCCGAGATTTTGTCATTCCGCAATTTTATAATTACGAGATTTTGTGCTTGAAAGATTTTGTACCTTCGAGTTTTATAGTACGATATTTCAAATGTGAAATTTTGATTTGTGAGATTTTATAGCTAAATTCTTTAAAGAGATATAATTTTGCAACAATTGTTTCTTACTTATTTTTTATTATCATAACCACACTACAATTTCTAGAAATTTTTCTGTTCCAAAAAATCATTTAATTTACTATTTTCTTCCTTTTCTTTTTGTCTTTGAAATTTAACTCTACTTATTTATTATTTATGTTTTAAACACGGAATAAATTAAATCGTATCTGTCTGTCATTCAATACATCTACCGTAGTTAATGTTTCGCTGAACTTAAATCGAATGAAAACATTTTTTTTTTGAAATAAATACTTCCATTTTCAACCACATGATATTGTGGTTTTATTTCGACCTTTAGTGTAAAAAATGTATTCCCAGTTTAAAACTACAATGTCATAGAAAAAAATCATTAAAAATATATAAAAGCGTGACAGACAAAGAGAGTTCATCTATTAAAAAAATTCTTTCACATCCAATTTTTCGCTGGTAACTCTAAGTTAAGTCTGAGTAAGTTAAACTTCCAAATAATTTAAACCAGAATTGATTTAAAAAATATATTTTCAATTAATCCAGAATTAACTCAACCAATTAAGTGAGTTATGGGAGTTAACTCTAGTTCTAAATTAACTGAAAAACTTATTTTATGAGTTAACTTGGGATTTACTTGGAAACAAGAATATTCTCCCACCCTTAGTTTCTTAAAAATATTTTTTCAATTTCTCAGCGAAAACTCTCAACACACACTGTAACGCGCAGCAGCTATACGCATCAAACTGCAACTATAGAATTAATTTTTGTTTGCCTTCTCTTCTCCAGCAGCAGCAGAGAATGTAATTGAATCTCTTCTTTCTATTTAACATTCGTATTTATATCTTTTATATTATTCTTAGATCTCCAGACAATCTGGATGTAGTTACATATACATAAGTAGGTACGTATTTTTGTCTTTTTCAAGGACAAAAGGTAAATGCCATCTTAGAATTCATCCAATGCACTGCAAAATACTGCATTCAATTCGCGCAACCATCATCATCATCATCATGCACGCATAAAATGTGAATCGTTCATTGAAATTGAATTCCCTTCTATATCTATAGATACATTTATCTTTGAGGCAGTATCTCAAGACCTCACCTATAGAATATAATCTACCCTGATGCCAGTGCATGATGCATTATATGATGATGTGATGCATATTTTTATATAATGCTTGTTGTGCGAAGTTCCTTACGCATTTACAATCAAATGCGAAATTGTAATTGCTATTTTGTTTTTGTTATTTTTTTTTTTGTTATTTTTTTTTTTTGTTATTTTTTTTTTTTTTTTTGTTCAGATGATGATGAATTTCCAACGAATCTATGTACGGAAATCTTCGGTAGTCAGTCGGCTAAAGGAATATGTAATTCTTCCAATATTGTCTTCGGCTCATTTGAATAAAAATGCTTCGTAGTTTTTTTCCATCTTCAGATAAGCGATCTCTTATTTTGCAAAGAATGAAATTATGAAACAATACGCAGGACGTGATTTGAATTAATTTTTGTTTTCATAATAATATGAATCTTCTTGAGACGAAGAAAACAAATTTGTATAAGGTAGCTATAATTGTTTGTATCTCTTATTTATACATATATATAGCGCCAGAGCGTGTACAGGGTCAGACTATCAATAAGGCTTGATAAGGTGATTCTTATGGGCCCAAGCAAATTATGAGGGGCCCAGAGGGTAAAAACAAATATAGGGCTTGAAATATAGAAGACTACACATAAAGCAGCAGCCAATCGATTTTTATCATGAATTTACATAACTGACGGGACTACTGACTACAGGACCCCGCTTGTAACTAAGTTGATTTTGATCATTCAAAAATGATGGGTCTTGAAGTTTTTTTCCAATGGCCGCCATTTTAAAGGAACTTCGAAAGCATTAGTTTTTTGAAAAAAATGTTTTGTATAAAAAAGAAAATGGGCCCTTTTTGAGATATGCCGACTGGCCTATTCCGGCCGGGAATCTCTAGTCAAACTTCCCCAAACTCATACTTTACACTTTTGTAAGGGCCTTTAATTTTCCTAATAAGTCCGACTGTGGAAATGTGGCTTAATAATAATGAAATCTTCACTTTGATCTTTTGCCGATGTTGCATGTTTTTTTTTATTTATTTTTAATTTATTATTTTTTTTTCTTATAATTTCATTGAAATTGAAAACGAGATGAGTTTCATGGTGCACCGTGCACCTGTGAGTTTGTTGTTAACGCGCCGCATGCCAACCACCAAAGGGGTTATTTATTCTGATATATGTGATTATAGTTTCCAGTTGCAATAAAATGCAAGAAAATAAGCACAACATTGTAGTGGAGTAATAAGAAAAATAAAAACAGGCGCATCATGTCCCAATGTATGGTTTGGTAGCTCTGCACGTGCTCATTATTTTTGATTTTTTTTTTTAAACCACCAGAATTATTATAAACGGCAGAAAGAATTAGTATGCAAATAAATGTATTGCATCATTTAAAATTGTCTTGACATTAATACAAATTTTATTTTTTTTTCTTGGTTATTCTTAAGAAATGATTGCAATTTATTTATTGAAAAAGTTTTTTGCAATGTAGTAATCTTGTATTCTTTTTCTTTTCATTTCAGGTGAGTTTTTGTCCAATTGTCATTATCAAGTAAGTTTTGTAAAATTTTAATATTTTTCTGACATTTGTATATTTTTCACATTTGACAACACATTCTATACATGAAAAATTGAATTAAGCATAAGCCCCCGGCGAATCCGACAAGGAGGTCATTATAGCCTCCTCTGGTTCAAATAAATGCGCTCATGAACTCGAAAACGCGAAAAATAGGTTCCGGAATTCAGTCTGTCTGTAACTAAACCTACAGCCTAAAATAATAAATCGATTTGCTTCAAACTTAAAAAAAACTTATGGTTTTTAGATGATTTTCCAGATGCGAAATTGATTAGCTTCGAAAACAACCATAACGTCAAAATGTAGCCATTACGACAAAATATTTATTTCGATAACGCCTCGACCGATTTTTATGAACTTTAATTATAAAAAAAAAATAAAACACGTTATCTATGTAGCACAAAACCAAATTTATGATTATCAATTTTCTGTATATGAATTGACGGATTGTCACTAAACTGTTTATGGAAGTGTTTTCAAATTTTTCGAAAAAAAATATTTTTCTGAGTTCTTGAAAAAAGAAAAATCAATGTTTAATAAACGATTTGATATTTTTTTTAAAACTGTCATCGCAGTTTTTTCTTACATTTCTTAAGAAATTTTAAGTATTAAGGAAATATATTTTATACATAAAAAATTGTAAACATAAAACTTTACCCGGATTTATGGCTTACGATTTTCTCATTTTCTATTCTATTCTATTTTTCAAATACTTAAAACTGGCATACCATTAAAACGCCGCTATTAGTTTCTTTTAGTTTCCAGTTTGGCGTGTTAAATTATAATATTTAAAATAAATTACCCACATATTTCAAAAAAAAAAATTCAAAAATCTATTAGAATAAATCATTTTAGAGAAAATCGAAATACAATTATATGACAGGTAACAATTAACAAAGTACCTTTTTAATCAACAATTAAAATCATCAGTAAACATTTCTGTTTCACACACAAAAAAATATCCTAAACGCGTTAACACCATTCTAAAAAATGTTCTTCTTTTTTCATCGAATCCAATCGAATTTTAAAGCAAAGGAGAAAACCCAGTACTAAAATACTCAATTCATTTACAAGTCTGGATATGACTATCTAATAAAAATAGATTTAAGTTTAATCATTAAAAAATTTTACAAAAATTTTCACAAATCAATAAAAGACCAACTTTCTCTGCCAAGGTCACTCATTGCAAACATATAAACACCCTTGAAAGACTTCATTACCAAAAAAAAACACAAATTTCCAAATTACCAATTTGGACAGCTCAATCTGTGGTTGCATAAAAATTTCTATCTCCATGTGAGTTAAAGCCAAATTAACTTATTGCACAGGTACAACTTGTTATATAAAAAAAAGTAATATTTCCCATTCCCATAAGCTATCTACAACGTATAGGTTATGATTATTATAATGCATATTCATATAGTATGAATTGTGTGATAGTCCATCAAAAATAACAACAAAAACAAAATTTATTTACCTACCTACCACAATTTCAATCTATTCAAACTCTCCAGCATTATTATGGATTTTTTTATTTTAAGCCTTCGCGCGATCAGGAAACAATTTTTCAGCTCGTCTTTTATGTGAAATCATAAATATTGATGCAAATAATCGCAAATCAAAATAAAATTGTGATATAATAAAAATAACAAAACAAATAATAATAACTATTTTTCTGTACCTAATGTTAACCAAGAGTTCAAAATAAATTCAATTCACATCACAAAACAAGCTTTGGGTTTGGTTTTCGTTTCGATTTGGTTTCACGTTCGGTGCAAATGTTTTTTTTTTATTGACTTTAAGTATCCACCGACCACATGAATTTGACTTGAAATATTTTTTTAAAAATAATTTTGTGAAAATAAATAAGATTTGTTAGCCGGTTTGTCGGTTGACCATGTACATATGTATGTACGACTCAATTTGCAGTAATTGTGCAATAAAATGAAATATTAAAGTCTTAAAACAAATATTTAAACCAACCATGAAAATGCAATAAACTGTATTTATTTTTTTACTATAAATACGTAAAACATTTACTTTTTAATTAGAGTTGTGTAATTTAAGAGAACCATTGCAATATTAAATAAGAGATAAAGTATTTTGATAAATGTTCCAGTTAAATGAACGAAATATATAGAAACAAATATGAAAACCAGCTTCTACCAAATTCACGTGCAGCTGTTAAAAAAGATATTCGGCATGACTATTATTTTTTTGCATAAAATATTTAATTGATGTACGAGTATTTAACATTGAATCAGGAGCGTTTTTATTTAATATAATTTAACAAAACTCAAAGATTTTATAATAAAAATGTAAGAAGTATGTGCAAATTGGTCCAAATATCCACAGCGAACAAGATTATTGCAATGTTTAACTGTTCGTTAAAAATGAAGTAATTTTAACTATGGCACAAAAAAAAAAATGGGAGTCAAATGTTAAAGCGAAATTTGAAAAAGAAAACCAAAAAGTGTATTTATGCATATTTGTGCAGTAGAAGGTATGATTTTCCACCTATGTATTTAGCTACTTAAATGATAGTAATTTTTACTAAGTCGAAAAAAAATTATATGAGTTAAAAAAAAGTAGTCTTGATTTTCCACCACGAAAACATTCCCACTTCGCGTACTTACAAAAGTACGCACTATAAGCGTCCATGGTTTCTGTTTTTTGGTCTAATAGTTAAAATTACTCCATTTTTTAACGAACTATCTGACTGCAAGTGTCTTATTAGCTATGGACATTTCATCTAAGCGTCCATCGTTTTTGGTTTAATAGTAAAAATTACTCCATTTTTAACAGACTATCTGACTGCAAAGGTCTTATTAGTTATAGACATTTATAATTTCCCTAAGTGCACACTCTAAGTGTCCATAGTTTCTGCTTTTTGGTCTAATAGTAAAAATTACTCCATTTTTTAACGGACTATCTGACTGTAAAAGTCTTATTAGCTATGGACATTTATATTTTCCACTTCAAGTAATTATACAAGTGCACACTCTAAGCGTCCATGGTCTTTGGTCTAATAGTAAAAATTACTCCAATTTTTAACGGACTATCCAAATGCATTGGTCTCGTTTGTGATGGGTATTTGGACGAAGCCTAATACTTTTTTGCTCATTCCCATTTATTGGTGATTTATTTTTGCCATTTTAACTATAGTTTAATTAGTCTTGAAACTAAAATTTTATTCTAAGAACTTGGCAATTCTCAATAGAGAGCTACAATGTTAAAAGTTGAACCACAGAAAAACGCATTTGTTTGACTGTATACATATTGACTGTATTGCATTTCAATAAAATAACTTTTAAAAGCAATACATTTTTAAGCATATTGATGTATACTCTAGGTGGTAGTCTTCCTGAAATAATATGAAAATCTTATAAAATTTATATAATTTTTTCATCTTTAAATCAATCTGATGTCTCTTAGAAAAGAATTCACAGTTTTAATTCTCTTCTTTTTTTCTTGTTGCAAAGTCAATATAATAAACCTTCTCACCCACTTCACTAAAGTTGTTGAATTTAATTATAGTCTCTACTTAATGCAACTAGATCGTTTTATCGCTTTACATTCTTAAAAGTCTCTGTCACATTATAATGTTGCATAATATATCACATTTTATGAATAAATTTAGCTAACCAAACATCAAATTTAGTTTAAAATTCACGCACCTTTATATAAATATTTGTGCATAGAGCACACAAGAAACACAGTTATAAGAAGCACAAAACAGTTTTAGTTTGAAATTCCATAATACGCTGAAAAATGCTGGGGTAAAAGAACCTGCATGCATAAATATTATGTCGGTGTACTCCATTCCATGGTTTTAATGTGTCCAATGTGACAGAGAATATTTTATGACATGAGCACAATTATTACGAAATTGAAAAAAAAAAAAATAGTAGGTAAGTATCACACATGCACCAAAATTAGATTAAATGGATTATAGAATTAGGAGAACTGACAAACCAGTTTTGTGTTATTTACCCTATTTTTTTCAAGAAATTCAGGTATCTACTAACCAGAGCAATAGAATAAAACATTGGGAAGCCTTGTGTTTTAGAAATTTCATGAAGCAGTCAAAGTAGACATTCTGATAAATTCACAGAATTGCACAAATTTTTATCTATCAAAAATATAGGTTTCGATGATAACTTTTAAATGTATGAATTTCATCAAAAATTCATTTTAGTAAAATCTTGTAGATTTTTTGAGAAAAGCTACAAATCAAAAACATCATTAGGTTGAAAAGTCGTTGAAAATGAATAAATAAAAATATAAAGAAAAATAAGTAAATATATGAACAAAAATCCAGCCTTTATCCAACTACCCAAACCCAAGTATACCCTAAACACTCATCGAATTAATTCTATCAAAAGTCTGACAAGACTGCCTGTTGTTATTCAATTATGGTATGTTCACACGTTTATTTTTTTTTTGTACAAGAGTCCGGAATTGTAATTTCATGACATGAAGTGGCTGCCATTTATGTAGAGGTTAAATTTGAACTTATTTTGTTGTTGTTTATTTTCAAGTGTCTTTCTGTAGAATGATACTTGAAATATATAGGCCTCAGGCCGCCCTCATCACTATTGGCCTGCGATGTTTTTTTTTAAGTTCTTGTTAAGATAACAAATTCAGATATTTTTTTGTCAAACAGTCGAAAACTATTTAGGTTATTTTCATAAGCCTTCCAGGTGTTAGTTAAGTGTTGTCAGGTTTGTTTTCTTTAATTATAACAATAATTATTACAATACTGTAATACTTCCCTGAAGGATTTTGCTTGATTTGACTTTTTGTTTATTTCTATTTATTTTTATTTTATTAATAGAAATACATATAAAATAATAAACAGGGTGTTTTGAATAAAGGGTGACAAAAGTCTAGAACTAGAACTCAGACAAGAATCATACAATTCATGACTGAACTGTACGAATTTAACTATGGCTTCTTTGTTAAAATAGTAAAATGAAAAAGCAATAGAATTAGTAAATATAACCAGTAACATTTTTGCTATCGCTCCTGGTCCAACACAAAATTTATTTAAATAACCTAAAATCGGATTCGTTCAAAAAAAGATTTAACCATCTGGATATTACACAACGAGATAAAACAGGTGAAAAGGTGTCAATTTTTGTTTATTTTATGCATTTCTTTTGTTGACATCATTGTTTGTTGTTTTTTTTTTTTTTTTTTGGTACAAATTATGCAAAACCAAATTGCCTCCATCATTATTTGTTAATGTGAATGACCCTTTTGACTTATGTACAGTGGGATATGCAACATAATAGATTGATACTTTTTCGTTAGTGAAATAAAAAAATTCATGAAAAAGTTGAATAATAATCTGTGGAATATTTTCAAGATAAACAATTTGCACGCAAAAGCTAAAAATCTAAAAACATGTGTCCTAAATATATTTTGTTCAACTAAATACTTTAAACCGTTGTCTTTTTAACAAATTTTATTTTGTTTTAATTTTTCTATTGTTTTCTTTTTTCAAATTTTTTTTTAATCCATGAATTTAAGAACAACTGTTCCACTGTGAACATGGCTCTATGACGTTTCGACAAAGAGTATCAAAGTGAAATAATTTTAACCAGGCTCATAATAAATGATGACAAAAAAAAACCTGCATTACCTATAATTTAAAGTTGGGTAATTGTAATTCCATATAGAAAACTCAACCTTTGATCTTTGGTGCGCGATCACATAAAAAGACGGAAGACTTTTGTAGATATTTTTTGAATTTTTTTCTTCTTAAATCCTGTGTACGTAGGCCTAAGTATTTATTTTTATTGCATTTTCTTGGATTATGGCACCACACACGCATGCGTGCATTGCGTTTTTGTCATAAAAAACACCTTTTAACTCTTAAGCCTAAAAACTGCTTTATCACCTATTTTTATTTTTCTTCTAAAAACAGATAAAGAGACGTTTACTCACAAAAACACAAATAAAAAAGCGTTGAAAAAAAATCCGGTTAAAGTAGTTTAAAGTGGCATAACATTTATATTAATACCTCCCAGATACGTGTGGTGATTAAGAAGTGAAGTTGTTTTTTTTTTCATCTTTTACTGCAAAGCTCTATAAGTGCGGTGGTCAGTTGTGTGCATTCGAAGATACAATTAGATAAACAATTTTATGATTCCACAGTATCTATGGTTATTTAGTCTGCATCATGAGTGTGTGCCGACATGCTGGCCGCCACTTAAACACTAAACTCATTTATTTATTATTTTATGATACATAAAATGCAAATAGAAAGTCTGCTATAAATTATTATAAATCGATTAATCGGGATAGAAATTTAAAAAATGATAGAATTCTTAAGAATTTTGTTTAAAGACCTAATGACGATAGTATAGATATCAACATACATTATTCAGGAAATTTTGGGTATTAAAATAAAATAAAAAAAAAAAACAAACAAATCGAACCGGTAAGACCCGCTCAAGTTTGTTGTATTAAAATTTATAGGATTAACTTTATTACCAAATTGTTTAAACCAACATTCTTTATCTGCAAATTAAATATACATACGTGATAAAGAGATCGTTTCTGTTTATTTTTATATAGATTCTTAGGATTAAAAAAATAATGTGCACTAAAACTCAATTTTCTAAGGCTCGATTTTTCAAATACTTTTAGGTAACAAATTAAGTTGAAAATTACTTTAGTAGATGAGTCGTTTATACAAACGGAGAAAAAAGAACCACATAAAATAAAGAAACACAATAAGATTTCCCTATGGTTTTCATACAAGAAGAAGGCCGTATAAATGAACTGACTAAATCTTTAGTGATTATTTATAAAATGGCTGCCAGCTAAAAAATTATGTTTCCAATAATTTTATTTTTATTTTGGTTGTATTTTTTTTTTCTAAGTGCCAGTTCTTTCTCTGCAACTGCCTCTGTGTGCCAGTTCGAATTTTAAATATCAATCAGCTTAAACAAAAGACAAAACATAAATTTCTGTGAATGTCCGAAATTTGCATTTGTAAGGAAAAGAATTGAATTTTAATAAGTTAACTGTTATGTATACCTAGAGTTAGGATAGGATGTTGGGCTGTTGTCCTGATGACTCTGTAAGGGGTTCAATTTCACATTTTGAACTTTTTTTTGACATTTTCTTTAACCGACTTTTTTTCACGATTTATTTTTGACCAATAAAATTTCTAATATAGTCTTGACCCTGACAAATTTTTTTTTGACTTTCTTCGCAGTTTAATTTTTGACCAGTTTTTATACGGGTCAAAACAAAATTCTATGTGGCTTTTCCCTCAAATTTTTTTTTTTTAACGATTTGTTTTTCAATAATTATTTTTCATTTAATATTTTAATATTTTTTGACATTTTGGTATTTTTCGGAAAAAATCTTGTCCATAATTTATTTGTTGGCTAATATTTATTCTCGTGATTAGAAACCTATTCCACCTAATGTTTACTAACAAATTTTGGCATTAATTTTTTTTCTCAAAATAGCATCTTTAACCGACACTAGGTTTCATTTGAATACTTAAATACAACCCAAATTGCCAATTTCAATCAAAAAATTTAAACAGTAAATCAAAAAAAATCAAAAAATTGGTTTTCAAAAATTTTGAACTATGGCAACCCTGGTCAAAATCGTCATCTACTACTACTTGCATTCAGAGGTATTATCAGAAAGTGTTTGTGTTTTATAATTTTTTCTTTATTTACCATCCAGACGCACTAAGTCGCCATAACACTCATGTGAAAGGTGTATGTGGTTTCTTCTTCTTTTAAATTAAAAAAAAAACGACTACAACAACTACAAAAAAGATAGAAATCACTTTCTTCATTGAACATTGAAATTATTGGAATTTCCTTTTTTTATTGTTTGTATTTTTTTTACTATTTTCATCCGTATGTTACGTTAGAATTCGTCACAGACTTTTCAATCATATTTAAGAAACTCTTTTAGTGAGAGCGCTCACATAGCTAAAGTCCAAGCTATGTTGTATCTTAATTCTTTGCTGAGACTCAATCTTTCGATGAATTTCACTTGCGCTATCGCGAATTATTGTACATGTTTTACAAAAAAAAACGGAGATAGTCATGTTCAAGAGTCTTTCTGTCTATCTATCTGTCTGGAGTTGCAACAGTGCACTTATGTATCTTTACTGCAAGTGAAAAATAACTAATGAAAGACAATGCAGTGAAGATAAATGCAGGAATTGTATCTGCTGCTGATGATGATGGAGATTTGATTTGGCTATGGGTCTTGAGGTTGATGATGATCATTACCATCGGAGACATAAAACATAAACTTTTAAACATATAAATCAAAAAGTGAATGTTTTAAATCAAGGCTTTCCATAAGTTCGAGAAATTGAATGTTAAGGTTATTTTTTTTTATATTCGCAAAAAGCAGGTTTTATGTTTTGAATGCATTTTTAATAGATTTTTAGTTGATTTTTTCGGAAGCAGCTCAAGGGTTTCTACTTTTTTTTTTATCTCATGAATAAACGTTTTAATTTGAGCGAAAATTAAAATAATCTATACAAAAAGAATCGTAGATCACATAATGTAAGATTATAGTGTTGAAACAAACGTCATACAAGAATAATTTTTTTTGAGAACGAATATTGTTTTTAGATCAAACTTTTTTCCACTCCTTATTTTTGACCAATTTTTATTCTCGCTGTTGTTCCCTGAGAAATTTTGTTTCACCTATTTTTGTTTATATCTAGATAGAAAAGATTACTTCAAAACTTTTGAACAAATTTCTTTTCGATGCAAATTAATCAATTACTGTAACACCTTTGTAAAACAACTTAATTTCAAGTTCGATAACAAAATCAAATTCATGCCTAACGCATGTTTTATGATTTCCAAATCCGGAAAAACAATTTTGTTGCTTTCTTTTTGTGCATTATTTCTTCATTTCAAATTGTATCCCGGCGCGCAGACTTTTTTATTGCTATTGTTTTGTATTTATTTCTGTTTTTATTGTTTATTTTTTTTTATAGGAAAATTTTACTTTGATTGAATTTGCATCTATTTCAAGTTCCAAGTTCGACTTTCTATACCGTTTCTTGTCCTGATATGCAATTTTATTGTCTGTGGTTACGATTGTCTATTTTGTGGGTTTGGTCAATGTCTGGCAATAAAATGACACGAATAAAATTACATAAACTCCCATTTTTTTATTTTCATCTGACAAGTTTGTATATACCTGAAGTTAGTCTTAATTAAATTGCATCTTTCGATATATGTATATAAACCCTAAACACAATTTAAAAAAGAATAAGGCGGATTATTGGTAGTTTACAATCGCTTGACGATTTTATGTAACAAAACGAACAAAAAATGTGGGAAGGTATTTTTTGATTAATTAAATTCGGACACACGATGTAACCGCAGCACCACACGATATATACCTACATAGGTGGGCCGGTCTGCTGTCGCGTCGCTTGTTATTGTCGTTATAACCATTACCATCATCGACTTCGTCATCTTGTCTGCTCTGGTCTTGAGACTAAAGGCAAACTCATTGAAGCTTGATCAGATCATATGGATTGAATATCGATGCGGATGTGGTTTGTCGTCGTCGCTTGGTCTCTTGGTCTCCATCTCCATTATGTGTTATAGTTGTATTGGGTTGTTAAGTTTTACGAAATTCATTAACTTTTCTGTCAAAAAGGGTTTTGGAAAAAATTTATGATGGGAAAATTGTTGCATAATTTTTTTACCTACTATGTTGATCCAATTGATTATAGATGAGATTTTGATAAATGTGATAAATTTTACGTAACTTATGTTTTGATTCATAAAGATTATTTTTTTTCTAAAGTTCGTAGGCAGCAGCTATTAGGTTGTTAGGCAAGAAGCAAAATTTCATAGTTTTTTTTCTTAAATCGCATTTTTAAAATTATATTAATTATTTTTTTTTCTTTTCAGGTAAGCAATAAAATCACTGATAAAAACCTTCTACCAACAAAATAAATCTTAACAAAATAATAGTAAGTTCACTGTTTTATATTTTATATTCCTTGCTAATAACTAGTGAAGAAAAGGCAAAAGTTTTTGCAGATTCATTTGAAAAAAATTTTAATAATCCGTTGATTAATGAAAGTAACTCAATTGACAGGGTTGTAAATGAGACTATTAATGTCATAAATCATACAAATGCATGCTTACCATCAGATGTCTTCGTTTCAAACGATGATATCAAAGGTATTATTCATAACATGCGTAATAATAATGCACCTGGAATAGATACTCTTAAAAATACATACTTCAAAGAACTTCCTATCATTGGAGTAACTTTCATATGCTTTATAATTAACGCTTGTATCAAGTTGCAATATTTTCCAAGCAAATGGAAAACAGCGAAGATTATTCCAATCCCCAAACCTGGAAAACCACCTAATAATCCGAATAGTTATCGCCCAATAAGTCTGCTCAGTAATTTAAGCAAAATATTAGAAAAGGTTATAAAAATAAAACTTCTGAATTTCCTTGAGTCTTCAAATGTCGTGCCAGACCAACAATTTGGTTTCAGACAGGGTCATAGCACTACACACCAGGTTTTACGAATATGCAAACATGTTAAGGAAAAACTGAGCTCTAAACAGTCTACGGGTCTTGTCCTTTTGGATGTTGAAAAGGCTTTTGATAGCATATGGCAAAACGGTATTCTTCATAAATTGAAATTATTTGGTTGTCCTTTATATCTAATAAAAATAATACAGAGTTTTCTCGGGAACAGGAAATTTCAAGTTAATTTGAATAACGTACATTCAACATTAAGAAACATAACATCGGGTGTTCCTCAAGGATCAGTTTTGGCTCCATTATTGTACATAACCTATGTTGCAGATTTTCCTGAAATATGGAACTGTGAAATAGCAATGTTTGCAGATGACACCGCCGTTTATAGTTCAAATAACTTCGGCCATGAAATTGAAAATGATTTACAACATGCGTTAAACAAAATCTACGATTACTTCAAATCATGGAAAGTCAAAATAAATGCTGACAAAACACAGGCCATATTTTTCACTAGAAAAAGGAAAGCCTGTGCTTTACCACTTGGTCAGCTTAAAATAAACGATTGTGATGTCCCGTGGGTTAATTCTGTCAAATATCTAGGTGTATATTTAGACAAGACATTAACTTTCCGTGACCATATCACAAATACCCTCAATAAAATAAGCATAGCTACTAAAATGCTATACCCCCTCATATGCAGGAAATCACCCCTGAGTAAATATAATAAAATTGTAATATGTAAAGTAATTTTTCAAGCCATATTGGTCTATTCATGTCCAGTATGGGGAACTTGTGCCAAATCGCACATTAAAAAATTGCAAATATCTCAAAACAAAACTTTTAAAATGATGATAAATCTACCTTGGCATTTTTCCACCAAACACTTACACGAAGAAACCGGTGTACATCAAGTTGCAAAAAAAATTGAAATTCTCAATCAAAGATTTAAATTAAGATGTAGTGATTCTACGAACGTATTAATACAAAATTTAATAGATCAATAAAATGTTATATGAAATCTTTATTCTAATTAATTATTTGTATTTAGAATTTATTTACTTTTGTATTTATGTTAATTTATTTATTTATTTACTTTTGTATTTATGTTAATTTATTTATTTATTTACTTTTGTATTTATGTTAATTTATTTATTTATTTACTTTTGTATTTATGTTAATTTATTTATTTATTTACTTTTGTATTTATGTTAATTTATTTATTTATTTACTTTTGTATTTATGTTAATTTATTTATTTATTTACTTTTGTATTTATGTTAATTTATTTATTTATTTACTTTTGCATTTATGTTAATTTATTTATTTATTTACTTTTGTATTTATGTTAATTTATTTATTTACTTACTTTTGCATTTATGTTAATTTATTTATTTATTTACTTTTGTATTTATGTTAATTTATTTATTTATTTACTTTTGCATTTATGTTAATTTATTTATTTATTTTCTTTTGTATTTATGTTATTTATTTACTTTTGTACTTATGTTAATTTATTTATTTATCTGTTTAATTATTTATTTTATTTTTGTTACTCTTCTGTCTAAAATATTTATTTATTGTTCAAATGGTAATATTTAATTATTTATTTTGTTTCCTTTATTTATTGATTGATTTGTTTATCTATTTATTTATTTATTGTTTATTTACTTACTACACATATTTTATTCCACTGTCTGGTATTCCTTTAGATTTTAAGTTTTATTAGTTTGTCTTTATTTTCTTTTATATAAAATTACATATATATAAATCATATTAAATGAAGGTTTTTATTCATAGTTTTCCTTCGAATGAAATTTCCAATTCAAAATTAATTTTTAAATGTTCAAAAAAAATTTTTCAGTTGTAAGATATAGTTTAAATATCAAATCTCTGAGCAAGCTGCGTACTTTAAAAGATTTGTAAAGCCTTTATCTATGAAGAAAAAATAAAAAATATTGTAAATTTTGAAAGTCTTCTTCATTCTAATATTCAACGTCCGGTAAACAATCAAATTCAGTTAATCAATTTTGAATACCTACATTTTACAATTCAACAAAATACCTACTCAATTACCGTAATTGTAACATAGAAAAATTAAATAACAACATACAAAACTAAAAAATAACCCAAAACAAACCAACCAAATCGAATTCATAATTTTGTTACATTCCCCATGATGCACTCTATCTGTAACTTCATTTCGATTTCCATTTTTGTTTTCTGTTTTCTATGAAATAGTTGAACTTTTATCAATTACCTACCTCACTCACTCACCTCATCAACCATATCAAACATTTGATAAATAAATTTCCCTGATGCCACGCCCCCAGCAATCCAAACATTATTATTATTTCTCAGATTCATACATTCCTTTAAAGAAAAAATGTTGACTTTGGTAGAAAAATTGTCTGCGCAAAAAAAAAATATAATGAAAGCTTTGCTTTCTCCCAGTCTCATCGGAGAGTTTGACCGGAATTGTGGACGTACCTTTAAGTGCAGACTAGAGCCATTATATTCATATCCACAGTTGACCGTCATCGTCATCATCACCAAAGGTAAAAAAAATGCCCTGCCCTTGGAGAGTCATTTTCGTGTGCTAGCATACTTATTCCCTGTTTTTTTTTTTTGTTTTCCTCACCACTTGGTTAATTTAATTTGGCTCGTGGCCAGGGCGCAGCTTGTATTGGTTTCTCTTTCAAACTGCAGTAAATCATTTTTTTAAATTGATCCCTTTCGCGTTTTGACAGTCAAGTTGTTAAATGTCCACTTGTCTTGAACTTGAAGTGAAAGTTTTGTGCAATTTAACACCGCACCAAAAACAAAACAAAAAAAAACTTGGCTCAAAAGTGATGCCAATCATCATAAAAAATTGACAGAAAATTTGATGTAAATTTACACCATTTTTTGACAGGAGTGACAGCTGGGTAACTGAATAATGCCATTTAAATGTCATTCATAATAATTTTTGACAATTACGATGGATGAAAAATGTTCTGAAACATTCAATACGAAAATTTACTCTTTGGTTCAATGGAATGGAAACAATTATTATTTGCGCATCGCATTTCACCTATCTTACTTATAAATGGCTTACAGTTACGATAAAATATAATATTATGCTTGCATGTGCAACATACCTAAGTACATACCGTATGCAGCATAATGAACACATTCTTTTATGCAAATTTCACTTTTTTTTGTGTTGCTGTTTTTGTTGTTTTAATTGCGTAATGAGAGCGTGAGCGATAAATATTTTTTTTTTATTTTTTTTTAAATATTCACAGTCAAATCGTGGATCATATGTAGATACATACCTTCAATATGTCCTAAGTGAAACAGGGGGCTTAAACAACAACAAAAAATGGCGGTTTTATACTCAAAGTTTTTTGATGTGACGTGAGCTTAATTTGTTGTGATTTATTGCTTGCGTGATTATGAGACAAGAGAGGAATTTCATTTATAATTTTTTGTTTTGTTTTTATTTTGAGAGATGATAAATTATGTAGGTTCTGTTCGGATAATAATAATTATATGGGAGCGTACATATATGCAGTCAGTCACTTTCATTTTTATGCTTCAAGCTTTATAATAAATTTGAATGGAATAAAAATTATGTCAAGACCATCGCATCGTCATGAGCAGTTTAAAGCTTTTTAGACATTTTTTTTTAATATTTTTATTTTTTCAATTGACACAAAAGATTTGTTGATACTTCAAATTTTATTGACATTTCGGGGAATTCAACTTGACCTTTTAATGATTTTATCTTTATAAACTGTAATTTATTATTATTATGAAGAATGAGCTTCGATACAAATCTGAAGACAGAAATAATAAGGTGGTCCACAGTATAGAAAAAAATCAAAATTATAATTATTTAAATAATTTCAATCCATTACTAGCCCCTTTTGAAATAAATAAAAAAAAGGTATTGTTATCCAAATTGTCAAATTAGTGAGTAGGGTTGCCATACGTCCTTGTTTTCATTTAAAAATTTGTTTTCCCCAAACCCGAGCAAGATCTCTCCGAACAGTGGAAGCAATCTTTACATCGTTTTGGGACTTCTCAAAAACAGGTTGTATTGGATGATTTCAAATCTTATGTCCATACAAAAAATTTTTGGTGTGCAGGGCTCCGTTATGTCACCCACTCTCTGCCTCATATTCATAAATTATCTTTTGTCTGCAACTTTTAGTCAATTAAATTGTTGTGATCACAACAGTACCTTTGGATTATATTCGTTTCGAAAACCACATACCTGTTCTTTGGATGTGGATCTTCAACAGGCTCGTTAAATTCTGTTGTCCCAATGGGATTAAAAAATATTATAGAATTTGATGTTTCGTAAACTCAATTATGTCTTATGCTGTTAAAGCTGAAACCTACCCCCTAGAAACTGTCCATGAACGACACACTATTAATGTGAAAAAAAATATTTCCCAATTTGTTACTCCGCATTATTGCCAAACGAAACGCGTATAAACATTTACAAATTATTTCATTTTAGCGTAAGATTTAACAATTTATTTAAAACTCTAATGACTGTATAGCTTAAAAAAATCGCAGATAATTTATTGAACAAAAAAAATTGCAAGTTGATTTTTCATCAAACGCGCAACCCCATTCAACTATTACTTACAATATTTTATGCTCAAGGTTTAACTCAAAATAGTGCGTTTGAAATTATAAAATCACTTTAACATCACGCTCAATTTGATTTCCAGTTCCATGAAAAATTAATATTTAACGATCTATGTACATACATTAAATTAAATGTTGTCCTGCCTCAGGGGCTGTTGTGATCTGGCACATTAGGCATAGCAAGTTGTAATATTTTTTTTTTTTTAACATAAACTTACAGCAAAGCTTATGTAACATCATCAAAGATCATATTAATTAAATCTTTTCGTTAGAGAAAGGCTTTAGATTAGTGCGAGGATACATTTATAATTAAGCGTTCGACAAAAAAAAGAATAATATTTTATTGACCGAGGTTAAAATAATAAAATAAATCGAATTGTGTATGTTATGTCATCGAAATGTTTCAATAAAGTTTTGTTCGTCAAATGATTTAAAAAATATATATATATATATGTTTATAAAATAAAGTCCAAAGCAATTGAATTAGTGAATAAGTGAGCCTTATTGCGCTAGTTGATTAAAATGAAACTTAATGGAGTCTTATTAGGACTTATTTCACAGTTTCTCTGACATAAATACAACTATTTGAATAGGTTTTTTTTTCAAACCAAATTATTTATTTAGTTCTTCAGAAATTTCTAAATTTGTTATTTTTAATGAGACATGTCCAGGAAACTGAAATCTAAGATTGCTTAGCCATCTTAGTTTTCTAAAACGACACTAGCTAATGTCAGTTTGTATACAAAGTTTTAATTTTGACGTTTGTCCCTATCAAATGTCAAATGAAAAGTTGATCTCGTAAATCCATTTTATCCCAACAATCCTAAAATATAAAAAAAGCGACTTAAATTACCTATATAATTATGTCCGCTAGACAAAAAGTTATAAAAAAGATATTATGCAAATTAAATTCATTCACCTCTGGTACTCAACAAAAATTTGTCAAAATCCACATTTTATTTAAAATACATAAATTCCATGTTACTGCCACTCAAAAATTAATCAATTTATTACCTCTGCACCAAATCAATCAAAAACAACTCTAATGCTGTCAAAATTGTTATTTATGTTTTTTTTTTAACTTCTGTCAAAATCAACTCCATTACTCTATCGTGGGTGAAGTGTTTTGTTGTTTAAAAATAAATGACATAAGTGGCTCGCCGCTCACGTGCTCATTCAATTAAGACCAAAAACCTGATGCTGTCTTAAGGCTAGACGTTATAACTTTGCAATATTAGCCAACAGCAACAACAACATCAACTCAGAGCAGCAGGTGAGCCCCTGGATATCAATTTCAAAAATAAAAAAAAATATTATACACCTACGAATAATATGCGAAGTGGTAAGCCACCAGCCAACCTCTCGCATTCATTACCACTTTCAAGTCGTGTCGTCGTCGTGGTGCGTCGCGTCGCGTTGCAATGAAATACTTTGTGCCACCTGATTTATTCAATTTATCCGATCCGTAACAATCTTGATCACTTTCGATTTTAACTGCAGCAGCAGCAGCACCAGACATTCAGAGACGAAAGGTATATGCAGTTTTTTTTCCTGATGTTGTTATTGTTGCATTGAGGTAGAATGCAATAGGAGCTCGATGATCGAGCTAACTAAATTATAAGGTAGATAAAAGTACACTCAAAGAAAGACACAGAAAATTGAACTAACAAATTGAAAACAAAATATACAAATGAAAATAACGCCTGTTCGGAAGTACCTAAATACATTTTTAAGCCCTTCAATAGTTGTAATGTGCTGCATTTGAAAACTTCCAAAAACTCATCAAAAGGCTCTTTTTAGATTTAGTTCACATTAAAAAAAAAAGAATATTATGCCCATTACAAAATTGTATATACATAAAAATGAATTGCCAGTAATGTAGTGCATTGACAAATGTCTTTTTTAGAAATTGCTATTGATAAATGATTTGACCATTGATGCTTTTAAAAAAATAATATTTCGTCCATTAGAAGTCCAATTTATAATTGAGTTTCGTTAATGTGCTGATAATGTGCTGCATTTAAAAAAAATCTTTCTTAAAAATTACTATTTATAAATTAATTGCTATAAGTTGACATTTTGAAGATCTAAATTTTGTCCATTTGAAGTCATATTTATATTTTAGTAGCAATATAGTAATAATAATGTGCTGCGTTTAAAAATATTTGTATGTTTAAAATCAATATTTTGTGCATTTAGGCCAAATTGTTCATTCAGTCGTGAACCTCAGTCAGAATTCATTAGTTACTTAACAGAACCGTATTAATAAGTGAAAGGATAGAAAAACGAGGCAATTTTTGTTAGTTAATCCAGGTTTAACCCAACATATTTGGTGAGTCAACTCGTTGTTAACACTAATCTCAGACTGAAACACTGAACCTTATTGTAATATTTTGCACGTGTTGTATTCAAACATTTCTGCCTAAAATGTTGTGTTTTTCCATTAAAACCCTAATCGCACTTAAGGTACCTATTAAACTTAAAAAAGTAATAAAAACATTTTTCATTGTCTAGCTTAAGACACTCAGATTGGTTGACTAAACCTTAACTAAGGTTCTGTTGTTAGAAGGAGAAACAAAGAAATATGAAGAATTGAAATCCATTCCTAAAATCTTAAACATTTATTGTCCTAGTTATAAACTTAGACCAACTTAAGACAGCTGTCTAAATTTGTTATTAAAATTGTTAATCGTTGTCTTATAGCTAACTAATTAGACACGAGAACAGAATGTCTTATCCGTGTCTAAATAGTTTTTTTTTAAAGTTATATTTCATCTAAAGTCAAAATTTAATTTCGAGTCTTGTGTTCGAGTTAACTAATCCATAGATTAAGAATTTTGCGGATTAAAATTGTTTGATAATAAAACAGTTTTTAAGTTATATTTATATCTGTCAAATGTCAAAACCTTAACATGGAAAAAATTTAAATTTGAGAGTTCACAAATCAACTATTTAAACTTTTTCTCGAAATGCGTTTAGACCTAGGGTTAATTTAATACATGGTTTATGATAACGACTAATGGATTTAAAAAGTCATAATCTTAAACCTCAGTGTAAACATCGATATAAATCCACATTTTTACATCGTTAGTGCGCGACACTGCTGCTTTTGCTGTCTGCTTGATTAGAAGTGCTAGCGAGGTCTCTTTTTAAGTTCAATAACTGCATAATAAATCGTATTATGAAAATGATCATAGCAACGGTTTTTATAAAAAAAACCACACAGAGCAAAAAATAGACCAAACGAAAAGATTTATGCCCTCTCAATTTGTGTCCCCTTAGCAAAAAAAAAAAAAAAACAGAAGCCACATGTTGCAAAGCTTTATGATGCAAGTTTTTTTTTTAAACTTGCAACTGGCCCCAAGACCTCTCATTTGTGTGTGTGGTTTTGTGTTTGTTTGGAACGTGAGTGATGGTTAATGTGCGTTCTGTCCAAAATGGCAACAAAAAAGTGATTTAATGGCGCATGTATGGTGTATCTTTAAAAATGGAAGGAACACCTTTTTTGAATGGATGTTAATAAAGGATTGGTTTAAACTGCAGCCGAAGCGAATGGTTTGGTCGATTCAAATGCTTCTTCTAAATTTGATGCGAAAAGAGCGAAAGTTGGCCAGCTTTGTGGTCAGAAACACTGTTTCTTTTTTTTATTGAGATTTTTCATCGGATAAGGTGAGTTAGGAAGGACTTTCACTTGTGCGCCAGTTAAGTAAACAACAAAAAAAAAATAATATACTTCGAGAGGAACAAACTTTAACTTGGTAGCAGGTTTTTTTTTCGTTGGACACAAGCCGGCACTTGATGGTATACTCGTATTTTGTGTCCTATGGCCTTGCGTAATGTAACTGGAAGATGGAGTTTTTTTAAATTAAACTTTTTGCACTTGGAAAGCACGGTTCCATTCATATATGTAGGTATAGGTTTGTGTTGGTCAAAAAATGGGCAGCATAGTTATTCGAACTTTTTTTCTTCCACTTCCCTCCGAAACATCCACTCATGCATCAAGCGATCGTTGCAAGGACACAGGATCTTCAGTCTTCAATTATGCTGGCTCCATCGTCAGCTTGAGGTGACTTTGAGGTGCGTCGCCTTATTCTCAAGTAAAAGTCGAGGACTATAATAAAGAGCAAAGGACTCTTCCTCGGACGCTTCCCTCGTGCACACTTACTCTAAATTAACATGTCCATGATCATCCGCAATTAGACTTCCAGATATTCCCGTTGCGCAAGATCTCGTGGTTGTCTGTCGAATGCCTTTTCAAAATTAATCAAAATGTCTTGAGTAATCCCGATATTTTTAGACAGCTAACAGGCTCAACCCGCTCAAGGATTTTCATGGTGTGTGACACCAGCTTCATTGAAAGGCAGCTGTCGCAATTTCGTGTATCACCCTTCCCGTTGTGGATCAGAAAAAGGTCTTAGCTTCCATTGATTAGTCATTTGATCATTGCATAAAGTTTCGGGAGCCATGAGCCATCTTGACCGTGTGCCACAATTTTACCACAGCACTAACGTTTTCGACTGTGATGCCGGCGATTTCGTCGTTAGTATGGTTTTCGTACCAATATTTCTACTGCTGATCTGGTAGCATATCTCACCGAAAAGTGCAACCAAGCCTTACATCATCTTCGAGAAACAAAGTTAATGGCGATTGATTTATATCAACAGCATTTGACAGGGTTTTGCATGGGTCTCTCTTTTCGATGATTGTCTCCTTCAATGGATTTAAAAATTATCTTTCAGTCCGTTAAATTCAAGTTGTTTTAAGTTTGAAGCTCAAAAATTAAATGTTGGTGTGCCACAAGGCTCCGTCTTGTCCCCCACTCTCATTGACCTTTATAAACGATCTTTAGTCTGCAACATCTAATCCAGTTCATTGTTACAGTTACAGCTATTGAAAACTCTTCATTTAGAATTTCTTCACAATACTGTTGCTATCTTAAGAAGAAGTCGGCCTTGAGCGTTCCTCATGTACTGTGGTGATGAACGAATTTATCATAAAAACTGTCTTGATAACACTCACCACAAACTTTTTTGACTGACTGACTGACATTTTTAAAGTCACTTTTAATATTTCATTCAATACAATTATTAAGTCGAGGTGCAAAAACTATAATATCCATTTATCACCACTTGCTGTCATATTTCACCTCATTTTCTTGAATCAACCAATCATCAAATCGCATCGATATATAGCGATATTAACTCCATACCTGTTTGTTCAAATCTCGTTCAACATTCGAACCACTGACCAACTTCCAAGTTAAAAAAAAGTACAAAAAAAGTGTCATCATGACATTCCATTGAACAATATCGCGATCCCCAATAAGAAAAATATCTAGATTCTATATAGGAGCGCAATCTTGCAACCCATTTCCTGTTCAATCATCCATGGGTATTTCCAGTTTCTTATAATTTTTTTTTCTTCATTTTGTGGTTAACATTTTTACTTGTTTCCTTTTTTTGGAATCTGTGTATGATCACAAGCTTATAAAAGGTGCGTCGTCGTCGTAGTTGTCTACTTCTTGTTCTTAGTCGATGTCGTATTTCATGTCATCTTTCATTTTGACATCTTCTGGGGATACAACAACTAGATTTAGACTTATGGACTAGTAGACTAGCACAGCAGAAAGCAAGGCATCGGAATGGCTATATTACACGATTTAATATAGATGATTCTTCTCAATGAAATTCTTTTTCATCTTCTTCGATTGATTGTGCATTTTATGATCAAGATTGATATTAATTTCTAAAATGCGGTATTTTTATTCCTGTGGAACTTGTTGTAGGACAAGTTAATTTTTATTGACTATAATCTTGATTCATAAATAATAATATTAGCCGGGATAAAAATACGAAACATATATTTTTTTTACTTCCGCATTAGAAATTTCTGTCTGAGAAAATGTATTGGATTGTTTGGTTGAGTTGCCTCGCTGTCATTCGTATGCACGGCAAGCGGGTGGTCACTTGTTCGAGTGGTCACTTGCAATTGACGTGAATATGTGTTGCATTGATTTTTCTGTCACCTACTTTCGTCGCTTGAATGGCTATGACATCGACGATGTCGACGATGCGATGGTCGTCGCCAGACGCGACACACGTCCATAGCGGACATGGAAAGAAAATTGAGTTCTTCAAGTGGATTTTCTTGAAGCTTTGTAACGTTATTGGAAAAACTTTACTTACCTTTGTGAGGTTGAGAATAAATTACATTTGATACAACTAGCAGTATTTGTTGCATTCTAATTATTCGTAGTCTGCTTTCTGCTAGGTTAGTAGTTAGTTTACTTGGTTGAAAACAAAGTAACGTTTCGCTTATGTTAGATATTAAAAGTTTTGGGAGAAATTTATCGAAGAAGAAAACGACGGAAGTAGAAACTAAAATAGTGGATAGTTCTTCTGTTTCCAAATATAAAAGAAAATGAAAAATTAAAACTCAGGTCCTCGGATATATTATGTCCGTCAGTTTCCCCTTGCGGTGCATAGGGTCTCAACTAAATATTACGCACGTTTTTTTTTTTGGAAATATATTTCAGCTATCTCTAACAGTTCCCCAGTTGTGCTGATTCCTCTTCTTATAGGTCGGTCCCATCGTTTACCTGACTGCAAGAAATGCATAACAATCCCTTTTTCCAATCTTCAAGAGAGCTGTCTCTTTCCCAAGTTGTCTCAATGAGAGCTCACTCAGTGTTGTTGGCAGTGGTCTTAAGAGCTTTGTGGTAATACAGTCAGGTCCAACTCCTTTGTTGTCCTTCAGTGCTCAAACTTGCGAATATGAAAGACGGTATTGCCAAAGCTCCCGACCATTCCCAATTCGATGGTCGCGCAGAATGCAAGGCATTGAATAACGCTTGTTTTCGTATGTTTTCAACAACTCTTTGAAAATCAATTTTGCACAGTCTAGGATGCACAAGTCCCTTACCTAGTTGTCTCCAGTTTAAGACAGCAAGTTGCTTGAGATAACCCTGCGTCTCCAGAATAATGGATCGAAGTTCCCGGAGTGGAGCATTAGAGTTGATACGCTCTACCGTGATCCAACTTCATCAGTCAATGGACTTGAATGTAAATCGAAATTCAAAAAGTCACCGAAGGTCATAAAATCTTTCAAAGTTTAGTCACACACTGAGTTTATGTACTTATTTTCTGTTATACAAAAGACGTTCGCTGTAATTCCTATATAATCAAGAGTAAACATTCCATCTCACGGCTAATTTTCAGACTAAACTAAATAATATTTCCATTGGTCAAAAAACGAGTGATCTTGAATTTTACAACAATCGAAGTCTTTGAAAGTTCATGCAAATACAAAAATTCATATCTTCACAAACCTTTTTGCTGTCCATCAATACGAATAGGTCACAAACAATCACTTCGTTTACGCACAAATTTTTTTTTTTCATCAACCTAACCTATCCCACATTCGAATTCTTTACGAATCTTCAATTTAAACCAAACAACAATAATTGAAGACGACTCCATTCATGCCTCAATGCGGGTACTGGTACTAATTATTATGCAACATTTCATCTAGACTTGACTTGACGTTGACGTTTTGGCTATATTTATTTTGAAGTCATTGTTTGTCCACATGAAGATAGCGCACTATGTCACTATACGAACAACGAACAGCAGACGCCACTCGCTCTAACGCCAAGTTTGGAATAAGATCTTTTGAACTTATCACGTACAGAAATAGTTAGCTTCACAACGATCATCGTATCGGTCTAAAACTCTTAACAGATATCGGGTGAAGACAAGCGGTGCAAATGAGGTGAAATTGGCAAAAAGCGTATACTTATGGGAAATTTGTTTTCCCATCATCATTGCTTGCTCACATGGATTTCAATTGCTTGGATTTAGAGGTGCGGCGACAGCACCGGTACCCCGGCGCAATGCGACGACGAAGAAGACAGTGCAAGCTGCAACGAATTGCTTGTGTTGGCGGCATTTTTTTTTAACTTACTCAACTAACGGTACAATGACTTGTCTTCTAATGATCGTTTATTTTGTTTCAGAAAGCATACCAAAAAAAAAAAAAAACAACAGCAAAAATATCTTTTTGACGGTCATGACACATGACCAAGAAAAGTTAAAGCCGGCGCTGTCACCACACCACACTGCACTACACGATCGGTCGGTTGCACCATACCGTCATCATCAGTTAAGAGATAGTTTGATGGTAATTTATTAGTTGCCAATCTGGGGCTTCGGGTCAAGATGATTGTCAAGTGGAGAGTTTGTTTTGTTGTTGTTGCTGTTGTTATCGTTTACTCATCATCTTCAGTATTTTACAATGAAGATATGCACAAAGTTACAAAAAATAGTCCTCTAAGCTTCAAGAGAAACGGAATTTAAAACGTGAAATTTTGAAAGTTTTCTTTCTGTACAAGAAATTGTTTATATACTTCGTGACAAGTTTCACTGTTTTAAAAACCTATGTGAAGAGGTTAAATACATAAATGGCTTTTCGATCGATGATCGATGTTTCATCAAGCTCGATTATTTTTACTTTAGAACTTTTTGAAGTTTTTTTTAAAGAATTTTCCGAAGAATTGTGATGTGGTCAAAAGTGATCTTCAGAAGTATTGATCTTCATAGTTGATAGATCGAGTTGATCGATATTTCATCAAGCTTCATCATTTTTAATTTAGTAATTTTCGGAATTTATTTTCTAAAGACTTCAGAAAAATTTGATTCAAATATTATAGAATAGAATTTTTAAAAAAAGAATGTGATGTGTTCAGAATTGATCTTCATGAGTGTTCGACGCTTGATCAATTTCGATCTTTTCGGAGTTTTTTTTTTAATTGAAAGAAATTTTCTGATAACAAACGATGGATGTTTGAATATTCCTCAGAACTTTATCGCAACTTAGAACAATTTAGTTTGATGAAATTTTAGAACCACCTTGAACGGTCTTTTAGCTTTTATTCTAAATATTATTTTTTTTCAAAGACTGGTCAAGAACTATAGTTTAAAAGCACTTGTAGTGCATCATCATCATCCAGCATCACCAGACCCTGACCATTTAAAGACATAAAATCCACACAAACCGACCCAACGACATTGCTGCACGATCCCTTGGGATTTGCCATTGCCCAGCCAGTCAGCCAGCAGTTCTAACAGCAAAATTTCTGTTATTTGAAACGTTGTATTGTAACATGCTTCTTCCTTAACAGATCGCTCATTTACGGTCGTATAGCCATGATCATGATCTTGGCCAAACAAGAACGAGATGATTGTTGTGTCAGACAAGTTGCCATTTCTTCCCCTCATCGCACCAATTGCATCGTCTTAAAGAGACTTTATTGGCAGACGGATGCCACAGCGAACATGTTGGAAAAAAAAATAAATAAACAAACAGGGTTGTGTATTCTAAGGCGTGTGGTTGACGTTTTATGTGTTTATATATATACATATATATTTTTTTGTGTGTCATGTTTCACCTAAAGCTGAACTCACAGTCAGCGAGTTAGCGGCATAGAACAGTTTTTTTTTCATCTAATTATGGATGTGTCATATCGATCTGAATGTCAGTCATCGTCGTTTTGCTTTTATCTAAGTCATCTTTATATGGTTCGAAGCGATTATGTTGCTAGGAACGATTGAAGAGAATTGTAGCTATAGTGAATTTGTAAGAAGATTTTTATGAATGGAATTCTATCGAGGTCGTTTGTTGGTCATTTTCCAATTTTGGCATCCAACCAAGTTCTTGTGTGGGGTCAGACTTTTATAGAGAATCGAAACCAGTTAGAGTTGTAGGGTACCTCGAATATGAGAAGATTGATGAGACATTTATGGGATGAAGATATGATAGGTGGACTCCTATTTTGGGTGTAGATCGGTATTAGTTGTGGAGCAAGTTCAGAGTCGTATCGTGTGGATGAACGAAAAAAGGAAATGGATATTTATTGAGAAGATATGTCAGTTCTATGTAATAATTTGGTTGTATCCGATTTATGGGATTTTTGTGAAAGCTTACGTTCTCTAAACTTTATGCCACATATGATTATTATTTTTCATCGAACTCATTTTAGCTTTAAGACGAGTTCTAACTGTGAGATAAATGTCGCGTCACATGATAATAGTAATAGTCGGTTGAGATTGCATATTATTGTGTATTGGAAATAAGCAAACAAGTTTAATTATATATTAATTTCAGGCAAGCTAAAGGTAATCTTCTTTAATGGGCAGAAGAGTGAACAAGTGAACTTAACTGTACGTCACGGACAATGGAGCTCATCGAGCTTAATGTGGAACCAAGAATTACTGTAGCAGTTAAATTAGGATATACAGCGGGGGTTACGGGTTTAATGTCAAGAAGAAGATGGCCTGAGAACGAAGATCAAAAGACAATAGAATACGACGGTGAAGTTCCAACACTATCGTGGAAAAAAGCCAGGCGTCAGACATGAAACAATCCAAAACCGGGAGGCCTGTCAACGTTTCCTGAGGTCTACCAGGCGAACAGTCGTCGGTTAATGAAAAAGAAGGAGATATATCGATAGATGAACTGTCATCTTGAGTTAGGGATTATAGCTTAGGTTTTGGGAAGACTGTTTATCCGCTTTCTGATATAAAAAGAGTCTGGGTTCAAAAAAGAATTATTCAAACTATTTTTTTTTCTAGTATTTTCTTCTCTTAGGCCCACATTGGGAGCCATTGTTATGAGTTAAGTTAGAAAACGGTAGGGTCCTTTGACTAAATAAAGAACAAAACGCTTACTTTAGCTCGGCTTAACTGAAAAGATGTGTCCGTTTTTATAAGAAAATACCCTCATACTCCCAATTCACATCAATGGCGCCCAACTCAAAACCTTAGTTCGATGTTGGATTCTAACTCCATCAGTCGTGTGTCTTCCTTTGCAGGACGAATTCAGAAATATTTACTTTTGACAATTTAGTGCTTTCAAAACTATAATGGGAATATGAAATGACGCAAAAGCGTCACACAAAAAATAAGGAAGAAAATTCTAGAGCATTTGCAAATTGAATAAATAAAAATGTTTCCTAACCATCAAAAACTATTTTCTGCAATCATCGAATCAAACTGATCAATAAACATTTTCCTTATGATCCAATTTCACATTTGCATAAAAATAAGGAATAAAAAATTTGCTGTTGGTTGCATAAAAGTCGATCAACTTTTTGTTTATGCGAAGTAGTTTGATTGCACAATTTTAAAAACTCAATATAAAAAGCAATATCACAGAGAAAGTATAAGGTAGCCGATCGATGCCGATGGTAGCATAAAAGTTAAAAATTATTCTGCAAGTGCAACGATCTTTACAAGACTCGAGAGCACCATACTCTTCACTTTTTATTCGTCGCCAAAACAGCAGCAGCAGCCGCATGCAATTTTATTCTCTGCACCGAAGAATTCGATGTCATGATCAATTTGGGGAAAATATTTTTTTATTATTATTTTTCATACATTTGCGCGTGCCTCTGGGGCACTGAATCTTGATATTTTGTGTAACTTTTTTTTGGCTGGAGGACGATCGAGGCGAGTTCAATGTGTGCTGTGCATGGTGCATGGCCTAATGTTATGGTTCGCTTTCCGGTATTTCGTGTCATGGAACACGATTATTTTTGTCTTTTTTTCTTCGTTTTCCAATTTTTACTTATACTTGATCAAAAAGATTGTGATCTCTTGGAGGATCATTTGCAGTTTTTTTTGCTGAGTGAAAAAGTAAAAGTTATAGTTTGATACTCACTGCTGTGTGGTGCAGCTAATGGCTCCAAATGCACCAATGTCAATATTTGCTTATTTTTGCGGTGCTACTCGTTAGCTTCACCTTGACAGTGTTGATTTATGAACATTTTTATTCCAAGCTCGTTATTGTATATTGTGTACTTTTTGATTTCGAAGTCAATTAGTTGGGAGTAATATTTATGTAAAAGGGGAAAAACTAACTAGGGGTTCACTGCACAGATAATATGTAATGAACCCGTAGAGAAAATTTGGTGAAGAAAGAAGAAGAAGAATGGACGAAAACAAAATTGAACAAATGACAGAGATGGTGCAATAAGATGAAGAACATTGAAAAAGATAATAAATAGATGGAAGACAACAGAACAGGATGGAAAAAGAAAAAATTAAGTGGAAGGGTATTGAAGCACATCGAAAAGATGAAAGAAGAAGAAGAAAACCGAAAAACATGGGAGAAGATAAGAAACAATATGAAATTCAAGGAATGAATACATAAAGAATGCTGAAAACGTAAAAAGATGGAAGGATACAGAAAAAAAATGAAACAAAATAACAGACGATTGAAGAATATTGCAGAACATAGATAGAATGAAATGATAGAAGATGGGAAATTTTAAGTTTGGTTTTAACCAGTTGTTTCGATACAATTTATATCAATACTATCTAACTGGGCACCACATTGAAGACAAGTAAAGGAAGTACAGTTTCGTATTCAAAACTTCAGCTCTCAGTTTAACCCTGAATACAAACAAATCTTCCGATTCCGGACACAGTTTCCGCTACTACGACCACTTCCGTTTCAATTAATTTATTAATTTGTCCATCGATACACCCTCCTAAACGCAAGTTGACATTCATTCATGCGTAACGGTAATCAATAGTTAAATAAGAATAGTTATATAGAGTATCTGTCAAAAGTATATCACCAAACCATTAATATCCGCTACCACCACGTCCACCAGGAACTAATTTCTGATCAACTTATTGAACATATGTCTACAATTCAAAGAAGTATCCACCCTCTAAGAATTAAAAAAGATACCTACTACCATCATCAGCATCTGCTATAAAGTCTTCCATCCGTTGAATTTTTGTCCTCGTTTGATTGTCTTTTTATCTTCCCAAGTTGATTTGCACATCAAAGACCGCATTTGCATGCTCACGGTGGTGTTGTCATGGCTCTTCAACCATCAACCCCTTTCGATCTTCAGTGCGAGTTGCGGGATCTTCCGGCAATTAATAAAATTAAACAGGGGAACACACGCTTCTTTTCCTGGCTCGAAAGATGCATAGAGAAATTAATTGAAATTGTTTTAGATCTTTTTTCTTTTTGCTGTCTTGAGGAAGCGTGATGATAGTGTACTTTAATCCTTTGTAGCAGCTCGTGCGGGTCATTTCCGTTTTACATGCGAAACAGTAGCAGTGACGAAGTTTGCTTATCTTTGCATCTAGATGTTACTCTGATATTTAATGAGATGTATATTGTCTTTTAGCATAAGTGTGACACTCATGCTGAGACTTGATGACATAATTAGGGTTAGCACGAACAAGATGCAAATTATTATCAACAAATGTATTCTGTGCCAAGTATTACACTTTTGATCTTAAGGTAGATGACATGACATGAAAAGTAAACGGACGTATTTTGCTGATAAAATTAAAGCCTGAAGCCAAGTCTCTTCAACTAGAACAATTTAAAAGAATCTGGAAGAAAATGATAGAAAAAAAAACTTGGATGAAGAGGAAGAAAGTCAAACAAGATTGAAGAAGACCGAAGCCAAAAAAGAAAAGATCAAAGAAAATTGAACATGAAAATATGGAAGTGAGAACAAATAGAAGAATCTGGAAGAAGTAGCAAAGCTTTACTTCGGAAGTAGAGGAAACAAAGAAAATATGGAACCATATAGAATAAGCTTCATCATAGCAATTTTTGGACAAAGGCATTTGTTTTTTTCCGAAGCCAGATAAAACTTCTTTGTACTATAATAGGTCTTTTATTTAGATTTTGAATTTTCTAGATTGTGTGTTTTGGGAAGTCAGATTTTCAAAGTTTTTTTTTTTAGTGATGTTGAGTATCAGGTTTTGGGTTCCCAGGATTGTGGTAATCAAAACTAAGTAATAAATTAGATTCTTTCCGAGTTTTCAAAATAAAAAAAATATTCAAGTCACGAAACGAAATTTCAAAGTTTTTTTCAAAGTCAAAGCCATTTTAAAATACTCGTAAAGTCATAAGAAGTGTTACTGAAACTATCTGACCTTTTAAGTTGGTATAGATTTTTAAATTTTAATAAGAAATTGGCTAGTTTTAGTAATTAGTTAGTCTTGAATTAAAAACCAAGTGAAACACTCGGCTATAATTCTTCTTCTAAACTGAATAAATTCTAATTTATTTTTCAACAATCTTTTTCTAATCTTATTTGACAGCAAAATATTATCCTAAAACAATCAAAATACAGCAATAATTATTAACACACATATTCCGACCCATTAACCACCTGACACCAATTATTATTTGCCTTGAAATAGCGAGCCCTATAGGAACTCCAGCTCGAATGTCTAGTCTACTGCTGGGCTGCTCCCTTTTTGACAGTTGTCCAAATTTGCATGCAAAAATTCCCATTCCATAAAAGTTTGAATAAAAATTAAATTTCAAAAAAAAAATCTCGTCACCTTTAAAAAATTCCAAACAACTGCACTTGAATTTCCATTGAATTGACAATTAAAAAAGCAACACAATATAAATAGTGACAGGCAATACAATATTGTGATCCGCCATACCAACTTGGTAGTGAACTTCTTCTTTTGGTCAATGGCCGACGATGGGGGACCTACCTATTCATCCGATGAATACACCATTGGAATATTTTATGAATTTTTTTTGTTTGAGGTATTCTGATGGTAACGATGGCGACATTAAAACTATTCGAAACAACCAACGCATATAACGTAACGAACGGGAGCCGCAATTACAGAAAAAAAAACATTCCAGAATAGTAATTATTATTGTAACTCACATGTGAACGCCAACGCGCACGCGTACCGCGTAGGTAGGTGCACTCACCTTTAACAATGGTTCAGGAATAAATTGTAAACTTATGTATCACAAATCACAATCAGATCAATGAATTTGATATTCTATGGTGACCAACTGTGTTTTAATGGAAATCAGTGTTGGAAGAGTGCCATTATAGTAAAGCTATTTCCACACAAGCACACAAGAATGATCGAGAGGTGTAATTTTGAGTTTTCACGTTCCCAAATGTATTCTATGTACCTACCTTCTGTTTGTAAATAAGATATTTTAGATCCAGCTTTTCAGTGTGAGATTAAAGTTAATCCTGAGTTAGCTCACCAAATAGATATGTTGAATTAAATCTGGACTAACTACAAAAAATGATTTTTTTGTAATGTTAAGAGTTTTCTTCTAATTTTCCTAACAATTTTTATTTAAAAAAATCAATTTTGTAATTTCCATAGACATATGGTCACCCTATTCAGCAAAAGATAAAAATCGTTAGAAAAAAATAAGTGACTAGCATTGTTAATTTTGATCACCTATGACAATCACACTGAAGATCAACTGATCCTGCCAGTTTGGGTAAACCAAGCAAAAAGAAATACAAGATTTATTGGAAAATATAAATTTATTTATTTTTTTTTTTGAGGTAGCTGTGAAGACATTAACGCAAAGAATGAGATTGATTCACATGACAAATTAGGAAATAGTGAGAGGAATTTTAATTTTTTTTTTGTTTTGACAAGGGACGACAGAGAATGATGAAGTCAGGTTGATCAACCTGACGAGGGGACCGAATTTCAGAGAATCAAAGAAAAAGATACCTATTGAATTACGTTGAAGAATAAAAGTTGTTCAAAAATCATGATGTGAATTTTAATGAAAATATCAAATTAAATATAGAATCAATTTGATTTAAATTGTTATGTTCTTTTGACTTATTGATCAACAAAAATTTGATAGAAAAAAAAAATATATGACCATTTTTTTTAAATCCTTAAACCCAATATCCAGAAAACTTGTAAAACCGAAAAACTGCGAAAAACCCTTATTGCAAAACCAAAGTCCAGAAAAAGCAATATCCCAAAACCCTTCTTCTTGATTGACCGACGCAACGATTGTCATGAACTCGACTGGGAACACAATTCTTTCACTCCATGTGGATAATAATCCTTAAAACCCAAAAATTCCGAAATAACAAAATCCAAAAATTTTGAAACAATTCATGAGGTTATAACTAGCGCTCTTGATTCCACCTGGATAACCCTCTACCCCGGTACCCTGATTGCTTATACCCGGGTAGTAAAGTACCCGGATATTCGGGTATAATGGCTATTAACCGGATACCCGGGTATCATCAGCCCTAATATATTTATTTAATAGAGTTTGATCAATGTCTCCAACATCATCATGAGACATAAAGTTAATTAGTTCACAAATGGCTGTGGTTCGCACCCAGTTCCTATTTTTGCTTTCTATTTTTTTTTTTGCTGTACCCGGGTAATCTGTATCGGGTATCTGAGTAACCGGGTTATAACATCCTAAAACTCACAATCCAAAAAACTTTAAACAGGGAATCTTACTTTCGCGAAAACCCCTTAATTGCGAATCCAAAATCCCAAAACCCACAAACTAGAAAACCCAAAATTTTGAAAACTCAAAAATTCTCAAAAACCCGACATCACAATTGTAAAAAAAAACATTAAAATCAACATTCCAAAAAACCCAAAAATCCTGGGACAAAATTGTGCTGGTCTATATGTATGTACATATTTATACATAATAGGACTTAAGGTCAAAAAATGTGTTTGGGCCGGAATAGAAAAGAATTTGACATTTTTCAAGGTATTCATTTCTTTCCTATCTTGTTTTAATCAATGTAAACAAAATCAAACACCTTTTCTGTACTTATCTACAAAACATCTGAATACCCATCGAGAGTATCCCTTTTGCGGTCAAAACAAAAAAAATTAACCCAAATTCCATAAAAAGAAATAAGCAAGACCAAGTGTATATATAGAAACGATTGATTGCCCCTGATATTTTCCTTTACTCGAAAAAATTGACTTTTGTGATCTTTCTTCTTTCAAGATCTTGATTTGTGTATGTAGGCATCACGACTATTTGATTTATCTCTATCAATCAGGTTGTTTGAACCTCATCGAACGGGGAGGAGTACACCTTCATTGTTGTTTCCAACCAAAGAAAAAAAAACACATCGTTATCCACACCGGCCTCCTTCAAAATAAATTATTTTTGTTTTTTTTTTCTTTATGATGCAAAAGGTGCGCATTCCATTCCGTAGTGAACATTCCCCAAAATAAAGAAAAGATTCAATTTCCATTTTTCACTTTTTTCTCAAACTCAAGTTCTTTTTTTTTAAGTGAAAATAAAAAAAAAGCCTCCATCATCATTAACCTCGTGTGGAAAGCAAAAAAAAAATTGTTCATGAAAAAAATAGAAACCACTTTGCAGCTATAAAAGAAAGGTTTCCTCTTTCACTCTTTTTTTTTTTTTTTTTTTGTTTTTTGGCCAACAGCAAACAGATCGAGAGGTGATAGCGACAGGCCAACTAAAAGAGCCTCTGATGGACCCCAGCATCCATGCACAGCACACACCAGCTGGTTTAATGTGGGACATTGCAAACACAGAAGCCTCAACACAGATTCTTCTTGGAAGACAGACGCAATCGCGTGAAATGTGCAATGTACTCGGACACTGGGTGCTTCTTGCTACCAGCCAAAATTTTTATTCAAGTCGACCAGAGGTTCTTGGTGCAGAAAATAAAAATTCTTTAAACCGCATCTTTTACAATTGAATATAAGCATTTCTTATACAAATTTAGAAGCGTTACCATTATTAAAAGGCCTCATTTAAATTGATAAAAGACTATGACATCAATCAAGTTGAAAATGGTCTCAATTAATTGTAGATTAATTAGAAGCTTTATAGAAATTTCAAAACTTCGATTAGACTGTAAAACTTAAATGACAGGAAATTTAACTTTGCCAAAAGTATATTAAAATGAAATTTTATCTGTGTAATACTCGGTTTTTAAAAATCCTTTTTAAACTCTGACAGCTTGACATTCATTAACTTATGTCACATACAAAAAATAATGAATGCTCCAAATGAATTTATCGCTGACAATTAATACAGACATTATGTCACAATTTTTACCATATCTGTGTTTACCAAAAAATCTTTGTTCCAAACCTAAATTGATAAAGGCATAAATATACCTGCTCTAGAATTCACGTCTTTCTGTCACTTGATCACATTTAAGTTAGTTCAATGAGCAGACCCTCATATAAAATAGTGAACCACATTATTATTTTTTAACCGCCCATAAAACATAAAAAAAAAACATTTTTAAAAGACAAAACCGAATCCAAATTGGTAACAAAACCATAATATACATTTATGCCACATGCTTTACCATTTAACCACAGCTTTCAATTCAATTAGATTTTAAAAATCGTTGCTAGTTTAAGATACAAAAAAAAAAACGTGGTTATAGCCCACGATCATTCTGCCACCGAGCTTGTCCGCAAGGGAGAGATGAAAATAACTTAAATTGGACCTCCACCTGAGGCAAACATCAATTTGGTGGTATCCACACGACACAAGCCACCATCAAGGAAACAACAACCAAACCAACTAACCACCTGCAGCTCTTACACAGGTTGAAGTGAAGTTGCTTGGAAAATACATTGCCAAGCCAGAGCCAGAGCCACACCGCAAGACGCGTGCTCTCACGACCAAAAAAGTCATTTCTCCTGATCGTGCTGGTGTTTGCACGCTGCGCTAACTGCTGGCTGGGATATAGAAAATATCATTTATGGGACATTGGAGATTGGAGTTTAAACGAAGGAAGGTTCGTTCGCGTTCATCTCCATCTATCTATCTATCCATTATGATGTTTTGAAAATGCCCTGAGGTTTATATTTTTTTTTGAGGAAGCAAAATCTGATGGTGATCTTATACAGTTTTCATGTCACCAAATACTCTACTTCCCTAGATTCTCTTTTCGTAATAATTCAGTAGAGTACCAGTTTTCATTTCTAGTTCATGCGCAACATACCGCAACCAGTCCAGTGTGTGCACACGCATTCTCTTTAAGTGTCACCTGTCATTTCCTCATACATTTTTTTTTAATCTTTTTTTGCTATGGGAAAATGACAGCTCAACATAACTCGGACATCAAATTATTGCAGTGTGATATTTGACTGGGCGGAAGATCTAAAACAAAAAAACGCGTGTTTATTTTAGAAAACCCCCCGAAGGCGCTTCGGCGTGTTTTTGGGGAAAGGCCAGGCAAATCATCTATTAACATCGCATCTTTACACTTCTTATAGTTTTCCCTCATCATCATCATCTGCATGTCATCGTTGTCGGAATGACATTGCGAAAAAAATGTTTTCCCAACGAGCGCGATATGATGTACCGCGGTCAGACTGACTGACGAACGGACGGACAGTTGTTGATATGTGTCTTCAGTTGTGGTGGCATCTCTCTTCACATTGCTCCAGATTCAAAGTCTATGTAGAAAAATGTTTATGCGTGTGGTTTATGCAAATAGCCAGTTCTTTGCCAAAAGACTTTGTTGCGAAATAGGTAGAGACTGATGCCCGACGATTGCATCCAGAGATCGCTGAAATACTTATAGTTAGGTTGTTTTTGTGATAAAATGCCGACATTAGGCCGTTTGTATAAGATTCCTCGTGACTAATTACAGTTGAAAACCCTTCAGCTCACGATGGCGACTCCATGTACACTCTGGTTCAATTGAATAGGTTCCATTTAATTCTTTTCTTTAAGAAGTAATTTAAAAAAAAAACCAAGATGTTAAGATGCAAGAATCACCAAAGAGTTCCCATTCAGAATAGTTGTGCCTCAAGGAAGCGTCTTGAGGCCTTTGCCTTTTATTACAGACCTTGAATTTCTGTTTAAATATGTGCTTAACAAGGTGATGGACCTGAAAGTTATTCTTTGCTGACATCATAAGTGATGATCCTACATCCTTGAAATGAAGATGCCCTGAGAACCCAGTTCAAAAGGCAATACTTACAATATCGTGCAGGCACGGAAACTCTTGGATCAAACAAATGCAACCACACCTGAATTTAGTTGGCCTCGCATATAACGAAACCAGGACGTTTCCTGACGTCGACCAGTGAACCCCGCGGAGCCTTTCGGTGAAGCAGTAGAGTCGGTAAATGGAGAAGAATGTCAATAGTTGGACCTAATCAATTTATCAGAAGTGTTGAAGAAGTGACGTTTAATATGTTGCATGCAAATTACCATGTAATATAAATGGAAAAACAATTAAAGATTGCACCGCAATAGATTGGCGAGATTTTTTTATTTTCCAAACGCGACGACTGTGATGAGAAAAGGCATCAGAAAAAAAATGAAGACAAATTGGATGGATGATACTGGGATGGTATATTGTACAATAAACGAAGCACATCTTTTTTTTTGTTTAAAGCCTTGTATATTTTTATTGATGAAGTTTGCTGTATGTACTCGTATTTGATTTATGCCATGATTTGTTATAAGTTGGCTTCTTCCTCTTATGTGAATCGAATTTTCTTCGACAATGGTCTTCGTCTTCAGTTCATACGAGTATATTGTTTCAGATGTTTTCCTCTGTAGCAAAAAAAATGAACTTTGGCATTAAAAGTTGTAAGCTAAGGAAGAACGTGACAATATAACAAAACATTGAAGATAACCTGAAAAAAACTACTTCTTCCGCTATCCAATTATTGAAGATATGTAAAGGTTTTCGGACCTACGAAAAAAATTTAATTTAAAGACGAATTGGTATTTTCACCCAGAAGGAAATTTTATTTATTATTTTATTTAATATTGTTCAATATTTTGTTACCTCATTCTAACACGGGCTTGTTTTAATTAACTTACAATCACTAATTTGTTGCATTTCAAAAAATGTGTAATACAAAATGTAGTTTGCTTATACCATTTTCCTCCAAATAAATTTTAGAAGCTAGTTTTAACGAGAATATACCATCCCACTACGTTTTAACACAAATATACCATTTTGTTATACTTTTTTGACATTGTAATAATACTAAGTATGATAATGTGGAATGGCCTTTCAGTGAAGTTTGACATCTCTCATTTTGTGATCTCATTTTCACTGGTTAAACTTTTTCGTTCAGTTTAAAAAAATATGAAAAAATTTATCAGACCGATTTTTGCATTTTAGCAAAATCTGGTGTTTTAATTAATTTTGGTACAACTGACCATTTGATAATGAAAATTTAATACATAAATATTGGTTTATTTGATATTTGTTGGTCATACCAAATAGTTTTTTTTTCGTGATGTACCTACATATGATGTAAAACCTGTTGAATAGGCCCCTAGTTGTGATTCTTTTTTTTTTTCTTTTTTTTTTGCACATTATTTCATCATCATTGAAGCCATTAATTCAAACCGATCTGTCATTAGTTGTTAATGGTCTGGTCAATAAATGAATGAAATCGTTTGATTTTTATTCGTCTCATTTTATCTATTTGAAATGAGCAGCTACATAATTAATGAAAATGAATTAAAAAAAAATGACGGAACGCTCGTCAAAATGTCGTCTATATGAAACACAAGCATCTTACTTGACTCTTAATGTCTTTGTTTGGGCCTACAGCTTAGCTAGTTATAAAACATGTTTTCTTTTTTGTTTTTGTGCATTTTTATCATTTTCTAGTCTTTCATATTAAGTTTCAGCTGCAAATCACAGTTTTTTTTTCTTCTATAAATGCAGAGATTTAAGAGAGGCTTGTTGATTATATACCGTTTGAGTTCGTTGCGTACCTATATTGTGTAATAGATTTCATAAGTGATTACATTTATATTGCAGCAGGACAGCAATTAGAAATTCCTTGTTGGTGCTTCGTTGTCGTCGTCACATCAAGTCTCAGGTGGTAACTGCAAAAAAAAAAAAACAGGTAGCCACTGGGTTATAGATTGAAAAGGAAATTGGCATTTAGGCCAGTAAATGATTTGGAAAATTAATATCATTAAATTAACGTTTTCTTATTTGTTTAATTTTTTTTTTAATTGGGTAATGATTGATAGTCTGAAAGGTACGGCATTAGGAGCAAAAATATTAGGCGATCAATTTGTTCGTTTTACGAATTTGATGGCTGTCCAAACTTCAACGGACAAAACGTCTGAAAACTCAGGATTCTGATTTTTCAGGATTCTTGATATTTCAAGAGATGGGTTGGCCAAAAAATTTAACTTCGAGAAATTCTTTCGAACAGAGCTAAGCAACAAAAAAGATTGGGTAGGAGAAACAGTTAACTATACCCTCGAAGCAAACATCTTCAAGTGCTTCACTGATGGCTCGAAAACGAGCAAAAGGTTTTAGGGCGGGAATCTTTAGACCTAGAACCAAACTTTCTATTTCCATTAGAAAGCCCCGGCTGCATTTTCCAAGCTGAAGTAAATTATCGCATATGGAAACTTTTGCAACCAAATATTTTCGTCAAATCAGATAATCGGGCTGCACTCAAGGCACTGCTATCGTCTCTAAAGTGAGAGTATTATAGCAGACTTAATGAACTTGTAAAAAGAAAAAAATGTCTAGGAACGTTGGTGTTCAGGGACATGAAGAGGACGACCCCTTAGCAAAAACAAATACATCAACCCCATTAACAGGTCCTGAGCCTTACTGCTAAATAGGAGAAAACGTTAAAACAAAATGAGAGTTGAAGACGAGGCAAAAAGATCCAATAATTAGAAAAAACTCCCAGAGCTTAGGCACGCAAAAGTACTGCTGGGTAAATAAGAATCAAGAGGATCAGCCTGTCGCAGTGCATTTCCTGCAATTTATTATTTATTCATTCTTTTATACATCACTTGAAAAGATCATAGAGAGCTAACAAAACATACCCATCTCACCATCTCCAGCTAAATATTTTAACTGTAGCCACGTCTTCTCTGGCAGTCATCTGCTGTTAGTACAGCTGATTTCTATGTTGCTCTTGGTCTTCCAATTCATTGTTCAGGGTACACGGCAATGATTCCATTCGAAGGACTGCTATGAATTTATTTCATTAGGTTCCCTCAGTGCGTCACCAATCCATTACGCCTTCTTATATTGAAGTCCAGCCGCTCCTAATTTACACAATACCTGACTTGAAATTTCAGTGCTTCGACTTCATATCGAAAGACGAATTATGTCTTTGATCCAACCTTCCTCGAACCCCAACAACTACCCACCTACCCACATCAATCACCTAAAAAACAGCCTCACTCTTTAAAACTTTATTGATTCCTCAAAACAACTGACAGCCCGCAGGTCACGATTTGTCGATATTCAAGTTATTTGGTCCTCAAGACCCAATAATTGAACTCATACTCCTTTTGTTGGAACGTTTTTTTGGTTTCCTTATTTCCTAAATGGAATGTAACTGCTACTAAATTGAACATTGTGTTGCCAATTTATCGCCAAATCTTCTACTACTGTTAAATTGCTATGCAATTAAGACTTTTTTATGTTGTTTTAATCGAGGTCACACGTTTGATCTTGCAACGCAGCAGCAAAAGCAGTTACCAATGTCCAGATCACAACTTTGTTGCAAAAATAATGGAATTGTAATGAAATTCAACAAACCTATAGCTTGTCCACTTGTTGTCTAGCTATACCTCGCCCAATTGCTCCTTTTATACAAAAAAAAAATTACCGAACAAAACTCCATTCAGCCATCATTTTCTATGTGCCTCGCTGTTGGTTATGCAGTGTGCTCCGATTGTTGAATAACATTGTGGTTTTCCTAGAAAATTGGAAATCCGGGAAAAAATCGATGGTGGCCTGAGGACGAAAAGAGTATGTATTCTCCATCTCCATGGTAAATTCATGGGCGCCATCATGGAGATAGCCTCCACACTTATTCCTCTATACTTAAGCTAAAAATGTGTTTGGTTTGTTTGTTTTCTGCGAATTGGCATGCCAAATGCGTATATATTTAGCTGCTAGAGCTCGAGAAGCACATAAGCAGGAATATATCTACGGCCTTCGATAAATATTGTCGTCGGTCTTTGAACGACAATTTAACTTTGAATACCTGTATAGATATGTAGATGAAGGTATTCTTAATTTTTTTTTAAATGTCGTTAGCTTGTTTGTTTGATAAAACAAAATCACAAGTGAAAGCCGCCACTGGCTTTAAAGAATTTGGCTTAAAGATATCTATATACACAAAACAGACAGTGCGGAGAAGTTAATTGAGTTTAAGATGTCGTGAAATGGTCATAAAAGGATTGGTCTGTAGGTAGATAAGTTATAGGTAGTTTGTGTCGGTGCTCTTCATTTTATTTTTAAACTGTCAAAGTTTTTGATTATTTCAATGAGTGAAGAAGTTGTTTCATTTGAGAATGTAATTTAACTAATTTCTTATTGCCTCTGGCTCTTATAACATCCATCAAATTAGCCTTTAAATACTGAGGTGCTCTTAATTTCGAGAGGAAATAGACCTTGATACTGAAGAAGTCAAGCTTTTTAAGTTTAAGTTATTTTTTGAACTTTTAAGAACAAGTTATTCAGTGTCAATTTTATGCTTGAATGAGCTCTCGAGTTAAAAAGTTGATTGGAATAGGTAAGGGAGATTATGCGAATAATAACAAGACCTTGAACTTTTGACCATATTCTTGTTGAATATTATACGGTCCCTATTCATTGCTCTCTGACTAATTAATTTTTGACGTCTGAATTTTTTTGTCTCTCATTTTCGGCACTCGTGAAATTCACCTTTCGGCCGTAATCTTGCATTTTAGTTTTAATAAATATCTGCAAACATTGAAGAGAATGATGTCATTTTCCATTGGCAATCCGGAATTGGTTTTAGATTCGGAATCCCAATTGAACAGTTTTTTTCGATTCTGAAAAATTTGAAGTTTGGTGTGACTGTATTAGTATTTCAAGCAATCACTTCATAGTTCGCACAATTTGTAAATTTAAAAAAATATGACATTTATCAAGTGTGATATTTAAATCATTGAATGTGTGATTCTGTTTTTGCTTCTGATTTCAAATCCAGAAGAGAAATTCTCCTTTTTTTAGAATCAGAACTGTCACTTTTGCCCAATTGAACGCATTCAGAATGCTTTTTTCTGCTTCCAGATTGCCAATTGAAAACGACATTAAATTTAGCAAAATGTTAACAAATTTTTTTCAATATTTTTAATTAACTTTTTAATTTAAAAAAAAATGTATTTTAGATATATATTTAATTTTTTTTTTTAAATAAAATTAATAAGATAGTAAGCTTAAATCTTTGAAATGTTTGTCTTATTTTTGGTTTCTTTACTATACCTACAGAAACAGAAATATTTCATAAATACGAAACTACCCCAAAGACCGAGATACTTGTTCCATTATCAGACTCGTTCGTTATATGTGGTCTTTATAGTCTCTATTGTTTTCATATTAATAAAGTCACCTGGACTCGAACCGAAGCGACATGCATAGCCAATGAGCAACTCACCGCTCTACGCTAGCAGCGAACCTTTTTTGTGGAATAACATTTATTATATAGATTTTAGATTTTTGGGAACGATTTGTTAAATTTGATCAAAATCTCCAGTTTTTCACGAGTGGAAGGCTTGTTCTATAGTACATTCGAACTTGGATTTGATGTATTGATTTGATTTATTGTTCTTTGAAGTAAAGCATACAACACTTTATGCTTTATTTTTGAAATCAATTTAATGCAATTCTAGTTGATTAGAGAAAAACAGTGTTCAGATAACACATATTCAATTTGAAGTTTTGAACATTTCGTATCTTGCCGTAATTTAAATATTCATGTATAAATAATATAAACTAATAAATTTTTCTTGTCAAATCGTCTTAAATTGTTTTTGAAACAGTTATATAATAATTTAACCTCTTGGCTATAAATAAATTGAACCGATTCGTAAATTTACTATAAACACACTTTATATTCACTTAAGGAAAATCCAAAACAACATTCGTTAAAAAAAAAAACTAAAAAGATTTATTGTCTTAAGCTTAGCTGATATAGGTTTTACATCGACTATATTTTTTTCTTGTGCTGTATCATTATGATTGCAACAATGTTGCAAGTTGCTTTACAAATAGAGTCATTATTTTTGTCTATGGAGTTAAATTGTTTTATCTCTTCATCCATATAACAGAAAATAGTTTGGCGGCGAAAGTTCACAACATTGTAAATGATAAATGTGTATAAAGAGTAAATTTTTGTTAGTTGGAATAATCTTATGGATAAATAGCTAAAATTTAAGCAAAATTATTCATGTATGTCAGTTCTGTTTTACAAAAAATATATCAACAACATTAAACTATCACAACTGTTCTACTAAATGCATAAATTATTAAACAGCCTTAACTTTTTTTTTGAAACGTTACATTAGACGAGTTAATGAATAATTATCATACATCATCATTCATTACTGTTGCACTTACATTTTTCATCTAAGTACTCTCAACACCTTCACCACAAGAGTTAATATATGTATAATAGTATGCTTCACACATTTAATTAATCCACTTTATTTAGATTGTAATTAATTCCTCCACCAAATGTCACTAAGTCACGTCACTATAACAAAACCAACATCATCTCTCTCTCTCTGTCTGGTGTGATGGAAGTGGTACTGGGTATTAAACAAACCCACGTGAATATGAGTTGAGTGTATGCGGTCGTACATAATGGTAAACCACTTAGTTTGATTATAAAGCATCTCGCACGTTAATGGAACATTGCAAACCAGGCTTGCAATCATAAAACTACCTTGACATTTTTTTTAATTTGTTGTTCGCTAATTTTTCGCTCAAACTACCTCATTAGTCTAATGTTTCAACTATAGCAAACAAGAGACACTCTTGTGGTATACCATTTTGAATTGTTTTGATGGAATGATACGATATGTCAGCAACTCTTCATGTTGCATGATTGCAAACGATGCACTTGCATCTCTATCAAAGTTATTATCATAATCTATGTTTTGAATTGATGATGAATTTTTTCTCACAGTGCCATATGAATGATTATGAAATTCAGAGGTCATTGTTATCCATTTATTTTATTTGATTGAGATGAGTACAGGTGATGAGAAAAATTGAGATTTGCGCATTTTAAGTGAACATTTGACACTTCGGCCGTTGCACTATGTGAACATTGAAAATTGGATATTCATCATCATGTTCTTCTGCTTCTTATTCTTGTCCTTCTTTAAACGACTGTTCTATGTCTTCTGTCTGGGAGACTAGGAAGACTGACTTGAAGGCTTCCTCGATTTTTTTTCGCTTCTTGTTCCACCACGCTTGCCGTTATGCGAAATATCTTCATTTTGACCTTCATATTTCTTGTTACATATACTTTCAGCTTAGGGACATTTTTTAATCACAGAAGTGTAAAGGACTCAGGACGCTAATTGAGGTGATTCCTGCTGCGCATCTTACCTTTGCGAAATCCCGATATTTATCCATTTCGATTCTTATATTCTGAATTGCATCTGTGGCTGATTTACCCTAAACAAATTCGCACTGATCGCCCAGAGCCATGGAGTACAACTGAACCCCCTTTGCCCCACCCTCCTGGCGCCAATGTATGTACCCCGATTTTCGGTTTATCTGACTGGGATTTAAGCTTACTTTATAAACCAAGCTGTCTCAAAGATTCATCCGAATGCGACCTCAACCAAATTATAAATAAATTATAAAAAAATTGTAGGTATATGTGTTATCTGAAAAAAAGGCAGATAAACAAAAAAAAAACTAATTGAAATTCGACTATAATCTGCGGACAAGCACCTTTGTCTTTTTTTTGTTTTTCTTTCTTCATATAAAATTATATTCACGATTAGATTATCATAACAGCAGATATACGATATACCTAGCAAATTGGTGATCATCATTAACAAATTGTTACTTTCCTAAAACACAACAAAAAAAATTCACTTCGTGACCATGAAGACGCGACATCGTCTTAATACGGCATCCCTTCCCATCTAACAGCATAATTTTCATTTCTCCATAACATTTAATTGATTTAACGTGTTACGTTTGAGTGTAAGTACATTTTTTCGAAACGGTTTTTTTTCCCAGTAGAGGGAAAAACAAAAAAATGCAAATCGTGGTCGGGTATTGAAAACAAGAAAACCATTTGCAATTGTTTTTTTGTTAGTTGTATCATCCAACCATATGTCCATCCAAGTGGAGAGAAAGTGAATTAGCAAATTGTGTGTACCGTATAATCCTTTCCCTCTCATAAAACTAACAACAGCAACAACTAAATGCCACATGCAATTGTACAATGACACTCATTTATTCATTAAAAATACGCATTTTTTTGCATTTAAAAAATGTAAACAATATTGGAAAAAAAGTAAAAAAAAATAATTAATTTTCTTAATGAAGTGGGAACACTGCTGTGAGTTAAATAGCTGCTGATGAACCTTATTCGGGCGCCATTTAACCAAGTTTCTAGAGTTTAATGCTCTCTTGTAAATTAACAATCACCTATTCAATAATTAAATACCAACGGGTGTCAATTAATGCTCTATTTGTCACAGCTTTTCTTCGAGACATTCTTTACAAGACATGAACAGCAGCAGCATTTTGTTTTCTTTTTATTTCTACCAACAACAATTATAATCTCTTTCGACGTTAATTGGATTACAAGCGGACATAATGAACATAAATTGAAAATATATTTCAGTTATTTTGTGGCAGTTTTTAAGACTCGTTTTTTCTGTGATTTTTAAACAAACATTGTGTTTGTTTGTTATAAATCACAATGGAGAAGAAGAGAGTGATTGTCCCCAATTCAGGTCAAGTTACAATAGATAGTGAAAAATTAGAAACATTGTTTTAAATCAATGTAGATAGTGATGATGGTAAATGGACTTCAATTAGCAACAAAATTAAAATGCAGAAATCATTGAACAAAATTAAAAACCAATAAATTACATCTTCATAAGTTCGGTGCAAGAAAAAACAAAAAAAAAAACTTATTAATTTATCTCGGCAAGATAAAAATTCCCATTTGTTTAGTTAAATGAAGTAAAGTTTATGATAATAGATTTTATGCCCCTGAGTGATGAATTATTATTATTATCTATCAGTGGATGGAATAAGTGTTAAGTTGTAATTTGTCTATGGTTTATCCATGTTTACTTAACCTACAACAACATCACATTGAAGATGAGCCTTTAAACATTATATTGAATAAATAATTTAATTATTTGCATAAACTGTGATATGTTTTGATGAAGTCATCTTTCAAATTGTAAAAAAAAATATTGAATGCCATTAAAGAAGTACAGACAAATACAATTAAGATTGGCAATATTCAAAACGCTTAAGGGTTATTGTGTCTGGCAAAAATTGAGTAACTGCTCCAAATATCAATTTGATGTATGTTCAGATAAATGCAAAAAGTTTACTTTCTGAGTACTGTTCATGACTTTTTGGACTTTCGCTTTTTGATTGAGTTGTATTCCTGGGGCTATAAATTTTTTGTTTTTTTTTTAATGAATAATTGCTGCTAACAGAAATCAGGTGGCTAATGAGAATTTGTACATTATGAATAATTATGATATTGAATCAATCAGTAGAAACATATAACCAAAACTATAATATTTTCTTTGTTTAATTATTAGTTGGCTATACAATAAATAATGATAGCTTTTCGTATCGTGTTATAACTGTTTGATTTTTTTTAAGAGACTTCAATTGAGCCTCAAAAATCAAAATTCCTTAAAAGTTGTTACCATCCGACTTTCCCTTATTTATTCCGCCGAAAACCCGCATAATCCAGAAATACCAATTTAGTTGTTTCGGATTTTCCATTTTGTGACTTTTGAAATCTCGGATTGCGTCCACCATTCGATGATGGTTCAAATTTTATTGATGGGATTGAGACACTTCATCGATGAATAGGTACTTTTTCGACAAAACTTTTTTCATAATTTACTTTTTATATTCCTACAAAATTTGTACACCAATGCCATTTTTTTTATTATCGTGGTTAAAAACAATTTCCACTTGATTGTTCCCTGAAATTTTGTTTTTATCAATTTTTTTTTTTAATTTTTGTTCTCAAAAAAAAAAAATATTTTTGATTTTATTTTGACCAAATGTTTTAGCCAAAATAATTAAAAAAAAAACTGTAGACGAAAATTAGTCCAGTCAAATTGTGGTTTAAGTTTGCTTTAACTTGTACTTCAATTGAGTTTTTGCTCTCATTTTCCTCAAGGACCGCCATCTTGAGTTGATTAAATCTGAAGAATATATTTAATTCAATTAAAAAACTGTCCAACAAAACAGTGTCAGTGAAATCTTTGAAATGTTTTTTTTTAATACATACTTTTATATTTTATGTTTACCTACTTACTTAAATTCTAAATGAAAATCGACTTTGCTTTTCTAGCAACGACAAAGAGTTTTTATTTCTTCCTTGAAAGTAAAATTCTACACGAAGATATTTTGTAAAATGCTAGAAGTTACTTAGCAATGGCTAACAAAAAACACTGAGTATCAAAATGCTACGGAAATTCATCCTTAAGCAACAATATGAAGTTCACTAAAAGATTTTCATTTCAAGCACTTTTGTTATCTATTTGCTTTACAAAAACTTTGTCCATTTCTCAAGATTTTTTAAACAAAGATCAAATCAGCTAAAAACAATGGAACATTGCGCATCCACACCGGCAACACTGAATTAATATTATTTCATTCAATCATCCGCCGAACTGACATTTGATCTATGATGGAGCGCCATCATCACATCACACAACTTCCGCCCGTGTTATAAAAACAACAACAATATCGAAGCACAGAAACAATCTTTCAGTCATCAATCCATCCGCCCACAAATCGTTCGAAATCGCAAAATCTCAATTCTTTATTCAAAAAAAAAAATCAAAGAAAAATAATTCAGCTTAGGCTCTGTTTGAAGCTTTAGCCGTACCTTAAAAATAAAAACAAAAACCATTCATCTGACTGAGAGAGAGAGACGAAAAAGAATAATAATTACAAATTCAATTTGGTAATCTAACCATAAATATAAGTTCTGCTGCCCTGGTATAGGCGCATCAGGTAAACCCGTAACCATAAAGTCAAAATGCAACATAAAGAAATAAACAACAAATGTTGATTCGTTTATTGTTTTCCATGTTGTTACCATAAATTCTGGGATTTTTCATTCCAATCCAATCTTATACAGGATTTTCTTTGATTTCAAGATGGAGATATATATATGGAGATGAAGGCATCTATCCATCAGAAAAAAAACAACATGGTATTTCTTTTATAGACAGACGTAAAGTCTGTCTGTCTATTTTTCTAGATGGCTGGTTCAGGCTGACTTGAAAATAGCTGAATTGCTGACAAAGCGGATTATCCCTCCATTGGTCTTGACGTTGTCTGTTTGTTGCTGTTATGAATGAATCAATGCAGATCAATGGATCTTTTGTTTTGGAAGTTAGGCAAGGGAGTTTCATTTAGTTGCATAAATGCGAAATATTACATAAACATATGAAGACGGGAACATTTTAAATGTTTAGCCGCGGTGGGCTTTATAGTGGTCGACATTTATGATCCTAATTGAAATGGGTTAGCTATGGTCGAAATGGGATGCGACGTTTGACATAATCCATAGATAAGTTCAGTAAAAACTTTCTTTAAGGAGACTAATGGAAAGGTTATACGGTAGTTATGGGAGTTTTTTGTATCTAAAATTTCTCGGAGTTCTGAACAAAAAAAAAGAAATAATCTAGATAAGTCCTAAAGCTCCTTATTTAATTTAGCTGTAAAATAATCTTAATGGAATGTTAATGGAGTTCTTATAGGACTATTTTATTTTGAGAATTCTGAAATTGACGTTGATAGAATGGGACCTTTATAAAAATACGTGTCCCATGGTTTTCGGTTTAAGGAAGTTTATGGTTTTTTTTTTAATAAATGTGGTTCAGGTGCACAAATATTTTAACCATGTTTCAGCATTTTTTTTCTTCCAAATAATCCCGAACCAAGGCTGAACCAAGATTGTGGGAACAACTTGTCCTAACAAAACTTTATAAGATTATCTGCACTAAGAATATTTTCTGTAACAGATGATCGATCATAAGGCATTGCTTATATGGTGCTTATAGGTTCTTTATAGGAGTTTATCTTAATGTAATGCTTTAATGATGCTTATAGGTTCTTTATATAAGTTTATATTTCAGCAATAACTAACGCAGACAGCTTAAGCCTGTTATGCACATTTTATCACACCATTGATCCAAAGGCAATGCTTATACGATGCTTATAGGCTCTTTATGGGAGTTTGAATTTCAGGAATCGAGTTTTAGAAATATCACGAAGACAACTTTGTAGAATGTTGCTGAATTTTTTTAAACACTCAATCAACTAGTTTCCTTACTTGTGTATCTTTTAAACGAAACTTAAATAAAAGTGTGCCAAAATTAAATGCAAACATTTATCTCAATTAACCGTACGCTTAAAACCTTTTATGGACTCTAAATGTATCATTATCAAATCAAAACATGTCCCCCAAAACAGATCACTGACCGTTAATGCTTTGGTTTAAAAAAAAATTTGTGTGTAGGTGCCTTACCTTTAAATGCGTATATTTACCATCCAACAAAATCACCATCGTCATTATATTTTTAAGTGGCAGTTATAACAGCTTAATTAAGTTTTTAATTTGTGTCCATCAACGTTTCATTATTATTATATCCATGTAAAATAATTGTTAAGAGAGCATGCCTTGTTCAAAGCGATCTACATTCATTTAACAAAAATGAAAAAAAAAAACATCACAATGCAAAATTGGCTTGAAGCTGTTAAAGTTAAAAAAATTAAACTTGCCTTTAACCACACTCTCCATAATTACCACTTATTCACAACGCGCCATCATGATTGTCAGAGTAGGTAGGTAATTCTTGGCTACGTACTTATATGCGGTTCATGTGGTATTTATTTTTAAGTTAAATGTTTTAACTGTAATATGCCGGCATTTTTTTTCTGCTGATGCAGCAGCAGTCAGTGCTTCACATAGTCTGGACAGACAGAAATTTCATCTTTCATATAAGTTTTTCCAGTGACAGGCTTTATTTCTATGAATAGTATAGGAAAATGGGTTGAAAATATCTTACGTTCTTTAAGCTTTATGGAAATTATTTTTTGACAGAATTTGAAAGCAACTTAATTTACCGCTTATTTGTGTTAGCTGAGTTATTCGGCTCCATGAAATAACTCCTAACTTATTTTCTTTTAACAAAAAAAATTAAATAACTCTTAAAATTTCCCATAGAAAGGTTTATTTTAGCATTTTTTCATTGATGGTATTCATTCTGAAGAATCAGAAAAAAATACGTTAAACTGTGGCAGGAAAAGAAATTTTTTTCGACAAAACTATTTTTCACAATTTATTTTGGAAAATTATTTCTGAAAACTTTTTTTGAAAATTTTTCTTCGCAAAATTTAGTTTTTTGACGAAATTTTTTTTCGGCGTTTCTTTGAAAACATTTATTTTTCTTTATTAAAACACATTTCTCTTTAAAATTTCCCTAGAACCCGCAATACTGCCTGGCGACAAAATCATTTTAAAAAAATAGTACGAGATGGCGGCAAAATGTTGAATTACATAACATTTTGTATTGAAAATAAAACAATTCTTCTTTGACTATTTTCTATCTTGTACCATAATATGTTGTCTTTCCAACTTACTAACGCTTTGGGGTTTCTTTTTCTGTCCAGAATTAATTGTTACGTCAGTCAGTTGGCAACAAATCGCTACGGTTATTAGCTAAGACATTTTTAATTAATATGGCATAACAACGTCTATAAGAACAATTTTACTATTGCAGACTTTGAAATGTTCTCTTGTATTCTACTCGTATTACATAATGTCATGGGAGAGATGAGATCTATTTGAATGGCAATAATAATTAAGATAGACTATTTAATTATTATACTATATTTATTTATGACAGGTTTCATATGCTTGCTTGAGATATAATGTCCACAGTCCACACAAATTGTATCATCATTTGTTATATAATTTGATGACTGGACACGGTAATTAATTGGGTAATTTATTTGTTAATTTGTCAGGAAATTAATGTGTGAGAGATTTTATTTTAGGGATTATCTCTCTGGGCAGTTCTTTTAAGTTAGAAGTAGAAAGATTATATGATGACCAAGAATCTTGAGAATTTTTGATTAATTTGAAAGAATTAAGTTAGGTCTTAGATAGATCATTTTGAAGCTCAATTTTTGTGTAGAAATATTTACGTAATTAGGTTTTTTTAAATTATTTTCGTCATAGAGATATTATTTATTGTTTTAAAGTTTAAATTAAATTTTAGTTAAAATAATAATGTTCCTAAATATGTTAACACAATAAAAAAATTATTCAAATGCTAAGTAACCAAAAAAAAAAAAAATATAAAATCAAAAAAAAATTTTTTTTTTAATTTTCTGCATATTTTTTTTAATTTCAAAAACATAGTAAACTTTAAAAATAAAAATTAAATGGATTTTTAAGAAAAGGAACATTTACCTATATAAAAAAAAATTAAATAAAATATTAAATATTTGAACGTTTGTTTTTTTCTTTAATTTCAGATGAAAAAACTCAAGGATATTGAGCGCAATAAAAACAATATTAACATAAATTGCAATGTAACTAACAAAAATAAAACGAACAATGATAAATGCTTTATAACGACGACATGTGGCGAAAAGGAATTCCATTCCATGGTAAGTTAAATTATTTTAAACATTATATTTTTGTTTTATGTTAAGAGGAAAATTAAAAAAAAATCAGTTTTTCCATTATTATTTCAAAATGAACTGGTCCCGGTCAATCATTTGAAATAATTGCTACAAAGTAATTAAAGATTTTAAGTGCCTCTAAAATTCCTTTGCACTTACATATACTTAAAAAATTCAAGTACTAGTACAAGTAGGTACTGAAAGGACTTATTACTTAATTAATTTTGAAAAGTACTTCACAACTTGTTTTCAATTCTTTTAGTATTCTTAAGAAGGTACTTTTAGTTCCTACTTCTTTAATTACTTTTAAAGTATTTAAGAAATAAAACGGAAACATATGTACTTAATTAAAAAGTAGGTACCTACCTATGTACCTACTTAAGAATTATAAATACTAAAGGAATAAAAAAAAATTAATTTGCTACTTTAAAAAATTACATGACTACCTACTTGTACTAGTACTCAAAATTTTTAAGTATAAGTGCAAAGAAATTTTATTTATTCTTCAAATTTTGAAGTAGGTACATTGTACTTGTACTTGGACTTGAGTAGGTACCGAAATTATTAAATTCTATATCCAAGTGTTCCTAAGCCCGCATACCTCTTCCAAATTTCATAAATCCACAGAAATCGGAAGTGGTTCATTTAATTGATAAAAATTCTGAAGATGGATGCCACGCCCCTCGATGAAAAATTCCATGTTTTAAATTTTATTTGCCTTCTTGTTGCAGTTTAAGTCACATCATTCTACCAATTTTTTCATTCTATAGCTATCGGAAGTGCTTATAATATAATTGATTACAAATCTGATCAATTTGGATGGATAACACGTCCTCTTAATAGAAAAGCTTAATTTATCAATCAAACCCTTTAAAGAATTGAATATTGAATTTAAAGGTGAATATTTTAATCTCCACGCAAATGCATTTAAAAAACAAAATTTTGTTTTATAAACACAAAACTCATCTTCAATCAACCAAATCAAAGCCACTCCCAAAAATTGTCCGGCACATTTCTTATTCTGTAATCCGCAAAATAATAAACCTTGAAAAATCAATGTCATCAGTTTTAAGGTGAAGTTTAACAACAGCGTCAATTTTTCATATAATATTATTTGCATCGATGAGTTTTAAAGTCTGTGCATCACACTTTCCTGCTCATTTGAATATATGTACCTACTTCCTCCGAAAACACTCCCTACTCGTCCGAAAATATATTTCAAGTTCAACACAATAAAATTCGGTTTAATTTGTATTTACATATTGTATACATTTTTTCTGCATCGTTTTCGATATTATATTTTTTTTTTCTTTCTTTTTTTCAAGCCACATGAATTCACTGAACGAATCTTGGAAGCTCACAACGATGTTCATGCCTATCGGTCGAAGGTAACAATAAAACACATCAATCATCAATAAATAGACAATTAATTATTATTTTATTCTATCTGTCTCTGTCTCAACCAGGATCACCATCAGAATTCCGATTCAGATTCGGCGCTTTCATCAGCGCCACCATCCATAAGTCCACAACCACCAGCGACCGGCATGGAACCAACAGATATATGGCAAACGGTGAGTAAGCCTCTTTTCCTGTATAGAAGTGTTTCTCGATTTACCTTTCTTGAATATGAATTCCCATGGCAAAGGAGAAGGAGTGTTGTCCATATACCAGATAGATACCTATAGCTGATCCCGAAAGTCACCTTCGTCTGGCACATTGATCCCGCGTATATGTTGTTTCAAAAAAAAGGTGTGCTAAACAAACATATAGATAAAGGCAGAAGGAGTAGGTAATAGATTCGGAGACACAAACGTCGAAGGCTTATAAAAGGAAGATTATGTAAATTTATGAGTCTTGAAGGTGAAGCCGGAGGAAGATATTTGTGTGTATAGGTCCTCCCGTAGATAGACGCAAACAAGTTATATAGTTCCAGCAGCTGCCCTTTGTCGGCAAAGGTTCCTTTGAAAAATAAGAGATCTTCATTTATGGCGAGAGTATCAGAAGAATGTCGAACCTATGCGAACCCTGATGGAGCGGGAGCCGGAGCCTATGGACCTGCTTTGACAACACACGAATCGTGCATTGTGTGTCTCGTGCGACGATGCCTATGCTTTTTATGTTTTTAATGTCATCCTAAACGATGTCCATTATGATCTGTTCATGATCTCCCGCATTCTAAATAGATATCCAAACAAAAAATTCCATTGTTTGCACCACATCCATGTCGATTTTAAGGACTTCGTAAAAAATCGAACAAAGTTTCCTTTGTCGCATTTTATCAAGGTTCAAAAGATCAGTCTTGAGGTGCATATGTACATGAAAATCTAGGCTCCTATTTGGGTTTTTATGTTATGCCCTTTTAGGGATCCTTAAAAAAAAAACGTTAAATTTTTTTTGTGACGTCATTAAATTAGTCTAATACATTTTTTCACTATTTTTTCATTCTCAGATAAGAAACTACACAAAAGATATTGAAAAAGTACAAAATGATTTGGAATTAATCCAAAAAGAAAATCAATCACTACAAAAGGAATTAAATTTAGCTAAAGAACAAATCTTCGAATCGGAAAGAACTGCAATTGAAGCAACAAAAAGTTTAAAAAATCAACAAAAACTAATTGAGAGGATAAAACAGTTGGAACAGAAGGAAATCGAGCTTCAGGATGAGACACATGAATTGCGTGAACAAAACGAACTTTTAGAATTTAGGATATTAGAATTAGAAGAGAGCAATGATAAGGTAAGTTGTTTTTTTTTAATTTGCGATCATTTCCTTTTTTTAAGTAGATATGCAATAGATTTTAAATAATAAATATGCCTCAAAGTAGGCAACAAAAAAAATCTTACAAATTTGCAATACATTTTAATGCTCTAAAATTGTATTGTTATGAAAAGTATGCAACAAAATATCCTAGAAGATTTTATGGTTATAGATTATGGGTGTTCCTTAAAGTATGTTACAGGAAAATTGTATAAACGTTAAAAAGTATGCATTGACTTTTTGTTGAAAAGCTTTGGGCAAGTTGTCGGTTATTTTTCGTTTTAAATTCACACAGAATTTAAATGTTTAAGCCTTTCACAATTACTATAGGAACTTTAAATTTTTCTATCGGTCTTTTTTTTAATTTTAAATATCCAAATAAAAATTGAAAGTCAAATAGTCAAATCAGAATAATTATTTTCAAATTCGTTTCTGTATTTTTATTTTCGACATTTGGATGGGTGAGAATGAGGCTATCTGAACCAACCAAAATGAATCATTAAAATCCCAAAGTCAAATACCTATCTTCAATTTATGTAGAACCTTGACACTGACAAAATATCTATTTCTGGATCTGCATTCATTCTTGACATTTAACTCCTCCACATAGAACATGGGTGTGTTTTATTGAACAAATGCGAATGTTTCCTACACCGCACCCCGGTAAGCTAGACATGACAAATTTCGAATAAATAACCAACCACTAACTAGTTTCATTTTTTCTCGCTTTTAGCCCAGTCGGAATATCATAAAAAATATACTGTAATAAAAATAAATCTTCTTTCAATTAATCGCAAAGGGTATCATAATCATTAGGAGTCTAAAAATAAGTTTTTGACTTTTTTAATCTTTTAATTAAAGTTGCGAAAAATTATAATAACAAGAGTTGAGAACAATAAAATTTTGAACAACTTTTCTGTCTAAAATTGAAAATAAACAATTTTTTTAAAAATCGAAATTACGTTAAACTTAAAATGGCGGCCAAAGCAAACGGTCTAGGAAGTCGAAATTCTTAAAGCTTGTTAAAAACTTCGTATTCTTTTACATTTTTTCTATTTGTACTATTTTACTATTTCTTTTCTATCTTTTCCTCGTGTTGCTTTGATTATTACATCACGCCATAATATGAATTTAAATATGCGGGTGCAGCTTTTTTCTTCTTATTTTATTTTTTTTTTGGTTTGCATTAATTAATGTCATAGTCTCGTAGGTATATAAATTACCGATTATCACTGATGAAATAATTCTATAAGTTAAATGTTTAAAAACACGCAATCTATGACCTCCTTGCTATAAAAAAAAGGCAAAACAAAGTCGTTTACACGTTTTTGTCACACTTTCTCTTCTCTCGTATTATTATTTTTTTTATTTAACTTCTTTATCCATCACCCTACTCAACATCAAAATTATTGTGAATGACGCAAATCTCAATCCTACCAACAAAAAAAAAAACAAGCAAAAAAATCTAATCTAGTGGCAACGAACCCTTAAAATATTCTAGCGTGAGTAAATAAAACAAAAAAAAAAGAATGCCATCGATTCTCCCCGACGGGGAATTGAACCCCGGTCTCCCGCGTGACAGGCGGGGATACTGACCACTATACTATCGAGGATGTTGAAAATGCGGTGTCAGTTAGTAAACATATTTTGTAGAATATGTATCTGGGGATTTTTAATTCTTTGAATTTGTAGTAAAAATTATTTAAATTCAGTGATTTTTCTAATCAATATTTTTATTAATTGTTGATAAATAAAAAAAGTGAGGGTGTGAAATCAAGAACTTACAAATGCACCCCAATGAGTTGGAAATTTCTTTGGTAAGAAGAAGTAATATTTTATTTCTGAAGCCGTGGTGTTAATTGAATTAAAATCGAGTTAGTGAATGGGTGGGTATATACCTTCTTAAAATTTTTCGGGGCAATATTGATGAACTTGTTCTTCGAATTATAATAGAGTGGATACTTATATATTTTAAAAGTTTAAAGGAATTGAAATAAACTGAATTCTGGTTTTAACTGTTTAGAAAAATACCTAGTACCTACCTACTTGAAGCAGCATATACACCGACAGTAAAAATTCACGTCAAACATTTTAAACCAAATCATCAAGCGGAGGAAATACATTGTCTGACTGCATCAAGTCCGATCGTCTAAACCCTTAAAACAGCATCGGGTTCTACAAATTTTTAACTCAATCACTAGGTGACCATGCGTCGGCAGTAGGTATAGGTAACGTTTTTCTTCGTTCTGGCTAAAATGTAAAGCCCCGCCTTTAACCAACTTGATAGTGTTCATATTTTTGCTTTGTTTTCACATTCGTAGCAGTAGGCCAGTAGGCCTCGGCTATCTCATAGATTGAAACCAACATTGTAGAAGATTTTATCTTTTTCTCGGTGGCGTTCCTTTTACGGTTTGGCTAAAGAAGAAAATAAATCAAAATTAAAGGGAATCGATGATACGTTAAGAAATTTCTTCTTCCTTTGCCAAAGGTCTAAGATCTATGTAATGCTTAGTTAAGAATTTAAGATTCGTGAGCGTAAATTGGGTAATTCATCGATTGGGCGATAGCGCGTTTTTGTTTTTCAGAAAGTAAGGGTTGGCCAGATGATGATACAACCATTTTAAATTAAATGTCCGAAGTGTGAATGCTTCAAGAACCAAGACATGTCCGATCGTCTAAACTCCTCCAAACAGCGCCCATAAGTTTTTTAACTGAATCACCAGGTGACCATGCGAGGGCAGTAGGTAGAATAGTATTATCAACCTTGCCAAAATATAAAGCCCCGCCTTAAACCAACTTAATATTTTTCATACATTTGCTTTGCTTGCCTCATTCGTTGGAGTAGAACAAAATAAAAGAGAATCAATGATGCGTAGCGAAAGTTCCTCTTTCTTTTTCAATGGTCTAAGTCTAAGCAATAAAAATGTGCATAGGTACCTACATACACAATGACATTTTTATTTTGTTTTATTATTGTCTTCGGAGCGGTTAGGATAAAAGCATAATGAGAAATAAGCAAAATACCTTATCAATTCGGTTGAAGGGGAAGCTTAATCCTTTTGTTTTTGTTTGAGTACGTAAATATGACCCGTACCCAATGCCCATGCATGGTCTACACATCTACTGATGTCGTACATTCATTCACAAAAAGGTGAATTTCACGAACAAATATGAATTTAAAATATCTACAATTCGTTTGGGGTGTTTAAAAAAAATCTTAAGAATTTTTAGAAAAAATATTTAGGATGTAAAATTTAAGTAGGTATCTGTTTATTGAAATAAATACTTAAATTATCTATTTTAATTTTCTGTATCTGAATGTTATTTATCTGAAAAAAGGTATACCTACTCCTTTTTGGAGCGGATTTTAAATCGATAAAAATTAAATAATAATCAATCTACATTCTTATATCTACCAACCTGACCAATTCTTTATGAAAAATTTCCAAGAAATCAATGCGGAGAAAGTGCTTGAAAAAAAATATACAATTTGTCAAGTAAACAATGAAATAGTTGCCAGAAAGGTGTAAAGTGAATAAAAGAACTGTTAGAGGCTTGGCTAACAATTGAGGCTAGTGAGTCATGGTTTTTGTGGGAACGGATGTCTGTTAAGTGCAATACTATGGATAAGTATATTTATGAATTTATTGAAGGTTTTGGGTTTTGCAATACTATATGACCTACATTTTGGTTGTTGTTATTTTAAGAGCAAAATATGAAATTTAATTATTTGACCTTGTAAGTAGGTATAAATACCGAACTTTGAGTAAACTTTTCTTACAATTTCATTTATAGGTAGGTATGATCATTAAAAGTGTTCTCAATGTCTGAAAAGATCCAAAAATGAATGAAGTTATTTTTTTAGTCCTTATAATATCAAAAAAAAATGACAAAATTTGATAGTTTTTTGGTAAATAATTTTAAGCAATTTTTGAAATTATTAGAAATGCTAAAAATAAAAGTAGGTATAGCTAGTAAGCAGTTTTACATTCTAAGCCGACAAAATTTGTATTGCATAGGTACAGTAAGGAAATGTAACTACCTACCTAGGTGTTTTCATTTTTTTTAATTCCCTTCAGAAATTTCAAAAGAAAATATAGATAGGTACCTACTTAGATATATGTAAATAGCTAGGACTTTTCTAGATCTCAATTCGTTGCCACCTTATCAAAATAACATTTTATATGAAAGCCTCAACAACAATCACTTTCATTGATATCTATACCAAAAAGACTTTCTTTAATCCCGAGGTCAATTCAAAAGATACTCACTATAGATTCATTCTTGATATTCTCACAATTAATCATAACATCACCCACCAAAAAGCCTGACCTACTCCAAAATATCTAGGTGAAGGCTTCAGGGCAAAACAGAAAATGATCTCAAAGACGAACAAAAAAAAACAATCTATATGGGTATACCTACATAGAAGTATAGGTAGTAGATATACGATACTTAAGTATTATTCCTTAACCTTAAAGACATCAAACGGGTGTTTAGCATACAAAGTCTTCAAAAAAAAAAATATAAAGAAAAAATAGCATCAACGAAAAATTGAGTTTCATTCATTCGAACTTTCAACCACAAACAAGAAAAGATACGTAGATATTCAGGCAGGGGTGGATTATATTTTTTGCAATTGGAGCCATATTAAAAAAAAATTGTTTAAAATTTCAATTCAAAATAAATTTTTTGTTCGAGTTTCTATGCGCTTTTTGAAATAATACAAAGATTTTCTTTCAAGTTTTGTACCAAATTAAGGAAATAAGGAAAAATAATGTACCGAATCATAATTTGTTAATATCCGATCCAAATTTTGAAAGATTGCATAGTTTCAAACATCAATGATACCTACTTGTTTTCGTTTCCAAAATGTGAGCATTTTGATAAATCAGTATTGGAATATGGTACCTATGTATAAGGCTATATGGAGATACATTTCTCTATAGGTTTGTCTAAGTTCAGAGATATTGATTCTATAGTTCTCATTGTACCAAAATTGTATTTCTTTAAATCTATAACCTAAGATTATAATATTTTGCTACAAATAATATTATGTTATCTTGTATTATTTGTATGCATTTTCAAAAGTTAAAGATTCATCATTTCACATAATTACCTTATAATATTTTTAAAAGGTATAATTAAATTTTATAAAAATTCGATGTTCTTATAAAATTTTTCAAGACCGAAGAATATGTTTCATATTTTGATACTTATAAACAAAATTCTTATTTATGTAAAATAATAAGTCGGAATTTCTTTTGCCAAAAAATCAAAATTTTTCTTCTGTATTTCCATAATTCAGAATTCAATTCAGAACCAAAAAATAATTTTGAACCAAAATTTGATTTCCAAAGTTTTTATCCAAAATTTTATATTTTATAAAGTTCAAAATTTGAAAACAGAAAAGTAAATGCCATAATTCAGTTTGTACCAAAATTAAATTTTCAAAATTCTCTGATATAGAATTTAAGTGATTCCTATTTGTATATAACTTGGTCATGGCACAGGTAACTCCATCCCTGCGTTCCAGGTGCGAACTTGTTTTTTTTTTCTATTTCAAACCAAAGATAGTACTTTACTAGGTGAACCTCGTGATCAAGAGGTGGTAAAAAGTCGTGACACAACAATGAGGTAGGTATATAAGTTTAAAGAAGAAACAAAATAGAATAACAAAACAAACAAAAATTGCCATACCACATATAGTAGAAAGAGGTTATCCAGTTTCTTGTTCCTTTTTCTAAGAATAAAGTATCACTCTGGAGTATAGCAACCTAAGCTCATCAAATCCAATGAGCAAACTTATATCTTTTTATTCTATACCTATATATTGAAGCCACTTGGGTCACTTTAGACCAAAACTAGAAAAAAAAATTATATACATAAATAAACAAACAAAACAAGTTAAAGTCACAAAAACGAATAACAATGCCAATGGCAAAGATATTCCCTCTTAAAAGATACTTAAAGTGCACATTTTCTATATCCCTATCTCCATACATACAAGCAAAAACAAAAAAAAAATAATACAAACCGTATGTAAGCTCTTTATAGATGAAAGAATTACAAAACGTGACTTTTATACTATTTGATTTGTTTTCCCATTGTTCCTTTTTTGAATCACACAAAAATGTGTAACTATAAGATACTTTTGTATCTTTTCTATTTAAAATGCTGAAAACAAAATGTAGGTACCTATAGGAATCAATTTAAGTTTCATGAATGAATATAAGACAGCGCAGCTCAACGCGTAGGTGGGTTAACTATATTTATGGTAGTCCATATAAAGAGTCCGTTTGGTCCATTGGTCCAGAGAGCAAAAGCAAGACATATTGACTTAATTAGAACGGATTTGTTTAGCTGCTGTAAAATGGCAGTTCGAGATACTTTTGTATCTTATCCTTTTGATAGGGTAATTTGCATATACAACAATGTAATGCAACAAAGTGTCTCTGAAGGCGGACCGTTGTTTTTTTTTCGATTGGCAAATATTTATTGCCAGTCCTTTATAGTTTGTGGTTAGATATTTTTTTTATCTTGTGCTTTGGGTCTAATTGGTATAGAGTGTGAAAAGATTGCATTGTGCACTTTTTTATTTTAAATTGGACTTTGGTCGTTTGCATTAAATTATTATCTCAAAATTTGATCTATATAAGGAAAAATAAAAAATGTTTGCCATTGTTTCAGTATCAGCTTTGTGTGCGGTGTTAAAAGCTTGTTGCATATTTTTTTTATATGACTCAAACAAAATATATGTCAAAGTGAGTCATTTATAGTTCAAGTCTAAGTTCTTCTGTATACGTATGATTTTTGTTTTTATAATCCAACCGTCAGAAAAGACCTGTGGGTGGTAGCTAGACTTTGTAATTTTTATTTTACCCGATTTACACAATTTGTTTTTTTTTTTAACACCTGCAACTCACTTTGTTTTGATTTAAAACTAGAAAAATTACTTTATATAGAAAAGCTGAAACTAAAGTTTGTAAAAAGGAAAAAGCTGTTGAATATTTTATATTTCACCCACGAGACATCATGTTGTTTTGATTTACTTTTACATTTTGTTAAGTCATATGGATTTTGTGTAACCTTAAATTGTTCTGGTGGATTAATGATATTGACTTTGCAACAAGGTTGGTAATTTATTGAGCTGCTTCCATTAACTGAACATGCGGTAGGTTGATAAATATGGAAGATGGGAAAATGTTAGGTAGGTATATGTAGATTAAGTAGCTTAATATTTTTTTAATGTTAATTTGAATATACTGGTTCATCTTCTTTTTTTAAGTGACGACAGTGATACGTATAATTGAGTGGGAGAGGTGTTGATCATCTGATGAATCACGACGGTCTTCAACACCAATTAGCCTTAGAAACACCGCTTTAATAATTTACCTATGTTTTATGTATGCATACCTACCTAATGTTTTTGTTCTTGCCATGTCAAAACCTTTTACAACAGAATGACAGGACATAAAATATTTTTCCTGAACACTTTTTTCAAATAACTGTCACAAATGTGCTAAATTTTCGAAAATTTGGTTAGTAACTTTTTCAATACTGACAACTTCGAAATTTTTTTAGGACATTAAAAATGGAAAATTTAATTCACTACAATTTTTCCTGTGTGACAAACAGGAAATAAACTGGATATTTAATAAAAATTAAAATCCAAGATAGCTGCCATATGTGAGTCTCTTAAAGTGGCGTTTCATTACTACAGCTAGCTTTCTATTTTTTATTTTCCTCAACATATGTACATACATAATGTAAGTACATAACTACATATTTAATTTTTTTCATTAATAGTGTCTTTTTCGGGTAGAAGTTTCAAACACTCCCAATACTCAAATTTCTTATTCGTTTCGATTAATAAAACTTATTTTATTTCCGATTTATGTAAGTAATATTCGAATTGTCAAATTTTTAGAATTTCTAATTTTGTTTCAGTTAAGACCATCAAATTTTGGACAAACTGAATTATCACATTTTTTCAAATATAAAATACATATACAGGGTGAGTCATGAGCAATGCGACAAAATGCTAGGGCGTGTAGGTTGCGTTGAGACAAGAAAAAAATCGTATGGGAGGGGGGGGTCTATTCCCCCCCGTTTAGCCGGGAGGGGCAATTTTCGAAAAAAATGACTTAAAATGGAAAAAAAATTATTTAAAATTAACGGCTTCATTCAAAATGCTATGCGATACCTTTTTGAAAAGCTAACAACTTTTTCTTTTGTTTTGTGTTTAAATAAATCTATTCTAAGAAATAGTTTTTGAAATATTAATTTTCAAAGTCAAAATTTTGAAAAAAAAAATGGAAAAAAAAATATTCAAATTAATTTTTTTCAAAATTTTACGTAATTAAGTGCTAATTTTAATTTCAAAATTAAGTGCTGTTATTAATTCTAATTCAAAATCAGAAAACCGGATGCAAAAAATTTATGTCGTTCTCAAGAAATTAAAAGAATTCTAAAGCTAAAAATAAAAAATTAATGATCGCTAAACTTTTTAAAACAAGAAAATGATGATTTGCTTTATTTATAAGTCCTTCCAATAAAAAATATAGTAAAAATAAAAGGACGTTTTAAAGCAAATCATCATTTTCTTGTTTTAAAAAGTTTAGCGATCATTAATTTTTTATTTTTAGCTTTAGAATTCTTTTAATTTCTTGAGAACGACATAAATTTTTTGCATCCGGTTTTCTGATTTTGACTTAAAATTAATAACAGCATTGAATTTTAAAATTAAAATTAGCACTTAATTACGTAAAATTTTGAAAAAAATTAATTTGAATTTTTTTTTCCATTTTTTTTTCAAAATTTTGACTTTGAAAATTAATATTTCAAAAACTGTTTCTTAGAAAAGATTTATTTAAACGCAGAATGAAAGAAAAAGTTATTGGCTTTTCAAAAACGTATCGCACAGCATTGTGAATGAAGCCGTTGATTTTAAATAATTTTTTTCCCATTTTAAGTCAGTTTTCTCGAAAATTGCCCCTCCCGGCTAAACGGGGGGGAATAGACCCCCCCTCCCATACGATTTTTTTCTTGTCTCAACGCAACCTACACGCCCTAGCATTTTGTCGCATTGCTCATGACTCACCCTGTATAATTGAAGCGTTCAAATGAAGAAGGGGATAAGTGTCATTTTTATAGTTTTGAGATATTGAAAGTTTTTGGATTACAACTTTTTTCGAGCTGGCAACTGAAACTTTCTAATGAGGAAGAACAATAAAGCTCAAACCAATCGTTTAAAAAATACATATGTACTTCATTTAATAATATCGACTTTAAGCTACATATTTTTGACAATTCTGCTTAACAAAAAATCGAAAATGTCACTTACCCCCTTCTTCATTTGAACGCTTCAATTATATAAAATATGAAATTTTGAATCAGATCAGAAAGATAAAGTTAGCAAAAAGGTTCTAGGAGACAAAAGCTTGGAATGACAAAGTTTTGAAAATCAAAGTTACGACAGAAGAATGATTCGAAAATACAAATTTATGAAAGACAAGTATCGAAAGTCAAATGTTCGAAAACAATAAGTATCAAAAGACCGAGTTTCGAAAAAAAAACAAAATGTCCGAAATCTACGAAATCGCTATTTTCATTATTATTGTATTGGGAACAGCAAAACAAAATTGTTTTACAGTATGTTTTCAAAAAACTGTCAACTTCATTCTTCTCCTTTACCTATTTTAGTGAACCGTTTTCGTTTTTCGAGATTTTGTCTTTCGAAACTTTGTCTGATGTTAACTTTTTTTTCGAAACTTTGTCTTTTCGAGCATTTCTCCTTTCGTAACTTAGTCATTTCGGAATTTTGCCTTTCGAAGTTCATTATAAAAAATATACAATGGTATATTACGCATACTTTAAATATTTTTAAAGTTCACTCATGTAAAAAAATCGCCGTTTTCAAGCAGAATTTAAAATCCTTTAGATAATATCTCTCAGAAGTTGGGAGCAATTTTTCACATTGTTTTCAGTAAATTTAATTCGATTGGAAGTTTTGTACATTTTCTAAATGCGTAGGTATATGAAAGTTTTTCTTTCTCTCAACTTTTAGCAACAAAAAAAAAATTACTTAAAAATTAGTATAGGTACACTCTTATATATTTTAAGTGCTAATCGATTCAATTTTTTTGTGATAAAATCAAAGTATTTATTTATCTCCATGTGCTTAAAAATTCTTTTACCTGATTGATCAAACAAAAAACTCATTAGATATCAATAATTCAATATATTATTTTGCTGATAAAAAAAGTCAACAACCTATCCACAATCTATCATCCCCCCATCATACAAAACTCATTCAATTGGACGAAAAAAATGTCCACTTATCATAACAAAATTGATTTAACAAACATACCATACAAATATTAATTTCCCGGATCTAATCAATCACAATTTACATTTTCACTCCCAAATATACTGAATTAAAAATTTGAAATTCAAAATAAACTTCATTCAACTGTATCGCGTAAAGGAATCGTAGTTTAATCTAAGGAATTCCATTTGCCTTTCAATTCAAATAGATTTACATTTATTTAAAATTCATCGAGTCTCGATCAACAACCGATGTTATGGGTATTACATAAATCTCCTTTTAATAATAAAAAAAACCATAACAGAGAAATTGATAGTTTACCACCAGAACACCTGGATAGTATGGTTGAAGTTGATCAGTGATCACTGATCACTACTGCGACATCATTTCAACTCACTTGCATTCAAATTATTATTATTGAAGTTTTTTTTTCATTTTCACTCAAAACTGAGTGAGTTTTATGATCAGCTTACATGTACCTTTCTTCAACCAACTCTCTCAGATATACGGTCAGTTCTCATACGAACGTCGATCTTCGTTGAGGTTGTTTTAAAAATGTAAGCGAAACCACTGCGACGCAAAAACAAAAACATCTCTGCGGCTTAGAAACATCACGATTTCGGTTGTTTAGATACTTTTTTTTTTCTTTTACTGTCAAGTGTCAGTGACCAGGTTTTTTTTTCTATTGTTGTTGTTTAAATTTGATCCACCTACGACCATTCTTCGAGTGACAGTAGTTTGCAAAAAAAAATCCAAACTTCAAACGTGATTGGAATTCAAATATGTTCGTATGTTTGGTACTCATCAATTAAGTTAAAAGAAATAAAACAATAATTTAACTCATCACTTTGATTAATGATGATGGAATACGATTATGATTTTGAATTAAACGCGTTAAGGTGCGATCATGATTCTGCTGCTGCTGCAAGTGTTGGCGGTAACAACAAGACAAAATTGACGACGACCTACAGTGAAGATCAATTTTTGATGATGTGATGATCAGATTTAATTCGACTTGAAAAAAATAATTGAATTGAAACAAGTTGTGAATATCAAATCCACAAATCAAAATTAAGTGAATTTAAAAAATTAAAAAAAATGCTAAAGTAACCAACATCCCCATATCATGTTTCTTCAGTTTCATCTTCATTAATATATTATAAATATTTATCGACTTCGTTCAGTGAGAGTGAAGGCAAAATAGAGAAAACGTGATTACAAGAATATCTAAGTAACCAATTGAGTTACTTCAATTAAGATAATTTTTTTGTTTTGTTTTGAATATCAATTTATTCACAAAAAATTCCAAAAAGACACTGCGCTTTTTTCCATAAATTTTCAACCGAACAAGGAGACGAAAGTTTGAAAAAAGATGCTGTGCAATGAGGATTTTATAACCACAGTGAGTTTTTTTTTAATTATTTTATCTATGAATATATTTACCAAAGGTTTAAGGGTTAATTGTAAGATAACCTTAGTCCTAAATCTTAAGATACACACAGATGAAATGTTTCGTACAGAGTCGGATTTAAATTGCGGAAAGCTTTTAAGTGAAAGGGAGCCCTTATTTTATTGCTTCCCAAAAATGTTAATAAACAATTATTACGTTCCATAAATTTTCATTTTTTTTAAATATTTTTAAAAATTTGATTAAGTTTGACTTTAAGCGGATTAATTGCAGGAAACTACATTATTAATTTAAATTCGAATACACTCCACAAAATTTCACACATTACATTCAAGTTAAAGTGAAAAATGAAAAGTTTTTCCCATAAGCGGATTTAAATTGCATACCTGGGTTTTTAAATATTTAAAAAAAACTGCTTTTCGGCTTTTACCAAATGAAAATAAATATGAATACATTCCACAAAATATCAAAAACAAGAAAACAAATGAAAAAGTTAAACTAAATTCGGAGTTTGGCATTTGTCATTCGGAAATGAAAAGCAAAAATCCTCCAAACTATTTTCGCATGGAAATAAAGAATTTTCATTCCCACAAAATTGTTCACGCCATGCATTTACTGAATTTTCCACAAATTTGTTCACGCCATGCGTTTAGTGAATTTTTTTTTAAGAAAACTGAATTCGTTTTCACTTCAACTAAAACCAACTAATGCCTACCTAATATGAATAATTGAATACGTTCCACAAAATTTCACTAACAGATTTTTGAATTAAAGTACAAAAGTTTATTTGAAAACGATTTAATCGAAAACGATTACCCAATGAAAATCTGCCCAGAATATATTTTCCTTAATCTTTAAACAAATATGAATACTTTCCACACAATTTCACACATTACATTTAAGTTAAAGTGAGAGGTGAAAAGTATCTCCCATAAGCGGATTTAAATTGCATACCTGGGTTTTTAAATATAAAAAACCGCTTTTCGGCTTTTACCAAATAAACGTTGACAAAAAAACCAAATCATTTTTCCAAAATAATGAAAATAAATACAAATACATTCCACAAAATATCACAAACAAGAAAACAAGTGAAAAAATTGAATTAAATTCGGATAAGTTTGGCATTTGTCATTTGAAAATGAAAAGCAAAAATCCTCCAAACTATTTTTTCCTTTCGCATGGAAATAAAGACTTTTCAGTTCCACAAAATTGTTCACGCCATGCGTTTAGTGAATTTTTTTAAAGAAAACTGAATTTATTTTCACTTCACCAATATGAATATGTTCCACAAAATTTCACTAACAGATTTTTGAATTAAAGTACAAAAGCTTATTTGAAAACGATTTAATTGAAAACGATTACCCAATGAAAATCTGCACAAGAATATTTTTTCCTTAATGGTTAAACAAATATGAATACATTCCACATAATTTCAAATATGTATACTAAACTGCTCATTTTTATATCTCTTTTGTAATTTAAATCTCCCGGTTTATTCCCTTCATTATACATAAATCCGACCCTGATCTGTACAAATTAAAGACACAAAAAAATAAATCTAGGTAAGCCTAAATACAAAATTTAACATTTAAAACCAATATTGAGATGTCTTGTCTATGTGGAACTATATTATGGAGGTTTCTTCTTTCGTTGTTCAATGGACTTCCCATTTAGTCTTCCATAAGAGAGTTCTGCTTTTGTTGTTGATGCAATAAATTTGACAAATGCGGGCTTGAAGTAAAGATGTGGGGTGGTAAGTAGGTGGAATATTGACATTTATACAATTATTTAACTTTGTTGCAACGAAGAAGATGTAGCTTAGCTACGTAATTTGTTTTGAATTTAAAGATGCAACATTGGGTATATAGAAAATCGGATTAAATAGATAAAATTTATATTTTATTTGAATTGAATCAAATTATCGAAGTGAGCTTAATATTTAATATAAATTAATTTAAATCTTTTAAGCTTATCTGTTGTTGCGCTAGTTCTGATAAGAATTTTAAATAAAATATGTATGATTCAACATAATTGGATCTATAATGGTAGTTTTGGAATCTGGATATTTAAAACGAAATGTTTAAACAATTTACTTGATAAAAGCAAAGGTGAGACCTAAGATTTCATTTAAGACACCACTCTGACCATTTGAATCGATATGATTCAGAGCGAGGATCAAATTTGGGTATAGTTGATCCTATCGGATTAATTTTTTTTGGGTTACATTGTTTCGGAATGAGTAATATAATTTCATTAGAAAAACAAATTGTTGTCGGAAACGTATACCTACCTAATTAATGACAATGGAAACTGAGTTGAGTAATAATAATTAATTTTAAATAAATCTTTTTTTTTATCATTTCAAAAACAATTCAAACTATTTGCTTTAACATAATTTTTAACCTGGGTTGGGCTGTGATTTCGGTGAACCACACAAGTTGAGCCTCAGGATGAAGCAGTGGAGTAAGAAAGTTGAGTTTCAACTCGAGATCATGACAATTGTCGGCAAAGGAAAAATATTTTTTTATATTTTAATGGCATAACTTTCATTTTAGGCCCTAGTTCAGGAGATATATCAGTTAAGGTTTAAGAAGTATTGTATAAAATTAAACCGCGGATTACGAGAGATTTGGGTTTCAGCGTATTGAAGTGAATCGATTTCACTAAAACGAGCGTTAAAGTATTTTTTTAGACAGTATTTTGAGATGGGAGATATTTGAGTAACAAAGAGGTATTGTAAAATATATCGGCTTATAAAGTTTTTTTCAGAGGTCCGATGTATTCTTTCTTGGCTTTTGAAAGAAGAATAAAAAAAAACACTGGCTAAAGATATATTTTCGCAAATGAATTTCTTTCTTAAAGGAAGTATTGTTATTTGTCATTTTTTTTTCGGAATCCAAGAAATTCAGTTATATTGTAAAAGTGAACAAATACCTACGTGTTTTGTTGCCATAAATCCCTTGGCTATATAGGAGATATTCCATGAATAAAAGTTCGTTTTAAACTGGATATGATTTGAAAAAAATATTTGTAAGTCAGTTTTGTTTTACTATAAAAAAGGACATTTAACTGAAAAAATGTTACAAACTGCTTGCATGTACAAGCTCGATCCAGTAGTTTCTCTAGTAAAAAATTGAAGTGTAATCTTAACAGACGTGTTTAAAAGATTGGCGACTGAATTAAATTTTATTATTATATTAAGTACCTATAATATTTATAAATAAATATAAATATAAACATACAAAATATATATGCACTTCTAAACCAAACGAAATTACCCAACATCTCCAGTCTAGACTATAAACGAAATATTTAAAAAAAAAATGCATTTGAATATTAAATACAAAAAATATTCTTCCCGCAAGACAAATAAATGTGTTTTATTTGTGCTTTGCATTTTTAATTAAATTAACATTCTTGCTGACTATTAAACTTATGCAAATGCAAAAATTTTGTATTGTTTGTTTTTTTTTTTCTAAACTTGCTTAGTAACTTGCAAAAAAAAATTATTACTTTGAACAGTTTCTGCTTTTGTTATACATTATAAAACTTGAGGGTAAATAGATACGTACTTAGGGCAAAGAAAAGAATAAAAATTGTTTTGGCATATGTCGTCATTTCCTATACTCCATTGCTAAATAAATACTGTTCATTGTAGATAAATCTACATATCTGAAGACAGTTAAAAGATTTAACTACACAATTTTTAGTGCAAATATTTGTTGGACAAGATAAAAAATTGTCATGAGAGGGTTGTGAAGTGGATGAGTGAAGTTTGTGTCAACCAATAATCTAAGTACTTAATCAAATCAAATCCATCAGATGTGTAATTATTCCATGATAAGATTTATGAATAGAATTTACTTTTGCTCTTGTAGTAAACTTTGAGGAAATGTTTTAGCGTACGAAACTTATTTTTAACATGATTCTAATTAAATAGTCCTCAAGAGTGTTTATTTATACTTGTGACTGTAAAACCAAAGGGAAATTTTGGATTTTTAAAAAAACTCGAACTCGAGATATTAATCGACCTAACATTACGGTGGTAGAGAACACAAAAAAGTGGGTCCTGCAATTCTATCTGTCTGTCTGTACGTTGGCCTCGATATTTTTCTTAAAAATACATTTAAACTGCTTTTTTTTCAGTGGGATATTGCAAGTATGTAATTAAAATTATTTGACCAAAAATATATTTTAAAAAAAATACAATTTTCAAACTTTTTTTTCATAAGGAAATTTTAATATTTTGAAAACGATTGAATAGTTTTTGAAATTTTGTTGCCTTTTTACGTAATAGTTTTACTTTAAAAAAAAATCAGCGTCCAAAATTTTTCATGAAAATTCTAAGGGAATCAACTTTTTTTAAATCGCACCATTTTTACGAATTTTAAAATAATATTATATATTCGTTGAATAAACGAACTTATTCGTTAAGTTCACGAACTTACTTCACTATTCCACACTTTTATTGAAAATTTGTTGGATTTTTCTTTTAAAAAATCCTTATTTTATTCATTTCATTAGAAAAAATATTTGTGTTTGCTACTTCTTCTTTTGAGATTATTAACTCACCAAATCACCCATAGTTTTGTTTTTGTACTATGTGTTAAAAGTTAATCCAGATTCCAATACAAAAAATAATGAAACACACCTAATAATTTGTATCATTCTTTTTATACTCACATTAAAACCGGTGTCTTGTGAAATGAAGTGAAGTCATCTTTTATAAATCCATTAAAACCCTCAGGTCATAAACACATTAAATATACCTACTTAGCTAAATTATTGAAAACATGTAATTGCCACATAATTACAGGTTTAAAATAATGTGGGTGATCTAAGACCTTTTTGCATTTTGATTATCTTGAATCTTAAGGAAAGTATTATAGGTACCTATAAGTTAAATCTTTATTTCTAGAAATTCTGCTTCTGTTTGTGGTTCATTTGTTTTGCTGAAATTAAATAATGCAAAGGCAAACTCATAAAAATATTAATGTTACTGTAGAATGCCGAAATTCGAAAATTCTAGAATTTGACGGTAAGATTTAGAATATTTCAGCAAAATTTTGTACAAATTGTTATTTTTGTTTTTAAAGTACCTTGTCTGGTCCGCTGTGAGGGTTATCAATTGTTTTAACTCGCTTTTTGGAGACACTGTCCCGCTTAGGATATTTTCACCCGCTAGACGGGCGCCGACAGTAGGGAAATAATGAATTTCTAACCTTTACCAATGCTGCTAGGTCTTACCTAAGTTCTTAAATTCTTGAATTAACGAATTTCGGGTTTTTATAGTATCATACTTACCAACGTAGTGTCTAAGTTCATTCAAAAATAACCTTTCTTCTTATATTCTACCTACGTCCTTACTATTCCTAAGGATCTTTCTGTTTACTCAATAAAACGCACGATACTAGAGACATTTTCTTTCTCAGTACAGTAGATAATTTGCAACAATAATAGAAGTAGACATCTAAATAATATTTGTTGACCTCTAAATATATTCGTTTATCCCAGATCATTTTGAGATAAACAATGGGAATCAAAATAAATTACTCTACACACAATCGTACATTATAAACATTTAACTTTCAAGGTTAATATTGTGTTTTGTACAAACCCATCGAGTGTTATAAATAGACTGTCACTTACTTGTCAGTTATTCGTTTTCTGTTGAGATAGGTACCTACATATACATATATTATGATTTTATTCTGTACCTATTGATGGCTTTGGGAAAACACTTACTAGGCCAGTCGGCAGAGTCAAAAATGAAGGAATTAATATATGGGTTAATTCTTATACTCAAAATTAATAATTGCATGGCTGTAAGTATTGTGCATTGGCCGCCATTTTGAAAAACGCATTTCAATTTATATCTCGAAAACGGCTCATTTTACAAGAAATTTGTTAGTGCTATTTCGATTGATAATTTAATTATCTTACTTTTTTGTGCACAACATTTTTAAATGGGACTTATACTTTCAGTGTTATTATGAAAAAATATAGTAGAAAGAGTACACTTTCAGTCAACATAATTAAATTTTATTTGAAAAGAATGCCAGGAAATTTCTTGTACCTACGATGACACGTTCACAAGATAAAGATTAAAACGCGTTTTTCAAAATGGCTACCAAAACACATTGGGGCCTAGAGTCTAAAGTTTAACGCACAGGTTAGAAACAGCTGCTTTTCATAAAGAAATTCGCAGCTCTGTTTAGTAAAAAACGGAGTTCTACTACAATTTTAGTGCTATTGCTTGTCAATCCATTTAAATCCAATCCATTTTTTGACAGATAGAAAAAACAACTTAGTCAAAGAGTCAGTCGTTTGAGCTCCAGTTTATCTTTTGGACCCGGGTCAAAATTGTCTATAAATAACATAAACTCCAGGTTGGCTTAGAAGAGACAAATAAACAACTTGTCAGACAACTATGAATATGCCCGATTACCTACAACAGGTGCGCTTACTCTAAGTTAATCCATCTTTCCGTTGAAATCATACAATTTGAGATGGATAAATCCTCATTCGACTGGCCTAATAGTAAAAGCTTCTTAACGCTCAAGTCTGTTGCCTTAGTTCTACATTGTTAAAACAAACAATTTCCATAAGTTCAAGTCACTATAGGTTAGGTATGAAAGTATGAGATGAGAATCAGGGTAATTCTATTGAGTGATTTTCATTATATTTGACACATACACGACTTGTTTATATGATGTCCAAGCTTCGTCTAATTTAAGGTTGGATGGTTTTTATTGCTACTAAAGTATAATAAAACTTGTAAGTACCTACAAAGTTAAGAACAGATGGAGAGGAAAAAAGTCGTCAAGTATAAACAACAAATGCATAGGTCGGTATTTTTTTTTTAATATTTTTTTTTTTTTAAATGAGATATCAACATGCTAACATTGAACTTGAATAACTAATAAAATAGGTCTTAATAGGTTTTAGAAACGATTGCAAAAAATGTTCTCAGTTTAATTTTATTAATTATTTAGAAAGAACTTTATCATTTCATTAGATAAAATCAATTTTTTTTATTGGCGATATATAAAAAAAAATCTAGGTAGGTAACCTAACGTCAAGGTGAGAATTGATTGGAAGGCATAACCAATTTAGCACAGAAGTTGTGTGATACACTTTTTTTCATGTTTTCACATTGAAACGTGAAAACGAAAAAAAATACCTATAAGTCATAAGAATGTGAATGTGATTTGCTTTGTATTTTATTGCAAATGGAATTAAAAAAATTATAAACATTTAAATGGTAACGTACGGGTGGGTATACCTACATAACATTCCTTTAATTCAATGCAAAAATTAAATACAATTTTATTAGATTTGAAACAATTATGTACTTACTGTGCTGTGATGAAATATTACTTTCGAGGCAATTTATTTAGTACGTCTGTTGGCAAGTTCTTGATTTTCTTCTTTTTTTTTTAATAATTTTCCCTGTCGGGACTGATTCAAACCCGATGTCCTATCGTCGAAACTCAAAATAGGACTAGGTTCGTGCAAACATTTCAAACTAAATTCTGACTGTTTCAAATCCGATGTCCGATCGTCTAAACTCTAATCAGCCAGCCCCCAATTCCACAAATTTTTTACTAAATCACCAGGAGACCATGCGAGGGCAGCAAGTATAATGTTTTTGTTCATTCTCAACGTTCTCGCAAAAATATAAAGCCCCGCCTTTAACCAACTTCAGCGTTCATATTGTTCATACTATTTCTTTGTTTTCACATTCGTAGCGGTAAATCGAATGTTCAAACGATCTAACCAACAATGTAGCAGATTCTGTCTTTATCTCACTGTCGTTCTTGACCGTTTCGCTAACTAAAGTAATGAAACATAATAATAGATCGATGATGATCTTTCTCAAAGGTCTTAGTTCACATTCGCAGGAGTAAATTGGCTAATACATAATCCATGAATGGAATTTAGTGCATTTTTGTTTTCCAGGAGGTAGAGCGTACAGGTACCGCCTGAATATTTAAAATAATTATTTTCGAGTGCTCAGGTTTTTTTTTTTAAAACCCGATGTCCGATCGTCTAAACTCGTAAACAGGACCGTACAACCATTTTAAATTAATGTCTGATCGTCTAAACACCAGCGTCAGGAAAAAATTTTAAAGTGAATCACCAGGCTACCACGCACGGGCAGTAGGTATAATGTTTTCCTCAAAGTTTTCACAAAAGCGTAAAGCTCCGCCTATAACCAACTTTCATACTTTTGCTTTGCCACTTCGTTGGAGCAAATCGGCTCATGCATTTATCGGAGCCAACTAGTAGATTTTGTGTCCTTCCCACTGTTGTTTTTTACCGTTTGGCAAAAGAATGAAAGAGAATCTATGATGTAAGAAGTTTCTTCTTTTTTTCTCAAAGGTTTTTTGTGTTATTATTTTTTTCAGGGGAATGGCTAGGAAGGAAGGACAACGAGAAAATATAAAATCTGCTATCAATTTGGTTGAAGGTTGAGTCTTTTTGTCCAGAAATTGTAGTGTAGGTGAGAAGGGATTGATACTCGTAAATTAGGGCGCCATAAAAACTTTATGTAGGTACATTTTACAAAGAATGTCGGTTGTTTCCATTTTCGTCTTTTTGGAAGGTTATTTCATAGCTAGGTAGGTATGTATATGTAGGTATGTGCTAGAAATGACTACTTCTCCACTAAGGGCCTCATGTAATTTTCAAAAACAAATTTGAAAAGTACAAGTAAAGGAACACGCCTGGTTATGTTAATATAGTTGTTCCAGAAAATGTTTTGTACCAGGTAATCTCGCTATTTCTTACAATTTGGTATTGAAAACTATTTAACATTTTGTTTGTCTACATTTATTCACATTACCTACCTACCTCGTTCCAGGATGTAAGTATGTATCTTTCAAAAGCAAACAAAAACTAAAACTTACGTCAAACTAACCAAATATCGTATAAAACTCCCATTAAACTTCCAATAACACACTCATATCCTACAAGACACAAAACAAGATAACTTACCTGTCCATAATGCATTATGTATCTCTTTTTCCCTTTGTTTTGTTGTTTAATAGGAAAAATAACTCCATTCAACTGGAACATATTTCTTGGTTCATTTTGATTGACATTACTTCAAGCCCCAATCCCACGCTAATTTTATCCGATCATAACTAATACATTATGCCGCGAGACCGTTTGACAATATTTATCTCTTTTTTGTTTAAACTTCAAAGGGCCTAAAGGCCGCAACTCTATCTGCATACATTTTCAATTTCACTTTCTATTTTTTTTTTACCAGAGTTTTATTAACATATTAGACATTTTGTTATAATAACAAAAGAAAATAAAAAAAATAAATTTGGAAATAAACAAATGCAAATTTTTACCGTTGCACCTCCTGTTGCATGTTGTATAGATATTTGTTTGCATAATTTGTATACCTATTGTGTTGAGATTAAAATGCATACATTTTACATATATTTAAAAAAAAAAATTAAGCCAATAATTCAGGTGTTATATGATTCATCCCACCAATTAGAATGTTAAGTAATAACTTTGCATGACTATTTCAACAGTGGCGGATTTTCCAGAAGACAAAACAAATATATAGAAAAGCCTATGGATGTAGGCCCGCGTTCTGGAACTACTTTTAATTGCAATTTGTTTAAACTTTCAAATGAACTTTGTTAAGTTGACTTTATGTCCCTCAAATTTTGCAAAGTTGTTTCATTTTTCAAATATTAAATGGCTACGGGGTTTCTCTATCCGAACACGTCTAAAACAGTGACATTCTGTTTGATAGCTCATGGTTTTGACAGCAAATTATTAAAATCTATAGGAACAAGCTTGTACAAAATTTCACATTACCAAACACACTTATTAGTTCAGAGCAGAGTCTGAACTGTCAAACAAAAAATTGTGTTTTTTGTAAGCTCAGAGCTTCAATTTGTATTTTTGTTTTTGCTCCGAGTATTCCGAGCATGTTTAGAACCAGCCCACAATGTGTGTGCTCATGGAGTAGTGTTTCAAAAATCAATCAGAATACTCATAATAGAACATGCTCAGTGCAGAAATTTTTTTGGAAGTCTCTGTTCTCAACTCGAAAAAAAAACACTCAATTCCTCATACAGAGTTATAAGCTGTGTTCGCTTACCCCCAGATTTTAAATATAAAATCCCAAAAGAACTCGCTGAGTGAGTTTTTGTTTGTTTACTTCTAAAACTGCCAACATCTACTAGTTTCAGCCCAAAGTTATGTCAAATTTCATAAAAGAAAAATGAAATTGAAAACATTGGACTAGAACTAGAAAATTTGAATTTTTGTAATGAAACGAACAGACTTAAGACTAGAAAGATAAATTTTGCTTTTAGATAAACAATACATTTTTCAAAAAAACTTTATTTAAAGTTAGAACTATTATAGTAATATATGTAGTAAAGATTGAAGCTCACAGAAGCTAATGTCAAAAACTGACGAAAAGTAACAATTCGAACTGTCAAGAAGGAAAGTCAGCCATATTGCTCTTAAGAGCAAGAAATCATCTGTCTCTTCGTTTTCATTCATTAAACGTCAATTTCATTTTAATGGCGTGCTTTCGGAAGTGATCGAAGCTAAATTTAAAGGAACTTAACCAAACGCCCGCGATACATTCATCGTTGTTTTCCTGCGGCCCTGGTCACTAGGTACTCATGTTTCCGATATTTCCCGAGAAAAAAATATAATTTAATAAATTTTAATTTTAATGTTCGTAGCTGTTGTTTTTGTTTTGATAGGTACTCTTACTTTAACTGTTGGTTAATGCAATCACTCAAAGACTCACCACGACTTACAATCTTATTTTTGATTAAATATTGAGGCCTCTTTCGGCTTTTAAATTTCGTAAAACGTAAATCTTCTTCTTTATATAGACAAAACTCAGTGAAGCATAGCTAAATGTATATATTTTCAATAATACTAACGAGAGGTGGTGGTGGCGGCGAGCGATTTGATGGCAAAAAAATCAAATCGCATGACCAATTATAATAAATTAACGGTGAAGATATTGCGGAACACCTTGTTAGGTAGCTGTTGAATGGTTGTAGATACGTTTATATTTTTTTTTTGTATTTAAGTAGATACTTTGCATTGCAAGTGCGCGCTATTTGGTTCTATTAAACGTGTGCGTGTGCAGATTTCTAAAATAAAAATTTTGAGATGTATTTTTTTTTATTTTTTATTTTAGCAAGTTGTAAACTTAACTTGAATATGGCATAAAAATCAGAGTGCATCGCTCATTAGACCGGAGCGCAAAAAGCGCATCTTTTGAGTGCATTGATTGTATAGAAATAAATGCATAAATATAGCTGTATATATATAATATAGAGAGATGATGATTATTAATGATCAGCATTTAAGAGTTTTAACACGCAAAGCTTGTTGTGTGGGAATGAAGATTAGAAGCAAACAAAAAAAGAAAAAAAAAACAATCTTAACATATAAGAAGTATCATGGAAGAAGATCCATTCAGGTAGATCGAAGATTATTTGATCAGGGAAAGATTTGGAACATGAAGGGGCCCCTTTAAGATATAACCTGAAAGAACTAATCTTCTTCTTCAACATTCAAGTTTAGCTAAATATTTTTAAGTATTTTTTGTGTTAAGTTTTTAATTTGAAGGACTATAAGCTTGCATGAAGTCGGTCCACCAACTTGTAATTTGGGAAAAACTGATGATTGCAATCGTTTGTCTACGTTCGTATAGGTACAACTTTTAGAAAAATTTGTAAGTACACTCACCAACCATTTCACTCGAAAACTCTGGGAATGCAATTCGACAGAAAATAATTTATCTATGTTGTTAAAAGTAAATTTTCGGTTAAGCACATCTAAATTTTTCTTTGGGACATAAATTCCTAAAAAGTTTAAAAAGAATGACATTATTTGTACAAATTTTATATGAATTTTCAATGAATAAATTTTTAAAATTTTAATTTATTTCAATTTTTAATTAAATCTTCAAATTCTGAAAATACAACAAAATCTTTTTTAAAAAATTGTCTAGAAATTTCGAAAAATTCAATATCCCAAAAAAACTTAAAACAGAAAGAAATACCTATACAAATTTATAAATGGAAAATTACTTTAGCAAACGTATACCTATTTTTGTAAGTGGTTTTAATTTGAAAACCGTGAGTTTACATTTTTGTCTAAATGTTTTACAAACGATCGATGGCTTTTGACTAACTTGAAGGTATTTGGGCCACATTGCTTTACAATTGAGCAGGAACAAATATAGTGCTTGTGGAACCTATCTGATTTTTCTCAATCCATTTATGTTGAATACCTTACCTACTAACCCAAGGCTCTTATAATAAAATTATTAAAAAAAAAAAAGTTTCGAGGAATATCGGCTCATTACACAGAGTGCTATGAACCCGTGTTTTACAGCATTTTCGCATGTTCATTTAAACTCCGAATTATAAACAAAACTCCAACTGCGATACTCACACATCAAACACTACGAATAACTATTATTATCTTATGTGGTTATTTTTTTTTTTTGTGGTTTTACAACAAACCAACGATGCGTTACCAAAACCTGCTAGGTATAGGATGAGGCTGTCCAATCCCGAATACTGTTTAATTGTAAAACTTGCCCATCTTCTTTTGCACAAAAAAAAAAAACAAACAAAAAAATACTTTCCCAAAAGTTAGACCTACATTATAATTAAAAGAAACAAAACCAATATTTCCACTTTCCCTTGTTTTTTTTTTTTAAATAAAAATAAATAAAAACAAAAAAAAACAACAACAAAAGAAGAAAAGAGGAAACCACAGCAGTGTGGAAAAACAACAAAATTGAACGAGTGTCTTTCAAAAAATGCATGTATCAGATACTTTTAGTTTATTAATTTTTTTCTTTTAATTTTCTTGCAATCACTACCATCACTGCCACTGCACAACCATATCAAAATAAGTTAAGTGGTTCACCTACATTGATTCTGGGAATTCACTTAAATTTCAATGAGAACGAACAGAACTAAATAGATAGGTACGAGGTACATATTATGTATATAAGTCACAAGTAATTGATAATTATTATCACTGTTCGCGCGGGAGTTACTCGTGCGCAGTTTTTAAAGTTTAACTTAAAGTTGCAGAAACAATTAACTTAATTACCACTTGGAGCATGAATTCGAATGTTTTTATAATTTTTTTTTTTGTCCGAGATCAACATGAATGAATTTACTTACAAACTTGGAATTTGATAAATCAATAGGGCAATCTATTTTTTTTTTTTTCGTTTTGAGATAGGGGAAATACAAATTATGTATGCAAATGAAACAGTATGAAGAGCAAGAAATGTTTCGAAGTTGTTTTTAGAATATTTTTTTTTTCATTAGCTTTGTCTGTTGTTGTGAAAAGTATTTTTGCTTGATATAAAATGAACAAGTGTCAACCTATAGGTTTCAGTAATGACTCAGTTTTGACCACTTTTTTGGTTTTTGATTGGTGAAAAAATATTTTTTTTTGTATTTTCAAGCTTTTGAATATAGTTGTTTTTATTTCACAAAACATAATACATACATAATCAAAAACAATTTTTGTGTAAATTCGAAAGAATAATAGTTTCAGGCAATCATGTTTTTCATAAAAGAAGGTCAAAAAAGTAAAAGGATATTCAATGATGATATGAAAGTAAAAATAAAAATTGAAAAAAAAACTCATATTTTCGGAGTCGGTGTTCTTTTGGCCCCTCAATTTCCAAAATTAATTTTTTTTTAATGGTCATCTTTTAGCAATTTCGTCTCATAGTCGTCTCGGTACGGACTCATTTATTTGTGAAGCTATTTTTTTTCGACAGTTTTTTTTCTCAATATATATTTTTTGACCATACCTACTTGCAGTTCAAAAAAAATTCAAATTCATCTCAGCGACCTCACATAATACACAATTTTTGTTATTTTCATCTTACGTAGATTCTAAGAAGAAAAACAACTTTGAACTCTATCCAACAGAATTAGAATTCCTAGTCATTAAAATTATTTCTTTTAAAATACAATTTCTCTTCTACTACCGCAATACTGAAATATATCAAACAAGTAGAGGACTTAGCACTATGTAATTCAACTGGAGTTTTTTTGTTACTTATTTCTTATTTTTCACAAATTAATTTTTTGACCAACTTATTATTCTTGCTGTTCAAAATTGCAATAGATCCCTGAAAAAAAAATTTGCTTGTCATTTTTTTTTTACCTACAACTTGGCATTCAAAAAATTTTTGAATTTTGAATATCAGCCAAATAAGACTTGCTGTCTGTGTCTGGTTTTTTAGTTTGCCTTATAACATGGGCCTCGCTAGATACATATTCCTCTTCTGCTGCCATGCTTTTAACACTTATTGTTTCAAAGCATATTTCTTTTCTTTTTTTATTCCTCTTAATTCTTCTTCTTTCAAATTGCAAATTGCTTTATTTAAATACAAACTTCTCTCCGAAGTACCAGGCAAACATGCACGGGTGTTGCTATATTTGTTTACTCTTTGCCTAATCAAAACCAAACAATTAAAAGCTCCACCTTCTACAAGGATTGGGCCACTACATACATATATATTTCTTTTGTTAGACAAATAAAAAAAATCGTAACAAGTGAAAAATATATGCAGTGTTAGGAAAGTAAGTAGGAGAAGACAGACCACACAAACACAATCTACCTAGGGTAGGGTGATCCAATTATTTTTTTTATTCATTTTTGCTTTTACTCACCGAAAAATTAGGAGCACTCATGTATTTTGTATTAAACATGTGAAATTTTAGGGGAATCAATAAGATCGGGACCAAAAATTTAAATAAGGCAGCGGTAAAGCATGAAATTAAACCCGCTTCCTCGGAATACTATTCTAAGGTTTTAAAATTTCATGTGAAATATTAAGGGATTATCTTGTCTATTATTATTATTTGAATTTTTTCATGACAACTTTTTAAACTAATTTCGTTTTTCTTTCTCTTTTCAGTGGTCGCTTCAGAGCAATACCACACCAAATAGTAAAAATGTCTGGAATAATGTTGGTGGAAAGGAATCAGATGATGCGATTATTTTCACAGATCGTTCAGATTCTGGAGTAACTTCACCACATAGCCATCATCATATTGATGATAGGATAAATGTATTATCACCATGTGATTTGAATGTAAGTATTTTTTTTTTATTTTTTGTGATTGGCTTCGACTGATTTCGGAAATTCACAAACCAAAATGGTTTCCAAAGCATAGGTTTCAATCGTGTATGTCTTAAGTCTGTTGAAAACTCTCATTAGAAATCAAGATTTTGGACACTTCTCATACAAATTTACAACAACTAAAATGTTGCTCTTTTCTCCATAATGTAGTTATTGGACCACATGACAAATGAGGATTTGCGTCGACGGTTAAGTCAAATAATCAAAAAGCCAAACATAGACGAAGATGACAAAATGTGCCTTCAGCAAGTTTTGGCTTTCGTCCAAAATCTAGACGCAATGTCTCATGGTCACGATTCACTGCCTTCAAGCGAAGAATCATCAAGCCTAGAATACGTAAGTACCTAGTAGTTTCTTAAATAAATTTAAAATTATTTGACATTTCAAAATAAAATTTATACTTCATAAAAACTTCTTTTAAAAGCGTGTTTTTTTTCTATAAATCAAAATTCTTACAATATTTTTATAATAACTTTTTGTTTGTTTGTGTTTTTTTAAAGATCAAATCTCGAGTATCGGACTATAGTTCATCATCCCGTTCATCAGACATTTCGCCAACACTTCAACTACAAAAACCAAAATCATCATCGGCACCAATAACGACATCCCAAGGAAGAATAGTTGCTACGGTCCTTCCCTATAGCAGTGCAGTTTCAACACCCAACGATTCGCCACAACGTAAACTCCGGGCTTGGCATACGACAAGTTTGACGGAGAGCGGAGTCTTCGAAGGTGATTTGAGTGAGACATCAGTTTACACTCAAACGGACCCAGAGGAATTTTCCAGTCCGTCGGAAACTACAGAAGCCCAAAAGTTGAATAGGATCCGTGAACAGTTCGAAGAGTGTGCCAAAAAATCCGCTTTCACCAAAGTACCTGTGACAAGTTCACAAAGCTTATCGCCAAACTTTTCCGATCAGAAACGTCTTCAATACTACAAGGATCGCCTGGAAGTTCTTGAGGGTAAATTGCTGATCTATGAGAGTAGCGGTGACTTACAGGCTAAACGATTAGCGGATCGTCTGCAGAGGGAGATTATATTGGAAAATCTTGTAAAAGAACTGCAGGATCGAGTTGACTTTTTGGAAATCGAGAATTCGGAGATTGAAGAAGAGAAGTGTGAATTTGAAGAGGCTGAAAACGACACACGGCTTCGCCTGCAGAGGCTTGAAGTCGAGCTGGAGATTTTGAGCCAGCGCAATATTGAGCTGGAGATGTCCAGAGAAGCGCTACAAAATAAATTAAAAGACTGCCGCAGTGAGAGTGCTATTTTGCGGGACGATTTATCGGCGGTACAGACCCAGGTGTGTCATTTGGAAGAAGATCGGTGTAGGTATAAGGAGAATTTCGAGTTCTTGCACAGTGTTCTGCCTGCCTTAGTGTTGTTTAACGCATTCTGTGTAGCCAATTATAGAATGGGCAACTGTATTGAACGAGAGCTTTGTCAGCCCGATCTAAACCGCCATGATGAAGTTGAACGAATGTCTAATAGCTGCGAATGTCTGGAAGCTGAAGATAACTTAAGGAGGGAAATTTCAAATCTTCGAGGAGAAATCAGAAGCTTAAAGCGTCAAATCAATGATCTAAACTCTCGCCACTCTGAGGCCATGGCTTGCGCTGATGGTTGCTGGGAGGACTTGGAGAAGAGCTACAATGATCGTCTGATGGCTTCGAAATCCAAGGAAGAGAGTCTTCAAAAGAAGATCAAGCAACTTGAAGATTGTCTGCAAGACGACTCAAGAGCTGCCAACGAAAAAATCTGCCAATTGGAAGATGCCGAACGAGAGCTAAGAATGTGTCTGCAGAAAGTGTCTCGAGATCAGCGCAAGACTTTGCAAGAACACGGACTAATAACAGAAGAATATCATCGATTGAAGGAGAAATACGAAGAATTGGTTGAACAAGTCGATGGGCCCATTAAAGACGCCCTCGACCGAGAGAAGACTCAAAACAAGAATCTCAAAGATGAACTCGGTTACATTAGACGCATTAACTGTGAACAAGACATGCACTATCGCAACGAACTTGATTGCTTCCAAGTACAATTGGACAAGTTGCAAAAGGAACTTCTTCAAATCCAAGTCACAAATTCTGAGCTAAGAGAAGAAGTTTGCACTTTGGAAAAAGAAGTTGTAAGCCTTCATCAGGCGAAGAAGGAAGACCTCGACAAAATTAGGTGTTTGAGCGATGAAGTTCGCACCAAGGAGGAAATTTGCGATGTTTTGGAGAAGCGTGTGGAGAAACTTGTGAGTGGATCTTACTACAGACAGAGGCAACAAGCTGTTGATCGTCAAATGTCGGCCAGTTTTAGTGGAGCTGTTAGTCTGGCTCAGGAACTCAACGGAAGCCCAGTGAAGAGAATAAAGATCGAAGAACCTGTTGACTTGAAGAGTGCTACGAAGAATCTTGGAACAGTCTTGGGAAGCATGAAGGTTGGTATTTTAATTTTTTCACACATTTTCATAGCTCTGAAACATTATGATTGTATTTTAGGATAGTGCTAGAACAATTCCATCACATCGTCAATTTCAGAATGTTGCTAATGATGTCAAGAAGTTAGCTGAAAGTATTTTGGCAAACAAGTCTGAGGTAAGTCAATCTGCAAGAACCTCAAAAAATGAGATGTCAAAAAAACCGAAAACAACTCCCAATGAACAATTTGAAGAAATTCTCTGCAAGAAGTCTCAAAGTCAACAAATATTTTTAGCCGAACATATTTTTCACAATAGTTATAAAAATGATCTTGATCACTATAAAAATGATAAAGATAAAGCTATATCAGAAGTTCCTTCAGCGCTTCGTAAATTATCCTCACCTCAAAAACAAAGAAAACCAAAACCATATAAAACTTCGCGAAATGAATTCCGAAAGCGGTTTTCTAGAAGTCTTCGATCAGAAATCTGGAAGGTTATATCGACTATGAAAACTGTTGAAAATGATGAAATTTCCTTGATAGAACCAGATAATTCCTTGAAGAAATTCAAATCACAGTCTGTTGTAAGTTTTTATTCAATTATCGAAGAAACTGAAGACGATATCTTCTTTGACCCAATATCTTCATTATCTAACGAACAATGGCCCGGTGCACAAGTTGAAGAAGAATCTGAAATCATAATGAATATTACAAATTTCATAACACCAACAACAAGTGAAGGTACTCAAACTGAGATAAAAATTGAAGATATCGAAGCACCTTCTGAAAATACCGCCGACCAGAATTTAAATTCTTCAAAATCTTTAATTGATGGTCTTTCTTTGTCGGCTTTAAATTCTACCAATAAAATTGAAAATGTTGACAAAATTAAAAATTATCTACAGCAACGTTTTGAAAATGATCAAAAATTTCAAAAAAGCTTTGAAACTATGTCTCAAGTAGCATTTTCTAAAAGCAGTGATAAAATTGAAGAAAACCAATTAATGATGTTTAATTATGATGAAGTTGTAAAATCTATGACGTTTTTAACTAAATTGGAAGAGATCTACCATCCATATGAAGTTCCGGTGGGTTTTATAAGATTTCTACCTGAATTAAACTTTCAATGGATTAAATATAAGGAAGGTCTAGAAGAAGATTTGCTTAAATTTCTCAAAAACGTACAAAATATTTAATGAAGATCTTTCTAAAAAATACTTTTCCCATCAAACTTCTTAAAATTTTTTTTTGCCAAAATTCAAAATGTTTTTAAGTGATTTTCTTCAAATTTTGTATCTTCAGATCGAATTTTTGGGAATTTCGGCATTAATCAGTCTTGTCGTAATCCTGACTAAACCTTCTTTATACTTTTTATAGCTTGTTTCACAATGTCTTGATCCAGCACATTTACACAAGGCTTGTGCCACAAGGGCTCATAAATTGTAGACTCTAAGCCTAAAGTGTTATGATAAGTTATCTTCCGATTTTTTAAAAATTTAAACTTTTTTAATCTACAGCTCTTGAAAATCTTAGAAGAAAAGCTTAACTCAAGACTTCTTCATTTACATTGCAAGAAAATGGAATCTGAATTTTGTTGCACAATATTTCAGCCGATTTCAAGAAAAGCAAGATAGTACACCAAAGTGTTTTAGGTTAAATTGAATAATTAAAAATGATTTTGCGAATAAAATAAAAGAGAATTTTTTTAAAATGAAATAACATCGTTATTCTTTTCTTTATTAAAAGAACAGTTTTTTAAAGTAGATACAAGGTTAGTTATTATAGTTAATCCAAAGATAGTATTAAAGTGTAATTTCACTTAATCCGAATTAACTGCTGGCTATAGCTTTATGCCTCAGTCCACAAAACTTTCGAACTGAGCACTCTCTACTTTATTCAACATTGTAGAAGCCTTTCCGAAGTACGACTTGATAAATGTAGATTTTTGAAAACAATTTTTTTTTAATCTTCAAATTTATGTTTTGTTGTTTAGTGTCCAATATTTTCTAATTTTTTTGTTGTAATAACTATTTTGTCACTTAAATCCAAATTGTGTACCAATCAAATGGACTCCAAAGAACAAAAATGCAAATGCCAAGTGTCCATGACAAACGAAGAAACCAACAATCTGAAATCTTCAAAAACTGTTCAAACACTTTCACCAACTGATTCTGATATTTATTACGATGTTCCAGATGAAGAAGATTCCGCTATGCCAAAGTCTTCAAGTAAGTTAAAACAATCAAATTCAGTGACAGTTTTAATGCAAAATATCACTGATCCACAATATTTTAAGCTAGTTCTTCAAAATGTTGTTGAAACAGCTGAAAACTTGATGACTACTTTCGAGGCTGCTATGCGGGAAAGCTTGGCCAAATTTCGAAAAGCAGTAGCTGGCTTGAATATCACAGAGGATTCATCTTCCTCATCTGTGAAAAATAAGTTCCGTTCTGATGGGCGTGATGGATTTAGTTGTGATCAAAAAAGGTTGATAGACTTAAATGTTCCAGAAGATTCATCTTTTCTTGAGGAAAACAACAGAAGAGATGATGAGTTTAATGTACTTAACTGTGGTCAAGGAAACATTCATGATATATTAAATATAACTCTCGATCCAGTTATAGTTACTGTTCCGGTTACTTTATATATTCAACCGAAGATCATTGAAAAAGAGCACAATGAGTTTGTTTCGGAAGTTTCGATGAAAAGTTATACGACTGGGAAAGTAGAATCCACACAAACGTCAAGACTTACGCCAGCTAAGGAGTCTGTGATTGATAAAGTTCAAAATATTAAAACAGCTAGCTATAAAACAATTGATGAAGACTTCATGCAAAATTCTTTAAGTGATGAAGAAGAACCTATTAGAACAGCCTCGATATCAGTTGCTGATGGGCGTTTGAGTCAAGCTCCAATTGGACTTCCAAAGATAAAAAGATTCTCTGAAGCCAACATATCTTCCGAGAGACAATATTCATTGATATACAAACCAACACCAGAAAAACTTCCAGAACTTGAGCTGGAACAAGTAGATGATGATTATGTGAAGGCCCTTGCAGAAAAAGAAGATTCCATAGGTATCATTTTAGTTCCGCCTCAAGAACTTCCCATGCCACAGCAAAAAGATCTTAGTTTATGTGTCAGTTGTAGTTGTGAACAATGTCCCGTTTATGACTTAAATAAGCAAATTGTATGTCCTAGAAATTGCAATTGTTGTATTTGTCCGTGGAAGGACAAAATCGAAGATAGTTTGAGTTATCATCAAGTTAGGATTTGTCAGTGTTATACTAAACACAATCCGGGATCAAGTTCGCTTGTAAAAGAGCATTGTCAGTGTTTATCTAAGTTTGATATTTGTCCATGTCGAGATGTTGCTGAGAGTAGGCATGTTGAGATTTTTGGAACAGATATGTATGAAGATATTTCTGAAATAAAAAAAAAATAATTGAAGATCAATTTTGTTTCCCCTTGTTTTTTGTTTCGAAGTATTTCTCAAAATCCTTTTTTTATATCTTCTTTTCAGATCGAACAAGAACAACAACCCAAAATGATCGTAACCGAGATCACACAAATCTAAGCCATGAACCAAATAAACAAGCACCTGCCGGCCCAATACAACAACCACCAGCTGGACAAAGACAAACATATCAAGCCAAAGACAAGATGAATGATGAACATGATAATGGCAACAAGAAAAACAAAGAAAATGTTTCACAAGACGGAAAATTTAGTAGTTTATCTTCAACAGTTAAATTTTCTTTTTCAACTGCAAATGCATGTGAAGATTTGCAAGGATCCTATGAATGTTTTTGTGACGAAAATGAAGAAACAGAAGTTAAAGGATCTTGTCATAAATTTTGGTGTCAGTGTTATGAAGATTTAGAAAATACAAAGAAGGTAATTGAAGATTCAGTTAGAGTTTATGAATCTCAGGAGAAATCGAATGAACGAAGAAAAAAAGACAGTGAAACCAATATAGCCGAATCGATAGCTTGTTGTTGTCAAAAAAAGATCTCTGATCTTAACAAGAAACCGGCCTATGATTGCTGTAAGAATTTGATTATAAGTTCATGCACAGAAAGTTGTAAGAATGAAGAAATCCAAAGCCAAGATGATAAAAGTTTCTTAAGAACGGGGCCCATTTCAAGTAGAAGAGCAGATATCACTCCCTCTATTTCCAATGACCAAAATCCTTTAAAACAAGGTACTGGAGAGCCTAAGTCTTCAACAAAACTCTCTACAAATCCAAAAAACGTATGTTCGAATATAACTGAATTTCTCTGTTCATGTGAAGAATTGGAAAATCTCCCAAAAGCGACATCTGCATCTAGGGAAAGACTCTATTCGAAAGAATCGAATATTCCCAGCAGACCAAACTTAGATGAACCTCTCTGTTCTGTTGGAACTGGGATAACCCCAAGGCAGCAAACTTTTGATGAAAATGTAATCCCACTTTTAAAGGGTATATTTGATGTTTTGCAAACGATGAGAGAAGAAAAACTTCATTTAGGTCCTATTGCCTCGAAAAATATGGAAATTCATCCTGATGAACCATTTATTGGTCTAACACCATCACCAGCAGTACCTTCACCAAAAATTGAAAGAGAATTTCGATCAGTTTCATCCAATTCTCATCAATCTAACAAAATTAAGTCTTCAAGAAATTATTTGGCATTCGAAGAAGAACCCGATAGAGATTTCATAAATAGTGAAGCTAATTTAGCAGTTTTTGAACCTCCTGAAAGGGATTTTGAAGAAGCCTATCAGGAAATTTCAACAACATCGCAAAGACTTATCCCAGTTGATATAGATTTGCTTAGAACAGATGAAGAGTTGATCTGGGAACCTCGATCGAGTAATGAAGAAGATGTAGGGAAATCAAGAAGAGCATCTTTAGAATCTCAATTTCGACAATTCCAAGAAAAAAAGCGTGACAGTACTGAACCAACACTTCGACTGAAACGATCATCTTCAATGGAAGCAGCAGATTCTTGTGAATTAATCTGTGAAGAAATCGAAAATTGTGTTGAAGACTGTTCTAGAAAACCCTCGAATCCTGAGAGTTATTCGGTCGATGAAACTAATAATGAAAATGAACACAAACTGCTGAATATTCAAACATCGGAGGCTGTTCAAGTCAACTTATTAGATTTAGAAAATTCGACTTCCGTTTCCAAACAGTTTTTAACACTTGATAGTCAACTTGATCTTTCAAACGAAAAACTTCTCATGGCATCCGAAATTAATAAATCATCTAAGTTCGATGTTGGCACTGATTGTCCTGACTTTGACAATGATGTCGACAATGATTATAGAAACTCAACAAAAACATTTCATTATTCTCAAGAACCTACCCATCCATCACATAACCAAGAAATGGTAATTAATCTTTTGGGTAGTAACTATTAGAAAACTTTCTGAATCTTCTTCTTTATTGTTTCAGAGCCAATTTATTGAATCGATCCTCTCCGACTTGAAGGCTATGGATAGTTTTCGAAAAAATAGCTCCCAATGGCAGAATTTCGCCAGACTACCACCCTCTTCACCTACTGGTGGATGGCAAAGACCATCTAGAGATTTGAGTTATCCAGTGACAATCGAAACAGTTCAAGAATTGGGTGCAAATTCACTTTTCATTAAGTGGAGGGTTCAAAATTTTGCTAATATTGGAGGCTATGAAGTAAATTTAAAGATAATTTTTTGTCAAGCAAAAACTGTTTTCATTAGCTTTTAAATATTTACAGATTTTTCTAGATGGACGTCTGACAAATCGCTATTTTAACTGCATCCATCGGGCAGCAGTTATTTGTGATGTGGATATTCATTGTCCCCACAGAATAACACTTCGTGCTCAACCACTTTTACAATTTGGTACTCCACTTCTGGCAACCGATTCATGCTCCTCAACTTCAAATAAAAAACGTCCTTCGAATACAGCGACTAATAATCATCCTGAAGCAAGTTGTCAACAACCAGATGGTTCTGTTTGGTATCCAAGTGTTTATCATTTCGAACCAAATTCATTATCAGCACCAATAAATGCGGTTCTTTATTGATCACTGCACTGATCTGTTGATGTGCTGTTTAAATACTAGTCAAAATAATTATTTTTAACAAAAAAATAAAAAAACAAGTTTAAGTAAAAATGTTCTGTAAAAAATTAAGAAAATAAAAAATCATTTATTAATTTTTGAAGAAAAAACGACAGTTTAAGAATATCGTTTTTACTTTCAAAACCATCTCTAAAATTGCATTTTTGAAAATAAGAGAACAAAATACTAAGGCTAGACACGTAAAATTGATGCATAAGTTAAATTAAAAAAACTACAGTGCCTTAACGTTTTAAAATTTTATTTTATTTAAATTTAGTTTTTGTTAATAAAAAAAAAATTATATATTAATTATTAATTTATTTTATAAAATTTGCGTTAATTTGTTTCTTTTGTTTGCCAGTACAGTTTAGGACACATAATTTAATTCTATAAATACCTATACATACTTTAAAAAGTAACAAACTGTGCTTGATTTATTTCTTTTCATATTTAGTTTTTAAGTTTGTATCTTTTTGTAGTTTCTTATTGTTTATAAATATTTCGTTTATTTAATTGTAAAATTTTATTTTTGGTTAAATTTTAATCGAAAAAAATCAACTCCTTGAAGCTTCCACATAAGATTTTTCTTTTAATTGAATGAGAATTTGACCTTAACAAAAAATATTTAAGAGCTGATGTTGTAAATAATATAGATATCGATATATAATCGTGCATTAATGTTATAAAATTTAAAAACAACAAAAAAATAAGGTTATGATTAAGAGAAAATGAAAAGTATTTAATCTCCCTATGGTCATTTATTTGCATGCATTAGAGCTCTTGATTTCGACCGGGTACCCGGTGCACCGACCGGGTACCCGGGTATCCGGGTAACTAACTGTCCGGGTATTACCCGGGTAGCCGGGTACCCGGATACCCGCACGTGTCGGGTACCCGGGTACCCGGCGACCCGGGTAATACCCGGAAATTCCGGGTACCCGGGTACCCGGTCAATGTACCGGGTACCCGGGTATCAAGAGCTCTAGCATGCATTACAAAAAACAACTAGTTACAACAAAAAGAAAAATAATTCTTAAATATTTTAAATTTATTAAAAATAAAGATTTTTTTCTCAAAAAAAAAAATCATTTTTTGTGTTGATGCGATGAGATTCTACGTCTAAAATGTGCCTCAGAAGTTTGCATTTTGCAGAAAGTTGAAATACCGTGCACGTAAGTAGGTACATGCACATGCTCCCCTGATAAAAAAAATAAAACTAAGTGAAAAACAATCGATGATTCAAAGAAGCTCGGTATACAGTGATCGATGGAACAGCCAAAACTCTTCTACGCATGTCAAGAAATTCAGTATGTACCTACAGCTAGTCAGATTTTATTCCTTTGACCATTGAGAAAGAGAGAAGAAACTACTTCCTATGTTGTTTTATTATTTTGCTTTGCCAAACGGTAAGAAACAACAGTGGGAAGGAGATAAAATCTGGTCTAAAGTCGTTTTTACGATCAACGGAGCGCCGATTTACTCCTGCGAATGTGGTAAAGCAAAATTATATGTATGCACACTATAAAGTTGGTTAAAGGCGGGGAATAAATTTTTGAGAAAACGTTGAGAATGAACAAAAATATTATACCTACTGTCTGTGCCTGGTCCCCTGGTGATTCGCTTTAAAATTTTAAGTAACGCTGTTCAGAGAGTTCAGAGAGTTCAGACGATCGGACATCGGGCTGGAAGCAGTCTAGTCAGATAATGAAAACAATTTTAAAAAATTAAGATCCCAAAATTTTAAATTTTGTATCATCACCCCACCGACCTCTACCTTCTGAAAAACAAAAATGGACTGAATTCAATCGATTGATTAGCCAATTTACTCCTACGAATGTGAACTTACCAAATGTATTATATTGCTTAGATCTAAGACCTTTGAAAAAGAAAGAAGAAAGAAGAAAGAAGAAAGAAGAAATTTCGACACACATCATCGATTCTCTTTTAATTTGTTTTACTCCTCCGAATACGGTAAAACAAAAGTATATGTATGTACACACAAGTCGGTTAAGGGCGGGTCTTTACGTTTTTCCAAAAACGTTGAGAATGCGAACAAAAATATTATACCTACTGTCTGTGCGTGGTCCCCTGGTGATTCGCTTTAAAATTTTGTTCCAAACGCTGTTTAACAGTTTAGACGATCGGACATCGGGCTTGAAGTTTTTCAGTCTATAATTTAAAATGGTTGTAGGCCTTCGGACTTCGGGCTTGAGCAGTCAGTTAGATAATGAAAATAATTTAAAAAAATTAAGAACCCAAAATTTAATATTTTGTTTCATCATCCGATCGACCTTTACCTTCCGAAAAACAAAATTGGACTAAATTCAATCGATGGATTAGCCAATGTACTCCTACGATTGTGAACTTAGCAAACGTTTTATATTGCTTAGATCTAAGGCCTTTGAGAAAGAAAGAAGAAACTTCGGCCGATTCTCTTTTATTTTGTTTTACTCCTGCAATACGGCAAAGCAAAAGTATATATATGTATGTACACATTGTAATCAAGTCGGTTAAGGGCGGGTCTTTACGTTTTTCCAAAAACGTTGAGAATGAACAAAAATATTATACCTACTGTCTGTGCGTGGTCCCCTGGTGATTCACTTTAAATTTTTATAAGTCCTAACGCTGTTTAAGAGAGTTCAGACGATCGGACATCGGGCTTGAAGCTTTTCAGTCTATAATTTATAATGGTTGCACCTGGTCGGTCTTGTTCAGTTTAGACGATCGGACATGAGGCAGTCAGTCAGATAATGAAAATACTTAAAAAAAACCCGATGTACTCCTACTAATGTGGCAAAGTATGAAAGTTGGTATAGGCGGGGCTTCACGTTTTTGTGAGAAAGTTGAGGGCCTACTGCCCGAGCATGGTCGCCTGTTGATTAATTCAGTTTAAAATGATTTAAGGTGCCGGCGCATTTTAGGACAGAGATGGGAAGAAGTATTCATATCAAGGTCAAGAACCGGAAGACAAACAAAGTAATCCAAGTAATCCAAAGTAACCTTCAATATTTCTCAGCACTCTGTAAAACTGCATTTAGTTGCTTAGTTTTAAGTTTACGCCAAATAATTTTAAAACACACCAAACGTTAAAAAAAGAAACACTTTTGTTGATTTTTTTTTATTTGAGTTGAACTTTCGCTTAAAAATTTCGCACTTAGAACGATTTCTTTAAAAATAAAACAAATAATTTTTTATAAAAGCCAATACATAAAAAATTAATAATTAATAAAAAATATAACAGAAAATAAATTTCTTTTGGATGCATTTCTGCGGTTATTTTTCTGCATTTTGAAACTTATGGAGGTATGAGTAGATGTGTAAGTTCATTTTTTTTCCTTAAGAAAACTTTTAACGCCATATTTTCCAGTCGTTGCAACATTTTATTCAATATAAGCATGGTTGTGCCTTAAATCTGGGTTAAACGACAGAAAAATATGGCGGTTATTATTTATGAGGATCTCTGTTTGATTCATGCATATTTTTGTTTAATGGTTAGAGCACACTCTATCTTTCTCGGATACGTAGTAATATTTACAAATTTTTAACTCTATTCTTTTTTTTAACTTAAAATTAACAACCACTCTTTGACCAACTATACAACAAAGACTTCTATCTCCTTAAACATGGTTCACATGTTCCAGGCTTAACAAAACTCGGATGGCATTGAGGACATTTGGGATTTTCACCGTACCATCGTTCGGTAGATGGCGTTACAATATCTGCTCTCCGCTGAGGAATTTTCAGTTGAAAGGAATTGAATGTGTCCGAATGTTCGTAACCTGTCCTGCCGATATTTTCCAGGGGGAAAGCGTAGTCTGGTACTGAGAAGTCCATTCTCAGTTGATTGATGTCTTGTTCGGTGGGAAGAGTTGGGGAAATTTTGTTCTCTTCCGTTCCAGGAGATGGGAAGTTTTTGATGGATCGTGATGTTGGAGTTCGGGAAGTTGAAGAATCAATTGAACGTTGAGTTTTGTTCGAGAGGAATGGATTGCCGGCGTATTTTTGAGTTGTCTGAGTAGTGCTTGTGGACGATTTTACTGTTGGAGAAATGGGTAACTTCACCTGCTGGTTTGATGTGTATGAGAGTGGAGCATCTTGTTCTTCCCGACCATCAACTCCGATTGGGGCATCGAATTTGGGTGGTTCAAGACCGTTCGAAGGGATTTTCCATTCGAAATAGATCGGTGGTCCTTGAGTTGTGGCAGTGTCATGAAGTACTAGGTCCGATAGAGGTGGAAGGAGTTCTCGAGATGGAGCAGCTAAATTATTCGATGTCGTTTGAGGTGCTGTGAAGGGCGATGGAAGCGGGAATGTTTTCGAACCTGCGGCAGGGATATTGTAGTCCAAAGCGGAATCAGTCGATTGGGCTACTTTCGATGATGCTGCAGTTAAAGTTGTTGACTCAATTGTAAATGGCTTGCCAGCTAAGGTTGTTGGTCTTGTTTGTGGCCTTGGGGTTGTTGTACTGGTTGTTGTTGAAACCTTCACAGTAAACGGTGCTGCTGTTGAACTTTGAATTGGAATATCAGTGGATTGACTTGTATCGTTCTCATTGTAAATTGGATACAAAAAAGGTGGCTCATAGATGCGGGAAGGTGTCTTCACAGCTGGTGGCTTTGTCAATGGCTGTTTCGTGTGTTTATCTTCAGCTGAATTATCTCCCGAAGTATTGTATCGTGTGCTGTGAGCAGTTCCTAGAAGTTCGTCAGATGTGTCCAATTGTCGATTTACAATAAATGGCGGCGCTGGAGTTGTGGTAGTAAAAATATTAAAGTTCGTCGTTGAGATTTGAGGTCTTGGAGCGGGACTATTAAACGTTGGTTTTCTCGTCGTCGTCATCACTGTCACAGCAGAGGGTGATGACGGAGGAGCTGGAGGAAGGATCTCTCTACTTGGTTGAGGTATCTTCCATCGAGTAGGAGTAGGTGAAGGATGATTCAAAGTGAAGGGTTTGTCAATGTTTTTTCGTTCATTAAAATCAGATATGCTGTTTTGTATTGCAGGAAGTTGCTACAAAAAAGATAATTCCATTAAAAAAAATCATTCTAGAAATTTGAAAATAACAATTTTACCTTAAATTGATTTCTAAAGGATTCTCCAGAATAATCAGGAGCATAAGGACGATCAAGTAAATCAGGACGTGGTGTACGTAAGTGATTTTCTCCATCAGGCACAAATGGTTTATCCCGCTGACCTGAATAGTTATATTAATAGAAAATTTGAATATTAAACCGTTGCAAGAAAAAATTCATTGCATATTTTTAGACTCTCTCACCAATCAATAAATTCGCTGCATAGTCCATTTCCGCTTTGGAACAATTCACCATATACCAATGATCGCAAATTAACATTCGTTGCTGAAATAATGTTGTATTCGGGCATGAATAACTGAACTGACGACCAAGGCCATCGCACATGTGATAAACTTGACAGCCTGTCTCGATGTCAGCATAATAACCAGCTGGTCTGCCTGTACAGGAAAAGGATGTTTTTGGGAAGTTCCGATGGCGACCTATGGCATTTTGACTCTGTGAATGAAAAAAAAAATTAATTTATTGGTGACGAAAAAACGGAAATATTTTTAAAGTTTCTGTCTATTTTTTTTTTGTTTTGATTAAATTGACGCTGAATTGCTTCAATTATCTGGATATAAAAAAGATGATAAGACGATCACACTTGGCTAGTAAAGGTTGCACAAACGGTGAACAAAGATATTTCGTAAAAATGGAATAGTTCTGAATGTTAAATCCATGATTCAACGCTAGCCATTTACTCTATAATTTGGTACACTTGTGCGTATACGCATTTTTAAAAAAATGTATTTTCCAATATTATTAATTTTTTTATTTATAATCAGTAAAAGTGAGACTCAAACCTGTGACAATATTGTTTTTAAAAATAACTACTACAATTCGACAGGTGAATGCTTGAAAATTGTTTTTCGTCTAAAACAATTTCATGTCATAGTTAAACAAAGCAAGAGTAAAGATGTATTTCCCTCATTTATATTTTTAATAATAAGGCAATTAATTTGGCATCATCAAATGTACATAACATTTTTTGTTGATAGACTGTCATACTTTGTGTGATTTATAGAAAAATCGATTTTTATTTTTATAAATAAAAAAAGCCATATTGAAGCTTTTCATCCTAAAGATAAACAACCCCAAAAGCTTTCATAAACAAACAAAAAAAATAAAATTTATAAACAGGAATGTTATCTGCCGAAATAGCTCAGTTGGGAGAGCGTTAGACTGAAGATCTAAAGGTCCCCGGTTCGATCCCGGGTTTCGGCAGCCTTCCTTTTTTGAATTCGTATCCCTCTATACAAGGATTTAATTTATCTCTCACAAACAAAAAAAAAAGTGAAATCTGAAATTGCCTTTGTCAAAAAAATCAAAGTCAAAAGACAATCACATAATCATATATTATGTATCTATATGTTTTATAAAAAAAATTGTAAAAAAACGGTCATCCGTACAGAAACAGCTATATGGCTAATAAGAACTTCGGATTGTTCTTGTTTAAATAATATTATATATAAAAAAAGCATTAGCTCGAAAAAGACCGCATGCCTATTCCCAAAATCTATTTGAACGAAACAATGCTTCCCTTGTACAAAATGTTGTGGTCCAGTCGAAATAATGAAAATCGTCGGTAAATGAAGTAGATTCAGTAAAATATTAAAAACAAAATCGGAGACATAGCGGAACCCTGAGGCACACTATAGTTGTTCTCACAAAATTTTAAAATAATAAAAGTTAAGCACAAACTTTGATACCCCAGGCAGAGCTCCAAAAGCTTTTCTTTTAGACTTTTTTAGACCCATTTTTCAGGACGAGATTAAAATTAATCTGCAGTTGGTTCACCCAATAAATAAAATAAAAGTAATCCTTAACTGTTAACTGCTGAGTTAACTCGGTTTTAATTTTAACCAAGCACTGAAAAGTGATGGGAACATAGTTGTATTACAGAAAATTCAATCATTTTGATGAACTTGACCCTACTTTTTTAAATCGCCTTTCTTATTTAAGATCTTATTAAAATTTTGTAATACAACACTCCTCAAATCGAACTATTATCTTTTACATCTAATAATGTTCCAACTTCAAGGAAAAATCAAGTCAAAAGGGCAATACCTAAACTGAAGTCTTATTAATGACAGGTGAATACTGAATATGGATATGCTAACAACCACATAATTATGCATAAATTTTCATTCAAATCTTATGAAGACATCATACAAAATCGAAGACCTTTTTTCCCATCATCTTTGAAACCTATGAGTTCCATCATAAATAAAACAAAAAAACATAACACTTTACAATTTTCACGCCAAAAAATCAAAAAAAATTAATTCATCATTAGTCAGCAATAAATTATTGAGAATTTTTTTTTCTTTTGAAATTTTCAATAGATCCCTCTCGCTCTCGATCTTGCTATATAATCATCAATCATATTCAGTTTAGAGTGGAAAACCAATAATTTGTAGAATAAATAATTAAATTATCATATAGATAAAATTTAGCCACTGGTTTTCCATTCAAGTCATGGTATTCCAGTAGCTGGGTAGTAATTATATTATTAGAGAGTGTTGAGAAATCGTTAGTTCCATCGCATCCTTGGCTATTGTGTGAGGTCTTTCATAAAATAGATAGATACACAAATTAATGATACAACTTTCAATTAAATGAAAATTGAAGAATTCTTATTATTAAATGCCGACGAACGCGACGGACGGATTAAACATAAACTCGAAACAACTTGTTGAAGTTTCATTTGAGTACTTGTATAAATCGATTCGATAGGACTTGACATCTTGTCAATAAAGTTTTATTTAATTTTGGACTTAACCTTCATCCATGTGGGATCTAAGTATATGTATATAGTTTAAGATATAGTTAGGTTTAGTACATAAATTAACCACATAGATACATGCTCATTTTTCTCACCACAAAGGTCAAATAAAAGGTTAGATGCGATTTAATTTTTCCAAATAAGTCAAATAAAGGTTCATAATAAATAAAAAAAATTCACGATGGAAAAAATACAGATGATTAATAAAATTGTCTTATCAGCGTATAATATTGACTTGTACAAAAAGATTCATGATGTTAGACTAGACTGCATCAATTATAAATTTATTGGGTTTCTGTGAAGCAATATTAATATTGTGGCATATGGAATTTTTTTTTTTACTAAGTAGCAAACCCCGTAGAGATAAGTTGGTGTAAATGAACTATATTATGAAGTTCAACACGAGATTTTAATAATTAATCTTATGCTTAAAGTAGGTTAAGTAGTAGAATTGTCAAACAGAAATGTAATTTAATACTAAAAAACTTCAGGTTGTTAAATGCTAAAATAAAAAAAATGCGTCGATTAAAATTTTCGTCAATTTTGCAAAAATGTAAAACTTTGTTAACAAAAAAAAAATTTTTGAACCGCAAGTCTACAAGAACAAAAGTTGCCCAAAAATTGACGTTAAAAAAAGAATGTCGTCAAGGAAAAACCAAGCCAATATCAACTGGTCAAAAAATGAGTTATGAAAAAAATTCGTCATTAAAAAAAATTGTCAACTATTTTGGTCAGAATAAATTGTGAACAAAGAAGTTTGTCGAAAAAAGTTCCGTCAAAAAATTTAAACCATTTCCAAAGCCATCAGCTAATCAAAGCTATCGGCTATAATAATTCTAATGCGTGAAGCTTCTTTTGTTTAAATTTTATCTAGGGATAACAAAAACTAATAAAGTTTATAACAACAACTAGACCACCTCAAAAAATAACCACACAAAAGAATCATATCTTGTTATCTGATTAAACATCTCGAGTTCAAGTTCCTAAGAAAAATGTTACATAAGTAAAACAGATAACTAAGTGATATGGTAGATTGATACTTGATGGTTGGAGGTTTCTTATACTTTTCCAAGAAATAAATAATTCTCTGATGTAAGAATTCCATTTTTATATCTTTTGGAGTGACACCAGGAATACGTTCCACGATCTGTTTCATGCCTTGTCTTCATTGTGAAAAATATAAAAAGTCTGTAAAAAAGGTTATGGAACCGATATTTAAGTTTTCACTTTGTGGGACAAGATCGAAAATATCTGGGAGAAATTAAAAAAAAATTAAATTAGTTAATAAATTCGGTCATTACCTTCTTCTAAATAATACTTTTTTTTGTGTATTAATGTTATACAATAATCGACTTTCCCTGAGTCGAATTTTCACGGGATTTAAAATTCGGTTCGACTTAGAACGATTTTTGGGAAAATTCAGAGGTATTAATATTTATGAAAATTGAAATTGATAATGTTTGTATTTAATTGAAGCAATTAGTGAGAGTCCACTGTATACTTTATTTGTTGATTTTGTCTGTCTCTGTTCTAATTTGAATTTGTTCTCTAAATGACTTATTTCAAAATTTATTTGCGAAAAAATTTATTCAACTTTATTTCACGCGCGTTTAAAATTGGACACTTTTTGAACAAGTACTAGATTATATAATTTTGTGTTTGAAAGTTAAGCTCTCATTTCAAAAGATTCCTAATAGCTGGAAAAAATTTCTCCGGTATAAAAAATCCCGAGGGAAAAATTATTAAGATTTTCAGCATTGTCATCTTCTTATCACCTGGTTATTGAATGTACTTTATGCTAAGTCATTTCATCTGCGGCGAGGCATGAGGCAGCTCCAGATTCAAAGCTTAGATTTAATGAAAGATAGTGACAGGAAAAATGTTGAACTTAACTTAAGGTACCTATTTTATTAAACTTATTAAAAAAAAATTGCGATAGTCAAAGACAAAAGTAGTTCTGTTATCTGTAAATATACTACAGCCCTTTAATTCCTAGAATTTTTTTCATATCTAGAATAATTGTTTGTGTTTTTCTTTTTCTTTTGAAATTATTATTTATTTAGTTTGCCTGACCTTCACCTGTTACTATACATCCATAGCACATAATATTTGCTGTAGATATATTCCCCCTAGTCAACAATAACAATCGCAATAAAAAAAAAAATAACAACTTGAAAGATTATTCACTTACAGTAAATCAAGAGTGCGAGTGCATCCCCTGAGCTATATAAAAACCCCAACGTAGCCACTTCAATCATCAGTTTTGATTTTGAAAACGTTTAGTCTCCTCATTAAGATGTTTCAATTTGTAGTCTTCGGACTATTATTCTCGGCTATAGCCATCAATGCTAGTCCAACTGGAGCAAAGCGTCCCGGTGCCACCGATGTAAATGTTGCTGCGGAAGCACGACGTTTGGTACACCAAGCTAACTGGGCATCAGTAGCAACTATTTCTTCCGAACCTGAAAATCCCGGTTATCCAATGGTGAATCTTCTGTCGACAGCCGATAGTAAAGTTGGAGCTGATTCTACTGGAGAGATTTATTTCTATATGATGGGCGTTGATAAAGTTGCCAGGGATACAAAGAAGGAAAATAAAATCTCATTTATGTTCACCGATGCTCAGGAGGGTGAATGCAACAAGCGCAATGATGATCCATGGTCACACAAATGTGCCAGGACAATCATTTCGGGAAAAGTCCAACAGGTAAGTTTTGAAATCAATTAAACCAACTTATAAGTTTGATTGATGAAATCATACACATTTTAGTTGGAAGAAGGATCAGCTGAACACACTCGCGGCTTAGAGGCATTCTTAAGTCGTCATCCAACTGCCTCCCATTGGCCTAATATTCCAGTTCCTGATCGTGAGTTTAAACTTTCAAATAAATTTAGAGAATGTTGAAAAAATAATTTGTTCATTTTCAGATAATTTCTATCTCTGCAAGTTGGATGTCTCAGATGTTTTGGTCTTCACTCAATTCGGTTACAAGCATACAACTACTCAAGAATATTTTGCTGGTACCGATGCAGTAAATGTTGGTTAAAATAATAACGTGATTGTGAAAAATTTTGAAATATAAAAATGATTCCAAAATGCATAAAAGTTTTGTTTAGTTTTTGTTTGTTCAAATTTATTTTATGGCCACAAAAAATGATCCAGTCATTATTTTTATCATTTTTAAAAACAGTTAAGTAAACAATATTGCCAAAATTTTTTTTTTTTGAAAAGAGATTTTTGAAGTGAATTATAAATAGCTGTATTTTTACTCATAGCTAGCTCACTTAGTCATTCATTCAGATGTTTTAACTGACACACACAGCGATGCCATTTTGTATAGAAGGGTGGATTCTATGTACATATTTAAGCACAATACTGATCGTATGACCGACTGATGTAATGATTGAGAGCTCGGTTACGGTTCAATTTCTACATTATTCGGCATTGTTTTTTCAACAATTTTTGAGGATGAACATTTTTGTCCAAAAAACTTTTTTTTCGTTATTTTATTTTTATATTCTCTGTGTTCAAAAAAAAAACTTGTACTGGTTTTTTGACAAACATTTTTTTATCAATTTTTTTTTGTTTTGACAAACATTTTTATTTCATTTTTCCAAAAAAAAAATTGTTCAAAAAAATTGTCAAAATAATTAAAAAAAAAAACTTAAAACAGAAAGCTTAATAACTTATTTTTACTTTTGCTTGCTGTTTCTGACAATCGAAATTTTTTTTCCAGAATTTGATCCAAAAATAATGTATGAAGAAAAAAAAAATGTCAGTGAAAACAAATTGTTCGGTGAACAACCAAGTTGAAAGTGTTTTCACAAGCGAGAATAAAAAATTGGTCAAAACATAAATTTTGACAAAAATTTTTTTCGTAAAAAACGCTCGTCTTTAAAAAAAATTAATCAAAAAGTCAAAAAAATTCGTCAAAAGTTCTGTCAAAAAAATGTTGTCAAGGAACAAAAAAATTGAAATATTTTTTAGCCACCTGCAGAGAGTCAGTAAGTCCATGATCCAATCAGTGTTGTGAGTAAAGCCTGGTATGGAAACCACGCTTAACTAAATATTATCGCTACAATCGTTTGCTTAAAGTCTCGACAACTATACCGTTTCGATTTCTTTTAAACTTTACTCAAATGTCAAAATTTATATGTGGACAAATGTTTAACATATTATTTCGGACGACAAATATAGTAGAGACTTTGAAAAAGTACTAGATTACAATTTGAATTGTTTAGCAGTAGCAGGGTACCGATTTTTTTCTAACCGTTAACATGCTTTTTGGAAAACTGATTTTGTGGATAAGATTTTTTTCGTGAAACAAATTTCGTCAAATAAAATGTCCAAAAAAAAAGCCGATTCTTTTTTTGGAAAAAAAAGTCAATTTTTTTTGAACCGCCTACAGAGAGTCAGTTTATTTGCCCATCTGTCCATCAATGTTGCGGCGTTTATATATTAATAACAATAAAACTAACTAACTTGAGCAGCAATTCTCAATTATACATAATTCATTCATAATTTACATTCTCCAAATAATTGTGTAAATACATTATATTGAAGATGTAACATTACTATATTACTAATACTTCAGTTCTTCTTCTTCTCTGAAGTACATATTTAAAGTCTTCAAGCTGCTTTTGAGTAAGTGGATCTTTTTCTAATAAAAAAAACTGTGTCATGGTCAATAAAAAATGAAGATGTCATGTAAATTGTAATTTGTGTTTTGCCTGCATAAAAGACATCAACACGTGATCTTTTTCTAATGTTATGAAGACTCATAAAAATAATAACTTTTTTTTATTCATCAGAGCCTTAAATATAGAGTCTTAATGTGATATTGCGTGCTTTGAGTAATTTTGAACCCTGATTTAAAGCCATTGCTTGATGGAGTATTAATGAAATAGATATTTAAATTTAATTGAATTGTCTAACTATAATATGTCTACAGGTGCACAATTTTATTGGTTATTTTTTTGTTAATAAGTCTGTATCACGGTTTAAAATCATAACTTGTATTTTCAAAAAAAAAAAAAGGAAAATTAAACTGTCATTTTTTATAGGGAAGCCATTATGCAGCTATGTATATTATACGTTAGGAATTTAACCTTGTGTTTAAAATCAGCTTAGTGGTTAAACGATAAAATATACTAACATGCATATATTTCCGAATTACGGATTAAACCAAAAAAAGCCATATTCAAAAGGAAGCATTCTTAAATTCCAAAGAACAAAGAATAGTCGACTTTTTGAGTTTAATCTTCTTAAAAATTATTTTGTCACTTTCAATTTCTTATAGTTCCTACAAAATTTGTATTCAAATCTATTTTTTTTAAACATTCCATTCAAATTTGAATTTTTAATTTATTAGCTTTTTATCATAAACCACGCACACCCACTACAGAATTTGTGTGGACTTGAATAGTAGTTGCCTATTGTTATGTTTTTTGTTGGTCAAATGAGAGTGCGAAGAAGGCTTACTATCTCAAGGTTTTCATCAAACACGTTATCACAATTGGGAAGGAATTTGTTTTGCTGGCATTCGTTAGAGTACATTATAGGAAGCTTAAATCCATTGGGACGAATTATGCAATTTCAAAGGCAAACTTGATGAAACCATGCCTAATTTCGTTACAGTTGAAATGCATCAATAACCAGAAATAAGTTTTTTTTTTTCTTAAATTAAACATTTATTAATATAAATCCAAGATATTTTTGAAAAACCTCTAATTTGCAACAAATTCATTCGTAAAATTTTCAAATTTGCGAAATCAAAAAAACTATTAACGACACCTGGCAGCGCAAGTTAAGCATCAACGCACTTTTTTTGTGCTAACATATTTTTGAGACAAAACAGCCCAAAAAAAAATTTCGCAAATTAAAAAAAAAAAATCGTAAAATTTGCAAATTTGCGAAGTTTTTAAAAAAAATTCTTTTTTTGTCTTGTAAATGGTGGTGCTAACTTCAGTTAAGGAGCTTTGCAAAATTTATTTTCAGTTGCAAAAGGTGCAAATATGCGAATTTTCTTGTTTTTATTTTTCGTCCTTAGATTAATTATTGTTTGAGAAGAAAACAGCTTTCATTAAAAAATATTCAATAAAATATCAAAATCTTATTTTTTTTCCGACGTCTTGAAAATATTTATACAAAATCATAATACCCACTAGTTGATTTTGTACCTCAGATTTTTTTTCTTTGTACCAAAAGGTATTTATTAATGAAAAATGATAAATCTTCATCCCGCCCATTTATCCGCTTGTCAAATTTTAACTCCCATTAACACTACTTTTTTCTTTTTGCATCCACCTGTTGCTATAATTACACCTGCAAATCACCGACAAAATAAATAAAAAACTTAAACGCACATTAATCTTTCTAAGAAACAAAACTGGCCTTAAATATTGTGTATTTGTGAATTCTGTTCTCAGAAGCGTGTAATTATTATCACCCCACAAAGACGCACTTCCATAAGGCCTAAAAGAAACAACATTTGAAACAAAAGCCAATTTGTAACTTGCAAAATATTTATATATAGGAAATATTATGTGTAGGGGGCAATTTGACGCCCTTAACCTTAATTCTATATCTTAAGTATCAACCTGCATCCATAAATTCTATACAAGCTCTCTAGCTGATGTACTATAGACTCGAGTTATCTGATTCTAAAGTTGTTTTGTTTATTTTTTGATTTTGCAAATTGCACATAGACGCATAAAAAACGCAACACCAGGGTCACTCGATTCTGTGATCGCTATGGTGCATTGCTGGTCCATGATGGGAACTTGACTTTAGTATGAAAAAAAAAAACGAGTTTTGTGTGGCTATATTATTCAGCGTTATCTTCGGCGCCACCTTAGCTTCTAGATTTTAGAAGATCACACTTCTGTTTCGAGATTAAATGATGATACGAATCTCTGAACGAAGTGCAATGTTTTTTCTCATTTTTTTTTTTTATAGAAACATGCATTTTGCAGACGAAATCTGATTGTGATACTCTAATTGAATTCCTGTGTTTTGACGCCCAGCTCAAGAAGTTCCATTTCCACATTTTTTTTTTTTTAAATAAAATAATCCGGTCTTGAAGATGAGGTTGGCGGTATGAGGTGAGCTTAAAATTTCCATATACACACACTCAGAACAATTACCGCTCCCATTTACAAAAAGCTTGATGATGGCGCAAAATGTTATGTTAATAATCGGCTAATTCAACTGAGCTGGGTTGAAGACGTGCATCACAGCTTGTATAGAATTATTGTCCAAGAGCTAAAGTAATTTTCTGGTTTTTTGTTGGTGAAGTGTGACGATGCATTCTCGAGTCGACTTGACTCGGGAGGAAAAACACAGGAAGGAATTTGTAGTAGGAGTTATGAAGACACTTGTTAATATGCATAGACAAAGAGCTGTTAATGGTAGGTAATGTGCATTTTAAAGGTCGGACATAAACTTGTTACCTAAACAACAATTATTCTGACTGAGGCTAATTCTGATGGAGGACAACCATTTTTAGAGGTCTTCGGAAGTTCGTCATGTTTTTTTTTGTGCTGATGGGTGGTGACGTTGCATATTAAAAAAAATGATAGAAGACAAAAAGTCTAGGAAAAACAGGCAGTGATTTCAACAGGTTTTTGTTACGTTTACGATTGAATTTTCATTCATTCTACATAAATAATGAGTCTTGTATAATATTTAGAGCAGTGAAAACATTCAAGAGAACTTCGGCTTGTTTCGCATTAGGACTAACTCAAAAGCTGGAAGGTGCACTTTTGATTGATTTCAAACCGCCTTTTCAACGCTTGATGATTGATCGGAAGTTCCCCAAATACGCATTGTACTTCCCAGTAGAGAAGAAATCTTAACCGCAATCAAAGCACTGAAGAGCATCAAAGTAATTGGACTTGATGGTAATTCCCGCAGAGCTCTTACAAGCAGCGCCAACAACATCGGCTCACTTGATTGTTGTTGCGCCCATTTATGGAGAGAGCTTTGGAAACTAAGAACTTTTCTGAATAGTGGAATAAAGGAATGTAATGGAACCTTTTCACCGACCAAGACGACCTAGAAGCAACTGGTGAAGAAAGAGCGAAGAGGATTCAGGACAACTGGGGAAGAGTTGCAGAGAGCTAAAATGCATCTCCAAAAAATGTTCACCCGTTCAATGTTCAAAAATAATTCCACTTAAAAAATTTAATCAAATAATATGTTTTGTCTTTACTGTTATATAGCAGGTATAGGTCATACCTACCATGTTATTTTCGGAGCTAAAAAAATATTTCCCGCAAAAAATTGAGTTGTTTTGTTCTTAAAGCTTTTTTCAAAATGGCGGACAAAAAATCAGAAGGTTTTTTTAATTAGAGTGTTGTGGTTTAAAAATCCCTGAGAGGTCCTCTTTATAGTGAAATAGAAACGCTTTTCTCTATAATTCTGTGGTTGAGGCTATAAACCGAGCTACAGAAAGAACCGACGCGACGCACCGTGGGACAAAACGGCATTTCTAGCGCGCTAAAGGTCTTTTTAATTTGGACGAAATTTTTGAGGCGTGACTCTCGATACATGGCTTTGAAGAGTTCCAGCAACCGTTTTTTTGCACGCGTATTATTTCTGTTATGCTATGACTTATAGGCGCGTAAGAATAAATTGAATCTTAAGTCTTTTTTAAGTTTTTTTCAACCAATTGTTATTATAAATTTTTATTAGCATGTTTTCTCGATTCTTTCGATTTAAAAAAAAAGTTACCGCTGCCATTGTAGCCATTGTTTTTAAGTATTTCTTTTTTTCGAGTTTAAATCCCATTTTGTCCACAGTGCGAGGAGACGCATGAACCTACAGAATTGCCAGACTTAATTTAATTTTGAATTTTCTATCATCTTATACTTGTGTTTCCAGTTTGATTCCAATTTTATAAATCCAAAATAGTAAATGGCAAATATTAATTTTTTTTAATCAGTCTAATATATGTACCTACCTTTCTGGCAATCATCTTACTCGTATCTCTGACACATGTTTCACATTCGCATATTTCAATTAACAAAAAAAAATCTTTAAATGTCTTATACATACATACATTATGTACCTACATATATATTTGCACTTCTGTATGGTGTATTTTTTTTTTGTTTTAATCATCATCTGCTTTAAGCGTGAAATTGAAGCAATAAGAAAAATTGCTTCGAAAAAACCCAACGAAGCGTCTCATTTATTCATTTTGTTGTTTTTGTGAGAAATGATTAAAAGTACGTATACATATGTACATATGTACTTACTACTTACAGTTATTGGGAAAGAAGATTTCGCAGAGATTGTTTTTGTTATGAAAGAATTTTAGTTGCGGGTGCATACGCATTTTAGAAGACTTCAAAGGTATACAGCAGATATTTGTATCAGCACCGTAAAGCATGCTTCTTGCCTTCTACAGATCCATTTCTTTAAACAAAAGTTAAGGAATAAAATTTTTTCCTAGAAGTCTAAGGTAAGTCTAAGGTACGTGGCTCTGTTTAGAAGGTTTAGACGATCAGACATGGTCTTGAGGCAATTAGATAAGATAATGAAAATAATTAAAAAAAAATTAGAGCCCATTTTAAATATTTATTCAACCAACCCTTCCTTCTGAAAAACAAAAATGCACTAGGTATTTTCAATCAATGAATTGGACAATTTACTACTACAAATGTGAATTTATAAAAAAGGATATCAATTCCTTCTCTTTTATTTTTGTTATTTCAAATGTGCATTGTGCATTTTTACTTGGACCCTACCTTCATGAGCTTCTGTATTAAAAGCCATCGTAATGTCAAGTTTAATTAAAATCTCTATTTCGTTCATAATTTTTAAATCCTTTCTTGCTTTTTTTATGCTAAATAGGAAAAAACACACTGCAACTGAAACTTATACCCTCAAAAGGTCATATAGGTTTGACATTAGATAAACTCATCCATAAACCGATATCTAAATTGTTTCAACAAAAAATTTCGTGTATGCCAAGTCAATCGTTACAGAAAATGCGCGGAGGCGTATGAGTAATAAAAAAAAATAACATACATTTAGCCATGATTTTGCCAATTGAAATAACAAACAAGGCACAAGGTAAACTCTCAAAACCAAAAAATTACCATTAAAAATCGAACAAAAGTCTTCTTGGTTTTTTTTTTGTGCATTGATGGAAAAAACCATGGACACTCCTTGGGGGGTCTTAACTCCATCAAATGCATTTTCAATTGGTTTATAATCACGAGTTTGACAAACGATAGTTTTTTTTGTTGTTGTTGTTGTGATCTTTGATTTTGTCGTTATTTGGTTTTATTGAGTGCATTTTAAAATTCACGAAAAGTTAAGGGCAATGTGCATGTTTTACCGCATTGCAACACAACAAAAAATAAAAATGGATGATGATGGTTTTCATAGATAATGAAGTTTATTGTACATATATCGTAAGGCCAGAGGAGTGGTCTAATGGTAAGTCTTCAAGTCCTCTATGGTGGTTGTTCAAAACAAAAAGTACGTAATAAAATTTGTAAATAATCATATTGTATACACAATTAGCATGTCAATATTTATATAGTTATATGAGATTTTCATATATGTAAGTAAAAGGTTGAACAATTTATAATACAAGTTCGAACTTAAGAATGTTTAATGGCAGTATATTAGTTTTTTTTTCTTCTTCTTTTTAATAGCTTTGTATTTTCAAGACGTCAAGATTTAATAACATGCGGATTTAATGAAGTTAATTTATTGCATTAGGAATATTTTGTGATTAATATGTCATTAAGATTCCATTGGATTGTAACCAATAGACACGATATATCATAATTTGTATTGTATGAAAATGGTATCATGCAGCGCCATCTCGATGTCACGCATAGGCAATTAATATTATGCAGAAAAACGCATTTTTTTTATAGAGATTCGTTTGTCATTTAAAATTGACGAGTTGAATTAATGTTTGGTAGAATTCAAAGTTCTTTTATATTTTGTATATGATTAATTTGATCATTATTATTATGAGTAATGGGTTCACATTAAGGTTTTTTATTTAAAAAGGTTATTTGAAGGTGACAAGTATAATACAATATATTAGTAGAAACAAAAATTTTGTCTAAGTGTTTCGTAAAGCATTTACACGTCGGTATGTTAGTCATAAAATATATTGATTTGGTTCAAAAAATAAAAAGAACTTCTTGTGTATATCATTGTTTGGTTCTGAAATAGAAACGAATATGGAACAGAGACAAATTTTTTATGAACAGTGGAGTACTTTCATACTTCTTGTTCATTGTCCGACACTATTCAAGTCCAAAAACAAGCTGAAAGGCGGGTCCAGATTCAACTCTAGGTCCAAGTCAAAATCAAAGTCAAATTAAAAGTCAAAGTCAAAGTCAAAGTCAAAGTCAAAGTCAAAGTCAAAGTCAAAGTCAAAGTCAAAGTCAAAGTCAAAGTCAAAGTCAAAGTCAAAGTCAAAGTCAAAGTCAAAATCAAAGTCAAAGTCGGTAATGCGTTGTCCATTTACTGTAGGATCTTCACACTTGACGACTCCGTCGTCCACTTTTCTAAAATCCATATTTCTTTTATTGTATCCCTTTTCAATGTTCCTTTAGAAAATATTAAACTAAGCCATTGGCGCCCAGAAGGTAGGGGAAATGGGTCTGTTGCCCTCCACTGGCTCATAAAAATACCATGTTTCCAAATATATTAAATTTTTTCTAGGGACTTTTGAAAAATACGTTGACATTTTTCTGTTAAATATTTGTACTGCTTATGAAATTAGCCTAAGAAACGAAGTGTAATTTCATCTCACCCATATGTCATATAAAGATGAAATATGGAATTTATAAGGAAATAAAAACTTTTATACTGGAAGAGTACTCGTACAAATGACTTAACATTTTGCAGCAAATCTTATCTTCTTTATAATATTGAACATTTTTTAAACAAAATAAAATTTAACTATTTGCCTAAGATTAAAAGCAAATTATGATTTGTTCGCATAAAAAATAAAATACTATCAAATGCATCATCATCACATTGTTTTAAATCGCGTTCTCACCGTAAAACTATGTATATCTTTAGTCGAAGCATCTTTTTTTAAGCAAAATAATAAAACAAAACATTAAAATTTGCATCATTTTATGGGAATTTCTTTACCAAGCACAACAAATTAATTATGTTTATTTCATTCCTAAAATAGGAGCCGCATAAAACAACCACATAATTATCACCAAAAATTTTGTTAATTTTGAGTTTTTTTTTTTATTGCAAATAAAAAGTTGATTTGTGTGTGGATATGGAATATGATTTAAGAATAAATTTTAACCTGCTCCGTTGCTAAATTATTATAAGGTAAGCATTATCGTTTCACTAAAAATCATTGTGATTCTAACTGAAGGTCGATATTTTCCCAAAATGGAACTAACGATATTTATTCAAATTTAATTTTTTTTAGTGTGATGTGATGCGTTTTATTGAGATTAAAAGTTTAAATGTTATAAGTTATGAATAATTAGGTGACTGCTTTTTTATAATTAAGCCCAGTTAATTAGGTACTAAAATTGTTTCTCATGTTGATTATTTCACATAGAGTTAAGGCCCCCTGCACACGCATAGCATCTCTGCATCTCTCTTATATTCAAAATGTTTGCGTATTTGCAAAATGCAAAATCAAAAATTTCAAATTTTATGATTGGAATTAATAGATAGGTGGATATTTTATTTTTATCTTAGTTTGGAATACAAATGGCGCGACTGTAAGTTTTGTGTGATGGCCGCAATTTTGAAAAATGATTTAGATTCATATCTTCTTATTTTAGAAGAAAATTTAATTATCTTTCAAAAAATTTTTGAAGTGCATTTTAGGCTATTTCTCGAGAACGGCTTATTTTACAAGAAAATTTATTGGCAATTGAAAATTTAACTATCTTTCTTTTTTTTGCCCTAGTGAAAAAATGTTAAGACAGACAAGACAAAAATTGCAAAAAATTTCTATAAAAAATTTGGCAAAATTAGTTAAAAAAAAATTTTCAAAAATCGCCAACAAAAATTTGACAAGGAATAAAAATTGGTAAAAAATAAGTTCCTGATAAATGTTTTATCAAAAAATAGACGATTGAAAAACATACAGAAAAAATTTTTTTCAACAAAAAAAAAATTCCCCCAAAATTGGCACGGAACACCCAAGTCAATTAGCCCATCAGTGTTGTCCGAAAGCATGTATCTCTTCAGAATAACTAAACTTTATTTTTTAAACATAGTGAATCAGTCCACAATAACTATTTGATTGAAACTGCATTTACATCAGCTAAACTAATCTGTTCTCTAATCAGTCATTTCCTGCCATCAACATAAACAAACACGCTTTGCAAATTGAATTAAATTCAATTTTCTCAGTTGATTGCATACATCAAAAATCAAACCAATAAAATCCACGATAAACCAATTTAATGGTTTGTAAAGTGTAAATAAATAAAATTAGTTAAAAAATGCAAACGTGGGCGATTACGGAAATTATCGCCACCATTAAATTAAAAAAAAAATGTTGGCATTTTAATTAAATGTCAATCTTCGGTATGTCACCGTCCTCGTGCATCTACTCCGTCTTGTTCCCCATATCAACGCGTCATCGTCCTCAGTCGTTGGCGTTACTTTCCATCAATTTATGTAACACATATACCTAACCATTACTAATTATTTTTCTGTCAGTCTTTTAAAATCAATAAATCACTGTTTTTTTTTTGCATACAGACATTTTTACATGCCTCAACTCAAAATGAGGAAGCAAATATTTTGACAAACATTATGTACTTTATGAAACATATAAATTATACATTTTTTTATAATTTATTTCTGTTTAAACTCAAAGTACCTACTTCATAAATTTAAATAATAAATACTCAATCCAGCCTCCGCCATAAATTCTAAAAGATAAATCAAAATATGCAGCATAAAATAAATAACCATAAATGAATTGACAATCTTATCATATCGATATAATCTCACAGGACAAAAATAAATAAAAAATGTAAACACCACACATCGTCATAATAAAAATGCAAGTCACTATGTATTTGGTTGAAATATTTTAACAGGGCTGGATTTACGGAAGATAAAATATAAGTATGAGAGAAAAAAGATACTAGGACCTCAATGGGTAAATATTTGTAAGCTTTATTATTAAAAAATATATGGCCGATAAATGTCGAAATAAAAATTTAAGAAAAAAGAAAAAGGAAAAACAAAATTTTTTTCCACAAACATTCATTTAAAAATAAAATTAGTCAAAAAATGCCCACAGAAAAATTTTGTCCAGAAATACAATTTTGTTGAATTGGTAAAAAAAGCGTCTAAAAAATTATATCAGGGAACAATTTCAAATTCAATTCATTTGTTTCAAATCACATAAAGAGTTTATCATTCAATCAATTTGAGTGTGAATATGTTTATTTTTTTTGACAAATTATTTGGCTATTAAAAAAATAGTAAAAAAATGTAGACCACAAAATTGTGAAAAAATTGGTAAAAAATGGAAACAGGTTGTGATTCTGTATTCCAAAAGTGCACACGTTTTTTTCACTATCAAGGCAATTTCTTTTTTATCATTTACAGATTTTTGAAATAAATGAAAAAAATTGTGAAGAAATTTTGTCACAGATTGATCAAAAAGAAATTGTCAAATTGTTAAACATCTCATCCTTTTGTTATAAAAAGGTCGCCAAAACAAAACTTTGTCAAACAACATTTTATACAAATTTTTGACGATAAAAATTTTCGCCAACAAAAAAATGGTAAAAAAAAATATCAATAATAAGAGAACAATCAAATGAAATTTGTTTGGGTCGCGAAAATAAAAAATGAACAAGAAAATAAATTGTGAAAAAGTTTTATCTGAAAAAAAATTGTCAGAGAACAACCATAGTCAAATTTGTGTCAAATAAAAATTACTGAATTGAAAAAAAAACTATGGAGCCATTTAAAACAAAAAAAAAAACAAAAATTTGTATGGCAGGTACAATAGTAGGAACAATATAGGCATGCCCATCGCTACATGTAAACTCATGCTAAAGCAGGATGATTTAAAGAAAACCAACCTCAGATGGACTCAGAGTAATACCTGCCGGGTGACCAAACAAATATGGCCGTGTATAGACTTGAAACGTGCAAAAGGGTTGTTTAACTTAAATCGTCTGCATATTAGCTCCATCATAGGTGTTCTTACAGGGCACTGCTTAATAGGTAGACACGCTATTAGAATGGGCGTGTTCTCCAACGATTTCTGCAGGAGTTGCATGAACGAAGAAGAAGAGGAAACTGTTCAACATCTCCTTTGCACCTGCCCTGCTCTCTCTGTCAGAAGAAAACTCCATTTAGGAGAATTCTTCTATGAGGACACTAGTGACTTAGTGAAAACGGACGTTAAAAGTCTATTCCAATTCATTAGGAGCTCCGAGTGGTTCAACTAGTAAGTTGCAAACTTGCTATTTTTCTATCCTTCTTTATGGTATCACAATGGACCCATTAGGGTCTAAGTGTGTCGGGGTTTTTCTAGCCGACAGCCATCTAAACCTAACCTAACCTATGGCAGGAACCGTTATTTTTGGTCTTAAAAAATGGAAAAAAAAACACACCCAAAGTACTTATATAACACAAGTTTGAGGAAAATCCAGGCATCCGTTTAGGCTTTAGAAACCCCGACAGACCCATCACACTAAAGTCAAGTTTGATCAAAATTTCTAGTTCCATTTTCTTTACGAATGCAAGACTGGCCCTAGTAAAAATTACACTTTTTGCAGAAGTTTTCATATCGACACAACAATCTCAAAAGGAGCCCCCTGAAAATTACAGTTACCTATATCGAATTGTTCTGCTCAGTCCGCATCCGTATAATGAGCTTCAATAAAAATACATATTTCCAGATGCATTTTGCAGATACCAACATGCACGCTCATCTGAATATTTGTTTGAATTCAAAAAAAAAGCAAAACCCAAAATCGTCGAATAAATTCTATGATTTAAATAGCTCTTCCGAAAAGATATCTATCTATGTATCTTCGAACTCCCAGTCGTATTTTTTATGATTTTTATAGACCAAATGACCTCTCTCATAAAGACGATCATTGTTATTGATCGGAAATTACAAACAGAACTCACCTGGCTTATGCCATATCCAATGCTGCAGATCCAGATAAGGATCGGCAATATTATCCAATATGGTTGTCGGTCGCACATTATGTGGATCTTAAAAGAAAAGAAAAAATAAAGATTAAAATTATTTATTAACTAAATCGAATTAAAAAAAAAATGTGGGTGAAGTTTGTGTGAGTTAAAAAATCTATAAAGTAATAATTTAGTTTATATAAATAAATAAAAAATTAAGAGCACATCAAACTGGTTTATTATAAGTTCAAAAATGGAAGTCAGGGTGAATAAAATATAGAATAAGTAAAGATTATACAAAGTCGGGATGTTTGTTCGATTAATGTTCATTTAAATGACGGAGAGAGAATTAATGGCAAATAAATTAAGGGAAGTGGTGCAAGTAACTAAGTGGAATATATCCGTGATCAATATCGCAGGAAAAAGAAATAACGATGTCACGATCGATTTTGATCATTAAATTAATCTTGCTTTTAAGTTTTTTTTGTTTTAGAGAGGGAATTTAAGGAATTTGATTATATATTTATATTTAAAATAAATATGAAGTCTTATTATTATTATTGTGTTTTTTTTTTGATATTTTATTATGGCATGTGCTTTATTGGTCAATAAAATTGAGGTAATAATTTATTGAGAAAAAATAAACAAATTCATCCATATTTTAACCCAAGTTTTTTGTTTTGGCTCCCTGTCTGTAAGAGGATTTAATTTTATTTAGAGGTTTGTTTTAATTAATTTAATTTATTTAATGTTGTGTTTATTTGTTCTAAATGTAATACAATAATCATTAAAAATAACCATTAAAATTAAATCCATAAAACCTTTTAATGAAAACAAGAAACATTAAAGCTGCTATTAAAGAAAGAGATATAAATATTGGTGTACCTACTTTTCGGTTAAAAGTCCGGGCTTAATTTAATAGAGATTTTAGTTTGAGTGCCAAAAATTTAAGGTGTTCGCGTGATCTTATTTAATTTTCAAAATGGAATAAGTTCGCGATTTTGCGTCATAGAAAATCAAAAGAAGCCTTAAACAAGACTGGACTGCACGGTCTGGTCTTATTGCATTTTTCAACCGTGGTTTTATTTGGTATTCAAAATGGAATAAGCCCGCAGTTTTCAGCCTAATAAAATCAATAGCGGCCTTGAATGAAAGTAGGCCACGCGGCCTTATTTAATTTTTCAACCGCGGCTTTATTTATGAAAAAATGGTAAAAACAAAATTGTAAAAAAAATTGCCAGGGACAATTATTAATAGTACATTTTTTTGAACCCCGAGAAAAAAATTCAGTCAAAAAATAAATTGTGAAAAAAAATTTCATCCTAAAAAAAAGTTTGAAAAAAATTCAAAATTTTGATCGCTTGTAAATTTACGAGTTTTAAGGGTATTTTAGGCTGCGGGCTACGGCTTAGGCCAGTGACCCAGTAAGAAACCACCCGTTTTTTTTCAAGGCAGTCGCAGAGCCGCGTTTTCTCATTGGCACACTAGTGCAAATTAGCCGTTAAAACGTTAACCGTAACCGCGGTCTTAAGATTGAAAAACTAATTGATTTTTTTTTCTCTTCCTTGAGAATGTTGTAAAATTAGTTCCTCTTTCATTTAACATTAAAATTGGTATTTGAAAGATCATCACAACATAAAACGAATTATGCTAAAATATAAATATTTCTAAGTTTAATAATTGCGTGATCTGAATGCCAAGTAAGCTGATTTAATTACTTAAGTAAGATGCAATATTCTCAACTACCTACCACAAGTGACAGATTTGTCACTGTACAACATGCATATCGAGTCTCATAAAAAAAACTAATACAATTTCGATGTCACACCAATATATGCTATGTAAATTACAAAAAAAAAAAGAATAATTTTCCCAGAGGTGCAACATCTGCATGCAATCTGCAAGCGCAACATTGAATGACTTTGAATTAATTAACATTTGAATCAAGTCACTGCTCTTAGCTTTGAGACTCAAGACAGAGAGTGTAGTGCGGAGCTTTTGAAGTTTGAATTCTTTAAAACGCGCTTGGTAAGTAAGACACCTTTGATCGCGTGCAACAAGACAACTTTGCTCTAAGAAGGTATCATCGTCGTCGTCACCAATGTCTCTTTGTATAAAATATAATTCACGTGACGCCAGGGGGTGGCCTCAACGACGACGATTATTGTAATAGATTGTCGTGGGTAGGATAGGTTGCTTCTATAAGAATAAGGTACCTTTTACGAACATATCTCAATTTGGAGTTCTGTAACAAATAATATTCTTTCAAAACCTTTTGACGTGTGAATTCGAAGATCATTCCTATCAAGCTCCACTATTCCTATGTATATACCGGGGGAGTGGTAAAGGGGCATATTATAATATTGGTTCAAGGAAGCCAAAGCAATTTGTAGTTTCCGAAGTTTTATTTTGTCATAAAATATTTGTTTTTCTTTGTCATGATTTTATTATATACCTCGACCATTATTCCCTGGTGGATGTGGATGGGGATTTATGTGACAGATAGATTGTCTATATACAAAAAAGATTGAGTGCTAATTGAGTATGGTTGAGTTATGAAATTGTGGGTGGTAATTGACAGTCCTTAGAGAATTTTATGGATATTGTGAAATTGTAGGTCAAAATGAAGTAATTAGTGACGAGTTTTAGTGAATTTTAATTTTGATTTATGTTCCTATAAAAAAAATTCATATATAGACATAACGTCAGGGTAAAATTTATAGCTTTAACATTTCCACTTCGCTACTTATTTGGATTTTGAAACAAAATTTATGTGAGTGGCAAAATGTCAAACTTTAAAGTATCACTTTTGATGGAATGCTGAATATTGTGAAATGCATTTGTTACTATTTTTTTATTTCATGAGAAAGTTTGCGCAAAATTTTGAAAAATGGGTTGGTACCTGTCTATACCTGATAACATAACAGGTAGTACTTGTACAGAGTAAAAAACTAGATATTAAAAACAACAAGATTCACATATTGATCTACTTACTATGAAATCTTATTAAAAGCATTTCATGAAAAAGTGGAATTAATTTCCTGTACTGCCAGCTTCACTTTGAAGTGGCATCACTGTGTCAGTGAATATAATTTAAAGCAGGAGAGAAACTGCAAATTGTAAGTTCTATTTCAGTTCTTAGCCCAATCTTTTGTTGAGAAAACGGTATGTACTGCTTACTATACAAATACAGTGAAGTCGGGGTTAAAAAACGTATGAGCAAATTTAGATATATTTGAGAAAATGGCGTATCAAGTTACCGATGAAGAATAAATTTAAAAAAAACTTCAAATTTTCAAATGAATTTTTTCTAAAAGTACTATATTAAAAACTTAAAATTTGAAAATTTATTTCCATAGCTCAAATCGGTATGTACCACTAACTTTAAAGTGAAGTCGGATGTTTTTTTGAATTTTTTAAGAGAACTTCAATACTTCAAATTTATATTTTCTTGAACTGCAAATTAACTGCAAATTGTTGAGCCTTATTTTAAGTTCCTACCTTAAGCAGTTTTTGTGGAAAGGACCTGTACTGTTAACTTCAGAGTGAAGTTAGCAACACAGCATGACATTTTTTTAAAGAAGACTTCAAATTTGGACTTAATTTTTCTTTAGTTGCAAACAATATTTGAGGCCTAAATTCAACTGGGAATATTTATAAGTTTTATAAACGTACAAACTCTCGGTGAATACCATCCTAAAACTTCAGTTTATTAGCTTAACATTTTTGTTCGTTACGAAATCATCGCCAGCTCCGGCACCTATTACGCCCTCCATCCAAAAGTATTTATAAGAATATTGTTATTGAAACCAAAATTGATAAATAACAACCCACAAAATAATCTACTAATCACTTTCTTATTAATTTAACTAGAAAAAAATTCGTGATCACACGATTCTCATATTTTTTATTAATAACAATTAAGTTAAATTTATTATCTACTAAATACCAAAGCCACAAGAAAAAACAAAGAATGAGTAATAAAAGTTTAATCGTGCTAAACACTAACATTTCAAAATCCAAAAAAATTTCAGAGAAATAAAAATGCATTTTATCATCATCATTATCATCCACCAAACAACAAATTTGATCATCATCATAATTATGATATTTTGTGGGTCCTTCACCCAAATTGTATTTTATTTATTGCCCCCTTTATCCTTTTAAGTTTAATTTCCACATTTCATTAATGAAACACTAACCTTATTTCTTCTTTCAAAAATAAAACACACAAAAAAAATTCCAGCTATAAACAATAAACTCATAAAAACTATAACAATGACATTCCCAGGTCCCAATTCGGTCCGGTCATTTATCCACCTACTTATACTTAAGTCAATCAACCATATTCCAGAAACTCCTACTTTGAATGAACTACTAAAAAATATCAAAAAACATATATAAATCCCACGTTTAATGAATCACATTCCGAACTGCGTGGGAATTTCAGAAAATTTGTATATTAGTTTTGTATCTTTTTTTTTGTTTGTTGAATTGACTAAAAAATTGGTGACATTACAAGTTGAATCAGTATACCTACGGATGGTTTGAAATTTTCAAATACCCCACAATGACTCGGCAAGCTAAAGATACTTATGCAACCATCAACAGATATTTAGATAAATTTATATTAAAATAAATAAACTTTGAGCAACAACAACTCCACCTAGATTCATTGAATTTAATAATTATTCTGTATTTATTTACACTCTTGCCTGCACTTACAAGTTGTGCTATAATGAATAATCTTGATGACTTGGTCAATGTGAATTTATGCAATATTTATTTTTCCGTTTTCCATATGGAACAGGTAATAAAATAATTTGAGTTTAGATTGTCAACTCTATGGTCAGTGGTGCCAATAAGTGGTTTTATGAATACATTTCTCAAATTTATTTCAATCAAATTAAGGAAAGAAGTTTCATTAAAGATATCTCTAGAAATATTTCAGTTAAATATTTGAAAAGAACTATTTTTTGGTGAATGTCAATCAAAACTCAGCTTTTTCGACTCAAATTTCAATCCCTATCAAACTTCTACGAAAGGAGCATTTTGAAATGATATGGACGAAAAACGTCGTTGGCAAATTTGAAATCATGAGAATTTAAGTTATTTGCCAATTGACAAGACAAATAATTCCACTTAAAACGTGAAATAGTTTCCCACAAAAAAAAATAAGATTTGGAAAGGAAATTCACATTCGTGTTGTACGGCTGAAGATCTGTATACATGACGGTAAGTCCGAAGTTTGGCTCACTGGGTGTACTGATGAAAATGCAGCTGGCTATTTCACCAGAACCGAGTTCAAAAGAGTAGTCATAAAAAAAGATGAGAAAGAAACATTTTGGCGGTGTTCAAAGGACACAAACGTTTCCCACATTGATAAACTATCAGAGTTTTAAAGCATGTAATTTACCAACTAAATGGTGCTGTGAGGTCTCAAAAAAGTTCAACATATTCTGGTGTTGCAAGTAAATCTGGAAAAGAGTATGAAAAACTAAGGGAACTGTCATCAGGAAAACAGTTTAGTTGATTAGTTTGTAAGGTACAGGAGATCATTTATGTCGATAAGAAAAAGTATTGGAGAGAATGCCGAGCCTTGAGGTACCTTATCGTATATTTTCAGAAATTCAAACTCATAACCATCCAAAACAACTTGAGTTGAACGATCGGAAAAGTAATAACTATCCATCGAAAGATAGATTTTTCGATACTAAAAGGTGATAAAGAGATCTTGATGCAAAACTTTATCAAATACTTTAGAAATATCAAGCGCAATCATTTTGTTTCCTTCAAATTGGTGTGAGAATTAATTCGCTTTTTCTGTAATAAAAGTGTCATTGACTCTTATTTCTTCAATTGCCACCACTGTGTTGTTCAATTATAACATCTTAATAAATATTTATCTAGCAGCTTTATTTTTCTCAGGTGCAACAAAGGTCATGTCCAACATTTGAGATATAAATCTAACATAAGGTTAGGTAAGAAGAATTATCTAACCGACACAAAAAGAATCTATAACAAGAAGAGTAGGTATGCAACAGTGAAAGCCAATAGCTGCAGATAAAAAAATAATCTCCCATAGAGACAAAAAAAAATGAACACAAGTCTCTTAACGTAGATATATCTTTGCGCATATAATTAAAGTTCACGGTTCTGTCCAGAGTTGGTAAGGTTTTGCATGGTTGCGAGCCTCGAAGAGGTGTGCTGATTTGAATCTCGTCTCCAACAGTCAGCTAGCATCTTCATAAGCAAACCGACCACCATATAAGGAATCAAATAGTCTGTGAGATGTGCGATTAATCTTTGCGTATAGCTAGTCTCTCGTTCTTCTGACTAATGTGCTGCTGATAGATTATTCGACTATTAATTTCCTTATTGGATGGGTCAGTCAGCTATGTGAGGTGGGTTCAATCTTCAATTATAATCAACAAAAAAAAACCGGACCCATATGAAGGTCTCTCAAAGGAAAGACTAGATCTATTTACAACATCTTTGTTGAACAGAAAAAGTAGCTTATGCTTTCAACTACTGATGCATCTGGTCAAGTCAACTCGTAACTTTGGTGCATGGTGGAACCAATTGCCTGAGATGTCGCTGTCGTCGACGTTGTATTTTTGTAGAAAGACACCTTTGGCATTTCTTAGAGTTTATTTAGCTTCTTCATGGCAATTCTTGGGTAATAATATTGTTGAGTGAATATTGTATAGACGACATTGCACCTACAAATGTTGAACAAATTATTATTTGTAAGGCAATTTAAAACAGTGTTTATTTCTTTTAATAACGTAGGCCAGGTACAGTGAAGAGCTAATTCTTTTTTTAGTTCGAAAAGATACAAAACTTTTGAATCATAAACCGGATTTGTATTTTTATGTTTTGGGGTGTGAAATATGTGAATTTGAATCATCATCATCACAATTAGTGATAGGAATTTGACGTGGGTGGATTTAGGTTTCAAATGACACAGAATAGAAAGATGTACGAGTAATCTCAGGGGTAAGCTATCACCCACGCTGTCTGTCTGTTAAATTAAAAAAGAATGCAGAAGAACATGAATCGGCAACCTGATTATCTATTTCTAATGCTGATTTTGTTCTTTTTTTATTCTTGAACAAAAAAAAAACTTGTTTTAAATATAAATTTAAAAATACCATTAGTTAAGTAACTACTTATAAACACTTGGCTAATGGCGGTCATAAATGATTTTAATTTTTTATTTTTAAATAAATTATCAGATCAAAATTTATGGCTTTCAAGGAAGACCACTACAAGCTAACTTATATTTTTTTTTATTTTAAACATAAATGGCATTTAGTAAAGTTTTAATTTAGGTCTATAGCATCTATCGAATTTCTATGGAATTTTAGTTCCCACGCACCTCTCGAAACATTATTATGATTACGATCCACAAATTATCTATGAATTGATTTCAATTCAATTCAAGGCGCCATCCAGCCACTTCGAAAAAAAAAAAACAAATAAAAGAGTTTTACATATAAATTTTTACTACTGGCACGCGGGTGGTCTTTATTTAAATTTTGTTTGATTCAAAGTGAAGCTTTCATACGAAGTAGAGGGTGGAAGAGCTCAAAACTTTTCGGGGTTTCTTTTGTAGTAACACAAATTGTTAGATCCCGTAGAAAATTGCCAACTTAAACCTCTGAGAAATAAATTCAAGAAATTTTACTTACACTCAAAGTCAGTCAAAATCTATTGGCTTCTTTTCAATCGCGAGATCTTGTGCGGGTTGTACTTAGGCAGCGAGGAGTTTCAGGAGTCCATGTGCAGATTATGAACGAGCAAGTTCATAAAACAAAAGTTAAATGCCAATCAGGAACTACCGAAGAGTTTTCTATTAGATTAGGTATGCACCAGGGAAGCGTTTTGGGCCCTTGTTCATGCTCTTTATTAATGTCTATTACAGATATGATACAAAACCAAGACAGTCGAGGATGAAGCAGTGAGATTTAAGAGATTTGCATCGCCTGGACCAGTCGTGATGCTGATGATGGACTGCAAGCAGTCCGAAATGCATTCAAGGTTCGTGTTTTTGATTGTTTTTCGTCTCGTTAATTGAATGTTTACGTGTTTATATGTATATATATCGTGAATAGTGTAATTTTCGGTGTAAGAACAATTAAAAAGACAAAAAGTGTGAAAACAATAAGGTGTTTCAATTTATTATATTTATCGGTTTTCACGAGTTCAATTTTTATTAATAAGAAGAAGAAGGAGTTGGTAGCAATACACCTAAAGTGGCTCTTGTCTTTTTTACTGTTAACCTATTTTTTGGGGCACCGCGACAGTCAAGCAACTCCGTTTCTCTGCTAACCATATCTTCAGTCACCTAGACAAACTCCATAGTAATCATTTTTTTGAATGAATTATCTTGCGGGTTCCAAGAAATTTTTAAAACAGAAATGTAAAACATGCATTCCACTAAATGTCGAAATAAAAATTAAAAATTGTGTAGATACAAATTTTTGTCTACAAAAGTTTTTTACCTAAAAAATACTTTTGTCAAAAAAAATACGGAAAAAAATATGTTCAAAAGTTAAAATTTTTTGAAAATAAAAATTGTGAAAAAATATTATTAATAAAATAAACTTGGCAAAAAAAAATCGCCAACAAAATGACAAAAGTCAGGAATTTTTTAACCGCGCGAATAAAAATTGACCATAAAATTAGTTGTAAACAAAGTTGTTTCAAAAAAATGTTTTCCTCAACAAAAAAAATTGTTGGAAAATTGCACAAAAAAATTAGTCAAAGGAAAAAATTGGCATGGAACATTAAGTGGACTTTTTCATCCACCTACAGATTAATTTATCAAACAATTTAAAAAAAAAACCGTTAAAACTGGACACACTACTTTCAGGTTCAATTTCACGGCATTAACTTACCCGAATAAGTGGCCCCTTAACTCTCCAATTTTGTACCCATTAATGTTTTAAATTGCCAGTTTGGGTTTTGTTACCTAAAGTTTTGACAAATTTCCCCAAAACTGGCCGCAAATTGGTAATTTGTAATAAATTACAAAACACACTCATACTAAAAAGAGATGCTTAAAGAAAATCATCTTGAAATTAGTAATACATGTATTGTCAATTAAGTGAAAAAAGACACAACTATCAACTGTCATTATTTTATCTCTGCCATTTTCCCATATTTAAATGAATAATTATCTGATTGTGACACCTTAAATATATACCTCTCACGCAACTAAAAGACTAACTTATTATTTCCAAATCACTTTCTATAGCTATTTTTTGTGACTATTTTTTCTGTAGATGCGTTCGTGCTTACAATTATTTAATAGTTTCCACTTATTTATGAATACTTTTGAACTTTTTCTACGAATAGTATTTTAGTCTCGGGTGAATGTCATTTAAATGGAACGACAAGTTTTTTTTTTTATTTGATTAAATGATGGAACTATGTATGATGGCCTGAAGATAGACAAGCAGTTGGTATGTCAATCATAAAATCGCATGTGGGAGATCAAAATCTCAAAATCAATATGATTGATCATCAAGGCGCGCATTGCAGAGAGTTCACAATCTTTTTTATTTTCATTTTTTTTTTGTTCTTTACGGATTTTATTTATTTTTTTATTACGTAATTTGCAAGTTTTATTGAAGATGCAATTAAATTGGCACGATTATTTATTTTTTGATTTTGTGTAGGTTTATTTGCAATGCGTTTTAAGTTTTTTCTTAAATGGCGCCCAACGTCAACTCAGTAAACAATTTCCATGAGAACACATAACTCACTTACCTACTCACCCAACAACAGCAATAACAATATAAAACGATCAAATTATTTTCTAATTTTAATTCAATTATCAATAAACAATAAACTCTAATGTTTTTCATAATTCATTGAAAAACAAATAAAAAAAAAACTTTATGTGAATTAAAAACTAAATAAAAAAACAATAACACAAAAACAAACTGTTCAGGAAACTCCCACAGAATTTAACGACACTTTGATAATAATTATTGTTTCTAGCTAAAGTTACACCCCCTTAACTACATACTTTGTAATTTGTAAAAAAAAATACAAAGCTATGAAATTAAGTCCCTTAAGAATAAAAGTGCCTTCAATGGAGTAAACAAAATAGTTTTATCTCTTTCTTCTCATGTTTTTTTACTACTGACACTTTACTGTTAGGAATGCTATATGCATATAATATGTAATTAACAACAGTATGAGCTGCAATTATCATTTGAATAATTGACTGGAAATCTTAGCGAAAATTAACAACAACAAAAACACTGTCGGTAATCATCAAGAAATCAAGAACCGACTTCCGACAAAGGGATTTTTGTGTGTTTTTATTTTTTTTTTTCTTCCAATGAAGCATAATTGTTTTGATCGTTGCTGATGTTGATGCTGATATTGTCTTTGGTGTCACTACACAAAACGTCCCACTAACCAATTTTTTTTCCACTGATACAAGACGCAAGAATTAAGCAATTGTTGTCAGTAAATTTGACACACGAATTGTTGTAGTTTTACAATTTCCTTGTTGAGGTTAGGTACACTGGTACAAGCATTGCGCTTTGGTCACATCATTTACAATGCTGTTTTGAATGATTGTAGGTAGATTTATTGTGTATACACAGGCGCCCGGAAATTGGGGCATAGGGGATTAGTTGCCCTCCCCAGGCTCTAAAAAATAACACGTTTTAAATACATCAATAGCTGTTTACTGCAAACTTTTGAACAACGTGAATGTTTTTTTTGGAGTCCATGTTTTGCCCGACATTGGAAAAAATCTCGTTAGATTGCGCTCCGGTAGAAAAAAATCCTGCGGGCGCTTATGGTGTAAATGACAATTTACAAAGGTAGTCATCATCAGTAATGAACAAGCAGCACGTAGCGCCTTGACTTGTTTATAAAGTTGCGTTGCCAGTTCATCTCTATTACGTTAGTTATGGCTGTAAGTTATTTACTGTCCAGCTTGATGCTCTGGGTAATGGCTATCTTCATCGTGATGATTGTTGTTGTAACGACACGTGCTTTTATATATGTCTAATTTTGCATGAAATTTATATTTCTCCCGCAGCTGAAACTAATTTGATATTCAGGTTTTTGATGGGTAAAAGGGTATTTCTTTTTGTGATTGGCACAAGATAAGCTGATTGAGATTTATTATGTAAGAAAAAACTGCTCAATGATAATTGGGAAATTCAGTGATATTTTTTGTTGCACTTTAGGAGTATAAATAGACTAATTGTATTTAAAACAAATTATTTTTCTGAATTTCTATCCCCAGTTGAAATTCGCTGATACATGGCTGGGTCACGGAGTATTTTGAAATTTGGTACTGTTTTGATACTGTCATTAATAATTTTAACATAGTTTTAGTGCCAAAAAGAACGGTATTAAAAAAATCGTTTTCAGATTGATTTTTTTTTAATTATCAGTTGTAGAGGGGTTTTTGTATGTATCATACAAATGCAGTGAAAATTTTATGTTTTGTAAGTTGAGTCCTCTCTCGAGCAACTAAAGTGACCATTTATAAGACGTTTATCATCCCAGTTCTTATCTATAGCGCTGAGGGCAGGATGAGAACGTCTTAGGATGCTTCGAGAGGAAAATTCTCCGGGTGATTTTTGGTCCCGTCTGCATAGATGGGGAGTGGAGGAGAAGATACAACCATTAACTGTACAGCGACACTGGCCTGGTCAAACGAATCAAAGTCCAACGACTTAGATGGCTGGGTCATGTAGAGCGAATGGACATCATTCATGCTAAATGCCGAAATAAAAATTTTAAGAAATTGGAAATAAAAATTTTCGTCAAAAAAGTAATGACCAAAAAAAATTGTTCAAAAGGAAAACTCATTAAGAAAAAAATTCATTAAAAAAAATCTGAAAAAAAACCAGGTGGTAATTATTTTTTGAAACCCCTTGTTAAAAATTTTTGAAAACAAATAAGAAAATGAAATTCAAAAAATTCAAAAATTGAAAACTAACTGTGAAAATTTAGCAATTAAACGTAGCAGCACCACCGAGTGCTGCAGAGTTATGAAATTTAGCAGAAAGGCAGGGCTTAAGTCAAAATAATATCCCAGCACTGTAATCTCATGTTCGGTTTGAAACAATCTTAGGTTTCTGGGAAGAAATTGTGTCCAAGAAACTGGGCAATATAGTATCTGGTAGAATTTTCAAAGTATACACTTCTATTTAGCAAAATTCAAAAAATTATTTACCATTTCTTGTAACTATGCAAAAAAAAAAGATTTTATCACAAAACTAGATATTAGTAGCATCTTAATTACAAATCTGGTTATACAATAACCTTTCTTGATGTAAATTTCATAATAATAAAATATCACTTAACCTACAACAGCGCCACTATAACACGCTGCTCCCACAATACCGCATCGGCCTGAGCAGCTCCATAAAAAATTCATATAACATTTACCGTAAGATAATAATTTAAATAGACAATGTACCTTTAAATATTTTTTTTTTAAATGCGGTCTATGTTGCGGGAATTATTTTAAAACTTCAACTTACAGTAACAGTTTAATAGAAAAAAAACATCAGCTGTCACCATTTCATCATAGGATAGTTATGAAATGGAAGATAGTTTTTTTCCTTTCCTTTTGCATATCGGTTTTGAGGAAAACAAAACAAAAATAAAATAAACAAAAATAATGTAAGTTGAAGATGAGAGCAAAAAAAAAAGAAAAACAACTCTGACATTTTTCTCATCACTTTTTTCAACTTCTGAAAAAAAAAAAACTTTTTTGCTCCGCTATTCATCGTTAGCAACACAAGCCACCGACATGCTATTGTAACTTGGAAGAAAAAATGGAACAAACAAAACATAAAACAACGGTGATGATCACATCTGAGAAACCATGTGCTTTACAAAGACGCCATTTTCAGGATTGCCAAACTTCATTTCTACAAATTTTTTGCTCATAGCTCAAAAATTGCCATTTAAAGTTGAATACTTTTTAATTGTTTTTTAAAAGTGCTTGTAATGGATTACATTTCGTAATTATAAAACTTTTTATAACCTATTTTTTTAAATAAAATGACTGGTAACTTTAATTTAGAACCGAATTTTCGTAACGCTTTCGAACATTTTTGTAAGGGTGTATTTCAAAAAAATTCTCTAAAATCTGAGGCATTGGAAGCAAAAACTAAGATAGGTATGTGTATTCAATTTTATTTCTTAGTTTCTAAAAAACTTTTCCTTCTACCACTATAAAAAGTGGTTTCTAAATTGGACTATTTTATTTTTTAATCGGGATCTGGTGCTGCGGTTTGTTGATTTTGCATATTTTTAATTCAAAACATTACAAATGGTTCCGATGGCAACCCTGATTGCAGATTGCATTTTTTTTCTCTTACTATTGTTTTCATTTACCTAAGAGATCGTTGTATTATTCGTATTTCTGCTTTTAATTTGGAGGCAGCAACAAGTGAATATGGTATCGGTTTAGCAAAGACACTTTTCTTTCCCCTTTAGCATCGCCCACCCATTACAATATCACCATCTACCGGGACACTCCGACGGACGAGACTTTGTTTTTATGTTGTGATTTGCTTTCGCTTTCAATTGATATTCTTCTTCTTCTTCTTTTTTTATTATTGTATTTATTTCTCTCTGGCTTCTTCCTATAAGTTTTGTGTTGAACGGGATCTTATAGATACCAACAACCGCAGTAGATACAATATGATTTTGTCGTGTTTATTGTTGTTCTGTTTCGTTTGTTGACCTTTTTCTAAAGTTTGTTTATTTTTTGATCTGTTTTTTGCATGATTTTTGTTTTCATGATTTTTTTTAGTTTTTTTCTATTAGGGTATTTTCCTTTTTTGTTAAACTGGTTCAAAGTATGAGCCACGCCGTATTGTCTTTGAATGGAAGTGTGAGAAGGATTAATAGTTTTGAAAAACAAAACGAACAAAATAAAACATGACTTTCTCATTCATAAGACATGGAATTCTGACATTTAATTTTTTATAGATCAAATTCGATTTTGAAATTAATTCATTTGTTTTTTTTTTTTTGGTTTTAATAAATTGCTTTGTCATTATGGAGGATCTGAATGGCAAATAACAAAATACCAAAAAATAAAACAAAATGTAATTGAGGCCAAGGCGTAACATGAAAATGAAGGTGAAAGGGATTGTCTAATTTAATATTGTACCGTGTTTTATCCCACGTAAGGTTATTGTTATTTTTAGTGTATAGATTTTCATTTGAGACCTTTCTGTTTTGAAATAAAAGGGAGGGAGACAATGTAGGTAATATGATGCATGATTATCATTATCAGTTAATTGTCATTTAAGAAGATAATTTAGGTGGATTTTTGTTTTCATTAAATGCAGATGAAAAAATTATAAAATTCATAATTAAGCTTTCAGGATGATTTACGAAAAAAAAAGTTTTAGCATCAGCTCTTTTGTTTAGAAAGTAAATAAATATTTTTGATTTGGTCTAGCTCTAGTTTGATGACATATTTAGCTATCAAGATATACATAACTATCATAAAAGGTTCAATTAGATATCTAAAAAAAAAGTTATTTTCTTTTTTATAAATATTGATTTTTAATTTTCAGTTAGAGGCAAAAAAATATTTTTTACAAAAACCTTTAAATTTCTGCAACCTTTTTTATATTCCTAACATAAGAAAATATAATTTTAAAAGTAGATTTGTTTAACCTACTTTTTTTGTATTTTTGTATGTTTTAAATAAAATATTATTTAATTTAAGATTTTCAAGAGCTATTTCACATTTTTGGAAAAGCATTTTTGGTTTCAAAATTCGAAATTTTCTAAAAAAAAAGTATTTTTTATTTGTTAAAAAAAAAGATGTTGATAATTTATATTATCAACAAAATAAAATGTCAAAACAACTTTTTGAAAATATTTTCGTTGTTTCAACGGAATGAGAACCAGATTATACCAAGTATACATACATAAGACAATGATTATGAAACGCTTTCGATTTTTAAGCATCACATCGCCTGATATGCAAAAATATTTGCTCTTTAAATCAATTTTTTTCAACAAAATTTCCTTATTTCCGGTGACTGGTTTAATCGCTTCTAAGTTTAAGCTTTACTCAGAAAAAAGGAGAATATAGTTAGACGTATAGAAAACTACATTTATTATAATACCAAAATTCATAGACTTATGTAGATATTTTTGGTATATTGTTAGACCATTTTATATCATTTAGAAATATGCAGATGCAAATCTTAAAATTTCATCATCTACATTGTGCTTTTCATACATATATCTAATTAATACAAACAAAATTAATTGCTACATTGAAATAAATAATACAAACAAAATTATTTGCTACATTAAAATCGTCTTTTAATTTTGTTTGTAATTTAAATAAAATATCTAACGAATATTCCTAAAAACGCCAATATCAGATTATCTTAAACGTTGCTACTAAACGAAACGCGTGTAGGAATATAGCAGTCAATAATTTGAAAAATCCTCAATCTTGTATTTCGAACGGTTATCGAAATAACCTAATTGAATTTTTAAACAAATTTTCATAAACAGAATATTTTTCTGAATTTAAGAAATTCTTTGAAGATAAAAACTAAATCTTAAAAAATGCAACAATGTTTATTTTTCAAAAACCAAAACATCCAAAATATAGATGAAATTAGAAATATTCATAAAAACGAAAAAAATAATCTCTACAATTTCGAAAATGTATGTTTCATATTGGAATTTGGAATGCGACAAACAAGAAAGCTGCAGAATACAATATTTTGGATTGGTATTGATAAAGGATGAGAAAACAATTTCTCTTTTTTAAGATAGGTTATTTCTAAAGCAATGCAAAAAGTACTTAAGTTTTGAAATACAATTTATGAAAACTATTATTAAAAAGTTCAATACTTAAGAATGTTTTTTTTTTATTTCTTTCACTTACCATAAATCTTTTAAAAGTATTTAATGTTTTATTTAAAGGAAAATCCGTTGTGTCGTTGTATTTTATATCTTACACCTTTAACACGAAAATTAACACTAAAAACGATATGTATCAACTTTTAATATTTTTTTAATGCACCACTTTAAAACTTCAATCCTTTTCTGTAGAACCAGTAGCTCACATCAAAAACCAAAAATTATACACGATTTTTTCGCAGTCGTTAGTTTTATTTTATAATGCCAAACTAAGCCTATTCGTCAATAATTTTTTTACTGAATTAAGTTTAGAACTTGAACCATAAAAATAGAGTTTTCAATAAAACAAAATATAGCTTAACAAGAATATTCCCATACGGAGTTATCACAACAAGCTTCTTCTATAATTTTCTTCAATTTATTTATTTTTTTTTTATTAAGAAGACGTTACATCCATTTACGTCAGATACAAATGATATTGCACTTTAAAGATCGCCAAAGAAATCTCAAGGAGAACTTCTTGAGCTCGAGCTTAAAAAAAAATATATAAAAAAAGATTTTTGTAAAATACGATTTTGGCACACTTAATGTTGTATTTGAAAAAAAAATTAAGATGTAGATTAAGGGATATTTTTCAGGGATGTTCGGTAATTTTGTGAGCTTTTTTTTCGATATCAAGACAATACAAAAAAAAAATAATCAAAATTTAGCAAAACATTCGATGGAGATATTGTTCCGCGCTTCCGTGAACACATCCGATCTGAACGATGATTGTCAAAGAACTAAAATTCCATTCATGATCCAAGATTCCATTTAACACACAGAGTTTCTGTGGTTGAGGCGGAGGAGGCTATTTTTTTTTTTTTTGTATAAGTTCGCATCATAGGCTTCATTATAATACCAATGGAAAATGTAAGCAAACGAAGACGACGACGAAGATGACGCTGATGACGCTTGAACTGTAGTTTCACATCCCAACCAAATTCAACTATATGTATATGGGGAGTGCTCACTCAGAGAGTCAGCTGTTTTTCGTATAGGGTGATCTGATATGGGGAACTCCAGAGCCCGCAGAGCTCTTCTCTGGAGGATCTCTATGAGATTTTTCAAGATGTACTAGTAAATAGTAACAACAACAACAAAAAAAAAACAGAAGATTTTAAGAGAGTATCTGAAGGTACACTTACAAGAGATATACACAGTCTAGAAAGATTGTTGCAGTTTTTTTTTTTAAGAAAAAGCTTTACATGGTTTTAGATAAATTGTGAGATACGCTATGAGATTTATGACATAATAATTTCTGTTGATGTAAAAAAATTGTTAAACAAAATATTTCTATTGATTACTTTGCATTTTTTGTACGATAACTTACGTATAAATGTATAATTTTTAATTGCTTTGACATAGTCGATTGAGTTTATATTTGATGTAGCGATAAGGGAATCATTGCGTTTGTAATTCATTTGTCAGCGGATTTAAAGTGATTTGTAATAAGATTAAGAATATTTATTTGAATGGTATAAACAAATAAAAAACTAAAGGTAGAGAAAATAGTTGTGAACAGTACAGTGTAGTCGATGAAATTTAAAGATCTGCATATTTTTTATTGGTATAAAATGGTTTAACATACATAGTAGATAGGTCTACATAATTCTATGACATGTGGTATTATTATTATTTTATCTTGACTAAAGGTTAATCTTAGACACAGATTATACCAGTCACCGATAAAATCTAATTTAATTGCATGTCACGCAAAGTGATGTCTGATACCTGGAAATCAAAAGGGTTTCGTTGTCATTGACTGAATTGGTATAATCTAATATGCTAGTAAGTATTTGTGATTTTTCTGTATGATCATTTGGCATTGTTAATAAACCAAATTATACCAATCACCCGAAGCGTAAAAATCGAATACTATGATAATGTGAATTTTCGGGAGACTTTTCTGCAGCTTAACACTAGCCAAAAAATGTAACTTGTACGGTTTCGTTTTGTAGACGTTACTTATTGTTTATACCAGTCACATGAAAATTTTGAAAACGTTCAATGAAAATTAAATTAAATAAATAATTTAATGGTATAAAATAGCCTAACACACTCAGTTAAAAATATCATAAGATCAGGTTAAGTCTGTGATAAAGTTTAAGTTTTCATTTGAAAATTTTATTATATTGTAAAAAGTGTGTTTAGTGTTTACTAAATTAAATTACCTAAAATGTACGAATTTTCTGTTGCTTTAAATCTTGGAAATAAAAATTGTAACTTCTATCTTTTTATGTTTTCTGTGGCTTCTTATTGTTTATACCAGTCGCATGAAATTTCTGAAAAAGCTTGACAAACCGCAAATAAACAAAATCTAGAATACAAAAGTTTTTATTTAGTTTTGATTTTAATAAACCCGAGTCAATAACGCTTCCAAACTAAAAAGTATACATTAGTTTGGCAGATCATAAATAGAAACCATTTGAAATAGAGATAAAGTGTATTTTGGTAATTTACGATCATAAGCAAAACTATTTATTTCTAACTGGTATAAAATCACAAAATTGACGAAGAAATTTATGAGTCGTTTGTGTTAAGTTCAGGTCTACTCAAATCGACAATTGGATAATAATTTTTCTGGATTTTTCTTCAACATATTACCTGCCTAAAACACTGCTTACTTTCTAATACTAACATAACTCTACAACTCAGAAACTCACCTTAAAAGAACTCATTGAGCTTCGACCCCTGTGATAAAATATTTTATTTAAGTCTAGCTTCCACTAACGAGTCTTTTATAATATAACCATTCACAAATTCATCAACCTCAATCTCCATTCCAAAATGTGTTGCGCTACATTTGAATGTTTTGTGCACCACATGCTCGACGACATGCATCGCAAGATCACTTTGCCCGCCACAATCATCCAAGTCACAGAACTGCTGGGGTCTTCTATCACAACAACTGTACAACCGTGTAATCACCTTTTAGTGGGAGCTGTCGAGGTTAAAGGCATGGAAGCTCTAGCAAAAAATTCATTCCCCCCCTCAAGGCGTGAAGGGGCTGGGCGGACGACTTTTGCGATTACACTTTTTAGTCCAATGAACAGAAGAAGGATTTTTTGTTATTTAAATATTTTCGTAGGAGTGGTGTTAGAGCGGTGATGGAGCTGTGGAAGCTCCTTGCACAGAGTACCACAATGTAGCGGATGGCTTTGTGTTTATCAATGCAAGAAATATAAATGAAAAAAAACTCTGTGCGGCGCGATGCTGATGGAAACGTGTGTCTTGATAGAGATCTCGCGGTCCTAGGCGCGCGATCTACTCTGCATAGATTGTCAAGAGGTATCTGCCGCCAATCTCACTGAGAATGTTGTTTGCGGGAACAATGTGATCGTAAATCGATTGTCATTGAAGTGATGGTGGTGGTGTGGTGGAATTAGAGGTTTTTCTGGACAGGTTGACTTTTAAGCTAACGATTTACTTTTTTTTCTGGAATTCATCCAAGTCTACACTAATTAGAGGATTTTTCATTTCATTTCTTTTTTGCTTCGGTTTGTTTCATCCACAACTCCATGCCAGAAATTGAGATGAAATTTATGATACCCATTTAGTGACGCCTGCTGTGTCCTAATTTAGTTTCGAGTTCCTTGAGAGTTGTTAGCAACGTTTTGGTACTAAATATATAGCTGCAACCTTTCTAAAGTATCTATTGTTTCGTTTATGTTGGAAACCCATTTAAGCGATTCAGACGAACCAAAATAGAAAAAAAAAAACGAAACTATAAGTGATGAAAAGAAATGAAATATGAGACAGTGAGAACAACTATTAGAGCACAGACCCATTTAAGCTTGGATTTTGTTTTGTTTTCCTATATTTTTTTGCCACCATCATCGTTGCTGAAATGAGATTAATTCATCTTCGGATTGCAACATTTTTATTCTTTTTTTCTACGAGTATAATAATATTTTTTATCAAAAATTGCAATCTGATATGAGTTCTGCCGATTGTTACCAACTCAATAAAGAACTGACGAAGTCGTGATATAGAGTTGGCCAAAAAGTCTCATTTGGCAAGAAATTGATGACATCCGCAAGGGAACGCTACAACAACAAAAATATACCATGAGTATGATTAATTTGAGTGTGATGTGATTGTTAGACCAGTTTATAGACACCCAATAATTTGGACAACATACATCGTGTCTAATCGGGATTGTCCAAAACTTGGCATCGGTCAGTAGAGCAGCAATCAGTCAAGATAAAGTAATTGTTATATCACTTATGTTGTGATCATCAGGCAACTATTTGCCTATAAAACGTGAATAGGCTGCTTTCGGAATTGTGTCCAAAATATGGAAAAACAACCGACTATTTCACTTCAATGTTGAATGTTTGCTACTTTATGGAAAAAAAGTCACATCCACTGTCACAAGAAAGCTGCAAGCGTTCGTGAATAGATGTCTAAGAAACATCTTGAGGAATTTCTGGCGAGAACAAATCAGGAATCCAATCCACACTATAAGCAGCTGATTGGCCATACGCATGGAAAGGGAACCGAGTGGATTGCGAATCAAGCGATCAAATGAAACCCTTTCACGCAGGCAAGCATAAGAGCCAGCTGACCTAACAGCACTTGGCGAAGAACGGTCAAAGAGTAATCAACACCTCTAGGGAAGAGTTGGAGACAGCTGAAATACATTTCTAGGAACCGTACGTGCGAATAGTGGAGGCTCTATACCCCGCAAGAGGAAACTGACTAACATAATATGTCCGAAGACCTAAGCAAGATTTTTCAGAAATAAGGACATTTCCAGCTGCACGAGTGCGAAAGAAGTATCGTACTTAATGCTTAAGCTTTTAATTTCTTCGGGATCAGCAAATATTTGCTACGATTTTTGCTCAACGTACCTAATTCATTAACCAATATTTTTTCACTTTACATTGACAAAATATACAAATTTATTCGAATTCTTAATAAATAAGACAACCCTTTTGCTTTAGATTTATGCATCGCTACTTGGTCTTGTACGAATCATCTTTGTCTCAATAAATTAATTATTATAAATACAGAAGGATGAATTTTCCTCAATCTTTATTCTAAAAATTTGATAACGCTGCAGTCCTTGAAACACTAAGGCCGCTTAAGTGACATACAACTCTTAAATATTGCTATATGCGCGTTATTGATAGAATGCAGGGGTCCTACAATTTTATGCCGAATCCGAACGGCTTGGTTGAGAGACAGTCTATTTTGGACAAGTGATACTCCTGGAGAATTTTTAAATTTCTCGCATGAAGCAACAGCCCGTGAAAAATAAAAATATTTCTGTTTTTAGTTGGCCAAGACTGGGAATCGAACCCAAACCTCCGGCATGGCATTTCTTCGCACTAAGCATTACTCCACGAGCTAATATTTTAACTGACAGCACGTTGCGAATTCAAGTGTAAACAACAGAATCCATGCAATATGTCATTTCGACAATATTAAAAAACAAAAAAACAATAAAATCAGAATACTCATGTTTTCCTCAACTTATTTCTACTTGTTTCCTTATTGATGGTCATAAAACTCCTACTTTTGACTTATATTTATATCTTAAACACATCATGTGTAAAAAAAACATGTATAAAGAGATTATTAATTAACTATTCTAATTTTCTATATTAACGATGAGAGAAAAGAACTCCCGAAAATGGCAAGGTCGTGAGAAAACCTCTCTTAATAGTTTATAATCCCCCACATAATGATCTCACTTGTTGGATATCTCTTGAGTTCCATCATATCAGAATTTTTCATCAAACCAAGCAAACAAAAAATTAAAATTCCCATGAAATGAAACTCCGCCGTTCGTCGATGCACTATATTTTGTATATTTGCTTTGATTACAAAATGCAACCATGACCTTTTTGGAAGATCATGTTTTACTTTTTACTTTTTTGCAGGCAAAACTAAAATCTTTAAAATATTCTATTTAGAATTCAAAATCGCGGCTTGAGAACTATAAGGGTATAACTTTGCCTATTGTCATAGTATTTAATGGAAGAAAAAAGGTATATCTTCAATAGATGAGCTCCATCACACTTGACCTCCAACCATCATGGATGATGTCGAGGCGCACCTCGCGCATCTAATCTCGAAATCAAAACAAAAAAAAACCTGCGGATAGCGATTCTGCCTGATGCTGGCAGTACTTCATGATCGTTATTGTTGTTCTGCATTCAAATAAGATTTTTCATGATCAAAGGCAAATTGATTTCGACATCAATCCATCAGAAGCATACCTACCTATTACCATCATCTCTCCATCGGTAATACGATAATCGATCGATTGAAATGCATAATCAGGGGCATTGAATAGAATTTAGATGCATCATGCTGGCAGCCAATGTGGCTTACAGTGGACCAAATTGATTAGGGCTTTGGGAGAAAAATCATGGTTTTAAATATTTCTGTTTTTTTTTTTGTAGTAAGACTATTTCAAAAAGCCGTCTAACAAATTAATTGAATGCATCACAAGTAAGGGCCCTAGAGTTTCGATGATCGAGTTTTGCCATTTTAAAGCTTTTATGATAAATCTTTGTTATCTTAAAACATAATTTTAAATACTTATAAATTAACATGTTAAAACATTAATTTTTACAAATGGGCCCCATTATTTTTCTAGCGCCTTCCAACACCACACACTTCGCACTTATGCCAAGGCCACTCCTGTGGATCAAGAAATATTTCAAAGTCATTCAATAAAAAAAAAAAGTTCAATTCGAACAAGACCAATCCTCAACCTCACAACATGGATGGATTGAATGTCAAATTTGACAGAGTGGGTCATACCATTTGACAAAAAGCCATCGCTCAGCCATCAGCATAATATGGTGTGGCACAACATAATTATTCAAGCTCTACGTGACACTCCAAGTCCGCCGCGACTATGAGAGATGATTAATGATTTTGGTCTTCTCCTCAATAACTTTTGGTTCGTTTTTTAAATCAATTCGTCATCCATTAAAGCTTTTCAACAAGTCATAATATGCCTCGACTTTGGCTTAATTTATTGGAATGATACATCACCATAGTCGATATGTATTATTGTTGTTTCTATTTTTTTTTATCTAATTTGAAGAGCTATTTAATGCGAATATCGAGCGAAGGTGTTTTTGTGTTTTTTTTTTTTGTGTGTGTGGTTGGTTCATAGGTAAGTTGCGATGTCTAATTGGTTTTTAACTAGGACAATCAAATGGGAAGTTTTTGTTTTATTTCATTTTTTTGAAGATGTTCCATCATCTTATATAATTTGAGATTTATTTTATTTTTATGCAGAGATTGTTAGTTTAAGATAAAAATCCTAAAAAAAAAAAAACTATAATCTCCGTGACTTTGTTTATGAATGCAAATTTATATTTTTCGCAGTGAAGAAAAGAAATAGCTTAACTATAGGTATTTGTAAATTTGGTTCATAATTTTAATTCATCAACATCGTTTTGAAGGTGAAATATCTTAGTTTGGTGTTGTTGTCTATTTAGCTTCTTGGACATTAGAAATGATCGATTGTAGTAGCTCACTGAATTATTTTGAAAGTAATGGTAAATTATACATATACAATATGTATTTTTATGAAACTGTGCAAATGAAATCTGATATTTTCTTAAGATTAAAAATATAATTTGATTGATCATAATTCGAACTTGAGAAGTTTAATATTTAACACTTCGAAATATTGAAATAACAAGCTTTTAATTAACAATTTATTATGTTTGTTTTAATTAATTATAGAAAAATAAATCTCATTAGGCCTAAGGCAAGATAAATATTTATTATTCTGGCAGAGATTATGTTATTTACTGGAATTTCAATTCAGTGCTTGGACTATTGCAACTAGATTTTAAAAAAATGATAGTTGGATGTTTATTGCAGGCATTAAAAAAACTATCAAGGACAAATTTTGAAAGTGCTCAGATTTTGAAATGCTTTTTTAATGTTTTGTTCTGTTTTTTTTGTTTTTGAAATAGCTTCTATAACGAAAAGTCAGAACAAATCAGACCGCAATTCAATTTTTTTTCAAAATTTCCCAAAGACATTTTTTGCTAATTGTTGGTACATATTGAATATAATTTAAAATAATAATACAATTTGGTGTCAACATTTTTTTGCTAAAAACAAATGAACCGTTTTTGGGGGAATTCCCTTTAACAACAGAATCAAAACAAAATATTCACAAATTATTAAAAAATGAAAACAATGTATCAATTAAAAAAATTCAACTAAAATATTTTGGAAAAATTGCAACTTCTATATATGTAAGTGTCGCCCAAGCCATTTGCACCCTCTACACTGTCATGCTACGCCACTGGTTTTTTTTTTTTTTAATCTGTTGATCAACCTTCTGATGTGCACATTTTTTTTTTCTATGGAATTAATGCGAATATGGATGAAATGAATGTTTTTAATACTCACAATAAATATATATTCCTCTTTTAAAAGCACAATAAAACAAAAAATAATTAAAAATAATAAACACAGTTACAAAATTAAAGGATATATTTTTTTTTTAATTTTTAGAAATATTTGAATGCCTGCAACTTCGTGGATAATGGTCGTATTGAAAAAAGGTTGAAACCATTTAAAAGCTTTAAAAGCACACCTTTTTTTATTTTCCGAGCATTACATACAGTTACTCCCAAAATTGAGCACACACTTAAGAAGAATATTTTTTAATGTTTTTAAATGCAGGAATTAAAAATTTATAGGAACAAGTTTATAGTTAAAATGTTTAAATATTACTTGGCAGAATAACGGTACCCATCAATTTTTTTCAAAAATATTTTTTTTTATTTTTGGTGTACTCAAAATTTTGCGTATTTTTTCAAATTATTTAGATCACAAAAAAAGAAAATTCTAACATTTACTAGTATGACTTTGAATTTTTCAGCCACTACAGTTGCAGTCAGAAATTGTTTGTCTTCATAATTTATTCCATAATAAAAATCAAAAAATTCAGTTCCATATATCCATATAAATACTGACTCCATTTAATGAGATGTAGGTGTGGTATTTGGCCTAGTTTACACAAAAGTATGTAGGCCGTAGACAGACAGAATTATGAATAAGAACAAAAACATGAAAATTCATGACTAAACAAAAGTTTTTTTTTTTTGTGTATTATTTTGTATTATTAACAATCTTTTCGACATTAATGACGAAATATTAACTTTTATATTCAACAAAACTAAAATTACTTTCGAATATTATTTGCATAAACTTTTCTTTGTTATCTAAAAATCTCCCTAGTTTACTCTTTTTTTTTAAAGATATACCAAAATTCGTCATCGTTTCTTATAAAAGCTCATTAAGCATTGTTTAAATGTCAAATGCATTTTCACCTTGAATACATCACTGTCGCCTTAAAACGATTGCACCATTGCCCATTTTCGTTTTGTCTTCCTGATTAATAAAAAATGTCAGTTTAAAACAAATGTTTTCACAGTTCGTCAAGTGAAGAAAATGAAACATCAGAAAGAAAAAAAAATCACACGACAAAAATGAAAATCTAAATCGCAGATAAGCTCCAAAAGAATTGTGTGATTTTGTAGTTTTAGTTAAAATTCAATCCATTTAAATTAAAGATAAGGTTTTAAATCACTGTCCCACATTTGGGCATTTTATTTTAAATCTTTCAGATTTAAGCTTTAATTAAATAAGTGTGTGAAAATAAAACTAAACAACCATCCCATCAATGAATAACATGCGTAAACTGTTTAAAAGACGACAAGGAATTAGGCCCAAATCTTTAAAACAAAAAAAACGCAGTCGCACTTCATGACGCATCTTGAATAGCGTCATGAAACTTGTCTTGAAGTGTACATATGTATATTCAAGTAGCGCGTGTCGGGTTGCGCTTCATGATACACTGCTTGAAACGCATTATGAATCGCTTGCGATTTTTGATTTTTTTGTTTGTGTTTCGATATGTTCAAAAAAATTTCTTAAAATTTCTCAAATTTTTGGTCACATCTTGAAGCGTACACATGAAGGAGGCCCTTTCATGTCGATCCAACTGTGCATCTGAGATCGAATGAATAAAACATAATTTGTATGAAAATAATCCTTTTTGTAGGCGAAGAAGAATGAAATGAACTTCAAGGTTATTTTCCAGCTTCTTTCAATTTGTTCCGTTTACATAAACCTGAGTGTTCCTACCCAAACAAAAAATAAAAAAATATTACAATTCAAGATTAAGTCTTAAGATCTACAATTTTCAATACAATGCAATGCAATATAATAATAATTGTTCAAAGTCCCCCGATGTCCGCTCTTGGCGTGTCTGGGCTAATTAATTATTCGATGTGATGCCCTTTTGAACACAAACTTTGACTTAATCAAGATGAATAATTGAAAGGGCAGATAAATACCTTCTTCTCCTTCATGTTTATCTGGAGGCTGTGATTACAATGAATAAGTCTACCTTAATAATTCATTGCATTGTGATGTACATACTATATAAGTCGACTCAACCCTAATCGTGTTAAAATACAATTCGATGACTGATGATAATGGGGGTATCGTCAAGGTATCAATTATTATAGGTAGAGGCTTCTTCAAGCACTGTTCGTTCTCGTATGTGGGTACGTTGTTGAATCATTTTGACTCATATTTCAAGTCAGTTGCACAATCAGGACATCATTGAGGTGATGAGGTTAAGGCTATTTTTATGACTAATTAATCAACGGCAAACATGCGGATGGAGAGATTTCGAGACTCGTTTGTTCTACCGATTACGTCATTGAATAATTTTATCAGACATTAAGGAAGAGCTTTGTTACAATAATTTGTCAAGCAAAATGGTAGAAATCAAAAATCTTTATCGCTCTCCCGAAAGAACCATTGCACATTTTTTTACAGGCACCATAAAATTCTTTAATTCCCATCGCAGAATACATTCCATAGAGTACCGGCATTCCAATATTCATTTTCCAAATGTCAAGCAATTTGCAGCAATTTAGTGTAACTGCTGTAATTGTCGGAGCAACAAATAAAAATAAAAAAAAAAAACAATTTAGATGAGCAGCACTTCAATTAATCTTTCAATCATTCTGACTCTGCATGCGAAAAATCACCCCCTCTCTTCACTAATTTGCTCGATGAAGAGCAGAACCCACCTTCATCTTCATCATCGTCATCATCAACATAGCACGATATCTAATGTTTCAAGATGAGCCTAGCACATAGCAGCTCGTGTCTGCACGTCTTATCATTTAAATACTATATTCTTGGCAACCCTGTAATTATGCTCGAAATGGGAATCTTAGTTGAAGTATGCAGGTATAACGCTGATTGAGGAAAGAAGACGATGATGCTGCTGACAACACCGACAGCTCCCACAGTTTAATTCGACAGCATATGAAGCGAATTGTGCCATTATACCAACATTAGAAACAGTGCCAGAAGAAGAGTTCTGCCATAAAGAAGCAACTGTCATCCATCGTCACAAATAATGTCTTGACATGGCAAAGTGACTGACGCGACGTTCAATTGAGCGATAAAATAGCAAATGCGTTGGTGGTGCAATCGGAAACCTTTCATTTTCTAAGTCAAATGTGTTGCAACAAAAAGTCTCGTATACATTAAGTCTTCTTTAATAACAATCAATTGATGATGATGAAAATATATAAAAATTTTGTTCGTTGTTTGTCAAGTTGTTCAATAATAATTCATTGCTGATGGACACATGATCTTGTATTGATCGAGTGCGAATTGAAGTGGAAAAACTTTGATGACTTCTTGAGCCATTATCAAGTGTGTCTATTTTTTTTTAATTTGGATTGGTTTCGGTAGCAAAATAAAAATATATATGTCAGTAGTGATTTTAAGCTGTCAATCCACTTCAATCAAAAATTTAAGATATTTTTTGTAAGTTTTTGAAGGTTTGGCTGAGTAAAAATTATCTAAAGGTCGTTTGTTACGCGCTTTCAAGGAAACTGCAAATAGTGTAGGAGTTTGAGAAAATCTTGGTGATATACAATTTAAAATATTGTATTTTCAAGCAAGAGAGAGACTTGAAGTTTTTAAATTTTAAACAGAAATTGATTGCATTTTAAAAAAAGAGGCTGGGTGCGACCCAGCAAAAGTGGGAAAATTTCATCCCATTTGTGATCTTGAAAATTTTAACACTTTTTTTTTATTTTTTTTTTATATTTTTTGTCAAAAACTGTCAATTAGGTAGTTGTCAAAATTTAACCTTTCATACAAAATTGTTCTATGTATAAAATAAAATATTTTAGAAGGCACAATCGTTGTTCGTTCTAACGATATTCGAGCTAAATTACAATTTTAACTACTTTTCCTTAGAATTTTTAACAGTTTTTGATTTTTTGTAAAAAACTGCCCATTCAATATTTGTCAAAATTTTATCAGTTGTTAACAATTATGTTATGTAGAAAATAAAATAAACAAGAAGTCAATATCGTTACCGGTTTTTGAGAAATTTGAGTCGAAAGACAATTTATACCAATTGTTGGTAGAATTTTTTGTAGTTTTTAATTTTTTGTAAAAAAAACTGTCCATTGAATTTTTTTGAAATTTTCACCAGTAGTCAAAAACAACATTTTTCGTAAAATAAAATTATTTTAAAATTAATATCGTTTCCCCATCTAAGGATATTCGAGTTATAAATTTTTTTTTTAGTTTTTTTGATTTAAAAAAATAACGGTATATTGATTTATTTCCAAATTCATATCAAATTTGTATGACGTCATAATGTAACGAATAAAATTTATTTCAAGTTAATAGCATTATTTTTTCGTGAGATATTTGAGTCCAACCAAAATTTTCACTTTTTTTTTTAAACTGCTATAGTAAAAAAACAACTGATTGAATAATAATAAACGCCCTTTCAGCTTCTTTCGAAGTTATTATCTGTAAAACAAAATTTATTTCAAGTCGATATCTCTACTCGTTCTTGAGATATCGACAACGAAAAATGGTACCAGGACGTACGGACGTACGAACGTACGTACACACGCACACACAGACATCTCTCTAAAAATGATTGAAATAGGCTCTAGGGACCTTGAAACGTCGAGAAATGTCAAAAATTTCAATTTGACAAATCGGACCGATTACAATAACTCCCTATGGGAAGTTAATACACATGAGATTTTGAATGTCAATCACCTCGCTTTATCGATAGGGACCAGAAAGTACTCAAGATGCTTCTTATCTGTTTACAAACGTTTACAGCTTTTTAGTGATAGTGGGAGTGACTTTTAAAGTTCTGCACCCATTAAGATACCCGGGTCCAAAACTGTATCCATGTTCTGTAACTATCGCATCGATAAAATTCGTCAAAAAACGTTGTATCGCTTCAATGTGGTTCTGTAACTTTGTTAGGCGATAATACTATCGAACGGAACAAATCGGAATGGAATATTGGAAGTATACGATAAAACGGTATTCTGTATAAGATTAAAAGTCGTTAATTTACTCCTCTTAAACGTCAAATGTAATCACTTACTATCAAGCAGGCGAGTAAATTTTGCAGAAAATGTCTGAAGCCAAAAATGTAAAGAAAAATAATAAAAACTTCTACATTTTACATTATTTTATTAAAAATTATATTTTCAGAGTTACGGAAACTCAAAAGAATATGCCGGTGGATGTTATGGCCAAAAATAAACCCTTTGGAAGAGGCCAATTCACAAGCGTAAACTGACGCCAAAATAATGCAGAGACATTGGATCAGCTAGGAGCCAGCTTGTCCTGAGCAATTCCGGACACTTCGGCTACTATGCGGGCCACCATAGTTCGGATCATTGCTGCTGCAAAATCCTGTCCCTTTGGTAGGATTCTGACCCAAAAAAAAGCAGTGCCGCACATATACGGACAAGGATGGGGATAAAGGTCGTCCTCTCTGTCCCTGCCTCATATGGGGGCACATCTCTTCTACAAGCAGGAGAGCTGCATCCCGGCTAAGTTGGTACAACACCCGAAATCGCTCTTCCGGCATTTCGAAGGGGTTGGTGTTATCACGAAGGATTTGGTTGATTTGCAATTGTAAATATATTGCGAACATAATTAAGGCAACTTATTTACTTCACTTTTTTCTTTAATTTTCAATTTTCTCAATTACTTATTTTTTCCCAAGCCTTCTTTCTCTTTGGGTGGGTTTTCTTGAAATTGTTGTGTTGGACTAATCATTGGGCATTGGACTCACTTCACTGACGAAATGCAATCTACAACCACAAAAACGACACAAAAGTGATCCTTCCTTCTTTTGAGCTAGTCCTCCGAAACTATAGCAGTGATCTTACTGTGTTTTTTACTAGGTGTTTCTTGGAGCTGTGGAGACAAATGAGTTCTTTGATAATTCTGTTTCTTCGGATAACCAAGGACTATGGATTCCTTGCGACCAGCCGACTTTACTTTCAGCACTGGATATGAAAATATTTTCGAAGAGATTACTAAACTTGTTCAATTTTACCCGTGGCACATTGAGAACTATTCAAGAATTCATTATTTTTTTATAATCGCGTACGTAAAACCAATTCCACAATAGTTTTGAAACTGATCAAATTTGAGATTAATTCTATTCAATAACAATTGGTACATCACTCATCTGCTGCATAGTCATTAATTACAAATTTTGTATTGTTTTCTATAAAATCAAATCACATTTGATGACGAAATATCAAAAATTAACTCTGCTTCATGTTTATTTATTATCATTTGCAAAAAAAGGTATCTTGTATAACAATTGTCTTACGGCACGACAACAACCGCTTACGATAAACTCTCTTATCATTCTTGCCAGCAAAATTCATCTCTATGAAAAAAAAAACATTCCGAGGAAACTAAAACCTCAAACTGCGGCTGCGGCTGCTACTGCTACTGCTGGCACTAATCACTTATCATCGATCATTCGTTTTGATAGTTAAAACTGACGGCACAACTCAAACTCACGCCTCAGCAACGTTAAACTCCTTCAAGTAAACAAACATGAAACAAAAAAACAAAAAGGTGACAATGGATGCAGATTACAGAACAATTTTTTGAGGAATATATGACACACATCACATCACATACGAAAAAGCTAGTGACACCATCACAGTACAGTAGCTGATGCGCCATAGTATTTTTTCCCTGGAATATAGGAATTTAACTAACTACCCATTGTTGAATGCATCGTTTGACTCGATCAACATGGTGATGATGATGACAATTTGAAAGTACCTTTAACTTCATATTGGAGCTTCACTCTCAGCATATGCTCGATTTGTTTAGCGTGATGAGGAAAGAGAAGTATCATCAGGAAATTCAATTTGTGAGGATCTGATGTCAAGATAAAGACTCAGACACACACCAGTTTTGTTATGATGGAGCTTCTTTTGTAACTATCAACAACCTCAGAGCTGATAGAGGGAAGGTTTAAAACAAAGTGTAAATTGATATTTTTGGGGAAATTTATTTATGGAAGTGAATGTCTTTGATGGATTTATGATTACAAAATTTAACGAGAAAGTCTTAAAGGTACTGATGTTTTGTCTTTCTAACAGTTAAAAATGTTAAATAGTCAGTCAGTATTTGATTAACGACGAAAAGAGTATTGAAGTAAGATCGTAACTTCAAGAGCTGAATATAGGCACGGGTTCCTTACCCTATGTACCTAAACGTTTGCGGTCACAATATGTTTATATGGAAATTGCTTAAGACCAATTAAATATTTGACTCCAAAAAAGAAAACCATTGATTTCGCCACGTGCTAATGACACGACACCATCATTCATAAAAGTAATTGATTTCGTCTTGAATTGATGAAGTAGGTATAAGTATTGTTGATCCAAAGGAACAGAGTCTCTTTGTTTTGATTGCAAGATTGATAAGATTACCTAATGTTTCTAGAGTCATGCCGAAATAGGTTTTCTATTACATGGGGAAAATTAATTGCTTGTTAATCAATTTTGGTGGTTTTTGGTTGATGATCAGGTTCACAAGAAACTGGGAAAAGGGTGCGTTTTTTTAAAACGAATGTAAACAAAAATTTACTCACCGGAAATTTGATAGATAATTCACAAAATCAATATAAAACTTTATAATGAATTTGGGGAAAGTTTAATTAAGCTTATTTATATGATATTTTCTACTATTATACATTAATGCTCTTCAAACAAACCGTGAGGGAAGAATAATAATAATGACCCAGTGCGAGAAATCTAAAATATTTCTTGAATGGAATCGCCACAAAGTCAGTTCTGGGTTGACGGACAGACAAGCAACTATTCCACCAAATCGATTTTTTTGTCATCAGTCGACGTTTTAAACGCAGTTTTCACGAGGTCCGAAACACAAGAGGTGTAGACATCAGAATGACTCGAGACCATCACTGATGCTTACAAAATTATCAAAGACCTCACAGGGACCGCAGATAGGCTAGGCAACACTTGGTAAAAGACACGGACCACCTAAAAAAAAAACGAAGGTGCACTTTTTTGTGGTTTTGAATCGCGTTTTCGCCAGTAAAGTGAGTCCAACAACCATTGATCAGTCCAAAGTAATAAGAGGTTGTCAGAAGAGCTTGAAATCGAAAGTAGGATTGAGAAGGGTTGCATACCCTACCTATATTTGTTTTGTTGGTGATTGGTGATGTACCACACGCAGCTTTGTCGACTTGAAATGGAGGAATTCAGTGGACTCGGGAATTATACCTCAAACACCTTCTTTACGCTGACGATGTATTCATGCTCTTTTATAGGATCAAGGATGTCCATAAAATGACAACAGGGGTGGAGAGAGAAGCTAAAATTACAAAAAAAAAGAAATATTTGCTTACCTAACAGCTTCAAAAGCTCTTTGCACATCGCAACAAGTGTTATGTGATTTTAAGAAATTAAATTCACAACCTTAAATTGCAATCTTATCCGATCATTATATTCGTTCAAATTCGAATGACCAATTGATTTCCGTAACTGTTTTGTTTGTTTGTTTTTTTTTTTTTTGAATCTCAACAAAAACGATTAAGGTTCCTTTTTGAAGGCAAAATCGTGACATATCCAACTGTTTTATTTTTTGTTTTTACTATTTCTTCGTTTGGTTACAGTTTCGCATCTTAAATTCGTGAATAATATAGAAAAAGCTCACTTTCACAACATCTGCCCACTTGCGATGCGGTTCGATGGTAATGATGATGCGAATCATTCAGTCACTCACAACTCAGCAAGACATCTCCGCGACTGACACAATTTACCCAACTCAAGTGACAAGACAATTTTCTTATTTCACATCGGCATTTCAACTGCATTACTTCGTCATCTCATCACCTTTGAAGAATCATCATTGTCATGGGTGGCAATGGTGAGCAATCAAAAAGAAGCAAAACATTAGTCTTTTTTTTTAGTTTTGAGTTTTTTGAATAAATACCTTCACGCGCGATCTTTCTGAGTATGAAAAATTCTTGAAATATTCCAAAAAGAAAAAAAAATGCATCTAAAATGCCATACTTCAGTTTGAATGGAATTAGATACATCTCGCACCCATGTATGTAGATATCGCCTCAGCACGTTTGGCATTGCTTTGGTTTGGTGAAATAACAAAAAAAAAAAATTGGACACAAAAGTCAAAAAGTCAACAAATATACTCTTCACACAAGTTGGCACGTCTGATTGCATTAGCTCTGATCTGATCCGTTGCTTTGTTCCAGAATTGACATGGAACGACCTTGAGTAGGTGGTATACATATGGTCATTGTTGTAAGCTGAAATTATTTTACCAATGATCCCACACTTCTGAAACATGGAACAATAGCTTGAGCAAGAATGAAGCGCAGCTGAAAGGTTTAAGTCAGTCAGTTTGGATTAAATAGTTTGATGGCCAAATTATTTTGACAGTAATTATACCGGCAAAGATAACCTGAGATTTATAAATATTTAAACTTTAAAGGGATAAGCATTTTACAATATTATGCCTACTTGAGCAAGACACAGAAAATCTGAAATTACTTATTACAGTTCAGTTATGTGACAGCAAATCAGTTTGTCTGAGGTCGTTTCTCTGGTTCATGACATGACTTTTTTACTAAACTATGTTAAAAATTTGATTGAGTGAAATTGTTTACAATAAAAACTTCCCTTTACAAAACCATTCGATGTAATAGCTTCTTTAGTTGTTCATGGTCAATAAACATCGATCGATCTTATACTTTGCCTTACAAAAATAACATCATTATTAAACAAGTGCAAAACAATTATGCATATGAAATGGACAAACTTAATTTAGTTCTGTTTGATTTTCAAGAACTGATAAACGGAATTAAAATTTTGAAAAAAATAAGAAACGCGCATGCGTTTTAAGAATTGCTTCTACCTGCGCATCAAGCAATGCGTTAAGCCTAATAAAACCTAATAAAACCCCAAGCTGTCAGTCAATCGTGTCAAGTAGCGCTTCAAGCGGTGCGCGTAAATATTTCTTAAAACTTCGTAAATTTGAAAATTTGAAAATTTGAGAATTATGTGATTTCCAATTTTGTGATTTTTCAAAAATTCATATTTGCGCTTTTTTCTTCTCAACAGATTGATCCAATATCTAAATATAAAAAAAGTAACAATTCGCATATTTGCACTATTTGAGAATGAAAACAAATTTTGGGAAGATTTTCATAAAAAAATGGAGCTGCCATTTTTCCAACAACTATTTAAAGACGCAAACGAATGACTGTAAGTTTCGTATGAGGACCAGTTCAAAAGGTAGAAGGAGCACTTTTCAAAAAAAAATGTTACAAATTTAATATTTTTCAAAACTCAATGCACAACTTTTTGTCTTTTGAATCGAAATTTGTTAAGCTGCTACGCAAAATTTACTTTCAGTCGCAAAAGGCACAAAAATTTTAATTTTCTCAAATTTTGGTTCTTTGAGTTATTTTTTTTGAGAAGAAAACAGTACGAGTAAGAATTTTTGAAAAATCGCCCATTTAAAAAAATCATGCCCCAAATGTTTAAATTTGCAAAAGTTTTAAGAAATATTTTCCAAACATTGTATCACAAGCTACTTTTCGAAATTTGAAAATGGCGGTGCAAAAAAAATGACACCCTTTCCAAATCGAAACGTGAGACTATACCAGTCTTCGGTCATGCGATGCAAATTTATAAAAAAAATCCTTACATAGGAAAAAAAATAGTTACAACACTATTGCACCATCCCTAACTTAACTTATGCTTACCAAATAAACCACAACTTTAACTTAATCTTTCTTACTTTCAATTGATGGTTTACATTCATAACATCGCCCAATCACACTGAATTTACAAAAACCTAAACTTAGCGCCACAATCAATCACAAACTGAAAATAAAACTTTCTAAATTTTTTTTTTTTAAACCGTTTAGTCTTGTAATTTCAATTTGATGCGACTTAACAAAGGTAAACAGATCATTTATCAAAATCACTAATTTTACAAGTCATCGCCAAGAGCAGAAGCGTTTATTTGTAAATACTGAACATAAAATAGTTTGTTTTTTGATAATAAACTTTTTTTAATTGATCAAAAAAAAGTTCCATTTTGAAGACCAAATTAAAGAAAATCTGGATTCTTTTATGCATGAAAGAGCCCAGTCATAAGTAGCTTAAGTTCTTGCCATATAATATGTAGATACTGATTTAGGTAATAAAAGTATTAAGAATTAAAAATAAATATTATTTTGACACGCTTTTCATGAAAAAAAATTTGGTCGAAATTGTTAAAACCGTTTATGTGTGAAAATCAGAATTTTTTTTAATTAATTTATAATATTTAAATTTTTATATGGAAATATTTGTTCTTTTACATAAATGATCTTACAGTCACCTTCATCTACCATTCTATTAGTAACATCGTCGCTCTTGGTGCTGAAGAAGTGAAGATAATATAAAAGAAAAAATATCTCTCACAATAATTTTGGTGCGTGGAAATAGAAAGAAGCACAAATTGCGTAACACAGCAAAAAAAAGGAAAAAATAAACACAACCAAGATCCCATATCGAATTTGATTCCCATTCAAAGTGTCCATAATGAAGAAGCCGCAAACGACACAACAAAACTAAGTTCCTTAAGGCCTCCATACACGATCAAATAAGATTTCACAGAAGATCGCAGAGTTTTCTGGCCACTTCATCCACTCTATGCTTAAACAATGTTTGATGTCGTCATCACAAGATCCTTTGCAATTGATCACAGATCCAGGGGTGGAATCGTGTAAGGTGATTTGTGATAGGTGACAGTCACAATCAACAAATTCGGTGATAGTCACCGGTGACAATCACGATTTGGCGACTTTTTCTGGTGACAGCTCTTTAGTTGTCACCAGAAAAAGTCGCCAAATCGTGATTGTCACCGGTGACTATCACCGAATTTGTTGATTGTGACTGTCACCTATCACAAATCACCTTACACGATTCCACCCCAGGATATTTAAATTTTCCTTACTTAGGAAGAACTTTTCCATGCAAATAAAGAATTATTAAAAATCCGAATAATAGGAATGCAAAATAACCACGCTCGTTTGTGGTACCCTTAATAGAAAACAAAAAAAAAAACATCATCACAAAATAATTATCACACGCAATCGCAAACGAAATGTTTATCTTCAATCGCTTACGCTCGCACTAATGAAGATGTGTTGTGGTTGTTTTTTTTTTATTTTGTTGTTGTAAGTGAATTTTCTAGGCATAGTTATTGCAATTGACGGTTTTTGTTGATTTTTTGTTAGTTTTAGCGGTATCCAACTATCACTGTGATGGAGTTCATGAAACAAACAATTTAACAATTTAAGCGCCCGCCTCTTTAATTTTTTTTTTTTTTGTAGGCTTTCAATTGTTGCACATTTACGAGAGTATGTACAAATTCGCATCATCATGACTGTTGTTAAAAAAGGCTTTGTGGTCAGGTCAGATGATGATTGTGTGGAATGATGACGATTATCAGCATGCATGTTTGGCAATGCATTGCGTGTACTCCAAAGAACAAGTTTTCGATGGAGATCAAAGTGACCGATTTGGCTAGTCAGTGGCATTTTTACGCACCATGATTTGTCCGCCCCTCTAATCCACAACGAAGATATTTTAAATAAATTTAAACGATAAAATTGTAAATTTTGTGTTGGCTTCAAAAATCAAAATCCTTTAAATCGAGACCCGGATCCAGATAGGGGGTGTTCCATCATATTTAAAAAAAAAGAATACAGCCTAATAAATTGTTGCAATATATACCATTCTTGCGTGAATGACGTCAAGAAATCTAATCTTGGTAAAATATTTTTTTTCAAATGGTAGAATAGAACTTGATTTATTATTTAGGCTTTATTATATGTTCTTGCCAATATTAGACAAAATTAATAGGCAACCAAATAGTGTTTAACCAACATGCAAATAATCACTTAATCAAAATAAAAATAACCAATAAACAAAAAAAATAAAAAATTTCTCAAGTGTCATTGGCATCGGGATTTTTACTTATGTAAAAAAAAAGAACAAATACTCAGCAATTTTGAAGATTACTTAATGTTTTATCCACGTGCTTTACCATATTGTAGACATAAAAAGATAACAACAAAAAAACCCAAAGTTCTTTGATATGTCAGTCAATTTTTAAACAATTAATCATCTCCTTTTTTAAACCACACATTTAACAAATAACACAATTAATCAAAATAAAAATGAAAATTAATAAATTGTTCAAGGTTAAAAATAACGAATAAAAGACAAACGCTTAGTAAATGTTTAAAATAGTAGGTTATTATGGAAATTAATCAGCAACAACAACAACAAAAAATAATAACAACAAAATCGAACATAGAAATGGTTAATTAAATGAGTAGGTATAATTTGATACTTTACTTATTTCGTGTAGAGAAATTATCACTTGGGGTTTTAGTCAGATACCTTTATATATCTATTTATAGCCTAAAATATAAAAAGCAACAAAATCCAAGGAAGAACTAACGTCAAAAACACCATCTTGCTCAAAATACAACATGACCAGCTTGGTTGGTCCTGTCATGTAAAAAGAAGATGCCCTGAGAACCCAGCTAAAAAAGCAGGACACTATCGCGAAAGACAGGAAAACGCAAATACATCTGCGTTAAGTTGTTGAATAATCCAAAACCGAATTACTGAGGTCAACCCGGCGAATCCCTCAGGTGGAACCTAGATTGGTGTGGAATAGTGACAATCATACATTTGAAGTCACAACTTATTACCATATAATGTATATTAGTGTGCCGCTTGTTTTACAAATGGTGCTCTAATTTGGTGCCTAACTTAAATGATACAAAGAAAAATACCATTAAAACTGTTAACATCGAAACGAACCTGTCCTCCGCCTCCTTGATTGATCTTGGTGTCATCTGCGATAAAGAGCTGAACTACCCTTCAAATAATACATGAAATAATACATAAGTCCAAGTCTTCCCTTGCGTTAATAAAACACTGGTCCAAAGAATTCTCCAACCCGTTTGTTACTAAGTCCCTCTAAATTCCTTCGTCCCTATCCTTCGAAGCGGAAAGTCCTTAGATTTTGCTTCGAAATTTTTAAAAACTTAAATCATCACTTAATTAAATATACGGCTCAACACTCAGTTTTACTTGGCAATTTCTTGTCCCAATCATAAATGTTGTTTCATTCATTAAAGATCCTAACTGTGAATATTAGACAACACCAAATTTTAAGCTTACGAACCAAACCACATCCACTGTTCTTAATAATGTTGATTTATGATAAACCTGCCCCTTTTTTTAATTATTTTTAGTTTTGAAATTTACAATCAAAACAAAGTGATCACTGAGGACGTTCTCATTTTTGAGATCTCGGATTTATTTTTTTCTATAGGATTTTCGTCTTTTTTTCTTTGTTTGCTTTTTTCATTCAGCTCTCTGGTCGGTTTAATCTTGGACAAAACAAAATTATAAACTCTTATCAGATTTTTTAAATCAAAATTAAAACAAAAAAAAAATGAATGGAAAGCAATCTTCAAGTGGATTGAAAGTTCGTGATATGGTTCGACGGTATGATACAGCTGTGAAATCGGAATCGGGAAAATCCTTATTTTCATCTTCTTTTGGTGCATCTAAATCTACATATTCCGGTCTGAATGAAAGCAATCCACTACCAGTTGATGATGATGACGATTTCGAAGATTTATATGCTGATGAAACGGGAAATGCCTCAGTTGTTCAACGATCATCAGGAAGTAGTAGTGGTTCTCAAAAGACTGTTCGACAGTCAAGGTGAGATATTTGATTTAAAAAAAAAGAAGCTAATTGCAAATTTCTAAATTTACACATAAAAATCCCGTAGATATGAAGCATTTAATAATATTCCAGCCATTTCTCCACTGAATACACAAAAGAGTTTCATGAATCTATCAAGATCTAAAGAACCACCTAGAGCAGCTCCAAGGGAGAAAAAACAACGACATTCTTCTTCCTTTGAATTAGAATCAGCAGAACATAATAGAGATGAAAACTTGAACATATCTGATGCATCATATCAAAGTAAAACAACAATTTCCAAAACTCCAAATGGTAAATGAAATGGATGGAAAATAAAAGTACTATTTTAATATACAATTTTTAATCATTTCCTAGGTGTTCGAATAATAGTTGATATATTTTTTGACCAAAACAAGAGTCTTGCAATTGAAGATGTTATCGGTAGCCGAATTGAAACCGACATACCCCCGAGCAAAATTTTAAAAGAATTTCAAAAAAGAGTCGCCGAAGCTTCACAATATTGATGATTAGAAAATTCTACATACGCTTGTCAAAATTTCTCAATGAAGATATTAGTTCATAGAAACGAAAAAAAAGCCATAGTCACTTGTAATAAAATATATTTTTAAAAAAAACATTTATCACTAATAAAAAAATATAAAACACTTCGGACTTCTTGTTGTTGTTTTAAGCTTGGAGCAAGTTTAAACTTCAGAGGCTCATCATAAATTTAGGTGTAAGTGATTAGTTAAATGTAATGCAAATAAATCAAATCTTCCCAGATGGCGAGATCCTCCGCTTTAGGCCCACACCGATACAGGGACTTTACTTGCTAACACGATTCGAAAGTCAAAAGTTTGAATTCCAAATGCAGGTGAATTCTTAATCAGAGTAGTTATTTACTTCAACCCAAAATCTGGGAAATCGGCGTTTTCAAAACCCCGTCCGGTAATAAAATAATCCTGCCAGACTATTGAACTTGAAATCGAGATCCTAGTACCTAAAAAGGACTCTTATATTTCATGCCATTGCTGGAATGATTGTGACAAACCATATGAGGCTATAAGAATCAGAGCTCACAAGGAATTGGAAACGTCATGGTATGGAGCAGTACAAGTTCGCGAATTTTCGTTATACCTCCGAACCCAAAATTTCCTCTCAGCTCTCGGTTTATAACTAAAATTATGGCTTAGAAATCAGGAGCATAAATTTGGCCCTTACAAACTCCTTTTACAGTTGTACACTGTAAGCGCTGGACAAACATCTATAAGCCATGTAGAGCTTTGTTATCAGTTTAGGGGATTTTCGATCACGCAAATTTGCAAGTTTTCCCATTACTTTATTCAACCCACGCTTACACGATTTTTGATGTCGTCATGACATTATCCTTTGCTATCAATCAGATAAGATGCAATATATTTAAACTTTTTGCACTTGGGAAGCACTAAATTCAATTAGGAGGCCGGAATAGGCCTGTGCGGATCAGAAATTAACTAGAATTTACTTCGTACATCCAACATCCGCCCATGCATTAAGTGCTCATTGCAAGGAGTAGGATCTTTACTTTTGAATTTTCAAACCTCATCCTAAAGCAGAAAGTCAAGGACTGTGATAAAAAGCAAAGAACTCAAGCCATTTTTCTTTTACGGTACACACACATATCAGGAGCCAAATTACAGTATCAGTGAGCTCCCTAAGCCAATGAATTAATTCAACGGGCGCTAATGTTTCGAATGCTTTTTTAAATGGAGCCGTAATCCGAAAATAAAATAATTTAAGACCGCATGGCCCTCTTACTGTTAAGGAAATTTAATCCCATATCTGTCGAATGGTTTTTCAAAATCAAACGATGCAATATGCATCTTTAGGAATTCATATATTTTTCCATTCTGATTCTTATACCTAAATAGGGTATTCATGCAAAAAGATGGCATTAAAAAACATTTTTTTAAATTTTATGTTGATTTTATTCATTTTTTACTTAAATTATAATTATTTTAACTGTTTTTATTTTTACTTGTTTTCTTCTTCTTGATGTTTTTTTTTGTATAGATTTATTACGATATTTACAAATCTATTGTTTATTTTAATTTTACTTAAAACTATTTAAAATGATAACAATTTTTCGGACGAGCTTAACTTGCTGTTGATTTTAAATAATATTGTTTGTTTTATTTTGTTGTTGTTGTTTATTTTTGTAAGAAAGCAAGTTTTAATTGCTGTTATTGTGTTGTGACTATTTTTTTTTAGATTTAGGTTTTAAAAAATATTTCATTTTTCATTATCATTTTTTTTAATTTATTTTTTTTTTCTACAAATTCTTTATTATTAAATACACAGTTGTTTTTTGTTTTTGTTTATTTTAGGAATAATTCGGAAGTTATTTTCTAATATTTTTTATATTATTACTTTAATTATTTTGTTTCATATCGTATTCATAGATGAATATTTTATTTAATTTATTTTTTTTATTGTCTAAATGACATTTTACTTATATTTGTAATTTTTCTTGTTTACCATTTTTAATTAATAAATTTGTTTCGCTACTATTTCTCCTCTAAGAGTTAACTTTATGTGTGTATTTTTTGTGTTTGCCTCTATTTTGAAGAAAAAAAGTTGTTATAAGCATTTTTGTTTGGTTTTTTTTTTTTATTTTGCAAAATAAAATATGTTTTGGACAATTTGCAATTTTTATATGATTTTTTCCAGTTTCTTTTTCTTCTATAAAATACAATATTTTCTTGTGGTGTGTACATAAAAAGCACGCAAAGCTATAAAAAATCTTCTAAAGATTCATTTAAAAAATATTTTTGTTTTTTTTTTTAATAATTGTTTGTTTTTTACTTTTGTTAATTTTCAATGGAAAAATAATTTGCAAAATAGAAAACAACTCATTTATCCTGAGTGGGATTGTGTCACATCATGCGTGTTTTCTAAGTGTTTTTATGTTGTATGTGCAGTTATGGGACGAATTATTTTGCATTTCATTTATGGCAAGCTTGTTTAATGTTTTAATATTTTCCTTTTTTGTTTTGTTTTTATTTTAAATATATAAATTTCTACTTGTTTTTGTTATTGTGATCCTAAATCTATGTTTATTTTATTTATATAAATTATTTTTTTTTTTCTCACTAACACATTTTATTTTGTTAATTTATGTTTATGTTTATTTTTTTCGTTTTTCATGTTTTTAAATTATGAAAAAAGAATGAAAAGATAGTAGGTGCAATGAGGAGAAACATCTGGGATTGCCTTCAGCATATTAATATGGTGTCTCATGCAAGTTCCTATATAAAAATCGTTCATATTTTTATTTTTATTTAATATTTTTTATATGAAATTTAAATAGCTGTCCGCTTTTATTGAATTTTAATTGGTGTTTAAATGTTGTTTGTGGATTTAAATCACAATTATTATTTTTTTTTTCTACTTATATAAATAATTTTTTTAATATAAATATATATTTTATGTATGATTTTTGTTAAGATTTTTTCAATATAAAATATTTTTGTTTTGTTTGTTTTTTTTTTTAATTTGAAAATAAATTAAATTAGGAATTGTTTTTGTTAATGTGAAATGCATTTGTTTTCTTAAAAAAAAAAAAACAAATATCTATTTATTCATTCAGTTTTGGCTTTCAAAAGAAAATTTTATTTATTTTTAATTATTTTCTTTGTTTTATTATTAAGTTGTAATAAATTTAAATTTTATGGGATGTTTTTTTTTTTACAGGCACAATAAATATTATATTATCATTTTTTATATCGCAATTTGTTTTTTTTATTTTATTTTAATTAATTCAGTAATTTATTTTATAATTCATATTTTAGACTTTTAATTGAACAAATTATTTTTTTTTTAGTTATTATTAGTCAGGACACAAAACGTTTGACTTAAGTTAGTTTATTTAAGATTTTTTTTTCAAATTTATTTGAAGTTGGTTCTAGAGATTTTTTAAAATTTAATCTCTGGTCAGAGGAGAAAATACAGATAATAAGGATTAATTAGTGCAGGTTATGGTTAAGAATAGTGAGTGACTTTTTAGAGATTTTTATACAATCCACCTTATATGGAAACTTTGTTTAAATATAAAATCAACTCGGTAGGTATTGACATCAGAATATTATTTAAATTTAAAGGCTTTGTCAAAATAAAGCGAAACATTCGCATATGCCGATGAAACAACAATAACAACACGTTGTTATTGTTTCTTCGTCGTCACGACGGTTTCGCATTGGTTTTGGGAAGCCTTAACAATTCAAAAGTGCACTAGCGATTTTTCAAAATAAAAATAGTAAATCATAAAACCCAAGGACCAAAACCTCAGCCCTTCAACATGTTCATCGAATTCGATACAATTGAAACAATATGAAATGAATTGTTCCTAATATTCGACAGTCCAACTTTTCAAAACTATCGTGGAAGAAAGGCAGTCGTTAAAACTACTGAATCAAATGCAACGTCACATTCATTTATTTAAGGCCTGTCGACGTTGAATCCTTCTTAAGGTGAAACTGTGAAGTGGGAGATTATGTTCCCAATCGCCAATAAATGAAGATTCAACAGCCCAGCTTAAAATTTCAACTAAACTGAGCCAATTTTAAACATGTGCATGCATGCACATGGTGGGTGACTCAATACGGGTATTGGAGTTTGAAATGTAATCAAGTTAACAATGGAGGGTAGACAAAAACAATTAAAGCTTTTGAACTGGGTATATAATATGAGATCCGTTCTTCGATCATTTGCAGATGAAAATTCCATCTGGTTATCCATGCATAATAAAATGAGATCCGTTAACAGGGAAAAGCATAGTCTTAATCAGTGGTTACTGCTAATTCCAGTATTCTAGTCCGCCCAGTGCGCCTGTGAGAGACATCGATTTTGTGACTGGCTTGAGCGAGAAAACAGTAGTTTCCTACATAACCGCGGTCTTAAAATATATTAATAGAAACTTAAAAATAGACAATAAGTTGTAAAGTGAGCGAATGCAAATTTTAAAGGTGTTAGGTTAGGTTAGTAGGCTGACCTTTGATCAATATAGATCCATTGTGATACCCTACGGACTGGATCCCCATATAAAAAGAAAGTTCAGTAAGTTCGTATAATCTACAAACAAGTAAGCTTCATGCTATATTATGTACATTTCTTTACAATTATAGTACAGTTAATGTTTTTATTTATCAATTAATTTAGAGACATTAAAGATGAAAAAAATCAGTCTTTCTCCTTAACCTTACTCATAGTTAAATTTCACTCAGTTTAGAAAACAATAAGTCAAAATTATGAAAATTTGTCTAGGGCATACATACATATATGTATGTAAAAGTTTGATAGTTTAGAGTTCGAATTTAATTAATACAAACATATGCATTGAATTGAGTTTTATTTAATGTTGTAAAGATAAATAGTCAACATTTTCTGTCATGACCAAAAAACATTCGTAATTTTGTGTCAGTTCTTATTTTAAACGTTTTTTTATACTTCATTTTTTCATTTCATTTTTTTTTTTAAATGGGAATAAAATGGTAAAAAAAATTTCTTATTGCTATGGAGAGGCGTTTAATTTATTTTATTTTTGTTATTAATAAAATGCTTTTTTTACTATTTTTTAATTTTAAAAAAATGTGTTATTGCTTATGTTTCGGTCCTTTAATTATTTTAATTAACTTTCATCGTCGTTCAATCTAATATGATAATGCGAATGTTAAGTTTACAAAGATGTTTGTATTTTTTTTGTTTGTTTTTTATATAAAACAAAAAAAAAAACGAAAAATTTCCTAAATTTAACATTTTACAACAAAAATATATTTTATACAATAAAAATACACATACATATATATATATTTATATATAAGTTTTCAGTTAAATGCAACAAAAAATTCATCACAAAAAAAGAATATATAATATATGTAAGATAGAAGAGAACATTACAAATTAAAAGAAATAATATATATATTTTAAAAATTATGGAATCATAATGATAATAGTAATAATATCTAATAATTAAAATTATTACAATAATAATAAATCTATGATATAGTTACATGGTAAACAACAACAGGACGCAATTGCTTATATTTTATTTTTTTTTTTTAATATAGAAATCGCTTTGATTTATTTTTGTTTTTTTGCTGGTTGGTTTGTATTACAAGTTTTTTAATAAATATAATATAATTTTACTTAAAAGTAGTACTTTGTGACAAATATGTCATTTATCTTTTGTTTCATTTTTTCCCCATTTTATTTTTGATTTTAATTTGAAGACAAGAAGTGCTGGAGGTTATATCGTTTGGAGAATTGGAAAGTTTTCCTACTTGTTTTTCATAATAATTAATTATTTTATAAATTTAAGAGTTATACGTTGAAAAAAAACTTATCCTTCGATCAAGACTTATGCGGAGGAAGCATGTGCAAAAACAAATTTAGCATACAAAATTAATGGGCCTTATTGGGCTACTAGTGAATCTCTCTCGGAATAAATTTCTATTGAATACAAATCACTCAATTTTGGTTAGTTAAAATAATAGCCTAGGTGCCACAGAATATACATGTTCGACGCTAATAAATTTCTTAAAAAAACTCCGAGTACAATTCACGTTCCCAATTGCGAAGATGGGACATTTTATCCACGATAGCTCAATTTGCATTCTTGAACACTTCAATTACTGGGATAAAATCTTGGCCCGAGGATGAACCTCATTTTTTCATTTTTACAATTGACCCTTATTTCTTTCACATATAAATCTTTAAGTTGATATTTTGAGAACTTTCATTAATTTTCGAAACGATATGACCTCCAGTGCCTGCACTGTTTTTTTTTTAATTCGCACCTCTGTCTTCATTCTTCAGTACAAAGTTTTCTGAATTTATACATACCACTACAAAAAAAAAAAAAAAAAAAAACATTCATTTTTATAGGGATCGATATAATTATGTACCTAATGTATATAACAAACTTAAAAAATGTAGTTTTTTGTTATTATAAAAAAAAAAAACAAATTCAAAAAACTTTAACTTAAAGTTTTCTTTTCCCCTCCCCATTGCCGAACCGTGTTGTTGTTTTATGTTGTTGGTGTTTTTTTTTTTATTTTGTTGCATCGTCAATGGCACCAAAGTCAAACTGGTGTTATTTTATTTGCTTGCAGTGTTTTTTAAGATTTGTGTATTGTTTTTTTTTTTTAATGTATTTTTATTGAACACTTTTACTTACAAGATCAACAAAAAAACCTACACACCCTCAAGATTATATTAACTTTCAGCTGGTTGATTTGTTGTGAATTCGGTGATTCCATCGTTTTCCATTGACTCAAGAATATCGGTTACATAGGCAGCAACATCGGTATGACTACGTTCACCACGTTGAATAAATGGCATTTGAAGTAAACGACTGTATTTGGGGCGCTCACTTTCGTTTTTAATTAAGCTTTGAAATAAAAAGATATTTAAGTTTTGAAAAAAACTATTAGATAGAAAATCATTTAATAATGGTTTTAAATAATAAAATCCTAGCACACCTTTCTCACCCTTTTTGCTATCACGGAGGTTTTGAATTGTTCTATGTATTTGTTTCATATTTTATAGGAATGGAAAAAATTTAGCACTCCGCAAACGATATTAAATTCTTATTTTTAATCGGATTCTCATTCATAGCCAATCAAAAACTAGAGCAAAAGAAATTCTTCGTAAAATAAAATATCCAACATTTATTGTACACAGCTACATTTTAACTGTTTTTTCTTCTTTGAATAGAGAATCAAAAACATGTTAAAACATAAAAACAATAAACGACAAACATTTTTTTCTTTTAAGTTGATAAGTCGTGGAGTCGATTTAATGAAAATTACATTGTTTTTTACTTTAATGGCAATTTCATTTCTTTTGAAGATAACTCACTTAGCTGGGCTTGTGTTTCAAAAACTCTTTTGAATCTCTTATATAGAATATCAAGACTTCAAATAATAATAGATGAAAGAAATATAGCAGAAATATTTACATCTCTTAAACAAAGAGTTGCAAAGTTTGCTATCTTTCACCATTTTATGGCTTTTTCTATATTAACTATGTTCTAGTGAAAAAAACAGTTGCATTTGTTGTTGTTGTTTACAGTAATACTAGCACCGCTCCGAAAGCCAATTAGTTTGTCCTAAAGCCCAACTTCGGACGTACTGATGTGCACTCCCGTACTCCTGTCCGATTTTTCTAATCTGTGTTCACTGTGTTTAAACATTTTAGAGTTTTTTTTTTAATTATGTTTCTCAATTCTTTGCAAAAAATAAAACCATCATAAGTGATAATCCTACATAGTTGCCATTACCACTTAATTTATGGGATTACGTTCTTGAGGGAAATAGATACCGCATTAGCGCGAAAAATACTCAATACCTAAGCTGACAATTTTTCTGGTCCGCACAGGTCTATTCCAGACATCTCATTGAATGGAACAGTGCTTTACAAGTGCGAAAACTTTAGATATTTTGGATCTATGACCATTAGCAAAGTATCTTTATGATGAGCTTGGGTTGGTTAAAAATAATTTCTGCTGAAAATATGTCCCCCAAACTGAAAGGAATGTGTGACAATGTATTTTTGAGATACAGACTGCACATGACAACACCAGTGACAACGCGTAATCGAATCAGAAGCAAGAAAATCTCTGGAAACCTTCAATGGAAGAAGAAATATCTTCCTCTCTCAAGAAGCTGACTGAATCATCGCGAAAATTAAATTCGAAATTTTTTTCAAAATTGTCTTATCTACATATTACTCATTCCAAATGTATACAAAATCGTAAATATCTTATGACACAAATAAAATTTACTACTGCTACTATTACTCATGCCATGTTTTCTAAAGTTCGACTATTTTTTGCTTTTAGTTTCTAATTCCGTTTCATTTCCATGATCATCACCTGAACAGATGCTCGTTGTGGAAATACAATTTTTAATTTATCCGTGAATATATCCCATATGGTCTAGTGGCTAGGATATCTGGCTTTCACCCAGAAGGCCCGGGTTCGATTCCCGGTATGGGAAAGTTTTTTTTTTCATTTTTTTATTATTATGTAGTTATTTTTATAATTTAACAACTTACCAAGTATTTACAAAGTCGACAAACTCCACAGAAAATTCCATTCCATTGAATGATGGCTGTAGCTGAGGCGCATCACCTTGGACAACCTACAGCAGCAAAAATACAATTGCATGAAGACAAAATTATTTTTTTTTTGTATCATTTATTTTACCTGGCATAACTGCTCAAAGACAGAATCCCATTTTTTGTAAGGAAAATTTCCAGTTGCTACTTCCATCAATGTTATTCCCAATGACCAAACATCACTTCGAACGTCATAGCCCTTCGCTCTCTCGGGATCAATCCTCTCGGGCTGTCATTAAAAAAATAAAACCATGTTGCAACAAATCTATAATTTTATAAAAAAAATTTAAAAACCCACCGCCATGTAGGGTCGACAACCGGCATCCTTTGTTTTGGCTATTGAATCAACTAACTGCCCTGAGATACCAAAATCACATAGTTTTATGTCGCCACGTTTATGCAAAAGTATATTGCTCGGCTTAACATCCCTATGAATGATTTTCAATTTTTCTTTAAGATAATTCAATGCATTCACAGTTGCAACAGTTATTTTGGCCAAAATTGATTCGGGAATACGTTGGCATTTCCGCTCATATATATATTTATAGAACTTATCCAATGATGTGTCCATTAGTTCCATGCATATCCAACAATCGCCTTCTTTGAAGAGTGCCCCAAAAAATTGCACAATAAATGGGCATTCATTTGATTTCATTACAACTTCCAAATCCATTAGAAGTTGTTTTTGTTCCTTTTCATCGACTGTGGAACGAATACGTTTGACGGCCATCACAAATTCGGTTTTTTTGAAGATCATTTTATTAACAGCACCAAATGCACCTCGGCCAATTTCACCAAGATCTTCCATGTCATCGGATGTGAAGTGATAAACATGTTGACCAAATTGTAGCTTACCCGAAGCTTCGATCTTGATTCTTTCGCGGGTCTTGTCTGGCAATGGTGCTGGTACCACAGGTCCATCGGCCAGGCTTAATGTAAGCTGTTTCTTTCGTGGGGGCTCTTGGCGTAAGTGAAGGTTATTTAGGCTAAGTTCACCGGGTGTGTTTCGAGGTCGGGCACCTAAGAAATAAATATAAAAATATTTAGTTGCGTATAAAGTGATGCTAAGGATGGGAAGGAAACTCTATAGTAAGTTTGGACTTTAGAACACCGGAGTAAGACCTTAATTATTGTACCATTAGTTTTGTGAAACATTGTATTTGATGTCTGGTGGACCAAGCTTGAAATTAAGGTGGATCCGTCACAAGTTAATAGGAATGAGAATTTTATTTTGAGTCTGAATAGGACACCTAAATTAGAGTTAAATAGAAATTAATTTCCTGCATTAATTTCATACAAACTGACAAGCTGGCGTTGGCAATCACGAATTTTAGATGTCGCTCTATTCGACTGCGAACATGATAGTCCTATGTTTTTCATATTCAAAGATAGCAATGCTTACTAGAAAGACTCACTTTTTACACGATTTGAGGGTTGAATAGTTCAGGCACTGCTCTGAACAAGAAAACACAGAAAAACGACCTATGGTTCGGCCAACGAAATTTTTAGAGATTGACAGTTTTATTAAACAGTCACAAATTAAGTTTAATTTTATTAGTTCAATTTATATTTAACCCTGGTGCCATACGAACTAGGAACTTAAACATAGAAACCTGAGTAACTAGCTAGTCAACTGGTTGGCCTTTTTTGAATAAGTTAAGTAGGTAGCTAGTATTTGGCAAGCACTATATATAGACTCCAACTAGCTAGCTAGTACTAGCTTGTGTGTGTGATCTCAAAGATCTTGGCTTTCCACGAAATATAAATAGGTACAGTTTCTTAATAAAATTCCCAATCTTGCAATCAAAAAGTCGTGAGAATGGATTTTTTTTAAATGAAAAATTATGTAGGTACATAGGTCGTCTTCAATTAAATTTTATTTGTTTGATTTGAAAGTTTTTTAAATTCAGATTTTTTGGTTCGAAATGAACTTTTACAAAAATGTTTCACAAAAAATACAATTCCATGAACTAATAGATAAGGAAAAGGAGCGAGGCTTGATCCCATGAGAATCTTAAATTACGTTTCCTGAAATTAACTTGCTGCCCATTTTTTGATCCACAAAGATCTATTCCGGTCAACCATTTGAATGGAACAATGCTTTCCAAGAGTGAAAAGTTTATCTTGGACCTGGATAGCTTAGGATCTTGTGATGACGAAATCAAATATGGTGTAATCTTAGATTGGATGATGTTGCCGGAAAACTCTGACATCTTCTGTGATCGTAAAATGCCCCCTAAGCTTGAAGGAAATCTCTACACAGCAGCTGTTGGGGTCGTTCAGAACGCGATCAATGTCCAACCCGGGTTCATATGGAACACAGGGCAATTAACCGATACATAAAACACTGAAGAGCAGATTCAGGTGACCTAGGCGACCCAGTGCTAACATCGATTGATAAAAAATGTTCTGAGTCTTTTTTCTTTGTTCCAACCCAGATGACATTCATGTAGATGGAGACATTGATCTGGTATTTCAGATTGTACTTTCGATTCAACCATCTTTTTTAGGGTGCGGCTATGAAACAATTTTGGAATAAATCACTCCAATTTTTTTGACCGTCATATTTCCAAGAATTGTCTTACAAAATCTTTTTCACTAAAAATCAGAAAACGACCTATTTTGGTCGCGATACCAGATAATTAAATTGGCAGAACTACCTACTTGCCAGTTCTGAAAACTTAAACAAAAAGACAGGATTCATGACACGGTTGGACTGACTCCTCCGACTTTGTTTGACTTTTCAGTATTTACCTATCGCTTTGACAAAGAAGTTGGAGCGAGATATGAGAGTACTGAAATGTCGACAAAAATCGGAGAAAACAGTCAATGAAGTCCGTCTATTTGCTGCTGGACAATTTCGCAAAAAAAAATGAGTACTAGTTTTCACAAGAGCAAACGGAAATACCCAAACTGGGAACTGATATCATTATTTTTCCCTCCTATGTTTTTTTGTAGTCTTTGAATTTTCTTTTTTTTTATTTAAAAAAAAAAAACATGCGATATAATAAAAAAAGCTAGGCATATAGCTATAAGTTCATATTCAATTAATTAAAATTTTATGTTCGGTAGAATACTCTCATTAGCAACTGTTTAGTTGTCTATTTACCTGACAAATTATTTTGACGTTCCGCCATTTTTCCCAACAGCACCAGCAACAAAAAGAACTTTTTTTTTTAATTCAATAAAAACTTTTTATCGCAAATTTATTGGCACACGCAAATCTCAGTGTAAATAAAAACTTCTTAACCACTCTACCCCGCGCACTTATGGATTAGGATTTAGGATTACGCCCGACGAATCGTCGCCGTCGTCAATATCCCTTGATTCCAATTCCACACTGATATGTAACCAACGACAACGAATTCAATGGAAAACACAAAAAAAGAACTTAAGAAAAATCGTCGCTTTTCCGCATCAGCTTCTTCTTCGTCAGCTCTCCGGCACCCGCAACACACAATAAAAAAAAACGGCAAAACGACAACGAGGAAGTTAATTCTCAACCAACGAAAAATAAAAATATAACGCAGCGAAAAAAGAAAATTTATATTTTCTAATCGAATTTTATGTTATAATTTTTTTTCTTCTTTTTTTTTAATGGGTTCGTTCCATTTCGACGGCCGGGAGGTTTGGTTTTTTTTTTTACTTTGGTGTTTTTGAGATATTTTTTATTCCGAAATCAATTTCCTACGCAAGCAAAATGTACTTGGTGATGAATGATGATGAATAAATGCACTTTTGTAGATAATTTTCGATTTGTTTAGGAGGAATTTTCACAAAGAAAATTTGATTCTTTTTTTTTTTTTGTTGGATTTTTGGAGAAATTTTCTTTTTCAGTTACAGCACATACAAAAAAGCACACACTGCGAAAAGACGACGAAAAGATGAAGAAGAATGGTGTTGGTGTGTGAAGAGCGCAGGCAGCAGAAATGTCAAATTGATTATTTATCGAGTGTGGTGAGTTTTTGTGTTGTTTTTGTATTTTTTGGCGGTGTTCGCAGAGTATGTTGTAATTTGAATGCTATGAATAGGGATGTTATAAAAGTTTTTCGATAGGGGTTGCACTTTAAGTCTAGTACACATTTATAAAACATGTCCATTGTGTATGAACAGCCGTATTTAATAGAATTCACTAAAACACCTCTGAACGGGTGAATAGTTACGCAGTGTATAAGCGCTTATTAAGCCTTTATTCAACGTTGCGTAAATCCATATTTAAAAAAGATTTTCTGGTCCAATGACTTTGTGTCAGATAAAGTACCAACAAGATAATTTTTTTATATTATGCCTCAATGCGTTTAGCTTAAAATATTTCTATTTAACGTTACATAACCTTTATAAATAACTTTTTGACGTTTAAAACCATTGTAACTTTACGCAGCCTCTATGTGGCGTTTATAAATACGACTGGAAATCTATAGTACTCTTATCAGTACGTTCCACATAGGTTTGTTGGTCGTTTCAGGGGGCACTTGTTTATAAACAGAAACAGGAACCAAAAAATTATTTAGGTGTGTGATCGCTTGCGGACCAACGTGTGGAACGTGTTCATGAGAGAACTATGCACATTTATATACAATGAACATGTCCTGAATTCATAAAAGAATTTAATCTTAAGCGCCATTCATATGAGCTGCGACCTGCGTCTGTGAATAATTCTTTTAAAGCTTTTTCTAAAGCAAATATCAACTTATTCTTTTTTTAACTGTTTGATTAAGTGAATAAATGAATATATTTACAAATTTAAATAAAAAATAATGCGTATAATTAGTTAAAACTACAAATAAAACACATTTCAATATATTCCATGCGACCAACAACTGCGACCTGCGAACTAACAAATGTGAATTCGCACTCCACAAAACCAAGACGCATTCCACAGAGCTGCGACCAAATAATTCGCATGAGCTTGTCTGCTTTTGTGTTGTCTGGTTCGCAGCTGTCTGCGACCACTCATATGAATGAAATGTCATACTCTGCGACCATTTGCAATTCGCAGACGCAGGTCGCAGCTCATATGAATGGCGCTTTAGTCAAACATTCATAATGACGTATTCTAAAAACTGTACCAGCGATTAATCTATCACTGACGATTGTTCACTCCACAAGGTTATATAAGCCTAGTACGTACTCCACGTAAATTAAAAAATCTTCACGGTAGAAACTGATTCATTAAAATTTACAGCTTGTACAAATTTGTGAACACGTTGTGAACTTTTAATGCTTAAGTGCCTGGCTACACGGTGATTTTTCAATCGATTGAAAAATCACGTGCGGTGGCTACACAGTGTTGTGCCCAATCACGTTCCATTTTTCCATTTCGTAAATAATAAACATAAAAAACTTTTGAAAACATTAATCTACACCTTTGAAATTACAATGAATGACAGATTGACATTGTCATTGACAAAAAGCCGGAAAAAAATAAACAAATTTCAAAAAGAGGAACAATTTAGCAATGGAACTGTATTGCGCACTCGGAAAATTCAGTTCCCTTCGTGAGCATCTTCCCCCTTCACTCCTCATCCCTCTTGACTACAAACTGGCTGGTTAGGCGATTGAAAAATCACCGTGTAGCCAGGCACTAAAGTCACCGTTGCTTAGATTCCTAGTAGAAGATTAGTTAACGTACATTTTGCTCGGTAATTGGGTAAACTTTTCCTCAGCTTCACGTGCACATTCAGGGCAGAACAGAACATTCTAAATTCTGAGAAACCATCGAAAACCAACTGGCCCTAAAGTCTGCTTCTATTATAATCTCTACGTTTCACTCCTAAAAGAAATAATAGCCCAGTCGACAGTCAAAAATCAATTTCCATAATACAAAATCACCCAACTAAAATTTTATGATTGGAAATGATAGATACTCATTTTAGAAAAAATTGCGTGTCTGTGTTTTGAGTTTAGAAAAACTCATGCTTCAATCTATATCTCGAGAACAGCTGATTTTACAAGAAATGTAAGTGCGGGTCTTAAAGCTGCCTAACTTAGACACAAGAGCATTATATCTACATATTTGAATCATCATATTTACATCAGAAGATGTGTAGGTTAAACATATTCTTCAATAAGAGTTGGCTAATTGAGAGCAGCATGCCATCCATATTGCGGGAATTATTTTCAAAATAATATTTCAAAAATCGCCAACGCAATCGCTTAGGTTTGTGGCTGACTTAAGGTCTCTTTTCACTCGCGAAAATAGCTAGATCTCTAAAAAGTTATTTTAAATTAAACTCGGCAATAGAATTATTTGTAAATTCTTGCATCAGCCGATTTTTAAAAAGTTGCTAGCCACAAAAGTACTCAAACTACCTACCACTCAAACGAGACCAATTTCTTAAACAAGAAAACCCACGACCATCCCTGCATTCCTACTATGGTGAATTTTCCTACTTTCGCTAGACCGCCTTCTCCATCATACATTCGGACTTCGGAATGCTCTTCTCTATCTTTTCTCCGAACTGTCATCGTCTATTTGATCTCTTGCTCTTCATCATATTTGTGCATCGCTGCTTCACTCACTCAGTTCTCATTTTCCTCAACGCGAAGCATTTTTGCTTGCACTCCAAGGTTTTTTGTTTTATTTGTTTATTTTCTTAAAGGGCTGCTGTGAAAAAGAAGAACGAAAATTTCCCATCATCCATTTAAAAAAAAAAGTTTGCAATAATTTAAACACGAAAGAATACCAATAGTTATTTTTAAAGCAGCAATTTATTTAAATAAAAACTAACAAGAAAAAAAGGCAGAAAAACATAAATCGAGCGATAAAATGAATGACATTCATTGTCTTTCGAATTTTATCGATTATTCACCGTCCATCCATGAACCTCTGAAACACAGTAACCGCATCAAGGTAAAAAAAAATAATCTATTTTATTCTGTCTGTCTGGTTTCTGTATTCTAAGATGATAACCTTATATTTTTCCTCTGATTTTCTAGTACACATGCTTTGATATCTCTGAAAACTACATAATCTTCGGAGCAACCTCCGGATCACTTTATCTCTTCAATCGGCGTGTCTGTAAATTCCTACATCTCATCCCCAACAAACATGGCTCAGTTACACATCTGGAAATTTCTTCAGGCGAGAAATACGTTGCCTTCTCGACTAAAAAAGGAACAATCTGTGTGTATGTCATTAATTTATCAGCAAATTCAGCTCCCCAAGTCATCTATGCTGCTCTTGGGCCAGAAGTTCAAGTCACCTGCATCCATTGGACTCTGGACGAGAAACAATTCTATTATGGCGACAATAGAGGACAAGTGAATCTGGTTGTCTTGAATTCATTCATTGTAAGTACATCATGAGATGAAAACGAAGAGTGTTTCTATCATTCATTCATTTGTTTTCAGGGCCGCAGCTTGTTAAGTCTCTCTGTTCATCCGATATTGTTCCTGGAACAACCGGTCGTCCAAATAGACGATTTCGAATCTCTGTTGTTGGTCTCGAATTGGTCCAAGTGCATCTTATGTAACACAGAATTTGAAGAATACAAACAGGTTAGTACAAACCTAGTTTCCAACCAAGATGCTGATAATGATGCTCATCATCATACTACACTATCTTTTTGTGTCTCTTATCGTTTTGTTTGTTTTTGTTTTTTTGTTGATTTAGTTTTTAAGGAGGCGGAATATTTTTCTTCTTATCTTTTATTTCGACAACGTTGTCAATAAAATTTATGATGTCATTTTCTCTGCTTGGAATCCAACATCCAACATCTGAGGATATGTTTTATTTGATTCAAATTCTTATCTTTTTAATCGTCGTTAGCTTCTGAAAATTTACAGAGTTTATCGCACAGGTCGAGGCATTTCACAATCTAAATCAATTTGTTTAATATTTTTGATAGAGATGAGTAATACCTATATATTTTTTTGTTTAAATAATTTAATTACTATTTAGAGCCAATTTAGGGGAGAGAGGCCATAGCCTTTGGTTGATGAATCGCTTATCTCCATTAATTGTGTTTTCAAAATTTAACGTTTTCATGCGTTTTTTTAATTCATTTGAGAGCGATCTAAATAGCCATTTTTTGTTGATACGGTTCAGTATGAATAACAACCAAATATCCTCTCCAATCAGTCCAGCTTTTAAAATAACAGAATTTTGTTTGATTCACCCGAAAATCAATGACCTAATAAGAGGATATTTTGAGCTATGAGTCTCTTATGAGCGCTCTTATCTACAAGAACATCTAGCGGTATTGTCACTTCACATTTTTTGAGGCTCATATTATTTATAGAAAGCAAATAAAAACAGTTTTTTTTTTTTTAATTTTCTTAAAGATTGGCAACCGTTTGCGTGATGGACCATTTGGAGCCTGTTTTGCCATGTCCACAAATGAATCTCTCACACCATCTCGAATTTATTGTGCTCGTCCCGGCTCTCGCTTATGGGAAGTCGATTTTGAGGGCGAAGTACTACAAACACATCAATTCAAAGCAGCCCTTGCGTGTCCACCAAGCAAGATACAAAAAACCACCGATTCCGAGACTGAAGCAATGTTTAAGTATTCAGATGAAAATAGCGAATTGCTAGACTTTCAACCGCAAACACTGACATTCACCAAACTGCAGATGCTGTCACAGGACTTTCTGCTCACCTACACCGAGTTGGGACTGTACATCTTCGATGTACGAACATCAACTGTGGTACTGTGGTGTAATCAATTTGAGAGAATAGCTGACTGCAGGGTTTTTGGCCCAGATGGAGAGATTGTAATTTTCACACAAACCGGCTCAATGTATAGTGTGAGTTTGTTGACTCTGCAATCGCATGCCATGTCTTTGGTGAGATCTGAGAAATTGCTCGAATGTAGTTTTTTGCTCAAGAAGAATTTGAAATATTTCGCTGATAAAGCTCGAGAAGAGTACGATTTGATAATTCTGAATCATATCAAAAATTTCCTCATCGATCAGCAACAGTATGAGTTGTTAAATGACCTGTCAGTGATTTTTGATAGCATTGCTCAGAATGAAGGTGACACAAGCTCGGGAAGTTCAGCAGAGCGCAAGAGTGCCAATAGTGGAGGTGTCTCGCAGAGACCATTCGAGGCTGTTGATCAGAGAGCGCAAGGAGTGTATGTCCTGGAGAATTCGTTCTGTGACAATCTCCGATTGAAGGAGAAGGACCGACACTTCAAGGACGCCCTACTCACAGTGACGGGCAAGTTTGGCAAGAACATCATCAAATACAAATTTAACATCTTCAACGATGAACAAAAGAGCCTTGTGAGCGATCTAATTCCACGAAACGAACGAACTCTACCATTTCAACATGTGAAAGACAATGCCGACGACGATGTTGTCTGCCGGAGGAAGCTTCCAGTGGCACCTCCTAAAGGTCGACATATAACCGACGAGGAGAAGATCGTTTACAATCTTCTCCTGATTTCCCGCTCATCCCAAATCAGTAATACGAACTTCTTAGAACGCTATCGACATCTATTCGATGAATACACATCCCGCGAAATTATTGGAATTTTAGCCAAGTTGGAAGCAGTGATGCTGGAACATGGCGACACCGAGTTGCAGGCCAAACAAAACTGCTACGAAATGTATTTCAACTATCTGAATCCCGAACTCATCTGGGAAGTGGATGACATATCAAAGGAATTCATAATCCAAGGATTCATTGTCCTCAATGCCAGTCAGGATGCAGTTCGATGTGACAATTGTGGTTTCCCCATTCGTTTTGACAATTCTTGCCAGTTTCATGAGCTCGGAGCGGTTTTGATGAGGTATTTGTGGTCCCGCAACGAGCATGGCAGATGCTTCGAAATACTCAAAGACGTACCAGCGCTATTCGATGTGCTGGCGAAATTTTACATGGCCGAGGGACAAGTCGAAAAAATTATACCCATAGTGATGAACTATGGCCAGCCTGATCTACTCGAAGAAGCCGGCAGGGGTTTTAATCTGCCAGCATGGGATCGATGTTTTGATAGATTCGTTGCCCTACAACAAGGTCGTTTGAGCTGCATAAATTGCGAACGCATAACATTAGTAGAGAATGTCAATCGACATTTCTTCTACACATGGAATTGTTTCCTAAACATATCTTCAGAGTTTCTCGAGGCCAAGGAAATCTTGGCATTAGTTTATAAGTATTCCAATAATATTCCTAATGATGCTATCGATAGGGAATTCTTTACAAAGTGTATGTTAAAATGAAGGGAGGGAGAAGGAAGTTCTTTAAAAAAGGTTCTTTCTCATATTTTTAGTTTAAGTTTTTGTTTTGTATTTTGTGAAAGAGAAAAAATTATAATTGATTGATTGAGATTGAGAATTGTTAGTTTTTAAGAGAAAAAGAAAATAATAAGAACAAAATATTATAAATTGTATCATTCCTAATATGCTTCTTAAAATAAATAAAATAATGTTGCTTTACCAATATATAATTATTAAATTATATCACGCTCAGAATATTCGTATTTATTCGTTATGTTATACATAATCAAGAATGCTGTTATATATACTTAAACAAACAGAATTATTTAAAAAACATGCATTTCTCTTAGCTATTTTAGTTCTTTTTGTATACCTACCTATCTTATTTGAAATATGTATTTATTAATAATAATTGTATGCTCGCGTTGTTTTATTGATATTATAAAATAATACTTTTGTTTGATTGTGATGCCAAAATAAAAAAATATAAATTAAATAAACAAACCAATTATGATTCCTTATACTATATTCCAAAAATGATTTGTTTTTTTTTTGTCGAATTTAAGATTTCACCGATGAAAGAATTTAAGCACAAATTGATAAGAAAGTTATTTTTCAATCACTAGAAATCATTCAAGTGTGCATCATCTATCCGTTTTTCCTCCAGGTGGACAGTTACAATGGAAGGAAGAATTAATGTATAAACGTATGTAAATGTGCTAAACGTTATAAGGTAAAATAAAAAACCAGGCGGGAATCGAAAGATCGCGGTACAAGATCAAGTGAAGAAAAGCAAAAATGTAGTTGAATCACCCTACCCTACATCTTCTAATAGGTACTTTCTTTTCCAGCCCATCATATATTTTCGTTTTGTTACGGTTTTCTTATTACACTAACAAAAGAAAAAAAAATTGTGAATTGGGCCAATCGTTGTGGAAGGTGGAGCTTTATAATTTTTTGTTTTCGATTTCGTAAGGTGTAAGAAACATACCTACGCCCGTGCGTGGTAGCCTGGCACAGCGCTGAGAATTTTATTTGAAAAAAATAATAATTTTGTGAGCGACAGATGGAGATGAAAGACATTAAAAAGAAAATATGAATTGAAAAAAAGAATGTCATGAAGTAGATATGAATCTAAATTTGTGTTGTCCATTTTATAAGCCAAACTAAAAAACAAGACGAAGCGATGTTATTGCATTTTCGATTGCGGCCTCATTTAAGAAAGAAGTAAGAGCTCACGGAATGATTTCATTATTTAATCGTCGCCTTATATCATTTTCTTCTGTGCATCGGGCCTAAATTTACGAAGCCAAAATTTTCCATTGAAAAAAATCAAACTCAGCTGTAGATTTTTAAAAATTATTTATCATATTATTTTTTAATTTTTTCCCTGTTAAGTTTTATGAAAAGTTTTACAATTCATTGTTAAAATCAATACAAAAAAAAATATATTTCAGAAAATTCGCCGAAAAAATGTTAACAAACCATCTACCAGTCTTCAAAAATGTGCTTTTCTTCCTTATTGACCGATCCTTGATCGGTCCAGCCAGGATCAAAATCATTGCGAAACATTGGGACAACAACACATGGTTGATATTGTTTTTTCGTCGTCAAGACAGTTTCACATCGGTTTGGATAAGCTTTATTTCTGGAATCTGTGGAGTTCAAGCATCTCAAATGAATGTCATGATACACAAAATAGCGTACCAAATGGGATTTTAGGTACCCTTTACATGTCAGAGACACAGTGCAAGCTTTAGATAAGTAGGAGGGGATTTGAAAGGAGATTTCGATGAACATTAGTCTTGAATTTCAGTTCATCACAATGAGAGGGAAAGACAGAGCGTGGAAGGGTATTCTACATTCGCGTAGTACGGCTAAAAAACGAATCCATATACTTGACAGTACGACCGAAATTGGGTTCAAGAGTAAACTTTTTTTTTTTTTTTTTTTTTTTTATAATTTGCACCCACACAAGGGATTTTTATACCCTTTTTTGTGCCAGAGACACAGTGAGTGCATTAGGAAGAAGGGAAGGGGTTGGAAAGGAGGTGTCGATGTACATTGGTCTTGAATTCCTGAACATTGCAATGATCGGGAAAGACAGAGTGTGGAAGAGAGTTCCACATTCGCGTAGTACGGCTAAAAAATGATTCTCTATACTTGAGAGTACGTCCGAAGTTGGGCTCGAGGGTAAACTGATGGGCATTCCTAGAAGCGCGAGTATTACGGGCGAATTGTTTGAGGGGAGGAATGCAACTGGCTATTTCACTAGAGCAATTACCGTAGAAGTAACGGTAGAACAAGGAGAGACACGCAACGTTACGACGGTGGTCTAAAGAGGTGAATGAGTTGGTGATCTCTCTATCACCAATCATTTTTACAGCTCTTTTTTGTATTCCATCTAAGAGGCTTAAGTAAGTAACTGGAGCACCAGCCCAGAGGTGGGAATTGTACTCAAGCTTTGGACGGATGTAGGTTTTATAGATAATAGCCAGATCAGACGGGGAAAAAAATTTCTTGCACCGTCTTAAGAAACCTAAACATCTTGTGGCATTTTTATATGTGCTCGTTCTCCGAGAGGTAGTCAGTGATGCACATACCGATAATCTCGAGATCTTCGGCCTCTTTGATGCAAGTACCACTCATGGACAGTGGCAAGGGGGTATATCTCGCTTCGACGATACAAGACAGCATTGGGTTTTCGAAGCATTAAACTCTACGCGGTTTTTAATTCCCCATTGTACAATGCTGTTTAAGTCAGAGTTTAATGAGCTTATCATATTTTGCCGCTGCAGTTCCACATCCGAAGAGGAGGGATGTGAGTCTGGAAACGAATAAGAAAAGCTAAGGGTGCTATCGTCGGCGAAACAATTTATTGGATTAGATGTTACAGACAAAAGATCATTAATGAAAATGAGGAAGAGGGTTGGAGACAAAACGGAGCCCTGGGGCACACCAGCATTTATATTATGAGTTTCAGACTTGAAACCGTCCAATACAACTTGTATGGAACGGTTCGAAAGAAAGTTTCTAATCCAACGAAGAAGGGATTCATCGATACCGAAAGCACGCATTTTCGATAAAAGAGCAAGATGCCAGACTTTATCAAATGCCTTTGAAATATCAAGTGCAACAATCTTACTTTCTCCAAAACGATGTATAGATTTGTTCCACTGTTCGGTGAGATAAACCATCAGATCACCAGTGGACCTGTTGCTGCGAAAGCCGTACTGCCGGTCATTAAGAAGCTTTCGGTCTTCGAGATATTTCTTGAGCTGATAGTTTATCAGCGTTTCCATGACCTTAGAAATAAGGGACGTAAGTGCAATCGGACGATAATTGGAGGGAGAAGAAGATTCGCCTTTTTTTGGGATTGGCTGGACAAATGCTGTTTTCCAACTGCTCGGAACGAGCCCAGAAGAATAGGATAGATGGAAAAGCTTACGCAAGGGTTTTGCCAGCGTGGAAGAACACCTCTTCAGAATAATAGCGGGGATACCATCCGGACCAGCGGATTTATGTATGTTGAGATTCTTTAGGACTCTCGCCACAGCACGAGTGCGGAAGAAGATTTGTCCCATAGAATCATTGACGCGCTCAAGAGCTGGAGGAGTCATGACACTCTCTGGCAGCGAAGAGTTGGAGGCGAACTGCCTAGCAAAAACGTTAGCTTTTGCGAGAGAGCTAACAACTGGAGTGTCATTGTCAACGAGCGTTGGGACCGAGGAAGAAGAAGAATTCTTCATATTTTTCACAAATGACCAAAAATTCTTACTGCCTTTGGGACATTGCAGTATTTTTTGCCTTAATTTTTGGTCATGCAAAAATTTGGTCCTTCGAATATGGGCATTGCAGGCCTTCCTGGCTTGTTTAAACTTGTTCCGGTTTTCCTCAGTTGGGTTGGCTCTAAAACACCGGAACTTTACATCTTTTTCCCTGATAACCTCTTTACAGCTTGGATCAAACCATGACTTTTCCTTAGGTTTAATGCTTTTAACCCTATTCGGGATAAAAGTTTTCATACCCACAATAATCATATTAGTAATCATATCTGTGCTGGAGTCTACGTCACTATCGAGGAAACATAGTGACCAGTTAAAGATCCGGTAAAAGTTGTTGAGACCGTCCCAGTTGGCTTTCTCGTATTGCCATACGGTTCTCTTCGGAGCTCTTTCTTTAACTGGATTAGTTTGACACGAGAAATTTGCAGATATAATACTATGGTCTGACCTGCCTAGAGGCGTTAATACATTGATAGTGTATTTATCAGGGTCAGTCGTAAGGAACAAGTCAAGAGTATTTTCCGCTTGGCCATCAATATCCGATATTCGAGTGGGCTTGGTGACAAGCTGAGTAAGGTGGTTAAACTCAGCAAAGATCTCAGCACACATTCCTTCGGGTGTTGTCTGGCCCGAATGGAGAAGCCACGAAGAATTGTGTACATTGAAATCGCCCGTAATAACGATTTCAGTGTGAGGATACAGGGATACAATTCTTTGAATGGAGTCAGACAGAGCGTCAAATTCGTGAGAAGTTGAAGCTCTGTCCAAATTTGGGCTTCGATAAAGAAAGCAGTAGTGAATGATGTGCTTATTTACGGAAAACTTAAACCACATAAAATTGAAAAAAGGGTTGGAGCAGCGTCCATATTGTGGTAAGAGTTGATAAGCAACATCATTTCTAATGTAGACGGCGAGACCATGGTGGGAGAAGAATAAAGGCACTAAGCAATACCCATGAATAAAAAATTCAGTAGGGTCGGAATTCTCACCTACTTGGGTTTCACTCAGTGCCAATACAGCTGGCCTGTTCGAAACAGTGTGGATGTACGCAGCAAGAAAATTAATTCTTAGCCCACGAATATTGCAATAATCAACACTGAAATTGTCAATCATTACACGTAAAAGAATGAAAAAGACCAAAACAGACGATATCAAAAGAAATACTAAGTTGAATACAGGAATTCTTCACGATTCAGCGCCACTATTAGTGTTATGCCTTAATGGCAGCGTGAATCGATCCGACCCTGGAATTCAAATAGCAAATCTTTAATCCGTTATTGACGAAATATCATATGCTTACATTGAATAAGTATAAAAAAAAAAACTCAATGCAATGCAATGCATATGATAACCCATCAACTGTACGAAGGGGAAACAAAGAGAAGGGAATGATGGAATTATGTACTCACTGCGCTCTTGTGGCTATCGGGTATTTTTTTTTTGTTGCCTTTTTTGTGGGTGCATTTTTTTTTTTGTTTGTGTTGTTTTTGTTGTTGTTGAACACTTGTTTAATTTTAATATTTATTTTATGTTTATTTTTGTGTTTATTCTTTTTATTGTTTTTTGTTTATTGTATTTTGTATGGTTTGTTTTTTGATAATGGACGCGATGGACTTAGACGGGACAAAAAAAAATAACGACAAGGGACACAAGCACTGCACAAGCACAACCACTCTCTTTGAACACTTGACACCAACTTTGAGCATTCCAGGAAGCGCGGGTATTAAGGTTGACTTGTTTAAGGGCAGGAATGCGACTGGCTATTTCATTTGAGCACTTACCGTAAAAGTAACGATAAAAGAGTGAGCGACAGGAAACGTTACGCCGGTGTTCGAGTGACGTAAAAGTATCGATGAATTTCCTGTCTCCGATCATTTTGAAGGCTCGTCTTTGTATACCAAGATGTCCAAGAGACTTATGTAAGTAAGTTGCTGGAGCACCAGCCCAGAGATGGCAGTTATACTAAAGCTTTGAACGTATATAACATGAACAGATAATAGCCAGATCAGAAGGGGAAAAGAATTTCTTGCATCTCCGAAGGAAACCTAAACATTTTGCCGCATTTTTGGCGACGTTAAGTATGTGATCATTCCACAAAAGATGGTTTGTGACACACATACCTAAAATCGCAAGCAATGTAAGTGCCATTCATAGATAATGGTATATAATGGATAACGTCACGCCTTAACGACAGAAGGCAGCATTAAGTTTTCGAAGCATTAAATTCTACGCGTTACAATAATAAAAATATATTAAATAAGTTGTTTTTAATTATATTTTGCTAAAAAAAGTTATTTGTTTAATAAATAAAAGAGGCCAATAATTGGGTCCAAAAAAACTAGGGTTCAATTATTGGCAGGGGGTGCCAATAATTGCATCATATGCAGCTACAATTGTTGGCACTGTCATTAGTTGTACTTTTATGAGTGCCAATAGTTGTATCATTCAACCGTTATAATAATTTGAAATAAATAATATTTGAATTAAATAATTTTCTTGTTTATTTTCTTATATTTTTATGCATTTGTTACAGCTAGCTATATGCTTGTTAATCTTTATTTTTAAATAGATAGTTATGTTCCTTAAAATCTTAAGAAAGTGTAGTAAATAAAAAAGTGAAGTTTCTATAAAAATATAAATTTGTATTTATTAATTTATGTATATATTGCCATTATTTATGTTTTACTTTTTATTTAAAATAAACAGTCTTAAAAAAATTATGAATAAAGCAATGATTAAACATAATTTTTGGCCTGTTTTGAAGGGTGCTAATAATAATTGTAGTCTTAATTAAATTAACCAACAAAACGCATGATAATTAGTTTAATATAACTTTGATGTAAAAATTATTTTTATAACTCTATACCTTAACGAAAGGTTTATGGTTGTTCAAAGTCAAGAATTTCCTTAGGGGTTCCAATAATAATAAAAATGGTCGGTACGCTACATAAATTGGACTCAATTGAAAACCAAAAAAAAAAAAACCGTTATATTATCTGTCAAAAACAACAGTGAGTTAATATCCAAAAGTTGTGAGTTCATTGCTATGTATGATTATAAAAATATTATATGATGCATCTCTCCCAACTTCGTATAGATAGATAGACAGGAATCCAATTCCACACACCCAATGTCAAAAATATTTAACCAAAAAAAAAAAAACCAAGACATCTCACATTTTAACAGCCAAGCAGCATTTCACACAACACCAGACAGACAGACAGCAGAAAACCACTGACATTTAGACATCCAACGAGGGATTCTCTTCAATCGTTGGTGTACCTATAGAGTACATATTGCTCATAGATAGGTATACCGGAGCAGAGTCAAAAATGTTTCATTTTCATGTTTCACCTACCGCCATTTTGCCATCGCCTTCGCCTTCGCCATCAATGCTAGAGCGAGGGTGTTAAATTTCGTTCATCCATCAAACTTAAGGGGCCATGTATACTGCAAGCAGTGCGGCTCCCAATGCTGAGTGTCAGTATAGTTCTGTTTGTTTTTTAATTTTTTTTTCTATTCGCGAAAAAGCTCTTATCCGCTTTCAGTGCATTTCCCGCCAATAAATGTATTTTTCTGTTTGCTGTCTGTTGTACCGAATTTGGTGCATGAAACATCCGTCGCAGCACAGCCATCCAGCGCAGCGGGCCAACGAGCCGTTGGTGATTTGCATATATGAAGGATACCATTTGGATTCATATATGATGATGGCGATGGACTGAGTTCACGGGGTTGAAAATCTGAGTTTCTGTTCTTGAACCTCCAGCACCCCTGCCCTTGCCGCACTGGATGCGCCAACCCACACATCAACAAGGGAATTGGAGATATTTCAAATAGTTAAGGCGGTCGTGGAAGAAGGGTTTCAAAAATCGAAATGACTGTGTGCTTTTTGATAGATAACATGCTTGCTTGCAACCATCATCATCCATCTTTTTTTCACAAAACAAGCGAAGAAAATACGGTTTACAGTAACCATCTAAATGGAACGCTCCTTTGTTGATATTTTTTTTTTTTTTTTTTTTTTTGTCTGAATTTGATGTAGATGTAGAGATGTCTGTCGGACTGTCTGAGACTGAATGAGAGCTCTGAGACTGGAAAAAGAGCGAGTGACTGCGTGTTATCCTGGCATTTCAATATGTTCTTCGCCTTTGTTGGCATATGTCAGAAATGTTGAAAACCCAAAAAAAAAAAAAAAAAAAAAATTGGAAATCTTTTATATTTTTGATTGGGTTGCGTTTGTGAAACATTTTTCGGTCCCTAATGGAGATATTTTGTATCCTGATTGATATGGAGTGATATGGATGTACATACAACTACGTGGTGGTGATAAAAAAAATGATGTTGTAGTTTCTTGAAACATAAAATGTGTGCGATGTAGCTTTGAGGTTTCTTTGACTAGACAGTAGACAGTTAAGGTTATTTTTTTTTATTACTGCAAATAAGAATGTTTAAAATAATAAAAAAAAAAGGCTCTTACAATGCATGTTAGATGTTTAACAGTGGGTTGGGGTTATTTTTTTTTGCCACAGCACACAAATTCTTTTTCAAAACATTTTTTTCAGTTATTGATAGTAAATAAAAAAAGCTTTTAAAGTCCAACTAGGCCTGTTAAAAAAAAACGATATCTGGGCCGAATGATGCCATCTTATAAAAAAAATTAAGTTTTCATGCAAACTCTCGATACAAGCATAAAAATGTCGCTATTGATCCATCCCTATCCACGGTAAGGTAAATTCCCGTGAAATCTCTGGATTTCACTTTAAGTGAACCACTTTGTGGTGCATGAGCCAGTCAAGGCTAAACGATATCTGGTTGTTTTTTTTAAGGCTTGATTGTGAAAGTAAAGCCAATCGAACACTTTTTTTGGGTTGGTGTGTTTTATGAATTTGTCTGCAAAAAAAATTGTTGATGAAAATTAAAAATCATATTTTCGTGATCTAAAACTCAGGGCCTTTTCAACGAGGTGTCACACGATTAGAATTTCTGCCCCAAAAGAGAACTTTGCTTGGCAATGTTTCGGAAACTATAAAATTAAATCAATAATTTAATAATCTATCTTTTGGTGAAAGCCATAAAGCCTATTTCTAAAAATATAGCCATCTGAAGTGAAATTAAATGTTTAAAATTTGCTTTAAAGCCTTTTTCACTCTCTTCTCATGAAAAAAAAACAATGTCTAAAGTCCACTACTTGTTCATTTATCAGTACAACTGAACTAACCAAACTACTACTCCCAATTTTTCCCAGGGGGCTTTTTGACAAACGAAACTTATTTAACCCCGGGTCAATATCCAAATACATATCTTCCTACATACATGCATCTGCTCATTGAAATCGCCAAAATAGCAGTTTTATAAATTTCATTTATTTGCTTTTATTGCCTTTTTTTTTAGTTCATAGCTGCCACTTAAAGGTTAAATAATTGTAGGGTGAAATAGCTAACTACTTCACCACCTCGCTACCACACCACGCTAACAGTTTTCAGTTTTTTTTTTTTTCAAAAGTCTACCAGCAAACGTAATAATCTCTGTCGTCTATGACAATACTGTTCTATATAACCATCATGCACAAAAAAAAAAAACCACAAAAGAGCGCGTGGCAAAACCATCGCAGGCAGAACAGACAACCGCCATACGATATCAATTAGTGACAGTGCACCGACAAAACTACCGCACAATTTCCATTTGTCCGCTCACTTTGGTTTGCCAGGAGGGTTGGTTTTGCCATTTTACACAGAATAGAGGTTCAACACAACATAGAACACATTTGCTAATATATATAAGCATATATTTTTGTACGGTATTGAGTGAGTTAAAGTTAAAAACAAAAACCCAATGATGATAGCTCTCAGCTTTCATTAATATTTTGTAAAAAAAAAAAAATAAAACATAAAATCCCCCGCAGCTCTTAACAGACTTAACTTTCTAAAAAAGCACAGTCAACTCTCAGTACGACAGCCAGGGGAGAAGGGGTTGAACTTTTATCTGGCAAAAGTATAAAGTGTGAATTGACCAATGTGTCGCCAGGATGGATTCATTTTTTTTGTTGTCTGTTTAGTTCCTGAAATATTGGTACACCACTGCGTATACGTAACATTTTCGATTGTGAATATTTGTTTTTCATTTTTGTTGACATCCCTTCGCTTGGCGGCGCGGCGTGGCGCAGCGCGTTGTTGACTTCCTCTTCCTCTGATGCTGCTGTGTAATAGTTGGCAACTATGCAAACTAATTCGACATAAATACTAGAGGTGAAACAGTGAACTGTTAAATTATTTTCCGCGGTCGAGTTTCAAATGTCATCCGAGTCCATGCTGCCGGAGTGCCTATATACAGATGTGTGGATAGAAACTACATTTATTAGACCGCTTCCGGTTGTTTGGATTGAAAAATAATAATAAATTTTTAGAGGCCGAATTTTTTTTGTTCATGGAAATTTGAGTTTTTTTTGTGTGTTTATTTCTTTTAACGAATTTAGCTTTCGATTGGTTTTAAATGATAGGAGCATTTCTAACGGTCAATTGAACGTTTTAAAATATTATTTTTTTTGTGTGGTTTTGATCATGTATAGAGAATGTTAGACACAGGGTGCAAAGATTAAAATGTTACTTGAATTAATGACGACTTTGCTCAAATTTGACGAAGTAAACTTTTAGAGCGAAATCTATCTGAATTAGAACTATGTACGGCAGTTGTTCGTTCAGCGCTGACATACAGTTGACATGAATTATCAGAGTTTGATAGCAACTGATATGAAGATGTTTTGTATGATAGCAGGAGTGACAAATTGTTATGTGAATAAGAAGCACTTGAATTTTTCAAGTCAAAAATACCATCTTGAACATAATAAAGCAAGACCAAGTTCGCTGAACACGACGCGGAAGAAAGGCAGGCGAAAATCCTTGATCAAACAAATGCAATGACACCTACATTTAGTTGGCCTCAGATGTGAAGCAATCTAAAAACTCAGGCGACTGTTGACAATTCCAGAGATCAACCCGGCAAACCCCAGAAACGCGGAGCGAAAGGCAGCGTCTCCCAGTCGGGAAGCTCCGGATCATGACAATAATAGTCTTAGTAGAAGAAGAAGAAATATTTATTGAATTAAGACCAAGGTGTAGCCCGTGCATATAAATAGGTGCGCAGAAGTATCATGCCAGAGATCAGGGTTCGATTCCCAGCTTCGTCCACCTAGATACAAAAATGTTTTTTTTCCTCGAGCTGTTGCTTGCATCTTGCGACAAATTGTAAAATTCTTTAAGAATATTAATTGGCAAGAATAAATTGCTTCTTACAATAGCACACAAATTTTTAGAAGAAAGAATTACTAATTGGAAATAAGACTTGATGAAAATTCCGTCTTCTGTGTTGATAATTATTTATTTAGGCAAAGATCAAAGCCGGTCATTAAATATTTTTCGAGATATTTCTGCAGCTGGTGAATAATAAGCGTTTCCATGAACTTGTAAAGAATGGACTTAAGATTAAAGTGTCATTGGAAAAAAGTGTTGCAATTGATTATGAAGAACAACTACGTACATTTTTTTTTCAAATTTTTAAAAATTTGTACATAATACTACTGTTTCCTATTTAACACCCTGTATATTATTTTATTTTATTCGCAGTTTACTTTTTTTTTAGTTTTGTATCCTTTTCGCTTGTGTTTTTATTCAAATTGGTTTCCTCTTGATGGTTTTATTTATCATTTTGTCGATTGGATTGAAATTTTTTGTTTAAAAAAAAAAAAAAAAAAAAACTTGGTGAATGCGGTGATTATCACATAATAGAGAAAATGCTATATTGGCATTTTCAGTTATTACGCGTGTGGTGTATATATTGAAAGATATGTTATTATGTATAAAATGAAAATTAAATTTTTAGCTCAATATAATCTCCTATTGATAAAATAGGTTTGAAATAAAATTTTATTTTATTTTATTCTTTTCAGTGAGAGGAAGATATTTAATTAGAAAAATAAATTGGACATTAATTTAAAATGAATTTATATAATGGTTTGTTTTTATGGAAAGTTTAGTTTGACGTTCAAATGTTTGTTTATATGAGGATGAGTTTATTTGTACAATTAATTAGTAGTTGAGAGTGAGGATTTAGGTCAGGTAAAGGGGGTGAGTGTATTTTCATGCACATGCATTTATACAAATAAATAAATAAAATGTATATAATACGAATAGATAATTTGCTGATGGGATAGATAGATGGTTTTATTTATTTGGATTTATTCATGGGTTAAATTGCACTTAATATAAGGCTTATCTTAAATGTTATTTGGCTAAGTTTTTTTATATTTTTATTTTTTTTTTAAATTACCAAACCAGTTTTCGAGGTCAAATAAATTATATTGAATTGACGTAAATGGGAGATGATTTATTATTTAAAAAAAAAAAACTTTAAAACAACAGTTCCTGGAGATGTAAATTAAGCTGTCCCCGACTCTGCTGATTCGTCTTCGACCGTCCTTCGAGTGCTTCTAGGTCGTCCCGCTCATTTTCATTGCACCGCTAGACCTGCAATGCGTTCATTAAACTTTCGAAGCGTATGACCAATTAACTGCCATTTATTTACGAAAATTTGCAATTTTCTAGTGACAGCGACTTTCCAAGTTCTGCATTCATACAGAAGCATATACTCAACATTCGAGCAACGATCGAAGTTCGTTCTTTAAACTTTTAGAGTTCTTTCTAGATATTTTGGACAGCTTTTCGAACGGAGCCTTTGCTTTCTAGATTTGGCTGCTGATATTAATATTAAACATTTTCTACCATCTGAACTTCTTGTCTAAAAATATCTACTTGAACGGATGAAGAACTTCCAAGGCTGATCCTTTTTGTTTTTAGTGAGTCCAACGATTTTAGAATTTCATTCCTCTCGTGCTGTCATTTGATGAAGAATTGAAGATTCATGATCCTATGAGATACGTCGTGAGCATACGTCGTCCCCGTAGTCCAGGTGAGTGAGGTACTATTACAGAGTCCACTGAATTCCTCTATTTCCAATCAACGAAGCTGCGTTTAGTACATCACGAACAGAAACAATATTGGTGATAGTATACAGCCCTGCATAAACCCATTTTGGATTTCAATCTCTTCCTGCCAACTTCTGCGGAATTGGTATAAATATGAATTTGGGGTGTGTTTCAATAAACTGGACTCTTTCTTAAGCTACGTTTGTACTTACAAATTCAATTCCTTTGAATTTGGATTAACATTTTCAAATATTCCGCATTCTCTCTTCATTCCTGTTCGAACATCTTGTAGCCCAATTCAAACTCTCAAATGCAAATATAAAGTTCCACTAAACTCACAACCAATATTGAACAAACCCTTCGGTTTGCATTAAGGTTTTCCGGTGTTGGATGTCTCTATCGGAAATCTATTTCTCACTATCAGATTATTTCCTGTTATCAGTTAACATTGCCATAACTATTATTTCTGTCCCCATATTCGCAAAAAATTTAACAAATTTAACCAAAAAAATTCACTTGCTCCTTTTTTGTGTGTGTTCTTCTCTCTTGAACTTGTGAACCAAATCTGTCCATTTAAAGGAAACAACCATAATCATCTTCTCTATTTGAAAAATTACCAAAAACAAAGTTTTGCTTCTTTTTTTTTTTTTTAAGTCCATTTAAGAATTAACCGGTTTGGTAGTAGGTATATGATGGAGCTTCGTTTTATTTTTTGTATGTAATGTCAACCAACCATATACAGAAGTAAGACTATAGCCAGTTAACCTATACACAATTCTTCCTGTGGATGCATGAAACATTCAGGAAATGAGTAACGACACGATGACATGAATGACGTACGTTATATACGTAGTGCAGCAGCAGCAGTGCACCGCACACTATTCTGCAGGAGAGGCACCATATAACCTTTATTACAGAGAGAAAAGGATGTGGTAAAATATGGAATTTTTCCTGAAAATCTGAGTTCGTTATATCCTGCTGGAAAAGATGAAAAATATCATATGTATTTTTCTCTTTTTTTTTATAGGTAGGTATGTGTCCCTTGCACAAGCACGTAGTCGTCAAAGTTGCGTTGGTCGTGTCGTTATGCACTCAGAAAAAAAAAACATTGAAAACCAAAAATGTACTATCAAAAAAATAAAATAGTACAGAGAAAAGTGGCAACACTGACAATTTATCAGAATACCTGCTAAGTCAATACCTACCGCTTCAGAAGGCACCTGATTTGTTTTTGGTGAAGGCGTCAACTGTTCTCATCCCGCGATCATCTCCCACGTAGGTAGCGCAGCAGTTCAATATTCACCCAAGAACCTGGGTCCAAGTGTCTTACAACTCTCAACCATTCTTGTGAGGGTGTTATTGCGGGAATGGAGGGGATTTATGTATCCATCCAATGGTTAGGGTAAATGGCACTCTGTTCTTTACAAGTAATACTCTTGGAGAATTTGTTAATGTTTAACAAGAGTCAGCAGCTTGTGATGAAGCATTTCTAGTTCATGTATATGTATAGGCTGGGAATCGAACCTAAACTTTAGGCACTAACGACTAACCATTAATACCACGAGCTGTTTTTCTATTTTATGATTTTCTGTCTATTTAATATCGATCGATTGACGAAAGTTTCCCAAAATTAGAGTTTAAGTAATTGAAACGAGTCATCTATATTTCATTTGTTGATTCAACATATCACATCATTTTGACTATTTCCTTCAGTGTTAAAGCTTCACACTTTCAGTTATTTGTTTTTCTGTTTTTCTTATTTTCGTTTTCAATTTCAAACATTTCTGGTGGGGTTTGCCAAGCAATTTTCATTTTTGCCATTTATGCATTTTTGTTCGTTCTAGCTTGAAAACTAACCCCCCTCCCCCCCTTCGACCATTCCCGTGTACTTGATGGTCACTATATACTCGTGCTTCTGGGCTGCTTCTGACTTTGGACGACAACGAAAAAGGGTTACAAAGTTGTGTGCGGTCTAGAGAGGTTCATATTTTTAATACACTTTGGATGTGTTTTATCTGACAAGCTGCAGGGAATAACAAACAAAAATGGATGAAAGGATGTTTTTCATCGCTGAACTAATGTGATAATTGCTATTGCCTTGCAGTCTCCATATGCAACGAAAAAAATACATAAACGTATTCCCCCTTCACCACCACCTATATGTTGAGAACTGTATGAGAGTAAATTGAAAATGCTGTTATAAGTTTGTTCTACCTCTATTTTTTTTGGGAAAGAAACTTTTATTTTCTAAAATATAGAGCAATGGGTCTGGTTTCAGAAAAAGAGGAGTTTACACGAGCAAGCAAAAGCGTATGGTGGTTTAAGAAAGAAAAAGGTTGAATTTTAATTTTCCAAAATGGTTTAATCCACAAAGAATGTAGGTTAATAGTGCTTTGTGTATGTCATGAGCACCTGAAAATGAAAAGCAATTATGCTTAGCTTTCAGCACACAAATTGTGAAAAAAATTTAAAACTATGTTCAATGCAGTAAATGTGTCGCAGTTTTTAGTATACGGACGGACAGACACCTAGGACTCTGATGACATCGAAGACGCTCAAGATGACTAAACAAGTCTGTTAGCAACAATCAATGACAGCCGTTACAGCAACAGTGTTCGGACATATAGCTTAGACTTTCTAAATGAGCAGTCGTTTAGAATAATACTTTGGAGAAAGTGAAATTAAAAAAAAAAAAAACCTTCGTACGTCTTAAAACCCAAATGTCAATAGAAATGAAGAAAAGTTCAGGGCAGAGCAGAACAGAACAGAGCAGAATAGAGCAGAGCAGAACAGTTTAGATGAGAAATGTCAGACAAGTTAGAAATGTCAGTCAGATGGAACAAAATATTACCTACAGCTGATTCTGACAGTTTGCATGAATCTGTTCTAGTCTACTCTGACTTTTTTGCAAAGTGCAAGAAATTTTGTTCTAATCTGTTCCAAACTGTTCCAGACAGACTCACTGAACAAACCTAATGTTAAACTTCATTTCTTTTCCAATTGCAGCATACTAAAACTTTAACGCATGGCTTAGCTTTCAAATCAACACTTTGATCGAAAATAATAATTAAAGTTTAGTAACGGTTGATTAAGGTGAAAATTGGAGGAAAATTTTATGAACCCATCTAGATATTATTATGTACGATAGCACAAAAACACACACGTTTTTTAAATCCCTTAAAAAAAAAATACTTTACGATCAATCATAAAAACGAATGCGAATGAAAATAGTCAAACTTGCCAACGAGCAACGACGACGACTACTACGTGCTCATAAAGCAAAGCAATACGCGTCTTCTAGTTTACACTTAACAAAGACTGTTCCAGCTGTAAAAATCTTATATTATATTCAGCACTTGCAGAAACAAGCGACTTTATGAGAGAGTATAAACCAAAAACAAAAAAAAAAGTTCTGCTCTTTAATACTTCACTCCCAACGTCACACACCGGTTAAGAGTGTTAAGACATATTTATGTCCATGTCCACCAGTCTTATGATTGGCTATGCTATACTCATCTTTAAGTGAAATTTTTGTTTTATAGCTCACGATATATTAATACACTCGTAAGCTGTCCTAATTCCCATCAGTCATAGTAGATACGAGTAGTTGTTGACAGAGGAGGTGAGAATAATAAAATGCAAAGTATACAAAATGAACGAACACAAAAACTTCGAAGGTACTCTAGTTCTCCGTTTTACCATTCCATTTTTTTTTTGTTGCTGTGGATTTTAATTAGTTATATCCACCCGAAAAATAATGAAAAAGGATCCTTGTGATGCCTTTTCATACTCAAAAGGAATAAGAAACGGTTGGTGTACATATTTTTTTTTATTATCAGAACTCTTCGTCGTCATCATCATGGTCGTGCTTGTGCTCGGTGCGGTGCTTTAGCGAAAATGAAACTTAAATCGCAATTAGCCAAGTTAATTCCTTTTTCCTGACCAAGTTTATTATTCTGCGGCATTTGTACTTAATGCGTATAATCTTCATAGTCTCTATGGTGGAGATGCTGCTGTACTGGCTTTTGGTTCTTCTGCTGCATTCCATCTTTCACAATGGCTGCTTGATGCTTTTGAATCGTTCCATTTCTCTGCTGTGATGCGGTCGGTCACAATCATCATCCTCAAAATTGTGTCCTTTAGTCCTGACAGTACGTCAAACGACAGAGTCCTTTCCCTTCAGAAATAAAAGAGCAACAAAATTCTTTGAAACAAAAAGAGGGAAATAAAAAAAAAATTTACATCTCATACATCTGTAGGTTTGTACCTTGGCTTAGATTTTTTTTTCATCTACCTCTGGTCGGCTCAGTGCCGGATTATCTAAATCTAGATGTAGTTTTAAGAAGGTCAAGGATTCTCCATGGCGATAATGCATCTGTGCTTTTAGGTCAGCTCGCTAGTATGCCTGCCTCCATGTGAGGGTTCTGTTGGTTCAGCTACTCCCTTCGCCCTTGTTGTCATTCTATGCAGATCCACGATCCTATGAGAGAGCAAGCATACATCATCATCATCATCATCGGCTCGACAACCGGGGTCCGTTCCTGGCCTACTTCAAAAAGTCTCTCCACCTATCCCGGTCGGGGGTCCTGTTCTACGCCATCTCTCCAGCGCAAGCATTGTCTACCACGCTGCCGCTTACGATAGAATGTATCACCAAGGACTTTTCGAGCCAATTCCTCTTAACTGATGCGGGCTAGGTGCCTTGCCCACCGGAGTCTACCGAGCTTAATTTTTGTCAATATGTCTGCTTCAAGGTAGATTGCATACAATTCATAATTGTACCGTCTCCGGAATGTTCCTTCCTCACATATGAGGACAACAATTCTCCTTAAGATTTTTCTCTCGAACGCGGTTAATAGATCGGAGTGTCTTTTGCTAGCCACCCAAGTATCGGATCCATACATGAGTACTGGCAGGATCATGGTCCTGTACAGCAGCAGTTTTGAAGTTATGGTGAGATTTCTGGATTTGAAGAGCTTTGACAGACTATATTAGGCTCTGTTGGAATTGAGCAGCCGCCCGCGTATTTCTTTTTCTAAATTATTATCGGATGCTACTATTGACCCAAGGTATTTAAAGGATTGCACCACTTCGCTACCTTTATTGTTTGACCAACTGTTCTTCTCGCATTTGAAGCCACCATGTACTTTGTTTTACTTTCACTAATGTGCAGCCCCAGATTTTGTGTCGCCTGCTCGATCTGGATGAAGGAATCGAGATCAGCTTGTTCGGTCCGTCCGATGATGTCAATGTTGTCTTCCTAAGCCAGTATCCTTGACCTGTTGACGATGGTCCCTCTTGTTGCCGTGCTAGAGTCACGGATTCCTTTCTCCAACGGCAGGTTGAAGAGGAGGCAGGCCAAACCATCCCCTTGTCGGAGTCCATTAAAGATGTTGATTGTATTCGATAGTAATCCGGCTATTTTACTTGGCTTGTTACGTTCGTCATGGTCAACCTACAAAGTCGTGTCAATTTATTTGGGATGCCGAATTATCTCATGGCTTTGTAAAGTTCTACCCTGGCTATGCTATCATGTCCTTAAAGTCTATAAACAGATGGTATGTTGGAAGACTTTTTCCATCGCCTGCCTAAGGGTAAAGATCTGATCAGAGCAAGCATACGCCGTCCGCTTGAGGTGTGATTACAGAATCCACTTGTCCATTTCCTTTGGACAAAGCTGCGTGTAGTACATCACAGGAACAATATTGGTGACAGTATACAGCCCTGCATAGCCCCACTTTGGATTTCAAGGTTTCTGATTTAAAATTAAATTCTGCAGTACTTGATGTTTGGAAGCATTATTAATAGCAATTTTTCTAGGATCTCCCTCCTTAGCAAAGCAAGCCAGAGTGACACTGATCCAGCTAGGATTTAATTTCTTGCAGACAGGCCGCTCAGATATAAAGTTCGACCCTTTTCTTGGCCAATTTCCAAAATTTTCTTTTATAACACACCAAATTGTTGAGCTGTTTGCCTTCTTTCCGCAATTACCTCCCCCTGCCCCCAACTTTCTAATTCGGTATAGTGATTAATAAAAAGGAATATTTGCGGGCTGTTGACATATGGCCACAATAGCTCTAGCATCCACTACTCTATACCCTATTTACTACCCCATGGAGTCATAATTAATATTCCCAGGGCCATGGAGAAGATAATCATTTTACTACCCTCTGAAGAACGGTAGGGAAAAGTTCGAAAGGACCTTTTCTCTTCGATTCGAGTAGTTGAGTTTTGCGTTTCCACAATAATTTCTTTTATTATTTTTTTTTGTTTGCAGAGAGAGGGAAAACAACAATAAAATCGTTGATGGAATGCTTTCTATCCTAAATTGACCAAACAGATATAATAAGAGTAAGGTTATATTATAGAGAGGAAATGTAATGATGGTAACATCAGGAATATTTTAGGATCTATGTAGAAAACGAGGGAGGTGTACCTAAATGGTTGGTTGGATCACAATGGTTCAATGTTGGTTGAAAAGAGGAATAAGTTATGGCCACTTCCGATTTTATTATCACTGTTATTCTCTAATTAATAGCAAATTATTTCTATACTTAAGTTATAGAGGGATTGTTAAATGAATGCTAAAGAGTATACAGTAAGTATACAACAATACAGATGGCATTCGTTGTTATTTTAACTTACATAATGAGTTTTAGAAGCTTCAAGGATTTTTTTTTTGTATTTGTTTGTTTTTCTTGGAACTGGTAGACTCTAATGCAGATGAAGAGTAGGTAAATTAAACGATAACTATATTATATAGTATAATGAATCATAAATCATTTTGAATGGTTAAATTGGCAGATTTTAAATAAGAGTAATTATCTATGTGGAATTATAAATTATATAATTTCTGATAATGGACATTATTTTACGAGAATGGTGTTCGAGTACTCTCAATTCTAATTTGCAGGAGATACTCCTGGATGATAATAATGATGAATATTAGTAATCAGTTAGAAATTAAAATATTTGACAATAATTTTGATAAATGAAGTTCTGCTGATGAGAAGCGTCTATATGAAGTGATTAGTTACGAACTTTATTAAAAGAAGTTGCTTTTCATCAATTTCGTTAATTGTTCTCTGTCTTCTTCGCATTTTATTCACTAACCGTTTGCGAAAGAAAAGGATACGAAAATTGAAGCAATTTGGTCATTTACTTACTTCCCAACTAAGAATGTTATGTTGTATTTCCAAGCTTACATGTCCTTCTTTGCTTTTGTAATAATGTTATTGGAGTAGGTGGTGGTATAAGTAATTCCTAAAATAATTTCTGTAGGATATATCTCATAGTTTTAAGTCTGTTTAATCCACTTCTCTGTAAGCACACTATATAAATAATATAAGAGCAGCAGGGTCAGGGACTATTTGCTCTAATACTCAAGAAACAGATAGTATTCGCTCCAATAAGATGATGGTTATTGGAGTAAAAGTAAACGCCGATAAAAACCTTCACTCGGTTACATATTGCAGTATTTGCTGCAATATTTAATACCCATTTAGTGTTCACTTCCATAAGCAAAATGTTGTTCCTGATATAATTATTACTCTTCCCAGTTGTACTGATTCCTCTTCTACCATTTTTCGCGTGGTTCGATCGCCTGCCTGTCTGTGTGAGAGGGTTCCATTTTATCGCTTGACTGGCAATGCACTCAGTGTGATGACTTCCATCTTCGAATGATAGAGTCAATGCGTTCTTGGCCTGCTCTCGTATGAAGATTATCTTTAGAGATCCAATTGGGTTAGAAAATCTTGAAGATGTTTTGCATCTATTTACGTAAGTTTGCTGCTTTCTAGGGACAGCGGATGTCACTTTCCAAATGATGCATCCATAAAGAAGAACGGAACAAACGGGTTGGTCTTTAAGCTCAAAGGGTTGTTTCTCCATGTTTTGGACATCGTTCCTTTGCGTTCCCGTTTCCGGTGTTAGTGCCTAGGTTTTATTTTTAGAATCTATCATAACTGGCAAGTATTAATGTATCACTTGAAATACAAGGAAAAAAACGATTGTCGATTTGATAATCACCTTACATGGAGCAAAAGTATCGTTTTTGATTATCAACTATCGCGTTAGCCGATACCACCCCAGTTCTTTTAGTTTAATAAGACAAAAAACTGTAACCTTAATTTTTGTAAAGAGCAAATGTTTTTATATAATGCTCTCTCACTCTTCCCTTTTTGCAAATTTATACCACGCCAGGTAAGGAATTTCCTACGAAATCAAAGCTCAGAACTAAATAACTTCACGGAAATGGAGCACACTTAGTAAAAAAAATAAAAATAGAACTACCAAACCATTTCATACCTTTATACACCGCCAGGAAGAGTATAAAATAAACGTTATATACGCATGGTGGCACATCACTTACAAGTCAACCGCGGATGAAAAATCTTTCCATGGCACTAGAACCAGCACCTATACTTTGACTCTCTCACTCTCTGGATGACGCTAGCTGTAGTTGCTGCTGCCATATTGCTTGTCAAGTAGAGGAAAATTTTCACTCGCATGGAATTCCCACGCGTTCTACAAGGCAAATAGCATTCACATTGCATACCAAAGATGATTGTCTAGCTAAAGAATGCCACCATTTTCTCATCTTCTATCAAAAAAAAAAAAAAAAAAAACAGCATCATCAGAAGCAGCATCAGCTTTTGGCTCCTACAGAGAGAGATGGAGAGAGAGAGCTGTTGCTAAAGAATATACACTACACATCCTTGTCGGAATGCGTGTTATACTGTAAATTTGCATTTCAAGACTTGCGGTAGCACACACCCGAAGCCGAAGGCAAACGATGTGGTAAGGAACGCATCTCATATCGCTCCACATATTCACCATATTGTTTATGCCGCCACTAGCGCACCGCCACTACTTCTACACCCGCCAACACACTTCTACTGTGTGTCACTGAGGAACTCAGCTAGAGTATCATAAGTTCCTTTTTCCCTAACATCCTGGCAATCTTTTTGAAGGAAAAATTTCATTCTGCTCTAGATAAGGCACAGTGAGGTTTCAAAAAAAAAAAAACAAAAAAAAAAAAATGAAATTCTGTGGCACTTGGCAGCTAAAAGCGAACATCACACAGCTAGAGAAACCATCATCATAGCAAAACCAGCAGGGAGCGAGAGTTTTTGGATGCTGATGGTGTGTTGCATGGGTGGGTAATCTATAGACGTTGATTCATGACGATGTTGGGTTTTAGTGGCATCAACGCTTGGTTAACACTCCAAACCAATGTGTCTTGATGAGTGAAGTAAAGGAAGTTCAGTAGAGGTGCTGTGTGGGTACTGATTCAATTTCACTCTATTTTCTTTCTTGACTGAAATGACTTTTTCTTCTACAAAAATCTATAAGGAAAATAAAAAGATTGTTGAATTGAGTAAGGTGTCAAGCTGCTGCTGAAAAAGGTGGAAGATCTAATAGAATTGTTTGATCTCAAGAATTCTCGCCAGGAATATAGAGAATTTTGATACTTGAATGAAAGATTCCATCAAACGTTATTGAAATTCTCTTCAGTTTTCTTTGTTTTTTTGTTGTTAATTCTTGGAAGGAAGAAAATAGTTAAATAGTAACTTGTAAGAGGGAATTGAGGGAATATGTGGATGTGGATATCTGTAGTTGTCGACCGATATAGAGCTTCTTTGATTGCCTAAATTTCCCCTCAGAATGCTCTACACTACAGTGATTAAGAGAAAAAGACTAAAGTTAAGTCTGTTTGAGTACAATATGTCACAAAACTTTCTTCTGAATCAGGGGACAAAATTCAAAATAAGAATTCCAAGAAAAGTTACAACTTATCACGCAATAGCAGACTTTAGAAATTAGAATTTTGTAAATTTCTTTCTTCTTTAGGCAACGCCAATGTGGTCATGGCCCAGACTCTCTTGTCTATCGTCGACAGGTCTCTCTGTTTTGGATTGACCCATATCTGAGGCCAACTAAATGCAGGTGTCTTTGCATTTGTTTGACGTAAAGGCTTTCTCGGTCACTCCATGCGAAGCATCTTCAATGTACTCTCATACTTCTTGTACCTACTTTGTTCAACACTGTGAACAGTATGTAAACGCTGGCTGGGCGAACAACTGTCGTGTAGACATTTCCTTTCATCTTAGACGGCATTTTTCGATCCCAGGATTTTTACTCCATAATCAGCAAAGAATAACTGATTCACTAAGGGGTCTGTAACATTATCCTCCAGCAGAATGTCAAAAATTGTAATAAAGACCAAAGACCTCAATACACTTCCATGGAGCACACCAAACAAAATATTCTTATAAGGTAAATTGTTGTTATGATTTAATTGAATTTGAATTTGCTTCTACAGTCTGAACTGATTAATATCCAACCCAGAATTCAAAACAATATGTTCCGGAGTAGTTGGCGCACCGAGACTTATAAACTTTCTCTCTAAGCTTGCATCATTTCTAGCTGACTGAATAGCTTCTTGAATAGCAAATAGAACCGATATGGCCATGCAAATAGCTGGTTCTCCAGTTGCTAGAAAAAAATTTACAAATTAACTAAAGTCTTCACAGTATTTTAGGTACAATTTCCAACTTACTTTTTGATCTCATAAAACCCGCTGGATTTGGACTTTTTTGAATAAGTTCAATTCGAAAATCAATAGGAATATCTTTGCATCCAGGTGGTTTGTAATTCCATGTTCGATTGGTTAACAATTCTCCAGTTTTTTGATCGTAGATTATTTGCTCAGTTAAATAATAACCAAGTCCCATGACAAAAGCTCCTTCAATCTGCCCAACATCTATGGCAGGATTGAGACTTTCTCCGGTATCTTCGAGTATGTCAGCTCGATTGATGAGAAGATTTCCAGTGAGGATATCAATTTCGACTTCAGTCAAAGAAAGTCCATAGACCTGGTAAGTTTCTAAGTCACCCGCTTGAAATTGATCGCTTGCTATTAGATTGACTCCTTGAGTAAAGGCTGTTTCGACGAGAGTTTGCCAGGTGTAATCTGCAATTGATTCCCGAGTTGGACGTAAGCGTTCCAATAGAGTATCACACGCCTTTCGAATTGCCTGGAATTAAAAAATAACTAGGATATTTTACAGTCTCGATTTATTCTCTACTTACAAGACAAACGCATTCCGATCCTATAGAAGCTCCAGTAAAGATAGCATTAGCTCCATTTATTGTGTTGGAACTCTCAATCCGAATCATTTCAATTGGAATATCAAATAGGTGTGCAGCAACTTGAGCTGCTTTAGTATTTAAACCCTGTCCCATTTCAATTCCACCATGTGATATAACAACTGTTCCATCTGCATGATATATTGCAACCGTTGCTGAAAACGGTGCAAAGTGCAAGACTTCAAATTGCATTACTGCAATACCTAAACCCTTCTTTCGCCATCGATTATCTTCGTTAAACTTTTTAATTTGTTCCTTCCTCACTCGATATTCGGAATTCTTTAAAAATCTTTCGATCAAACCACGAATTTTGTGATCTTTTTTAATATTTTCCAATCGAACATCCACCGGATCGAGATTGGTTTCAAAAGCAATGTGTTCCATGATTGTTTCGGTCATTGCAAAACCTTCTAAGGAACCGGGACCTCTGCACCATGTATGACTTGGTGTATCGGTAAGGACTATTTTCCCGTCGTTTTTATAGTTTTGTTTGAAATCATAACAACTTATCAATGCAGGCCCTGTGAGCGCTTCAATAGCATTTTCACTGGGTATGTAGCCTCCATCTTCAAAAAACCGATTTTCCAAAGCTAAGACTTTTCCCTGATTGTCAACATGAAAATCATAGTTACTTAAACACGCCCAACGTTTTCCAATCGATCCCATCATAGATTCTATTGTCTGAACAAAGCGTGCCGGTTGATTGAGTTTGACAGCGGCTAGAGCAGCAGCACAGGCTACATGATTACCCCGGGTAATTTTTGTTCCAAAGCCTCCTCCCAGCCGTCGTACCTTGAGCTGAACATCGCTGATATTGATTGCAACACACTTTGCAATCGCACACTGAGTCAAGTCCATCCACTGGGTTGAGGAATAAACCTCGAGCTTACCGCCCTCTATGGGAATCACAATTGTGGTATGTGGTTCCATGGTAAAATGATATTGCTGACCGAGTTCCAGAGATCCCGAAGCCGTTATAGGAGCAGGAGATGTAAGTTTGAATTCTTTGATTGGAGAAACCACAGCATCGATGATTCGATCAGCTTTATTGGCTTCAAGAACATCTTTCATGTTTATAAAGACTTCTGGGTCATCATTGGAATAAGTGATGAGAACTTTAGAAGCTGCAAAACTTGCCAACGAATTACTTTCTGCTACAATCATCCCCACTGGCTGTGTGTAGTATTTGACCCTTCCGGCACAGAAGACTTCCTCATCATGCAGCATACCAAAAAATGACGGGCTGGTATTAACAAACGAATTTACTCCTGGAATATCCTTGGCACAAAAGAACCCCACAACTCCAGGCATTTCCAGAGCTGCAGAAGCATCAATTTCCAAAATTTCAGCACCAATTTTTGTTCCATTGACAAAAGCACACCAGACTTGTTTTGGCAAAGCAGGAACATCATTCATATACTGGGCCTCTCCAGAACATTGAACTATAGCTTCAAGTTTTTTAATCGATTGTTTGATTACAGAGTTTTTTAGAGAAGTTTCAAAAATCTGTTGTCCAGATGACAGATCGTGCTTAAGTTTTTCTCTCCCACTTCTAAGTTTCGCATGTATTTTACCTTCGGGAACAATAGAAAGTAAAAATTTATAAAATAGGCCACAAGCAAGTTTCCTGCGGTATTCTGCTGATGCATCGGGAAGAACAAAGTCCGGGTTTATTTCTGAATTCAGGCATTCAAATATTGATTGGATATTCTCATTCGAAGACACATCCATTCCAATAAGGAGGTTTTCGGTTGATTTTGCATGAGTGAAATCCTTATTGATTCCACCAAAGCAAATTCGAGCGTAGTTAATTTTTCTACTGATTGGATTAAGCTCAAGAAGGAAAGCAGAATTTACATAGGCATGGGCGTTTTGAGCTCTAGGCATTATCTTCAAAAAATAATTCGTATTTCTTTTAAGGACAAATTTTGAAAGTCACAACTCTCACCTTGAAAGATTTGAAAATATATTTGTCCTGTGGGTAAGATTGCAAACGGAATGCAAGTATTACTTTTCCCTTCATGTTCATCTTGAGGAATTCCATTAGTGTTACAGCTCCGGCTCCATTTGCATCTCCAACCATTACAATGACATTCAAAGCTTCAAATGTGATAAAAATGTCCGAAGGAAACTCAGGATGGGAGTGTTTGATCATTAAATTGCCAGCTAGAGTTCCCATCTTAAAAAAAGAAGTTTGGTATTGAGATAAATTTTTACCAAAATCTTGAAATCTTATGAACTTAGCACCAATTTATGCACCCTTAATTTACAATTAAAATCGTCACGATAAACGGGAAATTTATAAAGTTTTTATTGTTTAAAAATGGATAATATTAGTGGTGAACATCGAAAAACTAAAACAATTGAACCACCCTAACCTACGTAGGTAAGGTAGTCTTTGTGTTGTAAATTATTTTCTAATACTTTCTTTTCTAGCACAACCTACATTTTTGTTTTATTACGGTATTATTATTTCACTAAAAATAGAACAATATACGGAGTGGGTCAATCCTTGTGGAAGGTGCAGCTTAAAATTTTTGTTTTTGATTAGGTAAAGAGTAAACAAACATACCGTGCATGGTTGCCTGATACAAAACTGAGAATTTTGTATGAAAATAGATCATTTTGCGACCGAAAGAAGAAAAGGAAAGAGATTTATTTTTAGGAAAACATATTTTAATGGAAGAAAATTTTTTATTAAATTCTTATTTTGATTTTCATCACCATGCATTTTTAGTGTTTTCAGTTTGAAAACTTCTCGGAACCCATAAAATAATTGTAATAACAAAAAAATGTGTATACATATGCATATTGAAGTTAAGTGAGCATGGCAGTGCCGCAAAATGTCGGTTAGCGGTAAAAAAAGACACGTACACCTTAGGTGCCCTCTGCAACCAACTAGCTTAGAATAACATCCAGACACAAAAAAAATGTGATAAACAGTGGCGGATTTACAAATTTTCAAGGTATAGGCTTTATAGTTTTTGGTGCCCTTTCCTCTACAATTGTAATATCATACATTATTTTTAAAATTGCATGTAAAATAATTTTTCGGTATGTTTTTCAGCTAATCGAAGCTCAATCGTGTATGGGCGGGGTAATGTATTTGTATCAATTTTTATCCTTTTTATTTTTCAAATGGTCATTTCTTGAGATTTGTACCTGCCCATAAAAAAGAAATAAAAAAAAAGATATCTTAGAAATATGATTGCCTGTATTTTATTCACAAAAAAAAAAATACAAACGTATGGTACAATTCTTTGACTTGCAAGACAAAAAAGTATAATTGTATCTGTAAAACATGAAAATTTCGCACAAATTGAAAATCAGATATACGAAATTATTTGAAAATTGAAAATAATATAGCTATACTTCTACATATATCAAAAAATCTAAAAACCTTTGAATAAATCCACAGCCCAAAGAATTCTTTTCATTTTTCCCCTTGTTGCCTTGCAAAATCAGCTGGCTCACCTTTCTCCCTTAATCTCTCTATGTGTTGTCAGCAATTGTGAAAATGAAAATAAAATTAATCCTCACGTTTCGACTACTTATTCTATATAACTTCAGTCCAATATTTCTCGACTGCCACGCAGCGCCACCCAAAGACACAATACAAAAAAAAAAATTCGGTCACCAAATTTGACGCACCTCACAAATCTGCCGCCCTAGGCTCGAGCTTACTCAGCCTGCTGGAAAATCCGCCACTGGACTGATAAAGTAGACATGAAGATCATTTTCAGTTCAGATACCGATACCATTTCCATCATTTGACATATATTTAACCTATTATCAGCTAGGTTAAGCAAAAAAAATCCCATGCATATTATATCTTGACAAATTAAAGTATGTGTACTTAAGTGAAAAACAATTTTTTTGCGTGACTTTTATTTTATTTCATTATACTTTGCTTTACTTTACTTCATGTCTGAGTATTTTTTAAATCTAATAGCATTGCGTGCTTAATCTGATTATACAAACAATTATATAGTAATTGTGCACATTAAAAAGTAGGTAGGTACACATATTTATAATTTTATAAAACAATTATCTAACATTGAATTATCTAAAAATGAACTTGAGTCAGAACTCGAAATAAAATTTGAAAAATAGTTTGGGAATTCTTTTACATATATTTCTAAAAAATTACAAAACGATATTTGACGCTCTTAATAAATATAATAATATAAAAAAAATTCGGAATCATGTCTGCCACACGTCTACTGCCTGCATTATTATCTTTTTGTTATTTAACAACAACAATTCCCATATTAAAAAAAATTAAATAATTGTTTCACAAAATGTTTTTGTTTGCATTCGACAAAAGTATGTAGGTATATATCATTATGAACTTATATCTGGGAAAGTTCTAAGAATGTTTTGTTTGCTAATAATGCTTTTATGTTTGCATACAATAAGACAAAACAGATTTTGAAAAAAAAAATAAATAAACAAAAGAAAAAGATACCCACTTTTATTAATTTAGAGCTTAAATTTTAATATAAAAAAAACCTTACTCACATTTCTCACTGGAACATTAGCAATTAAGTCAAAATGGTTATACAACTCCTGGCAATATTCAAAACCGGGTAACTTGGCTGATTTTTGAAAAATCTCCATAGTTTCTGTCAGACTAAGATTAGCTCCGATTGTTAAACACTCCTGATCTATTCGATAATTTCTCAAATTTGTCAAATTAACATCGATAAAATTTGTCACTTCTTCCGAACGCCGATAAACCCCATGTGCAGTATTGCCAGATACCATCATATACTTTTGTTCATCCAATTTATCAAGAATTTTAAATAATTCTGTTAATGTTTTTGGCCAAAACCATTTGCAACCATTTTTATAAGTAACTTCAGGTATTGATGATTTCTTACAAATTCCACTACACTTTCTACCGATTTTTGGACATTTTTCTTCACCTTCATCACCGACAAGTAGTAGATCTTCAATATCGATACATTCAATTCGTTCACAATTATTACTGCTGTCAATGGCAAATGATTTCATTGCATCTAAAATTGGACGATATCCTGTGCAACGGCAGATATTTCCTCCAAAAGAATTTTCAATCTCAGCCATTGTGATCTTGCCACCTTTAGATTCCATCAGGCTAAACATATTCATGACCATGCCTGGTGAACAATATCCACATTGGCTTCCATTGAAATTGGCCAATTGCTTTTGGATTTGATGATATCCATCTAGTTTGTTGCCAATTCCTTCGATTGTTGTTATTTCCCATCCATTACAGATGTTAAGTAATGTGAGACACTATATAAGAATAATAATTATTAGATCTTTTTTCGAAAAAACATACATTTCAAATGAAATGTTTTTTAAAAACAAAATTGTTATGAAATTAAAAGTTACAATCCACAACATGTTTATTAGGCCAGTCGACAAGGGATTTATTTTTGGCAATGGAAAGATGGTGAACTTTTAGTTTAAAATCGAAATGGGTCATCTGTAGTAAGTGTTTTGCATTAGTATCCTTTTTGAAAACGAGTCTTAGTGCTTATTTCGAAAACGGCTAGTTATACAAAAAAACTTGGCGGCACTCTTTTGATATAAAATTTAATTAACTTTCTTTTTTGTGTATTAAAGATTTTTCCATAAGATTTATAGTTTCAGAGTTAAATAGTCTAAAAGTAAATTTTTCAGTCCAAAAAGCGCTTACATTTTTTTATAAAATGAGCGAATTAAAATGCGTTCTTCAAAATGGTGGCCAACGCACAACATTTCAAACCGCGCCATTTTTATTCAAACTTAAAATTGACGCATCTATCAATTCCAATCAAACTGTCTGTCTAAAATTTTGATCTGAAAATTCGTGAAAATAAATTTGTGGAACGTATTCGATTTTCATTTTCACTTTTCTCTCACCGAATTCACAGCCATTGTTTGTCCATCTGGTTTTTTTACCGTGCACACACAAACTCCACATCCACCCTCAAGACACATAAATTTCGTACCCGTTAGACCCACATGCTCTCGAATATAAGTGTTAAGTGTAATATCAGGCGATAAATAACGAAGTTCCACTTGAGAAAAATTACACAAAAAAAAAAGTAAAACAGAATTGGATTGATAAATTCATATAAATGTTGCAAAAAATGTTAATTGAGTAGGTACAAATGTCTAACCTTCGAATGGCGTGCCATTCACCTTAAACTCTATTGACATGGTTATGTTTTATTTGAGTGAGTAATGGAGATGCTTTTTTGTATGTTTAAAGATTGAGAGTTCAAAGACAACTAAGCTATGGCTGTTTAAAAGATCTTAGTTGTTAAGAATTTATAAACTGATCATTTATAGTATGTAGCTTGTGTTTCGCTTGGAATTCAACACAGACTCGCAAATTAAAGCCGTCTAAACCAATTTGTATGTCATTGTTATTGTTATTGTTGGATAAGTAAATAGAATCATTCACGTTCACGCAGCTTTGTTGTTGTAAGTACAAAAATTCATCTCACGAGATTTTTAATTTTTTTAAAAGCAAAATGATTAGTTCACAAAATATAAGTACACAGGTACATATGCAATTAGTTAACATTTAGAAAAGAAAAAAACTATCGTTACATCATTAACGGGAAATATTAGTTGAGAATGAGTACAAACCACTAACGGTTAACGGTCTAAGTTTTTTTTTCTTCAATGTTCAAATGTGTCCAGATCTGGAGGAAAAAGTTGTTGGACTTCTTTATGTTGCATGTAAAATTACCCAGAATGTATGAACTGGTAAAAAGTACGTTCAGGTAAATGCATTTGCAGTCATCTGCATTTGTAGGCAGGGTCAGCCCAGCCCAAACGAGCGCCCTGTGCAAAATTTAGCTTTTGCGCCCCTTATTTTCATTACCTACTTCGTTTTTTTCCACATTACCCATGAGGTAGGCTTTTGAAAGAGTTTTTTTTAATGAGGTATCCCCTGTAGGCCTAGTCCTCAATAACAAAAATAATGAAGAATTTAAACAAAAATAAAAAAAATGTAAAAAATATTCTGCTCATATTTTCTCACGAAATGTAAACGAACTACCAAGAGAGACAAAAAGAGAAAACCGTGTTTGACAGTAAAAAAAACCACCCACATTCATTTCGTTTGAAAGAGTTGAGCGCATAAGACTGAGATATTTTGCTTATGTGCAGGATTTAAATCTGCACTGTCTACGTCAGCCGCACTGTTTATTGTGGGATACATTCATTTCAAACAAAAATCAACATTTTTCTATCAAAAACTTTGGTTGAGTGAATTCCCACATGTGCAAATCTGAAATTTGCACATTTCTACTCAAACGATTGTATGTGAAATAAATTTGTATGGGGATTTTCAAGTGAAACGGGCAAATAAAAATCTTGCACGTATGGAGGAAGTTCGAATCTTTTTTGTTTGAATTAATTTATTCTTGGCGTTGATTTTGGTATTTATACGAAAGATTTTTTTTTTGCAAAATGATAAAATGGTTTAATTCGCATGTTTAGAAATTATTTGATATTAACATAGTAAAAAAATAAATAAAAAAAAAATAAATGAAGCAGGTTAATATAAAAACAATGAAAACATATGAATGTATTTTTCTTGTGAGTTTGCGCCCCTGCAGTTCTGCGCCCTGTGCATTTGCACATCTTGCACATATGGTAGGGCCGGCCCTGTTTGTAGGCAACTCCATTTATAGTCAACTGCATTCTTACACAAATTTTTCTAAAGGCAGCATCTGTAAGACATGATTTGGAATCAAAGAAGATTATTTTTACCCTACTTTTACAGTCATTTATCAATAAACGTCATCAGCATTAGCAGGCAATTTTTTGACAGCTGGCCAATCAGAGACTAGAAAATTGCCCTTCTTTTGTGGAAATCATTCATATTTTTAACTCACCACTTTCGGATCCCACATAGTTTAAAAATAGAAAATAAAAAATAAGTACCCCGTTGTTGTTGCCAAAGAAACAAACCAATAAACATAAAATCCAATTTCATCCTTCAGAAATAACAAACGACAAACTGATGCAACGCCCACTCAGCAGCACCGACATTGCAATTATATTGGAACAAATCATTGCACCAACAAAGTATTGTAGTGTACTAGAACAAGCATAGAGCACAATACTCCCCAAAGCCTTGATGGTAAAGGATATTTAATGACAATTTGCACACCTTGTTTTTTTTTTTCGTTTCAACCTATGTACATACGTATATCTCTGGAAAACGTGCTTGTTTTCCTCGTGTTCCAACTTTATTCTTTTACAAATAAAATAAAAAATAAAAAATAGAAATGGAAATAGAAAAACAAATATTTCCTGCAATTTGCATCCAATTTTCTTGTGCAGGCAAATCATGCTTTTTTACTATCATCAACCAACTCGTTTTATTCTTTTTTTTTTATTTTAATGTAGAATTGAAGGAACACTTCGCGTTGACAGTGGGATACTTTCAACAAATACTTAGTTTTGAAGAATTCAATCAAAAATCAAATACTATACGAAGTTTATTGAGAAAAAACTTGTTAAGTTTATTTCTTGATTGACTTTTAACTTTTTAATTTTTCAAAAGACAAAAAATATTAAACGTCAAAATTTTCAATCCACAACTTTTCTTACTGATTGAACAATTGGGTATTTTGCGCATTTATCTTTACGAGTACCTACTTTGATATTTGAACAACACAATTTCTAAATTTCGTAAAAAAAAGTTCATATGTTATAAAATTGGCTTACAAACACCCAAATGAGTTAACTCCCAATACAATATTTTTGGAAGTCCCAACACGAAATGAATGAAGTCAAAAAATGAAAATGAACTAGGTCCCAGTAGTTCAGTTAAAGATCCTGGATTTGAAACAAATTTAAAAGTATCCTTTATCTTAAACAATCTTGAATTATTGAAAAATGAATTCCGACTTGGTTTAATATTGAATTTATTTGAGTGGAGTGTATAATGAACTAAGTCTTAAGTGAACCAACTACCAAATTTATGAACTAGGTTCCAACAAAATTTCGGCGGGAGTTAGCTCATTTTTGCTAGCAACAGTTAATTCATTTAGGAGGTAGTTCGTAAGGTCTTAACATTTATAAACTAGGATGCTTTTTTAGTAGTATTTTGTAGTTCATGAACGAACTAGTAGTTCATTGAACTAGTGAACTTAGTTCAGGCATTTATTTTACTAGTTCATTTTAGTTTAATCATCTGATCGTGACTAAAAAGTCATTTCACTTTCGTTCTTTTAATATGGACATGAAGGTTATTTTTTATCAAGGCCACCTTTACTATCCCGATTGTAAATCTTTTGGATGAAAGGAATTTTAACATTTTATTTTTATAGAAATTGAACTACTTTCCAAATAGCAAAGCTTCCTGTTCTTTTTGACACTCAGACTTGATTCAAATAAGTTAATTTTTTTATTTTTTTTTACTTAAACTATTTTGAACTAAAACTAACAAACTAGCTCAGAAGCTAAGTTTGAACTAAATCAGTAGATCAATCAAATGAACTAAATTGCCCAACTGTATTTTTTAGTGGTCGGAATTTTTAGAGAATACCCCACTGTATACACTGCGCACCGTTTGCCTTTGCAGTTCATTTATTTGTTTGTCAATTTTGCAGTCAATTTGTTTGTAGAAGACGTTTATTCTTCCATCACTCACAGGCTGTTGAGTTCTTTTGTGTTTCTGGTGTTTGTTTTTTTTTTCAAACAAATAAGAAACTCAGCATATTGGTATATAGCTTAGCCCATGCCAAAGCTACATACCATTAAGTTCTATCCTTTGTTTTTTTTTTTACATAAGAAGGTTCATTTTCTAAGAACAAAGTTTGTGTTATTTTCGAAATTGTTCTTTTGCGCATTCAATTGTTTTGTCTAATAAACCCTTGTAGGTAGATATTTTTCTCCACAGGTTCCGCTTTCACTTTGCATCAACTATTCCAACTCCTATTCCTTTAGATTACATAAGGATTTCAATTTAAAAAAAAAAACAAAGAAAACTATGTTTTGATTCAAGTTAAGTAGAAAGAGCTAAGATAGAGGTAGGTAAATATATAAAACAAATTTAAGGGAAAATTAAATGTGCGTTGAAAAACTGGGTGGTGAAATTCAAAATATCACATTCCACAAAAATTTAATTAAAATGTTCTCTTGTTTTCACAGGCTAAGAAGTTCTATTGCATTGCGAAATAAAAAAAAGTGGAAGATACGAGAGAACGAAAAATTTAAAATTCACTTTTCATGAAGTGAGAAACTTCCCACAAACTTTTTCGCTTTCCCAAATATCTTCTGGTTTCATCTGCATTTAAAAAAAAATGCAAATTATATTTTGAAAATTTTATTTTATTAATTTAATAAATAAGTTCATTGTTTCAATCAATTGTTTTTTTTTGTCTAATTAAATTAACTGTCAATTGTCCTAACTAATTCAATAGTTACTTTTTTAAACAAGCAAGCTTTCCATCTGGATATAAGGATTTTAATAAGTACAGATTCAAAGGTCAAAAGATGAAATCTCCTCGCCATCAAACTTATTCTTAATTTGTTACATTTAATCAATCAAAATAAATTGCTTTTCCACTCGATTACAATTTACCAATAGATTTCCCCATCAATATCAATTTCCAGTAACGATAACTCATCATAGAATAACAATAATTTAGTACAGTAATTTTTTTTCCTTTAAGTATATAGTGCCTATTTGAAAAGCATATCTTTATTGCTCCTACATAATTTACAATTCATTACAAGAGGATCTTCTTACTTTGCCAAAAGAAAAAAAAAAATACATCCTAACCTATAACCTCGAATAAATCATTTTCGTTTATATAGCACTCATCTTTCAAATCTTCTTAAAAATATTATTTAGGCAGTAGGTACCTTACCTCCTTATAACACCTCATTCCGACTTGATTCGAATAAACTCGCAAAAATCTGATTATACAAAACCAACCCTACATATATATATTTTGAACTTCACCGGAAATCCACATCATCATACTCGTAGCATGTGAATGCGAACCCTCACAAATCAACGAAAGAAAAAAAAATTGCATTTACCGCTTCAGTTGTTCAGCCACGCCCGCGCCCGCGCCCGCACACCACCCACCGCCTACCAATTTGTTGAATCAAAAAGTGAAAAATCAAATCAAACGGATTTTTATTTTTTCTTCTTTATGTTTTTTGATTTATTTTCAACCATAAAAGAGATGGAATTTTGGTAATGGAGTAGGTGTATACACTGACAAAAAAAAAAAATTTAAGTTATATTATTATCAAAAAAAAAATTTAGTATCTAGCTATTTTTTAACACATTTTAATAAAACTTTTTTTGCATTAAAATCAAATGTTTTCAAACCGATTACTACTTTATTATTATAATTAAAAGTAGGGATGTTAGAATTTAATGGCTAGTTTGTTCACTGTCTTTAAGTCTATGATTATTTCAACAATTAAAAATCTAGTGCTGTCTGAATTTGGGAAATCTATTGAAAAGCCTTATTTGTTGTTATCTAACAGCTGCCTAACTGCGACACAAGAAACATTAAGAAAATTTGTTTTAAATTCAATAGTGGTTTTATTTATAAACTATATCTATTTTTAGACAGCGCTGTCTAACTTTGGAAGATATTTTCCAAATTTGTTGTATAACAGCTGATTAACTCAGACACAAGAGTAGTTTTTTTTTCTTAACTGTGAATAATGAAATCATATGTTGAACAATTTGAAAATAGTTAGACAGTGTTTAAGTAGTTAAAAATCTAATAAATAAGAGGGTAAGCTATTAAGCCAACATTTTAATCGTTGGTTAGAAAGTATCATCACACATTCTATAATTTAAACAGGTGTTTAGCACATTTTTGTTATTTGTATTAATATAACATTCATTAGCTTAAGTTTATTTGAGAAAATATTTCATTTTTAATATCTGCTCAAGACTGGAACTGAATGATGATTATTTTAAAATCGATGAAAAAAATTCGTAAATTCCTGTGATATTTTATCCGTGTATTTTTATATTTGTTATGCGTTTCTCTTTATTTTCCTATACCTACTGTATAATCTCAAGCCAGCCGAAAATCAACACGACTCCATTGGAGTCCCACAATCTGCTGATTTTGATTCCTATTCAGAGGCTGAGTTTGAGAAAAACACAATCATGAATGCGTTTCCGTTTCTCTAATTTGATTAGCGATACTGCTCTCTTTCACGATTCATAGTTTGCTTCTGATGCAATCCCGCTAGCAAGGTACTCGTACGCTCTAGGTTTAAATAGTTGTTTTTTTTTTTTTTTTTGAGATTGCAAAAGTGTGTAATGGTTGAATTTTACGAGGAGGTCTAGAAACGAATTTCTACAAAAAAAAAATTAAAGAAAAAAAACTTTAAAAAATCATAAAATAGGGAGAGAAAAATTTGAAATCCTCTGGGAATGTTTGGCCTCAGTATTATATTTTTTTTTTACTATATTCCCTGGCTATCCTTGTACAAGGTAGGTTTTACATTCACGGAACGGAACACGTTTATAAACGCAATTGGTAGCAATCAGCGAGGTCTTTGTTGTTTTGCCACCAGACCACCGCACCGCTCTCCTGACTCCTGGTCTTCAATTCTGATGCTTTTCATATACATACATATGTATACGATGTAGGTAGGTATACTTTACCTACACCGGATGCAGCTTGATTTTCGGGAAATTTCGTTACATCTTTCTGCTGATGTATGTAATTTTTTTTAAACCGACGCCGACGAAGGTTTAGAAAAGCCATAATCAAATTGGCAGGTAATAAATAGAACAAACGAAATTTATGAATGCATTGTATACTTTAGGGGGCTGCACGGCATAAAGACGATATAAGGATTGTTTGTTGAATGTTACTATATTTAAGTTGGAAGGGTTGTTTGAGAAAATTCAATTTGACTTTGTTTGATGTTTTTTTTTTTGGAAAAGTGATGATGGAACAGAAGCTTGCAGTGGTGTATGTTTTAGAAGGGAGTGTCTCTTTTTAAGTATACATTTCACTTTGATGTTTTTTGAATGGAAAAACAGTGGTGATAACACTCCTAAGTAACGTGCCAGGCGTATTTATTGCACAGATTGCAAACTTGGCAATACTTTTTATTGGGGATTATTGACTTTATTTAATTTTTCAAAATTATGTGTGTACCTACTTGCAACATTATTGTGAAGGAATTTTTAATAAATAGTTTCCGAGGCTATTATTTCCAATAGCTGCAACTAACAACGAATATGTCGAAGATATCAGAGTCGAAGAATTTAATGCTGCGCTGCGGTGAAATACTTCAAGAAGGGAAAAGCGTTTCTGGAAAAAGGTAAGGCACATCTAGATGGATCACGATTCTCATCTTCAAACTTATCTGCGGTAACCAAATGTGGATGCAGAGTCACCTTCTTCAAATCTACAAGGGAATAAGTGATACACGTAATTGGAACTAGCGTTCAATCAAGCTGATGTCACAAACCATGAAGAACGTTGAGCGCGTATTGGATGGGCGTCTACGAAAAATCATAAGACCGTCTGACAACGAGTTCTGGTTTGTTTCGGGTTAATCGATCACAGGTGCAATCTAGAGTATATGAATCTGGATGGAAAAATATCGGAATTAATGAAGAGATTTACATATTGTATTGATATTGATTTTGAAAAAAAAAAAATTGATAGACATCCACGAGATCGGTAATGGGTTGCACTTGACAACCAGGAATTTCGTAACCCTTGGAAGAAAGTAAAACCAAAGGTGGGATACCCAGCGGAAATCACCAAAGAGCTCACAATTAGATTAGGTATGCACCAGGGAAGCATCTTGGGTCCTTTGCTCTTTATTGCTCTCTTCGATTTTTAGCTTGATGATAAGGTGACAAAGTGAATCACCTATTTTTGCTGACGATGGCGGGATAACTCTGACATTTTCTGTGGTCGAGCTCTTACATATGGTTTCACTTTTGATGTGCCACATTTAGCAAACAGCGGATTGATTCGCCACATCATTTCACACATTTACGCAAGTCAATTAAAAGTGGCTTGCATGAAAGATGTCTTTTATATTTTACCATCTTACAAGTTAACGACTTTGGACGGTTTCATGAATACTCTTATTTTGTAATAGGTTCTTCACCTTAGGTATTATTGACTTTTATTCCTAATACTCATATTTATCATAAAACAAGTCTCGCTCTTTTCAAAACACTTAAAAGTTTAAAACGTCCTTAATTTTATTTTTCATTGCTTCTATTATATTGTTTCCTTCTTCTTTTAGAAAATGTTTCTTCTATAAACTTGTCTATTATTTCACTCAAATTTTCGTCAATTTTATAACCCTAAGTCATCATCATTCTACGCTCACAAGATCGACAACAAAGGGTGTCTGTACCGTACCGTTTTTTTATTAAAATTTTCAATGCAAAATGTATTCCCTCAAGTCGCACACTGGCACCTACAACACATCATACACCACACCAAAATAATTAATTCCACTACGATAATAACTTCAGCTATAACCCTTAATACTAATTAAATAATGAACTTAAAATAGGTGACAACTATCAGAAAGTTCATCGTTAAATATACTCAAGGCTTCGGTTTATTTTCCGTAATGTTGGCACCCTCTTGTTTTCCATTAAGCATAATTACTACAAAATTTTCAAAAAAAAAAAAATGAACCAGCAAAAAAAAAACACATATTGAAGCTTTCTGAACTTTCATGTCCCTATACTGATAATGGTGAGGGTTGACAGATTTTATATGAAAACACTCGAAGCGCCTCCTATGTATATTAAATGAGATAGTAAAAAGTGCCGGATTTAGATGGTTTTAATTTGGCCCTATAGATGGAAGTTTGACTTGATGCTATTGGATCTGGATGTGGTCCTCGACTTTTTTAGTAAGGTCCTCGCACCTATTGTGCCCGTCAATTTCCCTTTGCGGAATATACTTCTATACGTTATAGTGTACGGTTCGTAGGGATGTATTTCAGCAGTCCCCAAATCATCCCCATCAGTTGTGCTGGTTCCTCTTCACAGTTCTTCGCCAAGTGCTTCTTAAGTCGGCCCATTCCTCTGCCCATCTGTGTGATAGGGTTCCATTGCACCGGTTGACTGTTCTTTCATAAATTTCTCTATTGGAGATACGGAAATCTATTTACGTACGTTTGAACTTTTCTGCTGCGTGTAGTAGATCAATAATCACCAACAGAAACAGTATCGGTGACAGTATACAGCCTTGCCTGAACCCACTTTGGATTTCACACTCCTCTAACAACCTTCCTTTAAGGAAAAAATGGGTCCTCAAATATTGTGATACATTAAGGCCTTTGGATGTCTTAAGCCCGTCCCTGATGTGAATATCAACCCTTTACAATCGACAGTACTAGTTGAGTTTTGAATAAAAGGACTTATATAAAGAGTACGTTAGACGTAGCAGCACCACACACCGTAGTGATGTTATAGGTTATCAAATTCCACATAAGTTGAAGCGTCTACTCGAGAGGAGGAATGGAGCACATCACATCAAAGTATGTTTTTTTTTTTGGCAGAATACGAGGAGGTGAGAGGCAAGGGAAAATTAAAAAGGCTTAACATTATACAATTAACACTTACGCAACAAAACTTTTAGAATACTATAATTGTAATTTAATACCATATCTTTTGCCTTGCGGAACCGGATGTAGGTACCTATATATTCAAGAGAAATTTCAGTATCCACTTGGAGTTTTTGTGTATAAATGTTAATGAGTGCGTCCTAGATGGAATACAGGCGAATTGTATGCGGTTAAGTAGAGGCAGAGGAAGCAATTCAAAGCTGCGTGTTTTGGATCTTATATGCATCGTGCGTATGAATTAAACTATACAAAAGCCATCATGTGTGTGTTGACATTTATTTTTAGGGAAAATCTCAATTGGAAGTTTTGGGAAATTGCTATTTGAAAGGAGCAAAAGGTGTTTTCTCCAAATAAACGATGATGATAATGACAACGACGACTACGACAACGACGTCTGTAATTATACAAATGAAACCCTTAATTACTTATTCAAATGGAAATAATTTTTAGCATGTAGTTTTGAGTGCGAGGGAATATCATCAAATAGAAATCATCTCGAAGGATTAATTTTCGAGTGTTTAAGACGAAGTATTTGAATGAAAGCATTATGGAGTAGAATGAAAAGGTGTTTCATAGAAAAAAAAATATAAGGTAGGTAAATAATGAATATTAAAAAAAAAGGTTTAAAGAATGAATTTGCAAATACAGAATTTGCAAGTTAAGAATATTGAGGATTGCAAACGTTACTTTGGAAAGATCCTAAAAGTTAAAATTCCGAAATAATCTTTCAAACTCTTACCTCAGGGAAGCCAACTAGGTCCTTACTTTTTAATATTATGGTAAAGGATTGTATACGTTTCGGTGAGATTTTTATATTTGGGGATGATAACAAAATTTAAAGCTAACCATGACCACGATCTGATAAAAACGGTTTTGCAATGTCAAATTAATACTTTCTTAAAAAAGCGTTTTGTAAATGCTTTTTGATTATTCAATTTCCAAGAGCTTGTACAGTAATTGCTTTTGGAAGAAGTTGGGGTAATGATCGAAGAAAAGAAAGACCCCAAAACTCAAATCGTGGCTACATACTTCAGCAGCAGCAGGAAACGAGCTAGAGTCTACGTAGCATTAAGAGCATAGATGTGTGACAAGAGTATCAACAGCAAAGCATTAGCTGCAACTAGAACCATCTACAGAATTATCAAGTAGCTCACAGGTACTCACAAACAACCTAACAACACATGGTAAAAGGCACAGATGGATCAAAGCTAGTTTCGAATGAGGACCAGCTAATTAGGAGCACTTTTCATTGGTTTCAGACCACGTTTCCGCTAGTGAAGTAAACCAAACGTTCACTGACCCGTACAAAGTAAAAATATCCCAAAAAACGTAGAAGGGTTCACTGTAATTCTTGATGTTACTCCATCGGAGCTCTTATGAGCAGCTGCAACAATATGAAGTAAGCTACTGCACCCACTCGTTGAGAAAGTTTGGGAAACAGATAGGTTTTTTGAAAGTGGAAACAAAAAAATGATTATCAAGCCCTCTTAGACAGTTATACATACACAATGCGAAAACTGGAGAGGGATTTGTGAGTTTCCTCCAGTAACCTATAACAAGTATCATCATGGAGCGAATAAATGGCTACCTCCAGCACACACTCCACGCCGAACAAGCAGCATACCGCACTGGACTGAACAGTGAGTTTGATATCGATCAGCACTTCATTTGCTGTTTATCGACTTCGAAAAGGCTTTCAACAGTGCCAATGAAGTTAATTTATGTTGCTTTGTGCAGGAGCGGTATCCCAGATAAATTGATTGCTTTTATCAAAGCTACATAATGATGAGTCCATATGTTACGTTCCTCATAATGGAAGGTTGTCAAAATGGATTTGACATCCAAAATATGGTTAGGCAGGGGGGTATACAATATACATAGTTCCTGTTGGTGAATAGTTATGCACTCCAAGTAGTTCCTTAGGCCCATTCCTGCGATCCAAGATCACCACCATAGAATCCAGGATCTACCTTTATTTCAAAGATGTGACTTGAAAATATCTCCATCAATAATCAATATGTATATGTATGTATATGTATATGAACAGAAACAATAATTATTAAACCCGACGGATTTAATTTACAAATCAAAATTTCATAAGATATAAAGAGAGCTTAAATGCCTTGATCGCCCTCCCATCCCGCAGTCCCGTACCCTTTCTCATTGCATTACATTTTAAATTCTCATCTATGTTCAATTTATTTAATTGTTCAGCAAAACGATTCAAATCAAATAAAATTAATATATTCACTAAAAATAAAATGTATATATGTACAGTTGAATTAATTGCAAAGCAATTTAACAAAATCTCCCTTATCCCAGTCGTTGTGTCTCTTATTATATTCGCATGTTCAACCATTTGACTCTAATTTGAATCATTAAATTCCTGCAAATCCCCACAGAGACCCCATATATCAGAAAAATAAAATGAATTAAATTATAAATTAATGTAAAAACAAAACAAACAAATAAAAAAATCTCAGCACTTACAAAATAAAATAAACATGGCTGATGCAAAACTGCCACCATCTCGTGCTCGCAAAAACAATTTATTTACAGTTGTTGCCGTTGCAGCACAAACCAACTCAACTGACACAACTTTGTAATGGTAAACTACCGCCATATTCCATTTTGGTGGGGGGGATAGCGCACTATACGCACCTAAATGATAAATGAGACAGAAGCAAACGCATTCAATTTGGCAAACAACGAACAAAAGGCAATAATTGTATGCCTGCCACGCCCACTCCTCTTCCCTCCGCCTCACCTCTCCAAAACGAGCCTGGAAAATTCAAATGAATTTAAACATTTGGTAGAGATACAACTGGTATATTGACCGTGCTGCCCCCTAGCATCACCGTTGCAATTTTTACTTCAATTGAACATTTAATAGGAAATAATCAGTGGCGAACAATGATGACAGCCGGACAAAGCCAAGGAATGCCTGCAGCTTCAGCTAGCGGCGGTGAGTAGCATTCGGCAACGGTCTTTGATTGGGGAGCATTACTATAGAATTAACGGAAGCACAGAGTGCGGTGGATTTTAACGGTTTTCAATTTTGTTTTTTTTTATATAGTTGGTTTGTTTTTTGAATTTTATTTTTCCCGCCCTTCCGGTGCTCACCGTAATGATGAACACGAAATGTTGACTTGACTACGCATTTTTAGCGCTGGCAAATTTAAAACATCCGATGCGTTAATAATTGTCTCGGTGATGCAATGCAATGCAATCCAGCCAGCCACCAACATGTCGGTACATTTGCCCGGATGAATGCGTTCGAGTCAGCAAGCGGCTAAAATTTATCGGTTTGTTTGACGGGCTTTTTTTTGTTGTTTGCATTTTTTTTTTTTAAATTTCATGTGTGATTCGAACGAATTTCGCCACCGGAAAGTGGGCTTTTTTAATTGAAAATAATTTTCGACTAAATACGCTCAATTAAATTCAAATGATCGAAATTTTGCATTCACGCGGGTGTAGAAGTGGTAGGTTGAGGTTCGTATACTTCGTCCTTAGCTGCGACTCTGATTATTCTGCTAAACTGCACTATAGATGTTATGAATAGCGATGTGTTTGTCTATTAGCATTTTATTAGATTCGAGTTAAATCGTTTGGAGTTTTTGTTTGGAAGTGAAATTTAGCTGCAAGGTTATTTTTTTTGGAATGATCCAGAGGATGAATTTTACATGTGTCCTTGTGGTTGCCACATAATATTTGGTTGGTTAATCATAATTCGATGATTATACAGACCTTATATGAATTCGCTTCGATTAAAACATATTTTGGTATGTTTTGTTTCGAAACATAAAGAATAGAGTATATAGGGTGACCATACCAAAGAGTTTTTTTATTATTTTTATTTTTGAGTCTATTGAAAACTCGTTTTGAAATTAAGAAGATTAAAAATTAGGTTATGACCCTTCAATGAACATGAAGTATTTAGTTTTATATGTAAGACTAAGTTTTTTGATGCCAAGTTAAGCCAGAGTAAGTTAATCCTGGAAATTAAATGATTGAAAGCTAACTCCACAATAAATTTTTTTAGTGTGGGATCAATGCAGAAAGGTCTAAAAAAACTCCTATGATAAAACAAAAACATTTTTGAAGTTAATCCAGGGTTAACTCAACATATTTATTGAGTTAACTCGGGGCTAACTTTAGCCTCGGATTGAAAAACTGGGTCTAAGTTTATTAAAATATCATCCTTAACACGTTCAGATGGTCACCATAGTTTTAACTTTATACATTGTTACATTTGTGGTTTGTGTTGAATTAATTTGGTGATTATGAGTTTATTCCAATTTAATGAATCAATTTGTTTTGGGCCAAAATTTTGAGGGCGTTATACAAGTATGTATATATAAAATAAGCCTGCCTTACCTATTCTAAAAAAAAAACAACCCATTTATGCATATAAACAATAACGATTTATAGAAATTATAAAACCTAAGGATCATTGTCCTTTTGGGGGTTTGAATATTATTGACTCTTTGTGATGGTTTCCTATATAGCCTCAGGGTACGGTAAATATCGGATTTCGTTTTATGCGTTGCATGCGCGATTGCGTGTGTGTACAATGTGGTTTGTGTTTTCTCTTAATTGACGTTATAATATTTGACTATAACCTATATGTGCAACAAAGTTGGTGAATAGCCTTTAGTTATCTATATAATATTTTGTATGCAAATTAGGTTAATTTAAAATTTAAATGACTAACAGAAGAAAATTAATTTAATAGGTCTACATAAATAGATTTAGTTGCCTGTCTGAATATTCCAAGGCAAAACTATAATCAACGCGTGAAGCTAAAATAGCAGTGAGATTTTAAATACTTTTCTTTAAGTTCTATTTACTTATGTTTTTGGGTTTTTTTAAGAAACTCACCAAAGGTACATTATGATGCACGTAGAAGTGAAAAGTGAATCCCTATTCATAAACCAAAGTTCAAAGTCAGGTGCGATTCGGTAAGTTTCGATAAAATTTTACAAGAGCAATTCCAGTAAATCGGCGCATAATTAAGTTTGACAGCTCAAAAAAAAAAAAATAATTTACAAAGAAATATTTTTGAAAACAGTTTTAATTCAGTCCATGCGGCGTACTTTTACAAACACAAGCAAATTTTCGTTATAAGCTTGTGTTTGCTATTTTAGTTGGGTCTTTAGGCTTGGTGCACAATCCTTCGTTAAGTTTACATTGTTCACTTTAAGCGTAAAAGCAGAACTAGAATAAATCATAAGAATCTTTTGGAACGCAAAATTGTTTAAGACACAATGAATAGTTACTTTCCAGAGGTAGGTAGCCAAGTTAAAATTCAGCCATAATGTACTTGAGTGAAACAAACATTTTGTTTTTCTTGTTTTCGTTAAAACTTCAACAAATATCAGTTAATCCAGAATTTTCTGGGAAAGATAAAAGAAACAAAAACCCATTCTACGATTCTGTTTTTTTTTTAAGAACTCTAAACTGAGGAGACAACTCAGTTCAGTTATTATTTTTTTTTTTAATCTATTTTCATGAAAAGAGTGCCATTAGAAAATGTGAAATTGAATGGAAAATAAAGGATAACTCGTTCTTTTTCTTCTTCATCATCATCATCATCGGGCACTTCCTATTCATGTAGGTACATTCTTTCAACTCTGATAAGTGTTCCGTATCGTCTAGAAGAGAAGTCAAAACAAAAACACAAGTATAGCAGCAAGAACTTAACTTGTGTGTCTAGTAGTGTATATCCTTGCTTATACGCTCAAATTCACTATAATCATACCATAGAACTGACCATAGACGTTGATGATGCCGGAAGTCATTTCACAACAAAGTACCCGAAATAGGCTCTCTAATAGACATGAAAGCCTTACTTATGGCCACTTAGATGATATCCGCCGCACTTGCTTTAGGATAAGAGCATAAGAGTATAGCAACAAAAAAAAAAATAAATATTAAAGTAAAAGTGTAAGGTATAGAAGATAGAAAAGCTCACATAGTATTTATACTTGTAGGTTTTACTTTATTTACAGAATTCATATTTTAATTTTAAATCCTATAAAATTTTGGTTGACAGTTTAACATAAAGAGAGATATCAGTTGAAACTAGAGCAACGTAAGCACTTATCTTGATTGATGACAGATCTGACAATCTTCCGCAGTCATGATTTTGATTTCGGTGGATTAACTGTGGTTCAACCGTGGATCAAGCATCTTATCTCACACTAGGATCTTGGGTATTGAACTAGAGCTAAACCTCAACTATAACCTGCCGAATGTGGGAGATAAAAAGTGCTGAACAAATCAAGGAACCAAAAAAATAAACTGCTGGGAATTCAGTACAATTTCGCTAAATACTTGTTTCTTGTTGCAGGTTAAGCTGAACTAAAAAACCTGTTGTTCAATCTTAGTTCTGAATTTTAATTCGCCACTTTTGTTGGGTTAGCTGTGGTTCAACGCTGGAAATAGGCTGTTATCACACAGAAATAACTTAACCTCAAAGAAACTATTTAGAGTATTTACTTGTGTGTCTAGGTTAGACAGTTTTCCAAAAATTGGACAGCTGTCTAAAGCTAGACAAAGTAACAAATAAGGCCGGAAATTTTTAAATTAAAAAAAAAAAATTACAAAATCTTGTACATCATCATCATCGGCTCGACAACCGGGGTCCGGTCCTGACCTCCTTCAACAAGTCTCTCCACCTATCCCGGTCTTGAGCCGACGCAATTCAGTTGCGCACCCCAAGGCTTCGGGCGTCCTGGTCTACGCCATCTCTCCAGCGCAAGCATGGTCTACCACACTGCCGTCTACCATAAAATGTACCACGAAGGACTTTCCGAGCCGGTTCCTCTTCACTCATGCGAGCTTGGTGCCCTGCCCACCGGAGTCTACCGAGCTTAATTATTGTCACTATGTCTGCTTCAAGGTAGATTGCGTACAATTCTTGATTGTACCGTCTCCTCACATATAGGGTCAACAATTCTCCTTAAGACTTTTCTCTCGAACGAGGCTAAGAGGTCGGAGTGTCTTTTCCTAAGCACCCAAGTTTTGGATCCATACGTGAGTACTGGCAGGACCATGGTCCTGTACAGCAGCAGTTTTGAAATTATGGTGAAATTTCTGGATTTGAAGAGCTTTGACAGACTGTAGTAGGCTTTGTTGGAATTGAGCAGCCGTAGCCGCCCGCGTATTTCTTCTTCTATATTATTATCGGCTGCTACTATTGACCCAAGGTATTTAAAGGATTGCACCACTTCAAATTCGTGCTCCGCTAACTTGATTGTTTGACCAACGGTTCTTCTCGAAATTCTTGTACAATTTTGGCAAATTCTTGGGTTCGGCTTTAGAAAACTGTTTTTAAAAGCTCATTGAATAAAGTAGAACCACCAAGTGTAGGTCCATCACATCTGATTTAGGTGTACCATCAGCACTAAATCGCCATCAATTTTCCACACGAAAGAAAACATCTCTTTCTCTCTTTCTCTTGGTTAAAACCCTATCCCAACTAGGTTTCTGCTACGATAGAAAGTCGTTTTCCAGCAGACACACTCTAACGAGTGGCGGTGAAAATTTCTTAAAAAAAAAAAGAAGAAAAAAAAAAACAAAAAAGTAAGAAAGGCAATTTTCAATTCACTATCTTGGATACCCTTTCGATTTTTGTGTTTTTTTTTTCGTATTCTTCATTGCAGTTTCTTTTTATCGCACGTCTTGGGTCTTTTTTCACATCGAATCTTTACAAAATTGCCAATTTCCCTGATTAGCTGAAAAGTTTTTATTTTTTTGTTGAAAGAATACTAGCCGTTTCTGGTTCTGTTTTAAAAGAAAGAGATAACCCACACCTTCTCTTTTGAACGTCATAATCTTTTTAGTATATGAAATCAGGGATTTCCTGTTGCTCCTGGATGGGTATCCTTTTTTGAATCATATCCTTTACTTTCAATTGCAGATGCGTTCAATCCTTTCAGACTCGAATATGGAAGAGATTGGAATCCCTATTTTTCCATTATAAAAAAAAAACAATTTTCTCTTATGTGACCAGAAAAGGAGAGTATGTGTAGGTAGATCCTTGTCAGTTAATCTCCCAGCTCCGATAGTAGAAATAGTTTAAAGAAAGGAACTTCCCTTTTTTTATTATATGTAGGTAGGTACGACCGACGCATCCTCGCCGTACATGTCAATGATTTGCCCGAAAGGATAAATATATATGAACACCCCCCCCTGCATTCTATTTCAGCAGCTTTATCCTTTCAGCTATGTGTATCCAACATATCAAAGGCTGAGAAATTAACAAACGAACTTATTATTCCAAGTGTCAGAATCACTTGCTCTTGCTCCCAAGTACAGAACTTTAGGGGTTGATTGTATTCGATTACCTACCATTGCGAAAGCCTATGGAAGGTCGGTGGGGGAGAGAATCCTTTTTGATATCATTGCCTTTGGGATTTCAAATGATTCTCTGTGCTTGTGCAACGTTTTCAATGCCGGAAGGCCTATCTAATAGGAAATGAAATAAAATAAGTAAGAAAAAAGAAAAGGATTCAACAACCAACCCTCTCATAGTAGGTATCTCCCATTCAAGACTCAACAATCTTTTGCAAAATCCTACTAGATATATATGTACTTGAATCCTTGAAAGTGTTTTGCGATTTGTATGGTTTCACGCGTCAAAAGTTCAACCAAAGTAATCATAATTTATGAAATTTTATGTTTCGTAGTTGTTGTCGTTTGGAGTGAGAAAAAAATTACATCCTTGAGAAATCAACATTGAAAAAAAAAAATCCAATTACAGGTAAAAGGATTTTTACGTTATCCTTATCGGCTTCAATTCTATCTCTGTGATTAGCAATGAAATTTTATTACGGTTTGCCTTTGATATCCTAAGAAAAAACAAGGAAGAAAAAAAAAATGACATTTTTGTTAATATTAAATAAATTAAATGGGGAAATCCTTGAGAGTTTAGATTGTCTTGGGCGGCTCTTCTCTTCCTCTATGTGAAGTAGGTTAAGGTCCTTCAGTCAATGATGATGAGTTAAATTTCTGTCCATTTAATTTTTATTTTTTTTTTTCTTGAGTTGGTCAGGGATTTCTCTATGGAAGAGTTCCAGGAAGCAATACTGAATTTCGGGAACATAATGCATCCACAAGAAGCAGAAGGACCAAAATGAACATCTTGACTTGAGTGGTGCAACTATAGCATGGGTATAGTCGTTTTGTCAAATAACTTGTCATCCCTTGTGTCGTTCGTTCATTCCCATCATATAATAAAGCGATGGTAAGGTCCTTGCAATTTGTAGTTCCATCTGGACGATGAAGAGCCAGAGGGGGAGGGAGGAAAGTTTAGTTTTGAGTGCAAGAAGCTTTCTTCTTGGTAATGTGGTGGTTTTAATCGTGAAATCTCCACTCTACGAGTTGTTTCAAAAACGAAGAAGAACATTGAACATTTTTAAATGGAGTGCTTCTTCCTTCAGAATAAAATGTTACCCCAGCAGCTTAGCTCAATAAAATGCTTACTCTGCAAGAATCCTTTCCGCATTGAAAAACCATATTCTATAAGAGTATATACATCTATATAAATGTAGGTATAGTGTTTGGCCCCAAGAACCAACGAACAAACGACTATATACCACGACGACCACCAGGATAAAGACGACCGACGAACGAGACACGAGGATTTGATTTAGAGATTTGCTCCCCAAAAATTGAGGTTAAGTGGCGGTGAAGTGGTCCTTTTGGATAAATTGCAATTTTGTTCAAATTGAGAAACGATTTTTGCAGGGAATTGTGTCAAATTAAGCCGATGACCAGGGATACTACACAATACCACCAACAGCAGCTAGAGGGATGGATAAATGAGAGTAAGTGAGAGAGATGGAAAGACAAAAAAAAAATCTTCATTTTGCTGCTGCTGTTTGTTCATAATATTAAATGGAACATGTTTTAATAGAGGACCAAAGAGGTAATTGAAAAGGATTTTGTTTTATCTGTTATCTGTTTTTTTCATTTTAACAAGAGGCGAACTTTTAATAACTGTTTTTTGTTCAATTTTGATATTGAAAAAGTGAAAATGTTGGTAGAAATAGTTTTTGCTAAAAATGACAACAATTTTTAGAGCGGTAAAAAAAGCATAGGTACCTATGTACTACCTAATGAAAAAGGGGTTAATATTTTAGAGTATTTTTTTTTAAATAGAAAGTCATATTTTATTAAGTCAACTCGAAATGTTTGTAGCAGTACCTAACCTAAGTAGACAAAATGAAAACCGTATTACACCCTCATCACACCATGTGCATTAAAAAAAAATAATAATAAGAATGGAATAGAAATTGAAAAGAAAAGCAAAGCCATAATTTAAATAACAAATAATAATTTCTTGTATTATAGAATTGCGTCAAGCACAATATCGATGGCGACATTTTTTTACTGGATCATCATGTGACCATGCCACCTTTTTTTTTTTTTTTTTTTTTTTTTTTAATAATTTGTGCGCGCTCAAGGGGATGGCTCAAGGGGATGGTGTACCCTTTATATATGTTGTTCAACACAGCGCGGGCGTGAAGGATAGGGATGGGAAGGGAAAGGTGTATACAAAGGTATGTGGCACGAGGTACTGAGACTGAAGGTGTTGGTTGTCTCAGATTTTATCTCCAGGGTTGGCGGCTGGGCTAAAGCGGAGAAATGCCGTGTCCTTTAATATTAATGTCCCTTTATAATTCGCATTATTTTGTTCATTGTCATATTTGTTGGGCATAGGTACTAGTATTTAATCAATCACATGTTGTTAGTGTTATGCCTGAACAACATGTAATGAGTAAACCAGCGGCCCAACAATGATCAATGATAATGGAATAAGAACATGACATAGAACTACGGCAGGGATCGAACCTGTGACCTGTGAGGTTGACAGGCGACCACGCATACCATCGCGCCACTGCCAACCCTAGTCCCTTTTAGAATTTAGACAATGGGGTAGTCAGACAAAGAAAATTATTTTTGAAAAATCAAGAAACTGAAAATAAATATTTTGCATCATCAGCCCACCGATCTTTGCCTCTTGCAAAACAAAAAAAAACAAAAATGCAAATGCATCGATTCTCTTTTATTTTGTTTTACTCCTACGAATGCGTTGGAAACGTTGAAGCACTACCTTCCAGTCGCTAGATTTATATTATAACACTGTTGACTAAAAATTTTATTTTTTCTGTCGTATCTTAGTAAAAAATGATTGAGTTGATTGATTGAAATTGTTTCAAACAAATACCCGCTCTGTTATGTTTACTTCTTCTCAATTAAAATAGTGCTTTTAAACAGGTTTGTGAAAATTTCAAACCGAATTTTCTAAAAAAAATTTACTTGATAGATTTGGCAGCTAGATTGGAAAAAAAACATCTACATACATTCTAGATTAGGTTCCTATTTATATGCATTCGCATCCATCTAAAACGATTGCATCTTATTTTATTTAAGTTTTTTTTTATCCATGCAACATCCAAGTTAAAATTAATTTCACTTAAAACTATTTTCTAAAATAAAGTTGAAAATCAGTTTTTCCTGTTTGAGCGCTTGTAGGTACATATATCTACTCGTTCATCATCCGTATGAATTTTCAATTTTCCATCCACTTTCGAGTGATTTTTTTTAATGGTTGTTGTTGCCTCCTTCAAAACTTCCAGTTAAACATTTTCAAGGTGATAAGCAAATACTCTCGAGAAAATTTTCAGTATGAGCAAACATGCGTTAAGAACATACACATTTACCCTCTCTCTGTTTAATAAGATACCTATTTGCTATAATATATCAGGGTCGGACTTAGTTGTAAAGAACACCTTACTCATAGGCGGCAAGTACTTTTCAATTGACTGACCTCAATTACAAAATGTTGAGTTTAATTGTTCAAAAGACAAAAAAGGTAAATTTATAAAAATTAAGGCTGCTATGTGTCCAACAGTGTTTGGATTTGCCAACGGACCACATTTTCCCTTCAAACCGTTCAAATTTTTAATTTCCAAAAAATTTTGCTTTCATGATAAGCTATCCAAAATAATACTCCCAAAATATTTGTTTGATTTAAGATTTTCCAAAAACCTTACTTTTTGCAAATATTGGACATAACAAAACAGCACATCAAAAATGGCGCTGATAGTTTAACTCTTCCTAATAGTTGTTTTGCAAAATTCAAATACTTTCAATTCTTCCATAAAAATAACAAAATTTGTTAAATTTTTTATGTTGATTAAAATCGAGTAACAGTTTTGATTTCTACATAATATCAGAAATTAGAGGTTTAGAAAAACACAACGTCACTTGGTTCTATGAATTGAGCACATAACAGCACAATAGCGGAGCTCTGTTGAGTTGTAGAGCTGTGTTAAGTGTCGGATTATTCAATTTTTTGCTGAAAGATGAACATTTTTGAATGTTCAGAGTTTTCAAAAATTTGGGATCTCTGTTTGAATGCTTGCAATTTTTTTTGTCGATTTTAGTAGATACATTATTGATCTCGGATGTCTTTGAAACTTTGGCCTCTCATTGGGAGAATGCAACTGTTTTGATGATCCAACTCCAACCCTGTTCATAAGTTTCATCCATCACAGCGAAATTTATCCCAAGAATGCGGTTTTAATTAGCAAAGCACACGAGATCCTTCCACCGTGCGTTGCTTCTCATCATATATTGCGTCCAAAACCCACATAAGCACATATCTACTATATATTGCCGCAAGGAAACGAAGAAACTTTGATATGATGTGTAGAAGTTCCTCGAATACACGGTCTAGTGTGTGTTTAATCCTGGCAATTTTCAATTAGTGCATGAGCATAATATATGAGCATAATATAAGATGAAAACAAAATTCTGACTATTTTCAGGTTCTCTTCGTATAAATTAATAAAGGACGAAAAAAAAGGAAGGGATTTCTCGAAGAGAAATATTGAAGTCGGCAGCGCCGAAAGAAGTGAAAATTTTAAAACCAATTTCAAAATTTGCTTACACTAAAAACTAATTTATAGATAACGACTACGAGCGTATGTTAGTGTAAATCTAGAATTTTTTTTAAACTTTTAATCGCACTTACAAGGAATTTCACAGCACAACCCCCCACACATTCAACATCATACACACAAACAGGCGTACACAAACTTTTCAATACAAAAGTAATCCCATCTTTTTGGGTCTCGAAGAGAATGTTGGATTAACACTTTTAGTGGAGCATTCTGTTCACAGTGAAAACATCAAAACCTTTTTTTTTTTTTTTCATTTGCCAGCTTTCAGATCCTTTTTTCCTATCCCTTGTTCATTATGCTTATTTACATTTTGGGTCGTAGAAATGTATGTATGTAGGTACGTAGGCGAATGGTATAACATGATAAAAGATGCAAGTAAATTTGAATAAAATGTGGGCTTAAGTTCCTTTTTGGTTTCCATTAGGCGTTCTGATCTGATAAGGGTGTGAGGGGGATTTTGAAATAAAAATGCAAAATAATGGTCCTTCGAGCCGGATATACAACAGGTACCTATAAATAAAGTGTTTTAAATGGGCAAGTCTTAGATTTTTTTTGTTGCGTTGTTCTTAGTGTTGTTTTGATGAGGCAATTTTATGAAATTTATTTGAATTTCATTTTTTTGATGATTTAGCAGAGAAGGGGAAGGGCTTTTGTTAAAGTTTCCGTTTGGAATATTTAATATTTTTTTACATGATGAAGTAGTCGCTAGAAATTCCATAGTATTTGGAGTTGAATAAATGAATAAACTAGTATTTGTGTGGAAAATTAGATATGTACGAATGTTGAGTTTTTGATTTTAAGTTTTATGTGTTCCACAAAAAATAAGAAAAGCGCAAAAAAAAAAAAAATTTGGACATTTTTCAAGTTTTGGATTTTTAAGCTCGACCACCCACGACAAAAATTAAGTTAATTCAATTTACTAAAAATTGCGTTCTTCCATCATATTTGTTGGGTAAGCTTTTTGGCCGCTAGCGAAAGCTCAAAAAATCCAAAATTTGCCTAGTTTTTGAAAAACCCTATTTATTTTTACTCATAACTGAAAAATTTTCTTTTCAATTACAAATCTGCTAAAACTACGTTAACTACTACGTTCTCTGTATTATGAACACCTTAATCAGCTTTTACATTTAATTTATATGTTGTAGTTCTTGAAAACGGGATTTCAACTTAAATTCTCCAAAAATTTAGTTAACAACGGTGTATTTTGTCATATTCTAAGTAAAACTGATCTAAGTCAAAAGGTGGGAACCGTTGAAAATTTTTAAAATGTCCGCCTATTCAACACTTAGCTTATTACATATGAGCTTCGAATGCGCGATTAACTTTAAAAATAATATAAAATTATTAATTTTTTTTTTTGAAGTAAAATAAATATTTTGAGAAGAGTGGTAATAGTGAAATACATTTCATAATATTGACTTAGTCTGTTGACTCTATTCTCATCTTTTGAGACATAAAATATATTTTTTGGGTAATGCGTCTAGCTTCTAGGCTTAATTAACTAAACGCCTTCGCTCAGTGTTGCCACTTTTCTGCAAGTTTATTTTTTTTCAATGGAAAAACACGTTTAAATTTAGATAAGATTTTCCCATAACAGCAGGAAAAATGTCTAAATCCGTTACTCAAAAAAGACATAAGATACCTCTTATATCTTAATCATACCGATATATTAAATAGTTTTCAGTGTTGCCATCTTTCTGAAAATATTTTATTTGCAATGGAAAAACAGGGTGGAATTTTTTTTGCAGATGTTTCTAAAAAAACGGGGTTCGGTTCTTTACGTCTAGAAGCTACACTGTTCACCCGAAAATTACATTATAGGTCTCAAAAGATAGCTGAATACAAGTTAGATTTAAACAAGATGTTCAATTGTTCACACTATAGCACACTATACATATTTTTAATCGAATGATTTTTGTCTTAACTCTTAGACATTTAATTAAAAATCTCTTTACCTAAACTCGACATAAAATAAAAACTTTTTTTAAATTCTAAAGAAAAAACATGCTGAAGTATCATCTCATCGTCATCAATAAACCAATAAAAATAACTTTTTATGTTTTGCGATGAAAGGAAATCCCCCTATGCAATTAGCTTTCAATTTAAAAAAAAAAAAAAAAAAATGTTCTTTGCCAATAAACTTCCTTGTGGAAGAGTGAGAAAGAATTTCCTTTTTGGACATAAAATGGAAAATCTATATCAATGGCATTTCTAATGGAACAAGTATTCCAAGTGCCACTCTTTACGAGTTATCAAATACCCCCTATTCACCTTCATCACCCTTGGAACTTGGAATTAGACATCCCTACTGTACCCTCTCCCTCTTATTATATGTATATAGGAAACAAGTGGTATTCCCATCAAAGCTCTATATACGTAAGGTAGGTAAGGTAGTACCTGGTTTCTTCCTTCGATACTTCTGTGCAATAAAATTTATTACCAGTTCATTAATTTCAAAATGGAGTTGGAATTCGAGCAAATTTTCATCCATTTTGCTTTTGAATCTTGACGGTAGTTTTGTGTTGGAAATGAGAAAGCAGCATCAGAGCATCAGGTAAATAAAAATAAAATAAAAAAAAGGGGTTTTTCATCCAAATCCCCTAAACTATATAAATTCAGTTTGGTTCGTTTGGGCTTTTAGTTGGGTAGGTATAAATAAGGGGTGTTTTCTGATACTACGATGGAATTATATTTTATTTCACTCTTAAGGGAGGGGGAAAGAAGTAAATGAAGTGTTCACCCATTTACAAGTGAAATGGAAAACGGACTCGTAAAAGGGAAATCATTTTCATATTTGATCACAGCAACGAGAAAATAAAAAACAAAACAGTTCCCTATCCTACCTATATATACCTATTCAAAATGGTGACTGAGTTAAATTAGGAAAAATTATTGCCACTTTCAAATCAATGGACTGGAAAAAAGAGCTGGCATTAATTCGACATGGAACTATAGGGAACCGAACCAGAGAATTATTTACAGGAGGTGAAAATTGGCCTTCATTTTACGTTGAAAAGAATATTTTTCTTGCGTTTTTGTTTTATCAATTTATTTATTGAGGGGCTTATGGACTCGAGAGGCGCTGTAATAATCGGGCCAAGGCCAGAGTGTTTTCAAACCTTTGGTTATGGCGAAAATATGGTTCGTGGGTTTTAATTATGAGGTACCTAGTAAAAAATTCTGTTTCTGAAAATTGTGGCCTTTTAAAAAAGATATTTTGTTGATGCAATTGAATGGGGTATTCAGTTTACAGCAAGCATCTTTGGAAATTGTATATGTTTTTTTACGGATATGTTTTTTCTATCAATCTTTAATAGCAGGTACTAGTGCTTCAGATATCCGGATACTACTTAAGTATACTTTCGGATATGAGGATATTAAAATAGTTAAGTACACAAATAGCGTTAATACGTATACAGATTTTTGGATAATAAAATGAGATATCTGTGGTTTGAAATTATCGTGGCACGGCAGCGTATATCCGGATCTTATGATAGATAAATTTAAAGAAATTGGTTTCCCACCATGTAGGGATAGGATAGAATATCGAGATCTTCAGATTTTTAAACGAAATATTTAAGACCGATACTATATTATCTTAATTCTCAGAAAGTTAAGTGAAAGAATTAAGATCCGAAACTTTCGGATAGCTTCGGATATCCAAATCTTCAGAAGCCTTGTTAAATAAGATAATAATTGAGAACCTGTTTTGAGATTAGACACTAAATGAAAACCATATTCGGATACTTGAATGAGGTATTTGAGAAAATGGAAATCCGGATCCTCAGGTACTAAGTTACATTAGATAATTTAGGTTCGAAACTATCAGTGCAATGTTGAATTTCCGGATCTTGGGATATTTTAATGAAATATTTAAAATCCATCACTATCCATATATTGTCGGATAACAGGATTATATCGGATTTCATTTACTACTTAAATATTTGAAGATCCAATATCACACTATTCGTACAGTGTTGATGGATATCCGAGTAATTTAGATCCTATTCAATAATCCAAAAATCCGATATCCAACTCTATCCGGATAGCTTCGGATATCCAAATATTTAGAAATCTAGTTAAATAAGATAGTAGTTGAATTCATATACATACTATATTTTCAATAATCTCCGGATAAAAATAAATGTGAGATATTCGACACTAAATCTCGTATAATTAATGAGATATTCCAGATCCAACAATATCCGTACAGAGTTGGAGATCCGGATAATTTGGATCCCATTCAATAATCCAAAGATCCGATTTCCAACACTATCCGGATAGGATCGGATAAACTTTAATAAATCCAAATCATTTCGAATATCTGGGCATCATACATTTTTAAATACCTCGAAGCACCTAAAATAAAATCGTTGGTATCCTAGAAATCATTACTAAAACAATAGTTTTAAAAAAAGATTCAATTTTATTATAATTATGTATTTCAAAAATATATAAAAAAAAACATCTCCAAATATCCTCTTTCCCAGCCACCGAATAAAAATTCTCCGCAAATTTACCCACACTTTAAATTCGGATCCAAATCCATTTTAAGGCCAAAGGTGAACCGATTACTTGGGATACAGAGCAGCAGGCTTAGTCCAAACCCACACGGTATATGCGACATTGTCCTGACAAAAAATAATAACGAACAAATAATTCTAAAATAAAATCGATAAAACCCATTGAAGGTCAAATCACCGCCCACACGGTCCTTCTGTGCGACAACTGTATATATAAACAACAAATTCAACACAATACACCCACCTGTAGTACATAAACCCAACCGACATATCCGAATCGACCATGCCACGAATAGTGGTATCCTGAAACTCCCACTGATAGCACACAGTAGCAATGGCCTTGCGGGTGTTCTTGTTGAATGCCAATGAGCTGCCCATTTGAATGGACGGGTGGACTCGTTGCCAATAACTCACATCGAATCCCTGTCGTGAGACAGTCAATGCCGATGAATACCGGTGTCGTGCGTACCTACATATGTAAATGGTAAAACCATGCGTCCAACAAAAAAAAAAAAAAGGAAGAAGAGATGTTCACAAATCCGTTAGACAAATCTGTATCAAACCTCATTGCCAAAGCCATATCGGCCTTCATGTGTTTCGGTTCATTCCATTCGACTAGCAGTTCACCACCGAGGGCCAGGTGGTTTGTGACGCTACGCAAAATCGAAAGAGTGCACCGACCTCGGTCCTTGGAGGGATTGTAGAGATTTGTGGTGTATGTGGTACTCGGACTATGTACCTCTGCCGAGAAGGTCCTGTCAAACAGCGCTTTTGATTTTTGAAATGCCGCCCAAAGGCGCACACTCTGCCACGGATAGTACACAAAACCAATATTCGATGACAAAGAGCTTGGGTTTATGTCAGCATGAATCATTGGGGTCTCCTACGACGATATGATGGGAAATGAAAACATATTTGGCATTTGGGTTTTCCAATATTTCTGGTGAAAATTCCAAAAAAAAAAAAAAATACATTATCGATTCTCTTCTTACCAGAACATCATCATGATTTCGTGTACAGTAGACTCCACCGATACGAAAGCCTGAAGGTCTTGTATGACTTAGAATCCAGTTCAATTGGATACTCTTTTCGGGGGCCAAACTATTGCGGTAGCTCAATTCGACGCCATCAAAGAACTTGGGCATAATATTGTGTGTGCGGCCGTGTAGGTCTTCGATGTTGCCTGGATTTGGAAATTCCGATCGACCAGGATTCACAAAATAGCTCGGTGGAAAATGTGGAAAGCATTTTCGAGGACACCAGTCACATTTCATTATTGATTTTGATTATTTTTTTGTTCAGTTTTAGCCTCTTGTCATTTTTTTGTTTTACTGTACAGAAGATGTTTGATTGAAAACTCGAACGTTTTTGAGTTTTTTGGGCGGGTAAAGTATTCGAGCGATGGTTTTGTTGTACCTACATATTTTATGAGAATGTTTTTGCTCGGTAATGTTGCTTGGGTTTTACAGGGTTAGTTCTCGATCAGATAAGCTTTAGAGCAAATACAACAGATTCCCAAGAAAATATGGGCAACTTGATAGAAATTTTTAAAGAATTTAAATATGGGATATTCAAGTAATCGGTGTTGTGAATCTGGTTACCCTTGATAAAAAATTTCTATTACTATTACTGAAAATTTAATTTTTTTGCAAATACCCCAAAAATGAGGTGCTGATCAATTTTCTAAACCTTGTTGACCTATTACTGACCTAAGAGAAATTTTATTTCTTCCGAATATCCCAAAAAATGACAATATCCCAGAGCCGACTGATTGGTTACATTTAAAGGAGGTGCAATGCTAGGGTAGTAAAACGGATGTGTAACTAAAACTTTCTTCCATTGATCCAATAGGTATCCAAAAATAAATCAACTCTTTCTCTTTACTCTCTCTATCTCATACTACGAGTACCTATAGGTGTATAAGTTTTTTAAGAAACATGCATTTTTTAATGTGCTCACATACCTAAATCTCAAACTATAAACTTCTTCAAACTATCAGACTATCATGGCGCGGCGAGCGTGTAGTCCAACAATTCATGAAAACTGTTTTTTTCCTTCTTTTATTTAAAACCAAAAAAAAAAAAAATCCGCTATTATGTAACGAACACAAAAATTAATTTCATTAAAATTAACCAAAAACTTTTTCTTGCTTCATTCTGTCGGAAATTTCAAAAGACTTACATGCCTTCCTTTTCCTTCCTTTTCTCTGCCGTGATACAATTTATACCTTCCCCATGTACCTGCGCTAAAGAAAGTTTTCTGTAAGAAGATTCAAAAGTAACGAAAACTTCCAACAACTATTTTCGCCATTAATTCCTAGAATTATGATTCTCTCTATTCATTCGGGAAATACTTCTTCTTCTTCTTCTTCTTCTTTTTTCCTTCAAACCAAAAGGTTTTCTTTTTTTTGTTAGGTAAGTATTTTGTTGCCAAATATTTTTGCGCTATTTCGCCTTGGGTAAGTAGTCTTTCTGAGTTTGTAGGTATATATTCTGATGTTGCGCCCCCAAAGTAGTGCAGAACAAAATATAATTTTTTTTTCTTCATTTTTGTTCAAGAAAAAATAAAAATGCCCTTCCGGTTAATTTATGACTATCGAAGTACTTTTCGGCAAATATACGCTTAATTTGTGAGAAACAAACAAAATATAAACAATTTTACTAATTTGGCGGCTCGGCGATGCGGCAAACTTTCTACAAGAATAGCATATTTAACTTCTATCCCCATCCTTTTCTGCGTTTGGGCTCACAACCGGATGGAATAAATAAAAACTCTGTAAGGGCTCTAAGACTTGTAAGGGCCCTATCTGTCAAAATGTGGGGATTTCTTTTAGGGAACTCAACTATGGGCATTGTATATAAATTTGCATAGTACTCTCATGAACACGTTCCACACGTCGTCGGCCACCTAGCGATCACACCCCTAACTAATTTTCTGGTTGCTGTTTCTGTGTATATACAAGTGCGCCCTCAGACGACTACACCCCACAACACAAAAACCATCGTGATGATAGTACTATAAGTTTTATATACAATGACTATGGGTTTTTCAGTAGGCCAAGCAAATTTAGAAATAAAGTTTTATTCCAAGACCGAGATTTTTAAAGTATGGAGTAAAAAGTCAATATCCCATCATCATCTTTTGGAATATTCGGGTAAAGCAATTAAGAACGAGCTTATGACCCTGAGGATTTTCTGAGTTATAATTCTCATAATCTTAATAAGAGCTAGGTGAATAATGACCAAAAAATACTAACAGAAAAGTGATTACCCCAACGTCATATTTTGGGATATTCGTATAATCCAATTGAGAGCTAGCTTCCTAATCTCAACCGAAACGTCAATATTTCAACGTCTTTTTTTGGGATATTTGGAACTTGTGTAATCCCACACGAAACGTCAATATCCCAAAGACAATTTTGAAATATTAGAAAAATCCATTTGAGAATTACATAGCTTAAAATCTTTAAAAGCTTTGTTTAAACAAAAATGTTAAAATCCCACTATCACCTTTTGGGATATTCAAAAAAGCCAAGCCAAGCCTAGAAAACACTTCTCCAAACATTTGGGATATGCACTATTACATAATGAATCTTGTAATTTGAAGATATTTCCTAACGGCCTTGATTTTTCTTAATCCAGCCCATCTGAGCCCTACAGCTGTCTCTGCTGAAGTATAACAAATGTTGCCAATAAACGAAGGACAGTTATTTCGCTGGTTCTTGCTAGTTATACCTACCTACCTATGAGTATATACTGCTTCAAAATGTCGCCAACTATATGACAGCTTTCTCAGCGGGTGACAGCAGTGGGTAGAAGAGTGAAGTAGATTGGTGAAGTTGAAAACGTTGGCGTCTCTGTAACCCAGAGAAGTGTCGAGGGAGAAAATAACTTAATTTATTATTTGGCAGTGTGATCCCCTTTCCTTAAAAGTATACCTCTATACACAAAATGGCGCAACGCATTGCGCGAAGTTCCGTTATGGATATTAAAAGACGTTGATGGCGATGATGGTGGAAATGGTGCGGCTTTCTTATGAATCTACTTGCATTTAGTATGAGAAGCAGAAAGGCTCGACATTGGGCGCCATATGGTACAGCCTAACCGAATGACGACAAGGACGACAAAGTTGTATATGATTCGCATACACAAAAGTTTTTACTGGATGATGGTGTTTGGGGCAAATTGTTTAACAAAACATTTTTCGACAGGTGAAACGCACTTTTTTTTTCGTTCAATAATACTTAGGGTTTTTGTTTTTATTGTTTGGGAAGAACGAACGGTCCCTGTGTAGTTGGGGAATATTCGGAATGATGACAAACAGTCTTTATTTTTTTTTTCTTCTTCCTAGGGTACTCTCAAAGGGAACTTGGTTTTGTTTTCCTTAAGGACCCCCAGCATCTGTGTTTGTGTTTCACATGAATTTTGTTGTGGCAGCTATCACCGAGAGAAAAGTTGCAAGGAGTTTGTAGTCAAGGTTGGTTATATGCTTCCTAGGTATACATGTGTGCATATGTGTAACCTACCGATATACAAAGGGTTATACCTTCAAGAGCTTATTTTTCATGGGGATGGAGATATGGAGGGCAATGTTTTGTATATTATGTCAAAACAATTTGCCAGCTTTGGATAAATTTGCATTTACATATACGACTTTGGCTTTTTGGATGTTGTCAGAAATTATGAGTAGGGCCCATATGTGTGGCAAAGGCAGTGGCGGGCGGTTGCGGGGTTAGGTGGAGTTTAAATGGTGTGTTTGAAAAGTTTTAAGTAAATTGAAAAATTAAAGTAAGTATACCTACCGTGAATAGAAAAAAGGTAGGTATGGAAATTGTATAGGCTTTCCGTTGGTATAGGCAAATGTTTAAGACCTAAGTAAACGTTTGGAGAAGTTTTTTATTTGAGGATATGAATCGAATAACTTTTAAGGCTTTTGTTTAAATTTTTATGATGCAAGACCCAAATAAATATTTTCGCAAAGATAGAACTTTAAATATTGAACTCTAATATTTTAATTTCAAAACAAACACATTGAAATTTAAAATCAGAACTCTCGGAAATTTATTGCTGAACGCTGAACAGTGCTGGGGCAGTCCACGAGATAACGAGTAGTCTCGTTCTTGTTCTGTTCTCGGAACTCCGTTTCCAGAGAGAGACCGAGAAAAGATCGTAGTTTTTGGATCGAGATTTTAGCGATAGTTAAGGCAAGATAGACAAGATCACATGCCAAAACAAAAAGCATTATAAAATTGGGTTCGCACATATTGACAATCGGTGGTGATTGAAATTATCAATACGACGATCGCGGTTTTCCATACGACGACCGGTGTTGTAAATATAAGAAAGCGAATATCAATTTGAAAACTGGTTATTGGTTAGAAAATAATAACCACAATCTTCAATACCATGAACAAAATTTTTAATTTAAAAATCGTTTTTAAAACTTTTCAAGGTGTAATGTCATCAATCTAAAATTAGTCAGTAAACTTTTTGGATTCTTTTCACAATTATTTTTTAAAATTTCTAACCTACAATTAATTGCTTGTTTACATTACCAATTTTTGTTATTAAATACCTGTTTTCAAAACTTCAACTACGGAATTTTGTTTTTCTTCTCACAGCAAATTTTATAATCTCAGAATTTTTGTTACTCTAAGAAACATCTTATTAAAAAACTGATTTTTATGCTTGACGTTCACTATGGCTTACCCCTAGCGATAGCCCGAAGTCTTTTAACATACCTGAAAGCTGATACGCGATAAAGCTAGCGCAATAAGGCTGCACCCGTACGTCTATTCTGTCATGTAATTTCTTAAAAATTAACAGGTTACAATTTCACAAAGTCTTATAGCACTGTGGCTCAAATCATTTTTTATTTAGCCGTATTAAATGTCCTGGAATTTCAATAATAGACATTATTGCAACTAGCAAAAGGATATTCTATTCCACTTTAAGCTTAATTTTATGCAGACATTTTTCTGAATTTATCTGAAAGTTTCTCATGAATATCATTTATTTAAAATGAGATATGGCCGACCAAGAAAAAAGAAATAAGGATTCGGTGTAAATTTCATGAATGAATATTGCAATAAAAGCACCAACTTAGTTTTGAAATAGAAAATTCTTTGGTTCTTCTCGTGTTTCTAACTGAGTAGGAAGGCAATAACTAAAGTAAGAAAGAGAATAAAGAGGTGAAAATGGAACTTCTTATTGAAATTTTAAATCAGAAATTTATAGAAGAACATGCTTTGATGTGGGTATATTTTAATACAGTAATCTTGAAAAAATATTTATAAATATACATAGATGAATCCGCTAACAATATGTATATAAATTTGAACCACAGTCAAAGCACTGGAAGAACAAAGTTGGGCTTGACGGAGTTAGAAACTGCACCAACTCATTGATAGAGCTTTGGAAACAGAGATCTTAACTGAAGAGTCGAAAAAAGGAAAGCAAAATTGCCAAACCACAAAGGAAAAGAGACCTTTCGAGGACACTGGACACGATATTGCGTGTAACCCAATATCCAAATTAATTGCAAGTATCATCCTCGAGCCTGTCAAAATATAAAGCTGACATAACAGCACTGCAAGAAATAAGATGGACAGGGAATGGTGTTTTGCAAAAGAAAGAATATGACTTATATTACAGCTGTCATACAAAACACCATGTGCTCGGGGTAGGCTTCCTGGTCAGCGAAAAAATGAAGTCTACCGTCATCGGCTTTAACGCTATAAGCGAAAGGCTATGCACCCTTCGCGTGCGAGGCAAATTCAAGAACATCAGCCTCATTAACGTTCACGGACCTACGGAGGAGTCCTCAGACGAAGATAAAGAGACTTACTATGAACAAGTCGAGAGGGCCCTCCATGCCTGTCCAAGGTATGATGTTAAAATTATCCTTGGGGATTTGAACGCTAAAATAGGTCGGGAGCCGGTATTCAGGCATTACGCAGGCACCCATAGTTTGCATGAGAACACTAATGACAATAGACTTCGAGTCCTAGAATTGGCAGCATCGAAAAACATGGTTGTTGCGAGTACCAGGTACCCGCGTAAAGATATCTACAAAGCTACCTGGGTATCACCTGATGGAGCCACTCGTAACCAAATTGACCACGTGTTGATAGACCGTCGCCACTACTCGAACTTGATGACGGTACGAACGTACCGAGGTGCCAATATCGACTCGGATCACTATCTTGTTGGTATGGTTTTCCGAGGGCGGATTGCCTTGCGAAGACGTATTGCATCCGCCGATCAGGTTCGAATCAACACGGCTGCACTACGCAATGAAAACACCAGTAACACCTTTGGACTTGCGTTAGGACTCGCCCTAGAACCACTCGATCCAGGGAGAGTAAGTCCTGGAGCCAGTATGCTGGGCGTAGATGAGAAGTGGACACGCCTTAAAAACACTGTCATTAGTACTGCCAATTCCATCTTAGGCAGCAGTCGTAGAAGTCGGAACGACTGGTTTGATGATGAATGCAAGCTAGCGACTGAACGTAAGAATGTTGCGTACCGAGCAAAGCAACAATCTCATAGAACGCGGGCACGCGAAGATGAATATAAAGAGCTCAGAAGAATAGAAAAACGGCTTCACAGACAGAAAAAATCAGCCTGGGAGAAGAACATCATCTGTGATTTAGAAAGAAGCCGATAGCGAGGTCCGCACCAGGCGCGGAAGTTCTACCAATCCGTCCGAAACATGACGCAGTACACACCACGCTGCACTTACTGCAAGGACGGAGAGGGAAATCTGATCACCGATCCCCAAAGCATACTGGAGCGATGGGAAGTGTACTTTAATGAATTGCTAAATGGTCAGCTCACTGCAGAAGTAGAGGCTCCACTACTTCAAGAAGATTACCCTATGTTACCGCCACCAAGCATAGAAGAGGTTGAGAAGGCTATAGAAAAACAAAGCCCCGGGAGCCGATGGCATACCAGCCGAACTATTCCACCACGGCGGGCCAGCCTTACGCCAAGCAATTCATGATATTATAGTGCACGTATGGGAGCAGGAAGAAATGCCAGAAGACTGGCGAAAAGGTATAATTTGCCCCATACATAAGAAGGGAGATGTCACAACGTGCAGCAATTATAGAGGTATCACGTTGTTGAGTACCGCCTATAAGATACTCTCCTCTATCCTACAAGAACGGATAGCCCCATACGCTAAAATCATAATCGGCCAATATCAGTGTGGTTTCATTCCAGGCAAATCAACAACTGATCAGATCTTTACCCTTAGGCAGGCGATGGAAAAATGTCTAGAATTTAACATCCCAACATACCATCTGTTTATAGACTTTAAGGCCGCCTATGATAGCATAGCCAGGGTAGAACTTTACAAAGCCATGAGAGAATTCGGCATCCCAAATAAGTTGATACGACTCTGTAGGTTGACCATGACCAACGTAACAAGCCAAGTAAAAATAGCCGGATTGCTATCCAGACTAATCAACATCTTTAATGGACTCCGACAAGGGGATGGTTTGGCCTGCCTCCTCTTCAACCTGGCGTTGGAGAAAGCAATCCGTGACTCTGGCACGGCAACAAGAGGGACCATCGTCAACAGGTCCAGCCAGATACTGGCTTACGCAGACGACATTGACATCATCGGAAGGACCGAACAAGCTGTACACGATTCCTTCATCCAGATCGAGCAGGCGGCACAAAATCTGGAGCTGCACATTAGTGAAGGTAAAACAAAGTACATGGTGGCGTCGAATGCGAGAAGAACAGTTGGTCAAACAATCAAGGTAGCGGAACACGAATTTGAAGTAGTGCAATCCTTCAAATACCTTTTGTCAATAGTAGCAGCCGATAATAATTTAGAAGAAGAAATACGCGGGCGGCTGCTCAATTCCAACAGAGCCTACTACAGTCTGTCAAAGCTCTTCAAATCCAGAAATCTCACCATAACTTCAAAACTGCTGCTGTACAGGACCATGGTCCTGCCAGTACTCACGTATGGATCCGAGACTTGGGTGCTTAGCAAAAGACACTCCGACCTCTTAGCCGCGTTCGAGAGAAAAGTCTTAAGGAGAATTGTTGGCCCCATATGTGAGGAAGGGCGATTCCGGAGACGGTACAATCATGAATTGTACGCAATCTACCTTGAAGCAGACATAGTGACAAAAATTAAGCTCGGTAGACTCCGGTGGGCAGGGCACCTAGCTCGCATGAGTGAAATTGGCTCGGAAAGTCCTTTGTGGTACATTCTATGGTAGACGGCAGCGTGGTAGACCATGCTTGCGCTGGAGAGATGGCGTAGACCAGGACGCCCGAAGCCTTGGGGTGCGCAACTGGATGGCGTCGGCTCAAGACCGGGATAGGTGGAGAGACTTGTTGAAGGAGGCCAGGACCGGACCCCGGTTGTCGAGCCGATGATGATGATGATCATCCTCGAGCGAATAAGAGACCACCTCGAAGATAAACTGGACTCCGAATAAGCAGGATTCGCACTCTATCTTCCTATTTAAACCATATTAACACCTTGCTGATCATCATCAAACAGTACGAACAACTTCATCTGCTGTTCATCGACTTCGAAAAGACGTTCGATAGTGTCAATAGAGAGAAGCATCCCATATAAATTGATCGCTATGATATGCGTACGCATAAAGAGGATTTTGAAATCTAGAGTGGGTTGAGGCAGGGCTGTACTCTGTCGCCAATATTGTTAATTTTGGTGATTAGTGAAGTACTGTGGGCAGCTTTGTCGACTGGAAATGGAAAAATTCAGTGAACTCTGCAATCCTAGCTACCTTGATGTATGTACTTGGGGAAAAACGGTCGAAGAGGAATCCGTACAACTCAGGAAGAGTTGGAAGGAGGCAAAAGTTTATCTTTTTATATAAAAAATGGTCAACAATTTTGAATATTTAGGTAATTATTAATTTATATATCATATGACATTCCAAGTTTACTCGTCGTCAATACAAAATTCCAAATAAAATAATCTAAATTTTAGTTCGAGTAAAATTCCGGAACCATCTCATTTTCAATGTCTAGTCTTTGAAGTATATGTACATATTATTTGCCATTAATTACTTTGTATGCAATTATGCATCTAAGATCAAAACTGATTAATTTGAATTGGCGGTCATTGTAAATTTGTTGTGTGTGGTGTGGTGTGATTGTGATGGCGATATCGTGATGACTGTTTTGACTGTTTTGTATGCTTTGTGTCTCTAGGGTGGACATTTTGGTATTTGTCAGAATCCTGGTGTGTGGCGACATGGTGAATAGTTTAGTTAAACATGTAAGGCATTGTCAAAATACACATTCCTATCTACACAATAATGACAGACTAATTACAGAATGTTTGCCACTCTGGCGTCGTCGGCTACTGCAAACGTGTGCTGTAATGCCAAACTCACGTCAAACTAATTAATTTGTTAGAATTAATAAATTGACAATGTGCAATGTGCAACGTCACTAGTTAAGGAAACATCAGTGAAATGGTAAATGGCTAAAGTAAAACGGTGTGGCGCGGCGGCGGCGGCCGGCGGAATATGCCTTTGTGTCAAAATGTCAAGATGGTAATACAGGAATGCTAAATAATTAGTTTGTCAAAGCAGCTAGGAAGTTTCCACCAAGACGATGCGTTTGTACAAAATGCTTGTACATTTGATGTATACCTACGTACCTACTTGTAAACGAGTATGTGGGTTTGGGAAAGGAATTCATTGAGATTGATTGTGAGTGAACAAATTGCTTTCATATACATAATAGGGTTTTGTTAGAACTTTTGTTTTTTTTACTAAAGTACCTAAACAATTACAAAAAAACTTCACGTTTTAATAAAACATAAATTTTAAGTCGAAAGGAAGACCATGCTATTTACGGGTATATGTACTTACATTCCACTCTAAATCGAATTTCCCCCTAATTCGAACTTTTTGACGATATTTTCGAATTGCTTCAAATTTTCCCGCAAATTCCTCTAAATCCAATTGAATTTGATATTCCTTGAAAATTAGACATAAAGGGAGTCGAGTAAACGATATGTTTTGGATTCTTAAAAAAATCAAACTCAAATGATATTAATGAGAATTTACATAACGATAATAGAGAACTCCAGAGTTCCATAAATAACGGTAGGTAACTCTCATATAACCCGTTCAGGCAAAACAAATTTACCTCAAAAACAACTATAACAATTTTGATAAATTTTTTAATGAGGTTTTGTAAGTAAGTAATTAAATTTAAATGGTTAAAAATATTTTTCAAAAACCGCTATTAACGTTATACTCTCAATTGAACTGGATGGTTAGTTTTCAATTTTTCATAAACGGTTTGACGGATTACAATAAAAAAAATTGAGAAAATCATATACATACATCAATATCTGAGCTTTCAAAAAAATATTTGTTGGATTTTTGAAAAAAAAAAATAAAATATTTTTGATTTCATCACATTTTTTTATAGAACTGTTTGACCAATTTTAAGATAAAACTTTTTTTTAAATCGAACTTTTTTGAAGAAACTTTTTTTGAAAATGTTGACCAAATTTTTTTTTGACTACTTTTTTCAAATTTTTTTTTTTTAAAACTTACAATATATGTATAGTTCAAGAATTCGTTTATTTTTCATCTTTACTTACATATCTGAAAAGATAAGAAAATAAAATAAATTAATGGGTCCAAAAAACAATAGCAGAAAACAGAAGTTAAAATAATGCTCTTACTTGAAAATTAAATTTTGTTTATTGATATTTGAATGCAACTTCGTGAATAATAAAAAACATTGAAATTAAAAATTTTATCGACATCATGGTTAGCACAAGCTTTTTTCAAAATTTTATATGTATATATATCATGACAAAGAAAAAAAAACTGTTAAAAACAATTATGGCCGATTTCATGAAAGACTATTAAATGTTTAAAATGATATTTAACCTTAAAATGAGGAATTTCGGTTTAACCAACTGCTTTTAAATTTAACAGGCTTTCAAACAACCTTATGAACTAAAAGGCCCGTCCTTCGGTAGGCCAATATTTTTAGATTTCGGAAGAAAAGTTTTGGGTTGGCCGTGGCGCGATGGTATGCGTGGTCGCCTGTCAACCTCACAGGTCACAGGTTCGATCCCTGCCGTAGTTCTATGTCATGTTCTTATTCCATTATCATTGATCATTGTTGGGCCCCCGCCCCTGGTTTACTCATTACATGTTTTTCAGGCATAACACTAACAACATGTGATTGAGTAAATACTATGTAGTATGCCCAGCAAATATGACAATGAACAAATTAATGCGAATTATAAAGGGACATTGATATAAGACACGGCATTTCTCCGCTTTAGCCCAGCCGCCAACCCTGGAGATAAAATCTGAGACAACCACCACCTTCAGTCTCAGTACCTCGCGCCACACACCTTTCCCTTTCCATCCCTATCCTTCACGCCCGCGCTGTGTTGAACAACATATAAAGATTAAAGGGTACACCATCCCCTTGAGCGCGCGCAAATTATAAAAAAAATGTTTACCGTTTTTTTAATTTTTTCACATTTTGTATTAACGAATACTGTTGTTTTACTTTTTCTCGTCAACTTCATAAACTTAAAAACTTTAAAAACTTATTGTTTTTAAAAGTTTACTTTCTAAAATTCAATCCCTACAAAAGCTTTGTACAAAATGTTGATGAAGGAGGCCTTCATATTCAACTTCATTTTTAAGTTTTGACCAAAAATATATACGAAAGTTTCCAATCCATGTTCTTGTCAAAACAAATTTTCTCATGCAACTCATTTCTGTCTCGCAAATTTCTAAGATTTTTTAAATTCAATAACACACATCAGTTAAATTTTGTTTTACATATTTTTTTTTTTTGCAATAATGAATCTATTAAATATTCCGCACGGATTCATGAATACTACAGAAACAGGACACTAATGAAGCACATATTACCATAACCTCATTATGTATTCATCCGACCCATCATCATCATCGTCATCAATTTTGTAAAAGAGAAAGAGTTTGTAGATGAGAATAAAAAAAAAATAAATAAGAAAAAAGAAAAACAGAAGGACCCAACGACTGTAGGAACTTATACAATTTATGCGTAGGTACACAAAATATTGCACAACATCTCCTTTTGTCTCACACTCTATACTCTACACTTGTCGACAACCTTTCAACGGGTATACCGGAACTTTTCCTGTTGCCATCGTAATGACTCTTAATGCAAACGGTTCTACGCATTAATTGCATTCCATCATCACTCGCAAAATGTCCTTTCATTCTGTTTTTTGGATATGGACATGAACAGGGCTGTATTTTGTAATGTTGCTGGTAGTTTTCAATATCGAAATCTAAGTCCAAAGTGGAGTTGGACAAGGTTGCATACTGTCACCAATACTGTTTATGTTGGTGATTAGAGATGTACGCAACTTAGTGAATTGGAATAGAGGACTTCAGTGCACTCTCCAATGACAGCTCATACACCTCGACAACATAAAAGACGGCTTGCTCGCTCATAGGATCATGGATCTCCATCAAATGACAAGAAGGAAGGAGTTAAATTTTGTTTTGATAGGTAGTAGAACATTTTCAATATCTTGGAATTACTATCTCCACTGATGGCGTAACCGAACTAAGTATTAGGCAATACGCTTTAAAATGGTAACTAAACTTCATATCTTATTTCTTCTTCCTTTTATCTCGTTTGTTCCACTTTCTTCCATGTTTTTACTATAATTTTCTCACTATTCAATTCATCAATCGCCTTCAGACTAAATCCATTCCTGGAAAACTCCCCCAGGCATGGTCGAAATTTAACCCTTTTATCGTATGTATATTGGTTGAATGCGAAATTACGCTCATTGAATTTGCATACGAAATTGTACGCACGTTGGCGGTATGATAGTCGTCAGAGCTGTTGGTGGTGTGCTGGCTGGTTGGTGGTACCATCTGATGACTGAACGCTGTCATCATCAGCGATGACGACATGCGTGTACAATTCTTATATCTCTCACATCCCAGATTGAAGTTCAATTTCATTCACCAGACGCACCTCATCAGCATCAACATCATCAGCAGCAATAACAGAAGCAGAAGCATCATCCAGCCAGTGCCATAGGCCTGCTCCTGGGCGAGAATCAATGGAATCGGTCAAGCGGCCGCGGCGGCGAGGAGACCAAGCATCCACCGCCACTACCACTACCACCGGCAGAGCCTTCCATCGCTGTTTTGACCATTCAACGTTAACCGTTTGGTTCGCCTGCTTAAGCATTCAAACCATGTTTGATAAGCAATTAAATTTTGCAATTATTGAAATCAATACCTGACATCCCGGTGCCTGTCATCAATCATTCAATTAAAACTCTCTCCAGTGAATTTCGGAGACTATGTATACGCTAATGACTAGAGTGTCATAAAATTTCGCTTCATGATGTGGTAATTAGAGAAGCTATTGAACTCCTTCACCGAACTCGTTCGGATTGTAAGGGTTTAAATTTTATTTTTCTGTGCAAGTTTCCTCGTCGTTGCGTCGCGTCGTTCGGTTCGAATAGTCAATCGGTGATCCAAAACACCAGAGGGATTTATATAGCCAAAAAAGGACTCTATCAATCGCCTGATTTTGATGTGTTGTCCCCAATGAAATGACCGATGATTGACTATTGTCCGTTTATTTAATTAAGGACGCAGGAGATTGAGGGAGGTTTTTAACATTTTATTTGATGTGAAAGGGTTTAGCAGGATTAAGTGGGTTCTTTTGCTCATTGGAAGAATTTCAATATTACACTATCGGTTGTCACGGATTTAGATTATCAAAACCAAAGGTATTGGTGGTATTGCAGCAATTTGACAGCCGGTACTAGTTGCTCTTGTTGCCGTGGTGACTAATCACAAATGAGTATGCTTTAGAATGTTACATTATATTATGGGTATATGTCGTTGTCACTCTGTCAGTTGTTAATTGTGTTAATAGATCTCCTTAGTCGGATATATTGGATTTTGAAGGACATTGTTCAGGGTTTTCATAACAAATGATTACGTAGACTGGAAGGGGATATTTCAATTTGATTGAGATATTTCGTTTTGTGATTTTTTCTTCGGCTAAACGAGGTCTCCATATAAGGTCTTCACCAAAAAGTTCGGTTTGATAAGAACCTTGATTCTTCTAGAGATTTCTTCCGCTTCCTCTTGTTCCACATTGTTAGAGCTCCGTTTCAACTTGTCACTCTCTTGTTGCATTTTTGAAAAAACTAATTTCACCGTCACTCAGCTTTCACATAGCAGTCACCCAGCTGTAGGCCAATTTTTTTTTAATCTTAATTTTACTAAAATTGATGATCACCAATTTATGACACAGCTAGTTATTTCGTGTTAGTAGTCTGTGGCAAACGGGTTAGTGCAATAGACTTAGTACATGCTGGAGGCCTGGGTTCGATTCTCAGCCTCGTCCATCGTAATAGAGAAATGTTTTTTTTTCACGGGCCGGGCGTTCAGAGAAATTCACAAATTTTCCAAAAGTATATGTAACTTGTTAAGAATAGAGCGCCTTTCACGATAGCCGTTCGGATTAATAATAACACGCACATAGGTGGAGAGTTGTAAGTCACAGGTTCCTTATGATCTGTTAGACCACCAAATTTATACATTTCCAAAGTTATTTCGATACATAATACATAAGCGTTACATAATAGAGGCCAAAAATATTGCTCCATTTGATCCAATTTTTTAAAAGTGAATAATTTGGATTAAAGGATTGCAAACAATTTCTCTTTCTAAAGAAACTTGTCATTCATATTGCAACGCCTATCCTAAAACGTACAACACGCGTTTCTTCATTTTGTCAGTACATAAATATTAAAGCTTAGTTACCAAAGGCTCAGAAGTTAGATGAACCAGATTGGCATCATCACCAACTATATAAATTATTTTACCTTAAATATGAGGACATTTGCTAAATTGACACACACAATTTGTTCAAAATAACCAAACACATATTATATGATAGAGTACTAAATCAGGAGTTGGCAAAACTTATAATGAAGAACTGATACACTGAAAGAAAAAAAGTATTTAAGGAAGATAAAGTTTACAAGGCCCACTCCACCTTAAAACAGATATGCTATCTATCCTCCAATTATCGTCCGATTGCACTTACGTCCCTTCTTTCTAAGGTCATGGAAACGCTGATAAACTATCAGCTCAAGAAATATCTCGAAGACCGAAAGCCTCTTAATGACCGGCAGTACGGCTTTCGCAGCAACAGGTCCACTGGTGATCTGATGGTTTATCTCACCGAACAGTGCAACAAATCTTTACTTCGTTTTGGAGGAAGTAAGATTGTTGCACTTGATATTTCAAAGGCATTTGATAAAGTCTGGCATCTTGCTCTTTTATCGAAAATGCGTGCTTTCGGTATCGATGAATCCCTTCTTCGTTAGATTAGAAACTTTCTTTCGAACCGTTCAATACAAGTTGTATTGGACGGTTTCAAGCCTGAAACCCATAATATAGATGCTGGTGTGCCCCAGGGCTCCGTTTTGTCTCCAACCCTCTTCCTCATTTTCATTAATGATCTTTTGTCTGTAACTTCTAATCCAATAAATTGTTTCGCTGACGATAGCACCCTTAGCTTTTCTTATTCATTTCCAGACTCACATCCCTCCTCTTCGGATGTGGAACTGCAACGGCAAAATATGATAAGCTCATTAAACTCTGACTTAAACAGCATTGTACAATGGGGAATTAAAAACCGCGTAGAGTTTAATGCTTCGAAAACCCAATGCTGTCTTGTATCGTCGAAGCGAGATATACCCCCCTTGCCACTGTCCATGAGTGGTACTTGCATCAAAGAGGCCGAAGTTCTCGAGATTATCGGTATGTGCATCACTGACTACCTCTCGGAGAACGAGCACATATAAAAATGCCACAAGATGTTTAGGTTTCTTAAGACGGTGCAAGAAATTTTTTTCCCCGTCTGATCTGGCTATTATCTATAAAACCTACATCCGTCCAAAGCTTTAGTATAATTCCCATCTCTGGGCTGGTGCTCCAGTTACTTACTTAAGCCTCTTGGATGGAATACAAAAAAGAGCTGTAAGAATGATTGGTGATAGAGAGATCACTGACTTATTCACCCTTTTAGACCACCGTCGTAACGTTGCGTGTCTCTCCTTGTTCTACCGTTACTTCTACGGTAATTGCTCTAGTGAAATAGCCAGTTGCATTCCTCCCCTCAAGCAATTCACCCGTAATACTCGAGCTTCTAGGAATGCCCATCAGCTTACCCTCGAGCCCAACTTCGGACGTACTCTCAAATATAGAGAATCATTTTTTAGCCGTACTACGCGAATGTGGAACTCTCTTCCACACTCTGTCTTTCCCGATCATTACAATGTTCAGGGATTCAAGACCAGACCAATGTACATCGACACCTCCTTTTCAACCCCTTCCCTTCTTCCTAATACACTCACTGTGTCTCTGGCACAAAAAAGGGTATACAAAAATCCTTTTTCGCACCTGTTCAAATAGATATCCGGAATAGGCTTGTGTGGATCATAAAGTGCGCAGCACATACATTCCTTCTTTTTAAATTCATGCGATATCCATTTGCCTCCAGAACATCAAGTTGCAAAGAGTTAGGATCTCCACTTATGATCAACTCATATCTTCGATTCAATGCTTTTCTACCACTCTGTTGCATTGTCAAATGTGCAAACGGAACGAAAACTTTTGGGTGCTTCTCAATTTATCCGGCAACAAAAATTGTACTCCATTCTAACAGTGTATAAAGAGCCTCTATCATTCACCTTCTTAATCAATGGAAACTATATTCATCCACCCCCAGAATCGAAAGGCTAACGAGTATGCAAACTCGTTGTAATCTTTGGAAATTATTTAATAATATTTCTGCAACAATATGCAAGCATCGGGGCCCATGTCATAACCCAGAAATATAGCAACACGGAATATATTCGATTGTTGGACAACGAAGAAGTGTTGTTCTAAAACGTCATCTCATCATTGGGGGGGAGATAGATTAGAAGAGAACAATAAGAAGACCAGCAGATGACAAGCAAAGGAGCATGTTTTTGCCCTAAAATCTAAAATGACCACTTAAATTGCCATAAACAATACTGAGGCTACTGATGATGCCTTTCATTTCTGTTACCAAAACTAGGACTCCCATTCCAATAGAACACACCTACAACATGCATAGAGGACAACGGACCAACGATATGATGATGATGATGATGACAAAGCCGCCGCCGGACAGACAGCTTCTGATCTGATTCATGACACAAACTCACTTTAAGTGGAATCACCATATTAAAATGAATATCATCCTTGTTTGGATGGAGACTTGTTGTAGTAGGTACTATATTCGTCCTGCCTGTAAAGGAAAAGCACTCTTTGAAATGGTCACTCACTTCTTGTTTGTTCGATAGCAGCAGCAAGCAGCAATGATGATGATGTTGCTTGGTATTTATGCCATGTCAAGGCAGATATCTTGTGTGTCCTACATACAAAAAACCAGAAACAGAAGGACTCAAAATTTCTTCCTGATGTCTTTCTTCTTCCTCCTCTTTTTTACTCCTCCTCTACGAACAACTAAAGTGGGGAACTTAAAAACAGGATTCTTGAAATGGCAGCAACTCAATGATAAGAAGAGTAGTGTGTGATGTTATGTCATGTTCTATTCGACCATCAAAATTAAAGACACAACAGAAGATCCTCCTTGGGAAAAGCATCTGTATATAAAATGTATACGTAGAAATGAGGAAAATCGTGACAAAGAGGATGATGTGGGTTATTTGATGACCACCCCAGGATACGACATCCTCTATAGATGGTGGGTGTACTGTACACTGGTGCGTGATAAGAGTGGGAAGTGGGTGTATTTCTGTGTTTTATGAAGAGATTGATATTTTGTTTATTTTTGAGGTAAGGTCCGTAGTCCTTGTATTGTGCATCATATTAAAATGAAGGAGTTCCTTGTTCCTCTGTTTTTTTTTTGTTCAATTTTCCACAGAAAGAGGACATATTCCAACAAGGTACTTTATCTATCTTCTTTGACCCGAAGAGTAAAGAACTCAATGAATATTATTATATTATTCGTTCACATTACAAACTAGAAAATGTTTTTCAACTTAAGAAGAAGAAATTAAATTGCTGTGTATTTTATTTTTAGTTGTTTTTTTTCGGGACCACCAGCAGAGTATACTTACCTACAGGAAGGATTTTAAACAAGGTGTGATGTGCTCTTTTTGAAAGAGTACATTTCCGTACAATATGGTAACCACTAACAACGTACAATTTCTACAAAATGTAATTGGATTGTGTTTTCACTAAACTACAGTTGAAACAATCAATAGGGAAATTGTAACAATTCTGGTTCGACAAGGAGCATTCAGAAACTCTATAAGAACACGAATATAAATTTGTCAAAAATGTAGTAATGAATAGAAGATGCTTTGTTAAGGGAACTCGTTCTAATTTCTGAAGAAGAATGTTATTTATGACTCGTGGACTTGGTGAATCGGCGACTTTGCGTCACTTAGTGACTTGGAGACTTGGCGGCTTCCAACGTCGAGACTCGGCGACTTACAGACTTGGTCTTTTCGTGAATTGCTGACTTCACAACATTGCAACTCGGCAACGGATTTTCGGGCACAGATACTAAGAAAATTGATTTAAACATAAAATTGGGGAACGCCGTGGGGGGGGGGGGTTAATATTCCAATTTTGTGTATTGTGGTTTACAATTTGAGAATCAATAAAGTTCAACCAGAGAAGAACTTGAGAAGCTGCAAAAATTTACTTCGACAAAAGAAAGGCCTGACCCAAATGGAATACCATCGAAAATCCTAGAATTGACTACTGCTGTAAGTACTTCATCATTTCCCGGAAGATGTAATTTTCTCCAAGGGTTGGAAAGTGCTGCGTTAAGTCAGCAAATGTAAAGGTGACCCAAATATTCCTTCCTCATACAGACCCTTGTGCATGCTATTAGTTCAAAGTGCTGGAGGCCTATTAGAAGAAGACCTGAGCACCTCAACCATCAATCTTAGGACCTAACCTTTAAACCTTCTCGTACAAGCAACATACTCTCTATGGGCATGCTGGAAGACTGTTTTCTTGTTAAGTATGCTGATGACACTGCGGTGGTGATTACAGCAAAAGGCACAGAAAGTGAACAGCGGTATAGCCTATGTGCCGAGTAAATTCCTGTGGATGACCGAATATGACCTCAGCCTGGCTACAAACAAAACCCAAATAGCTCTGCTAACCCAAAAGCAGGCGACAACGCAGTCCTTTCTTAATTGAAAGTTTGAAAAATCGAAGATAATGTAGTTTCCAAAATAAGTATTCAGCACATGGCATATACCAAATAGTTTTATTTATTTTAATTAAATTTAATTTTCCTACAATACTTAGACTTGAAAACAATTTGCTAATAATTACTCCATCAACCTGATGCCAATGTAATTTCTTGCTGAGACTTCTGCCATAGATTTATAACAATTTCCAACAAAATAGGAATTTCCTTTTGTTGAAATTTTCCCAAAGCCGCCTCTAGTAATTTCCGATTCGGATTACAACTTTCCATATTTGTCTCCATTGAGAACATTTCTGCCGAATAATTAAACTGATGCCAATGCAGATACTCCATAATTAACTGATTCACTAACAAAGTTCTTGTATCCTGTTGTTTGGGTTTTGTTTTACTTCTTCTCAAATGACATCCTGAGGCTTTATTATCATCATCTGCATCAGTACCATCATCATCATCATCATCAGTATCATTATCATTACCACGCATCATTTCAACTAATCGATGTTGCAATTGACATTTAATCTCATCGTAAACACCACCTTGGACTTGAAATTTTTGTCTTATAGTATTGCAAAGATGAGATTCTTTTTCGTTAAGATTGTCGGACATTTTTTTTGTTGTTTCGAAATAGAAAATTGTTTTGATATTTAATTTTAAGAGCAGTAATTAAACAATAAATTCCAAGCCAACTGTTATTTTTAATAATGTTAATTTCTCCATAAAGTATGCAATGAAAACTTAAAACAACTTTGTGGCAACCTTAACCGTTTTTTATTTTGTGTACCTTCCAGAACATCATAAAGAAGCCTTTAAGAATTTATAAAACGTCATGATATGAGCAAAATGACATTTTTTCTATTGGCGGAAAAACTTTTTAATAAGAAGTCGTTCATTTCTGAAACGAAACGAAAGGTAACTAGGAGTAGACAACGTCTTAACGGATTTTACATAGGCAGGGACGGAGTTTAGGTATGCATTGTATGCAGGTGCACCTAGAATTAAAACCTAAGGAACTATATTTCTTAAATGATCCGGAATTCTCGGTTGATACTTGAGTTTTATCGTTCAGTGACCTAGTGTCATCCATTTGCAAATCTTCAAAAATGTAGGCCTCTACGAAGCAATTCTCCGAAAAAAAATTCAGAATGTACAAACTTCAAGAGGGCCAGTTGTTTGAACAATTTCAATTAAAAAATTCACAGACATTAATTAATTTTTATAGATAGGTACTGATCACACCTGTTGCAAAACAAAGTCTCTATCAATTATAAATCAACAGAGATCTGTTCATGTTGATTGTACTCAGTACATAAACTGTTGTAAAGACTTCAGTTTTTATTTTGGTGCCTTATGGAATTTAAATATTAACTGAACTTGGTCTCTTTGGTTATGTTTCGATTGCATGTCAATTTTATACAATACATGTTGTCGTTGATATTATATTGATTCTATTTAAATGTTACCAGTACACGTTGGCTTCACTCCGTAAGTAGAGCATTTGGATATTATATGGAATTTAAGTAACTACTATGTAGTCATTACATATTTCACAGTACGTGGTCCATATGGTTATGTAATAAGGTATGAAACTTGTAAATAAACTCGGTAAATAGAACATTTATATCAATTCTGTTAAATCTCAGTACATACAATTTACATAATTTTTTTTATTATCACACAAAGTGTTGTGAATACAAAGTTTTTTATTTGGAAGCCCTATGGAATTGAAACATGTATGTAGTCATTATACAACTTATAGTTTGCGTTCAATACATATTGTCATTGATTTTAAGTTTCCAGTAACTTTACTCCGTAAATAGAACACTCATATTCGTTTCGTTTGATCCAGTACATACAAATTACATAAATGTACTGATTACATAGTGTGTCACAAAGGCAGTGTTGGGACTTCGCAGAACCCAAAGAGTGGTAGAAAGATTTTCAAAAAAGTGGTAGAAAAGTGGTAGAAATTAAAAACATTTTTTATGTAACAAATAGTACCTACATTAAATAATTTTATTGAAAATAAATAAAAAAAATAACATTTCAGTTCTCTATGTTTCAATTCAAGATCACAGATATACATACATAGGCCTGGAACCAAGTCATACATATATATATGTAGGTTATTTCATTTAGACTCGTTCCCAAAAACTTAAATCTATAACAGCCGTTTTAAGTAATAATAAAATAAAAGTAGAAAGAGATCAGAGATCAGAGAAAGACAAACAGCTAATACATGCCAAAGATTATACTTACTTACTTGACAGCTGCAGGAGTAGGAACAGATCAAAGTACACTAACACATAGATAAAGAAAAGAATTTGCAACCGTGTGGTATATGGTATAAGGAAAAAAATAGGTGGAAGGTGAGATATGGAAAAAGTGGTAGAATTTGATCTTTAGGTGGTAGATTTTCATGAACAGCAAAAAGTGGTAGAAATACCACTTAAGTGGTAGAAGTCCCAACACTGCACAAAGGTCTCTCTCTCTCTATTAATCCCCTCCTATTTTTGATAGCAAATAAGGAAATTATTAAGGAAACTTGAATTACCCGAAAAAGGTGTGTTACACTGTGCTTCGTCTTCAGTCAGAACAGAATCTATATATTGCAGTGTACACTGTACAGACGAGGACTAAAGAGTATAAGGCAATTAAGTTTGCAACGAGATGGAATTATGTGTATGCTACACACCCAATGTGGAGGAAACCTCGTGGAACTTATGGCACAGAGGCTTACTTGGAACCTGTTTTTTTTTTGCTTGTTTGTTTGTATAATGTTAAAAGGGAGAATTGCGCAAAAACTTTTTCTTCATCTTATTTTGGTATCACTTACAAAATTTATTATCCTTAATGGAATTTGGAAAATTTTCCTTACGAGTTATTTTTTGCTTCGACCGACGACGACGACGATCCAACTAACTGTATATCGCTCTAAGTTATTCGACGAAGTTTATTTTTTGTCATCATTGCCACCTATCATCCCCTCCTTTTTTTTAAATGAGGGGGAAAAAAAACCTGAATTGGATATCGCTTAAGTGGAAGATAATCACGCAAATTAAAAATAGAAATTAAGAGTTTTGCAACATTTTTGTTGTTTGCCTTCTTAAATTTTGGTGGCGTTTTACTCCTGATTCGTAAACTTCAAAATCCAAATGCGAGATAAAAAGGTAAAATTGTTAAGTAAAAATTTTAAGATTTTAAGTCAAAGACCAAGATCCATTTATATAAATTTTTTTATTTAAAAGGAATTTAGTGCCCCCAAAGCGTTTGCATTTTGCTTGGCAAAAGTTTTAGCAGACGAATTGAGACTTACCATACCTTACACCAACGACAATTCTCGCACTTGAAATGTCTTTTTTTCTGGGTTTGTTTGTTTTAATTTTTTTTTTTTTATTTTTAGAAAATTTGTTAATCAACTGTCAAACGATGATAAGAAGTGAATTTAGAGTAGCTAAAGTTTTTGAAGAAAGATAAAGTTTTTTTTTTGTTTTTCAATTGCGCATTTCAAAATGTCGATGATGGTGGAAAAGAGGTTTAAATACCTATAGCCATTTTTAATTTGCTAGACAGATATACAAAGTGATGGATTTTCGTTGTAATAAGTAAAGTTTTCGAGTTCAAAGGTTAGAGAAAGTGTGAGAGATAAGACTTCAATGCTGAATCTAATTAGTTTTTTGAAGTTCTTCGTTGTATTCAACAAAAATCTGATGGATGGGTAAATATTATTTTCCAAATTTGCTGGTCTTAGGAGGGTATAGAAGGTTTTTGTGATGGATTTATTTCGATCGCATTTCAAATATTCTATTAACTTACTTTAACAGAAAAATGTATACTTTCAGGTGGTTTAACTCTGAAAGTCTAATTCTTTTTGCACACGAAAGAGAGAGATAATTACATTTCATGTGAAAAATTTCTTGTAGGATGAGTCGTTCTCGAAATAAACATAAAAAAGTGTTTTTAAACTTACATCTATCTTTTCTTTTCAATCATAAAATTTGAGATTTAAATTCTCTAAAGACTGTACTATCATGAGAAAAAATTGTATGTACTCAGTACAGACACTTTTATGTACCTTAATTTCATTTTTTATCTTCTACGGCTTTATATTTCTATGATATAAATAATTACCCAAATCTGAACAGTTTAACTTTCAATTTATACACCAAAGTAAACCCGCTAAAACGACTAAGTTGAACTTTATGTACCCAATCTATCAAAAGCAAAATTTGATTTATGGAAATAGAGCCAGTTTTGTGCTGACTGAGTACTGAGCACAACAAATATGTACTGGGTCAACAAGGAAATGTATCAAACATTATTGATTTGTACTCAATACATTATTCTAAACTTATGGCAGAAATATGATTTACGTAAATAGAGCCAGCTTTGTGCTTACTCAGTCAGCAAAAACAAAGAATTGAAATTTATTGAATATTATTCATTTGTACTCAATACATTATTCTAAACTTATGACAGAAATTTGATTTATGTAAAGAAACCCAATTTTGTGCTGACTGAGAACAAAACAAAAGTGTACTGACTCTACATTGAAATGTATTGAATATGACGGATTTGTACTCAATACATTATTCTAAACAGCCCAGACTTTTGATTTATGGCTTTGTGCTGATTGTGTACTGAGTATGTATGTATTTATATGTTTTTACTTTATTGAAATATATTGAATACTCATCACATTGTCCTTAATGTATCACAGATTGATTTATGTCTAGAGAGTTCATACAACGAAAAGAAAATGAGTCAGGAAAAATTTTCGATGTTTCCATTAGATCTCTAAAAAAACTTGAAGAGTTTTGTTCTGTAAATAGAAATGTCAGTTCATCAACCACTTTTTATTAAAAATTCATTTTTTTTGTCTAATTCATTTCGTATCAGTGAAAGGAAGCCTAACTAAAACCATTTTCTAAATATAGAATAAATTCATTTTTATCAACAAAGTTAAAACAAATCAAATAGAAAGGATTGATTCTTCCCTCATCTCAATGTTTTTTGGTTAATATACAATCCCAATCAGTGTTCAGATTCATTGTCCTTAAATCATTTTTTTTTTATTTGAAAGATTAACAATTTTACAACAAGGGATAACATACAAAAGCAAAAAAAAAAACATACATTTAAAAAGGATGTTATCCTTAACCTTTTTTTTTGTACAAAGAAAAAATCGGATACAAAAACACAATAAAATACAAAATATATTTATTTCCAAAGACAGAATATGGCAAAACCAAAAACAACAAAATTGGTAACAAAACAAAACACAACGTATCAAATAATATGTATATCCTTTTTGTTTTTTTGTTGTAGTTAACTCCTCTCCTACACAACACATATCATAACAAGCAATTCCACATTCCCAAATATATAATCCTTCTCTGGGGGGTCAGAGTAGACACATAAATTTTCTCTGTGAAAGGATAAATTACCAGAAAACACTTTAAGTGGTTATGGAATGAGGTGGAGAAGAGTGGATGGGTTGTAAGTGGATCCTGCGTGTTATACATAAGTGCATTTCGGTTTCATATATTATAGAACAACTAGGATGACAGAAGGACAACCCTTTCTCTTATACAAAAAAAAGAACGAACACATTTTTATCCAAAAAGGGTCAAACGGGGTTCGATGGGACATTGTAAAAGGTAATAAGTTGCTCAATTTTTGCTGATGCTGCTATATGATGCAGAAAGGACATCTTTTTGTTGTTGTTGAGCATGGCTAGACACAGGGACGCAATAACGCAAATTCAGTTTGTCTTGTTAATTAGTATTTAATCTACGAAAACAACAATAAATCTTTGCCCACAGGAAATGAATAAAGTGTCCTTTTTTAATGTCCATCTTATGGTTGTTGTTTTTGGAATTTTGTGTTCCTTTTTTTGTGTGCCTATGGTCGAAGATAATTTTGACCATACAAACAAAATGTCAAGGGCTGCTGTATAGGAGGTGAAATAACTTTTTAATCGAAAGATATCAATCTTCTTATGTAGACAGAGGTCTTGAGAGTTTTCAAAAAAGCCAAATATGGGTCTACTTATAGTTGATTAGTTGCAATCAGATTGTCATCAAGTTTCTGTGTAAGGGTTGCAATAATTTATAGCAAATAGTTCTCTGGAAATAAAGCTGACAAGGCAAGAAATATTAACTTTAAATTTATCAAGCCCCTTTGTTCTGAAAACAAACTTTTGAAGTAATGCTGTTTTTTTAGGCCTTATGGTCTTATCATTAAAAATTATTGCTGTCTAGCCTATAGAACTTTCTTATATTTCTTAAAAAGCCCAGGAAAGTAAAAAAAAAACAAATGAAAATGAAATTAAGCAAGTTCTAATTTTGCAAGTCCTCCTAAGAAAATTAAGCTCTTCTCGAAAATTAGGGTAATTCTTAAGACGTCAAAATAAAGCAATAAACTAAAATTGAGCTTTGTCGGAATTTTCTCGAAGTCAAAGTCTAATTATGTGAATAAGTTTAAAGTTATTTTTAGCAAATACATTTCTCGCGAAATTTAGATTTATCATAAATTATAGTTTTCTCGCATGATTTTTTTTTCACATGAATTCTGTTCACATGGTTTATTTCTTTCACGTCTTGTCTCTCACAATTCTTTTATTGTTTTGTTTTTACGCACAAAAGGTTTCAGTTTTTTTCGCGTGGCATATTTTATTAATTAAATTTCACTTTTCAATAGCGGCGTTATTTCATGCAGCTTTATTTCCATCCCTCTCTAGCAAAAATATATATTTTTTACATGAATTGTTTTTCATGTAGGTAGTGTTCGAACAAAATATTGATATTTTTTTCAGGTTTTTTTTCCACGTGAAAATTTTGTGAATATGGTGTATGATTACTTTAACGGGTCATATTTTCCTAACACCATATTTTTTCATTTACCAAATTTAATGTTCACGAGGAATTTAGTTTTCACATTATTCATTTCACTCATATTTTTTTCTTGTGATTACTTTCCACTTCTAATATTTTTCACTTATGAAATGTTGTTTTCACATGATTCATTACACACCCGAACTTTTTGTTGCATAAAGAGGATATAAATAATATAACACTCAACGATTATTTATTCAATTAAAGAGATTTGTAAATCTGTTAAATATTTGCAAATCTTAACGTGGCTATAGTCTGAACAAACCCTTAGAATTAAACAAAACAAATCGTTGACGTTTAATGTACCCATAGCTACCGTCTGATCAAACAATTCACAGTTCAAATATGCGCATGCATTTGTGTATTTGCATAGCAACCATCAACTATATGCAACCCACAACAAACAAGAAACCAAAACAGCAAACAAACCATAGATTCGTTAAAACCATCGCCAACAACGTCGTCGTCGTTGGTCGTCGAGACTTGGAATTGAAGACACATAAATCAAAAATGGTAAAGGAATAACATTAAAAAATCGTTGAGGTAATAATGCAAAATTCCTTTCAAATGCAGATCCTTTCTCGTGGCAAAACAGACTCGGCCAATTCCCGTCATATTCAAAGTGCAACCACAGTCCAACAAGCGAAAAAATCCCTTCCAACATTAGAGGATTTCATTTTGCAGCGTGACTACACCGGAGCACGGGCGTTCCTTGAGGTAAATTGCACTCCCTCTTACTAATATTTATATATATGTACGTATGTGCTTATGTTGACTTGTCCGTTTTTCTGTGTTGTGAAAAGTTTGGTAACGAAGAAGACGATGATGAGCGTAAACTGCTAGCCGACCAATGGATTGCCTTCTGCAGTTTTCACTTGGGTGACTATCAACAAGCCCTAGATCAGTATAAAACCATAAAATCCTTGGAGCTACTCAACACCAGCAATACGACTGATGTTAATCTGAATGTCGCTGTTTGCATGTTCTATTTGGGTATGTACGAGGAAGCCCATCAGTTGATGGAGCACATCCCGAATACGCAACTGAAGGTGCGTCTATTATTTCATTTGGCCCACAAGTTCAACAACGAAGAACAACTGATGGCATTGCATGAATCACTGCAGGATGTCGTCGAAGACCAACTGAGTCTCGCTTCGTTGCATTACCTCCGGGCACATTATCAGGAGGCAATCGATATCTATAAAAGGATTCTCCTTGATAACAAGTGAGTGTATAGAGAAATTTTGTGTAGCAGATTTATCTTGATGCATTTTAGAATTTGGTGTATTTTACGAGTGTTGTAGATGTGCAATAGGTGAATATAAAGTTGGTAAACAAGCGATGAGGGCAAGCAGCACTACTTATCGTTCTGTTAACAATCGGTTGGAAGGATAATTTTTTTGCTAAGTTAATATTAAGTTAGCGAAACAATATCAACTAACCAACCAACCAATTAATCAACGAATCAACTAACCAAAGAACCAGCTATAAAGCTAAGAACTAACCAACTAATCCACTAACCAAGTAACAACTAAATAACTAAGCAAATAACAACTAAAATACAATAACCAACGAATCAACTTACTAACTAACAATCTAATAACTAATCAACGAATCAACTTGCTAACTAACAAGCTAACAACTAACCAACGAACTTACCAAACAACAATTAATCCACTAACCAAGTTACAACTAAATAACGAAGCAAATAACAACTAAAATACAACTAACCAACGAATCAACTTACTAACTAACAAGATAACAAGTAACCAATGAATCAACTTACTAACTAACAAACTAACAAGCTAACAACTAACCAACGAACTTACCAAATAACAATTAATCCACTAACCAAGTTACAACTAAATAACTTAGCAAATAACAACTAAAATACAACTTACTAACTAACAAGCTAACAAGCAACCAACGAATCAACTTACTAACTAACAAGCTAACAACTAACCAACGAACTTACCAAATAACAATTAATCCACTAACCAAGTTACAACTAAATAACTTTGCAAATAACAACTAAAATACAACTTACCAACAAATCAACTTACTAACGAACAAGCTAACAACTAACCAACTAACTTGCCAATTAACAACAAATCCACTAACCAAGTTACAACTAAATAACTAAGCAAATGACAACTAAAATACATCTTATCAACGAATCAACTTATTAACTAACAAGCTAACAACTAACCAACAAATCAACTTACTTACTAACAACTAACCAACGAACTTACCAACTAACAACTAACTAGTTAAATAAACAACCAACCAGCTAACTAACAAATTAGCAACTAATTAACTTACTAACTAGTTAAAAACTAACGAACGAATCAATTAACAAGCCAACAAGTGGCCAAAACTAATAACAAACCAACAACTTACTAACTAAAAAATTCACAAATTAACAACTTACCAACTATTTAACTAACCAACTATAACGACTAACCCACTAATTTACTAACTTAGATACATCTAACCAACGAATTAATCAGCTAACTAACGACTAACTTGACATTCATAATCAGTTGTTGCAAAATTCACCGTTTTCATAACCGCGAAAATACACCTTGGTTGTCAGTTGGTTCTTGAGCAATTTGCGTTTGTCCTTCCGTATTCTCTCTTGTTGTTTGCAACGTCCATCATACACTACATCCCTGCCGTACCTTTAACATTCTTCATTCTATATATCTTTCCACATATCCGTACAAAAAGAGACTACTTGGCACTGAACGTTTATCTCGCTCTATGCTTCTACAAGCTAGACTACTATGACATGTCCCAGGAAGTGTTGGACGTCTATTTGGCCAAGCATCCGGACAGTACAATTGCCATCAATTTGAAGGCCTGCAATCGTTTTCGTTTGTTCAATGGACGTGTCGCCGAGCAGGAGATTAAGAACATCGCCGACAATGGAACATTCGGCGCGGACCTCATCAAACACAACCTAGTGGTGTTCCGGAATGGTGAAGGTGCTATGCAAACGTTTCCGGCATTGTTGAATATTGTACCAGAGGCACGATTGAATTTGGCCATCTACTATTTGCGTAATGGCGATGTCCAGGAGGCTCATAGTCTTATGAAAGAAATTCAGCCAACAGTGCCGCACGAGTACATCCTTAAGGGGGTTGTTCATGCAGCTTTGGGCCAGCAATTGGGTTCCGTAAGTGTAAATTGGTTTTCCATTTTTTTTTTTTGGTTTTTTATCATCAACGTTTTTTCTGTCTGCCTCTTTTTTATTGAATTTTTGAAGAAGGAACACATCAAGACAGCCCAACAAAATCTCCATTTAGTTGGAAGTTCAGCAACAGAATGTGATACTATACCAGGCCGGCAAAGTATGGCATCGGCTTTCTTTCTCTACCGACAATTCGAGGAGGTCCTTGTGTACATGAATTCGATTCGAAGCTATTTTGTAAACAACGATACATTTAACTACAACTATGCTCAGGCCAAATGTGCCACGGGTTATTATCGGGAGGCCGAGGAATTGCTGGTGCAAATTACCGATATGGATATAAGGAATCAACATACATACTGTATGGTTCTGGCCAAGTGTCATATTCATGCCGGACATCCGGAACAGGTAAATAATAATAATAATAGTATTCTTCTTCTTCTTCTTCTTCCACTTCTCTGTGTTCTGTAGTCCTCTGTGAAATGCGTGGTCACACATGGGAAAAGATTTTGGTTAATAGGTGTAAGCTTAAGGAAGTAATTTATTGGGATGTGCATGCGGGTAAATTCCAGATTATAGGAAGGTAGATAGTTATAGCCAATGTCATACCAAGAAAGAGAGAGAGAGGAAGCAGTTGTGATGGTAGCTATGCAATATATGGCTTTGCATTCAAATGAATCGGAAGTTGTTAAGATATTAGAAGACTTGCTTTGATGGTCAATTATCTCTTTCTGTGCTGGATTTGGGAGATCCTTTTTCTTTGGAATTGAAAACTTTGTAAAACAGTAGAACATTGGTAAGCATTAAATATCATGAATTTCTGTTTTCCGAACCTGATTTTCAAATAACATGCCTGGATAATTTGTGTGCCTGGAATAATACGATATTGACTTTTGATTTGCGTAATTTTCGTTCATGTTGCACGTATTAAAAAAGTGTTTGAAAGATATGTATGCTAATATTCTTATTCAGGAGGGACAACTCAATGACAGTGTAGAAGGCCGTTTACTTTGCATATGAAATGTCACTAAATTAAAATTTTAAATGACAGCTGTCACTGAGTTACAGTTCCAAATAAGAGACTTAGACTTAGAATCTCAAATTGTAGACCTCACTTAATTACAGTCCGGGCTATTAAGCGTCACTGAATTGCAGTCGAAGATAGCAGATGCCACGAACCTACAGTTTGAGAAAGCAGATGTCACTAAACTACAATTTCAGATGACATATTATGAAATAGCAGATGTCACTAATTTACAGTTCTAGATGACAGCTGTAAATAAATTATAGGCTCAAATAGCAGGCCTCAGAAACTTACAGTCTGAAAAAGATAGAAGACCTCACGGAATTACTTTTGAATATATCACTTTTATTAAATTTCTGTTATGTTGGTGGAATAATTTCTAAGTCATTTTCAGGCTTGGAACCTCTTCATTACTCGTGACACCAATTCCGAAGCATTTTTACTTCTTCAAATGATCGCAAATGAATGTTATAAATGTGCTGAATTTTGGGTTGCAGCGAAAGCATTTGATATGCTTGAAAAGTAAGAAATATTTTTTTGTTTTTTTTTAGAAAGTATATCATTTAAAAAATATATCTAGATTAGATCCTAGTCCAGAACATTGGGAAGGCAAACGTGGAGCTTGTGCTGGTACAATTTATGCTATTGCTGCTGATACTGATCAAGGAAAACCACCAAATGGTGTGGGTGATATTATATCGCTTCTGCGAGAATCAACAAATCCTCAAGCTGAAGTAATGATGAAAGCTTTAAGAAAGCATTTGAATGTTTTTAAATAAAGTTAAAATGTAAAAAAATGGTGATTTAATTTTTTTTGGAAAAATTGTTAAGAATGTAGTTCTGTAGTAAGCTAAGATTTGTTGGTGATTTTCTCGACAATTCGGTGATTTCATCGACTTGTTACCATTGCTGCCAAATTCTTTTATTATTTTTTTTTGTTTTTATTGGTAATTGATTCCTGCATCCTTCCTAGATTTCCTTGAATGAATCGAAAAAACAAAAGAAGAATCCTGCGATCAAAGGTTAGATCGAGGAATTCTTCTGTTTTTCTTTTCAATTCGTTAGTGACTTACTGGATCTTCCGTAATTTGTCTGGTTCACCTTTGAGTACTGTATTCTTCCCACATTTTGTCCGAATTGTCCTGATAACCTTTGACTGCAGGTTCCTTAATTCATTTTATCCGTTTCGTTAGTGATTTTCTGGATTCCGCAGTGATTTGTTGCAAATTTTCTAATTCTTAAATGATTCAACAGATTCAACAGTGATGTGGTTGATTCGTTTGAAATATATAGATATAGAAGTGCTTCGAACTTTTTGAAGATTTTATCAAATTAAAATAAAAACCCTTCGAAAAACATCTCTTACCATTAATTGAACATATAAATAAAGTCCTTGTCTTTTCCAACATCTTCAATTTTATTCAATTTAAAATCTTTTTCTTTCATACCCGTATACCTACGCAAAAGTGAGTAGTAAGTAAGTATTTCCGCAAACACTAATTGATGCTCCCAATAACTAACTTATAGTAAAATCTAGTTTGTTTTGAAAATTTGGAAAATCTCATTTTGAAAACTTATGTATTACTAAAAGGTTCAACATGCGAAGAACCTTCAATTACAACTAAAACCCAAAATAAATTTACTCAGTTAAACCAGAAGGACCCTCAATGTAACTCAGTGTGCTCTGGCTGCAGCGTTCACCACAACCCCATTTTAATGCTCGCTGTGTATAACCTCATCTTATATATAGAAGCCCTTTAGAAATGGGCTCATAAAAGGGTTGGCTAAAAACTTCAATTTTCAAAATTGACACAAACTTCCTCATCCTGGACCCACCCTTCCAATTTTACACTCTCTACCTACATTCATTTATAGAGAAGTCTTTATTCCTAGATATTTGTCTGTTCGTCGTCTGTGCACTGGATCAAAGTTCCTAATGCAATTATGCACTGGGGATATGATTTCTCTATCAAAAAGTTCACCAAGCAAGGATTCTCTGTGTGGTGGAGGCGCAGTAGTACAACAACAACGGTGGCGGTGGCAACGGGCTTGATGGTGTGGTGATGGGTAAAAGGGGTGCGCTGCGAAGGTGGGCCACCATGGTGGATTACATTGCTCTTATTATTTGCATTTTAAATAATCCACCGACAGATTTTCGTATAGCAAATTTGAATTAGAATTCTGAACTTTTCGTCCTTTTGTCCGCTCTGTGATGCCGCTTGTCTTCACCCCCACCCCCACCGCTTACCCATTCACCATCATTCATTAGAAATAGAATGTAAATTTTGTACATCCTGCGCCAATCGATCGTATCGTTTCGTGTATATAGACGAACGAGCTCGTCAGACAGTCAGCCAAAGCCGAGGGAAGTTTTTGCGGCACAGACGTTTCTTTTGTGTCAATTTGAATCCCGTGAAGTCCTAGATAGTGGAGAGTAAGGGGTATCATCACAAAAGGACACACAAGTGCTATATCCCTCCTCCTACATCGCATAGAGTTCGAAGGACTATTTGAGAATATTTTATTAAATCATGAGTGTATAGGTTTGGGTGTGTGTTATGATTGGTAATTGTATCCTATTGTGAATATTTTTCGATGTTATTCTGGTTGAATCGAGTTGCAGCACAGGAAACAATGAATCCTTTTCCGTGTTACATGTTTATGCAAATTATGGTATTTTCCAATATATATCCAAAGGGCTGTGTGTGTGTGTCCTGATCCAGCGGGAATTCCCCGCCCGAAAGCTCCTTCTCGCACAAATAAGTCAATAAAAATGATTGCACCTCGAGGGCCACTCTGCGCTAGGGCATCCTATCCTGTTCCAGGCATGTGTGTTTGTTGTTTGTTAAACTTTTCTGAGTTGGGCTTTTCAGTTTTGGTACAATGCATTTGGGGCCAATTTTGTTCTGTTCGTCCGTGTCGCCGCCACCCGACGACGTCCTCGGTCGTTGTCGGAATAAACTGTATGCAAAGTTATTTTCATTCAGATTTCGCTTTCAAGGAAAATAAAACCAGCTGTATAGTAGACCCAATACCATTACCAGGAGTAGCTGTTGTAACGAAGGACTCTGGTTGCACCATGATTTTCGAAAACCGATTTCGGAGTAATTTTCAAGTTGGTCACAGGGGGACGACTATACCGATGGCTGCAAAACATTCTCGTTGGCCCCCTCTAAAAGTGTCCTTTTATTGAATTTTGAGTCCTTATATGTGCTTGAAAAGGATGACTTTGTGTAAAGTGTTGCTGCCCTATACTGCTACTCTGCCACACAACTTTTTCCATCAAACCAAAAAAGGGAAGGAATAAGCATCCCACAGAAATATTGTTCAATATTCTCGAATGAATTGTAAATTGAGATTTTACGGTTGTAAGGATCCGAAATGGCTAAAGGAAATGGATCATCATCGATTCTATGGTCAATTGGTTTAGTTGGTTGAATAAGCGACAAGATTTTTGAACAATCCCACAGAATATGACAATGACGACATCCGTTGGGGTTTTCTTTAATTTTTTTTTTGTATTGTGTCCCAAAAACTTATACAACAGGGGACATTTTGTAAAAGCTAATTTTGTGGGGTCTAGTTGGATGGGTCTGTGGTGGAAAATAATGCTTGATTGTTCAGAATTTAGCTTGGGAGGGTTAATGAACCACCAGATGCAATCCAGAGTATAAGAATCAGATGGAAAAAATATCGGGATTCCTCAAGAAATTTGCATATTGTACCTATTGGTTGATTTTGAAAAATCATTCGCAGACAACCACGAGATTTGAAATGGGTATTGAACTTAGGTAAGAAGGAGTTCAGGAAGTCTTCGTGCGGATGATTATGGACATATGTATGAACAAGCAAGTTAAACAAAGGTAAAAAGCCCGGCAGGAATCGCCGAAGAGTTCCCATCTGGAGCAGATGTTTTTTATTGCAGTTCTTTAGTTTCTAATTGAAGATAGGTGGGTGGACTCTAAAGTGAAGAAGCAATTATCTGCTGGTGATGGAGCTGTCATAAGTGAAGATCTTATGTACATCCTTGCGAGGAGTATTTGATGAACGCATGGAAGAATGTTCAGGAAGAATTTTATTGGCGCGAAAAAGACCTGATAGTTATTTTCTGATCCCCTCAGGTCCATCCCAAGCATCAATTGGAATTGGATAGGACTTTCCAAGTGCGAAAAGTGGAGTCCTAAAGCTGTGAAGAATTGCAAATGATCGCCTGGGGATGATATCAACCATTGCGTAAGTGTAGGCTGGATGAAGTGGCCAGCTTCTACTATCGAAAAGCTACCCTAAGGTTAAAGGAAGGATTTACATGGCAGTTGTTCGTTCAACTTAGATACAGTTTACAGTGATGGTAATGTAAAAGTAAATTGACGGCAGCTGAAATAAAGATGTTACGGAAGACATCAGGAGTGATCCAACGACATCATCTTGAACAAAAGACAGAGTGACCAAATTTAGCTGATACAATCATATAAAAAGAAAATGCTCCCAGCAAAACTGATGATCGAAGACTTGATCTCTTTTCTCAAGTGCTCTAGTGAGTATTTCTACTAATCCGTCTTATCAGTTTTTAATTATTTCATAGGAGTTATGGTACCTACCAAAATAGCCGTCTTACCATGGATGCAGAATTTAAAAAGTCACATTCCCTTACACAAGAACGCTGAAGAAGTTTGCGCAACGTCTTGAGAATTGTCAGCTCCAACCGCATTTCCAATGATGAACTTCAAACGAGGTGGTCAGGAAATCATTGACTTTCTCATACGAAAACGAAAGTGGCAGTGGCTTGGGGAGAGCTGAAATCCATGATCATGATAACTTTGTACACAATGTCGCGTAGGATTAGTGAAGTCCGTTTTCCCGCAAGGGAAACCTCACAGACATAAAAGAACTTAAGTAACCGTATGTGTCTGGTGTGTGTTTATTGAACAATTTAATGGCAGTGATGTACGCCGCAAAAGTGTGGTTCCGACTTTAAACTTGTTCGATTTTAAATAAAGGACGACATGATTTGCTGCTCATACATCCAGTTAAACTACAAATGTTAGTTACGATCAATAAGTAAATCAGAGCATCTGTAATATGTGTGTCACTATGACAACAACGATACAGAACGAACCACAGGAATTCATCCATAATTCAATTCTAATACAAAACATCCAAAAAAAAAAAAATCAGTTAATTTTAATTCGAATTCACAGAAATTAATATTAACATACGATTTATGCCACAAATAATAAATATTTCGGAATTGCTCAAATAGCAGGACATACCTCAGACTAATGAGCACTCAACTGTAAGTGGTTAACAGATGGATGCCGAATTCAATTAAAGTTTTACCATAATGGCCACCATGACCGCCCTCCCATGCCATCTTTCTTCATTATCAAGTGTTCTGTGTCTGCCCATTCGCTCTACTAAAAATGGCCACCAAAACGTTCTGTCAAAAACTATATATGTATGTTTGTTTGTTGGTATCTCGGACTCAATCCACCAAGTGGGGGGATGGAATTCAAAAATAATAATTCATCAATTTCCATTTCATCTCATTACGGATTCAATTAGAATCCAAAATCCTCTTTCTATATCACAAAAAAAAAAAATTCCCAATTATCTCCTGCCAAGATTCCATCCCATCGTCGAATTCGTAGGGGGGAGGAGAAGACCGCATGGACGGTAGTGGTTCTCATAGCGCCCCTTAAGGGCTAGATGGATATACAGGAACAGGATGATAATCAGTGGCGTGAGAAAACTGCTATCGGCTGTCGTAGACACCACACCATCCTTCCCTGTGCGATGTGAAGCCACGAATTAAAAACAAACGAAAAAAAAAAAATAAAACGAATTCTCAAAACCGCGATTGTGCTTATATCCGCACAAAAGAAACGTTTTCAGCCAGCGAATGAGAGGTGTTGGGCTAGAATGGCAAGCCGCCACTCAACCTCAATGGTGGCGGCGGTCTTGTCAGAAAAACCGCCAAAGCGATGCCAGATCTAATTAAATTTGTGGCAGCTTGTTTTTTTTTTTTTTTTTTGTTTAATTTGGAGTGGGGTTTCTGTGTTTCTTCCACGATATCGATAGCCGGATGCGGTCGTAGTATAGTATCGCAGCACGGGCGGGTGGTAGAAAGTGATGGAAAAATTATAATTTGTTTTGTATGCTGTGTGTTCTGGGTGCTTTTGGACCAGTGTGAAATCGACCACAGGGTGGGCGAACTGTTTAATTATCCTTCTTTGGTTTTTCGGTGGTAAATCGAAGAAAGAACAGAGCAACAAACAATTGATACGCAGGCAAATTGAACGTCTCTTGTTAGCCTGAGGGAGCTTAAGGAATATTCTTGTTTTTTTAAGTGTGTGATTTTTTTTAACGAAGTTTATTAAAGTAAAAGAAAATTAACATCAAATGTTTATCTTCATATTCCACGGCTATTCAATTTCAAAACGAAGTTATGTATGTATATTCCTCATCAATTTCATGTGTATTTTTCACTGTGCTGTGGTTTAAAGTTGAGAAAATTAAATATGTGACATGAAATGTTTTTTGGGAACTCATGAATTTTTCAAATTAAAGCATACATCTGTGCTTCCATATGTGGATGAGCTACGAAATTTTGGGCAGTTTAATGTGACTTCATTGTCCACTGGGAATTTTTTTCTTGACAATTTTTTTGACACAGTTTTTTCGATAAAACTTTTTTCATAATTAATTTTTTTCCAATTTTTATCCCGGCTCAAAAAACGTCTGTCACAATTTTTTTGAATTTTTTTTACCATTTTTTTTTGTCGGCATTTTTTGGCATTTATTTTTAGAAAAAAAAATGTTGACGTAGAAGTTTTTATAATTCTTTTTTTTTGGTCAAGTAGAATTGACAAAATATAACACTCATGATTGACTGAGACTCTGTAGACGGTTAAAATCATATTCCACTTCTTCGCTGGCAACATTTTGTTTCACTAGTTTTCTTAACCATTTTTTCGACAATTTTTTTCACAATTCTATCCTTTGATTAACTGGGGAAATTCCTAAACGCAAAACATGCGCAAATTATGCTAAGCAGTTCCAAAATGCAAACGTAAGCATCCCTGCTAAGCAGGTTGTCCCTAATTGTAGTAGATTTTATTTTTATGAGCAAATGCCAATGTATTTGTGCAAATGTCAAAAATATCGTGCGCTAACGTATGCTTTGGACATTTTAGCTGCATTTTTCATTTGCTTTGCAAATGTTGCATTTAGGAATGTTCCCTTTGTTTTCTCACATTTTAAATAAATTTCCCCTTGGTTGTTTCCTAAGAAAATCAATCTTCAAAATGTTAAAAATTGTTTATAAAAAATTGTGTGAATTTTTCAAACTTCCCTGAATTTCACAAAACCGAAAATGTTTCTTTAAATTTAATTCTCATTTCTAAAATTTTCATTCTAAGTGAAACTGTAAAAAAAAAACAATTTTGTTTTGAATTGTCTTTAACCAAAAAAAATCAAAGATAAAAACTTAAATCTCTTTTTTTTTAATTTGAAGAAAAACTTTTCTAGTTCTTATTAAATTTTGATCGTTGTTTTTTTATCGTATAGTTAATATGAAAAAAAAAAACAAAAATTGATTTTCCAAAATGCACAAAGTTCACCATGAACAAAAATATCATTCTTTTCTAACAACCTTTAACACTACTAAAATACCTATCATCGAACATGTCCCAAGCTCTTATCTCTCCATTGAAACTTTTCCAATTGTGTTGTGCAGAAAAGTAGTTACATTTTTGTTCACATTGATGCACATTCGAAAAAGTCGGCCAAAAGTTTTCTTTTTTCTTTTTTTTGTTGGGGTGAACATGAAACAAATAAACAAAACAACAATAAAATCCATAGCTTGTTCGTTCGGAAAAAAATAGTCAAAATCATACCTTTGCTTCGTATCAGTTTTCCAAAGTATGTCCTTATTTAAAGAGCTTCTTCTATACCATTGAAATCACCCTCTTGTGGCTAACATTTATCTGAAAAACAATTGTTTTGCTCTGATGCAAAAGGCAAAAATAAGTTTGAACTTTTCCATTCTCAATTTAGGATAGAAAAAAAGAAAAAACAAACCGCCTACGTAATATGAACTAAAATAAATGAACTAATGCTGTTGGACAACAGAAGAGATTCGTTCAAGCATTTCTACACGAGTGTAGATTATGTGTCGAAAGTTGTTTTTTTTTCTATATAGCCTCAATGAAAAGCAAAAGTTTTGTAATTTGGTTTTAGCAATTGAGTGAGTTTTTCAAGTTTTTTTTTCACAAATTTCCTCGCATTGTTGTCCAATGTAAGTTAAAACCTATTTCATATAATTAAAACTTAATACTTAATACTTAATACTTAATACTTAATACTTAATACTTAATACTTAATACTTAATACTTAATACTTAATACTTAATACTTAATACTTAATACTTAATACTTAATACTTAATACTTAATACTTAATACTTAATACTTAATACTTAATACTTAATACTTAATACTTAATACTTAATACTTAATACTTAATACTTAATACTTAATACTTAATACTTAATACTTAATAGTTAATACTTAATACTTAATACTTAATACTTAATAGTTAATACTTAATACTTAATACTTAATACTTAATACTTAATACTTAATACTTAATACTTAATACTTAATACTTAATACTTAATACTTAATACTTAATACTTAATACTTAATACTTAATACTTAATACTTAATACTTAATACTTAATACTTAATACTTAATACTTAATACTTAATACTTAATACTTAATACTTAATACTTAATACTTAATACTTAATACTTAATACTTAATACTTAATACTTAATACTTAATACTTAATACTTAATACTTAATACTTAATACTTAATACTTAATACTTAATACTTAATACTTAATACTTAATACTTAATACTTAATACTTAATACTTAATACTTAATACTTAATACTTAATACTTAATACTTAATACTTAATACTTAATACTTAATACTTAATACTTAATACTTAATACTTAATACTTAATACTTAATACTTAATACTTAATACTTAATACTTAATACTTAATACTTAATACTTAATACTTAATACTTAATACTTAATACTTAATACTTAATACTTAATACTTAATACTTAATACTTAATACTTAATACTTAATACTTAATACTTAATACTTAATACTTAATACTTAATACTTAATACTTAATACTTAATACTTAATACTTAATACTTAATACTTAATACTTAATACTTAATACTTAATACTTAATACTTAATACTTAATACTTAATACTTAATACTTAATACTTAATACTTAATACTTAATACTTAATACTTAATACTTAATACTTAATACTTAATACTTAATACTTAATACTTAATACTTAATACTTAATACTTAATACTTAATACTTAATACTTAATACTTAATACTTAATACTTAATACTTAATACTTAATACTTAATACTTAATACTTAATACTTAATACTTAATACTTAATACTTAATACTTAATACTTAATACTTAATACTTAATACTTAATACTTAATACTTAATACTTAATACTTAATACTTAATACTTAATACTTAATACTTAATACTTAATACTTAATACTTAATACTTAATACTTAATACTTAATACTTAATACTTAATACTTAATACTTAATACTTAATACTTAATACTTAATACTTAATACTTAATACTTAATACTTAATACTTAATACTTAATACTTAATACTTAATACTTAATACTTAATACTTAATACTTAATACTTAATACTTAATACTTAATACTTAATACTTAATACTTAATACTTAATACTTAATACTTAATACTTAATACTTAATACTTAATACTTAATACTTAATACTTAATACTTAATACTTAATACTTAATACTTAATACTTAATACTTAATACTTAATACTTAATACTTAATACTTAATACTTAATACTTAATACTTAATACTTAATACTTAATACTTAATACTTAATACTTAATACTTAATACTTAATACTTAATACTTAATACTTAATACTTAATACTTAATACTTAATACTTAATACTTAATACTTAATACTTAATACTTAATACTTAATACTTAATACTTAATACTTAATACTTAAAACTTAATATTTAATACAATAATTAATACTACATACAATTTTAACAAAACTTTTGATAATGATGGATCATAAAAAACGAAGCCGTTGATGGTTCAAATTTAATAGAAGAAAAAATGGGAGTACATACTTCATTTCAAACTAAACTAGTCAAATATTTCTAAAAATGTATGTATGTAAATTTAAATCGCATATTTTGCAAATTCAGCTGTGCAGCATACAGCATTCATATCATGAATAAAAAAATCCCGTTAAATAATCAATCCCTTTCTCCCTCTCCACTTAATGAAAGCTCCTCTTTGTTGTTTTTCACTTTATCTCTTTCCCCCAATCAAATACTCATAAATCTAATTTTCCACACCATAACGTTTGACAGCAATAATGGTTAACATAACGGTCTATAGTAGAATTGATGACCAGGTAACTTTTTCACTAACAATAATAAACAAACAAAAAAGAAAAACAATTCCCATGAATTACTTACAACACCCCCAAATTCTGAATTTAACGATTCCAAAAAAAAAAAAAAAAAGCAATAGTGTTTTGAGTAAAAGCAGCATTCACCTTTTCAATTAGTAGCTTCTAGGAACACAAAATCCATACCTAAACTTCACCAAAATCCTTGAGTAATTTTCCCAGAAATCAGATTTTGCAATGCAGAAACCACACTGAAAATAACGCCAAACAAGTGATTTCATAAACCAAAACATTTTCAATACGAAAAAGTTTTCCTTTCTCTTGAGACAGACTTTTCAGTTTGCACTTGGAAACTCTTGACACTCTCTTGCAAAAACTTATAGATTTTATTAAAATGGGAATATGGAGGATTGTGGAGAGGGAAAGAGAGGAGAAATGGTTTCAAACTATATTATGGTGAGAGGAGTTGCGATATCGGAATTGCAAGTTACACGTCGGTGGCTTAAACAAACTCACAGGAATCTTATCCGATTATAATTATTCTGTTTGTTTCAAAATCAATAAATAATAAATTTCGAAATCATGTCAGTCCTTTTTTTTGCTTCGCCATCTTTTATATAGGTATTGCAAGTTTCTGGTTTGTTTATTTAAACAAACCGACAAAAAAAAAGATGGTTTAATGGTCGTTAGGATTTTACACTTAAATTTTATATTGGGAATTCATCGGATTTGAAAATCTAATGATTTGTAAAGTCTACGATAAGGTACTAAGCACAAGCTGTAGACGAAGAAGAATAAACTTTTTGGTTAAAAGAACTGGTTTTGTGTTGATTTCGATCTTTTACTTTGTTCGTATCTACCTCAGTGTCAGTATGTACCTATATGGACGACAGTTTCTGTTTTTATAGTCCAGGAACATTGGACATTCATTTTTCCAATATTGTGAAGTGAAGTTTCAATGATCTTAGTTTTTGTTATATTTGACACGATATTTTCATAATTGTTATCGATAATGTGTATGCAAACTTTATTTTTTCTCAAGATGGCGTCGTTCAGCCCACGAGTATTTTTTTTCAAAGGTCTATTTGTGTGTTCAAAAACCCACCTATAATTATTTTACTAGTTCGAGAAAAACAGTAAGATTTTTTTAGATTTAAAAAAAAAAAAAATTAAAGTTGAAGGTTTGGTACACGTCCACGTCCATATAATAAAATAAATTTAAGCATTGCAGCCACGTTCCCAAACGACTTTAACCTATTCAAAAACAGAAACGCATTCAACTAAATCGAAGGAACAGCCATTTTTTAATAAAAAAAAAGAACCCGAGAAAAATCGGACATCAGTCTGGAAACAAAATTGCTCACAGACAATGAAAATTATTAAAAAAACAATGTTAGAACTATATGTATTGTACAGTGTACATACATAAAGTACAGCGTAAAATATTCTACTTATTATACTTTGAAGTGAATTTTTTTGCCCAAAAAAAGTAAGATTTTATAACTTTTTCAAAAAGCTGATAAAAAAAGTCGAACAATTTTAAATTTTTTTGTGCAATTTTGCAAAAAATAGTCTAATTTAGAAGAAAACGAATTAAAATAGAAGGAAATAACAGAAAATACCACAAAGTGAAAATGAATATTAGAAAATCAAAAGAGAATAGAAAAATATAAAGGAAAATAAAATAAAAAATATAAATAAAAATAAGAAGAAAGTGAGATGAAAGGAGGAAAGAAGAAAAGTAAAAAAAGCGAAAAAAACGCAAAGTGAAAGGAAAAATGAAATGAAAAAGAAAAGAGAAGAGAAATTGAAGGCAGGATAAGTAGTCATATCAATTTGAAGAGTTTTGGCATTGGAGATCCTCAGGTTCAAAAATTCAAAAGAAAAAAGTAGTGTAGTATCATTATTAGATGTTGAAATATGATTATTATCAGAGTCTCCAACATATCTGTTTTTAGTTTTCTTAAACTATTTTCTAAGTTTTTTTAAAGTATCAAAAGGAGAATATAATATAAGCTTCTATTACCTTTCCAAAATGTCTATTATATTCTGCTATCATGGGAGGAGATACAATAACACTAATAGCTTCAGTAATGCTTGCTTTAAAATGTTTAAACAACTCTTACCGAAGTTCAGAATTATAAACTAAAATAAATTATTTTTAATTTATAAGAAGTGATTTTAATTTATAAGAAGTGATTTTTATTACATTTAACCCCTTTCAAACCTTTATTATTATTTAATTATGTATGTACTAAAAACACAAACATTTTTCTAAGTCTCCAGAAATTGATCTGCAAATTATCTTAGTGAGAGTCCACTACTTTTAAGGAGTGTCTACAACACAAAGAAACAAATTTGGACGATGCGCAAAAAAAAAGACGCGTGGTACTAAATTGGTGGAATATTTGGAATATTTGGAATAAATTTTCTATTTGATCTCTCCGAACGCGAGGATCTTTGTTACAAAAAACTCTATAAAGCCTCTGGAAATTTGTAACAAAGCCCTTTAAAATCCGCCGTTGACAGTTTTCTTAAATCTATAAAGCAAATCAATACGAACTTAATACAAATTGCACTTTCTTTAGTCTCATTTATAACAGTTTATCAAAAAAAGAAGACATTTGACATTAAAACCAGCGGTATATAAATTTTTCTAAGCTAAAAGAAGTTTAAATGTTTGTTTAGATCATTTTCGAATAAAAATATTCAGTACCGAATTTATGTACATATATTAAAAATCATTCAATCTAAAAAATTTAAAAAGTGCTAGAAAATTTTCGAATTTGCTGCATTTAATAGTTTAAAAACTATTTTCGTTGAAAAAAAGCCAATAACAAATGTACAATAACCACGATGTTTTTTTTTAAACAAATAACAAATGACATTTTGATAAGCTTATTACTTGAGGACAAGTTGTAATCCATCAATATACCTACCTAAAACGAACAAGGGCAAAGTCTACAAATATGCTTATGCATATATAAGTACCCATGTGCAGTGTGCATATATTTTGTAAACCTATTTATTTAAAATTGTTTATGCAAAGTTCCTGGCACTGTTGGATATATATTTTTTGGTAAATCCGATTTAATTTAATTCACAAATTAACTCTGAATTCAACCGCACGAATTCCATGAACCAAAATCTACATTGGCGCGCGTGGTAGCCTTCAATTTGGCTGCTAGCCACTATATTCCGCTCATTTGCACCGCACTCCAAAAACCTTCACATATTTTATAAAATATAAATACGCAAAGAGGTAGACTCATCACAACAGAGATATCCTGGCTAGCTTTAGCTATAATTCTATCCTCATGCTCATGACTATATGCAGAGTGCCTTCCACTGCCTATACCTACCAAATTCTTAATGGCTGACGGCATCAGGTAAATCAAAATCCAAAAACTCACCGCTCCATAAATCAGAAGCACTTTAAAAATTAATTTCACTATTTGTTTGGATTATGCTAAACAGCGAGGACGTAAGAGATAATTTTACCTAATGTAGGTGTGTTTATATTTATTTGAATTTGGATGCGGCATGTCCTAGAATCTCATCGAAAATATTTTCTGGGGTCATATTATGCAAACCAGTATCATATGGAACACCTATAAGTACCTATTTCTGCTTCTAAACTCATAGCTATAGCTATATAGGTGCATATGCGAACATTCCCACGAAATACAAACAAAAGGCGCATTCGGAATGATTTCCTAATTTATTTGATTTTATGCGCAGACATTTTGCTGTCCTGACCAGCAAATTGACAGAACCGAACCCAGGAACATTTGTGCAAATTATAGACTCCTGATGTGGATGTGCGGCTGGCGTTCTATACCTAGAGTGGTTGAATGTGGGCAGAGACAGAGAGGTGAAGCTTCAGGGCTCGGTGGCGAGCGGCTCCGATCACAATTGGTATATAGGGAGAACTGCATTTATGGAAGGCGACCGTCAGAGATAAAAACAACAACTGATGGGGTGAACTGGGTGCGTTCAGTCGTCCTGATGGAAGAGAACAACAAAAATCCTAACGAATTCATATCACTTTCCGGGTTTTAAATTTTCTATATATTCCTCTCACTCACCTCTCTCTCTGTCTCTCTCTGTCTCTCTCTTCCAGATCAGTATTATTTGACAAAGCAAGCGAACGTTATCCATATCTAGACTCAAAGCTGTATCCTGGTACGTATGTTTGAATTTGAATATACAAAATTCAGGTGAAATTCAGGATTTGCTTAAATCGATTTGTATATAAATTTGCAGAGCAAGTCCAGATTTATTTGCGGTGCCACGAAATGATTATTAAATTGAAACACTTCCACATAGCGATATAGACCAGCTCCAGTCGGCCAGCATTCCTATCTTCCTCCCGTCATTGAAAACCTAGTCTGTATGGCCTAAATGCAAATATTTGCAAAAGTTGAATCGTATATTTGTTTCAAATGCGGGAAAATACGTTTGGTTTTAGGTAAAGTCTGATTTTTTTTTTTGATTTCGAGTTTTAGGTACTTTAAGGTACCGTAAAAACTAAGTTCCACAAAAATTCGATCCAGCAAGAAAAATAATTTCAAAACTATGTACTGCTATGAAAAACAAGAAAGTTCGCCTCCATTTTCGACTGAAAATAAAAAAAATTTGCGAAGTCCGCCATTTTGGATTCAAAAAAAAAAGTTTTCATGGAATGTGTTAAATTTGTGCTGATGTGTCATAAATATTTCTTATAACTTCGCAAATTGGAAAATTTTACGTAACTACGATTTTTTTTTAATTTACAAATTTTTCAAAAACTCTAATTTGTTAGTCTGTATCAAAGACTCGTTGAAACTAAAAATTTGTCAAAGAATTTATTGAAACCCAAAATTTTGAAATAAGTTCAACAACTGATATTTTTAAGCGTCAACAAAATCGACACCATACGACAAAGTTGTGGCCTTTAATATTATTTTATTTGAAGAGTTTTGAATAGAAAGCTTGTATTTAAATGCATATAATCGTAGAATCAGATTGATTCTTTTTTAGCTGATTATGATGACGAGTGGATGACGATGACGATTGGTTGGATATTAAATTGCTTGCATGAGATTTATCCATATACCTACTCTTATATTGATGTTGGAACTATGTATTAGGCAGGAAGAGCTTATACATATTATAATGTGGCGAATATTTTGGAATCATTTATAAAAAATATAATTATAGAAAATCTGACGAAGCCCGGAGAGAAGATATTGAAATAATTGCAACTCAATAGTTAAGTAGATATTCTACTGACCGCACTATGATCGGTGGGCGCATATTATTTTTGAACAAGTTGGCACCTCTTTTAAGATCACTCATCATTTTTTGAGTTAAGCCAGTTATAGTATAGTATAGTTACTCCTGGAATTTATATAATCGTTAGCTAGCTCCGCATGGTGGTTTTTGGCGGTGATGGAAGGCAGAGGAGCGTATACTAGTAAGATAAAGAAACATCATGTTTTGAAGTTAATCTAGGGTTAACTCAACATGTTTGGTGAATTAACTTCGGTTTATGTATAATATTGCACTGAAAAACTGAACTGAAAGGCAGGCGCCATTGTACTTATTTTTTGATTAAATGTATTTGAAATCTTCAAACACAAATGTATTTTAATCATCATCAAGGCCTCCTTCAACAAGTCTCTCAACCTTTCCCGGTATTGAGCTGACGCTATCCAGTTGCGCACCCACAAGGCTTCGGGCGTCCAGGTCTACGCCATCTCTTCAACGCTGCCGTCTACCATAGAATGTACCTCAAAGGACTATCCGAGCCGGTTCCTCTTCCGTCGGTAGATTGCGTACAATTCATGATTGTACCGTATCCGGAATCGTGCTCCCTCACATATGGGCAAACAATTCTCCTTAAGACTATTCTCTCAAACGAGGCTAAGAGGTCCATACGTGGGTACTGGCAGGACCATATTCCTATACAGCAGCAGTTTTGAAGTTATGGCGAAATTTCTGGATTTGAAGAGCTTTGACACTGTTGGAATTGGGCAGACGCCCGCGTATTTCTTCTTCTATATTATTATCGGCTGCTATACTATTGACTCAAGGGCCAAGGTATTTAAAGGATTGCACCACTCCAAATTCGTGCTCTGCTACCTTGATTGTTTGACCAACTGTTCAATGTATTTTAATACCAAAAATAAAAAACCGAAAAAAAAGACGGAAGAAAATAAAATTTTGCCAAAAAAATTACAAACAAGAAATTCATAAAAGAAAATTGTCAGGGAACTCCATTTGAATAAAATTAAGGCAAAATATTTTAGTTTTGAGAAATAGTTGAAAAAAAAACTAAAAATTTTCAAAAACAAAGAATTGACCACCAAAAATTAAAAATGTTGGATGTTTGAATTGGACCAGAAACTTTTGAGATGAGTAATCACATTTATGTACTCAGTGCATAGTTAATTAAATTCCAAGTAAAAATTGTGATTTGAAAATCAAGAAAAATCTGGGTTATTTTTTTTATCTAAAAAACCAGAACTTCAACTTCATCCATTTAAATTATTAATTTTACTAAATGCAATTAACATTAGCAAGACCGATAAAAAGCTCTTTTATCAACTGTCTGAAAAAAACATACATTATATTATCACACAAACCCCTTTCTTATCTTGTTATTAATATTTTATTTATTAGTGATAATTCAAAAGTCTCCCTTTCTTCCATATTCTTCATTTCTAAAGCAATAATCAAATGCAATTGTGCATGTGCTGCAATACAAAAAAGTGCATTATAAAAATTCTTATCACTGCATATTTAATTTAAATAATTGACTATTACCAGAGTGTTTTGGCCAAATGCCCTAAAGGACAAAAAGAAAATTACAACATCTTTACATACATAATATATACACAATTTCGAAAGCACACAATTGTTTTCTATCCCTCTAGAAACCCCATCATAATCTACTTCCCTTATATTTTTATGTTCAAAACAAATATTGCAACCCAAGGAAAAATAATAAATTATCGCCATTTTGTGCAAGTATACGATGTGAGTGCATTGTGCATCCATGAAATCGGCTGAGCCGATAATAATTGTTATACTCCCTCAAACTACTCGCACAAGATGGTCGTTTTTAGTAGATTGCAATGCTAACACAGTATAGGCGGACAAACAGATGAATCAAATGAAACAACAACAAAAAAAATTTAAATGAATGCATATCGCAGGGATATGGCAAAAGACCTTCAATGAATGTCCATTGTCCATACCATAATCTGGCATACCTACTATATTCTGTGCTACTATGGTCATAACTCATTTTTAGAAAATGCAATAAAAAGGCACCTGCAAGCGGAATGCAAATAATAAATTGCCTCACCATAAAATCATAATACAAGAACGATAATAATAATGCAACGGTTATAAGGACAAACGATGGAAATGGCTTCCGAATGCAAATGTTAAATGCAAATACATACATACCGTACCTTCCTTTATTCATCTTTAGAATGTTCTTTACAGAATTGAGAAAGAGTAGGTATAATGTTGGGTGTACCATCTTGGATTCATGCAACGCCAACCTCTTTGTTATAGGAGGGACCATGTTAGAACATAAAGGCAGTTGGGTGTCAACGGACAGACAAATTGATCAATTCGCTATTAGTCGGCAACTTAGAAGATGTGTTCACGATATCGAAACAGAAGGAACGGAAACACCATCTGATGGTTGCTAAAGTAAGAATATGTGCAGCCTACTTTCGGAGATCTCAAGACGGCACCAGAATGCCTAATATTGACATTGCTACAGAAAAGCATCCCGCTGTTCGAAATTAATTGGTGTGGAAACAAGCTAGATTCTGCGTAAGCCATGAAGTTGAGAGCATGGACTACAGAAGCAGAAGCGGCCACAAGTTGCTGGTGACAGTAGAACCGTCTACAGAATTACCAAATAGCTAGCCCCTAAGTGTCTACAGCTGATAAAAGACACGTACGAATTACTGCAAGTTTCCGATGAGGACCAGCACATAACTGTAAGGAGCACTTTTCAGCCGATTTAAACCGCGTTTTCAACTATCAAGTGAGCCCAATCAGTACGATGTAATAATTTCCCCAATGCGCATTGAACTCCCAAAAGAGAAGAAATCATTACCAATCAAAGCACTGAAGAACGCCAGAGCGGTTAAAATTGGCAGTATTCCCGCAGAGCTCTTAAGAGCACCGCCTACTGCACCAGCTCCTTGAAAGAGCTTGGAAAACAAAGACCTTTTCTGAGGAATCAAAGATAGGAACGATTGTGAAGCTTCCAAAAAAGGGAGATCTATTCGCACAATTCGCGCCAAGCACTCAAGACGTTAAATATTTCTCAACTTTCTCAACTCTTGCTGTATCTTCTGCATCATCCTTGACAGTTTTTGTAACTCAGTTTTCAGGCAATATAAGATGCTCAACTTTACCCAACTTAACTTTAATAATAAAAACATAACTGCCAGGCATTGAGAATTTGGGTTTAATTCCTCCATATTCACTTATTCTAATAACAAAATTCAAAATGCAGCTGTTCGTTTCATTTGTGTTTTACTTTGCTTTTATAGATTTTCATACAGGAAAAACTTCAAACTATAACGATGATGGTCGCCTCAATGAGTGTCAAATGCGAAATAATAACACTCCACAAAATCTCATAAATTCATCCGCAAAATTTTTCAATTTCCTCTTACAAAAAAAAACATAAAGAACCAAAAAGATTCACATTATTATGAACAAAATATGTATGTAATTATTAGGAAAACTACCAGAAACTGAAACCCATAATCTCTCTCTCTATAGGGTTTGAAAAAAAAATAATAATTTGAAAAGCAGAATAACTATAATAGAGATATTGCATGTTGCAATTATACAAAATGAAAGTTTTATCTAGAAAACAAATATATTTAGTTCTCCGAATTTTTAATTAAAATTTGTATGATGGTGAGATGATGATGTGGATGTCCCCAATATATGTATTAAAATTTTTGTTTACGGAAATTGATTATAGAGAATGGGAACAAAAGAATGTGACCATGACTGGCAAATACGTCCAGCTTTCCTCTGAGGAATTTCTAACCCAAATTGGAAGTACCTATGAGTACTCGTACTACATACGAAAGAGTTTCAATATTAGTTACCAAAACTTTCGGTTGAATTTGTGCGGAACAGAGGAGCCATAGGAAGAAACATTAACTTCTTGCTGGTATTGGGTTAACAAGATTATGGTCATGACCTCAAAACATTATCAAATGAAAAATAGTTTTGAGTAGTATGCCTCAGAGGGTTCTAACCAACTATTTTTTTTTGGGTGTAGTGTCTCTGCTAATGGCGGAAATGGGAAATAAAAGGCTCCGTTCAGAGCAAAATTTGGATGCAGCACTTGGAAAGTCCAAGCTGTTTGCACAAAAAAGCTCCGAATTGATGTCTGCTTAACATCTTGAGGTTTCTGTCCGAACAGCATCTTCACTGATGAACATCATACGAGAACGTTTCAGCAACCCATCGACTATCATACATTAATAGTGCAACAGCAAGCACTGGAACTCTCACGGAGGCAAGCAGACGAGCGGGTCGAAGAACGGTCGAAAAGGAATTAACAGAAGCGGTTGAGAGTTGGAGACATCTGAAATACATCTCCTGGAACTGTAAACATGATGTCGCTTAGGAGAAGTGGAGGCCTATTAAAAACTCTTAAGTAAGTTCACGGAAGGGAATTGCTTCCGGACTCCATCATAGACAAAAACAGATGTTAGTTCAATTTCTGAAAAATATAGAAGCGATTAGTTTCTGCCAACTTCCAAAAATAATGGACTTCTCTCGTTAACATAAACTTCCTGAAAATAATTGTATACATCACAGTTTAAAAAGTTATTTATGTTTTGATCGAATTTTCAAAAATTCCTCAAAAGTTTTATACAATTTTAACAGCCCCAAGCCTTAAGCTCTAGATAAGCAATCATCTATAACACTCATTTATAACAAAACTACTATCCACTTGCCACTTGATTGCACATCTTCCATCTCTTATATTATAGCATCAGAATCAGAGTTCACCATCACCATCTCTGTAAATGGTGCACTCTTCTTCTCATAAATTGATCAATTAGATATATCCAATTAATTTGCATCCTGCCAAACGGAAGTACACACACCATCTTCAATATTATATAGATAGTCTAAAAAGCTAGCATGATGTTCTGCAGATGACTTCTACTTCTTCTTCTTCTTCTTCTAGTACACATCGACTATTTCGCGCTCTCATGCATTTCGAAAAGTCACCCAAATTGTGCTGCACATCAACCCACTTCTGTGTTTCATTTGCTCAATGCAATTTAGCAAAAGTTAGTTTTTACTCATTAATTTCATCAAGAACTATATCTAGGTGCCCGTTTAAGTGCACAAGATTCCACTCTAGAGGGAGTTACTTTATCTATATATATGTAGATAAGCAAAGAAGACAAAATGGAAAAAAAAATGATGCTCTATCAATTTAATTTAATATCATTTTTTCTCTCTCTCTCTCTGCTGACAGTTTTTTTTTTCTTTTCCTGATATTTAGAGGTTCACTTAGAGATTGGTTCCTGAGTTAGCCAATTAAATATGAATAAAACCAAACTTCCGGTTCCAAATTAGACGAAAATAAAATAAATAAATGTAGGTAAGGTAGGTACAGTATAACCGTTGCAAATCAAATTGATTCGAATTGAATATACTCCTGGAAGGGTAAATTAGCTCACTCGACCACAACCATCAGGGCGACGACGACAACGACTATAGCGTTTTGACCTGATTTGATGCTAGAACCTGGTATATACTCAAATACTCAGGTCACGATTGCTTACCATTGAATTAATTTATTTAACCACTCTGCTAGCAGCGCACTCCTTCGTACCCAATATCCTACCCCATCCCTTTTATCATCCTCTAATCCTCGGTTCTGTCCAAATCAATGACCATAATTTGATTCACCGACCAACGATGATGTACAGTGGAGTAAAATTACAAAAACATTGAAATAAAATTGAGAAGTTTAAAGTTTTAGCTCTGAAATGTTCGACTTAAAAAAAAAATATAATTCGAGCGATTACAGGTTTTTTTTTTAATTGAATGACATTCAAGACATTGTGTATTTTAACTCAGTCTCGTCTCTTTATCGGTCTCAATCTTTTAAAATATTTAATTTCTTAAAATAACAATTTTTTTAATGATTTTCTTTAATGGAAAGTCAACCAAGACTATTTTCTCAGATGCCTTAAAGTATTTCATCTCGTTTGTGCCAGATGAGGCCCAGATTTCCTCGTTTCGTTGACAGTCCTTTGAAAAGAATTATAATTTTTTCAATTCCACATTCCACACTCTGCACTTCGCTTGATTGGGATATATCTTCCCTAAGAATCAACCAACCGAAATTCGAAAATGTTGTTGGTTTTTTTTTAGCAAAATATTCCACTGTTCAACGAAAATGATGATGGTAAGAAGAGCAAAACTCTTAAGAATTTCTTTCTTTTTTTTTGTCAACAAAATGGCTATAGCTGGTTTTTCCTTTTGCTTTATGTACATAAGTAGTTGAACAGCGAATGTAGCTAGGTAGATATATGAAAATGATGAAGGAATTGGAAAGAATTTAATTGGAAATTTATTACCAATGAAGTTTCAATTTTTACAGTTTGTGCAAGGATTCAATTTTTTTTTTGTTCTAGCATATCTTAGTTTCGTTGTGTGAGTTTATGAATTCTTAGTTTTTTTCTTTTTGTCCTTTTATAGTCTTATTGGCCGTTATTGGAATGTCCTTTCTGGTAAAGCGAGCAATTAATGCTGAGTAATTTATTGAGCGTCCGTTTCGGCGTCGCGTCGCCTTGCATTAAGTGTAAGGGGTGCATATTGTGTGCTATGGAAGATTCGAACCATAATAGGGTTGGAGTCTTATGAACATCGAATGAAGGAAAAAGAAAATGCATTTCTATCGATGCAAAGGAAGCAAGGCTTGCGACAAAGCAAAATAACCTTTTTATTTTACTAAGTTTTTGTTTGCTTTTTTTACAATTTTCAAAATGAGAGAAATTTAAATTGAAAAATTAATTGGTTAAGCTTGAATTCCTTAAGAAAAAAAAAAAAAATTCAATGGTGAACTAAAAAGAATTTTATGTATGCAAAGCTTTGATAACACGATTTTCGTACACGTATTTGTATCGGCATATTGTTGACATGTCCAACTTAGGCAAAATCTACATAAATTATTGAATATACACATCGTGTAATCTAAGCTTAAGAATAGTGTACAATCTTATTCAAGACTTCCTTGATCACCGTAGTCAAAGACTTAAAGTAAGTGATTCATTTTCCAACTCAATAAAATAGTTAGATGGTGTACCATAAGGTTCAGTTTTAGGTCCTATTTTATTTTGCTTTCTCATCAACGATCTACCAAAAGTTTGCAATAACGCCATGCTGCATATATTATTGAAAATGATGTTCAGGTATATCAGCAGAATAAATGAAGATCTTAATGAAATCCATAATTGGACGTATGAAAATAGTTTAAAGTTAAATCGGGCTAGGTCTGTTGATACCATTCCATTTATTTTTCTATTACTATTTCTTGCTCAATTTCAATGAAATAATAACATAGAATAGGAATAAGAATAAGAACAGGAGTGTAAGAGAATAGGATAATAGGAGGATAGGAGAATAGGAATGGGAATAGGATTAAAAATAGGAATAGGAATAGAATAGAAACTGCATATTTGTGTTAAATATTTTAAATTTCAATAAAAACAAAATTCTTTTTATAATTAAAATCCATATACATATTAATACAACATTAAAGTATACCTCTTCTTACATCTTCATTGGCTTTTAACTTCATTATGTACCCTTTAAAGCACTTTTTTTTCAATTCCTTTGACCGCTACTTAACATGTGAATTCACCAGGAATGTCCTTTCTTCTTTTAAAAATAAATACCGTTACGTAGGCATGTAATTAAAAAATAAAATCATCTTCCACTTTCACACGCCCAATCTGAACATTCCACCCATTAACACAAAGGAATAAATATTAAATTAATATACTTGATTTAGCGAGGATAATAAACGCAATAACACGTTAAATGAGCTCGGTGTGGTTGGAGCATGCCAAAAAAAAAACAATATAAAATGTAAGCTCACACGCATTTGGGGGCCATCGTCATTGAAAGGAAAATAAAAATTCTTCTTAACATTTTCCGTAAAAGTGTGTGTCCCAATCATATATGATATTGAGAATGTCAGTGACCCCCCTCCATTGTAATTGCATACTTGTGGAAATAAAATCAGAAAAAAGGTATGTATGATGGGTAAGGGACCAACTGTTACATTACCCTTAATAATGAAATTCTTAATAACATTGTTGGGAAGGAGGTGTATATGCGAACCGAGTTTAAGCCTAGAAGAATCTAGGATAACAATGAAAGTATAAAATAAAGTAAAAAACTGCTTTTTACAATTTCATTCTCACACAGAGTTTATGTTCATTCACGGTGATGGCGTTAAATTTATGGATTAAATCAAATTTGATGCTTTAAAATTCCTAGATAAAATATCCCAAGCAACAATTTGTAACTTCAGTAGCCAAATTACCGCGTTCACAATTTTATCGGTTTATAAACCTCTTTTAAACCAAAAATTGTTTCTTGGGTTCTTATTCAAGTATCCTCTCAACTCAGATAATCATATACAAGCCACAATGAAGTACGAGGTATAAATATTCTAAGTATACTCTTATGTTATAAAAATCATCAGTTAAAATAATTGAAATCATAGCACTGCTCTAGTATAATAAATAAAGACAAAAGACCTTGGCCGGCATTCAAATGCAAGCACCACAGAAATTATTATAGAAATGCATTGATATACACAAATCACAACAAAATCAACCCTTTGCTTATATGGAGTATTAATCATCATCAAGCATTCAATTTGAGCTGTGAATAGGCCGATTATATAAAACGCATAATATAACGGATGCATATAAATTAATACATGTGTATGAATTTATACTTACAAAAGATATAACAGAAGAGGCAACATTTCCATTATCATGCGCGCAATATCCTGCTAATAAGTCATTAATTTCAACCTTGCACCTCTGCTATTATACTCATAGATAGTAGAGAATATATTATATCAACCTGAGTTGAACAATTATTATAGGCAGGAGTATATTTTTAATGTTTCTGGGGGCGCCCTTTTGGTATGAAAAACTCAATAAAAAGATAAAATCTGAAGATTTTAATCACACAACGTATTTTACCTTCCTATCCATTCAAATGTGAAAAAGGGAAATTTTCGAGAAATTATTTAAAAAAATTTTAAAATTGAATTAACCTCACTCACATCCCTGAATACAAAAAAAAGGGAAAGAGTTTGAGAAGGTGTGAAAACCAACATTCTTAAATAGCAAATGTCAAGAAATTGCAAATGGTCTTTTCAGTGATGCGTTCTTTTTCTTGACTAAAAATTTGACTGTTCATTTTGTTAAAAAAACGAACTTTAAATAATACCTGTGCTTCTTTCAACAAACTGAAAACACAAACAAACAAATATTTTTAATACATTAATTAATTAAAAAGTAACGACAAACTTACATCGCGAAATAATGAGGAAAGTGATAGGTATAAGGCGGGTATTCACCAAGTTCTCATAAGGGTCTTATAACTCAAAAAATCAAAGTACCTCATGAAAAGGAGTTTTTGAGTTATGAATGAGTCTCTTAAGGTTATGCAGGCTCTATGAGTTAAAAAAAAATAGAACGCACTTCTGACGGGTAAAATCTTCATAACTCAAAAAATCCCCCATAAAGTTATAAGTTTTGGGTGAATTCCAGCCCAAAAATTTTATGAGACAAAAATGTATTTAATCCGGTATTTACTGAGCGCTTTAGGTTCTAACCCAAAATATTTTCCCTCATGCAAGGGAATTTTGTATATATGAACTCTTAAAATTGCTTAGTGAAAACAAGCATCAGTTTATAAAGTGGTCTTAGGACAAACTTAGCCATGATTTTTTGATGGATCGGTAGGCGGTTTAATTTCCACTTTGTTGATCTACAGTTTTATTTCGACATTTTTTTTTTCACAAAATTTTTCATTTTTGCTGACCATTTTTTTACAATTTACTTTTTGACCAATTTTTATTCTCGAGGTTCAGAAAAAATGTATTTTGACGAATTGTTAATAAAAATTATCAGAAAACAAACAGTGGAACCTCGAGAATAAAAATTGGTAAAAAAAATAAATTGTGGAAACAAATATTTGTTAAAAAAAATGTCTGAAAAAAGAAATTGCTAAAGTAAACTGCCAAAAACGCTAACGTTTTTTAAAACTCAACAAGTACCAATCGACTCCTTCGGTTGACTTTAGTGTTTCTGTTTTAAATTTAAGGTTATAGACAATTGAGTGCGATTGATTGCAGTTACCTATAATAACTAAATCATTGAAGCTTTGCTGTTCCACTCCTGGAAATCACCCAAATTCACCATTGATTTGAATATCGCGTTTATACGCTCCTGAAACTTCCACAAAACACCAACATTTCATGTGTCCAAGCATAAAATAATGATTTATTGCCACTAAATCACTCATCAATTATTTTACGAGCATCAGCTTATTTGCATCCTCTTCAAAAATAATAAATAACACAGAATATGAAAGGGCATTGTCATTATGTTTCAATTCAATATGGAGGAAAGAAAAAAAATTGAAAAAGATAAAAAATAAAATATAATAATTTAAACTTACAAGTCACGATCCTTCAAAAGCCACTCAACCGGAAGAGTAGGTTTACAATCTTCACTTTTTTTGCTGGGTTAATATAATAATTAAATTATTCAAAGGATATCCGATTTTAGTCATGATGGCGAGAGGAGACTCCTCATCATCATCCAGCTCAAAAAAATAAAATCCTTTTTTCCGCATCTACGACAATCAAAGAATATGAATTTAGACACTTTTTTTGATTACGGTAAATAATTTATAACAAATATACTTTACATCGCGCTATACGGATCCTATACAAGGATTCCGCAAGAGTTGTTCTCTTATCATCAATAATGAAGGACAACGATGAGTTTTTTTTTGTTTTGTATTTTTGCTATGCCTTTTTTGAGAGAGAGAGAAAAAAAAGGATGTCACCTGCATGACAACTAGATAAAGGATTGCAAAAGGATTGCCTATACTATATACAACATTATTTTGTTGTTTGTTAAAATGTAAAACACGAAAGGGTGTGTTGGCAGAAAAATTTCCTTTTTCATGTTGTTTGCTTATCGCAGCGCAGAATTAAAATTTCAACATGAAATCAAAAGAAAGAAACGACGACAATGGTGAATTGGAGGTGGGAATCAAACAAAATACTGAAAATAAAATATTCTACTTGTCATCGAAATGGGTTGTCGTTGGGAACAGTTGCGGATTTAGAGAAATGTGTATTAGGTAGGTATTAGGACTTTGAAAAATCCGCTAAGAGTATCTTGATGAAATGCTTTAGCTATTGAGTTTTAAATTTTAGAATTTCAGAATTCCAAGGCGATTTGAAGCGCTCCGTTTATGTGATAAAAAAAAATTGGAAAATGTTTCGAGGCATGAAAGATCTCAAATTTCCTATTTTTAATTTGTATTCGACTTAAAACCTGCGGCTTTAACAAATTTACTAATTCTCCAGAAATCGGAGTTGTACCATACAATTGATGATATTTCTGAGAAAGTGGGTAGATAGAGTGCATGCTCCAAATGGAAAACTATAGAAGTTCTCGACTTCTCCCTTTAAATACACATAGAAAAATATCACTTTACTAAATTTCTTCATTCTATAGCTATCGGAAGTGCTTTAATTGATAACAAATCCGAAAAAGTAGTCTGAATAAAAACCTCAAATTTTCTATAATTTTCTTTGTATACATCACAAGACCTGGCGTTGAGCAAAGTGCTCATCTGCCAATCAGTGAATTAATTTTTTTTTTGTTTGTTATTTTCGAAACCATATATTATACCTTAGAAACCACTATTGCTAAAGAGTCAAAAATTGACACGGTGGTGCCGCTTTTGCTTACTCAAATTAGCAAACATTTCGAATTGAAGTTTCTGGCTCCGTTGGTTCTGAAGTTAGATGTGGGTAGAAAATCGTCTGAGTTCGTTCCTGTTAAAAAGGGTACGAATCCAGAACTTGGATGGCCACTACCGTTTTCTTTGATGCTTTAAAATTTTTTAAATATGTCTTTTGAAAAACACATTTTCATACTCTTTCGCACTTAATAGTTTATTTTCAGTTTTTAATTTCAAATTTTTCTTTATTCCACTTCTTCGAAAATTCTGTTAAATCATTATGGTATGCCATCACTAACTGTTTGAAATTTGGTAATTAAATGCCCGAAAACGAGTCATCAGAATTGAGGTAAAAGAAATGATAATTCAAAAATATATGTTTAAGCTTGAATCGTATTCGTTGTTCTTGTGACTAAATTAACTTCACAGAAGTTGTAGAAGAAATGCTGTATTATTCTAATATTTGCATTTTAACCCATTTTTTCATACATTTAATGCTTATTAGTCCATTTTTAGTTTAAGTCTTCTACTTTTGCTTGCCTCAACTACTTCGAAGATACACTATATTTCATAATGCACATTCAAATTAACAAATGAAAGGATTCATAAAATTGACGAAACGTCTCTTCTAGACTTAACTTTGTTTACAGCACTAGGTTTTCCTTAAATTCCGAATTCGTATAGGTACTTAGTACTAAAAGAATAAAAATAATCTAAATGAAAAACAACAGCAATAATTCAAAAACTTTTCGTTATTGAAAGTGGATGTAAAAGTTCAACAATTGTTCTAAGCGATATACATATTAATCAACAAACTAATGAAAGTTCTTGAAATCCCAGTTATTATATCCAGTGGTATTACTTTGTTTGGTTTGAAAACAGCAGTCGGTAAAAATCTTCTAACAATTGTTCAGCTTGATACTCGTACATATCTTCTTCAACAACTACTGGAATATCTTCAACAAATGCGGTCTTCTTGAATTATCTTCTTTGTCGAATATCATTTGTTTGACGGAACACAATTAGAGGAAGTTTTTCAGTTCTGTTGGCAAAATCATATGATAAATGTGGTGGTTAATTTAACAAACATTCTGAATTCTTCAACTTTTTATAGATTCAGAAACTTTCCACTTTTTAAGATTGAGGACATTTTATGGAAACACTTCTTCCCAAACAGTATAATAGAATCGCACCACAGATATTAATGCAGCTGGATTAGTTGGAAAGTCCTTCAAAATGAAAATAGTTTATTTAATGATATTTCTGTTGGGAATCATCTTTGTAATTTCATACGAAGCCTTTCTGCAGAGCTTTATGACAAGTTCACCAGTAGAAAGAAAGCTCGAAACATTTGATGATCTCTTAACATCGGGATTGATAATCTTAGCAAATAATTTTTAGAAAATAAATATAACACTTTCTTTGAATCTCTAGATTCTCCCAAAATAAGCTTTGCGTATACAGTGAGCTCCTAAAAATGGGTAAATTTTGAGTATCAGCAAAAATTATTCGATCAACCATTGTTTCGATTGCCAAAAGAAGTGTGTTTCTCGCATCAAAAAATGTCGTTTTTCCCATAAATGAAAACTCAATCTAAAAGGAAAATTTGAATTTTCTTATACATATCTACTGGAAATTTATTCATCTGGATTGTTGGAGTTCTGGAATTGGAAATTTAAAGATTTTAAGTTTGACCACGAAATTAGAATTCGTTGCTTTCAGGGTGGACTATTTTAAGTGGATTTGGTTGGCAATCGGTTGGGCATATCTTTTGGTAGCTTTGTGTTTCTGACGAGAAATTTTTGTTTTCAAGAGAAATGGTTCAAAACAACTTAACTCAATTTTTTAAAGATATTAAAATAATTTTATCAATGAAAACACATTTTTTTTATTAAATTCAAAATTTATTACATATGTTCGACAATTTTGCTTAAATCACTGAAAAAAAGCATTAATACTTCATTAACCCTTGTTTTCTTGGTCTATTGGATATGAATTTCTTAAGGCCCTTTTCTGCTTCCTTAATCCGCTGCTGGTAATTGCTTAGAAAAGGTTTGCCAGATGACAAAATTGTAATCTCAGCTGGCATATATATATTTTTTTTTTTATTAAAAGTGGAAAAAGGATTTTTTTTCATTCGTCTAAATTCAAATGCCAGTTACAATGTCCGTCGTTTATTTAAATAAACAAGTAGGATGAAAAGAAAGTTTTCTGATTGACGATGGCCTGAAGTTTGGAATTGAGGAAATAGGCTAGGTTTTGTATTTACCTTACCTTCATCATTTTTTTTTCCTGGATTATTTTTTTTTTTTTTTATTTATGTGAAGAAAACTTTTCATGAATTTTATTTTGTTTTTACTTTAAAGGTTATATTGAAATGGTTTTTTTTTTGCTTAATTTTTGCTGAAATAAGAGAGAGATAAAAATTCATAGTTGATGAGTTTTTTTGGTGCATGTGCTTATACAAAAAGGAACAAATTGTTTTGGTACTTTTTGGGTTTTCTTCATTTGAGTGAAATCTTAAGCAATATTTAACAAAAGGGTTGATTAGGGAAAGTAAACTAAAATAAAAACTTTTAAGAATATTATGGGACTATAGAAACCAAAAGCAAGACAAAAATGTAGTTAATTTTGAAGTAATGATAATTGGTTAGCTTCAGATAAATTTACTGTTTTTTTTTTAAAGCACATATTTTTCACTTTTTTTGAGTTTTTGTTCCAAATTGGAAACATAGTATTTTTACAGAGCTGTATGTAAAATTTTTAGACGGCATTAATTTATCACTTCAAATCAGGTCAAAATTAATTTTAATTTGTTTTCTTTAATGGAAAGCTGAAAAATGAATGCGTTCCACATTTTATTCATGTGAAATGTGAAAAGATTGAAATGCATTCATTTTCATTCCGAATCAGGGGTAAATATTATGAAAGTATTAAATGCACATCCCAATTTCTAGTTTGATGTGAAATTTAAAATATGGGGGTGAAAATTCATGTGGAACATATTTGCTTTTCATCTAAAATTTTCATAATTCGCTCATATACTACTGTCTAATATTCTTTAGTGACTGCTGTTATTTCCAAATAAAGGAAAACCTTTGAATGTGCAAAATATTCTTTCAGAAAAAATTGTGGATGGTATTAATCCAAGAATTTTTTGTAAAATAGATCTCAAAAGGAAAACCGAAGAGATTGGTTGTGAAATTTGTCATATTTATTGATGACTTCTATACAAGGCAGTTTTTAGTTTTGGACGGTACTTGTTCTTTTTTTTTTGTTATAAAGCTTTGAATTTCAAGAAAATTTTATGCAAAAATAAATATAAAGGGATTTTCATTCTTTTCTTATTAATTTCCTCAGAAATACTTGCAATCATTAAATGTTTTAAATGAATAAATGTCGCACGCAAACTAGGTCATATTCATATAATTATCGTCAGCAGCTGCTGCTGTCGAAAATATTTCAAAATTGAATTCCTAGATTTCCTCAAAAGAGAAGACCGACCCAACAAATAAAATGTGAATATTCTGTGGGAATTACTACTTTACTCATTTTATAGTTTTAGCAGTCATCAGCATCAAACACATCAGCACCAAACCAAAACAAAGCAACGTTTATAGTTGTTAACCCCAAAAACTTAATTAAGCCTACTCGTTTGTGCAAAGCAAAATAATAATAATAATAATGATAAGTATAATGTATGTTCCAACCTTAATTTATTGAACCGTTAAAACAGCTGTGTGGTTATCCTTTGTTATCATTTCGAATCTTTATTGACCTTTTTCACTATTATAAGGTAAGAGAGAGAGAGAGAGGGAAAGAGTGTGTGGATTTCTAAGGATATACATATAATATATATCCAAAACATCATATTCCCTCCACCCACTAATCTATTAAATATCTTTTACCCTGGAAGAATTTGTTAGGCGTTTGATCCTTTTTCCACGAAATATCACGTTCAAAGTATACATATCTACATAGGTATTCGGGAGACAAGGATATGAACCTGTTTGTATTTTTATTTTGGAAATAGTTTGTGGTTTTTTTTTTTTGGTGGGGGGTTGGTGATAAAGCAGCTTGTTTATATGCATGGGTACTTCAGGATGATGTATAGAGCGTTATGGGTACACAAAAACATTTCTCTAATTCATGCTTCAATAAAGCATATCCGCAAGAATAGAAATTATATCTGCTAAAAAGTAAATGACTAGGGACCAGCTTAAAGGCAATTATTAAAATTTATGGTAAATTTTGCAAAAAAGTAGAAAAATGCATGTTTTTAGTGCTTTTTCAAACCAATATTGAGTATGAAGAAAAAAATATAGTCCTTTTATCAAAAACTTTTTGATTCAGACGGTTCCGCAAAATTAGGCCCCAGGAAATAAGGCCCCACAAAAAAAATGAAATAAGGCCCCAAAAAAAAAGTACACAAAACAACAACAACAAAATTTTTCAAATTTTGGGGTCTTATTTCATTTTTTTTGGGGCATAATTTCATTATGAAATAAGGCCCCAATGAAAGAAAATCCCAAATTGTTTTTGGGGCTTAATTTCATTTTATCTTAAGAAAACAATTTGGGGCCTTATTTCATAATTTGAAAATAACATTGTCTTTTATAAAAAATGATGTGAAAATCCGCTAATCGGGGACCCACAGCTGCTTAAGTACCGCTTGGTGTGGTGCCAGCAATAATGTTTCAATGTTAAGCCGATATGATTTTTTAATGCTTAAATGTAAGGATCGTGTTAAAAACCATCAGGGATTAACAGAGTAGCTGAAAAAAATTGCGCGATCTTAAAAGTTTGTATTGCTGAAGGACATGATAATTACAAGTGTTGTTTTTGCAAGGAAATTGTGCAGGATACAATCCAAGTATTTGTTTGATGGTTTGGACTTTGGGGTGTAATTTCATTTTCGAAAATAAACTTAAATATGAAAAATTAAATTGGGGCTTTATTTCATTTTTCTAAAAAAAAGTCAAATAAATTTGGGGCCTTAATTCATTTTTTTGGGGCATTTTTTCATTTCAGTGGGGCTTTATTTCATTGGGGCACAGTTTCATTATGAAAAAATACCCCAATTTGGGGCCTTATTTCATTATTTCTTTTGAGGCCTTATTTCCTAGGGCCTAATTTCGCAGAGCCGATGCTTCAGACGATTGATTCCAATTTCCAATGACCTTCTTTTTGTTGTGTGATCATTTGATTTTAAGATATCAATTATCGAAGAAAAAACAGCTCATTTTCCTTAAAAACCGTGTTTTGGAGAAAATGAATTAAAAATTCGAACAAAATTGATTCTTTAATGTTTTGACTGAGTATTTTTTAAAGCACAAAATTTACACTGGTGCATGAAAATAAATTTAAAAAAATTAGCAACCATGACAATTTCCTGCACTAATATAAAATTTATTATGTGCCCAAGGATGGAATTTTCTCTTCATTTATTTCCACCCACATTTTTTTTTTAATTCACTTTAATTTCACTTTATACATATACAGTCAAGTGGAAACTAATTGCGCAACTGTCGAAATTTTTAATGTACCTAGTGAATTGTCTCTATTCTCTTCACCATCATTTATAACAAAAGTCACAGCTTTTCTCAAAATCTATCAACATATCGATTTTTTTTTCTTGTGGTAAATTATTACATTTACATTTTAATAAAATTTATTTAAAATTTCAGATTTTCGAAAAAAAATACATAGATTGAAATAAAATACCAAAAATTTGGATATCAATTTTTTCACAGCACAGTACAGGAGTTGCATATAAATTATTGTAGGTTTATTGTAATTGTTTACTTTTTTTTCTACTACACACGCTTCCAAGTCTTTTTTGGTGTTCTCCGTTCCATTGAATAACTGTTTGTTGGTTGATTTGTTGCCGGAGTGTCTGCCTGCCGCTTCGCTTAATAATAACGGTGACGTTGGCGCTGTGTTAGCTGAAGCTTCAGTCCGAGGCGCTTGAAATGCATCAGCCGCCATATATGTAGGCCAGTCGGCAAAGTCAAAAAATAATATCCATAATGCAAACTTCACCCATCTCAAATTTTTTTGATTCGAGTTTATTGATGGGTCAATGCTCAGTTTTAAATATTGTGCGTTGGCCACCATTTTGAAAAACATAAATATTTTAAGGGCCAATCAAAATCAGCTTACATATAGTTGAGCTAGATTTAAAATCTTACGAAAAGCTACCAAAAGCAACGTAATTTAAGCAGCTGCTGACCATTCCTCTTGTCAAATTGACATTTACCTACATCCGTAATGAGCCATTTTTGTGATGTCCCTCAGATTAGCAGACCAAGATCAGCAATTAATGTTTTTAAGTGCTCCAATAGTTTTGGGAAAAATTAATATTCTGCTAACTTGAGTTCAAGTTAGAAGAACAATTTTCGAAAAACCGTAAAAACAACGAAAAAAATACTCTACGAAATGCTCTTTGAAAAATAAAATATTTATATGAAATGTTTAGATGATCGGGCTTGAGGCAGTCAGATTATAAAAATTATTTAAAAAAAAAAAAATTAAGAACCCAAATTTTTAATCATCAGCCAACCGACCTTTACCATTCCAGAACGTTGAAAATGAACAAAAACATTTAACTTACTGCCCGTGCATAGTCACCTGGTGATTCATTTTAAAAATTTTAAGTACCCTATCCTCTGCCGACTGGCCTAATGCTAGCCTCCTTAATTTATACCATATAAATAACTCCAGCTATCGGCTATTCAATTTTCACTTCAATTGTTCATGGAATGAATATATTTTTATTTATTGAAATTGTATGTTCGAAAATCGCAATTGAAAGAGAGAGTGTCAATTCGCTGGCTGGTGGTAGACTGTCTAGTTTTACCATCGTAAAAAAAAAAATATTTTCATTCAACAGAATATTTTGCTGCAACACTCCATCATCAACAAATAAAATATACATACAAAACATACCTATCTGCGGAACAGCCATAAAAATCAGAATAAACCGCCTCGCACGGACAATTAATTGCGCTTCTCGCTACTTTATCGCCCATTTTTTTTTTAATTCCCAAATTTAATATTTATATTAAATGCAGGATAAAAAAAAATAGAACACAATCCATAGCCAAGCATACGATTAATCATGAATATGTCGTAAAAATATTTCTTCTGAGTTACAGGGAAGAACCTGCCTAACTTGTGTCAACGTGAACTTGAAGTTAAAAAAATCATTAATTTATTTCTATTGGCTAAGTTAAAGTATGGGTTTATATTAGATGGAGCCTTAACTCCAAAATCATTTTGGTCTTCACTTTTTTGCCTTTTTCCTCTGACGCAGAAATTTATACCATATTAGAGGCCTCAACCTTTGTCCATTTGTCCACTTTGTTGTCCCCGAAAATTTTTTTTACCAATATTAAATTTTTTGTTGGACCATACAAATCTACAAATCTCCACAATTTATTTTTGACTAGTTCCATTATAACGGTAAAAAAAAACTTTACATTTTCCCCAAAATTTCACTTTTGACCTTTTTTTCGAACAAAATTTTTTTCAACACTTAAAATGTACATACATATGTACGTAATGTAAAAAGAATTTTTTTACAATCTTTTCACTTTTCACATTCCTAGGTTTCTTTTCACCTAACTGTATTTAATTTATCTGAAGTTTTTGTTCAAAGTGAAAAATAAATATTTTTTCCTAAAGCATTTTCTCAAATTTTAAAATTTTTCTTGCGGTTTGAAATTTCTTTCCACTTAAAGTTTAAAGTGAAAATAAATCAATTCACCAATATTTCAAATGTTGTCATTTTTCACGTGAATCAAACGAAAATGTGATTGGATCACAATGTATTCTGAACATACAGAATTTTCACGCACAGGAAAAATAAAACGATGCTACACTCACTTTTTTCGATCATCGCGTCGTAACAATGTCAAGTTTGATCAAAACCTTGAGTTGGAATTTTTCACGTCAAGTAAAAAATAAACACTTTGCTCAGTTTTTTTCTTCAAAATATTTTAATTTTTAATGAATGAAATGCGTGAAGAAATTTTTTTTGAATTTTAATGATTTCATTTCAATTTCAAAATAAAAGTTGTAGATACACTTAAACTGAAATTTTCTGATGGAAATTTCATTTTCACTCGAATTATGCAAAAGACATTTAGATATAATGGAAAAAAGGGCTCATTTTACCCTCATTTTATCTCGGTTCCCTCTTGGAAATAATCCGACTCTACTTGCCGGACTAACTGATTTTTTTTTGTATTCTTATTCACAGTTCAAACTCCGAATGAATGTCCTTTTCTCCGATTAAGCGAAAAATACATTAAACTTCAAACGTTATTTAAAATCACAATAATCCTACTTTACGGATTTGTGGTAGCCGGTGGCAGCGGCGGCGGCGGGGGTAATAACTACCCCCATTCGCTTGCACTTCTTTCTCGCAGACTATAGTCACCTTCCGTATTTTATATACAAAGCAAGCATCTTCGCAGTTGGATGTTTTTGTTGTGTTCAATTTTCGTCCTTACCGGATTTGTCATTCTATATATGAAATATTCAATAGGATGAACGAAGACAAACGGAAAAACAAGAAAGGTCCCGCACTCACATCGAAATGGATGATCGGCTTAGCGCGTTTTTATGAAGGCTTTCTTTTTGCTGCCGGCGACACTGGCCATGGTAACGGTAAAGGAAGCTGACTCAACGGGAGGCGCGGCGAAGGTGAAAGCAACGTTAGGGCTACAGCTTAGTCGATATGGTATAAGAACCCGAATCTGAATTTGAAGTGAATTGTGTTTGTGTTTCCTGCCGCCCTCCCATTCGCCTTATCAACGACCAGCCATTTTGAGAAGCTTACACTTTGGCCCTTTTCTCTGTGCATATGTTAACGCCAACGGCTGTCATTGCCGTCGCTGTTGTTGGAGGGGGGGGGGGGGGCTTCATTGCTTTTGGTTATCCTCCTAGAACTGTGATATTCAAGAAAATGAAATAAATTATTCAAACTCCAAAAAAAGGCGAATGTCCTTTTTTGCAGAGCTTTTATGTGACATTCGGAATGGAATTGATGGTAAACAGTTCTGCATTGTTATGCTGCAATGGTAGATACAATGAATGAAGTAATGTGGTGTGTTGGAAATGGCAGACTGGTTTGGTTAACATTATGCGTCTGGTGTTTTAAAAAAGAACTCAAATCATGTCTCGAAAAATAAACTGAAATGCATTAAATATTAATTTCAGTACAGAAAAAAAAACAGGGTTCCTATTCTGGTTCAATGATAAAATGAAATGATAAGTTTTTTTTATCATGTAATTTTTCAATTAATTCATTTCATTTAACCCAAGATCTTGATTCTCGTTATTCCATCTGATAAGTTCTGGAAAAAAGTTTTCACGTTAACACAAAAACTTGAATCGCAAAATTCAGACTTTTTATTCGCTAAAACTTTTCATCTCATTAATGGAAAAAAAATCGGGATAGCTCCGAGATCAGAAATTTCAATTATTTTAAAGTAAAGTACAGTGGAGGAAATTCCCATAAAAACAATTGTTTTTACGCATTTTTTTTGCTGCATGCATCTTAGCCATGATTTTTTATGAAACAAGAATATGTACTCAAATTTATTTAGAAAAATAAAAATGTATTAATTTTTAACAAAATTGCATAAAAGTCATTAACAAAAAACAAAAATTAACAAGAAAAAAGAGGGAAATTCCCATAAAAACACACGCTTTCTTATTAAAAATAACGGTGAATTGGTGATCAAGAATTTGTAATTTCTTAAATCAATATTTTGTAGAGCCACCACTTGCTCTTAAGACCGATATCATCCGCCTCGGCATTGATTTCACAAGCTTTTGAAGTTCCGCGGTTGTAATCGACGCCCATTTTTCAATTATTGCCTCTCGAAGCTCTTGAACGTTGGTAAATTGGCGCCCGTTGACATAAACACGTCTGGTAGTATTCCCCAGAGATTTTCTATGGGATATAAATCGAGACTTCGAGACGGCTAATCGAGAAATGTTATTTGTTTCTCCTCGAACCAGTCTCTCATTCTTCGAGAGACGTGGATAGGAGAGTTATCCTGTTGGAAAATGAAGTCAGTTCCACATAACTCTTCAGCTTTCTCAACCATTACTTCTTCTAACAACTCAGCATAACTTTCTGAGTTCATTCTTCCAGGCACAAATGCAATTTCAGTCTTTCCATTTGCAGAAAAAGCTCCCCAAATCATAACGCTGCCGCCACTGAAGTTGCGACTCATTCTCACTTCTGTTTGAAGACGTTTGTCATGCCAATATGACTGAAATCCATCTGGGCCATCCAAATTGAATTTCTTTTCATCACTAAACAGAACTTTTCCCCACTCTTCGGTCCAAAAATAAAAAGTACTGCCAATTTGGCAGTTTGTGCAATGAGTTATGAAAAAAAGTTGCAGTGTTTTTATGGGAATTTCCTCTACTGTATGCTTACTTTAAGGCTCCTATACTATTTCAGCATTCCTGTATGAACTATATTAACACCTTGTGGATCATCATCGAACGGTTCGTTGAATATCGATTAACACTTCACTTGCTGTCCAGCGACTTCGAAAAGGTGTTCCACATTGTTTCTCTGGCTTGCTTTGAGCAGGTTGCTATTATCAAAGCTAAAAATAATGAATCCAAATGTCATCTTCTGCTTAAAGGTAGGTTACCAGTGAAATCCCAAGTGGGGTTGTATGTATACTGTCTTTAATACTGTTCCTAATGGTTGGTGATTAGTGATGTATTGCACGCAGCTTTCTTGATTCCAAATGGAGGAATTCAGGTGATTTTGCAGACATATCTCAAACAGTTGAATTGAAAACAAGGGTGGAGAGAGAAACTGGAATCGTATTCAAACACCAAAAACAAAGAACATCAGCCCTGGAACTTCTTGATCTGTTTAAGTATACATTGCTGGACACCAATAGAAATAAAAAAATACTGTCCATATCTTGGAAGAACTGTCCCTAACTGTGGAACCAGGCTAGATATTAAAGGTAAGACCACACTCGGCAGACAGTTATGTTGCCGCTTAATGCGGTACCGTCTATACAATTTCATAAGAACAATAGTTCTCCGCGTAGTAAAGCGCAGTTCTGCTGAAGTTGAGTTCCGCCAAGTGCGGTTCTACTTTAACAGTTGAACAGGAAGCTACCAGTGTTTCACTCCAATGTTGAATCCGTGCTTCTTTATGGATGCAGTAGGTACTTGGAAAGTAATGTTCACTGCCAAAAAACGTTCGTAAACAGATGCCTGCAAAATACATTGAGTAGTTTCTCGCCCAGCCATGTCTCGTACGATGAACTTTATACAAGAACAAGTCAGTCAGTTCGAAAACGTAATTGGCCGTGAATCGGCCATCCATTTCTTTGGCAGGCAAACGAGAAGGCCGGCCTAGAAGCCCTTGGTCAAGAACGGTCTAAAAGTGAATCTGGGAACATTTAGCTGAAAAACATCTCCAGAAACTGTGCCCGGGCTTTATTCCCCGCAGGGTGAGGCTCAAGGACATAATTGGTCCGAGGACTAAGTAAGTATGTGAGTAAGTTAACCAGTCTGGGGATTCAAACTCCCCGGGAACCGCTTCTTGCCTCAAAGTTCACAAATGCTTGTTCATTTTTGATAGTGTGGTTCTCAGTCAATAAAAGCTTATCCTTCTTTGAAAAAATAAAGACAAATAAACAAAATAAAAAAAACACAACAAAACATGTTATCTAAGAAATTATTACTAACCAAATCCCATTTCATGCGTAATACCAGTTGTGGTTGTTATATATATTCCCCAAGCTATCTACACACCACACAATTTCCCTTAGAAGAAGATGAAACCCAAGGAAACTCATCTTCCCAGCTTTTGTGGCTCATCATAAAGAAGAAGAAAATATATACGAGTATATTCTGACACTTACAGGATACTAGTTTCTCGTTTCGTTTCTTCAAAAGCATCATTTCAAACAAAAAACATGGCTGATATGATAGTGTGCACCAACTTGTATATATTGCCTTCTCGTTACATCCATCTGCCTTTTTCTTCAAAAAAGAAAAAAAAAAAAAAAACTAGAATAAAATGAAAACAGTAGTTGAACTTCTTCACCATATTCGCCTCAAATTGATGGCATATTTCGTAAAACCCTGATTAGTTTGGCCCTCTGTGTGTGCAGTGCATCTCTCATCAGGCATTAAGATAGAAGCATAAGCAAGCAAACAGCAGCATCATAGAACTTTTAACGAACTTTTACCCAACAAAATTTCCACAAAGTATGCATATTGTTTTAAAAAGGTCGGTTCTCAGTGGGTTTGTTGGCAATGACAAGGGAAGAGAAAAGCAGCAAAATCATCCTGCCAAAACAATGCGCTCCCCCCTAAAAATTCTAAGAGGTTTCCCTGTGATATGGCTTTGGGGCTCTTGGCTATTGAAAGACCTTAAACAAAGACGATGACGACAACGACGACTTTGAGAGGAGATAATGGCGTAAGTCGGAGGGATGCACAGCAAACATACACAACATACAAAGTCATCTCGGTTTAACCAGTTTTCGTTTGCTTATCGGTGTCAGAATACACACCATAGAAGTTGAGACCAGAGTTTGAGTTTTGAGGAATAAGGCGTTTCTAACATGTACAAATAGGTACATGTGATAGATGGAACGGGTAGATAAGATGGGTTGGGATTGGGATTGGGATTTTGAGAAAATTTCTTGTTGATTTTAGGTGAGGTTTTATACGTGAAGCTGTCATAAGTTTTGGTTGGTGTGGTCTACATGAAATGTTCATGTTATTTTTTTTTAACAAGCAAAATATTAAATGAAATTGTATGGAGGAAAGGTTTATTCATTTAATGGTAGTTTTCTTAACATGGTGATTTTAAATTAATAGAAAATATTTTTTGACGAGATAAAAGGTGTTAGATAACTTCTAGGTTGTTACATTTGTAATAGCATTAATGAGTTTCAAAGATGGGTGACTGTTTTGGAATGTTTTGATATTAAAGCAGACGAGTCCGCAGACCTGGAAGCACTCGGGGAAGAACGCAATTGCGCTGATTCATCTACGACCGTTTTTTTTGCCAAGTGCTCCTAGTTCTGAACGCTAACCTGCTTGGTTGAGTGAATGGGTTCCATAGGATAGCATTGTGACAAGTAAAGCTTTGTGACAAAAGAAGCACGGAAGCTTCATCGGGACTAATCTACAAACTATAAGTACACTATCCAGAATTTTACCTGAGCCAGTATCTCTGTAATCAGTATCAGAATGAAGTGATTGTTTGATCTTCTCGTGATGGTCTCCAAGCCACTACTTGCTAATTTCTTTACAGGCAAATAAATTAAAATTACCAGAGTACATATTTGCTCTTTGATTACAAACGTTTATTCGTGAATTTACTTTGAGTATTGACAAATACTTCTGTGCAAGGAATTTAAAATTAAATACTTAGGTGCATTTATTCATTGATAAATCTGAGTTTCCAAAATGACAGCTTCCATAGAAAATCACACTACACTTTGGGTACACAAGAAAACATAATGGAATCTAAAGCTTTAATTTTGATATTTTAAAACTTTCCACTTAAAAATTAAAATTTCTCCCAAAAAACAGAAACTTATAAAAACAAAGGCTCCACCCATCGCCAACCAAATCCACTTGAAGTCTTCCATCCGCAAAGCAATTATTTCTGGCGCCTTGGTCAAATCTTCCATTTTCATCTTTCCAATTTTTACTAATTCATAGAAAGTTCCTTGCTTCCAGAAGTCCAACAACCCAGACGATTGTATTTCCATTATAAAAAAATTCAAGTTATCTTTGTAAATTGAGTTTTCATTTATGCCAAAAAACCAAGGTTTGTCATGCATGAAACACATTCCCTTTGGTAGACGAAACAAAGGTCGATTGAATAAATTTTGCTGACTCTGAAAATGCATCCATTTGACAGTGTTGACTGTGAATGCAAAGCTTGTGTTCAGAGCGTTTCGGAGTTTCCAAAAAGTCTTCAAGTTTTCTAAAGCAAATAGATTTAAATATTTAGTTTTGTAAATTTGGTCGTACTTTGAAAGCATTTCAAAGTCACTATCAACTATTTTGATTTTCAAGTCTGATGCCATAAGATCATTAAAGGTTTCAAGTTTCTTTTCTATTGGTGGACTTGTCATGAAGGTTTGCAAAAATGCATCGTATGAAGTAACAATTATGATTCCAAGAAGAAAAATCAATAAATAGGCAATAATTGCTGTGCTCGAAGCATTTGGTGTTTCCAGAAATGATTGACCGAGTAATCCACGAAAGCTTTCATTGATCAGGCAATCCAATAAGGATTTTGTTTTTCCCAACAGGAAGTGTCCGGTTAACTTGAGGAGAACCGATAGCAGCAAAACTACAATAACGGTAATAGAAAGAGCCTCCCATTTCCAGACGAATGCAAACACTTTGTAGATTGGTATACTTGATTCAATGGGAATCATAACGCACCAATCAAAATAATCGTAGGGATATGACATGAATTCTAATGGCATATCCACATTGGCCAATAATCCTGCGGCTAATATCTCCACAGTCAAATTTAGGAGTAAGAACTTCATTTGCTCTACACAAATGTGTGAGTTTATATTACGTGTATTCAATCGGCCATTATGTTTTTTAGCAAAACTTTTAATAACATTCCCATTATAACCTCCAATTACTGTGTCACCTTTTTTATTTTTTGAAATTATCAGTTGGGGTTCCGAACAGCCAAATGAAACTGGCAGTATAAAACCTTTAAGGTCTCGCATACGTTCCGGAAATATACGAGTATATTGACCGTTCTGTTCTTGTTGATGATCTTCTGTCCAGAACATTTCCTCCAATTTAAAAACTGGAAAGGGACTGTATCTATAAAATGTTGATGAATTCAAAAAGTTCTGAAAAACAACCACTACGTTTATTATATGATTTTTCCAACAGAAGTGAAAGAGCTCATTTAAAAATGCTTCATCGAACGAATGTTTCTTGGCAATGAAGATGATTCGTGAAGATCGCATGTGTTGCAGATATTTCAATAGTTGTTGAAGGAAAAATTCACTAGAATCCAGCTGGACAACTGCGACGATTTCGTTGACTTTAGTTTTCAATTTAAACGAATCAATACCGCTTGATACGATTATCGAGATCTCGAGGCCATTCATAAGATCTTTAATAAATTCGTCACTCAAATCAGCCGAGGAATTTGAATATGATTTTTTCATTAGAAGGACATTTTCAAATTGCTTTTCTTTGTGAACACTTTCAAGGAATTTAAAAATTTTTTTGTTAAAATCAGAAAAATGCGCTATTGACTCAGTGGCAAGAGCCCAGAAAATTAAAGGTTTGTAATTCATGTTTCAATCCCTTTCACAGACTGAAGTTAAGTCTAATAGGTCTTCACATTTCTTTCACAGCTAGTTGATTCAGTTTATTTAGTGGCATACTTTAATGGAAAAATAATTATTAAAATTATGGGGATTAGTTTGAACAGAACTTATAATTTTCATGAAAATAGTTGAAATAAATAATTTGCTTATCTTCGAATATTGATTTTTTATGTGGTGCAGTAAGGACCTAAACTTTGCATTTTGACATCACGGATTGAGTTTCAATAAAAATGTTCGTTGAATACGTCCTAAGATTAATTTTAAGAAAAGTTGCAACGGTGGCAAGACTGTATAGATGGCGTGTTGAGGGGGGTTGACAACCTACCAGAATGGGGTTTTAATAGAAATCCACCTTTCATTTCAATTTGGTGAGTTGAATTTCTATATTTCTATTCCAAGTCCTCAATTAACTTTAACTTGTGGCCATGACGAGCAATTGCAAAAAGACTACAATACTGCAATAATATCTTATATGTCGATCTATGAATCAGATGATGACACAAATGGTCTCTTTGATCAAAATTGATATATTAGTGGAATTTCCTAGAGATCATTTTCTAATCAAGAAAATAGAAAGGGTACCAGGATGGTACCTGCATTGCTCCAAGAATTGGAAAAATAAGAATAACTGGAAGAACGGTTCTGCATTGTTTAGCTATTGCGGGGTCCTCAGAAATCTTGCTGTGGATACTTTTATCAGATTCCTGAGTGCAACTCTAGATGGTTCAATAAAAACAACAATTTTTCCTGAAATATTATTTATTTGGGCAAAAATGTGCAAGAAATTTTAAATTGAATACATTTATTTTCACATTTACATATAACGTTGATTAATTTATTCTCAAATACAAAATACCAAGCAATAAGTTCAATACACTGATTTCTGATGTCCCAAAGCTGTCAACTTGAAAGTTAAAATTTCACCCAAAAAACACAGAACTTGCAAAACACAGGCCCCACCCATTGCCAACCAAATCCACTTAAAATCATCCACCTTTAAAGCAACAAATTCTGGTGTCCTGCTGAAATCTTCTATCTTTATCTTTCCAATTTTTACTAATTCATAGAAAGTTCCTTGCTTCCAGAACTCCAACAACCCAGACGAATGTATTTCCATTATAAAAAAATTCAAGTTATCCTTGTAAATTGAGTTTTCATTTATGCCAAAAAACCATGGTTTCTTAAACATGAAACACATTCCCTTGGGTAGACGAAACAAAGGTCGATTGAATAGATTTTGCTGACTCTGAAAATGCATCCATTTCACATTGTTGACAGCAAAGCTTGTGTTCAGAGCGCTTCGAAGTTTCAAAAAAGTCTTCAAATTTTCGAAAGCAAATAGATTTAAATATTTAGTTTTGTAAATTTGGTCGTATTTTTCAAGTATTTCAAAGTCACTATCAACTATTTTGATTTTCAAGTCTGATGCCAAGAGATCATCAAAGGTTTCAAGTTTCTTTTCTATTGGTGGACTTGTCATGAAGGTTTGCAAAAATGCATCGTATGAAGTAACAATTATGATTCCAAGAAGAAAAATCAATAAATAGACAATAATTGCTGTGCTCGAAGCATTTGGTGTTTCCAGAAATGATTGACCGAGTAATCCACGAAAGCTTTCATTGATCAGGCAATCCAATAAGGATTTTGTTTTTCCCAACAGGAAGTGTCCGGTTAACTTGAGGAGAACCGATAGCAGCAAAACTACAATAACGGTAATAGATAGAGTCTCCCATTTCCAGACGAATGCAAACACTTTGTAGATTGGTATACTTGATTCAATGGGAATCATAACGCACCAATCAAAATAATCGTAGGGATATGACATAAATTCTAATGGAATATCCATATTGGCCAATACTCCTGCGGCTAATATCTCTACAGTCAAATTTAAGACTAAGAACTTCATTTGCTCTAAACAAAGGTGTGAGTTTATTATACTTGTATTCAATCGGGCGTTGTATTTTTTAGCAAAACTGTTAATAATATGAACATTATAACCTCCAATTATTGTGTCACCTTTTTTATTTTTTGAAACTATCAGTTGGGGTTCCATGCAGCCAAATGAAACTCGCAGTATAAAACCTTTAAGGTCTCGCATACGTTCCGGAAATATACGAGTATATTGACCGTTCTGTTCTTGTTGATAATCTTCTGTCCACAATATTTCCTCCAATTTAAAAACTGGAAAGGGACTGTATCTATAAAATATTGATGAACTCGAAAAGTTCTGAAAAACAACCACCACGTTTACTATATGATTTTTCCAACAGAAGTGAAAGAGCTCATTTAAAAATGCTTCATCGAACGAATGTTTCTTGGCAATGAAGATGATTCGTGAAGATCGCATGTGTTGCAGATATTTCAATAGTTGTTGAAGGAAAAATTCACTAGAATCCAGCTGGACAATTGCCACAAGTTCTTTGACTGTAGTTTTCAATTTATACGAATCAATACCGCTTGATACGATCAGCGCGATCTCAAGACCATTAATGAGTTCTTTAATGAAATCATCACTTAAATCAGCTGTCGGATTGTTATATGATCTGTGCATCAAAAGGACATTTTCAAATTGTTCTTCTTTGTAAACACTTTTTACGAATTTCAAAATTTTTTGATTAAAATTACAAGAATGCGCTATTCCAGTAGCAAGACTCAACAAAATTAAAGTAATGTAATTCATGTTTGAGTTGATTTTACAAACTGACGTTTGATGTGGCAATTCTTTCTTTGAGTTCTTCACATTTCTGGCAAAGTTAATTGATTCAGTTTATTTAATGGTAGAATTTAAGAGATAAGTAATTTAATTTACTGAAGTATGGAACTAATTTTAAATGGAAGGAATAATTTCTGATGGTTGCAATAAGAAATTATTTTCCTATCTTCTTCAATCTTGTAATAGAATTTTATGATAATGTACCGTGGTGGCCACATAAAAGCACACATTTTTTAAACTTTGTACCTATGTAAATCTTATTAAATTTAAACAAAAGGAACCGCTGAAGTTTCAATTTTAACTACCTCTATTTTAACTCTACCACTGAGTTAAAACAGAGTTAGTTAAAATTGCAAATTAAATGTTGTATAACTAATTCCACAAGCTATTTTTTAGTCGTGAATGACACGAAACACGGTCTAATTGGTCCTTATATTCAAATTTAATAAAATATAAAAATTACAAATAGGTGTGCTATTTCTATGGCCACCACTGTATATGTTGAGTGTGGGCAGTGGGTCTTTATTTGTAGAAATATCGAAAAATTAAAAATTACAAATTTTTGAAGCACTTTCAATGAAGAAAAGCATGAGTTTCATTTGAAACTTACTCTAATTGAAATTACTTTTTTTGAAGGATAAAAAATAGATGTTTTGTTGTACTTACGAAGAAGTAATACCTCTCCAAAATTTTACTTCTAATCTGAAAACCAACTATTAAGTGAATGAAAAGACTGCTATGAGAAGAAGTAGAAAGAAGTAGAAGTAGAAGTAGAAGTAGAAGTAGAAGTAGAAGTAGAAGTAGAAGTAGAAGTAGAAGTAGAAGTAGAAGTAGAAGTAGAAGTAGAAGTAGAAGCAGAAGTAGAAGTAGAAGTAGAAGTAGAAGTAGAAGTAGAAGTAGAAGTAGAAGTAGAAGTAGAAGTAGAAGTAGAAGTAGAAGTAGAAGTAGAAGTAGAAGTAGAAGTAGAAGTAGAAGTAGAAGTAGAAGTAGAAGTAGAAGTAGAAGTAGAAGTAGAAGCAGAAGCAGAAGCAGAAGTAGAAGTAGAAGTAGAAGTAGAAGTAGAAGTAGAAGTAGAAGTAGAAGTAGAAGTAGAAGTAGAAGTAGAAGTAGAAGTAGAAGTAGAAGTAGAAGTAGAAGTAGAAGTAGAAGTAGAAGTAGAAGTAGAAGTAGAAGTAGAAGTAGAAGTAGAAGTAGAAGTAGAAGTAGAAGTAGAAGTAGAAGTAGAAGTAGAAGTAGAAGTAGAAGTAGAAGTAGAAGTAGAAGTAGAAGTAGAAGTAGAAGTAGAAGTAGAAGTAGAAGTAGAAGTAGAAGTAGAAGTAGAAGTAGAAGTAGAAGTAGAAGTAGAAGTAGAAGTAGAAGTAGAAGTAGAAGTAGAAGTAGAAGTAGAAGTAGAAGTAGAAGTAGAAGTAGAAGTAGAAGTAGAAGTAGAAGTAGAAGTAGAAGTAGAAGTAGAAGTAGAAGTAGAAGTAGAAGTAGAAGTAGAAGTAGAAGTAGAAGTAGAAGTAGAAGTAGAAGTAGAAGTAGAAGTAGAAGTAGAAGTAGAAGCAGAAGCAGAAGCAGAAGTAGAAGTAGAAGTAGAAGTAGAAGTAGAAGTAGAAGTAGAAGTAGAAGTAGAAGTAGAAGTAGAAGTAGAAGTAGAAGTAGAAGTAGAAGTAGAAGTAGAAGTAGAAGTAGAAGTAGAAGTAGAAGTAGAAGTAGAAGTAGAAGTAGAAGTAGAAGTAGAAGTAGAAGTAGAAGTAGAAGTAGAAGTAGAAGTAGAAGTAGAAGTAGAAGTAGAAGTAGAAGTAGAAGTAGAAGCAGAAGTAGAAGTAGAAGTAGAAGTAGAAGTAGAAGTAGAAATAGAAGTAGAAGTAGAAGCAGAAGCAGAAGCAGAAGTAGAAGTAGAAGTAGAAGTAGAAGTAGAAGTAGAAGTAGAAGTAGAAGTAGAAGTAGAAGTAGAAGTAGAAGTAGAAGTAGAAGTAGAAGTAGAAGTAGAAGTAGAAGTAGAAGTAGAAGTAGAAGTAGAAGTAGAAGTAGAAGTAGAAGTAGAAGTAGAAGTAGAAGTAGAAGTAGAAGTAGAAGTAGAAGTAGAAGTAGAAGTAGAAGTAGAAGTAGAAGTAGAAGTAGAAGTAGAAGTAGAAGTAGAAGTAGAAGTAGAAGTAGAAGTAGAAGTAGAAGTAGAAGTAGAAGTAGAAGTAGAAGTAGAAGTAGAAGTAGAAGTAGAAGTAGAAGTAGAAGTAGAAGTAGAAGTAGAAGTAGAAGTAGAAGTAGAAGTAGAAGTAGAAGTAGAAGTAGAAGTAGAAGTAGAAGTAGAAGTAGAAGTAGAAGCAGAAGTAGAAGTAGAAGTAGAAGTAGAAGTAGAAGTAGAAGTAGAAGTAGAAGTAGAAGTAGAAGTAGAAGTAGAAGTAGAAGTAGAAGTAGAAGTAGAAGTAGAAGCAGAAGCAGAAGTAGAAGTAGAAGTAGAAGTAGAAGTAGAAGTAGAAGTAGAAGTAGAAGTAGAAGTAGAAGTAGAAGTAGAAGTAGAAGTAGAAGTAGAAGTAGAAGTAGAAGTAGAAGTAGAAGTAGAAGTAGAAGTAGAAGTAGAAGTAGAAGTAGAAGTAGAAGTAGAAGTAGAAGTAGAAGTAGAAGTAGAAGTAGAAGTAGAAGTAGGAGTAGAAGTAGAAGTAGAAGTAGAAGTAGAAGTAGAAGTAGAAGTAGAAGTAGAAGTAGAAGCAGAAGCAGAAGCAGAAGCAGAAGTAGAAGTAGAAGTAGAAGTAGAAGTAGAAGTAGAAGTAGAAGTAGAAGTAGAAGTAGAAGTAGAAGTAGAAGTAGAAGTAGAAGTAGAAGTAGAAGTAGAAGTAGAAGTAGAAGTAGAAGTAGAAGTAGAAGTAGAAGTAGAAGTAGAAGTAGAAGTAGAAGTAGAAGTAGAAGTAGAAGTAGAAGTAGAAGTAGAAGTAGAAGTAGAAGTAGAAGTAGAAGTAGAAGTAGAAGTAGAAGTAGAAGTAGAAGTAGAAGTAGAAGTAGAAGTAGAAGTAGAAGTAGAAGTAGAAGTAGAAGTAGAAGTAGAAGTAGAAGTAGAAGTAGAAGTAGAAGTAGAAGTAGAAGTAGAAGTAGAAGTAGTAAAAAATTAATTTGCAAGGAATACATATAGTTTTTACTTTGGAAGTCTGGAAGTGACTTGAAAAAAAAAACACTTATGCTCTCAATCTTAATTCCAATCACCATCCAAAAGGAAAAATACATATAAATGAATCTCAACATGATCAATAACACTGATTAACAAATCGGAGGCACTGTCATTTCAACTTGTATACGCTGCAACCACAAATGCCATTCAAAAGCACTCGCAATCGCAATTCATTCTACCTTCCCCGACTGTGCCCGCAAAAACCAAACCACACCACTTCACATAAATGTTTATTTTATAATTATCCTTCCTGGCTGGCATTGCCATGGTCATGAATTTAATGCGATAAAATATACAATTTTCATGCCAAATGAGAAAGCATTCAATTTACTTTAAAAAAAAAAGAAAAATTTTAAAAAATCAACAAATTGAAATCTGAAGCAACTTTCATGTGGCAAGGACATGAAGTGTGTTCTTTCCAAACTTCAATATACATACATAAATGTTGTTGGACATATGGACATATGTACAATTGTACATACATGCGATATTACTTAAAAAAATCATATTAAAATCCAACAAGTTTCATCATCAACTCGTCATTTTTATAAAAACAAAGAAAAACCAATAAAAAACGTGTTATGAAATATCTTTACAGCGAGAGAAAAATTATGCATATACAGGGTGACTTGCATAAGGTGTTACAAAAGTCTGGAACGTGTGGCTTGAACTTAGACAAGAAATAAATGTTTGGGGCGTCTATCCCACCCCATTTAAGTGGGAGGGACAATTAAATAAACATGTCAAAAACTTGAATTCGAAAATTAGTTTTTCAAAGACTTTGTTTTCAGAGTATTTACGTTGTTTTTTAATAATTATTATTTTTCCAATTAAGTAATTTTGTAAAATTTCCCTTCCCACAAAATGGTGGAAATAGGCCCCCTGTCTATAGTATATCAATTTTTTTCTTGTCTCTTTCTTACAAGCCCTAGCCTTTTAGTCACACCTTATGATGCAAATCACCCTGTTAACATAACTAACTCCTTCCCACATGAATATGTTCAAAATTGATGATGTAATATTATACAACATACCGCAAAAGTTTTCTGCGTCCAGATGATTTTCTTGTGATGTTTTTGTGGCGGTTTGTTAAAAAAAAATAATTTTTACAATTTCCCTCAGTGAGAATCGATTTTGAGATTCTTTTGAAATGTTTTAAACTTATGTAAGCTTCAGGGGTTTTTGATCCATTATATTATTTAAAAATTGATGTTTTCATTAAAAAATAATAATAAAAAAAAACTGAATTAAATACATGAATTGGAAAATTACTTGCAGTGGAATGCAAAAAGAAGGGATGCGTATTGACATTAAAGAATTATAGATTTTTCACGAAAGGGAAATGTTTCACGCATAATTATGAAATTGGCTTCCTAGGAATTTCCAAATTAAAAAGAAATTGTTGGAAAACGGACAGGTATGTTGAATAACGCCCAGGTCTGTCCGAAAATGCCAAGGTCTGTTAGAAAACGCCAAGGCCTCTCGCAAAACACCCAGGGGCTAAATGCCAAAATATAAATTCAAAAAAAAAAGTTGGGAAAACAAGGTTTAGTTGATAAAAAAATTTGTAAATCCGAGGAGTATTGAAAAAGAGGTACATTTTTTTTATCAAAAGTACCTTGCCTGGTCTTCTAAGCGGGTTCAAGGGATTCTGCCAAAGTTACTGAAAAATTCGAGGTGGTCTTTCGGGAAATGCTATAATTTTCATATTTCGGATTTTTCCAGTACCATGGACATGAACAGAGTATGAGGCCTTTTCGTAGAAAAAATATTCAATGAAAACCACAAAACAAATTGAAAAATTTACATTCAACCAGTTTCTGTGAAGAATGTCAAGAACTTTTGCCGACAGACATGATGTGGAAATGAATAACCAATAACCAGTATTGTACTATCTATATTTATGTATGTTGTTATATAAGGTTATATTAATTGAAAATCATTAATCAGAATGAAAAAAAAATCCATTTTTATACCGATGGGTTGATGTTGAGGGATTAAAGTTAAAATAGGCTGATATTCTGAGGTATCTTGTTTTTTTTTTTATTTTCAATAAAATGGATTTATTTTGCGAATATGTAAAAATTATTTTTAGGTCAATTTTTCAATTCATTTATAACACAAAACCTCTTACCTGATTTAAGTTTTTTTTTTGTAATAGCAAATTGGTGAATATAGATTATTTTTGAAACAGTGGTTAATAGATTTTCATGGTAAATGAATTCTGTAATTAACGATTGATTTATTAGACACCATCGCGCACTTTACAATGATTTCGTTTTGTCATTTTTGTATGGGATCTTTCGTTTTGCATCAGCAGGAGACGTATCACGATCGGACAACTATTGATTGACCAGAACTTGGCCTGGACCAGTTGTAGCGCAACAAACAGTCAAATATTGGGCAAATATTTGCTTAATTGGAACTTGTATCGAAACCAACACTACGCCTCGGTTAAGGAATGTTAAAGTTCAGGTCTCAAATTCGTAGCACTACACTACTCTATTCTGGAGAGACAATGGAAGCAGTTGCGAGTGTGGTGTTGATTTTCAAAACATGGTTTTGGCAGCCACAACGACAATGGAGAATCATCATCATCATCATCGACTCGATAACCGGGGTCTGGTCCTGGCATCAACAAGCCTCTACGTCTACACCTATCCCGGTCTCGAGCCGACGCCATCCAGTTGCGTACCCAAGGCTTCGGGTGTCCTGGTATACGCCATCACCAACATCACCAACAATTCTCTTCTCGAATGCGTCTAAGAGGTCCATACGTGAGTACTGGCAGGACCATGGTCTTGTACAGCAGCAGTTTTGAAGTTATGGTGAGATTTCTGGATTTGAAGAGCTTTCACAGACTATAGACAATGGCGAATGCTTTGTTTATTTCTGGAATACCGACCGCCATGTCATAGAAGAACGGTGTTATAACATTTTATGTTAGACGTGAAGATGAGAAAAATTCATCGTAGTGTGATAATCATAACAACATCCAACGCTTTAACCACAGTAGCAGAAGAGACCGGAAGTATGTGTGACAGTAGAATCATCTACAGAATTACTAAAGAGCTCAGAAGCACTTGGAAAGCCACAACCGCTGTCACAAGTAAGCTGCAGAATAGATGTACATATGTGCAACATCTTGAGGAGTTCCCTAACCGTTTCTCCATTGATAAAGTTCATATCAGAAAATGCCTGGAATCCATTGACTCTTTCGCATAAAGAAGTAAGCAGCAGTTGATTGGAAAGTGTATCGAATACATTGCCAGTCAAGCGATTCAATGGAACCCTCTCATGCAGGCAGTCAGCCTAGCGAGCCGACATAGACACACTTGGGAAAGAAAGTAGGTAAGTGATTATGATTAATTTGTTTTGTTTTTTTACCTTTCACAAAAGTATTCATTTAAACGTTTCAACAAAAAATTGAATGTCTTGTTTTAGTTTATTTTCAATTTCGTATGCAAAGCAACTCCGACAGAAAAATATAAAACCAGAAAATATCGACCGGAAAAAAACCGGATCTAGAAAACCTTTTAATGCAGTCGTTGGTGTCGCGCCGTCTACGTTGTGTGTCCACACTTCTGATCCACTACGACAATGAGCGAAGGTACATAGATTTAGACGACCAACGAACACAAACGTTGGGACGTAAAGTGGCATTTGCATTTCAAGCTTATATAGTATTGCACGTTGCGACAATATCAATGCCAACAAGGCTGAAATAGCTGCCGCATATCCTTTTTGCGTTGTCGTTGTCGGTCGGCCATTTGTCGTGTCTGGCAGTGATATAGCGTCGCGGTGCAATTAATTTGTGCATTTAACTGAAGAGGTGACAAATATTCATCAAGGGTTCGATTTTTTTTTTTGTTTTGGTTTGGATAAAGCAAATGAATATTTTATATAGTGACTTTTAGTCTATTTTGCCAACGGCACAAAAAATGAAGGTGTAGGTTTATGTATATTCCTCAAGGATTAAGGATACATGATTGGCAAAGTCCTTTTAAGCTGGAAAGGGAGGCAGACTAGTTTGGTTTCCTAGATGTTTTTTTTTTTCAATTTCGCAAATTTGAAAAAAGTGCCACAGAAAGGGTGCTTTAGATACTTATACTTTCTACATCTTTAAAAAAATAAACTTTACATGTCTCCTGTTACGGAGTACATCAGTTCTTCCAAACGAATATTGGTAATAAATCCTCTTAAAACTTATCAATACCCTTATATCAATATAATCCATCCTCTGGAAACGCACTTCGAAAACTTCTTAATAAAAAAAAAATATTGCAATATATCAATGCTTGTTATAAGACGAAGTAAGTAAGTAATCCTCCTCCGTCCTACCAAGTTACCAAGGCTCTAAAAGGTTATATTGCAACTCAACTTTTATCCATGGACGTCAATAAAAAAAACTATACACAGCTATAGACACTTTGCCTCAATTTGGTGTCACCTGCATTGAGTCACAAGCACGTACATGAATTCCTGAACCAATCTTAAGCCCTTTGTCCACCGACAAAAAAAAAATGAAAAAGAAAAAAGTTCCGAAGCAAAAAGGAATACTTTTCACACCATTTAAAGTTGTGTTGAAAATGGCAAAAGTTATCCAAAATACTGCAACACATCTGCACACCCACCACGAGGTTTTTTCTCCATCGCACCCATTCCTAGCAGAAACACCTCGAGAACCAAAAAAACGGGGACCAGCTTCGTACATATCCTTCATCCGTGCAGGATTTTTATCAGCAGAGAGTAATTCCCGATTAAAAAGTTTTTCTCACTTTTTCGGCTACTACCCTCCCTTCTTCTTTTATATCATCCGACTACGAACCGACAACGGGAAAGATGGTGCGGTGTATGTGTAGTGTAGCATTGCGCTTAACCTCTGAAACGTGACCATTTTGTTCGCACGGTTTTTTCGTGGCACGAAGCCGGGAAACGATTTAACTTTTCTTCCAATTTTAGTGTCTTCTTTTCTTTCTATGGCAGATGTACAATACGTGTAGAGATAGATATGCAGTGTGTATGTGAATGCCCTTAAGTCTGCAGACTTTGACCTGAGGGAAAATCAAGAGATTATAATTTGGAATGAGAACATATCCCACAATCCACAAAAGAAGTTGAAATTGTCGTGGGGCGGTTAAACGGGCGAGGGTTTTTCTGGAAAAAAAAGTTCTGAGGTTCTTTGTTTTGTTTCTTCTTCCAGCCGAAGACGACGACGATGACGACCAAAAGAAATTCGTTTTTCGGAGAAGAGTTTAGGAAAGTCGAAAAAGGCTGATCCCGATAAAAGTAGAAGAAAGAAGGGAAAAAGAACATCATCACCTGAAACGTGTCGCACGTAAACAAAGGCGTCTTATTTTTTTTTTTTTTGTTTATTTCATTTGGTTGTTGGATGATGGAGTAAAGTGCGCTGAGGTTTCGAAGAAAGTTCAAAAGTTAATTTTTGTTTTGTTTTAGTTTCAGAATTGTTTTGCAATATACCTAACCTCCTTCTTAGAAAGGTGGCAAAATGTCCAAATAATTGATCACAAAATAGCCAATAAAATTCCCCAGTAATTGGGGGTATTTTCGAGCTTTTAGGGATTAAAATACTAACAAAATAGTAACAAAAAAAAAAAAAAAAATAAATAAAAGTTGTTAATTGGTTGTACGTGGCAATGAAATGGAGACTTTTGCTGGAATTAGTGGGAAATTGTGTGTTGGCATAGTGGGAGACAAATATTATTGAATTGAGAAGAATGATGCTTAAAGTTTCGGATTGTAGATATCAAAAATTAAAGGTTGTATGTTTTATACTTAAATTAAAACAAAAATAGACCAATTATTCAATTAAATAGGAAATTATCTCAGAGCTATCCATAGGCGACCGGAGGATGGGGCAAGGGGTGTCACTCTTGCCCTTCGCTGGCTTTGAAAAATACCACATTTCCAAATTCTTCCTGTAGGAGTCCATGATAATTAAAAATTTTAAAATTATTCAAGTAGGTAAAAACGAAAAATGATTATGTGTCATATTTTTCTATCGGAATGTTCTAAAAATTAGATGCTAATTATCTGTGGCCTTGAAAAAAATTTAAAAATTATTTTAAAAAATCTATGGCTGACCAATTTCTGAAACTAGCTGACCTTTGTTGACCCATGACCAAAGAGAATGTATACTTCTTTTGTGAATATCCCAAAAATGAGGAGCTAAAATCCTGCAGCCAATATATTTCCAGAAAATTAGAACTTTTTAACCATTTTTGTTTTTTAAGGAAGTTCAAAAATTTGTGTTAAATTTACAATTTTATTTTTTCAAATAAAAAAAAAAGAAAAGTAAAACCTAAGCACCTTGCTTGCAGAAGTTCCAGTCGTGAATTTTCGGGCGGATAATCAGCTCTAGTGACGTATCAGTGGGAGCGGAATTCGTATGAGTCCCATCGGATTTCCAATAAAACCAAATCCCTGTTTAATTTTTTCCCAATAAATCTCGAATATAAAGGCTATAACTGCAACACTAACCGGAATCGCAAAAAGAAGCAAATTGTACTTAAATTGGTTCAAACCAATCGGTCCAGGTTCACGTTCATCATCCTTATGAAGATCAAAATGTAAGATCTTCAATACCTCATAATGTGCTCTCCAACAATTAAACAAACCACCTTCTTCCATTCGAATTATGATATCATTGACTTTTGGTGCCAATATTGAATGTTTCTTCATGAACAAACAAATATACTCATAAAACAATGGTTCAATTATCATATTTTCCAATTCCTCAGGATCATACACTTCATACATATACACGAATGAACTAATAACGGCATTATTTTGAGTCCCATTGCCAAGAACCTTTTTGTAGGGCAGCTTTTGATAGTAAAAGCTTCCAATGCCACCAAGTTCGTTGAGTAGAAATGCATAGGTGAACTGTGAATAAATGGTGTAGTTTTGTGCCAAAAGTTGACGAACTGTCAATGGACTCTTGGCACCTGTCAAACTTCGATACGCGTCAAATAGTTTTCCCTCGTAGGATGCTCGTATAGTCAAGCAACCTAGACTCCATATGATAAAGCAGAGTCTTACGAAATTTGTTATTGGCAAATATTCAATTGATAAGCCAACTGCTATTGATGGAACATTCGTGAGTCTAGTTCGATATGGGTGTAGATCAAGGAATTTTACTAGAAAGGGCACTTTTGAAACGATGAATACACCAGCTGTTGCCAATATCAGTAGTGAAAGACAACACAACCACGTTAGCAGATCAAAAGGAATGAAAAGCCATGAAAACTTCCGGAATTCGTATGGAGGTCGCCACAGTGCTATAGCAACCCAACTGATGAAATAGGTTTTACTGGGAGTCACAAAACGGTCCTGTAATGGGCCATGTTTGTAGAAACCAATCATGATGTGAACTTTGTTCTCTTGGATCTGTTAATGAGAAACAAAATTAAATTTTAAAAAATTCAAACAATATCGTAGACAAAACGCAACCCTGGTGGTTATCAATAGAATATTTTACTTACAAGAGTGTAAGCTCCAAAAGCCTGCCCATTTGCCAAAAACAAAACTTTCTCATGAGTAAACCTCTTAATCATTTTAATTTTAAAATTCATTCTGCTTGCCAGTTCATTCATTAATGCTATCTCCAAACCTCCAACTTCCAATACTCCAGAATATTGCCGAATGCTTCTAAAAAATACTGGACTACGTGTCGCAACATTTAGTGTACATCCATGAAGATTTTTAGCTTTTGGTGGGTAGAAGCCCTGATGAGGCATCATCAAGGAATTATTTCGAAACCGAAAAAGTTCAACAGCATCAGTAGAATAGCACTTATTTTCACCATAAGGGAAGTATGTGTAAAATAAAATTTCATCCGAAGAAGTTTCTTCTATTACAATATTTATATTAACAACCATCAATGCAAACATATCAATGAAGATTTTGTTAATCAAATTCAAGGCAATTCCTGAAGTTTTCAAAAAGATCAAATAAAATACTGGGGAATCGCCTTCATGCACACTTATCATGGGTTGAAGATTCCTTAAAGAAAAATTTCGATGCATTTTTGACATAATTTTTGAAACAAATTTTGAGCTTACTGAAATGATTCATAGGAGTCTATAAACCAAAGATTGTAATCACCAACTGTTTGAAATCCTTCATTGTTTACATCGATTTGTAGCTTTAATTCCCATTTCTGTTCAATCAAAATATTATCCAACATATCGATGAAAGTTAATTTGTTTTGTTTAGAGTTTGTTCGAATTGCAGTATGGAGAAGATTTGTTTTTCTGTTAAAAGAATTTGATATTGCTAATTTAATAGCTTCCGAAGAAGTATAGATTTGTTTTCCAGAAATGCTCGAAACACAAAATAATAGAACCAAGTTTAGAATAAACATAATGGGATTTTTTGGAGTTTCACAGGTAAGAAATTGAGAGGAAAACACTACTCTCCCACTACAAGTGTACTAAACTTTGATTTTGTAAGAGAGAAGTTAACTTGAAATAACTCCAGGATCGAGGAGTTAATTGTTTTATAACTGTTTAAACTTTTTTTTAATAAATTTCATTATTATTTTGTTATAAAAACATGGACGCCCGCAGGATTTTTTTCCAGGGGGTGAGACAAACTATATAAATATAGGCTAACCTTAAACTCTGACAGAAAAAGTACAAGAAGACTATCGTATTTGTCAATTCTTAAATAAACGCACTTTGGGAAATATGATATTTTCTAGACAAGGGGAAACAAATCCCCTGCCCAAACCCTCCTTGAGGGCGCCTATGTGTGTAAATTTATTCATTTTAAAAATTTTAATTAGTACAAATGCTTTTAAATTATTTTTATACACCCCAGGGGATGGAGGTGTCGAAGGTATGTTCCCATATTTACAAAGAATATTATAGTGAGCTAAGCAAACTACACCACACTTAGACCAAGTACAATTATTTATCAGTGCAAATTCAAGTTTAAACAGAGACACGCAAATATTAATATTCTCTTGAAAGCAAAGAAATATCGACATTTCTTAAATTACATAAAACATTCTTATAAAAATGTGTGGAATTTTAGTTTACTTACTGAAAATTTCGAAAAAAAAGTGTATTTTTAAACTCAGTACGATTCATACATTTACAAAATAAGCCAGGTTTCATTTCCTTTTGAATAAAAATTGAATACGTTCCACAATAATCCACAAACTATAATTTCCCTTTAAAGCGCCCAGGAAAATTGTAGGTATTAAATATATGAGTCAATCTTGTGTGATTTTCTCGAAGGCAGATTTTTTTAAGTGACAAAATGAACACGTTCCACAGCAATCCACAAACCATATTTTTCCGTTTATAACATCTGCACACATATTTAATATTATGTAGAATGAGTGAAAAAAAGAAAATATGCTGATTTTAAATATTTAAACTGAAAAAAATGCAACTTTAAATTAAATACAAAAATATTTAATTTTAAAATTGTCAATCTAGTTTTGAAGATAAAAATGTTTGATTCAAAGTGTTTACTTTGATTTTACTTTGTTCGTATTTTTTTTTAGTAAACTGAGGCTTAAACGACGAAAACCTTCTCAACTCAAAGTAAAATTAAATTATTTCAAAGTGTTTAGGTATACATACATGATAATAATGCGTTTAAAATTGAAGTTATATTAACCATTGATTTTTAATACTTTTGTGATAAATAGGTTTGTGAAACTAATTTAATAAACTATTTGATAAAAGTTTAAGATTTATCTTTGCCTAGAAATTTATACCTAACTTGTATAAAATTCATTCAAAAATGCAATACCTTAGCACTTTAGCTACCTACATAAATATTTGTGGGACATTGTTTTGAACATCTCCAATTCACATAGCCTTGGCATATCAGAATTCAAAGTAGCATTTTGTGCCTGATAATATTTAAACCCTTTTCCCTTAGGGTATTTTCTAAAGTGTCGGAATTATGAATAGAATTTCCTTACTTACTCTCCCGTAAGGCCCAAGGTTCTATTCAAATAATTTAAATTCCTCAACAAAAACAAAAACTAGGCAGAAAGTTTATTCAAATGTTCATTTGGCCCATTCATAACAACTAAACAAAACCTCTCATCTTCAAGCAAAATATTCAATTAACAGATCCCACATAGAGAACCAACAGCAGCCCCAGATGATAATCCTTCTTATTTTCAAAAAAAAAAAACTATGTCAAACTATTATAATATCAACTCTCTTTTTGTAGACTACATATTTTGTCTCCTTCAGGATCTTCTGTCTTTATCGGTGTGTGGCATTGAAATTACAAAAAAAAAACAAAAAAAAAAAACTAAACAACAAGAAACTTGTGTAACAACATGAAAATTCACTTTGGCCACAGGACGCACCCACTATAAGAGCATTAAAACAAGAAGAAGAATAATAGAATTTCCTACATATAAGAAGGAACTCCTTGGACTATAATTCCAAGCTGCATCTGCATTTAACTTCATTTAAAAAAACGTAAACCAAACCTACAAAATTCTATAATGACACAGAACTCTGCACATTTCATTTCCCAAAAGGACACCAAAGAAGAAATTTAAATGCAAATATTATATGAACATTACCAGCATAGGATACACACACCAAACATCCTTAAGTGGATAAGTTTGCGGTTGGAATGAAAAATAAAAAAACCAAAGACAGAACGAAAAACTTGTCCTCTTTTCAGCAAAAAAAAAAAACAACCAAGGAAAGTAAAAGAAACTGAACTGTGTGTCCCATAATGAAACTTCTGTGCATCTGGCAAACTTCGATCGCCAGTTAGATTCTTGTTTGGTCCTACGGGCCAACACACATTTGCCAGTTTTAAATATCAGACACATGCAAACATCATCTTCCAAGGTCCGCACATTCTGAATTTTCGCCGAACCAACCGACCGACCAGCGCAACGTCCCGAAGCTGGTTGCTTACTCTCGTGCAATACCAGATGAAGAAATTGAAACCCTCTCGCTGGCTTGCGATGGTTATCTCCCACACTATGAGTTGGAATTAGTTTTTCAAGGCGTCTCTTCTTAAGGTGGATCTGGATATGCAGTTGGGTGGATGTGTATGATGAAGAAAAGAAACCTAGGATTCCCACACATAACCCTTTAAAAAAAAAGTGTTTACACTATGATTACAAGTTTTGCAGTTCTTTTGGCAGTGTACTGATCCTAGAACTGTAATAAAGGACGAAGCTGCTTCCTAGCTCTAGAGTAGAAGTGGTATTGGGCGATAGTGTTGGGTGGGATGGGATGGGATGATTTGATGATAAACTTGGTTATTTAACGGGATTTTAAGTTTGCTATAAAGTGAATAGAAGTGGGTACAGTCTAGATAACTGAATTAAGTCCATTTAATTTTAATTTCTCTTTCACCAAATTTTCTAATTTCATGGACTTGTCTTGACACTAAAAAATGTTAAGAAAATAAGGGTAACTTGTACAATCCTTGTTCAGGATTTTAGTTTACTGATTGCGGTGGATTAGCATGACTGTTATCCGACTTTAGAGCCTTAAACTAGAGCTAAGCCTCAATTAAACTGCAGAATCTTAAAGATAAAAAGTGTTGAATCACGGATTAAATATTTTTACATCTAGACGTACCTATTTAAAAAAAAAAATTATTTAAAAAATTGAGAAGTCTATCAAAATTTAAAATTTTTTTCTAACTCCTGTATATCTTAACTAATCCACGGATTAAACATTTTAATGTCTGAACTCGAGAATAAGAAATTATTTTTAGGTTGAGCCGGGAAATTTTCTGCTCTATGAAGTGATGGATTTTTTAACTTGACCATTTTCGGCTAGCCATGTGGAGAAGGGTAGAACATAAATTAGGATAAATTTAGATAAAATAAATAAAGAATTTGGGAGGTAAGTAAATGTAATCGAACTTTTCTTTATTTGTTTTATTGTAAAGAAATTTTCGTGTTATTTTTGCACCTTTAAAATGCGGAATTTTTCAAAATATTAAAATCAGGTGCAGAATAAAAAATTGCGGTGAATGGATGTTTAAAAATCTTAAAAAATCTAAGTCTTACCGATGACGTAGGCAATTTAAATATTTCGAGGTAAGATTCAGGTAATGAAAATAAACTGTAAAAGAAAAAGAAAATTGTGTTTATAGATAACATAAAGCATTTAAGAAAACTTACAAAAAATAGTTTAAATGTAACAATTACGGGAGAGTATTGTGTTTATGCGTATTCATTACTAATTAGGTGGTTTTTTGATTAAACGTTTTTTATTCCAAGAAAGAAAAATTTTTCAATTTTTCAATTTCAGAGATACCAACATGTAAAATTTAAGTGACGATAACAATGTATGCCAAATAAGTTTCTTTTTTTTTGTAACGAACATAATCAAATGACACAGAGCGTATGTGGTTAGGTATTTTTTTTTTTGGCTTAGTGCGTTTGCAGAGATAGTTGTTCTTCTTCGAGACCAATTTTTTTGCCATGAGATTGTGCTCCGATGTTTGGTTAGGATAAAGGGGTGTGTGTTTTTTACAGTGCTTATGTTTTTTTTTTCTCACAGTAAAAACTTTTCCGGTTATTTCGTTTAATCATATGTTCATGTAGTTCCTGGTTTGAAGAAAACAAAAAAAAAAAAAAACAGAATTGCAATGCAAACAAATTGAATTTCATTTTGTTGGTAAAAAGTTTTTTCTACTTTTTTGTTTCAAAGATGAATTCCTCACAGGGAAAACTCTTAAGAGCCTTTTTTCAAATAAAAAAAAAAAACTCCAGCTATAGAGATGCAATTTTTGTGTGTGCCAAGTAAATTAATGGATTTCCATCATCATCATCATCAACATTTTTACAGGACTCTTGGTGGAGATTTGCCAAATTTACTTAATTTTCAATGACAGCCACAAGAGGAGAATGTATACGAGTGTATGCTGTAAAGCTGTGATATACATTACTCCTCTCTCATAGTTACTATGCGGATTCAATTTTGTTAAATGAGAAAAGTTGATTCTTTCATAAGTTGGTGTTTTTTTTTCTTCATTTTTGTTTTGCTTTGATTAGATGGGATGTGATTTAATTTTTATAAATTTATCCCTTGGGTGAATTAAGTGAATGATTGGAATGCAAATTTTTAAAATATTTTTTTTTAGTAGGTACCTATCTATTTCTGAGTATGTAGTCGCTAACAGGGCACCATTGTAAACATTTTTTTTTTTTTTGATTGTGAAAATAAAATTTGTCGATAAAAATTCTCGTATATACAAAAAATTAAGGTTTTTTTTTAAATAAATTTTGTCAAGAAAAATACCGAAAAAATATTTGAACAAAAATTAAATTTTGTGACAAAAAATTTGGTTAAAAAGCTTAACAAATTAAAAAAAAAAATCTTTCGAAAAAAAAAGATCCCCCCAAAAAATTTATCAGGAAGTGGAAATTTAAAAAAATAAAAGTTGGTCAAAAAATTGTAAAAAAAATATTTTTTTTCCAAAATAAAAAAAGTCATAGTTCTGTAAAACAAATTAGTAAAAAATATTTTCAGGGAGCAACCAAGTGGGAATTGTTTTGAAATATGAAATTAATATTTGGTCAAAAAAGAACTTGTGAAAAAAAAGTTTTGTCGAACTGCAATTTGATAAAAAGTGTTTTTGGATACAAACTGAAAACACCTTAAGGACCAAAATGTTTTTCAACCAGAAAAATGGTCAAATAAAAAATAATCAAAGGAATTTCTTGAAAATCACCTGAACTCAATTGTTTCAGCTAGTTGAGTTAAAAAAAATTTAAGTTCTTGAAAACGAAAATTTCGAATATAAAATTTTGTCAAAAAATGGCAGTCATCAAAAAAAAATTTTGTCACCAACACAAAATGGAAAGTATTTTAACAAAAATTTTTCAAAAAACTTAGAGCGCAGACAAAACATTTAAAAAAAAAATTCCAAAAAAATACTTTCAGGGAAGTGGAAGTTTATAAATAGGTTTCACATCATTTTAAAATTAGGTCGCTTCCCGCTGGAGGAAAAAGGTCAATGCATTCCACAAAACACCGTTATTTCGAATAAAAATGAAATATTCATAAAAAATCCTTAAATGTCCAATATATCATTATAAATTTTTTAACAATTTAAATTTCAATATGACTGACATAAAAAAAATATCACCATCCGATTTCTTCCCCTTTTCATATTGCGTGTGAAAAGAAATGATTTTGTGGAACACATTTATTTTTGCCCTTCAAAGTCTATTGAATGCATTTAAAAAAAAATGTTCTGGAGTTTTAATTTGATTATTTCATTCTTATTTGATTTGCGTCCCACACAAAAATTCTTCGAGAAAGAATTTCTACGTAAATTAGACAATCTCTTTGTATTTTTGACAAACAATAAAAATTGTTTCAAAATAGAATCTGTGGAATAACATTATGACAAATCAACTCCCACGCCTTTCTTTTGATATGGTTAATAAATCAAATGTTTAAAAAATATTTTTTGTTATAACAAAATAGAATAGAAGTATTTTCCACCCACTATAAAAATTCACAATTTGTTCGTCAAACTTCTTTCTTTCAATTCCAAGAAACAATCCTAAAATATTACAAAAATGAGATACCAATATTGTGAGCTACATATAAGTATAGTATATAGATGAGTTTTGTTTTCCTTTAAAGTCCTTAAATAACCGAATTCCCAAGAAACGGCAAAGGAAAGAAAGAATATCAGTAAAGTGCCGAAAATCGATTCCCGACAACGCAACGTGCTAAATCCACCCTATAGAAACCGCATCCGTAACCAAAAGCTTCCGTTTGTTTCTGACTTCTGGGGTCTGGGTTTAAATATTTTTTTTTCGTCTCACTCAACCGCTGCCGCAACAGCAGCAGCACTGTTCTGTTCCAGAATTGCAAAAGAAAAACATGGACTTCCGCCTTCGTTTCATGGAACAAACGGTCGATGATGACGACAAGAAGTGAGAGGACGACAACGTCCCTGTGGAAAAAGGACAGCGAACTTGTAATTCTTTCATATGAACGTTAAGGTTCGTCTTGAGCGGGTGGTTGGGGGTTTGAATTTTTTTTGTGTCGTTTTTTTTTTTAGGTTGCGGATCAAGATATTTATGTTCTGTTGATACACAACACCCTGAGGAGTTTGGTGCAAACTGCACATACAAACACAAGGTGTTGAAGATATCGGTTTTTGTGTGGACGTTAAATTGGGAATAAATTTAGGTACTCGAGTTTGGTATACCTAGTGGGTGGGAATGCTACTTATCGTGAGAGGAGAAAATATTGTTTTTTGTGTTTTTTTTTTGTGTTGGTTTTAAAACTTAGAAGTTTTGTTTGAATCAAAAATCTAATAATGAATTTGCAAATAAACCCGCAAGAAGTTCCAAGAAAAAACAAAATTGAAAATATGTTTTAGTATGTCTTAATTTCAAAAGAATCACGTGCGAAATGTAGATCTGTGAAATAACTCCCCAAATGAAAACTTAAATAACTCCCACAAATGTAAACTGAAAACATGTTTTTTTTAAAATAAAATAGCTCTTCAAATTCGGGGAGTTATTTCACCGATTTTTGGGGACTTATTTCATTTTGAATCTTGGGAGTTTTTTTCATGATGACATAAGTCCCCAAAAGTTATTTAATTTTTCGTTTGGGGAGTAGATATATCATGTGGGAGAAAATATCAGGCAAATATTCGGGCGGAAAATAAATTATGAGAGAACATAATAAGGCGAAAAATATTTTACGAAACGTGAAAAAAAAAATATTAATCGCAAATTATTTCTGGCGAAAAAAAACTATGGACGGTAAAAATATGATCTGAGCCGACGAAAAAATCATGCAAGCAAAATGTTAGGGAAAAAATTAAGTGAACAAAAATTAGTCGCGAAAACCATAAAACAAAAAATATACACGAGGATGTGAAAATATGAGATGACAAAAAAAACCATTCAGGAAAAATATATGAGGTGAAAAAATGAAGTAAAAACAAATATGAAGCGAGCAAAATATAAGGCGAAAAAAAAGATATGATAGAAATATGAAGGATGAAAAATGACGTCGAAAAATATCATCATCATCATCGGCTCGACAACCGGGGTCCTGGTCTCCTTCAACAAGTCCCTCCACCTATCCCGGTCTTGAGCCGACGCCATCCAGTTGCGCACCCCAAGGCTTCGGGCGTCCTGGTCTACGCCATCTCTCCAGCGCAAGCATGGTCTTGTCGAGCCTAATTTTTGTCACTATGTCTGCTTCAAGGTAAATTGCGTACAATTCATGATTGCACCGTCTCCGGAATCGTCCTTCCTCACATATGGGGCCAACAATTCTCCTTAAGACTTTTCCCTCGAACGCGGCTAAGAGGTCGAAGTGTCTTTTGGTAAGCACCCAAGTCTCGGATCCATAGATACGTGAGTACTGGCAAAACCATGGTCCTGTACAGCAGCAGTTTGAAGTTATGGTGAGATTTCTGGATTTGAAGAGCTTTGACAGACTGTGGTAGGCTCTGTTGGAATTGAGCAGCCGCCCGCGTATTTCTTCTTCTAAATTATTATCGGATGCTACTATTGACCCAAGGTATTTAAAGGATTGCACCACTTCAAATTCGTGCTCCGCTACCTTGAATGTTTGACCAACTGTTCTTCTCGCATTCGACGCCACCATGTATGTATGTACTTTGTTTTACATTCACTAATGTGCAGCCCCAGATTTTGTGCCGCCTGTTCGATCTGGAAGAAGGAATCGAGTACAGCTTGTTCGGTTTATCAGATGATGTCGATGTCGAAGTCGTCTGTGTAAGCCAGTATCTGGCTGGACCTGTTGACGATGGTCCCTCTTGTTGCCGTGCCAGAGTCACGGATTGCTTTCTCCAACGCCAGGTTGAAGAGGAGGCAGGCCAAACCATCCCCTTGTCGGAGTCCATTAAGGATGTTGATTGGTCTGGATAGCAATCCGGCTATTTTTACTTGGCTTGTTACGTTGGTCATGGTCAACCTAGAAAGTCGTGTCAATTTATTTGGGATGCCGAATTCTCTCATGGCTTTATAAAGTTCTACCCTGGCTATGCTATCATAGGCGGCCTTAAAGTCTATAAACAGATGGTCGAAATATATCATGCAGGATATATACTGAGTGCAGACAAATATGAGGGGAACAGAATAAGAGTCCAGAAAACTATGATTCGAAAAATATGATGTGACAAGAGAAATGATATGTGAAAAATATAAGGCCAACAAAATAAGAGGTAAACAAATATTATTCAGGGAAAACATAAAAATCAGATGAAAATTTATAAAAAAAAATATCATAGGAGAAAAATGTAACTCGTCTACTTTTTTGCGAAAATACCAAAAATGCGGATCAAGAGTTCTGGAGCCGAAATATATCATTTAAGAAAATAAGCCACGAGAAAAAATATCCATTATGTTTTTCTTCTGATTTTACAATCACTAAATAAATAGAGGCTTTCTCTCAATTTCTAAGAATGCAGCTTTCTAGCAGACGTTTCCATTTGTTTAAAACTATTTTCCTTCCATAATCTCGCTAGATCCTATACTGGCACCAAAATCATTCTCTTTGGTAAACTAAAGGAGAACCTTAATATTCAAAAAGTAATAGTTAGAAAACGTATGCGGAAGAAGTTGTTTAGAAATAGGGATGTCCGTATGCTTTCGTCTTCAACAGCGCAATCCTCACTTAGATTTTGCAAAATTATTTCCCAACAAACTCACTATTTATTATGCTGATGGTATTTTCATATGGATTCATCAGCGCCTGTTTTCTAGCCGACTGCATTATCCCTTCCAAGCACTTCCTAACATAGAGAGATAAGTCCTTTTTTCAAGCTACAAAAATACGATAATATGTAAATTTCTCCATTGCCACCATCAGTTCACACTTTTCTCTCTCGATGAAGCGAAAAATCTTTGCGTCGTCATCTACCTATACCTATTGTTGTTGTTTTCGAACTTCTGCTGTGACCGAATTTGTTGTACTAAATCCTTTGTGAATCTGAAAACATTTAGACTTGTTCCCAGCAGATATGCCCGAAGGGTATATATCTAGTCAGCAACCATCCTTCTTCTCTCTTATTTTATTCCATTCCAATGAATTCGCATTTTAAAGTCCTAATGGGTATTAATGGATATGATTGTGGATTGGGATGGAAGGAAGCAACGCAGAAAAAAAAGAAGCAGATTAAAGTTTTTCTTCGAAGTGCTACAACAGTGAGAGAGAAACAGTGATATCGGATTCGGATTGTGAAAATGGATAACGGTCCATTTTGCAAATAATTCACACAATCACATATACCTATACCTACCTATGTATATTTTTGTATACCTATCTATATGCAGTAAAGAAATAAGAGAAAAATGAAAATTTACTTTCACGTTTCTACATGCAGACAAAAAGCCAAGAATGATCTACCTACATCTTTAAGGGGAAGCTGAAATTCAAAGCTGTGAAAATTAGCTTTAAGAAAGAAATAAAGGAAGTATTTATTTTGCTTCGTTGTATGGGTATGTTAATCTTTTGAGATATCTTTAAATCCCTAAAACAATGTTTTTCTATTGTTAAATCGATTGCAGGAGATTCAGAAAAATTATATGAAGGTACACTGTTTTTGGGTGTTACGGAAATCAACTTGAATATGGAGAAAATTGTTGAGCAGGTCATGGACCGGTAGATTAACGGTTCCCGCAATCCGCTAGCAACTAGAGGAAGACCTTTCACAAGAATTGACATCAATCAGTAGGGTTTTGAATTGCGTTTTTGCTAGAGAAGTGAGTCCCAAGGCCAATGATCCGACCGAAGTGACAAGTTTTCGAATAAACACTGTACCCTTAATAGAGCACACATCTTTGCCACAATCAATGCACTGAAGAACAACAAAGCTGTCAGACATGTATTCCCAATGAGCTCTTACTAGCAGCGTTAATATCAAGTGAATGAGTGAAAAATTGTCAAGCTTCCAAAGAAAGGGATTTCCATGCTATCTACAGTAGCATAGGTTATAGCAAGAATTAGAGATCTTGATACTCGGATACCCGGTCATTCCAGTTATTATCCGGTTAGCCGGGATATACCCGGAAATTTGGTTACCCGGGTACCCGTTCAATGTACCGGGTACCCGGTCGAAATCAATAGTTCTAGCAAGCAGGGCCGGCCCAGCCCAAACGATCGCCCTGTGCAAAATTTAGCTTTTGCTCCCTTTATTTTCATTACATACTTCGTTTCTTAAGCCATTCCCACATTACCCATGAGGTAGGCTTTTGAATGCGTTTGAAGCGTTTCCTATTTGAAGTATTCTACTCATATTTTCTCATTCGAAATGTAAACGAACTACCAAGAGAGACAAAAAGAGAAAATCGTGTTTGACAGTACAAAAACCACCCACATTCATTTCGTTTAAAAGAGTTGAACGCATAAGATTGAGAGATTTTGCTTTTGTGCAGGATTTAAATCTGCACAGTCTACGTCGCGTCGCGTCGGTCGCACTGCTTATTGTGGGATACATTCATTTCAAACAAAAATCAACGTTTGAGTTCATTTTTCATTTTGGTTGAGTGAATTCCCATGTGTGCAAATCTGAAATTTTCACATTTCCACTCGAACGATTGAATGGGAAATAAAAATGAGTATATTTATTTGTATGGGGATTTTCGAGTGAAACCGGCAAATAAAAATCTTGCACGTATAGAGGAAGTTCGAATCTTTTTTGTTTGAATTAATTTATTCTTGGCGTTGATTTTGGTACTTATACGAAGGATTTTTTTTGCAAAATGATAAAATGGTTTAATTCGCATGTTTAGAAATTATTTGATAGTGAAATTGTAAAAAAAGTTATTAAAAAAAAATAAATAAAGCAGGTTAATATAAAAAGAATGGAAGTATATGAATGTAGTTTTCTTGTGAGTTTGCGCCCCTGCAGCTCTGCGCCCTGTGCATTTGCAAATCTTGCACATATGGTAGGGCCGGCCCTGCTAGCAAGAATACTCCTGCAGCGATTGAAATATCAATTCGAAAAAGTAAATGACAGTGGAATGGTAATTCGCTTTGAAAGACTTACGGTAACGGGTGCATTGTGACTCAAGTGATGCAATGGAACCTTTCACGCAGGTAAGCAAACGAACGATCTGACTTAGAGGCACACTAGAAAGCGAAGAACGGTCTAAGAAGAATCGTCAGATCTTGGAGAGAGCTGCAGTGAGCTCAAACATATCTCCAGTAACCATAGGAGTATTGGAGGTTCTATGCCCAGTAAGAGGATACTAACGGATATCATAGGTTCTAGGACTTTAGTAGTCATCAGTATGATACAGAAGTTCCGCTTTCAATAGTCATTTACCATTATTGAATGAGGAACTTTTTTTTGCTTCATTTAAGCTAACTGAAAAAAGATATCCGTTAACCAACTGTTCTTCTAAAAAAAAAAAAAACGATAAGCAATTTTCTTGTGATCACAAAACTATTCGCAACATTTCTCATTTCCATCCAAACCAAGAAGCTATATCAACCAAAACATATCACGATAGAAATGCAAAACAAATACACAATACCTTGAACTCGATGATTATCAATTGGTTACGGTTCAGAAATCCGGTAAGGACGTGTGAGATATAGAGGCTGTGTTTAGGACCATATACCTAACCTACTCAGTTCTCAGAGAGAAGGATTTTGCAAAGTCCGAACATTTCATCAGGTTTTGTGTGTGCCTATGTATCGAAGTTTGTCACTCCTCCTCACCCTCTATCCATTGAAGTCGATAACAATTTTCCACTTTTCATTGAAAAAGAACACGTCTACCTATATATCTACCGAAGGAGAGTGTCGTCTGTCGTGAAACACCAACCAACCAACCAAACTATTGAATAAAAAATTCCATCACGTAGAACGTAGAAGTCGATTCGGTTCTTGGTGATGCACTTTGGATCATGCCCAACCACACAAAACATTGCAATGATTGCAGGATAAACGTTCAAGAAACGAACAGTTGTTGTTATATTTTTTTTTTGTATTCTTCTTCGATGTTTTTTCTGCCACTTTCTCAGGAGCCATCAGGAGAAGACTTTTCCTATCGAAACGGATCTCTATAATACCGTAGGTACTTTCCACAGTGTGAATGTGATGGATTTTGTGCTTCAATGGAAATGGGAGTGTGTTTGGAAAATTTGATTATATCTTCTTTAATGAAAATGAAACAAAGAGTGCATTGCATATTGAAAAGTACTTTTAGTCTTTGCTTAGTTTCTATGGCATGAATTCAATTTTATTATTAATTTTAAATCAATTAGGATTTTATCAATGGGATCACATTTGGAGGGAGTGTTGGGAATTCTTACGATTTCTTTTACTGACACATCCTTTTTTATTTTTTGTTTCTCCTATATTCGTGTATCTCTATGATATGAGAGATATTTAATAGATGGTCCATTGAATTCTAAGTGGAAATAAATGATGTGGAAAAATTCTTGCCTAAGTAGCAAATTATATTCTATTGAGAGAAACGAGAAATATGTGAGGAGATAAGATGGAATTAGTATTAATGGTCTATGAGGATATTGGAATTAGGAGATTGCGGATACTCTGTAACTGAAACGAATTTACGACGATTACTCATAATTTGTGGAAGCGTTTTCTTCGTCATAAATGTGATTAGAAAAGTTGTTAAAAAAGCATAAGAGAAATGTTCAATCCTTTGAAATTCGGAATTGAAAATGAATTTATATAAACGGATCTTTGTTAAATTTGACTGCGGAAATGGTATGGGAAATTAGTTTGAATAAAATTGAAAAATTCTGCCTCGGTCAAAATTTTACTTTTCAAAATTTTATTTTTTAAAATTCTGCCTACAAAAATTCGCAGAGATTTAAAATGATCAATGATCATTATAGATTTTGAAAACGGGAGATTTTGAAAGCGCGGCAGAATTTTGACCCAGTCGAAAAATTCAGAATTTAAAACACTCCAATAACTCAGTTAGAACTTTTTTTTGGCAAAAAAACATTTATATATAGAAAACACAATATATATTTGACCAATTTGTATTCCTTCGTAAAAATTTCCACTCAGTTGTTACCTGATATTTTTTTTTTGCAGATTTTTTGGACAAAATTTTATTTTTTCGACCAAATTTGATTCACAAATAATTTTCAGGCAGAATTATGAAACTATCATTTCGACCTCTACTGAAATTTCATATTCATACATATTCATTTTTCAATTCAGAATTTTCAAAAATTCAGCAGAATTTGATTTTTAAATTAAATCATCGCAGACATAATGTCTAGACAACTCAAGTCATTTCCTTAGACACTGTTGAGGGTCCAAGTAATTGCATCCTATGGCAGGATCTTCTACTACATTATAATAAATGTAAATCACCATTATTCAAGCAAAACCTCAATTTGTTAAAAAAAAAACAACTTTTTTCATTGCGTAAATTACTACCCCCTGAAGCACATACGCCACATAATCCTGCATCATTTTTTGGCGTATTGTTGTTTTTGTCATTCAAGTGGTATAACTTAAATTCAAAAAGTTTTACTTTTTTTTCTTTTTGTTAATGGAAGTGCGGTTTTACTCTGGAATGATATAGGATGATGTGATCCCACACACACCTCAGTCTTTCTAAATACATATTTTCTTTGCCCAATAATGACATCAAGAAACACAAATACAAAAAAGGTATATACGAAAGAAGTTAAATTCCATTGTGTCTTCAATTTTGTAAAATTGCAAAAAAAAAAATATGAATCACAAAAATTTGTTCCTTGGATTTTAATATTTTTTTTGTGTGTGTCTCCATGATTTCCCTGTGGGATGGCAAACGTAGCCTAAAAGGGGCATTAAGGGGGCTGTGATACTTAAGTAGCGATACAATTAAAGACCACAGATTTGTGTGAGTATCAAAATCATTAACTCAGATTGAATAAAAATATCAGCGTTTGTGGAACGTATGTGTAGATATATAGTTTGCTGTGAAAGAAAAAACCAATTATATTCCACTCAGAAATTTTTTGACTTAATATTCTTATGATTAGAGAGTTGTGTTAAGTTTTGATGTTTTTCGAATTTTGTTTAATATTTTTGAAATTTTTTTCAAATATGTTCTACAAATACGGCAAAAAAATCAACTTCATCATTTAAAATAAATTCAAATTCAACCTGCCAAAAAATATTCATTAGGGTGTAATAAAATCGCAGGAAAACTTATCATCTTCTGTGATCGAAAAATGACTCTTTTAAGTTATAAGAAAGGCTTTACTCGAAAGTTGTTGGTCCAAGGAAATTAAATTCCACGGCGAGAAGACTCAAAAACGACGTACCTACAGAAATTTTGTTGGACCAAATTTTTTCCACAATTTATTTTTTGATCAATTTTTATTCTCTAGAAAAAAACAATTTTTTTTGCTTTAAAATTTTCCCATTTCCCATTTTTTTTTTTAATTTTCATTTCGACATTATTTCCCAATTTTCATTCTTGTAGTTAAAAAAATGTTAATTTTTTTCACATTTTTTGATGATTGTCCTAAAGGACGCAATATTTTTCGACAAAACTTTTTTTCACAATTTATTTGTTTGGCCAATTTTTATTATCTGGTAAAAAATTCCCCACGAACATTTTTCTTTTGAGAATTTTTCTTCGGCAAAATAATATTTTTCGACCCCTCCAAAATAAAATTTCATCTACGGTCCGTTTCCACTGGGAACATACATTTTTTGGTATTTTATTTGTAAGTGTTCTTTGTTGAGTGAACCTGTTTAACGCCCCAATCCTTCGCGCGCCTTAAAACACAAACATATAAAATGGACCTTGCGCCATCACAGCGAAGAACTCCCAAGACTCATAGGGGTTGCCAGTTTTACTTTCTCTACTTGAAAAGTTTGTCGTATTTTTATGGAGCATAAATTAAGTGTAATAAAAATTTCAAAAAATAAAAAAAAGATAGCTGTTTTTTCACAGTGCACAGAGATGGATGGGAGATATTTAGCACACATACAATGCCAATCGCCAGCGTGCCACCACCTTATTTCTCATATTCATAGATTCATCAAAGAGTGTAGGAGAGATGCAAAAAGAAAAAAAAAACTTTTTTTATCAGCGACAAATGAATGTAAAATTGTAATTATGGTAATTTTGGAATTTCTATATAGAAAAGAATAAAGACTAACAAAAAAAAAAACCAACAATCAAAAGCAGAAAAAAGAAGAACAAGAAAAAAAAAGAAAACAAACTCGAAGAAAAGACGAAAGAATTTCTAAAGAATTTTTATACGGACACCATTATTATTTGAAGACAATAATAATAAGTAATATCCACAAAAGAAGATGGACGAAGAGTCCAGGAGTAGCTCTTTTTGAGTATTTTTTTTTTTTGATGGTTCATCAGGTTAACATTCCATCAAATTTGCCAGTCGTATTGTATAACGGAGTCGGGAGTTTATGAGGACAAGTTAACTTATTGTTGGCTATGAAGTTTATTTTTTGATGTCGAAACTGACACTTTATGATGGGATTTAATATTTTTTTTGTGTGTTCCCCTGACAGAAGGTTGGTTGGAGGATGAGTGTCAGAATTTTTATGATTGACAAAGTTTTTGTTGGCCAGCCATAATAATGTTTGTCGAAGTTATGAAATTTTTAAAATAATAATATTTGAAGAGGGAAAATATCAGAAGATTTATATAAAATTAATAGGTTGGACTTGGTTACGTTTTTCTACCACCTAGGTAAATATGTTTCAAACAAGGTTCTACTGAAGGAATGTTTAGGACGTAAATTTTCAGAAAGTTCTATTTTGAAAATAAATAAATCACAAAATCCACAAACCCCAATAACCTAAACTACAATTTTAAAATATTTTTTCTTTAAATTCTTAAAATACAAAAATTGATCTGGTTTGGATACTGCGAGTACTGAAGTTATCCTCGATTTTTTTTTAAATTTATTTGAAAATTAAATTAAATTTCTCTGAAAAATTTTAAACTTTAAATTTTCGAAATCAAAATTTAAAAAAAATTAATTGGGATTTTCTGGGTATTTGGTTTTGTAAATTTATTTTCTGGGTTTTGGACTTTCAGGATTTCTTTTTGATATGGCTTTTGAGTATTTGGACATTGGTTTAGCAATTTTTTTGGAACACAGAACATTGTGGTTTGAGCAATCCTGGTTTTTGCACTTCTATAGACTTTGAAATATTAGGATAGATCAGAATTATAAGACACCAAAAATCCAGAAGTGAAAAAATCTTCAACACTAAATCTAAAATTCTGAAAGCCAAACATTTCGAAACCCATTAAATTATTCTCAATAATGTCGAAGTTTACAAGTATTTTCGAAATCAAAATTCCAAAATTAGTTATTTTGGAATTTAAATTTTTTTTCCAGATTTTGGTTTCAGGATTTTATTAGTTTTTGTGTTTTAAATTTTTCAAAATTTTCGATTTTCGGGATTCTGACCTATAACCATGTCTATCTATTTCTTATCTCAAAATTTGAATGGTTTAAGGCATTTTGAGTGTTCAAAATTTTTCAGTTTTTGAATTTCATATTTCGATACCCAAACAATTTAATTGTATGTACTCAAAAATGGAGCAGATAAAATCTATTCAATTTCATCTCCCTGACGAATTTAAAAATCATGCATTTATCTTTTTTGAACCATTAACTTATATTCTATTATTATTTGATGTTTTATTATGCATCAAATATAAATTCCACCCACAATGCCACACAGAGCAGGTAAGTTGTTGTTGTATTAAAAATTCATCTTGAAACATAAAATATATGATTAAATAATCTTTTATGGACCATCCAATTCACAATAGTGCCATTAGTCGCTAATCGTTCTAAGCCCATTCATTCTACAAAATATACACTTTTATATGCATGCATACATAAATTATGCATGCAGATATTTTCCTCTATTTTAAAATGAAAAAAATATTCTTAGACCATTATTTGGAGGGACTGAAAGTTAGTTGATATCAAAACCCACTTAATTTGCATATTTGAACAGGTGCCTTTCGGCTTGGACACAAAGTGGCAATAATTCACATAACCCAAGGACAACCACAAAACACAAATACCAAATAAAAAAAAGAAATTTTCCCTTGCCCTTAATCCTTTTTTTTTTGGCTTGTCCTTGATAGTGGAAATAGAAAAATTGCCAATTTATGTATCAGGATTAAAAGAATGAGAGAAAAAGAAAACATCAGACACCCACTGATAATTTTTATTCCTAAATCTTCAACACAAACAGGATACCTTAATATATAGAAACAGAGAGTTAGAAAACAAGGATATATACCAGAGAACAGCGGCCATCTCCAAAGCAAAGGATATAACATATAACATATTTTTCCCATTAAAAACTCTCACAATAAACTTTAAATTGCACAAAAGCATACCAGTCACGATTCACGAGTCGTCGCGTCGGTCGGCGGAGTCGGTCGTCCGTCGATGCTTGGTTCTGTCGGTTTTTAGTCGTCTCTCGGTCTTAATGCACATCCTGCCACGGCACTTTAGACAACAACTACTGCAACTAAACAAAAAGCAAACTAGAAATATCCATCAGCGATCAGCTATTGCTGTATATTTTCATCTTTACGCATGAGCCACCCATGGACAAGATTGTCAAGGGCCCAAAAGATGGAGTTTTCAAGTCGAGATAATTTAAATTCTTTTTCAAGTTTAGAAAAATGATGAGGTCAATTTTTTTTTATTTTATTTTATTTATTTTATTTATTTTATTTATTTTATTTATTTTATTTATTTTATTTATTTTATTTATTTTATTTATTTTATTTATTTTATTTATTTTATTTATTTTATTTATTTTATTTATTTTATTTATTTTATTTATTTTATTTATTTTATTTATTTTATTTATTTTATTTATTTTATTTATTTTATTTATTTTATTTATTTTATTTATTTTATTTATTTTATTTATTTTATTTATTTTATTTATTTTATTTTATTTTATTTTATTTTATTTTATTTTATTTTATTTTATTTTATTTTATTTTATTTTATTTTATTTTATTTTATTTAATATTATTTTATTTTATTTTATTTTATTTTATTTTATTTTATTTTATTTTATTTTATTTTATTTTATTTTATTTTATTTTATTTTATTTTATTTTATTTTATTTTATTTTATTTTATTTTATTTTATTTTATTTTATTTTATTTTATTTTATTTTATTTTATTTTATTTTATTTTATTTTATTTTATTTTATTTTATTTTATTTTATTTTATTTTATTTTATTTTATTTTATTTTATTTTATTTTATTTTATTTTATTTTATTTTATTTTATTTTATTTTATTTTATTTTATTTTATTTTATTTTATTTTATTTTATTTTATTTTATTTTATTTTATTTTATTTTATTTTATTTTATTTTATTTTATTTTATTTTATTTTATTTTATTTTATTTTATTTTATTTTATTTTATTTTATTTTATTTTATTTTATTTTATTTTATTTTATTTTATTTTATTTTATTTTATTTTATTTTATTTTATTTTATTTTATTTTATTTTATTTTATTTTATTTTATTTTATTTTATTTTATTTTATTTTATTTTATTTTATTTTATTTTATTTTATTTTATTTTATTTTATTTTATTTTATTTATTTTATTTTATTTTATTTTATTTTATTTTATTTTATTTTATTTATTTTATTTAAAAAAAATTCAATTCTCGGAAAATTGCCCAGAACTCAATTAAATCCAGCCGTGCTTAAAAACAGTTCTTTTCGCGCTCAGTGGGATGTGCAATTTTGTTCCATGTTTTCCTAGTTTCTCTTTTTATTTTTTTATTATTTTCTTCATCTCTGACATTGTGTTGTTGGATGTCAAAAAATATCTTTTCATCGCGAAGCAAAAATTTAATAATAATTCGTCATCGCATCTCATATACCAACATCATCCATATAAATATAGCCCAACCGAGAGAGGACTCACGAACTTATGTTGGTTTTTGAAAAATCTAAAACCTTGCCGCCAATGCGCTTCATGTCCAATCTAGGATCAGAAGAATCTTCGCCTTGGCTTTGTTTTTTTTTCCTCCCCCAATCCCTGTGCCACCTTTTTCTATATCTGGCTGTTAACTTTTTTTTTGGGGGGTTGAAACCTTTTATACAGTCGCTTTGGTCCTTTCCGCAGAGCAGGGAGTCCTGCTGTTAGGACTGCAGAGAAGTTGACTTAACTGCAATCAACTTTAATAACATCACAGAATGTCAATAAATCCTTGAAAGTATCCAATAGCTGATGATGGGGCGAAATGGTCCTTACGACCAACGATGCAGGCTGGTACTACTGCTCTGCTGATGCTTCTGGCTCTTTGGCTCTCTTACATTTTTACATGGTTTTTTGTTGCAACAAAATAGAAAAAAAATAAAAAAAAAACGACCCTAAGGATGCAATTGTGCTGCTGCATTTTGTTGTTTTTATTTTGTGTTACAATTGTTCTACGATGCGATGTGAAAGTAAAGGTAATTTGAAGGATTCGTTCCTTCGTTGCCTTCGGATTGGATCATTTTTTTTTTAGAAGAGGTAGTATATCTCTAGCTATACAAACCTATGTTTATGGAGCACGAAAGGCTGTTCTAGTTTCCTTGTTGATAGATACTCCTATATAGGAAACAACAATGTGAACGAAGAAGGTTTTTATGTGGCAATGAGGTAAATCGTTTGACCATTTGTTAAGGATTTGCTTCGCTTTCGATCGTTTAAAGTGTGGATGCTGCAGTTTTCTTGGTTGCCAGATGGTGTTGTTGTATAAAATTGCTTATTGCCTTTGCTACTGCAGGTGGAAGAATTTTTTTTTTTTTTTTTAATTTGATATCTGCTGGCACAGCAAAGTTTATAGGATTCTGGAGTTTTTTATTTGTTCGAATTTATTTACACGAAGAAGGACTATTCGAATGAATATTTAAAGAACAAACAACACTGAACAAGGACATGAACACAATAAATGGACATACGTATAAACTTATATCGAGAAAAGTGGATTGTTAAAATGTTTGTATATTGTGCAAGCAACTATATAAGACTGCGGTATTAATAAGGATTTTATTTAATATTTAAACAAACAATAATATTGAGCTGTCAACAGGAAAAAAGTAGAAAAGTAATTTCGAATTTTTTGTAATGTATCTTTATTAAATCGACAAGTAGATGGATTGGGTTTCATGGGAATTATTTAAACATGGGGAACTGATTGCAACTGGTCGTTTTTGTAATGGAACTTCTTTTTTCAATTTTAATTAATGAGTTTGCGTAGGCTCGCATTTACTTGGGATCATCTAAGAGAATTCAAAATCACCCATCTCAAATTTTATGAATGGAATTGATAGATTTTTCATGAATTTTACAGAAAAATTTTTAAATACCATTTTTTTTTTTATATTTTAAGGGATTTTATGTACCCTTTACATGTCAGAGACGCAGTGCGAGCTTTAGGTAAAAAGGAGGGGATTTGAAAGGAGATGTCGGTTTACGTTAGTTTTGAATTTCGGTTCATCACAATGAAAGGGAAGGACAGAGCGTGGAAGGGTATTCCACATTCGCGCAGTACGGCTAAAAACCGAATCCCTGTACTTGACAGTACGACCGAAGTTGGGTTCAATAGTAAACTGATGAGCATTCCTGGAAGCGCGAGTATTACGGTTGAATCGTTTAAGGGGAAGAAAGCAACTGGCTATTTCATTTGAAATACTTACCGTAAAAGTAACGACAAAAGAGCGAGAGACATGAAACGTTACGCCGGTGTTCGAGTGACGTAAAAGTAGATCATTTTAAAGGCTCGTCTTTGTATACTGTCCAAGAGGCTTAAGTAAGTTGCTGCAGCACCACCCCAGAGATGGGAGTTATACTTAAGCTTTGGACGTATATAACTTTTATAAATAATAGCCAGATCAGAAGGATAAAAGAATTTCTTGCATTTTGCACCGGCGTAACGTGAAACGTAAACATCTTGCGGCATCTTTGGCGACGTTAACTATGTGATCATTATACAAAAGATGGTTTGTGATACACATACCAAAAATCGCAAGCTGATGATTAGTTTCTTCGATGCAAGTGCCACTCATAGATAATGGCAGGGGGGTAAGTCTCGCTTTAACGACAGAAGGCAGCATTGAGTTTTCGATTTTTTTTGGATTAAAATTTTAGTTATTATCTTTTTTATCCACACCATTTTCATACGACTTACACTTTGAGAGTTAAGGCGCTTAAAAGTTTGAGTTCCTGAATAGTTGTTGCTTAGTCAATAGTCCTGCCGGAATTTGTCAGCTTCAACAATGATTTTCCAAATTCATCGATGATGATGATGAGGGAAAACAAAAAAAAACAGCTGAGTGTCATACATTTTTTGGCATTTTTGTGTAGAATAATTCGAAAAATAAAAGGTATTGACCGGTAAGTTTATAAAATGTACCGCTTAGAAAAAAAAAAAATTCCTTCAAATTTTGATCCAATTGCGTAAAGCTTTTCCTTGGAGCCCAAACAACAATTTTTATATTGAATCAAAGAAATCTCTACGAATCTACATCAAGTCAAATTACATTCAACTGATTGAACAGAATATCTATATTCCGGTATCGATCACTGATTCCTTATGTTGTGCTTAGACTTTATCAATTGAAAAACTTTTTGCAGTCACCAGGATTCCAACCGAGAGAAGAGGCACTAATGCCGAACGCAAGCACACATTGTCGTGCCGTCCTGGTTATGTTAAATTTTATTTTTTTTTACTTTGTTCTTAACTTCCTCTATTTCTTATCTTTTCAGTCAATTTAAATCTTAATTCATTTAACCTCATTCTTTATAATTGAAAAGCTTTGCATAAAATGTTTGACCTCTATAGGGACATCATGAAAGGTGAAACACAAAATTCTCTTTATATTTCAATATTTTACTGACACGTCAAGTGTCATGTCGCAATTAGTTAGGTTTTTTTTTCTTCGTTAAAGAAAAGCAGAGAAAATCCTGCGTCCAGACATAAGAAATTAAAACAATAAAAAAATTCAAGTCCGAAATTTCTTCACCAAAAACAAAATGAAAATGAAGAAAAAAAATAAAAGAAAAATAGCAAAAACTTTTTAACGATTTATTCCTTATACAAAAAAAAAACCCTCACACACATCTGCAGACAAGCAAATGGTTCTCATTATCGGCACTAGCCGTAAATAACTTTTAAATTACACTACTAGCACATAAAAGCGTCCATTAAAATTTATTTCCCTGGGTGAAAATAATAATCGTGCACCACTAGTAACAGAAGAACAAAAAAATAAAAAAACAAATCCACAAGTCGCTTAAGGGTTGGTTTTAGGTTGTTTTTCTACCCAAACCCCATCCTCGCAACTGGGGCACAAACAGCCAGCGTCGAGTTATAAGAAAAGTTGCAACACTGGAATGCAATCATAAAATGCGGCGCGCTTTAACATTCTTCAACAAAAGAAGAAGAAAACAGGAAGCAAAAACAACACACAAAATATAACGAAGAAAAAGAACAACCTGGATAGAGATGCTGTTATACGAGTATGAAGGAACGAGGAGAATATTGCCGAAGGATAACTAACTGCATTTTTCTTTACTGCTGTAAGTGCATATCTACACTCAAAAACATACCTCGCAACGATGAACTTGTGCAGTAATTTAGGATTTTTGGACCAAATCGACGAAAAACAAAAGAGAAAAAAAAACTTTGAAATTAAAACCATGGCAATCGTAGTAGAAAAGGAGGGTTCGTGCAAAAGAACAAAAAGGGGGATCCAATTTTTTTTTAAACAGTTCCTTTGAGGCATCAAAAAACGTCTTATTTTTGTGCAATGAACAATTTAAAGAAAAAGAAAGTAAGTTAAAATTTTAAAATTGAAACGATCGATGGACAAACATTAAGTCCGCTAGGTAGTTGTGTATTCTTGAGTACTTCAATTGTTTATATGGCGGCTCCGTTCAACGAGCTGTATGAAAAAATAGTATTCCCTAAAACTACAACCTATAATTCGTTTTTGTTCTTCCATAACCGACGACGGCGACGAACGGTGGTAATGATCCCGACTTCTGACTGGGACCACAACTCTTTCAGTTCACTGCTTCACCTTAAGGCTCCACTTTTGGGATTCAACGGGTTGACCTCAACCAACGTCTCCCGGTTTTGGATTGTTCCATGTCTGAGGCCAACTGAAGGTGTTGTTTGCATTCCTTTCTTCCGCCAAAGTGTTGAAACGTCGTCGTGTTCCATTGTTTTTTGAATATGTAGGGTCTCAGTCTCAGGGCATCTGCTTTTTACATGACAGCACCAACTAAGTTAGCCATGCTGTGTTTTGTAAAAGATGCTATTTTTGACGTGAAGATTTCCTCGGATTTTCTTGCTTCTTCTTCGACCACACGCTTAATCGCAAAGCATCTTCATTTCGACTGCCGTTAATTTACTCTCTCTTTTTACAATCACTGAAGTTGCAGTAATTTCCCGCCACTTCATCCCAGATCCAAATTAAACAGTTTGGTCTTGGGAAGAGCTATTTCGAACACTGGCTGGATCATAAGATTGCCAACATAGGTATTCGGTATTTTGTTGCTCTTATCCGTTATCCATTTCCTTCCAGAACATATATCCAACTTCAAGTGCTAGTTGTAAGGCTCCATAGTCAGCGAAGAATAACTAATTCACTTTAGGATCCGTCAGAAGTTCAAGGATTGTAATAAAGAGTAAGGGACTAAAGACGCTGGCCTGGTGCACACGAATTCCAATGGGAAACTGTTCGGGGATTCCTGCAGGCATATCACATTAGCTTTAACTTGCTCGTATATGTCCATGATCATCTGCACGTGGACTTCCGTAAGTCTTCAGATTGGTTTTCTTTCAAATGCTCCTTCGAAATCAACTAATACAATATGAAAATCTCTAGAGGAATTCCCAATTTTTTTCCTTCTGATTCTTTACTCTGGATTGCATGTGTGGTTGATTTCCCTGAAAAAAAAATCCACTGATCGTCAGACAACAGTACTATTTTTCGTTGATGTCCATACAATACTCTTCATACTGATCAAAGGGCGGCTGTCGCAAAATAAGAATGCCCCTTGTAGATTGGAAGAAGTTAGCTTTCGCCTCTACTGAAACTAAATAAACTTATATCGTCTGACCCAATCGCTTCTCCTTTTTTAGAGTTTCTCACCAAAGCACTTACTTCTTCGATTGTGAGGTCGGTGACTTTTTCGTTGTTAGGTGCAGCTATTAGAAAGTAGAGTTTCAAAAACTTAACTCTTAACTCTTAATTTCGTCATACTTAAGCAGTTGGCCATGAGCGTTGTTAATGAATTTTGGCGAACGAATTTCTTGAGCATTGCTTACCCTGTTTAGGCTTCTGAATTGCATAATTTGCATCAGCAGTCAATGGAGAAGAAGTTGGGCCCCTTTTTTCTTCGCTTCTAATAAAACCTCGAGTTATGAGAGTTTAAAGTTCAATTTAGTTCACTCTAAGAACTTTGTATATCAATGGAAGTGTCATAATTTTCATATTGTATTTCCCTTTTCATCTTCTAATCTGTGATTATTTCCAAACCAGTTCCACACTATCTTCTAAATCAACATCACAAAAAAAAAATGTATCTCAATATTTTTCCCACGCAAAATATATTTTTTTCCATCTATAATTCAAATTAAGTTCAAGGCCATCGATTTGAGAGAACAAAAAAAAAACCCAAAACACTTTGCGTTAGCTTTTATACCTTTTATTCTCACTTGTTAACAGTAATATAATCTAACGATCCAGCAACATATAGTAGCTCACAATAACAACCTGTCAAAGCCGATAAGGAACCCCCAAGAATGACACCATCAAAATTCGTCGAAAGTTATACTCAATTTTATATACCGTATCGTATATACCTTTTACCTATATATTTAACCACGTCTTGAATTTTTCATGAAACCTGAGAAAGTGTAGCCAAAAAATGCTATGCTTATTTTTTCTATTCGATTCGTCCTTGACGCACCACGCTGACAGCAAAGAGTGGCATCGCAACATTAAACACCTGAAGCTATATAATATGTTTATCACAGCTATATCTACTCCAACTAGACCTCCATCCTTATAGCTGAAATTATAAGGACAAGCTTTTCAAGCTTCAACATCGTATGGACTTCTTTCTATTGGGGGTAAAGTGTGCGGAGGTGTGGTCTCTCTTTGGAAATTTTAAGCACGATTCCCATAAATTCTTCATTAATTTGATGTGGAAAGTCGAGTAATCTACTTTAACATCCCCCATCGGAGCGTGGAATAGAATATCTAAGGATACAAAAAAAAAATAAAAACACAAACTCGTGTTCCTATCATCACCATACCTTGCCGTGTTGTTGTTGGTTAAGAATGAGTGTGTCAGAAGTGTTTTTTTTTTTTGTTTGGACGAAAAAAGTATGTGGTTTGTTGTGTTGTTCCTCGAAGATGTTGTCTAACCAAGAAATTTATTGATGTTTTCCTAGCAAAACACCACTACCACACCCTCTGCCTCCATCACTCTCGCTCCCTGCCTCTAATCCTAAACTGTTTAAATAATATATTCAGCATTATAAACTGTCAATTCAGATAAACTTTCTTTTTCGTCATCCATATCTTTCCTCCTATCTATGGCTGGGTAAATTGGAAGAGGAGAAACCTGTGGAGTTTGGAGACTGTGGATATCATAGTGAATATTTGATACACAGCCAGCTGACAATATAGTAGATTATTTAACAAGGCATTAAATTTTGACAAAATATGTTTATCACAGAATTATAAGACATCGCATTAATCAACAGGTGCACATAAATGGTCAAAGTTTAACTCAAGTATGTCTGAACATAATGGAGAGATGGTTAAGTTTGAAACAGTCAGGAAAGAAAAAAATAAAGAATTAATTGTTATACTACAAGTCATAAAGCAAAATCCTTAAAGCCACCCAATTATTTTGAAAAATATTGGAAAAGTGAGTGGAGACTTTTTCAATTCCGTTACTTTTTGTGGGAAAATGTTAGTTGAATTTTTAAATTAATTATTTCTTAGCAACTAACTTTGGTTGCCGACTCAATTGTTTTCTATTCATATTGAATTTTTTAAAGTAACAACTCTCCAAACAATTTCAAAGTATTATCTTGAATATAATTTTGACTTTTTTTGTTAGCAAAACATCCCTGAATTTTAATGTTTGTTTCTTAAACTGAAGCCTAGAATGCTGCTGATGAGCAATTTAATTTTTCAGTGGTGTCCACTAGAAGAACTAATTTTGCATTGTCTCCACTAAATGAACGGAAATAAAAAGAAGAAATTGTAGAAAAATGAACAGCGATTAAAACTCAAAAGTCATTTTCCCGAACAGAATAAGTTGAGTGAGTATTTAATTTTGTGGGAAAAGTGAGTGGAGACTTTTTCAATTCCGTGGGAAAATGTTAGTTGAATTTTTATATTAATTATTTCTTAACAACTAACTTTGGTTGTCGACTCGATTGTTTTCTATTCATATTGATATTGAACTTTTTTAAGTACCTAACAACTCTCCAAACAATTGTATAGTATTATCTTGAACATAATTTTGACTTTTTTGTTAGCAAAACATCCCTGGATTTTAATGTTTGTTTCTTAAACTGAAGCCTAGAATGCTGCTGATGCGCAGTTAATTTTTCAGTGGTCTCCACTAGAAGAACTAATTTTGCAGTGTCTCCACTAAATGGACGGAAATAAAAAGAAGAAATAGTAGAAAAATAAACATCGATTAAAACTCAAAAGTCATTTTTCCGAACAGAACAAATTGTGTGAGTGATTAATTTTGTGGAGACTTTTTTTATTTCGCTCTCAGGATTTCGTATCTATCCCCTAATATTAAAATCGCTTATAATTTTACATAACTTTTTAATCATGTTTTTAATAATGTTTCGCCCACATTCTTGCTTGCTGAATTAATGTTGTCAAAAAGTGTATGTCTCCAAATTTCGATAGGTAACCGTTATTTGTTACTTCTTTTTAATACTTTCCTCCATTGCTTTTTTATCATCATATTTATTGTTATAATATGTATATGTAATTTGAGTAGTAAGTTTTATCCTTAAAAAGAAAATATTCTCCATAAATATTTTTGTAGACTTTTTTCCATAATTTTATAAAACTACTGTACAGTTTTGTATAAATTTATTTCAGTAAAAAAGAAGAGTTTTCAAAATATCAAATGAATTCTAAGTGAACGGAAACCAAAAATTTGAGACAAATAAGTTCTCTCCCTCTTTTGTCGATGAATTTTAAATAATTTGATATACTATACATAAAATTCCAAATTGGTCTTAATTAGTCAACCATTTAAAATAAAATCAATAGACAAGGTTTGCCGGTAAACTTTCAAATGTGGATGGTGTAAGCACTCTCTAAAGCCCCCTAAGCACAGCACAGCACAACAGAAGTAAAATCGGTATTGTTTACTTTAAGAGTTTTAAGCGAATCCTTTTAGCAAATTAGTTCCTCTTCGTAACTCCTTTAACAACAAATTATAAAACAATCTCCTTTTCACTAATTATTATTATCGTTATTATTATTGTTGGCTGGTTGTTGTTGTTATATTTGTAGCTCTATGATGCGGCCTTGAGTAGGTATAAAGACTTGGGCTCCCTGATGGGTTTTTAGCTGGAAAATAATAATGTTCTTTTTTAACAAAATATTCGATTATAACTGAGGGTAGGTCTAGGTTTGTACAGATATTTGGCAGCGAGTATAAGATAAAGGGGCGATGCTTTTAAGCAAGAAACTCTCTTAATACTGTTTTTTGAAAAGCAGTAAAAGTTACCAAAGCGACATCGTAAATTAAATTTCAGTTCAAGGCTGTTTTGAAGGAAGTACGAATTATTTCCAACCCGAATTTTGCCTAGAAAAATAAAACAACAACAAAATATGTTCTAATAATAAACTCCAAAGAGAAAACGACAACGCGGACATTTAAATCAAATAAGGGACATACTTTTTGGTTCAAGATGTTTAATATAGATTGGGCCCTACAGGCGGCACCATTTTCTCTGTGGCCAAAGGGACAAGATGTGAGGGAGAGGCAAAAAGAGCAGAAGAATTAATTAAGACCATGTTTATTACACTAGGGCTCTTCTTTGAAACAACTGCGAAATAGTATAGGTACCTATTAAAGATATACCTAAGAACTTTCCAAAGGAACCCCTTAGTTCTCACTCATACTATATTTTATGCCTTTTCTTCAAAATGCTTTAATTAACTCGGTAAATTATTTCAGAAAATTTATCAAAGTGTCTTGGAATTTCATTTCATTTCGAGGCGAGAGGCGACCCATCGTTTGATTTTGTCTGTTTGTTCATCCTGCAAGATTGGAGGGTAAAATTTGTGTTTGCCGTAGTTAGGGTTACCTTCCGCTTTAAAATAAAAAAATCTATACATTTTGAATATTGGGTCATTTTATTCACAAAGGTTTGAGTTTAATCCATGATTATTTCCTGATTTTGTCTGTGCGCTTCATTTTGTTAGATTGGAGCGTAGAATTTATTTTTGGGATTTTTGAGGTTACCAGCTGCCTTAAAATAAAAAATATATATATAACTTTTGATCTTATGGACAGTTTATTCAAATAGGGTTAAGTATAACCGTGATTATTTCAGCTCACATTTCTTAATTTACTAAATAAAACTGCGATGATTATAAAATATGCGGTTCTCTTAGATTCTTTTTTGAACTAACTTTTCACCGGAGCAAGTTAGTTTTTTGCACAGACCTTAAATAGCATGATAATGTTATAATTTTGGATATGAACATATGGTCACCCTAAAATAACACAACTTAAAGTAAGAGTAAACTAATATTAAAATTTTTAAGAAAAGAAAATAATGCAAACAATAATGGACCCAAATGACTACCTTGAGGAACACCAGAGGGGACATATTTATGTATATGCTGTCAGAACAGCAGTCTTCAACTTTTATAATCTGAGTTCTATAAGAGATATAGATAAATTAGAATTGAATCCCAAACAATTGGTGAATATGACATTTGTTTCTAAATATTTATAATTTAATTATTTACTAAAGATATTTTAATCACTGTTGATATATATGTACCTATAATCTTTTAATTGAAAAGAAGTAACACATTTTACTTAAATGTATCTTAACCAAGTAAAATTACCATCTAACCTATATTTTGAAGTGTCTAATACAATCAAATTCAAATAACAAAGAGACATACATATACCTAATGCCTTATAATTTTTTTTTCAAACATTTCCTGTTTTACGGAATGATATCCTTTGCGCAAAATTCGAGTTTAACATTTCTCTTTAAATGTATTTATTTGAATTTTTTTCTAAACGTTTGCCTAAGCCATTGTCAAAAACCCATTACTACCGCAAATCCTGCAGCAATATCTTTCAAACGATTTAATGTCACCCCGAGACTGACATGACGATTTTTTGATGCACAGGTTAAAAATACAGTGGCGATGAAAAATTAATAGCACCATCAAGGAAAAGAGGATGGCATTCAAATAAAATATATTAGCTTACAAATAGCAAAACAGTGTGGCACTATTTGAAAAAAAAAACCGATACTAAGACCTAGTTTTTATTCCACACTTACTACAATAGGGGCCCGTTTCTAAGGGTTTTCCTTAATCCATGATTATCATCATCATCTTCGGCTCGACAACCGGGGTCCGGTCCTGGCCTCCTTCAACAAGTCTCTCCACCTTTCCCGGTTTTGAGCCGAGTATTTCTTCTTTAATAATATAAATCGGCTGCTACTATTGACCCAAGGTATTTAAAGGATTGTACCACTACCTTGATTGTTTGACTAACTGTTCTTCTCGCATTCGACGCCACCATGTACTTTGTTTTACCTTCACTAATGTGCAGCCCCAGATTTTGTGACGCCTGCTCGATCTGGATGAAGGAATCGAGTACAGCTTGTTCGGTTTATCCGATGATGTCGATGTCGCTTGCGTAAGCCAGTATCTGGCTGGACCTGTTGACGATGATCCCTCTTGTTGCCGTGCCAGAGTCACGGGTTGCTTTCTCCAACGCCAGGTTGAAGAGGAGGCAGACCAAACCATCCCCTTGTCAGAGTCCATTAAAGATGTTGATTGGTCTGGATAGCAATCCAGCTATGTTTACTTGGCTTCTTAAGTTGGTCATGGTCAACCTACAAAGTCGTGTCAATTTATTTGGGATGCCGAATTCTCTTATGGCTTTGTAAAGTTCTACCCTGGCTACGGGCCTTAATAAAGTCTATAAACAAATGGTATGTTGGGATGTTAAATTCAAGACATTTTTCCATCGCCTGCCTAAGGGTCCATGATTACACCAAATTATAATCATGAATTTCGTTTGTTAACTAAAATTGAATTTTAATTTTGAGTTAGGTTATCCATGATTATTCCATTTCGTGAATTATAGAATATTCATGTTAACTAACATTTATCTCAGACGATCAATTGTTTGAGTTGTTCTTCATAAATTAAGCTAATCAGCAAATTTGGTCAAGTAGCGGGCGCTTTTTCACTCTTTAAGCTTTGCAAATTTTATCAGAAACTTAGCCCACTGTGAACAAACTTTTCCTTAAAGTTTTAGGAATACCAGCAGTTTGACAACCGAACTGACAACGGCGAATAAACTGGAAACGATTAGTAGAAGAACTATGATTAGGTTATCAAGATACTTAATTATGGATTAAGAAGACATTGTAGTGGAAATTTCAAATATGAAGGTGCCTGATTTTATTTATACAACAGCGTCTGCTAACTTTCAACCTTTACAGTTTCCTATGTAACATGTACGTCCGCATAAAAATTAATGTTAACTTTATTGTTGAACTTTATTGAAAACAATTTTAATGCAGGAAGAATACCTGCTGAGCTATGTATAGGGAAGTGTTTTCGACTTCAACAAACGATACACATAACATTGAACGCCCACAACTCCCGCCCATCTCGTCTGTAACGTCGATGAATTCCAAACCAAATTTAGGATAGGTAACGACCTATACAACGATGAAACGGTTTTCCACGCTTCTTCCTATCGTTTTACATTTATTTTTATATTTTTTTATTTTTCACCCATGTCCCATGTCCCGTGTGCTGTTGTCTATTCATTTTGGCATAGCATTCTATTTTCTCTGCATTAATATCCTTATAGCAATTTTCCGTTATTTTCTTAACTTACGTGCCATGCGTGTTTAACGATCAGAAGTGTGTTATGTAGGTAAGGTTCGTTCGTACAAATGTGCATGTTGCGTATTATAGGTTTCCAGTTCTTGGGTTTTCTGGTGCGAAATTTTATTTTTCATTGTTGGAAGTATAACTGTAATATGCGTTGTCAAAGCGTATATAGCACGTTTTATAGAATAGATTAATATACATGTACAAGGCTAAAAAAAAAAAGTTCTAGGTAGGATTTCTTACTCAATTTGCTTACTCTTCACGACATTTTGGATCATAAATGTTGAGATTGGATATAAAGAATGCTTTGAGGCACATACACATACAATACACATCGCAACACAGCTGATGCCATGACGGGAAGACGCACGATAACAATTCAAAGGAGTTATTACCATTTACAATTCAGGAATGAATCGTTTTTTTTTTTTCAGAGATAAGTTGAATTTTATGAAGTGCCATCCCTTTTCAGAACATTAAGTTTATAAAAAGCGTTTAAATGACTATATTTTCGAAATCAAGACTCATAAAAAGTTGTGATTTTCAGTGCTGAGTAGCAAATTAACTGACAGTTAAAAAAAAAATATAAACTCCGAAAAGAATTAGAACTAAAAAACAATGAAATTTTTTCAAGCGATTTTCAGTTGAACTAACCATCCTAGGGAACTGAAAAGGCGTCATCTTGGAGCTCCCACTTTTCTATCAAGGTATTGCAAGCCATAAGATTAAAAAATCGAGGTTGGTAAGGTACTAATATGAGCGATTTTTTAATCCCAACGTGATAATTGACGAAGAATCATAAATGTTGTATAAAAGTGTTTCGTTTACTTAAGTTTTCACTTCTTTCAACGACTCGATTTACAGCAGACTTCAAAGGATCATAGATATCCATCAAATGACAACAAGGATGGAGAGAGAAGCTGAAATCGTTGAGCCTAAGGATCAATACCGCAAAGACAAAACGGATCAGCCTTGGAACTTCCACATCTACCCAAGTAAATTTTTTTGGACAACTAGTTGAGACGGTAGAAAATGTTCAATATCGTTGAAGTACATATGTCTACATACCATTGGCGGAACCGAACTAGATATTAATTATCGAATCGGGAAAGCACATGCAGCGTTCGGAATGCTATTCAAAATGTGGAGAAACATCTCTATAAGCTTAAGGACCCAGCTACGACTGTTCCGCTCTACAACTTTTAAAGTTACATCCGCTATCACGAGAAAGCTGCAAGCGTTCGTAAATAGGTGTCTGCAAAACACCTTGAGGATTTGTTTTAGCCAACGCGCTTCTCCGATGTTGAATTTCTATGAGAACAGGTCAGGAACAAAGACGTATGTGGAGTGCCATACGCTTCGAAAAGGTAAAGAGTGTATTGCAAGTCGTGCGATCCAATGGATTAGTCTCAAGGAGGCAAGAAGATGTGGGGGCCGATGGAACGATAGATACAAACTTCAACAAAGCATTGAAATTATTAAAATTCACTATAAAAATGCTGAAAATTTGGCAGAGACGGTTAGTAAAACTAAAACATGAAGCACATTGTCGGACCGCGATTCAGAGATCAGGGGAAAAATTTTAGTAGCCGGGATAAGTAAGTGATGTATAGGTAGAATAAAACCCGTGTACGTCACCCGTGCTGCTGTAGTCTAAAGTGTTGAAGAAAACCCAGGTCTGTCCATTCCTCGTTGGTCTTTGGAATTGGGCATTCCAAAACGTCATTACACCGTATTTTGCATAAGGACTTAGGTCTTAAGGGTTATAAAGTTTAGTTATCACAAGAATTCAATCCGGCCGATCATCAACAACGTCGTCGTGTCTTTGCTGATTGGGTCCTTGAACAGACCAGCATCGACTCAAGATCTCAAAAATGGAACTCATGAACCTATTGAGGGTATACAGCAACCACTTTGCGATTTGGTGATGGAAATTTTCATGAAAAGGATATTGCTGTGTAAGCGTAGCCGTGGACGTTGGTAGACGTTGTTTTCCATCATTAATGACATGCTATTCTCTTTAGGTATATTGCAATAAACATTCGATCTTTTTTCTCAAAAAATCGCATTTTTCTTTGAATATCAAAATAACACCTCTTATTGGAAAGCCCTGTACTTGTACTTATCAAAACCCTTCCAAACCAAACGATATCTCGCCAAAATATTGCAATTTATTTGGTTTGATAAGTGTTATCGAGATGCCAATTTCAATTAATTTCTCTTTTGCACTCACTTTCACAACCGGTATGGTTTCTAAATTAAAAGCTTGGGTTAAATCTAAAACAATATCAATGACGTTTCAATTGAAAAACTAAACTACAGTCTCCTCAACTAATCGTATATCTTCTCCACAAAAACCTTGTTATTTGATTTTATTTGTATTTTTTTTTTTTTATTTTTAGTTTACCAATGACGGTGCATTGTGTCATGTCATCGATCAATGACAATAAAGGAATTTTATTGGAAATCTGAGTGATGACATTTATTTAGAAAGCCTGATGGCGATGTGTTATAGTGGTATACGAAAAATAATGCTGCTCCACTTACTGCCTGATATGGCAATATATAGTGTAACGAATTTTCATCAAACATCACAACTCGAAATTGCCAATTAAATTCAACTTACCAATCCGTAAGCTTTTCCCCCCCCCCCCCCCTCTCCTGTTATCACTTGACACAAACACGACAAGCCGCATATGGAAATGTGGATACATTTCATCCAATTCATCCATCCATCCATTCATTCAGATACAGTGACATTCCAAAACCGACATATGGATGCAGGTTAAGCCCAAGAGGCACCCACTGTGTGAAATAATGTTGAATGTCTGTTGGACGGTTGGTTTGTCATAGTAATCGGTGAAAGGATATATGTATGTATGTGGTGTGTCCTTGTGACCCAGAAAATACGCAACAGGATCAAAAAGATGATTTTTCACAAAAATAAACACAATCGTTATGATTTCCAATCATAAAACCAAATGCAATGAGGTGATGGATATTTTTTTTAGAGGGAAGAGAAGAGGTTGGGCTTGAGTGCCATGATGGTAGAAATGAAATCAGAAATGCATTTTACATATTTGAAAATTGTATAAAGGTTTTTGGCAAGATTTCAGATGGAATTTATTTAAAGGGTGTTTTTTTTCTCATTTTCACATGGAATATGAATTAAAATGACAACTAATGTCAAATTAACTGTCGACAGATACCCAGGCACACTCATACCAATAAGAGAAAACGTTTAAATGGGGATTTGGGGCAGGTGCGACGTTGAGTGTATGTTGCATGGTATAACAAAGAGAGTGGGAGACAAAACAGAGCCCTGTGGCATACCATCATCTATAAAATGGACATCAGAATCAGGCAAAAGATATTTGATAAATATACGAAAGAGAGCTGTATTGTCGGTCATTATTACGAATCATTCGTTTCTTGACATATTTCTTGAGTTGAAAATTAATTAGAGTTGCCATGACCTTGGAAAGCAAGGAAGTAAGTGCACAAACGGTCAGTAATTTGAGGTAGTTTTGGGTTTGGTTTTGCCACCGTAGAACAAAAACTCTTCAGAATATTGGGAGGGATACTATTCGGGATAGCTTGCTACTGCAGAGTGCAGGAGGACTTTTGGGACACCAGAATAAATTTATTCCAGTTTTCCTTAGCGATGTTAGCCTTATTATTTCATTAACCAGTCTTAATAAAACTTCAAGTTATGTTCCGTTTACTGGCCTTCATTTAAATAAAGAAATTGAGCACGTTAAACAATTTTCTGTTCTGTGTTCTAAAATTTTAAACTATTTTTTCAAAAGTAAATTAATTATTTTTGACCTTAAAAAAAACACCCTATTTTGTCTACAACGACGCACGATAGATGCGATGCAATGCTGAGGGCAAAAGGACAAACTCATATATGAGGTCGTCTTCCTGTTTACCCATCGTGCACACTAGAAACATTGTTGGCACACATGTCAGTATGAATAAAAATAAAAAAAAAAAATATTTTATGTAACGAAAACGATGTAAATGATTGATTTTCAGATAATTTTCTGATGACCTAGATGCAAAAAAAAAATGTATCTATAAGGTAATAATATCTAAAGGGTTTTATTCTTGAATAAATTTTATACTTTTTTTTGGCATACGTTTTCATCATCATGAAAAAAAAAATATGTATAAATGTATCTCAACAAAGTAATAAAGATATCGGGTTAAATTGATGGATACTAAATTGAGGGCATAGATGTAAATAAATCTACGTCGTATTTGGAACCATCAGAAAAGTCATGTTTGACTAACCGAGTTATATTTTTGATTTTTCATCAAATGAATATTTGAAGATTTTAATATTTACCAATTTCATCATCAATGGCAATTTAGGTTATGCATATGCATGCAGGTATTCTTAGAATAAAAAAATTAAGTTTTATATTGAAAAGTCAATTAAAATGTATGCTTGAGAAACGGGAAACGAGAAAAATAAAAGAAAGAAAATCTTCAGAAGATGGCTCGAAACTCCCCCTCCTCCCCTTTCTATTTTTACCGTCAAATTAATTTTGATTATTAAGAAAAATTGTGTTGGTAGCTGCAACGATAAAAAAGAACGCTGTTTTGATTCCTCGAACGCTTCTAGCTGTAGGAAAAACGATAATGCACAAAACCTGTCACGAAGTCTATTGGGTGTGAAAGGACAAACAAGTAACTTCCAATCAATTGTCCACTTCGCAATCAGTAGGCAGATGTCAGGACTTCCGAAACAGAAGAAATGCAGATGTGGAAGAGGAAGAGGACCGTGATCACCATCTTATCGTTGCTACCGTAAGCTTGACGAAAACAACTTTGTTAAGAATCGAAGAAAGAAAACACCTTAAAGCTCGCATCGCAGTAACTCCAGCTACAGCGAGAAATGGGCTAAGGTCTACATACCAAATGAAGATAATATAATTTCAGCTAAAAGTGAAATGTGATGAGTGTAACCACATCAACCAACATATTGCTAGTTTCGGATGAGGTAGAAGTAGCATGTAAGTGCGTTTTGAAATTTGTCAGCGAATTGAACCTATTGCCCAATGATCTGTCCGAAGTAATAATTTCATAAATACACACTGTAACCCCCAAAAGAGAAGAAATCGTTGCAATCAAAACACTGACGAGCAACAAAGCGGTTGGGCCAGACGGTATGACCGCAGTGATCTTACAAGCAGCGCCAACAACATCAAGTGAGTTACTCCTCTATTGAGGGAACAGTGAGCTGTCCTGAAGAGTGGAAAAAAATTTAAGATTGTCAAGCTCCCAAAGAAAAGCTTACGTAGTTTGAAAATTGGAAAGCAATTTGCCTGCTACTTACTAAGGTAATAGCAATAATAGTTCTTGAGTGAATAAAAGAAGTGAAATAAAAGACCACCTAGAAGACACATTCGAAACCGAACTTACTGGTTCTTGGAACTTCCTTATTTGTTTAAGTAGACATATCTGGACAACTTGTTGAGATGGTAGACAATTTTCGAGATCTGTACACATGGCGAAACTAGCTATGTAGATATCAACAGCCGGTGCCTGAAAATTAAGAAACAGCTATATAAGGTTGAAAACCAAGATACACGACTATTCCACTCCAATGTTGAATCCATGTTTCTTTATGTATGCAGCACTTGGAAAGTCATATCCGCTATCACCTGAAAGCTGCAAGCGTTCGCAAATAGATCTGGAGCATTTTTTGGTCCATCCAAGGATCCACTTTGACTCGATCATGCGAAGAAATAAGTGATATTGAATTGGCCATACGCTTCCCAAAAGTCAAAGGATGTAATAGCACCCTCTCACGCAGGGAGACAGACGGGTGGCGGACTTAGTAGTAGTTGGTGAAGAACGGTCGACGAGGAGTCAACAAATTTGGAGAAGAACACCATGGCACTTGATGACAGTGTTTAAAAAAAATCAACTCAAAAAACCTGATTTTCGAAATATGCCGTAATTTACAATACATCACCTTCACCCAATGATTGCAAATTCACCTCTAATCCACATCCATCCACTTCACCCAGGTATTACTCTCACGTTACATTCTTGCCAAAAACGTGCTTGCGCTACCATTCTACCATCATAATTTCATAATTGGCAGAAAGGAACTGATTATATCGTTTCACCTGATGGCAATATGCGGATGCAAAATAATTCACAAAATCATAAGCAGCAGCACAACGAGAGTTTTCGTAATAATAGTCAAACAAACAGAACAAAAAAGAATAAAGAAAATATAAAATGTAATTTCAAATATTGCTTCCACCCGCTTGCAAGTTCTATGATTTTTTTTTTTGTTGTACTCGCGAGTATTTTCAGGGAAAATCCAGTTGAAAAGTTATTTCCTACGTGATTTCAATGTGGCCCGATGGCTCCTGGCTCAACATCATCTTCCATATATGAGTGTAGAAGAGTTGTTATTCGTATCCGCCGTTTTTCGGTCTCAGTCTGTCTCTGTCTAGTAGGTGGCCATTTTGGCGAAAATCGTTTTGAAAATTCAAAAGTCACGAACCGGAACAGAGCACATAGTTCGTTCTCAATGAGTCACGGTGGGCACGCAGTTGTTCGTTCGTTGTATGTATGGAATATAACAACGAGGGACTCTTGCGCTGCTGCTGCTGCATTTAAGATACCGCTACCGCTACAAAAACTAGGTGTTCTGCTCGTTTTGATGGCTTTGGCGAAAACTTTCGACTCTTGCTCCTCTAATCTATGGCATCCCAGGAAATGTTGATTTCCTACGTTAATGGGTCATGTGCGGTCTCTCACAAAACATTGAACAGCCACCGCGCACCACACACGATAATTCCGAGAATATTTGGGTCAACAGTTTTTAACCAAAAAGAAAACTTCCATTCCATGCACCCAGTTAAAGTTGAATGTGAATTTTTCCCACCTATACGGGGTTTCCGGTAGTCCAATCAACGGACTATACTGGATACTGATAAGTTAGCTTCTTGTTCCCAAATACACACAAATAGAAGTAATCCTTAAACAGCAGCGGGTAAACTCGTATAATGCGGATTCAAATAAAGTTCAACAAGGACACTCTCTGACTCTCTGACTCTTCTGTCTTTTCTCGACTTCCTTTGTGGGTTAGGTTGTTTGTATTTATAGTGTGAGCGGATACAGACAGACGGATATTTAAGTACCCATTTGGGTGAATATTTAAGTTGATGGCTCGAGGATAGCATATATCCTTGCTGCTTCGTTTGAGGTCGAAGAGACGACGAGTTTCGTTGCTGCCCCCTCCTGACAAAACTTTTTGCGAACCGGTACATCTGACTCGGTTTTATGGCCCAGCTGGGATAATAATATGATGAGCAGAGGATGTTTGATGATATGATGGTTCTGAAGAAAGCTACTTGGGAAATCGAGAGGAAGAAAAAGGATATGACTTTTGGTAGGATGAAACAGAAGAAAAACAACAACAACAAGATGATTTCATATCAACAACACACATTTTACCATATTCTCAATCCCTAAAGATTGTTCCTGCAAAAGAATAAGGGAGAGGGAGAGAGAAGGCTATATTTGAAATGTGTCTTTGGCAACACATGGTGAGACGATAAAACCAAAATGCAGGCGATATGGTGGTTTGCCTTTTGGTTATCTTATTAAATTTGTTCCAATAGATGTGTTTGATGGTAAAAGTTTACCCCTAAGGAAATAGGTGAAGATATGGTTGAAGACGAAAAAGTATGAAGTAGTAGAAAGTAGAAGATTTTTGCTAAAGAACAAAAAAAAAATAATCGTAGAAAATGGAGGACTTTAAGCCAGAAATTCAACTGTATTTTAAATGCCAGAAGAAAATGGTGATCGATGAAAAAATTTAAAGAGATATTTTATCAGATCTAGTGAGTTCGTATCATGGGTTTTATGCAAAATTTAGTTTTTTTTTAAACTCCAAAAAAATGGAAAGAAGTAACATTTCAGATTATACTATAGAACTTAGAATATCGTTGAAATAATCGTACACTACGTGGTCAAAAATAATGACTGGTTTTCAAAATGTTGCTCATCACAATTCTGTTATTTGTTCAATCAATCGAAAAATTTTTAAAATTTTCTTTTAAATATATTTACGCCATACCACATAGTAGAGCTGTACATTCTACTTTACTTGAGAGATCGGTCAATCTAGTTCAAATAATTTTGCTGAACAAGTTCGGTCTTTTAGTTCATTTAGTTCTTTCATCTTAACTATGATTTGAACCTATCAATTTTATGAAATTGGTCGAGGAAAAACAAAATTGTATTTCTTTTTTTGGAAACACGCTTCTAGAAAGGATTTTTTTTCTCCCTCAGCTATAATCGTTGCCAATGAAATGGCAGAAGAAACAACGAAGTTAGAATTTTTTTTCGAGTCACCCTATGCTGAAAATATTTCTTGTACCTATCATATTTTTATCCCAACATCATCTGGATCTTTTTTCTAGTTCATTGAAATTCACTAGTTCACTACTTCATTGGAATTCACTAGTTCATTAGTTCTTTCTTTCACTAGTTCTCTATGATTCAATATAGTTATCTAGTTCACTAACTAGTTTGTGAACTATTGAAGGATATCTCTGCTATAAAAATATGAATGAATTTGTGGACTCAGCTTTTTTGTCGAATTGCCTGGGTAACGATGGGAAACGAGTAAGTTCGCCTAGTCCACTTGAAGGAACTATAGTTCATTCAACTATAGTTCGTTCATGAACTAGGTACACAAGCTTTAAGAAACATTAACGGTACATATCGCCAAATACATTATATTTTTGAAAATTTAAAATGGTGGTGCTAAAAAATACGAACGAATTGAACTACAATTTTTAAAGGATAAAAATGGTACTTTTTTTTACCTTTAACTAACTTTCTAGAATACAAAAGTAGAACTGTGCCCTTATTCGAATAAAGATTACGAAAAGAAAACCACCATAAAATTCTATAGAATTGAAGTTTTAAACATTCAGCACAAAAAAATGAATCTTCGTTTTTCAAACTCAAGAAATAGTTTCGTACGCAACCACTGACCTACTTTCCTTCTAAACAAAATAATTATTAAAATCTTATATCCATTCAAACCTTAATCTACATAAACTCGTCTTTCAATTGGTAAATATTTTAACAACTTCACAACAACAAAAAAGACCTAAATCTGCATAAGACTCAACTTTCAACCAATTAGAATCTCATTGGCAATATGCTTTTGGTTGGATTACACGATTGCGTTCTTCCAACTCTCAAACTATGTAAGTATATCCAAGTCTTCCATCCAGCCGAAGAACTTTTTAGCATGCAAATCTTAAACCAAGAGCAAAGAAATAACAAAAAACATAACAGCTCTTCGCATTGGAAACTGTAAATTGTGTAAAGGATCCCTGCACACTTTTAGCTTTTCTTGCTGAGAATAAGTGTATATCCTGTTGCCATAAGAAGAAAAGCACGATTTTTTTTGTTGGTTCATTTTCTTTGTATTTCATCGCTCCTGTTTCTGGTGTAATCCTTTAAAGTTGTGTTGTGTTTGAAAAATAAAACACCAAAAAAAAAACAAAACTAAATAAACTGAAGTCTGATCATCTGAAACTGAAGCACACAACCATCAGCCAACCATCTAACCGCCCTCTCTGACAGTAAGTTGTGCCTGAGCTCAGCTAGCTCACTCGTGGTGTAAATGCCAGCTACAAGAAAAGAACAATCAAAAGAGCTGGCGCTGACTCCAGGGGGGAAAGCGAACTGTTTTCTAACTAAACAAACAGGATTCGCATATAGCTCCGGGAATCCCGTTGCGGTTGTTTTCGCATTTACAAGTTTAGTTGCTGCTTTTAACGACTTTGCATAAATTAAACTCAAGAAATTACATTTTAAATGCATGACGAGAGCAGAACGGATCTGCTTTGGCTTAAGGAATCGAAATAGAATTCTATACTCGAATAATAAGAAATCTTTTTTGTCACTTTCGTCTTCGTCCTTGCAGCTAAGAAAAAAAAAAAAAAAAACATTCAGAAGAGAATGATAATACAATTATTCACCGCTAGGTGAGGTGGCGATTTTGTAATGGGGGATGATGGCGATGTCGAACAGAGGTTGGCTTTCCTCGATGGTAATCCACTGTTTTTGTATTCAAATTTTGGAAAAAGCTATATCACCCGCGGAATCTTTGCATTCCAAAAAATCAAATAAGAATAATTGGATTATTTCTGGTTTTCTCAGAGATTTTTTTTTTTTGATTGATGGAAAATTTATGGAATTCAAATGATTGATAAATAAAAATACAAATAGTTAAAATGAACTGTAAGAAATATTTCACACCAATTGCCATGCATTGCAAGGTCGTGTAGAGATTAAGTTGTTGGCGAATTTTGATTCAGATTTTTTTGTTGTGTCTATTTTTTTGTCAAGAAGGTGTTAATTCTTGGTCAATCAATATTTTTGTACAAACAGGCACGACAATGTTTGCAAAGTAAATTTAAATAAAATTTATATTGTTGACGTAAATTGTAAAAGTTGTTAATTTATTTGATAAAATAATTGAAGAGGTAAACTTGATTCAAGTATAACATTTATTCTAGTTCTATTCATTCTATTTAAATTAAATATAGTCTTGAACTGCAAAATATTTGGTTCAACATTTTTTGACAAAAGTTCTATTTTTATATTGAAAATTAACATGAACTTTTTATATGAAAACAAATCTTTAGATTTGGTGTTAAAAAAAAACTTTTTTGGAAAAGTATAAATTGCTAAGAATACTTGGACGTATGTGGAACAAAAATAAATACCACAAAACATTTCTTTTTGAATCTTTGTGCAATGTTTGTATTTTCAATAAATAAAATTAACATTTCAATCCGGAATGGCGTTATAAATTTTACATCAAACATTTTGTATTGATCTGATCAAATCACTTTAGCGGGACACATATTATGTAGCCAGATGAGGGCGAATTAAAGAGATTTTTTCCAAAATGGGGCTTAAACTAATACATATAACTCCTACGACAAAAAAGTCAAAAACACATTAATATTTTAGAAAGTCGTATTTTTCACAGCGGCACCCTACGTGCGCTTATGATCCGGAACCAAATAGTTCTTTTTGAGACTTGTTCTAAGCTTTCTTAATGACTTTAAATTCTCTACAAAGTCGAATATTGAAAAGCATGCCAAAATTATATTTAGATTTTATGCTTTTATGTTTTTTTTTTGAGGACAAACAAATTTTTCGATAAGACTTTTTAATGTCGAGATTGAAAGGACAATTTTTTTGGTGATTTTTTTTCCAATTTTTATGAAACAATTTTGTTTAATTTTTTTTAAATGTTCAAGAATAAATTCCTTGAATTTCTTTACCAAAACATTTTTTATTAAAATTTTGTTTTGAAGAAATTTATATTCTGACAATTTTTTATTGACAGGATATTTTTTAATGATTTTTTTTTATTTTAGAACAAAATTTTATTTTGTTTAAAATTTTTTGACATATTTTTAACCAATTTTCAAAAAACAACCCCTTGCATTGATTTTTATTTCCAAAACATTTTTTCTCAACCATTTTTTTGGAGTTTTAATAAATCTTTTTTTTTTTGTACAAACATTTTTTGTTTTACAATTTATGTTTTAGCCATATTTTAAACTCGCTGTTCAAATCCTTGAAATTACTGAAGTAACGATTTTTTGAATAGGGAGTTAGGTTAGCCGTTTTTTTAAATTAAAAATGCTTAAAAAACACATTCTAAGAAATCATTGCCTCCACAGTTTTTGACGGATTTTTATAGAAAATATAATTTTTTCAAAATTCAAAGTTTCTTTAAAGTAAAAAAAAAACTTGAAAAAATATATAACTTTTTAAATTCAATATAGAATTTAGTGAAACATGAGAATATAGAAAATATTTAAAATATATGGACACACCTTTTTTGGAAATTCTGAAATTGGCTTAAAAATTAATATTGTTGAAGCCTGAAAACATTGGTAATGAAAATTCAAAAAAGAATCTTCTCTATTTTTTTAACAAATAAGAAAATAAAATAAATTTTGTAGATTGACCAATCCAATAGTAGTAAGCTTCATTAATAAAAATACTACACCAACCCTCTTTCCCCAAAATAATTGCTCTATTTATATTTGTGATACTAAACTTAGCTCTCTATTCAGATTTGTGCCTATTTAAAGCTAACCGACCGACGAAGACGCCGCGCCGCCGCCCGCCGCCAGTCGAGATACCATCTGATAGTCAGAAAACACCTCCATAATCACACATTATGATCCGATTCCGTCTCTCGATATCGTTGTCTTTATTTTATGACATACAATTTTCTTTTTGTAAATAAAATAGATTCCCCTAGAAGACGATATCAGAGTTGAATGGGGGTGATTTAAAATGTCAACAACACTAAATCCCTACTCTATGTTTATTTGTTACTTTCAAAACAAATGTGTGCTACATAAATAATGATATCGCAAGAAATCAGAGAATCACACTACTTACTCGTATTATTAGCTTACCAAGTCTAAGCTGTATCTTCGTCTCGGTGACATGCGAATTTGTCTCCGATTATGACGACAGACCGCACTTCCCTGCTGATGTTCTAATCTTCTCTCTCTGTCTATCGTTTATCACACAATTCAGCCCCTTAGCCGAGAGGAGACCAAAACAAAGCAAACAAGAGCACTCTCATAAGACTTAAGCCGATCATTTGCAAGGCATCACAGTCAAAGTCTGATGGTCCAGTTCGAAAATCAGACAGTCGGACGGAAGCGTGCGTGGACGAAAGATACACCAAGTTGAATTAATTTTTTTTTGTAATATACATCACAATGACAGATTCACGTCAAAATAAGACACCTCCATCGATAACTGTCACATCGGAAAAAGGTGACGAAGAAGCAGCTCGGGAACCTCTGCAGCCCAAATTAACTCTCGGGAAGAATAAAACAAAGAGTGAATTCGGTACTCGAGCGGGCAACTTTATTCGTGGCCTTCTGCCAATATTCTCATGGATCTGTGAATATGACACTGAGTGTGCTGTTAACGATTTTATAGCTGGAATCACCTTGGGATTGACAATTATTCCCGAGAGTATTGCATGTGCCCTGCTGGCTGGGCTTCCTGCCCATTATGGGCTTTGTTCGGCGTTTTTAGGTGAGTATCCAACCAAGGTCATTCTGAATGTGGGTCAGCTAAATCATTATCTATCCAACAGGTTCGTTTGTCTACCTGTTCTTCGGTTCGATTGACAAGGTCATCGTTGGACCCACCAGCCTGGTTGCACTTGTGAGCGTGCAATTCACAATGGGCAAGCCAGTTGAGTTTGCTGTGTTGTTGACATTTCTAGCTGGCATAGTGCAGCTGCTGATGGGCAGTCTGCAACTGGGTAAGTCAATTCATAAATTTGAAGTTTTGTTTTGATTAATTCCGTGTATCCCTATCAATCGCACCTTTCCATTGACTATATCTGTCTCCATCCAGTGTCAAGTTTACACGGTGATGCCTGATAAGTGCTGTTAAATAGAGTGCAATTAGAATCTAATTGGAAAAGCAAACATTATGCGAGACATTTGTTTTTCGGGAAATTGTTGGGATTTTGATTTGAGTGTGCTTATTATGAGGAAGACCCTTGAGATTCATTTTTAGTGACGAAAACCCGAGAATCATGTGGCGTCAAAGTGGGCAAATAATAATAAAGATAAAAACACTAAATGATATGACAAGTTCAATTAGAACACGAATTAGATAGTGGATAAGATTTTTTTTATTTTTGTTCGGACTCGTGTGGTTAGCGGGTGAATATTAAAAATATTAGATTCGTTTATCAAATTTGTTTATAAATGGGTACTTTTATGATTTAAAACAAAAATTATTTATTTTATGGGCAAACAGTAATAATTTGGAATAATGGTAGGAATCTTTATTGGGTCATGATGATTTTTTTTTTCTTCTATTTGTGGACTCAAAGTTTGTACAAACTTAAGGGCAATATTAACTTATAAAGACAGACAAAAAAAATTTGAAGGGCCATTATTTAAACGGTAAAAATATTTTGCAGTGCTGTAACACAATATTTTGCTCGATTGCTATGGAGGTGAATCGGGAAAGAAGTATGAAAACCTATGGGTGCTGTTGCTAACAAGGCATTTAAGTGCATTAGGAGTTTCAGACAGGAGACTTATGAAGATAAAAAATAGTATCGGAGACAAAATTGAGCCTTGGGGTACACTAGGATTTATTTTGTGAACATCAGACTTGAAACTATCTAAAATAACTTGGATTGAGCGGTAGTTACTAATCCAGTGAAGAAGTAATTCGTTGATAGCAAAAGCATGCATTTTCGATGAGAAAGCTTGATGCCAAACTCTATGAAATGCTTTAGAAATATCGAGCACAATAATAGTGTCTAAACGATGTTAGCATTGATTCTATTTTTCGGTGAGAAATGGAAGTGAATTTGTTGCTACTAAAGTTAGACTCACAATTATTAAAAGGCTTCCTTTGTTCAAGTTATTCATGTCGATTACAGAATCCGCAAAACTCGATCCGCAATGATTCACAGTGTAGTGTTCTCTTTTCTTCTCACGATAAATGAATAGGTGGGAAACAGAGCTCTAACTGCGGATCGAGTTTTGCGGATTCTGTAATCGACATGATTTTAAAAGCTAACAATTGAACACCGTTTCCATCACCTTGGAGAGAGCAATATCAAAGCAATTTTTCCTTGAAAGTTATTGGAGACTGAAGTTGATTCTCTTATTTGGGAGGAATTGGCTGAACAAATGCTTTACCGCATTCACAAGAAAAGTGTTCCAAGGAATAGGAAAGGTAAAACAGCTTACGTAGTGGTTCCGGTCAAGTTGAAGAACAAATCTTTAAGTAATTCATTCATCAGGACCAGCGGATTTGCGAGTGTCCAGATCATTTCTAGCAACTGTTAGTTTGGAAATGAATGGGTCCTAAGGAATTCTATATTCCACTATTCTGTAAATCCAATATTTTGAAATTCTGCAAGTCCATGATTCTGCTTTTAAAAAATTCTGTCAATGCAAACAGAATTTTGTATTTTTTGGGAATTTTTTAATACAAAATTTCTGATTCACCGAATTTTGGAAACTGAATTTTGTGACTTTAAAGTACATAATTTTCCAATCCGAATTTGACACATACATAATTATGATCTTGATCCAAAAGATGTAGTATGTTTGACTTTTTTTGTGTTCAAAATCCCAAAGAAGCCAAAAAAAAGCATGTTTGTGCAATTCAGTCGTGAGTTTTGTTTGTAATCGTATATAGTGGATAAGTTATGTTCAGATAAATGCCATATCCGATATGGTATCTTTCAAACGATTAAAATCAAAAAACACTCAATTCGCTTGTTAGAACAGCTGTTTGGTGAGTTCAACAAGTTAGTTCACTTCTTATCCTTCATCGTATATCATCCAAGTCCACAATGATGGATTCAACTCAAATTAGGACACCTCCGTCGATAACTTTTGTACCGGAAAAAGGTGATGAAGAGACGTCTTGTGAACCCCTGAAGCCCAGATTTACTCTAAGAAAAAATACAAAAACTTCTCGAGCGAGCAAACTTATTCGTAGATTTCTCCCAATTTTCACATGGATCAGTCACTATGACGCCGAGTGTGCCATTAATGATTTCATAGCCGGAATCACTTTGGGATTGACTATTGTTCCCGAGAGTATGGCATGTGCCCTGCTCGCTGGCCTTCCAGCGCATATTGGGGTTTGCTCGGCGTTCTTAGGTGAGTTCGATCACAAACGATTCTCTGAATATCAGCTGTAATTCTGGCCAACAGGTTCGTTTATTTACCTGTTCTTCGGTTTAATTGATAATGTCATCGTTGGACCGACCGCTTTGGTTGCCGTTGTAAGCGTTAAGTACACAATGGGCAAGCCAATTGAGTTCGCTGTGATGTTGACATTCCTGGCTGGCCTAATGCAACTGTTCACCGCAAGCCTGAGACTTGGTGAGTCAAATTAGATAATTTGTGACTGAAACAGTGAATCAAGTTTATTTATTTTTTTATGGTGGATGCATGGTAAGTGCCGTCTATCGTCAAACAGTGTGCTAATTAGAATCTAACAAATTGAAAAAGCAAACCTATTCCGAGACAGGTAGAGAACATTTTTCTTAATTCATTATTTTATTTTAACAAAGATGCCACAGGTCTTGACACGAGATTTGTTTTTTATTTGAGTGTTCTTGCTAGGAGGAAAAAACCTTGAGATTTGTAAAAGAAATCTGAGAGAATCATGTGGCGTCTAAGTGAGCAAATTAATGAAAATAAAAATAAAAACCTTCTTAAACGAACGATATGACAAGTTCAATTAGAGCACGAGTTGCATAGAGTGGATATTGTGATTTTTTTTTTTTGTGTGATTTATCGGAACTGGTGGTTTTTGGTTAGCGGTTGAAGATTAGCGACGCGACGACGTCACATTGGTTTTATTAAATAATAAAGATTTGAGTTTGAAAATGTGTATATTTTTTCAGAATGAAATCCGGTGGTTTCATAATCAACTAGTAATACCTATTTGTTTTATATTTTAATGATGCGTCGGTAATCTTTGTTGAGGAAATTATCAGATGTAATTTAGTTTTCAAATAGTCATAACTTTTAAATTGATATGGGTATACTTCGACTTAGGGGGATTTTGGGAAAATTATGAGTTAGGAGTTATGTTCCCAAAAATTAAATTGAATTGAATCCGAAAATATCGGGAAAATGTTCAAGTTGAAGTGAAATACGAATTAGAAGGAATAAAAATTGTATCAGACCATGAAAAATGTACGTGCTTTTATTGCGAACAACACTTTTGATTTTTAAAGTGAGCACTTTAATTTTTAAAGGGAGCACTTTTAAATTTAAAGTGGACACTTTAAAATTTAAAATACATTTTTAAAGGCGGATTAAAAGTGCGCATCTTTAATTTTGATGTGGACTATCTTAATCTCAACTAGAATTAAATGCGTTTCGTTGTGGACCTAGGATTTAATCCAAAATATAAAAACTTTTACCAAGCTTTAGAAATTAAAATGAAGAATTTTCAAATTTGAAGTGTCGCATATAAAAAAGAAAAAATTCAAAGTGTATACTTTGAAAACACTTCAAAATTAAATGCGTATGGAAATTTAAAGTGTTTAGTTTTTTGGGGTTTATCAGTATATTAATGAAAATTTTTAAACGCATACACTTTAAAATACATGAACTTTATTTTAAATTCTTTTCTTGATTTTTTTAAATTCTAACCAATTTTAACTTTCATTCTTCTCCTCATAGGTTTCCTCTTCGAATTCATTTCAATGCCAGTTATAAAAGCCTTCTCAACAGCAACTGCCATTTTAGTCATCGAATCACAATTAAAAGTAATGCTGGGCATAAAATACTTAGCAGCTGGTTTTGTTGAATCAATTAAAACACTAAGTTTTCGTTTAGATGAATCCAACTTGGGAGATTTTCTAATGGGTTTGGCGGCAATAGTATTTTTAATTTTCTTCGAGGTAAACTTATTTGAATTTAGAATTTTCAATATGATTCAAAAAAAATATTTATACTAAATAATATCGTCTCAGAGTAGTTTCTCGGGAGATTAGCTGAACGTCCAAATCAATCAAAGGTCAAAAAACTTATTTTCAAATATTTGTCATTTTCACGGAATACGTTGATTGTGTTTATATCAGCAATGGTTACGTTAGTTTGGATGAAACACTTACCAGAAGCAAATTCAAATACGACAGCAGTTGCATCATCAGTTCCATATGCCTTGAGTAAAACTGCAATGGCGGGACTGCCAAATTTTACATTTCCAGCAATGAAGATTGTTACCCCTGAGAAGACGTATTATTTTATGGACATACTAGCTGAGTTAAATTTGGGAATAATTGTGATTCCAATTGTTGGAGTTTTGACGAATATATCGATTGGAAAGCTGAGTAAGTTTTGGAGGTGTGGACCTAGCGAACCGGTTGGAATAGAAGAATCACCGTTTTCATATTATGAAACGAATTTTTTTCTGGAAGAATAACTTGATGGAAACTGAGAGATTCTTCTATTCTGACGAATAACTCGCTGGGCTAGATTCCCATGGAGGCTATCGTGAATGAAATTTTCCTCAGCAAAATTGGGAACAGTGGTAGAAATTTTCCCCGAAATTTGCTGACATTGAAAATGAATATTCCGTAGCCTCTGGTGCTATTATTTTAGTGGATCAAATTTGGGATTCTAAAGAACAGTGGGAAATTTTATCCACCTTAGCCCCAAAAAAAACCTTTCTGCAAAAACTACAAAAATTGTTTATTGTTAGCTCCTAAATGTAGAGCTAGTGCCAATCAAGAACTTTTTACCCTGGGACTGTGCAATGTGATAGGATCAACTGTTCAATCGATGCCAATTTCAGGAGCATTTACACGTTATGCCATTAGCTCTGCTTGTGGGCTAAAGACACCCATGGCTAATTTATATTCAGGTATGTATATTCGACTATACTTAGAAGTCTTCAAGAGCAATTTTCGGGTAATGGTCAAATATTCCTTGAACTTCAAGGCTATGGCAATGGCCCGGTACTGACGAGTTTTGTCCCCCAGAATATGGCTTGAGAGTTCTTTGAAGTATTTGTTTTTTTTTTCTTATCGCGAGTGAACTCTCAGGAGCTAGAAGTACTAACCACCCAGGCCGCTGTTCCGGTTACTAGTAAGCTAGTTCGAGTAAGTGTGCCTGTAAGAAACCACTGTTCTCAGTTTCTTACTAGCGCACAAGCTCGATCTGGCCTACTGGTGTTAGCCGTAGCAGCAGCCTTATTTATTTTTCAGGAATAATTGTTCTCCTGGCCCTTGGATTTCTCAGTCCGTACCTCAATTATATTCCCGAAGCCACTTTAGCCGCCATCTTGATGTGTGCTATAGTGAATCTCATCGATTTCAAACTCCCCTTGCGACTTTGGCGGGAAAGTCGTAGGGACTTTTACATTTGGTGCATTTGCTTTTGTGCGTGCGTTATATTCGGTGTAGAAGTTGGACTATTGGTGGGCATCATCATAACAGTATCGTATCTACTCTATCTTTGGGCTCGTCCTGAAGTCACTGTTAAAATAGATTCGGTAAGTCTGATGTGAAGATTTAAAGAACAACTAATATCTCTCCCGTCCCTTTTTTCCTACAGATTGATGATATGCAATATATTTCCGTGACTCCCGGAAATGGAATCTACTTCCCAGCAATCAACTATCTGCGCGGGAAGATTCTCAAAGCATGCATTCAAGCTGACTTTAAGATTCCAGTTGTAATCAATTGTAAAATGATTACTGGTCTTGACTATACAGCTGCTCAAGGCATATCACGGTTATCAACGGATCTCTTGCAAGAAGGCAGTGGCTCACTTTTGATTCTCTACCACATGAATCTCAATCTACAGAAATTAATCGATCTTACTGAGAATTTAGTTTTTTGTGAGAACAAAGAAAAAATCAGAGAATTCCTAACGCAGGAATCATTGCGAAATGGTTTCATTAATCTAAAAGCACATATCCGGGCGTCCATTGACTTAGGCTATAAGGTTGACATAGAATAGAATTAAAAAACAAAAATTGAAAAAAAATCTAAAATTGAATTGGAAATTGAATCTCGTCGTGGTATTAGAGGTTTTTTTTTTTTGCTCTCCATAGAAGGATAGTGCGGTGAGGTAGTACCTACAATTTCAATTCAAATCCATTAACAGGATTCTTCTTTGTGGTTTTGTGAATTCCATTAATGCATCTGCGATGATGGTTTGAAATACAAAAAAAATAAAGATGTGAAAATGGTACTCCATTAGTTACAGGTGAAGCGCGGTTGGTGGCTCAACTACCAACTACTTTATAAATTGCTGGAAGTGTGTTATTTAGAAAGAGAAAGAAAAAAAATTCAAGGGACAGAGAAAATGCAAGACAAAATGCAAGAAAAAATGCAATTACCAGTTCATTAAGTCATCTTCCTGTTAAATGACCTGGGAACTGATGGGGAAAATGGTTCCTCATCACCTTTTGTATATCGAGTTAGAAAGGAAAAAAAAACATTAAGGTGGGGTGAAAGAAGTTCGTCTCTCTAATGCACACTGTTTAATTTTAATCCTCTTTTTCATTTTGTGGCCTTATATAGCTTTGTTTTCATTTCTTCTTTTCTCTTTTTTTTCCATTTTTTTGTTGTTGGCAAGTTTGAAAGTACTTTTTATTTGTAGATATATTATATAGGTATGGATTTTAGCTTTGTCAATGTGGCAAGACGAAGGAAAAAAGAAATATTTTAATGAAAAAAGGATTTTCCATTACAGTCAATCGGTTTTGATTCAAGGATGAGGTGCTTACGGTGTCATTAAGAGCTTTAATGATAATGATAAGTTGGTTTGAATACTTTTACAGTTGTATAGTTTTAGTTAGACTAGCAAAGCATTCGACATAAAACCACGAGATCGGTACTTCGGTAAGAGTTGTATAAACATTTTAGAGGAAGCATTTGCGAAGCTATCTGTCAAAACTTAAACTACATTTCAAATTCTATTAGTACTCAAATAAAAGTTTTAAAAAGATGATAAAATAATATGTATAATGTTCCTCATTTTCGAAATCGATATTTTAGTTGGGAAGAGCTTGGTAAGAAATAGAAACTCCTATAAAAGCAATAGATTGGACACAGGTTTGAAATACTTTGGTCTAAGCCGTTTTACTTTCAGCTAACCCCTTCGCAGATGTCTACTAAAATACCTAAAAATCAACCTGTAGAGAAGGCGAATTGAATGAATTGATTTTTTTTAATACTTACAATTTATATTGTTCAAGAATGACATTCGCATATTTTTCATCTTCACTTACCTGAAAGGAAAATAAAAATAAAAAGAATTAAAGATTAAGAAGAAACATTTTTTTTTGAAAATTTTTTTATGAATTATGGTCGTATTGTGAAAAGGCTGAAAGCATGAAGCTTGAAATTTTTCGACTTTTGAAATATTGGAAATGTGCAAATCACCCAAAACATTGAAGATGTCGAAGATGCTCAACACACTCAAAAAGAGCAAGACGTTCAAAATATCAAGAACCTCCAAGATGTCCAATACACCCAAGACTCCCAAATCACCAATCACGCTATAGACGCCCAAGACGCTCAATGGTCAATATGTTCAAAACGCTCAAGACACGCAAGACCAATGCTAATGGCCATCGTGTGCAGATCCTGGAGATGTATTTCAGCTTTTTCCAACTCTTCCCAGCTGTGATGTGCTGATTCCTCTTCCTCAAGTAATTCTAGCCTGGCCCACTTGTCTGTCTACTAAAGTGAGAGGGTTCAAATGCATCGCTTGATTTGGAATGCACTAGTCACCCTTTTGAAGTCTTCGTATGAAAGCGATAGCGCCAACGATCATTATTGGGAAAATCTTCGAAAATTTTCGAAAAGATTGCAGCATTCTTACGATAGCGAATGTGAATTCCAAGTACTGTAGAGAAGCACAGATTCAACAGTGAAGCGGAACAGTCGTTGTTTTTAAGCTTATAGAACTGTTTCTCAATATTTTCGATATCATTCCGAACGCAATCCTTACGAAAGTATGTTATTCCTTCTTTCCTGTCGGTTTATTTTCCACACGCTATTAAATTAGCCATAAGTAAATCCACCGCTATCCAAAGCAATTTGGCTTCTTCCGACTTAGCAATTTTCAACAATTTTTAGAACTCCTAATCATTTTTCGTGAAATTGCTATTAACCCTAAAATTCGACTACCTATTCCGAAAACACACTTAATTACGATTTGATGTCATCAGGTAAATTGAATTCACCTCTTAGCTTCTATATAGTTCTCCTTATTTGCTGACATTATGTTAAAGCATTATAGAGACTCTCGGCAGAGAATCAGCAGAATTTAACAATTCATTTATTATAATCACCTTCTAACATAACGTTCATTAACTAATTTCTATATATGCCATCGTTTAATGTTTATTGCAAACCAGGTAGCGCCACAGTGTTGATCTCTTAGTTGGCAGAGCGAATTCATTTAGCAATTATGAATCAAACATCTGTGAAAGCAAAATGTAAATTACGTTGTTTCAACTCGTAGATTAGGGATAGCAGAGAGTAGCAACCTACCTAAATGTATCCAGAATCCCAGTGTTTCGATAAACAGTAACTATGATATTCTAGTACTTTATTGTCTTAACTAAGTTCTCACCTAAATTATTCTCTCGCACTTTGATGATATTACAACACTTTGGGTATAGGCGAAAACATCAGCAACACGGCATCAGAACATCAGAGTAACTAAACTACCAACTATCACAACAAATAAACTAAGAAGGATTTATTAAGAGGAACTGAGAGGTAGTGATGTATAAGGATGAAGAGAAGGAGGAGGAAGAGAAGGAAGCACAGGTTAGTATGCTAGTGTTTCAGGTGGTTTGCGTTTAATTGCATCGCTTCGTTTACTCCTTGGCGTTTTGAATTGCTGATGAAATTTTAATGAAAGCGATGACGAACTTTGTTGTTGGTTTGGCTCAACATAACAGAAGCATACACTCAACCCCTTCCCACCCCCCCAACTCCCCCTTGCAATGAATAACTTAAGCACTTAATTTCCGGTTGCACTTGATGACTGTGAAGATGGGCCAAAAGACGAAGATGATGATGATGCTGATGGAAGATGTGAATTTTAAAGCTGTATACTTGCAACGTTATTCAAAGATTTGGCCAAGCAGAAAATGCATATTCAAGAGTAGATATAAGGAGGTATGTAGGTAAAGTGAGTCAGTATCCTAATTTTGAACGATGAGTCAAATAATATTCGAACCGGAAATTAAGCTAACATTTTGCGTTTTATATTAATTTATTAAATGCAACATTCAGTCGTTATTAGAGTTTTATATTCGTAAATCAAATGAATTTCTTGCTTTAAATCGAAACTTTGAGAGGTTTCCATGAGGACGGATTTGTTTTGAATTCGAAATTTAAATAGTTACCCAAACACTACCGAGGATACATAAGTTTCAAGAAAAATTTGAGGACAACAATTAAGGTTTGAATTTCAGTTCCTACATCCTTCGGCGTTTCCTGATAGACTTGGGCGTTTGCTGACAAACCTTAGCGATTCCTGACAGACCTGGGAGCTTTTTAACAGACCTAGGCATTCAGTAACAGACCTGAGCGTTTTTTAACAGACCTAGACGTTTTTCAACAAACCTGGGCGTTTTCCAATCAGACCATGGCGTTTCCTGACAGACCTGGGAGTTTTATAACAGACCTAGACGTTTTATAACAGACTTGGGAGTTTTCCAACAGACCTAGACGTTTTTCAACAAACCTGGGCGTTTTCCAATAGACCTGGGCGTTTCCTTACAGACCATGGCGATTTCTGACAAACCTGGGCGTTTGCTGACAAACATTGGCGTTTCCTTATAAACCTTGGCGATTTCTGAAAGACCTGGGCGATTTATAACAAACCTGGACGTTTTATAACAGACTTGGGAGTTTTATAACAGATCTGGGTATTTTCCAACCGACCTAGACGTTTTTCAACAAACCTGAGCGTTTTTCAATAGACCTGGGCCTTTACTGAGAGACCATGGCGTTTCCTGACAGACCTGGGCGTTTCTTCACAGACCTGGGCGTTTTGAAACAGATCTGCGCATTTCTTCTTGCTTTATAAGATGAATTTAGATCTTTTACTAAATAGTATCGGAAGTAATAACTTACCAAAGACTTAGCTTATTATTTTTTTTAAAACTTGTCTAACGATTTCCATAGCTTCATAGACAACAACTTAACATTAATTTTCCATACTATGCAAAAATAACAAAACCTATATAGATTTAAGTTCCAGCATTTTAAACCAAAGCATAAAAAAAAAAATAAACGGTACTTGGGTATTATCCTTTCGCAAAAAAGAATTTATTTATATTATTTTTTTTATTTTTTTGAATGTATCTCGATAAAAAGTATTCATTGAGAGAAATTTTTGATTTATATTTTCGCGTCTAGACGCTGTATATCTTAAGGCTTTCGTGTATATTCAAATTAATTTTTGCAGATTATATACATCTGGCTTTAACCTAAGTCTCATGAGAGAAATTGGTTGTTTTGGCTGTTGCTGATGGAATACGAAAATGAACGCACAAAAACCTATTATTGGAATTCCTTTTTATTTTTTTTATTTCCCAGACACTTTATTTTGTGTTGGGTTGAGATACTGATAAATTGTAGTTCCTAGAAATTTTCAATAAATCATTGATTACGAAATGGTTGTCTTGATAATTGGATTTAAAAAATAAAATAATTAAAAAAAATAAAATTAGAAGAACTTGAACTTGAGGAGGCCCAGTTAGATGCTTGGGTGAATTACAAAAGAAAAGATCTTTGCCCCAAAATATTTCTGTCACTTTGAAATAAGTATTTTACATTATTGCGTGTTCCAACTATATTTCCAACAAAACCCGACCGAATTTCTGCCCTCAGGATCCATTTTCCATTACACTTCGAAAACTTTTTACCAAATTACGATGCATCGAAACTTTTGGAATTTGAATTTCTGGCTAGACGAATATGTCTACATTGAAACCTTCATTTTGCTACTTAGGTACTATACACATCATGACCCATTGTCACAAAAGAACAGCTTTGCGAGAATTGAATCCCATTCACTCCATTGTGATATAAGAACCATTCTAATCAAAGAAACGAATTTTGTGGAAAAACATTGAAAGGAGTCAGGTCTCAGCTTTTATAGACCTATGTATGTTTCTAGGGTTTTTGTATCGAAGTCTTCTAAAAGAAGCCATCAACAGTTCCTAAGTGAGGATGTTTTTAGTATTGTGTTGCATCAGAAGCTGCAAGCTGCATCAATTGAATGAAATTTTTGTTTAAGCTAGAAGCACCCTTTTGATTCCAACAAACAAAGGCCATCATTCATGCTTATGTGGTTGCACCTTAGTATGAAAAAGGAAAACCCTTTTAAATGTTTTCACTTTGGCTCTTGTGTGTTTTTCAACTCTCTTAGATTCTGACAAAATGCATAATGGAATTGCTTTTTATTGTTAAGGAATTTGCATCAAAGGTTTCATATATGTGAAATAAATCAGTCAAAGCATCATTTTGAATTATAGTTGTTGTGGAATAAGTGTGAATGGGGAATTATGTGTGATTTGATTCAGTTCAAAACAATTTCTTCCAGAATATAAATTAAAAGAGCCGTAGTTATATGAAGGGTGAAGGTATATGAAGTATTTAAGAAGATAGGGTCGTCAACTAGAGATTCCCACCTTTCTATCCAGGCATTGTAAGCTATCAAAAAAATGACCTTAAAAAAATTGAGAATTTTACGGTACTAAAGTGAACGTAAAGTGAAAGAAACTTCTTAGTTTTATTTTTGCATCTGGGAATCAGGGCCTGCCCAAAGAGGTATTGCACCATGGGCTATTCTGAAAATATCGACTTTTTCGATAATTTTAGCCCCAAAAGAGATATTTTCGTTACGATATTTCCGAAACTTAATATTATACGTAATAGCAGTTGGGAAGTTAATGAATCAATTTCAAATATATCTACGAGTGAAAGCCAGAAAATTCTGCAAGGCCTAGTTTTAAAAATATAGCCATCCGAAGTGAAATTACTCAAATTTGACCAACCCCCAGAAAGCGTTTGCTTGCCTTTATTTTCGCAACCAAGCTTTTTAAAGTCTTAAATACTGAGTTGAAAATTAACTAACTTTTCTATTGATATTTCTAAACCCCGAGCGAATTGACGGAAAGGACGATCTATGAGTTTAAGGATGCCATGAAAGAAGAAATGAATGGATCGATAAAATGTATGAAAATATCGTTTTTTTTTTTTTTTGGTCCAAATGTCTGGTTTGGCATTATACACATAGGTACATGAAAATTTAATTTTCCAAAGACTTTTGCAAAAAAGGTACAAACTGGTCTTAATAATATTCTCATCAAATTCGAATCAACAAGAAAAAATAAATGAAGTTTTCTGTGTAGACCGACCTTATAACAACTTCAAAATTAATTTGATTGTTTGCATTTAATTTTGTTAACTCCCATAATGATTTCACATTTCGTATGCTTGATGAACTCAAAACAAATTTGAAAACATACAAATGCGAAATTAAAAAAAAAAAAAAAATAAAGGACTTCATCGTAATTGATTTAAATTATTCAAATTCAAACTGCGTGTCGCAGAGCAAATTTGATTAATTTCCCCCATCATCGAACCAAACCGTTGCGTTGGTTGATTTTCTTTTGAGACAAAATTCGTTTAATTTTTAATCTTAATTTAACTTGTTTCTAAAGAGAATCAAACAAACCACGGCCATCTTTCTTTTCTTTTGGCTGGGCAAGGCAACTCAACTTATTGTCACAAAACTTTTCTCAAATATATAAAATAAACACCTCTATAGAAAATGGTCCTTAAAGTTAACCCGCACTAAGATGGGTTTATAACACCCTACTCAATTTTTTTTTCGTTTTGGCTATTCGCATACTTATTTATACTCAAGTTATAAGCAAGTACTCAAGGAGGAGGACCGACGACACGACCTTCTTTACATCATCAGGTAGAGGTGCAGCTTTTAGCGAACAAATTTACCTTTCCAATTTAAAATTTCTGAAGTGGAAATTACCAGTATGCTGCCTTCATGCCCCCCGATCTGTCCTTATCATCCGCAATGCGTACGAGAAATACATACAACAAAAAAAAAATACTCTAAAATACAAAAACTTTTCAAATTTGCCCGCGGGAGTTAAAAAATAAGCGCGAACTTAATATTAAAATATATAAAACTCTGAAAAAAAGGGACGCAACAAAACACAAAAAAAAAATTAAAAAACAAACAACAAACTTGATGATTCGCAGGAATTTTCGCCTCAAAACAACGCCAAGCAACTTTGAAAAAGGACCCAATGAAAACAAAAAAAAGGATCTACCCAACTGTATCTAGCTATACCTTACCCGCTCAGGTGAAGAAAAGCGTTCATAAGTACAAACAACATGAGGAACCCCAGAGTGACTGTGTTTTATATATGGTAGCGTGTTTTTAACTTTGTTTAAAAAAAAAAAATATTTAATTCTGTTAAGGTGTAACTTAGGGTAAGATATACCTACCCCACTCCCTTGCATAGAAAAAAAAGGTCCTGATGCCGGGTTAAACATTCTGTGGGGTGGTGTTGTGATGGGTGTATTCTATGAAGCAACTTTCAATCTCTGACCATTTTATAAAAGAATCTTTCTTGTGTTGTTTATTTGCGTTTTGTTGAAAAGTTTTTTTGTTTTTATTCTTTGAAACCTCAAATTCCATGCAAGGGTAATTTTCAGTAAAAAGTTAAATAAAACTTAGAAAAAGGATTCCTCTGTATTATATTTACATTCTGGCTATTGCCCAATCACCGGTATTACTAATTAACAGTAACCTTATCCTATAAAATGGTTTCTATAGAAGACGTTACTGCACTGTGAAAAGAATCAAGTTATTGTGTATAGGAAAATGGTTCAAAACTATAGAAAGTTTGTAACACAAGAACATTTCTGCATTGACGAGTACCTACTCCTGAGTCCTGAGTGTCAGTTCAGATGATTATGATTTCAATATGTACCTAGAATAACGATTAGCTAAAGAGAGAGTAACGAGAAGCAAATAACCGAGTAAGAAGTAGCGAAGCAGAGAGTAACGAGAATTGAGTAGCAATTAATAAGAAGAAAGAGTAGCGAATAGGGTATTAAGTAACAAGCCGTGAATAGCTCGTAACGAGAAGACTCTTGAAATCAAACGGCTGAAAAAGGTGTAACGACTAGCATGTATTATAACGACCGAGTATGTATAACATGTAATGTTGATTAGCGAGAAACGAGTAGTGATTAACTAGTAGGGAAGCAATTAGTGATTATAACCAGAGTGAGTAACAAATGTCGAGTAGTGAGCAACAAGTAGTGAGAAGTTAATAACAAGAAGACTCTTAAAATTACAAAAAAAAGGACCATCAAACTATTTTGGAGCAACACAGCTCCCAGGAGATGCCTAGAATAACGACTAGTTAGAGAGAGTAACGAATAGCCAAAGAGAGTAACGAATAGCAAGTAACGACCGCCAAGTAAGAAGAAGCTAATAAGAGTAAGAGTAGTGAGAAGCAATTAAGAAGTAGTGAGTAGCGAGAATTAAGTAGCGATTAATAAATAGAGCGAGTAGTAAGAAGCTACGAGTAGTAACGAGAATCCTCTTGAAATAACAAAAAAAAAAAGAAGTTTAAACGTTATTTTGGACCAACGCACCTCTAGTAGGTACTTGAAATAACGATTCAATTTTGCCCATCTTTCGGTGCTGGCAGCCTCAGGTAAATTCTATGTTTTCTAATTTCTTATTTTCAGGGTGAACTTTTCATCACCAATTAGCTATGAGAGTTTGAAATTATATTTTACATTTATTTGTCTTTCTGAACATCGGGACACCATATAAATACCGATACAAATAAAGTAGATGATTCCTAAACTTGAAACACAATGTATATGGTTGTAAAATGAAAACAAAAAGGCATTTACATGAGAAGAGCAGCAGACTAGACACCATAATGATAAAATGCAATTAAAAGTTTCTTCCTCAGTTTTTTTTTTTGTTATGGTTGAATAACATTCAATCTGTTTTTTAACTCAACTTGACGATGATTTAGACCGAGAACATAATTTGAATGTAAAATGTGAGCAAATTTTGTAATTCCTTTCATCCATATGGTCGAAAATATGATGGAAATAAAGAAGAAGGATATAACATAAGATATCTTAATGTTGTGTAGTTTAATTTTATTTAATCCTGTAAATTAAACAAAACAAAAAGTTTGTCAGATAGAGGAAATATTGGTTATGAAAACGAAATCATCCATAAAAATGAATAGATTTCAAAAACTTATATCATGCATTAAATTGGAGATGGACACAAGTTTGCGAATGAAAAGTGCATTAAGGAAAAAATTGAAAACTGATTTCTTACTCTGCCAAGTGTTTTTTTTTTATTCGCGCTTTGAAGTTTCACCCGAACACTTTTAAGTTGTGATTTTTTGACTTCAGAAGTTTGAAAATAACAAGTTTTGTTCGAGTGAGTCCTCACTTCTTTATTTCACCAATTCAATAATGTTTTGCATCACAGTCAGTGACTTTATTTCACAGTAAAGTTGAAATCTGTCTTTTACACAAACCATCCCCCCCCCTCAAAAAAAAAAAAAAAAAAAAAAACAGAGCAAACAGCAATTGTAACATATCAATATTATGAAATCTTCTTAAGAAGCCATTATATGACTTCCTTTTTTTATTACCACCGGATATCCGTTTATGTATAAAATTCATAATGCGTACAAGTCATTCTTTAGATCCATTTCAGAGAACCATCTGATACCTACATCCACTGCTGCTATTATAGCTCAAGAGTCAAGACCATAGCAAAATGACTTTTTGTGTCCCTGATGTTGTTCTGTAGAACTGGTGGTAGAGCAGCACCACCACAAGAAAATCTCCCCCACTTTATGCAAGTTTGGATATGATATTAAGAAGCTACTCAAAGCCTCCATCACCGGTGCCCAAAGGTATCCCCTCCTGCGTGTGTGTATGTACATTCAAACCAACTGACGAGAAAGTAATATAAGAATGAAAAACAAAAAAAGGACCATAACAAGGTACCAGAGAGAGAAAGAAGAAAGGGCAATGAATTTCCCCCTTCCTGCGATTCTTGCAACGCAAGTGGCTGGTTACATGAATAAGGATTACCACCCTTCTTGTTTTTTTTTTGGAGGGGGTCCCGTTACCCAAGATTCCTATGGTTCCATGTGCACCCAGTCACCAGAGGAATTGGAATACTCACCCTTAACGATGCAACGGTGTTTGAATACAAATTGCCGAATTTAGTGTCAAGAAAAAATATGAAAAAGGTAACCGGTATTGTAGAGTATAGTTGAGGAAGAAGATGGGTCCTCAGGCCTATCCCATATCTATACCCGGAAACAGTCTATAGGTACAGTATACTATTGGGGGATATACAATATGTTGTCGTGAGGTTTGACAATGAGCGTTCGGCTCTGGCTCTAGATGCGAGGAAACGGTTTTTATTATTTTTATTACATACTTTCCTGTGCGGGAGTAATGGGAACTCCCGGTCTCCACTTCATCCCTTTGTTTTAGTTTTTTTTTTTTGTATTATTTTTTTTATTTAGTCCTGAGTCCTCCCTCAGGTTAGAAGCTTCATAGTTGACTGATTTTTCATGCTTTGATGCTCTCTGATTTTATTTTATTATTAAAAGTTGTAATATAAGCTCTAGCGCCCATCCCTTCTCTCCAACCCACCACTACCGCCGCCGAACAACCATCGTCTGTCAAGAGGATCTAAAGGAAAAATGAACAAAAAAAATTCAACGTATGCAATTGGGAGTTGTGAGGGAAATAGTGCTGTTGGTGGAGCATCAGGGTATATTTTTGTAACTTGTAACTATAGAGTAGGAGTATAACTAGTAGAGAGAATATCATGCGGTGAATTTGAAGTAAGTGAGTAGAAAAACTGTTATTTCGGCTACTAAGGGATACACAAGATGACTTGGGGCTTAATTTATCCCTTGAGTTGTGTGCAAAGGGGAGGAGAGGGCTAGGGGACTTGGAGTGTGCAGAATGTAATGAAATGTTTTTCTAAAACACAAGACAGTTAGTTTTTTGTCATTGCTTGTTTATGTTTTCTTTTTTTTTTTGTAAGGGATTGGGGTTGACATTTATTTTTATTTCATCTTCTTGTTTCAAATCTTTTCCACTTCCCCCAAAAAATGGTAAAACAGGGGAGATATTTATAGGTAAGCCAATAGCCAAGCCAAACTACACAGGGCACTCTGAGAAACGTCATAGTTTTGACAATAAGTATAGATTTGTTTTTTCTTTTTTTTGTCTCATCTCAAAGTTAGGGTGGAAATGTTCGGTATATCGTATGTTTTGTATTATTTAAGGCTTAAGATTATTTGCTATGAGAATATGGGTATTAGCTCCCAGTTGGTAAAAATGCACAAGAGTACAACTAAACATATATTTTAGAAGAAGGAAAAATTCAATTTATGGGCATTTTCACAGAACGATGAGAGAGAGAGAGAGAGTGAGCGGAGGGGGTCAACATGGAAGATGCTAGATCAAATCGAGGGTAAACACTTATAAAGATAGTCTGTAGAGATACCATTATCTGGCTCTTTGGGAGACTTAATCTATAAGGTGACATCAAATATTTATAGGTTTATACATTTATTTAATACAGGATGAGTTAAAACATCAAACTTAAATGGATTCCAGAGGATTTTCGATTATTATTGCATTTGGACAAGGATAGAATGGCTATTGGTAAATTAAATGAAATCACTCGATGTTTTTATGAAGTGTCAAGAATTTTATAAATACATAATATTGAATTATGGCTGTCTTGACCATTATTAAAAAACATAATCTACCAATTTTAAGAGGAGCCGTGTACTGAATACATAATTTAATAAGGACAGTTAAAAATGTAATGGTTACATTTCTAACAGACTGAGTGTGTGAGTCTAAATTTATGTGGTCAGTGCATAGATAAAATTTAAAAAAAAATATATTTATTTTTAAAAATACTAAATACATCTGAACTAATAAATAAATTAATAAAATTAGAATCCAAATAAATATAGTATGCATTACAATCTTTTATATGCTGAGTATCAGCAACATGCAATTTGGCTATGTAGACATTTATTGAATAAAAACGATATATACAGTCATTACATAATTAAAAAAAAAACTTAGTGCTGAATAGGTACAATCATTTCTGTACTGAATCTATTTATATTGATAATGTATAATAATTTACACAGTTTGTACTCAATGCATTGTATACTGAACTAATTGGCATACATATGTCTGATTAAATCAATAGGTAAATCAATAATTCTTTAGTCAGTCAGAATTCATATCAACATGTATCGATTACAAAAAGAAATATGTACATACATGCGTACTGAGTACATTCCAATGGTGTATATTGGCAGCAATTTTCTCTAACTAACAAAATTAAATTTTTCATTGCAAACCTGATTACTCTCCAAAAAAAAAATCTAAAAATTAATACAATTTCCATAAATCGAATTAGGCCTAGATTTAAATTGCTCATAAATTTCAAACTAAACTGATTTGTGTGTGATTGGTGAACTATACATAAATAAAGACCTACCACCTTTTTGTCAAATTTAATCAAAATAATTCAATCTCCATTCTCCCACCCCAAAAGTAAAAATTAAATAATTAATTTCGGTTTTGCCTATTTGCATAGTTTACCACCATCATCAGCCATCTCCTAAAAAAAAGCAACATATGGTCAGTGCTTTTTGAAAATATTTATTCAAATCCCTAAAAATAGCAGCAGCACAACTAACTAAACTAGATAACTAAAAATGCCTACAAATAACTAAATGTTGTTGAATTAAATCAAATATACATACATATAGTGATTTAATTAAATGTCTCTTCTCGTTTTTAAATCTAGTGTCGGATGTGAACATTTCCAAATAGTTAACTAACAAATAAAATAAAACGACATCAATGGCACTCTGGCTGCTGGATCCTTTAGTATAAATTGAACGAATAAGTATGTATGTATGTGTTTTTTTGCACAGTATAATCCTTGATTGATTTGCATAATTTAGCTAAAATTTCGTTTATTCCACAAAATTTCCACCAAATAACTGACCAATTTTAAAATTAAAATCACCAAAACAACATCAACAACAATTGTTTTATTAGCGTACTTCAAAACAAATATCTACAACGTCAATTTATTTGTGACTGTATAAAATGGAGCAGATTTACTTACTTATATTTAGATACAAATAAAATACAAAATACAAAATGTACATATTTATCTACAATGTAGCTATATCTATATATACATAATATTTTTGCAAACATTTTAAATAAAACTAAAATTAAATAAATCAAAATGTGTTTTTTTTTTTAAATCAGATTCATGCTAAATTTTTGCAACCATGTTGTCGAGAAAGTATGTAGTAATCTCTTGATTACATTATACACTTATTGGAATGAAAAACAAAATGTTTGAGTAAAATATAAATCAGTGCGGTTACCAAATCAAACAAATTCAAATTGTTGATGGATGAATAAGGTATTTTTGGAAATTGAATCATTTTCTTTGAAATATGTAATTGATTGAGCGAATTCCGGAGCGATTACTATACATATTAAATAATAAACAGGTTTGAGTTTTTATAAGGCTTGTCTATTTGTAAAGAAGTTAAAGTTTCGATAATAGCTTCTTGAAGTACCATTTAGCAAAAAGAAACATTTAGTACTTCGTCTCAACGTGGTCCTGTACAGCAGCAGTTTTGAAGTTATGGTGAGATTTCTGGATTTGAAAATCTTTGACAGACTATAGTAGGCTCTGTTGGAATTGAGCAGCTGCCCACTGCTTTGTTTTACCTTCCGCCGCCGCCGGCTCGATCTGGAAGAAGGAATCGAGTACAGCTTGTTCGGTTTGTCCGATGATGTCGAAGTCGTCTGTGTAAGCCAGTATCTGGTTGGACCTGTTGACGATGGTCCTTCTTGTTGCCGTACCAGAGTCACGGATTGCTTTCTCCAACGCCAGGTTGAAGAGGAGGCAGGCCAAACCATCCCCTTGTCGGAGTCCATTAAGGATGTTGATTGGTATGGATAGCAATCCGGCTATTTTTACTTGGCTTGTTACGTTGGTCATGGTCAACCTACAAAGTCGTGTCAACGAGCTCTAGTAAAAATTTTAATGAAGCTTTAATTTTGACAGATAGCTTCGGAAAAGCTTCTTTCAAAGTTATTAAACAAGCATTATAGAAGTTTCAATTTTTGTAAGTGAAGAAAAATTTATTTGAATCCGAAATGTTAGTTGAGAGTGCGCAAAATTTTAAATGTCTTCAATTAATGACCAATAGCAAAAGCTATTGCGGTAACGAACTGACAAGAAAATTTTGCCATTTGTTGCGAACGACAGATTTTTGCTCCGTTTTTCAAATTTTAACTCTAAGACATTATTATAATGAGTCTGTTTATCAAAACTAGCAGACATAATAATTTATTTAAAAAGTGCAAAAAAGATTTTAAAAAATTAAAAAAAAAAAACTCAGCCAAAATGGCAACCATATATAATTCCGAACATGTGTCATATTGAATAAGTTTATATCTGAAACCCAGGACATGAGTTAAGTATGAGTGTAGCATTTAAAATACACGCGTGTAAAACCTTCAATTCATCCTCCAAAAATAACAATATAACAAAAACAACAACAGAATACTTTTAAATTGAATGCTACACAAAAATTCAATGCGAAATTGAACAGAGAGCAAAAAAAAAAAATAACATTCAAATATTAAACACAAAATGAAATGAAAAAAAAAATTAACTTAAAAAATGTAGGTACGTATGTAAATAATTTTTGCAAAATCACATAACAGTACGAGAGTGAAATCCGATTTCGATTTCCATTTTTTTTTTGTTTTTTATTTGTTAATATTTTGTTTTTAACATTTGCACAACAAATCCGATCAATTTGGTTAAAATTCCAATCAAAGAGTCCTTGTATGTTGAATGAATCCCCTTGTCGATTGTCGAAGACCAAAAACAAAAAAACAAAAAAACAAAAAAACAAAAAAGAGAGAGGAAGCATACCTATTATAAAAATTATATTCTCCAATGACATCAGAACAGAAAAATTGTTCTGTTATTAATTAAATACAAATTGTTTTAACAAAAGCAACAAAAATATAATAAACTGCAGAAGAGAGAGGAGTTTGAATGAATGTGAATACATGATGAACTTGTAAGTTTTTTTTTTGTTGATTGTTTAACAATGACCAATAAAAATTGCAATGATTGGAGTTCGTCAGACATGTGGGTTTTTAGTTTTAAGATGAGTTCGTTTTTTCTGTTTGACTTCAAATACTAGATGAATATTACATTGGCTTCAGAAGTGGGATATTGGGATTCTAATGCACAGTTAATTACGTCTGCAATAAATTGTTTCTTTTGAAGTTCTTTTCAAAATATACAAATCAATACCGCTGGAAATGATAACCGGAGTTTTAAGAAAATTCATTACTTTTTCGATGAATTTATAAGTTCTGGGATTTTTCGGTTATTTTCAAAATACGAACATTTTTCGAATTTCTTCCAATTTATTTCAAAATAGAAAACTATGCTATTGAGTCTGTGGTAAGAGCCAACAAAATTTTAGACTACCTAGATATAACTAAAAATAGGAATTGTGTTCCGAAGAATTTCTGAAGAAGTGAAACCATAAAAAATTTAAAGCTCAAAACTGAAAAGTGACTGTTAAGTACATTAAATGACAACTGGAAGAAGAGTTCTTAAGCTTTTCTTTTTCAAAATTAGAGGAGATGAGTCTAGAAAACTATATTATCAACATGATTCGATTTCTACCTCCAGCCACTTTTCTTTTGGAATTGGTTGAAAATTCTACTAATTCAATTTTATACACAGTGCACTTTTATTTATACTGTCTTAATTAAAACCAAAACTCAGAGACATAAGGAACACAAGTTCTTGCAGCATTTTCGAAAAAGTAAAACCATGGAAAAAATAATTTTCAAATCATACAATTGCTATTAAATTACTTATGGCCGATTTCATGAAAGACTTTTAAATGTTTAAACGGACATTTAACGTTAGAATGGGGGTCATTTTTGTCTCATTAAATTTTAAAAGTGTTTTAAAAGTAATCACATCCCGTGAAAAAATATGAATGTAATTTATTTTTACTTGGCATTTTTGACAGATTTCAACTATAATTTATGAATAATTTTAATTGTAATGATTAAAAATAAAATTATTATTCACTAAAATCCTTTGGGCGGCCAATATTTTTAAATTTCGGAAGAAAAGTTTGATGTTTCCCGTTTTTTATTTTTTTATTTATTTTGTATTTACGAATACTGTTGTTTCACTTTTTCTCGTCAGCTTCATCTGTAACAGGAGTAGAAACTATTCTTTTGTAGTACATATACATGGAGCAAATTCAATTTTAACTAAAATATCCCAAAAATTTCCCTTTTCTACATTGGTTAAACTAAAAAATTTTAATGGTCTGATATCAATTAAAAGGAGTTTAGGTTAAAAGCGATTATAGTGAATTTTCATGAAATCGGCCATAAATGTTAAAGAAAATGAAAAAAATCATTTAAAAGAAATATATTACGAATGATAGGAGAACCCTTTATAATACTTTTAAGCAATTTTCAGAATGTCATATTAAACATTAAGAAGTTCCAGCGGTTGAGCTTGAAATTAGGGCTAGAAAAAATAATTCTGTTCATTGGATTTCTTCGCATAGTACTCGACGCTAATTGGGATACATTATTTGATTACACAAAGTATGGAGGTTATCTACAAATTAATTTAGAAATATGTGAATTATGAATTAATAAAAACCATGCCTTTTCACTATTTCGAGAGAGAAGATAAAAAGTATTTCCAACGTTGAGTTTGAAGAAATATACACATTACCTTCGATGTGAAGTTTTCTTTTAATTTATTTCGCTAAAAAAAAAAAACAATTTCAACCGAAAAAATAAACATTAATAATGAAAAAAAAACTTAGACAGTTCATTCACAACAAAAAACAAAGGAACACATAACTGATATGATTTTTTAAAAATAAGAATATGGTAATTAATCACGGTTGAAATTCGTTTCACAATAAAGTGTATCATAAAAGTAGAAACACACCATACCTCATTGGCATTGATGGATACTTACATACTTTTGCGAGTGTAGAATGAACGGTAAATTGTCCTAATCGTTTAATTCTGAGAATTATATCTAGAGTTGAATTGTTCACTATTTAAAGTAGCCTATATGAAATTTTGTGTGTTTACTATAACACTGGATAGTTCAACATAACGCGATTCACTATATCGAGCGTCTACTGTGTTTTGATTAATTTATTTTTTATAGTTTTGTTCATATTTCTGTAGAAAATTGTTATTAGAAACCATAGAGCAATCTAACAGTTATCATATATAGGTAGTTCATGAAGCGAAAACTTCAATTTTGACAGCTAAGCTGTCAATTTAACAAGATACAGTCAACTCCCTCTAAGTCGAATTTTCACGGGATATCAAAACTAGTTCGAGTTAGAGGGAGTTTTAGAAAAATTCGAGTTAGCGAGAGATTTTTTTTTTTTAATGAATTATTGAATTAAACATAGATAAATAAAATAAATAAAGCTAAGCTACTTGCTTTTTTTCGCTCATTAGTTCATAATATTAAAAAAATATTTGTTCAACTAAATTATTTAAAAAAAACTTTGTAATTTTAGACTGAGCGATTTGAGAGAGGATAATTTTTTTTTTGGCAAAAGAAAAAAATTCGACTTAGAGGAAAAGAAAATGGGCCAAGAATCGAGAGAATGTGTTCGAGTTAGAGGGATCTTCGACTTAGAGGGAGTTCGACTTAAAGGATAATTATTAGATGGAAAACTGAGGGGAATGCAAAAACACGACTAAAAAGTTCGAGTTAAAGGGAACTTCGACTAAGAGGGAGTCGACTGTATTTCATTTTTTTTTTCATTCCAACCTTGTATTCTAATTGGAAAAAATAAGAATCCATGTATGTAATTACTTGAATAAATTGAATTCCAAAAATGGAGACAACAATTATTTATGGAATATTTTAAGCTCGATTAGTCAATTTTTCTTGAGGTCTAAACTCAACACGAAAAAAAAAATTTAGTTTAAAAAAAAAAAACAGAATCTTACAATATTGCATTGGTTCTTCATGCTGTGTACTGATACTGAACCTACCTTAGTTCACATTTCCTGTGTCACTGGACATTTTCGTGTGAAAATTTTGAAAATTTCTTTGACCCGAATTTCCGGTGGGTAAACTAATAAAGTCATACATAAACCATCACCATAAACTATACCGCACAACATAGTTTTAGATATAGTTAGACTCGAGAAATTGTACGAAAACTTTGTTAAACATAGTTTTCGAAAACGTTTTCTCTGATGGTGTCGTCGGTTGGTTGGGTAGATATGTATGTTTGCATCACTCTCCCTTTGGAATGAAAATGGTGTTAGAAGAAGACAAAGAAGCCAAAATCACATGCAGATGTCCTTGGCATGTATCCTGTTTATCTATGAGGCGATGCGGTTTTTGGACGTGTTTTCATGTTTCGTGTAGACTTTGTGGTGATGGTCCTTGTTGTTCCTCTTTTGACCTAATTTTTTTTTTTAATATAATTTAATTTCGACAGAAAAAAAAACATGACACCAAAGGTCGCAGCCGGAAATAAAAACTCACCTACTCTCTTTCAACAGAATCGAAATGGAAATGGGAATGAGTATCGACACCTTTTTGAACATTGTCTAGACACCAAAAAAAACTCAACGAAAATATAGATAGAATATAAATATTCATGAAACTTTTATATAATTCATAGAAACTCTCATGGATCGTTGGGGATTGGAGCAAGTTTTATTAACCATGCATGAAGGGTCGTTTAGGATGTTGTGTAGCACAATTTATACGAACGTGATTTGTTACATTTCTTTCTTCCCATTTTTGGCCAGAGAAAAAGATATTCCTGTATCCTCGAGATTTGCGTAGGTATATATTTTTGAATACATGTATATGCATACACATATTATAGGTATAAACATTGGGGGATATGTTTCTTGGTGTATTATAGATCTCAAGGGAATTATGGAATAGAATCAATTACAATAGAGAGTGGGAGGTGTTTTTCCGTCTTCTCCTCTTTTGGCTTAGATAATAAAACCCAGAAACATCACTCTGAGAAAAATTTCATGGGTCAGAGGGATGCGTTTATATTTGGGTAGGTATAGGTATTAGTCGGAGGGTCGGGCTCATCAAAGATACATAGGTTGAGTGTATAGTACCTACTATTAACCTCAACACAGCTAGGCCATCAGGTGTACCTACATATGATGTACAAACTCTCCGAATCACTTGATTCAGGTTGAGTGAGAAGAAAAATTTGATAACTAAGGAAATTCGTTTTTTCGTTGAGCTCAATATTAGTTTAAAAATATTCAAAAAGTTAATTTTTCTGCATATGATTTGCACTGGAACACATTCCAGATAAATTGATCAATGCTACATATGATGGATGTAGTGACCAAATGTCACGTATTGCATAAAGAAAGATTGTCAGAAGAGTTTGAAACACAAAATGGGATTAGGCAAGGCTGTAGGCTGACACCAATATTGTTCCAGTTGGTGATGAACAATGTACTGATGATGTTCCCAGCTTACACGACTGGAAATGGAGGAATCCAGCAATCACACTCCAACCCCTGGACTAGACGGACGACGTATTTTTGCTTTCTCATAAGATCTTGGATGTATATTAAATGGCAACAAGGGTGGAGAGAAAAGCTGAAATCTTTGGTTTAAAATCAATACAGCAAAAACAAAAAGGATCAGCCTTGGAACTTCCTCATCTTTTTAAGTAGATATTTCTGGACAACCAGTTGAGATGCTAGAAAATTTTGATGATTGAACCAAGCTAGATTCTATCCATCGAATCCGTGAAAGCTAAATCTGCATTCGAAATGCTGCCCAAAATAAGAAACAGGTCAGGAGCTTATTAGCTCTATCAAATGAAGACGTAAGAGGCAGTGGATTGGCCATATGCTAAGAAAGGGTAACGAGTGCATTACAAGTCAAGCGATGCAATGAGAAAGCAAGAAGACGATCGGTTCGATCTAGAAGAACTTGGCAAAGAACGGTAGAAGAAGAATCAGTAAAACCAAAAGAAGAGTTGGAGAGAGCTAAATATAATACAACCGTGTTTTGGCTTAAGAGTTAATAGCGTACTACTTCTAAATAAATCAATTACATATTAATTCGAATCAATTAACGAGGTTGTGTAAATATTAAATATTACATCAAATAAATCACAATCAAATGATTCAGGGTGTAATTACTCAACGAAATATTTTCTTATACAATTTGAATGATATCATCATAGCCACCACAACTGCCAGTGATGTTGTTGGTGGGTGTCGTGGTTCTCGTTGGGTTATATTGGAGCACAATCAAATCTACCCAAAACGTTATAGTGTGTGGCTACAGCTTTGGAAATATGTACATTAATACACCACACAACATACATTTATGTATATGCATATGCATAACCTAGAAATTCCGTTATTATATTTCCTAATGAAAACAGGTGTTTGCTATTATTGTTAAAATTAATGTCACGTTTATTAATAACGTTACACTTGAACAAGAATTCAAATTGTGAGCAAAAATATTTTTGGTATGCTTGAAAAAATATTCCGAAAAAAGTCATCAAAGTTAATGAAATGAAATATTGAGGTTTTTTTCGGTAGGCAAAAATTCTGTAAAATTTGTCAACAGTATTGTACAAAAACTTTATATTTACGTGAGGGAACATAAGTTAAAATACAGTTTGAATTAAAACGAGAATATACCCGAGGCATAAGGTCTAGAGCGTAGGAGCGTCTAGCTAGTGCTCTGGGTTCGATTCCCAGCCTCGTCCATCTAAAAGCAAAAAAGATTTTATTTTCAGTGACTGCTGCTTCTTGTTAGAAGCCTCCCGGTTTTGAATTCTTTCATATCTGAGGCCAACTTAATGCTGGTGCCGTTGCATTTCTTTGATACAGGAGATTTCGCTCCTTTTTTCTGCAAAAGTTTTGAAAAATCGTGTGATACTGCCTTTTGAACTAGGTTCTCAGGGCATCTTCTTTTCATATGACAGCACCAGCTAAAATGGTCAAACTGAATTTTGTCCAAGATGGCATTGTTGGCTTCTTATTCGATCAGGTTTTATCATTCCTGTTGTCATAGAAGGCATCTTCATCTTCTGTGAATTGCCTGCAATCGTTGGACGGTCCGTCATCTAATCATCAAGCAGAATGTCAACGTCAAGGCTTGTTATAAGGAACGAATTACTCAAGACTCTTCCCTATTGCACATCTATTCTAATTGGAAACTCTTCAGTGATTCCTGTTGGAATTTTTCGCCGGGGCACTAAATTCTTCGACTGTGATATCGGTGAGATCTTCGTTGTTAGGTGCAGCCATTTAAAATTATAGACTTTTAACTACTCAATTAGTTTACACATATAATTTTGCCATCTGTGAAAAATTCGGTCGTCATTCGTAAGGAGTCGGCCATGAGTGTTGCTAACGAATTTTGGTGAACGAATCTCCTAAGCATTTTTCCTTATCTGGTGTAGCAATATAGAAAATAGTTGCGCCATTATTCATATTGACGAGTAGGAAATCCTACATGGCATGATTTGTATCAACAGCTGGTGCTGAAATTTTCTCTAGTTCCCGGTACATCCACTTCGTTTCCTCTGCTTAAAATTGGGCACAACGTTTGTAAACCACTCCGAGGCTTGGTTTTTATTTATATTACAAGAGGGCACATTGATCAAGTTTAAGAAGATTCTATAACAAACAAAAAACCAAATTGGTTTGAGCACATCAAACAATTTTTTTCTTTCTAATTATGAATCATAAAAATAAAAAAAAACCAATTTTACCTGGGTTAGACATTTTATGGAAATTTCTTTCGTTTCAATGTGTCTTTGGAAGAACCAAATTCAAACTTTTGTTTCACAATTCAGTAGGTATTTTGAACTGATCTGGATACTTCAATTACCAAAAACAAATATAAAGAAACAGAAAGCTTTAAATTGATATAAAAAAAAAACAATATGGTGAAACCCAAATGCAAACATTCAACCAGCATAATAATCTAATTCTTATCAACGACTGCCTGAATATTCATATATATGGGCAAGTATAGTTTCTTATCAATTCAACTGATAACAAAAATTAAAAAAAAAATTGTTTGTACCATTTGAACTAAGTCTCAGGTCGATATCATTTGTTTTCGACAGAACTTTAATATCATTATCATATTTATCGTCCGCAAAATGTTTAGAGGCTCTAATACTTAAAGATTACTGAATACTGATAGGCTCTTCACTAAAAATGATGACCTAAAACAAAAAAAAAAAACAACCCTTAACACAGCTGCTTCAAATATATCTTCACATGAAACTTCATATTAAGAAATGCTTCCTTTGTGGTCAGATTATTATAAAAAAATGAAAATGTTAAAATATTTCAAAGGAATCCAAAATCTTATCCATAAAGCTAAATCTTATCATCGGCTATCAGAAGCTTTGTACGATTGTAGAAAACGCGATTCATACCATCGATAAAATTGTCATTGAATTCTATAAATGTTTGTACAAATTTTCTTTTCCACTTAGTGTTATTATTAACTTTATCAGAATATGAAGAACTCTTTGGTTATTTTATTTGCCGTAATAGTGGCTGTAACTTCAGCTGCTCGTTTACCATCTGAAGGTGATTCAAAGCTGCCGCTGGCTAAACTCGAACCAGTATTGAAGACAATCATCGATCATATTCAACAAGTCAAATCAGAAAATCAAAGTGAAGATGTCTATGAAAATGAAGATGTCATTGATGGAGTTCCGGAAATGTATCAACGCAAGGAAATCGATGAAGAATATCGTCAGAAACCAACGAATTTGAAAGCAGTGCTGGGGAAGATAGAAGGAATTGAGAAACAACAACAAGGTGAAGCTGAACTTTCTGATATGGAGGATAATGAAGATTCAGATGTGTTTTTAAGTTATGGTCTTGATAAACCATTGAAAAGCACTGAGGTCAAGAAGAACGAAGAAAAAGAAAATGACGAAGAAGAAGAAGAAGACGAAATTGAAGACAGTAAAGTACCAATAAGCTTTGGTATTGTTGAAGAACTCATCGATATGGCCGAGGAAGTTGATTCAGATGTTCAAATTAGCTACGGTTTAGCTGAACCAATTGAAGCTTTGGCCGTAAAGAAAGATCTTGCACAGGAAAAAGAAGATGAAGACAATGATGATGATGATGATGATGATGACGAAGAGAGTGTTGTTCCCATAAGAGAAATCAAAGAAGAAGAAAAAGATTCCGATGACAATGAAGTTCAAATAAGCTTTGGTTTATCCGAACCAATTGAAGCATCTGCTGCTAAAAATCTGCAAGAAGATGCTGACGATGAAGATGATGATGAGGAAAATGAAGAGAAACCTAATAATTTCAATGACAAAATTATGTCTGAAATTATTAAGAGTGTAATTGAAAAATTTGCCAAAGTTCATAATGTGAAATTGTAAAAAACAAATTCTTGTAGTAGAAATCAAAAAAAAAAAAAAAATGATAAAAATAAATTAAAAAAAATGTAAGAACATTATCTACTACTTGATATGGTTGGTTATGTGTTTTTATATATTTGATGAAATTTAAAGATTATAAATTATTCGATTGATGTGTGTGGTATTAAATTTTTCAGCGGCTAAGTTAAGAAAGACTTAACGTGTCTGAACGATAGATATGATGACAAATACCTCTGCTAAAGTGAGGTTGTGGAAGCGCTTGAGTACATGTAAGCCTTTTTTTGTGTTTTTGTTATGTAAAGGTTCTGAGGATATGAGGAAATTATTATTGTTTTTTTGAAGGGGAGATTACAAAAAGAAATTCCAAAAATTTAACATCACAAAACTTAAATTTATGACAATTAAATGACCTACGAAATTTATTATCGAAAATATTATATCGAAAACCGTAGAATCTAAAATTTCAAAAATACGAAATGCCAAAAATACTCAATCCAAAATATTGAAGATTCTAAAAACCTAATAAATTCCAAAAATCTTAATTTCTGAAAATCCGGAACACCCAAATTCAGTCTAAAATATAATATGACGGAAATTAAAGATTCAAAAAAAAAAAATGAATCCCTGAAAATTTAAAATCCAGAAGTACAAAATTTAAAAAATCAAAATTCAATCAATTGATTGCAATCTTACCAATTTGCGATTGCAATTTTTCGAAGGTACAAGAATTGCATAGTTTGACGAATCAGTTTAAAAAAAAAAAGAATAAATAAATGCAGTCTTTAAATTTAAGTCACTAAAGATTGCATTCCCAAAAGATTTCAATCTCTTACAACTCTCAAATGAAAGCTAAATCAATTATCTTTAGAATTTAAGGCCTTCGAATAGACTAATATTGGTCAATAGAGTGAGACCGAACCAAAAGTGTTTTCTCACTTTGCAAATTTACAAATATCAAAAATTATTTGTTGTAGCTTTTCTGAACTTTGTCGTTTTAAACGCAATTTACTATTTTTTATTACAGTGATTCAAGTCGCAGAATTCGTAATGAGAACAACCTTAGTTGGTACCCAAATTCTTAGAAATCCTTTGAGGGGAAAACAAAAAAAATATTTTACTAGTATTGGTAGTGCATTTTTTACTTGCGACTATAGTGTTACTATGGGTAAGTTTTGGATTCATGAAAAAAAAAAATGAATTCGACCATTTATAAAAATAGACTCAGTTATCTCCAATAGACTCATTTCTCCTCAAACTCATGTTTGTGGAGAAACATAAAAATGTATTCAATACTTCAATCCTTATGAGCAATTTGTTTTTGCTTTTGAAAAATAAATAAATAAAATTGTTTTTTAAAAATTTAAATATCTCAAAAACTGCTCTATCCTAAATTTTTTTAAGTTCTGTGCGAAATGGTTTTTTAACACTATCTTTAATAATTTGAACAAAAAATAATTTTAGAAAAATAACGGTACCTCCGATACAAATGTTAAAAAACTGTTTTCATAAATTTCAAATCACCTACAATTTTTTATAAATTTTGTGTATTAATACTAGAACCGCCTTAAAAAAATTTGAAATATATTTCCAAACAAAAATATGATTCAAAATGTATAGCTATCTCTGAAATTCCATAATAATAAAATTTTATTCATACAAACAATCATGATTCACATGAAAAAAAATGAGAAATCAGTTGTCGGCTTTTGGAAAGTTTTTCATTTAAATGAAAAAATAAAATATTTCATAACTATTAGTAGCGGTTAATTGATATTTAGCGGTCAATCGGTTAAAACTTCGTTATCATAAAGAAATGGTTTATTTTATAAATAGAAATTTTCTTTTAATATTTATCTGTGCAGTATTTTGGTCAAGTTTCATTTTTGGAAAAAGTGATGACCTTATCAATCAAGAGCCGGCAACTTTCTGCACCACATCAACTTCGATACAGGGAGATTTTTATAAGGTACGTTTTGGTGTTTCTATCTGTACAAAAAAAAAAAAATAGTTTTAAGTGCAATGTAATATTTTAGTGCTAACGTAAAAAATTCGGACTGATAAAAAAAAATGGAAATTTAAACCTTGTTCTCAGGTTAACTAATCCATTAAAAATTTTTTATTTAAATTCAATAAAAACAGAAATCAATCACAGAAAATTTTTAGTATATGGATTTAGTTGAGTTTTAAAATTTCAATTTTAGTTTTATTTACAGTGCAGCTAACTTTAGATAAATTAAGTCTTGTATTTTTAATTAACATTTTTTATTTTGGGAATCGAGATCTTTTTATTGAAGCCGATATGGAAGACATTTTTTTTCGAAAACCAAGGTGAGGTTAGGTTAGGTTAAGGTGGCTGTTGGACGATTTCCAACACACATAGACCAAAATTAGGTCCGTTGTGATACCACATAAATCAGTTGATCTACCTCACTCATTGAACCAGTTGGAGCTGCGAATGAAGCGTAGGAGACAAATAATTCGAAAACCAAAGTATTATTTATTATTAGAATTATTTTTTTAAGGTAGAGTTTTTTATTCGTATTCAAAAATCCCACTGAAATTTCATAATGCTAAATTGAATTTTTTTTTACAGCTTGAAGGAACATGGTTTTTAATTCAGCGAAAAACTCACGATGGCGACAATTATAAATATGATTGTGCTGATGTAAAATTTGAAATATCGCCCAATAAAACTTTAATATTAAGTAATATCAATGTGACAGATAAGAATCATTTTGTAATTTTTGATGGTCATCGTAGAAAACTTTTTGAAAAAAAAATTCCCTTCCAGAGTAAGATCCCAATAATTTCTAATAAGTCTCTAGTTATATTTTTTTTTCTTTATATTTAAATTTAGATACATATATTACATTTAAGGCTGTTGAATTTGAAGCAGAGAGTTATATATTGGCTTGCAGTTATGTAGATAATGAGCCTCAAAAAGAATCATTGTATTTTTTGTCAAGCACACCTGTGGTTAATAGAACGACTAGAGACAAAATCTTGAATGATTCGACAGTAAACTCTGGAGATAAGTTTTATAACTTAATTGATGTTGAACAGTCAAAAGAGTAAATAAATTATTCATATTATCTGCATTTTTATTTTTTATTTTGTTTTAATTTTTAACTTTTAATATTTTTTTTTTTTTAGTTTTAATTTTATTTAAATTTTTATTTGTATTGAATTATAGAATTTGTGAAAACGAGGAACCGATAGAGAAAGCAGCTTTAAAATGGGGCGCTGGCATAGTCTTGGTTGTGATTGTAATTTATTTAATTGTATGGAAATTTTTCTTACGAAATAAGGAATAAACATTGTAAAAAAAATAAAGTTTATCAAATATTTTTTTTCCTTGATATCAACTTCTTAGCAATTTGAAAACAAATTTTTAATAAATCGAATAACTTAAGAGCTTGATGACCCTAGTGGAGGAACTGTGGCCCTAAAAATGGCATTATTCAAGAACCAGCGGGGGGAAATGAAGTGCAGTAATAATTTTTAAATTAACAAATTACACCCTAAGACTTATTTAAAAATAAAAAAAGTGCAATAAGACCCCCTTAAGCTTTTTTTTTTTAGTGTAAAAATAACAATTATAGACTTACGGACTTATAGCCATGAACTGGCGACACTTTTCAATGTCTAAGATGCTGATTCATGAAATATTTTTTTCTTGTAGTTTTAAGGTAGGTGATGATGAAAATCGACTGCTTACGCCTGGACAGTGGTGGGTTGGTTTGCTGTGAATTTTTGAAGTTGCAAGAAACACAAAAAATTTGTCTCAAATTCGTACTCATGAAACCAATTGCATGTGTTAGTTTAACATTTAATACGATGAAAAAACTTGTTGTTATACCTGGGGGCTGGCGGAAAATACCGCTTACAATAACGGGAAGTAGGGCCCCCCGTTAGCACATCTTAACCTAATTATTTTTTTTCTGACCTCAAAACCTCGCCGAAAAAAAAATATTGAACTTCATAGATTAATAGACAAAAATTACGGAAAACACTCTTTTAAATTTTTTTTTTATCTCAAAAACTACATGCATTTTGTTGAATTTATAAAGCAATTTTAGATTTTATGCAAACGTAGACCAAACAATAAAATTATAGAAAAAAATAGGGTAAAAATACCCTTTTTACGCATCTCAAAAACGAAATGTATTTTGAATACTTTTTTTCTCTGAGCTTTGTTTTTTTTTTCTCAATACATACATATATAATTCTACATAATATATAAAATAAGGAAGGGGGCATAGGGGGGAATACTTTATTGATTGTTTTCATATCTCATTATTAAGTATTAACCGTTTTCCTGACAGCCTCGTCTACCTAACCTATAACTTAATTCAATACAAAAAGCAAAAACAGACAGTACGACTAGCTTACTGTCACAAGACAAAATGTTGGAGTATTATTCAATTATTTAAAATTCATTTTAAAAACAGAATAAAACAAAAAAAAAGCAATTATGTGTATAAAAATTATTATTTCCTTAAGTGGCTTAAAATGGCGAAATTATGTGTCAAAATGTAGGTCCATCTTAGGAGTTATATTAAAATAATTTTCAGTGTTGCTGCGTTTCTGCAAATATTGTTAATTTATTTAAGCATTTTCAAAAAAAAAAGATGTTCGTTATTCAAGCCTGCATCCTAAGCCCGTGATCCAAATAGACGTGCTATCATCAAAAGATAGGCCTGTATTAGGCCTACACTTAAAATCAGTCTCAGTCTTGTCAGGTTTCAGAAAAAAATATTTTTCTTTTAATAAAAAAAAATAATAATAAGATTTTAAAAAAATATTGTCGTTTCACATATTCATGTGTTCCATTATTTTCAATGCGAAAACATTTTTCAAAATTAAAATTTATAAAAATAGATTTAATTGGGTTTTACTGTGCTCTTTTTACTATTATATTTTTTCATAAGAATATAAGAGACATTTTAAAAAGCTGCATTTTTTAAAAATTATTTAAAAATAGAATAATTTGTTTTTGTCGATATACTTCTGTCCTTTTTAATTATTAAATTTATCATTTTTACTATAGACTTTTTTCATATAAATAAATCAATAAAATGCTGCTTTAAATTTAATTTTTGAAGTAGGTATTGACTTCTGTCTAATTTCAATTTTATAAATTAAAAAAAATTATCAAAATAGAAACAGTTCCCCGAAAATATCATTAGTTAAAGGGGACGAAACACGATTCTGAAGTCCAAAGTTACAGAACTTCTTGACTTCCACGGGATGGCATGATCAAAAAATATAACTTCGAAAACTAGCAAAAGAGACTGGATAAGCGTAACGGAAAGCTACAGTCTTAAAGCAAACACCATCAAGTGGTATACTGATGGAACTTCTGAAGGGACTGGGGCAGGGATTTTTGGGCCTAGAACCAAATCAATACTTCAAAACTAGTATGGGAATGGGAAACAAACAAAGTCACACTACATTGGGTACTGGGTCACGTCGGTGTCCAGTGCTTCTTGCAGATTCTGCAACGCTCATGAGGAGACACCGGACCACATAATAGGTAGATGCGATGCACTAGTGCATCGAAGACAAAAATATCTGGACAAGCACCATATAAAAGAGAACAAAATACATTACCTAAAAATACCCCAAATTCTTAAATTCTTCAAAGGAACGAATCTGAAGGATGAACTGTGGATGAGAAACCTCATCTGGTTCCAAAAAAAGGGAGCACAATAGATCTAAAGGTCGCAATGCAATTATACCCATTATCATTCATTCATTCAAGCAGTTCCCCGGTTTATTGAATAACCTCCACTGCCCAATATGAAACAATTTTCTATATTAAAATTCTGAACGAAACTTAACGAATTTTCTTTTCACCTTTGGTTTTTTTTTTGAATAAATGCTGTTTATTTATTTTTATATTGTTCCAACTGATTGTGGCGAAATGAAGATAAGCTTAGCCAAGCCAAAAAAAAAAAATTCTTCTGAAATTTTGAAAGTTTCGTCTTATGTCAAATAGTTTTGAGTTTTTATTTGCAAAAACTCACGCTTCAACTGATTTTGATTGCTATAGTATATCATGCTATCACTTCCGGTAATATAAATTGTGGTTTTAAAAAAATTCCTTGAAATTACTAAAATAAATCTAATAAAACATTCAGAAAAATTTGAAAATTCAAAAGATTTAATCATAGTTCTGATAAGGGTCCGTGATGTGAGTGTTTGGTTTATTAATCGAAAAAAAAAAAACAAAAAAATTAAGATGCTGACGAAACGAAGTTTCACTCTGACTAAGTTAGAATTTTAATGTTATGTTTCATTTGTTGTGTGAAAAAAAGATAAGCAGTTAATGAATACATTGCGAAGGCCATTTTTATTTCCATACATAGCTGACTTGAAAAATACCGAAACAAAAAAATTGAAATTGGGTGTAACCCAAAAGTAAAGAAAACAAAAATCCTTTTTTAAGTGCTTTTTTATATGTAGAGTATAACGCAATATCTTTTATAAATCTTCAAAAATGAAATAGGCATTCGGACATACTTCAGTGGGTAAACTGCGAGAAAGTAAATAAATATTTTTAGTATAATATGAAAGAGCTATTGTAAGCCATCCGAATAGTTGATTTGAAGTGTGTTCACCAAAATCTATTGGTACACTGTGCAAAATGTGAAAAGTCATCCCACGAAATGATTTACCCTTAAAAGCGCAGAATGTGTCATAATATAAACAATAATTCATTTTCTTAAAGTTTTATAATTTTTTTTTAATAGTCATATCTTTGAATCATACATTTTTTTTGCATGAGTTTTCGGAAATGAATTTTTTTTTTAATTGCTTAACCATTTTTATATAGGAAGTAATAAACAAGTTTTAATATCTTCAATAACAGAAAACCAGGGGAAGGCTTAAATATATGGAGGTGTATTAATTGTTTTATGTATACACTTTTCAGATGGAAAACAATTTTTAAAACTAGTTATCAGTATTTAGTATTCTTTCAAATAGTATATAATTTTTGAGAATATCTACCCCACAAATGAGGCGCCTAAAATTGTTGTGACCTTTAAGAACTTTGAAAATTCGTTAGAAAAAACTGTATGGCATTGGCCGCCCAATTCCTGAAAGTAGTTGGTTTATGTTGATCTGTTACTGATCTATTATATTGCATATATATTATTTTCCTTACCTCCTTTACTTAAAATCGGTTAACGACTTTGAAAATTGATTGCAAAACTTAACCTTTTACTGGCCAAAGAGATAGTATAGTTTTTTTTTTTTTTTTTTGAATATCCCCAAAAAATGAAATGCTAAAAATTGCTGATGAACTTGAAGAACTTTAACGTTTTATTATGATAGGAAATAAGGCCGACCAATTTCTGAAACTGGTGATTTTTATTGTCCCCGTATTGAGCTAATATTTTGAGATATTCTTGCGAATATCTTAAAAATGAGGTACCAAAGTCTTAGAGCCCAAAAAAGATGCTTCCGCAAATTTTGAAATCATTTTGAAATGGACTGTAATGTCAATGTAATTGAAAAAGACATAAAAAAAATGACTGATGTGTTAGTCTTCTCTTGAAAATTATATTTTGTAGCTGCACTCTATTATAACTTAATGGACCCACCCATCCCTCTGGATCCGAATAGTTTTTTTGGATACAAAAAAAAAAAAAAAAAAATACATACAATTGTTTCATGTTTCATACGACATCGGTTTAAGTAACATTATTCCTAACATCCACACAATTGAAAAATGAATCATTTTTTGTGTGATGAATTTCTTATCATAAACATATACTTGTGTGTGCTCCTTTTGATTTCAATTTTTTTTTTTTTCAAAGTATAAAAGTGAAAACATTTTTAATATTTAGACCTAGTTACAATTTAGCTGTTTGGTTTGATATATTGTGCTTGCGGTTGTTAACGGGGAAAAAAAGATCAAAATGTTGACAATTTCGAAAAATGGATTCAAATTCGCTTTGGGTTTACTTGGAGTGATTCTGCTGTTTAATGCTGCTACAGCTGTTGATGACACAAATATTTCGCAAGGAAATAATATTACAAAAGGCTCAAATTTAACCCCAAATAGTGAAAATACGATAACTGTTGATAACATAAATGTTTCGCAAGGAAATAATATCACAAAAGGCTCAGCTTTAAGCCCAAATAGTGAAAATACGATAACTGTTGATAACACAAATGTTTCGCAAGGAAATAATATCACAAAAGGCTCAACTTTAAACCAAACTAGTGAAAATACGATAGCAGATAAAAACATAAATGCTTCGCAAGAAAATAACAATGAAAATCAACAAGGAATTAATGTCGAAAATGGTTTAACTTTAAACCAAAATAGTGGAAATACGATAACTGTTGATAACACTTTAAGCCCAAATAGTGAAAATGCGATAACTGTTGATAACACAAATGTTTCGCAAGGAAATAATGATGTTGTTGAAAATGAAACATCAAAACCCGCACCACAAGGACCATTTTCGTGTAAAAATGCTACAGCAGAGGATGTTGACCTTAGTAAGGTGAGTTGTTTCTTATGTGCGCAGTAATTTGATTAATTGGAAGGACCGAAGGCATTTTTAAATCAATTGATGTACCTTTATCGAATTTTACAAAAAAAAATCAAATACTAGTATGCATATAGTACTCTCCGGCGATTTTTAATTTATATATTTGACAATATTGGGTGTGTACGCAATATGGGCCTAAATGTTGAAATTAAGCAAAAATATGATTTTTGGCAACTGAAATAAAGCAAAAAATATTGTATGATTGGTTGGCATCACGGCAAGGTTAATGCGTAAGAGATTTAGAACACCGTTTTTAATAGATTTAAATTATTATAGTCAAGTTCATTTTTTAAAAAATGCAGATTATTCCTTGAACTAAACTGGGAGTATAGGACGATGAGTCAACATTTTCTAACTAACGTTTTGAACAAATTTTTGTAATCAAGTTAATATTTTAATGATTTCGAATAATTTGTGATATAATTCATAGAGTGAATTAAACCATAACGTATTTGGCTTTTAATACTCGAAGGAACTAGTTCAATGAACTATAGTTCAGTTCAATAAACTAGTTCAGCTCAATTAACTTATTTAGTTCAATGAACTAATTTAGTTCAATGAACTAGTGAACTTAATTCAGACATCAATTCCGCGTTTTATAATTTTTTTTAAATGATTCCGTTTCTAGAAATCAACATAAATTTAATTTAAACTATTTAGTGTTTTTTTTTTTACTAAATTAACAAAATCTTTTTTTTTATAAACAAACAAAAAAAATAGTAAAAAAAAACTTTTTTTTATTTTGTTTCGCTTTTAAGTTCAGAGGAGTGTGGTATCAAGCTGCCCACCAGTTAAATGGTTCTGCGAAGCATTCATGTAATGCATGGAATTTATTAAATACATCCAATCCTATTTCTGTCATCTCAACATTCAATAAAAACCCTGCCAGTCTTTGGGTCAACAAAAGCGAAGTATTTGAAATTGTAGTAACCAAAGGAGAATTCAACAAAACTACTTCAGGAGGTAAAAATCATCAGAATTGTCTTTCGTATAATGGAAGTTAATTCAAATATTTTTTTATTTTATTTTACTTTAAACAGGAGTTGACAAGACTTTTAAAATTCTTAAAACCGATTATGACACATTTGCATACATATGTGCCTATGAAATTCAATTTGAAGCATCTAGCAACAAATCTACAACTGAAGCTTTAATTTTTGTTCGACAGAGACCAGTAAATAGTACATATTTAAATAAACTTAAAGCTTCTGCAGCAAAGCAATTTTTAGAATTTAAAAACTTAACGGCAGTTAGTCAGACAAAAATGTAAGTTTCGATCAAAACCAATGAGGATGAATTTAAATTTAAAACTAATACAATTTATTATATTTTTAGGTGTTATACAAAGAGCAGTTCGCCAGCTTTAATGCCAATGCTATCAATGGTTTTAGCTATTGTTTTAGCAGCACTTTTAAAATACTAAGCAAATGAGCTTGGATAATAATTAATAATTATAATTTAAATTTTAAAATTTATTAAAAAAATTCAAAACTGTTTACGAAATATTGTATAGATTTTGTTTAAAAAAAGCCTACCTAAAACAAGTGAAGAAAATACTAAAATTTTCATGAACTGAGACCAAAAGTATTATCAAAGCTCCAGACAAGATCTAGCACTTGAAATTATTATAAATAAAATTAAAATGAAAAAAAAATAACACAAACTACGAGTACTCTATTTACAAATCCAGGCGATTCTCGATCCCCGTTTAACTTCAGTATTAATAAAGTTTTTTCTTTTCTTTAATTCATTCTTATTTCAAACTTCAAAGCTAATAAAAAATTCAAGAAAACTAGCCTACTTATCAATAACTTTCATCTAACTTACTGGCACTAGGCGGGCGCTCTAAGTTATAGTTCATAACATAATATCTTAAAAGTAATGACTTTCGGCATATGAACTAATTTAAAACTATAATTCAATAGTACATATTTATTTCTTACCAAGAAATAATTTTTAAAAAACTTGGTTTCTTTATCTTTATCTTTTTTTAAATATTTTATTTAAAACTTATAAACCACCCCAACTGTCCCTACTTAAAACAAATGCCTAAACCTAGTGCAAGTTGGCCATAAGCCACTCCAGTCAACATTTAATATCTTCTAGCTCCGAAAGGAGCCACTAAAACTGGCTCTCCTGCTTCTTCCTATCTCTTCGGTCCCGATCGGACATATAGTCCTACTGAACCGAAGTCGCTTAGCGCCGCCTTGTGCGAGCACGTCTCGCCCATAAAGAAGCCACCGTTGATTAGCGAAATCGCCTCTCTATCCTGAATCAGCCCTCGACTGTCTAAATACAGGAATGCAGGATATAACCACCTCAAACGCACACTCTCAAAATATTCAATGTTGGGGTAGTAGTAGCCCCGAAGATTAAGGACATCGCTCTTGCAATGTGACCCCAAATCAACTTTAAGAAGAAATTATCTAGTCTGCTTTTGTTGGCTCCGTTGTAAAGAACATGGTTGGAATAATAATGTGTGTACACCGACTCTGGTGTTCTGTGTAATCCAAGGCAGCGACTGCCTCTCAAACACCCGAATCTTTTCAATTTGAGATGGGGCAAAGTTGAACCACACCGGGTATCCATAGGTAATTATATCGGTATGATGAGGGTCATGTAGAAAATCACCTTTACCCTGGAGTCAAGACGGCTGCTATAAAACAACAGTTTCGTCAGGGCAAAAGCTCCTCTAGCTCTTGTCAGAGCAGCATTTATATGTCTTTCGAAATACAAATACTGATCCAACCAGACACTTTAACTCGCCAGTGGATGTCTATGTGGCCATACCATAACCCACTTGCGCCTGTTCTTTCTCATATCCCTTGGGGCTCCAGCCAACGGGGACCTAAATAGAATAGTTTCTGTTGTTTGCCACTGCTTTGTTGTTTTACATTATTTGCTTCTTCTCCCAATCAATAAAGTTTGCACAACAGTAGGTCTTTTGCTACATGAAAAGGAAAATTTGAGGTTTTTCATTTAGAGGCGTGGTTACCGCCCACTTTCTTAGAATTGAATCGCACTTGCGATTGCACTAGAGTGATGAAATTCGGTAGAATGATAGAACTCAATTAACTTGCAAGGGAACAAATCGAGTTATTCGAACACTCCTAGCATCACTTATATCTTTCGGATTTTGACATTACTTACTTAGGTCCTCAGACCTTTTACGTCCGTGGTGTTCCCGTTGCGGGAATAGGGCCTCCACTACTAATTAGCGCCATCGTGTTTGGTTTCTGGAGATGTACCTCAGCTCTCTCCAACTCTTCCCCAGTTGTGCTGATTCCTCTTCGACCGTTCTTCGCCAAGTACTTCTAGGCCGGCCCACTCCTCTGCCTTGCTGCGTGAGAGGGTTCCATTGCATCGTTTGACCCGCAATGCACTCGTGGCCTTTTCGAAGAGTATGTCTAATCCACTGCCACTTACGTTTTCGTATTATAGAGTCAATGGGTTCCTGACCTGTCCTCGCATGAAGTTCATCATTGGAGATACGGTTAGGCCAGAAAATCCGCAAGATGTTTCGCAGACATCTTTTGACGAACGTTTACAGCTTTCTTGTGGCAGTGGGTGTTACTTTCCAAGTGCTGCATCCATAAAGAAGCACGGATTCTACATTGGAGCGGAACAATCGTAGCTTGGTCTTTAAGCTTGTAGAGTCGTTCCTCCATATTTTGAACAGCATTCCGTACGCAGCCTTTGCTTTCCCGATTCGGCTGGTTATATCTTGTTCGGTCCCGCCATCAGTAGAGACAATACTCCCAAGGTATTAAAAACTCTCTACCATCTCTACTGGTTGTCCAGAAATATCTATTTGAGTAGATGAGGAAGTTCCAAGGCTGATCCTTTTTGTTTTTGCCGTATTGATCTTAAGCCCGATGCTTTCAGCTTCTCTCTCCACCCTTGTTGTCATTTGATAGAGATCCATGATCCTATGAGAGAGTAAGCATACGTCATCTGCGTAGTCTAGATGTTTAAGGTGTTATAGCAGATTCCACTGAATTCCTCCATTTACATTCGACAAAGCTGCATGCAGTACATCACTTATTACCAACAGGAACAGTATTGGTGACAGTATACAACCCTGTCTAACTCCACTTTGGATTTCAAACTCCTCTGACAACCTCCCTTTGTGCAGAACGTGACATTTGGATCCTTCATATGTAGCCTTGATTATAGCAATCAATTTATCCGGGATGCCCCTCCTGCGCAAAGCAAGCCAAATAAATTCTCACTGTCAACCGCCTTTTCGAAATCGATGAACAGCAGGTGAAGTGGTGAACGATATTCGACACACTGTTCGATGATGATCCGCAAGGTGTTGATGTGATCCACACAGGAAGATGCAGTGCGGAAACCCGCTTGTTCGGCGTCAAGGGTGTCTTTTATTCGTTCTAAGACGATTTTTGCTATAACCTTCGCTACAGCAGGTAGCACGCAAATTCCTCTCGAATTTTGGCACTGAGTTAGGTCTCCTTTCTTTGGGAGCTTGACGATCATCCCCTTTTTCCACTCCTCAGGAAAATTTTCTGTTTCCCAGGCTCTTTCTATGAGTGGTTGCAGGAGCTCGGACGATGTTGTTGGCGCTACTCGTAAGAGCTCTGCCGGAATGCCGTCAAGTCCAACCGCTTTGTTGTTTTTCAGTGCTCTGATTGCGGTTAAGATTTCTTTTCTTTGCGTATTCGGGAATTTGTTACTACGGACGGTTCCTTGGGTGATTCCACCTTTACCAGGTGTTGTTTAGATCTTTGGACACCTGTCAGCTCTTCGGTAATTCTGTAGACAGTCCTAATGTCACACCTACTTGCGGCTTCTTCTGCTTCTGATGCCAATGCGTTGATATAGTTACGCTTGTCACGTCGCACGCTACGGTGAACTTCTCTCACCTTCATGCGGTACTCTGACTCTAGTTCGCTTCGGCCAGCTGTTGGAGTTGCTGCAATGCGAACTTTGAGCTGTTTTCTTTCTTCGATCTTAGCCCAAGTTTCTTCGGAAAGCCAGGCACTATTTCTTCCTTGCGACCGACCGACTATACTTTCAGCACCGGATATGAAAACATTTTTCACAGCACAGCAATGGTTTTCGATGGAGGTGGGTTCCGTGCTGCTGATTGGTCTCAATCCTTGTGAAAGATGGTCCCTTAGTTGTTGACGGACTGCGGGATCCTTAGGTCTATCGGTATTGAACTTGGGCATTCGGGTGTTTTCTTGGGATCTCCAAAGTGCAGCTGTGTGTATTCTTACGGTAGAAACCATCAGATGGTGGTCTCGGGCAATTCCCATGTCTGCACCTCTTCTGTTTCGAACATATTTGGTTGGAAGTTGCTTGTCTGTCTGTTGACACCCAACTGATTTTGTGGCACGCCTTGTGCTCAAACATGGTTCCTCCTACAACGAGACGGTTGGCGTTATAAAAATCGACAAAACGTACTCTAGTCCGGAACCTAGCTTTCATGATCCTGTCATTTCAGGGCTCCCAGGAAATTAAGCTCTTGAGAGCTGTTTTAGAAAGCATCAATCCAACGCCAGATTCACGGTTGTTTCCAGGTGTCTTTCCGGAGTAGAATAGTACAGTGTTACGGGTTGGAGACTTATACTTCCCCGAGCCCAACCATCTAACTTCACTGCTCGCTAAGATATCCATCTTATACCGCATGAACTCATTCTCTAGTTGGAGGAATCTGGCATTTTGAGGACCTTCACTTCCGTTGTCAAGAAGCGTCTTCACATTCCAGAAACCAATCTTTGTCAGAATACAATAGCCAAAAGTCTTCAACGTGTTATCATTAATTATCCGAGGCGTAGTGTCGGTTTCGCTAGCGGGAAATTATTTCAGTTTCGAAGAATGCTAACCTCCGAAACTTATCATAGAAAGTTAGGCCTTTCGCACTTGTAATTTTTGCCTATTTACGTATATAGGGATACGCAAATAGTTGCCCGGGGACCACCACGAGGAGGTAAAACAAGCACTTCACCGTGACTGATTGTTGCGTTACTGGCCCAGACCAAGTTCTGAGTAGTCAATAGTTTCCCAATCAGGCACGATGCAGGTCGCCCTAAATTTTTGACATGATAAAAAAATTTAAATTTTTGCAAATAGGAAAGAGATCAGAGACCAAAAACATAAATGTTAAAAAAGAGCCGAAGGCAATTTTTTCTATACAAAAACAACTCATACATACCATACAAATATGGTATGAACTGTCCCTGAGTATAAAGTGTCCATCGGTATGAGGTGTCTTTAGGTATGAAGTATCCCTCGGTATGAAGTGTCATTGGGTATGAATTGGCCCTCGGTATGAAGTGTCCCCCAGTATGAACTGTCTTGGTATGAAGTGCTACTGTAATTCTTAGACTAGAATCATGACAATTTCAGATTCCTTTAAACTCGAATCTCCATTTTAAAAGGCAACTTCTGCAAACTCCGATCGTTACTACTTGCGGCCTTCAAATACTAAATTCTGAGAGGTCATTAATTTACTTAAGGCTTCTATTTCAAACGAATATCCCATATAGTGATATATACGTAATTATGTCGTTTTCAATTGTTTTTAAATAATAAAAAATATTCAATAGTTTCACCCATTAAACGGTCTTCTAAAACTAAATGATCTTATTACCCCATTTAAGCCTTTAAGATTATGTAAGCTTAAACTGTCTGACAACAATTAAAAAGCAAACAAAACTCTTCTTCACTATTTTGAGGAGGCGTCTTCGGTAGTTAAAATTCTGTGGATATAGAAAATTTAGGTAAGTATAACCTAAAAAGTTCTTAAATATGACATATATAGCACGAGAGTAGGTACTTGAAACTTTTACGAGTGGTTTTCAACACCCACAACCACAAAGATTGATGAAGAAACGACGACAACGAAGCCGACGGTTTATTATATGTACGAGTACATTGCTTGTTGTAAAAGAGTTGACATTTACGACAGTGATTAAGATGAGACACGCGTACCCTATATGTATGTAGATATAAAAAGCTACATCTCATTATTATAATAAACCTTTTCATTCAAGAAACCGAAGGACCATCTTCTTATATCTTCTACAATATTTTGTCCTTTTCAAAGAATCATACATAAATGTACCTATACTTTATGAGAGAATCTTGTCAAAATGTCAAACACATTCCAACACCGAAGTAAGTGTGGGAGTAAAATTCTGACAGAATTTAGTAAATGTAAACAAATTGAAGAGAAGATAACATCTCACTAATAGAACCCCGCTCCCATTATCAGCTACCATATTGCACTCACATCGTATTCAATCCCTTGCCAAGGCCTTGACATTCATTCAGGGACTTCTGCTTGAGAATAATATTTTTTTTGAGAGAAAATCAACTATGCTATACAAACAAATCCTAAGAGGAATGATTGTATCTTCATTTAAAATGGCAATGGTGGACTAACTTGTGACGTGTCCCTAATGGATGTGTGATTAATGTCACTGTCGCGCTTTGTGTTTACACAAAACATGCGATTTGAAAAGTAACTTTTATAAATGATGGAAGATGGTTGGGAATTCTTAAGAGATATTTTTTGAAAGGATTTCATTTTTTTTAAGTAGATAGTTGGTTGTTTTTGAGAAAGCTGATTTTATAGATCTTGTCCAATGAAATATTTGATGGGGGTTCATTGTAAAAAAAAATCCTTAAGGGTGAATAGTTAAAAAGCTTAGGTTCAAGGTACACTGAATCAAAAAGGTACATAAAATAAATCAATTTGTACATTAAATTAATGTAAAAATTCATGGCAAATGGGTAAAAGTTCATTAAATTTAAGAATCTTTTTAAGAACTAGTTCATAAGGGAATGAATCTTTCTTAAAAAGTAAGAATAAGGTCCTAAATTTTATGAATTCTGTTCATAAACAAATTCCAAAATTTTTGAACACATTTTAAAAGTTTCTTAGATTTTAAGAAATGTTCATATAATTTATGAACTATTTCTTAAACATTTTATTTTTTCTTCTAAAATTTTAGAACAAACTTTGAGAACAGTTTCTTACATTTTAAGAAATATTCATAAAAATTATGAATTATTTCTTAAATTTAATGATTTTTTTCATAAATTTCGAAAAAAATTAATGAAATGTTTCCTAAAATTTATGAAATAAATTATAAAATTTATGAATTATTACTTAAATTTTATGATTTATTTCATAAATTTCCGGTAAAAGTTTGAAATGTTTTTTAAAAATTTATGAAATAAATCCTAAATTTTATGAATCATTTCTTAAATTTTATTATTTATTCCTAAAATCAACCTTTTTTTGAAAGAATTCGTGCTTAATTTTAATGAATATTCCTTAAAAATTAATGAATTTCGGTTTGTGAACGAGATTTATAGTTTTTAAGAATAATAATTTTGTTCAGTGATAAGTCATAGGACGTTAGTTGAAATAAGGTTCCATTCAATTGGTAAATTTTGGAACTTTACATATTATTTAATGCATTTTCTTGAAAACGTAAAAAACGATTCGCAAATTTATAACTCAATCAATAATCATCATCTCTTAATAAAAACATAGATCGTACATGATGTTTTGAACTTATGTCTCAGACAATAAAGTTTCTTTCAATGTCTGTAGAAAGAACTGTGAAAAAGGTTAAGCTCTTAAATTTGGAACTTATTATCCCAATCAATTCATTCAGTTTAGATATTCGACCTTTTAGATCACAATCGAATTTTCAACTTGAGTACTTTGGGACATTTGTCCCAAACGAATATCAACCCACCTTGCAATTTTTAGCTCCCATTGTCTGAGTGAGAAAAAAATTTTATTTCTGCACGGGTACTTCGACGGCATACAGCCACAAAAGCAGTACAGAAACGAACATCTCTACCAAGACTCGAACATAATGCCACTTAGTGCTTTCAACAAAGAAGTTAATACGGAACATCATCACCCACCCGAATCGGCTAGTAAGAAGGATGGCCACTGAGCAACGACATCCCGAGCCGAGACATGTCTAGAACTAGGAACTATGTAACTATGTACGTACCGACAGAAACAAAACTCGATTGCTACAAGAGTACAGAGAGTTACACGTATGTGTAACCCTTGGGGCACTGACCTGAACAAAAATGTGTCTTTTCTTCTTTGCTTAACTCAGGCTCATCAGTGAACTTGACAATCAACGACTTCCGTTTCTTTGGAATCGAATCTACATACTTGGAGCATGCTCTATTGCAAAAAATGTTCAATCTAAATTCGAATTTTTTTTTGAAGCACACACAATTTGCAAAAACAAATTATTTTATTTTTAATAAAAAAAAAAACTTGATTTAAAATTTGGCCTTTTTTTAATGCAGAACATTTCATGTAAATTTTTTTTTTATATACGCAAATTATTTTCATCTTGCCTAATTTTTTGTATTCAAATTATTTTCAAATTGTAAATTTCGTTGCATAAATCATGTGAATTTTTTGTATACAAATTATTTTCATCTTCAATAATTTTTTTGTAGGTATGCAAATTATTTTTAACTTGCCTAATTTTTTTGTATGCGAATTATTTTTACCTTGCATAATTTTTTATAAGCAAATTATTTTCAAGTTGCATTTTTTTTTTTTTTTTGCATTCAAATTATTTTCAACTTACATAATTTTTTTGCATGCAAATTATGTTGCATACATCCTGTATAATTTTTTTTTGTATACAAATTATTTTCATCTTGAATAATTTTTTTGTAGGTACCTATACAAATTATTTTCAACTTGCATAAATTTTTTTGCATGCAAATTATTTTCATCTTTCACGTTTCTTTTAATTTAATGCAAAAAAATTTCAGGTTGTATTAAAATCTTTAATTTAATGCAAATTATTTTTGCAGTGCAAAAATTAGCTCAAGGCCCAAACTTTAAAATTGAAACAGTTTTTTGTATATGTTTTGTTATGTAACGTGTCGAATTTTTAAATTTTCCGATTTACATAAGTAGTATAACCTAATCATCACAAAAAAATAATGGATAAAATAAATTGTATCTTAATTCTCCAATCAATCAAACCCATCAACAAACTGTTAATTGTTCCATTAACACTTTCTCTTTCTATACCTATGTATGTATATTGCTCCAATCATGCATTTTATTGTAAGCAGGTGTTGAGTTTTTCATTCGATAAATCCAATATGCCTGACAAATATCAAAAAAAAAAATATCCTTCCATCACACCAAACACACACGAATCCACAAAGTTTCCCTGTTATCAACATTTTCCCGTTAATTACATCCCATCAAGAGGTAATTGCGCCATCATTGCACTGAAATTTGTCCCTGTCACCTGTGGCAACAAAAAAAAAAATCGGATAGACAGAAAATTCCATACCTATACATATTTGTACATATACGGGCAGTCAGTCAGTCATCGCAAAAATACAAAGACCAATTCTGTCATATCCTTTTCAGTGAAAAAAAAATATATATGAAATTAACACATATTAACGTTGATATTGACCCCATCGCCACTGGCCGCCGCCATAAAAATTGAAAATCATAAACAAAAACAAAAAAAAAAAAAAAAACAACAATCAATTGATATCGCAGGACAATTCACACACCCACTCACGAGGTTATCCTTTTCTAGAAGGACAGCAAAAACAAAAAAAATATAAAGAGTGCTGAAGTTTCAAATTGATTGATCGATTTATGTGTGAAGGATTTTTTCTGCTTTGTTCATCTAGGACGAAGAAAAAAAAAAAACAACATGTGACAGGAGAAATCTCCTCCTGACACCATGGCTAACATATCCTCTTAGATTCATAGGTACAACAACAAACAAAAAAAAAAACTTGAGAAACTGAAGTTCTGGAAAATTGTTTAATGGCTCTGATCTGATGGGTTAATGGATAACTTGTGTAATCTGTGATTATTTGTGAAATAACTTTCAACCATCGCCCTCGTTTTTATTTTTTTAAGCCAGGACCAACCATATCCTAGTATCCTTAAAACAGAATCCTTGCTTTTTTTTGTATTTTTTGTCAATCGAAATCGATGTAGGGCAAAGCCAAAAAAATATCCTTCATGTCCTAGAAAATTATCAAAAAAATAAAAATAAAAAACAACCATATACCTTGTGAGAAAAAAAATCTGTGTTATGTGAGGACATTGATAAAGGGCTTGAAGCCAATGAATCACTACAGAAGGAGCGGCACAACCTTGCGCTCCTTTGCTCTGTATGCTGCTCTTCTCTCATCCCTAAAAGTTTGTGATTTGTGCGAAAGATTTTCGGATCTATGTTGAGGTAATTGAAATTTATCTTAATCGACGAAGACGCAGACGACGACGACAACGATGATGATGATGATGATGATGATGCTTTTGATGAAGAAGACCGACGACGAAGAGGACAAAGATAAATGTGGGTGTTTTTGGTGTGAGCTCCATCATAATATAGGTTGTATATATAAACACTCGGCAAATGAATACTCCTTATCTAGCTTAGCATCAAATGGATTTGAAAGGATAATACATTCTAAACCACAGTTGAACTGATAACTGAATTGTTTGTGAATCTATGGGATTTTTTTTTTCTTTATTCTATGATTTGATTCGAGGCTAAGAAGATTGATGAGATTTTAATTATTTGATGCGATTGATCCTCGTTTAATACACATTCATATAATCGATGAAGATGATGATACGAATTTAACTGCTTTGTATTCAGAATGAGTTGGGGTTTGAAACAAGACTAAATAAAATGAAGTCACTTCTCAAGAGTTTGTAGTTAATTGACAATATGTGTACTTATAATATAGGTAAAATATTCTGTGTGAAATTTTTAATTTTACATTCCACACTAAGCGTCGATGCACACTTGCGTCATTTTGACGCGTGGTGACGTTTTTGCGTCATACCCCTTCAAGCAAAATCACGGACTCAATTTTCTCGACTCGCTTGGATCCTTGCAAAAATGAGTTCCTCACTCAAACCTACCACACTTTTTTTTGTCTGCTAGGCATTTTGTTTTTTTTTTCCTCCTACTCTTTTTTTATGCACTCACCTCACAAGGTAGAACAGTATTTTTTTTACTGAGATGGGGAGAGATGAATTACCAGAGAATTTTATTTGTGAAAGCAGTTGAAATTGCTCAAACAATGTTTTGTTTTCTGATGATTCAGTAAGTAATCTAGGAAAAGATATAATGGAATGGACAGTCGGACATAACATTACGAATGAGGCAGCTAATTTAAAAGCCTGCTTCAATTATCGTTCATCATAGTTTTGAATGCTTTCCCGATGCGTTTTGGTTTCTTTTCTCGCTGAGTCTGTGAACTCTCTCTCTCACATTACCATGTGCAAAATGGGTATGGTGAATTTATTTTTATATCACAACACATGCACAAGTGGGTCCACGGCGATTCTAATTTTATGTACCCTTTACATGTCGAAACACAGTGCGAGCTTTAGGTTAGTAGGAGGGGATGTGAAAGGAGATGCCGGTGAACATTAGTCTTGAATTTCAGTATATCACAAATTCACAATGAGGGGGAAAGACAGAGCGTAGAAGGGAATTCCACATTCGCGTAGTACGGCTAAAGAACGAATCCCTGTACTTGACAGTACGGCCGAAATTGGGTTCAAGAGCAAACTGATGAGCATTCCTGGAAGCGCGAGTATTACGGTTGAATCGTTTAAGGGGAGGAATGCAACTGGCTATTTCATTTGAGCACTTACCGTAAAAGTAACGATAAAAGAGCGAGAGACAAGAAACGTTACGCCGGTGTTCGAGTGACGTAAAAGTATCGATGATGTTCCTGTCTCCGATCATTTTGAAGGCTCGTCTTTGTATACTGTCCAAGAGGCTTAAGCAAGTTGCTGGAGCACCAGCCCAAAGATGGGAGTTATACTCAAGCTTTGGACGTATAAAACTTTTATAGATAGTAGCCAGATCAGAAGGGGAAAAGAATTTCTTGCATTTCCTAAGAAAACCTAAGCATCTTGCGGCATTTTTGGCGACGCTAAGTATGTGATCATTCCACAAAAAATGGTTTGTGATACACATACCTAAAATCGCAAGCTGATTAGTTTCTTCGATGCAAGTGCCATTCATAGATAATGGCAGGGGGGGGACGTCTCGCTTTAACGACAGAAGGCAGCATTGAGTTTTCGAAGCATTAAATTCTACGCGATTTCTTAATCCCCATTGTACAATGCTGTCTAAGTCAGAATTTAATGTACTTATCATATTTAGCCGTTTCAGTTCCACGTCCGAAGAGCAGGGATGTGAATCTGGAAACGAATATGAAAAGCTAAGAGTGCTATCGTCAGCGAAACAATTTAATGGATTAGTAGTTACAGACAGGAGATCATTAATGAAAATGATACTAATAATACTAATCCATCAGAGCCGTAAAACGCAGTTTTGTGGATCCACTGTTGGATCCGAAAACGTAGTCGTTCATTCGTTGTTCGCTATGTTTGTGGATCCAAAACGGACTCGTTTGCTTGAAGGAACAGTACTCACAAATAAATTGAGGTTCACACACACTTGCGATGACGCGTCACAACGCATCAAAAACACGCACGTGTGCACCTTTTTTGTGTGCAAAACATTTGCTCACAGCTTTAGATTTTTTTCTTGCTGTCCCATTTTAATAGCTTTAAAATAAGGGCATTAGAAGACTGTGGATGAATTAATTTTTCATTTAACGAGATGTTAAGTGAAATATATAACATACATACGTTCCACAAGCTTGTATATTCTATATGTTCAAATTAAATAATCAAATTAATTGATGAGCATTTGCGAAGTATATAATATATGAAACTTTCTTATATTCAGTCTAAAGTAACATGAAAAAATTGCACATTTAAATATCCACAAACTTATTTTCTCACACGAAATGATTTGTGGAATTTAATTTGTGAAACCTAAGTCACCAAGTTCACTAAACCTAGAATTATGAGCTTTCATCATTCTCAAATGTCAAAAATTTAACTGACTTTCATCACCCATCACATTTCTCTTTTCCAGAATGAATTGAAAAAAAAAATACGTTCCACAATATTTACGTACACTTGCATTGTAAACATGTTATAAATTGGTCCGTTGTCCCTTTTAAGTTTAAAAAAAAATTAATACATTCCACAGTTTTTCATCTATCACAACTGAACAAACAAAACACTATTTCACAATGAAGCACTCACAACAATTATTGATAATTGAAACCTGAAACTACCGTCCTTTGAGTTAATCACAAAGATGAAATCCTATTCTAAAAGGCAGAAATGTCATCACATCCAGCTTAAGGGTTTTTAGAAGCCTGAAGATGCCTAAATATAATATGTATATCATAAAATATCTTTGGTACTTAAGTTGCCCGAAGAGCTACAGAAATTCCATCTCCATACCAATTTTATGTATACCTACTAACAACAACTCGTTATCCGCTCTTCAGTTCAAGTTCAACCTAAATGAGCTTCATCGTTGCAATTGCAACAAACTGCATCTATACATCCCCACCCCCTACCCAACCCATCTCTGCACACTTAACTTCATAAGGATCGTGAATCCTGATGGATGTACTCTATGTGTGTCTCAATATTTGAATACCCCAAAAATTCGTATATGCATGCGTTAATTCAATTAAAATCAATTTCCACCACTCGTACTAATGGAAAGTTATATGGGATTCCTTCTGATGAGCTTGAAGAGGAGTGTGTGCTGCGCCCAGCAGATGATATATAAATTACCACTTCAACTTGAAGCAAGGACCTCAAGACTTAAGAAAGAGAGCATTAGGAACAAAGGTATAAAGAGGGAGAGGGAAAGAGCTTGAAGAGTGACATCACTTAAACGTTGATGTTTCTGATGCGTCCTTCTTCTTCAGGCTCTTGGTATACGACGACGACGACGACGACGACGCCGACGATGATGAAGATGATGATGATAATGGGTTTGGTTGTTCCTTGTTCCATATTGAATAGAAGCAAAGAGCTAGAGAGTGCACTTCATTTTCTCACAAGGATATCCAATAACAATGAACGACATCATAAGTCAAACACATGGGGCGATGATAGCATCTTCCAGCAAAAGCACAGAAGCATTATAATAGCGAAGCCACTGGGGTGCCTCTCACTTTTTTCTTATAGAAGAAGATGGCATAATAGCCGAGAGAAGGCTCCTTTTCTATATTAAGACAATGTCTTGATTACACAAGAAAACCCACATGTTCTTCCATCATACATGATGCCACATCATGTAGAGGAGAAGATTGTTAGTTCTTGATGAATATGATGGAACTACTACTACTCTGTACATAATGTAGAATAGTTGGTGAAGGTTGTAGGTGTAAGAGATTGAAATGAACTTAATGAACTTGTGTATGCAGATGCAGTATCTCTTACGAAATTCTTCTATATAGGACCCGGATAACTAAACTACATAAATCGCATTTTAAAGGGTAAAATACACAATGATGTTGATTAAAAGTTCCTTCTGGAGAAAGTATTAATTTGTATGTTATAGAATTGCAATTTCTGAATTACTTAATTGATGGTGCCTTTGTCGTTATGATATTAGAATATTTACGATGATCTTTATAATTCAAATAAAATGTTATTAGCAGAAGTCAGACAGATTCCAAAAAAAAATACATATCTAACCAAAAAATTCGAAATTCCGAAATTTTTAAAATTTTACATAATTCTTCGGAAAATCCAATAAATTGAAAATTCCCAACACACAAAACAAAATCTAGAACAACCACAACTCATAAAAAAATGTGAAAATAAAAGTACAAGATTTACAGCAGTCTGGCAGAATCTCAAAAGCCCACAATCCTGAAAATACAAAATCCCGAAAACTCAAACTTCTTAATCCAAACCCAGAAAAGTCGAATTTCCGAAAAATTAAAATCCAAAAGAATTTAATTTAAATGAAAATATTTTTAAATTTAAATTTAATATTATTTTTCGGAATTATGCTGGAATCCTAAATAAAATTGAAAATTTGGGTATTAACCCAAAGTCCAAAAGGCAAATAATCCTCAAGCGAGACGTACCCCCCTGCCATTATTTATGAGTGGCACTTGCATCGAAGAAACTAATCAGCATGCGATTTTAGGTATGTGTATCACAAACCATCTTTTTTAAAATGATCACATACTTAACGTCGCCAAAGATGCCGCAAGATGTTTAGGTTTCCTTCGGAGATGCAAGAAATTCTTTTCACCTTCTGGTCTGGCTATTATCTATAAAAGTCATATACGTCCAAAGCTTGAGTATAACTCCCATCTCTGGGCTGGTGCTCCAGCAACTTACTTAAGCCTCTTGGACAGTATACAAAGACGAGCCTTCAAAATGATCGGAGACAGGAACATCATCGATACTTTTACGTCACTCGAACACCGGCGTAACGTTTCTTGTCTCTCGCTCTTTTATCGTTACTTTTACGGTAAGTGCTCAGATGAAATAGCATTCCTCCCCTTAAACGATTCAACCGTAATACTCGCGCTTCCAGGAATGCTCATCAGTTTGCTCTTGAACCCAATTTCGGCCGTACTGTCAAGTACAGGGATTCGTTCTTTAGCCGTACTACGCGAGTGTGGAATTCCCTTCCACGCTCTGTCTGTCCCCCTCATTGTGATATACTGAAATTCAAGACTAATGTTCACCGGCATCTCCTTTCACATCCCCTCCTACTAACCTAAAGCTCGCACTGTGTTCTGACATATAAAGGGTACTTAAATCCCCTTGTGTGCGTGCTCATTATAAAAAAAAAGATGGGAAAATAACCGAACAAGATTCACAGAAGTTTCTGTCAGAATCCCAGAAGCATACTACTGAATATAAAAACTCAAAATTCGCAACCAAAATCCGGAAAAACCGAAATTCTGAAAAAAAAATGATCTGAAAAGAAAATGTTCAACATTTTGTGTTGAAGGTGCCAGAATCGATCAAAATTCTGAAAAAATACCTACTACGAGTTGAAAATTCTTAACACCCGAAATCCAGAAAACCAAAAATCCTGAAAATACACAATCTCAAAAACTCCAAATACCTAACAGAAATCCAGAAAACACGAAATTCCGAAATTTCAAAAATCCAAAAAAATGGGAGCGGGTCATAATCCTGTATGTCAAAATACTGTATGACAAAATACTGTTTGGTCAAAATACTGTAAGATCATAATCCTGTATGTCATTATACTGTAAACACAAAATCCTGTACGTCAAAATACTGTATGAGCAAAATACTGTATGTCAAAATCCTGTTTTGTAAAATCCTGTACGGCAAAATACTATATTTTCATACTGTATTTTTTTTTTAAAGAAATTTCCGTTTAAAATACGCATAATACTATGTTTTGAATATTAATTGTGTTTCGTTATTGACATTATTCAAATATAATTTATAACAGTTAGAAAGTAAATAATTCCTTTGAAAATTAACAAATAAAAAAATAATCCTACAAATAGGTTCATAAGGGTATGTCATAATGCATATTTCAGCCAAAATCACTTTTGAAGATTTAAACTTTAGGGGGCTTAGGACGCTTAGCTTAGCCGCAAGTCACGTTTAAAGATAAAAATCGGTTTATATTATTATAACACATTTCTTATTTGCGCGGCTAAAATAATGTGCATTCAAATGTATGACAAGTAAGTTGGTATAATTCATTCATGAAATCAAATTATGTTTTCACAAAAAAAGAGAAGAAGAAAAATTGAAAAGAGAAAGTAAGAAAGAGAAAGCAAACAATTACGACTTGAGAGAACTCAAGAAATCATTTTAGAGGGAAAATGAAGTGAACGAAAAAGAAGTAAATAAGAGTGTAGAATTTTGTTTTCTCCCTTTTTCTCTTAGCTCCTAATTAGGTACCTACCTACATATATTTATCAACAATAAGCTTGCTTTTTTTTTAAGTTTGATATTTTATTATCGATTATCAAAGTTCTGAAAAAAGACTGTAAAAGAAATATCGTTTTGATAATGTAATTGATTTTTTACAGTATTTTGACTTACAGTATTTTGAAATACAGTATTTTGACCAACCAGGATTTTGCAATACAGGATTTTGACATACAGTATTTTGCTCATACAGTATTTTGCACATACAGGATTTTGACATACAGTATTTTGGCATGCACGATTTTGAATACAGGATTTTGGCACATACAGGATTTCGACCCCAACCCCAAAAAAATATATAGGTACTCGTACCTAATGTTTTTGGATTCGGAATCTCAAGCAAAAATATATTTTAAATTTTAGATATTTTGTGTTTTCGGTATTACAAATTTTAGGAGTTCCGGAATTTGACCCCAACACTGGTTTTACATTTCTAAAGATTTTAAAGAAAAAAAAATTATGCATATAAAAAGTCACTTACCACTTACGACAAATTATTTGAACAAACACACTTCGATCAAACAGCAAATGATCTACTGGTTCCCTCGGTGCTTGGTATTTAACCATGTTAAATGAAATTATTAATCCTGAAAAAAAGAAACAAACAAATATTTAGAACAATAATTTTATTTTGAGGCAAAATATTTTTTTTTTTTTTTTATAAGAAATAAAATTGTTAAGGAGTCATATCAACTAAATGGGAAATAATTAAGAATTATTATGTGCTTATGGAATTTGAGGCCGTGAGAGCAATAGTGGCGTAACCCATACAATTCACTTTAGAGTTACGAGAGATTTAAGAAACAGGGTTTCTTTAAACATTTTTTGTATTTTCCCTTTGACATTTTTGATTAATCTAAAAACGTAGTAGAGTTTGAAAAAGGATATACTTTGTAGGGCAAGCTTCTTTTTTTTTTTAATTTAACATTATTTTGGAAAAAAAGTGGGTTACGCCACTATTGCATTCATGGTTTTCATTAAAAATAAAGAAAAAAGAAAGGTTACGCCAAATTTATTATATTATTTTTTTATTTTTTTCAATAAATAATATTTTAACAAAAAAAAATTATGTGTACATTTTTACTTATGATTTTATTCGTAGTCTGATTAAACGTCAAATTTTTCAATTGGAACACCTGTTGACGTTTTTAAATTATTGTAAAAAAGTGATGGATTGGTGGTATAAATTAAAGCATACCAAACATACGTGTGAACTTTTTCACTGCCCATATTATATGTATACCAAAGCAAATGGTCACAATCTATACCGAAGCAAACAGTTTCTAAGAGAAGTATGAAGGTTACGCCACTATTGCACTCAAACTATGATCAAATTATAAAATGCAATAACACCTTTTTGAGTGCCATCTGGTTTTGAGTGTAGATAGCTGCATAAAACTATTTTTGTATTAAAATAGATATATTAAGGGACCTATTTTCATGAAAAACTCATTTTTGAAAGTGGGTTACGCCACTATTTCACTGACGGCCTCATTTATGGTTTTCATATTTCATTTAACATGGACGTAATTTTTTAAAAATTGTTTTCATTCAATTCTTTGCCAACAAATTAAATTAATACCTACAAATTAATTTTTCAAAAAATTAAGAAGTAACTTTTTTAACAACCCATGGTCCACAAGAGATTGTGGATTAGTTGATTTTATAATTTGCTGAATCTACTTTTTTTTGAATAATTCAATTTAAGCTGAAACAAAACATAACTGACGTTAAAATTAAATATTTCCTTATAACATCAACTAATGCAAAAAGCCTTCCCTACACGATTTCCCATTATAATACCATTCATGGAGACATTAAAATTCTTCAATTTTACTACAAGAATGTCAAGCTATTAATTTTCCTTTTACATATACCTACCTACCTAACCTACCCATCTAATTTCCCTTTCCATACTTCCTTAAGAAAGGACAAGGACCTACTTTTTCTTCATCTTCTTTCCGGATGATATGAAACCCAAATATAAAAAAAAGCTATTCTCTAAAAACATCGCTCAAGGAATGCGTGCATCTTTATTCAGCTTGACACTTCATTACCTGTACCACTTGTCTTCGCTTGGCCTGGGGTATGTCGTTTTTTGTTCTGTATACGAGACAAGATGAACCGTCAGTAACCAACCAACCACCACCATCCCCAGCACAGCCATCATATTCTTATTCTTCTGGTAGGTATATCCAACTATTCTTCGCGCGTAAATTAGATTCAATAATGTAAGGCATTTTTGCCACACTGAATGACGTGAACAAAGAACCAACGCAACGCAGGCCAACAACGAAGTAGATGGAACATTATCATTCTTGATGGAGCTTAAATGTGTCCTCTTTAAAGCATAAAGGAATACACCATCACATCATGCTGCTCCTTGTATGATATTATGAACAAGGGACAACATCCTGTTTTGCGTCTTGGCTGGGTGGAGGTTGGGTGATGGGTTCAGTTTTCGGCTTCCGTGAAAACATAATTGAGTCATTTGTCACACGTCATCTGAGCTTCAGGAATGAGTTCCAAAAGCTATAGATGTGGGCTCTGTGTTGTGGTAAATGGAATTATATATGTATACGTGTGAGTCATTGCTGTATCGTGTTAAATATCGCATCATTGATGCGGGAGCAATGGTTGTCTATTGCGGGGTTAAAACGGGTTAACTTGTACAAGATAGGTACAGGTATAAAGTTGCACAAGGTGATATAGCGGAAGCTAATTAAGATTGTCATTCAGGAAGTATCTGAATCATTGAGGGTCTTGTGTCATCACATCCTGTGGTACAAAAGTAAAAGGAACGAAATATGTCCTCGCTACATTGACAATGTAAATTTGTTTTGTTGGAAAAAGTCTTATGATTTTGAAAAGTTCAATAAACTTTCATCAGTCATTTGTATTTTGAATTTCAAAACTTGGATTTGCTAACTGTATAGAAAAATAATCTACTTGTTTATAGCTTCTGACGACAAACAACAATAAATCAAACTGTTTTATTAATTTGTAAAATATTAAGTTTCTTTCTTCTATATACTTCTTTTTCTATACTATTACCTGTCATTAATAAATTTAAAAATAACTCACCGTGTAAATCTGCAAAACATTTTGTATTTAAACGGTTTATCAATCGAACACTTTGCGAGGAATCGCGACGAAACATAAACACTTTTGAATTTAACAAATTAAAACTTTCGAAATTGTCAAAAAAAATCACTTGAATCATTTCTCAAATTAAATTTCTCACACAAAATAAAAATCTAAACGAAATCAATTTTTATTAAAAACCTACAAATCATCCTTTTTATTATAGCATAGGTAATTGCAATACAACACCGTTATTAAGATTCGTAAACAAAATAAAATATTATTTGTGTAGGTGCCGATCGCCGCGCCGCCGATTGAAAAATGGCTCGAAATTCAATTAAATATGTAGATGACCACCAAATGTGGAATGAAACATGAAAGATTAAATGAGTAAATGGCTCATCAAGTAGTTGGAAGAAATACAGAGTTTGAAGCAAAAAAGAACATAAACACCCATCCCATGTGTGATAACCTACACATGAAAAATCAAGGGATATTCTCTCTCAAAGGGATATTTTATCATTTAAAAAAAAGGCGGCAAAATTATGAGAGAATTGGAAAAAATTGCAAAAAGCACTTTGAATTTAATTTAGACAAAGAACAAATACATTTCTTACCAAAATAGGTACCTAAATTTCACAGAACTTCTTCTTCTTAATTATTTTATGATAATATTACACTTAAATGAAATTTTTGACCAAAAAAATTAATTTTTAACCGAAATTTTAAGCCGAACGCGGAAACGAAACTACCTGCGATTAAAAACTGGACTAGACTAGAATGCACACGCACAGACCCACAACAGCATGTATCGTGTACCTACCAGCTTAAGCTTACCACTGAAGAATAGGAAGAGAGCAAATGATATAGGTGCATTGCTCACATGAGTCACATGGCTCCCATGACAAATCACCCAGAGTGAGTGTGGGTGTGAGAAATTATAAGAGAGCGAGAAATAAGAAAGTAGATAGTTACAGATCTGAGAAAGATCAGGGGGCTTTTACCAAATAAAAGACGGCTGAGAGTATTGACGACTTATTCACCTTGACAAATAACCACAAGTAAGTGGGTGGTGAAAATATTTAGAAAATACAAATTAAGACAATCAGGTACATGAAGGCACAGTGAGTATATTGGAGTTTCGCTCACCCTGGGTTGTACATGAGATCAGGGAATTTCGGCCATAAAAAAAATGGCGATAAACTTGCGACAAATTAAAAAAATATCATTTGTAAAGAAATTTAATTCACTCACTTCAAAAAATCATTTTGAACCTAAAAATCAATTTCATTTATTCTTATGTATGTACACAAGCAAAGCCCAAGTACGTACTATTGAAGAGAGAACAACAAAATTATTTAAGCCGACCACGGTCGCATAACTAAAACTATAAAAGCACTCCGCCTTGCTCTTGTTTACTGAATGGAACAATGAAAATCAATAACTATGACAAGAAAATGAGGTACCTAGAATTATGGGATTGCCCTGACCAGGCGCAACAACAATATAGGTAGAGGTACCTACTTAATAATGACAACTTTTTTTTTATTGAAGTGTAAACCAATTCTAAGAGACCACGATGTGTCAATGTCACTGTTATTTCACTGTCATTGTTTTGTGCAAAACAAAATGGAGTCTGATATACCAGTAACGCTTTTTTGGTGAAAATATTTTTTTTCTCACCGCACACAAAAAATCGAAATTTTTTTAAACAGAATTTATTTCTAACAATCGATAGACTTCTAAAAAAGTGAAATAAATACCTACAACATTAATAAGATTCTAAAATTCCTTTTCTTTTTCAAAACAAAAATAAATAGAATCTGATTACCTACCTATGCTAACAAAAAAAAAAAAAATTGGCAAAATATTTCTCTTAAAAATAGGAAGCAATATTGTATATTTAATAAAAAATAAAAACTGAAAAAAAATATCGAAATAAGTACACTGTCTCAAGGACTCGCGAAAAATGAAAAGAAATTGGTATTCGTCCAGGAATTCTTATGACAATCCCATAGGGTTTGTTTTTTTTCGACTTGCATCTATCGAAATGACATGGGTCGGGTTTGGGAAAGTAGCGTAGACTCACAATTCCAATCGCGGGAGTTGGAGTGCACTATGTACGAGTAGACCCACCTATATCATTCTTTTTCCGATGTTTCCGATTCAATTTAAATTTGCATTTTATTTTACGTTCCTTTCTCGATTTTTAGTTTCTTTCCTATAAAACCACTTCCACTGATGCCGTTATATACCTACTACACAAATACTATATCCTTTTGTCGTTGGCGTTTTGGCCTGATATACGATAGATGATGCGCTTGAATCAAATTACTCTGTCTGCTGCAAGGATAGATAATGTAATTTTTCCCTAGTTTCCGGCAATCGAGAGGAAAAAGCGGATGCCATCAAAATAAGCACAAACATCACAACAGATGGCGTTTGAAAATAAAATCTACAGCAACAAATAAAAAAAACAAAGTCAAAGTCAAAGTCGCCTCTCGCTGAAAAGTTATTCCACTTCCTTTTCATTTTATATTGCAAAATTAATAAGCACACGAACTTGTCGTCGTCGTATACCGTATATAACTTTTGAAGAAAATCCTGAAGGAATCTGTTTTTGTAAAACTCCAAACCGGCATCAGGGAGATGAAGCAGGCAGAAGAAATTGAAGTTCTCTCCATAGGCGCCCGGAGGCTGGGGTCTATGGGTGTCAGTTGCCCTCTTCCGGCTCTGTACAATTCCACATTTCCAAAATATTTTAAGCTTTTTGCTATGGACTTTTGAAAAATACGACTGTTTTTTTCAGTTGGAATCCATTTTTCCCCCATCTTGAAAAAAATCTTATTTATTTGCCCTCCTCTGGAAAAATTTCTGCGGGCGCCTATGGTCTTTCTTTCTCTGTCTATCTCTCTTGTAGATATGGTCTGATGATGGGATTCATTCATAAGGGCTTGAGTTAATATTAAATTCCTTTGTTTGATAAGATGGATTGCGTGTGTGCATTATATTCTCGCGAATATATTTATACACCTACACTGAAACACACATCAGGTGATTCATCAAAGTCCTTTCCATTCAAATTGAATAACCCTCCAGGGTTAAGTAATCTGAACGCGAACATCATTGAAATATGTATATTTAAATATAGGTAGGTGGGGTTATGGTGTCTATAACATACACGCAAAGTTTAAACGTAGATTTTGTTACTGTAAAAAGTCGAAATACGAAAATTCTATATAATTATTTACCCAGTAAGACCTAGAATTTGTCGGCAAGCATGATTGGTAAACATGCAATGATTTTAACTCCATTTTTGGGGGTATACTGCCCCACTCACGTTACTCCATTGCTCTGCAAGGCAGGTGCCAATTAGAAAATTTATTTTAATACCTTGTCTGGGTTTTAATTGATTTTCAGTAAGAATTGTATTTTAAAAACGAACGAATCCATAAAACAAAATGTTTACAATTTTTTTTTTAAATAGTTAGTCTTAGCGGTAAATTCTAGAATGCACGTATTTAGGGATTTTACAGTAACAGATACATTTCTACGCATAAACCATGATATATTCATCTTCGCGCGGTTGAAAAGGACCTTAACCACGTTAAGAGCCATATTCTACAGGGTGAACACGTATAAACGTAAAATGTTGATCACCGGCTCTATTGCAACTGGGATCCGTTTCAGGTCTTAGGTTTGTTCAAGGCTATACTTAAACCTTCAACTGACTATTTTTCGCAATTGCTAGGCGATGTATACATTTAAGGAAGTTGTACTGGGTCCATAGGCGCCGTAAGGGTGGGGCAAAGGGGGATCAGTTTCCCTCCCTTATCTCTGAAAAATTCCAAAATAATTTAAATTTTTTATTACAGGCTTTTGAAAATTTTGAACCATTTGAAAAAAGTCCTACCGTTCTTTTTCGATTACAACATACATTTTTTATTGTATGTATCCAAACGAACTTTGCTAGCTTTGTTTCAAAAATTCGATAGGTATATATAGGATAAATAAATAGAAACACCCTGTATTAATTTTGCACATGGCTTGTGAATCAAGAACAGCAAAATGTTCTTAAAGATTCATTATTATAGAATTCCTCTAAAGAGAAGACACTGAATCCTGTATGAATGTGTCCTGTAGCGAGTATGGATGACGGACGAGTGTGGGGTTTAAGGTAAGTGGGTAGAGACCAGAGTAAGCAAAGCATAAGTATAATGTTCGTGTCATCTTGAAAACTAGAGGGTATATTCTAGTTAATTAATAGTGCTTCGTATCACAATTAACCCAACTAATTGACGGATGTGTGGAATGTTTACGTCTCAAGAAGACTCAAGGTATATGGTTGGTATACCATTTCTATTATAATATGGTGGAAATGGGATATACTTATATACCTATTTAGGTACAATAATGTATTTTACTTTGTATGGTCGGTATATAGGTATATGTAATAATAATTTAAATGAGAATATTGGTTTGATGATAGATAGCGCGGTGGAGCGATAGATTCGTTGTATCTAATTTTCAAGGTGGAAATTTTAAGAAATTAAAACACAAATAATCAAAAAAGGATGCGAAGCCACAGCAAGCAAGGTCAATCATTATAATAATGTGCGGATGTGCGGTTTTGTGATGAAATACCTTATACCAACTCTTTGAACCTTGAAATGGTTTTTCTTTTGAAGAACTATTATTTATGTTTGTGAGTGACAAATTCCACATGAGTGACTATTTTCACTACAAAAGAGCTCCCTTTTATTTAAGACGGATAGCGCGTATAAAATACACGAGTGGGTCCGGTATACTTGCTCTTTTCTTCGATCACAATCATAGGTTGACGGACCAAATATGTTTAGTTGGCGCTTTGAATGGGATGGACTGTTTTTTACCAAATGTAAAAAATATGAATCAAGCGGTTTTTTTATTCCGGTTTTTTTTTTTAAATTAAATTTTTGAATATGTTCTTTTTTTAGATGCTTTTGCTTACAAATTTTGATTACAATCAGAAAAACTGTTCTTAAAAAAAAAATCAAAAACAAGATTCTATGGGAGTTACCGGTCTTAACACATTTTGTTTTTTTTTTTCATTAAAAATGTTTATTAAAATGTATTGATTTTGTAGATAATAATTATTAACCTTACCTATATCGTTTCCTATTTTGTTTAGCTACTTGTTTATTATCTACTTGCTACACCCAGAGAAAAAACCTGTGTAAAATTGCCTTAAACGACTTAGGTAGGTTTTTTTTATATGGATGTTAGTATTCGAGCATAAATTAGCCCAGTTCTAAGGCATTTTGAATACGCCCTAGGTAACGCGAAATAGGCTAAATTGCCTTAAAACACTTAGGTAGGTTTTTTTTATATGGATGTTAGTTTTCGAGCATAAATTAGCCAAGTTCTAAGGCAATTTGAATACGCCCTAGGCAAAGAAAAATAGGCAAACTTACCTTAGATGACCTAGGTAAAATAACATTTGGATTTTAACTTAGTTTTTTTGTATGTAATGTTATTGGACGAGCATAACTTTGCCTAGCACTAAGGCAATATTTCATTTTTTTTTATTTGAAATGTTATTGGACGAGCATAACTTTGCCTAGCACTAAGGCAATTTATGTTAGTCCTAAGGTATTTTAAAATAGGCTAACTTGCCTTAGGAAACTAAGGTGTTTTTACCATGAAATATTTTATTTTTTTTATTTGAAATGTTATTGGACGAGCATAACTTTGCCTAGCACTAAGGCAATTTATGTTAGTCCTAAGGTATTTTAAAATAGGCTAACTTGCCTTAGGAAACTAAGGTGTTTTTACCATGAAATATTTTATTTTTTTTATTTGAAATGTTATTGGACGAGCATAACTTTGCCTAGCACTAAGGCAATTTATGTTAGTCCTAAGGTATTTTAAAATAGGCTAACTTGCCTTAGGAAACTAAGGTGTTTTTACCATGAAATATTTTATTTTTTTTATTTGAAATGTTATTGGACGAGCATAACTTTGCCTAGCACTAAGGCAATTTATGTTAGTCCTAAGGTATTTTAAAATAGGCCAACTTGCCTTAGGAAACTAAGGTGTTTTTACCATGAAATATTTTATTTTTTTTATTTGAAATGTTATTGGACGAGCATAACTTTGCCTAGCACTAAGGCAATTTATGTTAGTCCTAAGGTATTTTAAAATAGGCTAACTTGCCTTAGGAAACTAAGGTGTTTTTACCATGAAATATTTTATTTTTTTTATTTGAAATGTTATTGGACGAGCATAACTTTGCCTAGCACTAAGGCAATTTATGTTAGTCCTAAGGTATTTTAAAATAGGCCAACTTGCCTTAGGAAACTAAGGTGTTTTTACCATGAAATATTTTATTTTTTTTATTTGAAATGTTATTGGACGAGCATAACTTTGCCTAGCACTAAGGCAATTTATGTTAGTCCTAAGGTATTTTAAAATAGGCTAACTTGCCTTAGGAAACTAAGGTGTTTTTACCATGAAATATTTTATTTTTTTTATTTGAAATGTTATTGGACGAGCATAACTTTGCCTAGCACTAAGGCAATTTATGTTAGTCCTAAGGTATTTTAAAATAGGCTAACTTGCCTTAGGAAACTAAGGTGTTTTTACCATGAAATATTTTATTTTTTTTATTTGAAATGTTATTGGACGAGCATAACTTTGCCTAGCACTAAGGCAATTTATGTTAGTCCTAAGGTATTTTAAAATAGGCCAACTTGCCTTAGGAAACTAAGGTGTTTTTACCATGAAATATTTTATTTTTTTTATTTGAAATGTTATTGGACGAGCATAACTTTGCCTAGCACTAAGGCAATTTATGTTAGTCCTAAGGTAAATAGAAATAGCTATGCACTAAGGCAATTAAATACATAAATAAATACCCAGGGTGTATGCAATAAAAATTTAGCTGAAATAAAAATTTAACTTAATTTCCTTATAATAAGTTGATTTTAGATATATGCCCTTGTCAGCAACCTTAAATCTTAGGAATGCTGAAAAGTGGCGTGGCAGAAAGCGGATTCCAAAAAAAACTCGCTCCCATAAAGTATCTTGCAATAAACAAGAAAAATTACAAAAACAAGCAAAGAAAAATAATAATTTCCACCGTCAAAAAATAATAATTTTCACCGTCAAAAAATTGTCAGATTTAACACTGGATTAAATTTCAAGTTGCACTTTAAATGACATTTGTATAAAAGTGCAATTTAAAATTTAATCCAGTGTTAAATCTATGTGAAAATTATTTTTCTGTTTCATATAAAATTACAAAAACAAGCAAAGAAAAATAATAATTTTCACCGTCAAAAAATTGTCAGATTTAACACTGGATTAAATTTCAAGTTGCACTTTAAATGACATTTGTACAAAAGTGCAATTTAAAATTCAATCCAGTGTTAAATCTATGTGAAAATTATTTTTCTGTTTCATATAAAATTACAAAAACAAGCAAAGAAAAATAATAATTTTCACCGTAAAAAAAAATAATTTTCACCGTCAAAAAATTGTCAGATTTAACACTGGATTAAATTTCAAGTTGCACTTTAAATGACATTTGTATAAAAGTGCAATTTAAAATTTAATCCAGTGTTAAATCTATGTGAAAATTATTTTTCTGTTTCATATAAAATTACAAAAACAAGCAAAGAAAAATAATAATTTTCACCGTCAAAAAATTGTCAGATTTAACACTGGATTAAATTTCAAGTTGCACTTTAAATGACATTTGTATAAAAGTGCAATTTAAAATTTAATCCAGTGTTAAATCTATGTGAAAATTATTTTTCTGTTTCATATAAAATTACAAAAACAAGCAAAGAAAAATAATAATTTTCACCGTCAAAAAATTGTCAGATTTAACACTGGATTAAATTTCAAGTTGCACTTTAAATGACATTTGTATAAAAGTGCCATTTAAAATTTAATCCAGTGTTAAATCTATGTGAAAATTATTTTTCTGTTTCATATAAAATTACAAAAACAAGCAAAGAAAAATAATAATTTTCACCGTAAAAAAAAATAATTTTCACCGTCAAAAAATTGTCAGATTTAACACTGGATTAAATTTCAAGTTGCACTTTAAATGACATTTGTGCAACTTAAAATTTAATCCAGTGTTAAATCTATGTAAAATTATTATTTTTCTTTTCATGCAAGAAACTTCTGACTAAATTTAATCCAGTGTTAAATCTATATGTGAAAATTGTTATTTTTCAATTTTTACAAGAAACTTGTTTCTTATATGCGTTCTGAGCAAAGTAAACGCTGCTGCTACTAAAAAAACCTCAACCTGTTTTAGTCCATTTTTCCAATGTAAATTCGTTTGGATTTAAGAAACTTTTTAAATAAAACAGAACAAACGAAAATCATAAATTTTAAATAGGAAAACTCAAAGCATTTAAAGTGCAAGAAATGTTTCTTATCCGTGTTTTCTATAAACACGCATTTTATTATTAAAATATAGTACCTTTTTCTTCTAAATATCGGATGTCTACCTAAAAACTTTTAGAAAGTAAAAAAGCTAAGATAACCCTTTGAAGTAAACGCTGCTGCTACTAAAAAAAAACCTAAAAGGAAATAATTTTTTAAAAAACTCACTTAAAAATTTATAAAATTTGTCCTATAGTACCTTTTTCAACTAAATATCCTTTATATAATATAATATTATGAATAATATAATATTCCATATATATATATTTGTTAACATTCCATATATTCCCGTTAACTTTTTAGTTTAACTTAGGTCTAAGGTGCTTTTACCTAAGAACTAGGGTAATGTTCCCGCCAACAGTCTTTATATGTTAAACTTTACCTAGGCCTAAGATAATTTTACCTAGGGCCTAACATTTTTTTTTGTTTTCAATGCTCACTTACTGTGTAAAATTACCTTAGTTCTAAGCTAATTTTTGTTAGTTTCATAAAATTATGTTAGTCCTAAGGTAAATTCTTTTCCGAGTTCCGTTATTTTGTGAAATTTCAATTTCATTTACTTACTGTGTAGTATTACCTTAGTCCTAACGCAATTTTACCTTAGGACTAGGGCAATGTTACCGCAAACTATATCTGCTAGTGAAACTTTTACCTAGGCCTAGGTTAATTTTACCTAGACCTAGGTTAATTTTACCTAGGGCCTAACATGTTTTTTGTTTTCAACGCTCACTTACTGTGTAAAATTACCTTAGTTCTAAGCTAATTTTTGTTAGTTTCATAAAATTATGTTAGTCCTAAGGTAAATTCTTTTCCGAGTTCCGTTATTTTGTGAAATTTCAATTTCATTCACGCTTGGGTTTCTTCAGTTTGCTCGGAGATTTCATTGCGTGCAGCAGCATTTTGGAATTTTGGAAAATGAAAGTGATTAAAAAATAAAACAAGAGTAAATACAAAATATTATTAAATAAATAAAATAAAAAGTACAAATTGGAAAAGTGTTAAGAAACATTCAATAAGTTAATCAAAACTCTATATCTATATACTACAAGGCGAGGAATCTTAAAGGCGTATTGGATTATTTGAATGTAAGTTTGTAAGTTTGTAAATTTTTAACTTAAACGTAAACGCTGCTTTGTACTAAAAAAAAACCTCAAATATAACTTGTAGTAGACTTTAGGTCATAGTTTGTTTTAAATATAGTTGTCCTACTACAGGTTATATTTGAAAAATTAAAAGGTCACGTAAAAGGAAATAATTTAAAAAAAACCTCACTTAAAAATTTTTTTGTACACACGTTTGCTTATATTCCATATAATATAATATTCCATATATAATGTTCCGGCCAACAGTCTCTATGTGTTAAACTTTACCTAGGCCTAAGATAATTTTATCTAACATGTTTTTTCTTCAATGCTCAGTATTACCTTAGTCCTAACGCAATTTTACCTTAGGACTAGGGCAATGTTACCGCAAATTATATTTCTGCTAATGAAACTTTTACCTAGACCTAGGTTAATTTTACCTAAGGCCTTACATGTTTTTATCTTCAATGCTCACATACTGTGTACAATTACCTTATTTCTAAGCTAATTTTTGCTAGTTTCATAGAATTATGTTAGTCCTATAGTAAATTCTTTTCCAAGTTCAGTTGTGAAATTTCAATTTCATTTACGCTTGGGTTTCTTAAATTGGTTCGAAGATTTCATTGCGTACAGCAGCAAGAGTAAATACAAAATATTATTAGAACCTTTTAAATAGATAAAATAAAACGTACAAATTGGAAAAGTGTTAAGAAACCTACTTTTGGAAAAATAAGTTAATCAAAAATCTATATCTATATACTTCAAGGCGAGGAATCTTTAAGGCGTATTGGATTAGTTGAATGTAAGTTTGTAAGTTTGTGAATTTTTAACTTTTTAACTTTTTACCACTCATTGAAAAAAATAGTTATATATATACATACATATGTAAATACATAGTACAAGAGCAAACACAAAATACCTAGGTATATAATACATTTTTAAACAAAACATTAAAAGTGGAAAAGTGTAAAAAAAACCCTACTATAAAACAATAAATTAGTCAAAAAAAATAGATAAATGCAATATATCTACATACTTCTATAAAAGGAAAAGCGCTTGAAAGTACTAAGTGAAGTTTTAAATTTTGATTATAATCAGTATTTAAAGCTTTTTATCAACAATTTTCTTGCAAACAACATATGAACAATTCATATCGTAAAATGTTAAATTAAATAAATCCAAACTCAAGTGCTTGAGATGTTTATAACCATTCAGTTTTCATCCAGGATTTTCGCCTGGAAGAAAAAAAACAAAATTTCACAGAATATCACTTAGCACTTTCATCCTTTAAGAGTTTCTTTCGTTATTTTCTATACTGAATTTTTTACATATTAAAGTTTGGAGGCACTTTAAAATATGAAGTACAATTTTATGTTTTTGAAAATGTATAAATATTTGCACTAAAATGGGTAAATATTAAACAAAAACACAAACAAATAACAATTCATAAGGAAAACCAAACACCATTCAGTCAGCTGCTCACTTTTGACGTTTAATTAGCTTTGAATATTTTTTAGGTCTGTTTGGTTTGTTGGTCATTAAACTAAACATACAAAACTTAACTCGTTTATTTCATGATGCTCTCGTTACATAATTTTACCCTTTTAGTTAAAATTTTCGAAACTTTCATAGCATAAACTTTTCTTTAATTTGTGTTTCAGTATCATTCGGTTAAATAGGCCGACACTTGCAAAATATTTTTTTAGGCATAAATATGCGTTTACAAAAAATTTATAAAACAAAAAGCAATGAACAAATATGAAAGTCTTTTTTCTCAAAATGTTTATTAATTTAGAAAAATTATATCTACTCTTTCCTATATTTTTGACTTAACTCGTTTATTTGCACGTCAAAGACGAACAGCTGACTGCATGTTGTTTGGTTTTCCTTGAAATTGTTAAAAATTCTCATTTGTATTTTTTTTTTCAATCTATAACCATTTTAATGCCAATATTTTAAATTTACATATGAATTTAAAAAACAAAAAAGTTGTATCTCATATTTTAAAGTTTCCACAAATTAAATACAAAAGAAATGCTTTATGTTTTCGTTATTCATGCCTTCTTTTTTATTTTTATTTTTTTGATGTGTCGCATTATGAGTTTTCAAAAACATTTGGGTTTGGTTTGAATAGCCTAAAAAATTATTTGACCTGTATACATAGTTATAAACCTGAACACGTCTAATTAAAAAACTAACGAGTAATCGACCGAATGATTTCGACATTTCGCGCGCAGATGGCAGATGCTATAAATTTACAATTCTATTCAGCTAACAGCTTATCGCGCATTTATCTTTGTCTTTTCTAAATGGCTCATTTGCACATATTTTAATTCTTTTTCTGCCACGAAGTTTTTTAAATTAAATTAAATTAAATTAAAAGTGAAAAATAAAGTTAAAATTAAAACAAAAAGAACTATAAAACAAAGAAAAGAACAATTGGAAAAAATAAAAATTAAAAATATATAAGAAGAAGGACATATTAAAACATTGGAGACGGAATTTAGAAAAGGTATGTAGGTAATTTAGAAAAAAAATTGTTGCCCACAGAATTTTTCATTCTTTAAACATTCTTATTTAAAAATTGTTGACTCAACAAAAAGTTACTGTAGCAAGAATTAATTTTTGGTTTTTTAAGAATCAAATATGCTTTTAAGAATCAACTTGTTGAGCCATCAAATTCGTTCTTCAGATAACAATTATTTTTAAGAGTAGGTATAAAAAGTGGGTACAGGAATAAGTTCCTGGTCCAAGAATAAAAATAACTAGGTACTTGAAATTATGTTCGTTCTTAAGGCAAAGAAAAGAACAATCTGAAAAAATATATAAGAAGAAGAACATATTAAAACATTGGAGACGGAATTTAGAAAAAGGTACATATGTAGGTAATTAAGAAAAAAAATTGTTGTCCACAGAATTTTTCATTCTTTAAACATTCTTATTTAAAAATTGTTGACTCAACAAAAAGTTACTGTAGCAAGAATTAATTTTTGGTTTTTTAAGAATCAAATATACTTTTAAGAATCAACTTGTTGAGCCATCAAATTCGTTCTTCAGATAACAATTATTTTTAAGAGTAGGTATAAAAAGTGGGTACAGGAATAAGTTCCTGGTCCAAGAATAAAAATAACTAGGTACTTGAAATTATGTTCGTTCTTAAGGCAAAGAAAAGAACAATCTGAAAAAATATATAAGAAGAAGAACATATTAAAACATTGGAGACGGAATTTAGAAAAAGGTACATATGTAGGTAATTAAGAAAAAAAATTGTTGTCCACAGAATTTTTCATTCTTTAAACATTCTTATTTAAAAATTGTTGACTCAACAAAAAGTTACTGTAGCAAGAATTAATTTTTGGTTTTTTAAGAATCAAATATACTTTTAAGAATCAACTTGTTGAGCCATCAAATTCGTTCTTCAGATAACAATTATTTTTAAGAGTAGGTATAAAAAGTGGGTACAGGAATAAGTTCCTGGTCCAAGAATAAAAATAACTAGGTACTTGAAATTATGTTCGTTCTTAAGGCAAAGAAAAGAACAATCTGAAAAAATATATAAGAAGAAGAACATATTAAAACATTGGAGACGGAATTTAGAAAAAGGTACATATGTAGGTAATTAAGAAAAAAAATTGTTGTCCACAGAATTTTTCATTCTTTAAACATTCTTATTTAAAAATTGTTGACTCAACAAAAAGTTACTGTAGCAAGAATTAATTTTTGGTTTTTTAAGAATCAAATATACTTTTAAGAATCAACTTGTTGAGCCATCAAATTCGTTCTTCAGATAACAATTATTTTTAAGAGTAGGTATAAAAAGTGGGTACAGGAATAAGTTCCTGGTCCAAGAATAAAAATACCTAGGTACTTGAAATTTTGTTCGTTCTTGATGCAAAGAAAGGAAAAATAGGTTTTTAAACTAAAAGCACAGGGGTTTTATCAAATGACTTAAAAATATCCAGTAATATATAACTATTTTTTTCCCTGAGTGAAGTTGATTTTTATTTAAAACATCATAATATACTCGTGTAATAAAGTCTACAGTACTTTCACTAATATTAAAATAATAGAGCATGAAATTAAGATAAACATTCTGTTAATCTCAGCGCAACATGATGACGTGTAGTACTGTAGGGTTTATACACAAAGATTACGTAGATACTTACAAATCATTATAAAATTAAAATTCATTTTCACAGTTAAAAAGATCAAAATGCATTGCTTTATCTGTTTAAAAGTTTTTAATTGCTTGAATATATTGATCAGGCATTTAAAAGTCATACATGGTTGCGATAAAAAAAATAATTTAAAATGCTTTGAAAAATCATGTGAACAGATATTTAGTGGATTATCTTCATACAAAAGGCATTTAGGTATTCATTTAAAGGAGTTATATAAAATAGATGAACCAATTAATGACAATAATATTGTTGCGCCAGAGAATTCAAATTCCTGCAATACTTCAAGTACATTTGAAAATTTGTTACAAAACAATCATGATTCTTTAAATGAAGAACTAGAATTACTAACAAGTAGAAGAAATACAAGAAACATTTTGGTTCAATCGTATAAAACTATAATAGAAACGAACATAATTAAATTCGTCTTAACACTGCACAACAACAATAATTTTACAAGAAAAGATGCAGTAACTATGCAAAAAGCTGTTGACGATTTGATTCTATCACCTCTGTTCAAAATTATGTTAGACGTGGAAATGGGTGAGGATGATAAAAAGAAAATAGAAAATGTTGTTAATGAATATAAAAATGTTTTCAATGGATTTAATACTGAGTACAAATTACAAAAATTTTTAGAAAATCGAGATCTATATAAAAGAGCTAAAGAATTCGACATTCATAGAGAAATTTCTCATGTGATGAAAAACGGAGAGAGCAATTTAGAGGAAAAAGTTGAAAAGGGTATTCTTATGAACTTGAAATTTCAATTTCGGAAAATTTTTGAAAAAACAGAAAACCAAAAAATACTTACAACATTTCTGGAAAAACAGAGTGAACCATCAAACATAGGAAATTTTACGAATGGAAAACTATGGCAACAGAAGAAAGCGTTGTATAAAAATAAGAATTTGGTTCCATATTTTATATTCGCAGATGATTTTGAAATTAATAATCCACTTGGTGCCCATACTGGAGTTCATAAATTAACAGGAGTGTATTTTTCCATTCCTATATTCGAAAATTATTTTAAAGTCAGTGATATTTATTTGGCTGCTTTAATTAAAGCTCATGATATTAAAGCCTATGGAAATGATTTGACAATGTACAACCTTGTTCAAGATATAATTTCTCTAGAAGTTGAAGGCATGGAATTGACTTTAAATGGCCAAAAAACAACAATTTACTTAATATTGGGCATTATCTTAGGAGATAACTTGGGACTTAACCAAATGCTGGAGTTTAGTAAATCTTTTTCATCAAATCACTTCTGCAGGTTTTGTATAGCACCAAGTGAATTAACAAGGGTTATGTGCAAGGAAAACTCAACATATATTAGAACTGAACAAAATTATACGCAAAATTTATCATTAGATTTTTCATCCACAGGAGTTTACAAAAACTCAATTTTAAACAAAATCCCTTCTTTTCACGTTGTAACAAACTTTTCTGTGGATCTTATGCACGACGTATTTGAAGGCGTTGCACATTATAATCTAACACATATTATAGAACATTATATCAAAAACAAGGTTTTTACATTAGACGAACTTAATCAATATAAGTTAACATTTTCCTATGGAGACACAGAGAAAGGAAATGTTTTTAAAGATATAACTATTCAACACCTGAAAAGAAAAAAATTGAATGCCTCAGCCAGAGAAATGTGGACATTTGTTCACCATTTTCCTTTGATTGTTGGCCACTTGGTTGCAGCTAATGATAAAGTTTGGGAATTTCTTCTTACATTTATAAAAATAATTGATATACTGCTTTTGCCAAGTTGTAATAATTTCAAATTACATGAGCTTGAAAATCTGATAGAAAAACACAACATGTTATATCAAAAATTATTTGGAGATACCTTAAAACCAAAACATCACAACCTTACCCACTACCCACGAATTATACAGTATTCTGGTCTGCCAAAATATTATTGGTCGTTTTTGTTCGAAGCTAAACACCAGGAACTGAAATCATATGGCAGAGTTACATCTAGCCGCAAAAATATTTTACTTTCTATTGCAACGAAATTCCAGTTCAAATTTGCTTATAGCATTATTGAACCAAGAGAAAATTGTATTCAGTTCTCAAACCATGATAAAATATCTAATACTATTGATGAGCACATACGAGTAAACTGTTTAAATTATAACATATTAAATGTTGATTCAAAACACTTCGAAAAAATTGAATTTATAGGAACAGTATACAAAAAAGGCCATTATTTATCTATAACAAATGAATTAAATGAAAAATTCTATTTAATAAATAGAATAATTTTAAACGAAAACAATAAACTATTCATACTTTGCCAGGAAATACCAACTATATTTAATGATCATTATATGTCTTTTGAAAAATTAAAGTCAAGCCAAGACATTTTTTTTATCAAACCAATCATTGATTTTGACGGGCCACCTGTTACTACTCATAAAACTTTATGTGGCAGCGAATTTATTAGAAAAAAACATTTTTTTTCTTAGAAAATTAAATATAAAAACAACAAAATGAATGAAGAAACAATTCCAAGTGGTTTTACATCTGAAATACAAGAAATAACTGAATACACATGTACGCCTAACACATCTGTTCAAAACCAGACAAATGCAATCGATCATCAATCAGCTCCGGGGTCATTTTTGATAATAAATTCAAAAGGTGAATATTCATTGCTAGATCAAGATCAATCAAGGCTTATACCTGAAAATACCATTTTGCAACCGGAGCTAAATTTTGAACAAGAAAAAAGCAATGCTGAGTTAATCAATCTCCTGAAGTCTTGGGATCTCTATGATGAACTTTACGTATTTCTGAAAGGTGATTTCCTCTGCTATTTCAAAATATATTCTCAGAATACATATTTTTGTATTTATTTTTATAAACAGAAAAGAAAATCAATATTGAAGGTCTAAAATGCATGAAAGAACGCCATATTGACCAACTATTCCATGAATATGATGACTTCAATACAAAAATTATTTTTGAAACTAAATTGGGTATTTGGCAGAACGAAATGGTAAGTTAAATGAATTATTATGTTTTCAGTTCTAACTTATTTCTTTTTTGTTTTGCTGTACATAAACAGGGTATTTTTACTATAAGTCCTAAGCCCCAAAATAAAACGACTCAACAACTGTCAGTGGAAACGTGGCTCAACACAATGAGCAGCCCATCTACATTAAGTAATTCCTCGGATTTGGATGTAAGTGTAAACGTTCAATCTACATCATATATATGTAACTAATATTTGCCTCATAATATGTCTTCCACACCATCTCACTTTTTCTCCAGTAAGTTTGCAAATCAAATTGAAATTTTATTGCTTTCTTAATTTTCTATTAATTTCTACTAACTTTTTTAACTTTTGATACTTTTGATGATATTTCTGCTTAAAATAATTTGTTCATTCTTTGTAACGTATAACGTAACGGTGTAATTATATTTTAGGTGTGCACTGAAGGGTTAATCAGTGAGATAGTGTTGAAGGACTATAAATTTAATAGGCTTAAGGTCTTTTGAATAACATTATGAGTGAGTTCAAAAAGGTCAAGAAAAAGGAAAAGATATAAATAAAATTCATTTTTTTTTGTTATAAACATTTAAACAAAATTTATTTCGTCAATATACCTATATAAATGTCTAGGCGTACAACGCGACCATAGCCTTAACTCCTGAACAGATTTTCCTCAGACATAATAATTAAGCTTTCGAAGTAGTTCTATAAACCAAATTTGACCTTAAGTCTAATTTGGCACTGATTTTACGAGAAACTTAAAAATGTAGGAATGTAGGTATAGTTATTTTAATTAAAATTTTACTGTCGTCAATATACTGATAGTAAACAAAAGTACTTTGACAGTAATTTATGGAAATAAGAAACATTCATATAGGAAAAACTCGCTTATAAGAAAGGCAATCGAAAGCATCGTATTGTTTCCCTAAAAAGAAAAACTTGGGTGAGAGAAATTGATTTTTATGCAGCATTTTAAAATTTTAGAAAAAGAGAATATATACATATAAGAAATTTTATTCATTAATTTTTTTTTATTTTGAAGAAAGAATTCATTTGTTTTTATTTTTGTTACATTGTAGTTTTATTATAAACGAATCCACATGTTATCAACACCCTAGCATGCTCCACTTTGTGTGGTATTTTTAACGTGATGAATTAGTATCTTGTATGTATATTTTGTATTTTTGTATAAAAGAAACGTTTTTTCTTATAGATATGCGAGTTTTCCTATAAGAAACTTATTTTCTTATATCCGAGGTTTTCATATAAGAAACACTCAGATCAAGGAAAGAAAATGTTTGCATTTTCTGACTTTTATATCCGTGTTACACTCTATTTGAAAATTCTTGCAAATTAGCGTTGATTTAAATTTAATAAAAAAAAATTAGTTTTGATTTGGCCAGTTTTTATTTTAAGCACTCAGTAATAATTTATGGGATTGCTTAGTGCTTTATTGTCAAAAGCTCAAATGTAAATTTATATGGCTTACGCCACATTCTTGCATGGAGCTTTGCCCCCATCATCAAAAAACTATATGGGAAAATTCAAGAAGTTTACAATTGAAGATTCCAAAAACGCTTTCACGCTTGAAGTTGAAACTCCAAGTCAAATTGAACCCATCCTGCAAAGAAAAAGAGAAGAATGTATTAAAATGAAAATGAAGCTTCAGCCTGTCATTATTGTAGTTGGTGAGAAATTTAAGTATAATCAGTTTTATGTATCCCTGGACAATGTTAAGTTTAAAATTAATGTGTTCAGCCAGTTAATAGGAACTAAATCCAGTGCACTGCAATGCACGAACCTTAATGGCTCGGTGAACAAAAATGGGTCTTACTTCAATTATTTATTTTATTTTAGGTAACAGTACTGGAAATACTAAAGAAAACAGAGCAGGGGAGAGGAATTTTAGAAACTTATCGTATACAAAATGTCTTGAGTCCAGAAGATCGAACCATTGTTGTTCACAAGATTATTCAACATTTTACTGAGAGCGACAAGAAAATGACAGTCAAGAGATGTGAAATGTTGGCACAGGAAATAATAAAAATTTTTCCTACAGAATGCATGGTAAATTATTTGTTGTGATTAATACACCATAACAATTATTTTTTAAATTTATTGAATTATTTTAATTGAAACAGAGTTCGTACTTTGTGAAAGGAAAAAACAAAATTCCCCCCAAAGGTAAACTTTACGACAGGTATAGGGGGCAGCGGAGGTCCCTATCTCAGCTTTATAAAAATAGTGGCTCTACAACGAAAAAATTAAAACTTATAAACATTTCAAAAGATGATTTCAATGAAGGTTAAAGTTTTAGCCAAAATTAATCAAAAATTAAAATAATGAAACTCAACAGAATCTCCAGAGTCAAGCGATACAGATATGCAAAATATCTGTGAAGAACTAAAGCAAAACAGGAACTGGGACGCAGTTCTAAGTCAATGGAAGCAAACAATATCTTACAGAAGGAGGTTTATTGATCAAAGCAATGATAATGACATCCGCTCAGTACTTCAGGAATGGCCCCTGTACAAGTATTCGCGTGCACCAGAACTGGTAAATTTCTTGAATAATTAATTATTTTTATTAAAAACATCAAAATAAATTTCTTGATTGATAACGATTAATATTAAAATAAATTACAAAAAACAACAAAATATAAAAATTAAAATTAATTACTTTGTAGCGTATTAATTTATTTGTCGTTATTTAATTTATTTCCAGATAAACATCGACTTTGAGTTTATGAAACCTCAAAATAAATTCGACTTCAGCAAATGGCAGAAGTTTCAAACCATTGCCTTACAACTTTTCGAGGAAAGAATAAAGAGTCGTTCCTTAAGATCTTTTTTGGATCAAATAAAAGGAAACATTGAAGGTCTCGACATAGGTACTAAAATTTCTTCAATTTTTGTTTTTTTTTTTTGTTTCAAGAGTTTTTTATTTTACATTCCAGATAACCTAAATATAGCTTACGCCACGCTCTTGCATGGAGTTTTGCCCCCATCATCAAAAAACTATATGGGAAAATTCAAGAAGTTTACAATTGAAGATTCCAAAAACGCTTTCACGCTTGAAGTTGAAACTCCAAGTCAAATTGAACCCATCCTGCAAAGAAAAAGAGAAGAATGTATTAAAATGAAAATGAAGCTTCAGCCTGTTATTATTGTAGTTGGTGAGAAATTTAAGTATAATCAGTTTTATGTATCCCTGGACAATGTTAAATTTAAATTAGAATCATATTTAGACTGTATTGATTTTTATCTTAAGCTTGTATATGTATTGAATATAGAATACCCTCCGCAATGCAAGTCGGTGTGGGTTTTTATTCAAAATTTTTTGTTCAATATTCAAGACGGTCCAAAAATTCCTTCTGTACAGTCTTTATTAAATGATTTGAATTCATTTCTAATTTAAAAGTGGTCACTTGGCATCAATTCGGTTTATATTCAAACTTCCGCAATTGAGATTTATGAAAAAGTTAGATTTTGTTTAAATTACAATGTTAAGAAAACAATATCGTTTTTCGAAGCATTAAAAAAACTTAAATTTTTTTGAAAATTTAATATTCCGCAGAAGGGATATTAAATTTTCAAATAAATTTAAGTTTTTTTTTAAATTCAATATCACGCGAAGGGATATTGAATTGGTGCGAAGTTTAAATAAAATCAAGCTTGTTGAAAGTTTTCAACATAGTTTATTGCTTAATTGATGATTTGACATGTCATAATTACCTTTTTTTCAATTTATAGAAAAGTTAGATTTTTTTTAAATTACAATGTTTAGAAAACAATATCGTTTTTCGAAGCATTAAAAAAACTTAAATTTTTTTGAAAATTTAATATTCCGCAGAAGGGATATTAAATTTTCAAATAAATTTAAGTTTTTTTTTAAATTCAATATCACGCGAAGGGATATTGAATTGGTGCGAAGTTTAAATAAAATCAAGCTTGTTGAAAGTTTTCAACATAGTTTATTGCTTAATTGATGATTTGACATGTCATAATTACCTTTTTTTCAATTTATAGAAAAGTTAGATTTTTTTTAAATTACAATGTTTAGAAAACAATATCGTTTTTCGAAGCATTAAAAAAACTTAAATTTTTTTGAAAATTTAATATTCCGCAGAAGGGATATTAAATTTTCAAATAAATTTAAGTTTTTTTTTTAAATTCAATATCACGCGAAGGGATATTGAATTGGTGCGAAGTTTAAATAAAATCAAGCTTGTTGAAAGTTTTCAACATAGTTTATTGCTTAATTGATGATTTGACATGTCATAATTACCTTTTTTTCAATTTATAGAAAAGTTAGATTTTTTTTAAATTACAATGTTTAGAAAACAATATCGTTTTTCGAAGCATTAAAAAAACTTAAATTTTTTTGAAAATTTAATATTCCGCAGAAGGGATATTAAATTTTCAAATAAATTTAAGTTTTTTTTTAAATTCAATATCACGCGAAGGGATATTGAATTGGTGCGAAGTTTAAATAAAATCAAGCTTGTTGAAAGTTTTCAACATAGTTTATTGCTTAATTGATGATTTGACATGTCATAATTACCTTTTTTTCAATTTATAGAAAAGTTAGATTTTTTTTAAATTACAATGTTTAGAAAACAATATCGTTTTTCGAAGCATTAAAAAAACTTAAATTTTTTTGAAAATTTAATATTCCGCAGAAGGGATATTAAATTTTCAAATAAATTTAAGTTTTTTTTTAAATTCAATATCACGCGAAGGGATATTGAATTGGTGCGAAGTTTAAATAAAATCAAGCTTGTTGAAAGTTTTCAACATAGTTTATTGCTTAATTGATGATTTGACATGTCATAATTACCTTTTTTTCAATTTATAGAAAAGTTAGATTTTTTTTAAATTACAATGTTTAGAAAACAATATCGTTTTTCGAAGCATTAAAAAAACTTAAATTTTTTTGAAAATTTAATATTCCGCAGAAGGGATATTAAATTTTCAAATAAATTTAAGTTTTTTTTTAAATTCAATATCACGCGAAGGGATATTGAATTGGTGCGAAGTTTAAATAAAATCAAGCTTGTTGAAAGTTTTCAACATAGTTTATTGCTTAATTGATGATTTGACATGTCATAATTACCTTTTTTTCAATTTATAGAAAAGTTAGATTTTTTTTAAATTACAATGTTTAGAAAACAATATCGTTTTTCGAAGCATTAAAAAAACTTAAATTTTTTTGAAAATTTAATATTCCGCAGAAGGGATATTAAATTTTCAAATAAATTTAAGTTTTTTTTTAAATTCAATATCACGCGAAGGGATATTGAATTGGTGCGAAGTTTAAATAAAATCAAGCTTGTTGAAAGTTTTCAACATAGTTTATTGCTTAATTGATGATTTGACATGTCATAATTACCTTTTTTTCAATTTATAGAAAAGTTAGATTTTTTTTAAATTACAATGTTTAGAAAACAATATCGTTTTTCGAAGCATTAAAAAAACTTAAATTTTTTTGAAAATTTAATATTCCGCAGAAGGGATATTAAATTTTCAAATAAATTTAAGTTTTTTTTTAAATTCAATATCACGCGAAGGGATATTGAATTGGTGCGAAGTTTAAATAAAATCAAGCTTGTTGAAAGTTTTCAACATAGTTTATTGCTTAATTGATGATTTGACATGTCATAATTACCTTTTTTTCAATTTATAGAAAAGTTAGATTTTTTTTAAATTACAATGTTTAGAAAACAATATCGTTTTTCGAAGCATTAAAAAAACTTAAATTTTTTTGAAAATTTAATATTCCGCAGAAGGGATATTAAATTTTCAAATAAATTTAAGTTTTTTTTTAAATTCAATATCACGCGAAGGGATATTGAATTGGTGCGAAGTTTAAATAAAATCAAGCTTGTTGAAAGTTTTCAACATAGTTTATTGCTTAATTGATGATTTGACATGTCATAATTACCTTTTTTTCAATTTATAGAAAAGTTAGATTTTTTTTAAATTACAATGTTTAGAAAACAATATCGTTTTTCGAAGCATTAAAAAAACTTAAATTTTTTTGAAAATTTAATATTCCGCAGAAGGGATATTAAATTTTCAAATAAATTTAAGTTTTTTTTTAAATTCAATATCACGCGAAGGGATATTGAATTGGTGCGAAGTTTAAAAAAATCAAGTTTGTTTAAAGTTATAATGATCTAGGTTATTTGGCAAATGATTTTATTTTTCGATTTTCTTGAAATATTAGTTTTTTTTTTTGAAAACTCAATGTCTTGAAAACAAGATGATTTTTGAATTATTAACAGTCTAATTTTTTGAATAATTAATATGTACTCCGTTAGAGGAAAATAGAACAATTGTATATTCCGCCAGATTAAGAGAAGTTAATATTTCTCTTTCTTCTTTTTCTTTTTGTTCTTTCATTCAAATATTTGAAAATTTAAAATCAAATTTTTTCAAAATGTTATCCAAAATGTTTTTTACTGATAAGAAATTTTTAACTTTAAGATATATTTATGTACGTCTTTACATTTTAAGAATAAAATTTGGTTACTTTATCTCTTTTTAAACATAATAAATTACCAGTCAATTTGCATAACCAAAGTTTTGAATTATATAATAATAAAGCCTATCTATAGTTTGTTAAATTATACTAAAAAAATTCTGTCCATTAATATAAATGCTATTAATAATTATTGTCAAACTAAAGCGAATATGTGAATTTGTAAACAAAATTATCAAAAAAAAGTTTTTCTTTTGATTTTAAAAGATAAAACTTTAATAAAAACATTTAAAATTAAATAAACTTTCTTTTTCTTTCTAGAACTTTTCTTTCAGCTATGAGAAAAACTATATTGGGAAGTCGATTTCTGGCCGAAAATGCTGTGTTGATTAAGCTTAGGATCTAAGGTAAGAAAATCTCATTTTATCTAGTTTTGCACCTGAATTAGCCTATTTACTAGTTTGATTTGCCTTATTTTTTTTGCCTATACTTAGGCAATTCAACTTAGTATCTAATGTAATTTTACCTAGTATTTTACCTTAGGAAAGTATTGATTTAGCTTAGGATCTAAGGTAAACCAACCATAGGTTCACCTTAGATCCTAAGCTAAATCAATACTTTCCTAAGGTAAAATACTAGGTAAAATTACATTAGATACTAAGTTGAATTGCCTAAGTATAGGCAAAAAAAATAAGGTAAATCAACCTAGGAAATAGGCTAATTCAGGCGCAAAACTAGGTAAAATGAGATTTTCTTACCTTAGATCCTAAGCTAAATCAACACGTTCCTAAGGTAAAATACTAGGTAAAATTACCTTAGATACTAAGATAAATTGCCTTAGTATAGGCAAAAAAAATAAGGTAAATCAACCTAGGAAATAGGCTAATTCAGGCGGAACTAAGGTAAAATACTAGGTAAAATTACCTTAGTTAATAAGATAAATTGCCTTAGTATAGGCAAAAAAAATAAGGTAAATCAACCTAGGAAATAGGCTAATTTAGGCGAAACTAAGGTAAAATACTAGGTAAAATTACCTTAGGTAATAAGATAAATTGCCTTAGTATAGGCAAAAAAAATAAGGTAAATCAACCTAGGAAATAGGCTAATTTAGGCGCAACTAAGGTAAAATACTAGGTAAAATTACCTTAGGTAATAAGATAAATTGCCTTAGTATAGGCAAAAAAAATAAGGTAAATCAACCTAGGAAATAGGCTAATTTAGGCACAACTAAGGTAAAATACTAGGTAAAATTACCTTAGGTAATAAGACAAATTGCCTTAGTATAGGCAAAAAAAATAAGGTAAATCAACCTAGGAAATAGGCTAATTTAGGCGCAAAACTAGGTAAAAAAAGGACTTTTTTACCTTAGATCCTAAGCTAAATCAACACGTTCCTAAGGTAAAATACTAGGTAAAAATGGGACTTTTTTACCTTAGTCCCTAATCTAAATCAACTTAGGAACTAAGTTAAATTGCCTTAGTATAGGCTAAAAAATATATCCCCGGGAAATTTAGCAAATTTCAAAACCATTTCGGCTTTAGCCTATCTATTTAGGCTAAATTAGGTTAGAACTAAGCAAGCTCAATATTGCCTTAGGCCTAACCAACGTTAGCACGCGATTTAGGCTAATTTTACACCGGTTTTTCTCTGGGTGTAATTATAAATAATATACCTAAATCTATTTTATTTCTCAGAGTAAAAAAATCAAATGTATAAAATGTAATGAAATTATTATTATTAAGTTTTTCGTAAGACTAAACAGTTGATTGTTAAAATATTAATAAAAACCTTTTAAATCAAACCTTAGTCTTCAATTTTTTTGTTCGATAAAAACGTCGTACAAATCTGAGTCAAGGCCCTCGGTAAGATGTATCTCTCGGTATAAAATGTTTCTCGGTATGAACTGGATTGGTATGGTTTGCGATGATAAGTTTTTCCACCCACTGGACATAACTGTCTGATGTTTAGTAAAATAAACAGGTTAACTTCGTTGAGTTAAAATAATCTTCAATTCAAGATGGCGGCCCCACTAAAAGTCCTAATGATTTAAAAGAAAATAATTGTATTTCATTTAGAATAACTATAAACGCTTTTCTAAAGCGTGTTTGTTTCAAAGTACATAATATTTCTTTAATCAAACTTGATATTCTTCTAAGTTGAATAACAACACCTCACTCTTACCCTTTTCAACAAAAAAAAAGAAGAAAAAACTTTCAAATCAAAACAGAAAATTTCCCCCAAAAATTCTAACAAAATAACTAAAACAAACATTTACTACATCCTCCCACACCGTCCCTCTATCCGAATCCTAACTCTCATTCAATAAAAGTAAACATTCAATTAAATTTAAATGTTCTTCAAACAGATCCTCTTCTTATGTTCACTGACCATGAAATCGTGTCTTTTTTTCTAAAAAAATCACACACAAATCAAAATCAACCCAAAAGAGTCTCCTTTTCTCTCATACCTTACTCCTAATAAGTCAACTTTAGACTTTAGAAAACAAAATAAAATAAAAGTAACATTACTGTTAAAAATTCCAGAAAAATCAACCCCAGACATGGACATTCCCTAACCATTTTCGTCTTTTATGTTTGCGTCCACCCTCGAAGTTGTATCATACTCATGATGTGATGAGAAACACTCTGCGTCAAGCCAGCCTCCCCATCTTCAATAATTTCTCTCATTCTGTTTCAAACTTCCAACAGCAGACCGTTTTAACAAAGAAAAGCAACACCGACGATCGTTCATCAGACGCAGAGGCAAAGTTGGCATAAACTTCATCAGGGCCGCATTAGCTGGTGGTGAACAGAAAAAAAGGGGGCCTTGACCAAGTTCTACAGTGAGTTAACTCGAGCTTAATTTTAATTTTGAACTCAAAATTTCAAAATTTTAAATTTTTTTTTACTGTTTTCTACTACCTAGTATAGAATAGAATTTTATTTAATGTTCGGCGAATTCACATAAAGCCCCCAATTTTTTTGGCCCTTAAAAGTAATCCACTTCGCCGTAAAAATAATTCGTCACTGAACTATTACCGCAGCAAACAAACCGTCATCAAAAGTGAATCTTAAGTTTGCAAATGGAAAATAACAAAAGGACATGTGACGGGACATAGTAAAGGGAGGTGGACGTGGACATATAGATTTGGGAAGTGCCCAGTTCCAAGCCAGACCAGACCAGACTACTGGTAACTCAGCTGATGATGGGTGCGCTGTTACACTCCTTCAAACAGTTTGTGATACAAGCCATCACGATGATGGTTAACAAAATTGCGAACTACTTGAAAAGAATTCGATTATCCTTTCAGTGGTTCTTCTTTTTGGCAATCGAATCCTTCCAACAGTTTCATTTTTTTTTGTTGTTGCTGTTGTTGTAAGAATCCTTGTTCAACTTTGATGTTCGCTGCTACAATTTCGATTTGTATTTCTCGTAGAGTTATCCTTCGCACAAAAACAGAAATAAACACACATTCACTTCATATATTCATGTCCTTTGAAGAGCCAAACAAAAAAAAACACAAACTCTCATTCCCTGAGACAGCTAAAAAATAAAATAAAAAAAAACTTTTTGGAGCGACGGAAAAAACAAACAAAAAGGATTCCGTCCAAGGTAAGCGTACATATATACCTTGTTGAAGTAAACATTTGAAACGGTCCGGTCGGTGATGGTATAGGGATAGTGGGTGATTGTGTGTATTTGTTCTTCCTATTTTGGGGGGATCCTTTAACTAGGTACCACCCCCATTTACCCGTGTAACCATGTCAATGTTGTATGAGCAAAAACGCACTGCGGGTGGAAACGGATCGACAGGGAGTATGTATCATCATCATATGAGCGAAAATCCTTCGGGTGGTTCAGTAAATGGAACAACAAACGCTGAGAGATTAGATTCCAATTCGTTATGTGTGTGCGTTTGAATTGTTTCTCGTTTTTCATCCCGTTTCTCTACACATACCATCTGAAATAGTCTGTATGGGAAAAAGGGGGTGAAAGTATGTAACTTGCAACCAACCGAACATGGTATGAGAACGCTTCGCATAAGGTGAATTATCCACATATAGGTTTTAAGGACTCACAAAGTTGCAGCTAGTTAATTTAAAAAATCTGCATTAAATCATAAAAATTCCCTTTCTGGGATTTTTCGAATACCATCCTAAGTGGAGCTTAAGTAAAGTTCTTCTAATGAAAAAACTAGAGGCCGGATACAAAATCCGAATCAAGAAAAATTACGGATGTTTTCATTTTCCACCAAAAAATTTCAAAATCTAAATAAAAATATACTTACGAGTATTTTTGGTTCTTGAAAATTTTGGCTCTAGGAATTTTGTATTTTTGAAATTTTTAGTTTTCAGTAGGTATTTTAGATGTGTGTTTTTGGGCTTTTGAAAACTCAATATTTTGAAAACTGGTATATATTTTTTTTTAATTTTTTTCGAACTGTTTATTATTAAACTCTAAAATTGATTAAATTAGTTTTTGAAAATAAACGTTCCTAATGAATTTTTGACAATTTTTTTATAAAATGATATTTTTTTGACACATATTTTTTTGGTACAAGTACAAGTTACTTACAGGTTCATTTCTTAGTACCTATATACTTACTCTGTTTTTTGTACTTAAAAATTTGAATTAAAAAATATACTTATTACAAAAGAACCTTAGATTGTACTTTAAGCTTTTTTTATAAATCCCATACTCAATCCTAAAGGAAGCATGTAAACTATACATATTTACATAACTTTACATTTTGAAAGTAAAGGTAACAACCTTTAGCCAGGATGGAGATCGGGGAATATGTCAGAATGTAGATATTGTGCCTGTCATCGTATCTGGGCTTTGAGCGCATCCTTTTGAATATTGAATGCACCCAAGACTCAACACAAAACGAACTTTAAAGTGTATCTATGGGTGAGTTGTTGTACTACTATAATATGTGTAACAGATTTCCACCGGCACCTACAGCAACAAACCCAACGGAGTTCCGAAAGGTTTCCTCGTTGGATGATGGTAAATAAAAGTTTTATTTTGGGAAAGTCAACGGGGTTTTTGAACGTTAAAGTTCGCTAAAATTCATTTTAACAGGGATAAGGGTTGTAGCTTGTTGAAACAAAAAAAAAAAAACATCTAAAATGGGTTCCAACCTAAAGTCAGCGCGAAAATCGATTTGCATTTAAACGCTCAAATGGTGTGAAGGAATAATGCATATAGCAAGCTATGGCACCAGGGATTTGATCACTTGCGGACTTTTGAAACTGAACTTTTTCGTTCCAGCCAGCAGCGGTGGAACACAGCAGTGGACTTAATCTCTGGTTGAGGATAGACAACACAACATCAACAAACGGGGGTAAGGTATAGGCGAAAATGCAGACATGCTCGTGAATTTTTAAAAACTCTTTATCAAACAGAAACAGTTCACCTCAAATATGTAGGTAGGTAAATAAAAGTGACTTATGTAGGTGGTTTCAGTGGGCTTATTGATTTCAAACTGACTTTGCATATTCGTATAAAGTTCAATGGTTAGATACTGATTGAAAAATCCAATTTAGGAAATATTTTGAAATACAAAAATATACCTAATATAATAAATAAAATTGTGCGGTCTTCAAAAAATCTGCACAAAAAACAACTCTTCCAAAAACTCTATAAGAAAAAATCGCTTAAATTAAAATAAGTCACTTAAAAAATCATACATAAAAAGCAATTTTATAATGCATATTAGATATGTTACTAGAAAGTAATAAATAATCCACTCTAATATTTAAAAAATAAACAAATTAACTGCGTTTTGTAAACCCATCAGGTTATGAATTGGATAATCAGAATTGCTCATTTTCCGTAGTTGCTCCATCCCACCCACTTTTATCCTTACTTTGTTTCTTGGAGAACCCTTGCCTAAAACATCGGTGAATTTCATTTTACTTGAATAAGAGAAAATCTCTTAATTTTCCTATCGGTGCATATATATATGTATACATACGGGACACTGCTACGTGCTTACACAATTGGAAACAATCCTCTCACCTCTCCGTTCAGCTTGTAGTGGGGCGAAAGGGAACGAACTCAGGGACGGTTCTCGGTTCTCTAGTTAAGTATTTTTTTCTATGAGCTAAAAGGAGGTGGGTGGTGGATATTTTAGGGAAAAGTCTCTTAAACTTATGAGCGCTCATTAAATTCCTTGATCTCATGTACCCCTACCCTACCCATCTAAATCCATAAGTGGACTTTCCAGGGTGAGCGCAACTCCGATATAATCGCTATGTAGGACCTGTTTGTCTTAATTTGTTTTTTCTAAATATTTTCACCACCCACTTACTTGTGGTTATTTGTCAAGGTGAATAAGTCGTCAATACACTCAGCCTTCTTTTATTTGGTAAAAGCCCCCTGATCTTTCTCAGATCTGTAACTATCTACTTTCTTACTTCTCGCTCTCTTTTAATTTCTCGCACCCACACTCACTCTGGGTGATTTGTCAAGGGAGCCATGTGACTCATGTGAGCAATGCACCTATTTCATTTGTTCTCTCCCTATTCTTCAGTGGTAGGTACACGGTACATGCTGTGGTGGGTCTGTGCATTCTAGTTTCTAGTCTAGTCCAGTTTTTAATCGCAGGTGGTTTTGTTTACGCGTTCGGCTTAAAATTTCGGATAAAAATTCATTTTTTTGGTCAAAAGTTCCATTTAAGTGTAATATTATCATAAATTAATTAAGAAGAAGAAGTTCTGTGAAATTTAGGTACCTATTTTGGTAAGAGATGTATTTGTTCTTTGTCTAAATTAAATTCAAAGTGGTTTTTGCAATTTTTTCCAATTCTCTCATAATTTTGCCGCCTTTTTTTAATGATAAAATATCCCTTTGAGAGAGAAAAGGGATATTCCCTTGATTTTTCATGTGTAGGTTATCACACATGGGATGGGTGTTTACATTCTTTCTTTCTTCAATTTCTGTATTTCTTCCAACCACTTGGTGAGCCATTTACTCATTTAATTTTTCATCCCACATTTGGTGAAGCTCAAGTTCATCTATTTAATTGAAATTCGAGCCATTTTTAATTTTTCAATCGGCGATCGGCATACCTAGCCATTGTTGGTGTTGTCGTGTTGAAATCTATATTTACTTACTCTGCAACACAATAAATAAAAGTTTACCTAGTAAGCTTTTAGAAAAAAAATTATGAAGTTTAGTTTTTTGTTTTGCGTGAGAAATTTAATTTGAATAATTTGTGGATATGTACATATTATCTTATTTGGAATTTTTGTTTCAATAAAAATCCTGCATAAGTAGACATCCAAATCCGCCAACGATGCGACTGTCAGCGCGTCTTCGTGTCGCCTAGCCTCGCGAATCGTCGTCGTGTCGGGTCGATTATTTTTTTGTTTTAATTGAAAAGGTTTGAAATGTTTCACTTGATAAATTATTCGTTGTCTTAGCCTTATTGTAATACATATTTTTTCTTTGTCTTAGGGCCAGTTTGTTCACAGAGGGATACGTTTTTATCATAACGTTCAGAAGCTCTGCCCGATTAGCGACAATCGTTGGAAATCTGCTTATTAGCCACGATTAACAATTCAAAAATATAGATTTCTTCAACAACATTTCGGCTAACATGTACATATACATACATAGATACAGTACAAGGAATTCTCATTATGGATTAAACCTAACCCACTGGAAACAAACTAACCCTAAATCAAAAGTGTGTTTTTTTTTTGTCAATTTCAAAAGTGTGAATTTCTTAATTTCAAAAGTGTTTTCGTTCCGTCGCGATGCGTTGCAAAGTGTTCGAGTGATAAAGGATCAATATAAACACATAATGTACCTATGGATGCGTGTTTTAACGGTGAGTTTTTTTTTAATAATTTTTTTAAATTTATATTAATTAAATGTACTGGGTACAATGTGAGTTCTTATTAACAGAATCGATTTATAATTTCTGTCAATTTAAAGGCATTTCAAACAATTTTAAGATTGTCAGAGTCAAAGCGACTTTTCAAAATAAAAAAGATCCTTATGTTGGCACTAATAACCGTCTTAAAAAAGCTTAAAAAGCTCTATGCAACTTTGTAAAAGCTCATTATAAGTGAGAGTTCGATTAATAGAGGCCTTCAAAAGAGATCATACCATTATGTATCTACAGAATAAGGCCTTTGATATTCTTCAAGATTGCGGGACCTGTTGTGGAAAATAAGGGAGGAAAAATAAATTGGAATGTTCTGTTAATGGACTCCAATTTAAAACAATCCTTTTTTTTTGATGATTTTACTAGACTGTCATAGGTACCTATTCAATGAAAGAAAAAACTTTAAGCCTTTAATGCCTACCTAAAGTTTGTGGGTACCTATGTGACTTTGACTTTCAATTTAACCAAGCATAATTTTTTCTTTAATTCTTAAATATTTTAGGAAGATAAAAATTTAAACCCCATCATTATTCAAAAATATGAAATACATATCAAAGCCAAAAAAGAGAAGCTAAAGCTTTTCACTAAAAGACATTCGAATAGCTAACCTTCTCAATTCCTTAAGGAAAAAAAATATATATAAATATCACATTTGCATACGGTGTGCCTCTGTGTAAGGATACACATATCTAAGTATGTATATTCCTGTTTTTTTTTTTAAGAAAAACTTTTGTCCTTCCACTTGAATACAAAACATATCCGATTGAATGAACACAAACACACAAGTTGCTTGAAATTTAAAAATGAGGAAAGAAGAAAAAAAAAATTCTATCCTGCCTGCCCAGACACAACAATGTTGTACGAACTGCACAGTGGATGTATCTCTCCCGAAAGCATTATTTTCTTGGCAAAAAGGATTTCCTTTAGCTTTTCCTCAAATATAGGCACACACACATAGGTACATATTGTACATATTTATATTTTTCTTTTCATTGGAAGAACACGCTCTACATATCCTGTTTATCCTGCCATTTATAATCCCAAACATTTTCTGAATATGCAACTGATGGGGATCAGGTGTATTGTTATACACGCCTCGCCTACTTACCACTGTTTCCTTTATGTTTTCCATCTACTTTTTGCCGCCCTATAAGCCCAAAACTACTATAATGTGCATTATTCCTTTTTACTGTATGTATATGAAGCTGGTGCAGCACACAGGAATATGAAAAGAAAAGGTTCGGTGCTTGGTGGTCCTCTTTGTAAGGCCTTGAATCCTTTTCTAAAAATTCTTTATAAAGAATACCTACTTCCCGTTCGGTGCACAGGCACACAGAACAAATATTGTGTGTGGGTAACAATTCGTATTTTTGCCCTGCGCTTCCCCCTGCCATGTGTGCGGAGAAGCTTTTTGTAGTTGAGGAAAATATTATAAGGACGCATCCTTTTCTCGAATGACAAGCATAGTTTCAGATTAAAATTGTTTGAAAGTTTTCTCAAGGAGTTTTCGTCTTTTCTCTGCTCCTGCTGATGCTGTTGTGGTTGTATAGAATTATAGACGAAGTAAGAGTTGAGGAGGGAGTTTTTTTTTCTATAATTTCACTCGAATGGTCTTGATTGTTGAAGTGTGCTGCTGTGTGTGGTAAACAATCGTTCATAAGGATATTGAAGCAGCTGTTGCATAAAAACTATTAGTGTTAGTGTGGTATCTTCGACTCTTCTCCAGTTGGTAGCGAAGATGATGATGATTACAATGAATGAGCATCACTTGGAACATTTTCCCACTTTTCTACGTCCCCCCCTCTTCGAATAGGAGGTATACCTAGAAAAAAGACAGACAGGCATTCAGCTGTAAGTCCTTGCAATTGTTTTCTAATGAGCCTAGTTCTTTTCTCTTCAGTGGCAATGGGGGCGGTTTTTTCATTGTGGAGTGGCAGAAGATACACAAAAACTGCTCCAACTATCGCATCGGGGTGATGTTATTAATTTTCTGGAACAATATCGTACCGCATTTTTCGAGCATTTAATGAAAGGTTTATTTTTGTTTTGTTGTTGTTGTTGTTGTCGAAATGGAATTCAACTAATTGGATAGTTAAGTCAAGTGGAAAAGTTACGTCGAACTGTGAGAGAGCAGTGTCTTAAGAGTGGAGTGGTGTTTTGTTTTGAGTTCTTGAAGTTATCTAGCTACCTACTTTACTGTTCCTATACTTTCTTACTCAAGGCATTGGAGTGAAGGCACAATTTTAGGAAGAAAACTTTTCATTTCTGCCAATTTTTTTTTTTTGGGATGCAGAGGGGAAGGCACAGTTGACTGCCAAACCATAAGATGTTGGAATAAATTTGTATGCTAAGAGGCAATTAGTTCTAGAGGATTAAATTAGGCATCATCACAGAGGGTGGGAACGATATTCGAAGAAGATAGCAGCAGCAGCCTGCCTGATGCCGTAGTATTCTTTTAAAGTTTCGTTAATTTCAATTAAAAGACAGATGCGATTTACAAAAAAAAAAAGAAAGGTAAGGATTTTAGATTGAAGCTTAAACAATGATCATCTGAGAGGAGTGGACTTGGGGAGGCTAAGTCGATTTAAAATGAGAGTAAAGGTTATGGGAAATATTTTGCATAGCCCTAGCTATACCATGAAGATAAATTCAAGTTTAATTTAATTGTAAAATAATGAGACTTGTCAAAGTCCAATTTCAAAATTAATACAAAGTTATGGTTAATTAACGGAAAAGCTTTACATTTTTGCTGCTCAAATATATATTTTTCTTTTAATAACAACAGGTGCTCATCTGTTGTATAATGGTGAACTCACCGGTTGAGCTTTGGTTTTTTTTTTTTTGAATAGACAAGTGGGAGGGTTTTAAAAATTAATTGATAAATAAACAATAAGATTCACGTATTGAGCTATTTTACTATATGAAATGTTAAACAAATTGTTTTTTGGAATGTTTCCATGGAGAAATCAGATTGATTTAATGAAGAAAAACTTTTGGGACTTAGTGCGCATTCTATGAATTTCTTGCACAAAATTAAAAAAAATGCATAGAATCCCAAAAGATTGCAATCTTTTTAAAAACATGGCCAATGCAATTTTTCTGAGGTAAAAGAATGCTCAAAAAAATGAATGATTTGAAGTCGCTTAAGGTTGCATTATAAAAATATTGCAGTCATTTAAAACTTTGCTATGTTACTTAAAAATAAATATTTTGTTTTATGTCAATTAGTTCTCAATCATATTTTCAAAATTAAATAATAATCTAATAATTTGTTTTTTTTTTTTTTTTCTGTAGAAAAATAATAATTCCATGCAACGAGGGAACCAGTAGGTCATTTGCAGTTTGACTGAAGTGTTGGTTTAAATTATTTATCGTAAGTGGTAAGTAAAGTTTTTATTGTCTCAAATTTTTGAATCACCGGAAACGCCCAGGACATGAAAAACAGCTTCTAATTTTTGAAGAGATTCCATAGCGCTGAGACATTACCTCAACCAACAAGCCGTTCCAGCTAGCTTTGTCTCACTAGCCGGCTCCAGTTACGCACAGCAAATTGATTGAGGTCGTTTTCCACTTTAGGAGGGTCTTATTCTGCTGTGGTGTATGCAGGGTTCGATTCAAAGACTCGTTGGGCTGGTGTGTTGATGGTCATATGTTCCACGTTGCGAAAACTCGATTTAAAACCGTGTAAAAGTGCTTCTTCAAGCTTCTGAGCTGTTCCTCATCCTCAACTACCAGCGATACGTCTGTTTCTTTTACTAGTTTTTTTTACAGCTGTGAGCTCTTCTAGACGATCATACTGTCACACTTATGTATTTGAGGACTCTTCTGCTTCTGTAGCCAATGCGTTGATAGGATTCACTTATCATGCCGTACACTGCTGATGTGAGCTTCTATTATCTTCATTCGGTATGCAGAGTCTAGCTCGTTTCTCCATGTACTGCTGGTGAAGCCGAGATGCTGGCTTTGATGTGTTTTCTTTCTTCTTCCTTCCCCAAGTTTCTTTGGATAGCCACGGACTGTAGGTTCTTTGCAACCGTCCGACCGAGGATATGAAAACATTTTTCACAGGTTTTCGATGAAAGATGGGTTCCGTTCTACTCCTTGTGAACGGTCCCGCAGCTGTTGGTGGATTCTGATATTTCTCCAGTAAATTTTCTATTTCACGTTTAAAATGAGAATTGAAATAAATTCTCAAAAACGTAGCGAATATTGATACCATTCAAAGGACGTAAAGTTTAATATAAAGACCAGGCTTCGATTACCACGATTTATAATCCTAAAACAGTAGAACCTTTTTTCTTCAAATGAAACATTCTTCTATTTTTTTTTTAATAAAATTCTTTAATATATTTTCTAAATTTTTCACCTCTTCTTATCTTTTTTTACTCATAGTTCCTATAATTAAGATTGCTTATGTTCCTATTAAACTTAATAACACAAAAACTAAAATTAATTAGTTAACTAAAATTATAGTTCGATTAAATCAAAGTAGTTTTTTTTTGTTTGTTTTGATTTCAAAAACAATTTTTTTTTATTTTTCTTTTAAAAAAAAATTCCAAATAAATCTTCTGAACTGATATGGTTTTCTTCAAAGTTTCTTGTTATTATTTTTGTTTTTGTAAGCTATTATATATTTTTTTGGTATTTTATTTGCACAGTTAAATATTTTTTTTTTGTTTTAAAACGAAGGCTGAGAAAATAGGTTACATGTATTTTTTTTATTTATATTTTTTTCCTACTTTTTGTTTTAATCATAGACACTTGAATATTTTCCTGTTTTTTTTTTTTATTTTTAATATTTTGTTATGTATATAATTTTATTTTATTTAATTGTTTTTTTTTTTTTTTGTTAATATCTGCACTCGTATGATTGTTCTGCTGTCGGACAATTTATTAGAATATTTTTCTTTTGTTTGTTTTAAGTGGTAATTGGATAAACTGCAAGGGGTTTTATATTATAGTTTTTTTTAGAAACTTTGTTTCATATTATTTATTTTTTGTGGGAAGAACCAATTTTGGAGAAAGTTTAAAAATAATCATAACAAATTTTATTTAAAAATATTTATAACTCAAAGGTTTTTATTTATTTTTTTTTTGTTATAACAAATCGAACTTCTTCTTTCTTCGCTCTGATAAAGAGTAGGATACATTTGTTTGTGCTCATTTAATATATCAATTGTTTTTTATTTTGGTTTTTCTTATCTAAGCATTTTTGTTTGTTAAAATTTATTTTTTCCTTACAATTTTCTTTTATTTTTGTCATTTTAATTAAAACTAACTTTCTTTTATATTTACAAAGTACACAACCTAAAAGTGGTCAGGAGATTTAGTTTGGGCATTAAATTCCATTTTGAATATATTTTTACAATGCAATTAAAATAAACAATAAATAGAAAATTTTGAATTACCTATATAGTTTTATTTAAATATAAAGAAAAAGTGGCATCTGATTAATATTTTTGTTTGCAATGATTTGAGAATTTAAAGAGGTTAAAATTTATGTTTTTGTTGGGTTATTTTAATGTTAATGCGCGGTTTAGTATATTTTTTTTTGTGTTTTCAAATTTCTAAACTATAAAAACAGTCTTTAATAAAAGCCTTCAACAATATATTATTTTCTTTTAAATTTTATAGCTTCTTTTTTTGTTTTGTTTGTGTATTTACAGCTAAATGATAGTTTTAGTAGAAATTGTATGGGATTAGGAGGAAAAAGGAAGATTTAAAGATATAATAAGAAACATTAAGGGGATTTTATTTAATTGATATGTTAAATATTGATATAGTTTTTTTCATTTGTAAGTTTCAAAAAAAAATATTAAATAAGCACTGGATGGTTGCAGAAAGATTTTTTTTTGACAGGGGAAATTATTTCACTCGAGAAATATAAAAAAAGAAAAAATACCAATTTTGAAAAGAAAATTTTATTTTTCAAAGTTACGTCGAAATGATTCGATACAAAGGGTATTTTGAAAGACTTTGGAATTTACAGAGCAATGACATTTAAGAGACTTTATCATTTTTGGCCCAATCGGTGGACCAAGAACTCCACAGTGCAAAAAAATTGTACAGAACTACCATGAAAAGCAAAGTTATCACTCCCTTGACATGGTATCCCATTCCTAGTGGGAAACAGCTGCACTTGACATAAGTGAGACTATTTTCCATCCCACTAGTGAAGAAATTATTTCCCTTATGAAGTTTTTCCCATGTGAAGCTATTACACTTCACCGAAAAAATGTTTAATAAAAATTTTCAATTTAAATTATTCAGAAAGACATTTAGAGACGACAAGGAAACAACAGTAACAACATTTTTCACCGACTGCGTATTGGTTTGGAACAGCTTTAAGACTCAAAATGGCCGCCAATAGTTGTGATAATTCGACTTCTGTTAATACCTAACTGTATGCAATATCCATTATCTGATTTGAAAAACCCAAATAAGTTTTGGAATATGATTTGGATTCGTCTTTTTTATATATTTATATATTTTTAGGAAAAGTGAAAACCGGTCTTTAAATGCATACTTTTCGGAGACCAAAGCATGTTAAAATTTCATCACCAATATACAACACCAACGGTTGATAAAAGTGTGTTGATGTTTTAAGAAACATTCCTGGCATAAAAGTATGCAACAAAAAATAAACTTCTTGCATAAAAGTATGCAACCAAAATAATTCCTCTAAAATGTTTCATACTCAAAGGATTGGTTTGAATTTTAAAATAAATTGCCATGGAGTTTCATTCCGTTTAAACTTCAAAAATTCGATTGATGCTACTTCAAAAATAATAACAAAATGTGCTGAAGAATCTATATAAATTACCATTAGATATGAGAGCCGCAAACAGTTTTGAGGGAAGTGGTTAAAAACACCCCATAAAGGGACATTAAAATTTTATCAAACCTAATCCTTGATCTTGGTAAGGATGACTCGTTTGCAAGAAAGTAACCAAACATTTTTTGCGGAAAATCTTCTGTATCCATAAAATACTCTTGTTCATTATTTTTCAGCAACTTCGGAACTTATAAATTTAAGAGCAAGAACAAAAGAGCCCTGACCAATTTCAGAAAAAACAATATGACGGGTTGACCCCCTAAAGTTGAAAAAGAAGAGGAATCCAATTATTTATTTTGAATTTAGTGAAACTGATGCTCACTAGTATTTCAAATCTTCATTTACTTCTGTCTTCTATATTTCTAACTTTACGCAGTTTTTTAAAATCAGTTTTTCGAAAAACTACTCTTATATGGAAAATTATTCTTGTTGAATTTATTAGAAATGCTAAAGGCAATATTCTTCGTAGATAAGATTTCTTGAAGATTTTATATCCTTAAGAAATACCCTGCAACCATCAAATCAAAATGAACTAAAAGTCTAAAAAAAAAATACAAAAAATATATTTTATAGGAATTATTTTTTTTATTTCCCTTTTTTCAATTATATTATTTTTTCCTTACAAAACTAAATTAACAAACGAAAAGAAAAAAATAAAACAATATTAAATTTTCCATCGACTTAGAGATTTAAAACAAATATATTTTTAAAATTAATTTTTAGGGACCTACATATACAAACTTAAAATTATATACACAAATAACTTAAACTCAAAAAGTCTTTTTTTCCATAAGAAATAATAATATTTTTATTTATTTAAAAATATTTTAGTTTTATTATTTATTTTTATTTTAGTTTAGTTTAGTTTGTTTCCTTAATTTTAAATACATCACATGTTTTCACAACTAAAATATTTTTTTTTAAGAAAATCTTAAACAAAATTTACTAAAATGAGAAATAATATTTACAAAAAATAAAATGAAACAAAAATAAATTAATAAGGTACGATAATAAATAATATTTAAATTTTTTCGTTTTTATACATTTTTTTTGAAAAGGATACTTTTGCAAATATAAGGTCTCACATTTCAATATTTTTTTTTTTGAATACGAAGAACATTTGTACATACATTATAATGTACCTACGGATATTCACAAAATGTATTTTTTTATACATTTATTTACACAGAAAGGAAATAAGAAAGGACATGGCAAAAAAAAGAAAAACCAAAAAAGGATATTTACAAAATGACGGAGGAATTTTAATTTATTTCATTGTTTCCTCATTAAATATTCGAAGAAGGAACTCTTGACTGTTTTCTGCATTTTTTTTCTTTAATTTTTTATTTTGAGGCTTTGCTTACTTTTGCCGTTTTTTTTTACTTATTTGTTTGTTTGTGTTGTTGCTATATTTACTGGATCACAATATGTACAATGTCCTTGTTGAACGAACAAAAAAATCCTTCCTTAAGTCTATGGTTTTTTTTTTTTGTTGTGTATTTACATTTGGGATCGACTCTCGAACTCTCACGCCTTGACTGCTGTATTACAGTTGACTACGTCTGTGCTATTGCAGCCAGTTGTTGGGGTTGTTGTTGTTGTTGGGGTAGTTGCCAAGGTTGGCTGTTTTGTAGAGTCGGAGTTATTATTCGGACTTCGATCAGCATTCATGTCCTTTGGACATGCAGACGACGATGTTGATGATGATGATGTGGATGTAGATGTTTGTGGGGCAGGAAGTTGGGTCGATGGTGGTTGTTGCTTCTGCTGCTGTTGCTGTTGCTTTGACTGCCGTCGATTCCAGCCAAAATTTAATGCAGCCGTTAGTTTGTTCTGACCACTGCCATTGCCACTGCTACCACTTCCTCGGATACCACTGCCCACACCTCGACCAATTGATGAGGCCGGTGTGCTACTGTGATGATGGCTGTAACCCGAATCGGAGCCAAAACTGGAATCACCCCCGCCACCACCAGTGCTTCCGCCCCTTGAGTACAATTGATGGCTGTGCTGATGGTGATGGTGTCCTGGTGCACCAGCTCCTCCAGCACCAGGATGATGATGATGATGATGCTGATGTGTGTTCGGTCGATAGGAGCCCATGATCCCTGCAGAGCTCGTATAGTCCGGAGCAATATATTCTGGATATGATAGTGGGCCACCTGCCACTAGTGTCGTCGCATTGCGTCCGACTGTGTTCGGTAGCTGCTGCTGCTGTCGGGCACCACACGAGTCATAGAGATATCCTTCATGGAATATGGGCTCCGCATAGCCGTAGGTTGGCTCAATGGGATCCATTGGAGGAACTATTCGTCGGCGGTCAATGCTTCGTGGATTCGTCCTGGAACGCATCGAACTCAACAAGTTACTGGCAGCATAGTATGGCTGGGGATATCGATTCGGATGATTGACTATGTTTCGTTCACGAAAGATTGTCGCCACCGCCGAAGCTGGATGGTGAAGCTGATTGTTGATGCGATTACGTCGTTCGACTTCGTTCTCCAGCGTATTGTAATATTGGGCACGATTGTTGTTGGTGTTGTTGTTATTGGTGTTTAAGTTATTGTTCAGACTGTGATGGTGGAAGGTATTATTGTTGTAGGCCAATGACATAAGATTGTGGTTCCTATTATCGTAGAGATGATTCTGTGCCATTGGCACAGCCATCATATCACCAACCAACTGTTCTGACCCCGCTGATGTATTAAACTCATCCATGCTCGAACTGCCCACAACCGGTGGCTTATGGCGGTTTTTGCGATTATTATTCTGTCGTCCAGTTGTGTGTCGCAGAACTCCTGATAGAATTCCAGCCGTTCGACTTGGTGCATTATTATTTGTCGTCGACGTTGATGTGGCAGCCGATGTCACTGTTGCACCATCATGCTGTGTATTCGATGAAGACGAAGATGACAGCAATGAATTTCGCTCATGACCGTTGTTATTGTTGTTGCTGTTGCTCGGTTGTGACGCACTAATTCGCTCATGGTAAATAGTAGAAACGGGTATTGTTGATGCTGTGTCAGAAATGGATTTGTTAAAGGATCTCTCGCCAGGCAATGACAGTTCATCTTCTGCAAAATCATCATCAGAATGTAGTGGTGGCTCGGATTCAGCATCTGAATCGCGACCCGGACCGAGTTCTTCGTAGACATTGTCATTTGAACGATACGGATCGGGTCCGGGTGATGAAGAGACTAAAAATGGCGGTGACCTTGTCATTGGATAGCCGCTGGGATAATGGATACCCTTTGAATGATGCAACATCTGGAAAAACAAGAAGAAGGAAATTAATTTTCTGTTACATGAAATGGGTACACTTTTGAAGAGAGGAAATAGTAGTAGATTGATTTTGTGGTTTGATTGTGATGAAGTTTGAGGCAGGTTTGAAATACAAAAAAATAGTAATTAGAAAAACTTTACCTCGAGGAAAATGTAATAAAGAAATTAATGTCGCAGAACTGAAGCTATATTTGTTTTCTTGTGCTGATTCTTTTAGTAAGCTTTATAGAAGTTTTATAGAGTTTATAATGTCTTTAAAGCATTTGTTAAATTTCATTAAGCATCAAAAGGAGAACATTATAGAAACTTTTATAACCTTTATTCACCTAAGTTTTGACAGATAGCTTTGGAAATGATTCCTTTATAACGTTTTCCCTACAAGGTACGTTACAAAAATTAAACAAGTTTCATTAAACAAGTTGCAATTTGTAAAAGAAACTTTTAAACCAATACAAACTTTATACAAATTGTACTCTCTATAATTGCTTTTATAGAGGTTTATTTCTTATTATTAAATGGTCTTTACAGAAACTATTATCGAGCCTATAAGCTCAGACAAGTCCCATAGAAGCTTTATAAAAATTGAACCCTGCGGCATATTAACATTTCGAAGCTAAATGAACTTGAAATGTTCGTTGCCCTTGGGGCTTTGAACAGTTGTTTTACAATTCAGTTTTTTCTCTCCTGTATCAAAAATCAAAAAAAAAAAATTAAAAGAAAGAACTTAATTAAAGAACTTGATTATTAAGGATCTTAAGTGGGAACCATAATATTTATCTAGTTTTAACAGCACGTGTTTTTATTTTATTATCTCGTTAAAAAAAATTCTTGATTTGGCTACGGTTTTCAACATCTCATAGTCCTTTGTTCAAAAATAATGACCTGCCATTAAAAATAAATCCTGAGAGAACTCCATAATACATAAATAACAGATATCATCTAGATTAACAATCCGCACGTGTGAATCTGTTTTTAAGCTAATTTAAATCACATTTAAAAAAGATCATTTATTTTCGAAGAGTTCACCCTTTCAAAAAAAGGGATATTCAACTCATTATCATCCAAATGCGTTGGTGGCGTCAGCTAAAGTCGGTATACATCATAACCCAGAAATGTTTTTCTATGATGAAAAATGACTAAGACATACATAATGCATATTTTTTTGTTCTTCAAGGACTTCAAAGAAAAAGTAACGATGATTTATAAAAATCTCACATTTCATACTCAATTAATGTCGCTTTCGAAAAATCAAAAAAAAAAAAGTCCCTCTGCATCTCAAAGGATGCAACAAAAACTCACAAAGTGTTTTTTTTTCTAATTTTATCTTTAATGGTCATGGCCTTTTGTTATCTGCTTCTTTTTGTGCACATATACATATATACCGTGTCTAGTACACGTGTTAAAAAAAAGTGGAAAATCCAAATCCTCTTTTTTTCTCAACCAGTTTATTTATCTCTATGCAAATGAACGAGCTTTGCTCGTCCTATTTCTGTAATGAAGACCTGTATATTCCTGCTTGGTTTTTTGTTCAAATCCTGTTAATCCTTTTTCGTTATTTTTTTTTTTGTCATTTATGTCTGTTAAGTATTAACATAAGGCTAAATCGCCTATCTGCATGAGTAGAGATGAATGATGTAATTTTTTTTACAGCACACAAAAAAAAAATTGAAGACAAAATTTTAAGAAAAGCTTTTATGCCCTCAAACAGTATACCTCTACCTATTTGTCCAAAAGGAGCCCCAGTGACAAATGACAAAAAAGGACATCGTTATTTATTTTTAATTGTTGAAAATATTTTTTTTTTTTTTTGGATGTTGCTCCTTTCTCAGAGCACCGTTGGATTAGATTTATGTATATTTATGTAGAAACAAAAATGTCCTTTTGAGATAACAGGGATTACACAAAAAAAAAAAATGAAAACAAGAAATCCAAAAAAACGAAATAAAGGACGCACTTTATTTGCATTGTTATGTTCTTTGTTCAATGGAAAATAATGTTTATGCCAACGTTTATTTCTTGTTTTTTTTTATTTTGCTGTTTTACGTTCTTTTTCATCTCCTGTTTTTTTTTATTTATTTATTTGGAACGAATAGCCTTTTGAATATTAATGAGGATCCCATATTATGTAGATAGGTTTGGTACCTATATCCTGGTGGGTGGAGAGCTTTTTAATAAATTTTCCTGTTTTATTTTTTCTTGTTCATTTTTTTTCCTTTGTCTTTGTTGTTTTGCCGCATCAGGCATGACTAATATGGTAAATATTGAAATGCAAAAATTTAAACAAATGTTTTTTTTTTTAAAGCCTACGCGAAATAAGGAAAAAACGATTCAATTTGTATTAATTTTAATTCTGATTTTTTTTTTGGTGAAAAAAATATCCTTAACAATTAAAATTTTTCAAAAATTTCTCTTCCTTTTTTATTTTTGTTAAATCAAATTAAATTCTTTTTTTTTTTTTAATTTGAATGTTCAACAGTTTCAATTTTATCGAGAGAGAAACAACAACATTTAATTTAAATTTCGAATGAGAAAATAAATATTAACCTGTTATCATGACCTGTTTTTGGAGTTCGAAAAAATAAATCAGTCAACACAAGAAGAAAATTGAACTGAAACCGTGTTGGCGATGTGTTTTTTGTTGGTTCGTTGGTTTTGCGGATAATATAGTAAATATTGACAGGATATTGACACTGCAAAACCATTATGCATACATTTGCTTATTGAATTTAAACACACTTTAACCTAAAAACCATCATCATTATGACAAAAAAAAAAAACCCTAGGAACTTTACGCAATGTAATCAAAAGTAGGTATTTAAAAAAATGGGCCAAGGGGTCGATTTAAATTTTCAGTTGTTTTTTCTTAAATATATATTGGCAATATAAAAAAAAAATAAGGGTTGACATTTATTTATCAACCCCTTTTTTATATCCTGTTTCTTCCCCCATTTAATTTTGTGATTCATACCTACAACAAAAAAAAACAGAACTGATGTTTAAAAAAAAAAATAAATCCTGTGATTGCATTAATCGACAATGTCCTTTCGATATTTTGTTGTGTTGTGAGTAGTATTATGTACGACAGGAGCATACGATGACGCTTGTGATTAAGAATGATTAACGAGGATGCTCTTATCCTTTATTTTTTCTGTCCATACATTACTTTTTTTGTTTATTTATTTTTTTGTAATTCCTCCTTCGTTCGTTTTAATTTAATTTGATTTTATACCAAAAGGGTGTTAAAAAAAATATACAAAGAACAAACAAAATTATTTAAATTCATTCATTCAAATCTTGATGTGAATGTTGTCAAATTCAATTTAATTGATTTTTTTTTTGTATCGCTTTTATGATGTGTGTTGGTAATAGTTGTTTTCAGTTCTCGTCCTTTGAAAGTGCACAATTAATTTCGACTTATATATGAAAAATATTTGAAAAATCATGGAATATAATCGCATAAAGAAAAATATCTATGATTTGACACTTATTTAAATTCAATATGTGTTAAAATTTTACAATTGACATGACAAGAGGGAATTGGATTTACAATTTTCGTCCTGAATGAGAAAAAAAAATAATTCCCTTTTTTATAGTTTCATCGACAGTTGATAAATAGAAGAAGAAAAAAATCCATTGAAAGGATAAAAACTCGATGGAAGTAATTTTAGTGCACTGCAAGGATCAAGTGGTTTTTCTTCTTTTTTTTGTTTTGTTCATGAGATTTGTGCAATCTGTCAGCTAGCAGAATAAATCTCATGCTCAAGAAGTGTAAAAATGAAAAAAAAAATTGGTATGATGTCAGTGCTCGGTGTTTATTAGATTTTGTGTTGTGATGGTGGGGGAAAAGGGGTGGACACTTTTATTGAGATGGACTTGCAATTAAAGACGCTTTAGTTTGAAAACTTTTGAATGGGCATTTAAATACATAAATGTTTTTGGACTACAATGAATGTTAATACGTTCTCTATCCAGAAGCTATTTTATTCTATTGACATTAATTGAAAAACTTTTTGCTGTCACTAGGATTCGAACCGAGGCTGAGTGACATACGGCGCTAGCCATCACTCATGTGCAACATAGCAAAAATGCAATTGTCTGTCATTGTAGTTGATAAACAAAGAAACTTTGAATAAAGATGACCAGATATTGTGTGCTTGGTTTTGGTTGGAATCCTGGTGGTGAAGGCAAAAAGTTTTTCAATAAATATAATGAAATAGATCAAAGAAAATAGAATAAATTCGTATTTTGTATGTATTTTTAACAATCGCAATAAGAAACTGCTCAATGTACGGTGGTCTTTGTTTCAGTGTGCGTAAAGTAAATCCTTCTTAATTTTATGATGTTCGTCTGCACTCTCCTTTAAAAAAAAAAAAACTCTTCCGGCTGAAATGAACCCTAAATCAGTTCATGAAACCAATGAAACAACGATCCCTTACATAGCAAACAAAAGCACACATCATGACAATTGAGTCACATTTTTTTTTTAATTTTAATTTCCCCTTCTTCCTTATCTCTCAGCACAACCTTTTAAATCAAATTCTTCACAAAAAAAAAACAAAACAAGACAGTCCTACTTCATTATAAAATACAAAAAACACCAAAAATACATCAAATTGACAAACAATTTTTGATCCTTAAATCCGGAATTTCTCTCTCGTTTCATATCACATTTCCACCACACCTCCACCACCGACTCAAAAAAAGTTCAAATGACAAATTCAATTTCAAAAGAGTGTAATGCTTCCTTTTATTTATCTTTTTCTACCTCCTTCATCTCCATTATATTTTTGTGTTTCACTATAAATATTAATGTAATGTGATATTTACTCAAGGAGTACTTATGTATGTATACTTCTACAACCCAGAGATAGCTAAAGCATGGCCTATTATGTTCTTTATGAAAAAGAATCCGCGCAAAAAGTCATTGACAAATAACAAATAAAAATAAATATCCTTATTTTTCCACATAAAAATGAACAATATCACACAACAATAATGATGATGATTATGTTTATAAAGAGATGTTGAAATGTGATTCCTTGTGAATTTTCGCAAATAAAAATAAAAAATTAAATCAAAAGAAATGAGCCAGGACGAAAATAATCATAACAATAAAAAAAAAATAAAATAAAATAATAATAATAATAGAACCTCATCCGTGCGAGTAAAGGATATGATACGTGTATCTATGTACATAATATAAAGGTATAGTGATGGCATGGTATATGAATATTCCTATTATCCTGCTCTTTATCCAATCTCCTTGAATGATTTTTATGCTTCTTTCTCATGAATTCAATGAATTGTGTATAAAATATCAAATTTCACTCCTTTCTGTCCCAACAACAATGACACACACCATCAGAAATATATATTTTGACAGGACCTGTCTAAATGTTTTGATTTCCATTGTACATTTTAATTTCAGATAGAAAAAAAATATCACAAAAACATATCTATATTGAAACCTCTTATTGGTTTATACAATTATAAATTAATAAAAATCTAAACCGGATGTACATGCTCATTTTTCATCAACAAATAAATTTCAAGGATATACATATCTTCATTCACATACAATATATGTATCACAAACAAAAACAGAAGAATCTTCTTGTGATACATATAGGTATGTGGTATATTCAAAAAGCTTTTGATATATTATAATGTTTTTGTTGGAAGTAAAACTAACCACAGTTTCCTCTTATGGATGCGATATTATTCCTGAAGCTACTTTCTAACAATCACAGATAAACCATTCATCCAGTTATCCTTTCAGAGAGAGAAATTTTCTATATCTTTTACTCAATTCTGTCCCTTCCATCCCCAAAAAACCCTTCATCTATATAGGTTTTCCTTGTTTCCAGTGCAACAAACATCCTACCCACTCGATTAATAATTACAATTGCAATTAAATCCTTGTGGTGTTCTCTTGTGGTATGCAATTTCCATTGTGAATATTATAATAACTGTTCGTGTGGGTGAATGTATGTTTTTTTTTTTTGAGGGATAGTAGGGAGTATTGTTCTAGTTTTATTCAAAAACAACAGAAATAGAAACATGTTGTGTGGAAAAGAGACAAAAGTGTGTGTGTGGGGGACGGGAAGGGATTACAATCTTTAAATTCTGAATGTTGATGTTACACATTATACCTTCTGTATAACTTTTGTACATAGTTGGGGTTTTGAAGAGAAAAGTACACACATAGTATTTATGTAATAGCTAGATGTATATATCATGAAATTGTCTTGAATCCATGATTGACCAGATAGATTTATATTTTGTATTTAAATAAATAAATTATAACTATGTATTTCTCTTTGTATCACTATATAAATGAATGTACTTGTGATACATATATCAACGTATTTTGTTAATTGAGTTGCTCTTAAGGATGATATTGTCTTTTTCAAGGAATTGCTTGTCTTATAACAAAAGGATATCATCAATTTTGATTAGACTTCTAATTATATTGTCTTGTATTACTATTTTCGAACAAGTGGTTTGAATAAGAATACGTATCTACATATGTATGTACATACGTAGATGTACTTTTTGAAAACTAGTTATGTTGGAATTAAATGTTTTAGAAATTTTATATGACAAAACAAAAATGTATAAGTACATCAATTTAAATTGAATATGTGCGTGATAAGGATGACATTTATTGTTTACTTTTTAAAGAGCAAATAATTTAAAATTTGGAATATTTATTAAATGTAAATTGCTGCGATGTATTTTACTTGTCGTAAACCGAGATATCACAAAGGTCTTGAGTGTATCATTTTTGAAACTTAGCTTCTGTGGTCTTATAAAACATATCTTTTGAATCTTATTTATTCATTCATTTGCTGCCTATCTTAATTGAATAAATAAATTGCATCAAAAATGAGTTTTAAGATTCTCTTAAAGGTATCACAAGAATCAACACATATGTATATTTGATTGATTAAAATGAGTGAACGATAAAAGATACTTAAATATAGTTATAATGTTCAAAAAAATCTATTATGTATCACATAAATATATCATTTATCAAAAAAATATATCACACAGGCATGATAATATATGCATTTTTGAAATATATAATTTACAAAACCTGATTTTAAAAATACAAATGTATTTATAAGAGGCTCTAAGAATAAAAAACATCTAATGAAAATCAATTAGAAGTAAAGTATCACAAAGTTGTGATACTTATTTTTTAGAAAAAAATTGTTACAAAATAGAATAATTTTTCTTCTACATGCTCCATTCTAAGTTCTTATTTAAAGTGATTTTTTTTTTGTTTGTAAAAGATCTGTGATATGTGATAAAATTCTTCCATTTTTGGTCCCCTAAATCAGCACAATCGAAGCTTACAACAAAATCAATCATATTCTTTTTTTTTAACTCATGCTTACCTCAACATTATGATGATGATGTCTCACAACCAACGGCCTATGTCCCAAATGTGCATCTGGATCTTCATACGTCACTGAATGTCCACCCGGAAGGCCTCCATTCATATGTGGACCGCGTGTTGGTGTCTTGCAGGGTAAAAAGTTTTGAACTTTTCTTTTATTTCTGCAACAAAAAAAAATATTGAAAAATTAATTTAAATTTAAAATCAAGAATATGTGATTCCCTAAAAAATATCAAACGACAAATTTAATAAAATTTCCTTGGAAAATTTAATTTCAAAAACTCGTGTCATTTCTATTATTTGCATTGTATGTGGGTATATCTCTGATTTTATCTGTTTATGTTTATTTAACAAAGACACATATTTACGATATTTAATTCAAGCTTTCTCTTCCCGTTGGCATTTTATATATTTGTAGGTACGTACATACACATAAATAGATGTACATACGTAATTTTAATTTGCATGTCATTTGTTGGCATTTGAAATGGAAATTCACTATCCATAGACTGCTAGACGATGATGGGTATGAGCTCTTGCACAAAAAAAATATATATCGTATATATGTATTTTATATCTAAAATTCAATCTTTTAATGTGCATGAATATTTAAATTAGCAGCAGCAGTTGAATATCAACAACAACAAGAGCAGCAAAAATCAAACAACCCTCTTTAATAAAAAGTTTGATTTCAAATAATATAAACTCCTGTCTCGCACAGAACTTTTCAAAAGTCCCAAACTCGCGAGGATGCAAAAAATATATTTAAAAAGAATAAATATATTCCGAAGGAGGAAATAGGAAAATATTTTAATTAATTTGACAATATGTTGAAAGAAGAATGATAGAATAAAAAAGTTTAAGAGAGGTTCTTTTAGAATAATTTATTTGCTCTTCTTTTAAATTGTTTATTATTTTTTTGATATATTAAGATTGTATACTCCTTGTTAGCTTAAACAATAAGCTTTTGTACTATAAAATATCAACTCTTTAATATTGATATTTAATGAATTTATAGCTTGTGGAATGTATGTGGATCTTATAATTCTTTGGTACCAATTAATTTCTGGACGTTCTTCGTTTTCGAAGTTGTACCTACTTTTTGATTGTTTTCATTATTAAAGTATTTAAATACGAATAGAGTTTTTTCATTTTTTAGATTCCTACGAAATAAAATAAATGTGGATCCCTTTCAAAAGAAAGAAAAAAACACAAATGAAAATACGTTTCCATCCTAATTTTAATATTTAAGAATCACTTGACTTTGACTCCAATAGCATTTTTTTTTTATTAATTGTCTAAATATAATTTAGGATCCACATGCAATCCACAGCTTATAGAATGTTCTAAAAATGCAAAAACATAAATTTTTTTTCGGTAACTAATAAGATCTTGAATAAACCATCAATTTAAAAGCTTCCAGTTTACTGGTTAATGGCCAGTTTGTTACGTCTACATTAGCAACTAATATTACAAACGGTCTTATGATTGCAACAATTATATACAAACACAAGGGATCTTAATCAAAATCTTATTGCATTTATTTTTCTCAAAAAATTTTACTTAAAAAAAAAGCTGATAATTTAGTGATATTTAGTGAAGATAAGTCAGATATTAGTGTCAATATTGTTGTGTTAAACAAAACTCATTTATTTTAATATAAATCAAAGGCCACTGGAGATGGACTTTGTTCCTCTTCATTTAAAATGGACAACTCTCACTGGATGTCTTACTAAATCTCTCTATATATCGAATAAACGACTAAGTAAGATTAATCGTTATCAAATGGCACCATAGAGATACATCATCTTCACTGCCTTTCGATTCCCCCTACACACTCTATAAATAGACAGTACAGTACATGCTGTATCCTTGGCTACTTGGCTTTTCCTTAGAAATATCCTGGTAAGGGGGATAAAATCACAACATTTTAATTCCATGTTTGGTCATAAATCACCCATAAAAGAAGGAGCAAAAAAAGCAAACAAGTGTTATTCTTAATTTTCAATTTTGTGAATATGTATTGCATACCCTTGTGCGCCAAGGAACAAGGTAGGTGGATAGATATACCAGGAGACAATAGTAGCACCCGGGAGCATTAGATACAAAATTAAATAATAATAGACGATGGAATATAAAATTAACTCGTAAGTGAAATTGTTCACTTTCTCATCGTCGTCGTCGTCGTTGTTCGTGTTCTACATGCAATTTATTATCCTTTCCTCTTCTTTTTTTTTGGAACACAATGTATCCTTTTTGACATCCTTACTCACCGGTATGTGTGAGAGAGTGAAGGAGGTGAAATAAGGCATGACACAGGGTGTATTGTATTGTATTTTTTTTTTTTTTTTTTGAAAGAGTAAGACAATTTTAAATTGTATTAAGCTATAACAAAAAATTTTTCAAAAAAAAAATAAAAATAAAATTTCCTACAACTCGCGTGTTCATGTTTTCACATAATATTTCCAACAACCTTAAGTACAGCGAATATATCCTAAAAGTTGAAGATTTTTGCTATATTCTTATAGAGCTGTTAAAGGACGAGCGAGTGTTTCGGGATAAAAATGTGTCAGAGAATATTTAACACATACGAGAATGCATGACTCCTTGTGCCAGTGTACTTCCTCAGAATCTTTCGAATCCTGAAACTGTGTTCGTTATTTCTAGAATATTCCCTGATGAGGTTAGCAAGAGGGCATGTATAAAATATACAAGAAAAGTTATCCTTTTCATATAATATGAATATGGCAGGTTCTTCCAAGTTTTTTTTTTTTTTTTTTTGTGAGGACACATTTTCGAGTGTGTATTTAATTAAAAATGCTTGAGATACTTTCTTGGATGTGAGGGGTATAGAAACCAAATTTTGCAGACAAAAAGAGGTGTATCTGCTTTACACACAAGCTCAAAAGAAAGAAAAAAAAAACTTTGGGAAGGTTTTATTATAAGTGAATTTGAATATTTTGCATTCATGTGGGATGAATTATTAAATTAAGGAACTCTTTGGAGCGCGATAAAATATAAGAATACAAGTTGGTATACCTCTATCTAGGTATATCTTCTACCTTAACAATTTATAATAATGAACATGGAAGTTTAACGATTTTCAAAGAGGGTAGAGGTTTTTTTTTATTTATTTTTTTTTTTAAGGTAAAGCTTACGCATTGCGGAATATAACGATGATAAATTGTTGATGGTATAAGTAATTGGTTAAGAAAACTTTTGACAAAAAACACTTTTGAGTTGTTGCTGTTGTTTTTTAAAATTTTTATCTGAAATCACATTTTACATACACGCGCTTTGAAGAAGAGGTTTTTTTTTTTAATAAAATGATGAAAATGTGGGTAACTGAGATTGAATATGAAGAGATTTTGAATGAAAACCTTATCTTATCTTGTCTTTTGAGATATTTAATTTTGAGAAATTAATTGTCATTTAAAATTAAAAAAAAAAAAATTCTCATTGAGGAAAGTTTTTATTTTTACTTGAACTTTGGGGTTTTTGAGGGGAATATAATTTTAAAAAACATTACTCTTATGAATTCGTTCACTCATAATGAAACAAATAAATTGACAAGTTTTAAACTTTTTTCCCATTAACTAAAGCGTTTCATGTCATGGCAAAATTGTGGAACGTATTCGATTTTCATTCCACCAGACATTCAGATGTCTGAAAGTTACAATATAGGAAAATTGTACAGGGTTCGATTTGAAAATACAAAAAAGCTTCAATTAGAAAACTCTACAAGGTTGAATTGAAAATGAAAGATTTCATAAAAAATGGTTTACTTTGTTTTACATTCCACAAACTATTTAACTGAATTAAACTAATTTGTTTGAATATTTTTATAATTTTTTTTTATGAATGATCTTTTTACTATCCCATATTGAGATGGTTATATGAAAAGAATTTTTTAAATTTAGCAAATATTAAATTGTGGGACGTATTCATTTTTCACAATTCAGAAGTTGGAAAGTATAAAATAGTATGAGTTTTAAAAAGAAAAAAATTTCATTTCAGGATTCTAGGCTATCTTGCTACAAAGACCATTTTAACTATCCTGATTTTCTAGACCATCTAGATTATGTAGACCAGTTTGGTATAAGTACCTAAGTATTATTTAGACCATCTTGGCCATTTTTTTGTCTTTCGTTATTTCTACAAATTTTTTCTAGGTATGTATATAAGAACAATGACTTATTTTAAGGCGTTTCAATCCACCCACCCAACCACTCCCCAAAAAAAAAAAACAAGCAATATTAATTGCCATCAACTAGGTACTCAAACAACAAAAATCCATAATTCTTCTTTCATCACCCTCCCCTCCCCCGCAAACTATGCCCATCTACGTGAGCACCTGTCTGGTCTGTTCTGTTGGACTAAATCAGCTTATAGCTAAAATCCCCATATTAATTTCCCGTAAAAAAAAAATACCTACAACTTCCAAAAAAAAAACTTCTACCCTCAACCAACGCACGCAACGTTTTAATCATAACAAAGCGTATTACACTTCATAACATTACATTACACTTACCACAAAAAAAAAAAAAAAAAACAAGTGGATTCCCTGTTTGAAGAATCTTCATTTCTGACGAACTCTCTTTAAACAAAAGCTATTAAAGGGCATATGTCGAGAGTTCTTTTTTTTACAAAATAAAAAAAAAATTAAATAAAAGCACTTCTTTAACATCCAGACCGCATGAATGAGAAAACAAGCAAACATCTTCGTCCTTAATATTTTTTTTTTCTGTTTTACCCCGCAGTTTTGTTTCATTTCGTTAGGTTTCCTACATTTTACAAAGAAGTGCAGATTTTTTCATTATAACTCTCAGCCCAGCCCTCTCTCAAGTCAGTCTCCAGCCGCGGCAAAAATATTACCGCCTTTTTTTTAGCCTCTATATAGCATACAATCTATTTTGTAACTTCCTCTTCACATTTACCTACTCTTGAGTTACAAAATATTAAGATACAAAGACAATAATTGAACGTTACTTAATAGCTGTAGGAAGACTCTAACAAAACGAACGAGCCGCAACGATGACGACAACGACGACTACGACTACGAGGACTAAAAACACGAACCAAAGGAAACAACACCATCATACACAGTTTCGCCTCGCCTCGCCTTGCCTTGATGCTATGCCTTCGTATATGACTATGGCTCTTGCCATAAGTTTAAATGGTTGCAAGAGACGAAAATATGAAAAATTATGACAACATTATTCATAAATTGCTTAAGACAATGACTGTGTAGTGTATGTATGTATATAAAGGGGGAGGGGAAAATATGTACATATATAGGGAACATGGTCCTAGAGGCTGCCGCGTCGCGCCGCGCCGCACCGTCATAAATGGCACCCATTCTCTCTATATTCTACCCACAGAAACGTCTATAGCCCTCGAGCTATAGCTGAAAGAAGCCAAAACCCTATTATGTGGTATGCCATGTTAGTTGGCGGTGGTTTTTCAAAAAGGCTCCATTCTGCTCAAGCATTCAAAAGGCGTCAACCACCCAGCCACCACCCCACCAACAACAATCACTATGAGATGACGAACAGAGGATAACGGGGAGTACTTCCGGAATTGTAAACATTCTTGTATTTGTGTTTAAAAATTGTTCAGCAATAAAACGGGTTAAGGACATGAACTCTCAAACATAAGTCAAAGGACACTCATCTACATGACTATGTTTTTATGTGATACATTCTCTGTTTGGTTTTTTTTTTTTATTGTGAGCCTATAAAATATTTGCCTTCTTTCTAATCGATTCAGGACGTGTCAAGTTGTATTCGAAATTTAAAAAAAAAAAGAATCCAAAAAGGTTACACAATAAAAATAAAATTCATTTTTATGACATCCCGCAGGATATCCAGAGGTCATTTCGATGAATCGTTTTTTTTTTTTTTTTTTTTGGATTTTTGGACATGACTAGGATTTTGAGAAATTTTAATGTTAGAATTTTTATTAAGTTAATCCATGAACATTGCAAAAAAAGGGAAGGTATGCGTTACAAAAAAAAATTAAAGAAATCTTCCTTGTCCTAGAAAAAAGGACTCGAAATAAAAAATAAAATAAAAAAAAAATATTTGAAAAAATTAATGATGGAAAAAATCCCATCATTTTTTATACAAATCATCAAATATTTAAAAGGATATCTTTTTTTCCACCCCTAAATTTTTCTCACGAGGACGATTTCAAGACGATTATACTTAAACTCAAAGTTGAACAAAAAAAAAAAAAAAAAAAATCGACGATAAATCGATTTATTTTCCATCATCATTATCATCTCAAGAATCAGCTAAATTTTGATGTTTTCTTTCGATTGTGTGAATGTGCTTTTTTTTCGTCAATGATTCTTTTACGTATATTTGCACAATTTAATCCTTTGAAAGCAATGTTCAAGCCCTAAAGGGTTTCTCTTTTTTTTTATTCTTCTTCGTCTTATTTTGATGACTGGCAGACAGGCAGGCAGTGAGGCAGCACACGAGTGCGGAGAATGTCCTTAATTCGATAAAAGTGGCAACACAAAAGAATGGCTTTCAAAGAAGTTGGGGGGGATGCTGTAGTGGTAATTCCTATAAGAACATTGAAAAAGTAGCTTGCAGAGAGAAGTTAGAATCAAAAAAAAAAAAGAGAAGCAAATAATGCAAAGCAGAAAATCCCTTTTTTTATGCTTTATTGAAGGCAGGAAGGATATTCCCCTAAAGGGCATACAAGTACATATGTATAGTTGTACCATACACATATCTCGGCATAGAAAAAAGGAAGGTGTATGAGTTAAAGCCTCTCGGAAGAAGAATAGGAAGCATTTACTCATTTGTGCTGTTAGTTTCTGGTGTAACTTGTTGTTGGAAGAAGTCTATACCTAGTCTACATCTTCGCCTTCAAAGATTATGCTTCTTATAGCCTTCTTTTTTATCTTCGGATTGTTATATATGTTAAGTTTTCTATCTTGTATTTTTTTTTTCCTATCCTGAGGGTGTAACAAACAAGCACAAAAAAAAAGAAGTAACACAGAAGCACAACATTATTGATATGTAAAGAGATGTTATCACTTGTGATTGATGTTTGAATAAGGGGAATTGATATTTTTTTTTTTTGTTGTTGTTTATTTTTGTAAATTTAATGTGAAAACTGATAGTGAACAGTGAAATCCATTGGGTATATTATTATGTAGTTATGGGGTGGGGCAGGGGTAGAGATTATTGGAGTCGAAGAGGTTTTCTTTTTGATGGACTTGTATTAGATGCGATTTTTTGTTTGCATTAATAATGGGAAAGAAAGTTTTTTTTTAACGGGGAAGAAGCACATTTTTTTTTCAAAATGTCCTATGTAAACTTTTCATCAAAGAATTCTTCGTAGACAGCCTGAAACCTTGTACTTTTCTCAGTTGAAAACAATTTTCGAATACTTTTAATAAAATTTGCAGTGTAGCACATTTTGAAAATGTGCTATTTTTATTTGTTTCAATCACAATATTATAATATGTTTTAATATCTTATTAATTTAAAAAAATGCAATATGAAAAAAAAGAAGCACATTTTTCGTTACGCAAAAATGTTTTTGAAAAGTGCTTCATTTATTGAGAACATAATTACATGCTTCAGGGCTGTATTTTAGATTTAAGAGATTAAACAGCAGAAAAAAAAAATTTTAGTTTTGAAAATTTGCTGTGTGCTGTGAAATACGAAAAAGACTATTTATGGAACAAAACTTTACTCGAACTCGAAATAGAACCTCATTCAACTGATTCTTTCATTTCAACAAACCCCATGCAAAATAAGCTTAAAACTTATTTTTTTTGTTCATGTAGTTTCAAGAGCTGTAGAAATAAACCATGATACAAAAGTTCTTCCAACACCATGTCAACATGAAAAAAAAACTTTTTACTTATCATCATACTCACTTCAATGTTTTTTTTTTTTTTTTTGCTTTTGTTGTTATTGAACCTCAAATTTTTTCCTGAAACTCGTCCTGGCTGTATATTTCACAAACCGATAAAATTACTTTTCGAAATTAACTTTTTGCGGATACCCACGAAAACAATAATGAATTAACTCAACTTAACAAAAAAACTGTGTGAAGTAAAACAACACAAAAATATTTAAAACCAAGGATAATTTATAAAAAGAAAGAAAGAAAGAAAGGATTTCGAAAAAAATCAATATAGATCCTTATTGCTTATTAAAAAGCACTCTCGGCTGTATCTGGAGGATGGATTTTTTTTTATTCTCAAAGTTATATTTATTGTGTCATTGGCTTTTGCTCGTTATCCCTAAAACAATTGTTTGCTTCAACATGTTGTTTTTCCGGCTTTACTTTCTTTTTCTTGGTTGTGTCCTTATAAAAACGGAGTACCTACATTCAGTTTTTTTTTTACTTTGTTTTTCTTGCTAACAAAATGTTTGTTTTTAAAAGTCAGAGTGAAGTGGCATTCCACTTCAATTAATTTTAGGTCGATAATTTTTTGAAAATGGTTTTTATATATATTTTTTGTTATTCATGTTATTGATTTTCTCTGATTTGATTGAAGTAAATTTATATTTATTTTTCTGTTAAATTATGTCAGTAGATGATGAAAAAAATAATAATTCAATTATGTGTATCCAAACGAACAATTTTTTTAAGTTGATGAAAAGACTAATTTGATTGCAAAATTTAGTGAAACCTCAATTCTAGGAAAATCACATTTTTGCTTTATATTCTATTAAATAATTTAATACTATTTAAGTCTCTTTAAATTTAATGGAGAAATTTTGTAATTTGAATTTCTTGGAAAGTCAAAATTTATGGAGCATAATAGAGTTCACCTTTATAGTAAATCCCATGAATCTTTTTCATCATTTTTGCTTAAACAACGACAACCTAAAGTAATGATTAAAAATAAGTTGCATTCCAATGTATTTAAATCGCGAAAGGGATTTTTTGAATTGTTAGACTTTTTTTTAATAGAAAAGCACATTTTTTCGTCGAAAAATGTGCTTAAGTGTTTTATCTGAATATCATGAATTATGTTTCCACTATTTTATGTATTCGAAAACGCGCAAATTTCCAAAAGTAGATTTAACAAATCTTTGTGTAATGAACAAAAAGAAAATAATAGAAAAAGATATCAAACTATAATATTAAGGTATGCTTTAAAAGCAGCAAAAAATTATTTAAATATTTGTAAATTCAAAAATTACAAAAACAAATAAATAATAAGAAAATCAGAAAAACGATATCAACTACATGTCAATAATAATAACATATAAAAATACCATAAATTATATTTCATTATCTACAAATAAATTATTACTATAACAAGATCAAAAATTTTAATAGGTTCTTGATTACTTAAATATCACTTAATTCAAATGAAATAATGAATTTATATTTTTAATTAATACAAAACAACTTTAAATCACCATCAATAAATTCAAAAAAAAAAATAGATTTAATATTTCATAGCTTTACATAATTAATTAAATATTTTTTTTTTCTTGATAAACACAGTAGAAAAAAAAAATATAAATGTGCAATTTAATTAAAAAAAAAAAAACAAAATTAAGATTCTATAAAAACATTTTAATTTTTTTTTAATTTCAATCAAATTAAAAATGAATAAAGAACACATTTAACCAAATGTTATCACTGTATCTATTTCGATAATTAATTATTTATCAATGAATTTCAATTAGTATACCCGGGATGAAATCTCTCAATTAATCGTTTTTATTTTTTTATCTCTGTAATGCTAAACATAAAAATAAAAAAAATAAAATAACACACTCATGTAAAATAATAATTTTCCAATCGACGAAACTCATTAACACAAGCATGAAAGCCAATTCAAAAAAAATCTATGTATTTATTATGTGTATCTAAAGTAATTTTAATCGAATACAGATGCAAATGCAGTTTTGTAGATTTAGTTTTTAATCTTATTAAAAGCTTAAACCTTTAAGAATAGAAAAAAAAACAAAATTAAAATGTTTCACAACTTGTCTCACAAAAGAGTTTTAAACCCATGATATGTTAATTTGTTGTAGTTAAGCTCTCTGACAATGTGGGCATTCGTGTCTTGAAAATAATAGGTACAACAAGAAAGAAGAAAAAAAAAACTGTACCACTTACATAAATTTCTTATTTGTTTTTAATAAACCTGCGGATTTGTTTCAAATTGGATGTCATTTTGTTTTTTTTTCCCTCTTAACAAACATTTTTTTTTTTCGAGGCAATAAAAATCATAAAATTACCATGACAATAATAAATCTTTAAACTTTATATATAGGTACTTAAGTTTAGCAAAGCGATCCGATACATAAAATGATGATATATTTAAATAAAATTATATCACAACATATCTCAAAATAAAATATAGTTTTTCTTCCTCTCTCTCTCAAGCCCTCATGATTTTAAACAACGCCTATTTGTCTTGTTTACAAGTCATCTTAAATGTTTAAAAGATACAAGATATTTTTGTATTCCCAAACTGAAGAAGAAAAAAAAAAACGAAAGTTATAAGCTTTTTTTTTATCTTTTCTAGATAGAAAAAAAAAATTAAAGGTATCTGTAAAATATCGATTAACACAGTGTTTTAGGTGTAAGATATACATTTTCCTATAGGTCAAAGATACTTTCATCGATTAATAATTTTTAACATTTGATGTTGTTTATGTCTCTCCGCGTATTGAATGGCTATAGTTCCTCAATATTCATTCACCTGTTAGAAGAAGTTTTAGAGTATTATTCTTTTGTCAAAGTTTAACTAATTAAAAATCATGAGTGCCCCTTTCTATGTCTCATGAATCAGTGTAAACTCGTAAAATATAATACTGTGATCATAAAAACCTTTCGTCGCATATTTAAAGTTATTTCATGCAGAGTTTCCTGTTTTGTTTTTTTTTTTTGTTGGTTTGTGTTGGATTGATTTACATAAAAATAGGCAAAGTGAAGACCTCAGACCTCACAAGTTGATTAATTTTAGGTCAAATAAGATGCAAATTAAAAACTTATAAAAAATAAATAAATGAAATATGAAACAATAAAAATGAAGATTGCATAGAATAAAAATTTATCTTTTTTAATATGATTGTATTTCCGATCAATTAAACCCACAGATTGCATGTTTAAGATATTGGAAAAAGATACCTACATATTAGACACGTGTGTTTGGTTATGAATTATAATTTTTGGAGTGACGGAAAGATAAAATTTTGTGACAGTTTTATGGATGTTTGTAGGAAATTCTTAAATCACAAAGAGTTTTTGCGATTTATATAATATCACGGCTATCAATCAAATATAAAGATATCAAAGTTCACTTGAAAACTTTCATTTAACAAAAATATATTTATAATGCTTTATGCTTATAATTCATGATCTCACCATAATTTCTAATTATGTGATAGATTATATAATTTGTGATAAGCCATGTTACGAAGGCATTTTTGACAAACAAAAGAGCAACTGTATGACAAGATATTCTACCATTTTATTTTTTATATCATAGTTTTGTGATACAAATTTTATCATGCGGTTTTATAACAGTTTTATCACAAAATTAAAAATAGACAGATCTTATAGTTGATTGCTTTAATTAATAAAAGCCTTCTAAGGCTCTTATTAAAATCATTCTCAGGATTCTAGAAATTAATCATCAGTATCACATGAATTGTTAAAATAAAATATAAATTAAAATATCACAAGTTAGATTAGTTGTTGGTTATCCATGTGAAATTTGAATGGTTGTGAAAAAAATCTATCACAAATTTTATTGTTAATCAAACTACCTTAAAATGCATATCATTCATAAAAATATAAAAAAAATAACACAACATCCAATCTCTTTATATTCATTTTTATTTTATTTATTATAAGCAAAAAAAAATCAAGACTTAAAAACTTTTGCAATGAAAATACCCATAAAACTATTGCATCATGGATAAAGTTTCTCTGCACGTAGATATAAAAAATGTTTTTTAAACGAATAAAAAACAGAATGTGATTTTTATTCACAAAACAACATTATAAATTTTCTTCTTTTTTTTTTCATATACCACGAATAAAAGACAAAAACATCATAATAATGACTGATACTCGAAAAGGATATAAAAAGGAAAAGAGAGTTGTATAGTTCACATCCTGCATAAAAATGCAGTCATCATAATCACACACAATCCTTGTGTTCCAAGTAGGTCTTTAGGGCATTGCAATCACACATATTTTACACCAACAACAATTTCTATTAAAGAATTAAGTTTTCAACAAAAAAATATAAAACAAACGAAAATTTAATATCCTCATATTGTCGAGACGGAAAAATATGAATAAATCATTTTATTATTCAGTTTTCTGTGCAATTCTTGTTTTTTTTTCTCTCTCTCTCTCTTTCTCTTGTTATGAGTATTTTTTGTATCCTGTGTGCTCTGTTATGTTGGATATGATTCAGAGTGGCAATGTGGGTCATATTTTGGAGTGAATGACTGACTCCTTGTTCTCTTTCGTTTTGCAAACAAAAAAAACAATCAGATATGATGGTTGTAGGTGGAACGTTCCGTCCGTACTGGATGGTACATAAACTCCTACTGTATTTTCGTCCTTTTGTTCTGGTTATATATAGAAGTGTGTAGGAATGTACAATATATATTGTGGGGAAGTATTGATCCAATTGCAGGAATGACACAGGACATTTATATAACACATACACATGGTTGAGAAAATTTAATTTTGGAATCAAGCTCTGGTCGATTTTATTTTTCTTTCGGGATTTTTTTTTAAAGGAACCTCCATTTACAGGACTTATGCAGATTGTGATCTTTTTTTTTGTTTTGGTACAGACAATTGGATATGAGCTTATATTTTTTTCTGTTGATTCTTATCACATGATATATGTTGCTCTTGTGGAATGATTGTTACGATGATCCCTGTCTAGACATTATTTTCATAGAATTTTGTGAGTAAGTTTTCAATCCTTTTTTGTATAGGTACCTTCTCCTGAAAAAAAAAGTTTTTTTCTTTGCGATAATCTAAGAGTGTGAATTCTGTTGAACTGAAAAGTTTTCATCTTACTTGAAGAAAGAGTGAGGAAAAAAAATGAATTCCGTTCAAAGGCGATTAACTACTCAAGACTTAATGAAAAATTATTCGAGTGCGGTATGATTTTTCAAAAGGGAATGGACTTTTATTTTTATCCCTGAAGTAGTTCTTGAAAGTTCTCATTTAGAAATGGGATTTTTTTTCAATTAAACTCATTTTGTAAACGATTCTTTCATCCGAAGTGTGGAATTTCATTGGAATGGTTTTTCTTTTTATTGATTTGGCGAATACTAGGGAATCATATTAATGAAATGAAATAAAAAGGTAAACCACTAGGTAAATAAACAAAAACTAGGATGTGTTTAGAAGTTGGAGTGCCGCAAACTTTAATTTCCACACTGAGCTCTCAAATATTTTCTTTTCTTTTTATTTTTAATCCAGGTTGAGCCCCCAGAATTGTGTTTGTTGCTAGAATTAGATCTCTTGATTTTATAAGAAATTCTTTTGAGTCAATTAAACTTATCTTCTCATAGTTATTTATAACATTGCGTAATACACTGAAAATAATCCATGACCAAACAATCACCCAAAAAAAATATTTTACCACATTACATACAATTTTTTTTTTTAATATCCTCTCACATTATAAAAATAATGAGCAAATTTTTGTGCAAATTCCATTAAATTTTTAAGGTATATTAAACAGTGCAATTTTTTATGTAAACACCATACAAATATTATTTTTTAATACACCCAACGCATAAAATGATTATAATAATAAAAAATTATCTTGTTAATTTACAACAGCTTGTATCCATTTAAGTCGATATTAACCACAGGTAAATTAAAAAAAAAAAAAAAACACCCACACACCACACATACCCTCTCTTCATTATGAACTTGCACACTTTTAATTTAACTTAAATTATTTTATAATCTGAAACTTGTTAAAAAGGATTCTACCACGCTATAATATACCCTATACTCTGCAAATGGGACAAAAATGTGAGGTATTCAAATTAAAACAAAATTATGTAAATAAAGTTGGCAATTATAAATTCATTGCATATACAAAAATTAAATATTAAAAATAAAAAAATTTATCATCCTTTCCCACAAATAACATCTGTTCGAAGGTGGTTTGAAAGTGATTAAACCATATCGTATATCTTTCACACTTTTTTGATGTACATATTTATAGTTTGTTAAAAAAAAATATATAATTGAAGAATATAAAATGGTTATTTTATGTAAAGGTTTCAATTTAATTTTTTTTTAAATAAAATGAAAACATATTTAATTGAGTAGACAACTTTAATATGAAATACATTATAACACAACTGTATCTTATTTAAATTTTTTTATTTATTTTCAGATAGTTCCAGTTACATATAATATACGGATAATTAAGAGTGAGTTTTTTTAGTTTAAAATATTATTAATATTGCAATCAAGCGAATAGCAGGTTAAAAATTATTTTTTTTTAGAAAATGAACTTTTTTCCAGTATTTATTTCTTTTTTCTTAAGTCTCGTGTTGGGCGCCAATTAATTCACATCTTCTTTTTCTATATGATTGATCATTCTACTTGCAAGATTTTTCAAACATTATTAATGTACGAGCTGCTTTTAATTTAAAATTAAATTTTCTTTTTCTTAAGTCCTCGCATTGGGCGCCATTTAAAATATCATTTTCATTTCTGTGATACTTTTTTGTTGAAAATCAATGAAAATGTCATGATTCCAAACCAAACCAAGTAATTTTTTTTTTTTTGCTTTTAAACATTGTCTGAGTGAATTACAAAATACACATTTCACACTTTAATGAAATATTTCATTAGACAAAAATAGGTCTTGAATCCTTTTTCATTCAAGTGCCAATCAAAATTGTTACACACAAAAAAAAATCTACTTCAAAGGGTTTATTGAAAACATTTCAATATATCACATATAAAAACACAATTATGCAGATACTTTTCCGCTATCCTTCTTCTCGAACAGCAAAAAAAGGGAAAATCTCATCCACAAAAAAAAAAAAAAATAACAAGAAAGGTTTTCCCAAAATTGTGTAACAAGTGTTTCAATATGTATCTGTATCTACATTACCCTTTTGTATCATTTAATTTGAAAAGGCAACAAAAAAAATATTTGAGCAATTTTCATGTTCAAATTGATTGAATTTAATATTATTTAATTTTTTTTTCTTCAGTAATTTCAGTTACCAAAAAAAATTCTATTAAATTAAAAATTTAATAAAATTACATCAAATTCAACGAAAAACACAAAAAAAAATGATTACATGAATCCTGTGATGATTTCATCGGATATACACACTTCACTTGTTATTACTTTTTTTTTTGTCGTGGTTTTGTTTTGAGGTTTTTATCCGTGAGTGAGAGATTAATGAGAAAATAGTAATAACATTTTGAGTTTTGTTTTTATATATTATTTTTCTTTCATAAATACATAAGTAGGTAGGTTAAAATTGAAAACCAAACAAAAATTGAAGAGAGACACATAAAACCAATTCAAGAGAGCGAAACAAAAAAAAAAATTAATAAATAAATCAAACGAAAAAAGGAAGCACTTTATTTTTCATTTAGCTGTATGAATTCCATATTGAACAAGAGGGGGGTTGTGAAGAGTAGAAGGGCATCGATATGATACGATTATGATTAATGAGTGAAATTTTATTTTAAAATCGAATACAATTTATTATGTATGAATTTTTTTTTTAGATCAATTGAATCAACTATCAGCGAAAATAAATGCTTTAAAAATAATCTAGAGGCATATGCAGCAAATTAGCAGCACATTTCAATATTCGGTACTATTTTTTTTATTCAGATTGCAAATATTTTTGATAGAGACGATTTTATTTTTAAAAAATTAAAAGAAATCAATTTAACTGAAAAATTTGTTGCAGTCACTTAAAGAAATAGTTAGCACACTTTAATAATTTTTCCAAAACACTCAATATGTAGGTGTTCCTTATGACTTTATATTTTCCAGATAGATGCAATGAAAAAATAAAGAGAAACTTAGTGTACCTACTTGAATATTTGTATTTTGTATTATTAAAGATCATTGCTGTGCATCAATATAAACTTGTAGCTAGTACAGAACTAGCAAAGAAAAGACTGATAAATAAAATTATTTAAAACATTTGCAAGTGAAGCACATTTTTTTTAATACATATTTCAATTTTTGACAATTAAGGACTAAACAGCACGAATTCAAAATAGTTGTTAGTAAGAACAGAAAATATATACAGAACTTGATTAAGCAATTTAGAACAATTTAAAATTGTTCAAGAACAATGAAGCACATTTTAATATTTTTTCAAGTTTATAAAAAAATCGAATTAGAAAGTAATATGCTAATGTATTTAATTTTTAAATAATAAATACATTTGATTTTCACACATACATTTTTTTTTTCAAACAATCTATGAAGCATACTAAAATAACTCAAGAAAGAAAGCCATTTGTTCAAGAACATATCCTTTTGATAAAAATAATAATAAAACTAAGATGAGTAGTTTTCTTTTCCAACCCATTCACAATCTCAATATTAAAAAAAAATTCCATTAAAAAATAATAACATTCATGTAGCACATTTTCAGTTATACAGAATCTTTGAAGCTGATACAATTAGATCCAAATGCACCAATAACCAATTTTTAAGAATTTTTCAAAAAATATTAACCAAATGAAATATTACTTCAAATGTGCTAAGACAAAATTCCTTTAATTCATAGGTAAATACTTCTTATAATGTAAACATTCTACGTATTCCCATAATTTATGTAATACTCTTTAGCTAAGTATTATTTCAAGGAAAAATATTTTTGTTCTTAAAAACATCAGGTTAATTGATTTTATGAATCTTTATATATTTATGTGTGTTTCTCAGGAATAAGATGATGTTAAGAGATTCCTTTTGAGAACAATATAATTTGATAAATAAAATTCAATTTATTTTTATAAGTTCTTCCACAAACTGTACTCGACCTTATTCACATACATTTATGTGAATAAAGGACTTTTTTTTCTGTATGGAAATCGACATAGCTTCATGTAGTATATTCCTTATTTCTATATGTTTATTTTTTTCCTTTTTTCTTTTTTAAAAAATATAATATAATTTTTTTTTATCTACCACCTTTCCTACGTGTATGGTATTTTTTTTTTTTTGAAGCACCTTAAGAATAAGAAGAAGCTTAACATGCTATTTTTCTATCATTCAATTTGAAAAACGAACGAAAATTCTTTTCTTTACCAATCTGCCAAAAACTTCAACTCAAGAACCCATCATGTGATGATGATTTTGTTGTTGTTGTTGTATTTCGTATTTGTGTTTTGTATTAAAAAGTAAAATTGGGAAAAAAAAAATCTTAAAGATAGGGTAAAAAATAAAATACAAATAAAAAAGAACCTATAAAAAAAAACAAGGATATTTCTATGCGAATCAATTTTTCAAGACCAAAATACCATATCATGCGAACGAACAACTTAAGTCAGCTTTAATAAAAATCAATAAAATACACGAGAATAGAACAAATATAGAAACTTGTGATATAGCAAATGCGATGCTGAAGCTGGTGAAGGCGGATGTGGGTTGGAGATAGTGGATTTAGTGGTGATGTTGGGTAAAAGATATTTTTACTTTTCCATGGTTTTGTGCTTCTTGCTTCAGTTTTTTTTTTTTTTTTTTTACAAAAGTCCTGGATCGTAGCAAGATGAATAAATAGGTGTATACGTGTCTGCTTTGTTTGATGATGATGATGATGCAGTAGAGGATTCTACTCTTGGTCTTCTTGGTTCTCTAACACTATAATAGTAATTCATCCTTGAAGCGAATGCGTGCGTAACGATGCTGAGTTATAAAATAAAGTTAAACCAACAAAAAAAAAAAATGGAAAAATGGTCGCCAGAATGATGTATTTATACTCCTTTTTTATTTTTAGGATAACGACTATCTCATGGTGATGATGAAAAAGATGAGTCTTGAGTTGGTTCTTCTCGTTCTTTTCTACAAAAGCTAGTCTGAGAGGAGATGATATTGGCGTTAAATGAATGAAAAAGTTTTTTTTTTTTTTTTTTTTTTTGTAAGGACACATGGAGACGAGTGTGTGCATGTGTATATGCCTGTGTGTGGTGATGGGTGTAAATTGACCTAGTTTTATGTCATTGTCGTTTTACTGTCAAGTGTACTGTACTACTTCCATCACAGAGTTTAGTCGTCAGTATGTCTCTGTATATTGTATGGCACTATGCATAATTATCCGGTTGAGTACATATTGTTGTTGTATTTATATGCAATGCGAAAATAATACTGAGCCAAAAGGGAGATGGTGGTTCATAAATGTATATTGTTACACTGTTGCGCTTTAAAAAGCAAAACAATTTTTAATTACTGCAAGTGGGTGCCATTTTATTGTTTCAACATCCTGCAAGGCATACGATAGTATGTAACTTACACTCATATGTTAATGCTTTTCTCGTTGATTTGATGGTTGTTTGCTTTAGTTTCTTAAAGTTCGTATAATGAGTTTGTGTTTGGGGTTTTCAGATGAATAGGTTTTTGAAAAAGATCAGGGTCGAATGTAGATAAAAAGATTCTTTATATTTTTATCATGAAAGTTTGTTTGTGTAACAGATGAAAAGAAGCTCTTTTTTGTTCAAAAGATTATTAAAATATTTCTTTTTGATTTCAATTTTAAATAATAATTAATATTGTTTTATTCAGAAAAACGTAACAAAAATTACAGAAAAAATACTTTTGAATGAAGTTCCGTAAGGTTCTATTCTTGGACCACTTTTATTTTTAACATATTGCTATTGGTTTCATAATATCCACTAAGATTCTTTTTCTAAAAAGTATGGAATCAGACTTTTAAATGGTGTATCTTAAGGATCCATATTTGGACCTCTTTTCTTTTTTTCAAAATCCTATAAACGATTTCTAATTCATTTGTTGTTGTTTTTCTTTTCCGAAAGGCGTTTCTAAACGTACCCCCCCTTACACAAATTTCGTGCTTGGAAATACGGAGCTTAGCAATCCCCCTTTGCATAAATCTTTTCCAATTGACTGTGGTATTTCATTTTTTTTTCTAAGAAAATGAAAAAAAAAAACTTGGTGTCTTATACTTGACGGCATAAGACATAAGGCAGAGGCAATATGTAATAAATCTATCATGCTGAAAGCTAGCGTGGATCGGTTGTACATACGTATAAATACAAAAAAAAATTGATCACAAAAAAAAATAATACCTTAATGTATAAAACCCAGCACACACAAATTTAAGTACACGCCTTTGGATATAATTTGTTTTTGTGTTTAACCCCTGATTGTTCGTGTTTGTTTGATGTTCTTTGGTATCATGACTGTAAATTGAACACTGTACAAAAAAAAACTAAACATCCTAGAAAAAATTTCAAATTATGCTCGAAAACATTTTTTAGTTTTTGACTGAAGAAGAAATAATTTTCAATACTTATTTATTTAAAAATTGAAAGTTAAAGTCTTTTTTGGAAATATTTGAACATGAAATTTATGAAAGCCCAAAGTCCAGGATTCATACAAAACAGTTTTCAAAAATTGCTGACGTTTGCAACATTAAAGTAGACACATGAAATAAGAAGACAACTTATAAAATCAACAAGAAAGTACGATTGAATTAAAAAAAACTTTACAGATAAGTGTCAACATACAAAACTAAAATCAATTTGGGATACATTTTCAACTTCTTTGTTCTTTCAACTTAAAATTTTTTTCTCTGAGTGTATCTCCATCAAAATGATCACAAGGAGTGTGTGACGTGCCACGCCTCCTTTTTTCCCATCCAACCACACACAAATATCTTGATATCCGCGCAAAACATTTATTTTAAGTTATTTTTTTCTCTGTCCTTTCTGATGGTTGGAATACGCCTTCAAAGCACAATTATTATTACTTTGCCAGCTCGCAAAGTGAGTGCAAAGCAAAACTCAATCAGCAAGAGTATAGAAGACTTTATCTTTTGGGATTGTGTGTGCAGTGTAGACACTGCATCAGATATTGTTTTTGGCGGCATCTAATTGAGTCATTTCATACCTAAAAGCGAGGATACGATGAAGTTATCTACTCCTCTGAGTTGCTCTGCGTGCAGATCGAAAAAGGGGGTCTAAATAATTGCTATTTTTGATGAGATACAAAAAAAAAAAAAAAAACGATGCTGGGCACTGGAAGATAAAGATACGAAAAAAAAATAAAATAAATGAAGATGAAGACGATGAAGAAAATGTTATAAACCCAAGATGTGGTCTTCTTTTTCATAGTCTTCACACATGTTTAACATATTCAATGTGTGGAGCTGCAATTCATTATCTCTTATACTCACTCACTGATGCTTAAATAGGCATAATGAAAAAAAGTTGTTTTTCGTTCTTTTGTATCTTTTTAACTCTGTGCGGTGTTTTTTAATTGCATCTTTACGCAAAATTGTGACATTTGATGGCAACGGGCAATTTGTCTTATTTGACAGACGCGTTGAGGCTAAAGTAGTCTGATGCGATATATAGCAGTTTAAGTTCACAGCAACACACAGATGGAAAATAGATTGGCCCAAACCAAAGGGGTATCTACATATATGTATGTTATGGCAATAAGATAGATGTGAAAAGGATGGTGTTTCGAAGGCAAATTGCTAAATGCGAAAATGTAATCATCAATCTTTTCATATGGGTAAAGAAGTGAGAGTGAATTAGTGAATTGGAGTGCCAGCAGGTTCGATCTGTGGACCAGTATTGTTTTTTTTTTGGTGCATTTAGTTTTGTTTTATTTCAGTTGAAATACGATGGATGGAACGGGAAGTACTGCCTTGATTTGTTTATGCAAACAAGAAAAAGTTTTTTTTAAAAATAAGTAGAATCCAAATAAATTTGAATCTACATGTTTTAATGAGGTCCATTTCAACTATCAAGGACCATACAATTACTCTTTAAACTGAGGTTTTGTAACGTTTCATATATTTTTTATGTCATTAATTTGGGTAACATATAAATTCAATACTTACTTCCACACAAAAAGCGATGATATAAGTACGACTAGAACTAATAATAATGAAAATACAGCAATTATCGCCGATGTCTGTAATGATTGACTGCTATATAGACTAGCATCCAGAATCTGAAATTGAGAAGAAAAAAATATTAAAATTAGAAATTGATTTAAAAAGATGAAGTCTTTTAAAGTGTTGAAAAATGTTAAACCTAAAACATTAACAAAGTTGATCAAGCGACCTAAATTTAACAAATTTAAAGCATTAAATGTTCTTCACAGAATATACACATTACACATACCTTCCATGAAAAAAGGTTATATTATGATATTGAAGATTATCTATATCTATCTTATTTGTGAGCTCCCTAACACAACATGTGTGCCGTCGAAAAACTTTGAAAGCCTATATCGATTCATCATGCATAAAGTAAAATATAAACAAATTGCTTAACAAGGATGAGAAGAAAATATTGAGATTTTAGTGTATCTACGTCAGTTGAAGTTCAAACTCCTCCCCCCCCCCCCCAAGAAAAAAACAAGGGGGAGATTGATCTGATCTCTACATAGCTATACATGACTTTTCTACTCAACTCCTGGATTAAAGCAACCTTCTCCTCGTTTCGGTCTATGATGATGATGATTTTTCAAGGATATGTTTATATAGTCGTTTATTATATGAGGGCATGTACAATGTACATAGTCAGAGAAAATCAATGCTTATAAAACATCATTAATGTCTGAAGGCAGATACTCTTGGTCCATGACCAGACCATCTATCCTATACAAGATTCGTTTAAAATTTTTATTTTTTTTTATTTTTACTCTGCAATGTAAACTTCATGAATGCAAATTTGAACTTTGTAAAATGCTCCCTTTTTTCGGTATAGACCTATATGTAACTATTTACAGTAAAAAGATAGTCGATACATTTATTTATTTTTTGTTTTTTGTAAAAAAAACCATGGTGCATTTTGGTATATATGAAAAAAATAAGCAGCAATCGACAAAAAAATAAAAATAAGTTTTTCAGAATGAACAAAGTTTCACGAACAATTTTCATTTAATTTAACAAAAGATACTATCTATATACATATTTTTATTTTTAAACCATATAGTAGAACTTATTGAAAAAAGAAATGTATGGCTATATGTATTTAAAGCTATTTTAGTTATTTGCACAATTCAACAAAAAAAATCCTTGTGATACTGAAAAATATGTACGTTTGTATTTCTTTTAATTATTTGTTTTTTTTTTTTTTTGCATCAATTTCGAGTGTCAAACTTTTTAAATATGTCAAGGCTTTGGAGGCATTTATTTTAATTTATTTTATTTGATTTTATTTTTATTTCAACTTCATTTTATTTTGATTTATTTTTTACTTTGTGATCGATTCGTTTGGAATCTCTGTTTCTTATACCGAATTTCAACTCACAATTTGAAAAAGAGAGACAGACTGATATGTATTTAAAGTATATGCGTTTTTTCTGAAATACATGATTTTTCTTTTGTTATTTAATCTAATTCAAAAGAAAGCAGTACCTAAATCCGTCTTAAAGAATTGGATTTCTATTCCATTTGAAACATATCAAAGATCCCCCAAATAAACTTTATCCTAAAAATTCCATTATTGCACTCAAACTTTTAATCTACTTAAAATGTAATTTTCTTAATTGGAATTCAACTCCTTTAAGAATCTCAAACGAACATTACTTTGTTTTTTTAATTTTCATTTTGAACTGTTAGTAGGTCAAAACTATAGTTTTTAAATTAAAACAAAGAATGTAGAGAGAGAAAAAAAATTTGAAAGAAAAATCAACTTTCTACAAAGAAAAACTTAAAAATGACGACGACTAACAAAAAAGGATAAAATTTCTAAAAACAACACAAAAAAGAAAAACAATCTGTTGCAATTATTTTTTTTTTTTGTCTGAAAATCTCCTTAATGTGTGGCAAAAGCCAGTTGAACCAAGAAAACGAGTCCTCGGAGAAATGAAGAAAAATTGCAGTTAAAGGACGAATTATTACCCTTAGTCTATTTCTTTTCTTATTTGCTCCTCAATCGCAAAACTTATTGTAGATTTTTCTTTAATAAGTCTTTCAGACTTATTTTTCGTTTTTTTTTTTTCTTTGTCTGCTGTCAGACTTTTATTATTATTATTTCTTTTTGTTTGTTACTTTCGTCTTCATATTTTTGTTTTTGTTGCGGTTAAAGAATGCATTATAATGACCCTCACAGTTGGGGGATGCTTTACAATATGGAGGTGAATAAATATTAAAGAGAAAACAGCACAAAAAAATATCCTTTTTTATATTCATTTTCTTTGTTATTAAGAAAAAAAAAAATATGGAAGGGAAGTAGGTTTGGTGTAGCGTGGGCCTGGGCCATGGCATGCATTTAATGTACATAGACACCGAAAGAGAATGTACAAGTAATTGGGTTAGAAATAATGTTCCATTATAAGGACCCGGCAGTATAGAACGTCCAAGACTACATAGAAGACGACGACTTGGTTACACTCTTTCATTGTAATACAATTGAAAGATGTCAGGAGAAGTGGGTGGTTGTGATCGCGCTTGGAGGGTTGTGATATTCTTCTACGAAACTATAGAGAGATGCTTTTTGCCACTCGACTTTTATTGGGTTTAGGTACTTTTAAAGTATTCTTCTACTTGACAGAGAGAAAGAGTGACAGAGATGAAGGGGGAGGAGAGAGAGAGAGAAAAGTGAATGAATCTAAAAGGAAAATTTAATTTCTTTTTTTTTTCATAAAAAATGCAAATATTAATTTGTGGGCTTTCATCTTGCAAAAAGGTTATTTTCATCTTTTTTTTTTTTACTGAGTATATACATACATACGTAAGGAAATGTTAATTTTGAAAAGAGCCTGTATTCGGCTCTTCTGTTTCTTGGAATAAGAGTTTATTTAGTTTATTGTTTTTTTTTTTTGCTTTTTGGAGCTTGGCATTGAAGTGGTTCTCATTTAGATAGAAAATATACTTTGAGTGGCTAATAAATTGTATTAAACCCAAGGGCAATGAGGAGGTTTATTGGCGAGGCATCTACTTAGTGAAATAATGTAATAAGCTTTTTGATGTTGATGTACTTTTGTATAATTAATATTATTTCCTTTGTCTAACATTCGTTAACAGAATATGTGAAAATTTGTTATTTATTTTATTGTTTTCATGAAAAATCAAAAGAAAACTGAAAAACAAGACTATTTATATTTTATATCACAGAAAACCTATTCAATTTCACAAAATATTGACATTCAGAATTTATTAAAGTTGAGTCTTTTTCTTATTACTATGTCGAAACATCAAAGCAGAAGCATCAGGAAAAGTGAAGAACGTTTTTTGGGCTTCAAATCAAAAAAAAAAATTTCTTGTGATACATACAATGTACATACATTTATGTGATATTTGTTAGCAACTTACATTCACTGTTAAGTCACATTTTGTTTGTGACTTGATTTCTAAAGTTATATAGTAGGTTTATTGATTCAGTGCTAATTTGTTTACTACAAATAAAAAAAATATCAACAACAGCAGTTTTAATTTTTTATATGTAAATTTTTTGACAAATATATTCATTTGCGAGACAAAAAACAAAACAACCATCTTACGAATATGCCTAAAAAAACATGTCCCTAAAAACCACAAAAAAAAAATACTCTGGAGATATCAATAAAAAAAATCAGCATAATTCAAACATCAAAACAAAATATTTATCAAGATAAACAAATCAATTTCTTCCTATATTTTGTCGCTCCCTCTCTAGGAAGAAATATAAAAGAAAAACATCATTTTCAAGGACTTAAGAAAAAAAAAGAAAGAAAAGAACGAGGATAATATCGCCCAACAAACAAAATAATTCCCCTAAAAACGTGATACGTTGTCTTGCAGGACATTTTTTTTTCAGTTCTTTTTTTTTGTTGTAAACCACACAACGACGAGGAATAACAAAATTGCTAATGGCACAGATCAAATATTTAACTTACACACAAAATGTGATATAAGATATGGAGGATGACACAAACAACAACAAAAAAAAGGACATTTCAACACATGCCGTTCCCGCCATCATAAAGTAAACGAAAAGTTCTTTGGTTTTTTTTTTTTTCATCTTCTTCTTCGATGAAAAGAGAAAGTAACATTCTAACAGACAAGTTTAACCACTTTGAGTAAGCTTTTCAAAGATGACTCTTAAGAGGTAGAGATATCATCTTTACTATCGTCGTTATCATCATTTATAGACAATGATCTAACAAATCTAACGAAGGGAAAAAATTGTTACCACTTTTTGGTGAAATTGTTTGGAAACACTTTTCATTATTTTTTTTTTTTTGTTTATTTGTTTTCTTTCAAATGTTTGTAGGTGTGTCCTTGGTGTCCTCTTTGTGTAGTGTATCTCTCCCCTCTATCTACATATGAAGGTTTTTTTTTCACTTACAGAAAACAAAAGAAAAAAAAAAGTTCAAAGGACATAAAGTTCACATGGTATATCTCCAACATCCTTGACACATTCACACACATAGCCAGACATTGACATGTGTGTAACCGAGGAAGAAAGTTGAGATTGAAAAAAAAAAATAATGAAAAAAAAACTTCTCTTCCGAAGATAATCTTTAGTGTCTGAAGTTAAAGATATTTAGACTTCAGATAAAATGGAAAAAGGACGAAGAAGTCAGGGAAACAGGGAAACACACATCATAGATGAATATCCTTGGTTACTGTGAAATGACGCAGAAGAAAACACAAAAGTTATTTTAGTCCTTCCTCACCTCTTGACTTTCTCTCTCTCTAGGGAGGTTTTCATTGAAAATTGAAAGATATTTTTTTTTGTGTTTTATTTTGGCAAATTGAGAAAAGTTATAAAGGTAGCGATACTATCTTTGAATGGAAAGAAATAATTCATTATTATTTCTGTGATAGAAGTTGATGTATAACAATACTTTGAAGTGATTGAGAAGATTTTTTATAAGTTTAATAATTTTCTTAAATGCTCTGATTACTGAAAAAAAATCACACATTTTTGAAAGCTTCAATATATCCGTTGAGGACAAAATTGAAGCTTGAATATTGTTAAGTTGGATCAAATGTCACAGGAAATCTACTCATTTTTACAGTAATCGATCTAGTATCACAAAAAAATCCAGTTTGCTATGTTAAACGGATTAGCAAAAATATTAGTGAAACATTTTATCACAAATAAACAAATTTCAAATCTATTTTGTGAAATTGAAACTCTAGATTGAATAACAGGTATTGCGTGATTTAATTTCATATTCAAAGATTAAAGAAGGACTTCAAACAAACTTTTGATGAATTGAGCAAGAAAGTTTGTTGATGAGGTTCAATCAGGAGTTCAATTGCAATAAAATTTTATATATCTCATTGCACATAATCATTAAATAACAAAACAAATAAAACACAAAAAATAGATTATGTCTTCAGAGCCAGCCTTGTGGTACCCCACCTTATTTTAAACGATTGCCCTCCACACACTCCCATATCACCTGCCTATATACACAGACGTTTATTAATTTTTCAATCACTACCCAAATAACTTCTACAATCCCAGTATTGTTAGATACTTTTTGTATTTTCCTGTGCTGCTCCTCCTATACACTTTGGTAATCAACGAAACCATAAATCCATCAAATAGATTTTTCTTGATCACTTGTTTACCTTATTATTACCAAATATCTTACCTTCTGGCATTGTTTGAATTATGATAATTTTTTTTGTTGTTGTTGTCTTCTTATTTTACTTTTCCACAAGGAATTTTTTTTTGTATCTATATACCTAAATATTTTTATATTTCGATATCTGTTTTATGGTATTTGGATCATGTTTACTCAGCAGAAGGTACTCTACACTATACCATATCTCTCGCATAAGTATATCCATCTAGAGGTTTTTTTTTTGTTTGTTTGTTGAGATACCTATTCCAATTGCGTAAACATAACGCACATCCTATCAGCGCCAACATAAACGTGGATAATATACATATTTATGATGACAGATATTGTATCTATTTATTCTTCAGTAGCAAACCAATAATGTGGAGTTGCATTTTTTTTCTCCCAATAAGATACAATTTGTCCGGGTGTCATCGATCTCATTTAAAACACTTTGGCGTCAGAGTGGGTAGACACAACAAAAAAAAAATCCAAGAAGGAAAACGGTAGATGGCGATATAAAAATATCCAAGATCCCAAAGTTAAATAAATATCTTAAAAGTGAAAAAAAAATTATTTAACGAGATAAGTGGAAAAAACTATGTCACATTTTTATCGAGTGCATGAACAATACAAAAATATATGTATATGAAACTGAAAACATTAATCATTGAATTATTTTAAGTTTCTTTCTATTTAAAATTTTTATTTCTGTTTTATTTCGAATAAAAAAATTAAAATGCGTCATGCTCTTGACTTTGTGCATGAGCGGATTTTCTAAAAGACGAAGTAACAAATCCGTAAGGGCCCCAATTTCTTAGTTCCTAGTATTTTCTTCTACCATACTGGAGTTATGTTGTATTTTCCCACAAATCCGTTATAAATCTGTAACTAGAAGCGAGGATCTCTAAAAATAATACGATTTTGTAAAATTTTTCTGTTCGGGTGAATTTAAAAAAAATGTAGAATACAAAAAATTTGAAATATTGCTCCAAAAATATATCCTTCAGTAAAACAGAAATAAATTACTAAAAAAATTAAAATACCAATCAGATTTCTTAAGGGAATTTTCAGAGCCTAGTCCACACCTGTCCCCATATCCATATACAGCCTTAGCTTCCATTGCATTTATATGTGCTTATGCTTATGATCTATGTGACTTGTGTTCGACTATGACCTTAATCTTAATTAAACATAAGGATCAAGTAGATTACGCGCCGCCATCGCCAGAAGATTTAAAACATATGCGGTATAGATACGAATGCGTAGGGTGTTTTGTTGCACTTACTGGGTGGCATACTTTTCTATATGCGCGTGTAAGTGATAACTTATAATAATTTTTTTTTTTAATTTTATTTTTATTGATTCGAGAGGGATTTATTTATTGTTGTTTTTGTCTATAGGGGGGGGGGGGCATGTAATTCGAAACGAAAAATAAAAACCCTTTAGCTTCGCATCACTAGTGGGTAAATGACCGCAGCCGCAGCATAGTCATAAACCTTTCTTATCAGTTGGGAGTTTTTTTTTTTGTTTGAATATTATTTAGGGATAACTACTGTGTGTGTATTTGCTGATGATGATGGTGATTGAAGAAAAAAAAAAACATGGATTTATTTATTACAATTTATTATTGATTACTTCTGAAAAATATTTGTATTTGTACGTTGGGTTGAATTTATTTATTATTATAACAACCCAAATTGCTCACCACACGTGGAAATGTCAAAAAGATAAGCAATTTGATGTGAATGTGGACATTTATAAAAAAGGGGGCAATTAACAAAAAAAAAGAAGAAAAAACGACGAAATTTATTTGAGTTAAAATTTGTAAATGAAGCATTTATTTAGGTACATGGAATATTTATTATATTTTTTTTTCTTAAAAAAAAGAGTAACATTTAAATGGGGTTTGCTTATCTTTTGATTTATTTGTGTCGTTCATAAATCAGTTTTTTTTTCTTATCAGAATTTTTGACATTATTTAGTGGCTTTAAAATAATTTGAACAAAATATAATGTATTCTAACATTTTGTAGGAATTTGTTTTTTTTTCTTTAAGCATTTATTGAGGTGTTACAGAATTTAAGTCAAAAACACGCGTTATTTCCAGCTTCCAATTCCAATCACATCATTTGAAATTGGCCTAAAAACATCCTTTTTTGCCGGTAGCCATTTTTATTTGTTCAATATGGTTTTCTCTTAGGTCTCTTCCATTAGCTTTAAATTCTTTCAATCATGGTTCAAGAATGTTTTCAGTTAAAACGACATAGCTTGGTCCCAAAAGTTTCCAAAAATACTTTTTTTTTGAAGACAACTCAGAATTGATTTTTTTTTGTTCAAATATAACTTAGATCGTTTATTTTTGAAATGTGAATTCTTTTTCAGTCAATTTAACATCAATAGACACTTTTTCTTCTATATGTAAATTTTTTGTTCAAAAATAACTTCATCCTATTTACAAAAGAAAAAAAATCTCATGTGATTCTTTAGTAATCTAAAATCTAAAATGCCGTCAACAATGCCAACTTCCGTTTGCAAAAAAAAAAAAAAAATTACTTGCACCAATCTCACAACAACAAAAAAATATATACATTTTCAAATCAGCATAACTCAACCAACCAAATAAAATGTTTTCCATTCTTATGTTCATTCATTCTTCAAAAGTTCTTCTCGTCAAAAAAAAAACTGGAAAAAGTTACATTTCTTACACAAAATCGTATCTCTCTATCAATCGAGTGTGTTGCGTTATTTACACGTTAAAGCAATGGAATGGAAAAAAAAACAACAGAAAATTCCCCAGACTCATATATTCATTTTATTTCTAACAATATCTTCTCCTTCTCCAAAAAAGGAAGAACAAAACCAAAAAAAAAAATCCATTTCCTTGTCGAACAACACTAGCTTTCTAGTCCTGCTTCATTTCTCAAGACACTCTCTCATCTCATCTCTCATGGGAGTCGTATATAAAAATTTCTTGACTTGATTACACACATTTTAACTTTTCTTAATTTTTTTTTTCTTTTATGCTATTGTTGTTGTTGAAGAAGAAAAGGAAGTGTCTTAAGGTAGTGTATCTCTAGAGGGATACAACTAGGTATTTTGGTATGCAGAAAGTCAATACAGGATCTTCTTTTTTTTTTGGTTTCTAAATTTCTATATTTTTTTGTTTTAGTTCTAAAATATGTGCACACACTCATCATAATAAACTCCTCTAAGAGAGATAGTCATACAGATCCTTTTATGCTTCAGGTCGCATATAAAAAAAAATGGTAAAAACATTCTAAAAATTCTACTGAATAACTTATTCAAATGTGATGCCAACCAGAAACCATTCAGCAGCAGGAGCAGCACAGCAAGTAGCAGCCAGAGTGACAGAAAGGACAAATAAAGATTTAGATATTATGATATTTTTTTTTTCATATATTTTCGTTGTCGAAAAAAGAAAATATTCTTTTTTTTTCGACTTCTATTATTTCACTGAAAGTTTTTCTATTCATTTTGTTTTTATTTTCTTGTTAGTTTTTTTTGTCTGTGTTTCTGAGTATATGCAGTTGGATTGCATTCTTTTTTGCTGTTTCAAGTAGAATGAGTTTTTTTTTTATCCTTAAAACGGTAGCTGATGGTTGAATATATTTGAAGTTGTTGACATATTGCCAAAGTGAATGAATAGATTTTGAAGATGAAGAATTCGAATATCCTGATTGAGTTTTGTTTGTTTTTTTTTCGGATTTTTGGCTCGTTCTTGGTTTTTTTTTTGTTGGTTCATTGAAGAGCAGGATAAAAATGGATATGATAATCTAAAAGTTTGGTCAAGATGTTTTTCCAATTTTCGTTTGTTTAAATTGATTTAACGATAACGATTTGTTTTTCCATATGATATTAATTCAAGTAGTCATTGAAAATGTTTCGAAATTTCCTGCAAAATAGAATAATTGTATTTGGAAACATTCAAATTTTTTTAATAGATATGCTGAAGATAAAAATTTGAGGAAAAATATATTAAAGACTATTGCCATTTAAATCCTTTGAAATATCCGGCTCGAACCCCCAGTACAATTTTTCTATTTTGTCTGATTTGGATGGGATGGGTCCCAAAATCAGTTAATGATAATATCTTCAAGTGCTTTAAATATGTTGCCAGTGCTGTAAGTTCTTGCGAGATAACGAAATAGGACCACAATCAGTCCGTTCTCTATGAAATATCCCGCTCGAGCCCCTAAATGAAATTATTCTATTTTGTCAGATTACATCTTTCATTTTTTCGGTGCCAAAACCGATTAATGATAATCAACTCTACATTTCTACATATTAGAGCTCTAGGATTTTACGAGATGAGGAAATAGGACCACAATCAGTTACCCTATTATAATTTTTTTAGTCATGATATTTTGATTGCTCAGGCAAAACAGGAGTTCAATTTTTTTAAATAAATTTAGGTATAATATTAAATGCTATCAGATCTATCATCCAATTTCTTTGAATTTTTCCGATTCTCTACAAAACTTATTCTCTCTAGTTTTCCGTAACTGCAAACCATGAAATATATCTTAAGTAAAAAAAGAGTCGTAAACCTTGATTGGTTCTTTGTGAGACAACAATCTTCCGCACGTATTTTTTTTATAACTTCATTGATTTTGATTTTGTCATGTCACCCCCAAAATTTCATCCCCCAACGAAGAAAAAAAAAACAAGGTCTTCGCATACTTAAATATCATTTTTTGATCGAAAACCTTTAAAATCTCATCAAATCGTAAGTCCCAATCCATAATAGACTTATTCATTCATCCATGTTATTATGGTTTTATCATTTTATTAACTTTTCCGCATCTCTCTCTCTCTACCTCGTATTACTATACGCAAAAAATCCTGAAGGATCACACAAAAAAAAAACTGTATAAAATTTAAAAAAAGATATACCTTAAATCCAGTGTATCCTCCGTCAAAAGAGAACCTACATAAGCTTGACAGTAATCAAGGAAAAAAAATCGATAGAAAAAATATGGAACACAAACTAGATATAGATATAATACCACATAAGATTTAAAAATGGGAGACAAAATTGTATGAAAATAAAAAAAAATAAAAAAAATGCGAGAAAGGACTAGGAGGAAAAAGAAAAAAAAAACAAAGATTTATCACCTACACATTGAGAGAGGAAATCTCCTACTCGTTTACTACAAGGCTATACAGACTACTGGCTTCCATTCAAAACTCAAACCAAAATTCAAAGCTCTTAGAGCATATACATTTATATATATATATATTAAATCCAACAATGAACCAAACGATTTCTATGGTTTACCTTCGATGTGGAAAGATGATTGCGAAAACAAGAACTCCAGCTCAGCGCACCTTTGTCGAGGTATAGGTATATTATTATATAGATTGAGGTTTGAGAGTGGTAAATTGAATTTGAATCTTGAATTAGAATTGAAATATAGATGATTGTGTAGTGTAGTAGAGTGGCGCCCAATGCGGGGAAGGCAAATATACCAAATCAAGCGTATCCTTTTCTATTCATTCATTCTCTCCATTCATTTTCATTGGGTAGAAGAAGAAAAACTTTTTTCTGGTTTTAGTATTTTTTTTTTCTCTCCACAATGAAGGAAAGGGAACAGACTGAATAACAAGCCATGCCGCATTATATTTGGTTGTATTGAAAGTTCTCTCTGCTCTGACAATATCCGCTTCTAGACAGGGGTCCCCTTTTTTCTGTTGGTCCTTTTCAGTTTTTTTTTTCTGCTCCGATTTTGATTTGTATAAAATACCTACTTACTTTTAGTCGGAGATATTCAAATAAATAAACCACTGAAGGTCTTTGATTTGCTTTTACCGACATGTAATTCTTTATCCGGCTTGAACCCCCACATTAACATTTTTATTTATTTTGTATCTTGTATTTTATTTCAGCTTATTTAAGTATAAATCTTTCTGTAATATACATTATTGGGATTGATAATATCAAAGTTAGCCAAATTATTATTAGCTGATGTTTTTTTTCTTGTTCAAAAGAGGAGCTTTAAGAAAGAATAAATAAATATCGGCTTGAGCCCCCAATTTTTTTTTTATTTCTATTTACTATTCTATTTATTATCTATTCTATATAAGAAATGAATACGTACCATGCATTCGAGGTTTCTTGGATAAATATATACAATCCAAATGACTACACGATGATTTTTTTTTCAACTATCATTACCTTTTGATGAAGTAAGAAAATCTCTTACTCAATCATTCACTTAAATAGCAAATCAAAACAAAACAAGAACCAAAACAAAATATAAAGACTCAAAAAGTTTGATTTAACTTTTTTTTGTGGATCAGATATTTACTTTTTGTGTTGTATATCTCTTGGCTCATTATTGTAGTCATCTTCAACTTTTACCATCTCATTTTATTTTGAGTACCTTCTTTTATTTTTATTTATTTTCTTCTTTTTTTTTTGTTGGTCTCTGTCTCGAAACTCAAGAGTACTTAAGTGACCATGAATAAATTTTCATCATCTTTTCTACTTTTTTTTTTGAAGATATATCTTTCGAGTGTTGTATTTTTTTTTTGTTTTACTCTTCGTTTTGTTTCAATGCCACCCTCAAAGATATAATGTTGAAACTATTCATCACTATCATCTTCAAGAGTAAGTAAAAAGGAACTGTTAAAAAAAAAGCAACACGAAATTGCTTTCCTTCATAGTCATATGGCAGTATGATGGTATAAGAAGTTATAATGAGATGATAAAGCGGACAAACGATAATAAAAGGAAAAAATCAAATAATCATAATTTTTATTTTGCACAGATTGCAATCCTATTAAAAATGAAAAAAAAAGAACTTGCAAGGGAGATGTTCGAAAATCTATGTATCTTTAACTAACTCTGGCACGTAACGTCTACAACAAAATATTAGATCATCATTCATCATCAGTCATTTTGGGTGTTGCGTTGTTATTTGGTTTTATCAACCACTTCATCCCTAAGAGGGATTTTTTTCAAAGGCTAATAGGGGGATAAAGGGATGAAGATTTCTCCAGAAAATGTGGAAGGAAATATGAAAAACCTCGACTCAAGAAAATAGTACTACAATTTTTTTGTAATACACAACGAAACTGCCATATGTTGCGTCACATAATTTTTTTTTGTTAACCCTCTGTTGCGTTTTTTTTTTTGGCTTTTTGAAATCCTTATTTGTAACTTTAGGTGGCATCTGGGTGGAGATTATGACTTTTGGATTTTTTTTTTTAAAGAAGAAAGTAAGAAATTGTAAGATTGGGATGCCAAAAGGTAGAGATGGGTTTATATTATTCTCGGGTTTATATTAAAAAAATATAATATTACAAGTTTTCAGATGAAAAATGATATATCACGAAATAAATTTGAAATATGTATTTAGATTTGGGTGTAAGTTGGTTCAGAATGCAGTTACCATCGTATCTTCACTGAAAACTTTCTGTAGCTCTTTCATTTAGAAAATTATTTCAAAATCCATCACTCTTAATAAAATTGCAAATTTTTAATTTATTTGTACAATTTAATTAAAATGGAAATATTTTTCTTTGAGCCGTTCTGGGTCAATGGGTTCCATTCTGCATCACAAAAACTTCTATTTTTATCTGAACACCAGTACTTCAGAAAATTTATTCCCTATCACACTCTGTGAATACAAAAAAAAAACATACCTACACACTTCAAATACGAGCAACACCTCTTAATTTACATATACCATACAATTTGCATCCTATTGAAGAAAACAAAAAAAAAATAATATTTTTGAGGGTGCGAAATATGTCACCATATGCAACAGCCATAATGATTTGGGTTGTGTCTAACAGTTAACACCCCTAAAAATGGGATATATATGTCATTTCGAAAAAAAATATCTAGGTACAAAGATTTCACACTTTTCTTGGTAATGAATAATAAAGCAAAGCCAAAGTGATTAGGATGTCTTTGTTAAATGCACACATGGTATTTTTTGTAATTGAGATGACTTGACAGTAGTTATTGAAAATTGAAATTTTCAAAGGATCTGTTTAGCAGAGGTTTATAATTATTGAATTAAAAATATGACATTTGGATTCAAATGTGTTTTATAGAAAGAACATCACTGTTATCTGTAATAACATGGAGTTCCTCAGGGTTCTGCAGTAGGCCCAGTATTTCTTAACAATTTTTTTTGTGAATAGCAATACTCATAATTAGATTTATTAAATTGGAATTGCTCAAGGTTTAGCTGTTGGACCATTATTCTAAACAAAAAAAATGAAAATTTTAAAACTTACCGGTATTGCTTCACACATATCACTATCCCAGCTTTGTGCTGATGCTGCTGCTGCTTTTAACGCCATTTCTTCTTCATTACAATTACTATTTATAATACCATAATCCAATGATGGTGGTCTTGGTGGTGGTGGTATCATAAATTTTGGTGGGGGTCCTGGACCACCGCACTCATCACATTCAATATGATCTTCATACATTTCCCACATTTAATTTTTAATCTAAATGTGTGATTGATTTCAAAAATTATATAAAATATTTCGTTCTCTTTAACTATTTTTTTTTATATGAACGAAAACGATTGTCGCGTCGACACGAATTTTAAATTTATGTTTCAAATTAAAAACGAAAAAAAAAACAAAATGAAATTAAATAAAAAAAAACTAATAAAAAATTATCTCGTGTCAAATTTCAGACATCTTTTATTTTGTATGGGTTTGGTTATTTATGTTGCAGTGAATTTTTGTGTGCAAAATAAAAATAAAGTTTATTCAAATCGATTTTATTGTGATTGGTGGTCAGCCCGAAATGGTATCTGAAATGAAAAATAAAATTAAATTTTAGATTGAGGACTGATAGATTTTTTTTAAATAGCAGTGACGTGATAGAGAATCGCAGTATTAGATATACGACTTGAACAATAAAGAAAAAAATGTAAGGGATCACAAAAGGAAGTTTCATTAGCTCACGGTTAGTCATAAGAATTTTGCTGATAAGTTTTTACTGTTGTTGTTGTTACTATAGTTTAAGGTATGGGGTCCCACAAGAGAGTCATGTAGGACCACAACTTATTAATTTTCAGATATTGTTGATATAAATTGCACTCTTTGATTGAATTTTTAGCTTAGATTTTCAACAGAATGCACCTACATTTCTTTTATTCTAAAATTCAAATGCTCTGCTCTGTCTAAAATGTCTTCTGTCGCCGAAATTTTATTCCGATCAAAAACTTAAACATCTGCTAAAATTAAATTTCTAAGCATTTCATTCACAAATCTTACAAAAATTTAATCTTTTTTTGCTTTAACAAAATAATGTGCTTGCAAAAGATACACCATCCACAAGAAAAAAAAAATTATGTATTCTCAAGCATGAACAGCGCTCAACTCCTCAGCTTAGCATAGAAACACACATGTTGACAAAGTGTGGCCAAAGTAATTATCTCAAAATTAAAATTCCTGTCACGTTTATATTTTTTTTTTTTATTTCTTTCTGTTGTCGGCGAAAATATTCTCTCTCTTTTTCCTTCGGAAATGAAAAAAACACAACATAAGGACATTATTTCAAACTTTTGTGTGATTATCAACGGATGACGACAAAGATGCAGAATAATGATAAAGAAACACCAAACAAAATAAAAATCTGGCGCATGCTTATTTATCAGGTGATGAGGATGAGATGGTTTTCTTTAAATCCGACTCATTCAATTGGAAAAAATTATTAGAGATATTTCATTTCAAGGATAGAAAATAACAATAACTATATAGGTACCTAGGGATATCCAAAAAAAAAAAAATGCAGAACGAAATAAAAACGAATATTCATTTCAACCAGAAGCTACTCGTTTATTCACCCCTCACAGCTGAACAAAAAAAAAAAAAAACAGGACTTAACTTCTTCACCCTCCTCAAAATATATACTATAACAATGTCAACTGTTGTTATTGTCATTTTTGTGATTGCGTTTTTGGGATATACATATAAAATGCATAACATACGTTGCGTCATATAGTCCTTCCGTTGTCATTGTCGTCGTTAAGTCCATTTTTGCTGACTTTTGCCATTTCGAATAGATAACGAACACATTTTATGACCTCCTCTTCCTGGCCATATGTTCCGCCATCCCATGTCTGCATGTGCATATGGAATTTCATGTCACCCATATCATGGATTATTCATACAATTAGATTGCGCATTAAAACAATAAATTTTATATCTAGATACATTCGTTATTAATCCTCTCATACAGGTTTTTGTATGTATAGCAATTCAACCATCTAATTGCTAAATGTGTGTAATTAAAATTATTTAACCATTCCATTCCAATCCTTTTTCTTTTTGTTGTTGTTTCTTCTTCAAATTCAGTGTCATGTTCTATGTGATTTGTATCGTTTTTATTTTTTGTATCTTTATTCGCTTTTCACTTTAATGAATCCTAATCGCATCCATTCAATCGATTGAATGAGCATCTTCTTTTTTTTTTGTTCTCTTAAAGATTGAAGAAGAAAAGCTTGATGATGTTGCGCTACCTTTAATTTGTTGTTTTTTTTATTTATTTATTTTGTATTTAATCGGATCGAAAAATCAAGAGGAATGTCTCGTCTCTCGTCTACTGTGAAAGAGGATTTTGTGTGAATAGATATTTTGCGCGACGACTATAGCTAACAACGACAAAATTATACGATACGACAATGTAGACGACGACGAAGACTGAGACGACGCGACGTGATGTAATGTTGGTTTATTTTGTATTTTGAATCTCTACTTCTATTTATCGTCTAAAAGTTAATTGACTCTTTTCAATTCAAAAGCACAAAACGATAATTCAATTGATGACAATTCATTTTAAACATTTTACCTGATGTTTAAAGATTATCTCGAGGAGATACAATTTAGGAATAGATAGGTCTAGGTACAATGTTTTTTTTTTGAATGAATGAATGACTTGTTAGTTGTAGAAGGTATAAATACTTTTGATCTTGAATACTTCAAAGTATCTTTTAGACTTTCTATAGAAACCAAGATAAATTGGGTTAGGTTACTTCGTTTGTTAGATTTGGGTAGAAGTAGTTTTTTGCATATGAAAAATCAATAGGTATCTTTTGGTTGAGCTCAAATATCTATGTATCTACAAAGATTTGTATCTTTTGTTTTAAGATGGATGAAGAACAAGTAATTTATGAATACCTATGTAGATGTTTTATTTAGAGAAATAAAGGAATTTAATTTGGGTCAAATATAATTCAAAATATTTGAAGCACAATTAATCACATTTTTCAAAACTCCAATGCTATACATAGATACATACCCTCTGAGTATAAATTTGTTAAACAATTTGTAATGTCTGTTTTTCATCAGCAAAGAAAAGCTATTATTTCTATCATTATCGTTTGAAATGTTTTAAATGATGGTGTTCCTCAAGGAAGCCCACTAGAACCAATACTTTTTTGTTATTTTTGTTTTGTAGGTCTTCCTGGTTTATGAGTTTTTAAATGGTGAACTATTGGACACAAGTAGCTATTGTAATTTTGCTTTGCATAAGTGATTCTTGTTTTTAGACAATTTTCAAACAAAATTACAATAATCTAGCTACTATGCGAAAAAAAAATCATAATCAAAATTATGACAAAATTGCAATTGCAATCTTTTGTGACTTCGTGCATTCTTTATGAATTGAAAAGAATTCAGAAATCGCATAGTGATCCTCAAGTTTGTCTTCTGAGACCACTACTCTTTTAACTTCAAATTATGATCTACTTTTTTATGGTTTTTGAGTTTTCAACTCTCTGTAATTGTTGTAAACCTTGATTATAGAACAACATAAATTATACGTACATATGTGTAACAAAAATAAATACTCTGGTTCTAGATTCTATCTGATACCTTTCTATAATTATTTAAATCAAATAAATGACTATGACAGCAGAACAAAACAAAAATTGACAAAATACTCTCCTTACCTAGTAATGTCTTCTGAGTAGAATATAAAAAAAAGAAGATACATCGTTATTAAGTGGATATTCTTTTATATCTTTAGGTACTTTTTTTTCTACCTTTTGAATAAGCATATAGTATTAGACGTCTGTCTTTCATCATCATCATCATCATCATCATCATTATTATCATTGTCTGACCTAGAGCGTGTGTTAAAGAAGGTGGGTGGATTTGATTTGGCTTTCGGATAGATAGATTTTTATCATTTGAATTGTTAAAGATATTTTCTATCTCAATATTATAGAATAGACCATAAAGACGACAAAAAAACTTCCTAAACCTCAAAATCTCAAGAGATTTTCTTTTCAATAGATATATAAATCTTTGCTGTTTTTTGTTTCTTCATTTTTTTTTCTATACACTTTCGTTTCTTATTCTTCTTTATTTTCCGTTTGCTTTTTTCCTTGTGGTTTCTTATTCTTTCAAAGATGATTCTTTATCTAACTTTTAGATCATTTGAGTTTTTTTTTGGTTTGTTAGTCTTGAGTGCATACAATGGTCATAGATACTTTAAGAAGTTGACGTTTTTTTCTGTGTTGTTCTTCGTCATTAAAGTCACGACTTGATGGTGGCAATATCTACTTTAACTTTGGTTATTTTAATTGACAATTGGCGGGATCGATATTGTGTACGATGACAAATAATTCGTTGCGATAATTCGAATGTGATTAATCAGTAGCCAGTCGATTTTTCTTTGTTTATTTTTTTTTTCTTATTGTTTTGGCTCTGCTCATGGAAATTCCACTAATTGATTTGCTTAGTGTGTGGGCAGTTTTAAAAGTGAAATAGATTTACCTTTGTACATAGTTCTGGCGGTAGACAATTCTACCTATAGATTAGCTAATTGGATTGTGATAGCAGGTACAAAATTTATCGAATGGCACCTGTTGGTGATTCAGATGACAGGAAAATGTTTCAGTGTTAACAAAAATAATAGATAGGTAGAAATAAATGATAAACCAAGGTTGAAGTAATAAAAACAGAATAGGATAAGGTCAATAAGATTTGAAAACAGAAATCGCAGGTATTATTTAAAATTTCATATTTTCTTCATGAATGTTGGGTAGGAATATTTTTTAACGAATTTCTTAAAGTATCTTAAAAGTAAACAAAAATATAGAAATTACTAGATATTAAAATAAAACAATTAAAACAAAATATCAGAATTTTTTTTAATAACGGTTTCATTTTTGTCAAAGGTTTAATCTTTTTTAATTTAAATTTCATATTATTCAATTTTATTTTATTTATTTAATATTATACTATATTTTATTTTTTTTTAGTTTTATTCAATTTTTTTTTTTTAATTTTTTTTATATCCTTTTATTTTATTTTATTTTATTTTATTTTATTTTATTTTATTTTATTTTATTTTATTTTATTTTATTTTATTTTATTTTATTTTATTTTATTTTATTTTATTTTATTTTATTTTATTTTATTTTATTTTATTTTATTTTATTTTATTTTATTTTATTTTATTTTATTTTATTATTTTATTTTATTTTATTTTATTTTATTTTATTTTATTTTATTTTATTTTATTTTATTTTATTTTATTTTATTTTATTTTATTTTATTTTATTTTATTTTATTTTATTATATCTATTTTATGTTACCCTTACAAAAAATTTTAAATCCTAAATAATGATTATTATCATAAAATCCCTTTAGAGGCTTGAAATACATGACAACTTATTTTAATTTTTCAAAATTATGTCAACGAAAAACATCGTCTTTAGAAAATGTTGTTCTGAATAAATCCCTATTTTGGATCCTCTTGAGAACTCACAATCCTTTGCCATTTCTTCGCGCGACGATATTTTTTTTTTTTTTGTGAAAAGGACTTCTTTTTGTGTAATTTTCTTTTTAAATTATTTCATTGATGTTTATTTATGTCCCTTTATTCATATTATTTTTAATGAAAATATAAATATTATTTATGTTAAATTGTGTGTTGAAAAGATGAAAAAGCAGAATCCATCAAGTAATGGATGTAATGTGTAAAAGGATGTATGCTGAGTCCTTAATTTTTCTCAATTAAATTGACCTATGTATAACACATCAGAGAACCTTTCTTTTGGTTAAACAACAAGTAGATAGATACTCGTTCACTATATTAAATGAAATGTTTACATTTAATTAATTTTCATTCAAAATGACAAAACGAATAGAATGAGTGTGGGGTCGCATTATACATATTTGTTTAATCCGGCATAGATGGAAACCAAACATTGGAGTTAATTAAGAGAAAATTCAAGAAGAGAAGAAGAAGAAGAAGTGGAAAAAAAGATGAAGATGAAGAAGAAATTACTTCAAGTTGACTAATGTTGGGTTGAGTGGTGAGAAATGAAGGGTAAAATAATTGTAGTGTCAGCATTGTTGTCATACGAGTATTATAGGCAAGAGAGATTTCCCTCATATATATTTATTATAATTTAAAAAGGATTCAGATTTTTGGTGTGAGAAAGTTAAAGCAGTTTTTGAAAAATTGAGTGTTGCGAGGGTTCAAATAAATTAAGACAGAAAATCTTCAGGATGAAGCTGAAGAACTTGACTAAATTTTATGTCACTTATTGACATAGTATAATTTTATTTTTGGCAAAATCAACAAATCATGTTTCAAATATTTTTAAAAAAAGTACATACTGACTTTTCAATTTTCATTTTTTAATATTTTTTTGTTTTGAATCAGAGCAACTACTACTTTAAAATAAAGTTCGGAAATACTGAAAGTTCGTCATTAATTTAAATTCAAAGTTTTTGTATCCCACATAACAATTCATATTGAATATTCTTTATTGAAGTTCTATCATAAATTACTGACTTAAGAATCTGTATAGTTAAATTTTTTTTTGCTATAAATTTGAATTTTAAAGCCAGAGACAAAGGCTTCCTTTGCCATTCCCAAACACTACCTCTTTCTCTTCATTTTCACTCTTCAAGTGATTACAATTAAATATTCATAGCTGGACCACTTATGGTGATGATATTTTATAACTCGATGTCCACAGCCAGTATAGTAAAAGAAATATCCGACTTTTTCTCGCTCCTCATATGTATACATAGAATTTCCATTTAATCTTAATGTTAAGTGTCCTTTTCCTCTAAGTCCATTCCTATATATCCTCATGTATGTTTCAATTTTTTTTTTCATTTTTTTTTTGGCTCATATCCAACTAGGTGAGTGTATTCTTTACACTCTAGAGGCTATATTTGGTTATGCTGCTCCTTATGTTGCACCAGAATAGGACATGCAAAACCAAGCTAAGCCAAGTTAAAAAAAAAAAATAGAGCATATTTGCGTTTTAATATATGTGCGCTCTAGAGAGGAAGAAAAATGTTCTTTTTCACTACTACGCTATACGACAAGAAGAAGTGAGAATAATGGTAAATTAAGGACACTCTCTCCTTGTGTGTCCTGAATTCTCCCTCGGATGGTTGCTATGCGATATATTGTTGTTTTACTTAAATTGGCTTAAAATAACAAAAAAAAACTAGGAACAAATTTTTTTACTTGTTCATACAAGTTCATCATACACACCATTTGAAGAATAAATATTTTGACAAAACAATAGTATTAAATTTGACAATGACATGACGTTCAAATAATCTTCAAAAAACACTGTGTTAGCAGGTATTTCCCATGAAATTCATCAACCAAAATTCATTAAAATAGAAGATGTAATGTTTGACACGTAAATAACAATGACATTTGATGTCACTTTGTTAGATAAGAAAACTGTCAGTCAAATGGAAGATAAAATCTCTGTCAATAATTGACAAGATTCCAACATCATTTTATGTCATTTTTTCTTGTCAAATTCTTATATTTCTTATGAAATTTTTATGTATTGAGAAAAATATTTACATAACCTGAATCCGCCCAATCGAAATCACTTTCAACTGAACAACTTGGTGTAAATTTACATAACACTTAAAACATGAATAATTTTAATTTTGAGAATGAAAGCATTTCTTTCACTTTTCCAAACTACATATATCCTAAATTGGATTGAAGAATTAAAGCCGTGTATGATTAACAATATCCATTTGTTATTTTTTACAATTTTTCTTCAAAACTTGATGTAATTTTGCATAAAAATAAAAACATGGGTAATTTTATGATTACAATATCCATTGGTTATTTTTTACAATTTTTCTTCAAAACTTGATGTAATTTTAAATGATGATGAAAGTATTTCCTTGAATTTTCCAAACTTTTTTGATTGAAGAACTAGATCTGTGTATAATTAACCATATCCATTGGTTACTTTTTACACATTTTCTTTTAGTTGAAATTCTAGTTAAGCCAATCATAACTTTTCTCGTGTTCTCGTAGATAAAAGTTACATAGATTATTTCAAAGTTGTTTGTTCTTTTTTTTTTTCTTTTTCTAATTTAGGTATATCCTTTAATTTCTGTTTCCTAGTTTTTTTTTCCTGTCCAAAGGATGTTGTAAAATTACTCTTCCAAAGAAAAAAATCTAAAAAAAAAAACTTTTCCCTCACAATATTTTTTTTACTCAAATCCTTATGAATAGCCAGTTTTAAATGTAAATTATGACAGAAGCTTAAAAAGGCACACAAAAATATTAAAAGTTATGCATATAATCCTTAGAAAGTAATCGTCACAAAAGTCATAGTTGGGATTTGTTTGGAAAAATTTCCTTCATCATCATCAGCATTGTATAAGTATCATCTCATCTGATAGGACCAGGCAAAAAAAAGGATATCCTGATTTTAATTTTTTTTTTACTTTTTTGTATCTTAAAGAAAATGTAAATATACAACAAAAAAAATCAATCTGTCATCATCTTTCATATAACAACATAGCGGTGATGTTGATAGAAGAACAACAACAACAAAAAAAAACTATCCTTACAAAAAAATCACTGATATGCAAGAACCAACCAAAGTGAGATGAAGAAGGATATACTTTTGTATTTTTTTTCTGCTCTAATATTATGACATGGACACTAAGGAATGAGGCAACAAACTTTAGTGACGTTAACAAAAAAAAAAATTGAAAAAAAAATCCGAAGTAAAGTTTCGTCCTTTCACTATGATTTCTTCACTTTCTCTATTTAACTAGAATCATGAAAAAGGATGCTGTTGCTAGTAACCAGCATTAAAAAAAAATATAAAAGAAAAAAAGAAAACTTCAAAATATCTTTATCTCAAGGATAATCTTGATGGATACACGGAAAACTTTCAGCATAACTTCCATAAAAAAAATAAGCAAAAACAAGAAAATCCTTAAAATTATTCACAAGTTAAATGGAAAAGTGCTTATTCTCCATCACCTAGCTTTGCTTATACTTTTTGTATACATATATATTTGAGAAACCTCTGAAAACGTTATGGTGAACAAAAATTAAAAGGATGAAAGAATATTATGCAACGGACAGGGCTTTCCTATCCTGCAGCAAAAAAAAAGTACCTAGGTAGCCAGCAAGAGAAAGAGAAAAAAAGAAAAGTCTATTCGTAGTGGCTGAAACTAATTTTCGCGCTGGAACAATGTTCACAGGATAACTCGTTCATTTAAGACTCTTTTTTTTTAACTAACTTTTTTTTCCTTAAGTTGATTCTACCACAGTTTTGTAGCTACATTTTTTTTTTGTTGTATTTTAAACGAGGTGTACCACAAAATACAGAAAACACAAAGAAGAAAAATGAAAAAGACAAAAATAAAGGACATAGAATGCATTGAAAACTGAGAAGTGGTAGAGAGTGTAAAAGAATGTGTTAGAGACCTAACCACCTCATTTCTTACAGGGTCTTTTTTTTGCACATTTTTTTTGTTTTATTATTTCTTTTTTTTTCACTTTCAATTTGTTCTTCGGCTTTGAAAATTGCTGCATCAAGAGCATCACGGTAAGTTTGGGGCTGTGGTCTAATTAGTTGTGCACAGGACCAAACTTTAAGGATAAATTTAGTTTTAAGAAAAACGAAAAAAATAAATTTTTAAGAAGAAACTTTGTGTTTGGACGTAGGTATTTAATAGTTATTTGAATGATTTTTTAATGGGTCAACGTTGGGGGAATTTAAATGCAATGAAATGGTAAAGTTTTGGTTTAGTGATGGGGAGCTGAATCTCAAAAAGGGCAGTATTTGTTTTGAAGTATTTAAGAAAATTCTTGAGGATTTTTTTCGTTGTGGTGCCTTTTTGTTTTAAATTAATTTCTTAGAGTTTTTTTTTGTTCTCTCTAATTCCAAAGGTCATATAAATATAAAATTATTGAAGTCAACAAACATATTTTAGGTTTAATTTAGTGAATTTATTGTGATAGCTGCAAAGATCAAGAATTATAATAAAATGGTGATTTTTGGTGAGGTTCCACAAGGTTGATTTGTTAGGCCTTTATTATTAAAAAAGATCAATATTTATATTATGCATGTGATATATGTAATATTTGCTCAGTGTTAATTTGAAAAAAAATATGGTGTTCCACAAGGTTGACTTTTTAGATGCATACTTTTTTATTAGTTTCAAATCGCTTTTGATTGGTAAACTGTAAGATTTTGTACCACAATTTTGAAACGAAAATTGACAGATTATGTTCTTTGATTTCTATGTTTACAGTTCTATCGTAATTTCTAAAAATTAGACACAAAAATTTAAATCAAACAATCACTAGAAAATTGAACAAATCTTCGAAAAAAAAATCATTTGTACACACCATTGAAATTTAATCAGATAAAAAAGGGTTAAAAACAGAAACAATTTTTTTCTGCTGAAAAATATTGATTTTCAAACTCAATTTGTATTCATTTAAAATTCCAATAGCCTCGGAATAAATTATTACATCTGTTCCAATAGACATTTGTGAGTGTACACATTGTCTTGATAAAATTTATTTTAACCACTTCATATTTGATATTTAAGTGTTTTATCAATTAAAAATGTAAGAAACGTTTCTCTATCAACATAATATAAAAAAAAAAAAATATTTCAAAACAAAAAACAAAGGATATCAATTTAAATGGTTTGACATAGAAAATAGGGAGGACAAAAAAAATAGAGAGAAAAGACATTTATACGCACAATGAATGACAAACAAAAAGGAAAGGAACATATCCCAAGAAAGAAGTAGGCCTACCTACCTTTAATATACGGAAATATTTTTCTCCTATTCTAAAGGTTTGTTGGGTAAAAACGGAAATTGACGATACCTAATGGTTCTGTTCAAATGGTTCTGTGAGAATGTTTCTTATTGTTTTTACCTTCAAGGACTTTATTGAAATTTAAATTGCTTGGTTAGGAAGAAAGAAAAAACAAATAAAAAAAGAAAAAGGTAAAGGTGATGATGATTAATTTATTTTAATTTATTAATGTTTAAGACGATATACTCGTACAAAATATAGGATGTGGGAATTATATTTCTTGTAATAACCACAAGATAATTCAATTTGATGGTTTAAATTGGTAGACCATAGCATTGATTTAGATATTAAAAATTCATTAGATTTTTGTTTTGTGAAGGCAGGTTTAGATTATAGATACTTTCAAAAGGTTAAATTATCTTTACTGAACTTAAATCGATAATATTTTGTTGGAACAGAAAACAAAATAATAATCTTCTTCAATTTTGTGCTTTTTATGTTTGGTGGATTTTTAAGAACATAATAATGAATCCACTTAACTTTATTTTTAGAAAAAATATTAAAAATGTTGCACAAAAAAATTTTAATCTCAGTATTTAGTTATTAAAATAAAAAAAACCTCAAGTAATTCAAATAAATCCTCAAGGTGGTGCTAAGTCTTGATTTAAATTGCAAAATAATTTGTCCATTAAATTAATGGCCGTAAATATGAACCGTATGGTATACTCCGAAAGAAGTGATTAAAAATCAAAAACTGTTTACATTGGTTCAACTCGAAGGTTAAGATAAACTTAACAATAAAAAAATGTCCCAATAAGCAAATTAATACACAAATAGGATCAATAAGATACAAATCACATTTCACGAAAAAATTATCTTCATCACAAAACATGAACCGAAACAAAAATCAACTATCAAATTCTTGAAATAAAATTCCCATAAAAAGATTTGTTCAATTCTTAAGATATATCTTCCCATATCAGAGATTTCACTTATAGCTCTACCCTAGAAAATTAAAATAAATTGACAAGTTAATCCAATCAGATTAGAAGAAGACACAAAAAATCGATAGAAAAAAAAAGGGGAGAACCTCTATCACTCATCCAAAAGACACCTCTCTCAACTGATAAACAATAAAAACTAATAGACATTGTATATATATCTCCTATAATAGTCGTTAGTATTTAAACCATCATCAAAGACAACAACTATCTCTCGATCAATTAGTATCTTTCAAAAAGAAAAAAAAAAAATTAAGAAATAAAATAATCTACAAAACAACATCACGACAAAATACGCTACAGCTTCCAGCAGCATCTCACTCTCATAGTTTTGTATATATGTATAATGTTAATGGTCCAAATCTTCTCTCTAGCTATCCAAGACATGATAAGGAATATAGGCAAAAGAAACAACAAAATAGAAACACCAGATTATGGAATGGACTACATTACTATATTGAAAGCTATAAATCATTTTGATTTTCAAAAAACAAACAAAAAAAAAAATACAAACTGACCGATTTTTCATCTGGAAGAAAAGATAAGGAATATCAAGAGGCCTTGTAAGCTGTGATGCGCCTTGGACCTACTAAGATATATAAAGTCATCTTCTAAATAATAATAATAATATACTACGTAGACCTCTACTATATTTATCTTACTTTCGTTAAATATCTCATTTATATAAGATGCTTTTACCTTTTAGAATGAACGAGGATTTTGATTTTTTTTTTGCTTCCAAGGATGTTAAGCCCTGAAATATTTTTACTTAAGATAAACATGAAATTTGTGCGCTTTTCCACTCATAACAAGCAAGCATCATTATCCAAACTCCAGTGAGTTTAAAAACATGAAAAACACGGTTAAAAGATACAAAGATACTTTCACAAGTTTCCAACGCAATTATTTGGATAAGGAGAAAAAAAAAATAACAAAAACTTTACATTTATGTTTGTTTTTGGATAATAATTATTATGAACTTATAAAAAGACTACAAAAAAAATGATGTTGATAATGATGATGAATGCACCAAAGAGAAGACTCATCCGTTTATTGTTTTGTTTGTATCTTATAATATGTTAAGTAAATTTGAGTCACAACAAGGACAAACAAAAAATAGTGGTAGATACGACGACGACGACGTTTGTATTATGTGCGTGTTAAAAGGGCGGGCGGCGAAAGCTTAAAAGACCCTCTTGTCTTTAATTTTATCTCGAGTTTACTTTTGCTGGTATATACATAGATACTACCTACCGCCCCCCGCAATCCTCTCAAACCTAACAGATATGTACTTCACAGAGGAGTTCTTAGATACTTTGCGTATATCTTTCGTATTATTTAAACGACTTAAGTGTGTACTTCTTTATTTTTTTTTATTTTTTTTTGGGGTTAAGTACACAATAATGAGTGTGAGGATGTTTGCACATTGTTTTAGTCTTAATGATGAAAGTTTAAATAGTGATTCAAGAGGAGTTAGGTACAACAGTACAACAACGAAGAATGGGGGAGATGGTGGGATGTTACTAAAATATTTATTGCAGCAGCATATCGTGTATAGAGGTATGTATCTTCATTGTACCTTTATACATAATATGTGGGTATGTGATTAGTAAATTTTTAATTTATGAGTCGGTACATGCGAAGGTATGCAAGTGCAAAAGGTACTCACATAAATTATCCATAGACCGGTTAGAAGTTTGTTGTCGAATGTGATTTTAATCCATAATGTATTTCTTTTTCTTCTTTTTTGAACTTTTTTAAATTAATTTTTTTTTTTTTAATTCTTAAAAACCACTTTTCACTTTTGATTCACTTAATTTATTTATTTTGGTCGAATTGATTTTCCAATTTGGGTAATTTTTTAATATTTTCCACTTAACTCATATAAGTACCAGAGATACTTTAACGCACGCACTCGATTTTCTTAAAATTTTGTTTTAAACTTCAAAAAAAATTAATCCAATTATTTTTTTTTTTCTTAAAATCGTATGAATCGCACTTTTATTTTATTTTTTTTTAAACTTCGAATATATTCGTATAAGAAACAATTTTTATTTTTTTTGAAAAAAGGAATCGTAACTATCTTTCAGATTTTCTTCGATATATTTTCTTTGATAAAAATTTTCTCATTTTTTTGATTCCAAATATAACAAAATCCCGACGTTAAGGATGCACATTTAACACACCTTTCTTCGGTGACTTTCAGTCAGATACTGTTCGTTGTTTTGCCAGGGAGAATTGTATCTCTGGAAAAATTATCCACACAAAAAAAAAACAAACCAGCAAACCAAATTCAATACGAGTTGAATTTGTATTTGTAAAGAAAAAGAGTATATATGTGAATTTTGGTTTGGTTTTTGTGTGTTGGTGGTGTTTGCAACATTTTTGTTTTTATTGTGTTGCTGGAATGAAAATTCATCAATACTTAGAACAGAGGGTTTGAACAAATTTTTGACACAGGTAGGTAGGATTTTTCGATTTTTGTTATTTGGCATCATAATTACTAAATTTTTGAGAGTGTCCTTTGATTTTTTGGACGATGCGATGTTCTTCTAAGTAAGATGAGTGTGTGATTTTTTGTTGCCAGAGATTATTTGTAGCAACATTTTATTTTGTATGATAAATACCTGCGCTTTAGAGAATGAAAAATGCCGGGTAAATTTAAGGTAATTGAGAACTAACTACTTACCTACACCTACCTACGTATATCTAGGTAGGTACTGAGATTATTATAGATGAGAGTAAAACTTTATGCAATTAGTTGATTTATTTTTATCAGTTTATGTTCTTAGTGCGTGCAAAGCATTAAGGGTTTGCGAGAGTTTTTATTTTTTGTTTTGATTATGTGGGAGGAGGATTATCACCTCAAAAGATTTTAATTGTGCGAAAACGAAAATTAAAACATAATTTTTATTGAAAATATGGCAAATTTTTACACAATTTTCCGCTCTTAATGCAATACTTCCCTTGGATTGACTGTGGAACATGTTTTATCAAAACTTATAACTTTTTTTCAAGGTAAGAAAATCTAATAATCTGTTAGAGCTAAAATTCAGTTTCCATAATTTTGTATTAAATCTTAAATTCTGTATTCTTAAATTATTATGAAAAACATATTCTGGTTTTCAAACTTCTATATTCCAAATTCTCTAAGTGATAAAAATTGAAATTGAAAGTTGTTTCGATAATTACCAGCAGAATTTTGGAAAGGGAATTTTGACATCCAGAATTTTGAAATACAGGAATTTAGCATTTCAAATTTGTCTTTGTGTACCCGAGTATATTAGCTTTTTCCACCGAACGTAGGGATTTTGAAGATGATTAAGAAGCTTAACATTAGCGCTTAAGTTGAAAATATGTTTTTCAGTTTTGCAGCAGCAAACGGCTCATCTGATTTATAAACAAATTGGAATTTTTAATTTCAATAAAAATCGTCAAAACAGCATGTTGTACCGACCACTTAAACATATAACATGTTTCGTGTAGGAAATTACGTTCCACAATGTTCCTAGATTTTACATGTGTCAAAACATAAACAATCGAGTGTTGCAATAAATTTTGTTACACATTTTATTAAACGAAAAACAAGCATATTCATTAAATTTATGCAACATGTGAAATTTTTAGGTGCTCAAAAATTAAAAAAAATCTAGAATTATTATAAATATATTTGAGCCCATCAATGCTTGGATGATGTATTGACTGACTTTGTAGGCGGTGAAAAAAAATGTCTACTTAGTTTCCTCAACATTTTTTTTCGAATTTTATTTTGATAATTTTGTTTGACATTTTGTTGCCATTATTTTTCAAGCATTTTTTGAACTATTTTAATTTATATCAGACTGAAATTTTTTTCCATTTCATAATTTTTTTTCCTCCTGGTTCAAAAAAAAACTTTCACTAGGTTCCTCATAACAACTTTTTTGGGTGGGGTTGGAAATTTTGTATCATAATTCTGCTTTTAAGACTCTGCATGCCAAAATTCTTAATGTAAAAAATTCAAGTTTTCTCAATTCTTGTTAAAAAAGGATGTAAACCTGTTGTAAGAGAGAAATTATTTTTCATTTAAAAAATCGTCAATAAAATCATAAAAAAAATTGTTTGTATCTAAAATTTTAATTTTTCTAAGACAGAATTTAAGTTTTATAAAAAAAAGTTTGGAAAACTGAACTTTGAACATTCTTACAGATTTTTGATGTACTCATAGGAGTTTGCATTTACAGAAAACAGAATTTTGAACAAACGAATTTTGAAAACCAGAATTCCAACCAGCTTTTTTTGTCATATTTTTTGGACTGCTAAAAAAAAATTCACTACTTTTATTGGCAGTTTCATTTGACCAGTTTTTTCGGCATCAACCATTTGATTTTAAGGAAGTTTGGCACCTTAAGTACCTTGCTGCCGACAAGTTTATATGTACCTACAATGTTCTATACTCCTACCACTTTTTACTCAATTTTGGCCAAAAAAATATATAAACTGCTTACTATTAAAGACTCTTGTTTTAAACAACTTCCTCCCAAGAAGGTACATAACACAAAATATTAACTGTTTTCCTCATTATCATAATAAAATTAATCATGATTATATATTATTACATTCATTTTCATAATAATCAATAAAATGTACATTATGATATGAAATTGCCTTTCTCTCTTTCTCGGAGATGTGGAAAATCAAGGTCAATGTCTTTGTGAGTTGCACAATGATTTTCTGCATGAATCTAAACATTTTTATTTAATGCATTTTATGTGGTTTTCAATAATTCTAGAATAAAATCCTTAACCATACTGTGACGGTTTTCTTCTACCTCTTTTCATACTCAAAAGATACTCGCTACAGAGATATATTGAGGAGAGGAGAGTAGAACATAAGTTGGTTAAAAATAAATATTTCTGCCCAGAATATAGTTTCAGGAGTAAAATTGAACCAAATGGACAGTAATTGAAGAAGGAGCAGAATTGAGCTGAACCAGCAGAGAAAAATGTTGCTTCCTGGTTATGAAGACCCATTCTTTGTAAGGTGAATTTCATGAGAACATTTCTAATTCTTAATTAGTCCTTAGAGATTATTTCCTAAACCAGTTGGGTTAAAGAAGAAATTCACAGAAAACGTCAGTGGAATTTGTGGAAATAGAAAAAGAAATCCTTCTTTTTACTCGAATTGATGAAAAAATAATTTGGACTGCCGTTAACACTGCTAGTGAGTTCCAAGTTTGACCTGAGATGCTATTCCAATTCCTAGAAACATCTGTTTTCTGGTGTCACATTTTCTTTCAATAAACATAATTCTGGTCCATTTGCTCATAAGCAGGTGTTGCTCTAACATCATGATTCTCTAATCTTCTCTTCACCAATGTTCTCTTGCAACATTTACAAAATTCCTCAAAAAAAAAAAACTGAGAAGAGAATAAAATTTTTAACAAAAACAAACAAATTGAGAGAATTGTGAGAAATGTTGCAGCAAAAAACAGCAACATGTATCTGAGAATAAAAAAAAAACTTTCTTTCAACACCCTCTCAATTCATCAGCCATCATCGTCGTAAATTAAAAAAAATACCATAACAACATGTTTGCGCGATGCTGATGCATCGCGTGCATGTTTGTTTATTTTTTCAATTTTTATTTAGATTTGTTTTAAGAACGACCAGAGCAACATTGTTTACATTCAGGTTTACTTTGGAGAAGAAAATTGGATTCGTTTATTTTTCAACAAAAAAAAAAAAAAAAAAAAACCTGATGGCCTCAGTCTGGCAGTAATTTATCCATACAGGCAGCAGATACCGAAAACCGGGAATTTCCGCACTTGCATGTTCTATTTCTTCTTTTTGATATCATTGTTTTTTGTTGGTGTTGTGTGGGCCCCTAAAATGATGACGGTGATAATTGAGAAACAATGTCATCGATGTAATTAGGCGCACATTCTTTGTTTATTATTGCAGCCAATGCACGTGCATTTTTTCGAAATTAAAATACACTTGAAATGGTAATATTGTGAATAGTAGATTAGGTATATTGTTGTATACCTAGCTTGTTTAAAATCTAATTATAAAGTCGTTAAGAACTCTAATTTTGCTCCATTACTCCTACACAAAAATATAAAAACTAAACTGAATGAATTTTAATTTCAATCAAATTAAATTATTTGAGAAAGAGGAATGTTGAAAATGGAAAAAAAAATCATAATAATGTAATTAAATATCTATTCATGATTATTATTTATGAATATTTAATGAATTAATTTACATTCTTTCTTGGAGTGTTATATATTTTTTTTTGTTATTGTTGTTTGGTTAAGTTATGTAAATACTTGTCTTATTTAAAAATCAATTAAGTCGTTAATTTTATAAATTGAATCTACTATTGGTTTAAGAAAAATTGCGTGTAAATGGAAATCAGTTTTGAATTGTTGTTGCTTCTTGATTTATTTTTGAAATAGACTTTAATTAAGAAATAATAAATCGATGAAAATATTCATTTGAAACATTTGGATCGTCGAAGTCTATTGAGAAATATATTAAAAGAAAAGTTAGTTATGTTGTGTTGTGTTGTGTTCGAGATGCAGTGCTGCATGCATTGAAGCCGTGAGTTAGCTTTGGCAAATAACATTTTGTCGTTCTATGTTTTCTATGTTTTTTATGTACATTCCTTTATAGTTTATGGCTTAGGAATTTCAATTTACCGTTAGTGAGTCATGAACTAATTCTGAAGATTCGAATATTGTTTTTCTATGTTTTCTATGTTATCTTTTTTTCGTGCTTAATTAATAAAGCTGGCGAACCCTTAATAACATTTATAGGAATAAACATAGCTTGTGGCTCAGGGATTTGCCATCAGTAAGGAGTGATTGTGAAGTGGTTGTGAAGATTAACTTGTTGTTTTTCTACGTTTCATTTGTTTTTGTTGCAGCTTCATTCTAATTAAGCAAAGCATCCCCAAAAAAACGTAGAAACATCTGGTAATAAATAGTTTATTTTTCAATAAATTTTTGATATATGTACCAACTCTTAAATCTTTTGGGAAAATGTCAATTCTGTGATGCTATGTTTTCTATGTTTATTTTTAGGTTTTTGTAAGATTCATAAAAAATCTAACCTCTAAAATAAGGTTGAAATTATTTTTATATTGCATTCTTCAATGCATAATAGTTTGCCATTGGCTTGTCGTGAATTCTTCTTCATTTTCCGCCGAAGATCTCGACTGGTACCCAAGTTCTCCAGCGCCACTGCCACATACTCTTATAGAATTTGGCCGGGTTTGCCAGTGAAAAAAAAAGAAGGGGACCCAAGACCCTTCCTTTATGCACACCTACTGTATTTGCGAACCTTTGCGTTAACTTGCTCACACATTTCCATGATCATCCGAACGTAGGTGTCCAGAACCAAAATATTCTTCACCAAACCTTGGGGTTAATGTTTTTTTTATTTCAAAACAAAAATAATCTGAACTTAGAACATAATCTATAACCTCAATCTCACTTAAGCTTCCTATAATATTTCTTTAAATTTTCATATTTAAAAATGACTCACAAAGCCTTCTAATCATCACATTAAAAAAAGAATTAAACGCATTTTTCTCCATTACGCTCAGTTAGAAACGATAACACCCCCCTCTCACATAGTTTAGCCCCTGCCATTTATTTTTCGGCCACACAAAGTAAAATTGATTAGAGTGTCTAAAGAGAAGTCAAATCCGGTAAATTAATGAAAATGGCCAAATATATAACTTGAATGTTTTTTTTTTTTTTTTTTTGTTTCTTCATCCTAACCTATAAACCAAACGCAAGAGCCGCACATGCTAAACAAGTAGAGTCTGGATTGTTGGGGTGTTTGGTTGGGAATTTGTCTGCATTATAGAGAACATTTGGCTTTTTTTCACATCCCAAAAACAAAATAGAGTCCTGGGGGATTTGAAATGTTTAGGTTATCCATTCCGAATAGAATGGAATATATGTACATATATCGCCCTAGGACACTGTTTTCTATTTAGTTTTTTTTTTTTTTTTTTTTTCATTTGGAAATCGAAATTCAACATCCCAATTGCGCGCGAATGATGCATGATGGGGTGGAAGAATTTTGTTTTCCTTTTCATATACGCGTTGACGCCTCCTTGTGGTCTGCAGGCGAAGAAAAAAAAAATAACCTGTATATGGAGAGAAACAATTCAATATCCTCATGGCCTTTCACACATTCTCATTCACCACAACCTCACTTATAGATGGATGCGGTGGGTGATAAAGCGGGCAGGCCAAAACAGTGGCGGAAGGTAAGGTAGCTTAGTTGGTTCATATTCAGATGTAAAAGTTTCAACAAACGAGTCCTTTGTCTCGGATTGGATGGGAATTTGGTTTTTTTTTTTTGTTGGTCCATTTCTGTGCTGGCCATATTCTAGGAAATAGTCTGGGCTTTTCCGGAAAAAGTCCTTGCACTCGGTCTCTCTCTCTAAGGATACGCGATAATAGTGTTTGTGTAATTGCCAAGGAGGATGGTTAATTTAATGGATGTTTTGTACACTATATGGAATCAATGAAAGGGGCTACTGTACACTTCAGTTGTTTTTGTTGTTATTTTTGTTTTATAGATTGGACCTTGTGATGGCGCGGTGGGGGTTGTTATAAGGGAGGCTGGATTCGTTTGTATCGCAATTGACTAAACGAAGAACAACATACTCCTCTTCGAAAATCGCTTTTTTTTACAACAAGGACCCTGCCGATGTTGTATGTTTTGAAGCTTGTTTCGTCCTTGTTGGAGTTGTCGTTCGATATACTTTTCTACACATATACATATGGACAAAGTGATAACTACGAAAAGCCATTTGTGCAATTATTTGAGGTTGAATTGAAATTTATTGCACACTGGTGCTGAATCGGGTGGTGGCTCATACACTCCACTCTCACTCTTACTCGCTGGGCCATATGCGGTGTGGTCGGATCTCGAGAGTGATAAATAGGAAGCAAAGGTCATTTGTTGGGTTGGTTTTTGTGTTTGGACAGTTAAGTTTTTGGGGGGACTTCCTAGATGGCTAGGCTATAGCTTGCAGAAGGAGAAAGTTCTAATATTTTGGAGTGTGAATAAGATATTGGACTTAAGTGTCCATTTAGCAAAGCTTATCGAATAATTATCTAGAAACTTGTAATTGGCAAACAAAAAAATTTAGAAAGGATTTTGTTTAAAAAAAGTTTCCTAGTGGCTTTTTTTTTCTTGACAAAGTTCTTACCCCTTGCAATCTTGAGGTTATAGCTAAAAAAAAATTTGCAGTTAAAAAATTTTTGTTTAAAATTTGCCGCACGAAGAAGGAAAAATGCTCAGGAGATTCAGATCAAAATTCTTCGCAGAATTCGCATTTACATACATTTTAGACGTTTTTACTGCTTTTCAGTAAAAAATAAAAACTTCACTAATTTCATAGTGCAAAGTATAAAAAAAAACAGAAAAAAATGGACAGTTTGACGGTTGATGATTAGCCATCAAGGAATAAACAGTTTGATGAATTAGAAGGTTTTACTTTTTTCATGTAGAAGCGTCACTAACTGCATATAACTTAGCAAAGTTAGAAAAAACATAGAATGGATTGAACGAACCTTTTTAGTTGTCACATATAAGCTAATTATGAAGGAATGAAATTCGATGTATTGGAAGTTTTTATTTTACTTCTTTTCAGGTAGAAGTGTCACTGACTTTATATAACATAGCAAAAAGAAAAGAAAAAACATAGAAAACATCGCACGACAAAATTTATAATTTTACTTTTCGTGGAGTATTTTTAAATTCATCCACCCCTGAAAAAATCATTTAGACTTCCAAAGTTCTTCCAATCCAACGCACTATCCATTACTCCATAAGATGTTAGAAAGTATAAGAAACACGACTTTAATTTAATGATGCGAAGTGTTGCCCCATTTCACACTCCTTACCCACCACCACGACAACATTACCTTCCTTCAATCCTCATACATCCACCACCATATCATAAGCGCGCGCTATACTAACTCAAAAAGTCCTCCGGCTTGTTTTATCCTGATTGTAATCCTTGCCGAATAAACTGCGGAAATGCATGCAAATCTAGAATCCATGATGTGCAGCAACCAACCAAACACAGTAAGTATGTTCATCTTGTACGTAAACACACAAACGACAATCAACAAGGATATGCAAATAGTTTTAAAAGTGAGTAGGAGAAAACGAATGAAGAATATTTTGTGGTGAAGATGTGCATAGATATAGCAAAAATCAGGACATGAGGAGGCATACCATTACCATCCATCCACTCTCTGAAGTTTTTCGATGTTCGGCACAAGGATTGTGTGTACAATAATTATATTCTTATCACCCATTCATGTGTTGTGCGAATGAAATTACTATGCGAACAATGACAACAAAACAAAAGAATGAACACAACATAAAAACAAAAATGGGAACAACTCAAAAAAAAAAAAATATAAAAAAGCTATACACATATCCTTGGAACATGCATTGCATATCCTTTCGATTGCGTGCTGTACGGTGAAACGCCTACGCGCTATCAAAAGTTGATACAACAAAACTGTACCATTTCCCTTATATCCTGTTTTTTATTTTATTTTATTTTTTTTTTGAGGATTTTGTTCTCATTTTGTTTTCCAACTTTGTGCAGACAGAGACACAAAAGGATATTTACAAATGCAATGCATAAATATTTTAATAAAATGCAGGTTAAACAATGCAAGAAAGCAAAAAGGATTTTTTTAGTATAATCATATTTACATAAGGATGCGCTATGCTGCTTATGAGGATTTGGTTTGGTTTAGTTTCTCGTTTTGGTGAAATTAAATCCTCGAATATGATGGCAATAATAATAATAACCCTCGCTGCAATAAAATGTTACTTTAAACACAAAGGACCCACATTTATGCAGTACAGGCACACCACATATCCCAATTTTTTTTTTTTTTTTGTTGATGATGGTGCTTAGGATGCAATTTGCATAAGGATACGAGAGAACATATACTAAATAGGTAGGTAGGTAGCAAAGCAAAATAATAGGACGGTATACCGCAATAATTATCACAACATTAACACCTACAATTAGAGAGGTATGTGCAGGACTATTACAAGGATATGCACAAACAAACCCACTGGCAACAATAATGCATTACATACATAACATAGGTAGTCAGAAGTGTAAAAAAGGATAATTTTTATGGCTGAGCATTGGGGATTAGCCTTAGAAGTAGTGGAGGAAGCTAAATCGTTTCACGTAAACATATACATACACCTAAGTGCAACAACAACTGAGGTCGTATACGGTATTCCAACCTATTACCATCTAATAGAACAACGACCGAATGAGACCTTAGCTGCACAGAATTCAATTGACCTAGTTTAGAAGGTAGTTTTGTGGAACTCAAAAATATATACTACAATAAAAAGAATATGAATGTTTTTTTTATTTTTTCGTGTACGGTTTACAGGAATTCGAATGCAAATATTATGGCAAATATTATACACAGGACACACAAGAATGGATGGAAGGAAGGAAGGAAGGAAACCAATGTTCGAGGGAATATAGGTCCTTCCATAACTACCTATATCTATGTCTAAAACTCTGGAGATAGTATCTGCAGTAGTGCAATGGAAATTGAATATTTTTTTTTTTTTAAGGCTTTATATACACTTTTGGAGAGTTCAAGCGTGTTTGTGGCATAATCCGTGGTGTAGAGGTAGGTATTGAAAGTATTCGGTTTAGTTTTTTAGTTTTTTTTTTGTTCCATAGGGGGAAATTTAAATAGAAAGTTGTGGCATATCTGAAAGGGTGTTGTACATAGATTAGATGTTTTAGAATTTAATAAAAGAAAATTTATAAAAGTTTTTATTAAATTAGTAGAATGAACATTTATTTAGATAGTTTAAATCCTTAAATCTCTGGTTTATTATGATAAATATACACTGAGATACAAAAAAAGTGGCGCATAAAAAAAAAGTTTTTTAAATACAGTACCTATTGTTTATTAACATTTAACACAAGTAATTCATATAAAAAATAAAAATAAATGAGAAGAACTTTGAAATAAAACATAAAATAACGAAAATGGGCAAAAACTTAATAACTTAACATTTTAATCTTTTATTATTATTTTTTTTTAATGAGTTTTCGTTTCTAACATCTATCAAACATCTATCAAAGCTACAATTCGCCTTGGCATACCTTGAATAAGGTTTTTTAGGGTTGCGTCGTCCAAATTATCCTACTCCTCTTTCAGAGCAGATCTCAGCCCACTGAGTGCCTCGGGAAGAGCAGGCAACTGTCTTATCATTTTTCCCAGCAGGTCCCAAACGAGTTCGATGGGATTCATGTCCGGGCACATGCCAGGCTAAGCCATCACATCGATTTCCACTTCTTCCAAGTAATCATTCACGCACCTGGGAACGTGAGGTCTAGCATTGTCGTGTAGCAGCAAGAAGTCTTCAACAATAAATAGTGCGTACAGAACCACATATTCCTCCAGAATGTTGCTCAGTTTTTCCGTACACAGAAATTCGTGCCCACACCATGACGGAACCTCCCCAGAAATGTTCCCGCTAGGCAACTGTTGCCGAAGAGTATCTTTCACCTGATCTTCCCCACACTCTGCTACGTCTATTTGGTGAGCGTAGACAATACCTGGTCTCATCAGTGAAGAAAACTCTAGCCTAGTCGGCGACCGTCCAACCTTGGTGAAGGCGATCAAATTCTATCCGACGTCGCGTCGTTCGTGCTACATATACCGTGAGTCTTGGTACACGAACAATTCTACTTGCTCTTAGGCCACTCTCCGCTAAACGCCGAGATAATTTGTAGTTCAAGAAAATAAAAATTTGAAGTTTTGAAGTCCTTCTTTAAAAAATCCAAAATTCATCATGTACTAATGTGAAGGAGTACATACCCTTTTCTTAGCATCCCTATATCAAGCTCCCTGCTAGCTTCAACGGATGCTAAGAAAAGGGTATGTATGTATGTAAGGCATATGCCTTATAAAATTTTCATTTACTTTTGAAAGAACTTCGATTCAAAATTTGAAGTCGATATTTAAAAAAAACGGAACAACGATTTACGAATTTTCTTATGGAACGTACGATCGCTCTATAGAGCTCGAGCTGCTCAGCAGCTAGCCGATACCCTGTCAAAATATAAAGCTGACATAACAGCACTGCAAGAAATAAGATGGACAGGGAATGGTGTTTTGCAAAAGAAAGAATATGACTTATATTACAGCTGTCATACAAAACACCATGTGCTCGGGGTAGGCTTCCTGGTCAGCGAAAAAATGAAGTCTACCGTCATCGGCTTTAACGCTATAAGCGAAAGGCTATGCACCCTTCGCGTGCGAGGCAAATTCAAGAACATCAGCCTCATTAACGTTCACGGACCTACGGAGGAGTCCTCAGACGAAGATAAAGAGACTTACTATGAACAAGTCGAGAGGGCCCTCCATGCCTGTCCAAGGTATGATGTTAAAATCATCCTTGGGGATTTGAACGCTAAAATAGGTCGGGAGCCGGTATTCAGGCATTACGCAGGCACCCATAGTTTGCATGAGAACACTAATGACAATGGACTTCGAGTCCTAGAATTGGCAGCATCGAAAAACATGGTCGTTGCGAGTACCAGGTACCCGCGTAAAGATATCTACAAAGCCACCTGGGTATCACCTGATGGAGCCACTCGTAACCAAATTGACCACGTGTTGATAGACCGTCGCCACTACTCGAACTTGATGACGGTACGAACGTACCGAGGTGCCAATATCGACTCGGATCACTATCTTGTTGGTATGGTTTTCCGAGGGCGGATTGCCTTGCGAAGACGTATTGCATCCGCCGATCAGGTTCGAATCAACACGGCTGCACTACGCAATGAAAACACCAGTAACACCTTTGGACTTGCGTTAGGACTCACCCTAGAACCACTCGATCCAGGGAGAGTAAGTCCTGGAGCCAGTATGCTGGGCGTAGATGAGAAGTGGACACGCCTTAAAAACACTGTCATTAGTACTGCCAATTCCATCTTAGGCAGCAGTCGTAGAAGTCGGAACGACTGGTTTGATGATGAATGCAAGCTAGCGACTGAACGTAAGAATGTTGCGTACCGAGCAATGCAACAATCTCATAGAACGCGGGCACGCGAAGATGAATATAAAGAGCTCAGAAGAATAGAAAAACGGCTTCACAGACAGAAAAAATCAGCCTGGGAGAAGAACATCATCTGTGATTTAGAAAGAAGCCGAGAGCGAGGTCCGCACCAGGCGCGGAAGTTCTACCAATCCGTCCGAAACATGACGCAGTGGTGTGCACTTACTGCAAGGACGGAGAGGGAAATCTGATCACCGATCCCCAAAGCATACTGGAGCGATGGGAAGTGTACTTTAATGAATTGCTAAATGGTCAGCTCACTGCAGAAGTAGAGGCTCCACTACTTCAAGAAGATTACCCTATGTTACCGCCACCAAGCATAGAAGAGGTTGAGAAGGCTATAGTCCGGCTTAAGAAAAACAAAGCCCCGGGAGCCGATGGCATACCAGCCGAACTATTCCACCACGGCGGGCCAGCCTTACGCCAAGCAATTCATGATATTATAGTGCACGTATGGGAGCAGGAAGAAATGCCAGAAGACTGGCGAAAAGGTATAATTTGCCCCATACATAAGAAGGGAGATGTCACAACGTGCAGCAATTATAGAGGTATCACGTTGTTGAGTACCGCCTATAAGATACTCTCCTCTATCCTACAAGAACGGATAGCCCCATACGCTAAAACCATAATCGGCCAATATCAGTGTGGTTTCATTCCAGGCAAATCAACAACTGATCAGATCTTTACCCTTAGGCAGGCGATGGAAAAATGTTTAGAATTTAACATTCCAACATACCATCTGTTTATAGACTTTAAGGCCGCCTATGATAGCATAGCCAGGGTAGAACTTTACAAAGCCATGAGAGAATTCGGCATCCCAAATAAGTTGACACGACTTTGTAGGTTGACCATGACCAACGTAACAAGCCAAGTAAAAATAGCCGGATTGCTATCCAGACCAATCAACATCTTTAATGGACTCCGACAAGGGGATGGTTTGGCCTGCCTCCTCTTCAACCTGGCGTTGGAGAAAGCAATCCGTGACTCTGGCACGGCAACAAGAGGGACCATCGTCAACAGGTCCAGCCAGATACTGGCTTACGCAGACGACATTGACATCATCGGAAGAACCGAACAAGCTGTACACGATTCCTTCATCCAGATCGAGCAGGCGGCACAAAATCTGGGGCTGCACATTAGTGAAGGTAAAACAAAGTACATGGTGGCGTCGAATGCGAGAAGAACAGTTGGTCAAACAATCAAGGTAGCGGAGCACGAATTTGAAGTGGTGCAATCCTTTAAATACCTTGGGTCAATAGTAGCAGCCGATAATAATATAGAAGAAGAAATACGCGGGCGGCTGCTCAATTCCAACAAAGCCTACTATAGTCTGTCAAAGCTCTTCAAATCCAGAAATCTCACCATAACTTCAAAACTGCTGCTGTACAGGACCATGGTCCTGCCAGTACTCACGTATGGATCCGAGACTTGGGTGCTTAGCAAAAGACACTCCGACCTCTTAGCCGCGTTCGAGAGAAAAGTCTTAAGGAGAATTGTTGGCCCCATATGTGAGGAAGGGCGATTCCGGAGACGGTACAATCATGAATTGTACGCAATCTACCTTGAAGCAGACATAGTGACAAAAATTAAGCTCGGTAGACTCCGGTGGGCAGGGCACCTAGCTCGCATGAGTGAAGAGGAACCTGCTCGGAAAGTCCTTTGTGGTACATTCTATGGTAGACGGCAGCGTGGTAGACCATGCTTGCGCTGGAGAGATGGCGTAGACCAGGACGCCCGAAGCCTTGGGGTGCGCAACTGGATGGCGTCGGCTCAAGACCGGGATAGGTGGAGAGACTTGTTGAAGGAGGCCAGGACCGGACCCCGGTTGTCGAGCCGATGATGATGATGATTTAAAAAAAAAAATGTCATGCTCCATCACTTCTTTGACCCTAAAGTTAACACTAAAAACCATTTTATCAGCAAACCGATTGAGCTAGGAACCTTCAAAAAGGACTTTAAATTAGCAGTTTTTTTTTAATCTACTTAAAGAAACTTCTATATACTTCATCACTAACTTCACAATGAATGTTACCTTAAATGTCTTTTTCATCAATCTCCTGGACTAAGAAATTGAAATTTGGCTCCAAATTTGCAAATCAAGAAAATGTGTAGGCCAAATTTGAAGTCCTTTTGAAAAAAATCAAAAAAAAAATAATAATAATTTCGCCATGAAGAACTAAAACACTTTTTCAAAACCATGCGGACCTTAAAAATAATTAAGAAATTTATCAATTTTTAAAGGATGCTATTTGGAATAGTTTCGGGGAGGAAATTAGTCGCACCTGAGGAAACTAATTCCATTAAATTGAAGATATGAATAAAAAAAAAAAAATCTTAAAGTTGATGTTACTTTTTTTCCAACCATAACCAATCCCTCTCACCATCATTCTTATTTATTTCCCACAAAAATTTGTATTTAATCTGAAAATTACAAAAAAAAAAACCAAATTTCACACCCAATTCCCCTGAGTCACTCTCAATTCACTAATGTCGTAAATTGTCATCCTCAATCCTCAGTCGCATGCTTTGCGGTCCCAAAATCAATTGATTAAAAATCAAAAACGATCAAAGTCGGTGTCACACTTAATATACATTCATAGAAAAAAAAAAAATTATTTCAGGTGTCATCTGAAGTCTAAGCCCACGAAGCCAAAGCCAACCGACATGAATTTCAAAAATTTGACAGGTAGATATATCATCGACTTAATGATCCTTTTTTTATATTGTTATAAATAAGTATTACAAAACTTACATAAAGAACTAGAAACATAATCGAAATCCTTGGGTAGTAAGTACAAAAGAAAGAAAAAAAAAATATCAAAGATCAAAGGCAAGGATTTTCGACTTCTCAGCCGACTCACAAATAGATTTCGGAAGATTGACAATATTTTCAAAGATTCGGCAACAATTAGGTGACATTGCATTGTTATTCTGTTGCTTTTGTTCTTTCACTTTTATATCAGTTTGTCGGTGTTTCTTTTTTTTTGTACCTAGATTGGGTACGAAATGTCCTTTTGCGGACGGAATGGTTTTGATCTTCGATGAGAAACACAAGTTTTTGCGGTCTTTTTTGCTTCACTTGTTTTTTTTTTTTTGCAAAACAATCATTGTAATGTTATTATTAATATTGTTATCCTTGAATTGAACTCTCATCGAATTTTATTGTGTTGGCAAAATGTTTCGCCTTCTTTGACTTATTTTTATGTTTTACCGCGGCGCGCCGATGATGAAGATTCAGGTGGAGGAAACGGTCTTTTATTTTATTTTGAATACAAAAAAATTAACTTTGTTTCTTTTGTAATGAGCGGCTAAATCATCCTGTGGGAGTACCTTGACTTGAATTTTCATTTAACTTGTAGAAGCTCGCCACATCCCCAGTGAACATAAGATATCCTGATGAAGCAAGGGATGAAGATGGTGATGATGAGACGGTGTGAAAAAGGACACCAAAGCCAAGAATGAAGCAAATTACAATTGACAGCAAGGAGGGCACAGAAAACACGATTTGATTTCTTTCCAAATTTTAAATTATCCACGTCTCGTGTCGAGTCTCGTGTAGGTATAGAAAAGATATATCCATGGAAATCGGATAAAAATTTAATTAAATCAACACGAAAGTGTAACGAATTCGTCCTTTTTTGTTGTTATTGTAGATTTATAATTAAATTTTGTTTTTCCTTAATTTCAAGACCATTTCTTCTTCTTCTTCGCTAAAAGGTTGGCTACGTTTTTTTTTTTTGCACAGAAATTTTGGGTGAAATATTTTTGCTTAGGGTGTGCGATGAAGAAATAATAAATAATTTTCAACATTTTATTTGTGTGAATGGATTGTTGGTATATGTGCATAGCTAGTCCTGACTATATATAGTCGTGAAAGAATTTGTGAAAAAGCGAACTCATGAAGATATGGCTATTTTGGATAGAAGCCAGAAGTAAAGTGGCGTAAAGTTGCAATTATTGCAGTTGCAGCTGGCTTGGCACATTTATCTTCGGAAGTTATAAAGAATCCTTAAAGGAATTGTGTAGAATTGTGTATAAAAGGGACAAACTCGAAAGATGAAGAAAATATTTTGGAGTCTACTGTATCTACTGTAGTCTCAAATTTAAAAAAAATTATCGAATCATTAACTTTCTTGGTTTTGCATTATTTTGTTAAAATCATGCTTAGAAAACTTAAAGAATATACTTCTTATTTTAAAATTATTTTCTTTTTAATACTAACATTAATGTTACAATGGCTTCAGAAGTGGGATTTTGTTGTACTCTTCATCTACCAACGATTGTTTTCATTTCTTCCACTCCACTGCTTAACCTTAAGGCTCCAATCGTATGTTCCCGGTGTGATCTCAGAAAACGCCGGCAGGTCTCCCAGTTTTACATTGTTCAATGTCTGAGGCCAACTAGATGTAGGCATTGTTGCATTTGTTTGATCCAGGAGTTATTGTACTTGCCTTTCTTCCGCGATAGTGTTGTAAAGTTGGTTCTCAGGGGGTCATCTCTTGACATGACAGTACCAGCTAAGTTAGTATGAACTGGATTTTTTGACATCGGACCTTCTTGCTTCTTATTCGTTCAGGGAGTTTGGCAACCCTGGCTAGTGATTGAAAGCAGAAAAAGATTGTTCGAATTTTAAAAGTTATTAATTTTGTTGAAAAATTTAGAAAAAAATTGGAAAAAGTGCTGTGAACAAAGCATTATTTATAGGCTACCAAAAACATCTAAAAAATTCCGTAAGTTCTTTATATTGCATACTTAAAATTGGAATAAAAAAAAAGCATCAAAAACTTAACCTAAACGTCAAATAATAATACAAAATTCACGTACTGATGACTGATAACAAAAGGAAATCGGAATATCTGTCACCAAAACAAAATCCAAGTAAAATTAAAAGTATAACCAACGCAATGAACAGTGATATGATCCGTTCTATCATGCAGGAAGCGTTTGAAGAGAATCTAAAAGATATACGAGTAACCCTGAACGAAGTGGTAAAACTATCCGACTTAGAAAAGCTGCATGGAGAAATTAAACATTTACAAAACACCAACCAAATATTGACAGAAAAAGTCATGGCTTTGGAAGATAAATGTGAGTTGCTAGAGGAAAGGATAGAGGCCAGTGAAATGAGAAGTTCAGAGGGGAATCTTATATTCCACCTTAAGAACGATAATGCTGTAGACCCTCGATCGCTAATACAAACTATTTGCCGAACCCATGGTAAGATCACATCGGGAGTAAGCGAAAATAACATCATTGCGCTTCGATCAAACACTCCAGGCAGCACCAATTTTTTAATTCAATTAAAGGATAAAATACCTGCAATAAACATTCTTCGCGCATCAAAGATTTTAAGAGAGGCAGGTGTAGCTGTTCATCGAGACTATCCTTTAGCGATCCGATAGAAAAGATCAAAGTTACTTGAAGTCAGAAAGTCTATTAAGACAAGGAACCCAAATGTTAACGCTTTCCTCAGGGATGATCGACTTTTGGTTCAAGGGAAAACATTAACGTGGAGTTTTAATTGTGGATTAAAGTGCGGAAAATTTGAAGGAAACCCAATGTTAGAGCAGATTATAAGCGACGTCCAGAATGTAAACAACCATCGTGCTGTCAATGGATCAGCTGGCGTGCCTAAAAACTACAATGCATCACCAGCGCCATCTAAGAGTAAGGACAAGAACCAATTACAAAATGGAAATACCAGTGATGCCACTTCTGTACATCAGCTTTAGGAAATTTCCGTCTGCCCAAGTTTAGTTTTAAGTAAAAATTCTGTAAAAAATTATGATTATCGAATTTTAAGTTATAACATTTGTGGCTTAAATAGTAAAGTTTTATTTTCCGATTTTTTTAAATATGTAAATAATTTTGAATTATTCTGTTTATTTGAAACACATTTAATAGAAGGTAAAGAGAAGAATTTTGAAAAATATTTTGAAAATTATACACTTTGTTGGATATCCGGTGTCAGAAATATTCGAGGGCGAGCGAGTGGAGGATGTCTTTATGGGTACAAAAAGAACCTTAATGAAATCAAAATAAAATTCGAGGAATCAAATAGTTACAGCTTTTTTAATATTCAAGTTCCACATACTGCGAGTTGTAAATATCAAATCATTCCAGTTTATTTGAATGGATCACAGGGACCCCAATGGGGATTGGATCTGCAAAAACTAAAAGATGCTTTGAACAATCTACAAAATCAAAACAATATTCTACTGACGGGTGATTTTAATGCTAGGACTGGCTCCCAGCAACTAATGTCAAATTTTGAAGAAGATGCACCATCACGAATTAGAAACTCTAAGGACTCGGTGTTGGATAGAAAAGGCAGTCTACTTATGGACTTCTGTAATGAGTATGGACTAGAAATCAAGAATGGATGTTCGAAGGGCGATTCAAAAGGCGAATTCACATTTGTGGGCGCCCAAGGTAGCTCAGTTATTGATTTAAGTATGAGTGGAGGTGAATGGAACCAGATGATCACTGACTTTGAGGTACAATCCCAAAACTTCTCAGACCATTTACCAATTGTAACAACTTTTAATGTTAGTACCCACGAAGTGAACATGGAAGAGGTAACACTAAGCTCATTACCCAGATTTAAATGGAACCACAATCAAGCCGAAAAGTACCGGTTGAACCTAAGTAGGCAAATTGAAGCAACATCTACTGTCGGGAGCATGGAAGATATAACTCGGATTGTTAAAAACGCTATAGTACCTGTGTTTCAAAAACAATGCAATCGCAATTATATACAACCATGGTTTGACTTTGACTGTGAGAAGTTAAGAAAAAAATCATTTCGTCTACTGAACCTATACCGGAAATACGATGAGCCAAATTATAAAACAATGTATCTGAATGCGAAACGAGAGTTTAAGAACACATGCGAAAAGAAGAAAATGGATTTTCAGAACTCCCTAGCAGCGGAAATATCGCAGTGCAGAGATTCTGCCACCCTTTGGAAACTGCTCTATAAGAAAAATGGAAAGAAGTTCAAAATAGGGCTAAGCATAAGCGCTTCTCAGTTAGAACAACATTTCAAAAATATTTTGAATCCAGCCAACCATATATCAAAGGCTTGCTTTCAGTATGCAATGCCGGATACAAAATGCGACATATTAGATAGGCCAATAACGGAAGAAGAAGTAAGATTCTGGTTGGAAAAGTCCAAAGATAGAAAAGCCCCAGGAACTGACGGAATACCTGTTGAATTCTTCAAATATGCAAATAATTCTCTTTTACAGTTGATCACAATAGAGTTTAATCGAATGTTTGAAAAAGGAAACATCCCGCAGAGCTTTCAACAGAGTGTGATTTTTCCTATACTTAAAAAAGGTGATCCTAACCAAGCTGAGAACTACAGAGGTATATCATTCCTAAACTCTTCTTTGAAAATATTAATGGGAGTTTTAGCAAAGCGTTTTCAAGAATGGACTTCACAAAAAAAGCTTCTTAGTGAATATCAGGCAGGGTTCCGAGAGAATTATTCTACTATAGACCAAATCTTTATTCTCACCACGGTAGCACAGAATTTCATCAGCTCTAAGAAAAAACTGTATGCGTTCTTTGTTGACCTTAAAGCAGCTTTCGATACAGTGGACAGAAGTGCACTTTTCTATAAGCTATATAACATTGGGGTATCGAGGAAGTTTGGAGAACTTATTGAAAACCTATACAAAAGAACGACATCAGCAGTTTGGGACGGAAAACAACCTTCAAATTTCTTTGAAACGCTTACAGGTGTAAAACAGGGGTGTAATTTCAGTCCGCAAGCTTTTGTGATGTATATAGATGACATTTATGAATATCTTTGTGGGGGAGTTAGGATCGGAGGGACTTTAATTAAAGTTCTGATGTATGCAGATGATTTGGTGTTACTTGCTGACTCTCCGGAGAGACTTCAGAGAATGATAAATCAACTTCAAAGGTACTGTGAAGAGTGGAGATTACAGGTCAATACATCGAAATCTAAAACAATGGTTTTCAGAAAAGGAGGAGGGAGATACTCAAGGACCGAAAAATGGTATTTTGACGGAGAGGAAATTGAAACGGTCAAGTCATACAAATATTTGGGCATGAATATCTGTAGTAACATAAATATGGAACTACATTTTAAGGAAAAGCTTGCCGCATCAAAAACAGCCATAAGTTTAGCATGGAAAAACTGTTTGGAAGATACCAATATATCAGTAAAAGTGAAATTTCAGATATTTCAAGCAGTGTCGAAGTCTATAATGCTATATGGTGCCCAGGTCTGGGGTTGTAAGCATTACAATACAGTGGAAAAACTACTTCGTTACTTTTTAAAACGAATTTTCAAACTGCCGCAGTGCACACCAAATAAAATGTTACTGGTAGAAACCGGTCTCGCACCATTATTTGTGGAAACATTGAAGCTTCATTTCAACTACATTTTGAGATGCATGTCTTTGGATGATGAAAGATTGATCAAACGGATAGCAAACCACGTCATAGAGACAAAAATATTGTTCTACGAAGAATGGAAGTCGTTGGCAGAATTCTGCGGATACAATTTGAACATAAACTCCGAAAACATTTATCAATGGAAAGAAGAGTTTTACAAGTTAATTGCGGCGGTTGACGAAAAAATACACGCTGACAACATTGAACATGTTAAAAGTTCAGTTTACAGAGAAATTTACGCTGACTTAGATCACAATTTATGTGAAAATAATTATTTTAACGAACGTTATTCTATTGATATAATTTCTACTATCTTTAAGGCCAGAGGTGAAATCATGGAATTAAACTTTATTCCCCACAGGGAAGATCTACCAATCATTTGCTCTCTGTGTAATCTTCGTGAAAGGGAGAACATGTATCATTTTTTGGGTAGATGTCCAGTGCTGAAAGAATTCAGACTTCAATTCTTTGGAAAAGAATCATTAGAAGAATCAGAAATGCGAAACATTTTGAATGGCAATGAATGGATCAAACTGCATAAATACTGTCAAAAAGCATCCTCATATAGGAAAGCAATAATCGAAGAATCTTTTTAAAAATAAAACTTTTGTATAAACGTCGTCAAACTCGGGCAGACGGCTTTAAGTCATGTCTTAAATTTAATGTAATAACAAACATTGTAAATCAATTTTATATGAAACCAATAAATGTATCTATCTATCTATCTATCTATTCGTTTAAGCTTTTTCATTTCAGCTGCCTTCAATTTACTCTCATTTTTCTTGTCCTGGCCCAACACTATGAACCGCATCTTAGGAGGCATTTTTCGATCACAAGGATGCCAGAGTTTCCAGTTACTTCATCCATGCTAAACTTTTCCATTGATGGAAAATTGAAAACCGCTGAGACTGATGCGTCCAAGAACTTCTTGTTGACCAGTGACTCCAAACGCTTGTTTTCAACTCTTTTGCCGAAGATGACATTGTCGTAAAGCCCGGAAAGTGTTCGTGAAATATTTTACTCCTTCATGACAAAAACTTGCCCGAAGAATATTCTTTTGAAAGCGCCTAAGCTAATGTTGATACGTTCCTGACAATCTTTTCCTGACCCAATTGTATCTTCAATGATGAACTATATACATATACAAGGGGAACAGCTCAAGAACCCATTTATTCTTTCATACATACGAAGAAGTAAGCTTCGAAAGAGTGTCATTACAAGTAAGGCGATACAATGGGACCCTCTCACTCAGGCTACCAAAAGAGCTAGCAGAAGTACTTGGCGGAAGACGGTCCAAGAGGAATCAGCTGAATGGGGGAAGAGTTGGCTAAAGCTGGGGAAACCCACCCAAGTACCTTAGTAAAAGTAAGTCTTCAAAATCTCTCCATGATTTAATTAGTTAAATATTTTATAATAAACTTAATTATTCTATACAAAACTCAAGCCGGTCACTAACTTGCTGTATAATTTTAATAATTTCACAATATTATGATGGCGCCTCTTGCACCCTTCTATTTTCTTTTTCTTTGTTTTGTTTAATTATTTCTATTCATAATAAAAAAATAAATAAATGGTCTCTTAAACATTTTCCACCATTATACGATACGCCTTTTCAAGATAAAAATGTTCCATTTCTTGTCTTGACTAATTTTGTCATTGAGTTTAAAAAAAAAGAAATAATAGAGGTCTAAAACAATAGGGGAACCTTTATACTAAATTCCTGATCATTTTTTCTTCCAGCCCTCAGTTTTACATTAACCGTGTGTCTCTCTGTCTACTTCATCATCAGTACCCATTACCATAATTGCCAATTATGTCATAATTAGTCCGCATTCCTATCTTGAGTGCATGCACTATTATGTATATAAAAAAAGGGGTTGTCAGAAAAAGATAAGAAAACTTATCAAGAGTGTCATGCTTTATAAAAAAGACATCATCGGAGTACCTACTCGTACTACAATCTCCCTTATGGAGTTATATTTCCGGCACCTGCAGCCTGAATTACATGTTCCCTATGATGATCGTAATGTCTTCATCATAGACGTGCGTCGTCTACAAAGTCAAAATGTTGATCAGCCTTATTGCAATATGAAGATGCATCCGTCTTCGTACGCATAGAGGATCAGCCTTAATTATATTCCTCCCCTAAAACAACTCTATTCAAATTCAATTGCAATGTACTTTTTTTCTCCAAGTCGCAAACGAAGACTAATTGAACTATCATCATATCCTCTCCCTCATTCTTCTCCCTCTGATCCCTCTGATTTTGATATTCGAAAGGAAGACAATTGAAATCGCTCTTCTGAATTACTGCATGTCTGTCCTTAAGTGACACTACTCATAAATTCCATCTTCCCCGATTTCGGACGCCTTGTCCCATCTTCTTTTTTTTATTTTGAAAAGATCTATCTGTATGGACTAATCTCATCGATCGATCGCGTTTAATGTTTTCAAAACATTTCTCAATTTGGTTCAACGAAACCAGCAGAAGCGGCAGCAGGACGCTCCTTGTCACACATTTTGTCAGCGCTTATAGGACAATTGTCTGGTGCACTTGACTCAGAATTGTCTTCAAGACACACATATCCGATTGCATCACCACATGCACCACCAGCAGCAGCAGCAACAGCAGGATCAGTAGAGAAGGAGGAATGAGAGGATCATTTTGATCGCAATCTTGCACTTGGCTCCTATAAAACGATTAAATTGCAGAAACAAATAAACCAGGAGAAGATAGAGGTCAAGAGAGAAATAAAATTTATGATCCTCTGATCCCGATCTTGTGATCTTGATCATCGTCGTCATCATCTACTTCTTCTTCTTCTTTAGCATGATCGGAGTTGCAGCAGAGTGTCTCTTGATTTTCATTGGAATCGATTTAATTGGGATTCGTTCATGGCTGCTTGAGTAGTTGATTACACTCCACGACCTTTCTCTCTCATTGTATCTTGATAGAGTTTTGGACATTTTATTTAGGGTATCAGTATACCAGGACTTCAACGAACATAAAACTCCATCCGTCGTCGGTCGTTGAGTCGTCAGCGTCCTTTTTTTTATATCTTCTCGCATAATCAAGATTTCAAAGAGAAAGAGAGAGTCAACATTAGAGTTTGAAGGGACATTTGACATAAGAATGACATTCGTTCGACATCTTCTCTGATGGTGGATTTTTTTCAATTTCGTGGAAAACATTCTTGACATTGACATTCGAAATGGCGCGACACAACACATTCAGAATACACAATCTCGCATTATTATCTTCATCATCATTGCATAGGGAAGAGAAGTAGGTAGTCGGGGCAATTTATAGCCAAACGATGGGTAATTTATTGAGAGTTTGACGTTTTGGGCTTAGAGATCACATCACACATGACCCACATCTTATGTCATTTTTTTCCTGTTTTTTTTTTTTTTTTTCATTCACTTTTCATCGGAAGAAGTGACCTTTATTTTAATAGTTCTTCGTTTTTTTTTATGGAAGCATATATCAAAAGGCCAATTAGATTGAATGTTCTTCTTAATTCTTCTTTCTTTTTTTTTGTTGATTGGTTGGCATCACACGTTAATTGCTGATGATGACAGAGAAACGGAAATTAAAAAAAAAAAGAATGACACAAAACTCGGATAACAAAAAAAAAAATAAACGAAGAAGTGCAAATTAAAGTTAATTGAGACATTTGCTTAATTTGCAAGTTTGAAAAAAAAAAATATTCTGAGAAGGACGAGAATATCTCTCCACTCATTTATGTAGGTAGAAGATATATTCGCGCTCTACTGGTTGATATAATTTGTCATACATATGCATCTGACGTTAAATGACAAGAGTTTTTCTTTTAATTTTTTTTTTTTTGCAACGGAAAATTAAATGAAGCAATTCTGGTAAATAATGTCATCTTATAGAAGAAACAACAATTTAAAATGACAAATGAGTTTTGACAGCTTCCGTTTGGCGGCATTTAACTTTGAATTGATTTTAATGATGCATAATATCTACACACACAAAATGTATTGGGAGACATATGGTTTAATTTTAAAAAGTTGGAACCAGTGGATTTTTGGGTCTTGATATGGTTTGAGTGATGAATAGCATCACTGAGGAGTTAATTAAGTATAATAAGATTAGGTTTTGAATCAATCATTTCTTTAAACTAAAGATTGATTACCAGATGAGTAGAAAAATTACGAGATAATGATGCAGAGTGGAAAGAAATGTGGAACTCTCTTGAAAATACTTGCTTACAGAATGCGGAGTCACTGCTAGTTACTGTCAGAGGAATACGACATATAAACATTATTGCGGAATGAAGAAGCCAAAGCAGTGGCGAATAGGAAATGCACGCCTCAGAGTGGTTTACAATCGTCGCAAGATAGAAAAAGAAGCAAAGAAGAAATTATCCCAAGGTTTCAGACAGAGAGTACGAAAAGCATGTGTCACTTCAGATTCGTTCAACAAAATTCATTAACAATATGGCCAAGACTAACTTTTGATGGATGAAACTCCAAAATTCTTCATTCCTCAGAAATGGGAATAGTATTGAATAGGACTTTTTGAACTGTTGATTAATTTCCAAGGCTGTACTTTCTAATAGGTGCTCGTCACCGACATACCATGTGAGTCCAGGAAAACAAAAAGAGATATCGTGCACAGGTTCATGATTCTCATCTTCAAACTTATCAGCGATGACCAAATGCCAAGTCAGTGAAACGAAAGTTACCTTCTTTCAATCTACAAAGAAGTAAGGTGATAAACGAAATTGTGACAGATCAGTTAATCATGAAGATGTTGAACAAAGGGTTAGAGGCCTCGCAGGATTCACTAAAAAGCTCTTAATCAGAGTTTAGGTGTGCACCAGCAAGGCCTCTCCAGGCCTGTGATCTGCTTGAGGATAAGGTGAGGGACCCCAAAGTAAATCAGTTATTGCTGGTGAAAGATCCATCACAATTGAAGATCCTATATTGCAACGTCCACATGCTATATGGATGCATGTTTTGGAGGGAAATAGGTACCACGAAAAATATCGAATACCTATGTTGCCCATATTTTAATCCAGTCCTGCTTAATCCGGACAATTCTTCCCAAGTGCTAATAGTTTAAATACTTTGTACCTGTGATCAATAGTGAAAGATCTGATGACGATATCAAACATCGCTTAAGCGTAGGGTGGATGAAAACTCTGACAACTTCACTGATCGAAATGAAGCTTTAAACGTCAGTTGTTCGTCCAGCTCTTAAATACAATTAACAGTGTTGAAAAATGTATACGCTGACGAAATGAAGACGTTTCGAGGAAATCTATACAAGTCAAATATATCGTTTCCTATAATACACATCATGATTAACTTATCTCGTACTGTCTTGTTAAAAGAATATTCCCTGAAAACCAATTTCAAAAGGCAATAGCTCAAGACGTTCCAACACCAAAACTCCTGGGTAAGCAATGTGACGAGAATGGCATTGAGTTGGTCTGGGAGGCACTTCGAAGTTTGCTTAGTTCAACACGACGAACCCTATAAGTGAAGCATTAGAATGAAGCAGTAGAGAATTTTGGTCCCACTATACATTATACAAGTCAGGAAACTCTGCATATCGGTTAAAGAAGAAGAAGCAAGGAAGTTTTATTTTATTTTAATTCTCATACTCATTGCATAACTACTGCGTGTTTCACGATTGTCTTTATCTCCAGTCTGTTGGTTTTTTTAAATCTTAAATCTAAAAATATTTAACAAAATTATTGTTTACGCCTTCTTCATTTGTAACGTTGCTGTTCGCATTCATAAAACAATTTTATATCTTTGACATTATTTGTGTTTTGTTTATCAGAAATTCCACAACAAACTGTCAAACAGTTCATCTGCTATCATTTATCTCTACCCAACTGACATAATGCTTATAAACATTTTCCCCCAACCATATAGTTTTCTCCAAACCATAAAGTTCCAAAGAAATCATATTCCACAGAAAAATAAAAACTCTTAAAAAAAATATTCAACTCCAACAAATTTTTATTATACGGAAAACGCTTTTGTTTACATCCCCAAGTGAGTTAAATGAATGTTTAAACATCATATCAAAGAGGATTGTTTTAAACAATCAAAATTTTATTTTTTTAAGTGCCCTCGTCATATTAAGTGGTGGCGTCATCTTCATCATTGTCGTTGATTCTTGGTCTTCTTAAGATCTCTCTCGTTTCATATGTCATAACAACACTCACTTCACATGACTGACTGACAAACATACAAGCGATAAAAAAAAAGAAACCGAAATTCACAAAAAAAAAATAACCTAAACATGATTTTTAATGTTTTTTTTTTTTGTATAAATTTAACTCGTTAAAAATGGAAATTTTCTTCCATCCCATCGCCCCCCTTCCAACAATCCATGGAAAATCCTTTTGGTCTCCCGGGTCGATGAGATCAACTGTCAATCAAAATTCCATGGAATTGTTAGACACACACAGATTATGTGCTATGGTGCTGCATCACTAATGTGTGGTGTATTGTCCAACTGACAGCTATATGGTTACATCGTAAACCAAAAACTCGGATGACCGTAACAAATTTATTGCCCTCGCTGTACTGTGATCCTTTTTGCTGCGATGGTCCTTATTCTCAATAATCTCAAGCTGAGTTTTGAATACATATTTGGTATTTTGCCGTTAAATTTGTGTGATTATTGACGGTAAATACAAGGACATTAGAGGATAAATGTCATGCTATAATGTCCTGTCATAAAATCATCCTCTCTATTAGCCGTTTTCCTTCTCTCTCTAGGATCAATATGCGGTTGTTGTAAATTTTCGACACGGTTTGAGTTATTTTATTTTTGATGGATTTTATTCTGATTGACACAAAATGTCAAAGAAAGAAAAAGCCAATCATTGGAATGTCCTTGGGAGAGGACATAAACGGCGGAACAAAAAAGTGCAGTTAAATGCATTATCATCGGGTTTTTCTTTTGTCGTTTTTTTTTTTTCTTCGTTTGAAGATTGTAAACCAGTATACCACCACCTGTGGCGGAGGTTGAATACAAAAATGGTCACTTGTTCTATCGGCATTTTTGGTATCCTTTTTTTTGTTCTATTTGATGGTTACTTTACAAATTACCATTATCCAGGATATGATTCTTTTGCAGTAGTGAGTTGAACAAATTCGCACATACGTAGGTGTCCATAGGTATCCCGTGGAGCTTCATAAATCAACCCAGACTAAAAATTCTTCACACTATTTTTGTGTGTTTTCTATCTCCGAGTCCTTGGTGTGTGTATAGATGTCCTTGGCTGAGTTCTGGATTGTAACCATGGAAAAAATGTTCACCAGGATTAGATACATGACCAGAAGGAAAGACTCTCTTGATGATGCTATGGTCCTTAATGCACTAATTATTAACGCGTCGAGTTTTTAGTTTGTGAATGTCCCTTTTTTTGCTGGATGGTTCTTTCTCTGTCAGTTTTTTTTTCTGTTTCTTTCGCTCTTGAGAGACGTATTATTTATGACTATCCGCATTGGGTGAATGTATTATCATGGCCACAGGGTGCCAAGTGAAAATTTGCTGTTGAACTAACTTAAGTACTTACTCTACCATAGTAAAATGATGATGACAATGTCTGCAGTCAGTGAGTGCATTAGGGATATGGTTTTTTTTTCAAAATATATTTTTGTTCTTTAGTATTTTTGTTTTGTTTTTGATTTTACGTAGGTAGTTGTTTTATTTTTCTTGGCGTTATATTAAATTTTTCAGATTTGCACAAAATGCCAAATCTTATAGTAATGGATTTGTCTATCAAGGATTCTTTTGCATTGATTTGGTAAGACGTGTAGTTTAAATAAATAATGTTGTTGAATATTTTTACTAGAGCAGTCGCTGAGCTTCTTTAAAGTGGTGCTATTAAAGTTGATACATAACATTTGGTTTAACAGGTTTTTAGGTTTATCATTGTGGATACCTTAATCTGTATTCAACCTCACCAGTTTTGGATTCCTACCTTATCCATTTTTATGCCATCTATTTTTATCATATCCGTCTATATCCGATCCATTCTTAATCCATATCTTTGCTGTATACAATCTACTTTACATTCATAGCTTTATAAATTGTATACCCTTATTTATATCCATATCTATATCCATATCGTCGATATCCTTATCCTCAGTATTCTCCATATCCATCCTCCATTACCTCCATTACATCCATATCCTCCACATCTTCCATATCCTCCATTATCTCTATATCCTCCATATCCTCTATGTATATCCTCCATATCCTCCATTACTTCCATATCCTCCATATCCTCCAGATCTTCCATATCCTCCTTATCCTCCTTATCCTCCATATCCTCCATATCCTCCATATCTTCCATATCCTCCATATTCTCCATTACCTCCATATTTTTCATATCCTCCATTACCTCCATATCCTCCACATCTTCCATATCCTCCATTACCTCCATATCCTCCACATCTTCCATATCCTCCATTATCTCTATATCCTCCATATCCTATATGTATATCCTCCATATCCTCCATTACTTCCATATCCTCCATATCCTCCAGATCTTCCATATCCTCCTTATCCTCCATATCCTCCATATCTTCCATATCCTCCATATTCTCCATTACCTCCATATTTTTTATATCCTCCATTACCTCCATATCCTCCACATCTTCCATATCCTCCATTACCTCCATATCCTCCACATCTTCCATATCCTTCACATCTTCATTATCCTCCATTACCTCCATATCCTCCACATCTTCTATATCCTCCATTACCTCCATATCCTCCATACCCATATCATCCCTATACTCGATATCGTTCATACTTTCCATATCCTCCATATTCTCCATATCCATATCCACGCCATATCCATATCCATATCCATATCCATATCCATATCCATATCCATATCCATATCCATATCCATATCCATATCCATATCCATATCCATATCCATATCCATATCCATATCCATATCCATATCCATATCCATATCCATATCCATATCCATATCCATATCCATATCCATATCCATATCCATATCCATATCCATATCCATATCCATATCCATATCCATATCCATATCCATATCCATATCCATATCCATATCCATATCCATATCCATATCCATATCCATATCCATATCCATATCCATATCCATATCCATATCCATATCCATATCCATATCCATATCCATATCCATATCCATATCCATATCCATATCCATATCCATATCCATATCCATATCCATATCCATATCCATATCCATATCCATATCCATATCCATATCCATATCCATATCCATATCCATATCCATATCCATATCCATATCCATATCCATATCCATATCCATATCCATATCCATATCCATATCCATATCCATATCCATATCCATATCCATATCCATATCCATATCCTTATCCATATCTTGCATTCATTTCTACTCGTATTTTGTCCTTTTCTATCCGTTATCCATCTTTATCCGGAGTTGAATCATGGGTGATCTGTATGCACAAATCTCAGAACTCAACCTCGGATAAAATGTTATCCAACGGCTATTGTTGATTTCAGTATTCTATGTACATATGTATATATCTCTTATTCATTCCTATCTTATCCCTTTTTATCCAATCTGTTATCCATATTTATCCAGAATTGATTCGTTTCTGGCAAGAAAGGGGTTGATCTGCTTGTATAAACCTCAGGATTTAACCTCGGATAAAAGTTATCCATAGGGGATTTCATGCCTTGAATGAACACAAACGAGTTTGGTATCAAATTATAGGTTATATTTAGACCCAGCCTGAATATAATTGAATGAATTTTACATTTCAAGAAAAGTGAAGTTGAAATATTATTAGAAACTAACATTATTGAGTCACATGATGATTCCCACTACTTTTCTACAACTTTATTTTTTGTGACCCATGTGCCAGTATTCAAAATTTCTCTCTTAATGTTCCTACAAATAAGTGACATTTCCATTTGTATACATAAAGCAAGCTAATATTTAAACATCTCTAAATCCGCCCTCCAAAAACAAATCAAATCCAAAACAACTCACACACCGGATATATCATGTCAATTTCTGACACAACAAAATATCGTTTACTTAGGTTTACAAAGTATCAGCTACCAATTGAACTACCGTTATGTTCTTATTTTTCTTTTTCAATTCATGTAGGTTCATAGCTCTCTACCCACTATTCAAAACAATCCTTTTTACTCGAATTAACCATACCCCAGCCTTTGGAGAACAATAAAAAAAAACCCTTTTCCTCAAAAAAATATTCAATCGGTGTCTAATTCCATACTCACCATCACGATTACCATACTCCGAATGACAGTTTTGACATGAATTTGATTGCTTGATTCGATGATGGCGATGGCGGTGGCGGCAACAGTTTTTTGCCGCAGGGTGGCCATGGCAATAGCAGCAGCAGCAGCACAAAATGTAAATGTCATGTCGTCGAGAATAGACGTCAACAAATTGAATATTCAACAATTTCCTCTCTCTCACTCTCTCCGCTGCTGCTGCTCTAAAGCCTGTCGATGATGCTGCAATGACATCTAATAATAATAATTTTTATTATTGACTTAAGCATTAGCCCTGCTGCTTCAACATGGATAACTGTCAATTGTGCTACTGAATATTTTCAAAGAGGGTTATGTATATATGTAAATAGGTGGTGGGGGTAAAGGGGGGGAAGGCAAGTATTGAAACAGCTCTTATCCAACATCAAGGGTAATGCAGAAGTGTAAACAATAAATCGAACATTACATACAGCGAGTTTGAGGTGAGCCGAGGCGACCATATTGACGTGGCCTTATTTTATCTGGAATCTCATTGTGTGCTTTAAGTTGTAATCCGATAAAATATAAAAAAAAAAATTGAAGGTATGTAGGTACTCGTAGCACGTAGGTATAAAGATTTTTCTGTGGAATGGTTTTTCTTTTTTTAATTGTATTTGTTATACTTGAATGTTTGGAATAAGTAGTGAAAATGACTCGCTTATCATTTTTAATCCAATTATGAGGAGTTAATACCTGTTCCAGATCTTTCCAAATTAGTTTTGATAACAATTCAGAAATGGTTATTCATCTTCATTTACCGACGATTGTCATGATCTCGACTGGGACCACAACTAATTCATTCTCTGCTTCACCTATGGTCTTGGTTCACTCGGGATTGTACAGCACGGTTCTGGTGTAATGGTCATGCAGAACTTAGTCCCATATATTACAAAAAAAAAACTGTATAAAGCCGTATGAACCAGAGGTATAGCTGTAATGATCTACTTATAATACCAACTGAATGAAGATGTCCTTGCAATTGGTTTATCCAGAAATTTCTGCGCCTGCCTTTCTTCGGTGATAGTGTTTGAATGTCATGTGCCTTTATCATGAATGAACTCGATTTTCTGGACATCTTCTTTTCACATGCATGTACCAACTAAGTTGGTCATCATTTATTTTGTTGAAGATGGCATTTTTGACGTGAAGGCTTTCCCGGATTCTCTAGCTTCTGATTCGATCAAGCTTTGTCAATCCTGCTGTCAGGCGAAGCATCTCATTTCAGTTAACGAGCAACTGCCGTTTAGAACTTTCCTTTTAGCTAAGGGGGATCAACAAAGATGGTGGCAGTTTTCCCGCAAGATCCTCCGTTATTCAATGATCGGAGATATTAAAACTTTTGCATTCAAATAGATGTCCAAAATAACCATGTGTGGATCAGAAAATAGGGAGCATAAGTATTCTGTCTTCATCCACTTCCCTCCAGAACATCCTCTTATATAGCAGGAGCCTCACTTATGATGGCTCCATCGTCATTAAAGAATAACTGATTCCCTTTGGGATCCGACACCTTATCCTCAAGCAGAAAATCAAGGACTCTAATAAAGAGCAAGGGACTCAAGACACTGCCCTGATGTACACCAAGTTTAGTTTTGAACTCCACGTTAATTTCTGCGGGACATCTTATGTTTTTTTTACTTGGTTCTACACTTCCATTACATCGGCATCCGCACGCAGGTTACATAATTGATTTTATCACGGATTCGTTCCAAATTACTACGAATCACCAGTATTATTTTATAGGCTTAAAAGTACCATATCGCCTTGAAACAATTCTGATAGAAAGATATTGACATTTGACAGCTGTTACATCTTATTTAGAATGATTCTTCATTAAATATCCAAGGGAAATATAAAACTCAAATCATCGAACTAATTTATTAAATTTCGTTTCTTAAATTCCATTCCATCTTAATTAAGCGCTTCCCTAAGTGAATTCATCACACAATTTCTGCCAAATGATTAGGAAAAATTAGCCAGCATAATCTCGCTCACCACATTCTTAAGACTCATCATCATCCAGACAGACAAACCAGTCAAACTAAGCAAATAACTAGAAACTATTTTGTTTACAATCTGCTTATCCTTAATTGAAACAAAAATCCCTCATCTTTATAATCTCGTGACACAAGGCCAGTTCAACTCAAGTCAATACTGACGTTCCGCCCAGTGTCGAGTTCATCGATTAACAACTCATATGCAAGTTTCATTTGTGGTGTGCCCTTGCCAGATGATTTTTTACAAAAATGAATTATTTGTGATTCTCACACAATTCGGTCCGGTTCGGTCCGCACCCGTAGAACGCTCTTTGTACCTAATCTTAATCCAAAAAAAAAACTAAGGAATATTGTACCTACTTTAGTCTTCATCACACGTAGCTAGCCTCATCAAGGCATCATCCATCAGTTCGAGGGTGATGTATGTTCAGCGAGTGTCGGACTACATATCAAGGGCAAACTCTCGATTTCGATCGCTTAATTGCCACAGCACAGCAATTAAACTCCTCTCGGATCCTTGGTTGTTCTTCGGTGATGTGCGCTCTCTCTCTACACACTCTATGCAGGGTTTGAGTAGGGGGGGGGGGGTTATTGTGCGTTATTCGTTTGGTGCCACACATGTTTGTGCCGCCGCCCGCCTTCTGGGATCTTGACAAACGGCTGACATCCATCAGCGTCAGCATCCACAGCAAGCAGCAACACAAAACTTTGCTCACTACTCCTTCGTCTGATAATATTCTCCAGATGTTTTGAGGGTGATGTCTTCCATCTATTAGTGTACTAGGTTTTACTCTATAACCAGTGTGCTGGCTGGCTGCATCTATCAGCAGGAGCACTCGTATGGTATGCTCTACATCCATTCCATCTTCATTTCATAGTCCAAACAATTTTAGCCGACGATGCCGCCGCCGGATTGGAACTCCCCTGTGTTTCGGTCAATTGCAGGTTGGGAGTGATTCCAGATCTACCGGGCTATATAGCTCGATTGCAGGCTGGTGGCGGAACAGTGGCTTCAGCAAAATGGTTGTTAATGATGGCTATGATGATGATGATGATAATGCCAGAGTCCAGACCAGGCCAACAGACCCCAACAGGGCTACTGTGGGATATGTGTTCAGTTTATCTGGTTTCGGACTATATGTTTGCGAATTACCAAAGCGGCAAAGACTACAACGACGATTCAATCGCATGGTGATTCATGCCAGTGATGATGACGCTGATGGATAAACAAAGATTGAAGGCAAACAGGATTAAACACAAGGAACAGCAACAGCCATCCAGAGGGACTATAAAGATCTGCTGTGCTTAGTTTCGACTCATCGATGTCAAATTAAAGCAATGAATAGCGATTTTTATCACAAAGACTTTGGGGGGGGATAAAAATGTTTTGTTATTTTGTTTTCATTTTATATTTTGTGGTGAGGCAAGAAAAATAAGCCAAATGTGTGAAGGATTTTTTGTTTATACATTCACAAGATAAACATCGCTATGATGGTTGCATATTGGTTGTTGGTGGAAGGAGAATTTATCTCTTTGCTGATTGATCGTTTCGTGGAATTTTTTATTATAGTTTACACTTTGTACACATTAAGTGGCGCCCAACCAGATCTAGCCATATGTTTGGGAAATCTTGTAAGTGGGTGGAATGAACTCTTTTTGGACCACTCAGGGAGTTGCAAAATATTTAAAATGTGAACTTGATTAAAATTTTGCAAAATCGAGTTATATTTTTGACTTTTCCCTACTGAGCGATTGAAAAACTCGTTTAAAGGACTCGAAACCAGCTTCGGTTCAATGCTTCATATAAACTATTTAAAACCTCGATAACTTAGTTTTCCTTTTGACCGGGTTGTAGCTGATTTCAAGATCCCCATGGGTATTAGTATTTTCAAGTATTATTCGGGTATCGAGGCCCATCCATCCCCTATCGCATTCCAGAGTCCTTAAATTCTTATTTGGGTCCCCGAGATCTTTTAACATTTTAGGTGGTTCAATTAAACGGGCGTTAACAATAATTTTCACAAGGTCTTTACTTTAACAAATACCCGTGTGTCCGAAGCTTCCCAAATACCAATATAATGCTGGGTAATTGGGTATTACCTTAAAACAACGGCTTTGTAGGTTTCACGGGGGCTTTAGGATATGTATGTTGTAACTGTCATAAAATAAAGAAGAAGAAAAAAGTTAAACACACAAACTAGATCAAACACTGAACTAAACACGAACATGTGTTTTGAATCCCAGACGAAATTGAAAACCCTCCAATACAACAACGGTCTTGATTGAACACTCCACCGCTCTAGAGAGAGTCACCCTTTCATTTTAGTTTAGTTTCATTGCAACCCCTCCATGAATTCAAAACTGACATCTATCAATTTGATGGCATCCATCAGTAAACAACAAATTCAAAATGCATTAACTTTGAGTGCAGTGTAGCTAAAAACATTTCAAATATTTGTTGTTTGTCGTCTATATGTTTTTAAGGACACTTCATGTGCCAACAAGATGAAAAACCAAATCGAATCAATTTCCTCCTCCAATTACAAACAAAAAAATAAAACGCATACTGTGTATAGTGGTATACGCAGAAACAGAAACGTCAACAAACATTCAAGAATTTCCATCGAACTCAAAAAAATCCGAATCAAATTAATTTTCACGTTAGATTCTTCATGCTGATCGATGAAGGATAACAAATGTCACTGTGAAATATACCAAAATATCATCGATCTGTCATGGTTAACGGTCGGTCAGCCAAAATGAAAACATCTTCATTGGAAAATTACATTTTTGGTTTTCCACACACATAACGGATAAACAAAAAGAATCCTCATCTCCTGCTGATCCTGATTTCTCTCTCAACAAGGTCATCGATCATAATTCTCCTTGGTTACCACAATCCCTGGAAAAAAAATAAATAAAAGAACACACCATCGATGACAGGTAGCCGAGACTCTTCAGCCTCTGTCCTGTCTGAGAATCTATATGAATAGAGTCTCTCGAGTACCTGTCAATATACATAGAGAGAGATGTATCTTCTTCAAGGATAATTATTATATTTTTGGTTTTCTTTCTAAATTTTTGCAATTTGTTTCTTTTAAGGTAGTCCTTTTTTCTTCTTCTTCTTCACTATTAGAAACTCTGTGATTTCTCTTGAGAATCCACCAAAGCATATACTTGAATTATTATCTTTCTTCCTTTTTTTTTTGTTCAAGTGGACCATAGCATATGGCTTGAAGATATTATTAAATTGTTCAGGTTCACATATTAAATTCTCATAAAAGGATCAAATTCTGGCAGATTTTCTCTCATTAGAAATAAATATCTATATTTTTATTTTTCTCAAGTGGAAAGATCCTTTTTTGGTCCAATTGCAACCACATGTTGCACTGTTGAAAAATATTTGTTCGTTTTCGTTTTCATAGACAGTTTTTTTTTTGTCTGTTCACAGAAAAGCAGCAGTTGCGTTGGTTATTTTTTTTTAGAAATCAAATAGACATTTTTTTAGGATCAAGGATTTCTTTGAATGTGACATTTTTCTATAAATAAAATACCCCTTTAAAAAAACAAACCAAATATCGGATCGGAACAACTGGGTCTTGTAGATCTTTTCTATTTGTTTATTTACAAAATTGACAGTGATTTTTTTTTAATTAAATTTATATCAGTGATGAAAAAACGTGCTCTTATCGACGCCCACTTCGCAAATTCTGCGAAGTTCACGCTGCGTTTAATGTGAAATGTGAATTGAATGTTGCGAAACTTGAAGATGACACTTCGATTTTCAAAAAAAATAAAAGTGTCGCAAATATTTTTTAAACTTTTGCAAATTTGCAAAATTTATGAATGTTTTCAATAAGATTTACAAAAAAAAAAAAACAGGATGGTTGCGAAATTTTGCAAATCAAAATTTCGCAATTACAAAATTTTGGTTTTCATAATTTTGCAGTTGAAAAATCCTTCTTTGCACAGAAATACAAATATTTATTTTTATTTGCGCAGAAAAAAAAATATTTGTTGGAAATGTAAGATTCTTAATTTGCAAAAAAAAAACTGGGAACGTTAAGACTTTTTATAGACTTCGAGTTAGTACTATTTTTTTATTTCGAGATTTTAGTTGACGAGATTTTAATTTGCGAAATGTAAATGCGAGATTGTTGAAATTTGGATTTTTTTTGTGCGATTGTAAAAGGCAATTTTAATAATTTGCGAAATTTAGTTCTTCAAGATTTTGCTTCTATTGGAAAAAAAATCGAAGGTGTTTCCAGAGGTTATTAAAATATAATGTGCCTAACTCAACGCTGGCAAACATTTATAAAATTTTTGCAAATTTAATAATTTTGCGGTTGATTCTTTTGTGAATCGGAGAATCTTAAAAAAATCCTACAATGTCTTATGTACAGAGTATGCTGCCATTAGACAAATAAAAAAAATCAGTGATTTCGCTTTCAAAATAAAAATACAGAATTTCCAATGACGACGTGACCTTGAACTGCAAATAAATTCTTTCTCAGAATATTGACATAACCCAAATCAAACAGTCCCACGAGCATTTAAGTAAACCAAGTCATAATTTAATTCCTGGAAACAAATCAGAAAAGAAAACCTACCTTAAAAAATTAATTTTAACTCACCACCTCAAGCACTTTTGTCTATAATTTCACCACATTCTTGTTGTGCCTCTCTGGAGAGGGAAAAGCCTTTATTTTTTTAAGACAAAAAATTCTGCAATGCTTTTGCGGTAGAGAGGTTAAATACAGAACAGCACATGGTGATGGTTGTTCTATAACATTATATACATATATCCTTAAAACAACAAGCTTTTTGGTTTGGCCCAGCTTAGAGCATAAAAATATGCATGTTTTAAGCATTAAAATTCATTTGCCTTAGCCTCATAGAAGAAGCTATGGCACGGCTTTGACTCCTCTCTAAAGGCGAATTTGGCGTTAATATCGTTCAACCATGGGAAAAAATATCTCATGCTTTTGCACACAACATTTATTTATTTTATTTTTTTTTTTTTTTGCAGGAAAAAGACCTCTGTTCGTACAACGAGACCAGAGCACTCTCTTGGTCTTGCTTGACTCTTATGAAGAACCCAAACCCCGCCTTAGCCCAGGTCCTGTTCTTTCTAGATTTTTAGAATAAATTTTCGTTGCCATTCGTCGTTGTGTATTTTGTTTCGCGCTTTACCATCAGCAACGAACCACCGCACTCGAAATATCAAAAGTCCTTGTTTTCTGTTTTTATGTCTTGTATTATTTTTTTTTTTTCTATTTTCTCATCCTTTTTATCCTGCGATGGGGATTTTGGAGGTGAATCGTTATTTCGGCCGTCCACATTCCGGCTCTGTGGTCTGACATTTGGTTTTACAGTCCAGATAACCTAGTCAGTTTTTCCCGTTCCATAGCATATGTGGTGAGAATGTTTTGTGGGTATATTCCTTACCTACATAACCTGCAAAAAAAAAGTTTCTCTAGATAGCCGAAAAAAAAAGAAAGGATATTGCTATCTACTGGTGCTGTTGGAGTTTCTAGATGACGACGAGTGTTGAATAAATTTTCACAATATTCCTATAACTGTATAACTCTTGGGAAAATGTGAGTGTTTTTAAAGAAGAAAACACAAAAAAATAACCAAGAAACTCTCGGTTAAATAAATTTCTGAAATTTTTTTTTTCACATTTTCCCACAAAGATAATCATTTTCTTTTTTTTTTGTCTCTAGTTCCAGGATCAATTGTGATGGGAAGTGGTGCTTCTTTAGAGAAATGCCACCAAGGACTTAAATTTTGTTTGTTTCATTGCTCTGCATTGGGTTGTGTGTTGGGTGTGTATCAACAATCAACTATAACCCTACACTCTGGGTCACTGAGGGAATGGTCACTCTGTTTTTTCCGCATTTTTAATTTTTCTTTTCGGTAAAAATTTTTTTTTTGATATTTTTATACTCTGGGTTTCTTAATTCTCTCTCATTTTTTTTTTATTTTTTCAACAATTCTTTTACCGGCATTTTTTAACGTTTAATTTTAGAAAAAGTAGACGAAAATTTGTACCTCCATTTTTTTAATAATTTTTTTTGTACCTACCACTTTTTTTGGCAAATTTTTTTTGATGTTTCTTTACAACTTTTTTTCAAAATTTTCAAAAAACTGTCCAAAAATAATAAATATACATACTAACGAACAACTCTAATTGGATGAACTAAAACTGACTGACTCTGCGGCGCGGTTCAAAAATACATCCACTTTGTTTATTTGAAAATTTGATTTTTAGAAAAAAATATTTTGTGGACGAAAATTTTTATCCATCAAATTTTGTTTCCCATTTTTTTTTATTTCGATTTTTAGAACAGTGAATTTTTTGTGAGTACAAAAATGTATGTTTAAAAAAAATGTTTGAAATGGCGCCTGCATGGAAATACCTTACAGTTCCCAAAAAATGGCCCTAATCAAACGACATTGAATGTTTATACTTGTATCTACTCTCTGTTGCACACATAACTAATTAGGATAATGCATTTTTATTTTATATTATTTTCTATACGTATTTAGATATACAACTACCTATTATTTACTTAAGGATATCGAGATAGAGAAGAAGAGTCCTTTTCAGCTTTGGGTTTTATAAAAGGGGGAGGGGGGTTTCAGGCGCGTTTTTCAGTGTGGTTTTGTTTTGTTTTGCTCATAATATATTTTTTTTTTGTACGATAGTAGATCTAATTGAAAAGTGTAACAAATGGGTAGAAAGAGAGACGTCTGTGGAAAACTCGGTTTTAACTTCTAATTTATTTAAATGGGCGAAAAGTGTTTACGCCTGGTAGCAATTATTTCCAATGAAGTTGTGGCGAGACGCGTCGTTTTGTTTAAAGGTGGTATTAGAGGGTTTTTATTTTTTTTTTTTATTTCGTTTTAATTTTTTCAACATTGCTGTTGTGTTTTTGTTTTAAAAAAAAAGAAGAAGGGGAGCCTTTTAGCTAAATGCTTTTGAGGTTTTTTGAGTTTTTTTTTTGTTTTTTGGTTAAGGGCGAACGTATATATAAATGGATAAAGAGAGCAAAGCAGATTTAATGAAATTGACTTGTTTTTTTTTGTTTTTCAGTAGAAGACGTTAATTCTAATAAAATATTTTAAAGGAAATTACGATCCTGTTAAGGTATTTTTTTGTAATAAGTACTGATTTGTTAAAAGGCAATACACTTTTATTAAGCAAGAGTGCGTCTTTGAAAATGGATATTAAATATGAAATTGTTTGGTATAACATCTGTGGATGTTAAACAAAATTTGAGTGAAAATTTTAAGATTCTGCTAAAAAAAATTGTGATGTAATTTGCTAAATTTGTTTGTTGCACAGCACATGGGCTGAACTTGTTTAAAAAAAAATTCAAATATCGCAAACGGTTTTTTTTTTCAATGAAATTTGTGCTATACCATAGCCGTCTGATGAAGAATTTTGGATTTGCGAAGACTAAGATGAATTTTGCGAAGATTTAAGTAAATTAGAAAATTGTGTTTTAAAAATGCGAATTTTATTACATTCTTTTTGTTAATTGGAAGCATAAGCACAAGAAAGATTAAAAAAAAAAAAAACAAATAAGTAGGTACCTATATGAAAAAAAGAATAAAATCAAAATTTTCAAAATTGGCGACGCAGCAAGACTTTTTACTGTCAGCAAAAACTCCAAAGTCATTAGAAAACATTGCAAAATTCTTAAAACGTGAGCAGAACGGGATGGCTAAACAATTTGGAATTGAAATCTCGCTTTTCATAATCTCGCAACAAAAAATTCTGCATTTTATAATCTTGCAATCACAAGAATTCGCAAGCTAAGAATTTTCAAGAATCCATGTGATATTTGCGAGATTTTCCAGCAATTCGAATAAAAGTGAGATTTTTAAAATCGGGATTTTGTAATTAAGAAATTATTAATTTTTCAAGATTTTTTTTTACAAAAATGTAAATGGCAGAACTAACGTTGTCAGAACTGTTTAAAATGTGGCAGATGAAAGCATAAGTAATTTTTTTTTTGAGAAACCGGAAATAAAAAAATTGATGAAGAATGGGTTTTGCTACAAGTTCACCGCTTATAAATAATGAGCAGAAATATTGATCTAATGATTTATTTCAGTCTTTCAATAAATTAAGAAAAAAAGGGCAATAAATAAAACATCGCATTAAAAAACATACAGCAGACATTCGACTATCAACCTTCTAGCCTCTAAACAATAATTTAACCGGATATGCTTGATTACATTAGCCACCATAAAGTCATATCCAGATTAAATAGCAACTCAATCAAATGACCCTACAGCCGACAAGGAAATGAAATCTATTAACACCTTTTTTTTTCTTCTTTCCAATTACTCTGCGCCATCAGACACAAAGCGCATAATCATTACTCTACGCCTTGTCCCAAAAATTTTTCTCACACCCTGATGCATCATCATCATCATCAGCAGTACCTAGTAGCAGAAGCAGCAGCACCAGAAATATCAAGTCCATCCGCCCAATGAATGACTCAACTATTTAGAAAACGACCGATTCGATGAATTTGACGACGACGACTATGACGACGACACGGTGAAGAAGAAGTTGAAGATTTCGCTCTTAATTCCAACAACGAAAACATCAAACGCAACAAAGTGTGAACATATGGCGTAAAGTCGAAGAAGCCAACGAGAGCACCACGGGAATATTTCACAGATTCACTGCAATAAAATACCGAAAATACAGAAGAACGAACAAAAAAAAACTTGTTTCCAATTAACCATTAAAATCTGTACGTTGATGCGGAGGTGGAGAATGGCCCAACCACTACGCCGCGCCATGCCGCACCGACCGCCCCGACACGGTCTGGAAGAATTTCCTTCCTTTTTTCTTGTTTGTATTTGCCCTTGGTATTCCTTGTAATTTTATTTTAATTATTACTATCGCCCCTTGAGTCTGGTCTGCGGATGGGTAAGATGGCAAGAGGTATTGCAGCTCCCGAAATAAATCACATTGAAGCAGCAAGCAGCGAGAGGAAAAGAAGTTTGATTTTTTTAAAAACACTGACATTGTGGTTCAAAATCTTCCGCCTATGGATACACAGGATGACAATCCTGTCGGAATAATTAAGGGACATAATTTTTTTTTTCGAGGAAAAAGTTCTTTTTCCTGATTTATTCTTTTTTTTTAAACAAAATAAGGAAGTTGTCTGTGAATGAAAATATTTTTTTTTTAGCTCAGATCAAAAGGAAGCAATCGATTTTACTTTCTCTTAATGAATTGATATTGCAAAAGGTGTGTTTTTGTCCTGAAGGATGTTCTTTTTTTGTTTTCTTCTTTTTCAAAGACAAAACAAATGAAGTAGGAAATCTAAGACATAGATACCTACGCAATATTAGATTACAAAAAAAAAGAACAGTTTTTTGATTTGTTTTGGGATCTAGGGAAATTGTATTTTCGTACTGTTGATGACTCTAGGTACCACCATCTTCTCATCTTCTATCTCTTCCAACACCCACCCGACTCGTTTTTGATTTCGCACATTGAGTTTAAGCAATTTATATATGGTAAATCTAAATCATTATATTGCTTAACGTGTATCAGGAGCAGCCAACAACAGTATACTAGGCACACAATTTTCCCATTAATTTTCATCATCAACAAAAGTGACCAATGATGCTGAAATATTCTTATATTTTTTTTGTTGTTGTTGTGAGTTGAAGATATATAAATACACTAGAAGAACCAAAAATTTGATTTAGGAGATACAATCCCAATTCCCTATGTTAATTTAAGAAGAATGAAAGGACATGTGGGAAATTTAGTTTTAACATGGGTAAAATAGTATAACGATCGAAAAACTACTTAAAGATCTATCTCTCTTAATTCATAGTGGGGTTAGGCAAGGCTGGATACTGTCACCAATACTGTTTCTGTTGGTGATTAATGATGCAGTTTTATCGACTTGAAAATGGAGGGCTCTGCCATTATACCTCAATCAAATACCTGGACTAAGTAGATGACTCTACGTGTATGCTTACTCTCTCATAGGATCATGGATCCCTGCCAAATGACAACAATGGCGGAAAAAGAAACTGAAATGTTTGGATAGATGGTGAAAAATGTTCAATATCTTGTGAGTACTGTTTCTGCTGATGGTTAAACCGGAATAGATATCAACAGTGGAATCGAAAAAGCAAACGAATCTCGTCCATATATTAAATTTGATAACTGACATGGTTCTTGGTATAAATGGCCCGGCCCTAGTTGAGATGGAACGCTCAAATTAATAACGGATAGAGCCCGGGCTTTGATTGAACTCGAAAGGCACAAATAATATGAGACAGATTGCCCAGTGCGTGCAATTAATACGGGCTAGAGTTCTGCCAAAGACGAATCTGAAATTTTTAATTAATACGGGAAGGAGTCCCCGGCTCAGTCGAACACTGAAAAGAGCAATTAATACGAACAAGAGCCGCCAGTCAATACAAAGAAATTGAAAAGTGCACAGTGCACCTAATACGGAATAGACTTCCAAGGGACCTGTTGAAACTGAAAGGCGCAACTAATACGGAAAAGAGTCTCTGGCCCCAGTTGAAACCGAAGGCCCAAATAATAAGAGATAGAGTCCGGGGCCCCAATCGAAACAAAAAAAAAACCCGATTAATACGGAATGGAGTGCCCAACCCCATTCGAAACTGAAAGGTGCAATTGACACCGGAGAAAGCCCCGGTCCTCCAATCGAAACTAAAAGGTGCAATTAATACGGAATAGAGCCCTGTATCCCAGTCGAATCTGCAAGGTGCAATTAATACGGGATAGAGCTCCGGGACCCAGTCGAAACTGCAGGACACAGATGAATACGGTTTGGAGACCCCAACCATAGTTAAAACCGAAAGACGCAATTAATACGAGACAAATTCCCCGGCCTTAGTTGAAACCGAAAGGTGCAATTAATATTAAAATTTATGTCGCCAAAAATCCGAAATCCCACATCTGTAACAGTTTAAAATATTACAATTGTTCACCCAATTCATCGCAATCATCAAAGAAATTCATAAATATGTATCACCACTTTTCCAGCTCTAATGTGCTCTCACAGAAAAACCTTCGAACATACTTGAAAGTAATTTGTATCTTCATTAATTCTATTCTTTAGCACTTTAAAAACAACACTCAACTCTCACTCTTCACATATTTTAATGTGTGTTGTTATTCATTGCATTAATGCAAAAGGATGTGCATGCCTAAAATCCTTGAAATTACTAAATTAACAGCTTAAAGGCAAAACAATCCTTAAGAAACGGCCAGACGACTTCTCTCCTTTCAAGATGTCTTCATTAGTAACATTTACCACGATCTGATAAGTTCTACATTTCCAAAAAAAAAAATATGTTCTCTGGAAATTGTAACTTGTGTCGATTTGGCCTGAATTCTCAAGCGGAACTCTGTTGATGTTTTGATAGTCTTATCACGATCAATATGCTAAGGCTAACCCAAAAAGGAAGGACTGGAACAAATGGCATAGAAGACAACCAACAACAAAAATTCAAAATTCACCTCATGTTGAAAAACATAACAAAAAAAAAAATTGGGATTCTCCGAAAAATTAGACAACCAGAGATTGCGCAAAAGAAGAAGGGAAGGCTCTTCTTCCATCTTCTTTATAGAATTCACTTCTGTGATAAAGATACATAGAAGAAACGTGTCGGCATTATGGTTTGAGGATAAAAGGATACCACGCAGATCACATGAGTCTTAAACAAAATATAAATGTTAACAACAACAAAAATGAAACTATATCAAGTCTGGAGCGCCGCCGCTGCGCCGCGCCGCCGCCATAAAAGACCCCTATGGCAATTGATGATCGGCCAAAGACTACTCTTCTCCTATTGAAGGTATAGAACACAATCGGCTAATAAATTAATTTGTTTTTCCTTTTGTCTGTTGCTGTTAGAAAGATGAACAACATCGCCACATGCTGCGTCCAGAATCTAAAATCCAAAATTTAGACCTTTTGTTAGAAAATTATTGCAAGATCGAATTTATAGGCGAAGAACAGGCATTTGGTTCGACAGGATATGGAATTACATATAATATGTATTGCGTTGGGATTATGTTTGAAACCAAGTAATTATAGGGAAGACATTGTTTCGATGGTTTTATTTTATTTTTGGAACACAAGATAGGTGGAGATCGTACGTGTGGAACATGTTAAGGCAAATGTACCTGCACTGCATCTATAAAGGAAAAAAAAAACAGATTTATGATCTCTGAGCATCAGGTCAGGTTGAAGATTTTTTTTTGTATTCAGGTAACAATTTTTTATGGATGCACCTCTGCCATTTAGATTTATAAAACAATATCTGTTATTTTGAAAGGACTTAATTTTTTTTATATGAAAGGTGAGATGTGATCATTAGTTTTGCTTTGATTGAGATAGATATGTTTTTTTTTATGAATTTGGCAAAATCACCTGTTATTTTTTTTGGGAGACAGTTTTTGACAATTGATTTATAGAGGCATGGTGCCTTCAGTGTTTATCAGAAGTTATTGATGTTTATCTCTGGTTTATTTTGAAAAAACAAAAATGCTCTAATTAGATCACCTGTATAGTTGCATCTGTTAAAAATTTGTTCATTTGATATGAAATCTTCACAAGTTATTTTCCCTTGCTCAATAGCTCTAGAGCAAGAAAAAAAAATCAAAGAAGAGATCTTGAATTTTTTGCACTTTTTCGTAAATAATGAAATTTTTATTCGAACTTAGCAATCTACATATTCGAATTCCACAAGTAGCACTTTGGAACTACGTTCTTCGCATTTCGCAATCCAAAGTTCGCACTTAACACTTGGCACTCAACTCCACACTTGGAACTTCGCACTTCACAATAATTTTCACTATGCAAGTTCCACTTTTTACTTAAAATTATGCACTTCGCAATCCATACTTTGCATTTCACGCCTCACTTTCGCAATACGAATTTTGAATCTCGTATTATCAACTTAACATTTTCCACTTATGAAAATGTATTTCACATTTTGCAAGACCGCACGCTTTTTTTATGTTCTTCGCATTTTCAATAAATTTTAGCAACTGGCATTGTTAAGCATTGTTTCGCACCACGCACTCCACCTTTTTGTATCTTTCATTTCGTCCACCCTACACTGTCATATTCCACACATAGACTAGACAACAATGCTCCAACCAAGAGAGTCTTTGACTCCCAACCCCCAGGTTCGAGACGACAAGGAAGACCGAACCTCCGGTTTAAGGACCAAGCCGTTGCGGACGCCAGAGCGCTTGTTTTGGAAGACTGGAAGCAACGTGCTGGGGATCGTAGAGGATGGAAAGCCCGATGGCGATGTCTTAGGCAGAGATCCCTCATGGGTCGGGAGCCTGATAAGTAAGTAAGTATTCTACACATTCGCAGTAAACGTAGGTAAATGCTTAACACTTAATATTCCACAATTCACAATTTTAACTGCCCATTCCACACTTAGATCTTCATACGTCAAACTCAATATTTCGGTTTACGCCCTTCGCTAATTTTCTGAAGTAAGATTTCACTCCATATTTAATATTTATTTTGAAATTTGTTCACTTTACGCTTTAAATTTTGCACTTCGCATTTTGCATTTAACACTCCCAACTTAGCACCTATCAATTTTAACTCCGCAATTCAAACTATAAGCGTCGAGCTTCCTCCTAAGTACAAGTTTAATCATAAATTTATGGGAAAATCGGTCCCATTGATTCTTCTTCGTATCTTCGCAACTTCCCTCCAACTCCAAGTTGCGTATAATACACTCCCCATTTCGTATTTCAAACTTCACCCACCCTTATACACACTTAAGGCTTCCAAATTTTTCACTTCGCATTTCGCACTTCACACTTCCCACCTTTATAGTTGAACTTTGCACACTCCAATTTTTCGTATGCACATGTTGAGTTGTAAATTCATGAGGACATTGATCCCCCTGATCCTCCTCCATATCTACGCAACTGCCCCTTTTCGGTACCAAGGCAACAAAAAAAAAATTTAATCTTCATATCTACAATCGGTCTAATCACCCATCAAACTCCCAAAAAATGTCAGTAAAATTGGCTCCGCTTGTGTACGAGTACATTACGTATACTTCATCATTTCGCTTAACTTCCTTTTTTTTTCAAAACAAAATATGATGCATTCAGAGTTCCAAATTCACATAATAGATTCATTTTTCCACATCAATCTCCAACTGCATTGCATATACCGTCTTTAACATCGACGAATCGCCTTCAATTCAAATCCACATCACTTCTTGTCAGAATGCAAACAATTGTGTAGTGTATTTCCATTTCCAAATGACACGACCGACCGACCGACCGATATGACGATTCATCTCTCTGGCTGGTGCATCACATAAAGCAGAGCGAGAGTAGGGTTTATAATCAAAGTGAAGTTCTTTTTTTTATGAAAGTTAACTTCCAGGAATAAAGTATTGTTGGTTTACATTGAGATACAAATAGAATACAAAAAAAAAAAAAGATACACTTTGGGAATATCTACATAATGAACAATTGAATCAAATCAATATATCTCAGGACGTGGATCTTTCAAAGGGTTTTCGTTCGTTCTCGCTTTCAATCCGCAGCTCAAATCGCGCGGGGATCATAATGCGCATCCATTGATATGATCCGTGTGGCTATATAATGCTTTAAATACAAAAAAAGGTGTACAGAGCCAATCGCTCGCTGGTGTATATTCATCATCATCGTCGTCGTTCATCGATACAATATAATACATTCACCTGAATTCAAAGTGCATTCCTTGGATTTGTTTTTTTTCTTTTTTGTTCCTTTACTCTGTCACTGATGCGATGTACAGTGTACACTACACCCTCACCCTCTAGCCATCACTTGGCAACCAATCTTGTATCTTCCATCGTCATCGTCATCGTCAATCGTCCCCATCATTTTTGTATCTGAATCTGGGATGCACCATCATCATTGGCTTTGGCTTTATGGCATCGTCATGTTAGCTTGACGGTATCTTCATGTACATCGATATCTACTTCTTGGATACTCTTCTTGCTGGCATGGAATTATGTAAAACTCGACAAACGTTTAACATCTCTCAAACTCATGGATATCGTCAAGATTTCTATCTTCGTTGGTTTTTTTTTGTGTGTAACTTTTTGCGCGCTTAACTTTTAAGATTTCGAAAGGGATAACAATGTGTTTACAATGGAAATGGTTGGTTTTGGTCCTTTTAAGGATTTTTGTATGTTTTCAGATTATGATTTTTTTTTGTGTCATTTTTTCTGGTACATGCATTTCTATTTTTTTTTGGAAATTTAGGGATTATAAGTCAAAAAAAAATTGTTATGTCTCTTCGGAGATAAAATTTTTTACACACGGTTTTTCGGAAGTTTGCGAATTACAGAAATCTAAGTGTGCGAAATTTGGACCCCAAAGTGTGGGAAGAAAAATGTGGAGTGCGCTTACTGGAAATTTGCGAAGTGAGGAATGTTAAGTTTGTGCTGTCTTATAATAGCCAAATGTGAAGTGGGCTTAAAACACGAATTCCTGTTTGATTAAGTCGAAGTTTTAATAGCGACGAAGAGTGCGTCTGCGCAAAGTGTGTTACTGTAATGCTAAGTCTGAAGTTTGGAAAGCGAAGTGTCAAACTCGATTTGAACAGGCGAAGTGTGAAAAAGACATTCAAAGTTAAAAAAGCAAATGGAAAGTGCAATGTATAAATTATGGAATGCGAAATACTCGTATGTATGTATTGTGAAGTGCGAAATGCAAAGTGTGATTTGCGAGGTATGGAGGGAGCGTGTGTTAAAATGGAAGTGGAGAGCAATACATTTAAAAAGTGTGGAGAGAACGGAGAAGTTCTTGATAAATGCCAAGTGTGGAGTGCGAAGTATTGCGTGAGAAGTGCTCATCATGAAATTGATAAATTGAAGCGTTCAATTTGGGAACGAATTTTCGATGCTCAAAAAATTTTAATTTTTTTGAGCTTTGAAAAAAAATATGTAATATTTTTTGAAAATTTAATGTTTCAAAATAGGCTCGATATACATTTTTGAAATTAGGTACAAAGCGGTTTTTGAATATTATCTTTAATAATTAATAATAAAAAAACGGTACCTCCCATACAAATGTTAAGAAATCGTTTTCAAAAATTTCAAATTTCCTGAAAACGGCACCGACATTTTTAATAAATAAAAACACCTGGCCTAAAAGAGTTCTACCCTCAAGCAATGGTTCACATCATTATTTTAAGCCATATTATTATTTTACATTCGAGATGAATGCACGAAGAAGAAATGAAGAAGAAAATAAATTGTCTTTCAATCATTTTACTTGCATGCGAAACCAAATAGCTGGCAATTATTTTATATACACAAAAATATTTTGGTTATTTCTTCAATTTTCATCTTATGCTTATTCTTTTGATAATAAAATATCAAAAAATTAATAGTTTAAAAGAAGTTCGTATATCAGTCAAATTTTTAATCTTCATTTAACGGATGTTGTTTAACTTGCACTTAGTTTCTTACATCTATTACAAAAGTTTATGTTTAGACCACCTACTACCATGGTTTCTACAGATTAAATAACTTATCAATTTTTGTTCGAAACAATTCTAAAACCAACCAACAAAATCTTCCCAGCTGCTGTAATAAATAAACTATTTTATTATTGTTTTGTTAATAAAACTTCAAAATTAAAAATAAAAACATATCTTCTCCATAAATTGTATTTAGAACCCCCGAAAATTTCTTATCTAAAATTAGTAAAAATTCTTCATACGAATGATATCAGTTTTTGGCTTCTTGTGTGTCTTCTTTTCCTCAAACTTTTCCCACAAGCAGTCCATAAGATCGCAACCCAAACACACTCGCTATCTATCCAACTAATTCCAAATCCAAAAAACAAAAAAAAAAATACTCTCTTCCATGGCACGGAGCTGTATAGTAATTTTCAATCAAAATTCAAAAGTAATTCGAAATTTTAATTTATGACCTCTTAAAACAGATCAATGTTCTAAAAATTAAACGCCAAAAGATCAGCAGTTAAATGCATTAAGACTCAAATAAGGAATCTTTATTATCCTCCATCAAATTCCCATTTCGACAAATTGAAAGGCAATAACTTTTCAATTTAATTAACCGATAATGATAATGATTAGGTTACTGAATATAGTAGTTCGTTTTTTTTCTTGTTTTAAAAAACATTGTCCACAATAATCATTAAAATTAAACTGAAGACTTTTAGCCTTTCTTTTTTAAGTGATTTTTTTTTTTGTTTCCATTTTTCCAATCTGTTACATCATGAGGAGAATGTAAAACTCTTACTGATGAAGCAAGGAGTAAGGAAACAATTTTAAATTGATAATAGTCTTATCATTTAGAGCACTAATTTTTCTTCTAATCTAGAAATGAGACAAGAAAAAAAAATAATTAAAATGTTTTCTATGAAATTGGGAGAGTAATGCCCAGAAAATTCTCCGAATTAGTTTTACCTTATTAAGTGGTTAATCAAAATCCCATAAAAATTCAATTGAGTCCAAGGAAAAACTTTGTTTTCGTTTATGAGATCTATGGAAGAGCGAAGAGGATTTTTAGAGTTTTTCTATGGATTCTGTTCTATAAAAAAAAATCAAATAAATATGGGGGAAGACTTGTCGCATAAACTTACTCTTTATTTTTTTTTGTAATTTAAATTTCAAATTTGAGTCACCACACAAAATCCCAAATTCACTCTCGAAAATTTTAAACTAAATATTCAAAAATTTTAAACTTTAGAAGTAGAGGTGAGCACAAAATCCTAAAAAGAAAAACAAATAAGTATGCAGAAATCCCAAAACCCAGATCCAACTATCCGAAAACCCCAAAATACCGGAAAAGGTAAATTCCTATGTAAACCATAATGATTAATTCTATAAATTGAAAATTGTATAAAATGTTAAATCGCGAAATCTTAAAATCAAGAAACTCCAAGTTCTGAAAAACCCTGAATTAAATCCCGAAAACTACAAATCCTAGCAACTATTATCTAGCAGACCCGAAATTCTATAAAACCTAAAATTTCGAAAATTTAAAACCTCAAAATTCAAATTCAGTAAACACAAAAAAAATTCAAAACAGAAAAACCTGAAATTATACGAACAAATTTTAACGAAGATCAGCTTTTCTCAGAAGCTGATCAACTTTAGAAATCTTTTAATTAAAAATTTAAGTTTTTCAAGGCCGTTTTTCAACAGCGTTTTTTAGCAGCTCATTTTTGGGATATTCGAAAAAAAAACATATTCCATATAATAGGCCAGTTATACTTCAGCTAAGGTCAGCTTCTTTTCAGAAATTGGTAAGCCACAAATTTTGTTAACGAAGTTTTTTAAGATATCTTGAGCACCTTATAGCCAAACCACAATCTCGCTTTCAGTCGGTCGCGCTTTGACTTTTCGAATAGAGACAATGGATTCTTATGAGGCAATTTGAAATGTTACCTTAGGCGTTGCGACCGCTTAATATCGTAATATCGTAAAAGTCAGACCTTTTACTTTTTACTAAGAAAAAAATATATTTTTTTGCGAATATCCCAAAGATCAAGGAGCCAAATTATCTTTTTTTATAATTTGGGCTTTTTGGGTTTTAAAAAATTCGGCTTTTAAGAAGTTTTATAGAATTTAAAGTTTTCGAGGCAATTTTTTTATGATTCCATAATTTGCTCCTAGTCCTTTATCACAACAAAATTTAAGAAGTGAATATCACATAGAGCTCACTGTAGAAAATATTTTAGTTGTTGCTATGGCCTTCTTGAACTTGTCATTATAACTCACCGTACTGTCGAGCGCACACATTTTATTCTATAACCAAAACTGACAGTGCTGCGGTGTGGTGCGGTGGTGCTCCGCCATTGTATTACCTCCTCTCTTCATTACCGGAACCAAACAATAGTGTTTTATTAAACACAAACAGAAATCTATTTTTTTTTCTACGATGCCGATACCGCCATTGCCGGCTCGGCGCGGCGCATTCATTCACACTGATATTTCTGATGCCTTCCTGATGAGATGGGCTATGCAAAGTGTGGCTATGCGCGGTTGTTTAGAATTTTTGTTTTTTTTTTTCTATTTTTAAGTACAGTGTAGAAGAATTGTATTGAGTTGTACACGAGCCAAAGTCACGTCAACTTGACAGATGAGCATCGTAAATATTCCAATTAAATAAAGTTATTTGGATTGTTTTTAATTGACGGACACAAAAAACTGTTTGTAGTTATTTTTTTTTTGTTGTTGTTTATTTGGTTGAAAGAATGAACAACTTTGAATGAAATTTGCCAACAATTGTCATTTTAAAAATAGAGACAGAGAATGATCTTCATTTTTAGCGCATTCTTCCGTCATGATTCAGTGACTTTTCTTTTTTTTTTGAGACAACCGCAACTCTAAATGTCAGAAGTGTTTTACTGCTGTAGTTGCTCGTTGAAAAGCAACGAGCACCTTTCATCGAGGGGTCACTTAGGGAAGATTGATGGTTCCTTTGTTCTTTGGTTTTCCCTCCATTGCGATCGTTGTCAACTGATATTGTGGTATCACTTCGACTTCGGCATTGGCTAGAACTATACCACCGAAGACAGACCCTTTTGGTAACAGGTGTTAAAAGTTGGGGCGGTTATCTTTAACCGGCGAGTGTTACATGAAATTCTCATGTTCGCTTGTCAGCTCTTTCTTTTTTCGTGTGGTCGCCGCCATCACTATAGAGGAACCCTTAGTTTAGTTCCATTGACAGCTTAACAAAATGGAGTGCAGCCAAGCACGCGATTTCTATAGAATTTAAACTGTAGGCTCGCTTGGTTGCGTTGAAGTAAAAAGTTAACGCCTACTTCCTCAAAAACGCCAATTCACTTTAAACAACAAAATAATAAACCCGGAATGGGTAGGATATATTTACATAAATTTCAATTGAAAAAAACCCTTTTTTTGCTTGTTTCTCGTGTGTGCCAGAGCTGATGCTGATTCCTGTGTTCCTTTTTGTTAAACAGGGAGGAAAATTTATGTTTTAAATTTTAAATTATTTTGTATCGTAATGTAGTGTGAGATGGTATGGCGATTGGTATCTCTGCCACCATCGTGAGAGGGCTAAGTTTGAAAGTTAGTACAGATGGTGCAATAAGAATTCGTTGATCTCGCCTCTTTTCAACATGCAATGGCAAAATAATTGCTCATTTTGAGATAACATTCCATAAATAACAAATTAATTTGTATTTCAGATAACTGCGGAATGGAGGTTCATTTTTACATATCCTTCAATACGAGAGTCAAAATACGAAACAAAATGTTGTATGCCCATTAAAAGAAAAAGCTGGCTTCCCCGATATCTTTCATTTTGAAAATGTTTTATAAATTTTTTTAAAATAAAATTTCTGTTGCACATCTTTTATATATAATATTTTTCCTCCAGATATTTTATAGTAGATGCAGGGATCTACGTAAGATTCTGGAGTACGAATTACTGCATTGCCGCATTTAATTTTTGGTTCAACTAGCAAACGTTATCGCTAAAGCACTCTGGTCGCTTCATTAATATATCTTTAGTCAACTAATCAGTTGATTGCAATCTTTTTAATATAAAAAAAAAATGCTGATTGCATGGTTTGAAGTCACAGTCTTGAAAAGTAATGAATTAATGCAATCTTTTAATTCGCTAAAGATTATGTTCTGCTCATAGCCATACGACTACGATTAGATTAGATTTGCCCAGAATAGGCAAAATGGCAGTGGAAACTTCTTCAGCCCAAAACTTCAGAGCTTTCTGTCTCGATTATTGTTCGACTATTTCTTTCTGCCAAACCATTCTGTTCTGGCGTATACACTATTGCCGTTTTCGTTGGTGCATAAGACCTTTATTTTCTTGATGTTCTGATTTTTCAGCAAAATTTTTAAACTCGAAAAATCGTTGGAAAGCTCCTGGTTTCTCTTTCAAAACATTATCATGCTAAAATCATCCACAAACACAGTTCCAGAATTTCTGTAGCCCGAGTCCCCTTTCGCTTGAATGGCACTCGGGTCGGTTTGCTCTTCAAACAAACTTAACAGGTCGTCTTAAGGACTCTGTCGAAATTAACTCCAGCTACTCAATACTTGAACTTACCGAATATCACCAACATGCGAAGCAGTGGCAATAAGTTGCTTATCGCTACTGTAAATTTGACAACTCTCAGAATCGAAGTAAATAGAGGTTCTTTCGTATAGTGAAGAAAAATTAAAAAAAACATTACATTACTAACAAATAATCCATTTTATTTAATATCATTAATTCAAAAAAAAGAAGACAGAAATCCTAAGCTAAATCTATCATCTTTTACCCAGTTTTTGAAATGTATAACTTTTTGTTTTTATTTTTGATGAAATATTGAATTCAATGAAAGAACTCCATGAGTTTCCTCAAAGTTTGATTTTGCACCGAAATAAGTTCCATAAAAAATACCACAAATCCCAAACCCATAAAAACTGCCAACAATTGAAACGCCCCCAACAACTGACTCAATGACATAATATTCACATCTTTACCCACATTTTTCTGCGGCTTCTTCGACAAGACTTTATTTTGGTCAAACTTGTCATAGAACTTCTTCAAATGTCCAAAATATTTCAATTGTTTTATCCTTCGATTCAATTCGTTGGTCAAAAACGAAAACTTTGGCAAATAAATACACAAAATATTTTGTACTATTGGCTTCGGAATTGTGATAAAATGTCGATACTTTGATTTTTCACTTCTATTTCCATTAAATAATTGACCAAGTGTTAGCAAAGCGTACTTTTTCTCGCTGCGATTGAATTCTTCGATAAGTTTTGGCAGTGTAACATCAACAAATACAAAACGATCAGAAAAATTGGTAAATTGTTTTAGGGCTGTGTAATAAGTTGATCTTGCTAGAATCTTATAACCTTGATCAAGTGCTTCTTCTAAGCTCGAAGGCAATTCTCTTCTTGGGCTATTACGGAGAAATTTGAATATTGAACCTTCGTAGGAACTTTGTAGGATTAAAATGCTGAAGAGCCAAGTGAGTATGTGAAATCTAGCAGAAGATCTTTCCAAGTTTGCTATTTCGATGGAATTTCGCTTCCAACAAAATGTACCGATCCATTTGGCCATCAAGAGTGCTGAGAGTGTGATCCAAGTATATCGGTCGAATGGTAATAGCAAGATTTCTAATGAACTGTATGGTTTTGGAACTTTTATAATAATTCTCAGAGATGCCGTGAAATAGTCAGTTGTCGAAGAAAATCTCTCCATTCTGTGGACTGAACAATAGGAGCCACCTAGTGATATATCTCCAATGCCATCTTCCATCTGAAAAAGAGTACAAGAAGACATGGACTGGACTTATCTACATTCAAGACTTACCATTTTAAAAGCTCCATTAACAGTTCCTTCAGGACTTGTTCTCCCTGTACCGCCTTCAGATAAAATTACGTTAATTGAAAAATTCATGATACCAGCTAATGCGTGCAGGTAATATCCATCTACTCCAGATATTTTACCATCTTCGTCAATCACTGCAAATGGAGGCTCTTCCGACAAGACAATCAGCAAAGGACACTTCCAAAAATTGTTAAGTTTTGGTGGAAAAGTTTGAAGATCATTGAATTGAAGATTTCCATTGATGAAGCGATTGTGAACTATTGGTGAGTAGTTTCTGCAGCTTTTTTGATTGAATGGATAGTAAGTGTAAGCTGTTACGGCTTTTTCGTGTTTGTTTTCAACAAGAATATTCAGATTAACTATGAAATTTATGAAACAAAAATGCATAATCTGTTCGAGAAATATTTGGAGGTTGCCAAGAGAGTCTTCCGGTGGGAGTATGATGTAGTAAAGTTGTTTTTCACCTGATATATTATGATCATGAAGACGTTGCTTGGCTATCAAAATTCTGAAATCGAATGAAGTTATGTAAATTGTTCACTCCTGAAAAATGTGTTCCGTCAAAATCAATTTGCTATGTCTCACCTCAATGACTCAAATGTATCAACAAACAGTACTCTGGCATGCAAATCAAAAGGTGATCGATGCTTCCTTGAATCACTAGCATCTCTCAATTCTATCACAGTATTTTGTTCATTCACTGTTGTCTCTAAAAACTCACCAACTATATCACCGAAATTCCATTTTGCCAACTTTGTTTCAGTTTTAATGCTTATTTCAATGGTCTTTGTGTAAGCCACTGAGTCGTTATGAATTAACTTCTTCAGAAATTCACTCATCTCATTGTCTCGGGGAAAAAACAATTCTAAACCATAAGAGTGTAGATTAAGGATTTTTATCCAAAGGAGTAAACTTATTCCGAAAAATAATTTCATGGCCTTAAGAGTGTCGAAGCAGAACTGAAAATTCAGTAAATGAAAAAAACACTTTTACATTGCAAATTTCCTGCAGTCAATATTACTTAAATATTCATGACGTCCTATATGTCAGGCACTCGTAGAGCCTAATTCAGTTTATATCTCTGTTAATTTTGTGGTAGTGAGTAAATTTGTTGGGGTTAAATATAGACTCAGTGACTAGACAATATCATAAAATAAAATGTCCTTGATTTTCTGTTTTGAAGTCAATGCGTGTTTAAATTGTAAACAACAAGTAGAATTGTGAAGAAATAGGGTGATACTAAATCTGTTCAAAGACAGAAAACTGAATGTGGAAGCACAGAAATTGAAGCCTAAAAGTATGTAACTATCAAACATGGCGCCCCTTGTGATGAGCTTCATGACAAATATAAAAAAAGGCTTCATGGCGACATGGACGGCTTCATGATGCCCTTCGTGACGAACTTCAAGAGGTTGTTCCTGGCAAGCTTCATGAGGTTCTTATGGACACGTTTCAAGGCGCGCTTTTAGATATGTATTACAATGCGCTTCAGAATGAGTTTCTGAAAACTGGAAATGAAGCCCAAAAGTATCTAACTTTCGAACATGGCGCGCTTGAAAAAACTACATGACGCGCCTAATGACGCCTTTCGTGACGAGATTGATGACTAACATAGAGAAGCTTTTCATGACGAGCTTTATGGCGGCATGACGGGCTTCGTGAGTAACTTCAATATGCGGTTCTTGAAAATCTTCATGACGGCTGTCATGTCTTCACAAGCTTCATGACAAACATGAAGAAGCGGTTCATGACAAGTTTAATGTTCGGGATTCGTGAATTCATAAAGTGCTGTATGACCCGTTTTAAGACTCGCTTCCAGAAGTGTTTTAATGACGAGCTACAATATTCTCTTCAAAACGTGCGCCATGATCCACGTCCAGACCTATGATGTATGTATCTAGGATGGTCTTGAATCAATTTAGAGAATTTGTTCCATGTTTATGTATATATTTTATTTTCATATTATGTTTTATACATTAGATTTCGAAAATTCTAACAAATTTAAAGCACACGATTTGATTAAAAAAAAAACATCAATTTGTAAGTCAATGAATGAATTCCATAAATTTCTTCAAAACTTGATTCTGCACCGAAATAAGTTCCATACAAAATACCAAAACTCCCAAACTCATAAAAACTCCCATCAATTGAAATGCTCCCGACAGCTTCGTCAATGATATGATATTCACATCTTTTCCAACTTTTTTATTTCGCTTCCTTGATACCTTCACTTTAGCAGACTTGCCATAGAATTTCTTCAAATGTCCAAAATATTTCAATTGTTTAATCCTTCGATTTAATTCATTCGTTAAATATGAAAACTTTGGCAAATACATGCATAGAATATTTTGTATAAGTGGATTTTTCACAGTGACAAAATTACTATATTTCGATTCTTCACTTCTATTTCCACCCCTCAATTCTTCACCAAGAATTACCAAGGCATACTTTCCATCAGTGCGATTAAATTCTTCGATTAATTTTGGTTGTGATGCATCAATAAATAAAAATCGATCAGAAAAATCAGAGAATTCTGTTAGAGCTGTGTAGTATGATGATTTGGCTATGATTTTATAGCCTTGAGCAAGTGCTTCTTCTATGTCCGAGGGAATTTCTCTTCTCGGAATGTTGTGAAGAAATTTGAATATTGAACCTTCGTAGGAACTCTGAAGAATTAAAATACTAAAGAGCCAAGTGAATATGTGAAATCTTGCAGAAGATGAAGATTGTTCGAGGTGGGACATTTCGATGGAATTTTTCTTCCAGAATACATTACCAATCCATTTGGCCATCAAAAGTGTTAAGAGTGTGAACCAAGTATATCGATCGAATGGCAACAGTAAGATTTCTAAGGAACTATATGGTTTTGGATATTTTACAATAATCTTCAAATATGTTGTGAAATAGTCGGTTGTTGATGAAAATAGTGACATTCGGTGAACGTCACAAAAAGATCCACCCATTGAGAAATCTCCAATACCATCTTTCATCTGTAAATTCAATATTTTTTTTTAATTCGATAATTTCAAACTAATTTTTAAATTCAAAACTTACCATTTTAAAAACTCCGTTCACAGTGTTATTAGGACTAGTTCTTCCAGTTTCTTCCGATAAAATTACATTGATTGAAAAATTCATATTACTGGCAAGAGTGTTTAGGTACCATCCATCTATTCCTGATATTTTACCATCTTTGTCAACATTTATGAACGGTGGTTCTTCGGATAAAACCACAAAAAGAGGACACTGCCAAAAGTTAGTTAGTTTTGGTGGAAAAGTTTGAAGATCATTGAATTGAAGATTTCCATTGATGAAGCGATTGTGAACAGATGGTGAATAGTTTCTGCAGCTTTTTTGAGTGAACGGATAGTAGGTGTATGCTGTTATCACTTCTTCGTCCATTTCAACAAGAACATTAAGATTAACGATGAAGTTTATCAAACAGAAATGCATGATCTGTTCGATAAGAACGTGAAGGTCGTGGGATGGGACTTCGGGTGGTAATACGATGAAGTAAAGCTGATTTTCAGCTGACAGGTTCTGATCGTGTAGACGTTGCTTGGTGATGAGGTTTCTGAAATAGATCAAGAAGTATGATTTTTTTTTAATTGAAAACCATTTTTTCTAGCGTTTCTATTTCTTACCTTAATGATTCAAAAGTATCAACAAACAGAACTCTAGCATACAAATCAAATGGCGATCGATTTCTTAAATCACCATCTCTCAATTCAGTCAGGATATTTTGTGTATGTACCGTCTCTAAAAATTCGCTTACTATATCACCGAAATTCCATTTCGCCGAATTTGTTTCTGTTTCAATACTTATTTGAACAGTCACTGCGTAAGCTACTAAATCGTTACGAATTAATGTTTTAATAAATTCACTCATCTTATTTTCTTTTGGAACAAACAATTCCAAACCAGTTGTTTTAAGATTTATGATTTTTATCAATAGGAGTAAGCATATTCCGAAGAAATGTTTCATTGCTTGCAAGTTTCAGAGATAAACTGAAAGTTCAATTCATAAAAAAAAACTTGCTTCAGAATTGAAAAAATTCCCGCACACAATATTCATACAGTAAATGTAAATAGAAAATGGGTGAACAAATTTGTCTTACTATGTGTCATTTAGCGTTGGTTTGTTGAGAATAAATATTGCATTGGTGACTCGACAGAAACATAAAAAATGAAATGTCCATTTCGAAGTAAGTACCTATGCTAAAAAATAATGAAGGAAAATTGTAAAATAGGGTGATTTGGAAAAAACATAGAAATAAATGTTAAAGTGATTAACGTTGAGGGAATAAATTTGGCCAGGTCAGACTGCAGAAAAAATTGGACTTACCTACAGCTGATACTAGGATTATATTTTATTTAGGGAAGATTATCGAAAAGATTATCGAAATTGTTTGTATTAATTTGTACATAATACATAATATAACGAAAGAATCTAAGTTAATCGATCCATTTTAAGTTATTAAATTTTGAAAAAAAAAAAACAAATAATCTTACTTGATCTAATTTTGCACCAATTTTTTTGAATTTCAAATTCTCATTAAATTTTTTTTTTTATTCTCATTTATGTACATATATTATCAAATTTTCGTTTTTTTTTAATTTTCATTTCCTTTTTCAAATTTTGCCTTTTTTTAAATTTTTATTTTTTTACAAGTTCTTTTTTTACCTTTCCCAAATTAATTTTTTTTTTCGAAAATTCAAATTTTTGAAATATTTATTTTTTCTTTTTTTGTGAAAAAATAGAAAATTGAAATCAAAATCATCCGAAAATTAAATTTGCAAAATAAAATATTTCCGTCAAATTACAGCAGAAGTTTCAAACCGAAACGGTTAAATCTTCGAAACATATTTGTTTTCTTACGTCAAGATTGCAAAAAACAAAACAAAAAATGTTCGAAAATTTTTATAGCTGCGTCAGATTGTAAAACGGAACAAATACTTCCATTTTCTAAGGTTGCTGTTTTTTGGATCTAGCGATACCATTATGGATTAATGGAAGTCTATATTTTAAGTTTCCTTGTTTGTTCGAAATTTTTAGTATCTAATTAAATTTGAGTTAATTTCCTAACTTTGTAAACCTGCTAACAGGTATTCTGACCACTCTCTGGTGACAGCTCAGAAAAGATAAGTCTTTTCATCTTCTTTTACCTCGGGTTCACCGTCAACACCTAATTGAGACACAAAAACCGACACTCTAAAATTCCTGAATTCAAAATGAACGAAACTAATCATCTACCGCTCTTCTTTTAGTCAATAGATAATAACACTACCGTTCCCACTTTTTGTCCTTTTTCCAATAATATTATGTAGTGATATAGAAAATACATATACATAGGTGCAGGTAAGGTAAGATAGAAAGTGATAATAGAGGGACTTTGGTCTATAATTTAGGCGCTAACCTTTTCAAACGAGAAATCATTCCAATTTGAATTTACCAATCTTCCACTGGTCTTATTTCTTCATTTCAACTTCATCTGCTACTACAGACTCTAATTGGGTTATTATCAGTTATTTGGCGTCGTTTTCAGTAGAAACAAAAAATCACTTCAAAGATCAAAGAAATCGAAGAGCGTCGTCTGATGGTGGTTCAGCAAGGCGGACGAATCATAGACTCTGATGAAGAAGCTCATGCTAGAGCTGAAAGATTGACCTATGAAAAAGACTATCTTCGATGACTACTCCGACGCATTCTCAAAGAAGATCTCGTTTGTTTTTTTTTTTCATTTTACAAAAGTTGATAATAATGAGGAAATTAACACATAAATAGAATGTGAGAAAAAGTGATGCCACCACGCCGCCACGCCGCCGCACTAAAGCCACATCGACATTAGAAGATCCAACCAACCAACCAACCAAGGTGCATTTGAGTGCGTTTCTGATTAGGTTATTAATTTACACCGGAATCAATTTGACTATGGGTGCTTTCAGAAGAAGAAGAAAAAAAAACTAATAATAATTGTGGAACCTTTTATGTTCAAAAAAATCTTCTTCAAAGGGCCAACACTATTTTAATATTCTTTGAACACGCAGCTTGATGGTTGGAAGCTGGTGTTATCGCTCATTGTTTTAGGGACAGACACGCGATTAGTGTTTGACTTGTAATTTTTATAGAAGAAATGATTTTTTTGAGCAAATGTGTGAAACTGAAACATATGAAGTTGAACTTTTTTCTATGATTTCCCCCCAAATTAAAGGTTATTATCTTAATGTGTCGTGTTGTTTGGAAAACTTCCGTAATTTCTCCACACTGAGTGAGTGGGTATAATTTATTTTTTTTCTAATGAGTCATGAATTTGTTGGAATGATTTCTCTTTTCAAGTGAAATTGTTAGATATGCAAAATTGTCAAAATTGAAGTTAATTGGCAGGTAGGTACTTAGGTAAGGTGGAGTAAATTATGTAAATACGATTTCTAATAGTCCAGTTGGTTTAATACAAAATTCGGTATGGCTGTTTTGTTATACAGTCAGCGACGTATAGCAACCATAGGGGCTTGATTATTAGCGCGAAATAAATTTATATAGCTCAACAAAGGTCAGCCAGTTTCAGAAATTGGTCGGTCATACATAGATTGTATGAAGTTTCGAGTGAAAGAAGCACTTTTCAACGGTTTTGAACCGCCTAAAGACCTGCCCTTAGTGACAATTTCCCGAATACGCACTGTACTCCCAAGTAGTAAAGAAATCTTAACAGCAATTAAATACCTCAAGATCACAAGAACAACAGAGCCGTTGAACTTGAAGGTAATCCGTGTGAGCTACTGCACCAACTCATTGAAAGAGCCTCGGAAAACTGAGAAATTTCTTGAAGAGTCAAGCTCCTTAAGCTCCAGCACTTGGCGAAGAATGGTTGAATAGAAATCAGCACAACTAGGGAAGAGTTAGAGAGAACTGAAATGCATCTCTAGGAACCGTACACGATGCGATGGTGCGTAAGAGGAATATAGGACCTGTATGGGTTAACTAACATTATCATCATCATCATGAAAATCTGGGTCCGGTCCTGGCCTCCTTCAACAAGTCTCCCCACCTATCCCTGTCTCGAGCCGACGCCATCCAATTGCGCACCCCAAGGCTTCGGGCGTGCTGGTCTTCGCCATCTCTGTAGCGCAAGCATGCTCTACCACACTGCCATCTACCATAGAATCTATACCACAAAGGTTCGTCTTTGCTCATGGGAGCTAGGTGCCCTGCCCACCGGAGTCTATACCAACTCTACGGAGTCTAAAAAATCAAATGATAACCACAAAAGCTAAACGTTTTTTTTTTTTTACGTTAAAATATTAACGTAGAATCACAAAAGCTCGCAATTAAATGTGACACTTGATTTCCTGGTTGGTTTCGCTACAATCATCTTACATCTGATTGTTCTTGTTTAAAGTGTTATAAGTTAACCAGGAGTTGACAACTTAAAAGGATGCATTTTTCTATCACAACCCTTCAACATGCACTGCCACATCTGATGATCATTAATCGCTTTCAAAAAATTGTAAGTACCTCTACGCGCATTCTTCTAGGTCTTGTTTACTTTAAAAATAACAATTTAACAATCCCATTATACTCAATTAAATATACAACTGTGACATTGCTGCTCCTGAATCACCCTACAAATAAACAGTGTGGATATACACTGTATGGATGTACCAACATCCCACCACCTATCAGCTATGGTAATTTCTCAACCAGAAGACGACCGACGTTCCTCAACTCAATCAACTGCGTCAACGATCTTAACAACAACAACACCATATCTTCACAGATCCCCATTTCATATTATTATTATTATTACTATCTGATCCAAAGTAGATAAATAGATGCGCGTCCTCGAAATAGATTGCGCACTTTTCCAACCATGCCACACACTAAGAACAATAAATTCACATCAAATGGAAAATTAAAATTTCATTAAAATCATTATGGGGCAATTGAAAGAATTGTGGGGAGCCTCAGTCTGTAGAAGAGGCAGAAAACTCAAGTTGATGATGATGATGATGACGACTGGAAGCTGGAAGCCTTTTAGTGGCGATTAATGAAAGTGCGAGTTGATTCCCGCAAAAGGGGAGCACCAGCCAACAGCATAATCTAGGAATAGCTATTCTTTTTCATATAAATTACACTCTGATGTTTTTTTTTGTTTTATGGACCAGAGGGCAGTGTTGGGACTTCTACCACTTAAGTGGTATTTCTACCACTTTTTGCTGTTCATGAAAATCTACCACCTAAAGATCAAATTCTACCACTTTTTCCATATCTCACCTTCCACCTATTTTTTTCCTTATACCATATACCACACGGTTGCAAATTCTTTTCTTTATCTATGTGTTAGTGTAATTTGATCTGTTCCTTTGTATATGAAAACTATAGTACGATCATGGTGGAAGTCGAATGGGGCGACATCTAATTTACCTATGCAACCCTTACTCTTTTTTTTTTGCGGAGAGCTTATGGAGGTTTTAAATGATATTTATTGATATTTTTTGGATGCAATAATCCAAAAAATAGTCTACTCTTGCCCCTACCACCAATTTTCGACGCTTAAAGACTCCCCAAATCGAATTTTACACCTCACATTTTGCAGCGCCACCACCAGGACCTCTGCAACCCTAAAAATAACTCGCCATGATAGTACTATAGTTTTCATATACAAAGTCTGTTCCTGCTCCTGCAGCTGTCAAGTAAGTAAGTATAATCTTTGGCATGTATTAGCTGTTTGTCTTTCTCTGATCTCTGATCTCTTTCTATTTTTATTTTATTATTACTTAAAACGGCTGTTATAGATTTAAGTTTTCGGGAACGAGTCTAAATGAAATAACCTACATATATGTATGTATGACTTGGTTCCAGACCTATGTATGTCTCTGATCTTGAATTGAAATATAGAGAACTGAAATGTTATTTTTTTATTTATTTTCAATAAAATTATTTAATGCAGGTACTATTTGTTACATAAAAAATGTTTTTAATTTCTACCACTTTTCTACCACTTTTTTGAAAATCTTTCTACCACTCTTTGGGTTCTGCGAAGTCCCAACACTGCCAGAGGGTCTCTCTCTCTCTCTCTCTCTCTCTCTTAATCAAAATATTTTAACAAACGAACTGTTATTTTATTATTTGCCCCAAGAGAATAAACCACACAATGTATGTGGAGCCGCCTCGCTCCTGGATTAAAGAACCAACCAAAAAAGATATAAAAAAAAAATATCTTCATTGTGATCCAAATGCAATTAGAATACCGACGGAAGAGCTGTGTGTGATGGTTGCGGTTTTGGTTTAATATGGTTTCTGGGACACACGACGACGGACGCACCAAAGGCAAATGATTTAAATCTGGCGCGCAGATCATCATCATCATCGTTCCTGTGGTTATTATTGCAATGAGCCGTGTCATTCATCTTGCGACCACAAGACACAAACGGAATTTAGATGTGGCGGATAGAAATGTATGAACAGTGCCACCATCATAGATGACGATGATGTTGATGATGTACAGTACATACCTATGGCAAGAGAGGTTTTTGAGAAAATTTTTATAAAAATGTACCTACACACACATATTTGTGATGGGGCTGATGACTAAATTTAGATTTAGACACCCAGCTAGACAGCAGCGATTAAACATGCTATGCTCTTTGAAATTTTACAAAATATTATTTTTTGTATTATTTTTACAGGGATGTGAAAAAAAAAATTTATTATGTACATATTATAATTTTCAAAATTTTCTACATTTTCAAGTTTCCATCATCTTGCTTTTCAAAGATGTTATAACCATTTGCAGAATTTTTATTATTATGTTTTAATTTTTTTCGTAATAAAAATAATTAAAATTTTTATTTTCCACGTTTTCATCATTTTTAATTTTTTTTTATTATTCTTAAAATATTTATCATGAATTTTTCTATTTCATCTTTTTCCAAATTTTTATCATTTTCAATATTTTTAAGGATTATCATAGTCACAATCTTTTCCACCATTTTTATTAATTTTTTTAAATTTGTCATCATTTTTATATTTTTTAAATATTTTCAAAACCTTTATCATTTTCTTTTAACCTGCAAATTATTAAAATAATTTACAAAAATTTTATAATTTTTAAGCTTTTATGATAATTTTGTCTTTTGATCCTTTTATTTTTTGGTCATACTCAAAATTTGATTCTTCGGCGTTTTTATTTTCGAAATTTTCAATTTTTAATCATTCTCGAAATGTTTATCATATGTTTGTTGTTTTTTCAACATTTTCATCATTTTTGTCTTTTTCATCATTCCACCTTTTTTATTCTAACACTTTCATAATGTTTATCATTTGCCTAGTTTTCATTAATTTTACAAGATTAAACATTTTTCATTTTTCATTTTTCTAATTTTTCATCATTCCACTATTTTTATCATTTTCATCATTTTATATTTTTCAACATTCTTTTCATTTTCGTTATATATTTTTATCGATTTCATTTTTTTTTCTATTTTATCTTTTGTCATCATCTTTTCTTCTTTTTTTATTAATTTGACTATTTCGGTGTTTAATGTTTAATTGACTTCAATTTTTCCCTAACTGTTCTTTAATTGTAAACTTTCAACAATTTTTTCGACACATCACTGTAAATGGATATGACTCAAAGTTGATGATTGTGATTGATGATTTGTTGATGGTACACTCGTGATAGTTTTTTTTTTTTTGTATGCAAAATGTAGGTGGACGTAGTTGAATGTCACAGTCTGTGCCTGATGAGTGCAAAGCAGCTCCAGCTACATGACTGACTCCCAATGGCTTTTAATGTTAAAATGTAACAATCTAAGAAAAGATTCATAATTGTCACGGGTAATTAAAGTTGGATTTTCACGCTCGTGAATTTTAACATGCAATTCTGGCAAGCGTCAGGCGAATGACCCATATCTGACATGAAGTTCTTAAGAAAGACGGATTTATTTATGTTTTTCAAAATAGGATAAATTAAGCTCGAATTTAGAGTGAAGCTGAAATAGATTTTTAACAAATTTATGACCACCTTAAACTTTTTTTTATAAAAAATAGCCTCATCTCGTTTCTCGTAAACAGCTCTAATTTTAACCCAGGTGTTTTTTTTTTAATTTTTTCGTTTTCCTAAAACTCGGCTTTTGGTTGCAGGAGTTTCGGGTCTCCCAAATTTTTAAATGTCTTGTTATTTTTGAATTTTTGAATAGCTAAATTAAAAATGACTACTTGCCCCTATTAGGTTTAATATGCTGAAAAATTATGATAAAACTCTCCCCTTCCCTTCCCCCTATCGCAAAGACAAAAACTCAAATGGCAGTTGCACGTTGGCAATTTTTCTTTGACACTAGAGTGTCATGTGCATTATTGCGGTCGTACTTCATTGCACATTAGTTTCCGCTTCGCAGTTTTACTTAATGTCATTTTTAAATGTGTTCATATCTAGCTATATACATTTTTGTAAGTTTTCGTGGGGGATGGACTTTGGGAGAGTGTATTTATTTGCTTTTCTTTGGTTCAGATGTAGAATGAAACTGAAAAATACTTAAACTACCCAAAAATGGTAGAGTATGATTGGGACTAAAGAAGCACATTTCAAAAATTTATATTTCTCGTATAAGTTAAATTTTTGAGATGATATTTTCTTTCCATGATTATTTTGTTGAAAATTGTTTAGCAAAATTTTAATAAGCAGTGTGAAATTAAAAATATTGTAGCAGGATATATTTTTTTTACAAAAAAAGGGCACAGCCAGTTTTAAAAATTTGGTCAGTCTTAGTATTTTTTAGGAATTTTTCAAGTTTTTAAGGTCATGACGATGTTAAGCACCTTACAAAAATTATAAAAAAAATATCGTCTTCATCATCATGTACAGACGGGGTACGGTCCTGGCCTCCTTGAACAAGTCTCTCCACCTATCCCGGTCTCGAGCCATCCAGTTGTGCACCCCAAGGCTTCTGCTTTTTCAGAAACTAATTTTACGAGTTAATTTCTTTAAAATGTGCTACCTATTGCATATGGAATCTGTTCTCACAAATAAACTTATTTATCAACCGCCCTACCTTTTTACAAATGCACAGAGGGACACAGAGCATGCACATATTGCAAAAAGGACCTTTAAGAAATAATATAGCCACTCTACTAAAACTGACAGTTTTTCATACGCTTGGTCTCATGGTTGTTGTTTGGATAGGTAGATGCTGCCCATATTCCTGTCGTCTGCATGTCAAAAAACTAGCTATTTAAGACCACCATCCATTTTTACGAAGAGAAATGAAGCGAAAATTAACGAAAAATAATCATCCCATTTGCTATTTGACAGGGACACGTTGCAATGCGAGCGAGGACGTATACGTGAAGAATTTAAAAGATTATATGCAGTTCGGACAATTCCCCCGCATTATTTGAGATAACATTTTTGTAAGTAGATTCGTATAGGAATGAGCTGATCAAGGCAACTGGAAGACGTGACATAACTATGTACATATATAAGGACATAATAACGCAGTCTTTAAAAGTTAATTAAATATTAAGGGTATGTATATCATTTGTAGAATTTTCGTTTTTCGTAAATAAAAAAAATGAATAAATTTGGTGACGTTAAAGTTCATAAAGTTACAACTCTCAACCATTCCTGGATTTCAGATATGGGATATGCACTACGCAATCTTATCCCGAATCCGAACGGCTAGGGTCCTAGATACACTGTTCTTGACAAGTGATACTCTTGGAGAATTTGTCAATTTCTCGCAAGAGAACGCAGCCCCTGAACAAACATTTCTTTTTTTTCGATGGATAGACGAGACCGGGAATCGAACCCAGATCTCCGGCATGACAGTCCTACGCACTAACAATTATGCCACGGGCTGCTTTGTAATGTATTCAAGTTTTGAAATTGGTTCATTTCAATACTTCAAAAGTAGGCACTTAAACTTTGAAATGTTTTTAAACTTTTTTCAATACGACCAATACTCATGAAGTTGCAGGCATTGGAATAAAACTAAAATTTTTCAAAACAGTTTTTGATCCTTTATTTTTTTTCACAGTGTATTGTTTTTAATTCCATTTTTTTACTCAAGCATTTTTTTTTCTTTTTAATTTTTGAAAAACAAATGTAAGTATTTAAAAAATTAATAAAATTAAAAAAAAATTGTGGAACTTACGATTTTTTGTTGATATATGTACAAACAAACTGTGTTTCAAGTTTTTCAATAAAAAACTTAAACTAATTTAAGGAATTTTATAAGCTGAACTCAAATGTATGGACTCAGAATTTTTGTATCAGATTAGGTTTTCATTATTTCCTGTTTGAAAATTGAAGAATGCTCCAAAAAATATTTTCAAAATTCATAGCTTCCTCAATTCCACGTGAAAAGAACATTTGAATGAAATATAAAAATTAAAATTTTAAAACTGTACCTTGAACCTGTCTTTAAAATCGAAAAAAACTTTTAAGGCCCCAGCTAATTTAAAATGCATTATGGAATCTTTAGATTTTATATCTTAGTACTAAAAATCTTCTAAATTGAAATTTTTCTCTTCATAATTTTAATATTATAGCCTTTTATAAGATTGATTAAATTGCCTTTTCAAATATGTCACTGAATTTATTCTAGAACAAAATAGTAAGAAGGTTAGAAATTTTGAAAGCTTGTCGCATTTCTTTTTTTCTACGAAATTTATGTAACAAAAACTGAATTTGTTCTTTGGTACTAAATATCTTCTAAACGGTAACATTTTACATTAAAATGTTTTGACCATTTTTTCAGAACAAATAATTTCCTATTCAAATACGTTATTGGATTCATTTAGGAATCAACGGTTAGAAAATTTGACCATTGTTAGTACCTACGATAAAAGTCAAAATGAAAAATGTGAGAATTCCCAGAACGGTGACTTCTAACTTTGAAATGAATTTGCTGTAGGAGAACCGATGACTCTATGAAACCAATAAAGAGTTGGTCTAAAACCATAACATCAACGTGTTTAGAAAAAGAAGCCGATTGCTGTATGGAGGAACTTGGATTGGGTCACTCATTTCATTTTCTGTAAAATTCTACGTCTTATCAAAGAAAAGTTCCTTGCATTCCAACATATATCACCACCTATAACAACCTAAGGTATACAGATCTAGATCCGCCACCAACAACATCTAATTATTTGAATGCCATAACCCAAGTATTTATTATATAAAGGGAACCATTTAGCTGCATCTGATGTTGCTACTTCTCTACTACATCTTGCTCCTTTGATGATTGTTATTTATTGCACTCAAATTGCTGTTGCTCTTTTTTTTTCTCTTTTATTCCCCGCACAAAAAAGCATTCAACTAGACGAGGGTACCTTCTATATACCCTCGAGTTTTTATACAAAGAGTGCGAAATTTCAAAGGAATATAAAAACCGAAACCCCATGAATTATGGACATCTAAGACTTCTTCTATATAAACGTAGATTGTAAGAAACAACCTCCCCAGCTCCTTCTGAAATCCCTAAATAACCCATAATTAGCTTGGGCTAAAGTAGATCAAAAAGGTGCAATAAATTCATTAACCCAACTTCTTTCTCGCCACCACCGCACCGGCTACGCCGCGCCGCACTGCGATGTATATCTAAAAGGCGACGACGAAGTCAAGTCGCACACCGTCGTCATCGTCATCGTTCGTTTGGAGCTGTATACCTATCCATATACCGGATCCACATCGGGATCCAATTACTTTGGTGAAATTCATGGACACGCAGACCGAAAATTCCATCTCATGATATGTCGTCGTCGTTTTCATAATTATGATGTCACGAGAGTCGTGAATATGCTCCCTGGGTCCGTTCCGTTTGTTCGTTGTGCGTTGTCGAAATCGTTGGTGGTTGGTATATTATAAATAGGGAGCTGTTAAGGTTGTCACAATAAAATCCAATATCGCCCCCCTCCCCCTTCACCCAACACTGGGCCTTCCCGCCCTCGTGCCATTTTTTTCCTTTGATCGTTTTGACTGCTGTGTGGTTTGTTTGCCTAGCGCAGATGGGAAGTATAGGGATCCAATTTCTTATTCCAACGACCGACGACGACGGGATCCAGCAGCAGGAGCGGGATGGAGTAAATCACGTCTGTCAATGTCAAATTTGATTTGGCGACAATTTAGTCAAATTTATTTGCCATAGCTGTCGCATCATCAAAGCCCAGAATGCGATGATGGTTGTGCGGGATGCGAAGAAAGGTGTCGGATGCTGATACCATTCCATTTTGACTTCAAAGGGCCCTCATTCATTACGGCGATGATACGTCACATAATTTAATTGGCCTCGATATGGAAAGTACGCCTGGAATCCTGGGAGCTAGCTTGCTTGGAAATTTGTGTCACATCAATTTGATTATGACAACATAATTAAACAGTGACGATGGATGTTTAACTTTTAAGCTGGACACAGGAAAACTTTGATGAAATTTTCACCCCTAGATTAGATGAGGGTAGTGTGGCTTCATGTTATAATAAAGCCCTAATTGTTCCTGCCATTTCAAGACATCGGTAAAATGTTGAATGTTTTTGCGACTTTTCTTCGATCAAATGTGGCGTAGAAAGAGTTCGCATGAGTTGCATCATACGAAGCGTATCTCTGAAATGCAAATTGCGAGCTGCCAGCGTAGAAATGTATCTTAATGAGTTACCCGCTGCAGTGCAATTTGAAAAGATCTTCAGTTTCTCCCTTTTTTTTTGGAGGCGGGGAAAAAGTGTCTTTCGTAGAAAAACAATTCGAAACGTTTAACTTGATTTATGATTGCCACAATTAATTTAACTATCAAAGTACTTTCCGAGTGTAGAATAATTGTTTATTATGCCTTACCTATAGTTTGGGGGCGCATCCATATAGAAACAAAGAGGACTTAGTAACAACTCAACACATTGCTGCAGCTAACGTCCCTCAGTACAATGAATAATGAGTGCTGCAGGTTTTCTGGGCGCGGTCGCGGTGTTGTGACATTCAACGCAACAACGACGACACTATGGTTCTCCCTCGAGGATATTTATATGCATTTTGTTTTCTATCCTGGATTTTTTGGTTAGATATAGGTATACAGGAAACTGCAAGAAAAGCCATTAAAAGCAATAATACAACCGCACGTTTCGAGGTAATTAATTCTTTGAATTTTAAAATAAACAGAAAGAAGGAGTTTGATGCACATCAAGAATTTAGAGATGTTAGAGAAGAAAATTGAAGAGGTAGGAAAATAAGGATTCCCGGAAAGAGGAGTCTTCTCCAGACATGTTCTTCTTGATGATGAAAGGAGGATTTTTTTCTTAGAAGTTGTTTTATTTAAAAATAATTCTTTTTAATATTAAAGAAATAAAATTTAATTGATTTGATAAGTCTGCGTCCACTAGAATTATATGTACTTATTTAAAAACATAATTCAACGTCAAAGTTCGTCTTTCCATGAGGTAGATCCTTTTCCATTTCCTTTTTGGGAAGTAGGGCGTCTTGGGAATCTTTGGTTTTCTTGAGTATCCTGGGCTTCTTCGGAGTCTTGGTCACCTTCGGTGTCTGCAGTGACTTAGGCGTCTTTGGTGTCTGGATCTTGGGCATCTTCGGCATCTTCGGTATTTTCGGTTTCTTTACAATTTTCGCCCCAGCATCTTGGGCATCATCACCGTCTCTTGAATATTGGGCGTCTTCAGTGCCTTAAGCGTCTTGAACATTTTCGGTGTCTTCAGCGTCTTGGTCACCTTCGCCGTCCTCGGAATCTTGGGCGTCTCTCACGTTTATTGTTTTTATAGTCTTCGGGGTCTGTAGCGTCTTGGTCGTCTTCGGTGACTTGACCTGTCTTGAGCGTCGTTTGCAGGATTATATGCTAATTCAGTTATCCTGTATTGGCTGAACACTTATGTGAATCCCTTGTGAAAAACTTGTGGTGCTCTTCACCAAAATCTAGCTATATTGAAATCTTCCTCTTTCCTAATTTTTGATAGCCTCTAACCATTGCTGAATTTTACCAAATATCCAATTCTTCCACATCAATTCTCAAATCTCATTCTTTTGTATATGAACAAACTTATTAGTAACTAAACGTTTCCAAAACAATATCCTCCAGGCTTCAGTGAGAACCACCGACATTTTTAATGACACGCCTTAGACTCTAATTTGCATTTTATTTTTCTCTATATCACCCGCCAAAAATCTACATCTGTTGTCTGTCATTGTTCCTAAAAAGCAAAGTAAAAAAAAAAAAACACCAATCATTATTTTTAATTTTGACCTTCAAATATAAAAAAAAAAATATATACATAGATACCTAAAACAAAACAGGATCGATCGCAACAGCAAAGCCCTGAATTAAGTGCTCCACACCTGCCCTAATTTTTCAGATATATCAAACCGAAAACAAACCCAAACGCTATAAGGATAACGCCTCTGGAAATTAAGAGTTTTACTCTTGATGTCTCAATTTAGAGCTCTCATTCTAAAAAAGGAAACTGAACAAAAAAAAAAAGAACATTTTGGAACCCGCCTCTGTGAGCCGCATCCAAAGAACCCAAATAAAAAACATAAGAGCCACCAATGTTTCCATTTTATATTGTTGTATGTAGTTGATGTTCTCGAAACCCTATAATTAGGCCAGTTTCAAACGAAAAAAAAACAGACAGACAGATATACTAGTTAGACTCAATTCGTGTTCCTGTTTTTTAAGCAATTTAATTTTTTTTTTTTCGGGGAATGAAAATTGCTTCCAATCCAATTTGCCACAGTCGACCGAATTCAAAATGAAGACATCATGCTCTTTGATTACTTTTTGGCAGGCACAAAGAGGGAGCAGCCATAATAATAATCATAATAATATATAGTCATCAAAGTATGGTGCTACCCCCTTACACCCATCATCATCAAAAATGCACAATATATTCAGCGGATGGCTGATGTGGCTGCAGACCCGTAATTGCGGTTTATGATGAATTCATTAAACCAAATATGGAAAATTATTATTTTGAACGCGAATAACAAGATCAAAATATGTTGCCATCCCCGAAATAAAGCGAGATAGAGAGAGATAGAGAAAAAGAGAGTTGGTGGGGCCGCTCGGGTGAAGTGTTTTGGATTTTTCAGTTAAAGATGGGCGTGTTACAGTTATTTTTTAAACTAAAAAAAAAAACAAAATTAATGGCTTGCTTTGTTTGAAGAGATAACCCCACTGGGGACGCACATGTTAAGGCGGCTTCGCACAAATCAATTACGTACACTGAATTTTTTTTTATTAAAATTGTATTCGTTTTTTTTTTTTTTGTTTAATCAACAAATTTGGGAGTGTCTTTTGCTTCTGGTTAATAGCTTTGTTTGTCAGCAAATGCAGAGTAGATACTTTTTGATTTGGTCAGAAATTAAATAAAGCAAGGGAAAGAAAATTATTGATCCCCCAACACAGCTGAAAGCTTCAATAATGAGTCAAAAATCCGGGTTTTTATTTAACGAGTTACCAGTTATTGACTTGCAGTTCAGTATTTTCTCTTCATCTTCCTCATCAATGGGCGCCAGTTGGTAGAAGATTCATTTTTGCAAAAACTCCCATCTTAAATTTGAATGAATGGACTTGGTGTAAGTAATTTGCGTTGGGCGCCATTAAAAAAAACGCGTTTTACTCCTAATCAGAAGTATAGCTTATCGTATAAGAAATTTGTAAGCACTCTTTTGAGCATTTAAAGCGAGACCTGGACGAGAACGTATTTTTGGAAGGAGGCTCGTGTAACACAATTCAAAGTAATTAATTACACAGTTTCTAGAAACAAATTTTGGTTACATATTTCTTCCACCTAAATAGACGATAGTGTTACGAAAATTGAATAACGAGTTCAATTCCCAATTATTACGAGTTTTTGAGCTGATATAGAGCACGTTTGATCAAATTGTTGTACAAGTAACATGCTCAAAATCCTTTTCCATAAACTGTAGGCTGATCAAAATTTCTGAGCGTTAAGTTTGCGAAACAACTTTTGACGTTCTAAAAATGATCAGTTCGATAAATTGACATTAATTTGTCGTAAAACCAATTTTGACAATTTGTTTGTGCTATGTTTTATATTTTTTTGTTTTTACTTCTTTTAAAATTAGAGAAATAGTCCCTTGAAAACATCTTATACTTATAATTATGGCTTAATAACAAGATTTTACTAATTGATCCTGAAATAGTTGTAGAAGCTTAGATTTTGTCGTTTTATGTTTTCTATGTTTTTTTTTTTAAGTATGGAAAATCAATTGAATCATGACTGGGTAGGGTACCCGTCAAAACAGAAATTATCTGATTTTATATGAATCACAAAATGTCTGCATAGTACAGCGCTGTCGGAAAAAATATCTCGCAGCAAAATCAGACAATTTTCCACTACGATAGACTCACATTGGGCGCCATTGTAAAGAATGTAAGAAATTTTATAAGCGGACCCTTCGAAAAATGTATTCCAAAAGTGGTGTATACTACATTAGTAGCGAAATTAATCACCTTACAAGGTGTTAAACCCACCTAGTTAAAATTGGAAGAAGATTTATAAGCAGTTATCATTTTCCTTTTGATGTGAAGCCATTTCAAAACATCTTAAAAAAACCTATAAAATCGTAGTATAACATATGTATGTCATCTCATAAACATATGTCATTCCATAACCAACAAAAATCTTATCTAAAAACAATGAAACTCGAAGGCTTATCATTATCAGATTCAAGAAATCCCCGGAAAATATGTTAAAAATGTTATCTCCTGACACCATCTCTCTCTCTCTCTCAATACATCTTCTGCTCTCTAATCAAAATTTATTATCTTATATGGTTTAACAATGAATAAAAAAAAAACACACAACATCCAATCATGCCATCCATCGAATAAAATTATTCATCCAAATAGCTCCTACGCAGATTTTATCTTTCCAATGATCCACTTCAAAAATATGTATATCTCGAATAGATATTACCATCAATAAGATTAGCACACACGCGAGACCCATCAGATTATACTTTTTTTTTTGATTCCAAGTATCGAATATTTATGACACATCCGCAGCTATGGCATCACTGAGACTTTGCCATTCATCCGAATTGAATGGTGCCTTCCAAAGTTTCTATAGCCAAAATGACGACGAAGACAACGACGCCGACGATGAACGAAGAAGTAGCACTTATCATTCCGACGATCAAATTACATTTTCATGTTTGGAATTCCGCCGATAAGATTTCCCACATAAACACAATCCACTTCTCGTCGAAAACATCATTATCATCATCATCATCAAACCACATCTTCTGCAATATTCACTTCTGGCTCGCTCCAGTCTCCAATCTGCGATTCCCTCTCTGTGGGGGAATTGGGTGTAATAACGTTCTTATGGTTTTGCTTCGTTACCTTCGTCATCAAGTAATTCCACTAATCAACTAATCAATTCATATTCCATTTCGAATAAAAGGGTTAAGGCGTTTTGTGTTGATATGCTCCCGCCACTCCACCACGCTACATCTGCTACAAAATTTCAGATAGCTGAAAGACGTTATCCGTCGCGTCGTCGTGTCGTCCTCTTCGTCATCGGTTACCTCCTGCGCACTTTGTGCTGGTGTGACAAACAAGGTGCAGAAAGATAACAACCCAGATAATGACGATTGACGACTTGCTGATGCAGTAGGAGGCTCGGTATTTTTTTTGTTTCTTGTTTGTTTTATAGATCCGCAATTTCATTTAATTAGGCGGTTCCGCTTTTGTGGATTCACTACTTTTTTTTGTAAGTCATCTTGATTATCCTTTGAATTTATTGATAAGGCAAAAACAACTTTATTATAAAGTTTTGGCGCCAAGCCCACGCAAAATCAATAATTCAAATTTAACGATTCTGCTCGGATTCAACTCCCGTATGTACGACAACACCTGGAATTAGAGCTCTATTGGGGAATTTATGAGTTTCGAGTGAGTGGGTGGCAACTGTGTATAGTCAGGTTAGGAATAACAATTTATTCGTGATTGAGCGTTTGCCGAACGTCGATACTGTAATTAGTCATACCATAATATAATCCGATTTCCTATCATCTACAGCTGCTGTATTGAAGTCTTGAATTAATTTTTAGGTTATACAGGAAGGTTTGCTCGATAGAATTGAATTGGCAATTTTAAGCTAATATTTTTAAATTATTTAAATTAGGGTAATTTATACGATATCCGGTAGGTATCTAGCCTTCTGCGGCTCTCCCCAAAAAAGGGTGAACACTTTGCAATTAAGATCAAGGTTTTGTTATGCAAAAGTTGAATTATATTATCAGTTACGAAACATGCCATGTTTTCTTTCAATCTGAGCCTGACTCAATCGACAAACGGTGATACTCTTAATATCAGATAAGCCAACGTTAGGCGCCATTTTCTGCAAAGTTTTGGTAACACTGGGAGTTCATCGTCATTGATGGAAATGGGCGCCATTCTTGATGATTTTTTTTCTAACTATAAAAAGCAAGATAAAATCTTAAAGAGGATTCAATTAGCCGCTAAAATTGTAGAAACATTTCTAGAAAGTGGTTTAGCGTTGGGCGCCATTTTGCGAGTCTCTATAACCTTAACGTTTTCCAAATAGTATGCCACTATCAGTTTCAGATTATTTGATTTGGCCCCCACGTTGGTCGCCATTATTAAAGATTTTTTTTTTCTCTAAATTTTTATTTTGTGAATTACTGATTTCTTATCACCTTATTCTTGGAATCTTAAATACAGTGAGCTACAAATTTTAAATTAACCAACATTGATCCTATATAATCAACATTCGATCCCTTTTATTCAAAACTTCCGAACTAAAATACCTCTCGTGCCATGTTAGCTAGCAACACACGGTCTCTGTTGATGTTTACTTAAATTTCTATCGATATAGCAAAAAGAGAAAATTAAATTTTTGTATGCGTGCATGTTTTTAATGAAGGTTGTACATTTTTAAAGCTCCAATTACACCCAAACATAGTTCAAATACCAGCCGCAGGTCCATCAGTTAAATTGAGATACCATATTACCCCTCTGTTATTATGTAATTGAAACTACTTCAATTTCAAGTCCATTTTGTTCATTACCGAAAATTGCGTATCAACCTAAACCATATCCACAACATCGACCTTAAAAGAACCCAAAGAATTCAAAAATACAACATCGTCTGCATTTTTGACTTGGTTCTAAAAAACAAAATACCTTCTGATGCAGCAACTGCTTCTTAAAATCCAGGACTCATTACCAAAATTTACCTCTAGACTTTGTTTGTTTTATGTGAAATATGCCCAAGCAAACACATACACAAGACGCATCAGCAAAAGTATAGCTAGCGTTGTTGGCTGTCTGTTAGTTTGCTTGCATATTGGCCAGTTGCGTTTATTTGGTCCAATGAACACTTCGAGAGTCCTTCCACTATATTCTTATTCCACAGGATAGATGAGTCGACCACAACGCACGCCACAACGGCCGGTGTATCTCTAGAGGCCGATGGATAACACAAAACCCCTGAAAATGATAAATAATTGGAACTGGCTTTGAACGATATCTTGTATGAGAAAAGAGTTCTTCCAGAGCTCTTTTTGCATGATGGTGGTATGGTGATGGTTGATGTGATGGAAGTGGTGGATCGAACCAATGCTATCACTATAGCGAATTACTTCGCTCTAGAAATGGGTGCGTTAATTGCCGAAAGTTTTGCAATCGATGCGTTGCGTTCGGCAGGAGCAAAGTACAGACGATTCGGCGGAGCCCTCCGACGACCGACGGGTTGTTCCTGGTCACAAAGCTTGCCGGTTTAGCATAGATATGCTTATACATATCTCATTGTTGAAATTAAAAACCTAAAATGGGATTCGTTGCGGTACAAGGAGTTTTAGTGTGGCAGAAGCAAGCTTATGGGGTTGGGCGCAGGAGGCAGGACACTATGATGGTTCGTTTGATGGGTGGGGTTGAATATTGTAAATGTTGCACGTGTTCCCTCTGGAAGATTCGTTCCGGCAGTAACAGGCCGGAAACGGTTGCTATATATACCGTAGCCATAGCCATCGTCGTTGTAGCAGTCGTGGTGCCGCAATACACTCATCAATCCAGACTGACGGTCCTAATGCGTTTCCAGAGGTTTGTTTGCGTGGTCGTTTTACAAATATGCGAACATCCATTGATCAGTGAGGCGAAGAAGAGGTGGGTTGGTCATATATACATACATATATATGTATATATATATTGAATGGATGAATAAGGATGCGCCATGAAATGGATATAGGGTTGAAAAACGCAATTAAATGCCACAGGGCTGGTGTACTAGAGTATACACCATAAAAACCCGCAACGAAAACTGAGAAGCTGGCAGTGGCAACAGAATTTCGTTCTGCAAGGTCGTTATGGACAAAATGAATTGAATTTAAGGAATTTTTAAGAGAAAGGGATACATGACATTAAAAACCAGGAGCCAGGAACAAGGACATATAGAAGGTAAAAGGCCTTAGTTTGATATGGGTTTTAAAATGTGCAACCGGTTAGACAAAGCTTTATTTCCACAAAAAACATTCTCTTAAATGCTGCGTCATTCAGACGAGAGAGCACACCAAAATGAAATGACATGACACGACACATAACAACCCCGCGCCAGCATATGGTCAGCAATTAGATTTAAATGATTTTTCAAATGTCGACTGTACGATGTGGGGGGAGGTGGATTTAAGTGCGCGCCCAACAGCCGCATATACACACCACACCTAGCGAACAGCGAGCTCTTTTGATGGGCTATAAGGGTGAACCATGTAAAGTACACTTATAGGCTTTTTGTTTGCAATTACAAACGCAATTATCCTTGCTGTCAGTAGCAGACATAAATTAAAAACAAAACTTAATTAAAATAGAATCGTATTGAGTATGAAAGGCCGAAAATACGAATGGGTACATGAAATATGTACATTTTTTGGAAGGGTTTAAAATTCGCTGGGAGCGAATTCCTAAGAAGCATTGATATTGCCAAACAACAAGAAAGGATTTTTTTGGAGTAAAAATAAAACATGGGAAATATAAAGGTAAATGGAGACGATGTTTTATAACAAGTCCTAAATGTAAAAAATACCGTTTGCTACTCTCGGGTATAACCCAATTGTCGAGTATCCTAATTCTCACATTTTACCCAAGTATACACAATATACTATTACCGGCAAGTAATTGCCCTTATTTCTTACCTGAGTAGACATAAGTAATTTAAGGGTAAAGTAAAATGTTAATTGATATGTTGGTCAAAATAATCTACTTCAGGGGTTGGACCCAAAAATACCAAAATCGCAAAAACTCACATTCCTTAACGTTTTCGAAACTAACCTACAAAAACTGAAAAAATTACGAGAAAGAAATGGGACATGCCAAAATCTCGAAAACCCACGATCCCAAAACAATAGAAATCTGAAAATTCAATTTTTAAAAAAAGCAGAGTTTCGAAAACCCAAAATCTCGAAAAGTCAAAATTTTGACTGCACGAAATTCCAAAAACTTAAGTAGCAGAAATTCAGAATCACAAAAACCCATTATTATCAAATCCAAAACACCGAAGTCATAGCAGCCCAACCTCAGATTCACTTAATTCTAGAAAACCGCAAATTGAAATACCAAAAAAAAAACCAAAATCATTAAAACCCATAATTTTTGAAAACCCTAATTCCAGAGTTCGAGAGAATTCCTCATTCATTCAGAAATAAGAAAGTTCCGAAAATCCTAAATTGTGAAAACCCAAAACTCTAAACATAAATTTTTAAAAACCCAAAATTCCCAATACCAAAACACCTAAAAACCCGAAGATCCTATTAACCCGGTAATAATAAATTGGGACCCTGCACTGTGCTGATTAGTTACTATTAAAAATGTGCAATTTCGCTCGAAAAAAAAACGTTCTAAAATCGGTTACTCAAATATCAGGTTTTAAGCAGATGAATAAGGACTCTTTAAATATCTAGTTATATGTAATAGGTTGACAGAACCTCTTTAAACAGTGTAGTAAAAGCAAAATCACTCAGTCCTCAAATATTCAATTTTCTTCAAATCGAAAATTAAATAGGTGAATTCCTAAAGTTCCTAACCGTTAACTTTAGCCATATTGAGGTTCTTAAATAAAGCAAGCATGTAATTTGACGAAAGTCGTAAGTTTTATTCTTCGTTTTATTTTCGATTTTCCCATAAAAACTCAAGACGGTTTTATTTCAAAAAAAAAAAAAAAATCTTTACAGGTGAAATACTGGACCTAACTGAATATAAAATAGAAGCTTATTCTTAAAGAGCAGCCCTATAGGTAGGTACTTCAAAGCAAACTCATTGTGTGCAATAAAAGAAAAACTTCAACAACAAGAAAAAGGATCACCAAAACCGCAAGTTCTGTTTGGCATAAAAATAAGAGAGCCTCCTTTTTTTCCAGAATACAAGTCATCCAGTTTAGTAGCACTGCTGTAAAAGCATTCATATATATGGAGAAAAAAAAACTATGTGACATAAACTGCCAAATGACCCATTCTTTTCGAACATCAACATAACCTGTCCACTTAAGTTTCTTACCTCCTCAGTATTATAGCCTTGTGGTGTGCCTATACATAGTGATGCCTACCCACAGAACAATAACACTCATAGAAAATGAAACATGGTGGACAACGTAAACTACTCAACTTTTTCCCAAGCATACCCTACTTTTGGAATGGTTCGAACAACAAAAGTAACAGTTTTGTATGTTTTCAAGGCGCTTGCTTTTGTGTTTTTCTCTTTCTCTCTCTCCCTCAGTTGGTCGGGGTTGGTTGGGAGGAAATCACTTAACCGCACTACATCATCATTGATGCCACATCAACGCAACAATCATAAAACCAAGCCGCAAGTAACATTAAAGTTTTCCCGGTGTTTTATATCATTCTACTGTGGGCAGTTATTCTGTTTACCCCAAAGAGTATAGCATAAGCGCCACCAATAAAAGTGTTCCTATAATAAACTGAGTTCATAGGTTTTGTGTAGAGGCGGGAGAGAAAAATGAGTCTTGCTTGATGTAAAATCCCTTTTTGGGGGCAATCGAACATCAGCAAGAACCTACAAAAACCCTACCATATAGTCAGCAGAAGTCACAACCAGCACAAAAAGGAGGCAAGTGCCGCCATTTTTCAATGCAAACTCCATCACCACAAGGACAAAAAAAAAAGGAGAATAAAATTTGCATAAATGTAGGAACACGTATGGAAGAGATTATCTGATCTCCTGACTTCTGCTTCGTCGGCCCTGGGACATGTGTGTTCAGTGCTTCTCTGCAATGATGATGGGTCGAAGTTGAAATAAGAAGAGATTAAATTTCACCAGCAAAGGTTTAAAGAGTTTACTAAGCTATAACTGTTATTGATTTTATTGAAATCGTGCGGAACAAAGAAGCTGGCAGTTTTTCACATTTTTGCAAGTCACCCTGTTTTTTGGAATTCACTAGTTCTGTTTAGTTCAATAATTCTTTAGTTCACTAGTTTTCTAGTTCTCAAGTTCTATGTAGATCAAAAGTACTACAATATACTAGCTCGCGAACGAACAAGAACTAGTAAACTATAGAGAAATTGATAAGTTCTAGTTCGTTTGCAAAATTATTGAACGAAACTGATCTACTTTACCGGAATAACGAAGTTGGCAGTTTTTGACATTTAGTGAGAATATTTCTTTTCCTTCATTATTATATATTGCGATCATCTAAATCTTTGCTCTAGTTCCTTGGAGTTCTCTAGTTCACAAGGTCTCCAATTCACTAATTCTCTAGTTCAGTACTTCACTAGTTCTTTAGTTCATTCGTTCTCTAGTTCACTATTTCTCTATAGCTCAACATCAGTTTACTAGTTCTCTAGTAGTTCACTAGTTCTGTTTAGTTCAATAATTCTTTAATTCACTAGTTTTCTACTTCTCAAGTTCTCTGTAAATCAATAGTACTACAATTCACTAGCTCGCGAACGAACAAGAACTAGTAAACTGTAGAGAAATTGATAAGTTCTAGTTCGTTTGCGAATTATTGAATGATACTGATCTACTATTTTGTGTGAGTATTTCTTTTCCTTCATTATTTTATATTATGATCATCTGAATTTTTTCTCTAGTTCCTTGGAGTTCTCTAGTTCACAAGCTCTCTAGTTCAATAGTTCTCTAGTTCAGTACTTCTCCAGTTCACTAGTTCTCTAGTTCAGTACTTCGCTAATTCTTTAGTTCATTAGTTCTCTAGTCCACTATTTCTCTATAGTTCAACATCAGTTTACTAGTTCTCTAGTAGTTCACTAGTTCTCTATAGTTCAATAAATCTCTAGTTCAGTTCTAGTTTTAAAGATAGTAACAACTCTTTTGGTGAAATTCACCTCTCCCCTGAAACATCGGCCTTTTTTTCAAATATAATAAAAATTGGAAAATTTCCCAAAAAGAAAAAGGAATGTTTCATGTTCAACGTACCTTCAAAAACTGCTACAGAACTAGCACATAGTTTACCATCACACAGGAAGAGACCTAAAAAGGATTCCACACTTCGTGTCTTGTTTTTGTTTCATAGTTTTTGAAATAGTTTTGCATATATTTCCAAAAAAAAAAAAAAAAAGAAAAGAAGGTGCGCTCCAACTAGCTCTCTCTTGCTGGCAAGGATATAAAGTTATTCATGGATGAAGGAAGAAAGGAAATGTATACTCTTGGGATGGTTTGGTTTAGCTTTTTGCTATATACCCTACTGATGGTCATACAAGTATATATGTAGGTTGGGATATGAAAAATGATTTGAATTCTCATTTTTATTTTTCAGAGATTTTGAAGTATTCATGGATCAAAGGCTTACGGGGGTTCAGTTAGATTACAGCCACGGTATATAGGTGTTACGGGTATAGGATCGTGTGTTTTTTTTTTCTTTCTTTTGAAATAGAAAATTTTATGTTTTTGTTTCAATAAAATACATATTTTCGTTTTATGAACTCTTTTGCTTTCTCTATAGGTTATATAATTTTTTTTTATCATTTTTGAGTAAAGGTAGTTTCTCTATATCCGGAACCGGATTAGATAATATACACTGAAAAAAAAATCGTTTATAATATCAGTAAACACCGTTTATTGACTGTTTTTTTATTGGCCCAATTGAATTTTTATTGATATTACGAATAATTTTGATTTAAAAAATTTTCAATCCATAAACAGTTTATTGGATCAAGAAAACTGCGTTTATTGAAAATTAAAATTCAAAAATCAATAAACTCTTGCTTGTATTAGTAAACCTTTTGTTGCAACCAAAAAACTTATACATTCTGCCAAGCAATCTTTTTATAAAACGGCTTTGATAAATGCATTTATTGACTCAGTAAACAGTTTATCAAACGTCAATAAACTTTTTAATTGATGCTAACAACTTGTTTTACTGTCACAATAACGATAGACATTGCGACAATAAACCATTTATTGGCACAAGAGTTTTTACATTTTTTCTTTTGATAAAAGCGTTTATTGGCGCAATAAACAGTTCATTGAAAATCAATAAACTTTTAAATTAATGTTAGCAACTTGATTTATTGTCATAATAAAATTATACATTGTGAATATGAACCGTTTATTGGCACAAGAATTTTAAAATGTTTGCTTTTGATAAATGCGTTTATTGGCTCAGTAAACTGTTTATTAAAAATCAATAAACTGTTTAATTAATGTTAACAACATGTCTATTTGTCACGATAAACTCATGCATTGTGCCAATAAACCGTTTATTGGCACAAGAACTTTTACATTTTTTGCTTTTGATAAATGCGTTTATTGGCTCAATAAACTGTTTATTAAAAATCAATAAACTTTTTCATTAATGTTAAACACTTTCTGATTGTCACAATAAACTTATACATTGTACTAATATACTGTTTATTGACACAAGAACTTTTAAATGTTCGCCAAATGTTTTTTCTCTGCGCCATTCCGTTATTTGTTGAAAAGGATCTAGTTTGCGCGGAAATCATGAGTCATTTTATGAATGTTTGCCATAGTGTGAGTTTCTTGTTCGCTTCGTGGTGCCTGATTCAAATTAAATAAAAAGTAACATATTAAAAAAAAAAAAATAACAATATTTTATGTTATTATTTAACATTTTAAAAAATTAAAATAACTTCGCATTTCCGAGACAAAGTGCAAAAAAAAAATACGTTCCCTGTGGTTTAACTTACATATACATGTGTTGGGTTTTGCAGCGTGCTTCAGGAACACCTTACAGTCAGGTAAGTAAAAAAATATATTTGTAGTAGTAAACTTTTTATTGTAGCACTAAACTATTAGATGTATTATGTATATACTCCAAAAAACTATTTTTGGTAAGAAACCAAAATTATTTCACCTATGCAATTCCTATATTAAGAGTTCACCATTGTTTATTTTTACTTTGTTGGGGCAATAAATAGTTTATTGACCGAATGCAATATTAACTGTTCATTGTTTTACTCAAGTGAGAACCATTTATGTTCCGAACAAACTGTTTATTATCCCAATAAACCATTTATTGCCGCAACAAACTATTTATAGTCCAAATAATATATTTATTTACCATAAAAACTATTTATTGCCTCAATTAAGTTTTTAATAGGGTAACAACAATTTTTTTCCTACGTCATTTCTCTAGAGAGAATTGTTTTGCTCACAATTCAGTGTTTTGCAGTCATCGAAAGCTAAGTTTTGAACTAATAAGTCGTGTTTTAACCTAAATTAATAAAGTTGTGGTTGTTCAAAAAAATTCAAAAATAATTGTTAAGTCCCTTTTGAGTTTTTTGTTATCGACCTTGGAAAAATTTAACAATTTTAAAAATTAAAATAACTAAACAGTCGCATGTCAGACAAAGTGCAAAAAAAATACTTATTCTGTGTTAACATACATATATATGTTGGGTTTTACAGCGTGCAACAATTTGAATACCTTTAGTCAGGTACCTACCTAGTTTTAAAAAAATGTACCTATTTGTTTAATGCAATAAACTATTTACTGTCGCAAAAAAATATTAACTGTCTCAATAAACTGTTATTAGTATACTCGTAGTACCTATAAAATATTTTAGCAAGAAACCGATTTTTTTTCTTATGCTATTCCGATATAGAGTTTAATTTTCTCATTATTCAATTGTTTATCATCGTACTACTTGGAAAAATTTAATAATTCTAAAATCCTATAAAACACGTATTTGAAAAATAAAAATATACTGTTCTAACAACATTAATATTATCAGTCCCCGAAGAAAACGCTGAACAATGCCTGCGAGCTTTAAATTACGAGGACCAGCTACGTCTCCTGGACATTCAGAGATCCGAATCTACATCTGAAGTATTCAAGAAATGGCCACTGTATAGGGAACCTTCGGGATATCGTTACGTAAGTTTAAAACTTTAATTGAATCTAATAATCATGTTTTCATCGATCGATAAATAACTTGAAGTCAGTAACTCGAGCGAGAAAAACAAGGTGGCGTGTGTATAGTTAATAATAATAAAGGTACTTACTAATAATGATATTAAAATTTTCTTAAGGGTGGACATGGACTTTGGATACCTACACAATAAATCTGCCTCGCTTTTGGATAATTGGAAGCAAATTCAATCTAAGATCTACGAGTTTTTGTGCACATAGGACCACGTAAATTTGGAATGGAAATGGAATTTTATTGAAGCTTGGTAATTTAAAAATAAAAAAATAATTGTTTCAAAACACACATTTTGCTAAGCGCAGTAATGAATAAATAGATATATAAATATTTAAGAATTTGTTTTTATTTTTAATTTCGTATTTTCAGAAAAGTTACTTTGAAGTAGAAGAAAAAGTAAGTATAAAGAAGGAATGCAAGTGGAAAGCAGTTTTGGCCAATTTAATAAATTAAATATTTCATTTATTTAAGGAAAACATTCGCTTGGATCTACTTTCCCAAGAAACAAATTTCGCCATTTCAATAAATCATTGCATTGGCTCAAGAAACAAATTTGCTAGAATCAACGAAGGAGGTTATTAGCCCAAGAAACAAATTTCGTCATTTCAATAAATCATTTCATTGGCTCAACAAACAAGTTTCTTGAATCAATAAATAAGTTAACTTGGCCAAGAAACAAATTTTGCTAAATCAATAAACTAATTCATTGGCTCAATACACAAGTTTGCTTGAATCAATGAAATAATTTTTTGGCCCAAGAAACAAATTTCGCCATTTCAATAAATCTTTTAATTGGCTCAATAAACAAGTTTGCTTGAATCAATGAAGTACTTTACTATTCTAAGAAACATATTTCGCCATTTCAATAAATCATTTCATTGGCTCAACAAACAAGTTTACTTGAATCAACGAAATAGTTAATTGGCCCAAGAAATAAATTTTGCCATTTCAATAAATCATTTTATTGGCTCAACAAACAAAGTTTCTTTATTCAAGGAATAGTTTATTGGCCCAAGAAACAAAAGTAATATAAATTGGTAGACAGGATCAATCAACTTTTTCTTCTGTCAATAAACGCTCTATTGAGCCAATAAACCGCTTTTAATTGGCTCAATAAACCTGTTTGTTGGACGAGTTTTGATAAACTTTTTTACTGGCCCAATAAACTTTTTAATTGTATTTACGTACCTTTTTGGTTCAGTGTACTTTCGGTATACCTATATAGGTAGTTTGTGTATATATAGTTTTATTTTATTTTTGTATATAAGGTAGTTGAAGTTGTTGAATATTCAATTCAATTGCGAAGGTGTTATGATTTTATAATGATGAGTGTATTTTTGGTGGATTTTTTATTACAATGAGTTTCGTGATTTTCATACAAAAAAAAATGTTGTACGGGACATGAAGTATTTTGTGATGAAATAAAGGGAAAGAATACAAAATGCAATATGCTATACAACATAAGTACTCTCATTTTTTACTTAGTGCAAGATGATCTCTTAGCAGCAAGAGACACTACAAGTTTTTTTTTTTTTGTTGCAAAAAACACCCTTCTCAAATTCTATGATTGAAATTATATGTTTATTTATTATAGGTACACCCTAATTTTTGGTGGTTGAATTTTCTGATTTACAATAAGCATAGGCCGTACGAACTAATTCCAAATAAACTATCTCCCAATAAAATTGTTTCGCTACTTACTCTCAATAAAAAATGAACTAATTCCCAATAGTGGGACAGCACTCTCACTTTTGCATTTAAAGAAACCGAATTTAAAGAAACTTGGAATTTATCTTATATCTTAATCCATTTTCAAAAGGTAATAAAAAAATGAACTAATTGCTACCCAAGTCAACCAACTCCCAAATGTATGAACTAAGTTCCTACAAACAAAACTTCAGTGGGAGTTAGTTCATTTTGGCTAGTGGGAGTGTTAATTCATTTGGAAGTTAGTTCTTACATGTTTTGACAAAACTTTTTTTCAGCATTTTCAAAGACATGTACTAGGTAGTTGAAAAATTTAATTTTTCATTTTTTTCAGCTTTTCAATTCCAATACAAAAAAATGATTTTCGATAAGGTACTCATTATAATTGTTTTTTATGATATTTTGAAAACTAAACACTCCTAAAATATTCTTCTTTCAAAAAATTCAATTTGCCTTAAAAGTGGGCGTTTACGTACATCTACTTGGTGATGAAAAATTATCTCAATCATTTCCTCACGCTCGGCTCATATGTACATAATTTTATATAATTTCCCATCAAGGGGCGTCAACACACGCAACTTGGCGACAAAAATTCCACCAACTCATCATCATTGTGGCAGTCACAGAGAAAAAGAAACATTATTTTTGGGGGGCAAATTTTAAATAAATCTTTAACTGATATGCTCACCACGAAACTCTGATGTGTGACGTGGATTCCAAAGTGACAACAAAAAAATAAAATCAGTATTGCAATAGACCGTAACGCTGGGAGGTCGAAATCATGATATCTTATTTTAATTATTGTTTCTCCTTTTTGTTTCACACATTTAAGAAAAAAAAAATGTCAGAGAAGTTTGTTATGGGAATTTAATTTTCAGGAATTCAGGAATAACCCCAAGACTTTTAAAAGTGGTGATGAATATTTTTGTTTATCTCAACATCCTCATGGGCGTTAAAGGAATTTCTCTGACTTGGTATAGGATTTTTGAATGTACCAGAGATTTTTTTTTTCAAAGTAGGTAAGTCTTTAATTTTATGAGAAAAAAAGAACTCCATTTTATTTCTGTCAACTCAGAACTAAATTCGATTATAAAGGATGTTTTTTAGAGGTACAGAAATTTAAGTTGGCAACACTTTTGTAACTGGCGGCCATTTTAACATTTGGTATTTAGCCTGAACAACGCTTCCAAATTGTACAAATTTAAATTTAAGATGATTTCGTTTAACGATGAAGGTCACTTTTGGATAAATGGCTACGTCAGTAAACAAAACTACGGCAGTTTTTTATGTTGAGACACCGTTAAATCCAGAAAAACTGGCTGATGTGCTATTTGCGGGCTGGTGGAATCACGATGCTGGATAAAAGGTTACAATCAATGTAAAACACTACAGAGCCATGATTACTGAATTTTTCGTTCTTCAACAACCATGATGTGCAGGAGCTGTGGTTTCAACAAGAAGGCGCAACATGTCGCACGACAAACGTCATGTACACTAACTCAGAAGAAAGGCAGGCGCAGAAACTCCTGGATCAGAAAGATGTATTTAGTTTACCACACGAATAGAACAATCCAAAATCAGGCAACCCACAACTTTAGGCCTAAAGTGAAGCAGTAGAGTGGGACGTGGGAGGGTTGTGGTTCCAATTAAAAAATTCGTCTCTCATAAAGTTTTAGGACTTTAATTTTTCTGAAATATTTCGTAAGCTTTCTAAATACAAACAGTTGCTTATTTACACAAATCAGTGGTAAATATTATTCTTCAGCTTTTCAATATTTAACAATTGTCCAATCTTGTCAATTTACTGCCTCAAAAGTTAATATCTTACGCCTACACTTAACTCACCCAATCCTTTCTACTCAAAGTTAAACATTTCAAAATATAAATTCCATTTGACAACATTCCAATACAAATTCCAAACAAAGTCATCAAAATATATCTACATCTCTCCTGCCCTGGATCTAGACGAAGGACAGCGACAATATCCTTTAATCTTCTATTCATACAATCAACAGCGACTTAACTACATAGAAGGAAGAAGGACATTCACTTCACCTAATGAGGCCAAAGGCAAACACTTCAGCAATTAATATTTAAATGGTCTTTGAACGAATGTTTACGATATCAAAAGGAATCATCATCACAGCTTTATATGTACATAGATACAACGAAAACGAAACGAAATATCCTCTATTTTCTGTTGTAAGAAGGTTTAAGTATTTCCACAAATAAAGGACACCTCGCACAAGTGGCATAAATTTAACTCCATCCATCCATTGATTTGCCTAATCAGCAAACAACTTAAACTTTCCACCTTTTCGTTTTTGAAATCAATAAGATAATAAAATTGAGAGGAAAAAAAAAGAAATATTGAAGAAGACCCCCTCTTTCCAAGAGTTCTATAGTCCTGCTTTTGATTTTGTTTATTTAATTAGTCTGCTGCCAGGACCAAAAGTTCCTCGAGCGTAAAATACTTTTCAATTATTTTGAACAAAGCTAACAAAATAAAACAAAAAGTTAAAAAAAAAAACAACAACAGCAGCAACAACTTACTCCGTGCGTAGGAAGAAGGGACAAACTTTTTGCACCAAGGATTAATTATCTCCCCTAAGAAATCTGGTTGTGTGCTCGCGCCTTGTTCCTTTTTTTTTCCTACTCACAAGACAAGGATTCTGCAGCAACACAGGACATTTTCCGGTATTGAAATTCTTCGAATTTTAAGTCCTCTTAAGCAGTTTTTATGTTCATTTCTTTTTTTTGTCCTTATGTAGCGACGGCCGTCGTCGCGTCGCGTTAAACCAGCAGCGATATAAAAAGAAAAACCATTTAAGACTCTTGACATATTCCTTTTTCGACGATTGCCCGGATGGTCTGATTATATTATTTTAAGCCGGCCAAGGACTAATTGTAAGTCTTCCGCCTTCTTCCAAGGATTATTAATTATCGCTTTCATATTCAATCATCCGTCATTTGTGAGATCGGTGAGCTATGCGAGTGTGCTATTCATTAATAAATTGTAATTAAGTTAACCATCAAGATTAAGAGAGAGGGAGAGACTTTTGGCTTTCTTTATCTTTATATAGATTTACAATAATTTCATACTTCATATATCCTGCGAATGAATGATGTAGATTAGAACATCCTCTTGAGAAAACGAAATAAAAAAAAAACTCCAATTCGAAGGAAAGTGCTCTTTCATCGCATATCATCAGCAGTGTTGAAGAAGGGGATGTCAGGAACACGATAATAATTTTAACGTACAAAATGATATCCATGTTAGAACAACATGTCTCTCAAATTGAAATCATGCCAAAAAGGAACCAAGGGGCCAATTGGTGGGTTTTGCCTTTTTTTGACACGTGGCACACAATAAGAGTACCTACTCGGTGTATAAAACAAAAATACGCGATTTTGATCGATTTGATTTTAGGCAGTGACAGCGGGGTTATTAGTGTCGTTGTTCTCAAGCTCAAGCTCTCAAAAAAGTAAGCATAGGTTAAATAATTGAAGAAGACATGAGTAATTGAGTTTCGAGAGTCGAGAGTTCGAAACAGGTCTCTGGGATATTATGCGAAATGAAAAAGTGATTTTGCTTTGCTTTGAGTTCGAGACAGATAATATGTACTTGTGAAATTCTTAATTGAGATTGAATGGTGTTTTCAGAGGGAGAGAGAGAGAGTAGCATGACTGATTGGATGTGTCAGCTTGCTGGTAGTTTAGTTTTTGACAACCATTTTATATGCTTTTTTTGTATTAGAAGAGAAATCAATCATAACTGAGATTCCTTCAACGGGGTGAAAGGGTCATGACTTACTTAGTGAAATTAATAAGTTTAATGTTTTTTCTTGCAATCCTTTTAATACCTTGGGTCGATAGAAGCAGCCGATAATAATATAGAAGAAGAAATAAGCGGGCGGCTGGTCAATTCCAACAGAATCTACTATAGTCTGTCAAAGCTCTTCAAATCCAGAAATCACACCATAACTTCAAAACTGCTGCTGTACAGGACCATGGTCCTGTCAGTACTTACGTATGGATCCGAGACTTAGCTTAGCAAAAGACACTCCGACCTCTTAGCCGCGTTCGAGAGAAAAGTCTTAAGGAGAATTGTTGGCCCCACAATCATGAATTGTACGCAATTTACCTTGAAGCGGGCATAGTGACCAAAATTAAGCTCTGTAGATTTCGGTGGGCAGGGCACCTAGCTCGCATGATCGAAGAGAAACCGGCTTGGAAAGTCCTTTGTGGTACATTCTATGTTAGATGGCAAAGTGGTAGACCATGCTTGTGCTGAATAGATGACGTAGACCAGGGCGCTCGAAGCCTTGGGGTGCGCAAATGGATGGTACCGGCTCGATACCGGGATAGGTAGAGAGACTTGTTGAAGGAGGTCAGGACCGGACCCCGGTTTTCGAGCCGATGATGAATGTTTTGTCTTGGTTATTGAGTTGAAAAATTTATTTATTATGGTCAAAATGTGAATTCATATCAATTTAAAAGAATATAGTCAATCAACCGATTTAAGTACCTTCTGCAGATGTTTTAATGAAAATATTTTACTAAACGATTATACCTAAACACGTTATGTGCTCTGTACTGTCTGGGAATTTGACAGCTTTGTGATATATTCTTAGTTTAAAATTGACAACGCCACATTTCACCTAGGGGAGGGCAAAACAAGGGGGATTTTTTCCGATTATGCAATAATTACGGACTCCAACATAAAATAATAAAAAATAAAAAATATTTTGGGAACATTGTATTTTGCAGAGTCATGTCAGGGCATCTGTTCCCCTTCCCCTTGTCCCTTTTTTAAAAAGATCTTATTTAATACTAGTTGGAATGTTTGCAGTTGGTTGCACTAAATTTATTTTTTTATATGTACATATGTCTTTGAAAGGTAAGTTAATCTTTACTTAGAAATAGACTCTTACATCTTTCAATTTCCTTGTCTTCACAACATCCTTGGTAGCACAATTCACAATTGCCCTTCTCTAACGAAACAAAATTTTAGTATCTATATAATTTTTTCTTTAAGTTCAAATATTCCCTTCGGAATATATTACTCACTTTCTCTGTAGTTGTCCATCACTCTGTCACACTAGGAAGAAAACTCTAGGCAACTACTTCAACAAATTAAAAGAATTATCAGAACTCTCAAGCAAAAGCTTACTGAACTTCGTCAAAACCTCCAAATGATTCGACGAACAATAGGATTCATTTCAATAGGATAATATTTCAAGGAGTTACAATACTTCAAGGTATCACAATGGATCTAAATTGATCTAAGTGTGACGGTAACAGTACCTAAAGTATCATTTTTTAAATAACGACTTCAAAAACTGCAATTTAGGTTTTTTTTTTATAAGTACATAGTTGAAAAATTGCAAATTTGAAATAGGAGCTTAAAAAAGGTTTGGTGTAAATATTGACTTCAAAATACGAAGTGAAATTTTTTACAAAAATGAATTAGATATTTGGAGCCCTATATTAAACTCCGGGCCCACTAGGTTGCGGCGAAAAAAGCTATTGCTAAATAGACAGTGAATATATTTTTTTCTTTTAAGGGGACTTCAAAACATCAAATTTATATTTTCTTAAACAGCAAATTTTTGAGTCTTGTTCTGATTTCCTACCTTAGTCAATAGCTGAGTTAACTAAGGACTTAAAATTTTAGACCTGATGTTTTCTGGAACTGAAAACATTAAGTCATATTTCAATTTTCTGCCTAAAACGGTTCACAGTGAAGCTAGCCGAACAGGGTGACTACAAAAGTGTGACAGCACCCAATTCTGATAAACCTCAAAAATCAGAATTCTAGAAATTAGGTTAAATTTCGAATTCACGTCAAGGAATTTCGTTAGTCTAGGTTAAAAATGTTACATCAACTTCAAAAAAATTGCAAATCATGAAATTATTTCTTTGTATCCACATAACATCGAATTGACTCATCAAATCCTCAAACAAACATTTTTCCATATAAATAATATAAACCTCAATTTGACATTATAAAATATTCTTTTTTTGACAACATAATAAGCCAACTTAAAGAAATCGGATCAACTGAAAATCCTATTAAAGATAAACAATAGATTTTTTTTCTATAGTTCAAGCAGCATTTCGCCAGATTGCATGTTTTTGTATACTTTCGCTTGTCTCGTTTGGAAGAAGGACATTACTAAATCCATAAAAAATAAAAAAGCTGATTCTCTTTTTTTTTATCCTTCAAAATCTTCACGAAGTGATGTTAAGAACATTTCATCATCCACCGCGATGGTTTGCCACTGTTAATACTTAACATATGTGCGTGATGTGGCTCTATGTGATTATCTATATGATGGAACCCCGGTCTTAAGTACTTAATCCTATTTCGCGGTAAAATGCGTGACTAACATTGAACTGTTTTATAGCGCACAAGGGTCGCGCGTTCTAGAATCCTTGATTTTCAACGCATATGTTGCAACTTCATCGAAAAAAAAAATAGAATTAAATTATTTCCAATCACACACACAAAAAAAATTAAATGTGATCAGCAATGTTGTTTGGTGTTCAAAATTGACACACACAACAAAAAAAAAAAACGCTAAACTGTCGATCCCTGTTTCCTATTTTTTTTTTGGCAATAGATTTTCTGAATTGCACTCAATAACAAAAGGTTAAACGCCGAGGAAAATGTATTTTCCATGTCAAAGTGAATTTTTTTTTCTTATTGTTTGATATGGCGACATTGCATGTGAGGACGAATTTTTTTTTGTATCCTTAAATTTGTAAGTTTATCGAGTGGAAGTGATGCGTGTTGTATAGAATAGAGTTTATTTCGTCTATTATCCTCGAATTTTCATTGAATTAAGTACTTTATTTTGGCTAACCGGATTATATGTTTAGTGTCAGGGAAAACTATCACGCAATATGAACAAACAAAAATAAAAAGAACCAGGAAAATGCGGTTTTATGTGCGTTAGGTCAGCCAAACCAAAAAAAAAAAAAAAATGGTAGGTCTAACGAAAATGCAAATTTCTAAATTATTTAATTTTCCTTTTGGCCGTAGGTAACATATGGCAATACCCTTAGCACGAATATGCCAGCAGTGGATATAAAAATAATTCCATACGTTTGCTATATCATTATCGCGAAAAATGTCCTTTCTCTAGTTATTTAAAATGGTTCATTGCAAAATGATTTTCCATTAGTTCCGATATTTTTCAATTGCCATGGTGATAATATCGAAGGCAAAACCCACAGCCATCATCATCTCTCTAAAAGGACATTTCTTTCTAATTTTGCTTTAATATCCTTTTTCGCCTTTTGTCATCCGCTTAACGGTCAGTGTAATTGTAATTAATTTTTGTGTACATTTCCTGCTTTTGCGATATGATTTTTCCATTTAATGCGATTAGAAGGACATTAATGGAATAGATGAAAAAAAAAAACTAGAAATACGTTTACAAGGACCTCTTTTAGTATATAGATAGATAAAATCTGATATATACCAAATAAAATGCCCTCGACAAGAGAAGAAAGTAAAATTCTATTCTACAATAATAGAATAAGTGATTTGACTGCATTTCGCTAATGGAATAACATTAAATCGCTTCTGTGTTTTTTTTTTCTTGCTAACATCCTGAAATTTATCATAGAATAGCCAGCCAATGTGCGGGATAGCAGCACTTAAGAATTGACCTTCTATATAATATCGAGAGGGTTTTTTTTTGTGGTGTTTTGTTGTTGCGGGCGAGGAAATTAATTTCTCCCGCAAAGTGTGGATTTTATTAACTGATGAATAGGGCAGTTGTTGCAGATGATGATGGCCGAGAAAATATGAGAGATTCTCTTTAATAGGTGAAGGAGGGCACAGACATTAAATTAGTGCGGTCGAATGGAGCGAGACTGTTTGTGGGTATTACTGGACATCCTTTGGGTTGTTAATTTAAGGAAAGGATATTGAAATGCTTTTTATTTTTATTTGCAGTAACATATGGGATGGCAAGTATGGGTTTTCGTTTCGATCTTGAATTGAATGGCATTTTGTATAAATATAGTTTGGTGTCATCAAAGTACAAAAGGGCTAAAAATGACTTAAATTGCATCCTGGGGACAAGTTTCAACCAAAGGGTTCTTAAATTCAAGACATACATAAATAATCAAAAAAAAATGTCTGGCATCACTGAAAATAATCTTAAAATGCAGACCTACTTCATAGCTATTGTTTAATGATGGCACGTCTACTTTGGCCAACGCGTTTAGGATCCAAGCATGAATAACGAAAATCATGTTTTGAAAATTCTAAGTTTACATTTGTTTAAATTTGAAAAAAATAGAGCGGTAACGTGGCAACACTGAAAATGATCCATTTCATTATATTTTTCTATTCTATTATATGGTTTATTTTTTTAAGAATCCGGGAACACAGGTCCGATTTTGATGATTTTTTTATTTAGAAAAGTAAAATTAAAAAAGTTTTAAATTCAATTTTTTTTTTGGAATTGAAAAAAAAAAAACATTTTTTAACATAAGCGAACATTAGTTAATTTTTAAAATAATTTCAAATAAATAAATAATAATTCAATATTTTTTAAATTCCTTTTATATATGTATTAAATATAATTTTAAAAATAAATGCAGTTAAACAAACTTTAACTTATGTTTATAAATTTTATTTCTAAAAAATGTTCATTTTATCAATTTAAAAAAATGTTTTTGCAGAAACGAGGCTAAACTTAGAACAATTAAAGGGTGTGTTAATCCAGGCCTATGTTTTGACATAAATTTTATTTAAATACACAAATATATGAAACCACAGAAAAGGTTCAGACATATTCCATTAAAAAAAATGAAAGAAATAAAACAACGCAAAAAAATCCGCCATTATTATGATTTACATTCCAGTTCAAATTTCGATATTCTTCACATTTTTTTTTCTTTGCTGAAAAACAAATTAGTATCAACAAAATGACTTTAATTATTCATTCTTCTGTGGCAGTATGACAGAGTAGCTTATGTTAAAAAAAATGTTTTGAGAAATTTAGATTTTTGTCAGAAATGTTTATTTATGGTGGTTATTATTTTTTCGAAGTCGAATCATTAAATAAGATTAATACATCATATCTAATAGAAGTGAGACAGGATTGTAAGGTTCAATCTGTAGAGTTTAACAGTTAAAAAATGGAAAAAAAACACTTTTATCGACTTAAGCTACTCTGTCCTAATGCCACCTATATACATATATATATGTAGTTATATATTTTGACATTACTCTTAATTAATACAGTTTCTTGATTTTTTTTTGTTCCAAAGAAAACCTTTACATAAATCAATTTTAAATTGCAATGGAAACACAAATGACAGCCGACTGACTGACATGACGTGTTGACACCAGGTGATGAGGTTACCAAAATATCCTCGTCTATCGTCTCTCACTTTAAATTTTTTTTTTTTTTTTTTTTGAATTTCCTTGGGGAGCAATTATTTAAGTTTTTATTTTAATCGCCTTTGTGCTTGGGCTTATTTCGGACACAAAAAAAAGTACCCTCTGAGTATTTCGTTGAGGGAAGGCTTTAAAGCCGTTCGTTTTATACTAGCACTTAAATAATTGGAATTGAAATGAAATCAGGATCGAATTTATTCACGAAAGATTCTTAAGGCTCCAAAAATAAACATCATGGATGTTACTGATGTACATTTAAAATGGTTTTCTTCTTGAAATAATACGAAAATCTTATTAGATTTCAATAAGTGTTTCTTCATTACATCAATCCGATTTCATTATTAAAATGTTTAAAAAAACATTTTTTTTCTTTTAATAAGTAACTCAATATGTGGATCTTGAAATGTTATATAGCTCTTTTTTCACGGAGATTGATGGCCTGACGTTGGGGCAGGGGACATGTTGCCTTCCCCTGGTTCTGAAAAATACCACGTTTCCTGATATTTTAAATTTTTTAATATGGATTTTCAAAAAATACGACTGTTTTCATGTTTTTTTTTGTCTGTTGGAATACATGTTTTGCCCCAACTTAAAAAAAATCTTCTGTCCTCAAGTTTAAAATTACATCTAAAACTATTACTTTTTTATAATATGAGTTAAAGTTAATATCAACAATAATTTATACGGCCTTAGTTTTGAATTGGGGGTCTATATGTCCGTCCATATCTAAAAATACTTCCCTGAGGCCGAAATGATGAAAAAAAACCATTGACTGCCACGCCTTTCCCAGACTAATTTATTGCATTTAATTTCCCTAAAATTTAGCCCAATAAACGAACGGGCTAAAAGATTGTCTGGTTGATGCAACAAAGAAATCACTTGGTGATGTTTACTGTCAAGTTGTAGTCTTCTTGAGTTTAAATCAATGTGAGTCGCACAAAATAACCAAATAATTTGGAGCTATAGAGAGCTGAAGGGCTTCTGGCAGCTCGGCGACGACATCTGGCATTAAAACCGCCTACTTTTTGTCGATTTTCGAAATTTTCATTTCATTTTTTTTTGTAAACTGTAAATTATTGTTTTTTAATTTGATGTTGAAAAAATAAAAACGAAGACTAAATTGATGGCAGCGTGAACATGAAGAGCAAATGATAGAAACTGTTGATGCTATTCACACATTATTTTGGTGAAACATTTCGATCGGAATTATTTCTATTTCTGAATGGAAGGCTATAGGGTGCTGCAGAGCGTTATGTGCAAAAGGAAGGCGTTCCCATGGGGCCTACATTATCCAATGGGACATAAATTGTTTTGCTGACAGTTTTTTTTTTTTTTTGGTATTTATTTTGAAATTATTTTTTTGTAAAATTTCTTACGAAAATAGATGAAGAAATGAACTTAATTAAAAGCTAACAGCAAATAGGTTGTCTTTTGAGAAGATATAGATTTTTAAATTTAGAAATTGAAAAGGGTAGAAGTAGAAAAGAGTTTTCTCATACGAAATAGTGGTAGTTCAGAAATTTACTTGTTTTTTAGATTTTTGTCATAAAAATAAAAATGTTGTCGATTACGGAACGTTTAGAAGGTGGGAGAAGAACAGAAAAATACAAATTTGGTAAAAAACAGCTTTTTTGAACAGAAATAGCGGTTATTCTGTTTTTGAACTGTTCAAAATTTTTCGTCCTATTTTTCTTGTCGAAGAAACATACAAGCAGGTAGAGTTAAACGAAATCTAGAGTATTTTATTGTTTTTGAAAAATATAGTAATAGAGGTTTTACAGTTCTGAAGAACAGTAAAATCCACGTTTTAACTTTGGAGAACGACAAGAAGTTCATTCGATCCACTCCTGCATTTATTTTTTTTACGTTAAATATAACGATACTCCAATTTTAGTTTTTTAAGTAAATATCCCATTTCTGACACTATGTAAAAATTCATTAAAAATGAAAATAGAGCCGTAATATTTTCTAATTGCACTACTTATTGGCTGTTTTTGAAATAATTATGTATTCAATACTTTTCATCCACTCTGTATTCCAAAACACAAGTTTTAAAGCTTTATATTTCTTTATCGAAAAATAGAAAACACTCAACACGTAAAATGTTTTAAAAACGAATTAAAAACCAAATAATACCAAGCCTAATGACTTCCGGTTAAATCAAACATACGTGTTTGAGGCTATTTCCTATATTCCTCTAAACAATTTTATCTTCCCGGAAAAGAAATGTCTACATTGGAAAACTTACTTACAATTCAAACAACGTTCGTTGTTAAATTAATTTTGAATTTCTAATTGCAAAAATCTAAAAAAAAAAAAAAAAATACTGAAAAAATCGCAACAAGGCACATATCCTCCGTGTGCCTGTGTTGGGCGCCATTCCTTTGCTAATGACTTAACAGTTAGAAAATAGGGAGAGCTGGGAAGTGCCCAAACATGAGTGTGAGAAAAAAGCCAGAGGAAGTGAGAGAGGGGGAGATGGAAAGGCAGTTTGGGATTTTCATTTCGTATGGAAGCTGTGAGGTCGGTAATGAAATTAAAAACAATTTTTTTTTCTGCTAGCACAGAACTATACATAGCAGTTTTTTTTGTCAATTCAATGCAACAGATGGCTTTGAGTTTAAAAAAAGTTTCATCTGGTCAAACGTCACGTATTCTACTAAAGTGGACAAAACACTATTTTGGTGTCTGGTTGTGATTTTTTTTTGTGGTATGTCTGTAATTAAAAGCACCATTTTACAAGGACATCAAATTCCTACCGAAAAAGGATTTATATAATGAATACAAAGGAGGACATTAGGGATACTAGAGGGAACTTATGAGAGACCCAGGGCAAGCAAAAGAAAAAGCCCTAAAATGGTCATGAAATTTGAATTGTGTTTAAAAACTCGGATTCCGTCAAAAAGAAAAACAAAAAAATTAACGGTTAAGAAAAAGGACCAATTCCAAATTGATCCAATATTTACTTAGGAATATCAGGGAAAGAAAAATCCTAACAAATATTTGATTGACTCTCTATGGATGGAGGATACCCTCGCTTTTCAATGTGTATACCTAAGTCAATGATGATATTTCATGTTTACCCTTTATGCCAAATCGGTGATGGGTGAGGGTTGGTCGTTTTATTTGGTTCGATTTTTTTTTTTTTTTTTGCCGGCGAAATATTGTATTCGATCCATCTCAACAAATAATGTAGTATACTTTCTGGCAAATTGCAAGGATTAATTTTAAGAAATGGATATACAGAGGAAAAAAGAAAACGCAAACAAAAACAGCACGCACTCGTTAATGAAACGTGGTGTGTGCGTGTGCAAGAAGAATTTTCTTTCTAAGCCAACAACGTTTTCGTATTGATTGGCATCAGTAAAAGTTGTTTATATCTTCAATTCTTTTTTCAAGGATATAAGGTATGGAAGACTCACAACAGCACATGCATGATGATAATAGACTTTGTGTGTTTTGTGTGTGTCTGTCAATGCCTATGTCGCTAAAGTATTTGAAACAACAACAACAACAAAAAAGTGTCCTTTTTTGTTTGATTTAATTATTTGAAAAGAAAGTTGAAAAGTTTTATTGGCTTTTGTCTCTTCAAAAAGGATTACAACTGGTATATGTTTACTTTTTGTTTTGCTTTTTATTTGTTTTTGTTATTAAAGAAGTTTGAGATTTCTAAATAAAAGCTCAAACACGAATGAAAGTTGAATACAAAATAGGGAATAGAAATAAATTGTTAACAAAAAAATAGAAAAAAAATCCTTAAATTGAATCGAGTTGAAAAATATCAGACAAATCACAGAAAGTGTTAACCGTGATTCTTGATCTTCTTAACAAGTAGGTTAATAAATTATTTAATTTTTTAAAAATGCGTCCAAACCTAAAGCTAAAATCGAGAATGTTTGTTTTTTTAGGGACTCCGCTAGAAGTAGAAGTAGAAGCAGAAGTAGAAGTAGAAGTAGAAGTAGAAGTAGAAGTAGAAGTAGAAGTAGAAGTAGAAGTAGAAGTAGAAGTAGAAGTAGAAGTAGAAGTAGAAGTAGAAGTAGAAGTAGAAGTAGAAGTAGAAGTAGAAGTAGAAGTAGAAGTAGAAGTAGAAGTAGAAGTAGAAGTAGAAGTAGAAGTAGAAGTAGAAGTAGAAGTAGAAGTAGAAGTAGAAGTAGAAGTAGAAGTAGAAGTAGAAGTAGAAGTAGAAGTAGAAGTAGAAGTAGAAGTAGAAGTAGAAGTAGAAGTAGAAGTAGAAGTAGAAGTAGAAGTAGAAGTAGAAGTAGAAGTAGAAGTAGAAGTAGAAGTAGAAGTAGAAGTAGAAGTAGAAGTAGAAGTAGAAGTAGAAGTAGAAGTAGAAGTAGAAGTAGAAGTAGAAGTAGAAGTAGAAGTAGAAGTAGAAGTAGAAGTAGAAGTAGAAGTAGAAGTAGAAGTAGAAGTAGAAGTAGAAGTAGAAGTAGAAGTAGAAGTAGAAGTAGAAGTAGAAGTAGAAGTAGAAGTAGAAGTAGAAGTAGAAGTAGAAGTAGAAGTAGAAGTAGAAGTAGAAGTAGAAGTAGAAGTAGAAGTAGAAGTAGAAGTAGAAGTAGAAGTAGAAGTAGAAGTAGAAGTAGAAGTAGAAGTAGAAGTAGAAGTAGAAGTAGAAGTAGAAGTAGAAGTAGAAGTAGAAGTAGAAGTAGAAGTAGAAGTAGAAGTAGAAGTAGAAGTAGAAGTAGAAGTAGAAGTAGAAGTAGAAGTAGAAGTAGAAGTAGAAGTAGAAGTAGAAGTAGAAGTAGAAGTAGAAGTAGAAGTAGAAGTAGAAGTAGAAGTAGAAGTAGAAGTAGAAGTAGAAGTAGAAGTAAAAGTTGAAATAGAAATAGAAATAGAAATAGAAATAGAAATAGAAATAGAAATAGTAGAAAAAAAGAAGAAGAAAGAGTAGAGGAATAGAAAAAGCAGCAGGAAAGGAAGGAGGAAGAGAGGAAAAAGTATTCTGTCAGGAAAACTATTATGTTAACTCAAAAGGAATAAGACGAAAAAATTATATCCCCAAGAAGTATAACAAATATTCAACTTGTTGCTTCCGAAAATGTTTTCAACATCTGCGCAATATTATTAGAAGTTGAAGAGATTCCTAGTAAAAACCAACATAATTTTCAACGTCCAATATCATCTTCCTCTACACATTTCCTAGATATCTCTATATCCATCCCAATATTTCAACTGCGTTCAAGCCATGTAGACCTCATAGTTTCCAAAACAAACATGTCTTACTTCTTGACCTTTGACATATAGAACATGTCGATTTACGACTTCCTTAATCTAGAGCTGTCGTCGTCCTCATTATCTTATAATATAATTTATTATAAGAATTGGAGAACAAACTCCGCCTGTTTTCAACAGGATGAAATTTGATCCTGTATTTATTTTCAAAAAAAAAAAAACAGAAACAAAATCCAAATACATATGTATGTGTATGAGTTACAATTTCATTCTGCGCTACGTCTTAAATCATTATATCCAGAATATTATTTTTCATCCCAGCTACTTCGTCCTTTAAATAGCAAATAATATCTTCTTTTTTTTGTTGTCCATGTCCTTTCTTCTTTAGCAACCTTACACACTTTATTCAGATCAAATTACCATCAACAAGGATATACAACAGACACATTAACGATAATTTTACTTATTGCGCTCGTGTGTGAAACTGAATGCGGTATGATGTGTTTTCGTCCTTGAGCGAGCAGCGCATACAACAAAAAAAAAATAACAAAACATCCACAAAATAAAAAAAGGTTGAAATAAGTATATCTATCGACTTTGAAAGTCCATGTGCGGAAAGATAAGATTGAAGTAGGTTAGATTTAGGTTGGTTTTTTTTTCTAGGTATAAAGAGAGATATTTTGTGTGTGCTAATTCTATTAGAAAATACCACACATCAATACACTACCCATGGATAATGTAGTGCAACAGATGCCCAAATACACCATAACCAAAAGCCAAAATAAACGTCTCAATACTCTTGCTTCTATTCTGAGGAAAATTTTACTCCTTTACGATTGATTGAACTTGAATGGAAGGAATAATACACTCAGAGAAAAATGTTTGTTTATTTTTTCTTGGTTAAATATTATTTAATTTTTCTTGAAATGAAAAATTAATGCATTCCAATTCCACACATCTTTTCATTACTTAGGTCCTTAGACTTCCTCAGCGCGTTAGTTTCTTTCTAATCCACTACGCCTACTATTTCTAGCGACGCATTTCAGACCTATCGAACTCTTCCCAGTTGTGCTGATCCCTCTTCGGCCCTTCTTTGACAAATGTTGCTAGGTCAGACTGCTCGTCTACCTGCTTGTGTGAAAGGGTTTCATTGCAAGTGAAGTGGTGATCGGTAAGATGTTAATTTGGCTTACACAGGAGGATCAGCTTGGGATCCAGCTTGTTCGGTTTCAAGTGTATTATTATACTCGCTGCAATAATGGAAGCATACAGATTCATTTCCAGTTCTAGTACTTTGTTGGATCTCCTTTTGTTTTTTTTTTTAGTCCTGAGCTCTATATTTGGCGCTGCTCGTAAGAGCTCTCCAGAAATGCCATCAAGTCCAACTGCTTTGTTCTTCCTCAGACCTTGGAATGCGGGGAAACTATCTTCTCTACTGTAAGTGTGTAAGGTGTACAATATGGGAAATTGTTAGTTCGAACGAACGTTAGGGGTGCACTAGTGAAAACGCAGTTCCTTCCACCTTATGAGTCGATCCTCATCCAAAACTAGTACAGATCCATCTGTGTCTTCTACTAGGTCTTGTTCATAGCTGTTGACAAGTGTGCTCTGTGGTAATTCTTTAGACGGTCCTATTGTCATATCTAATTGTTCCATGTTTTACTTCTCGTCTCATCGTCACTCGATACCTAGACTCTAACTCATTTCTGTCTGCTGCTGGATTATCTGTGAAGCTAGCTTTGAAGTTTTTCCTTTATTCCCACCTTTCCCAAGTTTCTTCTGAAAGCCGTTGATCAGAAAAATAGCAGCACGCATCAAGTGCTCCAGGAATGAAGGAGAAAAAATAATTGAACCAATTCCGGATCTGTGAACTTTTCATCAAGAAATGTAATAAAAAGAAAAGGACTCAAGACGCTCCCCTGGGGCACACCACCTTCTCTATCGGAAAATCTTCGGTGATTCTTACGGCGCATTATACCTTTATTTTAACTTGCTCGTACATATCCATGTTCATCCGCACGTAGACTTCCAGAACTCCTTGAAAAAAAAAAACACCAATGATTAGCTTTATTTCTCTAAGTGTAAGACTTATCAATTTTTGTTTATCCTTTATTGCATTCATATCACTTTTTCTAACTGGCATGGCAGCTCGCTCAGTGTGTTGTATTGTAATTTTATTTCAAAACCATATAATTTAAAGGATAATAAAGGATCCTCGTCGTATATGTACCACAAAAGATTTTCGGCAGATTTCCGTCGGAAAATGAAAATATCTCAAAAAAAAAAAAAATTATTCTAACACACATTGTATTTTCTCTTAAGGATAATACCATCTAATACATTTATACAACCTAGCAAAATAATGCCTTTCCTTGGTTGCACAATAAATTTTGGTATCCGTCTCAGACAGAGTTGTGGAGCAAAATGTATATATAAGTAGAAATAGAAGCAGCAGTCAACTCCAACTCTATACAATTGAAGTCGAAACCATCCAGCATCTTCTCTCTAGCAAGGATCGAATCATCATCCTTTTGTATGGGCTAATTTTTAATTCAGAGCACATGATGTGAAACTAAAAGGATATTCGGCTCTCTCTCACTCACTTTCTTTGTGTGGTGCTGCCTGAATTGATTTATAAGGATACAATCAGGAGTTGCGGTTTGTGTTTCGTTTCTCTCAACTCTGATGATGTTGTGGGTGGATTTTTTTGCCACCACCGACCGCACCGTATGAAAGGAATCTAGAAATAGGATATTATATATTTTGTTGTTTTTTTTTTGTGGACTTCTATAAATATTTTTTTTTTTTCAGCTGACTTGTGTTTGCAAGGACATCACACATTATAATGAAGAATTTCCAGAATCTGTTTTTGGGTTGTTTGGGTATTTTACTTCACTCAATAAAAATGTTGAACGTTTTTATTTTGGTAATTCTTTTTTTTTTTGTTTTTGTTTTCTTGGTTTATAGAAGGACAGAGTGTGTTGGATGTAATTAAATTTGATATAAGGAAGTGGAGAGATAATTAATTTTGTCATTTTGACCATCAATTCTGCCTGGGTCAGAAATGGGCAGAATGTTCGATTTGGAAATAGCAGCCGTATATAAAAAATATTTATTGAAGTTATGTGAATTTAATAGGGTGTTTGTATTCCTGATGCGATTTCTTTTATGGCCAAGAAAGACAAAAAAAAGATGTAATTCTTGACAATATTATTGAACTGTGTATACCGTGCGTCGTCGCCTGGCAAAAAAAAAAATTAAGAAATTATTTTTATTTATCTTTTAATTATCTCATTTATATATAAGAGCATTTAAGAGTTTTGGAAATCGTGGATCACATACGGAATGGTAATAAAGATTGTGTTATGGAATTTTTCTATTATCTTGGTTCAAAGGGGTTTTTGTTAAGTATTTTTGTTTTTGATGGTAGGCAAGGCAAAAAATTTGAAACATGAAGATGCGAGTGTATAGGAGTTGGTGAATGTCTTATGGAATCTTCAAGGAAATATTCTAATCATTAAATATCTTTTTTTGCTGTGTGATCGTTGGACTCTAAGATATCGATGATCAAAGATAATGGCTTACGCCAGTCGCTTGAAAAAAAGATGTCCCGCAAAGTCTATTAGGAGTCGATGGAGCGAATTGATCACATCTTCACCAGTCGGTGATTCAGAGTCTGATGTTAGGAGTCGATTGAGCGACTTGATCACTACTTGATCAGTTGGTGATTTAGAAACAGAAGAGGTGCATACATGGGAATGACCTGATACGACCACCTGATGGTGGCTATCGGAAGATAACGTACAGCTGCAGTTCGGATATCGCAGTTTGCCAGCAACTAGTTGCAAAGCTTTCAAAAGGTTTGAGAACCACCAGCTCAATCGAAAACCAAAGTATAGTGAGAAATGTTTTCATATCCACTTGACAGCCCATTTCCGAAGTAACTTCGTCAAGGATCGAAGAAAAGAAACACCACAGAGCATCGCAGCAACTCCAGCAGCAGGAACGTGAATGAAGTTCACCGTAGTGAGCGGCGTGATAAGCGTAACTAAATCAACGCATTGGCTACAGAAGCAAAAGAGACGGGAAGTAGGTGTGGCAGAGTATCGTCTAAAGAATTAACAAAGAGTTTCCTGGTCTCCTCTAAAGTAATAATTTCCCGAATATGCACTCTATACCCAATTGAAGCTCTGAAGAACAACAAAGTCGTTTTACTCGATAGTATTTCCGCAGAGCTCTTACGAGCAGTGCAAAAAACATCGAGTGAGCTATTGTACACACTCAACAAGAGTGCTTCGGAACCAGAGAGCTTTTCTGATGTGGAAGAAGGGCATGACTGTCATGGTTCCAAGGAGGATTCCGCACTAGATCTTCCTGTAAAACTCGCATGGCTGGTAACTCAGCGGTCTTACCCGAAAAAACCACATTGTAAAAAAGAGGCTGGGTGCGACCCACACTGATAACTTCCCATTTGTGATCTTGAAAACTTTATATTTATTTTTTTTTCAAATAACCAAATTTTCTGCGAAAAAAAATTTAGCTTTCAAATTCAATCAATCATTATTTTAAGATTGAAAAGCATTTTAATTATTTAAAGATATTTACGAAATGCACCTATATTATAGAGATTGTTGATGTATGTATAAGTTGTTTCCACTTGACCCAGGAGGTAAACTTCCACGCGTTTTTTTAACGAATGTGGAATTTTCTTAGTTCTGTTTAAATTTTTGTTTAAAATGTCAGTTAAGTATATATGTTAAATATGTACCCGCTGTAAAAAATTTTATTATGTATAAAATTAAATACCTAATGGCAAAGTCAATATCATTGCTCGTTCTCAAGATATTCGAGTCGAAAAACCAATTTTACCACTTTTTAGTTTATTTTTTTTATATTTTTTGTCAAAAACTGTCAATTAGATATTTGTCAAAATTTAACCTTTCATAAAAAAATTGTATTATGCATAAAATAAAATATTTTAGAAGGCACAATCGTTGTTCGTTCTCAGGATATTCGAGCTGAAATACAATTGTAACTACTTTTCTTTAGAATTTTTAACAGTTTTTGATTTTTTGTTAAAAAAATGCCCATTCAATATTTGTCAAAATTTTATTAGTTGCTAACAATTATGTTATGTAGAAAATAAAATAAACAAGAAGTCAATATCGTTTCCCGTTTTTGAGAAATTTGAGTCGAAAGACAATTTATACCAATTTTTGGTAGAATTTTTTGTAGTTTTTATTTTTTTTATAAAAATTGGTCATTGAATTTTTTTGAAATTTTCACCAGTAGTCAAAAACAACATTTCTCGTAAAATAAAATTATTTTAAAGTTAATATCGTTTTTCCATCTAAGGATATTCGAGTTATAAAATTTTTATTTTAGTTTTTTTGATTTTAAAAAATAACGGTATATTGATTTTTTTCCAAATTTATATCAGATTTGTATGACGTCAGAATCTGTCGAATAAAATTTATTTCAAGTCAATAGCATTATTTGTTCGTGAGATATTTGAGCCCAACCAAAATTTTCATTTCTTTTTTAAACTGCTGTAGTAAAAAAAACAACTGATTGAATATTAATAAACGCCCTTTCAGCTTCTTTCGAAGTTATTACCTGTAAAACAAAATTTATTTCAAGTCGATATCTCTACTCGTTCTTGAGATATCGACGACGAAAAATGGTACCAGAACGTACGGACGTACGGACGTACTAACGTACGTAGGTACACACGCACACACAGACATCTCTCTAAAAATGATTGATATAGGCTCTAGGGACCTTGAAACGTCGAAAAATGTCAAAAATTTCAATTTGACAAATCGGACCGATTACAATAACTCCCTATGGGAAGTTAATAAAGCCTATCTCTAAAACTAACACAAGTAGAGTAATGGTCCCTTCAATGAAGGGTTGCAATTGGTATAAAAATGCACGAATGTGTATTTATACTGAGGTAGAAGCTAGAACATTCTAGATTAAAATGGTACTGCGGGAGGAGAAGTTAGCCCCACCAGTTGGGGCTGTCTAATTTTGAATGCCAAACCAGCCAATCACTCGGGAATGGTGGTAACCTTAGCGATAAGGTTACTTGGAAAGCAGTCCTGCTGGCGCTTCCTCATTGAGGTCGGACTCGCAGGGGCGGTGGTTTCATAAAGCAGTAAATAATGAGATGCGATGGTAGATATCAGCCTGATTTAGCCAAAAAGAAATCAGAAAAAATAAGTTAGAAGACCAAAACTAACTTATTCCGTGATTAATGGTGAAATTAATCCCCGAATGTTCTAATGGGTGAACACGTGGCCACAACGGCAGGTGATCACGTTAAACTAACATTGAATTCTGTAAAACTCGCATCTTTATCAACTGAAATTGGAGAAACTCAGTGGATTCATACCTCAAACACCTGAATTACGCAATATGCCGCTATCTTGCTCTTTCATAGTGTCATGGATCTTTACGAAATGACTACAGAGTGGAAAGAAAAGCTGAAATTATCGTTAGGTTAAAGATCAATTCAGCAAAAGCAAAAGATGAGCCTTGGATTTTTATCTGTTCAACTAGACATTTCTGGACAACTAGTAGAGATAATAGAAAAACTTTAATGTCTTGGGAGTTTTAGAACGATATTAACAGTCGAATAGGGATGTCAAACCTGCTTTCGGAAATGAAATTAAAGAATTCAATTTCATGTAACAATACAATAAAAAAAATTTTAATGAAAATTAGGTACAAAATTGTAACAGCAATTTATTTTCATTCAATGGTTTCTTCAACCTTCTCCTCTTGGTATTCTTTCCTCAATATAAAAAGCTAATTCAATAAAATTACAAAATCCTGACCCTTTATTTGTAAATCACCCCAAACCCCGAGCAAATAACTAACAACAAAAAATATTCATAATATATAAACTCTCGGAAATAATCAAATCGTCGATGCGTGTGCAACTGCCTCACGTCCCGCCCTACCATCCGCCTTACAGAGCCGCAATCAACTTATTTTTGATTAACAAAAATGGCAACATTATTCATTTCTTTATAAACCTAATATATAGGTACATACCTAGCGACAACAACAATGAACCCCCTATATGAACCTGTTCAGAATTTTTAATGAAAGCAACTGCAGTACATTGTTGTTGTTTATACATAAATTGTATATTCCCAAGCCAAAGAAAAAGCAGGATCAAAATCAGCTAACCCTCTTGTAAAAGTGCGATTTTTTTTTTTGTTGTTGTTGAATTCACGATTTACACTGCAAGGTGGCTGCCAGTCAAAAGGCACAAGTCCAAAGTCTCACAAATCCACTTCCTTTACCGCACGCACATATTGCGAATTTGGCAAATATCCTGCGTTACGACGACGACAACGATACGACCCGTGGCGTCATAGGTCGGTGGCGTCATTGTGACGTAGTGGTAATGACACGCGTCAGAATCATCCTTAGGGGTCGCAATGAAATTACGTCGCATTGTGTCGTCCTTCTGCCACTCACTGTCTTGAATATGGTTATAGGAAGGCAAACAAAATACAATATCCTTTTTTGTTGATTAAATGGCCAGAAATTGCCTGCAAGTGTTTTTTTTCCTCCTTACCCAAGCTTCTCTTCGTCCATTATTCACCCAATCGAGATGATCATAGGAATAAAATTAAATTTCTAAGAAGTGACGGTATCAAAAAAGGACATTCGCAAAATTGTTGCTCCTTGATGGATTTTCATATAAATTGTGGATTGCATTGTTTTTCAACTAGGACAGAGGATATACAGAAAATTCTATGATAATTTATTGCAGAAGTGTGCCATCACTAACCAGAGAAAAATTGCTATGTGAATTGTATGCAGCTCTCCAAGGACCTCAACTGACAATATTGCAAAAAATTCATGCTCGCACACACACAATGGGATGCAACTTAAGTGCGTGTATTTAAAAGGATTCATCATAGTCATGTGGAGGATTGAGAAAAATTGCCACTTACACGCTGTTTTATTGTGTTCATCTATATAATCCTTGTAGATTCTTCACAGTGGTATTTATTTTTGTGCTTCATTTAATAAGGACTAGAACGGCCTTGAGAATTGAAAAATGGCGCTCCAAATTTTATAATAGTGGTAAAATAAACAACGACGATACATTAATGGTGATTTAAGGATATATCATTCGGCGTTCTCCACAAGGACACCATATTCTCATCCTGATTATTACTTATTTATTCAAAAGTTGGGAAAAATTTATATTAAAATCATAGCATCGAATAGGACACAAAAGAACATTAACCGACAAGGACCCAACCAATATCAGTACTTAAATATAAAAACAATACCTAGCTATTAAAAAGGAAACAACAACAATAAAACACACATCAAGGACATGCGACGCAACAATATTAACAAAAAAAAAAAAACTATAACAACTTCCAGCAGCATCCGCAGCAGGATGCATTTAATTAACTTTCGTAATAAATAAACGAAGTGAATTTCTCAGCGCTCGCTGCAGCGCTGGCTGATGTTTATTTTACCCTTGAGATTATGTGTGAGGTAATTGGAAATCATTTCGATGTTTTGTGTGCAACGCACACTGCAAAAAAATTGTTGTTGTTGCTGATTTTTGTGTGCGTTGGTAGGTACATTATAATATAAAAAGAAACATTAATTTAACGATGAAGAGTAATTTGATTGGTTTAAGGAGGCGAGAGTGAGAGTTCGAGATCGAAAGCTATTTTATATTTTTTTAATTTTTTTTTAAATGCGAGTACACATTTCCGAGGTCTTGGTGATGTTTATCGGAAATGGAAGAATTCACATTTAGGCCATGGTTATAGTTAATGGCTTTCCGATGTTGGTTGATAATGAAAGGAAATTATATAATACTTTTTTAATAAGGTTCTGATGGTAATACCTTAATGGACATATCCGTTATTGTAACGGAAAATTTATAGTTGAAGTCTTTCTTCGTCACAGAAGCCACCATTTTGAAAATGGATTTTTGTTAATATCTTCAGACTTATTCAACTTGCAGTAAATTTTTTTTTGTATTTCTGTAGACGATTTGAAATTCCTTTATTTTTTGGTAAAACATTTTTTTCTCTAGAACTAATGCTTTAACAGTTATGGCGAGGGAAATAATTACACACCTTTACTACTATGACTTAGTTCATTTTTATTTTGTATTAGGAGTTAGTTCTAAAAATAATGGGTCCTTGTTAATAATTAGGAGTTAGCTCATTTGGGATTAAGTTCGTTTCCCCTTGCGGAGCATAGGGCTTCCACTACTCCTGACTGCCATCGTGTACGATTCATGGAGTTGTATTTCAACTCTATCCCGCTATTCCCAAGTCGGGGTGATTTTGCATTGAAGACGTACTTGTACCTTATTCGGAGATGTTTGCACTTAAAAATTGAAACCGTGAAACTTACTCTAGACCCACAATCAAGTAGAAGTACACCCTTAGACTTTGGGTAAAAACAAAATGTAAAGTCGAGGCTGTTACTACTTTTTATTTTGTTTCAATTCCCTAATCCACTTTGGGCATATGTTACCTTAGCTCTCTTTTTTTCAAAGTCATACTTCGAAAATCTATCGAAATCATAAAACAAAACAAACAAATATTTGAATGTAATAACTTCCCAAAAACCATGGTTCAACATCATTTTTATCCTCAAGTCGATGATAGAACTTGCATCTACCTTGCCTACTCTATACCAAACAACTTGAACATGGAAAAATCCAATTAAAAACTACATATATGAAAATACACCACACATTGGAATACCGAAATCAAAAAAAAAAAAAACTTCGGAGTGAATATTGATATAACAAACATAATATGGATTTGCAGCTATTTGCATTCAATAAAAATTATCTACACCATGGTAGAGAAGAGCATGTATACCAATTGTGTGTGGATAAACAAATCAAATATGAATTGCTTGAAATTTACAAAAAAAAAATTGAAAAACCTATAAGGAAGAATATGGTTAAGTTTTTTTTGCAATACAGTATTATTTTAATATTTTGTGTTCCATAGGTTTTCCATTTAGATTTTTTACGTATTGAAAATAGAAATACTTAAAATTTGTATCATTCCTACTTAATTGAACCGTCTATTTTGAAAGTGGTTTAAGGTTATTTAAAAAATATTGAAAACATCGATTATACTCCAGTTTTTTCTAACATCAAAAACTTAAACAAAAGAGCTGATAAACGAACTTAGAAAAATTTACTTAATTCCTTTTTTCAAAAGAATCATATTTATTTATACCCCAATTGCTTTGTCATGATATTCAGTTTTCAAATACATATAGACACATACATATATGTTTATTAATAAGCTTTTTTCTTACATGCAAAAACAAGCGCAATTCTATTTCAAAAATACATACTTGAATCAATTACATATTTCACATTTTTCGATTTAAAATGTTTTAATACTGTCGTTCTGCGAAGATAAGTACCTATTTAAAATTTTTAGCGGACGAAAAAATAGCTACTTGTGTTGGAAAGTACAAATTTCCGATTAATTAGTTGACACATTTGGGACTAAACAATTTCAAAACTTTTCCAAAATCTTGAACATGAACAAAACAACAAACAAATGTAATTTACCCTTTTAATATATGGAGAGCTCAATAAAATAAAAACAAAATGGTCTACTCATACATATAGACAAATATGTTATGCATGAATATTTTGATAATTTATTAAAAAACCTATGTATATACAAATGGTATGATTGATTGATATTTTGTTATGCATGTTTTAAATTCTGTACTCATTTTACTAAAAGTTTGATAAATTCTTTGTGTAAACACACATTTATTAAATTTTGTGGCGTTGCTACTGTTAAACAAAAATTTAAAGGGTGTGGTGGAGTTTCAATTTTATTCATTGGGCCAAGAACATCAAAAAATGGACGCTTTTTTAAAACTTTTTTTTTCAAGGCAGTCAACTTTTTTGAAGTCGAGATATTTAGTCATCCCTAAAAAAGAAATAAAAGTCAATACAAATCCTTTATAAGGACCTTCTTGTATAATAACAACGTTTCAAAATGAATAAAATGCCAAATAACAGATCAAAAATTAATTTCTATACGCCACACCAGCTGCTAGCGATCTAAACTCTTTCCGAGAATTCCATCACAAATCCACAAAATAATAAAAAAAAGAGAATTATCATCATTTCTTTCTAATATCAAAAACACATGACAGCTTATTAATTCTTTACATCTCTATAAAAAAAAATATCTCCATTTAACTACCTTATGTTCTAATTCTAAAACCATACTTTAAGGACATAGAAGAGTATCCTTGTCATAAAACAAGTAACTGAATCCACACTGGTTAACACCTAGATATAGGCATAAGCATCTCTTTTAATTCAGACTATCATCTGCTATTATTTATTTTTATCACAAAACCAAAAGGAACGTAGGACTGACTGCCTGATGCCGTAGGTGGACATTAAAACCACACAACAAAAAAAAACCAAATGATTGATGAGCTCGAATAAAAAGTCAGTTAACTAAATGCGGTCATTTGTACCGACAATAGTACCGATAATAGCACAGTTGTTTGAATGGCAACCATATTTCGTATAAAAGAAAACACGAGAAAAAAAAAGAGCAAGAATTCCTTTGAATTTGTAAAGTCCTTTCATCATATAGAAGTAAGTCCTTTCTTCATAAGAAGAAGTGTTGAAAAATTCAACTTTCTTATAACTCAATTCAGTTGCAACCCTCCTACTTTTCTCTCGCACTCTCTATGTGTCGTGTCGGTCGTGTCGATTTAGTTATTGATGCGGTTTTCCATTCAAAGACAAAATTTATACGAAAAAAAAAAACAGAACAGTAGGAGGATATTTTTTTTTTGACTGGAGGTGTTTTTTGTTGAAACATCTTTTGTATAATTCACAGCAGTTTATCGGAACGTACATTTTCAATGACAACTGATAAAATTATAATCAATCAATTTGTGGTCAGAAAAGAAGTTGGCTTTTTTTTGACAGTAAATTTTTCATTAAAATTATAATTTTCAAGTATTTTTTATTCCTCAAAATTGAATAGTTCTGGCGTTTTGGCTTTTAGATAACTATTTTAACAATGAAGTAAAACAATCTTTAAAAAACTGCGCCTGGAAGTGCTTAACAAAATAATAGAAAACGGAAGAACCAAAGCTCCATATTGGATAAGCAAAATAAATATCCTCAGATGCATGATCAAAGAGTGTTGAGGAACTTAAATTTTGAAACACCCGCCCTCCTTTTCACTTAAATTGAAGTTGTCTCTAAATATTTCATTTTGACTCGAAATTATTATGATTGGAATTCAATGTTTAAAATTTCCCATCAAAATTTATATGTACCTGAAGCCCATTCCAATCTTATTTTAATAATGTATGTAATTCAACACCCTTATTCCCCAAGTAGATTCCGACGTGTAATTCTAAAAATCCTCCCTTCAATACAAGTTTGACTATAAAAAGAAATTCCTCCAAGACTTTTGAACTTTAGACAAAACCACCCCTCACTTCTTCTGTAATTACTTAAATTAAAGACAGAAGTAAATATGCCACTTCATTTTCTATAGACAACTTCTTGTCAAAATTGTTTCAAAAAAAAAAGCTATAAGCTTCTTGTTTTTCAAAAACCAAAATGAAATGCCAAAAATTACTTAAACTCATACCGAAATTCACCATTTCTATCTCGATTGTCGGTGTTGGTAATTCTCTGACAGCCATTCTGTCAATTTGACATCTCTTTAGTAGTATAGTTGATGTACTTCGAAATAAAAACAACTTCTATAATTCTGATTGACATCCTTCTGACACATTTTGTAACAATATATTCTATTCTATTTCATATCAATTCTCTAATTTCTCTATCCCACCTTTCATTTCACAATAATACATTATAGAAGTTTTATGTGTCGAATTCCTCTGGGGGTTTCATACTGAAAATGTTAAAATAGACCCAACTTAACCATCAGTATCAGTCAGTCAGTGTTGTCTCTCGCTCTCTTCCATTTGGCAACGGTGTGTTACTTTTTTTTCTTGTTGCGTTCATTCATGTATTCATTCATCCCCTGGAGAAATGTCATCTTCTTTTGTATTTCTCTAAGAGACCGTATAACAAGAAACCATCACCCTTTGTGAGAAATGTCAATGTCGATGTTTTAACGGTCCATCGGACACACTTGACACTACTCTTGATGCGCCACACCAAGAGAACAATGGTTGGATGCGGTACGCAAAATAGTATAGATTGGATAAGGGTATGTTATGTGTACATTTTTATGGAACATGTGCGAATAAGGGTGAGAGAGTCCCCAAAAAAAAAAACACAAACTAACCCTTCTCAAAAAATTTTGAAATTTCATTACTTTGGTCGGATTGCGTTCGTGTATAGTTGGCAGAGCGATTTGCCAAAAGTTATTTTGTTTTTTGGATGGTTGGTGTGGATATGGAAATATATGTACATATATGGAGAATACTCGTACTAGCACCTTTGACCTATACGCACCTCTCTCTGGTGAGATGTATTTTGAAAACTTTCGATTTTATGCTTGGCTGAGTGAGTAATGAAGTTCGAAAGCAAAGTTTTTGCCAAAGAAGGGTGTATTTTAAGGTTTTTTGGTTGAAAATGACAGTGAAGTCCTTAAAGTTAGAACATTAGTTTAAGTTCAATTGTTGAATCGATTTTCTTTTAAGGCTATTCTAGTTTAGAGTTGCATTGCATTTAATTCAAATTCAATTGAAATGTGATTCAAATTGAATTCAAATTCAGTTTAAATTCTACTTTTTTTGTACATTTAGCGCGCTCTAAAGGGGATTACATATAGCCACAGTGCGAGCTTTAAGTAAGAAGGAGGGGATTTGAAAGGAAGTGACGGTGAACATTAGACTTGAATTTCAGTACATCACAATGAGAGGGAAAGACAGAGCGTGGAAGGGAATTCCACATTCGCGTAGTACGGCTAATGAACGAATCCCTGTACTTGACGGTACGACCGAAGTTGGGTTCAAGAGTAAACTGATGAGCATTCCTGAAAGCGCGAGTATTAAAGTTGAATCGTTTAAGGGGAGGAATGCAACTGGCTTTTTCATTTGAGCACTTACCGTAAAAGTAACGATAAAAGAGTGAGAGACAGGAAACGTTACGCCGGTGTTCAAGTGACGTACAAGTATCGATGATGTTCCTGTCTCCGATCATGTTGAAGGCTCGTCTTTGTATACTGTCCAAGAGGTTCAAATAAGTTGCTGGAGCACCAGCCCAGAGATGGGAGTTATACTCATGCTTTGGACGCATATAACTTTTATAGATAATAGCCAGATCAGAAGGGAAAAAGAATTTCTTGCATCTTCAAAGGAAACCTAAACATCTTGCCGTATTTTTGGTGACGTTAAGCATGTGATCATTCCACAAAAAATGGTTTGTGATACACATACCTAAAATCGCAAGCTGAATAGTTTCTTCGATGCAAGTGCCATTCATAGATAATGGCAGCGGGGGTACGTCTCACTTTAACGACAGAAGGCAGCTTTGGGTTTTCGAAGCATTAAATTCCACGTGATTTTTAATCCCCCTAAGTCAGAATTTAATGTACTTATCATATTTAGCCGTTTCAGTTTTACGCCCGAAGAGCAGAGATGGCAGGGATGTGAATCTGGAAACGAATATGAAAAGCTAAGGAGGCCATCATCAGCGAAACAATTTAATGGATTAGTAGTTGCAAACAGGAGATCATTAGTAAAAATGAGAAAGAGGGTTGGAGACAAAACGGAACCCTGAGGCACACCAGCATTTATGTTGTGGGTTTCGGACTTGAATCCGTCTAATAGGTACTACTTGTATAGAGCGATTTGATACTCAATTTCACTTAAATTCTTATTCAATTTTTCTTCAATTCTAATTAAATTCTTATTCAATTCTTATTCAATTCTTCTTCAATTCTTATTAAATTCTAATTTGTATTATAATTCAATTCCAATTGTTAACTTAAGTAATTTCCAACCCAAACATAAACCAAATCTTTAACTTGGCCTTAAATTCACATAAAGATACTTAGATACCTCGTCACAAGAATTAAATCCTTTTTATTGCTAATAAAACCGTAATTTCATGTTTCCGAACTATCACGCCTCTACTGTTTATATATTATTGGTGTTTGAATAATGGTTCTTCTATAAGGCCTCTCTAATAGCTTCCTTCTAAAAGTTTATTGGACATTTTTTTTATTATTTTATTTTCTTCAAAAAAAAGTCCTTAAGGGCAAGGATTCGATTTGAATTTTGATTAGAGATTAAACTAAACACAAAAAATCCCTTCTCAAAAGAAAAAAAAAACATGAGAGATCTATCTAGTAGTTAGAAATTGCCTGAAGCGAGATTATGTCATCGTGTGCAAAAATTATAATCCTAGATCATTATTATTATTATTATTATTAGGGGTTATTACCCTTTTTGTTTGGTGTTGAGATAATATTTTTTGACACGTTATTGAGCTATATGTAGGGTTATTGATGACGGTGTTGGTATGTTATTAAAAGGGATTAGTATAGTTGCAAGTCTTATATATAACTGATGCCCTTAAGCAATATTATGCTATTTATTTTTTTGCTTTATAGGGATGAGTGATGCGGTTGATGGACCATAGGTATATAGCTTAAGGATACAATTTTATGAGAAATTGATGAGACACTATAAAAATATAAATTACGATAATCGATATAACAGCTATGCACATCCTACCATCACCATCATCATCATCATCGTAATTTAAGCCCGAGGATTAATATTGTATAGAAATTATTTGAAGAATTTATTGAAAATATGGAAGGAGGTGTCAAGTGTGTCACTTTGGGTTATTATATTAAATAATTATTTGATAAAATGAAAGGCAATAAATTATTGTCGGATTTTTAGGTATTAAAGATTTTTATTTAACCATTACTTATGTGCACCCACTCATTGCAAGAGCTTGGGGAAAAGAGAGCGAGAGCCTTCCCAAAAAGTGGAAAATAGGAAAGATTTTCAAGATCAACCTCGGGACCTTGTACAACCAACAATCATTATTATGTACAACAATTTGAAAACAGCAAAGTCTGTATCCCGGATTTTCGTTAGGTCCTTGACTGTTATTTTTTTTTTTCTATGCACCATCACAACCATTCCCTTCGTTCTCTTAGGCCATTTTTAAAGAGCCATCTTCCTGTTTTTGTCCAGGTGCAGAGTGAGAATTCCACCCAGAATTGGCTTTATATTTATTTAACGGTTTCATTGAATCCTTTTCTGTTCTAAAACAAATAAATACATTGTTAAGGTATTGACTAGGGAGTACAAAAAAGAACTAAAAATGGGAATATTCACAATTGGGATTGCAATTTATTGCAGAAAAACACGATTTTCTCCTATTTTCCAAAAGTGCATATCCTGATTCTTATTTTTATTACCCAGGAATAAAAAAGGTTGGTACCAATAAACCGGAATACCAGCCAAAAACGGACATTCAAAATGTCGGAGGATAGAAAAAAAAAACATCCCACCCCCGTTCTTACATTCATATAAAAAAAAATATTCTCAAATAACATAACATTTATTTATGCACATCCTTTGAATTAAATAGTTCTGGATGCAAAAAAAAAACAACAACAACAAAAGCATAAAATCTACCAACACTATGGTATATAACAAAAAATCAATTCAAATATTCATGAACAATATATAATAATGTAGGAGAGCATGTAGGAAGTATATTTTTTAGTTGCTCACTTCTTTTCACTTACCCCCAACCCCCCCCCCCCCCATCCTATGGGGGATATGTTGTTCATATGGTAGATATAGACAGAGTAGGAAAAAGCATACTAGAATTGAGCAGACAAACATATTAAATAACCTTCAGACAAAACTCTATACATGTTATGCATGCAATGCAAAGGACAAAACACATCACCAAGATATAATAGCATAACAAATTTCAATGCAGAAATTATATATGAGTATAAGAGTCTCCTCGCAGCGTGCAACAAACTAGCAATCCCAAGCGCGCGCCTCCAGTGCAAAAAAAAAACCCTTTTATTATATTTCTTTTTATTTTTGTTTCAGTGTTTTGTTATGTTCAGTTGCATCCTTCAGGCGGATGTGTCCTTGATGCAGCCATTTTTTCAATTTAGGGAGTGCATATATAGAAATTCGTACATATATATGTACATATGTGACAAGGAATGGATTTGAGAAAACAAATCCCTTTACTCAAAAGTTTCAGTTGTCGATGACTCACCAGATCAAATAAGTATTTAAATAAGGCAATTCTTGAAAAAAATAAATATTTATTTTATAAAACTTAAAAGCGTTTTTTTTACCAAACCAAATTCCAATTCCAAATATATTACCTTTTAAGTTATTTTTAAAATTAGAATTGCAAAACGATTTCGTTGTTGACTGACAATTTTTTTTTTTATCCCAAAAATGTCTGGCCATTTTTTTATATATTTTTGAAAATTGTTTAAATTTTTTTTGACATTTAATTTTTATTATTTTTTAACAATTTTTTTTCTATTTGAGGACTAAAATATTTTTGGGCAGATCTTTTTTTTTACAATTTCTTTTTTGGCAAATTCTTATTCTTCCGGTTCAAAAAACTTTCCTTTTGGTTGTTGTCTGACACATTTTTTTTTTGACTTTTCTTAGCAGAACTTTGACGATTTTTTGTTCCACATTTTTTTTTGTTTTTAAGACCAAATAAAATAGCAAAAATCTTTTTTGACCAAATTTTTACCTCGTTGTTCAGACAAATTTTCCTTCTGATTGTTCCGTGAAAGATGCTTTTTGACTAATTTTTTTGACATTTTTTTTACCCAATTTAATTTTTGACAAATTTGTATTTTTGACAAAATTTGTATTAAGAACAAACTTTTTATGTTTGATTAATTTTTTGAAAATTCTTCCAGTTCTCTAGTAAATTTCTTAAGACGAATTTTTTTTCGGCATAACGTTATCAATTTGTGTTCTCGCGACTAAAAAAAATTACAACTTTGAACAAATCGATTTTTAATAGATTTATTTTGACGATTTAATTTTAACAAAAAAATGTTTTTGGAGACGAAAATTTTTATCTACAAAGTTTGCTTGCCATGAAGAATCAGGGCAGGGCCTAAGCAGTTTACAACCCTCAACCATTCCTGTGTGCGTGATATTGCAGGAATGGAGGGGACCTACAATTTTTTACCGAATCCAAAAGGCTATAAGGTTAAAAACTCATCGATTAATTTTTCTACGTTTTTTTGCTTGTTTTTATGAGCTTATGTTTACGGCCGCCCTCTCAATGTGAACGCCCTAGCAAATTGCCTTAATATTTTAGCTAATTCCGTAATATTGTTATGGAGAGAAACCAGATTCTTTTTTTTTTTGTTGTATTCTTTCATTGCTGAAGCTAGATCCTCTTTGCATACATCACCACCATCACCGCACCAAACTTGCCATAGTATCCACAAAACAGAACTCAATTTCTGGTGGAAAAGTGCATTCAAATGTTCCATTCGTTTGCAGCAGGACCTGATGCTGTCTCCATGTACGTGTATATTCAAGGCCCAACCAGTACATGCGCCACCCACTTTTCGGTGCCCATAAATTTAATTGTCCAGCTTTTGTAGCTCATTCTCTCTGTTCCTCTGTGGCTTCATCCGTGGGAGAAAAATCTATTTTGTTCCTGAATATGTATTTTTTTTTTTTTGTTATTTGTTTGTATATATATTTCTAGTTCTGGTTCCGGGATGCAGTCCAGCGATATTTTTTGTTCCCTGTATTTTTTTTAATTAATCTCTGCACTGGACAACTGCACTCTTGGTTTTTTGTATGATGTTATAGTGCACCTTTTCTCTACAAAAAAAAAAAAATATTCGTTCCTGGTGGATGAGTTATTTGCGTTCTGGATGCTGGGACGTGTATATATACTGTACACTGCAAGTTCATAAAAATCCTATCAATATTCCCAACCGGATATGGGTTTGCGAAGCTCACATATACAAAAAAAAATAATATTTTTTTTTTGCTGGTGGATGACCGACGGATGGGTTAAATAAAGTCGCAGGGGTTGGAGAATGTATACGCATACATTTTATGAAATATAATTCAAGGACCACGACAGAGTTATTTAGGTGACATTTAGAGGTTCACTCTAATTCTATATCTAGCTATATATCCATCACTGGATATTATAGTGGCATAGTGATTTAATCCTGACGCTTTTTTGATCGTGGTAGTCGCGATTTGAAATATTTAGAATTTAGTTTTTTTTTTGTTTCGATTGTTTTTTTAATTTTATAAAATCTGTCTGAGCTGAGTGAATAGAATATTGTTTTTTTTTTTTTTTTTGTATATTTTCTGTCAGATGGTAGAGAGATATATTATGGTGATGAAAGAAACATTTTTTTGACAGTTATATGGTTTTGTTTTTTAGATTTACATAAAGCGTATGTTGGTGATGTTTTTATTTGATGTTTTATTTTTTTAGAACAGGAACATTTTTTGATATAGTGAAATGATAAATTTGCAATAAATTTAAGCTGTAGGTACTCTTAGTGAAGATTGAAGATGCATAAGAGAAATTTTGAAATAATTATTTTAAAAATGTTAAGAAATACATTTAAAAAAGAATTGCTTCTGATTTTGATGGTCAATGATTTTGATGGCCAAATCAAGGCTTACCTACACCAAAGGATATTTCTACAAAAATTTAGACTGAATCACCAGGCGACAAGGCGTCCATGTTTCGGCAGGATGTAAAATAATTTTGTCTATATCCTCAACGTTCTCACAAAAATGTAAAGCCGTTTTTAACCAACCAGGAGTAGATGGGACTGCGACCTGTGAATTCTCAGTCCACAAAACCAAAACGCATTCCACAGAGCTGCGAACAGATAGTGCGCACGAATTTAACCTCTAAAAAAATTTCACAATTATTGCGGAGGAGTTAGGACAAATTTTAATTTTTTTTTTACCTGGAAATGTTATCTTGTTGGAATGATAATCCTGAAGAAAAAAAACACAAATTGGCAGAACAAGATTAAGAAAGACTTATGTACATGCATCTATAAGAATCTTTGATCCCTCGTATAAAAGGTTGTCTTCCAATAATTATAGTATTTGAATTTTTCCTTTTTCTATAGCAGATTACGCCCTAATTACCATCGATATCTTCATCTACATAATCTAACCGTCCTAATAAGTCGTTTGAAAACACTTTCTTAAAGAGGATCCTTCTTAAGTATAACTAATTATACCACAGCTGTAACCCACACAGGTCAACCACAATGAATGCAACTCTGATATATTTTCGTTTGTGCGTCTGATCTTCCAACCGACAGTTACAGCATCTATAAAAAAAAATTCAACTGATTTTTGAACTGAATAAACATAAAACTGACATTTCAATAACACCTTATATTTTTTTTGTAAAAAAAAGAAGGACCTCATAACAACACCGCTGAACTATTTATATAAAGATGCACAAATTGAAATAACCGCCCTTTGATGTTATGAAGATGACAATGAGAAAATGGAAAACCGAAAATAAAAACGTGGTAATTAGGTGCCAGGTACAGAATTGACACTGACAGCAGCAGCCGACCCGGGCAGGTTAATCAAGGTGGTTGGTTATCCACCGCACTCTTTAAAGGAAAGGCATTCATACTCGGATTTGAATCGGACGCGCGAGCAAACACACAAATAATGAAGGTGGTTCTTATACCTAATCAAAGCCGCGGCATAAGAAAAAAGCAACGCCACACAAGCAACCAGTCATCCTTCGTTTGGTTAACCAAAACTATATACAAATGATAAGACGCAAAGCATCAAATAAATGAAAATGGAAAATCTGTGTTTTGATTGTAACATCAAACAAAAAAAAAATTGTTGGAAAAGTGAAAATCAGGACAATGGCAATTAGGGCAGAGATATGATTCTTTTTAAAATAAGACTAGTCGAGGAAATTTTTTTTAAGTTTCTGTGTCAGCTCTTTTGTTTTATTTTTTATATTTAAATAAAAATATATAATAGTTGGAAAAGTAAAACTCAGGATAGATGCAATTAGGGAAGAAATATGATTCTTTTGGGAAGACTTAAGTTAAGTTTTTTTTTTAAGTTCGTGTGGCAGCTCTTTTGTTTTACTTTTGTATATTCACATAGAATACAAATTTTTGCATTTTCAATAAGTTTTTTTTTCTTCAACTATGAGCCTCGCTTACCCCGTTCATATGAGGTAACGAACAGAGCTTAACACTCACTTCGAATCCATTGTTAACAGCCGGTCTAAGAGTTGAAATGAGTTTAGTTTGACTCCATTGGCCTAGCACTACATTTCATTCGCAATCTTTCTATACCGCTCTTCAAAATCCAATTCGATCTTACATCTTAGCGGAATAGTTATGAAAACCAAATCGAACGTTCGATTCATTGTTGTGATATTAGTAATGGGTGATTGCAATAGCGTTTGCGTTCAGTCGATCTGAATTTTTTTTCAACAATTTTTTTTACCACTGCATTTTATTTTTTTAATTTTTCATGGTAAAAAAATTTCAGGCACTTTGATCGTATGACTGCAGGAGTAAGCGTTTGAATTCCCAATTGGTTGACAATTTTTTTTTTTTTTGACAGAAATTCTTTTTTGAAAAAGCTTTTGTTGACAATTTTTATTTTCAATTATTTTTTTTTTCAAACAATTTGAGAAAGAACAGTACTACATACTTTTTCCAATTTATTTTTATTTGGCTAGACTTCTACAACTTTTTTTGATATGTCTAGACTTCAAAAATGCGTCTGTTGCCATATAAATCATTTTTAAAATGTTATTAATTATGCGCATTTTGTTTTATCCAGATGTTTAACAAGCTTTAACTGATAGCGTGAAAACTCATTTTTATTAAAAAATACAACAAATTGGACAAAAAACCTTCGTATATACCACTTAATTATTCATATCATTATAAACTTCAAAAAAAAAAATTCTATCACCAAAAAAAACTCAACAATTAAAATCCTCCATCAAGATACACAAGCGCTGCCGACTTAAGTAATAAATCAAGCTTTTATGATCACTTTTACGCGATCGCATAAAATTCACCTGTGCTCAGAACATAGTTCCACCGAATCTAAAAACAAAACAAAGAAAAAAAAGTTTAAATAACGTTTTGTCTTTCACAAAATTCAGATAAGTATCTTTTCCAGCAAGTTGCGCCTGCGCTGTGCTCTGTCCGTTAATTGAATGCACTCGAATGGACTCAAGACCTGCTGTGATCGGATGCGCGTCTTTTGGGGTCCGCCTTTCATAAACATTGTGTGTATTGGTTTTAATTAGAATCGATTTGCATATGAATGGTTGTCAGAGTGGGTTGGTTGGCAGCGCCCTCCGCCAACGGATCAGTACCGACGACCCACCGCTCCCAAAAGAGAGATTAAGATATCAAATTTAATATTTTTATTCGAATCAGTTGTTATAAATTAAAAAAAGAAAAAAGAACATTTTGTTACCAACAAAATCTTCTGATGTAAATTGAATGCCTTTACAGGCACAAAACGACTCAATTAGAGTGGGGGAGATTCTTTTGAGTCGTCTTCCCACCCTCCCATTGTGTTGTTTTTTTTTTTTTAAGACCTGCTGTAGTGAACTAAGAATTTACGACAAGCGGTTTTAGGTGACTGTTTTATGATCGTTGGTGTTTTGTCTTTTTTTTAATGACTCTCCGTCTTGAATTTTAAACCTATTTATGTATTGTTGTTTTTTTTTTTTTAATTTTTTAGTCCATCGACATAAGTTCAGAAGATTAAAGATCGATAGTAGCTGATCATCAAGCAGCAGGTTATCTTTGATGAAAGTTCTGTGTTTTTATTAAATATATTTCCAGGTGAACTCTCTGATGAGGTGTTACGCGCTGAGATCATGAAGTTTGATACGAGTTTTTAGTTCTTCGTAACGAGCTGTGATGGTGATTTAGTGTTTTCGACACGTTCGTATATCAATCAATTTTTTTTTTTTTTTGGTTCGCTTTGAATTTTTTTTTATTAAATTTCGTTATGTTGAAAAATTAAATAATATTTTTATTTTAGATCAAAAGATTAAGTCGGATTCAGTTTTTTAGTTGGTTAGTGTGATAGAATTTGATTTTTTTTTTTTATGAAAAATTATTCAAATTAAAAGAAATCGCGTAATCTTCCTTTAAAGATAGTTTTGTTTTATTTGACAAATTATTGACAGTTTTTTTTTGTTGAGAAATTTCTTGAACAACCCGGATTTAATAGCAAAATTTATAAATTCACTGCGACTAATCTGAATGAAATCAGATAAATATTTTGTATTTTTAGTTAAATTAAGCGTCTGGGTTGGGCCAGGCGAAAACCATTTGGTTATGGAACTCTTTGGTTCGATTAGGTAAGTCTAAAAGATAAATAAAATTGCTAATTATCTTGAACTAATAAATAATTAAATTTGCGAAGTACATGTTTTGAAATGTTTTTGTTTAAAACTGACTAACAGAAACTCGCATATTATCTTAAATCAGATATGTACCTAATTTTTTTTTGTTTTTATGAGGAAATATCTACATAGAGAAAAAAGAATCACGAAAAATAACTTTTTTTTCATCAAAGAAAAAAGTCGTATTAAAGCATTGGAGAAAATCTTATCGATGGCAGACGCCAAAAAAAAATATTTTATTAGTTTTATTATTTTTTGCAATAGTCAGATCTTTTTCTGTCGAACCTATGGAAGCTTCGAATCTCTTGCCCAACTATCTACGTACGGTGTGCCAATTCATAATTAAAAAAAAAACGACCAAATTAAAAATCAATCGCATTTTATTAATTCAATTTTTAACTGAAAATCTGATTTTTTCTTTTAATGTGCAAGAATTTGTCTGGATCGCCGAAAGAAAACATTTTATCATAGTACTAAAACAAAAGAGCTGAGGTGTGTACTTGAAGAAAATTATATTTTGTCTTTTAGATTTGACTTAAGTGTTTAATATTTTTAACTGTTATTAAATATTTTTATATACCTACATATATATTTTGATGTTTCAATACTACAGAAACTTGTTACAAATGTCTTTTTAAGATATTTATGCTTAGAAGAATTATAAGATTGCACCAAACACTTTTTTTACATTCTTTGATGGTACCTATATATTTATCTATCGATTTGTCAACTTTAAGAATATCTACATAGTTAAATACTACATTATTAGCATTTTATTTATTTAATTATTTTATTTTATTTTATTTTATTTTATTTTATTTTATTTTATTTTATTTTATTTTATTTTATTTTATTTTATTTTATTTTATTTTATTTTATTTTATTTTATTTTATTTTATTTTATTTTATTTTATTTTATTTTATTTTATTTTATTTTATTTTATTTTATTTTATTTTATTTTATTTTATTTTATTTTGTTTAGGTTTTAATTGCTTTGCTATATTTTAGAGTCTTCCATCATACCTATGCAGGAAAATTTAAAATACCATGACGCATAGCACCTTTGCGTATCAAATTCGTAATCATACAAATTGACAACAGTCCGGCTGCATATCCAATCTAAGAGTATACTGCAACGTTATCTACACCCAAACCGTGAATAATTTTGATTTCCTGGCTCCCTCTTTAGGTCTAATGCCATTTTATACAAATCCATAAAAAAATTCTCCACGCCAGGAGATGTACAGCAGCAGAAAAAGAGAATCCTTAACGCTCGGTTGACCCTGATTTAGCATTAAAACTAATTCATTTGCAAAAATAAAAAAAAGAAAGGACACGTCAAAGACGACCAAAGGTACATCGATCTTCTTATATAATATATTCCTTTGAAAACCCACATAACGAAACCAAAAAAAGGAAATCTTAAGAAAGGACAATAGAAACCTATATTGTCCTTCTTTTACTCTGACATTATATTTTCTTGCTACTTATTCGTCTTCTTTTGATCCATTTTTCTTTGGAATTTTTCTATTCTTTTTCATAGATCTTTTTCGTTGTCATCTTAATCAAAAACATGATAGTGCAACGGCAACGACGACGACGCTACGGTGGAGAATCAATTTCACAGGATCGGCGACGAGAGAAGTCCTTTCTTGTAGCTTCTTATGTATTTCTGTAGGTATTGGTCATATTATGTCTTTTATGCAACGAAAAGATTTTACCCCCAAACGACACTACAGCTATGACGATGACAATGGTGAACAAACAAATTGAGAAGGAAGCAGAACCAAAAGAAAAAACTGCAGAAAATCTTTATGAAATTTGTCTTCTTTCACCGTCGTCGATGGCCGCGGTCTTCAGAAGTCTCTTCAGTGATTATTCGAACCAAAAAAAAGGGCGCCCAATTTTAATTGGAAATTTTGGGAACTTTACAAAAAGAAGCTTCAGTTAACACGAAATGACTTAAGCAAAATTATTTTATTTGAACCCAACTTATTATTCGGGTACCGCATTAGTTTCGAGTAATTGGGTACCTATATCTCAAAGTTTCGTAGTTCTTTCTGGGTTTAAAAATATTTTATTGAAATATCGAAAATACTCACTTGGGTTTCCGAATAATCAGTAAAGTGCATTGGTGCCCGGAAAATCGTTAGGTATTAGCTACCCAAAAAATTAGTTAGGTTATTGTCCCCAAATTTTGGTACCCATTTTATTTTTCGGGTACTGCAGTGGTTTCGGGTTCTTCAAATATGAAAAATACCCAGGACAACCAAAACTAAAGGGTTTGAAATTATTCCACCAAAGCAAGAGCTCCATGGGGAGCAACGGTATGTGAATCTAGGGTTTTGTATTTCTTGAACGGATAGGTATCTTAGGGTAAAAATCATGAGCCGCGTTTTATTTCATACCCGAAATACCCGTCTTTATAACCCTTTCAAATGAATTCTTTCATATATTAAAAATATGTAGCTTTGAAAAAAGGGAAATTGAAAACGCCTTAAGCTGTTCTATATGTAGAAAATTATCCCAAACCACCCCTGTTCATCTTAGCACCATGCCAACATTAAAGGAGTAATATGCCTTTGTGTCTGCGTTCATCGTCTGTGCAATGTCTGCTTTGCATGTCTATAAGGATCTTTCGATGCCAGACATCGATTCAATAGAAATAAGAAAAAGAAGAAAACGAAAAAAGAAAATTGCATCCGTTTGCAACCTTAACCCAGCAACCATCAACCATCTCCCAAAGAAATCCCTGGACCTTTTCTCTTCACTTCACTTCATCACAATCTTCCCCCATCACTACTATCGTGAAAAATCCTTTTCACACGGATGAAAGGATTAGACATAATTAACTCAATCAAACACCTTTTTTTTACCTATCCCGCTTCAGATTCTTGTCAAGATTTTTATATCCTTTTAAGGACACAAAAAAAAGGACGAGAAATACGAAAACGCCAGATAAAAAAAAATAAGAAAAAAAACATTTAATGAATTATCTTTTTGAGTATTTTCACTTTCATTTGCTTGCTCCTTTTTTTTTGGCGTGGTGAAATTTAATTTTCACTTAAGTAGCTTGATGTTATCCTTTGACTTTGTTAAAATAAATTTAAATTTAAAATTATAATTTTTCAATGCCACCGCCAAAGAGCGCCATGCCGCATTTTTGGAGAGCTAGGTATAAGTATTCCTGCCACCCTTTTTCGGTAAATATCTGTAAGTATCATCATCTAGCACCTTCTGCAACTCACACGTTCTTCAATTTAAAAGAAAACAAAAAACCAACAACAACAACTAAGAAAGGATAATTACTGACGCCTTTTGATGTGGCTTTAGTGTCGGCGCCGCGGAGTTCGGTGATGGTGAAGATGGTGTTGTAAGAGCCGCATGCCTCTTGCATGAAAAAAAAAATTATTTAATACTAAGAGTCATGGATTAAGGATGTTATTAGAATTCAGCGGATATCCTTTAGGAGGCTCCTATCTTAAGGTGGTGAACATTTCGTGTGGCATAATTGAATTAGCCAGATTTTTTTTTTTTTTTTTTTTAAGTCAACAAAGTGCGAGAAAGGGAATTTCTTTCGAGTAAAAAGAAGAAAAAACAGCAAAAAGATCAAAAGGATGTTCGTTGCCAAAATATTTTTCTTAACAGCTGTGTGCTTGCGCGATGCTAATTTATTTTCTTTTAATTTTGACGACGACGGCATCATGAAGTAAGAAAGGCAAATCGCGCTCGAAGAAGGACCTCCTGCTGATGTAGCTTAGAGCTTTGTGTGAGCGTGCGAATCAGAATTATTTCATTAATTATGGAAATTAATTTCCACTCAACGGAATAAGTGATCCAAAGCTTTTTGGTGTTATCCGCAAAAATACCGCGAAAGGATTTCAATTAGGTATACGTTACGTATATTCCACACAAATTCTATAAAAAAAAAAGGTAGGTATAGCACGCGAGACGTGTGCTATTTAAGAAAAACGAAAAACCGCGCACCGCTCAAAGGTTTGAATGTTGATTTAGGCTTTAAATGATTTTATTTTTAGAATTTTCAAGTAGCTAGCGGTAGCTGTTGGAAGATTTTAATTTAAGCCAGTAGCAATATGGTGTACGGTGGAATAGCAGCTGGTTTTGTGGGCTTAGATGTGTAATTATTGTTTAATGAGGAAATTGTTTTGGGATTTTCTGTAGAAAGCTACGAGTAGGTTTATTTATTAAATTTGATAATTTAGAATTTTGCTTTCGACGGTTCTGACAATTTTGGTTTTAAAAATCAGTTGATAACTTAAGACATGTGCTGCTATTGTTTTTTTTTTTGGTTTTTGAGGTTTTTAATCAGAAAATAAATAGAAGGCTGCTACCTACCCTTTGCATAATTGTCTCATTTTTAGATTTAGATTTAGTTTAAAGTATGTACTTGATTATTTTGAATAATTTTCCAATAGATCGATAGATGTCAAATGGTCTAAACTCTTATTAACTAAAAATAAAATCTTTTTGAAACCATTAATTGTTTTTAAATGTATAGAAAAGTCAAAGTTTAGACCCGAGTTCAACTGCTCTGGCGTCTATAGTTAAAGGTAGGTGAGGTGGCCATAAAGGTGGCCATAAACGACGAACATGCTCGTTTGCATTTCCCCCTACACGGCGAACACAGTTTGCGAACATTCACTTCGTTCCGATTCTCGAAACGGGTTTTTCTTTTCTAGTTCAGAGCTGAGTACTAAGCAGAATCTGAGCGAACAGAGTATAGAGTAGAGTTCTGAGCAGAGTATTTTCAGAGCTCTCTGATTTAATTATGAAACAACTTGAGCACTAAACTGTCATGATTTTCTTTAATCAAATTAATTAAAAAAACAGTCATAGCGTTGGTCCATTTGACGCCTTCTACACTAGAGCGACCAGCCTCTTCCGTCATTTTTATTGTTTTGACGATGATTTTTTTTAATTTCCCGGCTTTCAAATGTAAAATTGTTTGTGTTCAGCATTTTACTCCGTTTACTCTGTTATTTTATTCTGAGCTCACAGAGCGCGCTCTGAACATGTTCAGAACTAAAAAAGAAACACGAATTTGAAGCTCTGCGCCTGTCTATCGCTATTGATGTTCCAAGCCTGATGTATGATCGTCTAAACCTCATCAAGCCCGATGTCTGATCGTCTAAACCACATCAAGCCCGAAGTCTGATCGTCTAAACTCTAAACACAAGCAGGGTACTTCTACAAAATTTTAAACTGAACAACCAGGCGACCATGCGCGGGCAGCAGGTTTAATAGCATTCTCAACCTTCTCGCAAAAATGTAAAGCCCCGCCTTTAACCAACTTCCAACTTAATAGTGTAGGTACACACATTTACCCTTGCTTTGCTTTACTCGTAGGAGTAAATCGGCTCTTACATTGATCGAAAACAACTTTATGGCAGATTTCGTCTCCTTCTCACTGTTGTTCCTTACCGTTTGGCTAAAGACAACAAAGAAAACGGAATAAAAGCGAATCGATGATGCGTTGCGAAGTTTCTTTTTTCCAAGCAATAATGTGCATAAAATAAACATTTGTTCAATTCACAATCATAAGAGTAATTTGGCTTTTCCAATCGATCAATTAGAATGGACGGAGAGTGAGAATGAGAAAAAGGCATAATCTGCAATCAATTCTGTTGAAAGTGGAGCTTTACAATTTTTGCTTTTGAGTGACGAAAGAATTAACATGCATGGTAGTCTGATGGTTTACATGATTTTATGTTGTAGTTTTTTTGCAGCCGCTTGGTTTTTTACTTGCGACTATACTCGTAGGTAGGTACTATAGGGCAAGTTTTGTATTCGTGCAAAAAATCGAACTCGAGATATTAATCAGACCTAACATTACGTTGATAGAGAACACGAAAAAAAGTATGGTTCTCGCAATTCTGTCTGTGTGTCTGTCTGTACCTCGACCTACAGCCTAAACTAGGTACTGAAGCGATTTTCTTCTAACTTCGGACATAAGGTTTTGGGGAGATTGCCTAAAGGGGAAATCGAAATTTTTTACCACCAAAAATAACGGTACCTGTCATAGTAGCGTTTAGACAAAACATTTTTGTCTCGAAAGTGGCTCTAACGATTTTGATGAAATTTTTTTAAATCGGGTTTGTCAAGTATAACCTTAATAATTTAGTCAAAAAATATTTTTCAAAAACCCGTCATTAACGGTACTTGCCACAGAACCGGATTTTTAGTTTTCGGTTTTCTCGTAAACTATTGGATGGATTTAGATGAAAATTTTTCTAAACGAAGTCCTATATATGTACGTACATAATCTTAATAATATTGCATATCAAAATATAAAATAAAAAATATTTTTCTTCAGTTTTAAGATTAAACTCCTTTTTGGCTTATTTTATCAATTCAAATAATGAATTTCAGGCTTTTTCATATTTTTACTTCTGACAATAATATATGTATATGTAGTGTGATTCTTTTCAAATTAATTTGTTTTTATATTCAGACTTTAAAACCAAGATTTTATCTCACATAGGAGCAAGTACGTGCGACCCGCAGTCGTGCATTTTATTTTCAATAATTTTCATTACCTGTTCAGTTGGTACATTGCTTCAAACTCGATGTCAGTTCGTCTAAGCATACAAGAGATTAATGTTTGTGGGTTTAAAATTTCTTGATTATAAACTTCAAGCTTGTAATCTAGTCTGAAAATTTCAGTTTCACTTAAACTTTACATCCGTAGAATCCAAAACATAAACCCTCATAAATAAACTGATAATCTTTTGTTAAACTTAACTGCATAGGTATAAAAAGGCTACAAAAGTTTAAAAACATTTTTTTCTTTAGGTAATTGTTAAAATAGTCAGAAATTTATATCATGTTTTTTTCTTTTGGATAACAAACTCTTGTCCATCAAAAACAACAATCTTATCAAAACTTAACACAAAGCTCAAATCTTGTTTGTCTATCTGCATCCAACAATGTCAACTTAAAGAATCAATTTTAAACATAACCAAAACAGCATTTCCCAAGAACTCCAGCTACAGAGCAATGCCAGACAACTTAACATAACCACCAATTAAACGCCTAATTTATGATCCTAAATTTTAAAAGCCCATACAAGACAAGATGTCACCAAAAAAAAATAAATTTTTTTTTCGTGTTATTGGATTTAATGTCTCTCGCTCACAAAAAAAAAACAAAAAAAAAACACTTCAAGGTGTCCGCAAAGAGATTCCCATTCTTATAATGGCATCTTGATGACTTCAACACCAACTCGGTTTAAATTAACATTTTACAACAAATTCTTTTCACATTTGAAACCGTTTTTTTTTTTAAATATCTATAAAAAAGAAGAACTTTGTTCCACCTGTTTTTTTTTATTTTTTATTTGGAACACCTTCTTTGCGATCCAGAAAACCTTCTGGGGTAAAACACGTTCTTTGGTTGTTCGACATTATTTCTGTTACCAATGAGTTCACGGGAATAAGTATACCTACCTACATTTTCTCAAACCCTCATCGAACTCGTACGTTCTTTTATTCAACATCGAAAGTGTTAATTGTCAAAGAAATTTACGACACCAGAAGTGCCTTATTGGAGCATAGCGCATCTTTAAAATCTCGCTTGTTCTTCTATTTTTTTTTTTTGGATCTCGAGAAAAAAAGAGATAAACGCCGCATCATTAAACCTTTGAATGGGGCAATGATTCTTTTTTTTTTTTTTGTCGAATTCTCTTTTCTAGCTGAAGATGGATTTTTATGATAGTTGCGGGTCAGCTTTGGAGAACATTTTTTTTTTTTTATTTCTTAAATATCTAATATGAGGTTAAGGATTGACCTCCTACAGCTTTGTTATGGATCGCAAGCGCTAAGGCAGTTTAATTTCACAGGCAATTAAAAATGGCTATAAATTTCAGTAGATCTGTAGGTATTTGGGGATTGTTTAAGCATGGATGAGAAATTGAGACATACAAAAAAGGATAAGATATAGAATGAAGCTTATGGTTAGTTAAGGTGACACACCTGCATTTTTGTCATGCTCTAGAAGGCACATCGGTTGATGTAGGTACCTCTACCTATACTCATAAAATGAAGCACTCAACAATAATAATTTCAAATAGATATGGGTGGATGATTATAGTAGGTAGGTAATGAGAAAGGTTTTTTTGTATGAATAATATAGAAGGAGGATAATCTTGTTTTAAAAGGACCTCAAAGACATTTGTAATCCTGGTTTTGTCCCTTTTTTATTTTATTTGAGTTTTAATTTGAATTTTGCTGTGTCGTGTGACTGAAAGGTGTTCTTTCAATTTACATGTGTTAACTTTGTTCACACCTTTGGTTTTCTAAGTATGAATATTTATATTGTCATTATCAATGGGCAGGATGTTCCTGATACGGATTTCAATATTGATAAGTTCTTGAAAAGCAGGCAGGTGGTTATTATACTAATTTCGATTTCATTTGTGGGTTTGTTCATAGTGTTAACAAAACAGTAAATATTTTTGAAGTGATTCTTGTGGAAGATCATTCCATCTTTTTAAATGCAACATTTTGTCCGTATTAATAAATTATTTACGCAAAAACAACTTCCACTTGGTTATTCCCGACAGCATTTTTTTGGCGATGATTTTTTTTTTGATAAATTTTCTTGTTCACACATTCTTTTTTTTTACTAAGTACAGTTGTGTTCACAAAAATAGCAGTGCTCAAAAAAAAAATACAATCAACTTTAAATTACCAAAATTCTAACGAATTTTAATTAACTTTGAACATCAAGTTAAAGTATCTCTGGTTTACCATCTTAAGAAATGCCAATCCTTTATTTATAACATTTTATAAAGGAATGTTGACTAAAATGATATTTTAGGGTTGTTCGTAAAAATAGCAGTAAAAAAACATAATGCATTTTCAGGGGCAATTAACAATTTTATTCAAAAAATCTCATTTCAATAATATTTATTTATTAATATTTTGTGGCATAGCCATTGTTTTTGATGACCGCTATGCATCTACGTTGCGTAGAGTCAACCAAAGTCTGACACCTCTCTACAGGTATAGCCTGCCAAGCGTGCCGAACAACTGTCCACAATTCTTTAGCATTTTTTGGTTTCGCCTCATGGACAGCACTTTTAACATCCCCCCACAAATTTTCAATGGAGTTAAGGTCGGGGGATAGTGCTGGCCACTCCAAAACGGCTACTTCCTTTTGCTGAAACCATGATTTTGCCCGTTTTGAAGTATGCTTTGGGTCATATCCTGCTGGAATGCTCAAACTACCGGCATTTCTTCCTCCGCATACGGCAACATAACCCCATCGAGTATTTTGACATACTCTGCAGCGTCCATTATACCCTTGATGGGATATATTGGTCCAACTCCGTGATAAGAGAAGCAGTCCCAAATCATCAATTTAGCTCCGCCATGTTTCACCGTCTTTACAGTATATCGGGGATCGTTCGCGGTGTTTTGGGGTCTTCTTACATAACCGCGACGACCTTTGGACCCAAAAAGGACGATCTTGCTTTCATCGCTCCAGAAAATATTCCTCCATTTCTCCTTAGGCCAATCCCGATGAATTTTCGCGAAAGCAATTCTTTTTGCAACGTGCTTTTTGGTCAAAAGTGGCACTTTGCGCGGACTTCTGGCTGGTAGCTTAGCCTCTAATAGGCGTCTTCTTACTGTCACAGCACTCACAGGCAGTTGCAGTTCATCTTTTATTTCCCTTGAACTTATTGTTGGTTTCTGCTTTGCCAACTGAATAATTTTTTGATAAAGATGTTTATTGTCGTAGCTCAAAAAAATTTCCACTGATTTCTTTCTTTGGATCTTTTGATTTCTTTTTACAAATTTTTTTTTATAATCTGAATTTTGTTTTTGAATTAACGTTTCTTTATATAAAAAAAAAGAAAAATTTAATGGACCCAATCGGACCAGCAAGGAACTAACGCAAAATAGTTGAGGGTGCAAAAAGGTGGGGTGTGGTACGAAAACCGTGCTGATTTCTGGGAAAACTTAATCTTCTATCAAAAAAAAGTTTCAAATACCTACAAGTTTTAGGTAATTTCAACATCAAAACTTTTATTTCGATATTTTTATTTGCATAACCCCTTAAAATTGCGAGACAAATGAGCAAAATATTTTATTTAATTTTATCCGACAAAAATAATTCAGTTTTATTGAAATCGGATAAAAATTTACATATTTTCATTTGAACCAAGCTCCAATTTTTTTTTTAATTTAAAAAATAAAATCTTATTTTGAATATAAAAAAAAAATCAGTTTTTGAAATTTTAGGATGACATTTTTTGTCGAATCCACTTAATTCTTTACTACGAAAAAAAAAACATTTCGGCCCAGTTTTTGTAAGAAAAAAACAAAGGATTTCGTTCTTACGCACTGTCTTAAAGAAGATAGGGTTTTAGAAAATGCGGGTCTAAACTATTCAAAAACCCAAGAAATTTTTGTTGAAATTAGACCAATTTTTTTCTAACTTGAATTCGCAAAAACTTTAAAAATTTTGGCAGGCGGCGCATTTTACTTAACATAATAAATTATATATTTTTTAATTGTATTCCTTTGGATCAGTGTCTTATTTTGTAATTTATACCTGCTAGTTGGAATTTTTGAAGTTGGTTGCATTATTTATCCGTGTTTTGTGTTCTGTAATAATTTTGTAGCTTCTGAGACATAATCCTATATTAATTTATTGAATTTACTACTTAAAACAATTTTTAAAAGAAACTTTTGATCATTAATAATTTTTTTTTCCTATCTATTTCCAGGTGAGTCTAACAACTTTTTCCATTCATTTTATTGAAATATGGTTGCGAGTGAGTACATACATTTCCATTTTTAGTTTCAAAAAATTGAAACACAAAATCTTCCTCAGAATTTTTCCCATCTTTAAAAATATACAAATAAACTAAGTTCATAGTTCGTATTTTAAATTCCAAAAAAAATACTTGTAATTCTTCTGATAACAGCATCTACATAGGTCTCAGATCCCAATTTCCTTTTTCACATGAAAATATCAGACTTTTTTCGTCAAGGCCTTTTCAAAAAAAAAAAAAACCTACAAAAGTAAAAATCCATTTCCGTTTTATTAAGATAATCTTACAGTAACAGAAAGCAGCAGTAGCATCAGCACGACATCAGTTTTATTTTTATTTATTTTTTTTTTTTTTCAAAAACACTTTGTATTCGTATTGATTTTGGTCCTTTTTTTGACATAAGGTTTCATCAGAATCATATCCTTGCTTACAGTAAATTGCTAAAAAAAAAATCAAAATCAAAATCCTCGCACTCGCAATGTGTCCATCAAAAAATACTTCTCCTGTATCTGACACTTTCCAGTCGAGTGGTTGCATTGCCATTAAATCCTCTTTTTGACAGGCTCTGCTACCGCCATCACCTTTTACCACTCTCCAACCTATCATTCTATACTATACGAACGTGCGTCGCCATATTGCGTCACCGTCACCGTCGTCGTCCTCGTCTGTCCATTCGATGTCGCTTGGTAAACTTTTCTCTCCATGGGAACCGAACACCAGGAATCAAAAGAATTCCCCATTTATCCTGGCATGTCAATTGCATTTCTGTTTTCCTTTTTTTTAGCCGATTTATTTCACAAAAAAAAAATATTTAAGGTGCAGGGTTGCCAATATAGGTTTGTCCTGTTTTTTTCAGTATCATCTTTTACTTCTGTTCTCATTGAGAAATAAAAGAGCAAACGTTCTTTGACAAGTAGGTACTTTCCTTGATGAAGTAAAGGAGCATGTCCAAACTTAAGATTATTTGTTATACCTAATGAGTATGTGCTCTGAGTTAGTGCTCCCATTTATTTGGAGTGGTTGGAGTGGTGCATTGAAGATAGAAATTACTGCAGCCTTAGCTAAAGTTCTAGTCGAGTGTTTGCTGGAAAAGTATGAGTATTTGCTTAAAAAAACTAAGTGTTTGCTCAGAAAAATTTAGCGTTAGCTCATTTTGAAAATAAGGTAGATTTTCAGAACCTCGGGAAATGATTTGAAATTTTCAAATATGTATATGAAATAAACCTAATTTCTCCAAACAAAAATTGTTCAACTTAATCGCGTACAGCGGTAACCATGTCTACTAATATGTCTAGAGTTCAGTCCTACAATCAAACGCAATATATGTATAGACCCACAGACTGACTTGGGTGATATTTGTCAACCCCTCGACAGATATTGTTTCGATTTTTATTTTCTAGATTTGTATGTAGGTTTTTTTTTGTATTATTGTTTCTGGAAGAAAGAGGAGTTCCTCTCGTTTCACATCTTCCACGTCCTTGTCACCGTCTCCCTTGAATGTCGATGTCATATACTTATCGCTCAGAGAGCAGAGAGAAACAGAGCTGGTGACAAACATTTAAAAATTGTAGACACAAATTCAATAATTTTTTTTTTATATTTAATCTGGCGCACGATGTTCGATGTTATTTTGTTGTGTATACGATTCCCTGTGATTTCCTTAAGTGCACTTTAAGTTGTGTTCATTGTTAAATTTGGTCGAACTGTGGTGTGGTTGGGATTCGAAGGATCCTTCGAGCAGCACAGCATCAATGCGATGATGTTGATGATGGAAGAGGGTTTGTTGCGGCTTTTATGTGTGCACACGCTTCAACGAAATTTTACCAATAGAAAAAAAAAAACATATATAAAGAAAATAAAAGAAGTGTTCTATTATTATTTGTTAAGGTACCGTTTTTTTTTTGTTTAGAAAATTATTTGGAGTATCTAGTGGAGTGCACACAATTTTTTCAAGTCTATGTACCTATGGTCCTGGTAAAAATGTAATTTGTGAGATAAAAAAACAGCTTAGATTATTATGCATTAAAACGACACGCATAACACAAAAATCACACATTGTGGATCGTATTTCGTTATAGTACTTCTGTAAAGGGGAAGAAACTCTTGAAATTGAGTTGATAATAACAAAGTAAGGCTTAACTTAATGGGATTTGATTCGGTGACGTGTGGTATAATGCTTCAGCAGAAAAATCACATGTGCAAGTGGCAAATTTGTTTATTTCTTTTTTTTTTAATAAAATTGAATTTTAAAGTATTTTAACTTCATATAATGGAATGGGAAAAAATACTTTCCATATTTTTTTTTACTTGCGTGCTATACTACTTATGTGGGAAATTACATTTACTATACAAAATAAAGTTAATTTCATTTTATCCCGCAATTTATATACCTCAAACTCATTTTTTTGATTGGACGGTTTTGCAGCTAGGACGCGCTGAAAAAAACCCAACATTTCCCAATTTTTGAGAAACCAAAATTTTTCTTGTAACTCAATACCTATGCTTCTAAATTTACCTAAGTTAAATTTAGAACAAATTAGAAACCTTAACCGGCCCCAGTTGTATAGCTGCTGGATAGCTTTGAATTGGTATGTCTTACCACACAAAACAAACCTAAACCTAAAAAGTTGGCATTTTAAAGTAATGTCATGCTTTCTATATGAAAAACTATTCCTTATATTATTTGAAGAGGGGCAACACTGAAAGTTTAACAAAATGTCGCCAGTAAAAGACCTTCTTCTTGATATATCGCCAGATTTGCTTTATTGAGGCGTTTCGCTTGACGAAGCGATTAACTTTTTCCTAATTGAAAAAAAAAATGCCTAGAAAAAGTGGCAGCACTGAAATGTCTGTCAAAAGCTATGTTAGTTTTAGGTATTTGTTCATATACCTACAGTTTGTTTTCTTTGGGCCCCGGGTCGAGTATTTAGTCGCCTGGAACAAATCTCGCTATAAATATATGTTTTTATGAAAGTGTAAACACATACATTTTGACGTACTGCATGGCATGTTTAAATAAAAGTTTATTTGCCAACCGCGATGAAAAATTGTGCCGGAAACATTATTATCAGATTTGTCTTCAAAAACCAGTTTTTTTCGTCATAAGCTTAACCCCTTGTCCTGAATCGGCAATGCAATTTGTCAAAAGCCAGGTCTATATAATGAAATTCTTATTAGTGGTGCCACTTTTCGATTTTTTTGTTGGTCCTTTATAATGAAATTCTAGTAGTGCTTCCACTTTACTACATATTTATTTTTTTGACTATATTAAATTTATGTAGTTTCCTTCAATTTTCAATTTCAATTACCAGAAAAGATGTGTCAGTTCAAAATTTAGGTACTCCGAACCATTTCTGAAAATTTTAGCTGTAAAAAAATTGCATAAAAAAAATTTTTCTGTCTTGTCTGTTACAAGAGGTACAATATGAATGAATACAACCCAAATATAAATCGGTTTTAAAATAAAATTTATTTAAAATGTTTGTTTGCATTTCTTCTTAACATAATATTCTTCACACTAAATTGATGTTTATGTTTACCAAACCTATATACTACATAGTGAAATATTCTTGAACCTACCTTTATCGATAAAAATAAAAAAAACATGAAAAACAAACAAAAAGTCCTGCACAATCTTTGTTTTCGGTTTTGTTTGATCTTGAAAAAACCATAAGGACACATGCAATGGTTTTTTTTTATCGGTTTCCTGCGGATGAAATAGATTTCATAAATATCGCAGACTGCCTTAGCCACAGCCAGTGCCAAGAAAAAAAAAAACGTATTAATCTCATTTCCCCTCTGAAACACCTATAGCAAAGCAAGTGTATTCTTATCACTTCGAGATTCGAAGATTCTTCGTTTGAAACACACCGAATTCTTGGACTGACCTGCTATAACACCAAAACCACGAGACCGGCAGCTATGATGTTTTATTGGAGTTCACACATTTTAGATTGCTTCGTTTTATTTTTGTTTATTTTTTTACTTTAAAAATTGGATTCCTTTTGAGAATTTAAGGATACCTCCGCACTTTCGTTTGTTTAGATTTAGGTTCTCTATTAATAAACAAATTTATGACTTTGGCACGTTAGGTGTGATGTTGTGGTAGGATGTTGGATGTATGGTGACGGTAAATAAGATAAGATTTAAAAAAATTCTCCACTTCTGATTTGGTAAGTTCAGACGACCAAAAAATTTACTGCAAATGTGGAGTTTATTGGAAAGTGACTGGAAAGTAAGGATAGCTTCTGTCAAAATGGAAGTAAAAAAAAAGTAGTGGCCTTTCTAATCAACCCTGAACGTACGCATTCCCCAATCTTTAAATTTTTTGTGACTGGAACGACAACCTATACTTTTGACATCTGCAGCTGGCATCTCAACCTCTGCTTTTCATCGGAAATATAATACAAATTCAAATCGAGAATGGCTCAATTGCTGAATCAGGTCGGGGTTGTCGCGGCCATCATTCGTCGTCGCGGTCGGTTCGCGATAAGAAAATTGCCAATGGTTTTTGTTTGCATTCCATTGAATTTTCATTCGATTCGATTTGGAAAATCCGTTCCCCTCCTCTATTGATGATGACTTCTAACGATATGCGAATTTTGTCCTTGCTCACTTGTTCACGTCCATGGATGGCACAGAAGGCTTCGACTTATCCCAGAGAATGGGCAGAGGGAATGATGAGCTTTTGGCTTTTAGTCATTTAGGCAAATGGTCACTAAATTTGGCCTGAAATTTGGATGCGTCCGTTGCCATCGTTTTGGTATTATGTGACTGACACACAAATGTCTCGATGCAATGTCAAAAAAGGCTTGGGGAGGGGGGTCACATCTAGCCGCCTGCCAGAATGGGGCTGCGAGTGACATTTTGTGGTTTTGATGTATATAAAACGCGCGGCGAATAGAGAGGTGATATGCTTGATGCAATGCTATGCTGCGCTTCTGTGCATTGTCTATTTATCATTTGCATTTGATGCGACAAACGACAGATGACAAAAACATAAACACACATCTCACATCGCGTCGCGTCAAGTCGAATCAAATCGTATATATCGTATCGTCGCATCCACGCAATAATGGACATCCATTAACCTTAATCCGATTTTATATTCGAAATCCTACTTCCTACATACAGCGCTCGGTATTTTGGCTGCTCTGCCAATTTCAAAGGATAACTCTTTCTCTCAGATATCGTATAGCGGTATATAGCAGAACCAATATAAATAGCAATACATCCGCGGAATTGCAAATTTAGGTTGTTTTTTGTTGATTAGTGGTGGTAGAGGGAGAATTTGAATGTTTTTTTGGGAGGAGAGGAAGAGGTTGGTTGAATTGATGTTAGGGATTGAAGGAATAGCAGCTGATGGAGCCAAAAATGTGTAGCTGGAGGTAAACCGTATATAAAACACTAATGTCGCTTTTTGTTGCCATTGATTGACATTTTGTAAAAAAAAAAAACAAAAAAAAAATAAGAGGAATGATCTGTTGGATGGGATTTAATGTTTTAAGCGTTTTTCGACAATGAGTTGAGGAGGCTTAGCGAGAGATTTCAAGTTCATGGCTAGCTGGTTGAATAATTAAATGAAAATGTGTGATTTAAAATATGCGATGTTTTAAAATAATTTAAGCAAACAATAAATAACTCGTAGCGAGATAGCTCGTATCGAGAATAGGTTCATAGGATGTTTGATTTTTTGTTGTTCTTATGGAATGTAAAGAGAACCTTAAATTTTCTTGTCCTTCTGAGATGAGAGGTACATCACCACGGCAAGATATATATAGACTCTTTTAGAGGATTTATCACTTCTTGAAGTTAAGGCAGAGTTCAATTTTCGCAACTCAGTCGAAAACTATATTTTTTTTTGTTGAAAAAATTGTAAAATAAAAAAAAATTGAGCGACTTTTTCGTAGAATTAAAAAAGATTTAAAAAAAAGTCCCAAACATTGGTAGGTGGGACAAAATTATTTTGACATAACCATTTTTTTTTTTTGACAAATTTTTATGCTGCCACTTAGACAATGGGAACCTCGGACACTTGGAAGCCCTGGGACTTAGGATACTTAGACACTCAGAAAGTGACTCTCCGAATTTTGCACAGTTGGACTTGATACTTGAGTATTTGGGCACTGGGACAATCGTGCACTTGGACTATCGGACCCTTGGACACTCGAAAACTTAAACAGTCGAACACTTGATACTTGGACATTCGGATACTGGAACACTTTGACTCGCACACCTGGACATTCCAATAGGTACTTGGATACTTAGCCAGTCGAACATTTGATCACTCGTCCATTTGAACTTTCAAATACATGGACAATTTTTTTATAAATTTTTTACAAATTTTTAATTTTTGAACAAAGTTTTTTCGACCTTTTTCTTGACAAAATTTATTTGTAGAAAAAAGATTGTACCGACGAAAATTTTCAAATTTAGGTGCTTAGCATCGTGCATGTTTTTGTATTAAAATACATTTCTGGTAGAAAATTCCCTAGACCCTTCAATAAAATTTTAAGAAAAAAATTGAGTTAACCGTAAAAAAAAAGACACTGGCAGGTGCCTAGTAGATGCAAAAAGGTGATATTCTTAAATTACCCACTTAAAAAAAAAAACTTAGGTAGGTAGTAGTTTTCGAGTGAATTGCAAAAAAACTGAATTTGATCCCCTCATCAAAAAATAAGCTCCGATCCACAAATAGGGTAGGTACTTCTAGGGACTTGCGTAGGGTGTCATCGAATTTTTGTTGATGTTTCAGCATTTTTCTTCAGCATAAATAAGTAAGTTAGAAAAAGGCCAAATGTTGAGAGTATGGTATTTCGAAAATTTTTAAAAATCTGCTTTGGTAATCGTACAAAAATCCCAAGATCAGATCAGATAAAGATCAGATAAAGATCAGATAAAGATCAGATTTATCAATATTTTCAAAAAACCATATTACCAATACTAATTTAAAAACTTTTTAGAATTTTTATAAAATGCGTTTTAAAAAGAAAATTATTTTTATGTACATACATACATACATATATCCATCCTTAAGTTATAGACAGGAACACCCATTCAATTACAATCACGTCATTTTGCCTAAAAAAAAAAAGATTTTGAAAATGAAAGAAATGTAAATCTTCGAAGCCATTTTTTAAGCTAATATTCTGAAAATACATTCAAACTCGTTTCTATTTACAAGCTTTGTCAAAATTATGTTAGAAACTGCCCAGTGTGACCATTTGTATTTTTTTGCTCAGTTTCATAATACATATTTTAAAAATTATAATTTTTAAAAATCGAAAGTTCGATTAAATTTTTATTCGAAAACATTATAGTCTTACTAATGATAGAATCTCAATTGCTCAGATTTTAAATAAAACAAAAATTCTTCCTGATATTCCTCTGCCTCTCTCGAGCTTCCAAAGAAGCCAGTCTGATTTAAGTGATGATTTTTAATCATACTCATGTACAGTTGATGGAATATGTGCTCCGCAATCCCCAAAAGGATAACATGTTTTAATTAAAACATTTAATCTCATCCAATGCAATGATTATAAGCCATATCCTTAGAATTATCTATATACCTTACCTCCATAACATGTATACACCTCGCCTCATCGCCAATATCAACCAAGCATCATACCAAAACCAAACAACTGTACTAAAATTGTAGCTGTATGAATTTTGATCCTTTCTGCAAAATCCTTTTTTGGAAATTAAATTGTCATCAGAATGGGAGCATAGGTAAAAAGGTATCTTTCTATCACCCTTCTATCTCTCAACCGACCGACCCCCATCCCCTATCACTATTGCAGAGATTAGAGTCACAAATATGAATTTTTTTTTCTGTATATTTGTAGGTACCCAAGAAGAGCTCATAGACTAAAGTGGAATAGAAAATTAGGTCAGGTGGATGAAAACTTAAATAAGTGTCCAGCAGCCATTTATGGAACATGATTACACACTTAACCTAAGCCTGGTACTCTCATCCTTGTTCATTATTCGAGCAAAGCTGCTATGATGATGGTTTGCTATATAAGGATGGCTGCTCCTAAACTAAAGGATGTTTCCGTTTTTATCCAGTTTTTTTTTTGTCAGTGGGAAGCTTTAGTTTACCTGACTATGATGGAGCAACCATCAGCTAGACCAGTGAAGTTATTTAGTTTTGAGTGAACGAGAACGATAGTGATAGCAAAAAGAGAGCTCTTTGAACGGATATGTTTTTGGTTAATTAATTGTTCAACCTTCATTAAATTTTGTAGACTTAACATTTTTGATTAAACTATGTCAAGAAGATAAAAAAAAATATTATGGGAATAACAAAGTATAGTTTTTGTAGGTTAAAACATTTTTTAAAAAGTAGAATAAGGATATAGAAAAAGGGGTTTTAATTCCTATCTCAAGAACGACTCATCGGACAAGAAATTTACAAGAATGAAAAATTACTTACCTTTCACCTTTCTTTTGGGTAAACAACACTTTTTATAGAACTTATACTTCCAGAGTTAAAGTACCTTAAAGTATATAGAAGAAGAACTGTTCGTGTACCAAGACTCACGGTACAGAACGAGCGACGTCGGAATTTGCTAGCCTTCATCCAGGTTGGACCGACGCGACGTCGACTGGGCTAGAGTTCTCTTCACTGATGAGACCAGGTTTTGTCTACGCTTACCAGATGGACGTAACAGAGTGTGGAGAAGATCAGGTGAGAGATACTCTTCGGCAACAGTTGCCCGGCGGGAACATTTCTGAGGAGGTTTCGTCACGGTGTGGGCACCAATTTCTGTGCACGGAAAAACTGGGCTCTGCATCGTGGAAGGATTGGTAAACTCTAATTATTGTATCAGCAACATTCTGGATGAATATGTGGTTCCGTGCGCACTATTTATTGGTGAAGACTTCTTGCTGATGCACGACAATGAAAGACCTCACGTTGCCAGGTGCGTTACGGAGTGCTTGGAAGAAGTGGAAATCGATGTGATGGCTTGGCCTGCCATTAGCCCGGACATGAATCCCATCGAACACGTTTGGCCCTGCTGGGAAAAATGATAAGACAGTGGTCTGCTCTTCCCGAGGCACTCATTGGGCTGATATCTGCTCCGATCGAGGAGTGGAATAATTTAAACGACGCAACCCTAAAAAAACCTTATTCAAGGTATGTCCAAGCGAATTGTAGCTTGATAGATGCTAAGGGAGGCAATACCCAACTCAAGTCGAAATATACATTTTTGGAAAACCATTTCCCGCAGTTCTATTCATTCTTCAAACTAAAAGGCTTTACCAAGTAACATTCTCAAATTATTTGCTTCCAAGTAATTTTACCCAATTTCGATACCGCTGACTAAAAAGTTCGTTCATTGTCGATTTTTAATTTTCAGGTCTGAATAGTGAACTAACCAAACTTTCTATATATAACCTGCATTTTTAATAAGTTCCAAATAACTTCCATTTTCCACTTGATCTGAAGACACTCATTTGAAAGTAAATATAACAAGTAAATATAACAAAAATTCAAAACCCGAAAAAAATTAATACCTACTTTGTTTGCTTTTATTCTACAAAGGATGCAATCTCTTCTATAGTAGCTATAGTCCTTCAGGCAAATTAATTGAAATTAAATTTCAAAACTAGAATCTTCTTTAAATATTCCAATTTGTCAACAGCTCATTGCTTTCAAACATCTGTTCATTTCCTATTATGGTACACCTAAAAATTGCCCACACAAATAAACATCAATCCCAAGCAACAAAAAAAATAAGGATTAAAAATTATTTGCACGATTGATTTCGAGAACATGACAATTGACAAAACTCCTGTCACAAAAAAAAAATAAAACCACACACTCATCCTTGATGTTTAAAAAAAAAAAAGTCCACAGTTGTAAAATAGTTTGAAACTCATGTAAACATAGACTTAAGCCAAAATATCATACACAACACATATCCTGTCACATAAGGATTATCCTCAATATGTGAATTCTATAGTTAAAGTAACGTGTATACGTACCTCCTTTTACCTGACTAGAATTATAAAGAAAATTTTAACTTAAAATAACCTGAGGGCCTACAAAATACCGACAGACATAAATAACAAACAAATGAAAAGACATATGCACCTAACCCCTCATGAGGGGATATGATGATGGGATCAAGAATTCACACTACAGCTCTCTCAATATAACAGGAAAAGCATTGGAAATAGACGGTCCCTATACAAAAGAGCGACCGATACCCTTCAGATCTCATCAATATTGTCATCAACAAATGACAACAATAACATGGCCGCAGGGACATTATATATCGACAGGACAACGCACGGACGATGACAATATACTCTTCCGACAATGACAGTTGTAGGTTCCTATTCCAAAATGTCACACATTTTGGGCATGAATAATTCTCGTGTAATTCGATGACAATAAATTCTCATATTCGAGGTCCTTAAGGATCCCATATTATAGCCCACACGCACACACACCGGGTGACATATTGCAAATTTCTGTGTTGTAGAGCGCAGCGCACCTTAGATGAGACGACGAAAACATATCAGGATGATGACAATTTTCCAATTTTTCAATAAAGCAATCGATTTAGACTTAAAAATATAAGAGAAGTCCTTTTGTGCAAACACATCCAGATCCAACATAGGTACATAAAAAAATAAGATCCTTGAAGATGTGAGTTTGGCAAGGATATTATCTACAATGGATTCTGAGTAAAAAAGTGAGTATTATTGACTGAGAAGTTATATATATAGTTTTTTTTTTTGAGTGCATCCTTGCGGCTAATTTGTATCCTTGATATCGATATACCTACCTACCTTTTCTTTCATAAAAAAACGAGAATGCGGATCAAATATAATATTCGTGTTGCTTTTTTTTATTTAATTTTTTTTTTAATCCTGAGAAGGATATGCACACACAATGAACTTTCGAAGGATTTTCGAAATTGACTTGATTCAAAAATAAATTCACATGGGAGGTATAGGTGATGCGGTAGTACAAGGATTCAAGCACACTCATTGACTTCCATAAATACGCAATATGATTTTAAGGAAATGAAACTGATTGAGCCTTGAGTCCTTCAGCAGTACATGCATCCCTTCTCCTCCTGCCATCAGCATCGTCCCCACGAAGCAGAAGGATGAATGGATAAGCTACCGGAGGTTGGAGGATTCGTAGCCTACTCGTATATGTGTGATATCGAGGAAATAATGATTCCCCTATGAGACGGTAATATCCTCATATAAGCTATAAGTTAGTCTGGGGCGGGTTTTCTGGTTGATGGTGGTTTATTGGAATTGGAACCATGTGATTAGGTGAGTGGATACAGAAATAGACTTTCTATATACCGCAGAGAGACAGAGAGAGAGAGAGCTTCTTTATGACTGCATAAATTATTATTTCCGATCCTCTTCTATGTAATAATCATCCTTCGAAGGAAACATGAACAAGCCAAACGAAACGTAAGGCCTTGCTGTCTTCTATTGCCTTTAATGGGATTTAGTGCATTGAGGCGAATTTTTATCCCTAAGCGCGTTAGACACCTAAACTTGGCGGTAGTGTGTACTGTATATTATATATAGGGATGAGAGATGAGATTTGTGCTGTTAGGACGAAAAGCCATCAATATTGGTAGGTATCGTTGGCGGGCGGATTATATAGCTTTTCGATACACAAATTATGAAATTTTCATCATTTTCGAGAAGACTTCGAAAGGGCTATCTTCGTGTAAAAGAAAACAGGACTTTATCTATAAGCAACCATTTGAGGTTATGAAAGATACATAGTCCTATGTTGTTCTTGTTCATACATTATTATATAGTAGGTAGGTATGTAGTTCGTGGTTTTCTTGATGAAAAGCTAAGTCATATTAGTTTTGTGGTGTTGAGAATGTTGCGGTTTGTATAAGAGTTGTATGGACGTTTCCCATATACGAGTCCTACCAGCACTAATGTAAACTTTTATTGAAATTAGTTTTCATTTAAGAAATTCTCATTTCCTTTAACATATAATATTTCAGTTTATTCTATTAGGATTTGTCTAACCTGCGTTTCCAACGTTTTTTGGCTTTGAAAAATATACCTCTTTTTTCAAATTTTAATTAAACTTCCATAAAACTTTCCTACTTGAAAAAAGTTTAAGAGGTCAATCAAATTTTCTTTAAAAAACAAATTCAACCGAGATAATGTCTACTTTTCTAATTAACCTCAGGTTTCAATTTGTATAAAGCTTCTTTAAGGCTTTCCTTGTTGCAGAAAGGTTAAAAGCTCGGAAGAGAAGATTAACCGAGGCCAAGCTAGCCTAAAGCAACAATTCCATTCTAAGTTTTAACGTTTATCGAAAAAATGATTATACCTAGGATCTTTTTTTTAACAATACGGGCAAATTCTTAAACGCAACATTTGCAAAGCAAACCACATGCAAAGCAAATGAGGAATGCAGTTAAAAAGGCAAAGCAAGTGAAGTGCGCAAGATATTATTGACATTTGCCGGTTTATGTACATTTGCATTTGCGCATGAAAATAAAATCTACTACATTTAGGGACAATCTGCTTAGCAGGGATGTATACGTTTCCATTTTGGAATTATTTGCTTAGCATAATTTGCGCAAGTTTTGCGTTTAAGAATTTGCCCTACGTTTCTATAAGAAAATGGCAGAAAACGAGTTAATTTAAGAGAAATAAAAGTTAGGAATAACAATTCCAAAATTCTTACACATACAATTTATATTAGTAATACGACCTTAAATCTTAATTTCTTGCATCATTTTTTTTTTGTTAATCACATTGGGAACCTCTCAACCTCCAAACATTTTCAACCTAATCATCAGGCGACCATGCGCAGGCAGGAGGTATAAAATCTATTTTTGTCAATTCTCAACGTTCTCCCAAAAATTTTAAAACCCAGCCGCTAACCAGCTTCATTGCAGCTTTTGTCTCTTTCCCATTGATGTCCGATCGTCTAAACCTCTTCAAGTCCGATATATGCTGATCGTTTAAGCCACATCAAGCCGTCCGATCGTCTAAACTCTAAACCAGCAGGGTACTTACAAAATTTTAAACTGATACACCAGGCGACCATGCGCCGGCACTGGGTATGTATACGGCATTCTCAACCTTCTCGCAAAAATGTAAAGCCCCGCCTTTAACCAACTTAATAGTGTACACACATTTACTTTTGCTTTGCTTGACACATTTCGTTGATCGAAACCAACTTCACCGCTTCCTTCTCACTGTAGTTTTTTACCGTTTGGGCTAAAGACAACAAAGAAAACGAAATAAAAGGGAATCGATGATGCGTTGCGAAGTTTCTTCTTTCCAAACAATAATGTGCATAAATATAAAAACATTTGCATAGTTCACAGTCGTAGCAGTAATTTGGCCGTTCCATCGATCAGTTAGGATGGAGGAAGAATGAGAATGAGAAAAAGGGAAAATCTGCCATCATGGCGACCATGCGCGGGCAGTGGGTATAATAATATTCTCAACCTTCTCGCAATAATTTTTACCAACTTAGTATTAGTAGTGTGTAGATAGATATATACATTTACTTTCGCTTTGCTTGCCACATTCGTAGGAGTAAATCGGCTCTTCCATTGATCGAAACTAACTTTACAGCAGAATTTGTCTCCTTTTCACTGTTGTTCCTTACCGTTTGGCTAAAGACAATAAAGAAAACGGAATAAAAGGGAATCGATGATGCGTTGCGAAGTTTCTTCTTTCCAAACAATAATGTGCATAAATATAAAAACATTTGCATAGTTCACAGTCGTAGCAGTAATTTGGCTGTTCCATCGATCAGTTAGAATGGACGGAAAATGAGAATGAGAAAAAGGGAAAATCTGCCATCAATTCTGTTGAAGGTGGAGCTTTACAATTTTTGTTTTTGAGTGATTAAAGAATTAACATGGTTGTCTGATGGTTTAAAATATTTTTTTTGGCGCTTGATATTTAAAAAAAAAATAATTTGAACTGTCTGATCGAGTAAACATAGGTACAAGAGATAAATGTTTAATGAGTGACTCTTATCTTTTCCCACGTTATAGGTACCTATATTTTACTGAACAATTCATTGAGGATTAGGCATTTGTCAAAATATATCAATAAAAATTCCGTTTTCTAGTACCGACATCAAAAAATCCAGCTTTAGATTTTAATCTACTTTGAGACAAAAAAGACATCTTTTGACACCAATTAAATTCTTATAAAAGAACAAAAATAACACTTCTCGGACATGATATCAAATAAAAAAAAAATAAATAATTAAAAACTCAATGGTAAAATATTTTCTCATACAAAAGGATTTCTAATTCTTTCTCTCATTGACCACAGCACATTCAGGGTGTTGGTCAAAGTTTAATTTAATTAAATTTTTCAAATCTTCTTTTAGAATGAAAATTCTTCCTCTATGCTCTCTTGGTTTCCACTTGGATTTCTCTTTGTGTCACTTTAGAGTGGTTCTTTGGTCCATCTCTCTAATAAAATGAAGAATGAAAATGGACACAAAAGCCCAGACAATTTGTCGACACCATGGCCAACCACCGATTGCATCTAAATTTTTAATTGTGGTGATTTTTTTTTTTTGTTGTTTTGATAGACATTCTGTTCAGAGCTCTGTACTAAAACTATTTGAAAATAAATTAATTAAGATATGTTTGAGTTTTTTGTTAGGGGGAAGGGGGGGGGGGAGTGGCGGTATGTGGGAGATTGCTAAGAGAAATTCAAACTCACAAAAGAAACTAAAGAGGCAGTGTGGTGAAATATATTTGAACATATTTGAACTAATGAATTTTTAATATGAACATATTCGTATGAAGAAGAAGAACTAAAATGGGTTAAGTTAGGTCGATGGGAATTTTGAATTTTTGCATTCTTTTTAAAATGAATTCAAATAATGTAAAAAACCAAAAAATTCATTAGAATGGAAAAATCTTTTTAAGGTAAAGGAATGCTGATTGCATAGTTTGAAAAAGAATGAATGAATGAATTGAATCTTTCAATTGAAATCACTGAAAATTGTAATCTTTCGCAACTCTCCCATTTATTCAAAATGGTTTTTTATTAAACTTATAGAGTGTCCCTTACAGCTTTCCACTTGCTGCGTAACTCACGTGAAGCGTGCCACTTTTCAAGTGACGCATGCGCCACTTGGCACTTGCTTCATGCCGCTGGCTTTGATCGGAAAATTTTTATAGTTCTACAGTTAATTATTATTTAATTAATTTTTTATTTATACCTATTTGAATTTCTAAAAACCATTTTCAATTACAAAAATATCATAACCCACGTCCTTTGGCAAAAACGAAATTTGTAACGAAAATTTGAAAAAAATCCACCAATTTTTGGAAAAATCGTGTGGGCTCACCTTAAGCTATGTTTGCAAAATAAAGAAAAAAAAATTGATAGGTACGATATCCTAAATATTACATATCGATGTCTTGCAAAAAACACTCGTCGTGGTCGATAATTTTTGAAATGCAAATTTTGCAGCAACTGATTAAAAAAAAGATGGCCGCCAACATTTTTTAGTTTAGTGCAAAAATTGCTCAAAAGAAACAGATTAATTGAATGTGTTGTTGCCTTTTTTGAACAAAATTTTTAATGGCCAAGTTTTTACGACACTGAGCGAACATTTATGTTCCAGAGGATCAAAGTAGGTACCTACTGGAAATATTTTTTTTTTAATATTCGAAATGTTTCAAATCCCAACTCCATTTTTTTTTATTTTGCGTACACAGGGAGTTTCCATTTTGTTTAAATTTTCCGCAAAAAAGTCGATAGAAAAACCTTTAAACTTAGCATTTCCATAGATCAGATCTTTCCAATCTCCATCTTGGAATTTTGTTTTTATCACATATATCGGTTCTTGTTACCCCAAAACATTTTTTTTTATATAAATTTAGAAAACTAAAGTAGTAACTCATTTTTTATATATATATTAGTAATATTGAAAAAGTTACAGGTCAACAAAGTTGGAAAATTCAACTTTGTAGGTAATGAAACCAATTTTTATTTGCACATGCCTTGCACTTTATTATGGTCGCAAACTAACAATACTTTTTTTTTGTTTTTCGAGTAACATGAATCGATTTAAAAAGTATTAAAAAAGTCATCATCATTAACCTACTAAAAATGCTCTCAACTTTGATGCTTTGCATCTTCATACAATCTACATACATTCTCCTTACTGAAGATAAAATGTAATTAATTAAATAAGGTCTTTGCTTTAAGTTTCAAATTTCCATTTTATACCTGATTTTCCGCGCAAAATTATTTTCTTTTCCTTTTGTCATCGCACTCTAAACTCATCACTCTAATTTTCACTTCATTAGCTTTCTCTGCTTATTTTTTATTTTTTTTTTTGTTAGTTCAAACTTCAAAGTAATTAAATTTGATGGCACTTAACTCCCAATATATGTATAAATTAGGTACATGGAACATAGAGAAATAAGAGCAAAATGGATAAAAAAAAGTAAAAATTAAGTATGTCATTCCTCAGCCATCCAAAGTGGAAACATGATGTGTACTTTACATCTAGGGAAAACGAATCTACTATATTTCTTGTCAATTAGCAAAGAAGATCAATATTTATTCACTAAATATAGATAGAAAGCACTTTGATGATGACAAGCTTCAGTTTGCAAGTATAAGTCACTCCAAATAGACGAAGACAAATCTCATGTATCATAAAAGACAAAAAAGGACAATGCCAAGTACGGACCTAGATTTACAATCATCATGATTTATGTACCTATCTATAAGATTTCCATCAATATTCTATTAGAATTGCATAGAAAATCAAAATGACCAATTATTTGATTGCACGTAAAACACTTGGCAACCCTGTGCAGACAAGTCCAGAGGATTTCGTTGAATTTATGATGAATTTCCATTTATCGGTGGTAGAATCATGCTTCCTTGTCACACCTTTTTCAATTCGAGAAATCTTTGAGTTCTGAAATAAAACCTCAGCCATATCCAATCCACACCTCCTCTAAATTATAATCAGCAAATACATCGGAACATACTATTTCAAGTCTGATTCCCTCTGTTTCCATCAATCCTTCCCCCTTTTCAAAAATCACCCTCAAAGCTGATAAATCAATCGAAGTCATCCTTCAATTAAGCATTCAGTAAACAAAACTAATGTTATTTGTTTACAAGTTCGGCACTTAAGTTTACAACGTAGCATGTCCACTTCTATTATATGTGATGTTGGTTGTAAGGAAGACAAGCTTGACTGTTGACTGCATGTTCCAATCACTGCCAACCCCAGCCCGAACCCCCATTCTTCCTATTCTCTCCCTCTCTCTCTCTCCGTTCATCAAACTGGCCAGACTAGTCATCCAAGTCGTTTAGTTCGCCATCAGAGCCAACTATTACCACAACGTTCGCCCCAAAGGACAAACAAACAAAATATTATTCAAATTTCTCAAAGTTAAAAGCGAAGCATTCTACGTAGTGACTATGTCCAGTCCTCCTCCCTGTCTCTCTCTCTCTGCCAACTACAGCTACCTCTAGCTACTCACGCTGGGACTAAAGTAAAGAAACAGAAGGAGAAAGGTGGGAATTTATAACCCATCAACCTGATCTACGCAAAATAAAGGAAACGGTTCGAATATAGTATGGACTGGAATATTGGAGGTGAGAGTCGGTAGATATAGAGAACTTGAAAGCAGATTTGCCAAATGCAAACGGAAGTCAATTGATATGAAAAGCAACCACAAACATGACATTTCAATATGTGAACAAATCTCTCTCGGTAAAAGCTAAAGAGGCACACATTGCCTGTATTCTTGGAAGGTAGGATGATAGGTAGTTATACAATGTAAGGCCAGCTGAGTCATTTGGTCATCAAGTGCTCAAGTTGAATGTAAACAGAAAACTCTTTCACTTTGATACACATTTGAAGAAATTAATAAAAAAAAATTGTTGATAAGCCAAAACGTGAAGGACATAATGAATAGGTTCCACAAAATTTATTTTTTTCTTGCGAAACTAATCCGAACTAATTTTTTGATCGGAATTGGTGGAAGAGTATCTGAGTATTCAAATGAAAATAAGTAGGTACGTGCAAGCGTTGTGCCGTGAATTTGAAAAAAAAAACATTCGTTTAAAAAAATATAATGAAAAAAAAATCTATTATGCATAGATTTCCATTGCCAATGTAACGGATGCGTAACGTGTGCGTAACGCATGAATGACGTGTTCGTTACGGATGCTTAATGTGGGTGTAACGTTCACGTAAAGGCAGCTTTATGGATGTGTAACGCGTGCCCAAGACATGTGCACTTTTCCACGTTATATTGGTATCGAGTCAAAAATTTTAAAGGAAAACAAAACTGTGCGTCTGTAAGTTTATGGGTTTGCCGCCATTTTAAAAAAAGGTTTAGGATTCTTATCTCGAGAACCTCTCATCGTACAAGCAATTTTTTGGCAACCGCATTAGGTAAAGAATTAAATTACCTTTCTTTTTCGTCTACAACATTTTTGCATTGAACTCACACATTCAGAATTAAAGCACCTAGAAGTATACTTTTCCGCATAGTTAATTTTTGACTCTGCCGACTTGCCTGAAGTATGTACATTTTCAAGGTCAAAGCTTTCTATCAAAAAGAGAGCTTGAATTTATTTTTTAAAGTTTATTAGTTTTTCTTAAAAGTGAAAAATTATGTCCATTTTTTTTTGGGGAGATGGAAATCCTTAACCCCATCTCAAAGCTTCACAAATATTTTGAGAAAAAATAGTAACTACTTATTCCAAAAAAAATATTCCTTCTCAACTTCCTCTCTCAGCTAACAACATCTTCTGTAATGTGAATCAAAGCATATTGATAAGCGGCTAACTTTCTTACTCGAACACACAATCAATCAGTGGATCGTAGATTTTTTTTAAGATTCAACTCTCCCTCTCTTTCCGCCAAGTTATCGGAATCTTTATGTCTACGTATTTCTCTTCTAACCACCCACCGCCGCCGCCGCGCCGCCCGCCTCTGCCAATTGTCACACCGTTTGTTTTTATGTAGATAGAGGACACACAAACCGAGGCGAAGAAGACATATTTGTTAGCTTTGTTTGATGGACTGTGGAATGAATGGTGTGTGTCGTCCAGGAAGGGCTTTCCTTTATATATGTAGGTACATATATTTCTGAAATTCTAATGCCAGTCCAGAAGCCAATAATCCATAAAACATGAGTGCTGAATGCATTTTCCTGTTGTTGCCAATATTGTGCTGTCTCAACGAATGAGTAGGTACATGTGCTGCAGTGCATCACCATCGCATCATTGTCACCCTTTTATCCTCAAACCTCATTGTCGTGCGTCGCGTCGTCGTCGGTCGGTCGTCGTCGTCGTCTTTATGGAATTGAAAGTACCTATCCATGGAGAAGAGATGCATCACATGGTCCCGAGTAGTATAGGGTTAGAGTCTTGTATATATTTGTCTTTGATGTATATGCACCGAACACACGCCTAGAATATTTGTTTGCCCCGATGGAATTTTGCAGAAAACATCGTTGACTTGGCCACTTGCACGATGATGGCCATGGAATGGTGCTTGTTCGATCTATGATGAGGACCAAACCTAAACAACGACAAGTCAACGACGACGACGAAAACGACTTGATCATCATCATCTTCTACGAGAGGCGAGAGATGAATTGAAAGGTTTTCCTTTTTGTTTTATGGTGAAGCAGAAGCATCTATCCCATCCAGACTATAGAGACGAAACTTCAGTCTTCATTAGTTTGTTGTTTTTGTTTTGTTTGTTACTTCAGCAGACTTGTATTGTGGAAAGAAAGGAGATTTCTGACCGCAACTTGTTGTGTTCAACTAATAAGAGAGAAAGAGAGATGGACCTGGACCCATCCAATGGATGCTATATTTGCCAATAGTCGCCATCGTCCGTTCGTTAGTTCTGAAGTCACTTAATTGCTTAGTTCGATGCACTTTGCATATGCTGTGTAATTAACAGTGGCAAATATGTCCAGCACCATTGCTTCTCAGGTTGTTGTTTTTTTTTTTCAGTCCATAAGTCTGTGTCTTCTGTATAGCGAGAGAGTCTATTTGGATTCAGTTTCGGTTTGGTCATTGTTTGGAATCTCCAGAGGCACAATATGAGTATGCGGTAGGTACCTACTTCTTCTCTACAGGTTCCTTTCATAAATACATCCATAGTCGTCGTCGTTGGTCGTCTGTCCACAAATCCATTCGTCCATCGTCGTTCTCTGGTGTTTGCTTAGAAATAAGCAAAGTCATGCTAAAATGTGGTAAAGCTGGGAGCTAGCAAACATCCATGTGGGGTGACGGGGAGAAGGGGACAAATAATGTTGGTGGGTGGATAAAGAAGGATGGTTTGCTTACAAAATTCAAAAAGCACTTTAGCCCGCATCAAATGTATATATAAAGTGTGCTGCAAGTGCGGAGAGAAGAAGCCAGCCAGCCAAAGGTAGAGAATATTTTGTTTTAAGTATCAGTCACTCCTCAAATTGACAGTGGATTAGGGGTTTTTGGTTTGTTTCATGGAAAATATGGTTAGAGCGAGTGTTTATGGTTTTTGTTGAAATGCAACACACACAGTGGAAAGCAATGTAAATGCATTTTCCAAAATCTAAATGTGGAGAAAGATGGTTTGTGAATTCCTTTGAGAAATGATTGTGGATTCTATTGTGGATAATGGTCAAATATAAATTCAAAAGCTGTGAGTTCAAAATGTAGGTATGTTTAGGTTTGATGATGCCTACCTTGATGTTCCTTTGTGAAATACAAAAACCAATCTTTATGGGCAAATATATGCTCAAAAGGTTTGTTTTTTTTTTAACCATATCAGTATCAAAGGATTATGAGAATAAACATTACATAATTATTTTGAGATCCTAAGTCTCTCTATTTGGCTTTGAAACGATTTTTGTAATTAGGTTAATGATCTTGTTTAAATGATAAACCGAAATCCTGGTTGTGTTTATTAAAGTATGTTTTAAGAACTCAAAAATCTAGTCTTCATAATACTTTATTGGGAATTTGGAAAAGTGAGAGTAACCTGTACTCTCACATGCATTTATTATAGATTTATAACATTTTTCACATCTTTGCTTGATTGCGATGACTTCGTTCTTGGTGACCACCTTAGAGTTTTGGGAGTACCCAGAACCTTTACATAAACAAAGCTTATATGAAAGTAGTTAATAGTGGATTTTAAAATGTCACACCTTTGTTCGATTGTGAAAACTTTTTATTAATTAAATATATTAGTCAAATATGAAAACAAAAATCTTTTGAAAACTTATATAAAAAGTAAAATTCTTTTGGTCTGTGAAGCACGTAGAAGCACCTTCTAAAACACTAACCGGGCCGCTAGAGTTGTTGGGAGTCATCAGTACTCTCATATGCTATTTAAAACATTGCCCGTCCCTTGAAAATTGATGGGAGTCACCAGTACTCTCAAATGTACACAGCTGAAATAGAAGCAGTTTATTGTAGATTTATAAATTTTTCACATCTATGCTTAATTGCGACGACTTCGTTCTCCGTGACCTTAAATTTTTGGTACTACCCACAATTAAATATTAATCAAATATGACAAAAAAAAACTTTTGAAACCTTGTATAGTATAATCCTTTTGATACAAGATAAATGAAAATATATTAAAGGGGAACCGACACTCACATGAAAATTTCAACTTCAGTAACTACTTCCTTAAATTCTTGACAATTTTTAATTGAATCTCCCCAACTGACCCTAAGAAGTAAAATTTTTTCCTATGACTTTTCTTTAAACAAAAAAAAACCCACCCTATGTTATGTCAAAAAAAAAAAAAACAACATTAAAACCTTAAAAGAAGTGCTTACAATTTTTAATTGTTTTTCCTTCATTTTCTTCTTTTACAAAAAAATTAAAAAAAAAACTCCTCTCCATGGTCTTCCAAGTTAACCTTTACCCATTTCAAGACAAATGAATGCAAAATAAATCATTAAAAAACATTCTTCATTTGCACCTGTTTCGTCCTTATAATGCACCCCATCCAACCACCCAGCTAAAAACAAACAACCACACACACAGCTTATCTTTACTTGTACACAAGTTTGTAGGCCAGTGCCTTGTATAAACAAATCCGCTGAGAAGATTTTATGGGTATAGGCAAGACCGGTTAGCGGGGGGGTGTGGTTGGGAAATTAATTAAAATCCTTAAAGCCCCATAAGCATCTGAGTGTCCTCAGAGTATATACACAGTACACCTAAGTAACCTTCTACCAGTCATGGGTCCGTTTCTATCTCCTTTTCACTCTTAAGCCAACCCTATTTGTTTTTTTTTTTTTTTTCTCTTTAATGGGAAATTCTACTACCCACCTACTTACTACTTATTGCCACTCATTGAAGTCGGACGTCTTTTCAAGCTCATCATTTCGGACTTCCTGTTCCTGTTTTCCTCGGTGTATGCCTTCGGAGTATGTATGTGGCTCTCGTTTTTTGTTGTTTTGTTTTTATTTCATTTAATTTTTTTAATTTTTTCTAATTTACCATCACCCATTTCCCCCTCACCGATTTCCCTCTCGAGCAAACCTTAAGGGCTTCTCTTCATCAAGGAAAAGTTCCTCGGACATTGTTAACGATGGCGGCAGTGGCGAGTACTCTTTTGTGTTGTTACCACCGTTGTTTGACAAAAGCGAAATAAAAAAAACATGAAACAAAGTTTAAAACAATAAAAAAAAAAAGTTAAAAAAAAGTTCAGCAACTCTTCCAATCAGCCGACGCGACGCGACGACGACGGACGGACAGGACCGGACAATCCCATTCTCTCTATCGTCGAGACCAAACCATCATCAGCTTCGCCAAACTCTCCCAGCACCATTTTGTAGAAATTAATCATTTCGCTAATGACTTACCCAACTGACACTAAAGGTTTTGGCCCCGGCGCACAACGTGCTCTTCACAAAAATAAGGTTTACAATTTCTTCTTTACAAAAACCGATGTTGTATAAAGGATGAGGAAAAGGGACCTCAAGGGGGAATTGGGTAAATTTGTAAACAAAAAAGTCCTCGGGGCTACTTTAGTTGCGAGCAAAAATGGGGTTAAGTAACAGGAAACCCCCAAACAAAAAAACAAAAAACAAAAAAGCAAACAAAATCCCCATAACTTTTTTTTGCTTGGTTATTTTTGTTTAATTTTTTGTTTCCTTTTTTTTGCACAAGATTTGAGGGAAACCAAAATGTAAACAAAAGTTTAGGAAAATAAAAATATAAAAAGTAAAAACATAAAGTAGGTTAAGCTAGCCTCATTAATAAAATCGGACAGTGAATGAATGGCCATCCAAGAAGGATATGTATAAGGAGATTTGCGTATTTATGAAATGAACATTATATCCATAGATAAGGAGGGGATTGTAGTAGGGGTAGGTTATTTTTTTTTTACTTTTTTAGGGAATGACATATTGTTTATTATGAGAGTTGTGGTGAATATGGAAATCTTTAAGCTTTTTAAAACTAAAGAGAGTCATGCATGTAATTTATAACTTTAAGTCTTTTAGGTGCGAGTATAACATTAGAATTTATTATGGGTCCTTTATAACACCCACCTACATTTGGCAGGGAAGCAGATGTCCTTGTCGTATGTACTCGTATTTCTGTATATACATATGTATGTACATATGGTTGATATCAGGTCAAAGTGAAAAAATCTTTTCTATATAGGTATACCTATACTTAAACATACGAGTATGGTTCTTTCGTATCAAACTTACAAAGCGAAATGTTTAGCCTTAAATTCAAAAAGTTCCATTTTGATTTTAAATTAATTGAACTTCAAATACTTACCTATTCAAATTTGGAATTTTTGGATTTTTTTTTAATAATTTTTAGGACTTTGGGAAAGTGAGAGTAACCAGAACTCTCACATTTCACATTGCCTTTTGTGAAAACTTTGTTCAATTCAAAAGGGAAATGTGATCTAATTGGAGAAGGTAGATACCGCCAAAAAAATGTTTTTTTTTTAAGTAACCTTATCCACCTTATGAGAGTTAATTTTAGTAACCAGTACTCTCGCACGAACATAACTGATCTAGAAGTAGTTGAGGGCAATAATGAATAGAACATACGAATTAAAGCGATAGTTTTGGTCTAGATGTTTGAGTTTTTTTTTAGTCTTGTCAAAAAGTTTTTTTTAACACAATTGTGACACTAAAAATTGTTTTCAGGGAGAGTTTTTTGAAATGCAGGGATAAAAACTGGTTGAGAAAATTGACAAGAAAAAATATTGTCAAGAAAAAAATTGGTCAAAAAGAAAAAAATTATTAGGGAACAACATTTTTTGCAACCACCTGACTGTAGTCAGTTTTTGTCAATAAATTTGTTCACGCACAAAACTGATCGTATAAAATGTGACAATTTTTTTTTTACTTTTTCAAAGAATATCTATTATTTAAATTTTTTTACTATTAATATTTCAATTAATTACTATTACATTTGTTTAATTAATATCAATTTTGAAAAAAAAATCAACTTGTTGCATTTTTAGTGTTTTCGTCCACATTTTTTTTCAATTTTTTTTTCTGACCATTTTCGGAATTTTTTTAAATTTATTTTATGACCAATTTTTATTTTCGTTGTTCAAAAACTGTCCACTTTTTTTCATATTTTTGGAAAATTTTATTTTTCAAAAAAAATTTTTTTCAGAATTTATTTTTTTACTATAATTATTAAGCTTGATGTAGTTCCTATTTTTTTGGCAGAATTTGTGTTAGATAAAAATTTGTTTCGGCAATTGTTAACATTTGTTTTTAGAAAAAAAATTTTAGGTCAAAAAATGTGGAAAATGTTTGAAAATTCCATGGAACCCGTACCTATTCAAGTTTGCGATCAAAGTAAAATGTCCAAGTGATTAAAATTCTTTTAAACTCCTTGTATACATGTATGTAACATTCACCTATAATTGTTTCCTTATTTGTACTTATGTATTTTAAATTACCTCTGTTGTGTACTTAAATATCATCAATATGATATTTTAGTTTTATTTTTTTTATTTCATTCTTTCAATGTCCCCATTTCAATAAGAAATCCCTCAGGGATGTTTTCTAAATTAGAATAATAACATATGTACATAAAATAAATGCTGTAGGTAATATATCCGATTTGTCTTTGTAATCAAAAACCTGTCAGATCAATAACAATAAACATTTAAATTGAACCAAACACAAGAAAAAAAAACCGACACTACTATGTGACATAAACAGCAATATTAGTCAAATCAAAATAATCCCCCATCCATCTACATGACATCGACAAAAATATCCCCCTCCGCCTCCCGCTCCCGCAAAAGAAACTTTAATCAATGAAGTTCAAATAACATACGTCTCTTGATGTTCATATCTAAAACGCTTCCCCCTCCACAGGAATTACTTGCACATACAGCCCCAAACCATGCATTCTTTACTTTCAAAACAAAATTAGACAAACAAAAATATTGTTAAGTTGGTTTTGTATATATATGCCCCAACTGCCAACCAACAATCACCCCCAAGTAGAAGAAAATAAAGCTTTGTGGAATGAAGGTATAAGGACATCAGAGGGAAGAGAGGGAAAGAGAGAACACACATGTTGCTGTCATATGCGAGTATGTTTGAATTTTAATATCTTTTGGCGACGAGAAAACTTATTGACTCATCTCATCACCCGAATATCAAGAATGTTAAATATCCTTGAAGATATATTCAGTATTCACTCCCACTCAAACAAAAATAAAAAAAACAAACATAGCTATCCTCTTAAATAGCAGATATAACATGACAAAAGCATCATCATCGCCCTCTTGTGCATAATATTTCCCGGTTTTATTTCAAGGATTACTTAAATGCCACTCTAAACTGTCAAGTTATATTCTAACTCTAAGTGAGGGGTAAGGACGAGAGGAGGGGGGGGGGGGGGAAGCCAAGGCGACGATAGGTCCTTTTTTCCATATTTAATCCACTGGCAGGAGAGGTGTTGTATTTTTGGTGGTTGATCTAAACAAATACAATCATAATATATGCAAATATCTACACATGCATATAAATATAAATAATGTCCTTAAATAAATACCCTCTTAATATTTTAATTCTTTAGAATATTAGTTTAATTGCCATAAGCATCACAGCATGATGGGAGAATGTTTTTGACATTCATCCTTATGCTCTGCCTTTAGCTGAAAGAACAAGCAAATAAATATTTTCAAAACAACAATAGCAGAGGCGATAGCAGCGCGGCGGGTGTTGATTTTGATGGGGTTGGAAAAAAAAGGATAAACGAGAAGGTTGAGATTTTAAAGTATAGGTATACTCTCGCACATCTTCGGAAAACATACATGAAGGATTAAAAAGTTTAATTAACAACAATTGTTCCAGGAGGAGATGAGAATCATAATACTATAGTCGTACATATTACCTACTGTGGAATGGGATATACACTCTGGGATATTTGATTATGATTACGCAGAAATTATTTTGGCTTAATTTAAAACTTTTTTTTTAATATAATGAAAAAAAATGCATAAAATTACGAAAATATAACCCGACAAGTTTTTTCTTTAAAATGCCTTTTCAACTTTTTTGGACCAGCCACAAAAATTTCGAAAAAATTGATATTGAAAATTTGGTGCCTACCTAAAAGAATAATCCCAGACGTTTTTTTAAATCTTTTATGTTTATGATAAATCACTTTTAATACACATCACCTAGAAATGTTTTGTTAAAATTTTTTGAAAAGTGATCATTTTTAAAAACATGATTAATTATCTAAAATGAAGATACTTTAAAATTTGTCTAGATATGGGGAAATACAATATTTTTTTTTTGAGAGTAAGAAAAATTCTAAGGGGTCATTTTAGGTAATCATATTTTTTACAATGGTCAGCTTGCAAAAAAATTAAAATGCAAAATAAAGAATAAAAAAATAACAACAAAATATCTTATCTTTTTTCAAAATTAAATATTTCTAGGTGATCAAAAAAATTAAAATTTTTGGCGCATATATTCATAGTCAAACTTTAGATCCTGGTCCAACTGACCTGGAATCTATAAAGTTGACACCTAGATTAGAAACAGCTGCTATTCATGAAGAATCTGTTTATTAAAAAACATGTAGCAGTAATATTCTACTACAATTTTTTGGTACCTACTATTGCCTGTCAATCCATTGAAAAAAAAATTGAGCGCGATTTTTCACTTTACTGCGGGAATATATTTTGGCGAAACAAAAACAGATTTAGTATTAGCATTTATAAACATGGTTTAGAAGTACACACAACACAAAATATATTATTGCAGATGAATGATAATAAATAAAACTTAAAAAGATCTAGTGAGCAGAACAGTTTCTTGTTTTTTGACGTTTCTTGATGTTTTTTTTTTTTTTTTTGACAGATAGAAACAAAAATAACTTACATATATACCGTAAAGTGGGGTTACATTGCTCCGTTTTTTGCACTATTTTCAGAAATATCTTAAAAATTGTACTAAAATAATTTTTATCTATTTGTTTTTGAACACAGTTTTGTTAATAAGATGTGAAATTAAGCATTTTCGGTATGAAAACCGTTTTAATAATAGTTAAAATCGTTTTTTTTTGTGGTTGAAAAGTGGGCAAAGTCGTCCAAGGGATGGGGTTACTTTGCTACACCTGAAAGTTTTGACTATATTTTCTTTATCTAAAGAGCCGGAGAAAAGTTTGTATTTTATTTAAATAGCCCTGATCAAAAGGATCATATCTGCAAAAAAAAATTTTTTTTAAACGTAACAGCCTCTTCTTATTGCTTCAAAATCTTCAAATTAAAGTATAAAAACAAAAAATAAACATAAAAATACAGTAACCGTCAATTTTTGTATGCTTTGCTTCTGAAGCAAATTAACCCCAAAATCAAAAAAAAAATGCGTGTTCACACAAAAAAAATTAAATAAATACTATTTACCAACTAAACAAATAAAGGCCAAGCTTAAATTATTGCAAAAACAATATTATAAATATAAAATCAGAACTTCCTTCTTTGAAGTTCACCCAACTGTTGCTACACACCAAATTTTCCACTTAAAAAATCTGACGAATTTCCAGCATCAACTTCACTTGGCAACTACTTTTTATCAACTGCAGGTACCTACACGGTTCGTTGCAACATGTAGCAGATGCATATATATGTGTGTATACATTACGGTATATTCGGTTCTTAGAATGTAACATGTCTGAGCGTGAATGAAAAAACTAACTCTTTTTGTCAGTGGCGCAAAGTAACCCCTGCGGGGGCGAAGTAACCCCATTTTACGGTAGTCAAAGAGTCAGCCGTTTTTAAGGATTGAGCTCCAGTTGATGTTTTTTTGACCTGGGTCTAAATTGTCTACTAATAAAATAAACTCCATGTTAGAGACAAGAAAAGAAAAATTTAAGAAAAAAATCATCTCAAAAAAAAAAAACAACAAGCGGAATTTTTTTTGGCGAGAGTAAAATAAATTGTGGAAAAAATGTTTTGTACAAAAAAAAAATTGAAATGCCAAAAGAAATATTTTTGTAACGTTTTATAAACAAAGTAAACTCAATCAAATGACATAGAGTGTACATGTGAGTGGAATGTGGATGTTCAAAGGCAGCTAAAAATGCTGGAACTACCACTTAACTCCAATTTTGTTTACGAATAAACCTCTGGGGGGAATATCACAAATGTACATTCCAAGACTTTTTTTATTGGAACAACACAAACTGAGGACAAAAAATATATAAATTTCTAAATGTTGAATGTATTGAAAATCATTATATAATAATTTGAGGGATATCTTTTGTAGGCTTTGAATTCCAGTCGGACAGAATCCTAAAATCTAAAAACCAGAAAATCTCTAATCTAAATATCCATTAACCTTCATCAGATAACGAAAACACAAAATCACGGTTAAAGGCCACTATTCCGGTTCTATGATAAAATGAAATGATAACTTTTCTTTTACCAGATTTTTCCAACTTCATTACATCATTTTTCGTATTTTGCAATTTTTTGGGATAGAGCTAGAAACCTACTTAACGATCGATTAACGATCGCGTTTTTCATAGAACCGGAATAGCTCCACATCAAGTATTCGGACCTTTAAGTATTAGGCAGACTTATATTCAATGCGCTGTGAACACATCGGGCCTGAATTCATGGCTTTAATGTTCCCCTTACCCTTAGCTATACAAACTACAATAATTAACTTCTACCCTTAATCTAATCGTAATGAACAATGAACTTTTTGAACAAATACGAATATAGAAACCTGAAAGTAATTTTAACTGCAGGCCCTAAAAATAAGGCTAACTAATGGACTTTTTCTTAGCTCTTATAACCCCAAACAAACAAACTCCAAAAATAACACCATTAAAAAATATGGCCTAGCTGAAAAGTAAATTTTTTTCAATCTCCCTCATCCTGGCACGTCTAGGAATTTTTATGCAATTTCTGAAGAAATTTTGTGCATGAGGGGAGGATGAATCTTTGGGAGAGTGGGATTGTGAAACAATGTAATCTCTTTTAGCTGATATTTTTGCCACTTGTATACAAAAATAACCATGGATGGAGAGGAAGATAGGTTTACAGCATATAAAATTTGGATGGACTTGGCTTCACTTTTTTGAAGGGGTGCATATAAATTGCGTTATTTTTTGGAACAAAATTAGCACCTCGGGAGTTGAAATTCATTTAAGGACGACCTACGACCAATGATACTATTGCAGAGAGTGATTGTTATGCGTGTAGACTGCTGTAGGTATATGCGGATGGACCAACATCAAGAATGGAAATTAAGCGAATGAAGGGTCCTTTTTTGTTGTGTAATTTGATTCCTTCAATGTTATATTTAAGAAGTGAGACTCTGATGAAATTACATTTGATCTGCGTCCTGCGTCCTGTGTGTGTGTGTTTTTTTTTGTTGTTCTATTTTATGCGTTGGTTTATTTAAAGTTTGGTGTGTGAAAGAAGTGTGAAAGTGTTTCACCTGGAGGGTTGAATTATTCGTTGGTGTGGGGTCTCCCTGGGGTATATGGATGGTTTTTTACGAGGTAATTTATCTAGGAAATTGGATTTTGTGTTGCCTGTCCCTTATTAATAAATAAACAATGAGAATTGATATTAAGGCTGTTGTTTATAGTGTGGGGTTGAATAATAAGAAATGTATTTTAATTAAAAGAAAAAAAGTTTTTTTTTTTGAATGAATTTTTCAAAATAATCATTGTGGGAAGGGTAATTTTTTGAATTCCAGCTTTAGAGCTTAAGATTATCTATTTTGATTCTGAATTGACTTTGTAAAATTAAAGCTTTAATTATTTTAAGTAGATTTATCTTAAAACTGTATTTTCCCGACTGCACATTTATTCATTTGAAATATTAAGTGGGGGAAAGATTTTGGAAAACGCTTATTTTTGTTTTTTGACTTTTGACTAGAAGAGCTGTTTTGACTGAAAAAATATCTGATCTCTGTAAACATTGAACTCGAACTTTAGTTGGGTACCCAAATTTTATGATTTGCCCTGGTAACTAACTTATTACCTTTTTATTAAATAAATTTTGATTTGAATACAAAAAGTATGGGCCTCAGTACAATAGAATGAATACCCAAATACCCAAGAATATATTGGGTACCATTTTACAAATGGGTACATATGGGTAGGTATGGGTAAACTTGTCAGGTATTAATTAGGTAAGAGTTGGAGACAGTTGGGTGTTCCCCCCAAGGAAAAACTCACCGACATAACTAGATCCGAGGACCTAAGTAAGAAGTTAGCAAGAACAACCCGCTTAACAGTGTTTTTTAATTTTACTCGACTACACATCCCTTTACGACCTACCCAAGTTATTAAATATAAAGTAGAATATAGCTAGATACCCCAGCAGTAAAATCTGAACACTCAATTATATTAAAATGGTACGAACGCGAGTTTTAGAAACTTCAGTACCCGAATCGTTTTTGGTATAGGTTACCAGAGTCCCATATATCTACTTTAGTACTCAACATCTATTGGGTAGGATACCTTTTTAGCCAATATATAGTGGGGGTAATTAAGCTCGGTAGACTCCGGTGGGCAGGGCACCTAGCTCGCATGAGTGAAGAGGAACCGGTTCGGAAAGTCATTTGTGGTACTCTTTCTATGGTAGACCATCAGGACGCCCGAAGCCTTGGGGTGCGCAAGGCGCAACTGGATGGCGTCGGTCGGCTCGAGACCGGGATAGGTGGAGAGACTTGTTGAAGGAGGCCAGAACCGGACCCCGGTTGTCGAGCCGATGATGATGATGATAGTGAGGGTACACGATTATTTTTTGGTACTGGGGCATTGTCTTAAGAAGTACCTTGCTTCTGGATATTCAGGCACCCTACACCGCAACAGAATACCCAACTTTTTAATAAGATAAACTGTTTCTGAAATCTACCAGTTGCTTAATTGGGGTCTAGAGTTGTAAATTTCGTCTTAAGTATGTTGAGTGTCTTGAGTTTCTTGAGTGTTTTAAGCTCTTAGGCACTTTGAGCATATTAAGTCTTGAATATCTTGCACGGACTTGGCTTTTTCAGCGTCTTAAAAAAAAGTAGTAGAACCAAAATTTCTAGAGTTATAATTTTGTTACTTAAGCTTCTCATAAGGATGGAATCTTACAAATTAGCTAAAAATCTGTTGTTAAAAACGACTATTAATATCCTTTATCATTACATTATCCATTACTAGGCATATTGTACAGGTACCTACACATCAAATTTACAACCAAACAAGAATTGAAAACCCTTAAAAGCATTCAACCACTCACTTTACCAACGGGTATAATAAACTCGGTGCATTCACCTATTCAGCACACACAAATCCTGCCAACATCAATTCCGTTAATTTAAACTCATTACAAACAAATTGAGTGCAGTGTTCCAAAATAGGATTTGTCTGTGCTGTTGCAGACGAAACACATCATTCTACTATAAAGGCAACCCCCCACCTTCTTCTACGGCACTGCATTAGCAGTTATATACTCGCATACAAGAAATACGAAAAAAAAAAAATTCATTCACGTCTCTCGCTCGTTCTTAATGCTGGAACACAACAACAAAAGTTCACAACTCGAGTTTTCACAGCTTTTCGTCCTGATGGTTAAGTAAATGTCATTAATTTGTTTGTCCCGTACCCGAACCCGTTTGCAGTTGTTGTTGGTTGTTGTTGTTGTATTGAATGTGGAACTGTTGGGGATAGTCGTAGTCGTTTGTATATTGTTCCTCGACGAACTTGTGCCAGAGTGTAAACTATGATGATGGCAACTTTATCCCCAGCTCTGCTATGCAATAGCTGCCATCAGGATTATATAGCTACTGATGTTCTTGGTCCATTCAAGATCGTAATTGAAAAGCCAGTGTTAAAAGTAAATATTGTCATTAGTTTAAACAATTATGTCCTGCGTTTCAATTCCTATATCCACACACAGCATCCAGTGTACACCCAGCCAGCGTAGGTATATATCGCCGCCCAACACTCATCTAGCTGAGAGAGTTCCAAATGCTGACTTTATATTTATTTCTCGCTTATCCTTGGGATTCAGATGAAACAACGGACAGACGGACGAACATCGTCGTTAAGGACGACTTGGGAGTATCCTTGAATTTAATGTAACTGGATTCAGGGATCTGCTGTTGCTGGCTGCGTTTATTATTTTTAATTCGATTTCACCTCTCTCACTCCATTTTAACATAACTGTTAGTCTAGTGAATGAGAGTGGCAGTGGAGAGGGAGGTGGAGGTGTAGGTGGAGGATCTCACAACAAGGATGAGAATGAAAAAAAAAAAAAGCTGAATCTAGAACTCATCCTAAATGGATACTAATGGGCTAAATGGACAATTTCATTTGATGTTGTGTTTTATTTCCATTTTGTGTTGTCCGTTTCGTCCATCACGTTTCTATCGTCTCGTCTCTGGATCTTTTGGTTGGATTTCATCTCCACTACGGAGACCATTGAATAGGAAACGCGAAATGAAGTACATACCCTTTTTTTTCTCTGGCTGTTACAAAGAATGGGAAATCCTCTTTTGGCCAACAGAATGAATGGGGCTTATTTAGTACACCGCTCAACTAAATGGTTGAAAATTATAGTCTATATATAACATAGAATATATACCAGACCTCCCCCCAACTAGGAATTTATTTTAAAGGATCTCTGGGATATTGTGGATTTTTCGCTAACAACAAGGGAATCGTTTTGGGCTTATGTGTAAGCATGATGGTTTGGGTGGTATACGGAGTGTTGACAGATGCAATTACAACAACTGTCCCATGAAACAAATAGATTAAATTTAATTTAGCTTGAATTTAGGAAAACAAGTCATGAACTTTAAAGATTTCCTGGTAGCTATTTAATGTAAAGCCGAAATTTTGAGACTGTTGCTTGATATAATAATTTGCCTCGGTTTTGAAATTAATTAATTTGCCATTCGATGTTTTCTATGTTATTTGTTCTAATGTTTTGCTAAATACTATGTTTTTTTTTTGACTTTTTGAATTCTTAAGGGGAACAATTCGGTGTTTGATAATAAGCCTCTAACCATTCTTAAATAAGTTGGAATTTTTAGTTCTATGTTTTCTATGTTTTTTTTTGTCGTTTTTCTAAATATTTACTAAGCACTTGAATCCTTAGTGAATTCTTTTAATCAGACCTTAATTAGTTGTTATGACGTTTAGAAATTTGTCATTCAATGTTTTCTATGTTTTGTTTATTTGCTAGGCATTGAGTTTTTTCGTTTGGATTTGTGAGTTCGTAGAGAGTGTAATTTATTTCTTAAAATTATGATTTTAATCTTGCATTTATTAATAAGAAAATTTGGTATTTACCGTTCTATGTTTTCTATATTTCTGCAAGTGTTTTAAATTTTTGTTAATTTGTGCAATTTTTTGGCTCTATTTTTGTGCATTTTGTTTATTTATATTTAGTAGAGGTAAATTCAGCTCAAAAAGAACCAAAACAATTAAATATATAAAAAAGTAATAATCTCTGAATGTAAAGAGAATACCCAGCTCAATTATTAAAGAAATTATTTTTGAAATCTGAAGAATATGAGACACACCCTGGTTCCCCAAAGAATCCCCAAACATTGAGTTGGGTACTGAACTATTGAGCAGTTCATCGATGTCAAGAATAACCCTTTTAACAGTGTTTTTTGGTTGTGCTCGACTACAAATCTTTTAACGTGTACCAACCCAAATCATTTATAAAATAAATTTTTATTGAACAGTAGATTCCGGGTTGGACCCGGGTTCCTAAGAACAGTAAGAACTCGGCTACCCTATAGTCGTTTTTGACATAGCGTGCAAGAGTCTCATACATTTTAGTACCCAACAACTTCAGGGGTAATTTAGTGGAGTACTGTTTGAAGTTGTTGTTAGCAACCATGTTTCCGGAAAACTTCGGCAAGCACTCGATGCCAACAACAACCCGCTTAATAGTGTTGTTGGTTTTACTCAATTACAAATCAATTAACGACGTACTCTAATCATTTATAAAAGAAAACTGTTATTGAACAGTAGAATCGGGGTACTCAGCAACGATTAATGTATTAGGACCCGAGGTTCCAAAAAAATCGGCTTCCCGAGTCGTGTTTGATATAGGGTACTACTGTCTCCTATCCTTTAGTACCCAAAACCTATACTATACAGAGTACCTATTTAATGCTCAGGTACACTTTTGGGTACTGGGGTATTGTCTCAAGCAGTTGTTGTTAAGCATGTTTCCGGATATCACAGATACCCTACACCCCACGAATACCCAATTTTTAAATGAAACTGTTCTTAAAGTCTACTTATTTTGGTCTACAGTTGTTAGATTTTCTGAATCTTCTGACTGTACTGAAGGCTATCGGGGCAATACATACATTAAAAAAAACTAACATTATCACTGAATGTGACAGGAAATTCTACCAAAAAAACCCTAACTTCCTATTTTAATTATTCCAATAATCAAAATCGATTAGAACTTCTTGCTTTACGACTATAATTAATAAAGTTCTTTCCCTCAAAAACAAAAAAAAAAGAAGCAAAATACAAGAAAAACTTTCTCTCTTCCAAAATGGGTCACAGTTCATTGCTTTGCTTACTATAACTGTCACTTTCCTAGTCCAACTTCTCTGTCGATTAATTGCATATTATTTTGCTGTCATTTCCTCATTATGTTTATTTGTCTCTTCTTCTGTTCAAACCAATTAATTTCATTTTCATTGTAATTGTCTTTCAAAATTTAATAATATCAAAAAAATGTCATTATCAACAATATGTCAAAATAGCAAAACCAAAACCAACGAAAAAAGTGAAAAACTATAAGAAAAACATTATTAATTAGATTCAAAAAGTCTTTTCCCCTCGCTAGACCAACAACAGCAAAAACTGACAAAAAAGTTTTCATACTTTCTTCCATCAATATAATAAATAAAATTGACATTTTAATTCGCACGCTCTTCCCCCATCAGGAAGAATGACATTTTTCCTCAAATAAGGACGAATAACTTATTCGTTCAGATAAAAATAAGAAACCTTCTAGGATGAAGTTTGAAATAATTCATTGAACTTATTTATTTATTTTCTTACCTTCTTACTTTTGGAATTTTTTTATATCTTATTACTGCGTATTTGTAGTGAACATTGATAAAAACTTTCACTTAAGGTTTTCCTTGTTCGCTTGAAATTCCTTATTCTTAAGGATTACACAAACCGATAGCTAAATTTAATAGGTTTTGTCAAAAATGTATCTTTCTCTCACTGACAAAATGCCAATAAGCTTTTTGTTTTTACCTAAAACGATCTCTCTTTTTTTTTGTGTTTTGTGACTAAAATACTTTTTGATGGATTTAAGTCGCAGATAAAGTTCTTTTGCCATTGGCTTCTAATTAGATGGTATAATTATTAAGAAGGGATTCAATTAAGGATTTCATGTTCAATTAATTTGAACTTCTGAATATGTGATGGTGTAACTTGAGTCTATGTCGTCAGGCAATGAAGGTGGAGTTGCTTCTTGAAGATGCTACTGGGATGGTTAGAAAAAGGAGAAGTGCCGTAAGCAAGTAAGATTAAACAATAATTTATTTAGTTTTGCAAAAATAAACAGAAGTTTAAATGTTCTAAAGGGACTGATCGAAATAGTTTTATAAAAGTTTTTTTTTAGATTTAACATTATCCTGTTGTTTCAACATGGTATCTTGGACTACCGCGTTAATTTATCGAATTTCCGTTGAGAATGAACATGATGATCATGTTGGTTGAACAAGGTATTTTGTTGATTCAACATGACTACCGTGTTAGTTTATCGAATTCTCGTTGATATTTAACACGATAATTGTTATTTTAACATGATATCGTGTTGAACCAACCATATTCCTATTAAAAAAATGTTATATCAACTCTTTAATCTGGTTAATTAAACACGGCCAATCGTGATGAAAAAAAAAAAATAAGCATGTTTTTTTTCTCTGACTGTTGACCATTTTACGGAGGCATTTAAATGTTGGTAGACATGATGTTTTGAAAAATTTTTAGCAAATTTCATCATTGTATCAATGCACTGACAACCAACGGCCAAGACTAGGAGGGACAGGAAGTTCGTTGAAAAAAATAAAAATACACCAAAAGGAGCAAAGGGGGGCATTTGTTTATATTCCACCAAAATGAATACTTCAGTTTGACAAACTTGCACCTCTCCCCGATAGTAAGCCCCTTAAATTGCAAGTGTACAAAAAGGCAATAAGGAGATTTTTGGGGGCCTTTTGATATGTTTAAAAAAAATTTGGTGGCGCGAGAATCCATGAAGATTCAAGGCCTAACTGACTTACAACTCTCAACCATTCTCGTGTGCTTCTTATTGCAAGAATGGATTAGGCCTACAATCTTATGCTGAATTCGATGAGAGGCAGTCTATTCTCAACAAGTGATACTCATTTCTATTTTTAGGTGGACAGGGCTGAGAATCGAACCCAGAACTCCGGCATGACAGTCCTACGCACTACACAAGGAAATGCAAAATGTTTAACAAAAACATCGGTAGAATTTTTATATTTTGTTTTGTTTTCGATTCATTATGTCTCTTGCAATTCATTCTTAAATTATGTACAATACTCTGGAGGATTTTCTTCACCTCCTCCCCAATTTAATAACATTCAACCCTTCTCATCCTTCCCATATCTGCTTACTCATTATAAACCCCCAAATAAAAATAGACGGCAGTTGGAAGGAAGACCCATGAATTTTGTCGTTTGCAAAAGATACAAAATACAATTTTTAGAATCCTTTAAAATTACCTATAGTATGTCCCTAACCCACCTATCCACCCCACCACCATATAACTACTATGTGTTTTTTTGTATACGACAAGTAGGTACTTACATGACATTTTCAATTTGTTACACATGTGTGCTCAGCCATTTTGGGAAGTTGTTGCAGTCGTCGTCGGAAGTATAATATAAAATTTTTTAAATGGAATGTGCGGAGGGCAAGGCTAACCAAACCAACGTATTATAATGAATTACACATTTTTTGAAAAATGAAAACTCATGTTTTTAGTAGGTTGTGTGTGTCAGCCACAATGATTTTGTATGAGGGTTTTCATTCAGGCGCTTGTGTAAACCAATTTAAATTTTCTTGTCTTGTGTGACATTCTATAAATGTTCCATGAGGGAAAAATATATTATAAATATAGGTAGGGTAGGTATCTCATATAGAAGGAAGACGGAAATTTTGGCTAAAATAAATATCCTGGTCAGGTGGTAGTGTCAGGATATTTGTAAAAGGAAGAGGGTTCATAGAAAGTTCAGTTTAATGATAACAAAAACAGACACTTAAAGTTTTGAGAATGATTTTTTTTTTAATTAAAAAAAAAATGTATAGCTGTATTAAATTAAGTAGGAAGGCACTTAAAAGTTAACGAAAAAAAAACATAGGGAACTTTTTGGTTTAATTATTTTCTCATTAAAATAAATCATCAACATTTTTGTTATCACTTGAAATTATAAGAACGGTGGATGTTTCTGGATTTAGGTAGGATTCTTAGTTTTTTTAGTTAGTCCCAAGTGACCTTTTTTAGTTAACTTTCATCATACTTTTTTTACCTTTAAAGAAATAATGGGAAACAAAATTTGCACTCGAGACGAGAGTGTCCCTGTTAATAAAAGGAATATGATTTAGACAGAAAAAGGAATCACTTGGCATTTTTTATTTTAATTCCAAAACCCACACAAGTATTGTATAATATTAAGGAAATATTTAATGCTACGCAAGGATTATTATAATATTGAGGGAGTTATGCAATATCAAAAAAAAAGTTACAAATGAAAATTGCATACTGAAAAAAATACACAGAAAAAATAAAAAGTTTTGTAGAAAAATAGATTAAAGTATTCAAAATATCCATCTGCTTTTTTTTCAAAAATCGGAGAAAATTTGGATATTATAATGTAAGCACATATTGTTATGCACAACAGTGATACCTATTCAATCTCATCGACCGAATGAATAGATAGGCGGTTAACAACTGCACTGAGGTCGTTCCAAACATTTTTTTTGAAAATTTTTACGTAAAGGTAATTTTCTTTGGCAATTTTTTTTCATAATTTATTTATTGACAAATTTTCAAAAAAAAAATTCGCAATAATTTTTGACCATATTTTATTCTAGCAGTTCAGAAAAATTCCACTTGGTTGTTCCCTGAGAATTTTTTTGACAGATATTTTTTTGCAATTTTTTGTGCGATAAAACTTTTTTCACAATTTCACTCTCCAATTATTATTCTCTCGGTTCAAAAATATTTCCACCTGGTTGTCTCCTGACAATTTTTTTGCTAAGAAATTTTTTGAACATTTTTTTTTCGGCATTTTGTTCTTTGAGGACGAACATTTTTTCTCTAACTTTTTTTTATATGGGATTCAAAAACATTTAGACTTCGTAAATCTTTAAAATTATATTTTAAATATTTTTTTTTCTGACAATTTAGTAAAAAATTTAAAAAAATCCAATTGCAGCTACGAAATTGATTTTAACCTTTTTCTTTTTTGATGGTTTTTAAAAAATAAAAGTCTCCTTTTGGTCCTCCGCCACCTCTGCATGAGCATTCAAAGACTTAACATTTAAAAGTTAAGTAAAAAGAGATCGAAATCATCAAAAAATAAGCTAATACAAAAAACCACAAAATGAAATAAACACCTAATGAACAACTTCACCTTATAAAGTGACCAAATTCTCAAAACCCAATAAAACGAAATGATTCTTTGTAATTGTCACACTTAACTCGCTACACTTTAAAACAACCTCCATCAGGCACCTAAACCTTAATACTTGTTCGTTGTTCCATCCTTTTTCCATTTGTTCAGGTCAGGCAATTATCCTTCTTCTAATGAAGACCTAATCTGGCACTCTTCAAAAATAGTCATTTCGAAAACTCTCATCACACTGTAGTACGGTTTCCTATTTCTATTTAAACACCTCACTATTGCTGGTGCTCCTGTCGGTTGATCTTCTAATTCTTCTGCAATTCGTTCCTAACGATTATTGCGACCATTTATACCTTCAATTGGTTAACTATCCGGAAAATTGCCAAAAGTCTTAAAAACTTTGTTTGACCTAAAAAATAAATGTACCACTTCAGAACCCATACTCCTTGACAATCCCCATCCAATCCCATCACAATGACTGACTGACTCAGGAGTGAAACAAGCAGTAGAAGTGTAACATTCTGATTAATTGTCGGTAATTAAGTATCATCAAGCTTTTATGTCAAAAACCGGACAGACTTTGATGCATTTAAAATAGGAGAAGGATGAGGGAGGGCCCCGCAAAAGCGAACCGATATTATGGGATGAAGGTGTACAGTTGCATTTTATCAGGCATCTTATATGATTAGTGTTATCGTGTCGCAATTAACATTCCCACTCCGAATAGTGTTTTTAGTTTTCTATCAGAGGATAGGAAAAAGCTATAGATGTAGGGAGGGAGTTCTTTCTTTGGTCCCTCACGTCGTTCGATGAAAAATGATGACTTGCAGGCATCTCATCTATCTAAAGTCTCACATTTCCATTTTTTTTTTTTTTGTTCAAGACTCTCCACAATCAAATTAATGACCTTCACTTATCATGAAGTTGGTTTTCTTATAAGAATCGCTTGCCTTGGCGCTTCGGGATTACAAAGATATAGGGCACATTGAGTTGTGCTGTGGATGTTCCTCATACAGCTCAGAGCTCACATGCGTTCAGCAATTAGTGTAATTAAGTCATCATTTCCATCATTTTTATTCCCAAGTTATCTTCTTTCTGTTTTGAGATGAAACGTGCGTGATACTCCCTGGTGGACTTATATTATTATAGTCGTTGCTGGTATAGCGGCTGTTACTGTGGCTGTGGCCGTGTCCGTTCACTCCAAACCGAAGAAGAAGAACCTTTTATCCGCTTTTAGCTCTTGTAGAGTAATTAATTGACGGAGAAGCTCATCTTCGACATTGGAAGCAAAAACAAAAAAATATGGTTGAAGGGGAGAATCTGCGTCGCAGAGACATGTTCAAAGAAGTAGATAGGTAACTCTATAATGCGTGGCTTTCGGGTAGTATTTGGAATAAAATTTTATATTTCCGTCAAAATATAGTTTGTGCCAATCTATCTGACAAATTCCTTTGAAAATAGTAACAATTTTGATGGATTAAAAAATCCCAGAAATATTTGATTTTTTCTAGTTTTTTAGATTTGGGTTTTGATTCCGAATTCACTCGTTGTCCAATGACTAGTGTATGCAACTTTACTTCAATTATTAAATTTTTTTTAAATTGGTAATAATGTCTTCAATTCAGATCTTCGTCCTCCTTCTCTTTCCCAGTTCTCTATGGTCGGTGGCGTACCAAAAGGCACCCACTTAGGTCCCCTACTTTTTATTTTTATCATCACTTTAACAACTTGCTGCTCACGAACTTCCAACGCAAAAATATTTCCAAGGCTCCAATATGTTCACCTATCAAAAATATGAAAAATAAAAGCATGCAAACCAACAAGAAAAAAATAAAAGAAGAAGAAAAAAAAGCAGAGGGCGCGCGCTGCTTCAAAGCAATTAAAAAGTTTTGAGATGATATCACAGTGCGGCGAGCGTAACAAGACTCCAAAACATTGTTTGAACTAAAATTAAAGTTTCTCTGTGGTGTGCTGCTACTGCTTCATTCCAGACACACACACATCACATACCACCCATTTTGGTTGTTCCCCCAAAAACTACCACACCACCAATGATGATGCTGACGGTTCTTTTTCTTAACCGGGCGGGCTGGCGGGCGCGGTGGCGTTCGTTGTCGATGTTGTAATCTAAAACGAAGCAAAGAGTGAAGAAAGTACAAAACTATGTGTAGTAGTTCCCATCATCATCATCATCCAGCAGCAGTAGCTATTATACAAGGGCAAGTTCATCTGTTCTAGGGGTTCTGAGTTTTATCCATTGAAGTTTGCTCTCCTAGAATTATAGTGCAGGCGAAAAATGGCAACTGACATGGAGGACGACCATACCAGTGGTGATGATTGAGATGCGGAGACCGTCGTCATTGTCCCAAACGCAAAACCCAACGACTAACGAACGTTTTATACCCAGGGTAAAATCGTAAATGTGAGAGGTTTCACATGCTGTGTTAAGAGTGTGAACCACTTTTAAGTGGCAAGCCAAACCCATTGTGATTATCGTTTGAAGTTAATAACTAAAAAAGGGGTGTCGCAGTCCTGTCAAATTTGACATTTTACCCGAAAGTGCCAACACGAGTTTGCAGTATAGGTACAACCCACCCACAGCCACTACCACCGATCAAAATGTGGAATGAAAAACGCGCTGTACGGTACGTATAGTTTTGAACAACATTTTGTGCAAAAGACATGCGGTTTGGGTTAATTAGATGAGCGGATATTATTATAGTAAGGGGGGGATAGTGACAACAAAAGTGTTTGGTATCCCTTTTGGGTATTGTATAATAGAAGATGATTTTAAATGTAATAAGGTTAAATGTAAACTCTGGGTTTATACAATAGCGTGTAATATAAGCAAAAAAGTCCTTAAGTGGAATATTGGGGGTAATATTTTTAACCGAAAATTATTGTCGAAAGTTCTGTGTTTGTTGTGGAGCACTACAAAAGATTCTCAAGGGTGATATTTTATAAAAATCTAGTTTATTTTAGAAAAGAAACATATACAGTAATAGAAGGAATCAAAACTGAGAAAAGTGTTAACTTTATTTTAGCGCCATCTGAGTTTCAGTGTTCGCTTTAAAAATTCATAAGTGTAACAGACATAATTACAACAATCAACATAATATACCAGCATTTATTTTATATGCCGATTTAATGATGTCGAATTTTTAATTGTTTAAATTTTTGATCATATGTTGAAAGTTTAATTCAAAATTGATATTTGGGCTTAATGATCGTTTTGGTGGATGCAATTAATTAATACAGATTAATTCATTTTTCACCCTACGTTTCGCCAATTATTTGTTGGCTTCTTCAGGGGTTTTTTTATATTTATTATCTTTAAAGACACAAATACAAAGAGATGACATTTAGTAACAATTACAAATTTTTGGAAAAAACTATTTACTCGGTCTATTGCACTTACTGTTTTAGGATTTAGAAATTTTAGTTTACATTGTAGTATGAATAATAAATAAATTATAATAAGTTAACATAAATTAAACAACACATAAATAAATTAACACTTATTGAACAGCAAAAACTTAAGTCTAATATTGCTTGCTAATAATATCACAGATCATTTATTATTATTGTTACTAATGGCAACACTATATATCGAGCTGATATTGTCCAAGTCTTCTTTATGGTTCATTGTTGTTGTTATTTTTTGTTGAATCCGAAGACTTTCTAGTGTGTAGCGGGTGGTGGTGCGGTTTTCCTTGTCCAAAATAGTAACATTGTCAAAGTCTGCGATTTGGTCTTCTTCTATCATATGTTGTGAGAGTGCTGTAGCTGTTCTTTTCTTTCTTATGTCAGCTTCATGTTCGGATAATCTCACTGCAAGCTTACGTTTTGTTGTGCCTATGTATACCATGTTGCACTTGTTGTTGTCATTACCTTTGCATGGTATTTGGTAAACTACGTTATGATGATCTGTTTTTTGTGTGGGTGGTTTTGTTTTTGTAATTTGACTAAATGAAATATTTTGATTTATTTATTCATTAAAATAAAATCTAGTACATTAGTACATTTCATATAATGTGTGTATAAACATAGTTTTGAGTAACTGTCACTGAACGAAGGAATCTAATACAGTTTTATGAAAATGTTAAATTCATTCGATTCCGAACTGTCAACCAAGAAAGTTCTTTGAACACTCCTAAGAAAATTTCAGTCGTTTCATTTGTTACAAAATCAAGACATTTTTGTAGACCTTCGGGCTTCGGGGCTCTGGTGGCTGATTACATATTTCGTGGACATAAGCAGACGCATTTATTCTGTCACGTATGACCCGATCTCAACTGCATAAACCAGTATAAAATTTAATGAGTGGAGAAACGTCTACACTACATAAGAACATTTAATAAAAATAGTAGGTAAATTATTGGCACTTGGTACCACGACACCAGGTATTCAACGCGTGAACACTCAATTGGAGATAGATTTTTTTTTCGATTTGACGTTCAATGTATTTCCCATAAGAAAAAACCAAAAAATAAATACCAGTTCATATAGATTCTGTTTGTAAAATTAATGTTTTTCGACCCTTTTCTGTTTTTTTTCTTATGGGAAATACATTGAACGTCAAATCGAAAAAGAATCTACCTACATATCTCCAATCGCTGGTTCGTGAGCTGACTTCCAGGGGGCGTGATAAGCAACTTACCAAGTTTCAATAACGTGAAGTTAAAAAAAAGCAGCAGTTTTAACCAAAAAAATAAATTTTTTAAAAACTGTTTCGTAAAACACTGATCAAAAAGTAAATTAAAAACACCTGTCAGTGTTTCAAAATAAAACTATAGCATAACATTGCATGCTTTTTTTCTGTTTTAACTCATTTTTTTAAATTAATTGCCCTCCTTTTAGTTAAGAAATATTGATATGCAGCAGGTTTCAATTTTGATAAGGCTTTTACGAGTACATGGGTTGCCTATTTGTAGGTATACAGTTTCTTTAAAGACCGTTTAATAGAACGATAAACAAATGCTTTAAAAAAAATAAGAAAATCTAGTCTGTATAAATCTGATTCGAAAATAGAAATCCTGATTGGATATTCCAGATAATTTGGTCCTAAAAATTGGAATTTTATTTTATACACTACATTCCTGATTTCGCTTAAGGACCTCTACTTCAAATTATGCAATCACAATTTATTTGAAATGGAACAAAAATCAATAATTTTAGAGCTCAATCAGTTGAAAGCAATCTTTAATTCATGCATTCATGTTGAAGGTTAGATGGTCGGCAATAAATACCAATCATAAAATTGTTTTCCGCTATCCTTTATTTTCAGCAAAAAAAAAAAAAAAAAATTCCATCGTTCATCATATAAAGTTGCAACAATTTCTTCTTTAATAGTTATTGCAAAAAGTATAAAATATCGTTTCGTACAAAATGTGTTTTCATCAAACTGTTAAAAACACGTTATATATGGGCATAAATAGGTATACAATTTATGCTGACATTCTACTTGTAATCATGTTTGACGCCAACGTCTCAATTCGTTTATCTCAGTGTACATATTATGAAGAAACCAACAACGACGACGATGAAGATGAAGAAGATGATACATATCTTTGTGCACTAACCTTGCAGCGATAAACATTCTTTCAAGCCCACTTTATATAATTGTCGGTAGGTACATATTGTATGGTCCTTCGTATGCTTTTTAGCCATTAGCTATATTGGTAGTCAAACCTCAAACAGAAACTCCTGTCTCAAGCTGCGCGTAATACGGGTTTCTACTCCTGTGGCAGATATGTATAAAAGACTCACGCTCCAATCAGTAGCGGATTTATTTTAAGTACCATGGATTAAAATTATTGTTACTATAGAAAAGATTGATGTTTTACTTTTTAAAAAGTTAAGAATCCAGCGCCTTAGGCCCAGTTTTTCAGCGGAAGTTCATCCTTGCTTCGTAATTAAACCGAAGGTAATTCTTGAAATATATTTTTCAATCAATTTAAGTCCAGAGTTAACCCACCAAATAGTGAGTTAACTCTGGAAAATTGAATAAATATCTCTGACAGATTAGCGTGAAAATCGATGTGCTACGCTGTATGCTTAATTACCCATTGTGAGACACACCAATTTCGATAGATTTTTGAAAAGTGAAGTTTAAGTTAATCCTCAATTAAGAAACTACTTCTGACTTATATTTGGTTAAATGAGAAAGATCAACAAAGATCTGCTGCGCGAGACATACTATCGTATCTGTATTGTATCCTTGACCTATTTTGCAAACAAACGGCCGCACTCCGTCTTAAGGCCTCCTTTCAGTGGTACAACAATACAATGGTATGGGCCACACCGTCATTCTGAATTCGTTTGGATCACTTTCCAGTAACATTGACCACACCAAACCCGAATTACAGTTCAATAAAAATTTCCAAGTACATTCTTGAATGAAGAATCGATTCACTTTTACACCGATGGATAACCAACGGCGTTGGTGGGGACGTGTAACGTTTTCCAGGCTGAACTTTTGGCGATTAAAGAGGCTTTATCTGGGCTAAAGAAAAACGTGATATCAATAAAAGATATCCGCATCTTTTCGGATAGCCAAGCTGCTATCAAATCCTTGGAATCTGTCTCCTCAAATTCCAAAACAGTCCTAAACTGTCGTTCATCTCTTGTGGAGATGGCGAAACAGTTCAATATTCACCTTTATTGGGTACCGGGATACAGGGACATTCTAGGTTACTGTAAAGCTGATGAACTTGCCAAAAATGGAATGCTTATTTTAGCTCACAGACCTGACATGGGTATACCAATCGCTACATGTAAACTCATGTTAACGCAAAATGTCAAGGAGATGACAAACTTCAGGTGGAATCACATCACCACTTGTGTGGCTGCAAAATTAATGTGGCCAGTGCTAGATATAAGGAAAACCAGAGGTTTGCTATCCTTAAACAGATTGCATATTAGCTCCATAATAGGTGTCATTACTGGACACTGTCTTATAGGTAGACACACTAGACATGCAACCCGTCTTGGCGTGCATGCAAACGATATTTGCAGAAGCAGCATGGATGAAGAGGAGGAGCTCCCTAATAAGCTCAACAAACTGGCCTTAAGTGCATCGAAGTAATAATTGAACAAATTTTTGGTTAAACATCTACTTCCAATAATTTTAGCGAAGCTTAATCGAATTTTAAACCTCATTCAAATGACAAAAATTCATATGCTATGCTAGTCATAAAATTTTATCATTCAGCCCAATTTACAAAGAATTAAGAAGTTATACAAGTTATATATGTACAAAGCAATATTTTTAAATAAATGTTAATGTTCCTTAATTTTTTTTAAAAACCAAAAGCCTAACATTGACAAGCTTTTAAGCCTCATTTTTAATAAAGTTTATCGAAGAAACAATTAAACAAATTTTTATTTGAATATTTTATATCTACTTCTAAAAATTGTCTGCATGTTGATAAACTAAGCGAAGCTTTATGGAAACTTAGACATCTTTTGATTTACATAAAAAAAGCATTTTTGGAACTTCAGAATAGTTTCTCCATCAAGAAGTAAGCTTAAATACGATATATAATTGACTTCCTTAAAAAAGTTAATAAAAAATATATTTTCAATCATTTTAATTTAATAAAAATTGGTCAAAAGCAAATCCGGCCGTCCTCTTTTAACTAACCATCATGCGTGCTACACTTTTATGCTACACATTTCGCATCGTCAGCGGCAATCACTTTTCATCACCATATGAATTGCGTGCAGCAAATTATTGCCACCGATTGCTTAATGCACTCGACTTCATTCGTGCGAATCATCTTATACTGCAGAGAGTGAGAGATAGTAGATGTCAATTTCATATCTAAATTGTCGCCAATAATTGCCACAGATAACTAACTTAACTGGCTCTCGCTCTATATCTGTATAGTCCCTACCTGCTGCCCTCTGTCTCGCCGTTTAGTTGTGGGCAGGAAATTAAATTGCATTTCCGTGAATGATATAGTAATGGCGCTGCATTCAATAATTAGCTTAACTCTCGAAGTTTTATACAAGTTGACATCATCATCGTCAACTTCTCTTGAAATCCTGTTTATATTATAAATTTTTTTAAATAATTATCAATTCAAAGGAGTTTTGTTTTTTATTAATAATGAACTTTCTGACGCATATTTATAACTGGAGATACAAATATTAAGTGGAGATGCATGCCGCCGTCACACTGCTGCAGCGGCGCGGTGGCGTTGAATAAATCAGGATGAAGTTATTGTCTTTTAGTTGTCCCTACTGTTGGTTATCATAAATTTTCTTGTCAAGACAGTTCCAATGAAGGCAACAAAAAAATTAATCCCTATCAAACAAAACTTCCCCTTTTTGACTTCTTCGAGATAATAAGAGAGGTGATATTGTTTTCTGATGACTAATTTAACCTTTTTTGTTGTGTCGGCAGTGCGCGTCTTCAGTGAATTAAGTCATTGGATTTTTTTTTTTTGTTATGACGACCGACACCCCAGATACGAGGTGAGCAAAATTACTTATCGATGAGGACAAATCTGTGCGACACGAACATAAAACGATTTCAGATATAAATACATATAATAAAGAGGTAACCTTTGGAAACTTATTGCATGCGTCTTCTGACACCCGCTGACTGGAGTTGTGATTTATTAGGAGCACTCTGCGATGAGGAAGATGATTATGACCGTGTCGCCAGAAATTTCAGAAGGTTAGGTATAGTTGTAGGGATTTTTTTTTTTTGTAGTTTTGGTATTTGATATTTGATTACACAATAAGGTGGGAATGTTCTGCGTCATCAATCGAATTAATGATATCTTCGAAAAATGTTTTTAGGTTTGTTAACATCAGATCGTAAGAAGGGCTATGGTGTGGAGGCAAATGCTGATGAGGAGAATTAAGATTGTTTTTAAGAAAAAAAAAATGAAAACATGGAAACAGGGCACAATTCATAGGACTAGAAATATTCAGTGAACCATTTAACCAAAAACTGCATCATCTATTCGTTCTGAGGAACATAAGCGTTTACTCCAATAACGATCTTTAAGGAATTTGTTATATCTGCATTAAAGCCAATAGAATCTGAGAATTGTTATAGTGTTATCAGCATTTAATTCTCTACAAATGTCTGAGGAAAGCTTATATCAGCGTTTACTCCAATAAAGATTTCTTAGATTTGTGTTTTATTAGCATTTACTACAAATGCGATATATCCACTCTACAAAAACCATCTAAGAAATTAATTATATCAGCATTTATTCCAATAACAATATTCAGAAGGACTATATAAGGACTATGGCTTTAATTTGTAAATTGGAGTTGGTCGTGGCGCGATGGTTTGCGTAGTCGCCTGTCAACCTCATGGTCACAGGTTCGATCCCTGCCGTAGTCTATGTCATGTTTTTATTCCATTATAATCTCTGTAAATTACGAGTATCATTCCAGCGGCCGCTGGTTTACTAATTACATATTATTCAGGGATAACAGTACAGTATTTTACGGATATAAGAAACACTGATATAAGAAAACTTTTTTGACTTTTTCTTAAATTTCTATCTTTAATTAAACGTATATAAGAAACTCGCATATAAGAAAAACACGTTTATAAGAAATACCTTTTACTGCACAATACAAATTTCCAAGAACAAAAAAGTACGCATATAAGAAACTAATTTCAGCTCTACTTTTGGCGTTTTTCTTTTTTAGTTCAGGGGGGCTGTTATGAAAAACGATAATCATTTTTAATACGGAGTATTTGTGAAATTGCGATTACGAAAAACGATTGCAGAAGCGCGTATTTGTAAAATTGCGATTACGAGAAACGAGAATCGTAAAAAAACGATACTCGTATTTTTATTTACGAGTGCCTTCAAGCACTCGTTCAGCTTTTGTTTTTTCGGGTTACTGTCAAGTGTCGAAATATTATTGTGTTTTGGTTTGTTTTTTTGGTTTGGTTTTCATTTTGATGAGGAAGAAAAAATGTAAGTTAAATAATAAATATAGTGGTGAAAAACATAAAAATAAGATATTTCTAATATTTAGGCCTACAAGGAATGCTAAACCGAACGGAATGCAAATCAAATTTAAACTTAAAACTTTTCCAACATTCACATTTTGACATTTGTAAATAGGTGTGAAGTTAGTTGCGTTTAAAAAAAATACCATTTTTCATTTTTGGCTGGCAACATTTTCTTGATTCCATTTTCGTTTCTTATAATCGCTCTACGCCATGAGTTTCGTTTTTCTGGGTTTCGTTTTTTCTGCCGTTCGTTTCGTATTTCATAATAAGGGCCCAGAGCAGAGCTCGAACTGTCAAAAAAATAATTGTGTTTCTTTTTGAGCTTTGATCGTTCAGAGCTTCAAATTCGTGTTTCTTTTTTAGTTCTGAACACGTTCAGAGCGCGTTCTGTGAGCTCAGAATAAAAGAACAGAGTAAACGGAGTAAAATGCTGAACACAACTCTACTCTACTCTGTTCGCTCAGACTCTGCTCAGTGCTCAGCTCTGAACTAAAAAAGAAAAACGCCATTTGATTGAAATAAAAATGTGTTTACACATACGCACCAATATGTTTCCACCTTGAATAACAACTTCCAGTTTTCCAATAAAAATGACAACGTCAGATTGACAAGAGTGTGAATACTCCGTGGTCTAAAAATTGTGACATTTTGATTTTATATTTGATTGTTTGACATATAAACAGTTCCTATAAATATGAAGCTTGTATAATATGTATACTCTCTAAATTTAAATGTGCAGGTATGCAATATTTTGCTTATTGAAGAAAAGACTTATTTTTATTAAATTTAGTGTTTTATATTAAATATTCTCTCGTTTGAAAATAAAAACTTTAAGTTGTTTTTTTTGAGGTCATCATTTTCAAAAACTTTATGCATTGTTTTTTTTTTTCTTAAATCCGTTGTTCTTTATAAGAATTTTTTTTTCTTATATCCGTGTTGCTTATGTAAGAAATTTTCTTTCTTATATCCGTTGTTTGCATATAAGAAAAACTCGGATATAAGAAAGAAATGTCCGGGATTTTCAGACTTTCTTATAAGCGTGTTGTACTGTAACAACATCTGATTGAGTAAATACTAGTATGCCCAACAAATATGACAACGAACAAAATAATGTGAATTATAAAGAGATAAAGATGTAAGACACGGCATTTCTCCTCTTTAGTCCAGCCGCCAAACCTGGAGATAAAATCTGAGACAACCACCACCTTCAGTCTCAGTACCTCGCGCCAATCACACTTCCCTTCCACATTTCCCTTTCCATCCTAACCTATCCTTCACGCCCGCGCTGTGTTGAAAACATATAAAGGGCACACCAAAAATCCCCTTGAGCGCGCGCAAATTATAAAAAAAAATTGTTAGTATAGGGTATGTACCTTCGGATCACATTATCAAGCCTACGTCCCATTATCAACCTTTTGCATAAAGAGGCTATTTTCTCATTTTCACTAATAAGGCTTTTTTATATGGGTATAAGTTTTGACACACCTGTTTATATTGTAACTTTGTTTAACAGCCAGTTCTTGTTAACAAGCATAAAATTCACAAAACCGTTAGTTCCGTTTTTTTTTCTCTTCCTTTTAAAATAATTGCCCCCCAAATTTGTTGTGAATTTCCATAGAAACCTATCAAACACTTTCCCACCCAAAAATAAAACTGTCATTATTTGAAATCTTCAGTGAACCGTTAAACCGAAAACTACATCATCTATAAGTTCTATTTGCTGTGTGAACCCATTTAAAGTAGCTATTTCCGCACTTAATGTTCAATCGATTAAATTAATTTTATCACTCATATCTATCAGTTTACATATCTACTGGCATAAGCACAACGCTCCCCACGTTTATAAAAAAAAAAGTTTCGACAAAACAATATTCTCTATTCTATCAATGGTACCGCTAATGTTTCCGCCTCATAATAGAGATACTGTCACTTGGTCTATATCGACGATGATATTGACAACTACTATATGCAACTACCATTATACAACGCACACGTTTAATCGATTAATATCGAAAATAATCAATTAGAAAGCAATTTTCACGCACGAGTACACCGTTCTCGCCCTCGCCCTCGCACTGTGCCTGTCCATGTCCATTCCCCTCAATGTCACACTTCACTACAGATAATGCCAGTGACCTCAATTCATCTACCGCACACGCACAATCGTTGGATTGCGTTGTTGGACAGTTCCAAAATGCAGGCCAATTGCATTGATCGCGTTTTGTGTCCCGTTCAATTCCCCAATCCCCCAGAGTTTCCAGTGATGCTCACGAAGCGTTCGAACTATCCTATAAACTCCAGTTTTAGCCCCACGTTGCCTTTTGTTACACCTATAGAGGAACAAATGTTTGCAATTAAATGAAAGGACGTTTACAAAACGCGTCCATGACATGCAATCACTTCCATCGTTCGAATGCGCGCACCTACCTGAGATCCTTGGCCTGTGATGTGGTGCGCCCACTGTTGACCAGAACACCACAATAGTAACAAGTCCAGACTCTCAGGAGTGTGGTCTCCCTTAAAGTCATTCCAAAGTGGGGTTTCAGTGTGCGGTGTAGTGCGTGTGTAGGCGCGTATATCCATCCAGCTCCAATATGCAGGTTACCAATGTCACGATGATCCGGAACACAAATCCACTACGACGACCGACGACGACGATACAACAAACAACGCTTCGAGATCAAAGACTTGCAGATTCGTTTGCGATTCTGTTTTTGTCGCCAGAGTAGGTGTGTGCTCTGTGAAACCGATGGGTTGAGCAACAAAACATGCATCGTCGTCGTCGTCGGTCGTCGACAATATAACGACAATGTCCGGAAATTCATGTTTAGGACTCATCCATCGTCCATCTCCAATACCGCCAGACCGTGCCAGCGCCGCCGCCGGCAGCCGCCCAGACCGTTCGGAGAAGAAGGATAGCTTGGATGTTTGCGTTGATTCACGCTTGAAATGTGCATCCGCACTATGTGTGTGGGGAGGAATTCTTGGAATGAGGTTGACGCAATACAAGTGGATTGTGTGTAGTTTCTGTTCTGTGGAAAGAAGTTTGTTCCAGAAATACTGACAACCATAATATAAGCTGAACCATCATCCAGGTAGATTCGTCGGGCGGGAGTTCTGATGACGGTTAATCGAGGAGGATTGACTTGACTTTGCCATGACGCGACGATGGCAATTGGTAGCCGCATCTAATTGAGACGTTAAGCAATGTTTTCGCAACGGAATGTAGTGGGAATTTACTTCAAAGACAAGAAGGATATTGTGATGTTGTGATGAGGTTAGGACTGGATGGACGCGTTGAGATGGAGATGCGTCAACAACATTGTTTGGAATTACATTGTCCTTCGGCGCGGCGTTCGACATCTTCATCAAAATTCTATTGACATGAAGCATAATAGAGAAATCTAGAGGATGAGAGAACAATCAACCAATGCCTTAAACATGACATAAAATTGCAAAACAGGTGACTGGAATATCAATAATATCCAGAAACTTGTAGTGTGTCTAGAAAGTAATTTTTTTACACATTTGTAAAATTCTAGAGAAAAATACGAATGTAAAAGTTATATCAGCATTTACTCCTATAACTATATATTTGCGTTTTCACCAATCCAATAATGTAGGTCGGGGAACGTTTTAAAGCTTTTACTACAATACAGATATCTGAGGAATGATGATATCAGCATTAATTCCAATATCGATGTCTGAGTAATGTGCTATATCAGCGTTTACTTGAATAAGGATATCTAAGAAATGATTTTGTAGGCCTTAAACTCTATAATTAAGTTCGGGTAATACTTTATATGATATCTGCTTATAGTGCTTACATATTTTTTTTTTTAAGTAGCGCGCACTCGAGGATATTTGATGTACCCTTGATATGCCAGAGAAACAGTGCGAACTTTAGGTAAGAAGGAGGAGATTTAAAAGGAGGTGTCGGTGAACATTAGTCTTGAATTTCAGTACATCACAGTGAGAGGGACAGACAGAGCGGCTGAAAAACGAATCCCTGTACTTGACAGTACGACTGAAATTGTGTTCAAGAGTAAACTGATGAGCATTCCTGGAGGCGCGAGTATTTAGGTTAATTAATTTGAGGGGAGGAATGCAACTGCACTTACCATAAAAGTAACGATAAAAGAGTGAGAGACAGGAAACGTTACGCCGGTGTTCAAGTGACGTAAAAGTATCGATGATCTTCTTGTCTCCGATCATTTTGAAGGCTCGTCTTTGTATACAGTGCAAGAGCTTCAACCATAGATGGGAGCTACACTCATGCTTTGGACGTATATAAATTTTATAGATAATAGCCAGATCAGAAGGGGAAAATAATTTCTTGCATCTCCAAAGGAAACCTAAACATCTTGCGGAATTTTTGGCGACGTTAAGTATGTGATCATTCAACAAAAGATGGTTTGTGATACACATACCTAAAATCGCAAGCTGATTGGTTTCTTCGATGCAAGTGCCACTCATAGATAATGGCAGGGGGGGGGGGTATACGTTTCGCTTTAACGACAGAAGGCAGCATTGGGTTTTCGAAGCATTAAATTCTACGCGATTTCTTAATCCCCATTGTAAAATGCTATCTAAGTCAGAATTTAATGTACTTATCATACTTAGCTGTTTCAGTTCCACGTCCGAGGAGCAGGGATGTGAATCTGGAAACGAATATGAAAAGTTCAGCGTGCTATCATCAGCGAAACAATTTAATGGATTAGTAGTAAATATCAGCGTTTACTCCAATATCTCAATGAATGTTTTTTTTTTATCATCGTTTACTGCAATTAAGATACTAAAGACATGTTTATATTAGCTTTTTCTATTCTATCTACTATATAAGCATTTACTCCATTAAAAATATCTGAAGAAAAAAAGATTTAGAACGGATACTAAATCAGTTATGTACATAGATTTCATCCATAGAATAAAAAAGTCATATCGCCTACATAATGTCCCAATGGTTTTATTACGGTGCCCAAAAAGATCACATTTAAGACCAATAAAATGAATCTCATTACTTACTTATAAATCATCGAAGAGTATTTATTTAGCTTTGTTTCGATCGATTCGGTTTTCAGTTCGTGCTGTCTAACAACCTACACCGAAAAGTCAAAGGCTTTTTGAATTTTTGTTTTTCCGCTCTTGGCCTACAACAAACAACAGAAGTCAAAATGCAACTTTAATCTCACAAGTTTTTCAAACGAAATTCAAAATATATTTTTTTTTTTATTTTTTGAAATAAATCAAAATTTTGTACTTCCCTAACACATAAATATGTGACCCTTAAATTCATGCAATCTTATTTTTTAAAACCTAATTTGTTTATAGCATACCTATTGTACACATATATTTTTCTTTTGAACCCAACTAAACCATATGGAGTCACTTAAAACTGTTTTTTTTTTTCTTTTTTCAACCTAATAAATTCAAATTCTTATAATCATATAAAAAATTACCTACAATTAACACACATTTTCCTTAAATTTTTTTTTAAATATTTGTTTTACCAGCACCTACAATTTCCTTAATTTTAATAAAAGAATTTTACCTTTTTGGGTAGGTATACTCTTTGAAGTAGGTTTAAGTGTAAACGACAGAAGGTTAATCAAAATTATTCAAACATAAAAGAAAAAAAACAATAAAAAGGGTCAAATCGTAACCAAATGGATTTTCTGACAATGGCCCGAAGTCATTTATAATGCACTCACCATCATATTATATTCGGGTGACTTTTTAAACTGCATCACATTAGCCATATGCACCCAAAATCAACCATCAGCTTGTAAGCACCCACCATTTCAGCTAGGAAAAGGCATGTCCACTATAAATGATAAGGATCATATGGAAAACGAATATCGTTAGTATGCTTTCCTGGTCGGAATAGAGTCATCACAGCATGACATCACAGAAGGTTGAAAGGGAGGGGTAGTTAGGGAAGAAAAATGAATTTGTCGAATTGGTCAGCGAGATGAAAAATTGGGTTAAAAAAGCATGTAAACATATCACCGTGGTGAGTTGTATTTTTTTTTTTTTTGAAGTGAACGAAGACTAAATCGACTTGAATGTCGCGTCACTTAGGATTAAGGAAAGCAACCGACGACGCGACGACGCCAAATGGAACAGATATCTAATATAGCTGTATACCTACCTACCTATTCTAATTATTATTCTCCCCCTTTCTATACCTACGTACTTTGGTTTAAGGTTTCTTTTTTTCCTTTTTTTATCCCCAAAATACGAATTAAAATAAAACGAACTCATTTGGCGAGGACAACGACATTGCCTGTGGAGAGTGAGTCTCCTCCTGGATATTGTGGACATTGGGAACAATTAATGTCCTTAGGTAGTAAGATAAATGCTTTTAAATTTCATAGAGGACACTTTCGATTTAAACTCTGATCCCCGTGTATTTTTAGGGGAGACAAAAATTTCATTTAATTTTTTTTTTTGTCGTCTCCCTTAATTTTTTAGTGGATTAGGAAATTGCGCGTTGACACTTTTAATATATATTTTTTTAATTCATTTTGTTTGTTCAGTATAAAAGTATACGCACAGCACAGTGATTAATGAAAGAAAATGGTATAGTACAATTCCTGTTAAACGGTGAACAGTTTTAATTTTCCCATGAATTAAATTATTCTTTGAGAAGAATGAGAATGGAAATTTTGATGTTCAAATTATATTAACAGACAAATTTTGTAGAAATACATTTTTCATTTAATTTACGATTTATTATTCTCAATGGCGCATAATCGTAGTATTCTGACAAGTTCTTTTTTTGTCTCTACTTAGCTAACCTGGAGTTTATGTGAATCATAGACAATTTAGACCCAGATCCAAAAGATAAACTCGAGCTCAATCCTTTAAACCGATTGACTCTTTGACTATGTTTTTTTTTCTACTATTTATGTCAAAAAAAAAAAATTCTATGGATTGACAGGCAATAGTACTAAAATTGTAATAGAATTCTGTTTTTTATTAAACAGAGCTGCCAAATTCTTTATGAAAAGCTGTTTCTAACCTGAGTGTTAACTTTAGAATCCAGGCCAGTTGAACTGGGGTCTAAAGTTTGACTATGAATATGAATATGTCGCAATGCCATTATCATTGTTATCGTTATCGTCATTCATCGTCATCAAGATCGTCGAAGCCATCCTAATCATACCTAATGCTTATCCTCATCCTCAGTCCCATCATAACTGTCAACTCTATTTATCGTTATTAATATCATAATCGTTATCGTCTTTGCTATCATTTTCGTTATCGCTATCGTGGTCCTCAGTCCCATCTTCATTATCGAAATCAATATCGCTCATGGTCATCTTAACTGCATCGATTTTTTCGTCATTCTTATCGCCGCTTTTATAATATTATCGTCAACATTCTTCTTATTGTTACTGTCATCGGGACTATCATTGTCATTGTTATCGGTATTGCTATCGTCATCTTCATAATTACTGTCATCATTTTAACGGACTGTTCTCGTTAAAAGGTCATAAGGACAGTACAAGTTTAACAGATATAATAGACATGGGAAAATTAGTTTTATATTGTGAATGAGCCTCATGCATTAATCGAAATTTGTAATCGTTTTCGTTAACTTCATCATTATCGTCACGAAATCATTGATCCCAATCATCATTATTTAATTAACAATATTATAATAAAAATGTCATCATTCTTGTGATAACACTCAGCACATCGCAACGGGTCATCGCTAAGCCTATAGATTCTTGGTCCTAATACGGATGAGTCACTTACGATATTTTCATACGTGTTATCGATAGTTTATATGGAAACTCGTTTTTGTTGCCCAAATGACCTCGTTCAGACAGTTACCGTCAGCGTCGCTACTATCCTTATTTGTTACTGTCAGTAAAAACATGTAACAAAATGAAATCAACAAATTAAATCAATAAGTTTATATTATTTTATTTATTTACAAATATTATTTCAATAATATCGATTAAAATTATAACCCAAGCACCAATATTTCGTTATAAATTTAACGATAACAAGTACAAAACTTTCTACAGACTAAACTGGGTCGGATCTGATCCACAATTGAGAACAATCGTTTCTGGAGTTGTCGGAGCACCCAAACGGACCCATTCTCTCTTCAAGCCAGCATCATTTCTGGCCGATTGGATGGCATGTTGCACAGCAAAGATAGCCGAAACCGATAGACAGACAGCTGGTTCACCAGTTGCTAAAAAAAACACACAAATTAGAAAATAAAAAAAAAATCCAAACCACAACTTACCCTTTGACCTCATAAATCCAGCTGGATTAGCACTTTTCTGTAAAAGCTCAATCCTAAAGTCAATTGGAATATCCTTAGCACCTGGTGGCTTATAATTCCATGTGCGATTGGTCAACAATTCTCCAGTTTGACGATCATATACCAATTGCTCGGTTAACCAATAACCCAATCCCATGACAAATGCACCTTCAATTTGACCAATATCAATATTCGGATTAAGACTCTCACCGGTGTCTTCAAGAAGATCAACTCTCTTGAGCAAATGATTTCCGGTAAGAATGTCAATTTCGATTTCGGTCAAACTTAGACCGCAAATTGTGTAAGGCTGCATATCACCAGCCTTGTAGTAATCACTGGCAATCAAGTTGATAACTTTTTTGTGTGCCTCTTGAATGAGATCATACCATTTGGGATTTTTCATTGATTCACGAACTGGACGAAGACGTTCCATTAAAATATCACAGGATTTACGAACGGCCTAGATGATGAAGAAGAAGACAAAATTAGCACACAAAAATTTTCGATAAAGACTGCTGCAAACTTACATAACAAAGACTCTCACTGCCAACAGCCCCACCGGTAACCATCGAATTGGCACCATTCAAAGTATCACTAGCTTCGACCTTAACCATGTCGAGGGGAACTCCCAGTGTGTAAGCAGCAACTTGGGCAACTTTAGTATTCATACCCTGACCCATTTCAATTCCTCCATGTGACACAACAACCGTACCATCTCCATGGTATATTGCCACAGTGGCAGGATAGTTTCCAAAGTAGAAAATCGGATATTCCATGATACATAAGCCTAATCCACGTTTACGCCAACGGTTCTTCCCATTGAAATCATCAATTTCAGACTTTCGCTTCCTATACTCGCTGGTCTTGAGGAATTTATCAATCAAGTCATGCATCTTATGTCCAGCTGGAATGTTTTCCAAACGAACATCCATGGGGTCACGTTGTGTTTCGAAGGCAATGTGCTCAACGATATTCTCAATCATTGCAATACCTTCAACGGATCCTGGGGCCCTGCACCATGTGTGACTGGGGGCATCAGTTGTCACAGCATTTCCATCGATTTTGTAGTTATCTTTGAACTCATAGCAGTTCTTGGAGCAGAGAGTTGAATGTCCATCGACTGGTGACTCATTGACAGTCCAACCAGCGTCTTCGAAGAAGGTATTCCGTGCATTCAGGATTTTACCCTTCGAGTCAACATGGAACTCATATTCACTGCGGCAAGCCCAACGCTTACCCAAGCTTCCCATCATCGATTCGATAGTCTGGACAAGTCGAACAGGTCTGTTGAGTTTAGAGGCTGCCAAAGCCGCTGCACATGCTATAAAGTTTCCACGAGAGATCTTGCCTCCATAGCCTCCTCCCAAACGCCGAACTTTCAACTGAACATCATTGATCTTCATCTGCAACATTTTTGCGATTGCAAATTGGGTCATGTCCATCCATTGTGTGGCTGACCAAATCTGAAGACCTTCCTCGAAGGGTAATGCCACAGTGGTGTGTGGTTCCATGGTGTAGTGATACTGAAGACCAATATCAAAGTCTCCAGACACGGTCATATTAGCTGCAGCTGGACGTTTTATTTCTTCAATTGGTGACTTAACAATCGATATGATTCGGCTTTGATCTTTTGCTGCAAAGACTGCTTCCATGGTTGGCAAGATCTTCTTATCAGTCTTGCTATACATAACCTTGATCTTCTTAGCAGCCATATTTGCAATTGAACTATTCAAAGCTACAACCATACCCAAAGGCTGGAAATAGTATTTGACGTCTGAAGCACAGAAAATCTCCTCCTCATCAACGAATCCAAAATCCTTATCAACAATCGAATTCTTCCCGGGGATGTCCTTAGCCGAATAGAAAGCCAAAACACCTGGCATCGCGAGTGCTTCAGAAGCATCGATTTTGACAATTGTTGCTCCCACCTTTGTGGCATGTACCAAAGCTGCCCAAACTTGATTTGGTTGAGGTGGCAAATCGTTCATGTAGGTAGCTTCTCCCGAACATTGAACAATAGCTTCAACCTTAGCCACAGGTTGAGTAACTGGGTAGTTTTTGACTTGAGTGTCAAAAGTCTGCTGACCCGATGACACTGGACGTTTCAGTTCTTCACCACCGCTCTTGAATTCCGGCTTCACTTCAGGACTGTTTTTCAATATGAACTTATATAGCAGACCGCATGCTAGTAGTTTACGATATTCTGGAGATGCATCGGGCAATATAGCGTCGGGTTGAAGTTCCTTACCCAAAACAGTAAATAACTGTGGAAGAAGATTTTTGGTGGAAAGGCTCTTGCCAGCAAGATAGTTTTCGACGGATTTGGCATGAACAAAGTCCGGATGAATTCCACCGAAGCATATGCGGGATGAAGAAACGTTACGGGTTTTAGGATCCAGATCAACGAGGAATGCTCCATTGACATAGGCATGGGCGTTTTGAGCTCGAGGCATGATCTTAAAAAATCAAAAAATTTCACTTTTTTCTTTGAAGTTCTATTAAAAGTTATAAAACCCTTGCTCACCTTATAAGATCCGAAGAGGTATCTCTCTGTGGGATAAGCTGGCAAGGTGAAAGAAAGTAAAACTTTTCCAATCATGTTTGATTTCAAAAATTCCGCCAGGGTCATTGATAGTTTTTCCCCGGGCTTACCACCGACTTCAACTTTAACATCCAAAGCTTCAAAGGTAAGGAAAATGTCCGAGGGAAATTCAGGGTGGGCATGTTTCATCATCAAATTACCAGCCAAAGTTCCAGTCTAAATTAATGATAAAAAAAAATGATAAGAAGTGCAGCTGTGCTGTAAATATCCAAATAACTAATTCAATAATGTTTGCGTGAAAAAAATATAAATAAATTCATCAAATAATAAAGCATCGTTCTAGATGACTGCAATTGTAAATTATAAAGAATGTAAAATTGCTTGCAATTGTATGTTTCTTTTTTGTTGTTGGTAATAATCAACAACTTAATGCGAGTGCATCCCATTAGCATTAATGCATTTTGTGGGAATGGCTGAAGGAAATACGACTCATTGTTAGAATTTGCAGCTTTTGTTGATTATGAATGAACATGAGCACATGTTATCAGTTTGGGTACCTATCTCTATTATAAATGTAATGATAGGCTTGATTTTGAAAGTCGACATTTTTCCGACACTTAAATGTTAATTTTTGCGACGCCTCCATTGGAAAATTGCATGAGTAGAAATAGCAAAACATATTATTAGGCAATAGCTTGGTTATACATATATCAACTCTTGGGTTTTAAATTCATTTTGTTTCGAAAGCCAGGGAATTTAAAAGCACAAATCGTAAGTGGAAGAGTTCATGAGCCCGAAGAAACTGCTGCAATTTTGATGACGTTTTTTTTTTTTGATTCGGGAAGTTAAAATATAAGAAAAAATTGAAATTTCAAAAATCCACGCTCAAAATTTTCAATTTTTGAAAATTGAAAAACAAACATGTTTTCTACACTTCATTAAAGTAAAACCCACTCAAATCAATTTACATGAATTTTATTTTTGAAAAAAATGTTTATTTTTTTCCATTTAAAAAAAATATGTTTTTGGAAACGTGGCAACACTTAAAATAATTCTATGGTGCAGGGTAAAGCAGTGCTATCTTTTAATGTTAACCTTCCTTTTTGAGCAACGCTTAAAATTGTTTTATAAACTAATTAAGAAACCATTTTACTTTTTTCGTCATCTACAATCTATGTACATGTCACTATAAGCGGGTTTGACTGTATACTTCTTTTTTTATTTTTATATTAAATAGAAACATAAAACACATTTTTCAAAACTTTAGGGGGTTTGTTGGTTAATTTAATATCATTTTTAAAATAAATCTAAAAAATATTTAACCGCAAAAAAATGTTTTTCAATTTTCAAAAATAATGTCGTTCCGAACCGTCAATTACTGAACTGTAAGCTTTGTTCTAATTTCAAATGCCTAAAATTTAAAAAAATCATCAAAATCGGAGCAGTTTCACTGGGTTCTTGAATAATGTCATTTTAAAGTTATCGTTCTCGCCTAATTGTTCTTTCGTCATTTCGACAAGTTGAAAAAAGTCATTTGTTCTAATTTATTTCTTATTTTAAATCAAACTGAACGTTTGCTGACCTCAAAATATTTATAACTAAAACAAAACAGTCAGTAAATTGATAGCTATCAGAGTTGATCGACTTAGTAACCTGAATAATTTTTTTTTTACAATAATTTATCGAAAGTTTATTCTCAAATTAATAAAACCAAAAAAAAAAAATAATGATGGTACAAAAATTATTGATAAAAAACTTGTTTATTTTTATTATGTAGAAGAAAAGTAATAAAAATGAAATAGCTTAATATATATCAATAAACTTTTATTTTATTGAAAGAAATATCAAATTATAAACGTAATTTTTTTAGGTTTGAATAATCGGTTGAATGCAATTAAAATTTAAAGATTTTTTAATACAATCTTAAATGGGCTCTTAAATTTTGAAATGTTTTTTTAGTTAATTAATAAAGTTGCTTTCTTACGAAATTAAGATATTGATGTAATTTTTTGTTAAGATGGCATAATCTTGTAGAAAAACTCATGTCGATTTTCTCTAGATTTTCTTTCTATGTAATTCGTATAGAACGGAGTCTTAGGAGGGTTCTTTTTTTCCGAGGTCAGATTTAACTTCGGCATTGATAGGATATTGTTCCAGAGTGTAAACTGTAGTTTGATTTTATTAGTCATTTTGGTTTTTGCTTATAAGGGTTGCAATTTCCATCCTAAATTTAATTACCCAGAAAACGAAAATTAAATTTTCGAGATAATTTGTTAAATATCTGCTGTTGTTTAAAAGTTTTAGTTCCTTTTATCAAAAAAGTATTTTTTTTATATTTGCCATAAAATTCTTTTGGTCAAAAATCAAAAAAAAAAACGCAATAAAAGTTATAGAACTTTCAACTATCCACATTTTGTGGCTTTATAGTTTTAATAACGGTTCTCTGAATGAATCGAAAATTTTTAAAGCTCAATCTGTTCCAATCAAAAAAAAATTATTAACAAAAGTTTTGTTGGAGCTATTCTTCTGGACAATTTTTGTCTGACGCTTTTTTCTCTAATCCCAGTAATTTACCCTAAAATTGCATACAAACTAAATACCGCCATTTCTTCTGACAGTAGTGCAAAGGAAGATCTAAGTTAGATGAACACCAACACACTCTATAATTTAGTGAAAATTTCATTAACCTTTGATTCAGATGCATTATATCGTGAATGGAAAATAAAAAAAAAACGAAAATTAAGTGTCATCTTAGCTTAATTTAAATTGTTCTTCTTCTAATGCTATATAGCTATACATAATATCCGATACATTCATTTTTTTAAATTAATGCAGTTGCGACTATTCACAATAATTTACAATTGTGTTCCTACTCACTTCTATGTACGTAGATTAAAGTCATATTATATCTGACGCCTCACTCTATCGTCATTAATTAAGCAAACATTTAAAATGATATAAATAGTTGTTGTAATTATTAATCATCTTTTTATACAAATATTGCACATTATATAAACATATTTTGCGTTCTTAAAATCAAAAAATCAACATACTACCTATACAGTGTAATCGTAGAACTAGCAAACTCATCCAAATATAAACAAAAAAAAAATTTATCTTTATTATCATCGATATTAGAGTCGAGACTCTATACAATTTGAATTACAAAACAAACAAATTTATTCATTTATGTTTACTTTTAATTTTAAAGCATACTCTTTCTCTCTCACTCTCTCTCTCTCTTGAGATTTGTTATGCAACTTGTGATAAGAGACTTGCGAGTATATTTATTTATATACGAAATATGTATTCAAGAGCAAGGTCAATTTTGTTTTTATTTTTCATGAATAAGTAGGTGTTAATAGAAAACGCAAAATGAAAAGAATGATTGATGATTTAAATAATATGTACACTGTACAGGTATTGTGTTTGAAAGATTTTTTTCTGTCATTTTGTTAATTTTTTTTTTTCATTTTGTCATTTTGAAGCAACTTATCAAAATAGGCACAAAATTGTTATGTAAACAATTTATTCCGATCTTAAGACATTAATAATGATGTCAGCGTCATAAGAAAGTTTGCACTTTAAAATTCTAGGATAGAAATATCGATATTTTATTTCTAAAATTAAAGTGTTTTTTTTTTAACAATTTTTGTTGTTTTCTTAAATTAGGGTGGTATTTCAAAAGTGAAAATACAGTGTCATTTCGAGAAACACCGCACCGCCTCAGAGAATGTAAACAGTCAAATTTGCAATTTTTGTACCATAATCTCATCAGTTTTTCAAAATTTTGAAAATACCATATTATGAAAATTTTTAAAAATCTTAAATAAAGTATTGACAGGGTCTTTTAAAATTTTGAATAATTCTAAAATCCCATATCGTCAATGACTCATTTTTAAAAAATTCAAAAAATCTTAGTGCTAGATTTGACGATGCACAGGATTTTTGAAAAATTTTGAAAAATCGTAAAAAATCGATATTTTTGTTTTTGAAAAACACATTTTCAAAAAAAAATTTGGTCCAAATGAAATTGTCAAAAAAACTTCAACAAAATTTGTTAAGAAATTTTCAAGCTCAATTTTGTAAAAAAAAAATTTTACAATAAAATACATAGACAAAATAATAAAATAAATTATTGAGAAAAAAAATTTGTTAAGAATGAAATTGAAAAAATAAGCTGTCAAAGAAAAACAAAATTGTCAAAAACAAAATCATCGAAATTTTTTGGTGTAAAAAAGTGGCAAAAAAAAAAGAATTTAAACAAAAATTCAAAGCTCAAATTTTAGACAGCAGAGGATAGGTAAAAGTCTGGGAAGAGGACCTAGTCTGGTACGGTCTATTTCATCAAAATTTTTGCCATAAGAGATTATAACTCTTTTAAATTCCGAAAATTCAAAGCCAGTTATTGGATGGGTTGGGCAAAACATTGGTTCAAAGCATTAATTTTTTCAAACAAAAAAAAACGCAGTTACTGGAAAACCATTGTGATTAGATATGAAAAAGGCAACAGTCCTGTGTGGGGACACCCTGCATCGGTAGTTAGTTACTGCTTTATAGAAAAATTGAGATTCTGAGCGAGTTTGACCTTTCAATGATAGTCGAAAATCGAAAAAAGTGGGTCTGGCATTCTGGAATTTCTGTCTATTAATTTCTTAAACCTTGGTAGGTACCTAAATTTTTTTGATCACACATTATATTCTATTTTTGAGCTGGAAAATGAAGGACAAAGAAAACATTAATTATAGGGAAAAAATATCAAAAAATCCTATTTTTGAGTACATATTCATAAACTCTTAAAAAACCAAAATTACCAAAAATACATTCACCTATTTTCAAAATATTGAATTAACAAAAAAATTATTTTTTTCAAAATCCAAAAAAAAATATTTTTTGAAAAGTTTCATTTCGAAAATTTTATGTGGAAATTAATTTTCCTGAAGTTTTAAACGGTGTTTTAAGGCTTAATTCTAATTCTAAAAATATTCAACTCACATTTCTGACCGGAACATTAGCAATCAAATCGAAATGATGCCACAACTGCTTAAAATATTCAAATCCAGGCTTATTTGAGTTCTCATCAAATACTTGCATTGCTTCAGTTAAACTAACACCACCTCCCAAAATAACACTTTTATCATCGACCTTCACTTGGTGAATCTCCGGAATGTCGTTCACATCAATATAAAATTTTATATCTGCCGCACGACGATAAACTCCATGTCCAGTATTACCACCAACAAGCATATACTTATCATTTCCAATTTTGCCAAGAACTGCATACAGCTCGTCGAGCGTCCGAGGCCAATGCCATTGACTGTCATCATCGAAAACAACAGGTTGTCGCTTGGTGACTGCCTTGCATCCTCCATTACAATTCAATCCAGTTTTGGGACATTTAGCATTGGTGAGATCTTCGATGTCATGACATTCGTCTGGCACAGAGATGTTGCTGTCCATAGCAAAGGACTTCATGGCATCCAAAATTGGACGGTAGCCAGTGCAACGACAAATATTCCCACCAAAAGAATTCTCTACTTGCTCCATGGTGATTTTGTTGTCGTTGGACTCCAAAAGGCCGTACATGTTCATAATTATCCCGGGGGAGCAATATCCACATTGGGTTCCATTGAGTTTGGCCAAAGTTTTCTGAAGCGGATGGTAGCCATTTCGCTTGTTGCCCAAACCTTCGATGGTGGTGATCTCAAGATCTGCACAAACACTGAGGAGAGTGAGGCACTAAAAATTATGGGGAACATTGTTACGGCTGATAACCAAAAAAATCATTCAAACTGGTTTTTACCGAATTCACAGCCCAAGTCCGTTGCTCCCCAGTTACGGGATGAGGTCCCTTTGCAACACAAACACAAGCACCGCAACCACCTTCAAGGCACATGAACTTGGTCCCCGATAATCCAGCATGCTCCCGAATGAAGGTGTTGAGTGTAACATCGATCGGGAGTGTAGTTAGATTAACTTTAACAAATAATACCAAAATGATATCAATTTCACAATATTTTTTATTGGATCCACTTACCCGTGAAAGGGTTTCCGTTGATTTTCAATTTAATTGACATTTCTGACGCCGAATTAAATTTTTAAATAACCAAAGAAAATAATTATAAAAAACAAACAAACAAACTTCCTATGATTATTATTTTTTTTTTAGCACAGTAAAATATTTTCTATTTTTTTTTATAGACGACACCAAAGTTTTGCAACCTCCTTCCAGCCTGCTGGACACTTGGTGAATGCTTCAGTTCATACAACAAGTTGCTTTGGCTAACGCTTTTCAACCGGTTCTTTCTTTCTCACTTTTCATGATTTTTTGTTTAGTCATTCTCATGATAATATAAATACACTGTACCACTGTGCATTAGTTTGTTTAACTGCGAATTTCTTATTAAAAAAAAAAGTAAATACAATTAAATAAGAATAAAACATTTTGATGGATAATGAGAGTGAAGCCTCTCATGCCTGCCGCTAGCAGGGGTCTTGGTAGTTTGTATGTACCCGACAATGGTGTCTGGCAAATTGTTTAATAATATGATGTTTTACTTGGTAGTTTTACTACCTTCTGATGCCATAGTAGATTACTGATTAAAGTGCGTAGAGTTATGGGCCTTGTATTTTATGAATTTGTATGTCTTTGGGGTAAGTACCGGTGACAATGAAGAGTGGCAATTTTTAACGAGCTGCTGGACTGATGGAATGAAGAATCATGGCCAGTATTTTTTTTAAATTTTGTTGAAAATATTTTTTTGACCAATTTTTTTTTAAGTTTACCCTGTCAATTTTTGTTTTCGACAACATTTTGTATTGCAAAACTTTTTTTCTTTTTTTTTCTTTTTTTGGGCAAAATGTATTTTTCACAATTTATTTTCCGACCAATTGTTATTCTCGCGGTTTGAAAAACGTCCACTGTTCCGTGACAAATTATTATTCGATAGAAATTTTTTTCACCGTTTTATTTTTTGACGATTTTTTCCTCTCTTTCTTTTTTCTTAATTATTTTAATTATTTTAATTATTGTTTTTTTTTTTAACTTTTCCTTACAATTTTGACCATTTTTTCCAGCAGTTGAAGTTAATTTCCACATGGTTGTCCCCAAAACAACATTTTTTTTCAGAATTTTTTGCCAATTTTTTCTACCATTAGGTTTTTTCTCTTTTAACTCTGGAAGTCTCGTATTATTCTTCATAAAAATTATTGTTAAACAAAGAAACGTAAAAAAACTTAAAATTAATTGATGGTATCCATCGAGATTATTAAGTAGCTACCTACACTACATACGTATCTACATTATGAAAAAAAAGTAAACATTATTTAGCTATCTCTAAATCGTACGACTATCTTATAGACAGGTATATGATTGTAGGTAATCAACAATTCTGAAACTCTGTTCTATGTCGAATGTTCTTGCTAAGGGATCTTTTAGATCTAAAAATGTCGAAATTAAAAATAAAATACAATAAAATAAAATAAAATAAAATAAAATAAAATAAAATAAAATAAAATAAAATAAAATAAAATAAAATAAAATAAAATAAAATAAAATAAAATAAAATAAAATAAAATAAAATAAAATAAAATAAAATAAAATAAAATAAAATAAAATAAAATAAAATAAAATAAAATAAAATAAAATAAAATAAAATAAAATAAAATAAAATAAAATAAAATAAAATAAAATAAAATAAAATAAAATAAAATAAAATAAAATAAAATAAAATAAAATAAAATAAAATAAAATAAATTAAAATAAAAATTTATTACATTTATAAAAATATGTATATACAAATATATATATATATATGTATATACATTATGGTGTCTCATATATTTTTTATCTTTATCTCAAAAGGTTCTAACTTTTAAAAAAGCAAATATAGACATGGTTAAATATTAATTTTTCATTCTTAATTATAGAACGTATTAAAATGCGTATTAGACTTCAAATATTTTTTAAATCTAAAACACCCTAATAACCAAATGTACATACATAAGTACATACATATGTATGTACATTTGTAGCTATCGCAAATAAATCTGTTATATGTAATAAAAGCGTAGCTATAATATTTTGTTCGTGTTAATGGGAGGCACTACAATTTACAACAAATGAACTTAGTTATCTGCAATTTTGATTGACTTCAATTTTGCTGATATAATGGGACCTAGCTATCTAAGAATAAATTCATTATTTCAATGTTATCATTATTTTTTTATTTGATTTGCATTTTTATTTTTATTGCTCATTTTTGTATGCCTATATGTACCTATGTATGTATGTATGTACATATTTATGTACATATGTACTTAAATGTCTAAACATTTTTTTTATTTTGCCGTGTGAGCGGAAATAATAAATTGATATTAATCTATTTTGATAGTAAAGGTTTATCGAGGTTAATTCGATTCTCCTTCCTTTTGAAGTTTAAGCGTATCAAAAAATGTTTGCGATCGAATATAAAGTTTGAAAATCCATATTAGCTAATCAGCTTTCAGCTGTTCGTCCAGAAACATCCTGAATGCTTTTTGACAAATAATGGAAAAGAAACTCAATTTGCCTTCGCTTCGCTTAAATTTTCGCATTCCAACTTAGTATTTTGCTTAACTCAACGTTCCCGCTTTCCACAGAGCTAAAATTATATTTTCTTACCTAAGTTTCGGGAAAAGAAAAGTAATTTATTAATTTGTATGCCATCTATATGCTGATAAAACTGGCAACAATGAAAACCCGAGGGTGGTCATGGTCTCCAAATTCCAAGTAATCATAAACTTTTGTTAATATGAACTCTGACAGGAAGCGTAAAATTAAAGTCAAGTACGCATTTCATTATTATGAAAACAGAAGCCAAGAGGAAATTTCTCTGATGGCCCTGTTATAGTTAAGTGATGACAAAATTACTGATGCACCATCGATAGAATTCGACATGTGATTCTTCACCAAAAAAAAAAAAAAACTAAAAAAAACCGTAAAAGGGGTTGGCGCATTTTCTCCAGGGAAACTTTGTAATTTTCCGGAAGATCGTTTTTATTTTTTTTTCCTCCTTTTTTTTGTTGATGTGATGATGATGCTTAAAATGTTCTTTTAATTATACGAGAGTTGTTTTTTCCTTGCTTTCTTTATTTTTGATTATATTTAAGTTCAAACATGTGTTTTTTATCGTCACAGCAACTCGTTACATACCGAGACATAAATTGATGAAATTAATTTATTTACGATTTCATTAAATTAATTTGAAAATGAAAATTGGATGGAAAAAACTATTAAAAAAATATATAAGGAGGTTGGGTATGGTTAGTTGGAATAGGTATAGGGTGATGTCATGAATGAACAACTTTTAATGTAAAGTGCACAATTTATGATGAATTTGAGAGGAAATCGTTTGAGTTTTTTTGAAAACTTTAATCGATTTGAGTAGGATGGTGGTACTTCATCAATTAATGGTGATTGGAATAAAGTTAAACAACAGTTGCCTATCCTGAGTGCAGTAATTGCAAGTTTTTACAATTTTGGAAATAATGTTCCAAGGTGTACAAAAATGAAGAAAAATTTTATTTTTATGCATTAATGATTTTTAGAATTCTTGGTCGCCCACTGCACTCTGCTGATGGCGAAACCTGGAGCAACGTGCAGTAATCATTTTTTTCCCTTGTAGTTAAATAAAAAAGACTTTTTGAGAATGTGGAACCCATTCATTTGACATTTCCCAATAACCAACTATATTTGGTTTTAATATATTATTTAACAATTAAGGTGAAATACTTAGATAAATAAAAGTTTTCGAACAAAAAATTTGTATTAAATTTTATGAAAATTGGGTTCCATCTCTTTTTCAATTAATCTTTACTCAGTAATTTTGCAAGCTGTGTAATTTTGTCTTAAAAGTTAAATATTTTAGTTTCTTTCGATGTGTAAATAGTTTATTAAAAACTAGACTCAAAAATTATGTGAAATATATATGTACATATATTGATTCTTAGGCCATTATGAGAATTAGCATTCAAGCATTTGATTTCTGATCTAAATTTATAATTTAATAAAAAAATCGTTCCACACGAATTTTGTAGCCATATTTCACCTTTTACATGAGGATGTAAGTTTAGGCATTTGTTTTTTGTTGTTAAATATTCAATTCTTTGTTAATAAGATGTCAGAGTTCCAAACTATAATATCTGGCAAAAAAATTAAAAATGAATTCGTTCCAAAAACACGTTGTGGCCAGTACCTACTTTCGCATAAGAACTTTGCCTTGATTTAAATCTGCATTTGATTTAAAATTTGTAAAAAATTCCCATAGTTCTAAACTTCATGATCTAGACAATGAAAGCCAAAAAAGAATACGTTCCACATCTACTTTTATAGTACTATCATCACGATGATTTTTGAGTTGTGTGGTGTGGTCGTCTGAGGGCGCACTTGTATATACACAGAAACAGCAACCAAAAAATTAGTAAGTGATGTGATCGCTAGGTGACCGACGTGTGGAACGTGTTCATGAGAGTACTATGCAAATTTATATACAATGGCCATGTTCATTGTATATAAAATTTATAGTACTCTTATGAGCACGTTCCACACAGGCGTGTTGTCTGTTCGTTTGAGGGTGCATTTGTATATAAACAGAAACCAGAAAATTAGTTAGATTTGTGATCGCTGGGGGGCCGACGTGTGGAACGTGTTCATGAGAGTACTATAGATTTCATATGCAAATGCCATGTTTCACATGAGTACTTACCTTTAAGCATTTGCCTTTTTTTACTAATTATAAAATGTATTTTTAAAATCAAGTGGAAGAGTTCTATGCTTTAAAATAAAGGAACAAGGTCGATAGATAAATATGTTCCACAAAATTTTGGTGGCCATATTTTCAACTTCTAAGATTAAAACCACTTGAATACGAGTGCATACAAATTGAATTTATAACAAAAAAAAAGCCCTTTCCCGAAAAATGAAAACAAAAAAAAATATCGAATCACACCTTGTTCTAACAATTTCCGCCTTAATTGGCAACATTTCAATTACAAATTTCCTACATTGTGCACATAATGACAACAAGAGACCCTTATTCCTCTCGTCTCTTCCCGCTCGTGTCAATTGGTCATTCAAACATTCAAACTTAAGCCGCCGCCATTATCCTGTCTAATTAGTTGAAAAATCCCCCGTTCCTCCTGCAGGAACTTTCCGTGTCTAATGTGGTAATTACCTCCGACACCCTTTTTTGCATTAATGTGCTCTCAGTGTATTCACCTGGATTGTTGTAGCTCCCATTCCTATTCCTATATTGCCAAGTCATTAAGCGAATTTAATTCGTTTGTCCCTTACTACCAAAAATATTCCTATAATGCCCGTCTCGTCACACTATGTGGGCACAACTGGCAATTTTATATCGTTTTTTTCTTTCCTCTTTTTTCATTTTTCATTTTTTCAATTCATATGTCCTGTTTTTTTCTCTCTGATATGACATATTTTAAGCATAGAAGTGGAGATTGTAAAAAATCGAGATTAACAAAAAAAAAAAAACAATAAAAAATTACTTACAAGCGTGATGAAGAAAATTATTAATATTCTGACTTGTAAATTTTCTTTGGTCCTGTATTCAGCCATAAATTTCAAGGATTTTACATGTTCTACTGGGTGTATAAATTTTCTGTAAAAAAATCCTTAATGCGGCTTTTTGCATATTATACATATTTTATAAAGTTGACACTTAATAAAAAATGTCATATCCAACAGTGATGACGAAGAAGATACCCCCCCCCCCTCGCCTCCTAAACCTCTAAGGACACCACGAACAATAAGGAAGAAAAATTCGTTGAAAATCCTTTTAAAACACTGACTCCCTATACTCGTTGATATCCCTGATACGTGATAATTTCAATCAAAATTTTTGTATAACCTTCATCACTGTGGCTCTGTCTTCAAATCCCACACAAAATGGCAATCTCAGCGCTAAATCTCTGTTTTCACATCACAAAGTGTCAGGTGACCGAACTCTCTGGCTGCTTACTCTCTATATATCAGGGAGGAGTAGAAGAGAAGACACTTTCATAATCCAAAAATAATGCAATCCAATTTTTTGTCTACTTTTCTGTTCACAACCCTAACCTACACTTGGAAGGAGTTGCAAATGAAAAATAAAAATCTTAAGTTAATCGCCGCCGCAGGACAGTCAAAATCCAATAACTGGAAATTTGAAAAAGAGACACTATATACGAAAAGTGGCTTGAAATGGCTTGATTTGAAATATTAAATATTAAACATTAAAATATTTTGCAAATATTGACAGTGGTCGAGATTTTTAAAATCGATATTTGGCTAAATCAAAATTTTAAAAACTAATTCAATTTTTGGCAACATTTTGAAAAGTCGGGTTCGACTACTTTTTGTCCAGATCTTAAAAGTCAACCTTAAGAACATTCATTCATACCTACGAGATTTTGACTGTATTCTTACGACAGTATCCTTCTTCTCAATGTGTGTATAATGTATATATGTATGTATTCGGGTGACTTTGCATTTTTATGGAAGGGGTTTTCAACAGCAACTCTATCGCTCGTTAGTTGCTGCTGAAATTTTCGACGGTTTGCCACATTTCATCACAAGGATATCTTCGTAGTCTCCATCGACGGCCGACGACGATGTCGTCTTCATATGCTAACAACGTTGCAACGTTCAAACAAAAAAACCAAGGATAAAAATGATTATAACGACAGTATACCTACCTAGCAGGAGGTCTATATCACCTATAAGCTCTTTGTGATTTGCACCAAAAAATTTCCAGCAGTCATCATCACTTTTTATCAATTTGCTAAGAGAATAAGAAGAAGAAGAAGCAGGACCAGGCAGAAAGCCAGCTAGCTAAAAATGTGAAAGTACTATCAGGACTTGAAAATACGAACATATATGGCTTAAGGAAGACCCAAAAAAAAAATATCCAAAAATAGAAAGAAAGTTTCGAAAGAAAGAACAAAAAAAAAAGTAAAATGTTTGCTGAGGTGAAAGAAAAATCTCTGCAACTAGAGAATTGCCGAAAGCTTCTGGATGAAAGGCTGAAATCGAAAAGAAGACAAATGTCCTTTTTTCGGTTTGGTTCGCTTCGGACACTTTGTATGCATATCGTTGGTATCATTGTGGGAGCAGAGACTATAGACGATGGCGACTATACGAGCAGTAGTTGTTCGCAAATTTTCACCCGGATATTCAATAAGAATCCGGTATTCTTCATTCTTCCCTGATCTCCATATATAGACGAAGTACCTATACCTTTCCTATTTCCATATAGCCATATACTATTTGGCTCAATTTGGTTCAAAGTATGGTTATCGGCTAAAGGATTCCATCTCCGATGAGAGTTTATTTTATGGGAACGTACACACCCTGTTCAAAAGGCAAATATCCTGGAAGGGGTTTGATATCTTCTCTGTTCTGTTCTGTTCTGTTCTGATGGGTTTAAAAACATATTGAGTTTGATGTGTGCAGCACACTCCATCGTCTTTCGTGATGCAGGCCATTTTGCCAGACTTAAATGAATTTATTATCAAATTCAATTTCTCCAATGTATTGGAATTTTAAAAGAGAGTATAGGTATATCGAGATCTTTCCAGAGGCAAGAACACCCAACAACAACATTATCATCATCATCTGTTAGAAAAGGTTAATGGAAAATTTCAGAAAATATCTTCTTTCAGTGATTTGAATTGAATTTGAAAATCATTGAATTCTGTTTTTCTGCACATAAGATATGTATGTACATGGCTGATGTATACATAAGAGATTTTTAGTTTTAAAACATTGTTTTGTGGCATTCAGATAAAAGTTCTGAAGCTGTGGATGGGTATAAGTTAAAATTGAATAAATGAAAGACTTTTATCAAGAAGTTTTCGAATTTTCTATTGTATTTGAGTGCAATTTTAGGAAATTTCTGGTAAGCAAGTATAATGAAAGGTTTACATTTTTTAAATAAAGGGAAGTCAGAATTAAACTGCAATAGAATCAAATAACTGAAATAGAACTCTTCGTTTATTTAGAAATCAAAAATTAAAATGTTTCCTTTAATTTTTTTAAAGGAAAACTAAACTCTGAATCTTTCTTATAAAATTTTTCGATTTTAAGGAAAGTTAGCATAGACAGACCTTCTGCTTGACGTGAAAGCTCTCTTGGGATTTCTTGCTTCTTATTCGATCATGCTTTGTCACTTCTCATGCAAAGTATCTTCATTTCAGCTGCCGTGAATTTGCTCATATTTCTTGTACATTGCCCAACACTTTGAACCGTATATGTATAAGGACTGGATGAACAACTGCCGTGTAGAGCATTCTTTTCGCAGAAGATGGCAGAGTTTCCCCACCACATCAGCCACCCTAAATAAGGGCGTCATCACAATACCCTTCGCAACTGATCACAGAACCAAAATCTTGGGAAGCACTGTTGATATACGGAATAGGTTTGAGTGGATCAGAAAATGGACAGCATAAGTATTCGATCTATTTCCCGCTTATTCGGTATGCATTCTCTTCTAGAAAAACTACACACCAATCAAGTAGGTACTCATTGCAGGGATAAAGAATCTTCACTTATGATGGCTCCATCGTCAGCATGAATTATTGGTACACTTTGGGGTCCGTCAACTAACGAAGCCAAAAAACAAAAAAGTGTAATGAAGAGTAAAGGACTCAAGATGCTTCCCTGGGGCACATCACTTCAAATTTGAACTCCTCGTTGACTCTTGTGGATCATTTTACTTTAACTTGCTCGTACTTGTCCTTGATCATCAGCACGTAGATTTCAAGAACTTTGTGCTGCCTTAGTGCAATCCATATCAGATCTCGTCGTCGGCTGTCGAATACTTTTTCAAAATCAACCAATTCAATATGGACTTCCCCGAAACAAACTCGCACTGGTCGTCAGACAGCTTTTGGATAGGTCAGCTTCGAAAACTGTTAATGTTAAATAAACAGTACCTCACAATACTGTTGCCGTCCTTGAAGAATTTTGTCTTCATCCACAAGAAGTTAGCCTTGAGCGTTGTTAATGAATTTTGGGTGAAAGATTCTCGTGACCATTTTCGCTTCTCTGTATTACAAATTTTTAAAATAGTGGCGCCCTTGTTATTGTTGACATACAGCAGTTCTTCAATAGCATGAATTACTTAGCAGCCGTTGCAGATATTTCTTCCAGCTCCCGATATACATGCTCTTCGTTCTCGCTGCTTGAAGTTCGGCACACTTCTTCATTGCTTCTTTCTTGCAGCCTCTTCTCAGTGCCCAGTTCCCAATTTCCCTTGATAACAATAAACTTACTGGCTGAACAGAATGCGGCGGAATTCTGTGCCGCAAGATTTAACAAATTCCGGTTACTTCTGTGGCTGCATCACATTCTGTTCAGGGGTTAACCGAAAATTAGAATATGTTCAAATCAGTCTGAATCAAAATTAAGTATCTGACCAATTAGTTTAGGAACGTGTAGAATCTGCTATTGACAAGTGGGACTATAAGAATTTGTCAATTAATCCTCCTGTACAATTCCCCCAATTTAAACATCGACATCAACTCCATACACAAAAGTCCAACGCACCGACCTGCCCTTAGCATCGCACACTCAATCACAGATGCCTTGATCATAGCCTCATCGATTAGTTAACAAAATTTCACAAAATCCAAGACATCCTGAGTGGGCTAACAAGCATGCAGCAGAATGTCCAACCAATTACTCGTCTGTTGCATTGTGGTACCCCTTAGGGGCAAGATATTTATTCCCAGTCCCCAAACTGATCTGTTCCAAGATCTCACTTTATTATTATGTTATCTGTAATAAAAAGAGAATAACTGAAAAAAAAAACTGTGGGTAGAAGGTGCTTGCGGACACACATGATATTGAACCTTGCAATTAAAAGTCAAGCCAAGCCTAACCATTCCATAACACAACACACTCATGCTTTAGTTGGTTATGTTTCCATGCAGCAGAATTATATTACGCACCTTGGTTCCCTAGCATTATTGTTGCACAATATTCTGGAAAATGCAATCAACTCAAAAGGTAAAAAAATAATTGGACACTTTATAAAGCACGAGACAAGATTGGGAGGGGGACTATTGAAGACAAAAAAAGGACAATTGCATCTAAAAATCGATTTAATAATAAAAAGAACTCACCCGAAAGAAGTTTTAAAATCGAATCACCCCCAATCACCGAGCGTCTCACTTGCAGCGCTGAAAATTCTTTCGATACTTTTGCAATTTGCAATTCCAATGCATCCTTTGGAATCCTTTTGCTCATTATGCAGGCAGAAGTTTTATTTTCGTTTTGTGTTTTTTTTTTTCAAATTGTTTAAGCTGCTTTTGAAAGATGGCCAAGATCAGCATGACAATGGAGTATGGACAAAACCCCAGGGAGACACAAAGAGATGACATCGCCAAAATAAATGGAATCATTGGACATTATGTACAATGCACAAATATAGCGGGGTTCTGTTTCTGGTTATAATTTGTTTTTTGAGTCGGCCATATTAAAAAGGAACAATTTTTGTCCGTTGTGCTGTTTTGTTATCGTGCACCGGTAGCAGTTGTTGGTTTGGAATTTTTAATAATAATTGCATATTTTATTTAAAAAAAAAAAACTTTCTACATATTTTTACACTTTAGTGTCTGCAACAGCTGTAACTGGCCCAGATGGCTAATTGTGTTACTTTTGTTTCTTTTATTTTTGGTCAGCCAGAAACTTTTACACAATCTTAAAGGCCACATCGCCACTTGGAGAGCCTCCTCAATAAAAAAAAATATTCTCACTTTTAAAAAACCATTCAATTTGCTACGAATCATCATTGTCTGACACTTAATCATCAGTAATTTCTCACAACCTCAGCCACTCCTCAGTCAGCCAACTTCGACCTCCCAAGTTAAGTAATGTTAAAATGATCACTTGAACAGAACCCAAGAACACAAGCAAAACAAAATATAAAATTAAATTCTATTTCAAGAGATTTTTGACATTTTGAAGTGCCAACCAAGAAGAAATTAAAACAACAAACAAACAAACACCACACAGTACATTGGATTGGAAGTTGGGGCAAAATGATTGAAATCGGGACCTACCAAGTAGAATAGGGTGACCGTTTGTTCTACTTTTATACATGTTTCCTTTTTTTCTGTCTTTTGGGCCTGTGAACGTGCAATTGGTGATGGCATTATATCTATACCGTTAAGACATTAATTGTCCTTGGCCCAAAAACTGAGAGCAATATTTCTTTACAAAATATCTATATCCCTGTTTTATTTGAGTTCATCCCTGTAAGGCTACTGTACATTTTTCTGTATATAAGGTTTGGAGTTGCAAATTATTATTTTTAGAAAATTATCGACTGGGACTTTTTTCTACATTTCGAATTTCGTTATTTTGGGTTTTCTCGATTTTGAAATTCAGATATTTTGACTTTTCGGAATTAGGTGTTTTCTGGGTTTTTGATTTTAAGTATTTTATTAAAACCTCCCTAAAAATTCTTCTCCACATTACATGGAACAATAAATTATCTAAGATGTATGTACGTAGATAATAAGGCATATTCACAATTGTCTGACAAGTTGTTTCTTTGTCTCTTCAAAACTAGCTTGAAGCTTATGTTATTCATAGACAATTAAGAACCTGGTCCAAAAGATAAACTGATGGAGCTCAAACTTTAAAAACGGCTGACTCTTTGACTAAATTGTTTTTTTTTCTATCTGTCAAAAAATGGATTGGATTTCAATGGATTGACAGGCAATAGTACTAAAATTGTAGTAGAATTCCATTTTTTTATTAAACATAGCTCCGAATTTCTTTGTAGCACTTGACTTTAGAGTCGAGGCCAGCTCGACCGGGTCTAAGAATTGACTATGAATATGGCCGAATGTCAGTTTTAGAAACAAAAAATGGGTTTTCTTCGGAATTGAGAGTTTTCTGGATTCAAGATTTTCGGAATTCCGGGATTACGCTATTTAATGTTCTCTTGATAATGTTTTCCATCTTAGACCCTGGAAATGTTGTGTTTTTTGTATTTTAGGTTTTCTTGATTTTGGATTTGCAAGGTTTTTTGGTGGTAGGGTTTGTAGGATTTTGATTTTTCGGTTTTCCCATTGGATAGGATTTTGGAGAAAAAAAGAAGATTTTTTGGGAGTCAGGGCATTCAACCATTTTACCATTTTACGTTTATACTGAGGCTAAAGTTTTCAGAGTTTTTGTTTGTTTAGGTTTTCGACTTCCGAAACCTCGGGCTTTGAAAATTTTGGATTTTTGGTATTTTAGAATTTTTTGATTAAGTGGTCTCATAGTGGAATGGCGCTCTTCAACACACAACGAACGTTAAAATTAAATACGCTACATAGCTAAAGGTACTGTAGGTGTCTATTTTATTTAGGTCAGATTTGGTCTTAGAATGGTCACCCCAAATACCTCCACCTTAACCCCTTGAATTTTTTCTGTTGGTTTTCTCTCAAACTGTATTATCTCTTTGACTGCCAACGTATAGATAGATACTTGTAGCCATTTTCATTGGATTTCAGTTAAACTTTTTTTTTGTTTTGATTTTTCAATTTTCGGATTGAGTTTCGTTGAAATGCGTCCACTCAATCAATCACACAAAAAGTATTTATTTTGGTTTTTTTGTCTGGCTTGTCTTGTTCTTATTGAATGAAAAGGATGTGGGATGTGGAATTGTAGCACACTTATCACAACACAAGTGCGGCGTCGTCGTCGTCGTCGTCGTCGACGACCTCTTTAGTTGCTCAAGAAAATTGTTTCAATTTTACAATTTCGAGGGTCTTTAAAATACAAACATTAACTCCAGCAAGTAAGATAGCAACACAAATCGAAAGCCTAAAAATATATAGTTTCCCTTGCATGAACTCACAGTTCAATTTAATATTAATGTTTGTACACTTGGGACACCAAGCGTATGTATAAATAAAGAAAACATTAAACGTGTAGGAGTAATCTGTCAATGATGCCACCCTAAATGTCAAACAAAAAAATCAAGAACATGAACTGAAAGGTAACATAAGAAAAAAAGAAAAGATTGGCGCCTAATTACTTTTTTTTTTGAGTTACAAAATGTTTTACTGTGTGACAAAACATATCACTTGAGGGTGAAAATATTGCGTTGGGGGGAGGTAAAAATAAAAATAAATTGTTATGGAAATTTGAAGCGATTGTTCCACCGGAAATGTTTGACTGGAAATTTCTAGTTTTTCGTTCAAATGAGAATTTTAAAGAATTAATAAAACTCTCCAAAATGAGCTTTCTATTCACTCAGACGAAAATATTTTCTTCTTTTTAAGAGAACTACTTTTTTGGCTACATTCAGCCAAAGAATCAACAAATTCAAAATCATAAAAATCTAAAGTTGAAAAATAGGAATTGCTTACAACCTACATATTATCACAATACAGCTTTGCCGCTTAACCTGCAATTTACATACGAAAAAAATGTAACATGCACGTAACGTGGCAAAAGCGTAAATAAAGTCGCGATCGAAAGTCTTAAGGTAGAAGACCGCTGGCGGCGGCGGCGCGGCGTCTTATTTCATTTTTAAAAACTAAATATTTGAAATGTTTTACAAAATTTGGTAAATGATAGTTTAGATAATTTTTTAGATAATTTTTTTAATTTAGTAATTGAAAATTTAGGCATGCTTTAGTTGTTTTGGTGAGCTTCACAGCTTTTTCGTGAATGTAGTAAACTGGCGTTCCATATAAGATATAACATTAATTTTTATGTTTTTTTTTCTAAAAACTGGCATTTATATGTACATTTTTTTTCACTTACGTATAGGTATGCACAAAAAGAAAGTTTATGATAAAAAAAAGTTTCATTTTATTTTGAGGATGGTGTAAGGGGCGGAGAGGCGAGGTTGTCAAAATTATTTTTTTTTTCATTCACCGATCACAAACGCATCAACATATGCACGATTAAAAACCATCCCAAGTCTTTAAGGGTGAAAATTTATCATTTACTTGACATTTTTAAGAGTGTCGAAATAAAAAAAAAAAGAGGCTGGGTGCGACCCACACTGATAACTTCCGATTTGTGATCTTGAAAACTTTATATTTAGTGTTTTTCCAATAACCAAATTTATTGAATCAAGGGTACTTCAATAATATATCCGCTCTAAAACTAGATATCATCATATTGTGCCTGTTTGTTTTTTTCCTTAAAAAGGTTTTCATTCCATTTTCATAGAACAATTTTAATTTATTATTTATAAGGCTGGTATTTGTTTGGGTGTAGTTTTTAAACTTCGAAAAACAATATTTTCCAGTTATTAGTGGAATTTTCTTAGTTCTGTTTAAATTTTTGTTTAAAATATCAGTTAAGTATATGTCAAATATATACCCGCTGTTACAAATTTTATTATGTATAAAATTAAATACCTAATGGCAAAGTCAATATCATTGCTCGTTCTCAAGATATTCGAGTCGAAAAACCAATTATACCACTTTTTAGTTTATTTTTTTTTTTAATATTTTTTGTCAAAAACTTTCAATTAGATACCTATTTGTCAAAATTCAACCTTTCATAAAAAAATTGTACTATGTATAAAATAAAATATTTTAGAAGACACAGTCGTTGGTCGTTCTCAGGATATTCGAGCTGAAATACAATTGTAACTACTTTTCCTTAGAATTTTTAACAGTTTTTGATTTTTTGTTAAATAACTGCCCATTCAATATTTGTCAAAATTTTATCAGTTGCTAACAATAATGTTATGTAGAAAATAAAACAAACAAGAAGTCAATATCGTTACCCAATTTTCGGTAGAATTTTTTGTAGTTTTTAAGTTTTTGTAAAAAAACTGTCCATTGAATGAATGAAATTTTCACAAGTAATCAAAAACAACATTTTTCGTAAAATAAAATTATTTTAAAGTTAATATCGTTTTTCCATCTAAGGATATTCGAGTTATGAAAATTTTTTTTTAGTTTTTTTGATTTTAAAAAATAACGGTATATTGATTTTTTTCCAAATTCAAATCAAATTTGTATGACGTTATAATGTGTCGAACAAAATTTATTTCAAGTCAAAAGCATTATTTGTTCGTGAGATATTTGAGCCCAACCAAAATGTTCACTTCTTTTTTAAACTGCTATAGTAAAAACAACAACTGATTGAATATTAATAAACGCCCATTCAGCTTCTTTCTAAGTTATTATCTGTAAAGCAAAATTTATTTCAAGTCGATAAATCTACTCGTTCTTGAGATATCGACGACGAAAAATAGTACCATAACGTACGGACGTACGGACGTACGGACGTACGAACGTACGAACGTACGAACGTACGAACGTACGTACACACGCACACACAGACATCTCTTTAAAAATGATTGATATAGGCTCTAGGGACCTTGAAACGTCGAGAAATGTCAAAAATTTCAATTTGAGAAATTGGACCGATTGCAATAACTCCCCTATGGGAAGTTAATAAACTCATTATTTCAACCCTAATCCGGTTGTGTTAGTTGCAAAATAAATGTTTTAGGCCGGCATTCACCGAGCGCTCACAACTCAGTTCCTCCCCAAGTAACACTCTCGTAGCTTTGAGTTTTTAATATGTTCTAAAAAAGTGTTAAAGGAGTGAACTCGGAGACTATTGCTCTATTTTATACTCCGTTGTAGCATCTGACATTTTCTTTTTAATCAAATGCTCTATATTTGAGTTTTAGAACAACTTCAAGCTCTATAGGCTTATAAAGCTTGTTGCTCTATTAATATGCTCTATTACAATTTATAACAAAACCTTGAACGAGCTTTACTTAATATTTCAACTATATGCTTTAAAAAGGCCTTATTTGAGAAAATAAATGTTCCTTAGAGCCACTCAGCAGCTTTTTGCTTTTAAACAAATGTCTTGTTGATCAAAAGACATAAGTGTCAAAAAAAATTATTTAACAAAATAAATAGCTGTCAAGAGGTGAAAAAATCGTTTAATCATTTCAAAAACAGCAAGACTTATTGGAAAAAGGTGTGCCGCAACAAAATGTTAGAAAGTTTATCAAAGATACGAAAAACTAAGGTGTCGACCAAATTGGCCGTGTTGAAAGATGAGCTAGCTTAAGTGTTGACAGTGTTGAGGATTTAAGGGAAGATAGCTTGGTTGAGAGCTCATCCCAACTGAATGCAGATGATTGATGAATTAATAGTAAATTTTTAAAATACAAAAATACATATGAAGAATTTTACCAAAGGCGATCGACTACGAGCAATATACAAAATCTTTGTCATCTTGTAACAGTAGTAAACAAAATTGCTATTCTGGAGACCAAAAAAAAACCAAAACAGGCACAGTTCAAATAGTAAACTTATATTTGAACTTTTTGTTCTCATTAAACAAATGCTTCGAAAAATATACACGACGAAATAAACACAATAATGGCGTTTTCAATTGGCAATCCGGAATTCGTTTTAGACAAATTCTCTACTTGTTCAGAATCAGAACTTTAACTTTTACCAAGTTTAACGCATTCAGAATGATTTTTTCTGCTTTTAGATTGCCAATCGAAAACGCCATAAAACAAATTGACTGTCATAACCTCATAAGTAGCCGTTTTAGAACATATTGCTTTAAAAGAGTATAGTGTGTATACAAAAAAGCGAAAGAAGAGCTTCGGGTACCAAGCCAACACCAAAGTGAACAAAATCAGAAACAGGGTGATAACTCTTCACAGATTATATTTTTTTTAGTTCTGTGCGGGAAAAGTGTGCACTCTTCACTTTTTTATAAAATTAAAATAGCTTCTTTTTATTTTCTGAAAAGAATCACGTGACAGTTATAAAATTCACGTAGAATCATATTTTTGTTACCTCACGTGTAAAAATCGTATTATGTATTTAAATTCCTTCGTGGAATTTGTAAACTTCAAGAGGAATTAAAAAAATTCAAGTGGAATTTATAAAATTCATTGGAAATTCATAAAATTCACGTGAAATTCAAGCGGAATTTGAAAAATTTACGTAAAATTCATAAAATTCAAGTGGAATTATATTTTTGTGCTGTGTTTTTGAATTTTCTAAATTCTTTAAATTTCAGGTGAATTTCATGAATTCCACTTAAATTTTATGAACTTCACGTGAATTTTATAAATTCCACGTGAATTTTATGCATTTCACCTGAATTTTATTAATTTGCCGTGAAATTCGTAAATACACTTGAAATTTAAGTTATCTCACGTGCAATTTTCTGATTACCTGTATGAGTTTTTACGTGAAATTTATAAAATTATTTCACATTTTTGAATTATTTTAAAATTTTGTGGAACCAACGTGAAATCATTGAAAGAATCGCAGTTCCTTTTGCATGAAAAAGGTAAAACATCATTTTTGATTTTTTTTCAACCGAGGCACCCTATATATAAAAGATGGCTGATAAAATTTCTATAAAAAATTTTTTGTAGACATTTGCATTATAGAAGCTCTAAAAGAGATATTGTTGTGGTCCTATTAAAATGGCTGTTTTGGGAGAAGTTATGAAATCTTTCTATACATTTTTTCCATTTTTTTTTTCATTTAAATAGTAAAAAATTTATATTTTAAAGGCGCGTTGTACAATTTCGAGGTGCAATATCTACGTTTGTGCTAAAAATAAAGTGGCACACAAAATCATTCCTAAGCATTGTCTTACTCATTAATTAAAGTATTACGATCGTTTATCGTAAATATTTTGCTTAATATAGTTTTGAGTTTTTCTTTGTAAATATTTATGTTTGAGAAATTATTTCAAAGATCATTATATACAAGCAAACAATTCTCTTTGTGTTCTTTTATATTTATATTTTACTAACACTTAAGCAAATCATTTTCATGTTACCATTTCAAAGGGAAAAGCTTTAAAACTATCTCTCGATAACGTTTAATAGAGCTAAAAATGCTCTTAATCAAAATATTAATGTGATTTTGTAGAACATATAGACATTTGAGCATCATATTTAGAGCCCGAATAATGCTTATTTTAGCTCCCAAACTCGAAAAAAAAGCTCTAAACAGGTTCTTTTTCAGCTTTATTGAAGCTATAGAGCAAATTGAAGTTAATATGGCCAAATAATTTAGCTTTATAAGCGCTGCCAGAGCTAAAAACGAACTAAAATTGTTACTTGGGTCACATCTTAAGGTTGTGCAAGGGATATTTGTTGAAACATGTCTGCTTGGTGAATACCAGCCTTATACATTTTGTGTAGTTAACTGAATTCTCAACAAGATTGATTATGAAGACTTTTGCATTAAAATAAAACTTTAAAAAGTTGTAGCGGTTTAAATTGGAAAAAAACAAGAATTTTTTGGGGACTTTGAATTTTTTTATCGTAAAAAGTTGTCAAATAAATTTTCTACTATACCATACAACCAAATTCGCTTATTATCTTAGACTAATAATATAACAAAAGTAATCAGATTATTCAGGTGATTTAAGCATGACAAAAACACACATACATTTTTTAAATAATCAATACAGATACATATATGTATCTCACCCCTTTCAGCTTTAAAGCTTCTGAATTATCTATAATATTAAATATTTTCTATTTATTTCATTGTAAAATATATTGTAATTAATTAATATATTCCAGCTTATTGAGAAGATTTAAATTCATATAAATTTCAAAATTTATTATGTTGTTTTAAATAAAAATACACATTATATAAAATATTCATAAGGCCTTTATAATATCACTGCACACTACTTCATCCCCATATTTTAATAATAAACTCTAACTAAATCAGATAAATATTTAATTAAAGTCTATAGAAGTACAATATAGGGTAGGTACTTCATATTATTCTACAAGAGAATATTTTGCTCTCTCTTTAATGATGAAAACGAAAATAAAAAAAAAAAATAGAAAATTAAAACGGTCCAATATTAAGCCGGTGGAATATATGAAAACTCATAATAACAGTAAAGGATAATAACACACAGTGCCATCCACACTCACAAATTATTATTCAACCGGAAGTGCCATTGTGTCCATATAACGTATATATACCCCTACCCTTACCTACCTACCGTTATGATGATAATGATGGTGTCCCGGTATATCACCGTAGGTACCTATTCTGATCATATTCAATGCACTGGCCAATAATAACAATAATAATTATTATACTCTTCATATTGAAGTAGGTATATACAACTCATCACTATACATAGGTAGGTACTCAATGCACGCACATATCACCCACAGGACTTGCATATGTATAAAGTATATAGAAATATGTAAATATTTATTTTCCCTTAACGTAAAACAAAAGAATATACACAAATGAGGAGGTGTAGACAGTGTGTGGACGGACGGACAGACGGACAGAGAACAGCGTGTAAAAGTTTGTGGTCCTTCGAGCCGGATAAATTCCCGCTCTTTTCACAGAATTAACACACATCGAATATCTCTTGCTGCTCTGATGCAACTTGTACATTTATAATTGGAGTCTGAAGCAGACAGACGTCCTATATGTAAATTGACCACGACCTATCTCACTCAGAGGACTATCACCACTTTCGACGACTCTCGACCATAACTACTGACGATGATGATGATGGATTTTACATAATTTTCTGTTGTATGTGATCTGGGTGCGTTTTTGTGCGGCTTTTGTTATCCCAAACAGAGACAATTCTTTTACATTCGAATGTCATCGCGTTTCCAAGGACAAGCATTCAGCAATACTCGCATGCAGGCCGCAGGTTACAAAAGGCCAACAAGAGGACATTCGCATGGCCAACGACATAATCACCACAGGATATTTTATATCAAAGGCAAAAATGTAAAAAAAAAAAAAAATCCACAAATCCTGTGACCAACAAAAAAAAATCACGTCATAGCTCAAGTTCATGGTTTCTCGTATAGGGTTTCGCATTGTTAATTACCCAAACCATAATGAGTGGTGGCATCATCAGGATTGAATTTTTGTACTGTTCAGTGTATGGTTGTCGAGTGTCAATGTTTCCATCACTTTATATCTCTCTATAGTGTAGACTCTCGGCGGTGCGGTGTATTGCTGTACTTGAGATTTATTTTTTTGTATGGAAATTAATGCCGGATAAGGACGATGCCATATTTCAACTGATATTGGTGTTGATGGCTGGACATCAGGCAAGTAGGTATGTCTACTCATCATCAATGCCATCGCCACCTAAAACCACCATGGCACGCCATAGGATCAGCGCTGCCAGTTCAGAATTTCAAAAAGTCATGATTTTATATAATATTGAAAGAATTGTTATGATATCGCTAAATGTAGGTTTTTAGTTTAAAAACCTAAATTTTAAAGACTCCAGCCGAATGGTAATGAAATTTTAACTAAGTAAAGGTTATCACCGAAACAAAATACCGATAATTTTGTTAAAAGTTTCAGCTCCTTATGCTTATTACAACTACAACTACAACTACAACTACAGCTACAACTAGGTACAACAACAACTACAACTACAATACTACAACTACAACTACAACTACAACTACAACTACAACTACAACTACAACTACAACTACAACTACAACTACAACTACAACTACAACTACAACTACAACTACAACTACAACTACAACTACAACTACAACTACAACTACAACTACAACTACAACTACAACTACAACTACAACTACAACTACAACTACAACTACAACTACAACTACAACTACAACTACAACTACAACTACAACTACAACTACAACTACAACTACAACTACAACTACACAACATTAAAATAAAAGCAATTTCGTGCGATCCAGTCGTGCATTTTATTATTTTTTTAACATAGCTTTCCCTTGGAAAATAAGAAGGTACAAAGTCTATTGTGTTAGCCTTGCAGTGTTAAAACAACAACAGAAAAAAACCTCTTCAGTTGGAATACAGAGAGAGAGAGAGGGAGAAGATCACTGATAAAAAGAAAACTGTATCAAACCCGCCCATCAAATGATAAAATTTCCATAAGGCATCGCTTTCAATTGGTCTCATCCTTTTCGCGGCAACCAACGGGTTATTCAACACATCTTGAAAAAGGAAAGCAAACGGAATTTCATTTGCATTATGGTGTCAGAAAAGTACATGAGCATGCTTTGAGGGGTTGACGAGGAGGGTGGTATGAGGTTCGTTGTGGGGGCCAAAAGGACATGGTACAGAAAATGTATCCCAACTTTGCCGGATACAAGCACTGTGACCATGTCATGGATTCATTTCCTGCTGTTTCACTATATCCTACTCATATGGATCGAGAAAGCGATGAAGCAAAAGAGCCGCTGCAACATTATCCTTTTTTTATTTTTCGTTTGTCGTCGTCGTTGTTCGCGTAATGGAAAAAACTTCGGGAGGCATAAGGATACATGCTCAGGGTTGGTTGCCTGCTCCTGATGCTATTCGGTGGTCGTTCGTCGTTGTCGTCGACCAGATATTGAAGGCGCAGCGACGACGATGGAAAGGATAGTCTGAGAAGGATTAAATGAATGACCGGTTCATGTCTGCGGATGATTTGCTGTTGGAAATATACGACGGGATTTGCATAAATGATTCTCGTTTCAATATCTTTTTTTTTTGTTGCGTTGCTTTTACATTTTTATTTGACTTTGCTTGTTTTTTTTTTATTCATCCTTGAATAGTTGTATGTCCTGTGTCCTGTCCATGGATGATGATGATGATGATTAACACACATAGAACACATATGCTTGCTGTATGTATTTCTATGCATGTCCTGGCAGAGATTTAAAAACAGAGATACTCGGAAATGAGTATAGTTGTCGTAGAACGGGTTATGTGTAATGGATAAAATCTGAGAAAATAAAAACAAAAAAAGCTTTAAATCCACACGAACTTGAACTTGGAGGGATGGAAGGAGCAGTTTTGTTATAATATGGTGATGGGAGGATATACACGCCTTTTGTGAATATTTCGAGTCTTTTGTTCTGCTTTGGTTTTTTTTTGGTTTTGGATGGGAATGATGGTGTTTGCGGTGGACTTGGTCTTTGTTTTTTTTTTTTTTGTAATTTTTGTCTTCTTTTTGGTGGACACCATCAGACAGTGTACACCACGACGAACGTTATGATTTACAACATTATGGTGTCTAGACAAAAAGGAGATCCTCTTCTGAGAGTAAAAGATATAAATTTCTGCGTTCGTGTATGTGAAATGCATTCAGGAACAGGAAGTAGTTGAATGAATGTCCTTAATGGCTGGTGTATAGTGTTTGTTTTATTATTTTCTTTTTTCGCAACTTTACGTATCTATAGTGAAATGTGTTGTACGCGACTTGCCGTTAAATGAGAGATTAGCTTGGATATAATAAAAGAGGATTTTGTTAAACGTGTCTACGTCTAGATCATTATGATTGTTATCTGAGACTTTGAGGGCTTTGTTAGTTTATATTTAAAAAAAAAATCCTAGGTAAAAAATTTGTAAAATTAAAATTACAAGCTTCTTACCTTAATGCGGTCGGATTCGGCGGAAAACTCCATTCCTTCGATAACACGCACACAGAAATGATTATGAGTTATATCTTATAAGTCAATTGAGCCCTGGTTCTTCATGTGCTGTCGCGCCACCAAATGTATTCATTTTATTTGAAGAAGACGGTACTAACTTTCCCAAAAACCGAAAATCCTGTCAAACCAAAATATCGAAGACCGAGATCTCTAAATTCAACTAAACCTCAAATTTGGAACACTCAAGATTTCCAAAACCTATAAAATCAATAACACTAAAATTTTGAAAATCCCGAATATGGGTAAGTACCCAAAATGGAGGAAACCGAAAATATGTAAGGAATATCAAAATCAAAATCTAGACATCGGATTTTCCAGGAACCAGGAACCAAAAACCTGGAAACCCAAGATCCAGAGAACCGCAATTCCAGCCAAAACGAAATATTGAACATCCCTAAAATCAAAATTCAGACAATCCAAAGTGAATCCAAAATCTGGAAATTCTCAAATTTGCAAAAGTTGATAGACCAAAAAATTTCAAAACGAAATTATGATTTATTTTTTCTTCAGTACTGCCCGTGCCCGTGCTACCGTGCTTGGTGCTGTGTTGGTTACAGTATGGTTTCACTCAGGTTCTGGATTTTTTTAAAGTAATTTTCTTTGTTATAGTTGCTTGAAGCTTGATGTCCAATCATGTAAACCAGATCAAGCCCGATGTCTGATCGTCTAAATTGTACAGAGGACGAGGGTAATTCTACAAAAAAAATTGAAATGAATCAACAGGCGATCACGAACGGTAGGTATAATAGTTTTGTCAATTCACAACATTCTCAACAAAATAGTAAAGCGCCATCCTTTACAAAGTTCCTAGCAAATTTGTCTTTTTCTCATTCTTCTTACCGTTTGGCTAAAGAGAATAATAAAACATACATGTGTACGCAACGCATTTGCTTTGTTCGCATTCTCAGGAGTAAAGGTAGAACTATAATCGTCGAACGTCAGCTGAAGTGGTCGTAAGAAACGAAGCGAATACGAGGAATTTATATAACGCGCCCATTATTGCGATTATGTGGCTTTCGTTAGGCTTCGTTAACTTACGCTATCGATAGCAAGATCGCTCATGACCGCTCCTGCGAAAGTGAATTGAGAGATAGATACAAAAATCAAAATGGTGGAAACATATAATATGGCTGACTTCGCCATTTGAGTGTTCGGAAAGCTAATTTTCGTCCGGTTTTGACATTAGCTTCCTACCACGTTCGACGATTAAAGTTCTACCTTAAATCGAATGTATCATAGATCGGTTAGGTTAGAATGGAAGGAGAATGAGAAATAGGAAAAATCTGCTATTAACTGTTATGAAGGTGGGGTTTTGCATTTTTTTAACAGGTGACGAAATAAAGCCTGAAGAATACGTTTAAAATGTTTTAAGGTTACGGTCTGTCAAATAATACTAATGAGACCCAACAATTACCCGGCGACCATGGTCAGCCAATTAAGTTATAGCCGTCCGATAGTGAAATTATTCTTACTCTCAAATAGTTTTTCGGGAATTCGATTTTATGATTTTGGGTTTTGAATATTTTGGGTTTCCTAAATTTCCTTAGATTTGAGCTTCTAGAATCTAGCCATAAGAATCTCATATCTAGGTCCTATTGGGGTCCCGAAATATGCCCACAAAGGGAAAGATCCTCGACCATGAATAAATGAATAAACAGTTCATGAAAAAAAAAAAAATTGTAAATTTGATTGAAAAAAAATTATTAAATGAAATTGCAAGTCTACCTACGTTTATCACAGCTCTACCACAATTTGTTGCTCATATTTTTATTCCTCAATTAATAATAATTGACAGTTTAAATTGACCACAGATGTTTGTCTGGCCTTATGCTCTCCCCAAGGACTCATCAAAAGAATATTCCAATGCATTAAATTTTATATGTACCTTGTCATTCATCATCATCATAATCAAATTACCCTTTTGCTCCCCAAAAAAAAAAAAAAACATAAATTTTCTCCACTTAAAGCACAGGAAATTCTGTGGCCACTTTATGCGCTTTATCCAGTCAGATAAAAAGAGACAAAGAATATCAGCTTTAGCAGCAGTAGCCAAAAAGGATACGGATTGAGGATGACGATATGACGCGACATACGCATATTTTCATGAGTTGGTATAAAAATCATCGAGCACCAGGTAAATTTGATTTCATTGAAAATTTCACCAACAAAACAGTCAGTTTCATGTGGAATAAATGAAAATCAAGTTAAAGTGAAAAAAAATTAAAATACACACAGACAAAAATAATAATTAAATAGGAGCAATACCTGCCATACCAAAACAACAACAAAAAAATAAATTAAATTAGTGACATCAAAAGGGAAAGACGAACAAGAGTGCAACCGCTACAGATGATGATTACAATTGTCCATGGGCGGCACGCAAAAGGGCAAGTTGGGGAATTGGTTGATCATAGGTTTAAGGATAAAAGAAGTGAAATATAAATTTCTAGTCTTATTATTAAAACATTATTTCTTTACTTTTATTAAAATTATATTCTTTTATAAATCCAAAAAAAAAATAGGCTGGGTGCGACCCACACTGATAACTTCCCATTTGTGATCTTGAAAACTTTATGCTTAGTTTTTATTCAAATAACCAAATTTTCTGCGAAACAAACTTTAGCTGTTAAATTCAAACAATCATTATTTTAAGATTGAAAAGCATTTTAATTATTTAAAGAGATTTACGAAATGCACATATATTATAGAAGTTGTTGATGTATAAGTTGTTTCCACGTGACCCAGGAGGTAACCTTCCACGCTTTTTTTTAACGAGGTATCCCCAATAGGCTAATAACAATAACCGCCTACTCCGATCTTCATGTGCTCTATGATCGAAGTATAAAAACCAATTTTACCACTTTTTAGTTTATTTTTTTTTTAATATTTTTTGTCAAAAACTGTCACTTAGATATTTGTCAAAATTTAACCTTTCATAAAAAATTGTACTATGTATAAAATAAAATATTTTAGAGGGCACAGTCGTTGTTCGTTCTCAGGATATTCGAGCTGAAATACAATTGTAACTACTTTTCTTTAGAATTTTTAACAGTTTTTGATTTTTTGTTAAAAAACTGCCCATTCAATATTTGTCAAAATTTTATCAGTTGCTAACAATTGTGTTATGTAGAAAATAAAACATACAAGAAGTCAATATCGTTACTCGTTTTTGAGAAATTTGAGTCGAAAGACAATTTATACAAATTTTTGGTAGAATTTTTTGTAGTTTTTAATTTTTTGTAAAAAAACTGTCCATTGAATTTTTTTGAAATTTTCACCAGTAGTCAAAAACAAAATTTTTCGTAAAATAAAATTATTTTAATATCGTTTTTCCGTCTAAGAATATTTGAGTTATAAAATTTTTTTTTAGTTTTTTGATTTTAAAAAATAACGGTATATTGATTTTTTTCCAAATTCATATCAAATTGGTATGACGTCCTAATGTGTCGAATAAAATTTATTTCAAGTCAATAGCATTATTTGTTCGTGAGATATTTGAGCCCAACCAAAATTTTCACTTCTTTTTTAAACTGCTATAGTAAAAAACAACTGATGGAATATTAATAAACGTCCTTTCAGCTTCTTTCGAAGTTTTTATCTGTAAAACAAAATTTCAAGTCGATATCTCTACTCGTTCTTGAGATATCGACGACGAAAAATGGTACCAGAACGTACGGACGTACAAACAACGGATATGAACGTACGTTACACACGCACACACAGACATCTCTCTAAAAATGATTGACCTTGAAAATAGGGACCTTGAAACGTAGAGAAATGTCAAAAATTTCAATTTGACAAATGGGACCGATTACAATAAATCTCTATGGAAGTTAATAAGATCTCCCTGTACCTTGTGAGATGAGTCACTTTTCATTGAAAATCCATGTAACATAGTCAAAGTCAAAGTAAGTGAATATTTTTTTTGTTTTTTGGTTAACGTTTTCGTTGCCTTCATTTGTTTTCTCTGTCTCATTTATGTCATTCACTAAATGGCTAAATTAAATTAAGGTGAGTCATCTCATTTCTTTCATATTGCTAAAATAGCTAAATGTCAACACATGACTCAAGCTAGATGAAAAAAGTTGCGGAAAATATGGCATTTTGTATACTTAATCGTGATTACCTCCTCTTCAAAAATATCTGTACGTCTATGTACTTTTCATTCACCTTAGGCTTTCCTGTTCACCTCCAATTTTTGTTTACAATGAACACGCACAGTATAGAGGGAGAAGATCAATGGATGATAGTTTTTGTTTAAGTTAAGAATCATCCCAAGGAGGAGTCGAAAATGCAGGAGAAAAGTTGGTTTCTGTGTTGTCTGGATTCCATAATTCGATTTATTAACTTATAATTGCTAGTGTGTATCCTGATGCTGCGCGTAGAAATCAGCGCTCAAAGTTATGAGGGAATTCAACTTGAATAATTGCTACGAGGCGAGATTTTTGTGAGACGGTATAATTAAAGTTGAAAAATTTCAATGTCGATCTTCCTGCCCAGTTGCACAAAAAGCTTTTAGATATTTATTGCTTCGATAAGTTTTAAAATGACATTTATCGGTTTTACTAAGAATATTAAGTTTAACTAAAACATTTACCATGATTCTCCAGATACATTTTAAAAGTGTGTTTTAACTTAAATACACCATCACACAGAGTTTGAAAACATAAGTCACACATTTTCTTATACATCTTTGACATTGTGTTAAAACTCAGAACAATAGCGTGGGAGTGCTTTTCAGTGAAGTTTGACATCTCTCTCGTAAATTTAAAGGTAGAACTATAATCGTCGAACGTCAACTGAAGTGGTCGTAAGAAACGCGCTATCGATAGCAAGAGCACTCATCGACCACTCCGTGAAAGTGAATTGACAGATACAAAAATCAAAATGGTGGAAGTACATAATATGGCTAATATGGCTTCTCCATTTGAGTGTTCGGAAAGCTAATTTTCGTTCGGTTTTGACATTAGCTTCCTACCACGTCCGACTATTATAGTTCTACCTTAACACTTGCACTAGTTAAAAAGTTTCAAAAACAGATGATTAAATCCAGGGATGGTTCGCAAACAGCGGAGAGCTAATTGCACCCCAGACAAATTTATCAGGCCCACAAAATTTATTAGCATTTAACAAAAACTGATTTTAATGGATTTTGGTGCAACTGGCCATAAATTAATTTTCCAGGTTATTATAAACAACATTCCAAACAGTCTTAAATAAATACTCGTAGCTCAAAAAATCCTCCATAACACACCTCTTCATAAATTGAAATCCTTAAAACAAAATAAGGACTTATTCACAATACATACTTAAGTAGTGGCAATTATTTCCATTTTGCTTTGAAGTGTATTCTTACAAGTCTTATTTACTCCTTCAACCACCATACAATTCTTTTTTATTTACCACGTAGGACTCAAAACAATGTAGAAGAATAAAGAAAGAAAAACAGTAAACAACTTTAAGAATGTCAAGCAACCTCTTTTTTTATAAGTTCTACACTACAAAACACCTCATACATTTCCCACCAACTCTCTACTTGAGCTCCATTACCTCTTCCACAACAATTAATCACAATTTATAATTGCAAATGGTCGAGAAATGGTGCAACATGCAGCAACAAATAGCTGTAGAACAACTTTACATCAGCTGAATGACGGAGCGAAGCGTCACCGTCTCGCGTGGAGGTGCCAGTTGCCAGTGTCTCTTTTTTAATACCCAGCCAACTTAACTTAACCAACCTCGCCCAACTCAAATAGCCTACGTGATGTTGTTCCAACAGATTCCTGGGCGCCCGTTGTGTCCTCTCACAATCTCGTTCTTGAGATCCCCGCAAACGTAAAGGCACATCGCGTATTGCAGGAACAGGACATTGTAATCATAGTCATCATCATCTCCGTTCCATTGCCTGCCAACATCATCATCATCATCATCGTAGTTCTGAGGTTCCTTAGGCTCGTCATTGTTTTTCCAGCGACACTTCTTCTCGTGTTTCAACTTCAAGCCACAAAAGTTATTGTTTTTTTTTTTTGCTGTTGTGGCTTCATTCTCTCACCGCCCGCCATGAAGAAGAAGTGTTGTTCAGCTCTAGTCGTTTTTTTTTTTTTTGTTCGTTCCTCAAGTCTTTTCTGCCATTTGGTGGGCGGCGAATAATTATTCAACGCAAAGTTGGCACTTAAGTCTTCCTCAAGCCCCTGCGGGACGACTACCCGACCAAGTGATATGCGAAGGGTCTATTGTGTGGCAGTAAGGTGCGGTGGTGATGGGTAGGTAGGTACTCCAAGTCGTTAACAAAATGTTTTGAGTTGTTTACATGGTTTGTGGCTTGTGGGCATTTTGTCGTCAATTCTTTGTATAGGTAGTATATCACCGTGACAGCTCCCCAACCCCGTTTTGTCATCGAACATCAAGTCAACATCGCCGAGCGTAGTCGAAACGTCACATGAATTGACAATGGGCTGCATTGTAAATTGTTCACTCTTCGGAGTGATGACTATGTTGCACGTACATATTTCCCCACTGCTGGTTGTGCGACCTTTTTAAAGTGGTGAACATGCTCTCTGTGTTCGGCCGATGACAGACGGCAGCGGGTGAATAGATACCAGGGCGGTGCCTCCTCCAACGTGGTCCGCATCCGACTCTGACAACGAGGGGCGACGATTCAGAGATAGACGGCTGTGCTAAATGGTCCATTGCACAGAGCGTTAAGTGAGCTGTCAGTGAAGATGATGTCTCAATCATACCCATTGTTTGACAACTAGCACGCGAGAGAATGGCATTGTGGTTAAGGCCTCGCTCATTGCGTGATGCTGATGATGGCTTTAGCTTCAACTGCTGTTGTGGGTCAGAGATGGCTCTTTATTTTTATTATAATTTTGTTTTCTTTGGCGCAGAATATTTTTCGCGAGACATCAGTCTTTCTCAACAGAGTCGGCGTATAGTGATGGGAATTCAAGTGGCAATTTGTTGTCCATCGAGACAACGTTGTTGTCGTTTGTAGTCGTCATTTGATAATGGAACTATTTGTTGTATGGTTGATATGGTTAAGTGCAACATGCGTCTGACTGCTCTGGGAAGAAGTAGTGTCACGACATTGACATGCAAAAAGGAATTGTTTAGCTCGTCAATTTGTACATAAAAGCCGGGACTAAACTAAGTTGACAAAAGGCATTGCATATACAAGTGGAAGTCTTTATATTTTATTGAATAGAAGAAGATCGCATTCCTTTTGTATTTACTCAGCATCAATGTCCATTTTGTGTGAAATAATATGATGACGAGACACAGTGACGATAACGCCCACATTCTTGACAATATTTACGTTACAACACTTTTTCTATTCTTGGGCAATTTTTAAAGATGTTGTATGTTTAAGAGTTTTGAGATTTATTGTGATTTATAAATATTTAGTACCAGCTAACAATCTACACAAGATTGATGTTAGTCAGTGAAAGCTGTCTCATAACAAATTGATAGTGTTAATTGTGTTCTGTGGAAATTCGGTGATCGCACAGTTTTCTCCAAACGACCGATACTTGGTTACTAGGTCCTAGGGCTTTTAATGTCTGACAGATTTCCTTTGAGGGACATATTATACCTTTGCGCAACTGTGTACAGTGGGTGGAGATTTATTTAGCTCCCTCCAACCCACAGTACACATAAAGAAGGTATTATCTTGCGCAGGTTTTCGCAAACGAGAAGTGTCAGAAGGAAATCCAAGATGGCTGAAATGGTGGTCTGAAGTTTAAGTGACAGTCATTTGTTGTGTTTCTTCCATAGGACACATAAAGAAACAAAATAAAAACGACCGAAACAAATGTTTACAAGAACACCATTGACGCCATTTTTTCTCTGATTTGACAGATGCGCAGAAACGAACGAAAAAGAAAACTCTAATGATATTACCTTCTTCATGTGTACTGTGCCTCCAACCCTTCCTTAGTGCTGATTCCTCTTTGACCCTTCTTCACCAAGTACTTATAGGTCGGGCTTCAGCCTGCCTGGTTCGCCCTTCAACCTGCCTGCTTGAGACGGTTGGCCTGGCAATGCAATCGTCACCCACGAATCATATCCTTAAATACTTTCCATTAATTAAGATACACCCTGTATATTAGTATTCTATTTAATTTATTTTTCAACAATCTTGTATTTCATACTTAAATTTCCTGTGAAAAAAGAGGTTTTAAAAATAAAAAAAAAACTTATAGTTTAACCTTCGAAAATTACATTGAAACTTTTTACCGCAGTAATTAATGACACTTAACTGCTAAGAACATTCAATCCACAACTTTTGTACATCAATTATTTCAAAGCACATCTAGTTGTTCAATTTAAAATGAAAATAAAATCCTATCATCAAATTAAAAAAATACCTTTGAGGCATCTTTTAATTACAAGAAGCTTTTTTTTTTGTTGGTGAGTTTCTCTTTTTGAAGCCAACTTCTTCTCTTAGTCTTGGTGTTGTGTTTATCTTTTTGAAAAGTTTTTTCTATTTTCCTCTAAATTACTCAATTTTTCTCAACCATTTAAGCCCGGCGGTATTTTGAAGCTTAATTGCGACAAGTTGTTTATAGCTAAAGGGAAACCACTGTGTATATGCAGTATGAGAATGGCGTTTAAAAAAAACGTCAGATTAAACTAGCTCCTACGAGTCACATGAGTATGCAGGGTGATTCTGAAGTATTAAAAGTGAAGGTTCTCAAAATGTCAGATTCCTCCAATTAGAGAAGGAATTAATGCTATAAAAGAACACATCTCAAGAGTCAGCCAAGTAAAATGGTTGGGCTCGGGTAGGTTTAAGTATCCTACTTGTAGCCTAGCTCTCTGAAATGTCGCTTTGGATTTCTGATTTCTAAAACAGCTATCGAAGGCTTTGTTTCCATTGACCTTCCAGAGTATAGTACGCCACCGTGTCACCATCAAAGAGAAGGAAACTTTTCACAAACGGATCAATGAAGCTTATGATAGTTCACGTGTCGTAGAGACAAAGTCAGTTGGACGTCGAAAGACAGACAAGCAACTTCTTCCCAAATTGATTATTTCGCAATCAGTTGGCGATTTAGAAACAGTCATCAAGACGTCCGAAGCAGAGGAGGTGCAGACATGAAATTGCATGGGATCACTATCTGATGGTTACAATCATGAAATAAAGTATAGCTGCAGTTCTGAGCATAGCACTTGTAGAATGAAATCCGCTGTCACAACAAAGCTGTGAAGTTAATTACAAAAGCTGTAAACGTTCGTGAGTAGGTCGACCTAGAAGAATCAGCAGAATCAGGGAAGAGTTGAAGGCAGCTGAAATACATTTCCAAAAATCTTGTGCGATGGCATGTAGGAGCAGTGAAGTCACTTTGTCCAGTAAAGGAAACCTCATGGACGTAGGCTAGGTTAGGTTGACGGAAGGTCTTGTTCCTGTCACACGTTGACTTCGAGATTTAAGTTAGATCGTTGAAGAAATAGCTTCGAACGAAATACGTCCGAGTACATACATAAGTAAATTATCGAAGTTCTACATTTGTCTCATGAAAGTTTCTCTATAAACACCCTGTATAACAATCGTTTACAAAATAGTGCATACATCCTTCAATTCGTTACATTTAAACCCACTGACTGACTTTCTGCCCATCAGGCGCACCTTTCATCTCTTATTCAAGACCATTGCGTATATAAACCCGTATTCTACTGTCATGTCATTTAGATGTCTTACGATGTTAACGAAAACTAAACACTATAACGCCCTATGCGTTCTCAAAAGCAGAAAAGAAAAAGAAAATAAATATAGTGCCAATTGCTTGAGAACACGGTTTAGGAGGAGGATCATTGTTCCACCTTTAGACGATATAATCTCAAAGCTCTGGTTGGGTTATTCTGTGATAAAATCGCAACCAGAGGGGGTATGAAATGTATATCTACATTTTACAACATCGAGAACGACAAATGGGTGTTATGGAAATGTCAGGCTGGTTAAAAAATTACTGCAATTAAAGTCTTCATACAAATTCAAGTAAAACCACACAAACATAAAGCGTACGCCAGAGGTAATATGGCTGTCAGAATTCTTTAACAATCGGGCGTCTATATAAATTACTTATGACGCCCGCGAACTAAATTGTGTGGTTTGTCAGGTTCATTAATAATTATTTTATTTTATTTTTCGTTGTTCAACTATATTTTTCTTTCCTTGGTTTTGCGTGACATTTGGTGTAGATTTGTGCAGTTGGTCTTCAAATTAATTGCGAAAAAAATAAAATTGACAGAAAGGATAATATTGTGGAGGATGAGTTTAAGGTGGGCTTTAAATTATTTGATTGGCGAGAAATGACATCAACCTAAATGAAAACTGATTTTGAAATTGTCATGATCTCGACTGCGGGTTCACAGCTCTTCCACCCCACTGTTTCACACTTCGACAGACCTTCCGGTTTTGGAGTTTAGACAATTCGGTTGGTCATAGTGTATTTTCTCCGAAAAGATATTTTTGACGTGAAGGCGTCCTCGGATATTCTTGCTTAGTCACTCTTGCTATCATGCAAATCATCTTCATTTCAACTGCCGTCGACTCTCATACTTCTTGTACATTGTCCAACTGAAATTGCTGGACGAAAATTGGTGGATGAGTTCTCCCGCTACTTCCTGTAGCCTAAGTTATATACTCTGGAACTGGGAACTCTTCTGTGATTCCAGCAGTGCATCTTACCTTTGTTTGGAATTGCTTGTTCGTTTTCATTAGACTTCCCGAACTCTTCGTTCCAGAAGGTTATCGACTGGCCCAAGAGGGCCAGCACATCAGCAATTGCTTCTTTAACTGTAGCGTCGATGACTTCTTCGTTGTTAGGTGCAGCTTTTGTTCCACTGCTAATTTTTTGTGAAGAGTCTTGTGAACTTTGGTAAACGAATCTCCTGAGCATTTTCCTTCCCTGCGCGACAGTTTTCAAAATATTTGGGCCCTTGTCGATAATTGTATGACCCACCTCCTAAATAACATGATTTGCAACAGCAGCCTCCAGCTCCTAATACAGACACTTTCTACTGTCTGCTCGTCTGTAGACTGTAAGCCACTTCAAGGCGTGCTTTTTCATCTGTTTTATGAGATTGCACATTGACCAAACTGTGAAAGCCGTTATCACTTTTTTCTCCCGATCATTCCACCCTCATGTTTTTTTTTGCCATGGAAGTGTCCTCTGGCAGTTCCTAGCAGTGATTTCGCTCGCAGCGATCGAAACATTCACAATCGAAACGGCGGGATGCGAATCATAGTTTTCGATTAAATTTAATAAGATCAATGGAAACGCACCAAATACCTATTGTAGCTTCAGTACTGAAACAAATATGTTCTCAATCAATCGGAATTTCAATGCCTGCTCTTCCGATACTCAACTTCATTTAAAAGGAATTTCAGAAAAATTTAAAGACAATCTTACTTCAATTTTTCCAAAATTGGAATGCTCAATGCTCATCGAACTGAAACAAGCAGTCAATCGACAATCAATATTGAGAGTCATATCATCCTAGCAGTCACTATATATACTCTACTTCATAGACAAACAATTTTACTTTTGGAACGAAGGAAGTCACATCACAGAGAATTATAAGTGATGACTTGACTCCATAACCACCCTCTCTCCTATTTAATCCATGTCTGCCCTTCAAAAGTTTGATAAAAAAAAAATGAACCAGAGACAAACATCCTCAAATCACTTAAGGACTCTAAATCGACATAAAAAAAAACAGTCGGTAAAACAGAAAAACCGATGACAAACGAATGAACCAGTAAATAATTTTAATTGATTACTCGTCTGAACAGGGAAGTTGAAGATAGAAATAAAAAAAAAACGAAAAAAAAACTTCGTTCACCAAAACCACAAAGGAATCCACTTGAGTTCCGGACCATTTGAGACAAATGCTCTTCTTTTGGAGAGAATCCTTTTTTTCTGACTGTCAGAGGAAGAATTCCTCTTCCTCCTGGCTATTTTTTTTTTTGTCTTCGTTCTTTTATTATTTGCTCCAAACGAGGAACTGATGGCAAAGCAATCCCCATTACGGATGAAATCAAAATTCGATTACTCTTCAAGTTTCTAGAAAACACATACACCCAATCATTCTTTTGGAAGCAAAGCAAACCCGACAAAGGATATATTCTCAAAGGAGCAATTCCCAACTGAGGGAGGGAGGACAACAACTTCGTTTTGCTCCTCCCTACAGAGATATCCACCCATCACCATGGGCTGGATGTCAAGGGAGACTGAGAAGTGTCAAAGAGGTTAGATGAACTGAAATCGAAACTTTTTGTCAGTCACCTCAGCTCAGCTCAGCTCAGCTCAGCCCAGTCGATATTGATATCCTTTTTTCTGCAGCAGTGTTCTTCTTCTAATGAATTTTTAACAGAGTCTGAGAAAGTCTAGACTGGTAGTTAGTTGCATATTCAACATCGTGACAAGACGAGAAATTGAGGACCATCAAAATACCTCGAGCAGCATCCACCAGCAGCAGGGTCATAGTCGATTTGATGACATTCATCAAACCACAGAACGGAGCAATATGATATCCTTGAAAGAAAACAAAACACGATTCTGGCAACACATCCTTTCGATTTTGTGTCTCTGGGAAGAGCTTTGAAATGTACGTCCTGAAAGTTCCTTTTATATTTTTTGCTGGCACGGGGTAGGGCATACTCTTTGTCCTTTTTTGGTAGGACTCTACTCCGATGGTTTAAGGATCCTATATAAGTTCTTCGTTAATAATTCAAAATGACAACAGTTTTGTTTGAAATGAAATATCGTTTATTTACAAGAAGGACTTTTTTGTCCGGTTTGCTATAAATGGGTTGAAGGATTTATACGTTGCTGGAAAGAGAGTATGAGTATTTGGGAGTGTTTTACTACAAATGTCTACATATGTCTTGTCTGAATGGCTATTTTATTTGCATATGTGGCTATGGCTAGAATGACATAAGAGAAACAAGGAGTTGAAAAAAAAAATATAGAACAGCAGACAATTTGTCGCTATGGCTGGTTAATCTAAGTCACGAATATTTGTGCTCTGAACAATGTCACCGAGTTTGTGTGTTCATTAACAGGAATGAGGGAATATATATAAAATGATAGACGGGTTAAATTTGGTGTCATAAAATCATGTCAAATGGCCGACATGGGTTGTAGAAGTCATTTATGTACAGATTAGGCCGCCGTGATGGTTATATCCACGATGGTCATAGAGTCAAGTTGTAAAGAATTTTCTGTGGAAAGGAGTGCTGTGTGAATTTATATATTTTTTTTTAAGCAGAAGGTGAAAATGGAATAAGTGAAAAATGAAATCAGACCGTGCGGCGCGTTTTCGCTTTCTGATCGCGACTCTATTTTATTTTCGATTGCGGCCTGGTTTCATTTTGAAAATATAAATGAAATAATACTGCGCGATCATAACAGTTTTCGATGTGAAAAGATCGCATAGTTGATTAGTGGTCTCTTCATTGAATATGTAATGAAATAAGGCTGCGATCAAAAATTAAAGTCCCGTAAAAACCTTCGAGAATGCGGTGGCGATCACGATAGCAAAATGGATAACAGTGGATAAAATTACTAGTAAGAATCTTTTTACTCGATTTACGTGTTGCAAACTTATTCGAAAATAAAAGTCGCGGGGCTGAACGCAGCATGCACCAATTACTTACTACCCTGTGTATCACCATCGCCAGTTTCATAATAAATCAGAAGTCAGCACCGCGATTGCTCAGGTTTTCCCCTGTCCGGCCGTAAACTTATCATCAGTATGATATTTTTATTTGTTCTCGATGTAGTATATGCTGTAAAAGAGTTTAAGACCTTACTATTTAATGAACTTGATCGGGGCCTTTGTCTATTTCTCATTGCCACTCCATCCCTAGCAAAATAAGTCTTTTTTCATAAACCTACAATAGCTTCGTTAACTTTCGTAGGAGAAACGGTTAAAGTATAAAAGTCGTGGTAGGAAACTAATACCAAAACCGAACGAATATTAGCTTTCCGAACACTCAAATGGAGAAGTCAGCCATATTATGGGTTTCCACCATTTTGATTTTTGTATCTATCTGTCAATTCACTTTCGCACGAGCGACCGATGAGCCCTCTTGCTGTTGCTATCGATAGCAAAAGTTAACGAAGCCTAACGAAAGGCACCCAATCGCAATCGTGGGCGCGTCATATAAATTCCACGTGTTCGCTTCTTTTCTTACGACCACTTGAGCTGACGTACGACGGCGACGATTATAATTCTACCTTAAATCGACTTTTTCTTATTATCTTTTGTCTCTCAATCCTTACTGAAGAAGCCGCTATATTTTTCCAGAACTTTATTTTTTTTTAGTTCAGGAATATATTTGTGTCCGTTTGCATAATCTCTTTCCATTTTTCATGTGATACCTGCGTCATAATAAGAAAAACCAAATTAAAATCATTTGTCATACAAGATGAAATAGAGCACTTTTGGCTCCCGAATTCCCATAAATCTTGTCTCACAGACTTCAATCCGTAAGAAGGGCAGCTGTGAATGATCAAACGGTCAGGCGGCGTTTAGCGGAGAGTGGCCTGAGATCAAGAAGAATTGCTCGTGTACCAAGACTCACGGTACGGCACAAGGGAGGTCGGAATTTGATCGCCTTCACCAAAGTTGGACCGAAGCCGACTAGGCTAGAGTTCTTTTCACTCATGATACCAGGTTTGTCTACGCTCACCAGACGTAGCAAAGTGTGGAGAAGATCAAGTGAGAGATACTCTTCGGCAACAGTTGCCCAGCGGGAACATTTCTGGGGAGGTTCCGTCACATTGTAGGCAGGAATTTCTATGCACGGAAAAACTGAGCTGTGCATCGTGGAAGGATGGGTAAACTCTAATTATTATATCACCAACATTCTGGAGGAATATGTGGTTCCGTTCACACCATTTATTGGTGAAGACTTCTTGTGCCAGGTGCGTTACGGACTACTTGGAAGAAGTGGAAATCGATGTGATAGCTTGGCCTGCCATGAGTGTGGACATGAATCCCATCGAACACGTTTAGGACCCTCTGGGTCTACCCTTCCCAAAGCATTTTGTGGGCTGAGATCTGATCTGCTCTGATCGAGGAGTGGGATAATTTGGGCGACGCAAGCCTTAAAAACCTTACTGATTTTAGAATGTCAACTCAGCAGTATTATTCGTATTAGTTAACCTGATAAATAAATAGGGCGGTAAAAGTTTGTAATTCCCAAAAATTTACTGAAAAGTTCACAGACGTGCAGTTTAAATGCAATGAGTGAATTTAATTTATATCCTCATAATGATAGCTCATTTTGATAGCTTTCTTATATTATCTTAACTCTTTCTTCAAATTTGAATTATGCTAGCCATGTCGCGCCCCCTATTGCATATCTCACGAACAAAATTATTTGCCTTAATCAACTTGCTTCAACTTTGTCCTCTAATTCATTTCACAAACAACAACAATAACCAAAAAAAAACAAATACAACCTATCGAAAACACTCAGTACCATGTCAAAGTTGTTTCGCAAACAACTTAGCTTCTTGAAACGAATAAAAAAAAACTTCTTACCGACTTTCGGCAGCAAAAAAAAAAAACACAAAATAAAATCAACCCACGTCATAGTTCAATAAATCAATGTGTACCAAATGCCATTGTCAACGAAACAAACCAAATGTCGCAATTTCTTGTGTTTTTTTTTTCGTTCGTTCTTTTCGAAAAGTCCTTTTCCAAAAAAAAAAAAAAAACTTCAGGACACCTCCCGTACTACTTTTACAACAAGGGTGGGTTGTTGGAACAGTAAATTTTGTTTCGACTTCCGTTTTTTTTGTCATTGGATTCAATTACCTCTCGCGTTTGAATTTGATTTATTCGATTTATTGAATTTTTATCAATTAAGGACTTTCATTCAACATCAACTGTAGTCCCTAGGATGTGTGAACCTGTGTATTCAAAGAAGCATTTTATACTAATACCAGCCATCTGTTTGTGCAAAAAAAAAAATAAACTCAAAAATTCCTTCTTACAAAAAATTTGATTTGTCAAAAAAAGGGGGAAGGTGGAAGAGGGAAATATTTTGAGTAAACATTCATTTGATTTGAAACATAAAAAATTCGCTGCACTCTATATGGCAGGAAGGATAACCCAGGATAATAAGCGTAGATATGTAGAATGTATATATGAATTCTGGGAAAGATGTCAATATCGTGATCCTAATGCATCATGTTCCTATGTGTATACTTGTAGTTTTTTTAAATAATTCCAACTTTTTTGTTCTACTTGTTTGTTTTGTATTTTTTTTTTTTTTTTTTGTTCATGTGAATAAGAATCTTTCGTCCTTCTTTCTAGTTCGCGTATCCTTGCCATAAATTCACCTCGCAACAGATGTCAATCTGCCAGGAGCGAATGTACTGTCAGATAGATATAAGTTGGGTTGAGGATATGGGACGTTGGGAAGATGTCGTCTCTATATAGACGACGACGACAACGATAACGTTGGTTATGCTATGCATAAACCTAACAATTTGTATGCTCCTAGGATGAATCTTTGTTTTTTTTTTAATGTTTCACTATGTTGTGTTTTATGCTTGCCGCATATATCGCACTCGAGCTGGGGTTCTGAAGCAATTTTTATCTATTTGTTGTTGTTTCTATTCTTCATGTGTAGGTATGTGTCTGCTTCTGTGCTAAAATACTTAGAGCATAGAGTCTGTGGAAATAATAAACAGTGGACTAGAATAAAAAGAACGAAATTGCGACAGATTGCAAGTAGGTACTAGGTGTAGGAGGTATAGTACACTCGACGAAAAATGTCGGCTTTGTAAAGGAAGAGTTATTAATGAAATTAGCAGATAATTTACGTAAGACTGTACAAGGCCTGAAGTGGAAAAGTCAAAAATGAATTTCCATAACCTAAAATCAACTATCCATGGCGTGAAAAAAAACATATAATAATCCATATCTTTCATTTTCAAGAAATTTGTAGGCACCTTATTTCGTTTGAAAATTTTCTTTTTTGTTTGAAGCATTTTTTCATAGATCTTATGATTTCCTATATTTGTAGGAAAGTGGCAACATTTAAACTTTTATCATATTGACAAACAATATTCTATTGAATTGCATTTCCAAATTTTTCGAGTGCTCTGGTTGGTGTGCTGACTAACTACATGCCAATAATTCATGTCCCAAAATTTTGAATAATTAATCAGTAACGCTTTGGCTATAAATTAAAAAAAATATGTGGAAGACAAAAATTGACCGATTTGAAAAAAAAAAAAAAACAAATATTCCATGACTTAATGTAACCATGTAAATTTAACATGATGACTAATGTTAAATTTACATGATAAGAAATTGATAAAATTACTTTTGAAAGTTTCAGTATTTGCAAATTTCGGAATTTAATTGTTTTAAAACAATATTTGAATGGGTACATAGTTTTAAAATCTGAAGTAACAAGACAAATTGTTGATTTTACATGATTTTTTCTCTCAATGCATATAGCAGCTACATCACATGCTTATGCTTATGTGATGATGGCACACGCTGCGCTGCGCTGGCTGTTAGAGACAGATATGAATTGGGGAAGTAGTGGTGTAGTAGTTAAAGATGGAACTATTGAGACAAACCTTTTTTGCAATAAATAACCGTACACCAACCCCCCCCCCCCCCCATCTTTCAGAGGGGATGGGCTAGGCAAAATATCTATGTTGTTGGTGTAGCCAAAGGATTCAAGAGCTAGAATGATGTTATTCCCTCGCGCACCGTTTGCTGCTTGCATTTGGCTAAAAGAGGATGTGGAGATATGGCAATAGCAACACACAAAAAAAAAATTGCTTCACATGCAAATATTTACCGTTTGTTCATTTTGACGATAAATGTTGACAAGAACTTCAATCTTTCTTGAGAAGGAAAAAATTAAAAAAAAAAAAAGAAAAACTAAGAATTTTGGAAAGAGAAGAAATGTAGCTGGGTGCGGGCAAAAAAATCCAACTGGATACCAAAACGTAAAATGAACCCAAAAGTAGGTAGAAAGAAGGAAAACGAAAAAAAAATAATTCGGGCGTATCTCTCTCCCGTACATTTAGATAGAATGTGTGTAGAGTGTGAATGAGGTAAGTAATTGCGGGATGTCCTTGTTAGGATGTATATTGAAATGAAATTTATTTCCTTAGCATAAATTGCACACGAAACCAAGCTGGCGGAAAGATATTCTATATTAAAAGATGTTTTCCCATAAGGTAGAGGTTTTTTTTTTGTTGTTGTACCTCTTGGGTATATAGGCACCTATAAGAAAGTATAAAGATAGATTTGTATACGAGCGTGGCATTTGGAAACCGCATAAGTGTACCTACTTTGGCGTGTATGGCATCACTACGTGAAGAGATTTTGTAAAATTTGTTGGATAAAGCAATATAGTAGACATATAATGAGAAACTGACTATATCCACCTACTGTGAGTAGTACCTATAGAAAAAATACATTTATTTCATATAAATTTTCATCTTCTTTTTTTTCTCATTTAACTCAGAAACGGCTTTTGTATGAATGCGGCGGGAGTGACAGATTCATTTTATTATTTTGTTCATTTCCTGAAAGCCATTAATATGTCTGCGTAGGTACTTCAAGTCGAGTCGCGTATTGGAGTATCCATCCAAGTCAATGTGGAAAAAAAAAATATGAAAGAGAATTTCCGTTTATAAAATTAATTTACCTACCTACACACCTACCAAACCAAGGAAAAATGAAGTATGCAGATTTCTTTGCAAATTACTACAAAACAAAAATAACACCAAGTCCTTACGGGGATTTATAAGACGGTTAGTCATCCCTAAGTCCTTATTATTTTTTTTTTTTTGGAAAAAATGATTTCGACACAACGTCCCATGAATCACATATAATTCATGAATCCTATATGATGCATAAACATATATCATAAACTTAGCCTCAGTGTATTTCTATAAAATGCTTCAAAATTATCCCTAGGTCCTTATTCTTTTTTAACAAAAATATTTTGACATATGATTCATAATTTTTGTTTGAACAGTATAAGTTATCAAAGAATTAATTTTTTTTTGAAATTTTGTTAGTGATTTTTTAGGGCTTCGATTTTGTGGATAACGATCGTGGAACAAATTGTATTCACTGTAAATTTATTTGCGGGACAATGATTAAAATTTTAAAAATTTGTGTGATAACCATTTAGTAAAACAAAATTTAATGAAATAAAATTTTTTAATGGTTTACATTTTTTTTAAGGTCAATGCTTGGAAACATATTTTTTACACTGCCACACTGCCCCGCTTACGCAACTCCTTTGCTCTATTTAGGGCATGTTAACTTGGCATTATAAACATTTTTTTTTTTTATTAAAAATATTTTGCGGGTTCCGGAAAATTTCAAATAGAAATGTATTTTAATACAAAAAACACATATGGTCTAAATTTTAAAAATTCCTTTACAATACATTTTTTTTCTAAAAACAAATTCTCTCAAAAAAAAAAATGCCAAAGAAAAATTTGATCAAAAAATAATTTTTTTTTTTTCAAAAACCAGCAAAAAAAATGACAAAAAAAATAACAATTTGAAGATTTTTTGAACCGCGAGATAAAAAAATTGGTCAAAAGTGAATTGTGAAAAAAAGTCTGTCGAAAAAAATGGCTTTCCTCAATTAGACCACCCTAATGTTTCTGAAATTTTTCTCAAAATCAATCGATTGGGTGAGAAAACGTTCTAAATCTTTTTTTTGTGGATAAACATTAAAGATCATTTAAAGATTTTTACATGCATTTCTGAATTTAAAAAAAATTAAATGTTGAAGAACATATAAATACATAGGCATGCTGCGGTTCCATAAAAGTCTCTTCAAACTTTGTTCAATTCTTGGTTTTTCCAAAAATAAATTTTCTAAATTAAAATTTTAATATTCTTTGCCAATCAATAAAATTCCACATCAGATTTATATTAATAGAAAACCTTACCTACTGAAATCCTCTTTCAGCCTTGAATGTGTACCTACCTACCTACCTACAATTTATATTTTTATTTTTAGCCAAGCTGTCGATTTTTAGAAAAAAAAGCATTTCCGCTTTTTTTGTGTGCTCATTCAATGCCGTTCAAAACGGGTAATAAAAGTCGAACTAATAGGCAGCCTAAAGATATATTCACACCGGTGACATTGCTGCCAGGTAAAAGTTCACCACACCTCATCCCACCCACTACTGCCCACAGAAGGTATAATATATATTTTTGACTCCCATAATAATACGATACAATATTGAAAAGTGTCAAATCGTGTCAAATTGACTTTTTCTCTTGCTGTGCTGTATAAATATATTTCAAAGTCATTCAATAAAAAAAAATATATATATATTATTTTCCACCCTCCTGATCAAACTCGTGGTGAGTCCTTTTGGACAGATGAGTATTTTCTCGCCATCAATGTTTTTTTTTTGTTGTTTCAATTTTTTTTTTTTTTGTTTTATTTTATTTTAGCTGATGTTTTTTCTCATTTATGATGTTTTATGGGAAGCCTGGTATAGCTAGCTAGCTACTGCAACAGCTACTGGAACTGGGTGCAAGTTGTATCGTCAATTTCATTTGGTTCAAAGCTAACCAACTAACTGCAGGGTGAAAAGTCAAAAGTAATAAAACCTAACGTTTGACTGGTGTGGCACCCATCATCATCTACTGTACCACCCATCCACAGAAAGGACGAGAGCTTTGTTGGTCTGCTCCTGGATACTGGTTTGGGTGGATGGAACTCTGACGACCGACGACGATGATAGTGGTTGTATTGGTTTTTGGTGAAGTGATGGGGGTGTGATGTGCGGTGTTTGCGATTTAGTTGACAGATATTCAATTGGCATAGTTACCGCTATGTAGCGAATGGTTGACAGTTGTTGTGTATAGTTGCTGAAGCTTGGTTATGGTTAGTTTAGCTAAGTGACAATGGACGAGGATGTGGTCGGGTCGGTGACTGACTGGTTGGTTTGGTTGATGGTGATCGAAGAAGCTATTATACGTTCAAGCTCATGATGATGATGATTTGGATTGTTGGACAAATAGGGTATAGGTATCTAGCTACTATTCGGACAACACGATGGAGACGACGAAGGACAAAAGCCAAATGTGGTTAATAAAGTGTCTTCTCTCTAGCTTAGCTGATGATGGGGATATCGGAATGTCCCCTTTTGTTATGGCAACACATTAAGTAAATGAAATTACTTTGTAGTTTTAGTGAATTAGCTGATTAGTTTTTTTTTTTTTTTTTGTTTTGGTAACAGTGGTGATGGAATCATTTGGGAGGAAGATATAAAATGGTGAAAACCAGTGGATTTTGTTGGGAAATAAAGATGACTGTTCATGATAAGAATTTTTTTTTTGTTGTTGTTCTTGAGCTTCATGTATTTAATGGAAGTGTGTAGTTAATTTGGAACAATTATACAACGTTACCATTTCTTATTCTTATATTTTAAAACCATCTCTATTTTATTGGTATTGTTATGGAGTCGTTTAGGGTTAATATCTAGAAGAAAGACTGTAAGCTTTTTAGTCCAGTCTAATGGCAGTTGAGCTTTGATTTAAATTGGAGTCAAATGGAATTTTAACTCAAGACATATGATGGTATCACCAAATCACGCCGTGTGTAATTAGCGTTGAGAAACTTGATTTTATCATTCTATGTTTTCTATGTTTTTTGCGCTTTCCTAATTTTTGACGACAAGCTAGCGATGCACCTTCTCGAAACCGCGCACAGAGGAGTATTTGCATCAAAAACCTGGCCAAAAGGTTGCTAAATACACATGGGTCAATGCGCTGTATTTGTTTTTTTTTTTTGATCATGTGTTGTGATAAAATTAGTTCAAAGTTAACAGTTGCATCTACTGCACTTTTATTTTTAAGTGTGCTACTTTGGTAAGTTTTATTCAATAAGTGATATCGAAGCGTTGTGATAAAAAACTAAAAAAATTTAAATGGAGAATTCTAATTCAGGTATGTATTTACAATTTCAATTGAATTTTGAAAACATTTGTCTTTGTTTTTTAGTTTTAATCCGGGCTTCAAACTAATGTATAAAAGAAAATATTTTGTTTAAGTTTTTTTTTCAAGTTTAATGGTTTTGTTTTAGTATACCCAGTTATTCTGCAATGAATCGAAGTTTATAAGTTAGTTTGAATATTCCTCAAGTTAATGAAACAAAAATTGGTTGCTCCTACGTGCGATCTACAGTGCTGTGGGTCAATGAGTTTTTAACTTTCGTGTAAAAAGCACTCATATGCTATGCAAGGTTTTTTTTAAATGAATCTTACTGGTGTTATTTGTTAATTTTTTTTTGTGGGATCTAAGCTTTATGTCAAGTTATACCAATGGTACCCTATGACTCCAACCATGCATAAAACTTTAATGCATGGATCTCAAGTCATACAAAATGCTCTGCTTCCTATTGGCCAGCTTTCAGAAGAAGCATCAAAAGCTAGAAATAAACATTTCAGGTAATTTTTTTTTTTTAAATAAAATAAAAAAAACTAAGGTAAACCTAACCTTATAATAAAATGTGATCTTACAGACTCTACCGTCTTAATTATGCCAGGAAGTTCTCTAGGAGGGATTGTAATATGGATGTCCTAAACAGATTGCTACTGAGTTCTGATCAACTCATAAGTTCCCTCAGAAAGTCACCATCGAAAACGAAACGGTCATTTTCCCAAGAGACCCTAGAACTGCTTCTTCCAGAGGACCCAAATACAACAAATGAGAGCTTAATGTCTTGGGGTGAAGATGAAATTACCGAAGATTCATTTGAGGAAGATTCGTGGGAAGAATGCGGCGATTAGGTTCACCTAATTAGAAAAAAAAACATCAAGTATACTAATATGTTAACCATAACAGATTTGTTGGTATTTATTTTCATCAAAACATATGTAAAATAAAAAAATTAAACTGTATATTGTATTTTGTGTTATAAATGTTAACTTTTAATAGAAATGATAACAAAAATAACGAAAAATAATTTTGGCCAGGTTTTTGATGCAAATACTCCTCTGTGCCGCGTTAACACTTCCAATAGAGCGCAGTCTTTGACTAAGAATTTCGATTTCATCTTTGTATATTTTCTATGTTTATTTTGATAATTTTTTTGAAGAAATGGGATAAGACTTCATATACTTAAAATACCTTAGATAGAGAAAAGTTTGGTGCAAAGAAATTTGCCGAAAGGTACACCGTGCTATGTTTTCTTTTTTTAACTAAATTCATATAAAATTGCAAAATCTTCCCCTTAAAAAGCGTGAAACTTCTTGTTATTACCCTAACGCTAAACATTTTATTTTTAGTTTTTCGTGAATAAGTTGTGGAAATATCAATTTTTCTATATTTTTTTCGGTTTTATTGATAGGTTAGTAAAGTTCTTTGCAAATATTTAAAAAAATTACATTAGATTGTTAATAGCGTGGAAATATGTCGTTAGCTACTATCGAACCAGCAGTGACAGTTTTAATTTTGCCGATCTATGTTTTCTATGTTTTTTTTCTCTGTAATTTCATATAAAATTAGCAAAACTTTCCAGAAATTTCTAATAGTGAATAGTTTAATACTTTTAGATGTCTCGTGAACTACTTGTGATGTTAACTTTGTCGTTCTATGTTTTCTATGTTTTTCAGATTCAGATCAGATTTTTCATTGAGTTTTAAAATAAAACATGCAGGTAAGTAGAGAAAATTTTTGGATACTTTTTTGCTTTAATTTTGAGCAAACAGCATTGTCTCCAAAATTTGAGACTTTCAAAACCAACTCCTGGAAAGATAAAAATTAAAAAATAGCATAATGATGAAAAGGCCCACTCTAGATGTCTCCCGACTTCTGAAATATTATTAAAACTAGCTTTGATATCGCAATTTTAAGGTTTCTGCACTTAAATCCTACAAAAAGTCACGTTAGCTTCCGAAAAAAGTGCGATATCCAAACTTTAAAGTATACACCATCCCTTCAAAAATTAATTCTAATATAATCAGATATCGTCTAAATGAACTCTAAATTAATCTTTTGAATAAAATGTTATTCCCTCAGTCTAAATGGAAAGACCTAAGGTGCTAAATGTAAATCCAGGTAGGAGTATGTACAACATTATACATCTTAGATCTTTCAACTTCTTATGGGATACCATAAAGTTTTTTTTTTTCTTGTAACGATTTATGACAAAAACCAAAATGTCTTTACATTTTGTTTACCTATATTTTCCTATTGGTGATGGGGGAGAGTTTAGAAAGTGACAACCTGACCTCTGAGCAATATAAGCATATCTTTTAATATGGAACTTTTAGCTTCAAGTTTGTTGTTTATTTTTTTTTTTTTTTACATACCTACCTAAGTTTTTTGATATCATCATAAGAAAAGGACATCTTCTTTTTTATGATCTCACACAAAAAAAAAAATTACTCTTCATAGAGTGTGAAGAAGCCATAAAGTAAGATTTAATAATGTCAAGAGAGGGCAAAGATATAGAAGGCACTAAAGTAGGTATGTACCTACATACTCGTACTATATGAAGATGTCACAAAATATATTTGTATAGTTTCCACTGGGGAAGATTCTTCTATAAAACTGCAGATTCTTCTCTTCTTTTACAAAGGTGAATTTTACGTTTATTTATTATATTACAAACAAACAAAAAAAAATCTCATTTTGTTCTGTTTCATGGTCTTTAAATGAGAATCGTATAATGTTTTTTTTTATGAATAAACATAATAAAAAGTTATCATTCCTAAGGGGAGTGCAAATTTATTCTTAGAAGCCATAGAATTAATTATATTGGACCAAAATTGCTACATATACATCTTCAAGTCAAGTAAGTTGCACGGTTTGGGGAATATTGGATAATGTGTTGTGGAACTTGACTGCTTTTACTACAGGTATGTATATTATAGGCAACTAATAAGAAGATTAAAACTAAACGCCCTGTAGGGTAAAGTTTGGTAAATCCTCATATTAAAACATTATGCATAGAACATAAAATAAGCCTATGAAGTAGTTCATCTTCAATAAGTAAGGCTTTTAAACCAAAGCAAGTACTTTTTCCATAATTGCGTGGAATCCTTTACAAGGCTTACTCAATAGTTTTAGTAAAACTTTTTTGTATTGGTAATAATTTTATTGGATGAAGCATAATGTTTTGGAAACTAACACGTTTTTCAAAATGGCGACCAACGCACAGCCCTAACAGTTGCGCCATATACCCATCTATCGATTCCAAATATAAAATTTGAGATTGATGATTTGCATTATAAAAATCAACCTTTAGTGACTTCAAATCAAGGCCGTATTCCGGGGGGGTTTGACCCTCTCCCCCCCCCCCCCCCCCCGAAATCCTTTATCAATTTTGTTTTTCAAATATCGAAAAATATTAAATCATTCACTATCCACACCATAATTGAATTTGAATTTTTCAACACTTTAATCTAGGTGAAATATGAAATTTCTAGGAATTCATGTAGAATTTTCTGACACCTCGACCCTTCAAATAAAGAACCTATTATTTGTTGAACACTGACTTGTGTATAATTATAATAGTGATTGTTTTCATCAGAAGACAATAACTATAATGTTCACATCAAAAGACAACCAAATACATATTTTTTTAAAATTGAAAAGAATAAAAAGCAAACTTCAGATTCTGCTCTAATTACAAAACGAAAAGCCTCTATCAGAGAAGCAGCTTGGGCGGCAGAAAAACGTTGACGTTCTTCAAGAAGAAAGTGACTTACAATCCGATAATTTATTCTTTTGGTTTTAACAAAAACTTTGATTCGGACTGCAAGCCTTTTCGACAGGAGTAGAGACCAATTCTAAAGAAAATATGTACATACATACATATAAATACAACTCATTAAATATAACTGAAATTTGAAATTTAAGATTTTTTATTACCCTCAATAATCAATATTTTACAACATAAAAGGTAAAAAGATATTTTTCAGAAAACATAACCCCCCCCCCCCGAAATATTTGTCTGGCTACGGCCTTGCTTCAAATAAAAGATTGTAGTCTTTTCAATTTCTTTTGAATTCAAAAAGAATGCTATTATTCCAAGAATGCAAAAAATTTTGAATTTCAAACAATCAAAAGTGAAATTCATTTTGTTAAACAGGACACTTATCAACGAGTACATTAATAAATTATTGCAGTGGTCCTGTTAAATTTACTAGATCCCTTGTAAAATTGAACCTGGGTGCCATGTTAAATCGATAATGTTCAGAAAACCAAGGCAAATTTCGAGTCTCTATTTGATCAATTTTCAAAGAGCTTCAATTTAACTCTACATATTTTTTAATCAACCGATAAAATTGGTAAAATCTGCCAGCTTTGTATCCTGTAAATTTAACAATGACTTTTTCATTTGTTTACACGCAGAGAAATAAAAACTTAAAAAAAAACAATAAGATTCACATATTGAACCTCTTTCTACCTCTTTCTATGAATACTTTATAACAACAACAACAAAAAAATTCTTATAAATAGTTCTATAGAGAAATTGGAATGATTTCATGTAGAAAAACTAACTGGTATTTAATAAGATTTTTGTATTATTTTCAGAAAAAAATCGCTTAAAATTTTATTCAGTAATATATTGTTTTAAAAAGTTCATCTATTAAACTTTAATGAAAAGTTCAGACACAGACGAAAAAATTTGTCCTTTATCTGTGGATTCAAATGATCAAATTTTAAGTTCGGATAAGAATCGGAAGGTCCCAGGTTCAATACACAGAGGAAAAAAAACTGACATTTGGAAAAAATAAAGAACTTTTATTTTTTACCGGTGGCCATTTGTATTTGATCAATAATATTTTCCTCATTTTTTTAATAAGACTCTATAGTTTTCCTTCTATTTCATGTGGTTCTTTTTACTTTCGACTATAGGTACTATAGGCCAAGTTTTGGATTCGTGCAAAAAATTGAACTCGAGATATTAATCAGACCCAACATTACGATGATGGAAAACGCGAAAAAAGTAGGTCCCACAATTCTGTCCGTCTGTATCTCAACCTACAGCCTAAACTACTGAAGCGATTTTCTTTAAACTTTGGACATAAGGTTTTGGGAAGATTGCCTAAAGGGGAAATCGAAATTTTTTTTTAGAACCAAAAATAACGGTACCTGTCATAGTACCGTTTAGACAAAACATTTTTATCTCGAAAACGGATCTAACGATTTTGATGAAATTTTTTAAATCGGGTTTGTGAAGAAACCTTAATAATTTAGTCAAAAAATATTAAAAAAAAAAACCGTTATTAACGGTACTTGCCATAGAACCGGATGTTTGGTTTTCGGTTTTCTCGTAAACTATAAAACGGATTTTGATTTCTAAAGGAGGTCCTATATAATCTTAATAATATTGTATATTAAAATTTTCAGAAAAATTATAAAATGAATTTCAGGCTTTTTAATATACTTGTGACAATAATACGTACATATATACAGTAGATATGATTCTTTTCAAATAAATTTGTTTTTATACTCAGACTTTAAAATCAAGATGTTTTCGCACATAGGAGCAAGTACGTGCGATCCAGTCTAGTCGTGCATTTTATTTCTCAATGCACAAGACCTTTTTTCTGAGCTTAGATTGTTTTATTCTGCCAAATTAAAATAAATTATATCCTAATCATTTCGAATAATAGTTTAACTTTATATTCCCATATTAACTTTTGTAAAACAAATTTACTTCTAAGTAATTTGAAATTACTAAATCACCGTTATATCTGTATACCTACTTTCATTTTAAACAGATCACAAACCTGCAGGCTAACTTTTTGCCAATTTCTACAACCAAAGTTCTTCAACTAGATTTTCCATAATGATAAAATTGCATTCTTTAATTAATGCAACCAAAAGTGAAACAAAAATTTAAATACAAAAATAAAATTTAATTAAACGTTCCAGAACACTTAATTAAGTGTTCTCTCAAAAATGCATACACATACATACCTACGAAAAAGCCAAAAATATTAATTCGAAAATCCATTTGAAACATGGTTTTCCACCTGCAAAACCGCTGAGCGACCCTCAACCATATAAGCTTAGCATAAGTTAACCGATGTGCTCAATTGTAAATATGTATATATACTCGTTTAAACTAAAAGGATATTTTCCTGTGAGCCAAAAAGTCATCTGGAAAAAAAAAACTTTTGTTTTTATTTTTATTTTTATTTTTCGTTCCTACTCTTACTCATCCGAAGGAGTGAGTGCTGTGTTGGTTTTTCATATTCGTTTTAATTTTAAACTTTTTCGTTAAACTGTATATTTTCTGTCATAATATCCTTTTATTGCGCTCTGCACACACAAAGAATTATAAGCTCGACAATACTCATATCCTTATGATATGCTAAATATATGTTTATGCAATCACCCGCATTCACCTCCCCAGAACTCATACCACCAACAATGTGAAGGCATAATGTTTACACATCACCCTCTTTTCAAGTATTTCCTCCTTTTTGGGTAAGGGAGAGTACAGTGTACTATAACAGTACTGTACTATAAGTGTCTATATCCGACATAGTCCGTCGCAGAGTCCTTGTCGTCGTCGTCGTCGCTATCAACGCTTAGTATAGGTACGTATTAAAATACATACCGTAAGTCGGAGAGAGTCCTTGTCATTGGTTTTATTTATCATCGCACACAGAAATATAGACACTCATTAAGCTCATTAAAATGTTATCCTTTTATGATCTGCCGTTAACAAAATTCAAGCTTTTATTTTAGTATGCTATGGTAAAGCAGTATACAGTGCAGGATTTCATGTGAGACAAATGGGCCTCCGAGAATTTTGGAGGGGCCCATGTAATTCAAGCTAAGACTTACGAACTGGGAAGCTCGAATAACAAACATACCTACATATTATATGACTAACCTTTTTTAAGGCCCCATGTTGTTGAGATTTAATAATTCACGGGGCCTTAAAAATAATCTGTTAAAATTGAAGATTTTTGAATTTGTTTTTTAAATTTTCTTGTAGCGGAAACTGTGTCAAGATTTAGCTATTTTGGCGAGAGAAATGACATGACTCACTTTACTCACCGACTCATCTCACTTCACTCGCAAAAACGTTTTAGTTGTTTTGTGAAACTGTAAAGTCCGAATTTATGTTTTAAGACTCACCCAATCGAATTAGCTACATCTCGGCACTGAAAAGTCTTCAAATTTCTATTTCCTTGATCTTGTCGTTATCAAATCCGTCCCTGAACATCATTGTTTGTTATTATTGTACTCTAGAGTCGTGATGAGTAGACACCATGCAGATGCAGATTATGCAAAACATGAGGGTTGCTCAACGACGACGACGACGCCCGAAATACCAACCTACCGACATTGATGACGACGATGGGGTTTCTCTGAATCCTGCCTGATGTGGAATGAGAAATTTTATATTAAAAACCAACTCAACTTAAAATTATTTCAATTTAATTTTAGTATTTTGGGGGGCGAAACAAATCTCCTCTCCTCTCCTCATCTCTTCTCTTCATCATTTCATAACTTTAACCACTTTTCCTTTCCACTGGTGGTGTCTGCTCTTATGCTAATTATATTTAAGAGGAAATCCTGGCGGTGTGTTTGGCTCTCTTTCTATTTACAAAACAAAAAAACACATCACATAAACGCAAGATCAAACGTATATACCTCCTTCTTTGTACATACAGTACAGAGATATGTTTACCATTGAGTAACACACGTACAGTCGATTCACTCTAAGTCGAACTCACTCTAGTCAAATTGTCCTTAAAATTTAAAATGACGTATTTTGTATGGAACAAATGTCATTTTAAGACCTAAGAGCCTGTTAAATTTTTAAAATCGGCCATAAATCGAGATGATTTTGATAACTGTGAACATTCAACTTCGAGGTAGTCGACTGTACTTCTGTTGTAGTTTTTGAATCCTATATTATATTGCTAGCAATGGACCTGTGATTTTGATTATAATTTTGGTATATACCTCCTGCTGTTGTCGTCATTTAATTCAAATTGCCACGTTTTTCATATGCAAATATTTTTCCTCTGTCTTGCATCACTGTGAAATGTCAAAAGTCTTATATTCCCGTTCATTTTCTAAAATTCAGTTTGATGACGGTTAGATAAGAAAACGAAGTTGGATAGGGGGCGTGAGAGCAAGAAGAATACGAGCAAGGTGGTTTGATTTAAGAGCTTACAATAAAAACCTGATGACATAAGTTTAAGTATTGTGGTTTTGATTGTTTGAAATTGTAACCAAAACAAAAATTATAATATTTCCAGTAAGAAGAACTCAGTAATTAAATATTATGTTTACGACTTTGGAAAAAATTTCCTTGATCAATATAATTTTATATTTTTGTAAAGAAAACAACCAAAAATAAAATGCAAGACTGGGTCGCACGTACTTGTACGTATTAATATTTATTAGTTTTCAAAATATTGAGTTTTAAAAAAAATTTGATTTTTTTTTGTAAATATAAAAAATATTTTTTTCAAAATTTTGGTATGCAATATTGTTGAAAAATGTTTAAGAAAACCAAAAACCAAAAATCCGGTTCTATGGCAAGTACCGTTATTAACGGTTTTTTTTTTAAATATTTTTTGACTAAATTATTAAACAAACCCGATTTAAAAAAATTTCATCAAAATCGTTAGAGCCGTTTTTGAGATAAAAATGTTTTTGTCTCCCCAAAACCTTATGTCCAAAGTTTGAAGAAAATCGCTTCAGTAGTTTAGGCTGTAGGTCGAGGTACAGACAGACAGACAGAATTGCGGGACTTTTTTCGCGTTCTCTATCATCGTAATGTTAGGTTCGATTAATATCTCGAGTTCGGTTTTTTGCACGAATCCAAAACTTTCCCTATATACTTTGATTTTATTTTATACTAAGATCGACATAAAACCTGGTGCACTAGGGCGTATACGCACTTTTTTATTTTATAAAATTTTTATAAATTTTTGTAATGTTTTATATAAATTAAAATTGGTACATATAACCTCTAGTTTTTAATATTTTTATTTTCTAATTTTTAGATAATTCTTTTTACTGAGACTATAATTTAGTGACACTTATTTAGTGACGTCTACTATCTCAGACAGTCAGACTGTAATTTATCGATTGCTGTAAGTCACATCGGCTACATCAAACTGTAATTCATTAACGTCTGCTATTGAAGGCTGTAATTTAGAGATGTGTGATATCTCAGATTATAATTTACTGGCGGCTGTTATCTTAAGAACTTTGTGACGTCTGCTATCTTACTGTGCTTTAATGACATCTGCTATCTGTCAGTTGCCAATCGTCAGTTACCTGAGATTGGATTCTATCTCAGATTATAATTTAGTAACGTCTGTTAACTCAGACTGTAAATTATTGAAGTGTGCTAAAACAATATAAAAATTTGAATTTGAATTTGCTTTTAAATAACGGTTTTAGAGAAAATTGTGGAGTTTCTTAAACATTCTTTGAAGTTCTACCATTCATTTATGTTTTTTCCAGTTCTACGCAATTTATCGTCATTTGCCAACTAAATTATAGAACCCATTTTTTGTTCCTTTGATCAAATGAACAGAAATTAAATAGAAAATAAAATAAAAATAAAAATAACAAAATTGTGGAACATAGTTTATTTATTCCTTTTTCAATTCACATAACAAATGAGTAACACTGTTTGAGCAAAAGTAATGTAACCAAAAAAAGCCATTAAATCCATTTTTTGAATCAATAGTTAACAAAATTTATATGCAGCTGAATCTTTTATTGATAATCGTTCTCGTTTTCTGCTGCAGAATATGGAATGTCGCACTTATTATACCCTACCACCCCGCAGCATCGTCCCTTAAAAAAAACACATTTTTGCGATTGCATTTTTCCGGGAAATCTCACACAGCATCCGAGTGGTTGCACCAGGAAGAGACGAATATATTCGCACACAGAATGAATACCTACAACACATAAAAAAAAGGAAAAAAAAAAATAAATAATAACACAGAAATGGAACAGAATTCTCGGGAAATTTATGGCGGGCAATAAATTTTATTGGTAAAGAAAACATGTTCCAACGACGACTACCACGACGACGAGGATATTACGCGAAGTGCAGTAGGTAGTGTTTTTTTTTTTTGTTGTTGTTGTTATTATTATTATTTTGCCAGTGCATCCTGAATTTCCTTCAAACCAATATACACAACACAGTCAGTTCCAGAGCTACAGGACCAGGAGCAGGCAGCATCACCAGGACCAAGCCAGCATCCAGCCAGTAACAACTTTCTTTCGATTTATTTCATCTGTTCATCTCGCTCTCTGTGCGGAGGAGCGTGGTTACGTTCTGTTGGGTGTATCAGGGTTTTGGATGGCACTATGTCATGTTCCCTATATGATGTAAAAGTGTTGATTTTTTTTTTTGCTGTTGTTGTATTTTATAATGTACCTCCTGCCCGCCCTACACACTCCACTCAATAGTATTAAAGTCGTTACTTACAGCATACAGTATAAGGAAAATCGTTGATTGCTGTGCGGTAGTTGATGGATGGAATTGCATGTGAAAAAGTGTGGAAATAAATAGTGTTGAGGGAGGGGAGTGGGGGGGAAATTATTTGCAATTTTGGTTTTCAATTTGATGGCAGGTGATGTGGGTGGCAGTTGGCAGGGAAGTCACATAATCATCATCATGATGCGATAGATGGGTTCATGGGTTTTTTTTTTCTACTGATTGCAGATTCTAATGGATCGTGTGATAGTGGAAAATCTAAGGAAAAATTGATTTATATATTTTTTTTTCTGGGAAACAGATAAATTTTGTAGAAATTGGGTGCATTTTCTACTCATTCAGTTTAGTGAAAAATCGCTAATCGTAAAAACAGATTTAATCGTAAATGAAAAAACGAGATTTTACTGTTGTTGATATCAGCTATTACTCGGTCAAAAGGAAGAGCAAAATTATTTAGGCTTCGAGCAATTGAGGGTTTATCACGTATGGCTACTTATTGACTGACCAATTTTGAACAAATTTTACATACGAATTTTTCTGAGTGGCATGCAAAATATTTCGTACGGTACAGACAATATTTTCTCAGATAAAAAATTCGTGGAGCTTAAAGCTCTCATAAAATTTTATCACCTTTTTTTTACTGTATTTCTGGTATGTTTTTATGTTCGTATCCATGTACTGGTATCGTTTTTAGTTTAATTTTCGGAGGTGCTGCCATCTTGTTGAACTTGGAACATTCTATTATATTGTTTGCAAAAATGTCAAAATTTTCCACACCAACAAAAACTCTCCTACAATTTTAAATTTATATTGTTTTCGAGATGAAAATTCAAAAAGCCACTTTATCAAATCAGCATTAAAGTATCTATGTTTAGGACTTCTGCTAAGCAGATATTTATCAGACAAAGCTTGAGGTTTTGCTTTCTCGATGATATTTTGCTGTATGCCAGATGATGAGTACACACTACTTTTGAGTGTTATTTTTTTTATATTTTCAAATCAAAACCAAAGAGATGAATTTAAGTGGATCTGCCTTTTACAAAGTTGATAAGGATATCTGGCATAGTAATTAACTTTCCATCATACACATCAACAGAAACCCATTGCAGGTATAAAAGATTCAAATACTAAACATACCTTGGTAACTTGGTAAACCTACAAAAAAAAGCCACTTAAGAGAGTGATTATGTTTAATGGCTCATGGATAGCACATTATTATCACAGAACTATAGTTTTTTCCTCGCCGTCGTCCTTAGGGAATATCTATTCAATATAAATGATATACAAAAGCATCCTTCAACTAACTTAAAATCATTTTATACCTAACTCTCTTTCAAAGTTAATCTCACAAAACACTATAGTTAGGTAGGTACTAGCCTCCAGCCACAGCATTTATCCCGAGAGACCGTTATAGAGAACCCTTCAACTATAATAGTATAGATGGATTCTTTGGTATTAGGAGGTTGATGGTATTCATTATCAGAGTGTTGCTTGTTTCACAGTAATTAAACAAGGCATATCCCTTTGAAGGCTACTGATGGCAGAGTATATAGAGTATAGGTTGGTGGTAATTTATCCTTCTCTTTCTGCCTCTCTTTATAATTCTTACACAACACATTACCTGCCATTAACCCGAAAAGGACTTTTCTTTTCATGGCCTAATGCGCTCCTTTTGATGATATGCTCTTGAGTAATTATGGATTTTTCCGAAGCATTGACGAAGACTTGTTAAACCTTTGTACTTCATTTAACACTCTAGATCGCTTGATAAGAGCGCAGCTGCTGCGCCGCGCCGTCCGTCTATTTTAAATTAAGATTCATAAGTTAACAGAGATGAAATAATGACTTGAGTCTTGGGCAGTTTCTATTTTTTCAGTGCGAGACTAAAATTGATTACGAGTTAAGTAGCGAAATTTAGTCCAGTTTTAAACCAGATTAGTTAATCCTGCGTGTTAAATAGAGAAGAATAATAGCAGAACGACATAAAAACCAATTTTTCTTAGTTGATCCAGAGTAAACCTCAAATATTGCATGACTTAAATCTGGTTTAAGTCTTATCTAAGGCTGATAAACTAGGACTAGGAAATAATCATCGGATTAACTAAACCGATTTTATTTTGGATTTTACGAGAATCATTTAAGCTTGTTGAGCTTTCCAAAATTACTTTATGTCAATAATTAACTTAATCAGTGATTCCCTTTGATAAATAAAACGACAGGGCTGAATCGTTTAATCGACCGACAATTTTAATTTTACAGTTTTTCTTGGACCAGTATTAATTATTGGATTTAACCAAATTATCATTCGACTTCAATCAAATGACTCAGAGTGTATTTCAATAACGTTTATACATCTTGTGGGCTATTTAGTGTGCTCCCACTCTTTATCAATCCTTTTGTCAATCTTATCCCTCACCCAAATTGAGTGTCATCAGTTTGTCTCTTTTTGTTTTGCCTTTTTTGCTTAATGATACACTGTGTGGTTTTGAAGGGTTGGTCCTTCATATAGCGGTATATAAAGTTGATTTTGATGCCAGAAATGCCAACCGCCACACTCATCTTGTCACATTTCTCTCTAATCACCGACGAAAAAACCAGCCCAAGTCGGATTAGTGTGTGTGGTATAAAGTTAAAAATTGGAAGGTTTATATTATAAATTCAAAAAAGGACTAAGAACAAAATTGGTATTTTTAAGGACGAACAATTTTCAATGAAGAGTATAATATGTTAAGCTCTGGGTACAACGGTGATAAGCACCAAGACTTAATTAGAGGCTTTTAATTGAGGAGAGGGTGAGAGGGAGAGAGCGCGGTAAACTTTGTCAATAAATTGTTTTGTGAATTGTTTTTTTGAAATTATTGTACTTAATGGTTTTGAGGAGGAAGTTTTGTTTTGAATTTGAAAATTTATTAAAAACAGCAGTAAAGGAAATTTTTTTATTTTTCGATAGGGGCATTTTTTCGGCTGTCTTTATTTCTACTCCTTAAAATGTTTTAGATATTTTTTTTGTTCAGAATGTCAATTCTGATTTTGGGAATTCTGCTTGGTCAAAATTTCATTTTTCACAATTTTGTTAATTCAAAATTCTCAAAATCAAAATTGCGTATTTTAAAATTATATCTGCACAAAATTCTATTTGTGAAAATTAAAATTCTGTCCTACAAAAATTCCATCTTGATTTTGAAATTCTGCATATAATAATCGTGTTTTCCAAAATTCTGGTTGCACAAAATTTTGTATCCCAAAATTCTATTTTGAAAAACAAAAAGTTTCAAAATTTTGTACCTACATTGGTGTAAATGAGAAATCGGTTTGAAATTTTCTTTTACAAGCAATTAATGAATTTTTAAGAACATAATTACTAACAGAATTTAGAAAATACAATATTTTTAACAAACAGAATTTTGAAATTTAGAAAAACAGAATTTTAAAATACCCATACAATTTAGGAAAACAAAATTTTGTTCATGCAGAATTTTCTACACACAATCATTTCGAAAAACAGAATTTTCTCCTGCAGAATTTAGAACATACACTTTTTGAAAACCTTGAAGTATGACTCAAGAGACTTTGCTCTTGCTCTTTTTTTTTTTTTTTGAATTTATTTGAGATAAGAAATAATAGTACAAAAAGATACAATATCTTATAAAAGTACTTAATACATGAATTCAATTTAAGTTGATAATTTAAAGAGTATACAAAATTATAATATTATATTAAAGATAAATTTACAATACATGAATGTACATACTATTAGGCATGAGAAAAAAAAATTAAAATGAAATTAAGAAAAAAAAAAAAAAAAACATTACGTGAAGTTGCTGCTGTTGTTTATGTCTGTTAGAAATTTAAATAATTCGTTTTTGAAGTTATTCTGGTTAATTATTTTTCGAAGAGATACTGGAAGTGAATTCCAGAAACTGATAGAGTGAATAAAAAATAATCGTTTACTTTCTAAGAAATTATAAGAGTGAGGAACTATTTTAGAAGTTCTTACAGAATGAGAAAATTCGATTTTTTCATACAAGTAAGGCGGTTTTTTAGAATTTACAACATTATGCAATAAAATACAACTACGACTTTTATAGAATGACTGCAAACTCATTCCTAAAATAGTATTTTTGTAATCAGATAAGTGTTCAAATCGTCGCAAACCATAAACATATCTGACCATTGCATTGAAAGCCAGTTCAATTTTTCTGAATGAAATAGCGTCAGGACGACAATAGATGGTAGCAGTAGTATTAATTAACGGGATTAAAAGAGATTTGACAAGCCTTAGTCTAGTGGGGGTAGGTGTAAACAAAGATGAAACTCTTAGCATTCGTAGGCCGTTATAGATTCTTTGAACTAAGCAATTAACATGAGATGTGCAGTCCAAACTACTATTTATTTGAATGCCAAGATTAGTAACACAGTTTGAAATAGGTATAACGTTACCATCATTATTAAGGGAGGAATCCAAGATAAATCTAACCTCGTTTTAGAAATTATAACCTCTTTGGTCTTAGTAGGGTTGAGTTTTAAGTTGTTGCGATAAGCCCAATTACAAATCGCATCAAGATCTTCATTAATTCTAAAGATACAGTCTTCCATTAGACCAGTAGGTCTCGAATAGTATATTTGGACGTCATCAGCGTATAGATGGATAGAAACATAACGACAAACTTTATTTATATCATTAATGAATAAAGAAAAAAGTAGAGGACCTAAAATTGATCCTTGAGGTACACCAATTTCAAACGGTAAGAATTGGGAATCACCAGTCGCAGTACTTACTAGTTGATGTCTATCACTCAGAAAACTCTTTAAAAACTTAATTGACGTTTCACTAAAACCAAACAAATTTCGTAATTTGTCGAGAAGCAACAAATGATTTACACTATCAAAGGCTTTAGAAAAATCTAGCAGGCAAAGGACAGTGGTATTACTTTTATCAAATTCAATGCGAATATCATCAAGAATGTTTATAATCGCTGTAGAACAACTATGCTTTTGCCTTGGGAAAGTAAGATTGAGTAATACAAGCGTTTATTAAATGAGTAAGTGAAAAATATACCCATGGCAGAATGATCTTGATGAAACGTAAAGACAATTTATCCACTCCTATAGCATTAGATTTAATATTTTTTATAGCACTCAAGACTTCAATTTCTGATACACAGTTCAGTTCAAATTCATCAGAAAAGACTCTACGTGAATCACTTATATAATTAGATGAATGAGATACCATAGCGCTAGGATGCATAAAATAACTATTTAACTGGTCAGGATCAATATTGCAAGCATGACTATTTTTGGTTACAATTCCAGACTCACGCAGATTTTTCCAAAGTATTTTAGTTGGAAGTGAAGTGCTTAATTTAGATGCATAATATTGTTTTTTGGCATTTCTTATGGCAACTATTGACACATTTCGACACTCTTTGTACATGTCAAAGTTATTGCTTGTCCTTGTTCTTCTCCAACGATAGTAAGATCTGTTTCTTTGTTTGATTAAGTTTTTTACGTGAGCGTTGAACCATGGAGCAGATTTATTTATAACACGAACAGATTTTAAGGGAACATGCCAGTTAAAAAGGTCAGAAACGATACTTTGAAAATAAAGAACTTTGTCTTCAACGTTAGGAATATCCAATACATAATTAAATGGTAATCGTACTAAATCTTGAACAAGTCCGATTTGATTAATACCATTAAAGTCTCTGTAGACATAATTGTTAGTTAAAGTCGGTGCATTAAAGTTTATATTAAGGGAGACATAAAGCAGGTCATGGTAGCAAGGTATGCAGGTTATAGCGCATTGGGAAAAAAAACTCACTAGCTCAAGATTGGAGACTAGACATAAGTCAATCAAACTTGGCATACAGTTAGGACGAAAATGAGTTGGTGCGGACTGATTAACTATGTCTAACCCAGTAAAGGAACACTCATCAAGAAGTTTTTTAGTCCGGGTACTATTATTTAGAAGGTTAATATTGAAATCACCACACACTAAGAAAAATATATAGTCACTACTATAAACCCTCAAGCGATCAAAAAAAGACTCCAAACTATTTTCTCTACTAGGATTGTAGCCACAACCAAGAAAACATTTATTGTTTATATCATATATTTCTATGAAGATATACTCAACAATAGAATCTACTGAAGATTTTTCAATAATTTTACAGCATAACAATTTTTTGCAGTATATGGCAACGCCACCACCCCTTGTTGAAACTCGATCATTCCGAAATATATTATATCCTGGAATATCTACTGCTACATCATTAATTTCAGGCCTCAACCAAGTCTCAGATATGCAAATAATATCAACAGAGGAAAATGAAAACGTATCTCTTAGTTCATCAATATGTGCGGGTATACTTTGGGCGTTAATGTGAATAACTTTTAGTCCAGCACTCTGATTAGAAAAAATATTGATCATATTCTTACAAACGTTATAATCACTCACTCCATCAGAATATGAATTATTATTATTATACATAAATTATTATGCATAAATTAAAATAAATACCATACCCAGCATAGCATCAAAAACGAAAGAGGCAGCAAAACAGAGAAGACAAACGGCAACAAGCAGCAACAACATTACAGTGTCTGGCAATGAGCTAATGTAAGCTGAAAAATTATATATTAGTTTAGAAATTATAGAATTTAAGTCTAATTGTAAGTTATTATTCTCAGAAATAGTAGTTATTTCATTCAAAAGAAAATTTAAAATTAAAGAGTAATAAAAGTAATAATAATAATTATAATAATAATAATAAAATAAAATAACAAAACTTTTTTCTCTAAGAGACAGCACTAGCACCCTCATTAGTTTCCGCATCAATTATTGTTTCTCTGCCAATCAGTTTATCCATGTCCAGCATTGAATTAATTAAAATTCGTTTTCTCATTCCAAGCTCTTTTACCCAGATCTTGCCGGCAATCGAGATGACAGACTCAATTTTTTTTTGTTTTTTGCATATAAGTGCGTAATTGAACAGCTTCTTGACGTCAGGTGAAAGACTTTCGGAGATGAAAAATGCTCTCTTGTCATCGGCAGGGAACCCAATTTTAGAAAGAATGAGTTCATTGTTTTTTATATAGGAAAATAGCGAATTCATGATGTGGCTCCTTTCAAATCTGTTCTGCAGCTTCACAATAATTACAGGAACATTTTTGTTTTTAGGAGGAACTCGAAAAATGTTTATTGGATTTATAGTCCTTGTATTGAGAACCTTCAAGATCTTTGTAAACATTGATTTTAGATCTTCACCTTCAACAGTCGGAACACCACTTATGATTAAATCGGACTCATACTCCTGGTTAATGAGTTTATCAATCTTTGATTTGAGTCCACTATTTTCAGCTTTCATGGCAAGCATTTCATCTTCCAGATGCACAACACGAATTTCAATATTTTTATAGCAATTTTCAACTGAATCAAATCTTTTTTCTAAAGCGTTCATTGAGAATTGGAGAGTTTGTATCATGCCAGCCAATTCATTATTGGTAACCTCACTTTCACTTGCTTTATTTTTTTTGTTTTGCCTCGTGGTCTTATCAGATGACATTTCGATTGAAATTGTGCAATGAATATAAAAAAGTTACAAGTTTTTTGAGGAAAATATTGAACACACTGTGACTATAATTTGATTTTAGTTTATTAGAGCGTTAAAAAAAGGTTTATTATTAGGTAAATTAATTAATTCAGGCAGACCGATAAAAACTTTAGTGCATACTCTTTGACGTCTACTCTTTCTCTTGTACTGTAATCTGCGCCAAATATTTTTTTATTTTCGCCACATGTAACATCACCGGTTAATCTAAACCATTGAATGAAAAATTGACAACTCTTTTAAAGTCGAAAGTTTTGAAAATTTTAAAAATCGCGAATTTTGGAAGACAATTTTGATCTAAAGGGCGGATGGGGACCCAAAGTGTCCTGTCTAATATACTAATAAAATTGGAAAAACAAAATTTTGTCGATTTCACAAAAGTTTCGTCCAAAATAATTTACGTCCTCAAAAAAAAAATGGTTATAGAAATTCCAGGTGACAACCAAACAGAATTTTGTAGAACCGCGAAAATAAAAATTAGCCAACAAAAAAATTAAAAAAAAAAATAGTTTTGTTCAAAATAACTTTCGTCCTGAAAAAAAAAAACAATTGATCAAAAAAGTAGTAAACTATGTTTTCCGAACAAAAATTGTCAAAAAAAATGTGTGACCAAGTGAATATTTTTTTCAACCGTCAGAACAAACATTGGTAAAAAAAATTATATTACACAATTTTCGTGCTAATTTTTCCTGAAAAAAATTACGAAAAAATCTGTCAAACACACTTGGTAAAAAATTTGTCAAAAAAATTCTGTCGGAAAAACAATTTGTCAAAAAGAATCTGCTGTAGCGGGAATTTAAATACTATCAAACTATACGGAAACGGAAATTTTCACTACTATTTCATTTTCGGGAAGCCTCAAATTTTGGGCGAAATTTTTTGATTTCTTATTTTTTTTTTCAAATTTTTGGAATTAAATTTCGAGCTTTAGTTATATGAATGGAATTGATAAATTATAAGTTGAATTGGCTGTTGCAGCCCAGAAATGTTTTCAGTCATGTTCTTGTAAGCTATTTACATACCTATATACAAAATTTTAAATTCTTCTTAACCAAGCCCCAACCCCATTTCATGAATGGATTTTAATTTTATTTTTGTCTTCCATTCCATCAGAGAGCTAACTACCAGTAGTTTCCAATGAACACTTTAAATATTTGTCATGAATTTTTTTAAGAAACATAAAACCATTGTTGCATTTTGACGCTTTTATGCTCTCTTTCTTTTTATACAAATCCTTTTCAAAGTTGCAAATTCATTAATTTATTATTTCTTTCAACTTTGCAATTGTTGCTGGTGACCAAAACGCTGCACCACGCTGCGCTGCTGGTTCATTCCTTTGTCTAACCTTAAACCTTTAATTTGCATGACCGTGTTGAACTTACTTTTTTTTTTGTTATTTGTGTTCGTCAAACTAATTACGTAGTAAAGTGGATACAGCAAGAGAACAGAAAGAAGAAAAATCGCGAATAGAAAAACTTGTAGTTAATCCGTCGTCGACGTTGTCGTCGCGCTGTCGTAATTTGCAAAAACAAAAGGACATTCCTGTCGTCAGTTTTTATCGTGAACTCAGTCAACTACTAACTATATAAACTTCAAGAGTATGCCCTTGTCCTTGTTTATAATCTCGTGAGACACAATGAACACCTAAAAAAAATCTTCAGATCTCCTACTGCCCTCGGGGAAGCAGGAGGAAGTGCTGCACTAAAGGTAGTTTTTTTTTTTTTTTTTGTTCTAAATGTCCTAGCGACAATGGCTGCCCTACCTCTTACGAATGTGACTTTTTTTTTTCTTCATTCTGTTGGTATACCTAGTTATACCTGCTTTCCCACACCTTTTTGATACCCACTCGGAATTGTTGTAAATCTTTCTTCCTGAATCTCTTCTCTTTAGCCCAAAAGGAAACAAAATGCAAAAATCCTTTTTGATTCCACTTTTACTGTATTGTCATCACCGTCAAGTCCAGGAAAAGCTTTGCCTTCGTTGGAGATGGGGAGCTCTATACTTTTTATTTCTGTTGTCCTTTCTTTTGTATGTCGTCGTCCCTTGTCGTGCATCCCTTTCAGGGAAAATTACTTTTTTAAGTTATCTCCTTTCACCTTTTTTTAATCTTTGGTATTTTTTTTTTCTTTATGTGTTGTCCATGACCATGATCCCACTCCATCTGAGGTTCAACTTTTTTATATTCAGGAACGGATTCAGTGAAAGTAAATCCTTGAACTCCCCATAGCTATTGCATTTTAAAATAAATCCCCAGATTTGAAAACGAAAAAAATCCCCAAAAAGTAATAAAATAAGTCAGAAAAATGAGTGAAATAACTCCTCAATTTTGAGGAGTTATTTGGTTATTCGTTTGAGAGATATTTCATTGGGAAGCAATGATCTGTAAAAAAAACTTTCAGTCGATAGATATTTGAAGATCTAAAATCCGTGAAACCAAAACCCAAAATCTAATAACTCTAAATTCTAAAATCCCAAAATCTTTGAAAGCTTTGAATCCCGACCTATATACATAAATCACGAAAACGATTTTGGGTTTTATAAATCTTGCGATTTCGGAATCTCCAATTATGAGGAGGTTGAATTTTTTTTTTTTTAATTAGAAAATAAACTTTTCCTTTAATATAATTTTTCACGATGTAAATTGAAGGTTTTTGAATTCAGGTTTGCAGAATTTAAGATTTTCAGGTTTTTGGGTCTTTTATTGTATTTATCTTGGATTTGAAGAGCTTTTAGGTTTCTTGGAATTTGTGTATATTTTTCTTCATGATTTTTGGGTTTTTTGAAATATTGGGCTTTTTGGGATGTTGGGTTTCCAGGTTTTCAAATTTTTGGTTTTTTCAGATCTTGGATTTTGTGATATCGCATTTACAAGATCTAAGGCTTTTAATATTTTGGTTTTTCTTGAACTTTCAAAAATTTTATATTTTAAATAAAATTTTGGAATTCACATTTCGGGATAGTCGTTTTTTTGTTTAATTGTCATGTTTCCTGAAATTCGCTTAAATTTACCATTTATTGTCAATTTCTGCGTTATGGGATTTTCTATTTTTAAAATTTAAGGTTTTTGTTTTTTTTTTCATTCTTAGGATTGAAAACATTTAAATTGGGATTTTGGGTTTTCGGTATCATGGGCGTAGAGGATTTTATCTTATTGATCCCAAGATTTAGAATTTTGAAAACTTCGATTTTCTGCTTCATATCCAACTGACTTTTGGTTTGCATGATTTTGGGCGATCTTGGAATTTGAGGAAAAGTTTTCATTTCAGGATTTTGGAATCTTGGATTTTTGGGTGTCTTCGTATTTTCTTACATTTTATGGGTTGTCGATTTATGGCTTATGGGTTTTTCTGTTTTTGGGATTAAATGCTTTGAGATTTTTTGGAATTCGCAATTATTTTGAATTTAATCTAATTTTTTGGATCTTAATTTTGGGTTATCTTCAAAATCATTTCCAAAAACTTTATCAAAGCAAAAAAATATCCCCCAAATTATAATCTGTAATCCGCCCCTGGAAAAATCTTCCATCAAAAGTGTGACTCTTTGAAGGAGTTGAGAGGGATCGCAAAAGGTGTACTTAAAAAGCGGTACAGCATCAGTGCACCTTTGTATACCTGTAAATGCGCTCCATACTATTGAGATGGAAAATGTCATCACACGTAATAACACGTTGCGAGTACTGAACAGGAACACAGAGGGCTATTATATTAAAAAGGATGCACAGCGCGCAATGTGGAGTTGGAGGTCCCCATCAAGCTTACAACAAAAAAAAGAAATGGACGAAAAGGATTTCACCGCTGGCGCTGGTTACTTTGAAATTTGAATACCTATATCTTTTGAGCGCACTCTCTAGAAAAAAAAAAACAAGGTAACTGGGTGATGATGAGAAATGGGGGGATACTTGCTAAGTAACCACTTTGTAAGTAAATGTGGTTACAGTTCATGAGTACCTACGCGCGCTGGTTGGATGCAAAGAATGAATACAAGAGAGTAGAGGTAGGGAGAATGTCCTGCTCCTGGGTACTGCCTGCCACTGGGTAAAGCGCATAAAATTAATCGGAATACTTTTCAGTTTGAGTTTTGTATATTTCGTTTAAATTTTTATTTTTTTTTTGTTTGTTTATTTATTGCGCTCTACAGAACAGACATCAGGACAAAAAGGTCCTTTTTTTAGCTTAAAGTAAATGGAATTATTTTTTTATTTTTTTTTTTATTTAGTGTGGGTAACTTAAATTCAACATCAGTACCTACTTTGTGTTTATTGCTGTTCTGGCGACATTGTATATTTTATATGACGGTTTACCTATTTTTGTGTGTATATATTTTAGCTCGTCGTTTCGGAAGTTATTTGGAAGTTTTTTTTTAAATGAAGAGATTTAACTAGATTACTATACACTCTTGGTTGTCCCATGTAATAAGGTGGAAGAACTCAAAAACCTGTAAATAATGAGTTTTTGTCTTAAGTGGCTTTGTTCTGTTGTTTTTTGAGAATTTCATATTATAATAATATTGTGGTGCGGTGTATGACAATGCGAAAGTATAATAAATTGGAGAATAATATAAAAGACGGTTTTTTGTTGTTGTTGTTGGAATTTCCTATGATGGGGGATTTTAATGGGATTTTTTTTTGTTGCTGGTCAACAATAAAATGAAAATTGGATATTTTGTTTTTGAATGGACTGTTGACATGCTTCGAAAAAAATTTCAAATTATGTATCTTCATTAGATGTTTAGGTTCTTCCAATCTTCTGCTTCACTCTGAGGCTTCAGCCTAAGGCTTCACTTATAGGGCTGACCTCGGACTGCCTCTCTTCCGCACTAGTGCTGGAACGTCATGTTCTATTGCCTTTTGAACTGGGTACTTCTTCTTCTTTGTACAAGACAGTATCAGCTATGTTACCTACTTATTTACTAAGGTTCTCGGAACTTTTGAACATCCATAAGTTTCTTCTTACGGAGCATAGAGCCTCCGCTACTCCTATGAGTTATCGCATATGGTTCTTGAAATGTATTTCAGTTCTGAAACAATTCCTCAGTTGTGCTGATTCCTCTTCGACTGGTCTTCGACTTGTCTTTGCCAAGTCCTTGTATGTTGGCCCGCTCGTCTGCCTGGCTGCGTGAAAGAGTTTGTAGCTTGCCTATTAAGCTTATAAAGCAGCTTTTGGTTTCCCGGTTCGACTGTTAATATCTCACACAACTGCAAATTAAGTAAGCACAGGCTGTCCAGCAAAAAATACATGAACAGATGAGGAAGTTCCAAGACTGATAATTTTTATTTTGCCGTATTAGTCTTTACCCCAAGGTTTTCTCTCTCCTGCTTGTTATCATTTAATGGAAATTCATGTCGCTTGCGTAGTTCAATTGTTTGAGGTTGATTGCAGATTGAATTAAATATATACCTATACAATACAGTCCTGCCTAGGCCCACCATCTTACAACCTTTCACTATGAAGAACGTAACATTTGGACCCACAATATGCAGCCATGACAACAAGCTTGACACTGTTCTCTTGAAGAATTCTCAATTTATCGGTATGACATTTCTACGCCCTAATTATTATACCAAAGGCTTCTATATCTAAAGGCTCCTAGAAAATCAGCTATCAATATTTTGTAGACCGAGGCCAGACTTTCGAAAACACTGCTACGTGTTGAAGGCCTCATTTTTACCCGAGCCCAACCATCTCACTTCACTAACTCCTAAGATGCCCATCTTTTACCGCATGCATTTCTTTCGTAACTGTAAGCATCTGTCATTTTTAAGATCTCCATCCCGCCATATTGAGAAGATTCTTCACATTCCAGAAACCAATCTTTGTGCGGGTATAAAAGCGAAAAGCCATTGACGTGTTGTCATCCCTTATCCGATCTTTAGTGTTGGTTTTGTTAGTTGTCTTCATTTCAATTACAAAGGTTGCTAACCTCCTTAACATATCCTAGAATGCAAGGTCCTTCGAACTTATACATTCAGCCTATATGAATACACAAATAGTTGTCAGGTGACCACCTTGAGGACGTTAAACAAGCACTTCATCGTGACTGATTGTTGCCAAGTTATTTTCTGATCAGACATGATACAAGTCCGCACGCTAAGTTGGACATGCTTTGCGTCAATCTGAATTGGATTCAAACACTATGAGCAGTGCAATTAAAATCTGTCAATTCACTTCAAGCCTCTAAATTTTCATCATTTTGCAGCATTCGACAATTTTAAAATTTCAGACCTGCATACTTTTACTTAACAAAGTTCTGATAAGCACTTTTCTCTTTAAACCAATATTTAAAGCTCCGCTTTTTAAAACTTGAACACCATCATTTCAAAATCTAATGCATTTTTAAAAACTTGTTTGGTGCTGCTGCTACTTCCCAATACCATCATCTCTCTAGGTCAATTACATTGATTGATCGATTGATAGACACTTGGATTAAGTGTTCATAACCCTAAAGTATACTTCAAAGCTAAAGGGACTGCTTTCAACGTTACAAGAACCTTCATCTAGTTTATTCATTTCCCAGTACTTCCGGAATACGAGAGTCCTGCGAAACTATATAAATATAAAACTTCTTCCTCCAACCCCCCCATAACCAACCTTAATAAGTTCAAAGTTACCTTTTGTTTGAACTTAACTTTATCAGCTTATGACCACCATTTGGTAAAGGTATAAGCTTCAGCAACAATCCTTCCTTTTTTTTGTGTCGCTCCTTGAAGGAAAATTGAAAAAAAAAATTGCTTTGCTCCCAACCAGCCCATACCACCTTATGTCTGTTCACTTCATCAGACACAAAGAAATACTCTCTAACGACTACCGAGGACGACTTCAAACTACTAACGAAACTTAATGTTAAATAAAAAACAAAAAATAGGAAAAGAAAAAAAATTAAATGATGAGAAAACCAAAAGGAATGTGCAATGAAAATCATAAACTTAACAGTAACAATATAAAAAAAAATGGCAAAACAAAAAAGAAACAAAACAAACAAAATACAAAAATATATGTACTTGAATATGAAACTGTAAAAAAAGGTTGGAAACAAATTGTTTGTCTAGGAAGACGGACAAGTTCTGTGTGTTATCTTGCGCTTGGTTGCAACCTTGTTGCAGGCCAGAACTCAGCTAGGTATGCAGCACCTCTGTATTTCTTTCTCCACCTATAGCCGCCATTATATACCTCATTGCAATCACTTTTTTACGTGTTTCTTAATGCCGCGTAGAGGTTTTATGAAAAAGTTTTGGAACTAATTTTTTTAACTTACTTACGTACTAAATTTTAGTTTTTGATTTTTGCGCAAATTAAATTCTATTAATTTGGTTATCCATCCAATTTTGGTTTTGCAGAGCAGGTTTTTAGAGTTCTTCTCATTGAGTTACTCTATGAATTGCACTGCAAAACCGATTTAGAAAACGTTTTGCAATTTTGCGAAATTTGTTAAATTTTATTTTGGCTTAGTTTAAAGTTCTTTCTCTCGATATCTTTGCATCTTTATATATTTATGATAAAGGTATGGCCTAACCCAGTTCGATAGAATTTAATTTGCGAAATGAATATTATTGTTGAACTGATTCGTTTCGCAAACTCTAGCGATTCTTAAAATTAATAATTCGGACAAAAACTTTTTGCTTTTAGCTCGAATGCCTATTTAAATAGGTAGGTACTTAAAGAAAAACGAAGCATACAATTACATACTATCAAATTTGAATTTGCGAAATTTTGCGAAATAGTGCGTTTGGTTTGCCAAATAGTTCGTTTTGGTTTTCGAAATCGATTTTTTTTATTAAATTCCTGTAGCAGTAAATAGTTGTAAGCAATGCCAAAAAATTATTTTAAAACCGTTTATATTATCTTTAAGTAGAAAATTAAAAAAAAAATTCCGTTCTAAAATTTTCAAAACTAAAACAAAATTTCGACAGTTAAAAAAAGGTAATTTTTTGGTCGAAAATAAAAATAAAAACCAAAGTTATTTACAATTATTATTTACTAGGCGGTCTAGTTTCAAACATTAATTCTGTTTTAAAATTTTCAAAAATTAAAAAATTTACCTATATGTAATTTACTATATTATCAATTTTTAATACATTTATTTGCTTATGTTTTTCTTTCTATTTATTTCCAGGTGAGTTAAACATCTTTTTTTCTTTCATTCAATTAATATTTGACTGCCAGTGAGTAAACATCCATTACCATTTCTTAAGTATTGATAAGTCAATTTGTAAAATAATTATTTTGATTACTAAATGTGATAAATTTGGGGCTACAAAATTTCACTCGGAATTTTTCCGATCTTTAAAAACCACTGTTCTTTGTTAGTTCAAAATCAGGCTCTTAAAATTTAATCTGAGATACTTAATCCCGTTTTGCGTTGTTATTTCTTTTGAATTCAAAAAGAATGCAAATATTTAAGGAATGCAAAAAAATCAATGAATGCAAAATGGTGTAGAAGAGTGCAAAAAGGAATACACAAAGAATACCCAAAAGATTGCCATCAGTTGATTCGGAATTACGTTGTTATGTTGCAAAGTACGTTGCGAAAATAAAGCAATCGTATAATTTCCTTCATTAAAATAAATTTTCTTCATCACTAAATTAATACAAACACGTTGCAAAAATGCTAAAAAAAATTTCCAAAGAATATTTTCTTTTTATTTCGTTAGTTGGTTAAAATTCATTAAACACAAACCAAATATTTAGTTGGGTTTGCATCATTTTCGCAAATTTTTGTTCTTGGACAGTTTCATAAGCTGCGAAGCCATGCTAAATAAATAATATCCAAAAACCTTATTTTAAATGTTAAGGTTCCTACACAACTAATTTATGGCTTATTTTTATTTTTATTTTCGCGAACTCATTTGTGAAGTTTTGCGATTTTGTAATTTCATTGATTTGTATTAAACATTTGAATTTTTTAATATTTTATAAAATCTCAGTATATTTTAGTAAGCACCTTTTCACAACAAGTTGAGCATACTTTCATATTATTTAAAAGAAGAAGTCCTTCCATCTTATTTTTTTTTTCTTTCTTCAAAAGTAAGGTTAATAGCTTTTCGGGCTGCTCTGATGGTATAGTGGAGTAAAATTCATTTAACTGATGCACCAAGGTAAACGGAGGTGGCTTCAACGTAGAGTAGAGTTTAAGTAAAAAAGGAGTAGATACACAACAACAACAACAAAAAATAATAAGCAAACAAAACTGTAACCATTTTGCAACTTTGCTACAGACTCAGCCGTGGCGTCGTCCGTCCGTCCGTTCGTTAGTTCGTCCTGGAAGAGAGAGAGCTCTTCTTCGAGTCTCTATATCGTTGAAGTTAAACGAAGTTTTTAGCCTGGTTGCAGCGGGCAGGTCTCGAGAATACATAGGACAACTACTAGACTTACAAACTAAATGCAGGTAAAGTCCTTTGATATAAAAATATGTACATATATACAAACAGGAAAGGAAAAAGGGGCTACTCAGGTTATAAGGGTTGAATATCTTACGATGCATTTAACTTAATAAAAAATTAAAAGCATCCATTGTCATCGTCGAACGAAGTTGTCGCTGTCGTCCGTGTCGTCGTGTCGTCTGAGCCGTCCATCCGCTGGACAACTCTAGCCTCTATGCTACGTCCGCTAATACTACAGAGTATACTCGTAATAGTCTGTATTTACAGTAGGAGCACACATATAATATAGTAGATACTTTAAATGGCCGGTCCTAAGGTCTTGGCAGGTCATTTCGAGAAAAGGTAACAGAAATTCGTTGTTTTTCATCCCTTTCCCAATAGAAGAAGTCCTAGGTAGGTTTCCTAGATAGGGAAAGTTTTAAGTGAATTTTTGATTAGATTGTCGCATTCCCTTTCCCAGGACATCTTCTTTGCCTTGTGTCGTCCTTGTATACCTATTTTGTATATATACAAAGGTAGATAAGAAAGATATGTAGTCGTAGGTATAAAAGTTGGAATAGAACTTTTGGTGTGGTTAACTTTTTGCTATATAGTTTAGAGTTTTTGATATGGCAGACTTGAAAAACTCAGGTTTGAGTAAATAAAACTTGACGAATGTGTGTGAATGTCAGCTTGTCAGCTTTTAGCCCCCCAGACGATGGCGATGTTTTGGGGATATCTTTACAGTTATATCAACATCAGATAAAAGTAGAAAAGTTGCATTTTGGAAATTAAAATGAAATGTCATGTTGTAAGTGGGAAATTTGAAGAATGCACCACAACAGAAATATGAAGATAGACGGACAAGATTTTGTTGTATGTCAACTTGGAGATGTGCATGATTAGAACTTGAATATTTTTAGAAGAGAGAGAGATACATTGTTTAGATGTAAATAAATTTGGTAGCGTGACAGGCCTTGAGGAACCAGGACCTAAGTGACTAACAATTCTCAGCTATGCGTTTTATAGCAGGAATGGAGGGAGCTACAGGTTCATACCGAATCCGATCGGCTAGTGTAAGCCGCACTCTATTCTGGACAATTTATCAATTTCTCCCGTGAAACAAACTTTTCTATTTTTAAATGGACGAGAATGGGACTCGAACCCAAAACTCCAGTATGACAGTTCTACGCACTACGCCACGGGCTATTCCTTGATCTGTCTGAACTAGATTATTTATCAATTCAATTTCTCGCAAGAGGCGGACGAGGCTGGGGATCGAACCCAGACCTCCTCATGTAAACATGCGCTTCGCACAGGGTTTAAAAAGGGCTTACAAGGAATATTTATATCAAAGCAATTAGTTTTAAAAGCACAGATTTTTTTCTTGGAACGAAGTTACCATCGGTTTCTGTTGTTCAAAAAAAAAAAAAAAACAGTACAGATTCCACGAAACTTCCTTTGAAGCAGCTTGTTAAAATAAAAAAAATTATTTGAACAGTGACTTAATCTTTAATGTTTAACCTGTATTTTCCATACCATGCAAAAACCCTTTTACTTCTCTCAAAATTTTTAACAACCGAAAAACAAACTTCAATCGCAGTTAAAAAATTCTGCCTGAGGTAACACATCAGCACTCGTATGTGTGTACATAAAATGTCAAGTAAAAATAAGGGTTATTCTTTATACTACCTACATTGCAAAATTCACGATATTATACGGGTTAAAATCAAAGTATAATAAATCATCCCTAAGGATATTTTGAAATTGCCACACTCGCTCGCTGCTGCTGCTGGAAATCACTGAGTATATTTTCAGATACTCGTATTTGGTAGGTATGAAGTATACATTACGTACCTACCAGAAATGTTTTGGTGAAATATAATTAAATTTTGTTTGTATACCCTTTTTGACATTTCATTAGAGGAAAAATATTTTGGGATGGGATTTGAATTGAAGTCACTACTTTTTATAGTCTAGAAAATTCAGTTGCAGATTTAGATACGAAAGAGCTTAAAATAAGTGCAAAAAAAATAAATTTTTCAAAAAAGCCTAAAAAAATATTTGTTTTTGAAATATTAATTTTCAAAGTCAAAATTTTGAAAAAAAAAATGAAAAAAAAAATTCAAATTAATTTTTTTCAAAATTTTACGTAACTAAGTGCTAATTTTAATTTCAAAATTCAATGCTGTTATTAATTTTAAGTCAAAATCAGAAAACCAGATGCAAAAATTTTATGTCATTCTCAAGAAATTAAAAAAAAAAAACCACCCTTTTCTAAGAAAATCAATTTATGAAGCATTAATCTTAGTTTTTTTACTTTTTTTGAAATCGAGTTTTATGAGAACGTAATAAAATCAAATAGTATTGGAATAACAATAATAATAGATTCTTGACTCATCTGAATCTGGCCTTTCACTTCTTCGATGCTCCAGCACTCCATGATCTCGTAGACGTGCGTCGGTGGATTCTTGAAAACGTGCTATGATGGGGACACCTCGTATTGGGATATCTTTCAGCGTACAGTGTTTGTATTTGTATTTTTCCAAGGAAAAGTTTGTATAATATGCTCATTGATTTCACTCGCCACCAGGTGGCGTAGCAACGCGCGCCGAGTACAGTTAGTGTTTTTTTTTATATTTATATCGGTTATCAATGGATTCTTTGGGCGCCTTACAACTAACATTTCTACCCAAAAATTTCAAGTCCACCATCATTTTTACATTAAATTTGAACAAAACATTTGTCCACCCTGACTCACAGACTATTTTTTTTTTAGGCCATAAAACCACAAACGAATCACTTTCAAGGATACAATCGAAGAAGATTTATTCAAAATAAATCGTTTTCAAGGATTCTCTCGCTGATGTTCATTTATAATTCTCAACCATTTTCAACCTTTTATATACACTGACTTAAATTGACAACTATCCAAAATATCTTCCATCTAAAGTGGTTATATTACGGGTTGAGTTTCGACGCGTCACAAGGCCGAATGCATTTATCAAAGTCTTTTCTAATCGAATCTGACAATAAAGTGCTTATGCCTATAAAATCACAAGAAGAAGAAGAAGAAGTAAATCAATCATTTTATATAGAACGCGAAAATCCTATGGTTCTTTTCTGCGTTGTTCATTAGTCAAAAAGGATAAATCTGTTTATATATTTTTTTTTCTTTTTCTCTCCAAAGTTCTATAACATTAAAGGAGGACCTACTTAACTTACTATATACAAAATTTATGTAATAGGCTTATAGTAGAAAGTAAAGATATTTAAGTATTTTATTGGAACGTGGTCGTGGTGGTGGTGGTGGTGGTAGAAAATAAAGGACAATCTGTTGTTGTTTTCATAAACAAGTTTAAAAAGAAAAAAAAAATCATAAATACACAAAATAAAGGCTCGCGCAGGGATTAATTGAAAATCAAAATTAAGTATTTGTCTAAGGAATACAAATGGTTGTCTGTTATGAACACACAAATAAAATGGAACGAGCATCAGGGGGTTGCTATTGGTTTATGTTTTTTTTTTTTAATTTTTTTTTTTGTTGCTAAAGGGAAGTTTCGCTTTAAAGAAGGAATATGGAATGTAAAGGCAGTTGACAAATATTGATTTTACTGTTAGAGGGACAGTTTTGTTTTTTGTTGCTGCTAATGCTAAAATAGGTGATGGTATCAATACATAGATTGGCAGATGTGCGCTTCAGAGGACGGTATTTTCCCTAATTGGGCTCAATTAAGAGATATTAAGATAAAAATTATTAAAAAAAAAACTTTTTGTTGTTGTGGAAAAAATTGTGAAAAATTGGAAGAAATTAAGGAAATTAGTGAGAAAAGTTATGATAGATACAGGTCTTTATGTATTGGGGGTGTTCATATATTAATTTATCGATATACTCCACAAAAAATATTTAAATATTCAAGACATTGAGTTTTTCATTTATTATTCCCGACTTTCTATAAATTGTGGCTAAGATAGAGGGTGACACAGTTTCCAAGACATTTTTTTCTTCATGTGTTCAACTTTGTCGCCCTCTAATCTGCTTGGCTATGAACTACAGAGTGTCGGACCTATAGATCGAAATGCTCAAAACTGCAAGTTTAGATAATATTTGTTGCCTAAACCCTTTTTTTCTCCCGTCAACAGAATTTTAAATAAATCGATTTTAAAAATAAATGTGGGAAGTGGGAAAGTGCTGGTTGTGGGTGTTTTTTTATTATGATCTATAAAGCCATGCAAGTTATTGATATCCAATTATCAAATGTCTGTAGCTTTAAAATTGAAGAAATAATCTTCTCAAATTAAGGCATTATGCATATGCGACATAAAAAAGCAGAAAGGAAAAAAAAAATTGGAACTCATGACCTTAACTAATTTCTAGGTTCGATAATTCAAATGATGGAAGGATAATATCGATATCTTGACTTACTGAATCGATTTATTTATTTGACTGGTTTGAAGATTTGAGGAAGGCATATTCCTAAATTGATGGTTTTAAAATTTACCAACAGATAGGAGAAACAAATTCGCTTATAGACTGGTAATACCTAATATCTATCTATTTAAGTAAACAATTTCTGAGTTTTAGTTTTTTTTTTTTAATATTCTGCCTAAAACCATTTCTGGACTTGCAAGCGCCATGACAGAAAAAGAAATAAAGTTTCCACATAAACTATCGATAACATGTATGTCTCTACGCTAAGTTAAGCTCTGAGTGGGTTTAGTTGTTACTGGTTTTTAACCCACTGTCCCCATGAATAGCAATAATTTGACTGATAGAAGGATGTTATCGATTCGATCATTTTTAATATTTTTAGAAATTTCTCAAATTGAAGGTCAACCCACCACAACACGATAAAAGATATTTGCGCTACTACACTCTTTAAATGCGATGATTCAACTGATTGTAGGATTTGATTGATAGTTATACGAATGAATCAATCAATCGATTTCCCTCAATTTTATTTGGAATTTAATCGATGTCCAAATAAATCAAACAGTTTATTTACTTAACTTCAAGTCAATTCAATATCTTATAAACTGAAAACATAACAACCACCAGATGTCGGAATAGTATCGATAATTTTGACGATAGAAAAAAAATTATCGATTGAGATTTGTAATCCTTATCTCTGCTTGCTTTATCGAAATTATTTCTGAAACTTCACTATTTGTAGAAAAGCATCAAATTAAAGGTTTCATAAACTCAAGACCTTTTCTTGCAATTGGATAGAAGCTGATGGAAGGATGTTATCGATATCTTTAATAACTAAATCAACCAAAAAAAAAAGGAAGAAGAAAAAAGATTTTCTCATTATTATCATTTGTAGTAAATTTGTGTCGGTAGATGCAGAACCTAGATTTAAAGCCCAAGACTTACCAAATATCAAAGAAAACTTATAGAAGTAATAGGTAGACGACACCAACTTTATTTAAAGCTAGTAGTACTTAATTTGATTATGTTCTAAGTATCTTTATTCCTTCAGCTTGCTAGCTATATAAGCATTTGAGTGGCGTCAAAGTTTTTCTTTTTCGATTCATGCCTCATAACTATCTCAGTGGTTCTTGTCATAGAGCTTCGCCGCCACCATAACGTCTGTCTTCACACAACAGGAGGCATCAAGCCTGTGCCATTCAAATCAAATCGAATTAACATCTGCCTCACAGGGGGCAAAAGCATAATATCACCAATAACCAACATTACAGCCAGAGAGCAAGAAAAAAAAATAGAAAAAGAAGAAAAAAAAAGGACAAAAAAGGTTCAACGCACTTTTACACAATGAAAATCCACTCCTAGAAATTTTCCAAGAAAAATTCTACTAGTGCAATGATCCACCGTACAACCCCATTTCTGCGATTTCTCATACACACGGAAGGGAGTGTTGTACAATTTATTGTTTATGGTGATGCAGAATTTGCAATGAAAAAGGGACGAATGTGTTCTAACATATTTTTTGGCATAGTTTCGCATTTTTTTTTTTTTTGTTTTGCTGTGCAAAAGTTATTAAAGAGTCCTGCAGTCAGGATGATATCTAATTTCATGGCCCATTAGTGGTTTTGGTATTATAACCCTAGCAACTCGAAGACATAAAAGCTATCAAATTTCTCTATTATCCTTTTTCTGCATAAGAAACTGTGTATGATGCGTATAAGTCCTGACGGTCGAAGGAGGACAGCAAATCAACACAAATCTCTCTTGCTCCCCAACAATAGCCAAATACGTTTAATTTGATATGGTACGAGTATGTTGCAAAAGGTACAAACTTTTGCCCATTTATAATATTTTTTGAACAGGGATGAAAATGAACAATTCTCCGAAGAAAATCCTTAGAAAAATAAAAACACATTTCTAGGACATTTTTTTTTAGAATTTTCGACATTTTAATAATGCTTTTTGTGTTTTATTTTCTGTTACTATGAGTAATTCTTCTTCTTCTAACCGTAGCTATTTTCCTTCGACTACTTCTAATACTTCTTTTCTCTTAAAAATGAAATTACAAATTTTACTACTTTCAATAATACTAGAATCAATAGTTCTATAATAGTTCTGCTATCTAAAAATTTCACCTTATACTACATAAAGATGAAAACGTAGTAGAAAATAACTTCTAATTTTCCTAAAACATCTGCTACTACCATCTCAACAAGTTTTCGATGCACCATCTTCATCCCTGATCAATATCCTTTCAAAACTCTTACAGTTTGTGGGTTATCTCGAGCCCTTAAAAAATTGCTAAATTTATTTTTATTAAGAAGAAGATGTGATGCGTTTGCTAAAGCGTAACGTGAAGAAGCAGAAATTCATTTATAAAATCCGAAAATGGGATTGTATTTCATTGACTTCTGCACTAGCCTTGGGAGGGTTGATTAGCTGAATAAGGGTGGATATTTTGATTCGAAAGAGCAGCAGTAAATGCAGAAAACCAAGTTGATATTGTTTTGCTTTAGAAATGTATAACAAATTGAATTTGGAGTAATTTTTTCTATTTTTATTTTAAAATAAGCATCTGAAATGGCTGATGGATGCGTAGTAACATGTGGAATAAACGATGCAAGACGAAGTGTAATGTAACAAAAATTATTCAAAGAAATATATAATATCAAATTGCCATTTTAATTTTTTTGAATATTGAATTTTGAAAGAAGGTATGAACAAGATATATGGAATCAGGTGCTTTTTATGTTCCAAAATGTATAGCTTTGATATGCTAATTCTTTTTAACGACTCAAGGACAAGTCTGCAGCATCGTACTGTAATTTATTGAATTCTGCTATCTGAGAATATGCTTTGGTGAAGACTTGCTATCTCAGACTTTATTTTAATAAGGTCTGTGACCTAAAACTGGAACTGAGCAGTCTCTGCTGTCTCAGAATATTTTAAGTGACGTATCTTATTGTAATTAAGTCGCTCTGTTATCAACTATCTGAGACTGGTGTCGGTTGTGTGGTCTTCTATTTCAGACTGCATTATAGTGATATTTGATGTGTGAAATTGTAATTTAGTGACGTATTGATATCGTGCTGTCTTTTGGTTTTAAATTAATCTATCACTTCTTTTATAAATATTGATATGCCAAAGTGTTCAACTTTCATAATGTTTCTGTACGGCTTGCCTATTTGTATAGAAGTTGTTAGCTAGTAAGAAACAGAAGTTTAACCGAACTTTTTTTCTGATGAACCTCTGTAAAGTTATAATTAATAAGTATTTTCGGATTAACCGCGTTATTTAAATATAAAGAGTGCAATTAGGAACTCACCCCGAACGTTTCGCATCAAATTGCATTGAGCGAAAATACTTAACTCTGTAAAGTTAATTTATAGAACCTACAACTTGCATGAAACTGATATAGATTATAGAAAAATAAAAAGGTTTTTATTACTTATACATTTCTTGAAGCTTTTCAGAGCTTTTTTCTGATAAGCCTCTGTAAAAGCAATTTATAGAAAGTACAACTTGTATAAAATTGATCTGGTTTATGGAAGAAACAGATCCTTTTTGTTACATATTCCTAGAAGCTTTACAAAGTACTTCGCTAACACTTGTCAGATTTTTGTTGCGAACCTTAATAGAAACTTCCCGCGGGAAACAGTTCGAATGTATAGAAGCTGAACATTCATTAATAACTAAAAATTTCCAAATTAAGTTGGCTTAAAGGCTGGAATTGAAGTACAAATATCTTCTTTCTTTTTCCAAGTGTGCCACTACATCCTTAAACATAAGATGGAGCATTTATCTATACAAGCTTCCTGCAGTGCACATTTGTTATCCTTATATAGCCTTACCAACAATTTAAAGGATAAGCTTTTTGCTTGCGCTGCAGTTACTCTTCTTTATATGTTGTTCAACTAAAAAAAAAAAGGAAAAAAAAATATAAAAAACAAGGTAAACAAATTTTCCAGAGAGGAAACAGGATAATATCTTTTTCTTACATCTCACATGCTTTACATATAGATTTCTTGTTAAAAGACGTTGCTTTACATGCAGCAGTTGAATCTATATAATAAAGAGCACACAGAGGGCTACTGGGCATAGAGCTTCAGCTTTTCTTTTACAAAATGGACAGAAGTGACATACAATCTGTGTGTGTACCTTGTATACCAACCTATATTGGTTTACCTGGAGCTCTAACTTAAACACATCCTGTGCGGTGGTGTTTCTCGCATATTCTCCATGATGTAACAAGACAAAAAAAAATGTTTATAACATGGTTTGTGACGTTTTCAAGCAGCCAAATTGTCTAGCACTTAAAGTCTGTATAACGTGAACTTCCTGTAGACAGTGTGTGCTGCTGTGTAAGTTTTTGTGTCTGGGCTTATTCTCAGGGCTCACCTTCTCGCTGGCAGAGAAGTAATTAATAGCAGGATGGTTACAAGGCTGAATTTCCATTTTGAAAACCATCTCCTTATATCCCTATTGTGGAGCTTTGTGTTGTATGATAAAAGATTCTTTGAGAACTGCAACTGGCTCTGAACATTCAGAGCTTGTTTTTAGTCACCATCTACCATCCCTTTTCTCTGCCCAAGGCCCTTTTTAAACTCATATTGTCGTAGGAATAGAATAGTGATGCGTTGTCTCCTGGAAACATATTTTCCAGAAGTGTTTTGAAGGACACTAATAAATATTCTTTGGCCTGATAGAAAATCGATTAATGTATTACTTTTTGTGTGTTGAATTGGATCTGATGGTGATGAAGGTAGTTCAATCTATAAGGTGATGGTTGAGCCTCTTCTTAATTACTAAAAATATATAGGACGAATTAGGCTTCTTTTGTGAAATATACACCGTTTCCAACCTAAAAGATCTTCGTTTTCGATGTGATTATGGAAAAAGGGGGTTGAGAAGGATGAGGACACATTGGTAAAACCTTATTGATAAAATTTGATTCTGAATTTTTTTTTGGATTTACGATGCTTTGGTCATTTTTGTTATTTTGAGTTCTTGGTTTTTGAAATGTTGAGCCCAGTTCTATATTTTTTAAATTTTTTAAAAAAGTATTAGGTACCTAGAAATAATTTTTTTTTTTAAATATTACCCTTAACTTTTATTTTCGTTAAAATTAATTTTAACTTATATCAACATTTAAGGTTAACTCAGTTTTAAAATTCAAGTTGAAATATCACCAGTAATAGGTGAGGGCATATTGCAGCTTGTACCGTGTTGCTTCTCGCATGCCATGTAATTTTAATCTTACAACAAACTTGTCCCATTTTTCATTCGATTTTTTGTTGGGATAAAATTGGGTTTTAGTTTTCTGTATTAAATCACCTAATTTTTTCAGATTTTTAATTTGAAGTGAGCGGCGGCGCAGCAACTTTGCAGTTGCAGTTGATTTCTTATTTCCTAAACCACTAGGTTGACTTGATAGAAAAACGATGTCTTGGCTATAACGTTATATTATCTTTAGTTCATCGACGCCATCTTGGAAGTAAAAATGGAGTTACCATACAAGATATCGGGAAGAATTATGGAAATATCGCTAGCGACTCATTTTTAGCCTGGCTTAAGTAAAGCCAGCTAACTTCAAAACTGCTGCTGTACAGGACCATGGTCCTGATAGTACTCACATGTGTATCCGAGACTTGGGTGCTTAGCAAAAGACACTCCGACCTCTTAGCTGCATTCGAGAGAAAAGTCTTAAGGAGAATTGTTGGCCTCATATGTGAGACCGGAGACGGTACAATCATGAATTGTAAGCAATCTACCCTGAAGTAGGCATAGTGACAAAAATTAAGCTCGGTAGACTCCGGTGGGCAGGGCACCTAGCTCGCATGAGTGAAGAGGAACCTGCTCGGAAAGTCCTTTGTGGTACATTCTATGGTAGACGGCAGCGTGGTAGACCATGCTTGCGCTGGAGAGATGGCGTAGACCAGGACGCCCGAAGCCTTGGGGTGCGCAACTGGATGGCGTCGGCTCAAGACCGGGATAGGTGGAGAGACTTGTTGAAGGAGGCCAGGACCGGACCCCGGTTGTCGAGCCGATGATGATGATGAAAGAAATTAAATAGGTAGGTACCATAACAATTTTACGTTCCACAACTTATCTATATTCATTACATCTAATGAGGTTAGATTTGCATTTAATGTGCCCTCTGTTCTTTCACATTTAGTAGTAAGTAGTTTGGAAGATTCACATGAAAATTATTGTGGAGCATATCATCTTTTTGTTTCACTGTTTCACGCATAATGATTTTTATCCTACTCTGACATCTTAATGATTCGACTCTAGAGTAAAGTATACTAAATAATTTTCTTTAAAAATATTTACTTTCAGAAAAAAATAAACAAATTTCAAAATCAATCTTGTTGAAAGTTTTGATTAGTCGAAATAAAGATACACAAAAGTGGGAAAAAAGTATCAAATTGTGACCAAGTTAACACACCTTCCACATGATTTGTAAAAACACTTTAAACAAATCTGACAGTCGTTATAATTTTCAAAAAAAAAAAAATAAATGTAACCTTAAATTCGACTAGCATTTTTAAACTTTATATTTCTTAGGTGAACCATGATATTGTTTTAAAGAAATTTGCAGTTTGAATTACGATGCTAGCGTGGCGCAGTTCACAGGTTCCATATGCCGCATAGTCTCAGTTCAAATCCTAGTGACGGCAAAAAGTTTTTTTTTTCAGTTAATATTAATAGAATAAAATACTAAGCACTTTTAGACCATGTAACTGTTAAAGCCATTTGAAATTTGTATCAGAAACTTAATCCACTGAAACAAATTGTATCTAGGACTAACATTAACAAAATGTCAACATCATTTCAACAAAATAAAATCTACCCAATACATTTTTTAGAACAAAAATGTTTTTTTCTGTTTCCTTCTCATCTACTAATTTGTCAGGAATTTTAAATTGATTTTCTGGAAACACATATCTACCCATATCAACAAAAATTCTTCTTCTGCAATATTGACTCTAACACTTGAACTTTAGCTTTTTAGAAGTGGTAATTAAATTATATCTTTGTTGTTGTTTTTTTTTTATTTTTAACTCACAAAAACTAAAACGATCAAATTGCAACTAAAACCAACTTAAACGATGAAATCCTGTGCCAAACCTTTCACCCCCTTTCTCCTCTGTCTGCATAAAGAACAAAGTTGACATTTTTTACAGACAGCAACAGACTATGATAGAGCGAGAAACAATTTAAAAAAAAAATGTCACTCACGATTTGGAAATGTTTCCTTCCTTTTCATCTTCTCTACAGATACATAGATAACAATGAGCAAAACTTTTTAATTTCATTAAAAACTAACAATTGTTGTCATAAAATCACAGCATAGAGTTCTATACTGCGCTGCCATTTCTTGTCCAGAGGATATGAAACCTATATTATATAGAAAGGCATTGAATGGGAAAATACAGAAAAAAGAACATTTGTCACATCCTTGTGACGAAAAAAACTGACGATAATAAAAAATTCAAACATCGAATCAACATTGTCACTTTGATGCAATGGCAATGCAGGGAAAGTTTATCCTTCTTCGATGTGTTTTATTTTTTTTTTTGTTTTGTGTTTTTATTTTTTGAAAAATAATTGCCATTTTTGCAGATTTTTAGTTTGTTCTTTTAAAGTTGAGTTTTCAAAAACAGAGAAGAACAAGATACAAATTAATGAGCTCAAATGCGTTACATGCATTTGCTTTATTGAAAAATTATTATTAAATTAGAATAAACTTTGAAAATGAAAATTCAAGCGCCTCATCTCACTCAAAAGCAGCCAACGGATGGAATTAATAGATGAAATACTTTAAGACCTTTAGAACTTGTTGATGACTGTTTTTAGTAAGCGAAGCTGGCAGCATTTCGGAAGATGATTGTTTAGGACAACCGGCTGTCTAACCTTAATAAATGGTAGTCGGCTACGCGTGAACTTGTGCCGTAATATATTTTAGAGCTTCGCAAAATTCGAAAATTGTACGAATAATTTTATTTTTTTAATTTGCGATTTTTCAAAAATTCTTATTTGTGCTATTTTTTTCTAAAAAAAAGTACCCTAAGAACCAAAAAGTTAAAAAAAAAATCGCATATTTGCACCTTTTGCGAATGAAAATCAATTTAGTGAAGCCGTAAACGTAAAGTTATCAGCGCGACTTTCGATTTAAAAAAAAAAAGTTATGATGTAATGACCTCACGTTGCTGCCATTTGTCGTAAATATATTTTTTTAAACTTCGCAAAATTTCAAATTTTAAAAGTGAAATTTTTCGCACAATATCTTTTTTGCAAGTCCGAATGTGTGAATAGATTTATCTTTTTGAAAGGACGGCAGCAAAAGTAAAATATTTTAAAAATAACAAATTTGCCAATAAAAATTTCATTTATAATTTTTTTGCAAATTCGTAAAGTTTTAAGAAACAGTTCCAGCACTGGTAGCACAAGTTGAGCACATTACAACATATTTTTTTTTGAAAATCGAAAATGACGGTGTTAGCGTTATGCTAAGGACCTTCGCAAAATTATTCTCAGTCGCAAAAGGTGCAAATATGATTTTTTTTTTCTTTTTGATTTTTCGATTATTTAAAAAAAAAATAAAATAGCAAAAATAAGGTTTTTTTGTAAAAATTGCAAAAATTTGCGAAGTTCAAAAAAATAATTATGTCACATAACAGCATATTTTGAGCACAATGCACTACAACTTTTTGTTGCTTGAAAATTGAAAATGACGCTAAAAATGGTTACCTTATCAAATTCAAATTCTTGGTAGGATTTTTCTTCATTTTTAAATGAATCGAAAAAAGCAGTGCTAACTCCACTCACATTCTATTTTACTAAAATTATGAAATTTTTTTTTTTATCATGTGTAAACAATAATTGCATCTGCAGCTGACATTACTATGGAACTTACTTGTACTGGTACTCAAAGCAGCCCATCACCAATGAATAAAGAAATTACCTTTATTGCGCTGCATGAATATCCTTAAATATTTTAATATCCTCCTTGTACGAAGTATAATAATCACCATATTAATCCCCAGGGAACGCAGGGAAGGGGTGTTGTATCTATCTAAGTGTATATTTAGGTATTGATTGAAAGAGAAGGGTGGATGATGTGACACGCGACATCGCTTCGGTTATCACAATGAAAACATCCTTTTTCCATTAAATATCCTTCGTATACATAATATAGTATATAATCACATCGCGTTGTGTTATACTATGCACAGGGGGTATTATCCTTTTTTTCCTTTCATTTCTCTATATAGTGTGTGGATCTACTATCTAGAAATAAATTGTTTGTCCAATTTATTCAGCTATTTTTTTTTTCTATTTCAAAATCATATCAACTTTTGACAAATTCGTTCACAATGCGCCGCGCCGGCCGCGTTAAGCCGCATGTCCTTGCACACACGTGTCAGACAAAAAAAAAGAAGAGTGGTTGAATTATTTGATGCACTTCGATGAGCATTATTATTATTTAAGATTGAATTACCTGGTTCTGGTTCTTTTATATCCCTGGTAACCACAAATAATTGTCTCCTTCGTGTTGTCAATGGTTTATTTTATTTATCAAAGGAAATTCTCATCCAATGTTCTATTACAATTTTCCTTCATATTTGAATTTATATTGTTAATCAGACTCTAACTCTCGGTACGATATTGGACTTTTGTCTTATTCACTGAGAAAATAAATTCGTAATTTATGTGATTTTGAATTATAAGGACACGCGTGGAATGTATTTAATTGGTGTGATATTAAATTGGGTGGAGTTACAAACACGGTATAACTACCATTTTTTGAATTAAATTTTCGAAATTAAAATCTGAAGTTCAAATAAATCAAACGAAGTTTTGAAAAAATTTAATTAATTTTAAATCCGAGAAAATTATTTTTATTTTTATTTTTATTAGATCTTTTATGATAGCTGTATCTCAACTCTATAACTCCACTTTATTTGGTGGAAAAATTCTGAGAAAAGTCATTTTTTCCCAGTACTTTTTTTCCAAAAAATATTTACCATAAACTGTTATAAAATTACTATAAAACTGTGTTTTTTTACTATTTCCAACAAGTGTCTTTATAATTTTCATTAGATGAACCGAAAAAAAAAAATATCTATGGCAGGTAACGAAACTTCCCAAATTTTAGATTTTTTTTCATTCAAAGTGAGCCAATAATCTATTTTAATTTTTTGATTTTTTTCTATTTCCGTGAAAAAAAGAAAAAAGCCTGGTCTTACAAAAAAGGAAAAAATATTTACATAAGGAAAGTAACGATTTTTTTCGTCTTAGAAAAAATTAAAAAAAAAAAAAGTGGAGATACCGCCCAAAAAACACACACTCTTTACATCAAGTTTTAAAGGCTGTTATTTAAAGAAAATCGCTTCAGTTTTTTAGGCTGTAAGTTTTTGTTCATACAGCTAATCAAACAGCAATTTTGTCTGTCTCTCTCTGGTTACTGACCTAGACAAAGACAGGCAGAATTGCAGAACCCATTTCTTTTCGCATTCTCTCTTTTCGTAATATCAAGTCTCATGAATAGGTTTCCCATAGGATTAAAAAAAAACCATGTCTGGGCTTAGAAATTCACATGTTAAATACTAATTCACGTGTTAATATACTGAAAGTTTTCTCGGGGCATCATCATCATCATGGGCTCGATAACCTGGGTCTGGTCCTAGCCTCCTTCAAAAGTCTCTCCACCTATCCCGGTCTTGAGCCGATGCCATCCAGTTGCGTATACCAAGGCTTCGGGCGTCCTGGTCTACGCCATCTCTCCAGCGCAAGCATGGTCTACCACGCTGCCGTCTACCATAGAATGTACCACAAAGGACTTTCCGAGCAGGTTCCTCTTCACTCATGCGAGCTAGGTGCCCTGCCCACCGGAGTCTACCGAGCTTAATTTTTGTCACTATGTCTGCTTCAAGGTAGATTGCGTACAATTCATGATTGTACCGTCTCCGGAATCGCCCTTCCTCACATATGGGGCCAACAATTCTCCTTAAGACTTTTCTCTCGAACGCGGCTAAGAGGTCGGAGTGTCTTTTGCTAAGCACCCAAGTCTCGGATCCATACGTGAGTACTGGCAGGACCATGGTCCTGTACAGCAGCAGTTTTGAAGTTATGGTGAGATTTCTGGATTTGAAGAGCTTTGACAGACTATAGTAGGCTTTGTTGGAATTGAGCAGCCGCCCGCGTATTTCTTCTTCTATATTATTATCGGCTGCTACTATTGACCCAAGGTATTTAAAGGATTGCACCACTTCAAATTCGTGCTCCGCTACCTTGATTGTTTGACCAACTGTTCTTCTCGCATTCGACGCCACCATGTACTTTAATTAATTTAATTTAATTTCTTTCACTTTTCCTAATTTTTCTGTCTTAAGTTTGAGAGTGTTGACTTTGGACCAAACTCTCGAGAAGTCATAACAAACTAACTGTAAGTTAGAAAACGAATACGTTCCACAATCATTTCACTCTACTTTTTCACCCTAAGTTAACTTTTCCTTAAGTAAGAACTGAAAATATAGCTTGGATATTAGGGAAAAGGTCTATTTTTCACTTCACGATGGAAAATCATGAAATTCTATAAAAAAATAAAGTATTTAAAAATATTGGACATCTAAATCACAAAGAAAAATTTATTTAAATCAAAGATCCATGAAAAGATTTGAGAATCCACACTTCCACTTCCAAAACAAACAAAAAAGGACACTCACCAAGATTTCTCTCTCCATCACTTGATTTAATCCTTCCTCTCATCAATATTATGGTTTCTCTAAACCTGGAAAATCTTTTTCCCCAAAAGAAAAATCATTAGCAAAACACCGAAGAGGATGTATAGAGGTTTAAGCTCAAAGATTAAATTCGTCAAGGCATGTTGCATAGCATACCTCTCATTTGTGTCAGACATAAAAGGTATACCCTCATTTGTCAAATTGGTCTGCTTATTTATTTTTTTTTTTTTTATTTTTCTTATAAAGGATATACACAAGATAAAGTAGTCATCCCTCTTTAATATTTCCTTTAACGCAACAACTAAGTTCATTAGTAAGTTGAGCTGCTAGCATCAAAAAGCGTTTACCCTTTTCAATCTTTTGTGTCTACCCATAACCGCTTTTCTCCCCTTTTTTTGTTGTTGGTTAGTTCTGTATGGAGCTTCATCTCTTTCTCTCTCTCTCTCTCTCCTGAGTAGGATATCTTTGTGTGACAGAGTAGAAAACCATTTTTGCATCCTTCTTGTATAGATCAAATTTAATTAAAACCTGCCGACTGTTGTTGTTTGTATAATTTCCACAATCGTCCCTGTGTTCTTGTGACGGCTGCAAAGCCACTTAATATTCAAATGAGATCCTCATAAATCAAAAATTAACTATATAATATTTTCTTTGAAATGATACTATGTTTTGTTTAAGAAACCCAGAGAAGATGTAGAGTAGAGTCACCCTCTTCTTTTTGAATAGTAGGTAGTTATAACTCATAAGTACAGATCCGAAAACTTAACAGCCCTTTCCTCCAAAAATATCTATGTACCTCTATTCTCTTACAAGTGAAAGTCTGTCTTAAAAATATTTAGATCTCCCTCCATCCCCCTGTTGTTTTATAATAACATTTAAGCTGCAGACACATCACAAAGAAAAGCACCCCATTCACTTGTAGACTTAAGTTTCCTGCTTGCATGTGGTATGACAATAATATTCCTTAAAATGGAAAGTTATAATGAAGGAGTCTTTTGGTGGTGCCGAGCGCGCGGAAACTTCTTCTTGCACAAAACAACATCAGCCAAATCATGACTTGAGATTCTTTGTCTTAGGTAAACAAGTTGTTGTAAAGGACAAAAAACTCCCCTCTTTTTGGAGGAATCATTTCATATTGTAGCTAATCATAATAATATAAGTGCATTTATTGTCCCTTGATACTTTTCGAGCTGCTGGCTGGATGCAAGAAAAAAGGACAACAAAAACAAGAAAAGGAAAGTTTAATGATGTTGATATAGTCGAGAAAGTTCAGTTACTTTTTTTTTTGTAGTCCAGGCAGGGGAGATATAAGGACATCCGCTAGACCACTGCCTTACAAAATGTGTAGTAATCTCATATTTTACATTGAGCAAAAATGTTCCACATACGCCACAGTGTACTTTTATCAAAAATGTGTTATAGCCAATTATTAGGCTGTTCATTATTCTTGGATTAAGTTCCTACGTGGAAACACTATTTCAAAATAATAAAAAAATACCCTATTTTTCAGATTTTTATTTTGACGCCAGATGGCGGTTGAAGCTTCTTAGCAGATTTGTTTTTATTTATTTAAAATGATGGGACTTACAAATGTACTTTGTTTTAAGAAAAAGAATCATGATTTTTGACAATAAGACAAATAAAATAAAATACAATAAAATAAAATAAAATAAAATAAAATAAAATAAAATAAAATAAAATAAAATAAAATAAAATAAAATAAAATAAAATAAAATAAAATAAAATAAAATAAAATAAAATAAAATAAAATAAAATAAAATAAAATAAAATAAAATAAAATAAAATAAAATAAAATAAAATAAAATAAAATAAAATAAAATAAAATAAAATAAAATAAAATAAAATAAAATAAAATAAAATAAAATAAAATAAAATAAAATAAAATAAAATAAAATAAAATAAAATAAAATAAAATAAAATAAAATAAAATAAAATAAAATAAAATAAAATAAAATAAAATAAAATAAAATAAAATAAAATAAAATAAAATAAAATAAAATAAAAAAAATGAAATGAAATAAAATAAAATAAAAAATAATCAAAAATAATCAAAAATCGTTGATTTAAAAATTTCGTCGTTAAAACGTAATGCTATGTTTGGCATACATTTCAAAAATTTATAAAGACATTATGTACTTCACAAAATTAAAGTGTTTGTTTTAACTGAATAATTGTTCAATAATTTTTTTTTGGTTCTCATGGGATTTTTGATTAGGACGGCATTATTTTCCTCAACAATTTTTGTAAAAGTAAGTACTTCTTTAGCATCTAATTTTTTTAAATATTTGAATTAAAATCAGAGGGTGGCAAAAAAAACTAAAAATCTTAAATGAAGTTTTCCTCTGATAGGAGACATTACCAAAAAATGGATCTCATTATTTATCCAAAATTTTATCAAATAATTTTTACTTTTTTCTATGAGCCGACGCACAAGATGTCCTTCCATCCTTAATTCATATTTAGGTACTCACTGCCGGACATCCGTTGATTTAAAAGTCCACAAAGATATATAGAGAGAGAGAGCTTTTCCTTTATCTTTGGATTTTAATCATAATTCGAAAACTTGGCAGACACCATTATGGAGGAACTCATTCCGCATATTAAAGTCCAACTGCTGTGTGGCACAATCCATCTATTATATTCAACCTCTCCTTTACCAAAAACACAAGGTCTATAAAATCAAATAAATTCTAAAAGAAACTCCAATAGAAACTATAAGATCAGTCGAATGATATAGAGCCATAGAGGGAGGACGATTAAAGGAAACACAAATTAAATTACAAGATTATTCTGCAATGTCCCTTTTGTCCTTAAAAATAAAATTTTAAAAGACTTAGCTGCGATAGTTTTATTTGAAAAGGATAAATACATATGTATATGTCTCTTCAATCAATTGACTTTGTATAAGGTCCTTTTTGAGATGGAGTGTCATTTATGTAAAATTGAAAAACCGTGTCGGTTTAATAGGTTCTTCACTCTTTTATATTGAAACTTAAACAACAAAGTGTGTGTTTAGAAATTAATGGCATTTGTGCACCATGTCCTTTTTATAGCAAAGAAGAATTTCCTTACCAAAAACTTCGACTATATGAATACAACAACCATTCATCCATGTTTTGGATTTTATTATCAAAAGCTGTGACATGAACGAAATACCAAATAAAACAACAACAAGAAACTTTGTCGAAATCGTTTTGTATAAAATGTAGATTGACTAAATGCCCAGTTCCTTGCTGTTACATATTATTATATAGCACACAGGACATTAAATGAAAAAAGGATTTTATTTTTTCTGTTTTTTTTTTTGTGTGTGGTTCGCATGGTATGCATGAATGAACTAAAGCCTAATATTTGGGTTTGACTTTAATGATGGATTAAATGCAGAGGTAGATGAAGGATATACAATGTGGTTTGATGGTACAAAAACTTTCGTCCTTCTATGAGACGACGACCGACGACGAGTGGAGGTATATGGACCGTCGAAGTATGTCGAAAGAATTTTTATTTTTTTTTTTTTGTTGGTTTTATTTATTTGAAATAAAAAAAAAGAAAATCTTTTATAGCTTTAGGGAATTTAAGTTTGTTGGGTTTTTATATAACCACAAGGAAGTTGTAAAGTAATGGTTTCTTTCTAAGTTTATTGGTCCACTTGTTATGGAAGTTTGAAAGTAAATAAAAAAAAGGGTTCGTTCTTCTGAGAAGTATTCATATTGGTTGATACTCTGGAATTTTCTTTTTAATGTTAAGGCATGATTAGGTTTATTGTCAAAGACTTGAGGTAGGTCTTTTTTTGTGATATATTTCTTTTTTTTTTTGTTAAAATGAAATCATTTATTTTGTAAATTGTAATCCACAAACCCACATTCAAAAATGATTAACTACTAATTGGTATAAACTGGTCTAATACATGAAGGTAGTGCATTGGCTGTCAATTATGTTTTCTATTTAACTTTATACATATATTTTTATTCAATATGATCATTTGAATTGTTAAATATTGAATATTTAATTAAATGACGCTTGACTGGTATAAAAAAAAAACTGACTAAAGGCATCGTTCAGCTTACATACGTTACCCAAAGGTTATGCATCCGCTACGCATGTGTTACATATCCGTAACAAAGGACATTCTATATGTGTGAATTGACAGTCCGAAACTAGGCCTACATTTTAAGACAGATTTCAGTGTTGCCACTTTACTGGAAATATTTTTTTTTTTTTTTGCAATAGAAAAAAGTGTAACGCGTTAACCAATAAACACTTAAAAAACAGGCGTTTTTAAGGATGAAACTTCTTTTTATAATTGACATTTCAAACATTGTTGGAATCTAAAAAAGTTGTAGCGTTTCATAGTGAGGGCGAGACTGAAATATAACAAATTTAAGCCTTCTTTGAATTTTTTTTTCTCATCACACTCATTTGAAAATTTTATTTTCTACAAAAAGTACATCTGAAAAATGTTATGGCAAAAAAGTTTTAAAAAGTGACGATTTTTCATGAATTTTTGAAAATGGCGGAATGCGTGGAAGGGGTGTGGTGGAGTAAATATGGTATTTTGATCTTACCCAAAAAATTCTATTTACTGTACGTCTGTACCATATTAAGGGCAGTAGGTGATTCGTGTACAAGCATTTAAGTTCGACTTTTCGATTTTTGTTTTGATTTTTTAGTCAAAATTTTGTATGGATCACAAAGAAAATTTGTTAAAAATATTTTGATAAAAATAAAAAATGAATACTTTTTCTACGAACTCAGACGGAATTCAGTATTAATCCAAGTTTCTTATGTTTGGAACGAATTATTGAAGAAAAAAAATGTATGCCAGTAGGGGCTCAATTTTTTAATACTAGCTATGAATTTAAAAGTTAAAGTTTAATTTTATACTAATGGATAAAAATTTAATATCCGCTCCTAGACGAGTAAGGATCATTGAATCCTGAATATTAAATGAAAGAGATTTACTCCATCCTTTAATACGAATGCACCATATTCTTATTTCACTTCGGCTAAAGAATAGAAAACAAATTTTAAGAAGGACCTTCGAATCCAATTCCTTATTGCACTCCTTTTCTTGATGTTTTTCATTCAGTTTAGCAGATATACACCAAAAATATCCTGCTGCACATTATAAAAATATGCAATATCTGTCCATATGCAGGCCGAAAGCAATTTTGCGCAACACAAAAACTTTATATCGTCCTTGAATTTCAAAACTCAATTTTGTTGAAATATATATATATATATATTTTTTTTTTGAATGATGATGGTCTGCACCAGTTTTCTTCTCTCATTGTGCAAACTCTTATGCAGACACAAGACTTTCTTCTATGCTCGAAAATCGAAAAGAAATCCAACGAACAGAGGAATCTCTTAACGAACATTGAAAAGGAAGTTTCTTCTTCTGTCATCGCACAATCTCATCCCTTTTATCTGACCAACCACGCCCTTTATTTTCATTCACAACCAACGCAACATTTAAAGTTTTTCATATTCAGTCAGTCAGTTGGCTATAATATTATAGCTGGGTGGTGGTTCGTCTTCGTTCGTGTGTCTTAAAATAAAATAAAAAAAAAAAACGATGAGAAAAGGTCTTGCTTTGCTGTCCTGTCTGCAAGGATCTATCCTCTTCAATTTGCACCCAATATTAATATTGACACTCTCAAACTAACAGAACTCAATTTAAGTTTTTCTCCCACTAGAATTTCATCACTTCTTCTTCTTCTTCTTGTTCCATTTTGCCTTCTTTTGGCCTCAGTCCATCTTTTGGTGTCATGTCGTTGTCCGTCGTCGTCCTCATCGGTGCTGCCTTATTTTTCTTCCCTTGAAGTCCACTGAAGACCGAAATGAACAGGGAATAAGATGAAGAAAAAAAAAATCGACAACAATTCCATTATTTTCTATTCCGTCTATCCTAAAAACTGAATATCTATCTGGCTGTCCCGACTCCCTAGTTCTGTGGCCAAAAAGCGGGTGGGACAAAATGAGGAAATCGTCTCAATGTCTTCGCGAAAAATAGGTAGGTACAAGTACTATACCTCATAGAACGCAACGTCTATCCATCCTGTATCCAGAGTCGTGCTGTGCTCTGCTCATCCTCATCGACGACAACGACGCTGACGACGCGTTGTTATGGATATCCTTTTTACCTTTGACTGGTATAATTTGAATACAAAGTAAGGAGTTCAAATTGTATGAAGGATAGAGGGAACAATCTTCGGTATCGGCTTGGAATGGAGTTCCACATTGGTGTTTGCTATATTGTCATTGCCAAAGACTGCAGTCTGAAGCAGGGTTGCCAATGGTTTGAGAAAATTATTGATTTGCAAAAACAAGGATTTTTAAATGTTCATTTAATTTTTTATATCTTTAGAAATGGAAGTTTTTGTAAAATAATTTTGTTTTTGAAAACATTTTTTTCTGAATTTTCGTTTAACCATTTTTTTTTGACGAATCGTTTTTTTATTTTTTGATGCATTTTTTCTGAACAAAATATTTTTGACAATTTTTTTCGGTATCGTTTTAAACCTTTTTTTCAGGACGATCATTAATTTCGGCACATTTTTTTTTAACAATTTCTTGTTTTTTTGATAAAAATTTTCTACACATTTAAACATTTTAAACAGTTTTTTTTTTCAAAAATTAATTTTTTCTTTAAGGACGAACAATTTTTTTTACGAAGCTTATTTTTATAATTTGTTTTTGACCAATTTTTACTCCCGTGGCTCAAAAACAGTACCACTTGGTTGTTCCCTGTCAATTTTGTTTCCATTAGAACATTCTTTTGGAACAATTAGTTTGATAATTTTGCTGACCAATTTTTTTTGACATTTTTTTGGACATTTTTATTTGTAGGAGAAGTTTGAATGAAATATTTATTCTCAATTTTTTATTTTAGAATCAGTTACAATTTTCGAAAACTTTTTTTATGGTATAGATTAAATGAGAACTTTCATAAGTGCATTAAATGCGAGCAAGTCAATTTCAAAAAATAAAACATCAACCATTGGAAACTCTGTTTATAGACCGGAATAGAAGTGGAACTTAATTCTTCTATTGTCTTTCAGGGTCGTTAAGACGTCTGGAAGAGGGTACTCTTCCCTTAAGTTATATTGTTTATATTACCTATCCTTTATTTTTTTTTTCGTTCGTTGAATATTTTCTTTCAATGAATATCCTCTTTCATGATTTTTATTCCCACACCCAAATAACCCGGTATATACATTTTTTTTTCAAGTTAGTCTACCTTCATTTTTATTTTGTTTATAATTCCAAAATAATAGTTTTTTTTCGAATAAACCAAATGGCTTTGGTGGTTGTTCGAGAGACAAAAAGACGGATAGGAAGGCGGCAATGCAATGCCAAGGGTATGAGGGATAAGCAAAACTGCTTTTGGTATACTTGAATGCATATAATGACATTTTCCGCGTGTTTTCTTCGTCATCGTAGATTTTGACTTTGAACTTGGTTTTTAATGACATTATTTTTGGTTTTTGCCGGTACTTGCTTTGGTGGATAATATATTTTTTTTTTTATTGTGTTTTTATTATTTGTGCTTGAAAAAATATCTCTTTGATCAGTGATGAGAATTTGTTTTTTTTTTTAGAAGAAAACAAACGATTTTTGTCTACAATGCAAAACGGTTGTTGTAGACAAGACACATATTCAGACATATTTGGTGAACTGTTACTAAGCTAAACTTAATTTATATGGGGTTTTTCCACCCTGCGTAAGCTTTACCATCTATCCTATTCTTCTGGCCATGTTGCGAGCAGTTAGAAAACCGCATTGGTCCAGCCTGTCCCAAAAAAAGGAGAATCGTCTTCACCCTCTAATTACCTATCAATTGCACTTACGTCCCTTCTTTCCAAGATCATGGAAACGCTAATAAATTATCAGCTCAAGAAATATCTCGAAGATCGACAGCTTCTCAATGACCGGCAATACGGCTTTCGCAGGAATAGGTCCACTGGTGACTTGATGGTTTATCTCACCGAACAGTGGAACAAATCTTTACATTGTTTTGGAGAAAGTAAGATTATTGCACTTGATATTTCAAAAGCATTTGATAGAGTTTGGCCTCCTTCTCTGTTATCGAAAATGCGTGCTTTTGGTTTCGATGAAACCCTTCTTCGTTGGATTAGTAATTTTCTTTCGAATCGCTCTATACAAGTAGTATTCGACGGATTCAAGTCTGAAACCCACAACATAAAGGCTGGTGTGCCACAGGGTTCTGTTTTGTCTCCGACGTTCTTTCTCATTTTTATTAATGATTTCCTGTCTGTAACTACTAATCCATTAAATTGTTTCGCTGACGATAGAACCCTTAGCTTTTCATATTCGTTTCCAAATTCACATCCCTGCTCTTCGGACGTGGAACTGAAACGGCTAAATATGATAAGTACAGTAAATTCTGACTTAGACAGCATTGTACAATGGGGATTAAGAAACACCGCGTAGAATTTAATGCTTCGAAAACCCAATGCTGCCTTCTGTCGTTAAAGTGAGACGTACCCCCGCTGTCATTATCTATGAGTGGCACTTGCATCGAAGAAACTAATCAGCTTGCGATTCTGGGTATGTGTATCACAAACCATCTTTTGTGGAATGATCACATACTTAACGTCGACAAAAATTCCGCAAGATGTTTAGGTTTCCTTTGGAGATGCAAAAAATTCTTTTGGACAGTATACAAAGACGAGCCTTCAAAATGATCGGAGACAGGAACATCATCGATACTTTTACGTCTCTCGAACATCGACGTAACGTTCCCTGTCTCTCATATTTTTATCTTTACTTTTACGGTAAGTGCTCTTATGAAATAGCCAGTTGCATTCCTCTCCTTAAATGATTCAACCGTAATACTCGCCCTTCCAGGAATGTTCATCAGTTTACTCTTGAACCCGACTTCGGTCGTACTGCGCGAATGTGGAATAACCCTCCACGCTCTGTCTTTCGCTCTCATTGTGGTGTACTGAAATTCAAGACTAATGTTCACCGACATCTCGAATATTTTTGAATTTTATGTTTTATTTTCATGAAGACTTAGAATTATGTTCAAACCAGGTTGAAACTGGGGTTCATCTTCTTCAAAATAACTCCGTTGGCTGCCGAAATATAAAGAGACTCCATCGGATGAAAATGAATGTCATTTTCCAAACAACCGTTTTAGCTAGATACTTGTAAAAAGGCTCCAATATTCCAGGAACATTAAATCTCAATTTAAACATAATTTTATAATGTCCTGCTGACTTTATTGTGAAGTTAGCAGCACAAGAGTTTTTATCAGCAACCAGCTTAGGTTAAAAGATTTTAATTTTTCATTTTGAAATTTTAAGTCCTCTTGAAAAAAAATCCAAAAATTTGAGGCTTACATTTTGAAGTCCTTTTTTTTACCCGACATCGATGTGAAGTTTCTCAGCAACTGATTGGCCTAAGAACTTAAAATATGTTCTAATGTTCAGTTTAATATCTACTTTAGAAAGACTTCAACTCAATTGTAAATTTGAAGCCTAGATTACAAATTCCTAGCTCGATCGGTACTAAGATGAAAAAACTTGTGAATAGAAGTACAAACAAAATTGCAAATTCCTTTCGGAGTCCCGTTAGTCTAAGGAATTCAAAACAATATGTAGGAAGTGTTATTCAGCCGTGATATCTTGAGAAAAGATTAATTTTATAAATAATTATTATTTAACTTAAATTTAGATTTTAAGGTCAAAGTGTGGAAGATCCTTTTCAACCTGTATCATTCAAAGAACTAAGACTCAATTTATTAAATCTATATTAAATTTAAGTAAGTTACATGAAAGTGAAAAATTTCTGAAATCTCTTCAATTTTCAAAAGTGCATAGGTACATAACATTTTTATGAGATTTCACCCTGTAAGAATAAAACTTGCAAACAATAATCGAATTTCCTATAAATAAAATATTTTTGGGTAAATAAATCATAATACGGGGTTAACTCAAATATTTGAATGCCCTTAAAATAATCCACAGTAATTGCTTTACGAACTGACTCCCACTCGCCAAAATGAACTAACTCCCGCCGAAATTTTGTTGAGATTTGGTTCACTTGGAACTTAGTTCACTATAAAATAAACCCCACCGAACTGCTACTACTAGGACTGAGTTCATTTTATTGTTTATATCATTTTGTATTGGGAGTTAGTTCCAAAAAAAATAATAATTATAATATTGAACCAAATCCCAATAAAATATGGCCCACATAAATATTTCGTAGCTTCAAAAAACAAATACTGAAAATATTGCATGCAAAAAAAAGCCCACTCCCGTAGTCAATACTACTTTCAATCCTCAACAAAACTGTGATTCATTTTATTTCTTATCAAACCCTCCATTGTTATCATTTCCTTACTATCAATTTCCACATAATACTTAATTCCTGTCAAAAGCTAAATGCTCCACCTTCATTAATGTCTAAATTAAACAAACCAACTAAAGGATTAAATAATCACTTCGCAACGAGCACGCATAAAAGACAGAACTGACATAAATTTAATATGAGACCAACTTCACGAAAATCTTCTGCTTATAATCTCTCAAGAGTCTTAAAGTCTTCGTTCCCTTTTTTTTTTGTTGTTGTCTCGAATGACCCGCAGCACCTTCATCAACTTGACATCCTTTTTTGAATTCGTGTCGCCTCCATGCAAATCGCTCTGCTCATACGTCAGATAATAATCCATGGCCAACATAACAACATATAAGATGAGAGCCAATCTGGCTATATGCAAGCGCACATCATCATCATCAGCATGACACAGATAGAAAACCGAACGAAAGGAACGAGCAATTGTGGAGTAAGGCGTGGGGCAAAGGGGTATAGGAAGCCCACAATCAACAACGACCGACGACGACAACGGGGCGATTCATTCACATTCATTCTTATAGGGCAGCAGCATATATGTACATTATACGCCACAACTCTGCTTAAGCTGTGATGTGTGACTCCCTCTGCTGCCTCCGCTTCTATACCAACATCGACATCGTGCCAATTTGTGCTTTGTGAGGAGATTAACTTGCACTTGATTCTGACAGAAATCAAAGCAAAAGATGACATATTGACAAGTCGCCTGTCATTGCGGTCGAATGGGATTTAAATACTCTATAAGATGGGATGAGTTGAATTAGTGTTGCGTTTGGGTGTCCTTTAAAATCACTGATGCATTTAAACTTCTAAAGCCATTAAATTGCAAAAGGATTAAAAATCGGTAATTATTAAGAAAATCCCTTAAAAACCGGAAAATTGTATGAATATGTTAGGTTTCCTATTTTATCGTGTGACGAAGAAGTTGAAACGGAAGTTCAAATCTGTTTTTTTTTTTTGGAGTTCGAGTAACACAAATCTAAGACTTTTTCAAACACACCACCGCACTCTATCGGAGCTGCTTTGCAACTAAAGTCCAATTAGAATAAAATTTTTAAAATACATATGCAGATAAAATTAAAAGAAGAAACATTCTCTCTGGTAAAATGAGTCTGGGAAATAATTCAGTAACATGTTGTGTTAAATTTTCTTAGTAACATTGAATCCAATTGGAACGTATTCTTATTGGAAACAAAATACCTTCAATAGAACAACATTCTGTCATCAACATCTTATTGAAACTGGATTCATCAACATTGTTTATTATGAGTTTTGAACCGGTTCAGGATGTTGCTATGTTAAGTTTCTTTTAGTTAAGATACATTACCGCTAAGCATTTATTTCACACAATACTCATAAGGGAGTTGGTAAAGTTGAAAAACTTTGCTTAGAGCTTAAAAATTGATAAAAATATAAATCTGAAGTTTGGAAAACCTCTTGATAAAAATTTAAAAAATATATATGTATGTATTTTACCCTCGACTTCACTACAAATTTAGCAATATGTTATCTTTTTTTTTTTAAGAACTAACGGAACTAGTTACTTGAAACGGGCTCCAAAGCGGTTGTCTGTATAATTACAGAAAAAAAATTCAAATCAAATTTCTTAAGGCTTACTTCACCGTTAACTTCAACCATAGTTCACAGTGGTAAATGGGATTCAAAATGTCGGTTTCATTTTTTCGAACGGGAATTTTGAAGTTGCTATCTTAAGTTGTTGCTGAGTAATGAAAATGTACTTGCTTATTTTGTATGATGTAATAGTAATATGAAATATGAAATATGAAGTTTCTTCAAGGACGACTTCAAAATTTAAGTAGAAGTTTCTTATGTTACTCATTTTTTTTAGTTGAACAGTTAAGCTGTTAGAGCGCGCTGAAAAAAAAATATGCTTGTAAAAGTATTGAATGCTTTAGTCATTTATGTAGGCCAAACCGTATATCCGCTGAAACTGTTTGAATTACATATTATTAAGTAATTTTAAGTGTTGCCACTTTCTTTGAGTATTTTTTGTGTAAACGGTATGAGCTAATCACGTCTGAAAGTGAAACAGTAAATCAAACAAATCAGGCGGTAAGTCAAGAAATATGTACTTAATTTATCGTAGATTTTATAAAACTTTCAGTGTTGCCAGTTTTTTATATTTTTTCATAAGGAAAACATCAAATTAACTTTGAAAATACAAAATTTTTGGGTTTCGATCAGTTTTCCCGAGAATAGGATGAATGAATGAATTAATGAATGAATGATAATGGGTATAATAGCACTGCGACCTTTAGATCTATTGTGCCCCCTTTTTTGAACCGGATGAGGTTTCTCATCTACAGTTCATCCTCCAGATTCGTTCCGCATTACTGCTCATTAGGTCAAGGATGCTGAGATGGCCTGTCTCAGTTTGGGGAGTTTTTTTTACGGATTTTTGATCTTGTTGCCTTCTCTTCTAATTTGATTTTATATATTTTCCCCTATACTACAATAGTGCTCTGGTCCCGTTGCTCCTATCTTAGCTAGGCAGTCAGCATCTTCATTTCCCTGGACACCGACGCACATGACCTGGTACCCAAAACCCAATGTAGTGTGACTTTTTTTCCTTGCCCAGTTCATTTACACATTCCCACACTAGTTTTGTAGTAATGAGTTCGAAGCTTTAAGTGCTGCTTGAATATCTGACATAATGGCAACATTTTGGTTTTTATATTTTCTATCGATGTTACATTCCGCGCCTGAAATATTCTGGTGGACTTCCCATCGGTAGGGAGATTTTGATGGTTCTAGGCCCAAAAATCCCTGCCCCAGTCCCTTCAGAAGTTCTCGATTCATCAGTATATGAATATGATACATCAAAAAGTGAATTTTGGGTGAAATCTACTTGATTAAGACGTTTCGTGCAATATGAAATACAATTTCAAAGTGCTGCAATGGCTATACAGTTCGCCATAAATAGGTCATTAAGTTTATACTACTAACTTACTTCCAGAAAATTTGGTTACAAGAAAGAAACAATGGAGAAAATTAGGTTTTATATTTTTTTAATTGATTGCTTTCGCCCATTTTGTTGTATGATAAATGTGATGACAAATGTTGTTCAATGTTAATTGTCAATTTTACTATTTTGGATCTCTGAAACGTGGACATATCTGTCTAGAACTTATTAGATGGAATTTAAATAAAGTAGTTTGAAAAATCGTACGATAAAAAAAACTTATCATATAATTTCATCATTGAACCGGAATAGAGTCCCAGAGACATATTAATATGCATTTTCATTTTTATGGTGATTTAATATTTTAAAAATCCCAAATTAAATATTACATTAAAAATCCTTTTCACTGACTTTCTAAAAATAAATAAATACAAAAAAAGAAACTTAAATTTGCTTTAACTGCGGAAAGGTCACCTAAATAAGTTCCTACAACAAAGAAAGTTTTGATTAATTACAGCCTCAGCCTAAGCACACAACACAAAAAGGAACCTTCTTCAACTTTATTTATAACCATATTGATCTTTTCACATTGCTCATTTTTTTGTTTTACTGTTTTATACTTCTTTTTTTTATTTCAAATTAAATCTAAGTACCTTTGCGTTACCAAAAACAAATTAAATCCTTCTTTGTTTATTCCACTGAAAAATTATATTCCAGAAACACCAAAAGGAAGTTCCATTAAAATAAAAAAAAATGAAGAAATCTCAATCAAAAAATAAATAAAAAGTAATTTCAAAGTCCATCGAAGTGAAAACGACTTTATTATATTTTTTTTTATTTTTATTTTTGTTCTTCCTTTTATGGATAAAAAGAAAGTGAGCCCACCTTTGCCTGGAGGAATTCATTTTTTTCGTTCTCTCTCTTTAATACAAAAAAAAATTACATCTTGATTGAAAGACTTCTTCCTTTAAAAAAAAAAAAAGAAATAAAAAACAATCACCGCCAAATTCACATTCACATGCATAAAACAATTGAACCTTCATGATTATTATTAGTACCTATTTTTTCTCTCTCTCTCTCTTCTCCTCCAAAAGGACCCCGACAGTGGTTCGCCCTCTCAATATTTGAGATTTCTTATCAGCCATATAATAATTCCTGAATGATGCTCCCAACATTACCGTAAAAGGATTCCCTTTGCCCATATTGATTTTCGATTTCAATTTTTCCCCCAAACAAAGGAGTGAGTGCGGATTCTGAGTAAAATTATTATATCGTTTTTTTTTACGCCCTCAGGTGCCGCTGCTGCTGCTGCGGTGGTTTTAGTAAGTGAAAGGACTATGTGGGACGTTGATATAGCAAGAACAACAACAACAAAAAAAATAATCCTCACAATGAAACAAATCTAAAAGAGGTGGTAACGAACGAATTCATTTTCTCGATTGTTTGTTTGTTCGTTTGCGGAAATTAAATCAGTTTAATTTGAGATTTCGGGGTCGTTTTTTTTTTGTTCAGATCTTGATTTAATTTTTTTTTCTTTTTTGTTTTAGAGGTGAACTTTGAGTTTACTATCTCTCTTTTTGATGATGAGGATGCAAAATTAATCGATTTATTCTGAGGGCAAGCTTTTCTTTCTTGCAAATTTGGCCCTACAAAATATTGCCTATAGTGTAATTGGCATTGAGCTATAAAACTTTATAGACATTCATCTTCCTCAACTATTCGAGACGAGGAGCCAGCCACAATTTCAACCCCATGTGTTTTTAGTTGCGTTAGGCGCATCAGCCTATCTAAGGTCACGTTATGGTCTCAAAAAAAAATAAGAAACGAGACGAGACGAGGTCTTTGTCTCTTTGCTATGTGAAAAAACTTTTTGCCGTCAACAGGAATCGAACCGAGACTAAGGGGCATACGAAACTAGCAAACAACCCACTACGCTGCCTTAACACATTCTTATTCAAGAGTCTTTGTTTAGCTATTGCAGAGACAGCCTATAATATTTTCATAAGTTCGTTAGTAATTTTTCCATTAGTTTCTCCTTCCGGGTCATAGGCCGCCTCCACTACTCCTTCGCGCCATATCTTGTATGAATTCTGGGAGATGTATTTCAGCTCTCATCAACTCTTCCCTAATTATTCTGATTCCTCTCCGGCTTTTCTTCGCCAAATGTTTCAAGGTCGGCTGGCTCGTCTGCTTGCCTGCCTGCGTGAAAGAATTCCATTCATAGCCCCTGCAGGGAGGGGCAAAGGAGACAGTTGAACTCTCCTGGCTCCGAAACGTTTTTGATAGCACAACAATAGCTCTCTGTGAAGTTTGGTTCCGTGCCACTGACTGTTCATAATCCTTGGCAAGGGTCCCCTAATAGGCGAACTGCGGGATCCTTAAGTTTATTGGTACTAGACATACATATGCTTTGTGGTGTTTTCTGGAGATATCTGAGCTGCAGTAGTACGGAATCTTACGGGAGCAACGACATTGACATATCTGCAGCTCTTCTTTCGGACCTTACTATTATGTTTGTAGTTTTGTACTCTACTTTTTAGAAGTTTATCACGCTCGAGTATCTGAATTCTGCTAAAATTCGGCCTTAAAATCGACTATTTAATTGGAAAACATTTTACTTCCACTTGCAGCAAGTCCATGCAACACTGTCTTGAATTTATTAATTTTGCTTCATAGCTTCCAGTTGCATCTTCAAAACTGACAGGCTACAAATATTTTTTTTGAGCATCTACCTTGTTTTACTTCATCTGGGACTTGCCTGCATTAAAGAAGCCTCATTAAAGTGCCTCAAGCTAAAATTGCTACATAATGTCTTAATTTTCATGTTTTCTTCTACGCCTCGTCTAGAAGTGCGTTGATGATTAATTGATTAGTGTGTTGCATAGTGAATGAGCAAAAAAAATTGGATTTCTTTTAACTCTCTGATTTGAAGAATTATTATAAGTAAAGATACTCAGGAGAGTTTAAGAACAATTAGCCTGTAGATGGCGCAAGGTGCAAGGTTAGTAAAAGTTGAGTGTAAAAAAAGTTAAACAGCAATTGCATTTAATTATAGCTGTGGCTACCTAATGACTTTGGTCATTTCATGTAATGCCTTTTTTAATGAGGTGTGGTGTAGTTTTGTTCTTCCATTCAAGCTAATAATTATGTGGTCGTTTTTTTTTAGCTTTAGAGACTAATTTTTAATTTTTGAATGGCTTTCGAAAGATTTGAATTTTTGGACGATACTAAAAGGCGGAAATTAAAAAAAATCGGCGATCACGACGAAATGCGCTAAAGAAGTCCAAGATGCCGAAGGCGCAAGGGACGACCAAAACACCGAAGACCATCAACTCACCGAATACCTTCAAAGTGCCGAACGCTGAAGACGCCAAAGACGCTCAAGAAGCCGAAGACGCTCAAGACTCTGAATACGCTTAAGACAATAAGAATGCCTAAGACGCCGAAGACAACAACAAGTCCAAAACGCTTTAGACACTAAAATTGCCCAAGACACCGGAGATGCGGAAGAAGTTTAAGACACCAAAAATGCTTAAGACTCTAAAGACTCCGAAGACTCCGAATCGGTTGCTGAGTAAAGAAAATGTATGGCAAACTTTATGGTGGAAATAGTCATGAAGATTCATTTTTTTTTTCAATAACGGCTTCATCAAAATTCGAAATGAATTTTTTCTAAAAGAAGATCAAACATTGCAAGTTTACAGCCCTACTTTAAGTTCCTAGCGCTGTTTAGAAACCGATATATACTGCTAACTTCACAGTGAAGTCGCAGATTTCTAATTTTTGAAAAGGATTTCAAAATCTCGGCTTCATATTTTTTTTTTCATATTTCAAGTTTCTACAAAGATGGCTAAGAAAAGGACATTTTATATTTTTTTTTAAATAACGACTTCAAATTTTGAATTAAATTTTTCCAAGAGTAGATAAACGACTGCAATGTTGAAGCACTATCTCGAATTCCTAGCTCAATCAGTTGAAGATAAAACGAGGAAAAAAATAAATTTCAAATTCCTGCCGAAGTCCCGTTACTCTTCCAACTTCACAGACCTAGGATTCCACATATTTTTTTTTTTTTTTTTTGAGTCCTTGGATCGATTGCTGCTAGTCATGAGAAGAAAGATACTTTACGCATTACAAATCAAACATGTTCAACGATTCAGTTCTAGGCATTTATTTCCTTCTCAATAATTCGCTCTCCTTGTTAACCACAAATACTGGACCACCTGATGATCCTATATGCATGTCCAACACCAGCAGCTTTACAGTTATTACAATATTTACAAAACCATGTAAACACGTAAAAGCTTATTTCCTTCCACGCATCATGTCAACTGCAACAACGATTGTGACAAACAAAAAAACCAAACAAGTGTTTTTAAGCCGCAATTCAATTCCACAATAATTATTTTATCCCCTCAAGGAATTCCAAATGTTTTCGTTGGTTAAAATGCAAGCTTAAACATCAACCGCAAAGCCAGTCATCCATTCGTCGAGGTCCATGATAGCTACTATGTACTTATAAATGGTCATGGAACGTTCTGTGTAAATGACGATATAGACTATGTCGAAGACGATTTCGAAGCCAAACGAAATAACAAACAGAAAAGCAGCAACACGATCGAGCTCTTACATACGAGTACACGCCTGGAAGCTGGGTGCAACAACAATCATATATAGCAGGACGAAGCCATCAGAGAATGGGCCATGCCCAACGCGCATTAATATTTATTGCACTCAATCATGCGAACCTTTACAGCATATAGTGAAGGTGGTAGTTTCAGGCAAAACCAAGAGAAGAAGACCAACAAGAACTACTGCTGCTGCCTGGATGGACCTTCGTGATGGTTCAAGTTTGGAGCACTTGTTCCACTGCAACGATGTTGCTAGTTGCTGTTTGCTGGTGCACCTCTCGAATGACGCCAAAGATGATTAAGTTATCAAAGAGATATGAGAGTGAGCTCCATACGGACAAGTCAATTAGGTTGGTTCTTGGTAAAAAGCCACATACAGTACCTACCTACATATATGTATATGAAGTTTGTAGGTTTTCGGAACCAGCTCCGGAATCAGCACCGTGAGGCATCAACATTCTCGAGAGGCTATAAGAATCGATTTGAGTTGAGTTGAGACGTTCACAGGTATATTTACCTCTAGTAACTGGTGAGATGCTGCATGTTTGGTGCGAGTGGGTGTTGCCATTCATGACAACAACAACAACCACAGCCTCCTCATGCACAGTTGCTACTGAACTTTTCCCATTGTTGCTGTTGTTGTTTTTGTTGCTGTCCTTAAAATGAATAGAATCTCTGGAATAGTATATGTACCGAACCAAACGACCACACGACTATGCTCAGACCATGATGGTTAGGTATGTTCTGTAGTCTAAGTCGTCATCAGGTTAGGATTTAGCTCTATTCTTTTGTTATATGTTTTGAAGATTATGATTGTGGTTTCATTTGTGAAGTTCCACGAGAAGTACTAGGTACCTAGAATTATTGTTATCATCTTGGTGGGTCTATAGTCGAAGAAGGTATAGCTCTCCTCCCATAAGAGTAGAGATGCAGAGAGTTTTTGGTTTTGTAAGCCTTTGGGTTGTTTGTGTGGTGTGTAGCATCATTTGTTGGCTTTAAATTAAATTGTGCGATTGATGGAAGCGATATTGTGCACTAGCTAGCTATAGCTAATGCACCAACCAAACTACTCTCCAGCAAAGACTATATGTGGAGAAAGAGGTTTTGTTTTGGTATATAGTGAAAGTGGTATCCAGATGAAGGAAGCGTGATTATACACAAATTGCTATTTCCAAGGTGCATGGCCACGAGTATTTGCAATGTTTTCTCAAATGAAGATGAATCGATTTCTACATATACATAGTATAGAAATGATTGTTTATGAAAGGAACCATTTTGGCCACACACAATGCGGTCTTTTCATATCGAGAGAAATGTAGGTATAGAAATAGGAATTTGGGTGGTAAAGAGTATTTTTAAGGAGATCCTCGTGGTAAACTGAGATTTTATGAAAAGCAATAAATCTAAGTTGATTTCAATTATTGTTCAGTGCTTACAAAATCGTAGCTAACCTCTTGGACAAGATTAAGATAATTTAATGTCTTGAATGTTAAAACTTTTCACGATCATATTATAGCGAGTTAGATACGGTATTTAACGAGGACTCTAAGGTTTATGAGGCTCATAATCCCCCATTAGCTCATAAATGTTTCCTTTCATGAGCTAATTGGGGAGGATTATTAGAATAATTAGAACAGTTGCAATCGCCAATTCTTTGACCTCATAAAGATTGCAATCGATTGATGATGAACATTTTTCAAGGTCAAATAATTGGTGATTGCAATCTTAATTCTAAGTCAAAAGAATGGCGATTGCGTACTTTTAAGTCACACTCTTAAAAACAAAATGAATGCAAAAGATTGCAATTTTTTAAAAGATTTTTGATCGTGACCGAAACCATACTCGTTTCGAGAAATGATTCAAACTTTTTTTTGAAAAATTATTTTTTTTTTACAATTTTTTTTCCAACCATCTTTTGATCACTAGAACGATCATTTCTTGTCGACAATTTTTTTTTTATAGAATTTATTATGAGACAAATTTTTATACTAAATTTTTAATCAATTTTTTTTCTTTTGATAATTTGTTTCTTACAATTTTTTTGATAATGTTTTTTTGTTTTTATTTTAATTTTCATTCGTTAGACAATTTATTTTGCAATTTATATTTCGATTAATTTTTATTTTCCTGGCTCAAAAACAACAAAAAAATGCTGGTTCTTTTTTTTCTGGGATTGGGATTTTTCTGGAAAATTGGTTAAATTAAAAAAGATTTGTCGAAAAAAAATGGTTGAAAAAAATTGGTCAGAAAAAAAATTAAATCAAAATCGAAAAATCCCTGATTTTTTTTTTATTTTGACTTGATTTTTTTTCAGACCAATTTTTTCTCAAACAAATTTTTTTTTAGGACTGAGGACTTTTTTGACAATTTAATTTTTAGAACTTTTTTAAAAATTTGATTTTTTTTAAACAACAATACTTCAAGCGGAGTGACGTGAGCGGGGGCAGTGCCCCAAAAAAATAGCTAACGGTAAAAAAGAAGAATCAACTGGTAGTTATGGCGATCATCAGTCAGCCAGTTAACACTTGTGTTATATTACACGTACCAGAGTTACTGCCATATTATTTAGCATTTCATGAAAATGAACTTTTAATCAAAAAATTAGTCCAATTATTCAATCTGACATTAATTCAAACATTAGGTTAACATGCTTAGATCAATGTTTTAATTTGGATTAATCGACTGAATAATATGAGGGTAAGTAATATTTACAACCGCAAAGGCAAAAGTCCTGTGGAAATTTTACCATTCAATTACATTTCGTAGAATTATTATTGATTGCATGCAATCTATCAAGTTAAGAAAAAAATCTGACACCCTCAAAAATAACAAAACTAAATTAATTTTACCTCATACCCGTTTAAGATTTTCCTGGAGACATCAAAAATGGACACGTACAGTACAAAAGACTCAAACTAATAACACCACACGTTTACACAAAGAATTATTTCCTTTTCACTGTGTTATCCCCGTTTTTTAACAACAGACTGACTGACTGCACCCTAATATAAATTAAAAATTGATTAACCTGCCAACGTAAGGGAAGATAAGATTTTCCCAAAAAAATAACCTCCCCTTCCCGGAAAGGAAGTTAAACAGAACAAAAACATAAGCCACAAAAATCCGCAATTTTGACAGCGAACAAATTATCAGAATGACACGAACCTCCATTCATATAATTCGACCACCCAGTTCAGGCCCCCTGTCGCCACAGTGTGTAATCACTTGCGGAGGTATTTTGTGGTCATTTTTATTTTCCCCGCTGTATACCTATTATTGCCTGCTGACATTAAGCCAACTTAGAGCTGTCATTTTTGGGGTGCAACACTATTTGTTGTTCATAAATGTATAGTCAGTCGTTTTGATAACTTTACTATAAATTTTACTGGAAATGTTTGTTGCTGTGGGAGGGGATGGAAGGGAAGTTAAAAATGAACAGCCGAACCCTGTTTCCGGTTTCTTTTTTTGTTGTTGTATTGTAATCTATCCTAACTAACATAAGATGGCCAGCAGAGATAAGTGAGTGGAGTTTGTTGTAAAGCGTTTCAGTGGCAGGACACAGATAACTGTTTTCAGTTCGTAGTCATAATACCATATTCTAGGAAAGTGGCGTGGAAGTGATGTGACGAAGTCACGATATAAGTAAACATTCATTTGGGGTGGCCCTGGCCAGTGAGTGGTCTAAAAGCCTTATCTAAAGGAAATGTGATGGGACTGTTATAAACTGGACTAACTGAATGCTTGCATTCGATATTTATTGGGCGGTGTTGTTGGGTTGACAACTTTCATTTTGTTAACATGCTAATTAATGAAGCGCGGCATAGCAGACTTTTGTATGTTTTTAGAGAAGAATGAGAGGGGGATTCTTGTAACGGACATGGGGCTGTAACAAGTGATATACACAACTTCCTGGGGGCTCTTGTACCTATAATAGACTTAAAGGTGCGGAAAATATGGGCTAATGATTGCTGTCCGTGTTATGGCTTTATTAGCAGTGACATAAATTAATTTAGTTGTTTTCAAGCATAGATAGTTTATTAAAAGTGTGGACTGAACTTTCGGTGTATATGAAGGATTTATGATTGAATAAATTAATTTATAATTCATGAAGGTTGGGTGACTTGATTTAGGCCACGAAGATATAGGTTATTCTGGGAAATGGAATATTTCTAGATTTCTGGTTTTTGTAACTCCCAGGGGATTTTTTGTTTCCTTTTGTTTTGACAGGGCAGTCGAAATATTATTCAGATCACAACGATAGAGAACTCGGTTCCAAAATTCGGTAGGTACATATGTATGTCCGTTTGTCTGCCTGGCCTTAAGTTTTTAATGTGATTCCTCGAAGGGAATTTTGAAATTTGTTTTCAATTCGCGAAATGAGTAAATTCAAAAGAACGCTTTAAATCGAACCTTCGATTCGGTAATCATAATATAGACCTTAGGGTAAAGCATTGGAGTGGGAATGGGAGGGTTGTGGTTCCAGTATGTCTCCCAGTCAGGAGAACCGTGACAATTGTCTACTGTTAAAGAATGGAGAAAATATTACGACAGAAATTTTCATAAGAAAATGTTTCTTCGATTTAATTTTTTTTTTAATTTTGGAAAATAAATTAAATTATTTTTTATATTGGATAGGTATAGTTTTTGTTTTTTGAAAATTGTTTCTCAAGGGTGTATTCTTTAATTATATCAATTTTATTCATTTTTATTTTTTCAAAATACCGTAAAATATAATGTTTTCCAAAAGTTTCTTTCTTTAATTAGCTTTTTCATATTTTTTTTTTTTTGAATACCTTCATCATATTTCATCATAATAATAATCCAAAATATTTAACCTACGACCCGTGCCATTGTCTTGTAGGTTGGGTGGATTAAATTGTATTGGACAAATCGATGAAATAAGTGAAATACTCGAGTTGCAAAAAATTCGGTAGTTCAGGTTTTCAAATTCAAATTTTTGAATTAAGCCTCTTCCGACGATGAGATGTGACGGCTGTCAGTTCCAATTGACTTTTCAACTTAAAATTTTACTTGCTGTCTATTTTATGTGTAATTTTGAAAAATGTTTAAAAAAATGTTGGAAAAGCTTATCCAGAAATTTGTTTTGTGTTTTCGCAACATTCGTCGAAAGGGTTTTTAACATTATCGAAATTTAAATTTTTTTTTCGTGGCTACTCCCCAGGTACCTACAGAATATTTTTTTGAGCTAATTTTTTTTTTTGTAGTAGGTTAAAATAACCTATCTACATACTGCAATTTTAAATTTCTCAAACCATTCCTAATTTTTTTAGGTAGGTATGTATCTATTTAAATAAAAAAATAGCCAATTGTAAAATTTGAAAAGCTTCCAAGTTTTTACAAAAAACTTTTCTTCTTACATTTTTAGAATCCTTATAACTTAACGAGCAATTAAATAAATAGCTTTTGCAAACAAAAAAAAACTTCTTTTCAATCCTTATTTAAGCCAATTAAAGAAAAGAAACTGAACACGAATTCCTCAGAATCCGAAGAAACCTTATAAATTTCATTTCATTCGACAAAATTTGCTTTTCAAATTGCACTGATGCACTATTGAAAGGAAATATCCTTTTTCTTGTTGTTGTTGGCTGGCTGTTCATTACACAACTTGTTTCCAATAGGTACATGTATAAATGGAACAATATCAAGTTGTCCTGTATTTTGAGAGTTAATTCTTAGTAAAAAAGTAATATTTATACTCGTTATCCTTGATGATGAGCCAAAAATACTTGAAGTGTTTTATTTACCTTACGATAAGTTTCTTGCTATGTTTATCCTTTCTCACTTTGACGACTATAATTTTCTTAAATCTTTCAAAGCAAAAAGGAGAAATAAATTCAACAAAAAAAAAAATAGCGATGGATGTCCTTTTTAAACCCGTTAAGTCCTCACTCCCTCATTTAGCGAAATTGATGGAATCCTTTTTATTTATATACTTTAAATGTAATTAGCTCTGAAGTTGGTTTTGGTTTCGCATCATTTGAAGTTGAGTATCCTTGAAGAGGATTATTCCTTGAATACCTACAAAAAAAAAGGATTTTTATTTTTAATTTAAGTTTTCTTTTATTTTATCATTTGAACTGAAACAACAATACAAAAAAAAAACACTTCATTTCATTATACTTATCCATTTTTTCGGAATTAATTCCTTCGTACCTACTTATTTTTCTGCAGGGACAAAATTCGCATTGTTATAAATATCCCACAGGATGTGTTGTTGTTAAAATTAGATTCAATTCGATTGTTTTTCGCTTTTTTTGTATTTTTATTCAGTTTATTAGAATGAGATGTACAATGAATGAGCTCTTATAACGTCCAAGGGAGATAACAAAAAAAAAATAAGGACTAACTTTTCTTCGTTGCTATAGGATTTTCATTTACTTCGTCGGTTTCGTATAAGTTAGCGTTACAAATGCTGACGGGGATTTGAATAGGAATTTTTTTTTCAACTTTATCCTTCTTGGAAGAGAAAGAAAAAAAAACATAAATAGACAGTTTTCCTGTTTTAAGAGTAGGTACCGATTTTTTCTGTTTCTTTGGAGAAATGGCGGTTTTTCAATATCCCTCTGCACCTACCTATACGTTATATACCTACTGAAAATATATACATTCGAATGTATTTAATTTTTTTTTTTCAATTTTATTTATTTTTTTAATTTTATTTATATTTTAACTTATTTTTTTCGGTGCGGTTCATTGAAAAGTTTCGTTTATAAAATTTTAAACTTTTTTTTCTGTCCAATTCAAGCTTAGGACGATGACGGCGACGGCGACGACGACGAATATCCTTCCGTATACGCGTTCTTCTCTTCGACTTGTTAGAGGATCCTTGAGAAAAGATTTTCATCATTTTATAAATAAATGAGATGGATTTTTTTTTTGTTTCTTTCGATTTTCTTCCATTTTCCTGAATAGTAGATATCTTGTATTTTTTTTGTCTTTTTATATTTCCATCTGTTTAGTGTGGTCAGTTAAAAAAAAAGTTTAGGAAATTATTTTTGTTAAGTTTTTCAGTTTCGTTTTTTTTTCTTAGCGGATTTTTTTTATCCAAATGAGATGATCTGATGTATTCAAGGAAGACATACAAAATAAGGAATTTAGTTGCAGGATGTAATTTTGTTTCTGAATTCGATAAAAGTTTGACGAAGTTTACTTTTTTATTGTTTTTTTTTTAGTTTTGGGTTTGTGTTATGACGAAGAATTAACAAAAGTAAAAATAGAGTCAAAAGGATTTCGTGCAAACTTCCCAATTTACTATCAAAGAGCACGGTAGCCCATTCACATTCTGCCGCTTCATCTTTTGAACAGGAACAAACTCAGACTATTTTCGGCCTCCTCAAACTTCAGTAGGTATCAAATCAACTAAGAAACTTCAAATTCGGAATATTTGCTAAGCTGGTCAACCAAAAGCACCACAGCAAATTTTAATTTTTTAGCATTACTATTTCCTGAGAGCTTTGGATAACATTGGGTCTTGTGTGCAAAGTATCAAAATCAAAAATTTGAGGTTTTCCATCTGGGGATGTGGTTTGTTGCGGCAATATCCTTTTTTGTTGTGCTGGTGAAATATTTTATTGGTTGAAGAATTGAATTAGTTAGGACAATGACAAGGTTTATTAAATTGATTTCGTTGTTTTAATGAATTCAATTTTTGAGACAATGAACTAATTTTTCAAATTAATAAAATTGTTTTGTTGAGTCAATAAACTACTTCATTGATTTAAGCAAACTTATTTGTTGAGATAGTGAAAAAAATTATAAAACTTTCAAAATTTGATTTCCTTTTTAAAAAATAAATGAAGGAGAAACCTAACAAAAAAAAAACAGTTAAGGTTAGGACCCGAAAATTGAGACTTTTCTGGATAGGTGTCTCGGTTCTATTCTAACTAATTTATTTCTTTCCAAAATAAGACTACATAATTAATTAATTATACACGAGCCAATTTCTTCTTTGCATACTTACACTTAATTGATACAATGGCAAAAGAAGAAAATTTTATTCGGAAATTATAAGTCCCGATATCAATAGCAAACAAATAAGAAACATTCTCAACACAGACATGCGTTTCGTGTCAAATATCTTGTCGTCTAAGTGAACTATTTGGGAATTGAAAACTGAACTGGTTTCCTACTTTAATAAATACTTTATAGGGGCAACAAATAGGTTATTGGGAAGTAAACTATTCATTGATACAATGAATAGTTCATTGATACATATTTGTTGAGTGAATAGAGGTTTTTATTTGTTAGCATCAGATGAAAAATTTTAGAGCAACAAAAACTGTATCTTGCCACAAAAGATAATAGTACTTATAAAATGTAAGTGGCACATACAATTACTTTATTATTAAATTATATTATTAATTATAATTTAAATAATTCTAACTTTTTTAATAAATAAACACTCTTTATATTATTCTTCATAATAAAAAATAAAAAAATAAATAACTTAAATACAATGTTTATTAATATTCTTCAACAAATGGTTCATTACCCCAATGTACAAGTTTATCCAGTCAATAAACAAAATTGCTAAGATCAACAAAAAAAGTTTACTAACATTAAATGACTTGTTTATTTGGCAGATAAATGCATTCATCAAAGCAAATAAAAAGCAGCTTTTTAAAAAATTGTTTAACATACCCATTGTGTTAAAAACCTACGAAAATTAAAATTTTTGCAGACCAGTATCATTTAAAAAATTACCCAGAAATACCAGCTACAAAAAATTAACAAATTTCCACATTTGGTAGAAAGGATTTAAAAAATAACTTCCTTTATTTTTGGAAATATTCAGGCATTGAGAACATTTTAGTTTTGAAGCTTATTTGTAAAAAATATGCACAGATAAATTTTGCAGTTTTTCACTCCCAGTCGATGATATGTAAATTTCCTTTTCAATTTAATTTCCCCATAAGCCATAAAAAGGACAAGAAAGGTCATTTTACTCCTTTTGTTCTTGATGCATGACCAAAAAGGTTATTGAGACCAATTCCTTACAAATTAAACATCACGCATACTAAAATTTAACAAATATAACCAGAGTTTCTCATCTCAAAAAAGACCGGATGCTTCATTTGGTTTCCTGTCCAGTGTCCACCTTTACCAAGACCAGAATCAAAAAAGACTTTGTTTGACAGTTCGACCTCGAACTTGTCGACTTTTTATATGTTTTCCTTGTCTCTTCAGTTTCAGTATCTACCTATATGGACAAAAGAGGAAATAAAACTTTCTTTTTGTCATTTAATCAAAATTGCAAGAGAAGAGAAAACTTTTTTTATATTATTTTTTTTTCTTCCTCCGTTCGTCCTTTTCTTTGTTTTTTTGAGTGTTGAATGCCCTTATCATGGTTCTCTATATAATATTCCCATAATTTTTGCCAAGAAATTGTGGGTTTAACTTAGTACAATAAAAAAAAAAAACATTTTTATTTCTTCGTGTTCGCTCTCGATTGGGTTAAACCATGTTCGTTGATGCATATGAGTGGGTGTAGTTATGTTGTGGACTATTAAGTGAATGAATGTCATGGCCTTCACATAAAATTGATAGAACAAAGTTCTTGGATCATAAAAAGCCAAGAAGAACAAGAAAAAAATAAGAACGAACTGAAGCCCTCGAAGTTGATATAGAGCTACAAATAATAATTTTTATGTTTTGTTTTTTTTTTTTGTCTTGGTCCGGGTTGTGTAGGAAAATATTGAATACAGTCAAGTATGTTGGTCATACAATATAAAACATGTTGAGGGTAGAAACTATTTCCACAAACCGTTAGTTTTATGACTTTTTATGACCTTGCATTGCCATTCTATTTAGGGATACATTTTTCAACTTAACAAACTCCATACCTACATACAGTGAACACACAGTTATGTATAGAAAATTTTTCAGTCAAAAATTCAGTTAAAAACAATACTTTTAAGTATCAAAAACCTGGGTACAAATTGTAGATAGATAGTGAGCAAGGACTTTTGTCTGACAGATCTGACAATTGTCTGTACTTAGCTTTCTGTATAGGTTTTGAAAATATGTCAGTCGGATTGCGGAAAAAAATTATTTTCAGGATGAAAAAGTGAGAAATGCCGAAAAAGATTTTAGATTTTCATATTGAACTACATTGAGTATGAAATCTTATTAAAAGTAACAAACAAAACAGTTTTTTTTAAATATTTCTATAAAGAAATCGGACATTGGTTTAGGCAATGAAGAAATGCTTATTAAAATTTAAAAAGATTTTCTGATTATTTTAAGAAGAAACTTAAAATGTATATGTATATATATTAACACACAGGTTAGAAACAGCTGCTATTCTTTTGGAAATTGTCTATGAATAACATTAACTCCGGGTTAGCTTAGAAGAGACAAAAAAACAACTTGCCAGACGACTATGAATATGCCCCATTGTCCCTACAAATACAAAATGTACATAATATAGGTAGTTCAGACAGCAGACAAAGAAATGTTTGTTTCATTTTCGGTTTGACGTGATAAGCTTTTAACATTGGAATTTTCTATTACAAATTCGGTTGATGGGAATCAGAAGGTCCCAGGTTCAGTACCCAAAATAAAAGAACTGACACTTTACATTAAAAAAAAAAATGGTGGCGCCACAGTCCATGAAGAACCAGGGCTTGAATGGCTTGAATGATCCTGTGTGCGTGTTATTGTAGGAATGAAAGGACCTACAATTTTATGAATTTTTATGAACAACAACAACAACTTAAAGGTGCTACCACCAATTGTTTCTTATTTATTTGGCCGAAGTTACAGCTATTTCATACTTGCCAGGCAATCATTAGACTCCCAGTGGTGCTGAACTTTAATCCAATTTTATTTGAAGAACACTTGTTGGATGCGAATCCAAACGGCTAGGGTGAGAAGCACTCCTATCATACTCTTGGAGAATTCGTCAATATCTCGCAAGAGGCAGTGGTTCGTGAAAAAAATTAAAAAATTTTCTTTTAAAATGGACGAGGCTGGGAATCGAACCCAGACCTCCGTGTCGACAGCCTTATGCACTAACCCTTATGTCACTTTATTCAAAAAAAAAAATAAAAAAACATTTTTAACCCAAACAAACATTTCTAATGGAAGTAAAAACTTCTCTTTATTAATGACAGCTCATCTAGAAAACATCACGTACCTATTCAAGACCTGTTTAATATCCTTGAATTCATCGCAAGTCTCCGCCAAAATCAGCAATGTATGTAAGTCATATACCTACGTATACTTGCTGATGTAAGGATTGGTTTTAATAGCCTACTTAATCATCAACTCAAAAACAATCTCAGTGTGGCATTTTTCATCCTTCCGTCTCCATCCATTCGCATTTAACACATTTCACATGATGAATTTAAGGAACTTACGAGTTATACCGACATTAAAGCCATCACAAAGTCAAAAAAGATTTTATACGTTTTCAACACGTAACACGCATTGCACACGTCCGCGGTGCGTTGCTTGGCGGCGGCGGGCGGCAGCGTAGAAGACATATAGCGACGTATGTTTCTTATTGGATGTACCTATAATATACTAAAGGTGTAGTATATAGGTATAGGATGCAAATAGCAAAACAAATTGCCTTTTCCACCTATGATTAACGGGCTGGCAATAATATACATATGTATGTATAATAAAATTTTCACCAATTCAGGAGAATTTTTTTGAAAATCGTAAATTGAAGCTCCGGGGAACCTTTGAGATTCTGAAAAATGATGAAAACACTCACTGGAGCTGACGAATGAACATTTTACAATAGCTTCCTTCAAAAATTCATTTCACACGGTCTTATTAAGTATTGCGGTTGATTTCTAAGAGAAGGCTTGGTTGTGCTTAATTTCGGTAATCTATATTCGTGTGTTTTTGACAATATTTTTTTTTTGTATTTTGTTGATCGTTTCATCCACGCATGCAATCATTTATATTTGAAAATGTGATGGTTTTCATTTTCCAAATGTGACATTTTAAGGTGAATGAAGTGTGTTGTGAATACCTACTTTGATATGTTTAGAAAGAGCCTTTCCCTCACAAAAAGAATAAAACTGAAAGGCAAAAAAAAAAGAATTGTTATTTTTTTTTTCTATTCCCGAACGCAATTATTGCTTCCATTTTGACGTGGAAAATTGGAAAAATTGTTGGCAATAAATTTTGGCAGAAAGGCACCAGGAAGTCATAATATAGGTATATACGGTTTTTATTGTTTTTTTTTTTTGCGAGTTATGGTTGGGGAGGATGGATGTTACTTACAAAGTGAGGCAAATCACAACAATCAAAATGTTGTAATGGGAAAATGAGTGAATTTTTATCAAGAACCAAAAGTGATATATGAGTGACAGGTGAATTTGAAGGGAGAGCCTTCTTTCAACTTCCCTCCTCTTTTTCACAAACCAATCGATTTATTTATTATTGTTATTGGTAGATTGATTATGTTTAGGAAGATGTGGCAGGGAGTTAGGTAGTTTTAATTTTTAGCAATGTTTAACATTTTTTTTCATAAAAAAAAAATGGTTGCAGAAACGTGGCAACACTGAAACTAATTTTTATAAAGTAGTCCCAATCTAGTAACTTAAAGCGTCAATTGCAGGCTACGTGTTTAAGATCCAGGCAGGAATAACTAACACCATTTTTTGAAAGTTCTGAAAAATGTTTGCAAAAGGTAACTTTTTTCAAAAATATGTATTTGTATTTCGCAACGTTGTACCTACTATCTAAGAATTTTTCAAGGTGATACATGGCACACAGAGACGACTGAAGGTACTGTTTTAATTTCGAAATATGATAAGACCAGTTCATGTTTTGGTCGAAAAGGATATCAATCTTGAAGCAAGATGAATTGCAATTATGGTCACAATTGAACCAAATTTTTGAGCTTGCAGGAACATGAAAAATTACATTCAGATCAGGGCATTCATGGGAACAAAAACTAAAATACATAAGTTTAGTTTTTTTACTGCCAGTTAGTTTATGACTGACAAACCATTTTCGTAAATTAAATTTAAAAGGTTAGCTGAGACATATGCAATACGCAAATCATCAGCATAAACGAGAAATAAAACAGGACCAAGAACAAATCCTTGGGGTACGCCTAGGTTAAAAAAAAACTGTCTCTCACTCAAGTTTTTACCAATTTTTTTTTGCAATCTATTCTTTAGATATGATGTACTAAAACCAACTTAAGATGGAACTTCGAAATCCCGCTTTGAACAATTTGTCCAAAAGAACATTGTGGTTCACCATGTCACAAGCCTTGCTAATGTCTACAAAGAGACAGGCGCATGACTTTTTATCATCTAAACCTTTGTTAATTAATGAGCAAAAAGCCCTTATAGCATCTTCAGTTGAGAGACTATCCCTAAAACCAAATTGACCAGGACTGAAGAAATGTATTGCTTTAAAGTAAAGCAGCATGCGACACTTCATTGCTTTTTCAGAAACCTCAGAGATTGAAGATTATAAAGATATAGGCCTATAGTTATTTTGTTTCCTTTCTGCTACCTTTTTTATACAGTGGCATTACAGGGCAACCTTTAATTTGTCTGGAAAAATACCAGTTGTAATGACTTATAAGACAAATTAAAAATAGGTACATACAGTCATCAATACCTCGAATAGTAGGAGGAGAGTATTGCTAAAGTGATCAATATGAAAACGGACCCGCATCAGGAGCGGAGTCGAATCGTAATTTGTGCTGAAAAACCTGAGTCGAAGAGTTGGTATGGCACTGGCAAACTGTCTGACGTTTATGTGAGTACAAATAATTTGAACACATGATTTTTCACTCGTGTTTCGTCCGTCTGCTATATGACTCACCTATGCGGTGCCTGCATTCTTAATACAATTTGTTTTTGTATCACAGCACTTATTACATATTTTTTTTTTAATATGAGACATTACAAATTACATAACTGCAATGACTTGAGAGACGCCAGCAGCTGTCATCTCAACATCTTTTCAACTAAACTCCAACTGAAGTACTCAACTCAAATGACGAAAAACCTGGGTCGAAAATTCGACCCTAATCCAAGTCGAGCTCGAAAAAATGCCATCTCTTTCCTTCGTGTAATGTAACGTATCAACACTAAATTACTGCTAAGGGTACTCTTCCTTTGATGATAGCTCGTCTACTTTGGGGCACGCGTTTTTTATCCAAATTTAATAACACCTCCACAGTGCAAATTGGAATAACGTCTTATGGTCGGACGAAACAAAAATAAATTTGTTTGGTTCCGATGAAAAAAAGTTTGTCAGGCCACCAAAGAACATGAAATTCGATCCTAATTATACCAAGAAGACTGTAAAGCATGGTGGAGGAAATATTGTGCTGCTTTTCTACATCTGGAGTTGGACCAATTTTTTGGATAAGAAATAAGATGTGTGCTGTGGACTATGTTCGAATCTTGAACACAGTAATGTTGCCTTTTGCTAAAGAGGAAATGCCCATTAAATGGCAGTTTATACAGGACAATGAAGCTAGGCACCCCTCAAAGTTGGCGAATAGAGTGGCCATCACAGTCCCCCGATCTTAATCCTATAGAACATTCATGGGGCGTTCTTAAGAGAAGGATCCAGGGCCGAAAACAAAGAAGATCTGTGGTCAAGAATTCAAGGTGAATGGTACTCTATACCTGTGGAGGCTTGCACCAAATTAGTAAGTTCCATGGGAAAAAGATGTGAAGCTGTAATAAAGAATAAAGATGCAACGACCAAGTACTTAAATTGTATGCACCAATCTAACCGTTAAGTAACCTTTTAATCATATAATCTATACCATTCTCATTTTGTTTCTATTATTTTTTCCAGGACAAAATTACCTTTAATTTATTGTTGTATGTCTGTAGTATATAATGGAGAATTAATATCTGCACAATGAATTTTTTTAACTCTTTCCATTAACCATTGACTTTCAATAAAATTAAAAAAAAACGAACTTGTTTCTATTATTTTTTCCATGACTGTATGTACATATAAGTACAGTTTCTTAAATAAAAAAAAAACTTTGTTAACTTTTATTTTGTCAGTAACAAGAAAGTCGTATGTTGGTACTTTAAGAACCAATTTTTTAAATATACATAAATTATATTTTTTAAAGCCTTTTTCTACGAACTCGTTTGTTTATTCTTTATTTTCAGATCTTCACTTGGAGACCAATTTTATTTGCAACACATTTTGATGAAAATCTCATATGGTAAGCTCTAAACTAATAAATAGGTTTAAGCAAAACTTTATTTTATTATTTCACGTAATAAATTAGAACAAAAAAAAAAAAAAAACTTATGAAAATTAAAAACCTTTTACCCTGCCATATGTATAATAACGTTACCTATTAGTGGTCACGTAAAACACGTTAAACCCTTATGCTTTCAATAGATTTACCACCAATAAAGAATTTTGCGCAAAGTTTTTCACTCTCAAAAACCCAGAACAAATTTATTATTGAAAAGCCATAAATTTGTTCCCAAAAGTTTTAATTACGATACGTATAGGTGGTACCTTATAAAAGTTAGGTTACTATCTCCTGATTTTTGTTTGCTATCGGAGTAGGGGAAGAGTTTGAGGATGGGTTAGATAAGTTAGGGTATAGGAAAAGCCCTAAAATAAAATGCACGTGCAAATTTAGAAGTGGGTATTCGTTTGTTTGTTGCTGGACACCTTGTTAAAGGATTACAAACAATATAAGGATAACGTAGTTCCAAATCCTGCATCAGAGAATATAGAAAGAACGACACCGACACGGGCAGCACTTTCACCCTCTATATTTTCTCGATAATTAATTGGGGGCAATTAAAATAAATTTTCCTTTAAAATGATCGTCGTATCCTTTTTGGGTATCGTGGAAGAGAAATAGAACACCATCCACGGAAGCCAACAGCAACAGTTTATACTAACTTGCAATGTAACCAGAATATTTTAAGTTTCCTTTTCGCCAAATTTAATCGTTAGGACAGCTACACTTCCTCCCCAACTGCCCGCATTTTGGTACATAGTTAGGTGCCTTTCTTACTACAAGTCGTCCAGCAGCGTGGGTTTTTGCCCTAAACGAGCAAAGGAATTATTTGGGAAGATTTTTATAGGGATGCCTCATAATGGTTACGTTTAATTGCTTAGTGCGGAAATATTGGCCCACCCGAAATTGCAACACTATCAAAAAATACAAAAACCTCCAATTCTCATTCGAGAAGAGGAAATACCACATGCGATAGCGATGCGATGGTGATGGTGGGATTATTGTTTGGAGCAAGAATCCGTTTCTCTAGAAATTGCTGGCTCGCGGATGGATGTTATTTTTGTTGGTTCGTAAAAGTTGTAACTTTTGTAACAATGAAGTTAATGGCTTATGATGGGAGGTCATTTATTCGGTTTTGATTGTTTGAGAAAAATGGAACGCAAGCCGTGATAGTAACTATGTTCCTTGCGTTTGTAAATAGTTCTTGAGGGAAATAAATTCTTGGCTTTTCGATTGGTGATTTATATATTTGAACGAACTTTCGCTATAAAAGGTAGTAGGTGCTGTTTGCTGCCACCACAATATTATTTTTGGCCCAGATGTCCCCTGTCTCCGTTTGTTAGAAGTCGTTAGATTTAATTGAATTTGAAGTAAAAAGCTATGGGTGAGTAGCCTGTGATATTGTGATGTAATTGGTAGTGCGTTAAACTGTCGCGCTGAGTTCCAATCCAATTCAACTGGAAAACACAAATTTTCTAAATTAATCCTCAGCATATCAAGCGAAAGAAACATGTTTGCTCTCAGTACAGCGACTTGTATGTGCACTGTGTACCAGTTACATTTCAATTTATCTGCCATCAACGAGTACTGCCGGAGCCAAATTTTAAGCTTGTAGCGTGATTGTTACTGTGTAGGACCTTAGCCAGTGTTTCAACTCTAGCCTGTGCCACCGAACGAGCACACTGTGTATTAGGTACATATCAAATTACGAGTACTTATATTATGAGTAGCCTGAGGTTTGCTATGTAATGGGTAGAATTGACAAGTCTACATGTCGGTTCAGGTTAAGGGACACTGTGTTTTGTACTAGTTACATTTTAATTTACGAGCACTGTCTGGATCAAAGTTTCAAATACAGATACATAATATGTACTCAATACATCAACTATTTAGCTATCTAAATAGAAACTATTTATCATATAATTTTATGTACTCATTACAAACAAGTGGCAGTGAGTCTTTATTGAATGCGTGTGTTATGTACTCAATACATTATCCTAATAACACGTGTTAGATATCTAAATAAAAAGGTTTAATCATCCCAAAAGTTAAGTACTCAGTACAAATAACTCATATGCAGTTGTAATAGAATTAAATTGATCCTAGGCATTATTGTAGTCAATACATTTTATTTTGTAAACCTAAATATCATCCAAATATCACAAAACTGTCATTACAACATCTTTGGAGACACTCAAAGTTTTAAAGTTGAGATCTCTATACTGGACGTTGATTTTCCACGTGTTCCACTAACTTGTATCTAAAGCATTTCATAAAGTTTGACATCCCGCTCTTTTATCGAAAATGCTTGCTTTTGGTATCGATGAAACCCTTCTTCGTTGGATTAGTTACTTTCTTTCGAATCGTTCTATACAAGTAGTATTAGACGGATTCAAGTCTGAAACCCGCAAAATAAATACTGGTGTGCCACAGGGTTCCGTTTTGTCTCCGACCCTCTTTCTCATTCTTATTAATGATCTGTCTGCAGCTACTAATCCATTAAATTGTTTCGCTGACGATAGCACCCTTAGCTTTTCATATTCGTTTCCAGATTCACATCCCTACTCTTCGGATGTGGAACTGAAAAGGCTAAATATGTGAGTGCATTAAATTCTGACTTAGACAGCATTGTACAATGGGGATTAAGAAATCGCGTAGAATTTAATTCTTCGAAAACTCAATGCTAACTTCTGTCGTTTAAGCGAGACGTACCCCTCCTGCCATTATCTATGAGTGGCACTTGCATTGAAGAAACTAATCAGCTTGCGATTTTAGGTATGTGTATCACAAACCATCTTTTATGGAATGATCACATACTTAACGTCGCCGCAAGATGTTTACGTTTCCTTTGGAGATGCAAGAAATTCTTTTCCCCTTCTGATCTGGCTATTATCTATAAAAGTTATATACGTTCAAAGCTTGAGTATAACTCCCATCTCTGGGCTGGTGCTCCAGCAACTTACTTAAGCCTCTTGGAAACCATACAAAGACGAGCCTTCAAAATGATCGGAGACAGGAACATCATCGATACTTTTATGTCACTCGAACACCGGCGTAACGTTTCCTGTCTCTCGCTCTTTTATCGTTACTTTTACGGTAAGTGCTCAAATGAAATAGCCGGTTGCATTCCGGATTCAACCGTAATACTCGCGCTTTCCAGGAATGTTCATCAGTTTGCTCTTGAACCCAATTTCGGCCGTACTGTCAAGTGTAGGGATTCGTTCTTAAGCCGTACTACGCGAATGTGGAATTCCCTTCCACGATCTGTCTTTCCCTCTCATTGTGATATACTGAAATTCAAGACTAATGTTCACCGATATCTCCTTTCACATCCCCTCCAACTTACCTAATAAAGCTCGCACTATGTTTTTGACATGTAAAAGGTACACAAAACCCCCTTTTGTGTGCGCTAAATAAAAAAAAAAAAAAATCTTTACTATCTTTACATATATTGCATAATTGAATATAGGAATCAAATAAAATCTATATAGCTTTAATACAATAGGAGTTTTGGCATTCATATTATTTGTATTTAACTCTTTTTCCTATTCCTATAATATGTATCTATAGTAACATTCAATTTACTTCGTCACTGCCCAAAGCTTGTTATCAATCTCCAATTAATTAAAAGTGGGTGTATATAATCATCCAATCAGCAACAACAACAACAACAACAAAAATCATTAATCACTTAAAGAGTTGTCTATTATAAATATATGTAGGATAGGTACCTTCTTGTTCATCTTTCGCACTGAATTAAATTCCCTTACATCGAAAAATGTTGATTAATTAATGACACTATCATCTTTCCAGAATGTTACATCCGATACCTTTTACTTTTATTCAAGAGAAACGATGACTTCACGCGTCAAATCTTGTAAACAGAAATTAATTGAATCTTAAATGATCCTTCTCCCTAAAGGGTATGGGACATGAGAGTATGGAGGAGCAACCTACATAGAAGTTATTTTTTGTTTATCTATCTACTTCTTCACGTGATATCCCATGAACATTATGTTTAAAGCTACAATCTTTTAGCTCAATCACCTTTGGGGCAACCATTTCTGTTTTTTTTTTTTTAATTTTTGGTATATGTAAAAGAATACAAAGAGGAATTTTAATGAATTAAAAATACGAGAATTTCAGGTAGTTAGTTACCCAAGAGTCCTTGTTTAATCAGTTTCCAAAGATATGTACTTATACAAAAACAATTTTCAACATACTATTAGATAAAAGGATGAATATCTGATTTTCTTCTTTAAAGTTCCTACATGCTGTTAACATTATAACCATATCGTCTAAACAAGGGTATAGAAAAATCATTAATTAAATGAAAATTTAATTAAAAAGAATATTCCTCTTTTAACATGATATGCACAACGATGACATGATGTAAACGATTTTCTTGTTTTTTTTTTTTTTTTTTGAGAATTTTAAGTTAAAATTGTGTAACTTAAATGACTTTGCAAGTATTTGAATTTTGGAGCAAAACTATAATGGTCTTTACGTTGAGCTATAAGAGAATTTTTATGAACCAACGACGACGAAGCAATGCTGCATTTAGATAAAAAAAAATTAATGATGTAAAAGACCCACTTTCACCAATCTATTTAATAAGAACATACAAGAAGAAAAATTCACGGACCAAAATTCCACGTTAGAAAAATATAATGCAATAAAACTATTCGTCAAAATACTTCATTCGAGAATTAAATCATGCGAGAGTAATATCACATAGTAAAACTTTCATACCTACCTAGGTAGGCAAAAAAAAGTGTGACGCTAGAAAAATATCACACAAATAAAATATCACTCGATACTTCTATCGTTTAAGACAAAATATCATACGAGAAACCACAACTCGATAATAATATCATGGGATAATAATAGATATCATACGATAAAGATGGATCGTGTAAAAAATATGGCTAAAATTAAAATATAAACGCAGGAGAATATCACAAAGAGTAAAAACTACCATGTGTAAAATAATAATATGTGACAAAAATATATCGCGAGAAAAATATGATACAAGAATAATACCATACAGATGAAGATATTACGCTCCCAAAATATCACACAGTGAAAATATTATGAGAAAAAATATATACAGCGTATCTTCATTGGATATCTTAGCATGATATTTTTTGAAACAAAAAATTTATTTGAAAAAAAAAATTATTTTTTGATTATTTAAAATTTTTGTCCTGTTTCTTCTTGATTTTTTGATTATTTTAATTTAAGAAACTTAATTTTATATGTATCTACGTTAACATTTTTAAAAAAGATTAAACTTTGATGATTTGGGGCTGCTTCTCTTACCACGGAGTTGGGCCAATATATCCCATCAAGGGTATAATGGACGCTGCAGAGTACGTCAAAATACTAGACGAGGTCATGTTGCCGTATGCAGAAGAAGAAGTGCCGGTAGTTTTGGGTATTCCATAAAAATCCAAAGCATACTTCAAATTGTTAATTACCATTGAAAATGCATTACGTTTTTTTACTGCTATTTTTATGAACAACCTTAATATATCATTTTAGTCACCATTCTTTTATAAAATGTTTTAAATAAATGATTGACATTTCTTAAGATCGTAGACCAGAGATACTTTAACTTGATGTTTAAAGTTAATTAAAATTCGTTATAACTATGGTAATTTAAAGATAATTGTTTTTTTTTTCAGAGCACTGCTATTTTTGTGAACACAACTGTAGATATATATTTTTCTTTTTTTTTCTCTTTTTTTTATTTTTGAAAAAAGAAATCAATTTTTGTTTAGTATTTTTTTACAGTTTTTATGTATGATGGAGAAAAGTATCACACGAGAATACCATCACTCGAGAATTATGTCATTCACAAACAAAATACTGAGCGATAAAAATATCAAGTCGAGAAAATACATAGATTTTGATTATTTCAAATAAATAAAAAATAAAAAAGTAATTTTGGGTTCAAGCCGTTTTTTAAGGTTTTTAATTTTTTTAAATTTTGAAGAAAATTTTTTTAAAATCTTTGTCTTAACGGTTATTTGACAGTTGCCGTTATTTTCGGAGCTAGCAAGGTATAGGTACATACAAAACTGCACTTGGAGGGAAAACTTCGTCGGTTTCAAAATCCCCATTAAGTGTTCAAAACTCATTACTCTACTAACCTGACAAATGCTTAAACATGCTTATCTTTATACACTTTCCAATATTTTAAATTTTAATTTTAATTTTTTATAAACTTTTTTAAATAATTTTTTGACTATTGCTTTTGCATGATCATATATTTTCATTTTGAGTTTTTTTCCTTTTATTTATGTTTGTAAAAGAAAGTGCAATAATAAAAATAATATTTAAAACATCCAAATTGAAACATATTTTTTCCAATGTAAGAAAAACTTATACATTTTTGAAAAAAAAAATTGGTACATTGAAATGCTCTATAACGGTAGTTTTAAGCTCCAAAATCTATACGATTTCCATCAAAATTAAGATTTTTTAACCGTTAAACTGACGATATGTAAACTTGCTCAAAAGAACAACTTTTTCTGGAAAAAATCCGCCACAAAAAAACATTCGAAAAATCATGATTGGGTTCTATGAAGAATTAGATACGTTAAGTACATATCAAAACTGGCTTTCTTTCAAGTTATTTTTCCCTTGCTTTTAAAATTATGCTTTTTTTTATTCGAATTCCAACTTAATGCTTAGTTTAAAAAAAAAAAGTTTAATCCTTTAGATAAATTGAATTATTTTAAAAAACAAAAAACAAAAACGAACAATACCTAATTCCAATATAATAATATCTCCAAATTGAAATCTTATCGCACAGCCAAAATGAGGGACACTGGGTGGAGATTATCTTCTATTTTAGATCCTTTTTCCTACATAGGCACCATACATACATAAAATGTGTCCTTTTTCTATAACGAGACATTTTCAAAAAAAAAAAAAAAGGTAAACAACAAAAAAAAATAATTTCCTGATTTGCACTCTAATGCCGATATGATAGTGTCCCTCTCTAAATGATCTATTAAATCCCACTTTACACCCTCAATGTTATATTCCTTAGAAATCCACAACCACACCTTATTGTATACAAACAAAATCACCAAACAGAAAATCGACCTTAATAACTTAAATAACAATATCAATCCACATCTCCTAACTCTCATCCTCCAGTAAAAATAAAAAATAAAAAAAAAATTAAATTGAGGACAAAAACTCCCCAAACCATGTCATTCGATTAGAAGAATCAATTTTTTCCACAACGATAGGCACTAAAAACAGATCTTGCATTTTACCACCATCTACCCACTGAAGGACGACCGTCCTTGATGTCCGTGATGTCGTCGTTAGTTGTTTCTCTGCCTGCGCCCAAACCAAACCAAACCAAACCACAACAATAGAAAAGACACAGAGGAGCACGTTTTTTTCGTGTCCCTCCTCTCTACATTCTCTTTGACAAAAATGTCATTGAAGTTTGCTTGTTATGCCTCATGGACGACTGCTTTGTTGCGCCTGATAAGGTGGCTCCAGGGAATCTACTTGTCTTGTATATCCTTATCAGGAGAGTTTTGCCCAGTATGTTTTTTCTTTGTTATTCGTTCGTTGGTTCTTTGTTCCTTTTTCAATTAGGGGTATCCGTATCCAGCACACTCATATCACGTTAGATCTTTTTTCGCGATAAAAAAAGGACCTGAAAATGAAACAATTTCCGTTTTAATCCTATAGAGAGATAGTCCTGTCACCATGTGGATGAATTTTCCTAAAAAATTTAGTTTCCCAGAGATAGGTACAAAAAAAAAAAAATAAACTTCCCCAACAAATACCCCCCCAATATAGTATATCACTTTGATGAAATTGCCTATGGGTGAACTTTCAAAAATATCCGGTAGAGGGAGATTTCTTTTTTTTTCCCCTAACATTAATGAAATACAGAGGCCACCCCCATTCCCACACAAATAAAAAAAGAACCCACCTGGGTAGTAAAAATAAAATAAAAATCCAGCGTTTTATTTTCGCGGAAAATTTTCTATGGCTATGACAAAAATAAAAAAAATAAAAAAACACAAAGGAGGGCAAACAAAAAGTTTAAAAATTAGGTCGGTCCGTGACAGAGAATTTTTTGCTTTTTGATTCTCAAACAAAACACCATCAGCATCAGAGACATGGTTTGGTTTGTTTTAGTGGAGAAGTTTTTTGAAGTTAAGATGATAAAGCGACCATGTCCTTTGTGTCCAACTAAAATAATAATAATACTTTTTTTCGGTCCAAAAAACTTCCTCATTTTTATTGAGAAAGTTCCGTAAAAAAGTTGTCTCCATCTATAATAAAAATATTTATGTACCTCTCTACCTGTACCTGTATGCCAAGAGTTCACAATTAAAATTAAAATAAAATAAGGAGCAAAAAAAAACATTTGTGTGGGGAGTTGAATTCTGCATATGACTGTGAGGGTATGGGGTAACGAAAATTTGCATGTTTTCATACTGCTTTGTTTTTTGATATTTAACATGATTGAAACATGCCATGGGGGGATAGCTTTTCTTTTGATGGGGTCAAACCTTTGCTTTTGGAAAAAAGAGTTTCTCTTGTAAATTGAATTCTATAAAATATCCATTAAAAACTTGTCAATCTGTAAAGTTTGTTAAGTCCAGTTTATATTTTTAAGCTTTTAAGTAAATACATAAATGAATATGTGATGACAGCTCTTTGAAAGTCGTTCGACCAGAATAAAGAAACCTTACTCGCTACTCGTTAGTTAGTACTTACTCCTTGCAACGATTCGCTACTCAACATTCACTTTTTTGGATTATTTTAGCAATTGGTGGAATTTTATTCTTCTTGATAATTTTCTTTAATGACATTTTTGTTTTTGTATTTTTTAAACTATATTTATGGAACCTTTGAAAAGCTTAAAAAATTCGATTTATGTTTTTTTTTGTTTCGTTTTTAAATATTAATTTTGTGATAATTTGTTTTATTTATGTATCTTCATCCGAAATCATGTTCTTCATTATGAGAATGCTAATTGGAATTGAGTATCAGTTTTTGTTTGGGGTATGCGATGGTGTCCAAGCACCATGTGTGCGAGCTGTGAGGTGCATTTAATCCTGATTATTACGCTACCCACGTTCATCACGTCGTTGTCCGTCGTCGGTTGGTAGTCATATACCACGTATGTTGTTGTTGTCAGGTTTAGTCATCTATTTTTGACAGCGCGGGTGTCAAAATCTATCCAAAATTGTGAGAGTTTTATCATGAAGAGGCAATAACAGTAAAAAATATTTTTTTGTTTTTTGGTCGTAAATAAGAATTCAATGAAAATTTTTTATTTATGATATAAATTTGATGGTTTATTCAATTATGGACACACGTTAGATTAAAGGAAATGCGTCAATATTTTTATGGATGTTCATTTTCGTGTTAAGAATATGATTATTATTATGCAGGAGGACTTGTAAGAAAAGAATGGTTATGAAAACGATCGGAAATAAAGATAATATCGCCCTTGTTTTTTTTTTACACATCAAACTTGAATGACAGAACAATTATACATAGGTAGGTACTTAACATACCTACTTCCCTGTTCCTATTTCAACAAACCTTACAAAATATTGCGTGAACAATTCTTCTTTTTACAACACGAAAAAAAATCGTCTAGTTAAAAAAATGGTACTTAATGGCATTACTACTAGGTAATTCCGTCGCAATATGTTCAGCCAGTAAATCCGAGTTCAGGTTTGATTTAAGTATCTACTTTGCAATTTAATAGAACATTGATCAATGAGTGTAAAACCACATTTTACATAGCTGTACCATGTGTCATTTGAACGCCAATTTGTTTACAATGTCATATCTATGTACTCATTTTTTCAGATTTTTGAGCTTAGAAAAAATATTTCTTTTTTAAATAACAACAATTTTTTTGATTGTCGCTATACGAGGAGTTTAAAAGTTACAAGGCACTTTATAAAGATATACCTTCATAGGTAATACCTAGGCTTTAAATTTGTTGTGCATTCCCATTTTTTGATTTTAGTTGTTGAATTAAAATATCGAATGCTTTTGGGTCCACTCTCCACAGCCCATTTATGTTTTAGAAATTCGCATTTTTGAACAATAACGCTGGTCAACAGAATAATAATTTTTTTTTAAATAGGAAAGTATGATCTTCCGAAAGTTTTTGGGGCATTGCTTAAATTTCGAACATGGTAAAATAGAAAACAGTAATTTGTATTGATAGGTTTACCTATATAGGTAGTTTAAATACTTAAGATTATAAAATCACACAAGGGAATTATTTTAACACAATTTTCTAGAACACGCATGACGTTTTCAATTGGTAATCTGGGAGCAGAAAAAAACATTCTGAATGCGTTCAATTCGACAAAAGTGACAGTTCTGATTCTGAAAGAATTTCTCTTCTGGTTTTGAAATCAGAATCAAAATCCGAATCTAAAACGAATTCCGGGTTGCCAATTGAAAACGCTATCAGGTTTGATGAACGTATTTAATTTTAAAATGTTTGATTTTTGTTAATACTGTCTTACTCTACTCCATCATGCCCGGTGTCTGACCGTGTAAACTCTGAACAAACCAGCATAAATTTACAAAAATCTTAGCCTAAATCACCAGGCGACTACACACGGACAGTAGGTATAATATTTTTATTGATTCGCAACGTTCTCACAAAAATTATAAAGCTCCGCCCAAACCCCAACTTGATCTTATTCTCATTGCATTCTCATCCTTAGCAATATTAATGTACATATATGTATACATACACATTTGCTCGTCTTTTTCTTATTTTTCTCCATCCTTATCGTTTGGCTGAAGGGGAAATATAAACAGACATTTTCTTCGTTCACATGCGTTCACACTTGTTCTTTTTCTTACCGTTTGGCTGACCAATACAGTATTCTTCTTCTTCAGAGAGAGGTACTAGCCGTATTTGGAGGCTCGAAGAGTCGGTTAGGTTAGTTCAAGTTCAAGCTGATGTCCGTCCGTGTCCCATTGTCTAAACCTCATCAAGCCTCATGTTCGATGGTCTGAACTCCAAACAGAACCAGGGAATCTATAAAATTTTTTTTATTGAATCACCAGGCAACCACGCGCGGGCAGTAGGTATAATATTTTATGATTCTCAACTTTCTGACAAAAATTTTAAAACCCCGCCTTCAACCAACTTCTTATCAGAGTTTCTCCTTTTCTCATTCTCTTTACGGTTTGAATGAAGAAACTAATAAAACAAAGTAAAAAAGAGTCAATGATTCGATGGGTATGTACGTAGCTATATGTTCGCTTTATTCACATTCGTCGGAGAAAATCGTCTGTCCCATTCCATCGATCTTTGAGTTCTCTTGAAATAGAATGACAGTGACAGTGAAAAAGCCAGATTCTGCAATCGATTTGGTTCAAGCGGGAGCCCTAATTTTTTTTCTTCAGAAGTAGGAAAGGAATAAATAAAACTACATAGGTATCATACTTACCTACTACCTACCTGGTATTTGAGAAATTTGGAACAAAAACTTATTATTATTATTATTATTATTTCCCAGAGTAGGGACGTGGGTTTAAGCTTTAATGAAATCTCAATGCACCTGTACTAAGGACTGAATAGTGAATACCTACCTACCTCTGGGAATATTTTAAAGAAATTTAAACTTAGTTTATTTCATTTCCTCCTCGAAGTTATAAATACCTATTTCAGAGTGTAGAAGACGAAGACGTATAGAAGAAGAATTCCCAAGATCCAAAATGAGGTGTAATAAACTCATCACAACTTTATTATAATTAACATGAATAACTGAATTTGAATAAATTGTACGTATATCTACCTATCTTTCCCACTTAGTTGTTCATTTATAACTATTTTTCCATTTCATACCTTTTTTAGTAAATTCTGTTGCACTTTAAACCCTGTACCTACTCTGTTGGCAAAATAGCTGCGATAAATTGAATTCCACTGAGGCGAGTAAGGAAGAGTAAATAAAGTTTAGGTTAAGTTAAACTCGGTACTTTAGATGAAGTGTTCAATTCCCCTATCTACCTATAGCAAATTATATTTTCTTATAAACAAAATAAAAATAACAGAAAAAAAAGAATTAAATTTATATAGGTAGGAGGTAACTACCTGGGATTCCTTAACCTCCTTCCTTAACTTTTCTACTTTCAAGTTATATTTTTCTATTCATATAATAAGTCTATTGCCCGGTAGCGTAGGTTGATTGAAGAAGGAAAAACATTTTAATTTAAAAATTAAAAGTTATCATTGCGCGACCCTTTTCAGTAAGTACCTACTTCGGTAGGTACCGAAAAATCCAAAAAAAAAACTCTTTCTTTTCTAAGATGTCATGTCCGCCGTCTAGCATGTTTGGACAACCAACATGGAAGTTAACTCACTCAAGAGGATGCTTAAGGACTTTTAAAAAATATAAGTAACATTTCCCATTTGGAAAATTTGTTTTCTTTATTTTTTTTTGTAGGTAGGTACCTATTTTTATGGAGTGTATTTTACCCTGCTCTGAGGATAAAAAATCGGGGTTTTTCTTTAAGCAGACAGGTAAAGTTCACAACTACTGCGGGCAAATTGAAGAAAAAGTGTTTTTTCTTTTTGTTGAAATTATAAATGATAGGGATGGGAACTGAACGCATCACATTTTGCATTTGAAAACAAAAAAAAAATACATACCTAGTTGGAAAAGAATTTTAAATTTTTGAGACAGTTCTTTTCGTTTTCTCTTACCGTATACCGTTAAATCAGACAAGAAACGAGTGAAGTTCCACTTTGGATAAACATGCAATCGAATTAATTTTTAATTCAACTTGCAGACAATGACGAAGAATTCTCTGGCGATTGAGAGTAAGATTTTGTGTTAAATTTTTTTTTAGGTATCCAGATGGCGGGTGTCAGGATCGCAGCATAGAAAATGAGACGAGGTTTTTTTTTATGTGGCACTTTTCGATGCGCAATTTAAGCTTTAATTATGAAGTGGTTATATATTAACGGAGAAAAATTGAAAGCGGGTCGGAATTTTGGATTTCAGAATTTCAATTGGTTAAAATTATGGTTGGTCATAATTCTAATTTTTTTTTTTTAATTCCGTATGGCAAAAATTCTATCTGTCCAAAATTCTACACATCAAAATTTTGTAAATACTTGATTAAAATTCAGATTTCAAAATATTGGTTTGTGCAAAGATCTTCATTATAAAATGCTGATTTCAGAATTCAGTTTTCAAAATTCTGTAAATATTTGGATAAGACAGAAATTGTCTTTATATTATATTGAATTTTGAAACTCGAAATTTGGAGCTAAAATTTGTTTTCAGCGCTATAAATGCTTTTCAGTATAAGTTTATTAGAATTTTGAATGAAACACTTTTCCCGAAAATCAGTTTTTTTAGTTGCGACAGTAGGGCAAGTTCTGAATTCGTAAAAAAACGATTATAGCAATTAATCAGACCTGACATAACGAAGATAAAGAACGCAAGAGAAGTGGGTCCCGCGCATTTCTGTCTCTCTGTACTTTGACCTACAGTTTAAACTACCGAAGCGATTTTCTTCAAACTTGGAAGTTAAGATTCTTAGATAGTTTTTTTGGCTCCAAAAATAACGGTAGCTACCTGTCATTTAAACCTTAAGACAAAATATTTTTATCTCGAAAACAGTTCCTACGCTTTTGATGAAAAATTTTTAAGCGAGTATTTTTAATTAATATGTAAGTACCTAAATTATTCAGTTAAAAAATTCAGATAATCTTATTGATCAAATAAAAATGATCTTGGTATTTATTTATTTTAACAGGTTAGTTAATTTTTTTCTGTAAGTCTTGGACCTGAGAAAGTCGGCGATTACCAGTCGAACACTCTGTGTCAATTTTGCAATGGAAAATCCCAATGCTAAAAGTTACTCACCTTGATCCACCAGGCAAAACCACCATTTCTCTGTCTGTACATGAAACTTGTAATTAAAAAAAAAGACTCAGAGCTCATCTACACAACTCGACTTCTCGAAGTGAAATGACCTTTGCGTGATAATAAAGTAGGTACATAATAAATAGAGGTTGAGTAGGAACCTATCACAGTACAAAACATATTAAGATTTGTGTACTGTGGGTAGCTCTAATTAAAAATTCTTCACCACACTCCAACACCCCAATTATACAGTGTTAATTAATTTTCCACAATAAAAATATGCCGTGTAACACCCCGCTTGATTCTCAAACTTCTTCGTAGGTATTATAAAAATATCTTTCCATTATTTTTTTGATGTTGTGCAAGGACCCTGAACAATATACCATCACCACTCTACTTTTTTTTTTCTAACAAATCCCTTTCATTTGAGTGCGTAAATAATTCGCAAAAATCGTGATCCACTTGCCACAGCACAGCAGCTGCCCGTTCGCATTCATAATATGATGATGGGAGGTTAACATACTCGCATGTGTGGTATGTGTATCCTGTATGTTGTCATGAAAAATCAACCTCAAAAATCCACACGCACAGGTCCTTGTCTTATATAGAGGAAACAAACAGAACCAACAACAAAAAAAAAAAAATAAGAAAACAAAAGGAAACCCCCCAGGGAATCAATTTTGATTAGGTTTCTTAATCTTGAGGTGCACACGCCTATATATATGTACCTTACCTACAAAATTAAACCCGCATTTCCATCTCCACATCCTCCGCCTCCAAAGCACACCAGAGAGAGAGAAAGAGAGGTGTATTAATATTTTTCTTCTTAAAGCTCCAAGGATATGTGCGTATGTTTTGAAGATTAACCACGTACAAAAATAATTTTTCCATGTCTGTGGAAATTATAAATTTTCCAACATCGCAGAGAATATTTTCACGGACATTTTTCCATCAGCATCAAACACTTACATACGAGTATATGAACTTAACATAGTGGTTTGTGGTCTAGAAAAAAGGCGATTTTTTTAGGTAGGTTGGTAGGTACAAGATGGCGTTCTACTTGATGAGTACTAACTAAGCATAAGAAAGTGACTTTGTTCACTTAGAGGAAACGAAACGATAAGCCTATTCCACTTAACCATGATGAGTTAAGTGTCTGAAACTCAAAACGTAGGTACCTTTTTTAGTTTTGTTTTGTATGTATTTTGAAAAGACACAAAATTAGAAAAATAAATAGTATTAAATAAAATATTCAGGAAATGTAAGTTATGGCATTTAATAAGAGTTATGTAAGATGACAAAAGAGGAAAAAGGTCCTTTGGAGCAAAGATACTGTTGGATTTGAAAATTGTGTACTCAATTTGTGTGTTAGAAGTTAAAAGCTTCTGTAAACCTTCTTAAATATATCGATTACATATCACATTTGTAAAGCTTCGGTAAACCTTTTTAGATGATGGTTGTGATCTAAATAAAAAACTAAAATATTCCTCTAATAATTAAAAGTTAAACTTTATTAAATTAAATGTGAAATATTAAAATTGATAAGATTGTGTTCCGCTGAGAGCACATTGCCGATGACAGTTCATATCTGACAACCTGTCACGTAAATAGTGTTGCCGTTGAGCACTTTCGTCTGGCAGCTGTGTCGTGTCCGCTGTCCGCTGTTGAGTCCGCCACACCTAAAAGGTATCGATTTTACCATAAATGAAGCATTTTATGATTTGACAACTTATAGGAAAGACATTTCAACAACTTCTATAAGACCATTCTATGGACAAAATAGCTTCCGTATGGTCCCTCGTTTGAACATAAAACATTTTTCTATAAAAGCTAGCTAAAATTTCATGATCTCAGAAAAATATAATTAATAAATATATTATATAAAAATATAAAACAATATTCTGTAAACTTTAAACTTAATGAAAATGAAAAAAAAAACATCAAAAAATGAAGTTTCAGCAAAATTATTCAGTGGACGTGACACTTTTTACAAGCAATTTAAAACAATCTGGCTTAAGAGCTTCTATAAAGCTTCTTAAAAGTTATTATGTATCGAAGATTCGAAAGGAAATTCTAAAGCTTTTTTTGAACCTTTTAAACCTATGGGCCGTCTTAGATTTACTTTTAAACATTGACCATTTTGTTCTATCGTATCTGTAAAATACAATTTAAAAAAATGTTAGACTCAAAATATCCCAAAACTGCAATAGTTTCGACTGGGACCACAACTCTCCCACTCAACTGCTTTACTCCAATTGTCGAGTTCGAAATCTACTATTTTTGCAGTATTCCATGTCTGAGGCCAGGTGCCGTTTGATCCAGGAAGTAAGAAATTTTTGAAAGTCGAGGATTGTAATAAATAGTAAAGGACCAACGGCGCTTCCCTGATGCACACCAACTCTAATTGGGAATTCTACGATGATTCTAGCGGGACATCTTAACTTTTGTTTTAATTTGCTCGTACATGTCCATGACCATCAGTACTTAGACTTCCCCAACTTATTGGACTGTGCGTCGGCAACCTCGAAAACTGTTCATTTAAAAATCTTTCGTCTTCTAAAAGGAGTTGGCCTTGATTGTTGTTAATGAATTTCTGTAAACGAATCTGTCCTTCTCTGTAGGACAAATAGTTCCGCCCTTGTTCATGTTGGCATGTCTTAGCTCCTGAATAGCCATGATTTGTATCAGATATTTCATCCAGCTCCGCAATCATACTTTCCATACTCTGTGTCTGAAGTTGGACACACTTTTTCTTTCTTCGAAGCATGTTTTTTATCCATAAATATTGTGAGGGGTAAACATTGTTGACCGCAGATCTGAAAGCCGTTTTCTAGTCATCACTGCTTTGGCTTCATGATTTCATTACTATTTTTTTTTTTTCAAGCGTATCTAGGTAGTTTTCTTTGGCAGTTCCCAGCTAGCGGTGATTCTGCAGAGAGTCCCACATTTTTGTACTCCCCACTCCATTCAAATATCAGCCAACAAAACAAAAGCATATCTTTTAGCATGTCACAAGATGGAGACATAAACCGATACCAATTTTTTTTTCCGCATGCTGAATATGTAAAACTATTTCGTTTGAAATAGCTTCGCTTTTATTTATTGTAATTTTTGCATTCCTTCCCTTATTAGGGAGGAATAGAAAAAACTTTGAAAAAATCACTTTAAATTACCATAAAACTTTTTAACGATTATTTTTTTCTTCTCAAACCATGCACAAAGAACGAGGCAAGAATAAGTTCAAGTATAGTCCAGTAAACGATGTCGAGAAAAACGCCATGACTTCGAAGTTTTGAGGAACATTTTTTTCTTGCCAAACAATTTTTGTTAAAATAATTAATTACATACTTCAATTCCGAAATATTCTGAAAGGGCAAACAATAATTTGTATTTTTTAAAACTAAAATATACAGATTTTGATGATCAAAAAATACGTTGAAACTTAAGTATCTTTTGGTACTACTTTAAGCTTTGTTTTAAGATAAGGAATACTAAAATTGATACAACATGCACAAAGAGGATTTACATTAAATTACAACAGGAAAAAAATTCCCGTACCCATTTAGGGAAAAAAAAAATCATCATCAAAATCGAAGCTATTCTTCAAAACTATGAGAAAACCCTCAATTGACTGAACTAAAGGGATAGCAAAATAAATTTAAACAAAGTAGATATTTTTATCCTTAAACTTTCCTATTCGTCTCTAACGAGCTATATTAAGCGATTGACCAAACGCTTCCATGATTTCTATTTGTCTTTTCTGATGGAGTCTATATAGGGTTATAACTTATAACCCGCGCAACGATATCCTAATTTATTTTCCTCTGATTAATAACTTTTTCCTGAATTATAGACGATTCTCTGCACATGAGCTACTACAACATCCCTCCATCGTATCGCATTGCATTGTGCGATAGCGATAGCGATGATCATCATTATCATCCAAAACAAAGAAAAAACTTTTCACGAAACTTTTTTAATCAAATTTAATTGATTCGATTTATCCTTTAGCCCGGCACTAACTTGTTCCATTAATTTATTCCTTAATAATGGATCCGTGTATGTGGGTCCATCACGCCCACCCGCTTAATCAAACCTTTATCTGCGTTTAAGGATTTTGATTCTCAAACCGAATGTCACTTGTAACGGTGACGATGACGGTACAAGTGATATGCAATGGAAATCAAAAATATGTGGTTGTTATCCTGTAATTGACTCGACACGTGAATATTTTAATTAAAAATTATATACTTATACCTTTGTGTTATTTTATAAAAAAAAAAAAAATTAATTCAATTTAAAAAAGAAGTGATCGCTTGCATATATTATTATCCCACCAACCAAACCAAACCGAAGGGAGTGACGGCTACGTGGCTTGGGCTATACATTATCATCTCTGCATTGTCCTGTGTATTATCCACATCCTGTGAATTGCACACATTCTTATTAATTAGATTGCACCCGACTGATTAACCCACGCATAATCAGATTAAGTCCGCACTTTATTTATTTGTTTTTCAATTTTTTTTTATTAATATTATTTTTCGGTTTATTTGTCTGGGATGCCAGTTGGCATGCAGAGAGAACCTAAAGGTCCTGTTTTTCGTCCTTTATAGCCAATCAGTGTCGGTGGTCGGTGGTTGGGTGGTATGGAACTCAATGGGACTCAAAAATTATTCAATTAAAATTTGACATGAAAACACCATTCATTGGAATTAAATATTCGCTAAAGGCAACCCAAATGATGATGAGGCGATGGTCTCCTCGCCGTGTATGGTTTTTTTTTTTGTAAATCAGATGAAGGCGGGAAACGAAGAAGTATTTTTTTTTTTGTATTCCTATACCCTACTCTAATAGGAAAATATTTTAAGCAGTGCTGTTGATATGTTAACAGATTCCAAAAGCACCAAATTTATAACTTCGGAAATGCTTCAAAATACAACTCTTATCGAAGTTGAAAATGTGAAAAATATGACGTCCGATTATTTATTTTTTTTTTCATCAGTGACGAAAGTAAGAATACACCAGATCTAATAGCAAAACAAGTTTATGGAAAAACCGGATTAAGAAAAAATTGAAATTTCTATTACGCTTGTCTTATAACTTTAAAAGAAGCATTTTCGAAACTAAGTATTTGTGTTCATCGATGACAAATCTCACCGAAGTACTCTGTAAAGCTTCAAGAATTGTGTAACAAAGAACTTTTAAGGCCCCCCGGGTAGTTTCTTCTGTAAAGTATATCAATACAAACTTTATGCAAATTGAACTAAAAAGATACTGCTTGTTTTTTTTTCTTAACAAAACCTCGGCCTGCAAACTTTGAATTCACAGTCGTATATAAAAAGTGGATGAAAAGGTGCCTACCTCCCTTATCGATAAAAGTGCAACAAATTGTATGATAAATATAGTGGAATTTCTTTCGACAGCCCTGATCAGAATCCCGCCATCATATGAATAAGTGTAACGTTTTTAATTTCTTTGTTCTTTAACTGAATTGTATATGCATATGCAGCAACAATCATATGTGATGAATGTAAGGTGATAGTAGGAGCCCTGCCCTACAGTGTCCTACGGAACGAACGAATCCATCAAAATAGAAGGACACTCATCACATTCGTGGAAAACCCTTTTTGTGTTGTTCATCCGTTAATTTTTGCCCCTGGCCGAACATTTTTTTTCGACAGGACAGCTGATTTTTTTCTTTTCGCGGATTCGCAGTGAAAGGATGACAAAAATTCTGTGAGAATTGCTTATAGGTGCCTACATATGTGGGGATGTACACAAGGATATGTGTATCTTAATTAATTGATTAATTAAAATTGGGTATTAAAAAGCTTCAGCGCCGCCGGGTGAAGTGAGCGGTCTGGTCTGGTCTGGTCTGGCCACAGGAATCTGTCGATTGATTGAATTCGGATTGCCTGACAGAAGTGCTGAAAGTTGAATTTATATCATCCACCGACGACGGCGATGGTCTAATTTGATTATCAAAAAGTAGCTACCTATAAAAAGTTAAAATTGATGAATGAGATTATTTTTATATAACGGAGATTTTCGTAGATATTTTTTATTTGTTGTTTGAAGAAAAAGAACTTGTGAAAATTTGAGTTTTTTTAATTTCCTTTTAAAGACTTAAATACGAATATACTTTTGTGGTCAAACTGCCAAGTTGTGCATGGATTTCTTGTGGTGAATCTTGAAATTTCCTAAATATTTTTTCAATGTTTTTTTCGGCTTTGAAGACCGTTTTATGTAGCATTTTGAAATTTGAAAAAAGAGTATGTCTTAAGTATCGATGTAAATAAATTCATTATCATATTCATGTTTCAAAATTGATCAAAAATTGTAGAAACTGTTATTTTTTCGAAAAACGTATTGACCAGGGGCCATGTTCTGTAACTATCGAATCCATAAAACTCAGCTAGAAACGATGAAATTTGGAACAAGTCACATGCGTTTTGTTTCATTTTTCATTTTATTTTTTTAGAACACAAAAAATCGAAACATCCGGAATTTCAAACTGATTTTCATAAATTTTAAAATAAAAAAAATATTTTTTTTAGAACTTAAAATGTAGACTGAAATTTTTTTTTTTGCTTTAAAGATTTCCATTTCCAATCGATATTATAAGTACCTATTGACAGTAAATTCAATGATGTGCTATTATCATACCCCTGAACTTTTGCGTTCGTTTTAAAAAAAAAATTATTCCTCTAATACAATTGGTTCACAAGACTTTCAAAGCTGATTTATAACCTTAATTCACTACAAATTATATTTAGGTATCTACTTTTTAGCCATTTGTTTGATTTTTCTCAATAGAAATTTTACAAACCACAAAACATTTTCTTTTATCAAAAAATCACCCAAGTGCATTATAATGTCTGGTTTTTAAAAAATGAAAAAAAAAATCGAAACTAAAATTCAAATAAATCGAAAAAGAATTTGAAATTCATTCATCAAAGAAGATACCTACATATATACGAGTATAGATTACATTTTTATTCCCACACGTATTTTTACATTTTGGCCAAAAAAATATAAAATAAAACACCAACTCGAATGGTCCTGCCATCAGGTGAGGAAGAATATATCTTATAGATACATATATACATATATAGAGTACCTATACATCCTTTTTCCTTTCTACTACGAAATACCAAGTCTTAGGTAAGGTAAGTACATATGTATGTCGGTTCAAAAGCAGGAGCGCATTCTTTTTTCTTAAAATGTTAGACTCTTATCAAGATTCAACAAAATTCTATTAGGTAACAATAAAAAAATTGGTTTCAAGACCCTGTACCTACAAGCTATTTAGTTTTGTATTTTAACAAAGCAAAATAATGTATGTCTACTTGCATTTATTTGAAAAAATTTCAAGTACCTACCTACCTACCTACAAAAAGTAAAGAAAATAGAAAAGTTTTCCAAACTTTAATTTATTTTTAAATAATATAACGACTCTCTTCTTCTAACGACTAAAGATCGTTTTTTACCAAGCGTTCGTAAGTTTTAGAGATTCTCAACTGAAAATATCCTCCCTCATTAGCTCCTGAAAAGGAAATTTGTTATCGCTATAAATGACACCTTTTGAATTAAGAGTCTGTCAAACTTAATTTAATGAGGAAATAATGGACTTTTAGTTTGTACCTACTTACCTAAATAGAAAGTTTAAAATCCATTAAATCAATTTTTTAAGACCTTAACAAAATCGGCCATTTAAATAATTTTAAATTTAGAAGTAGGTAGGTATTTGGTGAAAAAAAATAAGAAATTAACGCTAACTACAAAATTCAACTTTGTTTTACTTTTGAAGTGGCTTTAGTAGGTATAGCTGTTGTAGGTATGTATGACTGAGTACAACAGTTAAAAAAAAATAATTGACCCTCAAAACTCAAGTTACTTTTGGTTTTTTTTTGGTCTTCAATTATTGATTTGCAATATCAGCCATATCGTATTTATAGGATTCATTCATCGTATTTTCTCGTCTTTTCCGTCAAGGATTCATCAAATAAAAGACATCCAAGGCGATGCAAAAAAATAAAGCTACTAATTCTAAATTCAATATTAAATTAATTCTATTGAATTTTTACAGCCCTCTTGAGTTTCACTAATCCAAAAATATAATTTTTTCTTGAATGATTTTCTGAATCCGTCCTGCATCAAAAACCGATACCCTAACTGCTGAACTACCGACACGACTGTAGATTAGGTACTAGACTAGGTACATCTACCAAAATTTTGAACTGAAGATGAAGAACAAAGAAGTGAAAGTGAAGAATCACCAAGCAATTCTTGTTAATATAATACAAATACAAGAATACCAACTTGAACTTGATCTCGGATTTCGCATTTTTCTCATTTCCGCTCCATCGTTAGCATTTAGCAATGTACAAATAATAAATGTCCAGGTCCACACTTTTTCATTTACGTTGTTGCGTTTGTGTGGAGTTAGTCGTTTTTTTCTCATTCTCTCTCAATCTTTACCGTTTGAACGAAAGTAAATGCAAATAGGAATAGGTACCTACATCGATTTCGATTCTTTTTATTCTACTTATTTTATTGTTTTTCTTCGGAGGAAGAGGCTACCAAAGCTTGGGTGCCTCTTTTGATTGTTCTTTTTTAATGTTTTTCAAAAATCTGAACTCAATCACCAGGCGATCACGCACGAGCAGTAGGTATGTAAATATGACGTTTTTGTTAATTCTCAACGTACATACATAATATACTCTTGTTCGTCTTTTACTTCTCTCTTCTCATTTCATCCTTACCGTTTCGCTGAAGAACGGATATTAATGTATGCATGCACGTAGGCATTATAGGCGTTCACATTATCAAATATATTTGACAAACGCCGTTTGATTGACTCAAATTTGAAAATGTGAACGCTCCATCAAATCGCTTGTCAAACATATTGGCTGAAAATCAAAAAAATTTGATATTTTGCTGGTTTGACAAACATTTGAGATTATGAACGCATCCCCGTCAAACCAGGAACATTAAAAAAGTTTTCAACCTGTACGGATCAAAAAGAACAAAAGAAAAAATAAACGTTGCTGTTGTAAGCGGAAATTTAAAATTTTTGAGGAAGTTTTTTGTAATTTATAAAAGTTTACATGGCAAATTAAAAGTAACGAAACGAATAGAAAAATATAACAAAAAAAACAGCATATTTAATTATTCTGGACAAATACAACGAAATAGAGCTAAGTGCAAATACATATAGACGCATTGAAAAAGAAAATTTTTGGTGCTTTTTAGCCATTCCTTAGTCAAATTCGATTCCTCTTATTTCTTTGCCTTTCTTTTTCTTCTTGCTCTTCATCTTCTATCTTCTTAAATTTGAGAGCTGCCATTAAAACGTCTATCATTGTTAAAATTCTCAATAGAAATGGCGTTTGACGGAACGTTTGACAAATGTGAACGGCTAAAGCCATCAAACCATCAAATTTTCATTAAACGGCGCGCGTTTGTCAAATGTATTTGAGAATGTGAACGCCCCTTTCTGCTTTGATCAATGCGTAGAAGTACATAAATCGTCTTTTCTCATTCTTTCTTCATCTCCATATTTGGCTGAAAAACCAGTAGAGTATATACAGTGAGCGTCAAAAGAAAGTGTACAATTTTAAAATAAGAAGTTTTAAAAATTGGATTGCATATCCTTCTAAGCTACCGATGCGTTGAAATTATATTTGAGAATATCGTATTCAACGAAGATAGGAAGTTCTTTGATAAAAAAATTCAAAATTTAAAATATAAACTTTCCTGCTAAAATTCCACTTGAGTTAAAGAGTGATTTGAATTCAACTGGTTTCAAAAATTGGTCAGCTATAGCGAAAATTGGTAATCAAGGGTTTAGTTACCCTTCCATTGAATTTATTCAAAAGTTTGCTTAGTAGGTAATAGTTTTTGAAAATATATACATATGTCGCCCCCCTTGAAACCCCGAATAATTCACTATCTGCGTTCTCTATTTCGAAGCTCCTGCCCTTCCTTACACTGGAATCTACCATTTCTCAACTCGTATCTCCTCTATATTTGAAAAATAAACCGCACCAATGCACCAAAGGGATTATTCTTCCCAAATCCATAATTTTCTTTTCGGATAAAAATGGATGGATATCATCTGTGAGAAAAAAAAAAGAATAAAGTTAAGAGAAAAAAAATCTCAAGGAGTTACTTCAATAGTAACCTACTGCGTTCCTACCTTATACGATTTTCAAACTGGAAGAAAAATCACAGAATCTGAATAAAGGATTATGGCGAAAGGACAGAGGACGATATCACTGCACTGAAGATGAAAAAGCAAAAAAAAAATAACCTGCTGCATATGAAAAATATCAAATAAACCTTAGAAAACGAAGTCAACAGGATGACTTTCAAGAATGCATCCTTTTTGTTGAATTTTTTATTTTTTGTTTCTGTCTACTTGTTGTTGCAGTCTGTTGGATTATCATGTGCACAGTGCTGCACATTTGGGACCGAAGATAAATTTATATGCAGTGAAGTACGACACACACAGGCTCAGATTTATATAAACACATTTGAAATTCTACGAGATGTAAATCCTTTTCTGATCATCGAATTAGAAGAAACGATGGTAGACAGGTACCGAACGGATTGTAAGACGTGAAAGTCTTTTCTTGTTGATATCCCAGATTTAAATCACATCTTTCAGACAGAGATAGAGAAAAGGATCCAAACGAGATGACGGAACGGAAAGATGATGACGATGCGATATTGTGAATGCGTTCTCACATATACAGCAATTGAAATGTATTTAATATATTATTTCTTTTTCTTGGTTTATTTTAAATAAATCTATTTTATGTTAAAGGGGGAAAGCTTTCAACATTTTTTTGTTGAAAATTTCCATTTTGAAAATAAATTGGAATCGAAGTCCGATTAAATAGTCAAGATGAAGGGCTATGTCAATAACTGGGGATAAAGATCCTTCAACAAGGATAACTTTTACATTCAAGTAATAAATTGAATATAAGAGTTCTCTTAACTTCAATTACTTTAGTTGTAGGTTAACCTATTAGCACAGATCTTTTCTTATACTGTCCTATTAGAAGGTTCTGAGATTTAGAATTTGAAAAGAAACATTATTGGTACCTACCTATAATGTAAACTTGAGTCCTTCAATATGCTTTTGATTTTTTTATAATGTAAAGAGTCCTGATTGTACACAACTAGTGACGTTACTAAGCATAAATATAGTTTAGAAAGATGTGAAAAATCCTTTCTTTTAGTTGTAATTAAAATGACTGCAAAATCTCTAAAAAAAATAATAGGTTTTTAAAATTAATAAATATTTTACAGAATTATAGAAAAGTTAATCAATTTTTTAAATATTTATATTTATATATTTATTTTAAAAGATTTAGTTGCGAAAAGCCAAGCAAACACTGTTTTGGAGTTCGACAAAATTAAGTAATTTCACTTTGGATGCCTATATTTTTAAAACCAGGCCTTGCAAAAGATTCTGGTATTCAGGGGTAGATAACTATTAAAATATTGACCATTGGTTTTTTAAACTATAGTCTCATTGGGGCATATTCATAGTTGTCTGATCAGTTGTTCCTTTGTCTCTTCTAAGCTAAGCCGGAGTTTATGTTATTCATAGGCAATTTAGACCCGGGTCCAAAAGATAAACTGAAGCTCAAACTTTAAAAACGACTGATTCTTTGACTAAGTTGTTTTTTTCTATCTGTCAAAAAATGGATTGGATTTCTTTAGACTTTAGACTCGAGGCCAGTTGGACTCGGTTCTAAAGTTTGATTATGAATATGCCGGATGCCTCTATTATATTTAGTTTCGGTAATATCGCCACACAAAGATCTCCTTTTCGGGCAGAAATTCACTAAAATCACTAAAAAAGTGGATATTTTCAAAATAGCTCAAATTTCTCATCGTGCGATACCGCGTTTTAAAGGCCCTGACTCCCAGATAACTTGAACTTTTATTAAAATAACTTATGAAAAATTATGAAAAAGTTGGCAACAGATTAATTTTTGTTTTCTTTTGGTGATGATAAAAGAATGGTACAAAATAATTTAATATTTTTTTTGGCTTTGAACATTCACAACGTTAAAACGGTTTGACGGACTAATTTGAAAAATTTGCAGGAAATAATTGTTTTGTAGAACATATTACTGCGATTGCGACGAATGTTGGCATATCTTAAAAATGGTTACGAAAACACTACAAAAACTTATTTTGTATCCTTTTTTTCAAAAATTCATTATTGGAATCTTTTAGAAATTTTTGAAATTGGCATTAGATTTTATTTGTCATTATTACGAGTAGGTACATACATATGTGTCGAGAAACAAAAGAATTTCAAAAAAAAAATTCTTAGGGTAACAAAAATATGTGAAATTAAAGCTGAATAAAAAAAGATTAAAAAAATACATTAAAAAAATTCAAAAAAATGGTTCCCTTAGTTTTTTCCTTCAATCACTGTTTAATCTTATAATTAAAATTTAGGTTTTTATAATTGCAAATTTCTGTAATAATAAAAAGTGTTCGTTGCTCTGATTACTAACTTTTTAAGTAACCAGCAAATATAATCGGTATCATTGATAAAAAAATCGATTCCGCCAATCACTGGTGCAAAATTCACAATGTAACAAATCCGCAGCAATTGTTTGTTAATTCAATTTATAATGCAAACAAATAAAGAAGTCTATAAAAATAACACATTATGTACCAACTTACCTGTCTTTTGCTTATTTTAATAAATATAAATACCTACATTAACCAAAAAAATATTTATTTACAAAACAAATTAAATGCAAATAAAGTAAAATAAAAAAAAGACTTTCCATTCTATGGACGTAAAAAAAAATAGTGTTAAATCATTATTTGCAATTAGTAATGAAAAATAAAAATCACATTCATAGGCGCATTAATAAATAAAACAAAATTATCAACATAGATATTTTTTTAATTTATTGTGTGATTTGTATAACTACCTATGTACATAGTTTTTAAAAAATCATTTACATATACATCATTTTGACAAAATCACACAAAAAAAATTAAATAAAACATTTATTTTACATTCATGTAAAAAAAACAACAATTATGATTGTCATATTTTTTATGAATCCTGTGGTCATCATCTATCTACCTTTTTATTTGTGGTGATAACCCTTTTTAAAATTTTATGTTTTATTATCTTTACGTGCTTAAACATATTTTTGTATATGAATATTCATTATAAGCATAAATTCACGCGCATTTGCCAAAGTGTTGATAAATATAAAATTCTGTTGTTTTTTTGTAAATTGTTTGATTTTTTGATTTAATAAAATGCAATAAAAGCATAAATATAAATTGTGAAAATTGCAACAATTCAACAATACGAAACTTTTTTTCAATGGCAAATTTGGCGGTAGATAGGTACATAGGTAATGTATATTGTTGACAAGTATAATTGTGGGATCTAGTAGACAATTTGGGAATTAAGATTATCTCATTTCATCAACGCTCAAAATGGGAATAGGTGGGTCTAGGAACCTTAGAGTGATTTTTAGGTCAGTTAGGTATGTTAGAGACCGTTAAGAACAAACAAAAATATCATACCGCAGAACGTGCATAGAGTCGCGATGATTTAGTTTCAGGGTGGCATATTCATCTGACAAGTTATTTCCTTGTCTCTTCTAAGCTTACATGGAGTTTATGTTATTCATAGACAATTTAGACCCAGGTCCAAAAGATAAATTGGAGCTCAAACTTTAAAAACGGCTGACTCTATGACTTTATGATTAGCAGCTGTTTCAGTTGGACTCGGTTCTCAAGTTTGAATATGTATGTTATGCCCCATTGTCTGCATTTTTCATCAAGCCCCAGGTCTGATCTAAAACTCTAAAACAGGGCCGGGGTCACAAAAAAAAATAAACCGAATAACCACTAACCAGGCGACCACGCACGGGCAGCAGGTATAACAATTCACCAACTTGATCGGAGACTTTCTCCTTTTCTCATTGCATTCTCATCCTTAGCAATATTAATGTACATACATTTGGTTGTATTTTTCTCATTCTCCGTCCTTACCTTATCGTTTGCATAATATGCATTTACATTTGATCCTCTGTTTCTCATTCTCCTCTCATCCTCAGAGTTTGGCTGAGCAATCAATACGAATAACGAATGTACGCAACGCACGTACACGGGTACACGTACACATTTGCTCTGTGCTCATGCGTAAATCGTCTCTTCTTTTCCTATTCTCTTTCTCTCTCCAACATTTATATTATGAACGTTGTATCTACATGCACATTAATACAAATACATTCACTTCTACACTTTTGGCGAGCACATCGGGATCGGGCATAGAAACTGCTTCGCATTGATTATTTTTAATTTTGTTTTAATTTCTGGAGGGGAATGGTAAGGATGGAAGGACAATGAGAAATAGAAAAATCTGCCGAATTGATTGTACCTACTGACCGGGCATGTTCGCCTACTGATTTATGTCGTTTTCAACTAAACTCTGTCATTTTTAAGACACAGTCACATAAGCATCAAAAGAAAGTGGGCGCTTCATAATTGTATTTAAAAAAAAACGAACCTACCTATAGACATCATACCCACTTAATTTAAACTGTTAAGAGCTTGGAATCAAATCTAACTAAAAAACAGCATTCAACTAAATTTTAGGACTAATCCTATTTTAAAAAAAGTTTGTTTTTAAAAATAATTTTAGATTTAATAGGTAATAGGACCTCTTTCATATAAATTTTAATCAGAATTCTTCAATCTGTGTTCATGACAAAATCTTAAACTAAAAAATCCGGTTCCTGAATTGTAGAAAAATATTTGTCTATTTTAATTGCTTGCAAAACTACACTTAAACATTTTCATCAAAACCGTTAGACAGTTTTCGAAATAGTTATGTTTTATCTTTACGGTTATATGATAAGTAAGTATTTTGGAGCAAACAAATTCAATATCATCTCTAGGAAATATTTAAAAACCTAAAGTTCCAAGTTTGAAGAAAATCGCTTCTTCAATAGTTTAGGCTTTAAGCAGAGACAGAAATAAACAGACGGATACCGACAGAGAGAATTGTGGGAACTAGTTTTTCGCATTCTTTATTTTAATTTCAGGTATGATTAATATCTCGATTTCAATTTCTTTTACTACCTACATTTATATAGTTTCAAGCAAAAAGTAAGAAAACTTTCATTCTTCGTTAAAATACTTTAAAAAAAATCAAAACATGCATCTTAACCGTTTTCAATCATAATATTAAATCGTATCAAAAATTACTACAGCCTTCAGTCAAATCATTCCTATTCTAGGCTCGTGAGAAACGTATACAGAAGACAAATAAAAATAAAATAAAATGTCTCCTCTTTGATCCCACATAGTTCCATCAGATAAATATTATGAAAATCTAATTCAGACTGATTTGGCAATCAATCGAACCAAGATTGCCAAATCACCCACTCAAAAAAAAAATCTCTTAGTCCTTTAGCCATACATAGTAGTCCCTCAACACTATATGTAGTTCCCTTCAATCACTTACCATATTCATCATCTGTTTCATCCTCCTTCGCCACAACCTGTGTCTTGCAATTTCTGATCGACACGGACGACCGAATGACTGAGTCAAAAATCAAGATATGAAATGATTTCAATTTTGGCAATTTACCTTCTGCCCAATGAAATTTCCAAATTGGTTTTTCTTCTTCATAGGTAGGCAATAGGCATGTACGAGTAGGTACGGACGAACAGCTGAAAGGTCCTCTTTTGGATTCTTCAACTCATCTATTTTGTCAAAATTCTCCTCTTCCTTCTGTTTGATTTGCTCTATCGGTCTTTCTCTCTCCCTCCTTCTTTTTGGGTAATTCCAATCCAATTGTGATTTATTGATGAAGAGGTTTGTGTTTTAGTCCTTATAATCCTTCAATAAAGTGGTACAAAAAAAAAAAAAGAATCATCTTTCAAAACATACGAGAGCAACCTTCAAACGAAGAATGATGGAAGTCGTTTAAGACTAGTGTTTTTGGGCACGTTTTGCGTGCCTCCACAAGCACATTACCTGCCTCCGGATTCCTGATATATAAAATGATCCACAATGGCTATCACACAAGCTCACATTGACACAAGCTTGTCCCTCACTGAATCCTTCTATTGCCACATTAAAAATCACAAAAAATAAAACTCGACTATCCATTTGGAAAACTGAATGACCCAAGAGTATATGTAGATAATATATATGGAACCACACCACACCGGTGTGCCATTTGATTTATGTTTGAATTTTAATGAAAGGATATCTCCCGTTGGAATGGGCCTCGTGCTTCAGGCACAGGGTTAGGGGTAGATATAATCCAAAATGAATTTCCAAGAAGAGTATTTCATATTCCCTTGTTTTTGCAGAGAAGTTGATGGCTGATGTGTGCCTTTGTCTAGGTGCTTCTTCTTTTGATAGAGGTGGATTAAGGAGAATCCTTGAAGATGTCTGGAAAATTTCTTGAATCTGATTGAATTGGAAAGGAAAATGTAGAATAGAAAAGCCAAGAAATTATATTCCATTTAAGCCAATATGTGGGATATTTTGTACTTTATTTTGTTTTCTTTGGATGAGAATTTTGTTTGCTTCATTGAAGCATTTGAAAAGTAGTTATTGAGTTATGATTTGGATTTAATTTTTTTTGGCTTGAGTTGAGTTCTCTTAGAAACCAAAAGCAAATACCTATGGCTAAAGACAAAGAATAGATAACTTTGCTGTTGACCAAACTTGTTTTGACTTCATGTGAAAGGTAAAAGTGTTAATTTCAAAAATTGTTATTCTTTTGATCTCAAGAAAAAACATGGACTTTTATACGAGTATACATATGTACCGACCTTAATATTGATTTAAGGACTTGGTAAAATTCCAAGTCTATTCGAACCTACAAATTTCGAGCAAAACTTAGACCATAAAATATGTTGCTAGACATTTATTGAGAGTAATTGGTAGATAATTTAGAAGTTTCTAGCTCTATGTCTGATGTTTTACTGTAAAACACCGAAATAAGAAATTTTCTGCAATGTAAAATCTAAAACAATTTTGAGATCATTCTATACCTTTACAACCTATCTTGAATTATAGGTACACTTAACAAATATAAGAAATGGTTTTTTTTTAGAGTTTTTTTAAAAGCTGTGTTTTTGAGAAAAATTGTTTTTCTCAAAACAAGAAGCACTAGAAAGATTTAAGATTTATAAAAAAACTTGAAGATCCGCATTTTCTTCAAAAAGAATTTTTTTAGTTTCTGTCTTTTGTCTACAATAAAAAAATACCGTTTCGTTTTTGATCAAAAACTATGAAGTCCTAAATAAACAGTCAAAGATCCTATATTGTTGCTCTTTTTCAAAGACTGAGGTGACGCTCAGCTAATCCAGGGTCAATTCAAGAAGCAACGTAAACTTGGGCGAAGATACCAACTTAATTCTATACACTATTATTATTATTCAAATATATATTGTTTTTCAAATATAGTCTTACAATACGATCAAGACTAAACGGGTGGACGCTGAGCGCTCCTGTCTAAGATAAACTCTGAAGGAGATGGCTCAAGCTTTCTGGACAACAGTAGCAAACTGCAGCGGTAACAAATGAACAGCTCCGAATAGTGTGTTCCTGTCCGTGGGGTACTTAGAAGAAGTCCGCCACGAAATAAACGGGTGAGAATCGGTCTCGACAAAAGTTCAGACGGAGGAGAAGCCACTGTCTCAAAAGGTCGAAGGGAACCTTCACCTTTATCTAGGATACACTTAGAAGAAGTAGATTCTAGATAACAAACTTCTAGAAGTTTGGTCTGGGCCCTCCTTGTTAAATTTATAGGGCTTATTGCTTTCGTTAGTGACAATTCTACTAATTATCAGCTGCCTATAGGCTTTCAAACTTATGACCACCATACCACTGGTATAACTTGGAAACTCTAATTTTCATTTCGGTAACAAGCAGTTGTGAACTCTAAGCGGGATTCTGCTTAGAGTTATCCCATAGAAAAAATAAATGCGAGGTAAAACAGAAACATCTGTGGTGTATCGAGGTCGTGTGTATCGTGTGGGATGGTGGTATGATACCACAGGGTCGTATCTGGTCGGCTGCATTTGTAACTCTTCGTTACAAGTTTTTCTGCGAACATTGACTTTTGCCGCGCTAAAATGCCATTTCGTCCCACAAAACGTCGCGTCGTCTCTGAAAGTTTCGCATTAAGTTGGGAAATTTTTCATCATAATATGGCTTAACCAAGATAACTTTGTAGACACAAACCAAAATCATAATCACACACAATCAAATATCTTACAAAAAAATATCTTATCGACATTTCTGCAACAATCGCTTCTAAAAGTCAATTTCTAAAATCCATTTTTTTTTTTAATAAATCAAAATCTTAAATATAAAAAAAAAAAATTCCCCCGCAGTAAAAAGTCTTTCTCTTTGAATTCAATCAGCAGCACCCATAATAAAATACACTTTCGGCCAGATTACAAATGAACCGAAAAATTTAATGTTCTCATGAAATTGCACGCCCCCCCTGAGGGTGATTTCAAATTGTGCCTTTATGAGCTTAATGGTCATGGCCATTGGTGTACAGTGGGATAGATTCTGTTAAAAATTGGAAAAAAAATGAAGACAAGTAAATGGTGTACAAGTTACATACTTGTAGACTAAAAGTTTCGATGGATTATTATTCTTTTTTTTTGGTCCAAACAGTTGAGTTGAGTTTTTACTGTTTTCTTTTAAGATATTTTTCTCCCATGAATTTTTCCGTCTGCCCATAGTTTATTTTTCTTTTTTCTATTTTTCAATAAATCCTTCACCACTGTACCCCAGTTTATAGCAACACACGACACTACTCGTTTTTTTTTCTGCAAGAATTCGATAGAAAAAACCCAGTGAACTTTGGTTTATTTCTTTTGTTCCGAATTTTTAAGGGCAGTCAGGAATATAAATATCCTGTTTCGGACACATTTTCTCTGCAATTCAATGATAAACCTTTATATAATTTGTGCGACCACTCTTTTCGGTCAAATCAAATGGGAACAGAGTGTGGGCTGCTAGTGGGTGGGTGGGATGGTTGTTTGGTAGTAGACTTTTAAATGGGTGTGCCCTGTCCTGACTTCTGAATCACTCACAGTGCTCAAAATGAAAATGCCAATATAAATTTGTTCTTTTGCCACTTTTTCAAATTTCGATTGTGCTCCTGATGCCATTTCGGTTTCGTTGAATTTTGGACAGGAAAAGAAACCTGTTGTAAAGATGTATGGCTTGGCTAGGTACATATACAATACATATATCGAAAGGAAAGCAATATTGCGTTTGACTTTTGCTCTAGAAACCCAATCAAGTGCAAATGCCGCTCCATTGAACTACTTGTGTGTTGATGAATTGAGGGTACTGAAAGAACTGGAGTACTGTATAGTAGTTGTACTCTGGACGATTGCGGTCTAGAATGTGAATTTCCAAGTCGTTTTCATCATGTTCTAGGTATACCTACATGGATATTGGGATACTCTAGCTGGACTTGCGACACTTTCCTTCCAGTTTGGTGATTCTTTTAGTTCTGATTTTTCAAAAGTACACGAACTGTACGAATGGATGTAGGTAACTTGCATAGTGCACACACATATCCTTTGGTATGGTTTATTATTTACGTTTGATTTCACAAGCTCTTTTGAAAAGAGGAAAGAACTGAAATCGAAACGGGTTTCCGGGGGGGAGGTTGTTCATTTTGAGTGCCATTACTTTTAGGATATCCATCGTCGTCGTCGTTGTGTGGTCATCGTTGGTCGTCAAAGTCGATAGTTCTTTTATATCGACAGTTTATATAAGGATTGGGGGAAAATAGCAGAATTTTACACTTTGGAAATCAGTATTTCAACCGCACTGAAGCAGACGGTTTCATGTTTTATTTATTCGTTCATGTGAATATACGACGAGCCAAAGCTAAATGGGATATTATTGTATTCTGAAATGTGCTACTGCAGTTGAAGGTGGGTGTGGTCTTCATTGAATCCGGGGTAATTGATGGGATTTTTTTTTTATTGCCAAATATTCAAAAAAGTGTCCTGTCCGGTAACCGGTATAATTATTATTACATTGAATAAAATTGAAACGGGAAATTTAGAAATCATTTGATAACACATATTTGATTGGTTGATTTTAAAAAAGCATTCCACAGGAAACCACGAAATCTGATATCGATATGGGTTGTTCGGGAAGTCTTCGTGCACGGACTTGTAAGTTAAAACAAAGATAAGATGCCTCGCAGGAATAACGGAAGAGTTCTCAATTGAATAGGTGGTGTGCACCAGGGAAGCGTCTTGAGTCCCTTCCTCTTTATTACAGTTTTTGACATTCTGCTTGAGGACAATGTGATGGACCCGAAAGTGAATCAGTTATGTGCTGACAATGGCGCCTTTATTAATGAAGATTCTAAATCCTTGCAACGGGTACTTGATGTATGGGTGGATGTTCTAGAGAGAAATGGATACAGCATTACTACAGGCCTCTTCCGGGCAGTTTAAAAATGCAACAACATTTTTATTTAGTTGGTCTAATCGAATTTTAAAGTGGCTGAATATGATTAAAGTTAGCTGCATAAGGTTCAAATCATAGTGCAACCATCTTAACAAGTATTTTAAAAGCAATCACCCATATGGTTTGAACCCTGCTGAATATGAATTAAAAAAGCTAAATAGAGCCCTAGTCCGCAAAATGTGGTTTTAACAATTTTTTTACCTAATCTTCATCTATATCTACATAATCCTCAATGCACCAAACGATACAAACCTACTGAATATGGTTCTCAAGCGCTGAAAATAGAGCAAGTTCTTGCTTATTAAATGTTCAAGAAATATTTATTTCAAAACTATTTCTTTGGCTCAGGCAAAGTTCATCCGTTTTTATAGAAATCTTTAAAGTTGTATCAAGGGCAAAATCATGTTTTTTTTTGGTACCATAGTAAAACCAGTTTTAATTGCTTACTGCGTCAATCAATCGATCTCCTTTCACGACAGACAGCCAAACGACCGTAAACTCCATCAATATTCAAAATCTTCTTCGAAATTCAAAAATATGTACATAAAATTTGTTTGTTTTATTTAAATTAATTAAAACATTAGTTTCTCACGCTCTACGAATCTTTAAATTTAGGTCCATAATAATCTATTTCCGTAACGGTAGACAGACTGCTTCGTAATAATTAAGAATATTAATTTATATGAGATTAACGTGTTTAGCTTTTTTGCTTAGACAATAAACACCCAATAAAAGTAGGCTTATAATTGAACCCGTTTTGTTTTTTTTGTTGATCATATACCGTAAAAAAAAAACTACAATCATTTTAACTTATAGAACAAAAAGCCAGACGACATTCACATTAAACATGTAAAACAACTGCCAATAAATTCGGTTTTCTTAATTAAATTCTTAGTTGATTAAAGAGTTTTTTTTTCGAATTATTTATTCAAAATTGTATTTATTCAAATTGAGTAGATTGAGGGGACCCTGGGGTAACAAAAAAGTAGTTTAAATAAATAATATGTAATACGACACAAGCTCTTGTTATCATCCAAACAGCTGATTGATATTTGAATAATTTTTGCCAGACCTCTTTAAAGGCTGAAACATGTACCTTCCTACTGCAAACTGACAAAAAGTAAACATAAAAACCTTTTAAACATCCAAAAGTCATTCAAAGATGAGCTAAGTCTTTTATAAGATTTCTTATCTCTGATCTCAATCTTTTAACTGAGCCTCTTCTATCGATGAACACACGGCACGAATGGCCGTTTTTTTTATTTTACTTCCGAAAATATAAATAACGCTCATAAGCTAAAAGTTAATTTATTCAGATATATGTCTGTAGTATGTCTCGAGTAGATTTCGATGGTCAATATAATGATTATTATTATTAGTTTTTTTGTTGTTGTTAAGACTAAGTATCTTCTTCTTCGTCGTTTCTTCATGTGAGCCAAAGTGGAGGATTCGAGTGATTATAGAATTGATCGTGATAGTTAAGCATTCTTGGGACATTTCAAATTTTAAATGACCATGAATTAAAAAAATAAAAGTTGCGGACATATAAATATGTTGCGTAATCTTTCAGTGAGCATCATTCGATCGTTAGCTTCTGCGGCAAGCAGAAAAATTGGATTACATTGATTAATAATAAAAAATGGTAAATTATAGTACAAATTTCTCTTCATCCTTATTCTTCTTTAATTTTTTTTTGTTTGATTCTCTAGAAACTTATACTTTTTGGATTGGCTTTTGTGGCGCTAGCTGCAGGTCAACAATATCTTCCACCAAATGAAGAGGCAGGAGTTCAAGTTGCCAACGATTATCTTCCACCAGTTGAGGCAGCAGTAGTTCTACCCAAACCCGATAATCAGTATTTAGCTCCTGCTGTTGAATCAGTGCAAGTACAACCAGAACCCAACAACCAATATCTAGCTCCATCAATTGAAGCTGTTGAGCCGATTGAGCAAATAGCTGAAGATGGTTATCGTTATAAGACTGTGAAGAGAATTCGTTACCGAACCCGTCGTGATGTGAGTGAGCTTAGTTCTGGACAATATTTGCCTCCATCGGTTGAAGATAGTTATGGTCCACCACCATCTGGACCTGTTCCAGTTCAAGATAGCGCTATTTTAGCTGATGATGGATACCGTTATAAGACTGTCAAGCGTATTCGTTACAGGCATCGTCGTGATGTTAACGAATTAGCTTCTGCCCAATATTTGCCTCCAGCTCAAGAAGATGATAGCTACTCGTATCCAGCTCCTGTTGCAGTTGCTGCTCCAGCTCCAATTGTTCAAGCTGCCCCAATCGAAGTAGCCGCTCCCGCTCCAGCACCAATTGAAGTCTCTGCACCTGTTTCAATTCCACAGAGTGCTGAATTAGCTGATGATGGATACCGATACAAGACAGTTCGCCGCATTCGTTACAGGCATCGTCGTGATGTCAACGAGCTAGCTTCTGGTCAATATTTGCCCCCAGCGCATGAAGAAGAAGATAGTTATTCATACCCAGCTCCTGCTGCAGTTGCTGCTCCAGCTCCAATTGTTCAAGCTGCTCCAATCGAAGCAGCAGCTCCACTACCCGCACCTGTAGAAATTTCCGCTCCTGCTCCAGTCCAGCAAACTGCTGAATTAGCTGATGATGGATATCGATACAAAACTGTTCGTCGGATTCGTTACAGGCATCGTCGTGATGTAAACGAGCTAGCTTCTGCTCAATATTTGCCCCCAGCTCAAGAAGATGACAGCTATGGATACCCAGCTCCCACTCCTGTTGAAGTAGCAGCTCCAGCAGCAGTTGAAATCCCAGCCCCAGTTGAAATTGCCGCCCCAGCACCAGCTCAACAAACTGCTGAATTAGCTGATGATGGATACCGGTACAAGACCGTTCGTCGCATTCGTTATAGACACCGACGTGATGTCAATGAACTAGCTTCTGCCCAATACTTACCTCCAGTTCAGGAAGATGATAGCTACTCATACCCAGCTCCAATTGAGGTTGCTGCTCCGGTAGAAATTGCTGCTCCAGCGCCTGTAGAAATCTCTGCCCCAATTCAACAAACAGCTGAATTAGCTGATGATGGATATCGTTACAAGACTATCAAGCGTATTCGTTACAGGCATCGTCGTGATGTCAACGAACTAGCTTCTGCCCAATACTTGCCCCCAGCTCAGGAAGATGACAGTTACTCATACCCAGCTCCTGCTCCAGTAGCTGCCCCAGTTCCAGCTGTTCAATCAGCTCCAGTTGCTCCCATTGAAGTTGCCGCTCCAGCTCCAGCACCAATTGAAGTCTCTGCACCTGTTTCAATTCCACTGAGTGCTGAATTAGCTGATGATGGATACCGCTATAAGACTGTCCGTCGCATCCGTTACAGGCACCGCCGTGATGTCAAGGAACTAGCTTCTGCCCAATACTTGCCCCCAGCTCAGGAAGATGACAGTTACTCATACCCAGCTCCAGCTCCAGCAGCTGCTCCAGCTCCAGCAGCTGCTCCAGCTCCACTTGTTCAATCAGCCCCAGTTGCTCCCATTGAAGTTGCCGCTCCAGCTCCAGCACCAATTGAAGTTTCTGCTCCAGCCGCAGTTCAGCAAAGTGCTGAATTAGCTGATGATGGATACCGATACAAGACTGTCCGTCGCATCCGTTACAGGCACCGCCGTGATGTCAACGAACTAGCTTCTGCTCAATACTTGCCCCCAGCTCAGGAAGATGACAGTTACTCATACCCAGCTCCAGTTGAAGTATCTGCTGCAGAAGTTTCACTACCCATTGAAATCCCTGCCCCAGCACCAATTCAACAATCTGCTGTATTAGCTGATGATGGATACCGATACAAGACCATCCGTCGTACCCGTTACAGACATCGTCGCGATGTAAACGAACTATCATCTGCTCAATACTTACCCCCAGCTCAGGAAGATGACAGTTATTCATACCCAGCCCCAGCTCAAATTGATGTTGCTGCTCCAATCGAAGCTGCATCCCCAATTGAAATCTCTGCTCCAATTCAGCCATCTACTGAGTTAGCTGACGATGGCTACCGTTATAAGACTGTGAAGAAGTACAAAATTAAACGTCATTGAATCATCAAATTAACGAACCTGCACTGAAGCGATACAAAAAGTGATTAATAAGTTATTAGAAAATAAAAATATTAAAAATTAATTTTAAAAATAAACGTTGTTTATTTTCAAATAAGCAGATTTTCTAGAAATTAACAAAATGAAACATTTATTTCAATTTTATAAGGAACGAACTTCTATTGCAGATATTTCCTAATCAATCTTCATTTCATTAATATCGTATATCCTTATCGCCATCGTCTAAAAGATTAACCACTTATTTTAAAAGTCGTCTCTAATTTTCGGATAATCGTATAATCAATATTGACATACACCCATAGATTATCTTCCAACACAAATCAAATCCGATAACATCAGAAAAAAAAACAACATCTTTGATTATCCTTTTTTATTCCTCTCACTTCGACAAGGACAAAACACGAAAAAATATCACTTCTCCTTAAAAGACATGAACAATCAAATAGAAATAAGATGACATCAAAAACAACATCCTTATATGTTGTCGTCTAACGCCAAAAGGAATATTCATAAACCTAAACCGCTTTGATCCTTTTAAGCTTGCAATTTAACACACACCCCCTAAATCCATCCACTTCTCTACGTCTGTCTATACCTAACACTCAACTCTCACACATCTCTCCATCAGGATCAGGAATATGAACATCAAATTGAATTCACTCTTGAGCTGAGAAGCTAAAAGTGGAAGAAGCATACAAAAAAAATGAATGTCACAGAAAAAAAAGTGTCCTTTGTCCTGTTTTGATGCTAGAACCTCTATCCAACCAAGGACATACATACATATGATAAAATCATTATCTTGAACACATGTGTTGTATTGTGTTGCATTGTCCAGCCGGTGTAAAAAAAAAAAAACGAAAAAGAAAAAAACCCAAGTGGTTTTTGGAGACCGCAAAAAATCTTTCCTATCCCAAAAAAAAAATAAATACATATTTTCTATATATTTTTTGTGAGAGACTCTATTATCCATGGATGATGGTTTACCTAAAACTAGAACAAGAAGAAGAAAAGAAATAACCATTGACCTAAAGTCATACGACAGGATATCCTTGAGGGCATCGCATATAATAAAGATGTGTCAAATGTATAAGAATAAAGAAAATTGTATTGTCCGAGTTTCGTTTAGGAATCGATCGAAATATTTTTACTATATTATATAATGGACAAGAATCAAAAGGCAGTTGCTCTGAGTGGATTTAGTGCAATCAATTTATTTTAAGGCCCACACAATTGTATGTTTATAATTTTGAATTTAAATAGAATTTTTTAGGCCAATTTATTGATTTACTTTATTTTATTTTATTTTATTTTATTTTATTTTATTTTATTTTATTTTATTTTTTATTTCATTTTATTTTATTTTATTTTATTTTATTTTATTTTATTTTATTTTATTTTATTTTATTTTATTTTATTTTATTTTATTTTATTTTATTTTATTTTATTTTATTTTATTTTATTTTATTTTATTTTATTTTATTTTATTTTATTTTTTATTTCATTTTATTTTATTTTATTTTATTTTATTTTATTTTATTTTATTTTATTTTATTTTATTTTATTTTATTTTATTTTATTTTATTTTATTTTATTTTATTTTATTTTATTTTATTTTATTTTATTTTATTTTATTTTATTTTATTTTATTTTATTTTATTTTATTTTATTTTATTTTATTTTATTTTATTTTATTTTATTTTATTTTATTTTATTTTATTTTATTTTATTTTATTTTATTTTATTTTATTTTATTTTATTTTATTTTATTTTATTTTATTTTATTTTATTTTATTTTATTTTATTTTATTTTATTTTATTTTATTTTATTTTATTTTATTTTATTTTATTTTATTTTATTTTATTTTATTTTATTTTATTTTATTTTATTTTATTTTATTTTATTTTATTTTATTTTATTTTATTTTATTTTATTTTATTTTATTTTATTTTATTTTATTTTATTTTATTTTATTTTATTTTATGTTCGGTCGGACCAATAAGTATGGAATAAACGTCATTTTAAGATTTAAAAGTCTGTCATATTTTCAAAAGGGTTCGGTGCAATCGGCCATTTTTCATTTTACTTATTTTATTAATTTTTAAATCATTTTATTTATATATAAAAAAGAAAAAGAAATTAAATGAATACACAATTTACAACTTCGTTAATTTTCAAATAACGACCGACGCCGACGAGACAACGCTGAACGTGGCAAACAAAATTTTAGCGCGCCTTGCGCCTTTTCGAATGAGCTCTACCTTAAAGATTAAACCAGCCCTGCATCGATGTGGTCAACCATAGAGTACTTGTTTATGTTAAAAAGGACATCAAACAGCGTGTGTGTTGTGTTTTCTCTCTTGTCGTCCATTTGGGGTAATGTAATAAAGTTGATTTTTATAGACACATTAGGGGCCTTTATTCAGGAAACGCACATCAGAATCGAGAAAGCATACCACAATATTCAAAAGGCAACTGGCAGCAACAACAACAACAGCAAAAAAGCTATGAAACATAAAGTGAACATTGTCCTTTATTGAATCGACACACACAACAAAGGATTTTCCTCAACAAGGATTTAAGTTTTTTTTTTTGTTCTCTTCTAGTGCTTCCTTTTGGGGTATATGTACTATTACGTAGGTATAGAAAAAGCATCTTAATAAACCAACCTTTTTCTAGGACATGAACATGATTATATGATTGAGAGTAGTTGAAAATTTTTACATTTTCCGAAGAAGCTTTGAACTGGACGACCAACGTCGTCGTCGACGCAACAGTGCAGAAATCGAAGTCCTTGCTGTGGAGAGTTAATTTAAAACGAAATATTAAATTGAACAAGATATATCAGATTAAATTCGAAGAACCTATTTTCTACTCTAAATAATGGGGTGATTCTAAATCATATATGAGGATGGAAAAAGGACACCACTACATTATGCTAACATATATCTACCTAAATGGACATTGAACACTAGAGAGGGTGGTCTTCTCTCTTATGCGGAAGGATTTATATTATTTTTTTTTTTCTGGATAAATTCGATTATGAATAATATAAATGGAATTTATTTTATCAATCGTAATCATGGCTTTTGAGGAAAGAGTTAAAAAGGAGAATGTCATTTTTTTTCCTAGAGGAAACTAATTCACTTTTTATGTTTTATAGCACATTTAAACGTTGTTCATTTTTAAGGTTCATTGACTAATACATACTTCCGAAATATACTATAATAATTTTTATTATTAAGATAACTCCGAATCTTGGCTTTGAAAATGACGAAAGGTTGTTGTTCAAAGATTCTGTTAAATTTTCTTTTCAGCATATTGAAAATTATATTCTAATAGCGGTTTGAGAAATATGAACTGAAAAAAAGAATACAAGCTTGACAAATCCTCACCCGAAACAGCTATTAAAATTAGCTTTAAAAACAACGAAAAGAAACAAATTATGTGTTTTTGGAAAGGTCTGCTTAATCCCTATTCTAGATTGACAACTGCAAACTATAACCAGGTTAGGTTAAAGTGGCTGTTGGCTTGGAAGTCCAACACATTAGACCAAAATTAGGTCCGTTGTGATACAACATGGATCAGTTGATCAACCTCCCTCGTTGAACCGGTTAGAGCTTCGAATGAAGCGTAGGAGACAAGTGATGTCGCAGTTTACTAGATCACTGGGATCATCGAAGAAGAAGTCTCCAAGATAGAGTTTTCTTCTTTGTGATTGGGCGGGACAGGTGCAAAGAAGATGAGTGACTGTCTCTTCTTCCTCTTCGTCCCTGCAGAAATCATTTGCAGGAGCTCCAAGTCGAAGTGCATGTCTACCTATTAAGCGGTGTCCAGTCAGGACACCTATAACGTAGCTATTATGAAATCTATTCAGAGAGATCAATTGTTTAGAACGTTTGGCACTAAGTTTAGGCCAAATTAGTTTTGTCGCTGGACAGGTGGTAATGTTATTCCACCTGAAGTTTGTTCTCTCTATATAGTATCTTGCGTTAGCATGAGTTTGCATGTAGCCAGAGACATACCCACACTAGCTTTGTGAGCCAGCAGAGGTATGTAAAGTTGTTCCTTCTTTTGCAAGTTCGTCGGCTTTTCAATTTCCTGGAATGTCTCTATGGCCCGGCACCCAGCAGAGGTGAATATTGAACTGTGTGGCCATCTCCGTAAGAGATGATCGACAGTTTAGGTCTGTTAGTGAATTCGTAGAGACAGAGTCTAGCTATTTTAACGCGGCCTGGCTATCTACGAAAATACGTAGATATATCGGTTGTTGATATAACGTTTTCTTTGAGCCAGGAGAGGACTTCTTTAATAGCCAGGATTTCAGCTTGGAACATGCTACAAAGATCAGGTAGACGAAATGAGAGACTCAGGTTTAGTCTATCAGAGTATACCTACGCCTCCACCAACCCCATCATCCGTTTTTGATCCATCTCAGTTGTGAAAATATCATCATCCAAATTCAAAATAGTTCTTTACTTTAATATTTGTATCTACTATGTTCTTCATGTTACTCAATGTATATAATATTCGTTGTAACGAAAACTTCCAGGTCCTGCACTGCAGCTATAATTTCATACAATTTTTTCTCGAATTCTTTCCACATTCATTTTCAGCAAAACTTCAAATACATGCTTCACATAATTTGTTTTCTATATGTAGGAATGTATTGTATATTATATGTATATATTTCGTTTAATACAATAGTTTCATGGCATTTGCACATTGTCCATCTTTGGGGTTATCTATGCAACGTTTTTCTGCTACTTCAATACTTCGCACGTAGCCATCAGCCATTAAGCAGTATCAATCATCGTTAAGCGCATCTGCTATATCCCCCTAGTTGAGATATGCACCGGCAAACTCCTTCCGCATACAAAATACTCTATACCATGGTTTAGTAGAACCTATACAACCTTCATTCAATTCTGCATCACTGGATGTCCTGTGTCCGTTTCGCGTTCATTTCCCAGATTATATAACAGTGCGCTCGTCCGTCGTCGTCGTCGTCGTAGCCATCGTTTTCGATACTTCCGAAAGAGACAAACTAGAGCTGCTTCGTATTTGACCTCATTTCAAAAGTGCCCAGTGTTCTGGTAATGGTGGAGACAATTTTCAAATCGAAACAGCGATTTGTCAGCATCCTTTCGATATGACAAGGTCCTGCATCCGGTTTTTGGCTATTACTACGCCATCTGTATATATGCTCTATGCACAATTGGCTACACCCATGTTGCATACAAAAAAAAAAAAAAACTGAAAAAAATGTGCAGCAGCTTTACTGAAATCATGTATATAAAGAAGGAAATCATCGTAAGGATGTTCAGTGTTCACATCCGAGAAAGTACCCTCTACCTACCATCATCGGAATCAGTGGCGGATTTACAAAATTTCAAGGTATAGGCTATATAGTTTTTGCCGCCCTTTCCTCTACAATTGTAATATCATACATTATTTTTACAATGCAACAATTGGGTTGAAATTGCACGTAAAATAATTTTTCGCTATATTTTTGAACTAAACGAAGCTCAATCGTGGTTTTTTTTTAATTCATTTTTATTTTCTGTTCATCTTAAAACTATGTTAAAACTAGACAAAAATTCTTAAAAACTAGTTTAATTATCATATAACTTAAATTTAACTTACTGGCCCTCCATTATTCTTAATTCTATGATGCCTTTCGGCCTACGAACTAACTTATAACTAGAGATCTTTGAAATTCACAAAAAACTTGGTTTCAGATCATTTTTTTTTAGATTTTTATTTAAAACTTATAATTAAATTATTTTAAATAAAACTACTTAAGACTAATATTAAACTACTTACAACTACTTAAAAATACCTACAATAACTTAAGACTACCTAAAAATACTTAAAACTTGAACAGTCACAGCAGCGATTTTTGATGTTATATATTTTTTTTTTTTTTTTTTATACATAATATGTTTATGTATTTTTTTTTTGGTGCCACCCAACTGTCCCTACTTAAATCTTATCTAAACCTATGTAAGCCGGCCATGGCCAACTATCATTATCTATTTATTAGCTATCAGAATCCAATTTCAACCACCAAAACTGGTTCTCCTGCTTCACCCTATCTCTTCGGTCCCGATCGGACACAGTCCTACTGAACCGAAGGCGCTCAGCTCCGTCTTGTGCAAGCACGTCTCGACCGTAAAGGAGTCGCCTATCCACAGTTCTCCGGCTGACGTGGTAGATAAGCGGAACTGCTTCTCTATCCTGTATCAGCCCTCGACTGTCTAGGTAGACGAATGTATCTGGCGGAATAAAGCCGCTTAAACGCACATTGTCGTAGGATTGATCATTGGGGTAATAGGCCCCAAAAATTAAGCTGTTGGTCGAGGACATAGTTCTTGCAATGTGACCTCGAATCAGCTTTATTATGAAATTATCTATCCTGTTCATGTTGGCTCCGTTGTATAGAGCCTGGTTGGAATAATAATGTTTGTACTCCGACTCTGGTGTTCTGTGAAATCCAAGGCAGTGTCTCAGACACTGCCTCTCAAACACCCGAATCTTTTCCATTTGAGATGGGGCAACGTTAAACCAAACCGGGCCATGTAGCAAATCACCTTCACCCTACTGTCAAGCCGGCTGCTAAAAAACAGCCGTTTCGTCAGGGCAAAGGCTCCCCCGGCTCTGGTCAGCGCAGCATTTACATGTCTGTCGAAATATAAATACTGATCCAACCAGATGCCAAGGTAATTTACTACACTTTTATTCGCCAGTGGTTGTCGGTTTGGCCCCACGATCACTAGATTCTTCCAGTTCTTTCTCGTATCCTTTGATGCTCCATGCAATGGAGTCCTAAACAGAATAGTTTCCGATTTCTGGAAGTTGATTTTCAACTTCCAGTCATCGCAATATCGCTGAATCTTCTCGAAATCACGCTGCAAGAGAATTCTAATGACCTCAACTTTTGGGGCCGTTCTGTACGCGATTAGGTCATCGGCGTACGCAATTGCCTGAGTTAGGCTACCTATCAGATCGCTGGTGTAAATACTGAAGAGGATCGGTGAGTTAACCGCTCCCTGCTGAAGACCATTTTTTATTTCGAAGACTGTGGCAGAAGTTACATTACCACTTTTGACAACAAACTTTCTGCCATTTAACATGTCATAGAGTATATACAACAGTTGTTTACTTAAGCCAAGTCTGGACAGCTTCAGATACAGGCCTTCTAACCATACGGTGTCGAAGGCTTTCTCCAAATCAACCAGGCAGGCGCCCGTACACTGTCTCTTAGATTTGTTCCATTGGATATCAGAAACGAGCTTAGACGCGGCATGAATGGTGTCATGTCCTGCCTTAAACCCGAACTGATTATCTGGTATGATATTATTGTCCTCAGCCCACTTGGACAGAGCTCTATTGACAACTTTCTCGAATACCTTGCTGATACTCGGAAGAAGACTTATTGACCGGAGATTTGCCGGATTGGAGGTTTCCTTTCCCTTTTTCGGGAGAGGATGTACCACAGCTGTCTTCCAGCGAACTGAATAATATGCATTATTCAGCGCGTTGTTGAACAGTGTGGTGAAAATGTCTATGGCTTCCGGAGGTAAATGTCGTAACGCAATGTTGGATATACCATCGACACCCGCTGACTTCTTTTTCTTTATCGATTCGAAAATGAGCTGCAACTCCACCTTCGATATTAGTAGGGAATTTGACCCATTTAGCTCGGCGACTGTGGCGTTTGCCAGATTGTCTTCATTGAATCCGGTGAAACCGAGATTCTCCGATCGCCATTGCGTTATTTCGTTCCGAAGGTAGAAGTGGTTAAGCAGGGCTCTGTTTTCCAGGTCGTGGTTCGGGCGAATGCTAGCATTCACCTTATACACTTGCTGGAACGCAGCCCCCACCGCCTCAACTTTCTCTCTCGGATCTTCAATAACAAAGAAATCATCGTCCAAGACGGCTTCCTCCGGATCTATGCCTGCTGTCAGAAGTACGTCTCTGTTGTCTGTCGTAATGTATACTATTTACGCAATAATGAAACGTGAATAAATAATCTTTATTGCGCTTACAAACAGTTAAAAATAATCGACTCAGTCTACTATGAACTATGAAAATCCACGTGAAAACTTTAACTTCACTTAGGATACAAAAATTCCCATGAAAATCATCATAATTATATAACTTTTAAAAATTCTGGTGAAATTTCTCTAATTGCTTAAATTACTAAAATTCACGTGGTAGTTTAAATTTAATTGAAAATTTTGAAAATTCACTCGACATTTTAAATTTACTGAATCATGAATTAAAAAATATTTTATTTCAAAAAATATTTAATTTTGTTAAAAAAAAGTTTTTTAGTAGTAAGGTTAAAAGCAAACAAATTATTTATGTATTTATTTATTCATTTATTACAATTACAATGTGTAATTGTAAAGATAATTGTAGAGGAAAGCGTTAACAGTAAAGCCATCAGCCTTAACAACAACAACAACAAACAAATTTTTTGCATAAACTACCTATTTTTAGAGACTTTACATCAATTTTTATCCTTTTAATTTTTCAAATGGTCATTTCTTGAGATTTGAAAAATTTAAAGAATAGCATGTACCTTCTTATAAAAAAGAAATAAAAAAAAGATACCTATCTTAGAAATATGACTGCCTGTATTTTATTCACAAAAAAAAAAAAATACAAAAGTATGGTACTTGCAAGACAAAAAAGTATAATTGTATCTGTAAAACATTAAAATTTGCACAATTTCGCATAAATTGAAAATCAGATATACGAAATTATTTGAAAATAGAAAATAATATAGCTATACCTATACATATGTATATGTATCTACACTTCTACATATATCAAAAAATCTACCTATATAAAAAAAACCTTTAAATAAATCCACAGCCCAAAGAATTCTTTTAATTTTTCCCCTTGTTGTTCAAAAAAATTCACCAAATTTGCCGCCCCTTACAAAACTGCCGCCCTAGGCTCGAGCCTACTCAGCCTGCTGGTAAATCCGCCACTGATCGGAATGCTTAAAGTCCTTTTTACTCTTAGCCAAAAAGTCAAACCACTTAACATTCCGCAACTTGACTCAATTTTCAATGAAACGATTTCCAATGGGCCAACGAGAAAGACAATTTTCCCATGGACAATCCGTTCCGCATGTTCTCCATACCAATGACGACGACGAAAGATATGACGATGCCATGCAGAGAGATGGCCAGTCCCACGTTGCAGAATTTGGTTAGCAATGCTTACTTAAGCCCTCAAGAACCCACTATGCCAGATGATGGCTAAGCCAGTGTGTGGTTACTGGTGCTGCTGCTGCAACATCCAGGATGGCGTTTCAGGCAAGGACTAAATTCGATTGCAAATGATTCCGAATAAAGTCAATTTGGATGTGGGCTGCGGTGCGGTGTAGGTGGATAGGTGGTATTGATAGTACACATTTTCACCCAACAACATCACGGAGAGCTGTAGCAGTTGTAGTTGAGATGGGTATGTTTCTTCTTCTTCTTTTCATTCTTCCTGATGGTGTTTTTCGGTTATTTAGACTCCTTTGGGAAAATTTGCGGAAAATCCAAACAGGAAATTTTACTTTGATCGAATACGTATGATATGTGTATTTCACTGGATTTGGCCACACAGAAAATGCCAAACGGATTCTTGGCTTTTATTTATTTTTTTTTGTTCCTGGGAATTGATTTCAATTCGGATATACGAATTAGGATGTTTGCAATAAAAAAAGAACTTCTCTAGTTCTGGCCACTTTTGTTAAGGATTTGGAATTCATTTCAAGGATGAATTGCATACCACCCATTGAGAAATCATTGTGAAGAAGATATACTCTTAGTCTTAAAACGAAGTGTGGAGTTAAGATTGGATTTCGGAGAAGAATTGTTCAGTTTTTTTTAAACCTGAGTCGAAAATGACATAATGAAGGAAAATAAATGGAATCTCTTAATGAATTAATAGAGACATCTTTTGTTTAAGAGAATTTTCGTTAGTTTGGCAATGTTAGAGATGCATTTTTGTTAATTTAGTGATTTACTGGCTCAACAGAATGCGACGGAAAACTGAAGCCGGAGTCTCAAGAGTTGTGGAATTTTTGACATTCAATTTAATTTTTTCCCCTTCTGAAAATCCGTCGCACCCTGTTCAAGTAGTTATGAGCATTAAAATAATTTGACTTATCATTACAAGATTCTTGTGACTTTTTTATTTGGGAGTTTCGACTTAATAGCTTTTGATCGGTTTAATTAAGGAAGACTCGAAATTATAGCAGTACCTATTAAAAAAAATTATTTTTGCAAATGTTATAGGAAGCGGCGAATTGAAGTCACCCTGGGGTCGCTCTAAAACGTTTTTTGAAAAATCTGAACTCACCCTGACAATAGCCGCGTTCACATTGCGCTGAGATATGCTATCTCAGATACTCGAATATCCGTAGGTAGGTATATGTTTGTGAACGACTAAAACCGGATAGACTAACTTAGCTGTTTGATTTGAATTCAAGTCAGCTGTTTTTGAAATTTCTCTTCAGATAGTTGAATATACAGAATTTTTTAGATCGGTTAAGATTTTTATTTTGAGAACAGATGTTTTATAATCAGCTGTTTTTTCTCAAGAGATTACAACAACACAAACCAATCTGGATTGCTTTAGATAACTTTGTGAACTTGGCCAATGAAATTCTGTGTTTTTTGAGACCTGGGGTCGCCCTGAACTCGACCTGAAGTAGTAGTAATAGGTAAAGAATAAGCTGTCAAACTGAAAGTTTTTCAAAACTAAGTTGAAAACTTTAACATCAATTTAAAAATACTGAAATTCTTTGGATTTTTTCTTAAAGCAGCTCAAAATTCACCCTTTTTTCAGAAAAAAATTTAATTTTTAGAAGATAACTTTTGGTTTACGATCGTAGCCATAAAATAATAATAATTGAATCCATTTGCTATTGGAAAAATATTAATTCCATTCAATTGAATTTTTGCAGCCCTCCAGTTTGAATTTTTTGAATTTGACAGAATTTTTTTTTAACAATTTCAGTGCGTGCCGTGTATCAGACCCAACGTCCTGAAGACCTGAACTCTAAAGATTATGCAAGTAGCAAGGCCAGACACTTCTACGAAAATTTTAAACTGAATTACAATGTCAATTCTCGCCACCCTCACAGAAATGCAAATACAAGAATACCTTACTTAACACCTTTTTATATCTTTTCCTCATTCTCACTCAATTCTTACCGTTTGGCTGAAGAACCAAACTAAATTTAAAGATTAGTTCTCGAAGGAGAACGCATGATTTTTAGAAAGAAAGAAAGAGATGGAAAAAATGCCATCTCTTTCTTCACGCTCGAGTAATCCCGTAATATTTTATAATTTGTATTTTAGTCTTATTGTTTTTCTCCAGGGGAACGCCATGTCTAAGTTGGAGGCTGGATTAATTTCAAATTATTGATTTTTCAAAAATAAATTTCGCGGTTGTTGTTACGTTCCAGCCCAACTAAAATTTCAAACTGAAAACTGAATCACCAGGCGATCATGCATGGGCACTGGGCAGTAGGTATGATATTTCTGTCAGTTCTCAACGCAATATATTCGTACAGCATATTTGCTCGTCTTTTTCTCATTTTCTTTCCATCCTTACCGTTTGGGTAAAGAACCAATATAAATGTACGTAAGCATTTGCTTTGTGCACATGCCTCTCTTTTCTCAATCTCTATCCATCCTTTTCCTTACTATTTACTATTTGGCAGTTTGGCTTGAGAAGACAAGCCGCGTTGCGCAAAAACTGCATAGTTCAATGTTCAACATTTGCTTTGTTGTTTGTTCACATTGTTAGGAGTAATTGTCTTTTTCTTATGGTCGCTCATTCACTCCTCCATCCTTACTGTTTGGCTCAAGGAAATAATAAACGCAATAAAAATATACGCATTTGCTTTTCACATTTACCTACCAAATACCAATATTGCTTTTGCTTCTTCAATCAAACGTTAAGGATGGAAAAAGAAAAATACGATTTTATTTTTACTACTATTCCTAATATGTATTTCGTTTCCAGATAATTTACATATGTAGTTTTAGTTTAAAACTTTAGAGTCAAGTTGGCCCCTTGGCCCCGAAGGCCCGAACCGGAGCGATCACAGTGCCGGGGGATTTTTTTTTTTTGATTGGGCGCATTCACTAATCTAGTTTCTACGTAGTCAAGCGATTCTGATTGGCTAATTCTAACTACAAAAGTAGTTGAAATTTCCCCTCCGACGTAGTGTAAAAATTTCGGCTAAAAAGTTAGTTGGCACTGATTTTGACGTTTCATAATCAGCTGTTGAAAAAATTTACAAAAGATTCAAACAATCGAAATGAAACTCATAGTTCAGTACCTAGAAATAAAGTACGAAATAGAGGCATCTGAAGACATTTGCAAACAAATCTTAACAGGTAATGTTTTTTTAAGTGCAATAAATAAAACAATTCACTTAACAATTTTGTTTCAGATCCAGTGTATGCCAAAGCATTCATGGAACAAAATTTGATTGCACATCCGATTTTGCGTTTGTTTGCTTTTGCATCTGTCATTAATATGACAGCTCAGGATTGACTAGCTTTGTAGTGAAGTTTTGCATTCACAAATCTAGTTGAATTTCGACTACGTAGCCACTAGATTAGTGAATGCGCCCATTTTGTTTTGTTTGATACAATGGCCGCGTTCACATTGCGCTGAGATATGCTATCTCAGATACTCGAGTATCCGTATATGTTTGTGAACGACTAAAACCGGATAGGTTTACTTAGTTGTCACAAAACAGCTGGCAGAAAAAAAAATTAAATTTATTTTCCTATCAACAGACGAACATGTTTTAAGTTAATTTGTCCAAATCAGATTAAAAAGTTACAAAATGGAAAATAACACAAATACAATTGAGGACGACCAGGAAGATGAGCTATTAGGTACGTTTAACAGAATTTTTAACGTTGTGCATTCGTTTGATCAGCAATTTTTTATACTCATAGGCAGAATCCAATTATTTGTGGTGAATGACCTACTATCAAGTTCTGTACTCCTTGAGCTCTTAAACGGTGAAACTCCGTCCAGAAATGAAAATTTTTTCGAAATAACGATTCCGGGGTATACGCTGGAAGATTTTCGAGACCAGTTTCGAATAAGTCGAAGTAGTTTTTCGGTAAGTTTATTTATTCAAAGCTTCAATACACATTCACTTGAAACTTATATTTTTCAAAGGATCTTATGGAAAAGGTTAGAAACAAAAAAAAAATTGTGGGCCTGGAGTTAAAGCTCTTATTTACTCTCTGGACACTGAGCAAACAAGAGAGCTTTTTGTCAGCTGGAGACAGATTTAACTTGGCAAAAAGTTCGGCTCACAAAACATTTTGTGAGATTCTTGATGTCTTATGTTCACTAATAACAGAGTATATAACCTGGCCATCTGCTAGCCAATATGATTCCATTTCCCAAGTAAGTACATACTTTTGAATAATATAAATGTACATACATACATCAGTACATACTTATCTACTTATATATATTTAACATTGGAAAATTTAGGCCTTTTGTGAATAATCTGGAGGTATCATCCCGGGTATCATCGGTGCCATAGACGGATGCCATATTAAAAAAAAGCAGCCTCTTAAAAATCCGATTGACTACTACAACAGAAAAAAACACCCATTCTGTGGTTCTTCAAGGTAAGTTAATGCAAATACATATCTCATACATATTATTATTCCACTTTTATTATCAAATTTTCTCTTTTAGCTGTTTGTGACAATCGCACAGTTTTTACGGATATATATGTAGGACCGCTTACATGATGCAAGGGTGTTCCGAAATAGTCCACTCTATGGAGAAATGGACAGACTCATTCCAAGGGAATATCACCTTGTTGGTGACACGGCATATCCGCTGAGCCAGACCCTTATCACTCCGTTTCGCGACAACGGTCATTTGACCGAAAGGCAAATAAATTTCAACACCCGTCTTAGTAGTGCCAGGGTGACAATAGAACGAGCATTTGGGCTATTGAAGGGGCGATTCCGACGGTTAAAATATTTGGATGTAGCAGAGCCCATGATGGCAAATAAAATAGTCACTGCTTGTTGCATCCTACATAACCACATTCAAATCCGCAGACATGAGGATTTTGTAAATGTCGACGTAGAACTGGACTATGAAGAAGTAAGCGACCCTATAATAAACGTTCCTGATCAAAGAATCATCCAGTCTAAAAAAAGAAACTCCTTACTATCTTTTTTTTATTTTTTCATAAAAAGAAATGAAAATTAAGTATTAGGAAAAACTTCATTCACAAATCCATATAGGTACATAAATAACTTAAGAAAAACTTACATATACTAAAAGGAACACAAACTCTTCTAAAAATACTTATCTTAATAGGAACAAAAATATATACTACCGATATTCATACAACAGCGTAAACTGCGTCGTAAACGTTGCAGCGTTAACACCTTCAGGTTTCTGAGTTTGCTGAAATAATAAAAATATTTAGTAACAATCAGAGAACCGTATTGTACAATGTACAGGCACTTACTTTGTACTTTTGCCTTGTTTATAGCATTTTGCTTCATCTCCCTTAGTTCTCTGATTTCTTTTAACATTTCTTCAGCAATCGCCAATTTTCTCTCCTCAATACTAAGTAATTTTTCTTTAAATGCAGTAGCTTTTTTTGTCGTGGTGCTTCTGATTGTAAAGAATCTCTCGATGTTGTAGGCAAAGAAGTAGAGGAAGTAGTATTCGCCACTGGAGGAGGATTGAGAGAACTCACAGTGGGGGCATCCTTCACTCTTACCTCCCCTTCAAAGACTTCACCTACCAGCTTGAAATAAGGCCACGGCATACGCCCTCGTCCTGTTGCAGTTTTTTTTGTTGTTTTCCAGAATCAAGTGGTACCGTTGTTGTAAGTTTTTTGGTTTTGTTTCGAGTGAGATTGTTTTGAAAAATACCCCCTTTCCTGCCATTGCAATCCGAATTTTTTTGAAAAATACTTTTGCTTCGAACTTTAGGATTCCGTAAATCCTCTTTGAATTTCCTACATTCATTTATAAAAAGGAGGACATTTTTATTGCAATAAGCAATAAGTATTGCTACACGTTTAAAGGAACACATTAGTGCCGTGAACAAAAAACAGCGGGAAAAGTCGGCAATTTGTGAGCACATCTTTGACAATCAAAATGAACCTCATTGGATTCGTTTTGACCAAGCTAAGGTTTTAGCTCATGAAACGCATTATGTGCCACGTTTGGTACGTGAGGCTATTGAAATTAAACGCCATATAAATTTCAATCGCGACGACAGTTTTAAACTCTCACGAGCGTGGGATCCCATCATCAACATCACACGGGCATCCCCGATTAATATCAAAACACCCTGCGATGGATGTAGTGAGTATCGTTTGCTCCCAACAACCTTCACCTCAACAACACGAAGAGATAGAACGGTCTACGCAACGCTACAACCTGCGTAGCCAATCTAATAATAATTAACATTTCAACAGCAGTTTCCCGGTGACCACGCTCAATGCAATTTGATACGAAACGTTCGGGGTGAGTTCCAATTGCACTCTATATTTTTAAATAACGCGATCAATCCGAAAATACCTATTTAATTATTATGTCAAACAATCGCGAAAACCTTAAAAAATTATAAATCTATTGCTATTCGTTTTCTTATCGTGATCACCACCGCAACCAAGTAGGTTTGCGCCAGACTTAAAATATAATAAAATATTCAAAACAATATCGAGCACCTAAAAACCAAAAAACTATCGTCTTATTCCTACCCAAGTTGGGATTCCTCCCTAAGTTAGACTAAATAATTTTAATGGCTGCTTACACTGATGGAGGTAGGTGCAATTCAATCTTTTTATCAATAGGCATTTATATGTAAATCATTTAAGTAAATTAATTTGCTACCTACCATTATTGTTTTAGTTCCTACTTCAAAATGCGACAAATATTAAACAATAAACCCAGCGTATAAGGTTCTCCTAATTTCGTTCATAGGTAGGTAGGTAGTTCGGATTTCAAAATTAAATTTTCCTTTTATGTAATGTATTGAACCAATTCAACTCCTTGAACAACTTGAGTGTCATGTGTGACTAATGTCTGTCACTCCTAAACACTTAATGGCTATACACAAAGGCTTTCCTGTATGACAACAACACAATATTAATTATGATCCCTTTACTTTATGTTTATACATACATACTTTATATTAAACCAGTAAAACAGTTGCAACTAATATTCAAATCCTTTAGGTACCTACCCAACCAACATACAGCTGGACAAAATTGATATATGTACATCAACCGACCTTACATATAATGGAATCCCAAAATTGAAGTCCCTTAATGATTCTATACCTACTCCCACACATGTGTGGCAGGCACCTCCAAACAATTACACCCTTGATGACATTATAGCCGTGAGTGGAATTAATTTGAATATCCTCTTACATTTTGGATATGGAATCTCCCAGACCCCCAGATCTAGACCCTAATGGTGCCTTAAATTTATAAATGTATTAGCGGCAGTAATTAATTCAAGTTTGCAAGCAGCAGCAGCAGCACCATAAGCAGAAGCGTAGGGTTTTTGTATGCACAGACATCAAACACAATACATCACTTCAACACAGACAGATCCTTAGAAAAGGATTAAGATTCGAAAATCCCTTATTACGGTTGATTTACCTATCACCTGCCTGAAAGGCTTCTGGTAAACCAATTAGACAAAGCTTCGCTGTAATCTCTTCTTACTCTAGCTCCTGATGCCTGTCATTGTAAGTTAGATATAGTATGTATACGTATGAAGGTACCTACTCTAGAAAATGGCTAAAAAAAAAAACATACAAAAAGGATAATTGCGCGAGCACTTCACGTCGGTACTCAACCCTAATTGATTCAATCACACACTTCAGACGTTAAATTGCGAACGAGCGTATTGTATACCTACCTTCATCCAAACATACACACCACCTTTACAAAACAAATTAAATTCCAAAGGATCAGCAGAAGAATACCGTCAATTGTCACCGCGTGCGACAAGGGCAACCCATCATCCAAAAGGACTCAATCAGAATATCCCCAGGGATTTCTCGATGGATGGCAGAGAATTCTCTTCTCTATTTATCTGTTCACGCACACACAAACTCTGCGTGAGGCAAAATGCAATTACCCCACCCATCGTCGTCGTCATTATGCGGAGACTCTTGAAAATCCTACAAAAGCGGATCCTATTGAATCATCATCGCTGCCGTGATAAGGTATCCAAATTCATCCCTTTGCATAAATGAAGGACGAGTTTTTCATCATATACCTACATCTATTGGAACTGGTGTGTTGCTGCTGTGTTAGAAGAAATACGCTTATGCAAATTGCCATTGCCCTCTGGGAACTCTTGCTGTTTCCTTCGACGACAACGACGACGACGACGAGACGACGACTTTAATGTCGATTTCGATGACTGCGACGACGACGTCTTCTTATCCCTTTGCGTCTATTTTATCGAACTTTTAGGATTCGAATGGCTCAATGCCTGAAAGGAGTCTCGCACATGAGTGCAGGTGGCAAATTGATGCTCTTCATGTCATTGTCGAATGTGCTAGCGTCATAGATTCCTTCTTCTTTTTTTTTTGCAAAAAAATAAAAATAAAATATATAGAAACATGCCACTTTGGGTTCAAGTGGTGAATTCTGCTGAATGGCAAGGCAGCAAGAGCCTGAATTGCTTTAAGTGACGTCGTTTTTGTTGTTGTTGTTGATGTTGTCGTCGAGGTTAAATTCGAGTTGGGCCAAAAAACTTTTGTTATAAATATCCTTGGAATCGGGAGGGAGTTTAGTCTATTTGTATGAATAAATTTATATAACGATTGTGGTACACGCACTCGATACCACATCGACTGGTTGTCGTTGTGCTTTATTGTATAAGGCGTGCCAGCACAAAGCCTCCCCCCAAAGCCAAAGCCATGGTATGGCATAGTAAGGAGCGTGTGATCACTCTTGTAAAGGTCGCTTGAGGGCTTTTCCTGTTGTTGAGTTAATCAGTGGCAAGGATTTGCATTAGACATGAATGGGAAATTGTTTGTTTTGTAAATAAAAGTATATGTAGAGGGAATCGATGAACATCAGGCAAACTTAATGTGGACGGTTTAAGTACCTACTTGTAGTTAGGAAGAAGAGGGTCGGGCAAAGAGAGAACTCTGTTTTTGAATTTATATTATACTATGCGTAGTTATGTAGGCATATTTCAATTAATATTAGGTATTCAAGTCATCATTGATATGATGTAAGGTTTGCGGTGTGGGTTATTGAAGGGTGCTGATATTGAAAGCATTCATAAATGACTGTATAGGTTACCACGTCTAGGGTCTTCTTGAGTCCTATTCAATGATGAATATTGATGGAGGATATCAATTGATGACTGTTGAAAGGCTCAAACTCTAAGAATCCGTGCGGCGCGGAGAAGGGTATAAATCTGGACATTTAACTCTCTTCAGTACCCTGTTCGGAATTTCATTTTTCGTTTGTCTCATTTTTCATTGGAGCCATAATTCATGTAGCCGTAAAATGGAAATTTGTTTCAACAAAATAAACCGCGTTGATCCGTAAACACAGAATTTTAAATTTCAAGTGGTGATATTTGGAGAAAAAAATTGGGAGCGAACTCGAATAGATCCGTCTTGACCAGTATTGTCAAAAAATATTTGACATAGCTAGTTAAAGTTCCTATTTTGGCTTGCTTACCAATTTGCTGTACATATGTACATTTTTGTAGGTAGGTTACATATCAAAATTTTTTTCATCATCTGAACGGTTCCATTTTCTTAGTTTTTCAATTCCCGAGTACCAGATACGAAAGCTTCTGGTGTTTCGATCGATTTTTTCTAATAAAGAGTGATTTTTTTTTAGAGGTATAGAACTTTAAGTTGGCAACACTTTTTTTAACTGGGGGCTATTTTAACAGCAGTGAAGTGATTTGTATTTGGTTTGGTTTGGCATTTTTGGACAACGCTTCCAAATTGTGCAAACTTATTTTGAAAATCATGGTTCTGTATGAAATACGTATCGCGAGAATTTTGTTGAGCAATGTAGCTCACTTTTTTTTTTGAATGGCTAGGTGAAAGAATAAAACCGCCGTATTTGGAGTTAAATCCAGAAAAATTGACTTTCCAGAACATTACAGTCAATGGTGACCACTATAGAACCATGATTATTGGTTTTTTCGTTCCTCAATTGAACAGCCATGATGTGCATGAGCTGTGATGGTTTCAACAAAAGGGCGCAACATGTCACAAAGCTATGTGAAGTCGCTAGTCTACTTGAAACGATCGAACACTTGGAGGACGTGATTCGCCATGTTATTGCCGATATGCGGCCAAAAATGTGATCGAAAATTGGACATCCATATTAAATTACGTTAACACCAGCCGTGGCCCTCAAATGCCAGAAATCATATTTAAATTGTAATGATAAAAGATTATTACCTACAAAAGTTTCAAATTATACAAAATGAAGTTATTTCAAGTTTATTCAATTTAACTTAAAAGTCTCTTGAGTCTGTATAATTCTATCTATCTACCTAATTTAAAAGATTTTGGGAATATTTCATCATCATCTTCTCAGATATTATAATAATCATTATTTAATTAATATTATTATTAATAAATATATATTCTCATTACAGAAACCATAAGACTTTCCACTTTCGTAAAGAGATCTACTTAACTCAAAACTCTTCTCTTTGGAATAAAACTCAAATCAGAGCAAAACTCTGGAAACCTCTGTCAAAAGAGTCCTTATATTACCATCATCAGAACAAATGAACACAAAACGTTAAGGTATATGCAAATGAATGAATAAAGCAATTATTATTAGCATCAAATTTTACTTATGTATACATACATATATATTCTAGCTTTCTGTTCATCTGACCGTTGAATTAAGAGGTGTACTTTAGAAGTCAGGAAAGGATCAAGGGGGGGGAGGGGTTCTTGGAGATTATTAGATTTTTAATAACGAACTACATAGTTTCTCAAACTTAATTCTCCGATTCTCAAACGAAAACATGGCAAATAAATACATGCAAGGAAAAAGTAATCAAAATGAACAATTCTTCACTGTCTAAGAATAAGACGTATGTAAGTACCCTTCAATAATGTATCCTAGTATCGCCCTATGGGTGATCATTTTTTTTTTTGCTCAAAACTTCAAATCTATTACTCTGCTCATCTATTCAAATTTATATTTTTTTAATGGTTTAATTTTTTTTGTGTTCTACTTTGCGTTCGAGTGTGTTAAAAGTGTAGGCACGACAAATTTTGGTCACCGCATATTAATATATAAAGGGTGTTTTTTAAAGGTACATACATATAAACTTTGAAACAAAGATCATTTTTTTTAAATTGACATGAAATTGATTTTATTCGAAAGATAATCTTTTGGTATTATAATTTAAATATGATTTATGGGAAAGGATCGCCACGGCTGGCTCGAACTTAATTGGAAGTCCAATTTTTGATCACTTTTCCAACATTTGTGGCCGTATATCGGCAATAACGCGGTGAATGTTTTCTGGATGTGACACCTCACCCCAAATGCGGAAGTTATGTTTATTGACATAGCCATATTATCAAAAGGGATGGGAGATTGATTATGTTGACCGTAAAAGGGACGTAGGCACGATACGTATTTGCACAATTTGGAAACGTCAGTCTAATTATGTTGAAATACCAAACCGAACTAAACACAAATCACTTAATAGCTGTTAAAATGGCAGCCAGGTAAAAAAATTTGCCAATTTAAAGTTCTATAGGTACCTCTATAGAATCACACTTTAGATTTGAAGAAGTCGTGTGAATTTAAATTTTAAAATCGTCTCTCAATGCTCGGTCAGCTATCAAAGTTTGAAGAAACTTACAGGTTTCCCCTCTTTATTCCCAACTTTCAACCCTATCATCCCTTCTTAGTCCAGTATTTTTTTTTTTCAAAAGTCTAATTGGATCCATAAACTTATATTTAACTCTGTTCTAGGGGTGCCAAGACGAGAAGCCAAATTAACAAACCTACAGCCTACACCCTTCTAAATCAAACCCTGATACGAACCTGTATTCTTATGCAACTTCAGTGCATTAATTTACTTAAAATTTTACACAAAATGTCTGAAGTATTCATCTTAAGATTGTCCAGAAGATATATATTAGTTAGATAGGATACCTATACCTATCTTCCCTATTAAATAAATGAAAGAGTCCTCCAAATACAATGCCAGTTAGAGGAGGTTCGTAGAAAATTCAATTTTTGTAATGTCAATGGCAGGCAGACAGACAGTATGATAGCAATTGGGACAGGAAATAGAATATATATAAAATAGCATTGCTTACCCCCGAAACCATTTTCCAGATCAAATAGCGAAAATTTGCAAATAATTCTCGTGAATTCTGCGAAGTGATGCAGAATTTTCTATATGGCATGGCCAAAGCATCACAACTCGCCAAAAAAAAAAAATAGAGTGAGCGGAAAGTGAATCCTAAAGCTTTCACAACAAACAACGCAATCCTGATGTTGTAAACTGTATAAGCTCCCTTCCCCTGGGCAATAAACTAAATTTTTCACCCGCATTTCGATGCAAACGCGTGGAAAGCGCATCTATATACAAAATGTCCGCATTTGTGAGCTTCGGAGTTTGATTGGAAAGATGAGAGAGCGAGGAAGGTTTGTTCTCAAATAAGGCCAGCGTAGCATGGCTTTGAAATATTTGAAAATCTGCCCCCAAACGCTTGTGGTTATTTGGGAGGAAATATTGCTGCAGCCCAAGTTAGTATAGTTATGCCAGAGACCAATTTTGAATTGGAAACCAACAGACAGAATATAGCAATATAAATGCGGGAGAGTGTTACTGACGTCTCGTCTGACAAAAAAAAAAATCAAACAAACAAAAAAAAAATGGCGCTGCTATATCCAATCAGATATTACTTCCAGCGCTTTGATTTGTAGAATTGGATTATATTCTATTGTATCCTAACTGCTGTTGCAGGTTGCAGCCATCACACAGTCTGCGGTGATTGGAGTTAGAGAGCCTTGGGGGGATGCGGGATGTTAGGTGATGGTTGATATAGAATTCGAATTTGGCCGTTTGGACAAATTAAAAATTTTCAGTTCACTTATGTGCGAAACGAGCCGAGCGGGAACGCGAACTTCACGCAACACTCAGCATCTGCATAGACTGAGCGCGGCGGAGAATGGTCAAGATGGATTCGCGATTGTTTTTTAAAATGTGAGATTTTAGAACTTTTAATTGGATTTGGGGAGAAACTGAAAGCTGTCTCTATAGTTATAGTTGGACGTTGGAGATATGCTGATGGTTACCTTAGAGATTGGTTGGGGTGCGTTAAAATATACTATACCTACCCAGTTTAATTGAAGATTGCAAAATATTGACTTGAATTTATTTGAGTTTTGACAGTGAAAATTTAGTAAAACAAATTGCTTTCATGATAATTAACTGCTTCGCCAAGAAAGGTTTACATTATAATATGTAGGTTATAGCTTACTCTATTTTAAAGATTTTATATTGACAGCACGTCAGGTTTTTCACAACAAAACCGCATAAGGTTTTTGTGGTTTTCGGTTATGAAAAGAGAATATGCAGAACTTTCCTTTGATATAGAAGTCTTACGAATTTTCTAACAAACAAGTTTTTTTTACTAAAAAAATAAAAAATTTCACGAATTATTGCAAAATCCATTGAACTGATAACATTATTCTAAGAGAGAATTTTAAAACTTTGCTTTGCGGAGCTTTGTTTTTTTTTCAAATTATCTTGCTAAGTCCTGCTCAAGTTTGTCTTTTGGAAATCCTAAACTTTATCTTTTCGTGTTTTTTTCAACCAAAGTTCGTTCCACGGATTTTTTCCTTATCCAAACTTTGCATTTTTAGATTATTTCCGTTCAGAATTTTTTTTTAAAAAGTTAGTCTTACGGAACTGTCTTTTCGGAAGGATTACCTTTCAGAATTTAGTCTTTCAGATGTTTTCGGAATTTTGTCTTCAGGAACTTTATCCTGCTGAAATTTATATACTCGCATCTATGGCTTTTCAAAATTTCGTCCTTTTGAACTTTATACTGCAAAACTTTTTCTTCATCAGAAAAACGATAAGATTTCGATATCGGAGAAGAAAGTCGTATTAAAACAATGGAGAAAATCTTATTGACCAAATAAAAATATTGAAAAGAATTTATTTTCTAATTTATTAGTTTGACATTTGTTTTTTGTTTTGTTATTTTTTCTAAGTGTCAAATATTTTTTCTGATTCCTAGCTGAACACTACATCTGTGCCGATGCCCATTAGCAATAGAAGATTCCATTGCTAAAAGTGAAAACCACATAGAAAAGAAATATTGGATTTTAATCAGTAAACTATTTAAAACAATAAATTTTCTGTTTTATTGATGTCAATTTTTAATGGTATTTTTCCTTAAATAATACGAAAATCTTATTAAATTGCAAAAAGTTTTCTTTCATTTTCGATAGAACTACAAATTTGGAAAAACTATTTGTTTTGTTGCTTCATAAAGAATTTATAGGAAAGTAGTTCAATATTTGAGTCTTATTGTTTTTTTTATTAAAGTTTTTTTTTCTCTGTGTGGTTATAAGTATCTTGTTCCCCATTAAATATAAACACCCATATATTACTTCTTCCTTCTTTTTATTGCCATCTAAATGAAAATATTTTTTTTCATTGAATAACGAGCTTTGCAATTCCCTATTCTTACCTTAATACAAATTAATAAAGTGGTAGTTTATGTTTAATTATCCCAAAATGAACAATTAACTTCTAACAACTTGGGTAGGTTAGGTAAAGTAGGTTATATGCACATGTCCAGAAGTCTCATAATTCGTTTTTTTTTTCTTCAGAATATACCTAAACGAACGGCAGTTCGTGGACCATCACGCTATTAAATGCCATTTTTATACCAACTTGTCAACTCTTAGGCTTGTATTCACCGAGTGATTATAATGAGCCTCATAATTTTATAAATTTCGAAAAATTGATGTTACAGTTATTTGGACAGTTTATATTTCTGAGATCTTCGCTCATGAGGATTTCTTATGAAAATTCCTCACTCAAATGATTGCATTCTTTTGGGACTTCATGCACTCTTTTTGCATTCTTTGATTTTTTTTTCTTTCTTCGCTTTTTGCATTGTTTATAGATATATGTATGTATGTATATTTATCTATATATTTCAAAGAATGCAAACCAATGGATAAAATTCAAATAATGCAAAAACAAAAACAATAAATGAAAAAAAATTCAAAGAATGCATGGAGATTCCTAAAAGATTGCAAACGTGTTAATGTAAAAGAATTGACCATTTAACTAAAACTTTAACTGAAGTCACTAAAGATTAAATTCCCGAAAGATTGCAATCTTTAACAACTCTGGTCAAAGCTATACGTGCGCTAGATGAATACCGGCCTTATAGTTTGTACAAATAATTCCGAATCATTTAAGAGCTCATCACTTCATCTTTGAATGAAGAGAAACACTGGACCTGGACCCATCCCATTTCCCTAATATAAAAACAAACACAAGAAAAAAAACCAACAACAATTTACTGCGATATCCATCCGTCCATCTTCCCATTTTCATGTTTGCAAATATAGCAAAAACATAACCATCAAATTACCCTGTTACACGCTCACTTCAACATCGCCCACATCACCTCTATATTCTACCCTTAAATTTCTTTGATAGGTTTGGTATGTATGTAGGTAAACTCGACGACGGACGTCCATCGGTCGTATAGTAATAGGCCCCAGCATCAACGTCTTCAATGTTAGGCCATTGTAATGACCAACCCCACTTTGACCCACATTTTATATAATAAAGAACGTTTGCCAGAGAAAAGCGGCAGGAGGTTAGGAAAATATAGGTATAGTGACCACCTCAATAGCTCGGACCGGACATGTCTAAGGCTGAACCCAAAATGTTTGCTCACAGTGTAAACGCAGAATTTATTGACCAAATTCTAGCGGCAATAGAACATTAAACAGGATATGAGAACCAATAAATAAAGGACACACATAAATTCATGTATACTCTGTCGAAATATAAAGCAAAGATTTCTATAGGACAATATTATACAGTCAAAACTCTCTAAATTTAAATCGTCATTAAAAATAGGAAATATAAAAAAAATTTATAAAAATCCATTTTTTATTCTAGATTTTTAAAATTCAATGAAGAGTCAAAAAACTGAGTCTTTATCAAGTTTGCGATTTATTGTAGCAAATTTTTTTATCTTAGGTCACGCCCCTATTATTAATAGAAAAAAAATAAAAAGCGTCTTCAAATCATTAAAGTTCAGTTTTTCAGTGCAAGGTTAAAGTTAAACCCGTACTTATCAACCCTGGATTACAGTTCTGAACTAAAATAAACTTAATTAAACTATTAGTTTTAAAGTAAAACTTTTTTTTTGCACCAACCTATTTACGTTATAAAAGTCTAATTAAATAATATGTGATTTTCCTCCAGATGAATTTTTGAAGCAATTTTAAACAAAAACACATTAGCCGACTATTAATACATACACATTTTTTCATGCTTTCAGTGGTGAAACTTCATCGTTCATTGTAAAAACTAGATGATAAAATTCATGGATGGAAGGACATTGGTGAAACCCGAATAAATTTATCAGGCGGATATACATTTTATTGGTGCAACTGACCCGGGGCCCAAATCACAAGCTGAAGATAAAGGTACATCTAAAATCCAAATTATCCTGACTGATATTTTGGCATATTTATAGTCATCTGACAAGTTTTTTTTTGTCTCTACTAAGCTAACCTGGAGTATATGTTATTCATAGACAATTTCCAAAAGATAAACTGGAGCTCAATGCTTAAAAACTCTTGAATGTTTTTTCTCTATCTGTCAAAAAAAATTTTTTTTAATGGATTGACAGGCAATAGTACTAAAATTGTAGTAGAATATACATACTTTCAACCTGTTCTTTTTACTAAACAGTTCACCTAAATTCTTAATGAATAGCAGCTGCTTCTAAATTGGGTGTTTCCTTTAGACTCCAGACTTTAGACTCGGGTCTAAATTTTGACTATGAATATGCCCCATTGAGTTGATCTCAGGTGTTCCTGGTATCACAAGTCGTGTTTTTTTTTTTCTAAACCTAGAGGGAATGCGACGAAGAAAACGACTCGGCGGTGTTTAGCAAGATAATTCTTATGGCTTAGCTTAACCACGGATAAAGATAGGGTACCAGCGATAACTTCAATAATGTGATCTTCTGTCATGGTTTTCGTAAACCTAGAAATCGTTTTCTTCGCCAATTCTCCACAGTCAACTTGTCTTAGTTTAACCGACCAATCAAATATAATTTTATCAACTTCAACATTTTAATTCATTTCACTTTTTCATTTTTCTAGATCAGCTGTTAACCACCTTAATGGAGAAAGGAATTATATAAATCAAAGAACAGATGATCGCGCACGTATGTTCCTGAAGGAGAAATTTCAAATTTGGTAGTGGAGAACTACAATATATACCATTAAATGTCTCATAGTACTGGAAGTAATTTTCGTTTGTACAGTAGAAAAAAAAACTTTCCAAGAATGTTCGATAAAAAGTGTTTCGACTGTGTATTCTAACAACTGATTCGATAAATATAGGAATATTGACCAAAACTCATTATGCTCTTTGATATAACATGAAATAAATTGATACTTCCTTGCGGCAGGACCTCTCAGTCCTGCAACATCTACAATCTACAAACCTCCCTATAATAGTGATATAGCCTTCATATAATATTTGTTAAGTTGTCGCCGTTGTGGTTGAATTTGGTTTGCTTTTCAGGGGTCAATATGTATAGGAATCGTTATATTATGCTTCCTACTAGGTAAGTGTTTAGAAGATGGAGGCGTATATCAGCGGCTGTTCATTATATGTATATATCCTGACTGACCATATAAAAGTAAGTATACATACCTACCGACATAATAGGTATCCCTCTTGCGAACACGCACTCCCATCAAGGATGTGAGTGATGGAGTCGTGTTGTTAAAACAAATTTCCATCAAAGTTTAATTGAAATTTTGGTATATGTACGACTATGTAGAATCATGTTAGGTCTAAGAAGGTAACATGCCACTCACCTTAGGCGTTTTTCTATTTGGTTTGATCAAAATTTACCGAAGACTGATTAACCGACAAAAAAAAAATAATACCTATCCCCTCATTAATATATTATAATGGTTTGTTAGGCCAGCCATTTCGAGGAAGACTACCTCGAGCAGTCATGAGATGTACTGTGGGTTGTTGTCTATGAGAGAATTATACCGAAATAGTTTAACAAGATACTGAAACTCAAACTATGCGAATATATATTCTTCTATGGTCTGAAAATATGAACACTTATCACGAGATTAAGAAAACAACAAGAATATATGTACATATGATGCGGGGAGGATTAGAGGCAGAAACATGTCAGAAATAAGATAAACCAACCCTGAATGGTAGAAAGTGTAAGTACCTACAGCTTTCATGTTCATGAGGGAAAATTTGAAATGTAGCCTACATCTAAGTACGCATAATATCAAAAACGAAATTTGAAGTAATTTTTATAGATTGGTAGGTAGGTAGGTACTTGATGACTTGAGTTTGAGATGATCACAGACCTCAACAAACATTTTTTTCAAGTCCGCAAGCTGGCTCCTCAAATATAAGAGACTTAGTTGGAGATACATATAGGTAGGTACTTCTTAACTTCAAATAAAAAGTATAAAACTAAGATATTTTTAGACATTAGCTTTGGACGCCATTTTCAATTTTGGGCAGATAATTTTTTCTGAATAACTCGGTCTCTTTCTCTTTCAACTTCAGCATACCTACAAATGTATTCACGCCTGATGCTTTAATTTTAGGTTTTTAATTTTTTTAAAAATATTTTTATTACCTGTACATGTCCGACGTCCGATGGTCTTAACACGACTAGGGTAATTTTGCAAAAAAAAAAAAAATGCCACCTTTTTTTCTTTTTCTCATTACCGTTTGGCTGAAGAAAATAAAAAAAGAATCAATGATTCGAATTATGCATACATTCGTTGTCCATCGATCATTGAGTTAAAACAGAGGAACCAAGCAACTACTACTCCTACTCCAATTATTCCAAAATATATCATATGAGGCTTCGCTTCGCTCTCTCTCTCACTCAGTGTCATTTTTCAAACAAAAAATTTACCTGAAGTAATAGGCGAGCATGCACGGGCAATAGGTATATTTTTGTCAATTCTCAACGTTCTCACAAAAATTCTAAAGCTCCACCCTTATTTTTGTCTCTCTCATTGCCGTTCTATCCTAAGCTCCGCTTTTTCCATCCTTTGGCTGAAGAAGCAATATCAATGGACATCCTACATTAGCTTTGTTCACATTTGTAGATCATCATTCTTAGTGTTTGCCATGTACATACACACTTACTCAATGGTTTTCACATTTATATTGCTCTTTCAGCGAAACGCTAAGGATTGAGAGAGAATGGGAAAAATGGGGAAAAGACAAGAAAAAAAAAACAAATGTGTGTAAGTGCATTTATTTTGCACAAGGATTGAGCGGCAATGAAAAAAAAATATTGTACATACTGCTCGTGCATGGTCGCCTGATAATTCAGATTAAAATTGAGTTTGATTCGGCCGGCCGGCCGGCCACAAACTGAGATATTTAAAAAAAATCGAGAATTTCAAAGAATCATCTTGCCTAGGCAGTGCAGTGGGTCCCTCCGCAGAAAAGGACTAAATTAGTTTGTTTTATTATTTTTCGATGATGCGGTTTGTACATACATTATATTTATATCTAATTACATCTATGATCTATGTATTTTGCTTCTCAGGTAGGCCTAGGCAGAGAGAATGAGGAAAAGAGGATTTACACACTCCTCCAAAGTGAACGCGTATGTTCGAATAATTGCTTCTTTTCATTTTCTTCTGAGAAAAAAAAAAAAACAAATTCTGCTATGAAGTTAGTTCAAATTCTCCAATCAGAAAAAAATAATTGGCAAAAATATTTCACTAAAGCTGAATACCTATGTACATACTTATGTAGTGAAACTTTGATTTTAATGTTGCTACACACCATTGACATTTTGTCAACCACCTAACAATTTGCAATTTGCTTAGGCCACCAATTTAATGTCGTTTTCAATTGGCAATCTGGAAGTAGAAAAAAGCATTCTGAATGCGTTCAATTGGACAAAAGTGACAGTTCTAATTCTAAAAAAAAGAGAATTTCTCTTCTGGATTTGAAATCAGAAGCAAAAACAGAATCACTCACACATTCAAAGATTTAATGTCACGCTTGATAATTGTCATATTTTTTTAAATTTATAACTGTGAAGTGATTGCTTGAAATACTAATACTCTCACACCAAACATCAAATTTTTCAGAATCGAAAAAACTGTTCAATTGGGATTCTGAATCTAAAACCAATTCCGGATTGCCAATTGAAAACGACATAAATCATTTTGCTATCAATTTTATTCCTACAGGTTCGAACATTAAAAATTTAAAATAATTTATTGATTTACACTCGTACTTATGTATGTATGTACATATGTATAATATCCAGAATCTAGTTGATTTAATATTTGCTAAATTAAATGGATTCAACAAATAAAACTAAACTCGTTGTTGGTTTCATATTGTAGGTACCTACAAAAGGCAAAAGAATTGACTTCATAGGTATGTACATAGGTATTATAATATTTTGGCTGGACACGCATTTAGTTGTAAAATTGGTAGCCAGTTCGGTTCGGCTGGTTGGTTTACCCAACAAAATTATTCCCAACTTGACAGTAATTATCGCCAAAGTGAATGAGGTTTTTTTGTGTGTGCGGCGCGGCGGTTGATGGAATTTAACAATTTGGCCAGTGAAGTTTTATTTGACTTAATGCATTTGCATGGTAATCTTGAAAAATGTTGTCATTATAGTAATTTTGTTGGCATCATTGCTGTAAGTGCAGCATTGGGTGTAGAAGGTATGGGTTTTAATGCATTTTTGTTTCAATTTGCTGATACTTTATAGGAGAAATATAACTACATTTTGTGCATATGGATGTAGGTATAACTTAATATATACGTCCAGCATGGTAACAGTAGGTACCTACTTATAAATAATTTAATAAATAAGTGTTTAGTTTTGACTTTTCCACTGAATCATATTTTTTGGTATTCTGAATATATGAAACATCAGGGGTGGAATCGTGTAAGGTGATTTGTGATAGGTGACAGTCACAATCAACAAATTCGGTCTGTGTAAGGTGATAGTCACCGGTGACAATCACGATTTGGCGACTTTTTCTGGTGACAACTAAAGAGCTGTCACCAGAAAAAGTCGCCAAATCGTGATTGTCACCGGTGACTATCACCGAATTTGTTGATTGTGACTGTCACCTATCACAAATCACCTTACACGATTCCACCCCAGGTTTCTATCATCTATAGCAACGGAACATGACAAAAAAAAAATTTGATTGCATAGATATGTAGATAATAATTAATGTTTAATTAAACAGCTTGCACTTCTCTATACTGCCTCTTAAGATTTTGAAATTTTCCAAAAACACTTACCAAAATATTTCTGTCCTACCATGATCGGTATCTTCCATACTAAGTTATGGCTAAAATTTCCATCAAAACAACAATACATTTTTTTTTCATAAGAGCTTTATTTTTAATTATTTTTATTACAAAATATTTTTGTTGTCGTTTCTTCATTTTTATATATGTATAATAATTCACTCCATGCAGAAGTCTAAAATGTATTAATTTTTTTTTTTTAAATAAACTTTTGCTTTATCATCGGTATTTTGTATGTATGTTTAAACTTCAATTCTTTATTAATTTTTTTCCAATAAAAAAATAATAATTATGTATTGTTAAAAGGAAAGCTAATTTAAATTTTTTGTAGAATTGATTATTATTATTAAATTAAAAAATAGGTAAAACAAAATATTCTAAAAAACCATAACATAGTAACAAACAAACAACAATAATAATTACTACTATCGATGTTTCCAAAAAAAAAAATGATATTTTTTTAATAAAAAATAAAAAAATCAACTAATATTATATTTACCTAAGTTTAGGTATTTGTTTATTCTAAATTAATTAAAAACATCTAAAAGCAAAAACCACAATTAAGTCAATTTAATTATTTTTTTAATATTAATAAATCATAACTAACACTTAAGTAATTTTTTTTTTGAATATTTGTTTAGTTGTAGTACATAATACGGTTTCCTACATTTTTTTCATTTTTGTTTTGTTTAAATTTATTAATGTGTATTTTTTGCTTTTGGAATGGAAGAGACATTAATTTATTTTTTTCAAAGTTTTTATTTTGTTCTAAGTATAAAAAAGAGAGTGAGATAGAAAGTTCGTTTATGTATTTATCTTTTGTAAAGGAAATTAAAAGGAAAGTATGTATATATTTTTTTTTCCATATATGTATGTAATTAATATAATAAAGTTTTTTTTTGTTAAATATTTGCATTCAGAGAAGTGTCCTCCAATCCATAACAAACACTGAGTGAAAATAGAGAAGTCAAACGGATGCTTTCTACAAAATAAATTGCAAGTACACATTTGGTTAGTCAAGTTAAAGTCTTTAGTATGAAATTAATTTTTCCAAAAAAAAAGAGCTCAATAGCTTACAATAAAGTCTAGAAGAAACACCTTGGCATAATATGGAAACGAAAATTCTTCTTTGACGAACTGGACGAAGTACATTAATAACTAAACTCCTACTAGATCCAGTTTTACCCATCTTCATTCTCGATTGTGCTACAATCGATTCACTAAGATCCCAGCGTGAAATCGGACCTCAACGATTGATTGATAAAGCCTTATATCAATCAATCGTCGCTGGAAAAAGACCGTTTGATCGAATAGCGGCCTAGATTTATTTTGCTTCTAGGTCTTATTTATTTCCGATCGATCGATTCCATTCCTCCCTAGTTGTTTATTGTTATTTCTATCATCCTTTCTATTTTATAGCCTCAACTTTATTCAAACTTAATTCGTGTACATTCTGAAATGGTTTGACAAATTACATAAATCAACAAAAATTCCTACACTCTAATAAAAAATATTCACTATTTTTGGCCAAAACATTACTGAAACAAAGCCACATGTAGGACTTCCAAATATACTACAAGAAGAACAAAGGCGAAACAAAGAAAGAAACAGAAAAAATTCTAAAAGTTAGTAAGTAAAATTTTTCAAGGATTTAAAGATAAAGATTTTTGTTTTTGTAGTTTTAATTGTTAATTTATATATTACATACATCACAGCAAAATTTTATATATATATACATATAATGTATTTAATTTCAATTACAATACAAACTACTTTCGACTTTTTCTGTTATTTTTTTTGTTAATTTATTTGTAATTTTTTAGCAAAGGTTGTTGTGAGTTATTTAATTTTACTTGTTGTTTGTTAAATGTAAATATTATTAACTGTATTAATAAAATCACGGGTGCAAAGGTTTCTTGTTATCATTTTGTACAAAAAAATAATTGTTAATTCTATATATTTCTTTTGTTTAAAAAATGAATATGTTGTATGCAGGTATTATGTTGGAAATTATAACAACCTAAATCGCAAATAACTGATGGGTGTTCTGGTTACCTATTATAACTTAGATTTTGTAACACCTATTAGGCAAAATTTCAAAGTCAAAAACTAATTCATGTAGTTTTATATAATCTCGCAGTTCACACATAACATTTAATTAAGTTTTTTAATTCTTATTTTATTTTATTTGCGATTTATTTATTAAATTTTAAATTGCAATGTTTATATATTTAATTAGAACACTGATACGCTGTTGTGCACATTGGAAGCGAAACAAATATTATTATTCACACTGAAAAATATTAAAATTAAAATTAATACACCATAAGTTTAATATTATATTTAGGATAATACACAGCAACCGAACACAATATTGTTTATTTGAGAAATAGAAAAAAAAAACGTAGATATGTTGAAACAATCTAAAATCATTTAATTTATCGCAGCACACAGGATCTCCAATTTTAAGACAAAAAATTCTAACAATAAAAAAATACAAGAATGTAGCTATAAGTTAAAACAACAAAATTATAATTGTAAATGATTAAAATATTATTTATATTTTTTTCATAAGAAAGTTATTAATAAAACATATATTGTAAAATAAACCAATTAGTCTAAATATTTTGGAATCAAAGCGTATAAATGATATAGAATTTATTTACTATAATAAAATTAGTTACTATTTATCAATAATAATGGAAACAAACAAAAAATAATTATAATAAATGTACGAAATTAGGCACAAGGTATTGAAAAAAAACTTAAATTAAAAGCTTATACTGAGAAAATATTAACTATAAGAAAAAAAAATATTTTTCAAAAAAGTTATAAAAATAGAAAAACAAAACTAATAACATACACAAAAGTCCGAGAAGAAAATAACGAAACCAAATTCTTGTATTTCTTATAACAAAACACTCAATTGCCCGAAGACCTCCACGTATGTAGATATTTCTTTTCTAAAAAATGTATTAAGACAAAAAAAAAACAAAAACAAAGTGAAAAGAAAAGGGAGCACAAAAATGTTACAGAACTCATTGGTACCTGATCAACGTCATCAATCACGGATAACTTTCTGGAACACAATAGTCTCGCCTAAAGGCACGTGCCTTTTCAAAACGTTAGATATGTAAGTGAGTACAAAGCATTTGGAGATTCATCCTAAGTTTTAGAATTAAAATAACTTTTAACCACCAGCATCAGCCACAGAAAAGTGGAATTCTTTTTTAAAAATACGCAACTAAAGTGACGATAAACAAAAAGCACTTTTTCAAATACGAGTCGAATTTTTTCTTGTTGGTATATGCGAATCGAACAAACACGACTGACAGACGAATCACATAATATTATAAAATAGAAGGTTTGAAATTCCGTTTGAAATGTTAAAGTTGGTCAAAAGTTATTGATTCAAAATAAAAAAAAAGCGGCTATTCATTTTTGCAACTTTAAACATAGTTTTTGTAAATTGGCTTTAAAATAGAAGTATTAGCCTTTTCGATTGATGTCAGAATGAGTTATTCTTTATAAAAGAAGAGAAAATGGTTTCATGTATTTTTTTTAGAATCCTTCCGGACGTGCAAATTCTTCTGTGTTAACAGTCGAAAACGTCGTAGGGTATTTTTTAAAGTAAAATACGAGCTTTTATATGCAACTTACACAGAAGAGCTTTATAATTGGATTGAATTTCGATTGTTGTGGAACAGTCCAGCACAGGAACAGTAAAGCACCTTAAAGTTTTAATACATTTCATATGAAAAGAAGTTTATCCAAACTGTTGTAAAAGATTTTTTTTTGAAGAAAATTTTTTAACGTAATGGGCAATTGAATGTTAATGTAAAAAAAACAAATCTTTTTTTTGTTGTAGGTTTCAGTTTTTTGAATTATTTTCTTTTTCTATAAATTCAACTTTTAATTTTTTTAAAACATAATTATTTTTCGACAGCATAAAAGCGGTTTTGAACATAAGAATAACAATCATACATTTTTATATAGAAACAGATAAAGCAAATAATCTCTCTTATATTTTTTTCGTTCAGTACAAAAATTAACACATTACTCAGTTATATATTAAAAATTATTTTAAGAACATCTCTCTTAGAACACGACTACAGAAAAAGTTTTCACACAGTATTACATTTTTTAGTGTTGAATATGTTTTTTTTTTGATTTTTTTTTGTTTGTTTAAGATTTCTATTATTTTGTTGTTAGCTTCTATTAAGATTTTCATGTTGCTTTAAAAATTGTATACTTCTTTTCAATTTCTTTTAGATTTTTAAGAAATCTATTAGAAAAAAATTGTTTGATATAGTTATTAAATTCATATACGTTTTCGTTTGTTGCTTAATTTTTGGATGAACAAATCTTGGAAATATTTCTACGACGGTTTTTTTTTGGTTTGAAAATTGTGTATTTTTTTTTTATAAATTTTATGTGCGCGGAGGGCAGGAAGAGGGTGGAGGAGAGAGGGCGAGACTTCATTTACTTATACAATATACGGATTTAGTTTCAACTAATTTACAAATTATTGTTACTGTTATTGCATACTTTCTCGGGCTATATTATATATTTTTTATATGTTGTATTGTTTTATTGTTATATTATAATTTTTTTTCTGTTGTTAAATATTGTACACCTATACAAAGTTTTATATTTTCTTATAGATATTTTGTCAAATTCTATTTCACACGACATCCACAACAACGATATTTTTTGTATTAATTTATTTTACTTTTTGCTTTAATAATTTATAGTAAATTGGCATTTTGTTGTAAATTAAAAATTTTTTCACGATATTTAATTTTAAATGTGTATATATATTTTTCAAAGTTTTATTTTTTTTTTGTTAAAAGATTGCTTTTTAAATATACATTTACATATATAGTTTTTTTGTTGTTGTTATAACTTCTAGTAAAATTGTTAAAATAGTGCTAAGTTTTTTTTTGTTTAAATTTTAACCTTGTTGTCGTGTTTCATTTTTTATTGATTTTATGTAGCGTAGATTTTATTTTTTAAAATATATATATTTTTTTCACAAATAAAAACTATGTAGAGGCGTTGTTATATGCTTTTTTTTAAATATATATTAAAAGTTACTAAAACATTACGAATAATAATATATAATATGTATACATATACCTATCAGTGTTAAAATACATCATACACATTTATGTGGTGAGTTCATTCTTAATTTTGTTTTCTTATTTTTTTTTTTTTTTTGTGGTAGAATTATTATTTTTTTTTTTATATTTGGTGAAGTTTTCTTTAAGCATGGCATCACACGGAGGAGGGCTTATGTTTAGTTAAAAACCCTATATTGCATAGGGTATAGTCATTTTTTTTAAATTTTGTATTATATAAATATAATTTTTTTTTGTGTTATATTTAATTTTTTTTTAACAGTGAGCTATAGCAGGGGAGCAAATTAATAATATAATTGTTTTGGGATCGTTGTTTTTGATGATTTTTTAGTGCTAATCATGAGTTTCGAAGTAATCGGATGCATTGCCACGGCAGATGGGACATGTGCGATTTGACTGAAAAAAAAATAAACAATATTACTGTCAAATATATTTATTTATAATGATTGCAATTAGGGAAGGAACTATAATATGGATTAAGGATGATCTTGTATTGAATGTGTTGATGATCCTCGTTTCTTATGAAGGATCTTTGAAAAAAAACATGACTTACCCTTAGCCACTTATCGACGCACTTGGCGTGGAATTCATGCGAGCAGGGCAAAACTCGCAGAATTTGTCTCACTTCAAAATCGCACATGCAAACTACACAGGATGTTTGATCACCTAAAATAATTAAAATTAATTAAATTTTATCCGCCATATAACAAAAATAAAATAAGCTAAATACCTGTGTGAGTTTCTGGATTAAATTTATAGCTCGGCAATTGATCAATTTCGGTACGTGCAAGCCCGCGTGGCTTGGCATCACCCAAACGTTCGGCTAAGCTTAGCAAGGCCTCATAATTTTCTGTTTCGTTGGAATCTGGTGAGCTAAGCTCGTGCTGTCCATATGGTGATAGTGGGAACATGGCACTGGAATTTGAAAAAAAAAAATATTTATCAAGAAATCTGTATTTGCTGAAGCTTATAATAAAACTTACAGGAAATTGAGTAAAAATCCTGGATTAATGATGCCAGCTTGAATTTGCACCGGTGTTGGATGTTGCCCACCGAGAGCCTGATGTGGCAGAGCATGATGACGGTGGGGGTGATGTGGATGAGTACCTGGTGGCCAGTGGAATCTAGCGAAACGACGCTGTGCTGGGAATGTACGCCTCGCCTGACGGAACAGTTCAATTTGGTTGGGATGGCTCTGCAGGAAACGCTAGTAAGTGAGGTGTTCAATATTGATATTGCATATTTTGTTTATTTTTATATAATAGAACTCACCTCGGTAGAAATGAAAATCTGCTGAGGAGCCGCTGACAATTGAGTCACCTGTGCTGTGGAATGCATATGGTGGGCGGCAGCCGCTGTAATTGGTGTGATGTGAATCGAGGATGCAGCCCCAGCTGGATGTGGGTGAGGGTGGGCATGAGGATGAGGATGTGGCCCGTGTGGACCATGCGGCCCATGAGGTCCATGAGGGCCGTGGTGATCGAGTGACTCTAAAGAAATGCTATCGGGCCTCTGTTGAGGGATATGAGCCGGATGGAAGTTGGGCTGATGAGGTTGTGTTGGTGGCGGTGGTGGTTGCGGTTGTGGCACTGCAATAGGTGGAGCACTTGAGGGGAACGTACCAAACTGATGATTACCTAGATTGCAAGTTTGAGCAAACGGTTGCGAGTATACACTATGAACCTGTTTGTGGACGGAAAAAAAAATAATTTATTAAAAAGAATGTCTAAAATAAAGCGGTAATGAAGGTTTACCACCTGACAGGGTGCCAGACGCGGTGGCGCTGGATAGGCACAAATTGATGTATGCTGACCGGACGAATAAGCCCAAATGGGTTCATGCCTTAGTGGCAAACTAACAGGAACTTGATTTATGTCCACGATAAGTGGTGGTGGTGGGGGTGGTGCCTGATGAGGCTGTGCCGGTGGTGGCGTCTGCTGCAACAATTCCCATGGTGAGCGCTGTTGCTGCTGCGATTGCTGGTGGTGGTGTTGTGGATGGTGATGCAAACCGGCATGTGAATGGAGATGCACCTGATTCTCACGGAGCCGTGGACGACGTATAGGTGGACTACCCTGCTGCTGCATTTGGGTCTGCGAATGGTAAAACTTAAAAATCAATTGACGAATGCCCACGGACAAAAACAAAAGAATTCTCATTCAAAATTACTCACCTGTTGCGAATGCGTTTGGACGCGTGGCGAACGTCGTTGCTCCCACATTGCAGGTGGCGATTGGCTTGGCATTCGTGCTGAGATGCGCCTGCGCTTCCTGGATGGACTATCGGATTTGATGCCGTTGTTATTATTGTTGCCATTGTTGTTACTGCTATTGCCACTTGAAGTCCCTGCTGCACCACTTGAATGAGGATGCTCATTGCCTGAATTGTTATTGTTGTTGCTACCAGTGCTGCTATTATTGTTGCTGTTATTAATTGGGCAATACAATGGACTTGATGTTTGAGTGTTGTTACTATTATTGCTATTCAAATTAACATTACTACTATTATTGCTATTAATATTTTGATTATTGTTGTTGATATTATTATTATTATGATGGTAATTTTGTTGCTGATGCTGTGGACTGATGATTCTGCTGGTGTTATTATTGCTGATCCTTTCCATCATTCCACTTGATCTGGTATCAATGTGCAATTCGGAGTTTCTGGAGCTTCCGTGGCTCTCAAAATGCTAAAAGAAAAACGAAATGAATTTATAATTGTAAATAATGTTCGAAGCACTTGATCAATATATTTTAACTCACCATATTGTGTCTATCAAATAACCCTGAGCTGGTTGCGTTGCCACTATTATTGCTAGCATTGTTGTTGGTGTTACTGGAATTTCCAAGATTGATATTCATGAAATTATTTCCACCCCCACTGCTGCCACTGCCACCATTGTGACGGCGATGATCAACTTGCATCATCATTGGTGGCATATTACCATTCATCATATGACCACGACGATTTAATTGATGATCACCACCACCCATATTGTTGTTGTTGTTTGAATGGTTTATACCATTATTGTTGTTGTTATTGTTATTGATACTATTTGAATGGCTTGGTCCTGCCGCTCTATTCAGTATCATTTGTTGAGATCTTTGATTATTACTATTACTAACAGGTACAAGTGAATTTGTATTATTATTTAAATTTAAAATGTTGTTGTTGTTATTATTGTTATTGTTGGTGTTGTTGAACATCGTTGATGAAGTGGCAGTTGTTGAATTCACAACAACATTATTCGTTATAACATTTATTGTATTGTTTAGGTTTATATTAATATTAATATGAGGTGAGAGCGGTTGTTGTTGTTGATGTTGTTGCAATTGTTGGTGAAATTGTTGTTGAAATTGTTGATGCAGTTCATGTCGGCATTGTTGTTGGTGTTGTTGTTGTTGTTGTTGGAGAAATTGTGTTGAAGGCGCATGATGATTATTGATTGGAATTATGTCAGTACAAGAATTTACATTCACAACATCAGTAGTGTTACCAATAAAGCCACTACCACTACTTGTTAACAGCGGGGAAATTTGTGTTGGTGGTGGATTGGTAAGGATTTTTTTCAATGTTGTTGTTGTTGTTGAATTTTTTATTGTTGGCAGTTTGGAAGCGGTAGTAGTAGCAGAAGTAGTAGTAGTAGATGTTGTTGAAAGATTTGTTAGCGGGGATAAAATGGTTGTACTAGATGTTGGTGAATGTGCAGGATGATAATGATTATGATGATGATGATGATGATGATAATTGGCAGGTGGGGAATTTGGCGGGGAATTGGGTGAGGAAGACAACGACAACAATGATGATGGCGGCGATGACGATGACAAAGGCGGCGGATTTGGATTATGATTGGGATATTGTAAAGAATTGTGATGGTAATTGTGGGGCGATAGGGGATTTTGATGGTGGAAATGATTATTGTTGTGATTGTGGTTGGTGTGATTGGTGTGGAATAGATTTTCTTTGCTATTGGGACAACTTCCATTATTATTACTGTTATTGTTTAAATTATTATTACTGTTTGTTTGTACATCGCTGCTTTACAGGGTATAATTTTATATATAATAAATAGAGTATATATAATATATAACAATTAATTTTTTTTTTTGATTTTAATTGTTTATTATATATTGTTTAATCAAATATGCAGTGGTTAAACAAACCCATAATGAAGAAGAAAGAAAAAACGAAAAAAGAAAAAATCAAGAATAAATGCCAAAATGCAATATTTATATGTATAAAAATATTAATTATTTATGTATATAATAATATATATAAATATATAGAAGGTATTAAAAATATTTACACACGCACACTAAGAACAATATTATTACATTTCATTATTCCAAAAAAGAAATAATAATTTTTCTTATGTATTCTTTTTTTTAATTTGTATGATATATAATTTTTTTTAATATTTTGCTCAAAATAATGCACACTACGGATTGAGATTTAAGAAAAAAAAAAACTATATGCTGTTTTCTGCCTGAATTTTTTTTTTTGTTTGTTTTAATTTTGAATTTCCCTTGAAGAGTTTTCCCCAAATACAAAACCCAATCTCACTCTTACAGGAAGCAGCTGAAAAGTAATTTATATTAAAAGAACTAAAAAAATATGGTTAAACAACAGTGACATTAAGAAACAATTCTACAAAGATGGAAAATTTCAAGGGAAATTCAAACATGTTTTCTTTTTTTGTTTTACTGGTATATGGCTGCAGTTATAAGGCAGTTTTTTCCATTTATAATTTATAATTTTTATTTTATAACTTTTATCATTTTTTGAAAAGAATTGTGCTTGGAAGTATAATAAATTATTGTGGTGGCGTTTTTTATTATTATTTTTTTTTTTTTAATTTCAAAACATTGATGTGGAATAATTTCAATATAAAATTATAAAGCTCAAGAGATGCCGGGCGGGTGTTTTTATTCGAATTTGAGACCTATATTGAGAGTTTCGCCTTATTTGATGGATATATAAGAAGTTTAAGCATTTAAGTGCATTTCTGGTGTGCATGAAATCCGTTGTACAATATTAATGATGCTTTTAAAATTCAGAGCTTTTTTGTTGTCTTTCAGATCGAATAAGAAACAAGGAAATTCGAGGAAGCCTTCTTGTCAACTGAGCTGGTCATATACAAAGGAAATGGTGGCAATACACCTATCTTTCCAGCAATATCGCGGAATAGCAGGCGTAAAACCACCTGGATCAAACAAATGCAACGACACCTGCATTTAATATCTGATGATCTCAACTTGTGCACTTGCACGTAAGTCACATTCGCCATCCCAAGGAAGCTGCAAAAGTGACTGCGAAACATAATTTTTCCCGGGGGGAGGCAAACTAATTGTTTTTTTTTTCAAGGAGTGAAAAATTAGTAAAGTGACCAGTCGCATTTTTGAAAACTCCGTAATAAAATATTGAAACTATTTTCGAAACGTGGTTCTTTTGAGAGCCAGAGGAGGAAAAATGACCTTCTTTGCCCCACCCTCCTCGCGCCTATGTTAAGTTTAAAAATACAAATGGTACAAATAGAAGTAAAGGATTTTCTGACCCAAGCATATTTAAAATAATAAACTTCACACGGAGCCGATAAGAAGATTAGTGAGTGGTTCAACCACAAACCCAGCCTACATTGCAGACTCGAAAATTCAATGTCGGTAATTGAATGAAACTTTAAATTATTTATTCTTTGTGTAAGCTACCTTTTTTTATTCTATAGGTATTCTGGATCTTTATCGAATAATTTTAATGGAGTCTACTGTAGCTGGATGCAGTTTAAGAAATCAATGAATGCTCTTGATTTAAAGAAAAATAAAATAAAAACAAGAAATTACATGCGGATGGGGAAATAGTTATTATGAATATTTTAAACACCCAACTTCTTACATCTCTCATATTAAGAGAAAAAAAGCTAAAGTCTAGCTTCTAATAGATTACAATGTTCAATGTGAAGGCAAAAATAACATTTTCAAACAATTATATTATTCCTCATTAAATTCTTTACATATTTTTTTTTTAATCATGTGCAATTTACAAATTAAATTTTATATTTAAACAAAACAGAAAATTATAAATTATGATATATTTGAAAAAATCATGCTTAACATTGAATTCTTATTGATTTCTCACCACATAGTTTTAAAATAGAAACAGAAAAAAATCTAATAAACCACACTAACAAAAAAAAAATTTATAAATACATTATTATAAAGTTTTATATAATAACTTTTTTTCTTTTTTTTTTTAATTCAAAACAGCCGCACTCACACATTGAGATAAAAGGATTCCATTGCGAAAAATTAAAAAATTGAAAAAAATTACACATAATTTTTGTAAAGACTATTTTGTTGTTGATAAGTTTCAATTAAAAAAAAATTACTTGTTTTTGTGGTATATTATTTACGTATGTACCAAAAGCACAGACAACTTTAGTATATATATTATTAAGGAAAATGCTCTTTTTCAAAAAAGATTTACTTTTAAAAATTATAAATAAGAAAAACAATTATAAAATAATTAAAATTAAATTTTATGTAACGCATATTTATATATATAAATTTTATCTAAGCCGCAGTGTGCAAAATGCAAAAAAATCATTACTGTAGAAAAATAAATTGAATCAAAATAAAGCCAAGAGAATTTTTAAATTTTAATTTATAATTTCAAACAAAGAATATTTTTCAAATTGTATGTATTATTCCTGCTTTTTGAATCAGTTTATTTTTCTTCTTTTTTTTTAAACATTACAATCTATGGATAAAGAGGAAATTTTGTAAACTTTATTTTCCATGTTAGCTATTATGAATAAAAAAACATTTTTTTTTCTTCAAAATCGAAATATAAATACATTAACGAAATAAAAACAAAAAAATGAATTTTGCCTGCTGTGAGAAGTCTAAATTCAATTCTCCTCAATGAGTTTATTTGTTTATCTATGTGTCAGAACTCAGAAGTTTAAGCTTCGAATTTTAATGTTTTCACTTCACAATTGACTTGATTTTGTGTTTCGATGTTAGGTACCTGACTAAGATTTTTTTTTTTTTCAAATTGTCAATTGATTGATTTTGTATAACGAAACTATTTGATACATTTTTATTATTATTTATATTGTTTTTACGCTTCACTAGTTAGTTCAATAAATAAGATAGCTGTTATTTAAAAACTTGAATCATTTTGAAAAAAAAAACATAAAAAGATAGTTTTGGAGAATCGAGTTTTAATAATTAATCGATTGATAAAAAGTCTTCGTTAAGTTAAATTGGCTTCTTTCATAATGGTCGAGTAAAGTTATAATTTGTAATTAACTAGTTCACGATTTTATAGCAATTTGAAAACTTTAAAAAAAGCATTAATGCGCCCCTAGAATATTTAGCATTTCGAGTAAAGATGGATTCCAACAGAAAAAAGTCTGAAGTAAACAATTTGAAAAAAATCCTTGTCCCACCTTCCGGGCTAGAAAGTTGACGCGAGCTGTAGTAGCCTGCAGTGTAATAGTTAGTTCGTAGGACTGGCGTTCTGGGTTCGATTCCCAGCCTCATCCATATTAAAACAGAAATGACTTTTTCACGGGGTGCCGACTCTCAGTCGAAATTGGAAAATTCTCCAAAGAATCACTTTGAATAAAGTGAATAAAGCAAGAATAAAGTGCCTCTCACCTTAGAAGTTCGGATCCGGCATAATATTCTAGGTTATCCCATCCATTCTTTTTTTGACATATAATATGTATTTATATTAAAGAGCAATAATGTAATATGATCAATTGATGATTTAACTGCTCCTGATATTGACGCTTTAGTCAGTGAGGAAATGCGTAATCTAAGGAATTTATTTCGCTTTACCATTAATACTCCATTGTTATACTCTCAATTGAAATAAATCAGTGACGCAAGGATCTCATTTATGCTAGAATTCGGTCCCAGTATAATTCCTTTTTTGAAGCAATTGTTCTAGATTGTGTTACTGATACCTGATACTTTCAACTAATTTACGAAAATATATTCTTTTGTTCTTATTTGATTTTTTTTTTTAAAGTTCATTGGCAAAATTTAAGTTTTTTCTTTCTTTTTTTGTTTTTTCCAAATGAATAATTAAAAAAATGTAACCATGGCTCTAAAATATTACTTACACAAATCAAGCTTTTTGTTGTAGGCTAAAAATACTATACACAAAAAAACGTGAGACCCAAAAGATTAATTAATATTTTTTTGTAAACCAAAACTCAAAAAGCTAGAACGGAAAAAAAAACTGTTGAAAATATTTTTTTTTTTTGGTTAGCTGATGCAATTTGAATTGTGTTTATTTATTTTTTTTAATCACAGCCAAAGAAATATATATTTAACAGAATACATTGCAATATTTATATATAAAAATGTATATTTATGGAAGTATATGTACGAATAGGTATACATATACATATATAATAATATATATATATATTTATTTATATAGTAAAACATTAAAAGCAAAGGTAAAAATGTGTGTTTCTAAGTAGGTTTTGATTAGGTAAATGGTTTGTTTAAAAAAATGCTTGCTCTTTAAACTAACCCTGGTTTTATTTAAAAACTGGTATGATGCAAAATTACCTCAAAAAGTATAAATTCCATTTCAAATGTGTTAATTTGATGTTTTTTTTTAATATGTTTTTTTTTTGTTTAATGAAAATAAATGCACTTTAAATATCTTACTATTAATTTTACTCAATAGATAAAGGATGTTCCATTAGGATGTTTTATTAGTTTTCTAAGCTATATATTTTTATTTACCGTTATTAGACTTTTAATGGCCAGTTTTGTGGTTATAGGTACCAACGAAATTCTTTTTAAATATTTTTTATATCATGCATTTATATTTTTTAAGGAAAATTAAAAAGCAGTATAAATAAATTAAAATGAATAATAACGCGATCTGAGTTACAGATAAATTAATAAATAAACATATATATCTGCACAACTACATATGTATGTACAGGCGCAGAAAAATGTCAAGAAAAAATAAAATCCGAGATTTAAGAAATTGAATTTAATTAAATTAATTACAACAGAAAATTTGTAAATGAGTATGTATGTAAATCTAAAAACCGAAATTCCAACTTTGAAAAAAAAAGATTTGGAAACATAGACCCCGCATACTACACTGTAGTACAGTGAAAAAATACTTTAGGAGTGACAAGTAGAGGTTGTCAACATTTTAATTTATTGTACGTGCGATTGTTTTTTACTTTTGCAAAACTGGGAAAAACTGGGAATGTAGTTAAGTCTTAAAATCACGTAAAACTTTTTCGAAATGAATTGAGTGGGAATGTGAAATCATGTTTTTCTTTCGTACTCATTTAATTTTCAAAAAATGAAGGAAGTCGTCATCGGGTTTTGAACAAAAGCAGATTAAATTTTGATCCGTGGTTGTACGTTTGAAATCACCGAACGATTTCCTTAAATTTCCTTTTCCACGGGTTAAAATTTGAATTACGTTTGTAGGAGCAACCCTAAGCGCCGGTCGTACAAATGCTGTTCAAAATTTATGTTAAAAAATAAATGCTTGAATTAAACCATGGATAAAATATTTATAATATCGTTAAAACTTTTGCACACATTAAAAAAGCTTTTTTGACAATAATAAATTGGTAGGTCTACATGAATTTTTTCAAGTGGCGTATAGGTGTTATAAGTCTTAAATTTGAACAAAACGAATGATAATAGCATTTTCTAGTAAAAAAAACGTGCAATTTAAATATCTTTTTGGAACACCCTTTCTTAAAAATAACATAATATACAAAAAAAAAACTTAAATTAAGCAACATTAAATACAAGTATTTTAAAATATTAGTTTTCTATTTATTTTTCAGTGCATAAATTTTCAAAAAAGCAATTTAAAAAAAAAATTAAACTAAATATGTATAAGAGAAACACATACATAACAGCAGCAAACCTACTACAACTAAAATGTCCATTGTATTTTTTTGTTTCATTAAATTTATTAGTGGTTAGTTTAATATAAATTATGTACTGTTTTTTTTTTTTAATCAAAATTAAAAATAAAACATATTTTTTTAAAAGAAAGTAGGTATGTACTAAAAATTATTGCAAAATTCTCAACAAATTGTGACAGATAAACAAATACATTCTTGAGAGTTCAACATTTAGGCTCCTCTAAGTTAATTTAAATTTTTAATAAAAAAAAATATAAATGATATAATGTATTATTTTAAACGAACACGAAAGAAATTTTAAAAACAAAACTAACAAAAAAAATAATACTGCTTTGTTTTTTTTTTACTCTAAACGGATTTAAAATTTTAATTTGCTCAAAACCCAATAGAGAAATTAAATAAATAAAACAAAACTAACAAAAAATTACAAAAAAAATATGAGTGCACTAAGGAGGGAAATTAAATCAAATCAAAATATCATGACATAGGTTTTGATAGTTTTAATAAAAACAAAAATTTCGCTATCCGTATTTTTTTTATAAAGAAATTATATATGAATGGGTTAATTTAAATGAATTAAAGATTTTTGTTTAAAAATACTTTTGAAGCGGTAGAAATACGAAAAAACGTATACAAAATGTATAGAATTACGATGGTGCCAATAAAATTAAACCAACAAAAATTAACATTAACATAATTGAATTAACAAAAAAATTAAAATTATGAAACATATAATGAAAAAAGTACGAAACAAATTAGGGAGCAACGTACGATAAAACTATTATTAATCGATTTATTATATTATTTTTTTTTTGTTTATTAATTACAAAATTCACCCTTTAACCTAAAGCAATTGTTTTTTTTTTTAGATTTTTTTTGTAAAATTTATTTTTTTTAATTCGGTTAGAAGGATTTCAAAGGATGGAAAGCATTTCGTGGAAGATGTTCTACAATTTTATATTGGTTATTTTCTGAGTTGGTTGGTTGGAAGGAATTGATTTTTTATTAGAAAGAGAGAGAGAGGGATGTGGTAAAATGGTGGTATATAGTGATGGAATAAGGGATACATAATTTTTTTTGTTGTTTGAAAGGTTTATATATCAAATTTAAATATTTAATAACAACATTTTTTTTTTGATTTTTTGGTGTGTGTATGTAGATATATAAATATATATTTTTTAAGAGGAGGCGAACATTTATATATAAAATAATAATGAGAATATTAAATCGATAAACAAAACTCTTACCCAAGTGAATTCCAAGGATCCATATCCTTATACCACTGACCATGATTGTGATTATTATTCCTTTGAGAATGATGTGGATGGGGAGAGAATAGCATACGTCCGCGATGATTTCGTGCTTGAGCATTCCTTGAGAATGGGCGTCTCGACGATCCGGGATGATTTGGATTAAGCATTTTGTTGTTGATGATGGTTTATTGTGTGAGGGTGACGTTGTTGATGTTTTTTTTTATTTTTTTTTTTGGTCAAGAGGAAGGTTGAAGTGGGTTTTTATTTCGTTATACTAATTTTGTGAAATTGTTCTTTTTTTTCAATTTCCAATTTTGTTTTCTTGAGGTAAGGACTTCTTTAGGTTTCTCTCACTTTAATAAAGGAGAGAGGAAATTATGGATGATAACCGCAGTTGGATCTAAGATTGTAAAGATTATTAATATTGTTTTTTTGTTTAAGCGGTATATTTATGTACATATATAAGAAAAATTATAATCTTACTTGGGTGTAAATGTGAATTTTATTTAATCAATAATCCTGAGGAATAATAATGGAAGTTGCTTCTCTGGCAAAGTTTCTTCTGTTTTTTTTTTTTAATTTGTTGGGTTAAACAGCTGTAAATAGGAAGAAAATTATAATTCATAAATTTTTACAATTTAATTCAGTAGTTAGGAAAATAAAATTAGAAAATAAATTTAATTATGTCAACATTTCTTTTTTTTTTTTGTAAAAAGATTCGAGGTCATTTCGTTTGCAAAACATGGGTTACGCATTTATATTTAGATACCGAAATTGAAATTAACTTTTTTTTTTTAAAAAGTGAATTTGATTGATGATGATGACTTACCAAATGTGTGAAGTTATCCTAAAAACTAAGACGACAATTTCTCAAGAAAATTAGTGGTTTTGTCATCGCAAACGGATTTCCCCTTTCTTCTTTTTCCAACTTCCCTCATTTTGTCCCCTTTATTTTTAAATCGTTTTTTTTCGGAAAAAAGTTTTCAGGCTTGAAATTTTGAACGTTTTGTGTTTTATGTCGCTCTGTAGTTTTTGTCTAAATGAATAGAGGTCAAAAAATTGAACACTTCTTCGGCACAAACTACAGAGGGTTGGGTATAAGAATTGAAATGTCCAAAATTGTAAGCTGAATTGTCAAAACTTCAAATAGTCGGACTTAAATAAAAATGAATATTTGCAGCCTGAAGACTTTTTTCCGGTCAACGGAATTTAAAATAAATTGATTTTAAAAATAAACAGGGCAAAATGGAGGGAATACGTCAATTTTTTTTATGCTTTAAACTACGAGGCCATGGCCACTGCGTAGTGGAACTACATAGTGCTTGACTACTAACTTGGATGTTTGGGTTCGATTCCCACTTTAGATCATTCTTTTTCTATATTCCCTCAACTGAACGCCACCTATTGGTGGCTTTTGTATATAACAAAAATCTCTTTATTCCTTCTAACAGTTGATTTTTCACCGCTATATTATAAACTTTTAAATGATTTAAAGAAAAATTGCATCCCAATTAATGTTGAGCAAACGATATGACCAAAGAAAATCACAACTGGTATGTACTTGCTTTTTGTTTGAGTATTTTATGAAAATCACCCTCTAAAGCTTCCCCAAGCCAATGCGAAATATTCGTGATGACGAAGAAGCAATAACATCAACGTGTAGCTTTCAATCATACCATCGTTTTGTTATTGTTGTTTCATCATTGTCTCCGAATGTTTTGCATTTGTTTGGGATAGCCCTTACAGTATTTTGTCATCAGTACCAAATCAGCTTACCTTTTTTTTTGTTTCAAAAATTAGTTTTCTAACATAAGTAAACAAAAACTATATAATTTTGTACATGTAGACCATCTTCTTCAGTTAACATATCTTTCATTTAGTGAAATAAGAGCATGATATATCGTAGTAACAACAGGAAACTATTTTTTTATATTATACATCAGACAAAAAAGTCTCCCCAAAAATAAAATTGTTCATAAATCTTAACTTGTATTATTTGATTTATGTTTCGTGATTTGTTATCTTTCCTATAATTTATTTGCATATCTTTTTTGTTTAACTTAACCTCGCTATATTATTTTCTATGATTTAATCTTAATATTTTATTCTATTTTAATTGCCCTAATTCGTCATTATTAACATATCATTTTTTTATAACTACTTTATGTATAGGGCTTAAAAAACATTTCATATAGCAATTATTATTTCCATATGACCTAACACTTTAATTGGCCAACATCAAGTTAAGATTATATCTTTTGTAACTTAGAGCACGTTTATACAAAATGTAATAAAAATTTAATGTTTTTTTTTTTGGTTTAAAAATAAGGTTTTTTTATGAACGGGAAAGAAAAGAAATATAATAGCCCCCAAAATTGAAGCTTGAACAAATTTATAATTATTGTGTCTGAGCATATTAAATGTTAAACTTATCTTTCTGACTTTTGAACCAAAAAAAAAAACACTTTTTTTGTGTGAGACAGACATCTCGAAATACGCTTACGACAGTAATCATCACTTTGCCTTCACTAATCACTTCAAATTAGGTATCTTTACATATATATTTAATTTGAAGTGTATGATGTATAAAATTACCAAACTTTGGAATTGAACTAAAATTAATCGACGTTGGGAATATTATAGATTCTTTCAATTCAAACTACACGATTTAAAGGCAACACCAGACCAGATTTCGGGCTTTAAAAATATGTTTAACACTTTATTTTAGTAATTTTTTAAATATTTGTTTTCTATGTAAACTTTCTGTCTGGTTAAAACCTAGTATACAGTTCTGCAAACTGCAACTAGAAAAAGTTTCTTATGAAAAAAAAATTGACGTTTTATTTATTTTATCGAACTGTTAACCAACCCAAACAGAGAAAATTTTTATTCACCACGAACTTTTTTTCGCGCAAAAAAATATGGAGTTTGACAGATAATTTTTTTTTACAAAAATAAAAGTGTTCTCGCTAGAAATATTTTTTTTTTCCCAAAAGCTGTATACTGGGCTTAAAGCACAAAGGAGTTAACTTCCAAGTCAGAATTAGAGACCTAAATTAGAAATAAATTCATGCGTCATTAGTTTTGTGAAGTTATGCGTTTGAAGTTTTGTGGCGCATCCAACTTCACGTCAAAGCAGGGTGCGCCATAGGTTTAAGGAGAAAGTGAACTATTTCCCAGTTGGGATCGTAGGGATTGTACACTAGAAATTAATTGAAAATAAGTGTCTGCATAATTTTGCGGTTCAGACTATTTGTGTATTGCTACAATGCGAATGGAATTTTGTGTGCACTTTGTCAATCAATCGTTTAAGGTTTAACGCAGCTCTTTAGTTCCAAAATAAACACATATTCAATTCGTTTTCTCGTGGTTCACTCACAACTGCAGTTAATAAATTCTTTATAGTAAATAATTCGTTTGAAGGATTCCTTAAGAAAATCAGTAAAAAATATCCAAACATTAATTTTCATCAAGATACTCGTAGATTCCTTGTTTTGGTTTTTTGCACTACAATTACTATACAATAACAGTGGAATGTCCTACTTAATTCCTTGCACTAAAGTTCATTTTATATCAAAATTTATATAAATAAAACAACCATTAGTGTAAACCTTTTCCCAACTACGAGCATAAACAAAACTACACAGTAAAATTGATTTAAAATTGACGTGCAAGATAAAATTCTTATAATTTCCAAAAAAAAATGGTACCTTAATTTCATAGATATGTCATAGAAAATATGAAGTTTACATCTTTTCTTTTATAACGCATATCCTGACATGCAATGTATAACTACAGCTTTTCCTTCAGCTTCCTTTAATTTCAAACATTAAATCAGGTTTTGATTTTTTTTTTAATAATTTAATTTCTATATTAAATTATTGTATTTGAATGCACTGTTAAAATACAAAAAAAAAAAATTACAAAATTGTGCACTAAATTTATTATAGGAAAATTCATTTTTGTTTTTAAAAACAAACTGAAGGAGAATATACAAATTCTACGAAATAAAAAAACATTTTTTTCTTTTTTTGATAACAGCAACAAACAAATCCAATTCCCAAAATGTATGCAACTATAATTTTTGTTTTGAAATAGTTAGCCCAGAAGAAGTAAAATAAACAAAAAAAAAATAACGATTATAAAATACGCAGCACACAGCCTTAAATAAGTGAAACACAGCACAACAGCATTTTTTGATTGCTCTCAAATCAAATATTTTTTTTATTGTTGTTTATAATTTTTTTTTAATAACAAATTCTACATAAAAACAGATTACATATAATATTATTTTTAATTTATGAATATTTTTTTACCAACTAGGTATATACAATTAAAGTGAAACACTTAGAAAAAAACAAATGCAGGTTACAAAATGATTTAATGAAATAGTAATTTGTTTATTTATATGCAAATAGAAATATTTTTCTTATTTTTTTTTACAGGAGAATTCAATTAAAACTAATATTTTTATTATTAATTTTTGTTAAATTATCATTAGCTAATATATGTATGTATGTATATAAATTTAAAGCCATGCAAATAGAGTAAGGGGTGTATATTTTTATTTTTGTATAATAGAAATGAAAACTATTAGTTATTGTCGCTGAATTGGTGGCGATTTAGAATCATTAATTCAAATGTGTGTTTAAACAATTAATTAGTCTAAATGTATTTTTTTTTCTTTAAATTTATATATAAAAAAAAAACATTAAAATAAGTACATTAAAAAGAAACGCTTACCACGAAAAATAGCACACTTCAGTTTGTTGCAGTTTTTTGTTTTGTTTCATTATTATTTCTACAAAAATGTTTATAATTAATAATTTTAATTCTATGTTTTGATAGAAGTAAATATAAAATGCATTATGAAAATGTACACAATAAGCCAAACATACAATATTTCTGTGTTTTTTTTTTTAATTTTTATAAGGGGAAAGTTAAATAAAAATTACAATAATAACTTTAAAGTTTATAAATATAATGTTACATACAATTTTTAAAATGCAAATATTTATATTGAAAAAAGAAATCAACAACTATTTTTGCTTCATTGAATTAGTATCAAGAATTTTGCATATTTTTTTTTATTGATGAACTATATAGTATAATAATTAATTCAATTACAGTTCTTTGTTTTTTTAAGTGAAAAATTAACATAAACGGGAAAAGAAAAATGTGAATAGCAACATCAACAATAATATTATTATTATTTTAAACCATTTAATTTTTGTTTTTAAATTAATAGAAAAAAAAAACAAAAGCAGTACAAGAGTATATTATAGTATTTTATATTTTATTTTTTATTCAAACATACAATAATTGCAATGTCAATTACAATGAGAGCATTTTTATATAAAGTATTTTTTTTTCATCACAAATAATATACCAAACCACCATACATTTTATCTAAAATTAAAAACCAGAAAATAAAAAAAAATACATTATAATTATGAATATTTTTTATTAATTTATTTAAAAATGTATTATAGCAAAATGAAGAAATGGCGAAAAAAATGTGCAAAGGAAATATGTGAATATATTTTTTAGTTAGTTTATATATGTAATAATATTTTGTTACGTGAATTTTTTTGTTCATATTTTTTAAAACTAAGATTACTCATTTAAAAACAAACACAATCAAAAAAATGCAGTTTTTTTCTAATTAAAAATGAAAGAGCATAAATAAAGGACAAACACACAGTTGTACATACATTAAATTGCAAGGAAGAAAATAACACATCATACAATCATACAAACAAAACATACTGTGTTACCATTCATAAAGGAAAAAAGTAAATTATATAAATTGTATTTTTACAAAAAAATAATGACTTTCAGAAAGTAGATATCACTCCAAGCTCTATGAACATTTATGCGAATATATATTATCCAATACGGAACAATTGCCAAAAGTGGCTGAAAATTACCTAAAAATGATTTATATATTTTATAAAGGGAGTTAAATTGAAAGTAAGTGCATTTTTTTAAAATGAACGACGCCATATTAGATTGAGATTTTCCATACAAACTATCAAGAAGAAATATGAAAATAAAGCTCTTATTTGTCTTTATCCAGGCTTAGTTTAGGTTTTAAGAAATATCTGGGCTGAGCTTACTGTTGCAGAGAAAAAAAAATTCGAGAATTACATTACTATAAAATCTTAAAACCAACAAAACAAATCGATTTTCGTATTATTTTAAGAAGAAAACAAGATAACATGTTTATCAAAATATTGCGACAAAACTATTTTTTAAAAAAGCTTCCTCACTAATTTTCAATCTTTACAATTATAAAATTTAGGTTCAGACAGTTAAATATTTCTTTTGTCTCTTCTATTAAACCTGATTAACTTTTAACTTGAAAATTTTCTTTTGCGACTTGAAACAGAGGTAGAGTGTCCTAAAAGTTTCAGGTTCAGTACTCGAGAAAAGAGCAGGTAATTGGAAAAAATAATAAAAGTAAACGTTAAACTAAAAAAATTTAAATCAAATAAATACGTTTAAGATTTTCTTTACTATTCTAATCTAATGCGACGTTATTGTTGGACGAAAACCATACCGAAATCTAAGCACTAAGTAAAACAAATATCATATTTTATAAAAAAAACGTGTTTGAGAAAAAAAATTTTAAACAATTTCTAACCACAAAATTATCAAACAAAGTAAAGGGAAATCCATGTAAAACAAGCTGAAGTGGCACCACTCACTTGTCACCTGTCATCTTTAACATTTTAAATTGCACCTCCACTACATTTGTATAATATTTTTATTTATAGATACATACATAGGTAGGTACATAGATATATTGAATTTAATCAAGAAATTTTTTTTCACTTTCAAGTTTTAAAGTAGGATTTGGTATTGATTTTTTCTAGATGTCTATGAAGGTAGTTTTCTATCATTTAAAATCCCTGTTATTATTTTGTTGATGATTCTAAGAATGAAAATTGATCAGTTCAATATAATGCAATGTTTTTTTTTTATTTCAAGAAATCTCAAAAAAATTTCCAAAGACATTTTCATTTTTAGATGATAAGAATTTGATAAGTTTTTAAATTTATATCAAATTTTCTGCGAATTCGTACAATTTTTCATAAACGGACACAATTTTGTGAGAGCATTTTCTTAGCAACCTTAAATTGTAAAAAAAATATTCGCACATGCAGAATTTTGGATAACCAAATAACAACCCGTTCCCATATAGCAAAATTTAGCTTCACACCGATTTTCCGAAATTGTGTTTTTTTTATGTCTGATATGACTGGAAGTATTTCTTTCAATGAGACTTAAAGAGTTACAATTGAAGTTTTTAGTAACAGTTAGAGATTTTTCAATAAAATAAGCAACAATTCCACTAGAACTATAAATACAATCAAGGATATAAATATGTCTCATGCTGAATTTCCGCTGCTATTCAAATATCATTGAGAAAAAAAAATCTCTCAGAGATACCTCACGTTATTCCGAGAATTTTAAAGAAAAATGCATGCGTCACTGCATTCACAACAGCAATTTACTGACATTTCCATTTGTTTTTGCAAAATTTATAATAATGCGAACTATTTCTGGTTCAAGTCTATTATTCTTCTTAACTCAACGAACCGATTACATTCGCATTCATACTAGGAACTAGTAGTTGTTTTGAGGAAAATTATTTGCATCGATATCTGTATGCAACAGGAACACAATTGCCGAGAATTCTTTCAGTTCTGAGCTGAGCTTACATTTTAAAATGTCAACCAAACTTTGAGATCCAATGGGGACTTTACTTATCTCTTAGATCACTTTTAATAACACCAGAAATTTCAGTTTCGAGAAAAGCAGGTAGTAGGTATTGCAAAGTATTTCCTGCTGCACTATTTTCAATTTTCAAATAAAATGATTCGTCACTTCTACTTGTACCAACGATTTAATTTTATTTGTTTATTTTTTTAGATTTCTTTGTTCATAATGAAAAAAAAAAATATTTTTTTTGTTCGATTCATTAAGATTACTCACAATTCCGTCTAACAACACCAATGGAAAACACCAAAGAATTTAATTCCACAAATTCTTCTTGAAATCAGTTTTTTTCAATTCCAGACATTTGAATAAATAATTGCAGTCTATTTCTAGGTATGTAGATTGTAGCTGTAGGTAAGTGATTAATCTAAAATGTAAATCACTTTTCGTATAAAAATGTAAATTGTAATTACATTCGATCCTCGTAACTTACGTATATCCAATTTTCAGTTAATTATTTTTTTCTTCTTTATGTTTTTTTTTGCATAATTCTCCAAAGCCAACAGAAGATGCTAATGACTTAATTTATCACACAACAGAATTACAATACAAATTCTAAACTATTTTTTTTTTTATTTTAACTTTGCTGATGTTTGTATATTTTTAGCATCATTTTTCTTTTTATTTTGCTATTTGTATTTCATGATGTAATAAATTATTATTGTACACACAACACATATTTTTTTTTATTTGGTTTCTACTGAGAACACTTTCAATTCAGACGTGCGTCGTCACCAAGAGTAAACTATAAAGCACTCGATTTATTTTTTTTTTCAAAAACAAGTTAAAACTCAATGACAAATGGGCAGAAAAAAAATGTGTTCTTCTTCTTTTACGGCATTACAAACTATAATATACAAAGTATGTCAGCAACATGTTGTCGTAACTACGAATTTATATGTTTCACTTTCATCGGGGAATACGTTTTTTTTATTTATCTTGATTTTCCGCCGCCTGTGTGTATAATTCTGATTGAAAGTTTTTTTTTAAGAAGAAACCAGAGCCTAAACCATCCGGTTTGGGAATTCAAATTCAACAAAACCGAACCGATGTTATGATGGCGAGATGGCGATGGCGGCGAAACGACCGGTATGAAGTTGATTCCAGCTCTGAGCTGAGGTGTAGAGTTCAAGAAAAACACAGTCCTCCTCGATTTACTTCTTTTTTTTTTTGGGTTTATTTTTTTTCTTCTGTTCTGAATTTTAGTACATACATATATATATTTTTTTTTGTTAGACAACTTTCCCTTGTTCGGTAGGCTGCTGCTGCTGTAGTGGGTATATTTTTTTTCTGTTTTCGAATACGAATAGTGGGACAAAGTTGAATTTTTTGCTGCTCAAATCCGATTTTCTTTCTAGTTAACATTTGAATGGTTCAAGCGACAATCAGGTTGACAATAATTAAACGGAAATTTAAAGTTGTTTTTGTTTTGAATAAGGTGTTAATACACAATGCTGTTTTAGTTTCAAATGTAGTTTTTACACAACTGAGAAATTGACATTTGGCAAAATGAATGAAGATTTCCATTATTTTTCGCTAGTCATACTACTTACCTACTCTAAAACTAAATTAAATGTCAATGTCCTTTTTCTCTTCCATCCTAACCGGGCTAAACAATATAATAGAAAAAATAAGAAAGAATGGACGTTGATTTTTATTTTCTGTTCAATAATGAATGATCAATAAATAAGCCAAAGCCATATCTCTACAAATGCATGTACATTGTATACCCATTTATATAACTTCTTCAGTAAAGATAGAAAGAGAAAAATGAGCAAAGCAAATGCATTTGTAATTTGTGTATTGTGTGTCCATTGCCAAACGGTAAGGAAAGGATGGAGAGGGAATGAGAAAAAGCTGAGCAAATATATCTCAAATATTCAAACGACTGCGATTGCCCCTGCGTGAGCGTGGTCGCCTGGTGATTCAGTTTTCAGTTTAAAATTTTTGTAGGTCCTATTTGGAGTTTAAGCAATGCGATATCGGGCTTGAGGTTTTCACGCTCACATCAGGCTTGAAGTAACAATGAAAATTATTTTTAAAAAATATCAAGAATTTGAAACTAAATCATCAAGCCCCCGAGCACGAGAAGTGCGTTCCTAAAAGAATTAAGAAAACAATAAGAAATAAGACTGAACCGGAACCCTAAACTAAACTAAAAAGAATCGATCATCGATGTTGCTTTCGTAGGTATATGCATTTAAATTTCGCCTTCAGCGAAACGGTAAGGATTGAGAGAGAATGAGAAAAAGTCGATTTACTGTACTTCTCCCAATCTGAAAAAAGCAAGTGTATCTGTATGTGTGTAAATTTATATTGTTAAGGATGGAGCGGCAATGAAAAAAGATAAAATCCCCGATGAAGATGCTGTTAGGGTGGAGCGTTATAATTCTTGTAACAATTGACAAAAATATTAAACATACTGCACGCGCATGGTCACCTGGTGATTCTTATATTTGTTTTCTTTTTGTTGAAGCACCTTGATTTTAGGAGTTTCTAAAGACATGATGACGTCTAGGCAATCGCATATCAGAATTGAAGCAGCAATACCAACCGCCTACCTGTGAAAATTATCATTAAGAAAATGTAGCTATATGTGTACTTTGTACTTCAAATCATTGGTCGTTTTATTTTGTGTTAATATTTTCTTCAACCAAGGTAAGGAGAATAAGACAAAATTTGCTAGAGCGAGGCTTTACAAGAACGTAAAGAATTGACAAAAATATTATACCTACTGCCGGCGCATGGTCACTTGGTAATTCAATTAAAAAAAAATTTTAAAATACCCTGGTGCTCGTTTAAAGTTTAGACGATCGAACATCGGGGCTTGAAGATCGTACATCAAGCTTGAAGCAGTACAGACAAAAAATTATGGAAAAATCAAAAATCTGAAACAAAAACATCTTTCCTACCCACATAGATACATAATATGTATGTATACCTACTCCTAAAAAAAAACTTTAAATATTCCTGTCTAAATTTTAGTGTCTAAATTTCATCAATTCAAAATCCTACCTACTTGCAAAATTGAAAACAGATTAAATTATTTTGTTAAAAAAAAGAATAGTATATTTTTTTCCATAATTTTTATCATTCAGTCCCATAGTTACCGATGTTGACAGAAAATAAAAAAAAATAACCATCGATTAGATGGATGTACTTTAATTTTGTAATTTGAAGATGACGAAAATCAGAGCCACGTCTTTCCCGTCGGACGGTCATGTGCCTTGCATCGTCTTACGTTTCCCTACTTTTTTTTGGTTTAAAAAAAAGGAAAACTTAATTATTGTATGTATGTAGGTTTACCTCGTTACTCTTAAAGTTGTCATTTACTTTTTTGCATTCTATTGTTATACGAGCAGTATTCGAGATTTATTTAAAAAATTCAATTGAATTGAAAGGAGAAATGAATTGCATTGGATATATAGGTAGGTAGGCACACAAAAAAAAACATGAGTCACTGTTTTATAAAAATCATTGTGAACATTTTAAAACTTTATTTAACTCAAAGAGTCATGTTGTTGAGTGAATTTTTTGATTAAGTTGTTTTTTATAATTAAATAGGGTGGTTCAAATTTAAATTTAAATTTGTTCAAATTATAAAGTAAACTAAAATTTGTACATAAAATATCAAATGGAAAGGACAGATCAGTATTCGGATGTTGTTTTTTCTCCAGAGTTTTACCTAATTTCGTAAACTTTTTCCTTCTTTTAAGGATTTAACTTTTAAGCCAAAGTGCAGAGGATTTTTTTTTTACAAAAAATGCCCATTGGAATGGAAAGATGGATGAACTTAGGTTTAAAAAACAAAATGGCGGGCCTGTAAGTATTGTGCGTTGGCCGCCATTTAAAAAAAGTCATTTTAATAACTATAGGTATCTTGAGAACGGTTTGTCGTAGAAGAACTTTAGTTATAAAATTAAATTATCTTTCTTCTTTGTTAATCTGTTAAACCTATTTTTTCATAATATTAAAAAATTTGAGATGGTAAATTTTGCATTATGAAAATTAATTTTTGAATTCTGTTTAGTCGGCCTAATCAGTGATGCAAGTATAAACTTTGAATCACCCTGTGTATATGTATGTATAGGTAGGTAGTTTTAGTTTGTTCTCTTAATTTTTTTTTGTTATACTCGAATCTCCAAAGGCCTTCCTTCATTGCTATTGTTAAATTAACTTTTTTTCGTTTTTGTTTATTTAGATTGAGTCAAGGAGAGAAGCACGATACTATATAAGTTTGAGTTTACTTTTGCGTTACAAGATTCCAACAAAGTTGTAGGTATTTCTTTGTGTTTTTGAAAGTCAAGGATGTTTTTCCGAGTGGAAAAAATATATTTGTTCTCAAATAAAATTCCATTTTTTATATTGTTTAAATTATAGTAATTTTTCAGGGTAAGGTTTTAAGTCTGTGTTTCTACTGAAGTCTGATTCATTGGATTTTTTTTTATAAAAAAAAATACAGTAATTTAGCAAACAAAAATGCATAATTATTGACAATAGGGGCGCGTCAATTTAATGTATATAATTTTCGAAAAGAATAAAGAGAATGTACATTTTTTTTTATTCATTCTCAAATATATACCTACCTCCCTAGGTAGGTATATTATAAGGTATGAGAAAATAATGGATATTTTTAGCGTATATAGAATGTCGATTCATTGAACTCCAGGGACAGTTATTTATTACCTATATTTTATTGCGCTCGACATGAGAAAACTGGTTTTATAAAATTACAAAAAAATATATATTTTTATGGTGAAAAAAAAATCTGTAGAGGTAATAATAATGAATGCGGGTCTATAGGCTGCTATATAAAGGTAATCGTGTGGTGTATAGCAACTCAATATAAACATTGAAAATGAGAAGGTTAGTTATTTAACCCTAGACAAAGTTAACTCGTGTTATGTTTTTTTTTTTTTAATAGGGAAATGGTCTTGAAAAAATTTAATGAACGAATGGATATTTAATTTACAAAAAAAAAATCACTTAGGTATAGATAAATATTTAAAAAATGATTAGGTAGGTATTTAGGTTTGGGAAGTCTGTTCGTTTAGGTTCAGAAGGGAGATTAGTGTGTTGCAACCTTTTTAATCTTAATCTGCTAATCGTTTCTTTTTTTTTTCTTTCGAAAGAAGGAAGTGGGTGCTGCCATATTGAAGATTAATATTTAGTTAAGTTAAGATTGAATTTAAGATATGTAGGTACATATCGATCTATTTGTCGGTATTTTTTTTAAACATTCAAAAGGATCAGATGAATGAATTTCTTTAGCAAATTAAAGTTTTGAGAATGAATTAGGTAGGTACCTATGAGTTTTTCTAAAATTTTGAAGTCTAACGTTCTTATTGAGAAATGTTAACATAGCCTACCTTTAAAATAGATAGCACAATAACATCAGATTTCAATTTTTTTATTTTTGGTTGATTCTATATCTCCTTGGTCAGAGTGGAGAAGTTTGTGAAACGTTTGGCTAGCAATTTTTTACATTTGTTGTCTGAACCGTAGTTCGAAGGTAATAGAGATCGAAAATGTTCGGTAGGTTTCATAAGAAAACCGAAAACAAATAGGAAGACCCGATTCGATGAAAAAAGCAACAATACGCTTACCGACTTCATACAAAGATTCCTAAAAATGTAATTTCTTTTGGAAATTCAAAGGCTTTGAAGCAATCCATTAATTTCCGCAGCCCATTTGTTTTTCGCACGTGTTTTATAAACTTGCATTTATTAATTTGGTCAATCATCATTATAATTTTTCTTTTAAAAAATTAAATAAAATTTCCAATAATTTCGTTAAGAAATGATTTTATTTGCATTTTTCATTTGAAAAATTTCTGTTCTGTCACCTATAATTATTGAATGCAAGATTATAAACATTACTTTATTTTACTTTGAACAAATTAAAAAAGAAATATTTTTTTTTTGATCGATGCTTGCCTGAAGTTTTGTTGAAATTTTGTTCCTCAGAGCATTTAACTAAAAGTTCGATAGTCCACAATGAAAATTATATTTAATTAAAACCTTTGAGTGATGATAAATGTAAATAGTCGCTACGTCTAGGGCGGATTTTAAATTAAATTGATAATAATAGGTTTCGTGTTTTGAAACAAAGTTAATCACATTAAAAGATTTTAATTTACTTAAAACAATGCCCCAACAAACTAAACTTGACTCTAAGCTTTTTGAGACATTAATCTAAGGCTAAGTCTATTGAACCCATTAAATGATTTTGGTTGGAACAAAAAAAAAATAATCGGTTTATAAATAATTGACTGTTTTGAAAAATTAGCAGCCGGGGTTTTGATGTTATGTAAATTGTTGCTAAAAAATGTTTTATTCGAAACATACGACAGAAACAAATCCGAGTAGGTACTTGCTCAGTATTTTGTATTTTTTTTTGTATTTTTAGTAGTTTGGCAGCAAAAGTGGATAAATTCGCAGAAATCTCTGAGATCTGATGAAATACATATATATAAATTTTTTTTTGCTTTGTTATGGTTTTGCAAAATCGCATTTCGTTTTATTATTTTATTTTTTTTTATTTTTCAAAGTTTTAATGCTTCCAAGCCAATGCTTTATCGTCGAGGACGACGAAACCAATAGTTTGGGAGAATCTCTTTCTCCTCGTGGAATTTCGCTTTTAAATATTACTAAAAAATTGAATGGGAAAATAATTTAATAATTTAAAAGCTAATTATTGAAATGGTTAATAAATAAATTAACAAAATTTCATTTAGCAAAATAAAAAATCACAAAAAAACTATTGCGAAATAGTCGTTTTGCGAGTTTGTTCGAAAAAACCAAAAGAAAATAAGCGAAAAAATTGTAAAGCGCATAATACTTGTCCGATCATAACGATTGCATAGAAAAAAAAAGTTTTCTAAAATATCATTGGACCAAACATTTAATTTTACGCTCTACTTCTTGTTAAAATTACGAGAATTTTTTTTAGGAAATTAATCAGAGTTTTTTTCGGAGAGATATTGGTTGCGGGTCACCTGAAAGCAACAATATAAATTTAGATCCAGTTTATTAGTAATCGATCATGCGTGTTTTGAAATTCTTAAATTCTCTCACTAAAAACTGTGACTTGTTACAAAATCCAATGGAATAACTAAATAACATAAAAATAACTCGTTATTCTACTTGCTATTTGCATCAGTAATTCTTAATACCTCGTAAATTAAATTACATACCCAAAGGCATTTAAAAAGCTTTTTTTTATAACCTTTATCATTTTGCATTTCTAGATTATAGTTTCGCTAAATAAATTTATCTTTAGACTTTGCTTTTGTCTACAAAACAAAACAAAAAAAAATCATATTTTTTAGGAGAACGTTCGTATACTCCCTCTCATAACAATATTTATAAAGAGAAAAAAAAAACATTCAACCAAACTAGTTAAGTCATAAAAACTCACATAAATCTAAACAGACTTTTCCTTAAACCTTTGGTTTTTTTTTAACTCTGGTATCTTTATATCCACATGGATATCTCTTCTATATATCTCCCATGTGTAATCCCCATATCTACAATTTTTTACATCTTGACATCCTCTTTTCGTAATGAAAATTCTTTCCTTTGTTTTTTTTTTGTTGTTGTTTTGTTTATATTTATTTTATTTTTCCATATTTCCTCATATTTCTCGCTTTGTTGGTGGTTGAGTATTTGTTTTGTTTTTTTTTTTACAATTTATAAAATATATGTAAACTTATGCGCATACGTTGACAATATATAATGGTTAATGTTATGTGACGGCATTGATTGTAATAATAATAATAGCCTACCTACATATACAATATACATATGGTTGATGAAACAAAACAAAAAAAAAATAAATATAAAAAATAGCACGAATTCGCTGACCGTGCCAAGGTCGCCGCACTGATAAGTTTCAAGCTTCATAGGAAATGAGTATTAAGTACATTGTCTAGTTTAATTGTGATTTGAAGTTTTTTTTTTTTTTTTTGTTGTACTACATATTATATTCTCCTTTGTCTAGCAATTGTGAATAAAAATAAACAATTCAATGAAAATGAAATGAATACAATTGATACACAAACGAATGATTGTAAGAGAAACAAAAAATCAATAAATACCTTTTGACTGTGAGATATAAACCAATGCAATGATTAAAAAAAAAGGATGAAACGCTTGGTTCATTGTTTTAATACTTTTCTTTTAATCATTATTTCACGGACGCATCCAAGTTCATTAAAAGTTTTGTTTCAGTTCCCTTATATTCGCGTTTTCTTTTGTTTCATTTCGAGAAAGGGTTCTTCAAAGCTTATTGTCTCTTAAGAACACTTAATATAAACAGAAAAAAATTAACTGCTTAAAAAAAAACAATAAGATTCACATATTAAGCTGTCTTATTAAAAGCAACAAAACAAGTTTAAAGTGAATTGGCGCAGAGTTATTCGGCTGGGAATCGGAAGGTCCCAAGTTCATTGCTCGGAAAGAAAAACAACTGACACTGACCATAACATTATGGATTTCAAGGCCGATTGCACCAAACACTTCTTAAAATTTAATAGACTTAAATAGTCTTAAAAGGACGTTTCCTGTTAACAAATAAGTAATTTTTAAATTGAAAATCAACAAAAAATCAAAAGATTTTTTTTCTAAATTCTTAAACTACTACAAATAAAATTCTCAATAAATTCAAATGTCCAATAAATTTAACTTTCCTCTACTAATTTTGACAGGAAGCTACTCAAAATGTCCACTATATCATCGACCGAGGAAATCTGCTGCTTCAAGACTCAATAACCCAATTCATGCTTTACAAGGATTTCAATTCTCTCCTTTTCTTTTTATTAATTTTTATATTTCCAAATGACACATACGAAGTACATTTTTTTTTTTTGATTTAAAATATAAAAATCCCTTCAAGTCCTTTCATTCTGCTCCAATTCTTCCATCTCATGCACATGTTCATGACATGACATGACAAAATTAGAAAATGAAACAAAAAAAAACTCAGCATCACATCGGTTCAGAAGTGGAATTGCGTGTTAAAAATCATCAATGACAAACATTTAACATACAATATGGTTGCCACAGAAAATGAAAGAGAGAGCAGAGAGAGAGAGTGACAGACCAAATTATACTTTTGCCTGCAAATTTCAATTAAGAAGAAATTTTGCTATTAGCATTTTCTTTTCATTTCATTTGAATCATTTTTTAAAGTTTTTTTTTTGAATCATTTTATTTGTTTTTAGCACTCTTCAATCCGAAAAACCCTGGTGTAGATTTTTTTTGTCTGTGTCATTCGAAAAAATTACATTTTCAATTTGCTTGCGCGAGGCTAGGATTGCAAAAATTTGTTTGTATATTGAAGGAATATGGTTCCAGCAGTCGTCTCGTCGTCGTCGTATTCGTTTGCAGCAATGGCAGCGATTTCCTGTTTTTTTTTCGTAATTAAAATGATGGGGAAACTATTGTTTGTTTTTTTTTTTGATGATAGCGATAGTGCTTGTCTCGGTTTTGTTAGTTAGACATTTCGGTCTATCATTATGACATCATAAGGCCATGAGACCAAAAAGTCAACAGTTGCAATGTTGCATTAGTGGCAAAAACAAAATAAAATATGCACAAAATAAAAGAGAAGAAAGAAAAAGCGTTTGAAATTAATCTGTTGGATTTTTTTTTGCTGAACTGGTAAATTTTGGTATGGATACTGACAGTTGGTGAATCTGGTTGGTCACTGATTAAAGATGACAGATGGACAATGAAAAATTGCATGGTTTGTTTTTGGTACACGAGGAGATTTTGAAAGTGTTGTTTTTGGTGGACATGGATATTTAGCACATAAGTTGGGGGTTCCATTTGTTTTATTTTTTTTTTTTGTAGAATTGTTAGGAATCCTGATTTAGGAGAGTAATCGGCTATGTTCTGTGATCGAAAAAAAAATCTCCTTAGCTGAAAGAAACTCCCCGGCATAGTAAGACTTAAATAAGTAGATATTATCAACGAAGAAATAAAACCCTCGAAAAAGGTTAAACTTAGAACTATCCGACCTTTTTTTTTTGTTGTTTGAAACATTTTTATTTACTGGACTATTAAGACGTGTTCTCATTATTGATTTAATTTCTTTCAAATTCTATTCGAATTATAATAATTCTGACCACTTGAATTATTTTCCCATAAAATATTAACAATTTTAATGTGCGGACATCATGAGATACCGAATATACATATTTATGGCATACGTGTTAAAACTTATCAAAGAATGCACCTCTTGGAATTCTAATCAGTTGACTTTTTTATTCTACCTAAAATCAAAGACGGCTTTGAGTCTACATGGAAAAAAACATATTTGGCGAGTTGGCAGAGTCAAAAATGAATTTCCATGAAGCAATATCACCCATCTCAATTTAAAATAAAAATTCTACTTTTTAGTTTTTTTTCTTATATCTCCATATAGTAGAAATAGTATACTTTTAGGCGTTGTACTCTGAAAGTATAAATAAGTCCTATCAAAAAATAGTTGCATACAAAAAGGAAGTATCATTTAATTTTGTATTAAAAGGGTGGTAATACATTTCTTGTTCGATGAGCCGTTCTAGAGATAAGGTTTAAAAAACGAGTTTTTCAGAATGGGGGCCAAATCGCAACAGTAACAGACGCGCCATTTTGTTTTTAACATCTAAGTGATTCCTCTGATGAAATTTGAAATGGATGTTTGCTTATTTTAAAGGACTAACATTTTAAAAATACCGAGTTTTTTGATTTAAATTAAAAGTCAGACTTTTATTTTAAGTTGAACTTAGTAAAAACGTGTTTTGTAAGCTACGAATATGACTATATTTCCAAATCTTACAACCTTCTGTGCCTACTAGACTTTAGAATTTAGCCACATAGAGATTTTTCAATTGTCAAATGCTTGTCAGACGGGTTCAAATTAATGAAAAAGCAATTCACGATTTTTAATTGTAACTTTTTGAATTTGGGCCCTGACAAACCAATAGTCAAATTTAAAAAGATTAAATATTTAAGGCCGGTTGCACCAAGCACTTTTAACAGGATTTAAAGTCTTAAAATGACGTTTGATCTTTAAAAAATATGTAATTTTAAAATTTAAAAGCCTCTTAAATTTTGATGCAACCAAACATTAGAAAATTAACCATACGTGGTGAAAAATATGGATAATTTTTTGGGAATATCATACATGTTTTATTTTTTAGGTTATAATCTTAATCAAGATAACGTATTTGTTTACCTACATATGATAAAAACAAAATTCGGTAAGAAGGCATATACCTAGTAAACGATAAGGTGTGTAAACCTCCCACATACCTACATAAATTATTTGCTTTTTGTTTTTTAATTCGACTTACTGGTTAAACGGCTCATCCGATTTTGATTAATTTTCATATTTGTTTTATCCCTAGCAAGCTTGATCTAGATGACATACTGAAATTAAAATAAAGAAAAATATATATAAATTAAAATTCACAAATTCAGTGTTGTTTTTTTTGTAATTAAATAAAATATAAGAAATCAAAAATTACCGTGAAGCAGCAAAAACACTAATTATATTTTATCTGCCGAAAGTGTCTTGTTAAATTATTATTATAATTTTTTATTATCTGGCAAGGTGTCTTGTTTGAAGTGATTGAAATTTAATTCACTTGATAGCCAAACACACGTTTATCATTAAAAAAGAAATTGCCAATTAACTCACAGAGTGTAATATTTTATTTTTGTTAAAAAAATATATATAAATTATTATCAATGAAAATTAAAAAAAAATGATATTTCTTGAAAGGCCATTCACATTTCACACCAATTAACCTGTTCATTCGAAGATATAACAATTTTTTCAAGCAAAATGTCGAAAAAATATTCAAAAAGTTCTAATTACAAAACATCAGCTGAGCGAACGTGTTTTGTTATTTATTCTGTTTTTTTTTTTTTCTAAAGAATAATAATTTTTCGTTGATGAACTTTAATGACCTCAGAATGTTTAACCTCAAGATATTTCTTTTTTGTTGTGTTTATTAAGTGTCCCAAATGAGGTAAATTACCTCAAAAAATATTAAAATATATACAAAAAAAATGTGAGGATATCATATTTTATGAAATGTGGTGAGTTTTTATTGTGCACAGGGTGTCGTTGAAATTTGAAAGAGATAAATTTGAATTAAGTTTTTTGGAGATCTTAATTTCTTTCTTTTTAAAAATTAACGTCTAATTGAAGTGTATGTGATTCTTGAACCTCTTGCGTATTTTTTTTTTTTTTGAAAAACTAAACTTATACTAGACTAGAGTAACCAACTGGAGTAGACATGAATAGATTAAATTAGACTAGACTAGACTAGGCAGACAGATTTTAAAAAAGGGTGTCAATGCCGTCTTGCTAATTAAGCCTCCTTAATATTTATATTGAAACTATTTTCGAAATAACCATAAATTCCTTCTGCCTTAAAATCTTTGCATCAAGCAATAACACTCTGTATGTACTTATTACTTGAATTACAAATTTCAAACACGTGTATTCTTGTGTATGAAGAGAACAAAGAATATATTTTTTTTTTGACAATACCTCCTCCAATTACTTTTCTTAAAAAACGAAGGGTTATTGACCACAAACCTAACTCATGAAACGAACAAAAGACTTCCTTTCTCTGTTTTTTTTTTTGCAAAGAAACAAAAAAAAAAATATTAGGAGACGTGAATCACAATTAAAGCCTGAAGACAATCTTCTCATTTTAGACCAAAAAAAAAAAAATAAAAAAATTGAAAACGAACTTCTACAATACTTAAAACTCAGTTATCCATGAAATACGTTCGTTTTATATACCTATGTATGTATATTTTTTTTTGTTCGTCCGCGGTCTTGAGGGCAGTAATTTTCTCTTTTTTCATTTTTTTTTTTTTATATTTAATCATGCTACCTCTTTGAACCGCAAATTAAAAAAAAAAGAGCTCAAACCTGTAATCTTCTTTTTCTTTCGTTCTTTTTTTCGTCTGTGAAAAGAAATCAAACTTAATTCAGAAGAAAGGGAAATTTATACGTTGAGTTCTTTTTTCGCTAAGTTTTCAAAAAAAAAAAAAAATAGCTTTTAAACAAAAGTGAATGAGTATAGGTATATCTTATAGGGGATATTTTATAGAAAATGAACAAGAATAGAAAATATCCCTTTGAAGGTTAATATCGGTTCAAACAAAAGTACAAAAGATTATGTATCTAGATACATGTATATTTCAAATCATTGAACTACAATGTGAATCTGTAGGAAAGGATTTTTTATTTCTTGCCATCTAATTTAAACCGAAAACAAAAAAAATTGACAGGGACTATATTGAGTGCATAATATTAAATAGAGGCCAATAAACTGCAACACTATATACCTATAGATACACCATCTTTATCGATATATCCATGAGTGATATACAAAAAAAAGGAAAATAATATCGAAAGCATAAAAATAAAACAACAATATCGATGGACATTCGAAATGAGTGATGTGAGGGCGGCTTTACTACCATCCATGAGTAGAGCATAGAAGATATTGAATTTCTTTTGAAAAAAAAATAAAATAAAATAAAATCGAAAGAAAGATGAACGACGACAATGGATCCGGCTATATACCTAAGTGTATTACTATGACCAAAGTATAATGTCTATCGCTAGAAGCCTTCACCATGCATTTTAATATGCCTCAGAGGATAATGTATATAATATATAGAAATAGTACCTATAGGTATTATAGTAGATAGTAGTGGGATGAAAAAAAAAAAAAAACTTAACTCCAACAACAAAACAGCAAAGGAAACACTTCTTTTATTTCTTCTCTCCCTAAAGGCAGATCAATCAACTTCTATGTATTACAATACAAAGCAGAAGTAAAAGGCGAATTTCAAAGGATTCTTTGTTCAAAAATAATATATAGGAACAGGAGATGATACGTTTCTTGCAATCTTGGTGGTTTTTTGCACTGTCAGTTGTTAAGTTCTGTAGTTGGTGTTGTTGTGCTGGTAGGATTGTTGTTTTACCCGAGATCTTGAATTCTAATTCAGCAGTTTTCCAAAGACTGGTATTTTGGCCTTTGGTCAGAGCAAACAGGGATTTTGTGTTTCTTCATTTTGTTTAAAATATTTCCAGAGCGCATCACTCTACGAGCTAAAAAATCTGAAATAGCGAGTAAAATTTACTATAAATAGAAAATAAGGGACCATGGCTTAGCAAGCAAGGTAACTAACGCTGTAGAAGAATAAAAGGGAACTTGTATAGAATTAGCAGAGCTCTGAATAACACCTGGTAAGACATATACGGATCACTGCTAGTATCTGACGAGGGCCAAAAGTTGGATGGAGCACTTTTCTTGTTTGTGAAGTGAGTCCAACGTCCAATGGTCCACCCGAAGTAACAATTTCCCGAATACGCACTGAACCTCACAGTAGAGAAGACATTTGTACCGCGATCAAAACATTGAAGAACAGCAAAAGCGTTTGGACTTGGTATTTGATAAAGTTTGGCATCCTGCTCTTTTATAGAAAATGCGTGCTTTTAATAACGATGAAACCCTTCTTCGTTGGATTAGTAACTTTCTTTCGAATCGCTCTATACAAGTAGTATTGGACGGATTCAAGTCTGAAACCCACAACATAAATACAGGTGTGCCACAGGGTTCCGTTTTGTCTCCGACCCTCTTTTTCATTTTCATTAATGATCTCCTGTCTGTAATCGAATAAGTTGTTTCGCTGACGATAGCAACCTTAGCTTTTCATATTCGTTTCCAGATTCACATCCCTGCTCTTCGGGCGTGGAATTGAAACGGCTAAATATGATAAGTACAATAAATTCTGACTTAGATAGCATTGTACAATGGGGATTAAGAAATCGAGTAGAATTTAATACTTAACGCAAGATGTTTAGGTTTCCTTTGGAGATGAAAGAAATTCTTTTCTTTTCCTTCTGATCTGGCTATTATCTATAAAAGTTATTTATATAAGTCCAAAGCTTGAGTATAACTGTCATCTCTGGGCTGGTGCTCCAGCAACTTACTTAAGTCTCTTGTACAGTATACAAAGACGAGCCTTCAAAATGATCGGAGACAGGAAGATCATTGACACCTTTACGTCACTAGAACACCGGCGTAACGTTTCCTGTCTCTCACTCTTTTATCGTTACTTTTACGGTAAGTGCGCTCAAATGAAATAGCCAATTGCATTCCTCCCCTTAAACGATTCAACCGTAATACTCGCGCTTCCAGGAATGCTCATCAGTTTATTCTTGAACCCAATTTCGGTCGTACTGTCGAGTACAGGGATTCGTTTCGAATCGGAATTCTGTCCAAAATATGGAGAAGCGTCTCTATAAGCTTTAACCGCTGAATGCTTCTTCATGGATACAGTACTCGGAAAGTCGCATCCGCTCTAAAAAAAAATATGCAAATGTTCGTGAATAGATGTTTTCGAAACATAACGTTGTATATTTTCCAAATTATTACCTCATAACGCCATTGCAACCAACATAAGTAAATGCCTAATCCATACCCACCCCAATCAATTTTGTGATTTATGCGTGTAATAGGTACCTATAATACAAAAAAAAAAATGTTTTTTTGAGTTTATTGCCCTTTCACATGCAACACTTAGGTATCTATATCGACTGTTGTTTGATGATTAACTCGTGTAAACAGCATTTTAATCATCATACTCCCATGTGACAAAGGCAATAATTTTGAAGTAAATATTATTTGTTGAAATGAATTCTCTTTGATTGATAACTAGGTATATACCTAAACCATATTTATACGGGCATTGGTAGACATATATGTAGATGCAATAATAATGTTTGCTCTCAAGAGTAAATTTAATGATACGAACATTTTATAGCTACCAAAGGTCTCATACGTCAAATGCGTACATTTATGCTCGTATCCCTTATCCTTAAACTCATATATGTATGTTTGGTGACCCAAACAATAATCCTTGTCCAAATATAAAAGATAATAATTTCGAAAGTCTTATCGAACGGCTGCACCGATAAATATTATTCCCATTCCAGTATAATGTACAATAATCATTGAATAAATATTGAAAATATTCTCTGGGGAAGGCAATCTAATTACAGTAGGACCTCTCTAAAGCTGCATATAAACAGTGGTCACATTGGATATGAATAGTTTTCATCAGACTTGGAAAATATTACAGTATTTCGGTACTTAAGTACATGTACAAACAAGTACCATGTGCATAAAAAATTTAAGTACAATTTTTTTTATACTTGTGCTTAAAAATTGTAAGTACATACAAATAAAAGTGCTTGTAGTGGCACTAATAATTCCCCAAATGAATCAAAACAAAACGTACTTATTTAAAAAGTAGAATCAAAAAAGTACCTAAAAAGAATTATGAATTGAGTACTTACAGAAATAAGTAATCAATGAATTTCAAGCACTTAACAGTTAGAAATACTAAAGGAATTAAAAAAGGTACTTAGGAACATTTCAAATTTATAATAATATGGAGTTACATTTTTTTATAATTTCGGTTGAGCATACCATTATAAGTACTTCTGTTTGTAATTGTTTTTTTTTAAGCAAGGAAGTGTTTTGGGCTTGAAATTTTAAAGGAATTGTACTGGTAATTGAATTTTTAAAGAACTTGGTACTGGTACTTGTGTATTGAGTTTTTGAGTAACCTCATCTGATTTTCATTCCGCTAGAAGAGCTTTGTTTTTATTGAATTGAAGAGTTTTGGACAAACTTGGAAAAATATTATAGTTAAACACTACACATGGATAAAAGAACCACAAAAAATAGAAGAAAAACTTAAGATTTCGGTTTGGTTTTCATACAAAATAAAATCAAGGGAGAAAATCTTATAAAATAAACATTATTTTATGTTTAATAATTTAATATTTAATTTAATCTTTTTTTCCAAGTGTTCCTTTCTTTTTTTTCGTTATTTATCTCGAACCACAGATAAGAGAAACTTTTCTCTGTCGGTTTCTCACCTTTGCATTTGAAGAATTGAATTTTAAGTGATATTCTTTTTGAAATAATATGAAAATCTTATTCATCACCGTTAAATTAATCAGATTTCTAAATATTTGCAAATACTATTTAATTTGCTGCTTTTAATAGTAAAGTAGTTCAATATAGGAACTTAAATATTTTTTGGAAGTTTTTTTTTCTGTGTATGTACCTACCTCCAATTATAAAAAGGCACTTCAGGAATGTTTCTCTTTGTTTCCTCCTTTAAGTGAAATTTCAGCAAATGAGAGATTCTACTGTATTACGAACATAATAATATTTTCTCAATAATATCTACTAGCTCGCACTATCACACACCAACTGTATCTACATACTCTGCCCACACATAAACGTATTTATTGTTTGCATTATGCGCATGAGTGTGTAATTATTATTTCAATCCCATATAACCAACCAGCTAGCTAGCCAGCCCATCTAAAATTGGAACGTTAACCCAAAGATAAGAAACTAACTTATTGCTTTTCCACGATAGAATTTATCAGAAGAGCCCCCCTCCTCCTCGACCGCCCTAGCCCCGACCCAACTCCATAACCTCATAATAATATATTCATATAAAATGAGGTCAGAAAAAAAAAAAAAAAAAATATGAAACTATCCTGATGCATTGGAAAAACATATCGTTAAAGCGGAAAACGGATCCCGTAATAATCAAAATGGGGAAAATGCATTCGCAATAGCAATACGACTAGGTAGAGGTATACCTTCCTGGGTGTCCTGCTCCTGACTGCCTGCTCTGATGACTGGCTGGATGGCTTGGCGTTGGCTGTGTATTGCTGACGCCTGTTTTCGCTCTCAAGTTAAAATAGCTGTTGGATCTCCTCCTTATCATGCATATGTTATGAGGACCTTCATCGAACCTCGAACCCAACACGACGACGACCGAGGCCTGCCTGCTGCCGTCACCTCTTTGCTTGGCTTCGTGTAAAATTGTAATTTATGGTCGGATAAATGGACGCAAATTACACACACAAGTTGGTTCTCTTGGCTTGGTTAAGAAGAAGAAGAGAGCTATGTATGATTTTTTTTTTTTTCACAAAGGAATATAATAGGTACTTCAGGAAGATGAAGAATAATAATATGATTTAAAGTCAAAGATTTGGTCGCATGTACCTACTGGGTGATTCTTGTCTAGAGGCTTAAAATTATGAAAAAAAAGAGTTAATTAAAAATTATTTATTGGCTTATTCGGAATAAATACCGTGAGCTCAAAAATGTCTGGAATTTAACATTTGAGTTTCGAAATGTATAGCTTTGTCAATCAATCTTAAAATATTTAATGATGCTCTAAAATTTTATGGAAATATGAAATTTGGTTTCTTTATGTTTATGTACTGAATTTGTAATATTTCAAATTTTGTACCAAAAATTATAAAAAACCATAATTTTGTAAAAGAAACTTTTATCCTTGTACCTACTTTGCTTTGAAGATTGTAAATAAAATGGCAACCCTGTCATAAAATTCCTGATTATTAAACATTTTTAGTTCCCTTTCAATTTTTTCTTAAGAACCCATAACCTGCCCTTTAAGTTACATATACACACATTTTATTTCTTCAAGTGTATTCGAGGTGGTTGCAACTCGTATAGGTCGATGAGAACAAAAAAAAATTGAAGGGAATAAATTGCCAAGCAAGACGAAACAAAGACTGTTTTTTTTTCTCAAATAAGAAAAACGATTATTGTACCTGTAACCATACACCAAACAGCTGTCCAAATGAATGAGCACTTTCAAACTTAAGATAAGTGTAGGTACCGAAAATAATGGTTCCTTGCTGGATAGCAGCTCATCATTCAAAGAATTTGAAAGAACAACAGCAGGAGAGGAGAAAAAAAATGCCACAAAGGACGATAATGTCGATAAGAAAAAAAAAAAAAAAAAAACAGAATCGGTGCGTTCGTTTCTGATGGGCTATTTGTAAGAAGTAGGTACCTACCTACCTTACTCAATTGTTCTTGCATTTTTCTATTTTACTACCGATATCCTTTTTTTCTTTTAAGCAGGATATGTTTTGTTCGTCCTGGGAAATTTGGAGAGAACTATTTTATATTGACATTCCTTTATTTGAAGGAAGATACTCCGGGGGAGACAACAATTTATGGGTTCTAGTATTTCGAAATGAAATAGGTACAAATCAAAACTTTCTTCTATACTTTTCAAAGTTTTCGAAAATCCATCTTGTTCAATTGGATTTTTTTTCCATTGAATAAATGAAATAAGTAACTTTTTTATTTCAGAAGTAAAACTAAGTGTTTCCATTTTCATGAATTTTTCTTCCTTTGTTGAAGTGAAAATGTCGAATTTTTGTCGAAAAAAAATTAAGGCTTCAATTTTACAACAACAACTTGATTGTGCTACCTCAAAGGCTTGAATCCTTCATCAGACTCATTTATATGTGACGCTGAAAAACTTTTTTCCGTCACCAGGTCTCGAACCGAGACTAAGCAACATACGAAGCCAGTTAACTACTCCCTGCGCTCGCTAGGCTAGAATACATTGTATGGACATCCTAATTCAAGTTTCATTGTTTTTCAATGGGAATAAAAATTATAAAATGTGTTTTTGGAATGACTAAATAAATTTTAGTTAAAGTACGGCATAAATTCATTTTTCATACAAATTGTGCGACTTGACCCCAATACCAAAAGAAAAATAATTTCTCTATTTTTCAACCATTGTCTAAAATTTATTTCGAGAGAGTGTGAGATTATTATTTTTATTTTCTAGAATTAAAGGAAAGAAAACATAAAAGGATACACACTTAAATTTATTTCTATACAAAAAAAGGTGAAAACAATACAAAAAGTCTTGTCATTGATGGAACTGAAAATCTCAGATAAACACTCGACACAGACGAGGTCATTTAAAATACAAAGTAGAAAAAAAAGGATGAAGCAAAGTAAGGAATTCTGTTTAAAATATCTCAGAATTCAGTTTTAGAATGAAAATAAATGGAGTAAAACAAAAAAGAGATTGGAAAAAAGTAGGATACATTTTCATCTGTAATCAAAAAAAAAAAAAAAATAAAAACATTATTTTAATGAAATTTTCTGGTTGACCTGTTTTTTTTTTAGTTGAACTTTAAACAACTTTTGAAGAGAAACCTCAATACATTTCTCAATCATGACGTTGAATTTATTTGTCTCTGTTCAGGAAAAAATATAGAAACCTACAAAAAATCTGGTTTCTTGTATTTCTGTGGCAACCATTGATTGTCTTGTCTTTATTTCTTTTCCAGATAGAATTTTCAACTTTACATCAATCGAAGTCACTGGAAGTGAAGTTTGAAGTAACAACATTCAATAAATATAAACTAATCAGCAGGGTACCAATTTTGGCTTTATGATAACTTTTTTTATCATCTGATTATTTAAACAACTTTATTTCATTTCATGCTACACAAAAAAAGTAGATGATAAATATCTACCTACCTAAAATAAGTTTTTCAAAAAAGTTTTCACGTTTACACAGAACCAGAATCGTAAAATTCAGACTTATCTTTGAAGAAAAATTTTCATCGCATTTAATATAGAGCCAGAATAGGGCCACAGATATAATTGTAAGAACAGTTTGACGTATAGATCAATAGACATTTAAATGGTTAATGAAGATCCTAAGGTCAAGGAAAAGAATTTACTGAAGTCGTTTAAATTCTTCTTAAAACCTTCGTCGCGATTAGAAAAGAGATCAATTTCTTTGATCTTCATTTGGGAAAGTTCATTTAGATGTAATCATAAATATTTGCAAGAACTCATCCAATTGACACGCCAACTTTTTAAATAGTTCATGCGATTTCGTTTGCATAATTTGTTTCTATTCTACGCATAAATAGGGAGGTACCTACCGATCTACATTATAATACATGACATAGGTAACCCTTACGTCAAATATCAAATCGAAGGTTATATTCCTACCAACATACCTACCTAACTATTCCTATTGACATACATACATACATATGTCCTTGTCAACAAGGTAAAATTTTTTTTTTTAAATTCCCACTCGATTTATGCGAGATGTTTCACGCATTACTACCTCAACACAAAAAAAAAGCAGGAAGAGCGAAAACATTTCAGACACCCTACCTACCATCTTTTGCCTTTTCTGTAAGCACTGGTGAGCCATAAATAAATAAATACAAGTATCCCTCTGAAAAAAGACATTTGTCACTTTAAGCTCACATTATGACCCTCGAAAATCCTCAAAAATAAGAAAAGGATATCATTCAACGCGAAAAATGATTCTCCATTTATTTTCCACCCATTTTTTTATTTTTTTTTTTGTTTCACTTTAAAAATGTATCAGTCAAGCTTAAGGAAAATCCTATACCAAAACACCTCCCATTACGCCCCCCTATAAAAAATGTCTAATCCTATTTTCTCACTTAACACTCAGTTTCAGAGAGCGAGAATGAAAGAAAGAATGAAAAAAAAAAATTATACAACAAAATAAACTTCTTTCGACTATCACATTTTAAACATCCTGATGGATGAAAACATTTAAAATACAAAACCCAAACGAAAATAAAATAAACACCCAAAAAAATGCAAATGGCAATCAAAACTTTGTATTCGGCACCATTTTGGTCCTTTTTTTGGGGGGGTTGTGTTGGACTGTGTTTTAGTCGGATTTGCACATAAATAATATTCCCATTTCGTTCATCCATCAAGTTGTGTTTTCACTTCAAATTTTGTTTCGTTTTTGTTTTGTTTTGTTTTGTATTTTTTTTTTTTGTTATGGTTCAAAAAATAAAGTTTATCATTAGTTTGCCATCCATTTCCATCTCTCGCAGTCACGCACAGCGATTTGAAACTTCAAGAAGAAAGAGGAGAGAGGCGTATAGCAGGAGGAGATTTTGTTTATTCAAATGGCAAAACCGAAAATATATTTGCATGAAAATCCACCAGAGGCCTCCCTTTTAGTTTTTTTTTTTTGTGGGTTTCCTTTGAAAATACATAGCACACAACACAGCACACATTTAACTGTGTCCTCTTTTCTCTTGCATCTCATCAACATCATCACACAATCGTCGCACTCAAAATAGTGTATCAAAACAAAAATGTGTGTTCTCTTTTATAAATATGTACAGTTGAATTGGCGCGAATGATTGGGGGAAAGAGAAAATATATAAATGCAAAAGCGGAAACGTATAAGAGAGAATTGGAAAATATTTATTCTACCATTATACCCACCGGCCACCTTACTTTGTATCTTTTTTTTTATAGGAGAAATAGTATTTGGGGACTATATTTAAGCGTTGCCATAATGAAGGAAATTAAATTATTTTTGGACATCGTCTGAAGATAAAAAAACTTCACAACGATATCCAGAAAGTCACCCCAACTCTATGGAGACTCTGGAAGAGGATATTACATATCTATCGACGGTGAAGCAGTACAGCGTACAGAGTACTACAATCCCAGTACCGAGATTAAGCTATTTCAAATGAGTGATATGAGTCATTTTTCATTGAAAATCGATTTTCCGTTTCGTTTCTTTCATTTGTTTTCTCTGTCTTTCATGTCTTTCCACTGTTCGCAAATAAATTGTGATTATTTAGTTAAATAGGATCACCAAAAAACTTTTGCGAGTGAAGTGAGATGAGTCGGTGAGTAAAGTGAGTCATTTCATTTCTTTCGCTAAAATAGCTTAATCTCAACATAGGGCTAAGTACTTATGGATATCGCCCTGAAAAGTGATGCTTTTCAGCCAATTTCTCGTTTGTAATCACAAATGCAATATCCTTTAAAGAAATTCGTCGAAAAACATCACAAAAGATAAAATGTTAGATATCTAGTTTATTAATTAAAGTTGAATTGGCAACACTGTTGAATGTACAATGTTCACAAATACAGATATTAACACTTTGTTCAGTTTAGGAAACCAGAGGGAGTTGAGAACAAAAACAAATAATAAAACTATATTTCCACAACAGCAGTGCTAGACGCACACACAAAATAAAATGAAAATCGAAATCAGAAGCATTTGAAAATAAAAAAAAAATTGGAGTAGGTAGGTGTATTGCATGAGCCGCCACAACAAACATTAATACAGTTTTTTTTCGATACAGGCTGATGGGGGCTACTTTATAGGTAACCCCAAACCCGAAAGGTCGTCTATCACTAGTTGGTTGGTAGGTAGGTAGTACCTATAGGTATTTATGTTTCTCTTTTTGACATTGGAAAATGTTAGAGCCGCAGTCCAATGTGATCGTTTTCAATATGACGTTGATAATGTTTTCTTTTTAGGGAAGAACAAATCTTACATGGCCCTAATAAAATTACCTTTTATAACTTTCCCAAGAAAAAGCTGGTTTAACTTAAAGAAATGACAAAAGCGATATACCTATTCCTGTTACGTTTAGAATTGTGTTACTTTCAAAAGAGCTTAAATTGTATTTTAATGTAATATTGATTCTTGCTGTATACAGACGCCTTCGTTAACATTGTTCAGTTTCGTTGAGTTCTTCGATCCACTTTTGGTTATATGTATATGCCAAATGGTCTCACATTCAGTTTCGCTATGTTTTGAAATAGTTTTAAACTTAAGGTAGAACTATAATCGTCGAACGTCAGCTGAAGTGGTCGTAAGAAACGAAGCGAATATGAGGAATTTATATAACGCACCCATTATTGCGATTAGGTGGCTTTCGTTAGGCTTCGTTAACTTTCGCTATAGATAGCAAGAGCGCTCATCGACCGCTCCTGCGAAAGTGAATTGAGATATAGATACAAAAATTAAAATGGTGGAAGCATATAATATGGCTGATTTCTCCATTTGAGTGTTCGGAAAGCTAATTTTCGTCCGATTTGACATTTACCTTTAGTTCAAATTTTAGTTTCGTTAAATCTCCCTTAAATTGCGCTAAAAGAAAGGGTATACCTACATACATTCAAATTGAACGACAATTGTAGACTTGAGTTGACAAAATTTATTTCATTAGTTACATTTGCAAATTTCACAATAAAAAAAACTTAACGAAATTTTACTTTGTATTGCCAATGTCTCTTTTTATGTATCTACTTTTAGGTCGACATTTTTCGTAGTCTTAACTTATTTTTTAAAAGTGTTTACTGTCGTGGCCTACAACCCACCCTTCCTACAATACATTATTTTGTTTTCCTTTTCTTTATATGCAATCACCTTGTTGTTCATTTTAATATGACAACATGTGGCATATTTCTTTTTATACGCTTCGTTTGAATTTCCTTTCGCAGAAGAATAAAATTAAATTAAAAAAACTAACAAAAAAAAAACATAGGTATCTAAAGAAATGGAATGTACAGTAAAACATCTGCTATTTCATATATCAACGATAAAATTACTATACATTTTTTGTTTACACTCAATTTTAATACAATAGGGTTAAAATTATGCCTTGGTCTGCTGCAGAGAAACCAACGATTGTCCTCCGTGCAATTTTCTCCAAAAAGGGATAGTTCAAGGCTATATAATATGTATTAATTTTGTGATAAAGTCAAGCGTCAATCAATTTCTTTTGCTCCTGTCAATCATGAAAGCTGTCATCATTTTCACAATGGCTTTTAAACTAAATTTAGTCCAGTGAATGATTTAAGCCCGATTTACATGGCAAGCAACTTTTCAAGCTCTAATCAATCCGAGTTGACAATCAAACACTTTTACAAGACTCCCCTTTGCTTGAATTAAAAAAAAAAAACGTATATGTAGGTACGTAGTTACGTAATTGACAATTTGATCCCGCACATTGAGATGAGATAAAAAAGCGATGTCGCAATGTGTATCTATTTCATTGACTCTGATGGTACACTTGTTAACCCCACACAATATCCAATTCATATTCTTCTTTGTGCTATAGTTTGGTTCTCCCCTCCTAATGAATTGTTTCCACTTTCCAATCAGTTTCTTATGGATTTTATTTTCGTTTTCCTCTCCCCCATTGCATGTATATCCAACTATAATAATTTATCTGTCATTTTGACATCTGTTGACGCTGCAATACAAAGTGGCGAAGCAAAAAAAAAAAAAAAATTGGTAGTTGCATTCACAATAGCAAGGGCATGGCCGGTGGTCGGTTTGGCTATCCGGCATGACATGACATGGCCGATGTGCATCAGTATAGGCAGGTTGTCCCCTTACCCCATCGTCCCATTAGCACAGCGTGGCTTTTGGTTAATAACCTCCCCCTTCCCTACCAAGTCGGAAATGTAGAAAATGCATTCATTTTTATTTTTAACCCGTCATTGATGCATTGCAGAAATAAATTCACAATTAATTTTGTTTGTTTTTCTTTTTTTGTGACTTGAATTGCAACAGGGGGGAAATGATTGCCTTTTTTCGGCACTTTGATTCTTTTTGTTTAAAATTCTTTTGTCTTTTGTCTTTTTTTTTTTTTGTGAAGAGGGTGGAGAATACGAGATTGTGATAATGAAATTTAAATTAAATCGATACACGATTTCGTTATTTGCAATGGCAAAATCAGTTGGGGGTAAATTAATTTTTTGTAAGCTAAAATATATCTACACAAAGACTTAGGGTATATTAGACCAAAGGAAAGAGATTCCAATTTGTCATCATGGGGGTATTTCCTTCTATAAATAAATTTGCAGTGGTGAAATCTTTAGGGGAGAGCTAAAGACATTTAATTTTTGTGTGGATTGTTCTGTTGAAAGTTGGGAATTGTATTAAGGCTGAATATTTCAGGATGTGTTCAATTTGTTTTTTTTCTTTTCAGACAAAGTTTTTAAAAATAAAGTTAGGTATACAAAATCGATTGTCAAAAATGTTTTAATATTAAAATTTACAAGAATTTCTATTATTTATTAGTTCAAAAATCAAAAAAATGCTCCAATGCTTTTGAAAAAATATTATTCAATTTTATTTTATTTCAAAAAAAAAAAATCAAAAAATGTTATAACTAATTTAAGCTACATTCGGTTTGCAAAACAGCTATTTTCGACATTTTTTCTTTGTTCTAAGAAGTTTTACCAAGATCAATTAATTAAATTTTTGTTCCAAATTGGAAAACATTTTTTTTATCCGAAGACACTTCAGGGAAATCACTTCACGGGAAACAATTTCATTTGGGAAATAACCTCTAGTACGAAACAATTTCACTTAAAATGAAAAAGAACACGCAAAATTAGAATTATTGCCCGAAAAAAAAACAACGCCCAAATTAAAAAAAAAAATAGGAAAAGCTTTCGCATTGGTTATTTTGATTAGTCTTCAAAAATAAAAGATGAACTTATTGATGAAAAACAACTTAAAGGGAATTTTGTGGAAATAAAATTTTCAATTCATTTGTTTTTCTGATACAATTTTTTTTTTCGTTTCATTTCATTTGGAAATATCGCTTAAATTTAAGAAAACAAAAAAGTTTGTAAATATCGCCCAAAACTGAAGACCTAATGCTCAAATTTTACAAAGAAAATGTACACAAAAATATTTAAGCACTATACAATTATTGATGTACCAAACAGAAAGACATCAATTTGTACTTCTATCAATTGATGTTGCACGCAACAATTAATTAAGTGTAATATTATTTTCCAACATCAAACTCTCCATCCAAAATAGGTTGCTTTGTTTTGAAAACTTGAACGCTTGCTAAGTAAAATTAAAAATAAAAACCAGCAAAAACCCTATCAGAAATTTTCGTAAAAATTATTTTTCAAAACGACCTTCAAACATTTTTCAAAATTTCTTTTACTCATTCGTTTTTCCCTCAATACAATAAGCTAATAAACCAAAAAAAAAGTAATATTTATGTCTATAGATTAGATACCTACTTCTTAAAGATTTTTTGGATATGTTGTGTTTACAATTAAAAATATTAATTTTAATAAAAATATTTTTTCATTTTTCATCTCCTATTGTTTTTAGAAAAAATTTCCAATTTAATTTCGCAGACAAAATCCACACATATTCGCATGTCTCCAAAACAAAAACAACAGCGAAAAAAAATTCTAATTTAAGAAAACAATTTTACTCAAAATTCTTTTGTTTTTGTTATTTTTAAATTGCAAAATTAATAACAACAAAACGTTTGAATACAATTTAGTGAATTGAATTTTCCTGTCAAAAACACAAAAGATGAATAAACTATCATAAAAAAAAAACAAATTTGTTGTGGCTTTTTGAAACCAAAGACAACAAAAACAACAGCAACAAAAAAAAAACAAAAACACTGTATTGGAATGTGGTGTGCGGTTAGCGAGGTTTGCATGTTGAATATTTTGGTGTATTTTTTTTTTTGTTATATTTTAGATATGATATTAAAAAGTAAATTTAATACGTGGAAAACACGAACACGTGTCAGTATTTTTTTTCTTTATACTTTTATACTTTTTCTAATAAAAAAAAAATAGAAACATAAAATTTCACATCGATTTAACAGTGAACACACATCACAACAAGATTTATGAATCGATGATGGAATTAATTTGGAAATGTCAGTGGTTATGTCATTGACAGTAAATTTGATTGATTTTTATTCAATTTGTGGAAAATCTGCTTTTGAACTGTTTTTTTTTTTCTTTCTTGTTTGACATAAGAGAACATGAATGTGACATAAGTACATATTCGTTTTTGATAATTAAGCCAGGCATGGGTGAGCTATTGAGATATATTGATGGAATAGGAAAACTATGCATATCTTTATTAAAGTTTTAAACAAAAAAAATATCTGGTCGTGTCGGCTGCATTAATAGCTAAGGAAGGTGAGAAAACAATTAAAATAATTGAAAAACACACATCATGTCACACGTCATGTCAGAATGTGACCATGAGATTTATATTGTGTGGGCACTAATTGAAGGTAATATAAAAAAATGAACGAAAAGGTGGTGGCTACCATAAACTGAAGTGAACGCAATCATTTTATAAAAATTCCAATTATACCAATATTGTAGTGAAACGTCAATTTTTTATTTGTTCCTTTGCTGCAGTTGGAAGAACTGTGCGCATGCGAAATCGGAAGTGAACGAAAACTGGACGAAACGCAGAGCATACCAGCTATCCGATTTGTCGGTATCCTTAGGGTTCCTGGTACAAAGAGCTTATTACATTTAAACAATTATTCTAGAACTATACGAGATGCGTATTTTGGGCTTTAGTATATCTCTTCGTTAACTTTTGTGAAGAGCGCTCATCGACTCCTGGCTTAGAAAATGTTTGCAAAGTCATCTCATTTGCGTATTTGCTAAGGGCCCAACTTAAATAGAATTAACCTTCTTATGCACGGATAAACGAAGGAGCAAATACACAAAGTCCCAAATTATAAACCATAATGTAATTCAGGTGCTATTCGTTTCGTTTAAATTTTGCAAGGGCGATTTCAGTCGACTGACAGGTAGTTAACAAAATTGCATTATGGCTTTGCGGGGTACTTTTGTAAACATAAGCAAATTTCCGTTGGGTTTTTGACATAAACTTTTGCTCAAGCTGTTATAGTTGGACTTCTATAATGCCTTTGGCTGAGTTTCGTTATTTTTTGCACTTGACTTTTCGGAAAGTTTTCGTTGGATTTTGACAGAAGTTTCCGAAAGCGTCCGTTTATTATGGTTGGCGCTTTAGAATAGATTATCAAGATTTCATTGAATTTACATACTTAACGTGTACACTTGTGTGAATTTCTAGAATTTCTGAACTGATGTCTCTTGTTTTCTATAACAACAAAAAAAGGAAGCGGTTTCAAATAGGGGTACACCGTGAATAAAAATTTTCCGAAACGAAATACTTCCCATGGGCGAAAATTTATTAGCATCGAAAATAAATTATTCCATTGCAACTGGGCATCGACCAAATTTGTGCTTTCAAGGAACAGTAGAAAATTGTTGATATTTCCAATTTTAGAAAATGGGAGAAATTCGAAGGAATTATAGATATTCACATCAGACCAAGTGACAGTAAAAAAAAATATAGTATGAGTCTAATATCGTACATAGGTACCTACATACGGTATTACACGACGACTACAATAATTCTCCTCCTAATTTTTCGCCGAAACTTCAAAATTTGACAGTTTGTAGGTTTTTGAGTGAAAAGTTTCAAAAGACATTTCATTGTCTTCTGTTTTTATCGCCGAATTTAATTCCCATTTATTAAATGTTTTGAAGTAAATTTTTATATAAAAAGTTAAATACGTAATTAAATTATTTTCATTTTTCGTAGAATTTCATCCCTAGTTCCCAGTCTTAAAAGTTTTTACATCCTTCGCAAAATTTGTCAGGAAAAAATAATAAAAATCAAAAACAAAAAAATTTAAGGCTTCCAATTTTAAATTTCCAATATTAAATTTCTTCTTCTTTTGGTGTAATTTTCGACAAAAATCATCATCCATTCTAAGCAACGAAGTTTAACAACTTCTCTCTCCCTTTAAAAAATCTTCTTGCCGTTAAATGAATTTATTCTATTCAAAAATAAATCTTTAAAAATCCACTTAATTTTGTCAATTTAACTCCGCGCCCATCCCAAGTCGAGAGCCTACCAACGGAACAGACGGCACAAATATTCTCACAACTTTTTTTTTGTATTTTTTTTTTTTTTGAAATCCGATTGCTGGCTTATTTTATCAATTACCCTTACGACTTTTGCACTGCTATAAGTAGGCATAGTATAGATATACGAAAACGAATATTATATTTAATTGAATATTCTACTTGACACACAGTTACGTTACGTGCGTGGGATTTAAATTACGTTAGCTTTTGTTGGGTAGCTATATACATAGATGAGAGGTATGTTTTGTTTCGAGTATTTACTTCCTGGAATTACGGTATAGATATAAAAGTGCGTATAGGTACATGTCACTTAAAAACAAAAAATTCTTAGAAATTTTGAATTTCTTTGATTTATTTGTATTTGGCAGCCATCTTTAAACAACTGTCATTTTGCATATTTTTATTTGGCAGTTTGATACTTGTCAATTCCCGTAACGTGTTGTTATTATCGTAAGAAAATATTTTTTAAATGTCAAAAGGTTTGACAGTTCTGATAATACGGTTTCCTTGGATAAATTCTGACAGTTAAAATTTCCCAAGGAGACACTTCTCAAACCGTTAGTTAAACAATCAAATAGATAGAATTGCATAACTTTTAAGTCGTTGTGTAAACATGTAAATCTCATTGAAATTCATAATATTATTCAAACCAGCAACGTTATGAGACTTTCGGTATCTCAAAAAAAAAAAAAAAAACAGACAAAAGTACAAAACTTCAAAAAAAAAAAAAATTCCCCCTCTCACGATGATAGCAGGTATGCTTATGAAATTTCAATGTGAAAAACCTTGAAAGGAAGAAAAAAACATAGAGAAAAAGGCACTTTTGAAAAAGAGGAAAGTAGTATAGTTGCGGGCTCTATATAATATGTACCTACGTGTGTTGTATTTTAATACATATACATAGATGATGACATATATAAAGTATTTTTTTTTTTTTGAATAAAATAAACAAAAACCTCTATAAAGAGATACTATATGTATATTTTAAAGTACATATAAACCAAAGTAACGATGCGGGAAATTGCATGATAATATAGTGCTACGAGTTGAGAATTTTTAAAATCATGTTAAGCGTTTTCATAATTTATGGCCGCCATCACCATTTTACTATGCCACAACCAAAAAAACACCACCACCACGCCACAACGTTTTTGCCACTGAGACTAGGTTGTCATTTAAGAGGCAAAAAGGGACCACCAGATGGATAGTATGAAAAAGGATCTCACACCATATTTATATTATTTTTTTTTTGTCTATCTTTCTCTCTCTCCCACAGGACATAAATATTCATATTTTTAAATAACAAGTTGCGAATTATAATAAAATTTATATTATTTAAAAATTGAATAAGTATCTACTTTGCCACACGCTTGGCAACCCATAGTATTTTAAATACAAAATATAACACTGGACTGAGAGAGAGTATTTATAGGTTTTGATAAATATTTAACAAGGACTGTCACGTTGATAATAATAATGACAAATGAGATTAAAATTAATGTTAATGTTGTTTTTTTTTTGTATCAAAATAACATTTATTATTTATTATTTTAAGTTTTAATTTTGTTTTAATTAATTTTTTTTTTTTTGATATTTTAATAACTTTGCTTAATTGTTTAAGGGAAGTAGATTTAAAAAATATAAACTTATATAAAACCTTATCAAATACGAAAATTGATTTTCAGCCATAAATAAAAAAAATATTGAAAGGGTGTGTTCGTAGACTTGTATTTTTATTATTAAATTGTTCAGATTCCTCAAACTACATTAATCTCGTGGTAGAAAAATGAACTACATTTTGCGAAATTCAATAAAGTGTGTTGTTGTTCAAATGTCAAAATTTAGATTAAAGAAAAGATATACTGTATACCTATTATAGAACCTCAAACGTCCTAATTTTCGATCTTTAATTTGCCCCACAAAAGGTCATTATAGGGCTACGAGAATGGCATTTGGAACGATGTATTTTATAAACCTCAAATTAAAATTTACCGTTCGCCTGTCAAATCATAAACTGTCAGACTCCATGGCAGAATGCTCCTGAGATCACGATAGATTACTAGAAAAACTATTTTCTTTCTTCTTCAAATGAAAATTTTGGCCTTCGGTATGACATTCGTAAAGAGATATAATGCTTGCAACAGTTGATCTAAACCTCGAAAGTTTTGCTTTCAAAACAAATTAATACATATTTACATATGTTAAAAAATTGGCAACTCTGGTGATAATGAGGATAAACTGAAAAATTAACCAAATGTCAAACGTCAGTGACAAAAAGAATATATTTTCTGCAATGTTTGCTATTACCTAGATATCAATCGCACATGTTCATTGTGTGATTTGTGACAGTTACTCGGCAGTTCGGCACACATAAATCACCTTATCCAAATTCCCTCAAAAAACATTGTTATACTATTTTGGCATTGCTAAATCAGTTGGGAAATATCTGTAAATATCAATTTTTTTTGTTTCAGCAAATCCAAAACCATTCCAATAACTATATATTTTCCATTTGGCACATCACACTAAAAAAGATAAAGCAATTTATGCCCTAAAACTTAAGGAAGAAAAAAAAATGGTGTTGGGTTATATGGCAGGTTATTAAGAAATTGTGCCATTTGCATTTAATTGGGAACACTGCCCAAATGCCAAACAAATTAAGAAGAGGTGTGGTGTGGGTTATAAAAACAGTAAATTTTCCAATTTTTTTTTCGTTCGTTCCAACATAATACACATTTCCCTTTGCGTGATTCGTTGCCAACTATACACAAAAAAAAAAAAAAATTAAACATGATATCGAATCAGAAAAGCATACCTACCACCGCTGTCGAGCCGAGACTATGAACAGGCTCAAGCTCACCATAGGATTGAATAACAAGCAGAAAAAAAAAAATAAAATAAACTTTCATTATCAGGAAACCATTGGGGAAAAAATGTTATTTTTTCCTCCTCCCCATCGAAACCCGCCCAATGTTGTTATTATTGGGGAAACATTTTTTTGGCACGAGTCCTTCGCATGTGAGTTCGAGTATGAGGACTTCCAGCAGCAGCAGCACCAAAAAGAAATACTACACTTGGGGGATGAAAATTTATTCATTTTGGTCCTTCATGGTGATTATACCGATTTTATATATTTTAGCTAAACTTAAATGCAAGGGTTCGCCGTGGTTGTGTAATAGGTCAGTCGATAGAGGATTTTTTTCTGCAAAAACAATCATCTGGAATTTTATGATTGAAACCAAAAAATGGATGGATTTGGGGCTTAAAAACAAAATGGTACGTCTAGAAGAGTTGTGCTTAGGTCGACATTTGGGAAATCGCGTTTTACTCCTGATCTCGAGAACTGTTGAGAAATTGTCTAGCACTGTTTTGATATCAAATTTAATGATCTTTCTTTTTTTTTACAACATTTTTCGAAGGGATTTGAACGTTAAAACACCTAAAAGTACACCTTTTATGTTTCACTTTTTTTTATAATATTAATATTAGAACAGTTAATTTTGAAGCGATTTAACTCCGAAAGCATAAGTTCTATGAATAGTTTTTATATACAAAAAAGAAAGATATTTAAATTTTCAATTGAAATAGTCTCAACAAATTTCTCGTAAAATGAGCCGTTTTCGAGATATGGATTAAAATGCGTTTTTTCAAAATGGCGGTCAACCCAGAAAATTTACAGCTGCGACATTTTTATTTTAAACTAAAAATTGAGTGAATTATTGAAATTCATTTTTGACACTACCGACTGGCCTAGTAGTCTTCCTAGTCGGCGTCGTCGTCTGTTCAAATACACGATGGAACATTTGTGTTGTACGTAAAGGAGCCATTATTATAGGGGGTGTCAGATGGATGACTGAATGCGGAGATGGCATGATGGTAGGTATGGATGGATGGTTGGTTAGTGGTAGCAGCAGACGCTTGAAGCCATCTAAATGATGATGGTTACCGACTTAATCCCCCTAAGCGTTATCGGGGTATATATTCGATCTGGATTCTCTGTATTTTTTTTGTTTTTTGCTCATTTTCGTGTTCAATTCTCATCTTGCTCAAAGTAAATATAGAGTTTGAAAAAAGTATTTTGGAAGCACCAACCACACCCTTTATTATGAGTTCGTCTATATGTTGGGTATGTATATGTATAAACATATGTACAATGGAGTTCCAGCCAACTATACAATCTAAAAGGGTTTTAGACTTTTTTGTTATTCTATTGGAGTTAAATGAGCCACACAGGAATAACTTTACCCTTTTAGTTGTTTGAGAGTAAAATTTCTGCGGGCGCGACCAATGGTCGAAGACCACGCTAATGACACCCTTAAGGGTATATACCTAACTAGTTTTATTTTGTGCGACCGACTACAGACCTGGAGCCATGCAACAAAAAGTTGTTCATTCATCATTCATTTACTTTTTAAACACGAGACATTTTCCATTTGGCATTGTTTTCACAATTTTATTTCTGCCCTGTTATCTATACGATGTGTGCAATTGTCTAAAGATATTTATTCATCTGTCACTTGTCACATTACTCACACGATATAAATTCAACCAAAAAACAAAAAAAATAACGCCCCCAAACGTATAGGTACTTATTATGTGTCAAGTGTAGAAATGTTGTCTGAAGGTACATAACTTTTTTTTTTATCAAAATTTCTCAACAAATCGTATTCAGGTATACGCCAAAAAGTTTGTTGGCAGCAAATTGCTTCAGACAAAGATATCTCCCACTATACCTGACACTCTGGTTACCCTGTAACACTCTTCAATGATGATGATGACATTTTAACGTGCGTATTGTGAATTGCAAACTTTTCCATAGGAAAAGAAAATAAACCTATGATGTAAACTGTATTTTTTTTTTCACTGTTGTTGTCAGACTTTCATTATAAAATAGGTACATAGTATAAAAGTATTATCGCGCTTAGGAGCGGGTCATTTGGAGCAACCGGAAGATGTGACAGTCAATCAAAAAGTCACGCGCATTGCCGACAACGACCAGACTTTTTTTTTTTTTTTTTTTGTTGAAATGTATAAAGAGACCGAGAGTTTGAAAAGGGAATTTTTAATTTCCTTTGTTGTTGAATAATTCATAAGTTCTCTTGACGTTATCGTATAGTTGTCGTTGCCGACGACGTCGTCGGTCGTTGGTTGGGTTGGTATATTGTAATCGTGGGCTGGTTAGGTTAGCTCATGCAGAGGAAGAAGAGAAATTTCTATGCACATAACTATGTGAAGAAAAGTGAGATTTTATAATTTTTATTTTTTTTGGAAATAAATAACAATAAAAGGGAAAAAAGAAAATTCCATTACGTAGGTAGATAAGTTTTTGTGACAGCTTTAACATACCACTTAGGTATTCACAATAGAAAAAAATGCTTGCAATATTTTTTGAGAATTTAATAAAGCGATCAAGACTTTTAAGAAGAAAATTTTTGAAATTAAATTGGAATGGGCAAAATTGTTTGTCATTGTACGCCCATTTTGTGTCATAAAGTGGTTGGAATGGAAAATGGGTGAACGTGCAAAACTTAAAAAAACAAAATGATGTGTCTACAAGAGTTGTACTTTGGTCGCCATTTTGGAAAAGGCGTTTTAATCCCGATATCGAGGCGGCTCATGGTACAAGAAATTTGATAGCTCCTTTTTGATATAAAATTTAATTGTCTTTCTTTTTTATGTTGTATGCAAAAATGAAAGAAAACTAAATTTTCAATCGAAGTAGTGCTTGCAAAGCTGTTCACCAGATATTATAGTACCTAAAAATGCATTTTTAAATTTTAAATGGTTGCAATCTAAGGAATTTGAAATTTGAGATAAGAATTTCCATAAGAAAATTAAGAAAAAAAAAACAACGTAACTAAATCAACGTCAACTGAGTTTGTATGACATTATTAGAAGTTCTGATAATGACAGTTCAGAACTGTCAAAAGTGGGGATGAACGCGGTCAATGATATTTAAAGAAATTTCGTTTATCCATTTCTATTTGGTCATTATGCCAAACTGAAAACTTTGACGTTTATGATTGTTTGAGAGTGGGTACATACTTTGACTTTATTATTCTGAATTCCTTAAAAGTAGAGACTTATATCGCAATGCATTCACAATAAAGGCATGTCAAATCAAATTTAAAATATTTCGTCTATAAAAATAACAGCAGCCTTCTTCAAATATTACAAAATGTATAATCTTTCACAGCTTATCTTAACCTAAATGCATATTTAGGTATATAATAAGTTTCTATGGATATAAAATTCAATAGATAAGAACTCACAAAAATATCTTGTTTAATAATAACAAAAGCATCCCACACACAACTTAACAAAGCTCGAAGTTTCAAATAGCACTACAAATATCAACCTAAACGCAAATATGTAGATAAATATCAATGTGGAATCTGAACGGCTTTTTTTATTTTTTTTTATTTTTACTGCACTCATCCATTAACTTGTTTAAATAAAGACATCTCCAATGCCTTACGATTTTGCACTTAAGAAACACACAATGCATGCAAAGTTCGAAACAAAAACTATTCACAATAGAGGGTTTATTTAAAATAGAAATATTTTAAAAGTAAATAATTATACTCTATGTCAGATTTTCTAAACAATAAATGCGGAGATAAAATTGCAACGACAAGAACGAAAACAAAAAGAAACAAAAAAAAAAATATTAAGTGATGACAGTGCCCTTAAGTAGATTATGTCAAGTATTTTTGTTTTAGAAAAGTAGGTCACCATAAAATATCGTACTTAAATCAATTTAAGAAGAAGAAAAATAAAAACAAGATGCATAGTAAATTAGCAAAGTAAATCAATATACCAATTAGTTATGGAAAATTTACACAAAATGAAATTGAGTAATGAAAATTTTTGTTTCTAAAACTGTACACAAAACTTCAAGCATGTTTAATTAGAAGATATGATGTGTCTGAACCCTTAAACAATGTTTTGAAATCGAATAATATGTTATAAGGTTTTTTTTTTGTTATATCTACATGCGTTTTATGTTGTTGTTTTTTAATTATTGGTTATTCGTTTTAATAATGTTTTGTTTGTTAAAGAAAACATAATTGCGCACATTTGTTGCCCCAAAGAGAAGAACGTTTTAATTATAATTTGATATTTGAGTACATAATTAGTTCCGCTGGTTTGTTTCCATTGGGTTTGATAACTAATAATTTAATACTGACATCTGACACACATAATAATGTATGCATGGATTTGTATTATAAAGAAAATTAAAATAAAATCACCATTGATACTTTCATTAAGAAGCTACCCGGTATAGATGATACTAACGATTTTTAGGACGTCACAATAGTCTTTTGTTAGGTCACAATAGAGTTTTTTTTTAATAAAAAAAGCGGTATACGAGTATCTTTGTCTCTTTTTTTAAAATTCATAATAAGCCATACACAAACATCTAAGTTCTCACTAACTTTACAACAATGACAGCTTCAAAGTTTTCGAAAGTAATGCTGTTCCTGATTTACAATAGAAAAATCACAAACATCTTCACTTTGGCCCAATGACAGTTTGGTTAAGGTTCCTAAAGGACTTTTTAGTTATTCACATTATATCAACAAATAAATGTCAAAGCATCACTTTGGCACAATGACAGCTTCAAAATGTTTCCCATCCACTAAATGTTTTTTTTTTTAGAATTACAATAAGCTAATACTAAATGTCACATTCTTCAATTTGACACAATAAACGCTTGATTAGTCATTTTAAAACACTGGCAGTATCGAAATTTTTCGATATTATTACTAAGCAAGTCACAAAAGTAAAAGTCTTCACTCTAACATTGACAGTTCCTTGCTATAAGGTTTTTATTATTTCACAATAAGAAAATGACAAACTCCAAAATAATATATTTACTTTGGCACATTGATAGCTTGGTAAACATACTCATTGATGGTGAGAATCATAAAAATGATTAAGTTATTATTATCAAACACCTTTAGAATAAATTATAAAGTATTGATTTTCTCAATGACTCAGAACTCAATTGCAAATCTGTAGAAATCTTCCAGGGATTTATTTTCTTTCTGTAAAAAAGCTACTTGAAAAAATTTAATTGAATCATCATTTTACTTTTACTAAGAAATACATCTACTAGGTAAATCAGGTAATCATATTTTCTTGGAATAGTTTAGTAACCTCTTTAATAATACCTTGATAATGTCACGTTATTTTGTCGTCAGTAATCTTTTACACAATTCTTTTTTTTTTCTTGTTTTTTTCGAAGAAAAGAAAACAAACACGTAATAGGTTTAAGATAAAACCCAAGTAGATAAGAATACATGTAGCATGTGTGGTTATTGAAATTATGATCACGTTTACCAACGGAAAATTTATAAAAATTTCAATACCTAACGATTTCTCAATAAGTATTATGCATATTTTTAACAAAATACATTTTGAAATTAAGCAAGACATGACAGGAAGAATAAAATGTCTGAGCGTTCATCTGTCACCTGCATTATGTTTGATTTTTATAAAATAAAACTAAAAAGGAACATCCAACTACAAACAAAACAAAAAAGGAGAGTTATGAAAACAACCAGAAGGCATTTCGTTGAAATTATTATTATACTCTCTTGCAAAAGTTATGTCGTAAAATTATAAAGGATACGCTAGCATAATTTTTCCTTTCCGCAAACAAATTAAAAAATACTGTAAATTTGCAACATAGTTTTTGTAAGTCCAGAAAGAAAATACATTACATCCTGTTGACCATTATGTGAAGGAAAAAAAAAGAATACAAAAAAAAAACTTCCATCATATTGTGCTCAACGCTGCTGATAAGAACGCACAAAACTGTAAGCTGCAAGTGTTTCTTGGTCAGTGGTGTCGAAACACTTTATATAGCTATCAACTTTTTTTTCCTTTTATAGGAATTCAACTAAGTAGCAGATTGCTACTTTTTTTTATTGTAATTCCAGGTTTGCTATTGAAACAGAAGAAGTCGCTGGTAGGCGTTACAGTAGAACCGTCTACAGAATTTCCAAAGAGCAGCACTTGGTAAAAGTCACTTACAGATCATTCCTATAGTTTCGGATGAGGACCAGCTCAAAAGATGGAAGGTGGAAGGACCACTTTTCAACCGTTTTGAAGCACATTTTCGCTCAAGAGTGGAAAAACCAATGAATGTCAAGCTTCCAAAGAACGGAAACCCTACGCAATGTGAAAACTGAAGAAGAATTTGTGTTTTACCTGAAATAGCCAATGTAACACACACTCGACGTTGAACAATCACGTTTCCGTACTGGATCTTTTAGTGTGTCCATGGTGAACACCTAGCGGATCATGGTAGGAAAGAACGTTGAATATCACCACTTCATCTGTGTTCATAGATTTCGAAAAGGCGTTTGACAGTTTCAATCTCATCACAGATCAATTGACATTAATGCTGATAGAAAGGATCATCCTTGGGACTTTGTCAAGCGTTCAAGTAGATATTTTTGGATAACTAGTTGAGATGGTAGACGATTTTTAATTTCTAGATATTAGCAGTCGAATCGAGAAAACAAATGGTGCGTTCAGAAATCTGTCCAAAATATGGAGAACCATCTCAAGCTTAAAGACCAATCTTCTACGGTTCCGCTACAACATTCAATCCGTGCTTCTTTATGAAAGCAGCACTTGGAAAGCTGCAATACTTCATGAATGCAAAACATGTTGAGAATTGTCTGCCCGAACCGTGTCTTGAACAATATTTTTGATATGAGAAGAGGTCAGGAACCCATTGACTCACAAACGAAGACGTAAGTGGCAGTGGATTGATCACACGCTTTGAAAGAGTAACTAGTATGGAGAGAGGTGAAATACTGAAGATTTAGAAGTAGTTTGGGAGTAACGGAAGGAAACGAAGAACTTATTTAAATTTTTTAAGCCGTGTCTTGAAATTTGCTGTAATTTTTTACTATAAGTCATCAAAAAGTTTTGTGTATAAATTCTTGATAAAAGAAAAAATGACGGCACTGCAAGTGATAACTTTATGAGTTGATCCTTTTGTAATTTTTGTGTGTACCTCTCATGAATCCTTGGAAATTGTGTATACCTTTCCCACAGTCTTAAAAAATATGTACATATTTTGCTTTTGTTTAGTTTATGAGTTTACAACGAACCCTGTCTATACATAGTTAAGTAACACCCTTAAGCAATTTTACTACGGATTTTTTTATAATCATTTTTTTTTTTTAATTTTCCTAAAGAGTCATTATGCAGTTCGACCTCGTTTGTATTATCATCTGGGTTTTAATAACAAAAAAATAAAAAATGATGATGAGGGCGGATTGGTTGTTGTGGTGTTGGCATCGAGGACGGACAAGAAAAAAAAAAGCTTGATATTTTATTTTTGATAAAATTTTATAAAGTTTTCATTTATTTTACGATTTTTCTTTTTAATCATTTTTCTTGAAAGAATGTAATCAGACCCTTGTGGCTGATGATGATGGCAACAACGGACGTGGGGTCTCTTAATCATCAACTTGTCATCGTGGACATTGTCGCTGTTATAAAAATTATCACCGTCTTTGCCACCATACAAGTTTTTCCAATGGAAACTGAAGACGCATACACAGGAGAATCGTTATCAGACAACAATCAAAAAGATATTGTTTTTTTTTTCGTTTCAACACCGACGACAAGGGACGACGATGATGACAAAAACGAGAACGAGAACGACGACGAACGATATACCACAATAATGCATTTCTTGACTGCTTATTTGTCTCTACTAGGAATATGTACTCCTTCCGCGGAGAGCTCAAGGCAACATATCTCTTAGCTAAGTAACAAACTTGAGGTGGAAGATATACACGAAGAACACACATAGAGTTATAGGAGAAGAAAATTACCAACCAACGAGTTCAATTCAGTTCAACGACGATAAGAGTATAGTTAACTAAATCGCTGGGTAAAGATTCTTAAGGGACATAGAATGAGCGTTTATGGCTCTTTTTCCCAGAACTTTGGTTGTTTTCTTCTTCTTTTTTTTTGTTGTTGCCTTCATATTTTCCAATGCGCATCACAGCAAGTGAAGTTAGTTCCTCTTTAGCACACATAAACGTACACACTTTATGTAATCGTTTTCAATATGGTCTTGTGGTGTATGGATGATGAAGCAGATGGAGGAGAATGAAGGTTTGGAAAGACAGAAAAGTCTCGACAGCGAACAAGGTTCGGCTAAAATGTGAAACAAGATTAGTGATGGAGTTGCATTTAGAATTGCTATTTTTTTTTTACTTTAAAACTTAGAAAATGGAAAATTTTTCATAAGCTTAATAGTTTACGAAGTGTCAGTTCTGAAAACTGTTTTTGATTGATTGAATATTAAGCAAAGTTATAGATCCTTTAGAAAAAAAAAATGAAGTTACTTAAGTGTTTATAAAAAGTGGCAATCTATAAACAAGCAGATGGTCATGGAAGGTAAACTATTTAAAAATTCTGTTTTTGAGTATTGAGTTCTTCTTTATTAAACTTATGGATTCTATTTGACATTTTCAAGTGCATCAAGAATGATCATGGTTTATCAAACTGAATAGCTAAACACGAAATTTGCTGAAAAAAAGAAACGAAGCTAATAGAAGAAAGTGATAGATGAGTTTCTGAATATTCTAATAAAACCAATCGACTTATTCTTAGAATCGATTTCAGTAGTTCAGACGAAGAAGAAGGGTTCAGTATAATAATTGATACTAGCTAGTTGAACAAGTAGTGAATAACATGATTACTTTATGGAGAGCAGATGAAGCTCTCCTGCATACTTAATTTGTTCGTAGTTCCTCAATTTTCATTCACTTGAAGCAAAACAAATGTTGCTGAATAGCTGAACTAACTTTCTGATTAAGCTGAATTATGTTTCAATACTTTAAAAACTTTTATCTGCTAAATAGCGGATTTATCTTTTTTCTGGAAGTATTCTAAATGCTGTACTTGAGTTATTTTTGAAAAATTATTTCCTGAATAGCTAAATATACTCAATACTCAAATTTTAAAAATGGATCTAAACCTTTTTCGGGTTGAGATTCTACCATTTAAAGTCCATTTTCTGCTGAATAGCTTATTCAAATTTCTGGTCGACTAAAAATCGTCAATATGTTGTTCCTCAGTATTTCCACTTTTAAACCAAACTAAATTCCGCTGAATAGCTAAACAAATTTCTCGAGTGAATTTATATATAGGTTTACGGTCTTATTTTGCTTCATCAATAAGGTACTGTATATACTGTTACCGAATTTCCATTCACTTTTGATGAATCCAATATGTTAGATCAGGATTAAAAAAAAAAAAGAAGAAGCAGAAGTATAAAGAGACTCCATAAACGTCACCTTCTCGTCACCATACTAAATGTATCGTGTTTTTGAGTAGATGTGTGTTAGTTTCGAGTCGACTTGAAAAATCAAGGAGATTAACCCATCCACTCCACCACTACTGTCCAACCATATGTTGGTTAAAACCAAAACATATGGCTCATAGGTATGTTAACAGCAACAACGAAGAAAAAGAAACCAAAGAAGACTACTCCATTGGAGTTAAAAATAAAAATAAAAGTCACGACTAAAAGGAAAAACGAATTCGAAATAAAAACAAAACCCGATAAACGTGTGGATCTGGATAGATATGAAAAACCAACAGAATAAAAAGAAACAAACCAATAACACAAGGGGCATTGCTTCACTATATGTATGTCGTGCACACAAAAGGGGGATGAGAATTGGCAGCCCCCCCAGGCGAAAAAAGAAGTAAAGAAAACTTCACTCATATGTAGTATCTATAAAAATTCTAAGGTGTTTGTTTTTGCTGTAGATACATACATAATGTTCCATTCGGTACGTGAAAATTATGTGTTCCAAACACCCTCAACATTTTCACTTTGATTTTTCAACAACGACGAAATTGCATTGCTTGGAGCAATAAAAAGCTTTGGTCAAGAGTGGATTCGAGAATTTATAACACGATTTTAATTATTGAAATCTCTGCACCCATTCCATTGGAAACATTATGCCTATTGAAGGATGGGAGGTGTATGTACTTTTTTACATGGTCCACCCAGTTCTTTTTTCTGTCACCAGGTATTGCATTGCATGAAGGCGTAATCTTTTTACATTATTCCCACACTTTTTATTTCAGCCATTCTGCATTTTGAAAATTCACAATAAGCAACTAAAAAACAAACAATGACAGTTCCTTAAAATTTCTGTCCCTTTTGAAACATCCCCAATGGGCTATAAATAAACTTCGAATTCCTCACTTTGGCACAGTGACAGCTACGAAATTCTGTCGATTTTGACTTTTTATGATTCACAATAAGCAAATCATAAACGTCAGAGTCACCACTTTGGCACAATGACAGCCTAGTAAACATCCAAATAAGCTGGTTATATGTCTTGACTTTGGCACAATGATCAGTAAGGTGAACATACATCCCAAAAACGTAAAACAATGAAAAAGTCAAAGCAGTAAATGAAAGTCAAAGTTCTCAGAAGCACAATGACAGTTCCAAAATGTTTGCTATTAGGGCATTTTTCATTCACAATAAGGAAGTTAGGTAGGTATAAATATCAGATTCTAGTTTGACACAATAACAACTTTATCACGGTTTTCTTATCATAAAAAGCTACCCACAAAAGTCGCAAATTCAATTTCCGGGTTGCCAACCAAAAGGTGTCAGAAAAATTTAAATAAAATTTTGTATCGGTTCTTTTTGAATCCCGATTTGAAAACCGAGAAAAGTGTGGCCGCTTAAAGGGTTTGAGCAAAATAACAAATCCGTCCCTGCAAGCAGAGTACCTGCAAAAATTGGGGGCGTTAAGTGAATACGTTATCGCATAAGGAATGCTTCAACATACATAGATGCAAAAGTATAGTGCGTGGCATGAAGAAAGCATAATATAAACAAAACCAACAAAACACTCGGCACAATAACAAAAATGCTTTTGCATGAAATTTTTTCCCTTCACATTGCTACATTCTCTTCTAGGTACCTACATATGAGTTGAGTAGGTACACACATATTTCCCTTTTCTTCTTCCTCGATGTTTTCTCTTGCTTTTGTAGATATCTCATATTCCTTCTTTTTTTCTTTATCACTTTTTGTGTTTCTTCTCAATCTTCCATTTTGGAACCGTTGTTGAGTTAAAATTTATAAAATGAACGTAGGTGGGTAGGTATACAGAGTTCTAGCCTTAGGCACAGAGATGTATGTATGTATGGAACAAACCAACTCCTTTTTTGATATAATCCAGAAAAGGACTCCCCTATATAATACTATCTCCCCATGGAAGATGGAACATGAAAGTATAATGTAATTGTAACCATTTTCTCTGATTTGCCATCTCACTTCTACTTATACTTTATAGATACATTACACATATGTACATACCTATTATCCTTTCGATGAAATTGGCTTAATTCTGAGCTTCCTTTAGCAGTGTCTCTTTACACACTTGACGTTTATATGAGTAAATTGATGTGGATGTAGAGAAAAGCGTTTTGGAAAGTACGAACAGCTTACTTTTCAACCATAGAGAAAAAAAAATAAAATAAAAATTTAAAGCGGGGGAGGAACAATTTGTATGTTTTTCCGAAGAAGGTTTGGTACTTGATATTTATTTCTAAATTAAATGCACAATCCTAGTTATACCTACATAATGGTAGGTATATGAAACGTTAACGTATTATATTTATATGTATTTTAAAAATAAGGGGTTTTTGTTGAAATACAAAACTGCCAAGACGAATACTGTATATAGAATGAGGTTAAGGGGTTCCATTTCTATGTGGAGATATTGTTATAGGTTATGACTCTGGTCTGGTTGGATACACTATTGTCACATTAATCAAGCTCTATAAGCCTTCTTAGCTTAGGGTTTTCTTGTTTTTAGTAATTGTTATGGGAGTAGAAAATATATACACACCATATAAAAGAGGTATAACATATGAGTTGCTTTTTGCATAAAATGAGTTTGGTTGGTATAACAGGACAAAAGATTTTGTATAAATAAAAATATATGTGTGATGGCTTAACTCAACAATGTCTAACCAGTCATTAATTTGTATTAAAAGTTGACTGGAATTTTTTTCTGTAATGTATTGTTCTTCATTTTAATTTTGAAGAAGAATTTAAGTAAAATGACTGCATTCAGTCAAAAGGATCTGTCAGTTAAGGAACCAACCTTCGCAAACTTCATTGCAAACAAAAATTTTCATAATTATGTATATTTTGCATAAGTAAATGTGTTTTTAAGCATTCCTAAAAGATAATTTTAATAATTTCTGAAAAGTTTCTTAAAATTCACAATAATCTATAGTCAAAAACCAAAATTTGACCAACAGACAGTTTCCAAATGTTAGACAGGTAAAACATGATTTTTTTTTTAAATCAAGTGTATAAAAAAATAAGACGTGTATTTTGCCGCGTGGATTAAATAATTCTCATATTATTAATTGAAATCATTATATCAGAGTTGAATCATAAAATAACAATTTAACTTAATAAATATTCATAGAACATTCATACAGCCATAAAGTTGATACATATATAATTTTTTTTTTTAATTAAGGCTTTCAACATTTTGCTAATCAAATCATTACTAATTAGACATCTTAACTTGTTAAAAGTAGTTTTGCTTTATTCGATGGAGGCTTTTATTTTACAAAGCAATTTTGTCAATACGTGTTTTAATGAAGATTGTTTTGCTTTAATTTAATGTGAAAAACAAAAAGAAAACACGTGACACTGAGTCACTTCATGTGATGCCAATGATGGAATCGTCATATTTAACAATTTCAAGCTGTCATTGTGCAGAGTGACGACTTTGGCGTTTCTGATTTGATTTAAAAAAGTGCTAATAACAAGTAGGTATGTATTTAGAAGCTGTTATTTTTCCAAATTGAGGACTTTGACGTTTATTTGTAGCTTATTGTCATTTTTCAAGAGAGGTAGAAAAACATCGTCAAATTCCCTATTTTAGTACAATGACAACTTGGTAAAGATTACAATTTAAAAAAAATTAACTACATATATAGGTAGGTAGCTAAGTCAAAGTCTACACTTTGGACTAATGACAGTTTGGTATAAAAATGCCTATTCTCAGAGTTTCGCTAACCACGGTTAGAGATGGGCTACAAGCTATATAATTTTATACATGTTATCGATAGTTTTTATAGAAACTCCATTTTTCTTCTGCTTGGCGTCTTTAAACCCAGATATTTTTCTGTTCTACAATTTCCCGGGGATTTAGAAAAAATACAACTTCTACCTATTCTTGGTCAAAAAAAACTATTAAAAAACGCCCATTATTGTGACATAAACTCACTTATTTTACGCACCAAAGACCAAATTAAGTGCGTACATACATACATATATGTACATACATATGTATGTAGGTATTATCTATGTAGATACTATGAAATAATAATTGTAGGTAGGTATGTACCTAGATTTAAAGTAAAAAAAAAATAGTAGAGGAAAATAGTAGACAGGTAGGTATGCACCAGAGTTACCACGAGATACAAATGTACCGGTGGATTCTTTTTCTTCTATTGGATACATTGTTTTGAAAAGGACAAAAGCAAATTAAACTTCAAGAATGTTAAATTTGTAAGAAAACTTCTTTCAAACTAGAAATAACAAAACAGAAGAATTTTTGTTCAAGCAAAACTAGTACCATGGTAACACTAGTAGATATATTTCTGTATCTAATAAATAAACGAAATTATTACCTATTTTTTCTAATCAAAAAAATAATCTCACAAATACCTACAAATAAATTGCAACAACAAAATACAGATAAGTACCTACATATGTACCTATTCTCCGAAGTCCGAAAGCGGGGGAGAGAAAATTTGATGATAAAAGTAACAAAATTGGAATTGAACTCGGTTTCATTGAAAATGCAATCAGCTGCAGTAATAGACTAAAAGCAAAAACAACAAACTAGGTAGATAAAGTATCTTAGCTGGTTAAGTAGAAGATGAAGAAAAAAAACGAAGCTAAATAAAATAAAATTAATAAGTTGGAGGACGACGACACAAATAACATCAACACAACTGTTATAAAATGCTTGGGGCCATCCACTTTTGTTTGTGCTTTGTGCTAATACGTACTCGTACTCAAAACACACGCAGCACAATCAACTCAACCCATCCATTTTTTTTTTCATTTTCCATTTCCATCCATTTTTTCCTCAGCACACTCTCACGTCGTGGATACCAACACAATCCAATGAGCAATTACAATTTTTGTTTATTATTTATTTATTATTGTTCATGTCTCTTCTTCTTCTTCTAGGTTTTTTTTTGTATTTCCTTCCTGTTCACTTGTTTTTAGTATAGAAAATAATAATAATAACTATACATACAGCCAGGCCTTTGTTTTTGTTGTCCTATCTCATACCCTTATATTCTTTTATGAGAGGATATTCGAGTGGAAAATGAAGGCAAACAATATTACTCATTTTAAAATTCAAACCCTCTCTATCCCTCTGCATACATAGGTACACAACAGAAACAGAATATTTCAAAGAATCGAAATGCGAACGATAAAGCAACGCACATTTTCGTACACATTTCGGTTATATACAGAACAATAAAACGGCCAGGCCAGTATTGCCACTTTAAGATTATTAAACAGAATTGTATTTAATTGAAATTCAATAAAATCCACGACTAGATCTCACGAATTTGCTGCTATTCCAAAGTACTTTAGAATGATAAAAACAAGAATTTCATACAAAATAAGAGAAAATTTTCAATAAGCAAATTCATTGTTTGGCGGTGTTCACATTGGACTCCTTCTACTTTTTTTTTCTAACAACTATTTCGAAAAAATGTCCATAATTTGGTGTCAAGACACATAGGACGAATTCTAAAAACAGGCATAAGGTAACAGGTATTAAGTTAGTAATCTATGTTTCTTATCTCGCATTCATTTTTATTTTTCTCTTTCTAATTTTGACATTTGAACAACGAAATTGATTTTCTCAAAAGGACTATTCATTTTTCTCTAACATGCGGTCGCCGAAGCGTTCAGTAAGCTAAAAAATTTTGCCATGCGCAAATTTTGAAGTTTGGGGGAACTTTCGCACAAGTATTTTAAGCAACGTAGACGTACAGTAAGTCTGACATTTTTTACAGTCGTCTTTACTTCATAGTTTTGTTAATTTATGGAAGTTTCGCATGTTCTGTTTTTTCGATTTTGAAAGATACATGGGTTGGACACAAATGGTGTTGACTTTTTAGCTACCATATCATGTGCATACAAGGAAGGTATTTAATAATTACACTTTTATGTGTCCAAAACCTACTTTAGTGGTAACACCTAAACGCACAAAATACAATCAATCACAATACCCTATGTTTTCCCAACACACACGATATACGGTACACAAAACCAAATCAAATACTATGGAACCAGCAGAAAAGAATAGTTATTCAAAAGAAAAAATGGTAAAAAAAAATAATGAGAATGAGAGTAAACCACTCAAAAGTAAATTTACAAAATGACAGCAAATTGAGTTGGTTTTCATTTTCATCATGCATATTCATTGCATGGCACTTAACAAGCAAGTTTATTTATGTTTTTTTTTTTGTTGCCTTCCTTTGATTCCCATTTGCATACAAAATGAATAGAAATACAAAACAAAAAAAAAGAAAGAATTAAAATCTACCTCTAGTCTCTTTACTCTGCTGGTACATTGGTATCTATTAAGCTGGGCACATGCTCAGTCATTAAAAACAAAAAAATAATAAAAAAAAAAACAAAGTTTGATACAAGCTTCACATCACAACCAAAAGCAGCCGTTTTTTTTTTTTTAAATATTTTATAGCGCTTGTCCCATTGTCTGGTTGGTTTGGTTCGTGTTATTGCTGGTGGTGATGTTTCTACTGCTACTGCTGCTGCTCCTGCTGCCTGCATACATTATAACTCTCTAATTGCAATTTGTGAGCGACAGTGGACTTTATGGAATAGAAATTCATCTACATAATATGTATAGTCATACTCATACCTTCCTTGACTCTTCCTTCAAAATTGTATGTAAATTCTATGTATGAAAGAAGATGAAGCGCATTTTTAATGATAAGGGGGGCGCTTTGATTAAATATTTAAATTATTTGCTGTTTTTTTTTTTTTTGTTGCGAGGAATTTATTCTTGTGAGCACAGATGATGATGCTGGTATCGTATGTAATATTTACAACTCGCATTTAGCGTAGGATATTTAAGTGTTGCCAGTTCAATATTTTTTTATTGTAGCTGCTTTGAATTATTGAGGGATTTAGAAGAAATCCTAGTCGGTATTTACCGAGTGCTAAATCCTCAGTTATGGGATTTTGAGGACTGACTCCTCAGATTTTGTTCTTTCACAGGTTCGCTACCTATGTATACAGGGTGTCCCAGTATTTAAGGTCTAAACTGGTGCTAAGCCAGGTCATAACCTCTCAGAATATAGTACTTGTTCAGATCGAATCATAACGGTTTTCAAACAACGCTTTTTTTAACTGGGGGTATCCCCAACGTTTAACCAGTCTCACCGCATTCATAATTGCTTTCTGATTTTTGAATTTTGTGCATTTTAACAAAAATATTTACTATTGTTTTCGGACTTTGTGATACTTATAAAATGACAGAACTTACTGTGAATTAGCCTCGTTCAACCGGAGTTTAGAGTTTTTAATAAAAACAAAGCAATACATTTCTCTTTTTTTTAATTTACAAGATATAAACAAACACCAAAGTCATCACTTTGACCCAATGACAGCTTTGAAATGCTCGCTTTTACGTTTTTTTTTTTTATTCACAATAAGCAATCACAAACGTCAAACTTATCTTTTTGGTCCAATAAAGACCCGATATGAGGAACCTTTTCCAAGCTTTAAAATCAGACGACAACATCACTTCAATTGTACTTTCTGCAATTTTGAGAAATTGAATTGATTTTATTATTTGAAAGAATAAACAAAGGGATAAATTCCAAATCCGTCGAAAATAAATACGACTCTTTCGATTTCTCTTGCTAATGTTTCAAAGGCTTTTGAGGAATTCACAAAAAGATATTATTAAACGCCAGTCTTTATCATTGACAAATTCATTAGGATCTTTATTGGAAGTTTAATTGTTCAAATAAAAACATTCTAAGCTTTTTAATTTTCCACTAAAAATGGACATTTTCATGGCTTTTATGGGGACCTACGATTTGTTCTTAATTACAGTTTTGTGGTAAGCATTTCTATAAGCCCTAGTTAATTTGTTGTATCCCGAAGCGAAAAACACCAACATTTTTATTAAGTCCCTACGGAAATTAGTCTGGTTGTGATCAGTCAGTAAAAATTCATAACCCTAAATTTCACTGCATTTGCCACACATGTCCATTGTCCACTTTAAAAAGGAAAACAACATAATTAATTGAATAAAATAGCTGGACAACGGTCACAGCTGGCCATATAATAAATTTTTATGTAACTACCTACTATTTAGAGATACACATTTCTGGCAATACCCCTCACCCAAAAAAAAAAGCATGAGAAAAATAAAATACCCAAACAAAACGAACAAACAAAAAATTCACTCCAAATGGTGAAGAAGATATAGAATAAAATTTTAAAAAAATGAGTGAAAAATTGGCAACTTCCGCCGCTCCCTTGCATACTACAGAAAAAAAAAACTACCAAATTGTCAACCCCTTTACTACTTTCTATCCTTTTCTTTTCCGTTAGCAGATGAAATATGAAAGTAGATATACACAAGGAAGAAAACCTTTTTTTTATTTCACTCAGAAGCAGGAAGTGAAAAAGTAATGAAAAAATACCTACTTAATGAAAATACGTAATTTTTTTTTTTTTTTTATAAATTAAATAATAATTCCTCCCACCTTGTTCACACTCGTTTTTCCACAATTTTCTATTCTCTTTTTCTTTTGTATTTTTATAGATGATGAAGTTCGACGAGTTGAGCAGATCCAATAGCTTGGAAAAGAATGAAGGGACGACGGCAACGACGAAGCACGAAGGAGTAAATCGAGCGAATCCTTACGATTCCACCGCACCACAATACATAAATCTCTCTTTTATTTCACTTTTTTTATTTATTATTTTTTTTTGATTGCATGAGACAACACTGCGGGATTTTATTTAAAACTTTTTTTTTTACTCTCACTTTTGTTTTTTTTTTTATTATGGGAATTTTATTGTTATTGTGAACGATACAAAAAAAATGACAAGATGTTTTTTTCTTTTCGCCTTCGACGAAGGTATACCAGATTTTCTGGTCTAAAATTTTATTTTTTCAATACAAGGTACACAAACAACCGAGAAAAAAGAGTTAAAGTTTAAAAAAAAACGTTAAAAATAAACATAAAACAATTAGTTCACAATTTAAACAAATATAAAAACACTGAGAGGGGAAAATATATAAATTTTAGGCACGAAGAAAAATCTGTGCGAACAAACGACGACGGTCTCGCCCCGTCAACGAGACAGAAAAGTATGTGAACGTGAATTTTTGTGAAGCAATAATTCTCTCGCTCGAACTGTGAAAACTGAAAAACTCACTTAATTATAACAAAACAAAAAATACAATATTGATCCAACCAAAGTGACAAGAAGAGAAGAGAGAGAGTAGGAGAATTCACTCAAAACCATATGAGACCGAAACAAGCAACAAAACCACTCAAATCAACGTACACAAACATATATCATACAATAATTCAAGACTGCGAATAGGAAGAATGAACAACAAAGATAATTTCATCACTCAATAATAAAACACAAAACAAAATATACAGAATACACTCATCGGCATACACTTGTTTTGTATGTTTTCCCTTTCATTCATATCCACTCGATTTGAAATATTTTTCTACCCACAAGCAAACGGTTTACAAAAGTCGCCGACAATTTTATTAAATTCCTTTTATTTTTGTTGTTTTTCACTCCACTCAAAATGTGAGATAATAATTTTCTATTGTTTTTGTTACTGTACGCAGAGAAAAAGAAGATACACGGAAAGAGAAAAAGTAATTTAGCGAGCAAACAACGAAACAAAATACACACATAATTTTTTTTTTTTTCATTAAAGGGGGGATCAAAAATAAAGTTTTATTTTTTTAGCCTTTTCACTTGAACAACTATCTACATGTTTATTTTTGGAGGAAAATATACATAAAACTTTTTTTTGATTGTGAATGTTTCTTTGTTTTCGGAGTTATCTTTCTAATTCTTTGTAACTTTAAGAATATACACTTTATAGAAAATTTATTTGAAAGAATGAATAGATACAAAAAAAGAAGAAAATTTAAGTTACACAAGCGAAATTTACCTTGCTTGGTCACCTGCGCCTTCTTAACTTCTTCTGATTTTCAATTTGAGTGGATTTTTATTTCGATGGTTGGTAGGAAATTTTTAACGAAGATATGTGTGACAAATTCACAATGATGTATTTCTGTGTCACAATTGGAAGTTAATTGTGAATTTGGAATGGTTCGTGTCTGTAATAAATATGGCGGCGTTCAGGCTCGTTTACACTTGTGTGCAAAATTAAAACACCGTGAAAATATTTTTTTTAGCTGTGCCAAAATCTAAACAAATAGTTAAATGACTGAAATATCGTCGCTAAAAGGCAGTTTCATTTTAGTCGAGTTTTCGAAGTGTTTTCTTTGTATATGAAACACAGTATCTACTATCATGGTGGCCAAATGGGCGATATCTAAAGTATGGGGGCAACCTTTTCTCAATTTTTTGGCGGAGAGTTTATGGAGGTTTAAATTGATATTTATTGCTTACGGCAGTCGAAATAACATGTTACATTTAAAGGTTACTAACGCATCGAGCTGTCAATTTAAGAAATGTATGTAGACATTATTACAAAACTTATTTTGATTCTAAATATATGATTATATTATTTTAATATAATAATTATAAAATGTTGCAAAATATCTGTGAAAAATTGGTTTATATCAAAATGAGTATGAATGAGACCAATGTGAACAAAGTCCAATAAAAAAAAATTTTAAAAACTTATGTACAAAATGTGTTACAGAATTTAATTTTTTTCATAGAAACATTTAATTTAACATTAAAATCACCAAACTATACAACATTGTTATTCTCGGCTTTACAACTTATTTATTTATTTTTTATAAAATTCCATGCTGCTTGAAAAATTCAAAAAAAGGACCCAAGCGATCTCCAAAAGCTGGATTATCAAAAACTTTTCGTCGATTTTCCTTTGCCTCATCAGAGTCTGACAGATAATTCATTACGTCAGCAAGTTCTGGATTTTCATTTATCATTATAGGTAGAATACATGTTGCAGTTGTAAGTCCTTGAATAAAAATAAAATTGAAAATTATAATTAGTTATGTTAAGACCGTATTCGGCCGCACGGTAACGGAACTACACTTTACAACGTATTCGTATGAAATTGTGTTAATTCCGATCAAAGCGGTTCTACCTACCGTGATATCCCTTGTTAACAATTTCTTTCTTTACATCTTCTATCGTTGGTATTCTTTGATCATAGTCTAATCTTTCTAGAATATCTCTCAGAACTTTTTGATAAACTTCAATTAGTTGATCTCTGTGATTTGAGAAGATATGCGTTGGCCATGATGAGAAAATGAAGTAATTTAAATCAATTCCTGGGGAACCAAAATATCCTTCTTGGTAGTCAACCTTTTAAAATGACATTTTATTTTAAAGAAGAGTAATGCACAATTTAGAAGAGTACTAACAGATTGCCATTATATCTACCACATTTTGGCAACCGTGTTAAAATAGCAGAAACATGTTCGGTTATTATTCGTGCGAATTCACTGTTTTTTTTTTTGTTCGTAAGACATTGCCAAAACTCAGACGGTTTTCATTCATTCAAAAATTTCATCAAAAATTAGATTCAAACAACTTATAACCAACAAATTTTCTGCCATTTTGAAACCAGCCATAAAGCCCATTTACACGGCTGTCAACTTGATTGACAAAATTTTGACAGTTAACGGCATTCTTTTTGCCATTTATATGTCAAAATACTTTTAAGCTATGTTCGCTTATTATTCCAAAATTGCCGGATTCTACTGTTATATTTTTTTTGAATATGGGAAGTTTAGCAAAATTTAGATTAAAACTGGTAGAATCTGGCAGTAAATGACCAGAGTTATGATTAAAGTAAACTTAATAGCTCCTCATCAACTTACAAAAAGAACATCCTTGTCAGTTTTAAACATCAAATTATTCACCCACATATCACCATGATTTAGAACATGATAACGATCTGCCTTGTTTCTGCTAAAAACATTTATCATTTTTGGTATACTTTTAGTGGCAAAATCTTCTAATTTTTCTACATATTGCTGTAGGTTTTTGTTGTTTTTACAATATTCAATTGTTGTTTGAATTGGGTAGACATATAAGTAATGTAATGGTGTTTGATTCTCTGATACATTTCCTGCCATGTGGTATTTAAATATTTCTGGATTCTGTAAATAAAATAGTATTATGAACTTTGACGTTTTTTTCAGTTTGAGGAAAAATTATGAAGATTTGCAAAATTTTTCTATAGCCTCCAGTTCACAATCAGAGGCCTTTAATCTGATTACTGACCCAACTGTCAAATAAATTTAGTTAGCACTTTGACAGTTCCCCAATCTAATGATTTTAAATACGAAATTTAGGACATTATTCCAAAAACGTTGTTTGCTTACCTTTCTGTACAAAACCATACTCGTTGCATGAAATTTAGCCAATTTTTCCAAGCACACAGTTATTTGATCCAAATTTAATCCTTTTTTTACATCGTGTATATGATAGCCCTTAATTTTAAGATTTTCTTGAACAATAATTCCATCTTCTAAATAAATAGCTCTAAAAAAAAATAAAATAAGTTTAAGTTAAGTTTAATTAAAATTTCACTCTCACCTTGGTCCAAAAATAGTGTCATCGCCTATCGATCTCAACAAACTTTCAGCTTCTTTCATAAAAACCGAATAGACTTGTAATTCTCTCTCGAATATATTATAATCTGCTTCGATTGCTTCAAAAATTTCATCTTCCACCCGAGTTTTAACAATAAAAGATGCCGATTCTACTGTTGTATCACTATTTTGTTCAGTGACATATTTCACGTTAAGTAATGTCATAACGCTTGAAAAGTTTTCACCTTTAGATGTAGCTGGTTGTTTTGTAAATGATTTGATTTCTTTAATAGGCGATTTGGAATGTTTTTTGAGTATTTTCATAACAAAGTCGGAATCAAGCCATGAAAGCTCGTCATTTTCTACAGAATTGTTATCACACATTTTATTTTGTCAGGAATGCTGGAAAAGGGAACAAAAATAAATATGACATTTAGAATCTGAAATGTCAGTGTTGGTTTTTTTGCATCATAAGGACTGTTTCATGTGTTGGGTTGAGATAAAATGCCTCAGAACATTGTATCCTGTATGCGCCAAAATGCATGAAAACAATTTTTCTTAAACGTTATTATTTTGATAGTTGTAGTAGTAGAAAAATAAAGGCCCGGTACTTTCTCGAAATTAAATAAATTTTATTGTTGTTCAAATATCAAATTATAAAAAAAGAAAAGTTCGCGAAAAGCCCTTTCGTTGTGCCCAAGTGAAGACCAACAATTTTCAAATCTTCCATTGACCCTGTTTCGTCCAAAGTCCTCACTTTGACACAATGACATCTACGAAACGTCATTTTATAATTCACAATATGCAAAATATAAGCTTCAAGGTATCTACTTTTGCACAATGACAGCTGGTAACATCCCCATTTCAATTCACATCAACTTTAGAACTTAAAAATGTATACGAGTATTCATTCACAATAATAAATCTATGCTTGAGGTCAACTTCCGGTCTAATTATTTTAAATTTTTATATTAAACGACTAACACATTATACTTTACTAACCTCTCACTTTTGACAGTGACACGCTTCAAACTACTTATTTGAATTATTGTAAGCTTCTATATATAGAAGCTTTGATTAGAACAACAGACTTGCCTGATGATCATTTATATGTTTATCTACCTACCGGCCTACACATTGCGTGCAAATCATTTTTTATCGCAGACCAAACAACTACATTTATTTTGCATATTGCTTAAAAATGGGACATTTACAATTTAAAGAAAGTTCAGGTTTTAAGGTTAAATTCAATTCACGATGGAAGGCGTGAAATTATAATGATATTGAATAATTATTATGACTAAATATTATTTGATAATTAAGAATAGGGCTTTTTTAAAAAATGCAATCTGTGTCTCCTTTTAAAAATTCACAATAAGCTGTAAACAAATGCAAATTCCTCACTTAAGCACATTGACAGCTACGTATTGCTCGCTATATGTTTCACAATAAGCTACCTAATCATAAACGTCAAAGTCTTCACTTTGGCACAATGGCAGCTTGGTAAACATCTGTCAATCTCAATGTTGGCAGCCATTACCTACTTTGATCAATAAAGTTTTATATTAAAAAAAATGCATTTTATAGTTTCCAAAGAGTTCTTTCCTATATTGCCAAAGAGAAGATTTTGACATTTGTGAATTGCACAGAGGGCCAGTTGTCAAAATGTGGCTCAGATTTTACGATTTGTTCACGGTTTTATGAGTATAAGCTATTATTTTCGTATGCAATAGACTGTTATCAAATAAAGGGTGTTCCAACAATAGCTGGGGTTTTAAATCAAAATCAAACAATGAATTGTTTTTCATAAAATATAAAAAAAAAACAAATTCACTCTATTTTCATTGTCATCTATGGATAGTCCTTCCTGTTCCTACTTATTATCATTTTTAAATTATAGACAAAACAATAGATTAAATTTAGTTATTTGTGATTAGAAGTTCAAACGGACAATATTTTTTATTGAAGTCTTTGTTTTACTTTTATCTCATTTGATTTTGAATATATGCATATATGCACATACATAATTATGTACTTCCTATTGTTCGGCGGTGATTGTAGGACACCGTTAACGAGTATTTTAAGATTCTATAAATTTACACTATTTCTTTTTCGTAGCCAGAAATTTAGTAAGTATCTCAAATTATGAAAATTTGTTAGAAATTTTCATAACCTACATACGAATTTTTCAAACGCTTTAAGAATGGAAAAGTAAATTCTTTTTGTGTCATTTATGACAATTTGTCGGTTGTTTAAGCCGATCATAAATAGAGTTTTATATTCCCAACAATAAACTTATCAATGCTTTAATAATAATTAATTATTCAGTTTTTAATTAAGTACCTCCAATCTATGTATTTTAAAGTATAAAGTCATAATTCAGATAAGACATTTGAATTATTGTCAAATATAAAATTTTACTTTTATATGTACATTATGTATGTATGTATAAATAAAAATATAAATTAAGAAAATTGATAACCAAAAAAAAAAAAAAAATTATTGTTTAATTTGATTCTAGATTTGTTCAAACGTTATCAATAATAAAGCTCTATTCGTTTTTAAATAATTTTTAAAGAACTTCTAATCAACATTTGTAAAAAATCAATAATTGTTAGCCTTTTTATTTTTGTTCAGATAATTCATCAAAATGCACAAGCACATTTTGGGTAATATGCATTAAAAAAAAAAACAAATCCATTTGCTTGTAAATTGCTGTACGAGTAAGTTGCACTAACTAGTGCAGAAGCGCTTACATATTTTTATGCATACCGTTATTGGGTACAAATTTTATTTGTATTTTCAAATTCTAGATATATTTTAACAAAAGTAAAAAATACTTTAGTTCATCGATTATTCAGATCAGTTTAGTTTAATTTACGTTAATGAACTGGTTCGATCATTTTAGGTGAATTTACTTCAAAAGATCCTAAAGAAACAAAAAATTACAGAAAAAAAACAAAACTTATTAGAATCATGTCTAAACGTCAGTAAATTTAAACATCAACAAAAATTTACTAAGTTAGTCAACTGAAAATTAAAAAAAAAAGAGGCTGTGTGCGACCCACACTGATAACTTCCCATTTGTGATCTTGAAAACTTTACCACTTTTTAGTTTATTTTTTGTCAAAAACTGTCAATTAGATATTTGTCAAAATTTAACCTTTCATAAAAAATTGTACTATGTATAAAACAAAAAATTTTAGAAGGCACAATCGTTGTTCGTTCTCAGGATATTCGAGCTGAAATACAATTGTAACTACTTTTCTTTAGAATTTTTAACAGTTTTTGATTTTTTTTTAAACTGCCCATTCAATATTTATCAGTTGCTAACAATTATGTGATGTAGAAAATAAAACAAACAAGAAGTCAATATCGTTTCCCGTTTTTGAGAAATTTGAGTCGAAAGACAATTTATACCAATTTTTGGTAAAATTTTTTGTAGTTTTTAATTTTTTGTAAAAAAACTGTCCATTGAATTTTTTTGAAATTTTCACCAGTAGTCAAAAACAACTTTTTTCGTGAAATAAAATTATTTTAAAGTTAATACCGTTTTTCCATCTAAGAATATTCGAGTTATAAAAATTTTTTTTTAGTTTTTTTGATTTTAAAAAATAACGGTATATTGATTTTTTTCCAAATTCATATCAAATTTGTATGACGTCATAATGTGTCGAATAAAATTTATTTCAAGTCAATAGCATTATTTGTTCGTGAGATATTTGAGCCCAACCAAAATTTTCACTTCTTTTTTAAACTGCTATAGTAAGAAAACAACTGATAGAATATTAATAAACGCCCTTTCAGCTTCTTTCGAAGTTATTAGCTGTAAAACAAAATTTATTTCAAGTCGATATCTCTACTCGTTATTGAGATATCGACGACGAAAAATGGTACCAGAACGTACGGACGTACGTACACACGCACACACAGACATCTCTCTAAAAATGATTGATATAGGCTCTAGGGACCTTGAAACGTCGAGAAATGTCAAAAATTTCAATTTGACAAATCGGACCGATTACAATAACTCCCTATGGAAAGTTAAAAATGTATTATTTTATTCAAGGGCTAGTTATACAAATATTTAAAACCGTTTCGAAGAACTTTTCATTCGGTCAGTTAGTTGAGGTTTAGCTAAGGTTCAAGCAAATTTAACCCAGCCTAAACCACAACTAATCCGCTGAAATCTGCCAATTAAAAAGTTGACCAAAGGCTAAATCATGTTTGCACAATTGGTCTTTTAAATCACAAGATAAATCACAACAATAAAAAAAAGGAAGTCTTGCCATTTGGTAAGAACTTGAAGGTTCACCAAGTTTCAGTGTTTATGTAATGAATTTCCTGTCATCCGGAGAACACTGGTTGGTTAGTCGAGGTGGTTGAATTTTAAAATTGGTGAAAAAAAGTATATTTTGTTAAGAGTTAAATCATATTGATTTCAGGGAATGCTATCATGGGAAAATTGTACAAATTGAACTACGGGAGTAGATGAATGAACTAAGTTCACTAGTTCAAGTTTATTGAATCATAAGTGTAATAAACACTCATATTTATGAAAAAATATTACTAATTTTTTTATAAATCAAGCAACATTTTACATTTGTTCAATGACAAATTTAGACAAATATCAAATTTAGATTTTCGCACAAAAGACTGTTTTGTAAATGCAATGTGTCATTGCAACTGTAACCTCTTAGTGCATTGAACCGATGTGCTTGATGGGTTTTTACTTTGAAAAATAAAATAAGTGTTGTACAAAGAAAATAATTAATTAATTTGGTTAATCGTATGTTAATGTATGTACCTGCCTTTGTAATTCTTATGGGCCCCAGACTATAATGGGCCTTTCATTACAAGACAAACAACTGAAGCTACTGAATTTTTATAAATATGTACAAATCAATTCAATGACTGCAATGTTTAACCGAAAAAACAAGTTTTTTCCATGAAAGTAATTATTATTATCCAAGAGATATTTTTTTTTGCTGTGTGCTAATATAGCTCTATGACTCAATGTTTTATGGAGGTAAGGTAGCAATAGCAAGATCAAATTTCACTTAAAGCATTTGAAAAAGACTGTCAATTAGTTTGGGTAATTTCTTCGAAATCTATAATAATGCCGATTTTATTTGATTTAGCTTTTATCTAAAAGATAAAAATTGTTTTTAATTCGTAAATTGCATTCTATCTATCATGTTTATTACTACTTTTTGTTTGTTTGTTTTATCAACAAAAAAAATTGTATATATATGTATTTACGATTATAATATTTAATGAGAGCGTCATTTTTTACTCAATACAAAAACATCATCAGCGGAAACTAAAAAGCTTCTCTCTAAATAGTTTGTTCGTGCTCCAGATTAGTTTTGAAAGATAAAATTGAAACAAACCGTTTATTATCTTTATTCTATGTTTTGACAGTTGATGTCATGTTAACAGAGATGGATTGCCAATCATAAAAAAAATTATACAAATACCCCTAGCTACAATTTAAATCTGAAAATCTAACAAAAGCAAAAACAAACAAACTCTAATCCGTACAAAATTGTCTCTTCAAGCCCGATACCACAACTTAATTCACAGACTTTACGTGCAATTTAAAACAAACCGACAAAAAAAAGCTATCATTTTAATGTGTCATTCATTATAATTATTATTCACCTTGTTTTCTATTGTTCTTGTTCTTTTGTCACTAAGTATAGCTTGCTATGTTTTTTATTTTGTATTGTTTTCTATTTTATTCTTTGTAGTGCAATTATCACCTTGTTTAGTAATTCTGTGCAAAATATAGTTAGTGTAATGAACCACCGCTTTATAACATAGACAACACACGAATGAATTTGTTGGCGAAAAAAAAATAATGATGTTGATCGCACGATCGATCGTTTGGAACTGACTGTAATGCAAATGCAAAAAAATATATTTTCTATTCCAGGCTTTCAAGTTCTCCACCAAGTTCATTCTTTATCTCTCATTTTTTTTTGCAATCGTTTAATAACATAACATTTATGAAAGAGATGTTTTATTGAAGCTTTAGGCTAGGCGCGCACAGCGCACATGTGATTTTTAGCTTCGTAAAATGTTTCGTTGCTAAAATGAATTCTATAACAACAAAATAGTTTGTTGTGGTTAGATATAAACCAAACGATCATCTGAAATCACCTAAATTGACCTTAGGATGCTGAAAACGAAAAATGTTAATTAGTTCACCCCTGTGTTCTTGAGACAATGGTCACGCACTGTTCGCTTTTCAATATTTTTGGTATCACTTGAAAACTAAGTTAAATTTGGGAATTCAAATTTCTGACAGCTCTAAGTTCTAGACTCAAAAAAAAAACCTGGGGTTGTTCAGAGCGCGCTTAGATTGCGCTCCGGATCACATCGAAGGGCGAATAACCTAGAGCGAAAAAAGACCTACATAAAAAACTTCAGGGCGAATTGAGGGCTATCAAGTGGTAACATCGAACAGAGCTAATTACAAAAAACCCGTACTAAGTCTATTCGTATTTCTACTCTACTGCTTGTAGAGGCTTGACCTTGGGAAACATCGTGAATTGTTCAATGTCTGAGGCCAACTAAATGCAGGTGTAGTTGCATTTGTTTGATCCAAAAGTTTTTGCGCCTGCCGTTCTTCCGCGAACTTTGTGTGCCATTGACTTTTTAACTGGATTCTCTGGGCTCTTAGGAATCCACAGTAAGTATCGAAGCCTTTGACACTTCATTGCGTCAATGGGGTATGTTTAGAGGACTCAACACATTGTCCACTCCACAACGAGAATAACTGAATACTTTACTGATAAGCATCAGATCTCGTATTTTTTTTTTAATTTGTAATCTTGTTGGTCCCGTTAACACCATCTATTTAAATGCCAGTCCAATCAATCCATCGAATTTGGTTTGCAATTCAAAAAAACTAGTTTAGACCATCAAGATGGATGCGGCAGCAATTTGTATTCCACTGCCACCGCCATTTCACCACTGCACCTTTGTCTCTTAAGATTTTGCTGACGATTATTATGAATTATGATGGGGACAGAGAAAAGTTGGATGTGTTGTAGGCCCGCCACCACCACACAACACTAAATAACCACCAATGGTGCGCATGCGACAACGCATTTAAAGCAATTACCCGAAAGCAGTTTTCGCTATGATGAGGAGACGCAGAGACCATAATCTAGCTTCATAAACTGCACCGTACCGTTCCTATTGCATGATGCATGCAGCATGCAGTAGACTTCATAAACATATTGCTTGTAATTGTATACTGGAATTATAGATGTCGCTTTGATGTGTTTTTTGTCTTCTTCTTCCGCGCATTGTGGCATCACACTAGATTTTGCGGTTCTGTATAAAATTGAATGCTGGCTGATGATGCTACGGGGTCGATAGTTAGTTTATCGGTTTAAAAGATGTTCTGTGTGAAATCTCTTGTTTTAATAATAATAATCGTAATTTAAATGATTTAAGATGGAGGAAATATTCTTTCTTTTTGGATTTTTTCCAAATCGATTAACGGCACGAGTTTTGGGTTAAGATAAACCGGAGGAGGCGCGTTATAATGAAAGTCTTTAAAAAATGATATTAATAAATTTTATTTTCTAACAAAGTGATACGTTGAAGATAAATCATCAAAGATTTGGGGTTATTATTTTGGATTGGGTGCATAAAATAAAAATGAAGATCGATATCTTCATGGGGCTTATAGTAAGTGTAAGACAGTGTCTAGGCAGTCATTTATGATTTCTTCGCGTGGACAACAAGAAGTCTCAGCTCATACTGGCTTGAGTGGCCCGTCAAAACTGTGCATTTTTGCGCGATCATAAGGAGTTCCAAAATATTTACGTATTTTGATTTCACAACTACGTTTAATGTCTATAGACAAATTGGATAACACAGAAGATACAGATTTCAAAGCAGTTTTGCTACATACATGTTGCATGTGAGTTTTAAACCAGTCGACAACAAAACCATTTTGAAACACAGCTCGTCAAACGAATTGTCAATGAGTCGCTTCTGACTTTTTGTATAAAATTGTATTCCTCATAAATATTTAAATATTATGAAAATATTCACAACAAATTGAGAGAAAATGTCAATCCGTTTCGAGATGATCGAATTTTAGTCGTAGTTCACAAAAAATAAATACATTGCAAGCAACTGAACAAAAATGTTGACTGATTTCAAATTGATCGCTTTTGTGTCTTTGTTTTCAAAAACTAAAATTTATCAGTTGCAAACCGATTGCAAACAACCGAACGAAAATATTAACTTATTTTTTATTTATCGCATTTGTGTCTAAGTTTTCAAAAAAGCAAATCTATCAGTTGCAAATCAATTGCAAAGAATGAACAAATTTCGTCACAACCTAGTCAAACATCTTGACGACAAAAAATGATCTAAGTATATCATGAAACGAAAATGCTATGATGAAAACTTGTAAATAGTCTGAACTAAGATATCACATCAAAAATTAAAATAATTAAAACATTATATGCCTACTAAGATTTAATGCCGTTTACCTTTATTAACACCGCTTCTGCACACTGCAGCATATACTATCCAATTAAATGCAGTTTAATTTGTTTTTAATTTTTTTTCTTATTTCGATATATATTTTTCTGTTCGTGAACAGAATTGAAAATGCGTGCAAAGAGTGTTACTCCACCACTCCACGCCTTTTTGAAATTAACAAGAGGATTTTCTGCAAGCTATACAACATTTCTGTGAATACATGCCAAAGCCAACACTCTTGTTGTCTAGTTGGGTTTTGTTGCCTGCCACATGCAACAACTATACAACTCTCAATCGAATGTATCGTTGTATAATTAATATTTTGCGTCATGCGTCAGTCTCTGGGATTGGCTTTAAGACACTCTGGGAGCTGAGCATGATTTTCATATAAAAGTGTCTGCGTGAATTGATCATAAATGCAGGAATATACAATTTTGAACTTGTTCCTCTGAGCGAGCTCTGACTGTGATGATGGATTTCAAATCATACTTATGGATGCATTCAAACCGCATGAAAAGTGAGATCGATACTCAAATTGTATTCCAATTAGGCACCAGACTCAAAAGTGCTTCATCAGCATCGAGAATGACAAACATCCGTCAAAAAAAAAAAATGAACCTCAGCTTGGAGTCTGTGCCATCTCCCTTATAAGTAACTTTTGTATGTCTGATTATGATGACCTACTTTTTTATACATCATGCCGAAGACGAAGAAACTGCGCACAGTGAATAGTACGATATATAATTTCAAACTCTTGTGTGCTGCAAAAAAAAAAAGGAATTAACTCTTTTCTACTCTGTAATTTTGAGCAATAAAACGTACGAATACAAAAAGTTTCTTTTTTTTCGTTCTTCTTCAATTGAAAGAGAAGTGGTAGCAAAACAAAATTTGCATCAATCGGAAGGATGTGTTAAAGGTATATCCAATTAAATATTTTGTATTTCTTTTGTCGGTAATGCAAATTTAGTTAATTTGTGAGGAAAAAATACAAACAAAAAAAAAAAATGAAAAAGTTAGTAGATATTATGTGTATGAATTTATTTCGTTGAGTTGTTTTGCCTGTTAAACGCTACAATATTATTTAGGACATTTTTCCATGTTTGTAGCCTAAGATCAGATGACAAAAATCATCTGTCAAGTACTGTCAGACTTGCTAAAGAAACGGCGGTAAAAACTTAAATGCCAAACCTTAATAATAAAAAAACAGTACTGACAATTTTCTACCTATATTGTCAAGCTGTCTTCTGATACGTCGTATTCCAACCAAGCGATCCTGTTTTCCTTATGTATCAAACTATGTATTCTCCATTTAAAAAGAAAAATATTTGTAGATAATTGGCAACACTGAACATTTTTGCTATCGATAGTTTGTATGGAAACTCCATTTTTCCAAGATGTCGTCGTTCACCCAAGGTATCGATTTTATTTAACAATTTACAAGTATTGGGGATTTAAAAAAAACCTAATGTCTGCTAGTTCCAGACCCGACATGACCCGAAATTGAAAATGAGACGTGACAAAATTGTGGAACGTATCCAATTTTCATTTTACAATATATGAGTACAAGATTTTAAGACGTGATTTATTCATATTTATGTCCAAATTTACAACTTAACTTTCGGCAGTTAAGGCCTATTCACATAAGAACGACCAACGAATGTCTAAACAAATTATAAACCTAAACTTTTCACAAACTTTAATCAAAATTATTAGAGTTTTTTTTTTAGATTAGATTTTAGATTTATTGTTTCGATCAAAAAATACAATTTACATTGATTTATACATAATTCACAAAAAAAATCATTAAAGCATGGCTTTGCCGTCTGCCTGATTGACAATTTAGTTTACAAGTAAATAAGTAATTTTTAGTTATAAATAATTATCAAAAAGTGAAAGCAAATTTATATAAACTTTTACTTTAATTTTGTTGTGGTTTATAAACTTAGTTTTTTGTTGATGTTTTATTATTTGATTTCGTTTTGTTTTAGAAAGCTTCATTCAATATTTGTTTTCTGTAGCTCATTGCTTTTCTATAAAAATTAAAAAGTTGAGTAATATCTCCCTCGCAATTAAGCATCGCAAGCATTTCTGTTACTGTTTTTGTATCACTACCAATGGTTCTTCTTAATTCTCTCAGGATAGGACAAATTCCAATAAAATGTATGACATCTTCTCTCACTGACATGTTGCACAGACTACAAAAAATAACGTGCAAATCATCACGATGCGGTATAAAATTTAGACTTACTAGCTCTCCTCTCATTTTAAATATCGCCGAGATAAGCATTTGACTATTTTCCGGCCGGAAATAATTTCTTTCACACAGATTATGTTGCAGAACGCTGTAGGTCACTCTGTGTACAGATGAAGTTGCCTGGTTAATACAGTCAATTCTATATTGTTCGTCTACTTTCGCGATAAGGTTGTAGAGAACGTTCTTAGCATCCAGTCCGTTGCATGTGCTGAGATTAAGATCTACGTGGCAATATTCCTCTAGCTCCTTTAATTTTTCAAACCAGAGTCCTTTCCTCTGAATAGTATATTGCACTATGGTTTTTGGCAGTCTGCTATCAGACATATTTAAGACTTTCAACAGATAGTCGATATGTAGCTTGAGTGCTTTAATATACAGTGGGGACAGTCCGGTTTCAATAATAACCATATAGTTTGGTGTATTCTTAGGCAGTTGAAAACACCTTTTCACATACAGTCTTAGCAATTTTTCTTCTGTTTCGTATTTCTCATAGCCCCAAGTTTGAGCCGCATACAGCATCACAGATTCAGCTACTGCTATAAAAACTTTGTACTTAACGCTGTGCGAAATTAGCTTGTTGCAAAGCATATTTTCCAAGTGGTACTCATTGGGCTTTTTGCTTTAATAAGTTTTTCTTTTAAATGACTCCAAGATACCACTTTTCGTTTCTTGATGTTCTACCACCTCCTTTCTTAAACACCATCACCTTCGATTTACAAAGATTCACATTCAGGTTCCACAATCTGCAGTATACATCTAGACGATTGATCATAAGTTGCAGTGCTTCGGGCGAGTATGCAAAGAGAACAACGTCGTCAGCGAACAACAGGGCTTTGATCAATATTCCAACAAAGGTTATTCCCCCTGATAGGCAATCGGTTAGATCGTCAATAAAAAGATCAAAATGATAGAAGTATATTTTGTTTTAATGTTTCGATACTAAACTAATCTTTTTGTTTGATAAAATAAGATACATTTGAGAAAACAAATTATTCGTCGCGAATTGCAAACTGATTGTTACGAATTGTCAAACTCTATTCGCGTTGCACATATGATACACACTTTGACGAACAAATTATTCGCGCCAATAACATCAAAATCACTTCACTATATAAATTTGCATAATACTCTCATGAACACGTTCCACACGTCGGCCACCTAGCGATCACACCCCTAACTAATTTTCTGGTTGCTGTTGCAACCTCAGACGACCACACAACTCAAAAATCATTTACATATCAAATCTATAGTACACTCATCAGCATGTACCACACAGCTGATGTTGTGTGGTCGTTTGAGGACGCCCCTCTTTACAATATAAACAGGAACCAAAAAATTAGTTAAGTGTGTGATCGCTTGGAGGCTGACGTGTGACAAAGTCAAACGTCATTCGCGACGAATAAAAACAGTTATATGAAAGAAATGTCAAAATGGACAAATATTCGATCATTCGTCGGTCGTTGGTAGCCCTCATGTAAATACATAGTCCTTTAATTGTAAAGTTTTTCCTACCTCTCGTAAAAATTTAGCAAAAGGGGAAATATCACGGGTGAAATATGAAAATGTCTCAGTGATGCAATGCTATGGTATTCGTATTTGCTTACTTATCTCATTGCTTTGATATTCTGTGTGAAAGATTGTGGAACGTATTTATTTTCCTGATAAATGAAAGGGGGAGTGAAGAAACATTTGTATTTTTATTTTTCATGCTACAAAAAATTGATAACTAAATAAGAGAATTGTGAGACTGTGAAACGTGTGTACACATTTCTTAATATTCCAGGTTTATGATAAAACATTTTTATATTAGTTTATCAAGTTGAATGGAAGAATTGGACAAGAGCTAAAATGTATTAAGCTCTGATTTAAAATTTTATGAAAAAAAAGAAAGGCGAAAAAAGACACAGTTAAAAATTAAGAAAAAATTCGTTTTCCAATTTTATTCAATATCTTATGTCTATAGAAATAACAAGAAAGTTGCTCCTTCAATGTAAAAACATCTCCCATCGATTTTTATTTTCCCTCCAAATCATCCACTTAAAAACCAAAACTTCACTTAAAAAAACCATACCGCTCATCAAATAAGCTAATACACATCCAACCCAAACGGACATCAAATCTTCCACTTTCAATGGCTCAAAATATCTCTTCACTGTCAAATCACTAAATTCGAGTTTCCCAGCTTCAACAAGTTCATAGAAAACTCTTCTTTTCCAAAAATCCATCAGCCCCGAAGAGTGCACCTCAAGAAATAAAAAATTCACCAAATCCTTGAATATTGAATTTTCATTAATTGGAAATACCATTGGGATATTTTGAAATAAACACATTCCTGCAGGCAGCCGAAATATAGGTCGACTAAAGATTTTTTGTCGATGTTGAATTATTGTCCATTTGATATTAGTTACAATATAAGCATATTTGCTATTGAAGGAATATTTCAACTTGGCGTAGTTGGTGAAGTTTTTCTCAAAATAAAACAAATCAAAGTATTTGTGTTGAAAGCGTGGTTCGGTTAGGACCAAACGATTGACTTCTTGTTTTAAGCTATAGACTTTTAGTTTGGAGGCCAATAGATCATCGAACGATTGGATGCTTCGTTCACTTGGAGGATGAGTAATGTAAGTTTGAAGAAATGCTCCATACAACGTGAAGACATTTAAACCCAGCAGAAATATTAGCAAATATATGAGTTTAATAGTAACGGATCCTTCCTTCTTCTTCACTTCGGTAAAAGATTGTCCAAGTATTCCACGGAATATACTGTCACTGAAGAAGTACCTTAGTAGAGAATTTCTTCGAGCATCCATTAGATTTATTGCTGATTCGAGTAAGGCTGACAAAATTGTCATAATTCCAATCATGATGATGAAAGAATCTTCATTGAAAATAATCATAAAAACTTTGTATTTTGACATTCTTGGTTCTACCGGTAACATTATACACCAATCAACCAAATCGTACGGGTATGTATACCAATCCATTGGAATGTCAGGATAAGTTGCCGCAGCTGATATTTCAATAGTCCTATTCAGAACTAGCTTGAGAATAACCTGAGCTGGAAGTGATACATCAAAGATGGAGGTATTTATCTTAGCATTGTGTTTTTTCAGCAGAGCTTCAAAAAAATGACCCATATAGCCTTTGAGAATGATTTTCCCAAATTTATCTCGGGTAACTATCATAGCGTGCTCTGGTCCTCCCACAAAAATAGGCAATGTGTATCCTTTCAAGTCCCTCAGTCGATCCGGAAACAACATGAAATTCTCTCTTCCCGCTGTCCAAATTGTTTGTTCAATAACAAATGTTGGAAAGTTGTTGTAGGAATAAATGATTGATGTATTTTGAAAATTCCTCAGTACAGCAATAGCATTTATCATTCCGGTTTTGGAACAAAATTTAAACAATTCCATCAGGAAGTAATCGTTTTTGAGAATCAAAACCATTTTGGTTGAGCGCATCTGTCGGAGGTTCTCTAAAAACCTATTTAGAAGTTCTTCATTGCACGAATCGAGGAAGGCAATTGCTAAAATATTACTGTTGAAAGATTTCTTGAGAAAAAATGTTTCCTCTTCTGTCAGCAGAATAAACGGAACTTCTAACGATACGTACAGTTCTCTAATAAAATCTTCATTTAATAATAAATAACTCGCCTGCCCTAAGATCAAAACACTTTGAAAAGCTTGCAATTTTTGAACATCCTTCAACAATTCAATCAGATTTGAATTTGATGATAGTTCTATATTTTTTACAAAAACAATTTTCACTGCAGCTAGAAACAAAATGATTAAAGCGAAATTGTTGCTATCCATTTGAAGGAAGTTACGAAACTAGAAACTATTTGCATGAAGAGTTTTTTTTTTAATATCAATCCATTCAAAAAGACATCCCATTAATATATTGCAATAGTTATTTTATAATCAATTTCAGGATAGCACACATTTGAATTTAATATTGTTGTAATATATTGTTTTGCATGACTGAAAAAGCTAATGAATACTGCAAAGCATAGTTAAGGCTTGATTTATGGGGTCCCTTTTGGGACATTCGTGTTGGTAATTAACCATATAGTTTATCACAAAACACTTAGCTCTTTTGTACCTTGATTCCTGAGTGGATATATATTTTCTGATTATCAGCTGGAATTTAACGCAGCTAAAAGAAAGAAAGAAATCCTTCAGTATTCTGAAGGATTTTTTTCGTAATTCACAAAATATTCTAAGAAACTTTTTTGTCATTTCATGGCTTAGCCAACTTAAAATTTTATTTTCGAATTGTAATTTGATTAAATGCTGATATAATTAATTTAAAAGATAATTTGTGAGTCATAATAAATCAGTATTAGAGCATTTAATCGGTTTTTCTGTAAGCACACTCCACGTTACAAAAGACGAAGGGTGGACAATGTATGTACATGCTCCAACATTAATAAGTCGGGGGAGTATTTGCTCCAATAAGTCATTCATTAGTTCTGGAGTAAACGCTGATCTAATTCATTCTTCAGATATAAATTTGTATTAAAGAAGCAGTGATTATTTTATTAAGTTAATCAATCTTTATTGAAGTAAAAGCTGATATAACTCATTTATCATTATACAGGGTGAGTCATGAGCAATGCGACAAAATGCTAGGGCGTGTAGGTTGCGTTGAGACAAGAAAAAAATCGTATGGGAGGGGGGGGGTCTATTCCCCTCCTTTTAGCCGGGAGGGGCAATTTTCGAAAAAACTGACTTAAAATGGGAAAAAAATTATTTAAAATCAACGGCTTCATTCACAATGCTGTGCGATACGTTTTTGAAAAGCCAATAACTTTTTCTTTCATTCTGTGTTTAAATAAATCTATTCTAAGAAATAGTTTTTGAAATATTAATTTTCAAAGTCAAAATTTTGAAAAAAAAAATTGAAAAAAAAATTTCAAATTCATTTTTTTCAAAATTTTACGTAATTAAGTGCTAATTTTAATTTAAAAATTCAATGCTGTTATTAATTTTAAGTCTAAATAAGAAATTAATAAATAAGAAATTAAAAAATTAAAAAAAAAACCAAAACCACCTTTTTCTAAGAAAAACATTTATTTTTATTGTAACGAAGCAATTTAAGAAGCATTAATCTTAGTTTTTTTTATTCCTTTTATTTTTACTATGTTTTTTATTGGAAGTACTTATAAAAAATTCTCGATATGATCTCCATTGTTTAGAAGGCATAGATTATATCTCCTTGTAATGGCTTCACATAAGTTTATGCTTGACAAATTTTCCTGCAATTTGACTCCAGCGACTTCAATTCGTTCCTTCAGTTGTTCCAATGATACTATTTCCACTTCGTAAACATAATTCTTCATAAATCCCCATGCATAGAAATCTAGGGGAGTTAAATCTGGTGACCGTGGGGCCCCCTCTTCCGATCCAACGGTCACTAAAATGATCATCCAGCCAGTTTCTCACCTGTAAGCTGTAGTGTGCTGGAGCACCATCTTGTTTGTAGATTAAAGTATCTGCTATAACCAATGGAACGCTGTCTAATAAATCGGGTAAAATGTCTCGTAGGAATTGCAGGTATGATTCTCCATTAATAATGGAATTCAAAAACCGGGGCCCGATCACAGTGTGTCCAACAATACCAAGCCAAAACATTACAACTAAAGCGGTGTTGTGATTTGTTTTGTTTTTTTTTGTGTGGATTGGCGCTACTCCAATAATGTAAATTGTGGAAGTTAGTAACCCCATCCCTAGTAAACTGTGCTCCATCCGTCCAGAATATTCTTCTAAAATAGTTTTGTTCGGTTTCATTTCTAAGTAGTAATGTTCTACAAAATTCGGTTCTCAATAACTTGTCGTTTGAGGTGAGTTCCTGAACAGGCGTAAAGTGGTACGGGTGTAAATTTTCCGCCCGAAGTACTCGACATGCTCTAGATTGGGACACTCCAAGCATAGTGGATATCCTTCTTGTACTGACGGAGGGATTATTTCGGACTAAATCCAGAATTCTTTCATCTAAGATTCTTGACTCATCAGAAACTGGCCTTTCGCTTTAAGTCAGTTTTTTCGAAAATTGCCCCTCCCGGCTAAACGGAGGGGAATAGACCCCCCCTCCCATACGATTTTTTTCTTGTCTCAACGCAACCTACACGCCCTAGCATTTTGTCGCATTGCTCATGACTCACCCTGTATTTATAGGAGTATTTGCTCCAATAATTAAATCATTGTTCGTGTAAATGTTGATGTTACGTATTTTTCACATATTTATTGGAGCATTTGCTCCTATACGATAATCTTTATAGGAGTAAATACCTATATGTGTAATTACATTAAAACCTTGTGGAGTAAAATTGAACAGTGCGTTCATCAGCAGTCACCACTTCACTACTTGTTGTTCATCGACTTCGAAAAAGCGTTTGACGGTGTCAATAGAGAATTTATCTGGCAGAATTTATTTCGCAGAAGGCTTGTTATTATCTACTAGGCTACATATAACTGCCGAAATGCCATGTTCTTGATAAAGGAATGTTGTCAGAAGGACAAGGAGTTTGAAATACAAAGTAGGGTTAGGCAGGGCTTCACAATCACCAATATGATTATTAATCATGGATCTCCATAAAATGACAACAAGTCTGGAGAGAAAAGTAAAAATTTGTGAGCTAAACATCAATGAGTGTATTTTTTTTTTATAAAAGAAAAAAAAAATATTTCAAAATAAATTCTTTTGAATGATGATGGTGCTTCAAGTAGACAAAATCACCTTGTGCTAATTTCCATAAGACAACTCATCTTATTATTGTCCATAAAATATTTGCACTAGATCGTCTCAGAAATAAACATACATTGCCTATGGATGTGCTCTTTCATAAATGGCGGTGGGTTCTGTTGATTCTTGTTGTCCTAACCAATTCTATCATATAAACTGCACGATTTGTCATGGGTAAAAAAATTTAATAAATCAAAAAAAAAAAAAAATGTTATAATTCTCCTATAAATTTTTTTTCACATTTCATCACAATTTGTTATTAATGGCCATTCATGTTTTTATTGCATGTTTATTTTTTTGTTTGGTAGGTAGTTAAACAAAAAGAAAAAAATTATCCTCAAAATATTTGGAATAATCCACAACCAGTATTGGTGAAGAGGAGACCCGTTACTATCGAAAAAAACATTATCAAGAAAAAAATATTTTAGGAAAATCCATACAAGGTGATCTAGAAAAGACACGGAATTTCGGTTTCTACTTGCAAGCTGCGGGTTGTAAAATTGAAGAAATATTTAGTGGATGAGTCGTTTCTTGAAGAACAATTATTTACATTCGTTGCACTAAATGTTTAAATTTAAAAGCCTGTTAAGTATTGGTATTAAAATTAGTAATTTCAAGTTATTAAATAAATGCATTGTTCAAATTTAATTTGTCAATTTTAAATGCTATTCCTTGAATCCATTTAACCGGTTTAAAGTCTTTGCAGAGGTCCTGTTTACAGCAAATGTATATGGAGACTTCGGATCATTGTTTCTTTTTTTCTTTGTTTTATTATTTTCTTCAGCCAAACGGTTAGAAGAATGAGAAAAAGACAAATTTGCTATGAAATTGGTTCTTTATTCCTGTGAAAGTACATTCGATGCCAATATGTATGGAACTCGATATCTTTTGCGTGGCCACCACGGGCCAATTTTCGACGATTTTCAAGCATAAATCGGCCGATACTGCTGCAATTTCACGTTCGATATTCGTACGAAGTTCATCAATCGTCGCTGGCTTGTTGTCATAGACCATAACTTGACGTAGCCCCACAGAAAATAGTCTAACGGCGTCAAATCGCACGACCAAGGCGGCCAAGCGACTAGACCATTTCGTGAGATAACACCTTCTCCAAACTTGGTTTCCAATAAATTGATTGTGACATTCGCTGTGTGGCTTGTGGTGCGTCCTGTTGGAACCACATGTCCTCCAAGTCCATATCATAAAATTGGGGCCAAAAATATTCGGTTATCATCGAACGGTATCGATCCCCATTCACAGTAACGTGCCGTTCTTGATCATCGCGGAAGAAGTACGGCCCAATGACTCCGCCGGCCCATAAACCACATCAAACCGTAATTTTTTCGGGATGCAATGATGACTCATGGAGTACGTTTGGAATGCTGCTTGACCAATACCTCATATTTTGTTTATTGACGAAGCCATTCAGCCAGAAATGAGCCTCATCGCTGAAGATGATTTTTCGATGAAAATCCGAATCATTTTCAAGTTGTTGCTCAGCCCAATTCACGAACATATGACGCTTCTGGTAGTCAAGCGGCTTCATTTCTTGCGTCAATTTAATCTTGTAAGGATGTAGGCTAAGATCTTTTCGCAAAATTCGCCATAACGACGTCACAGAGATGCCCAACGATTGAGAACGAGGTGTGAGAGACACATTTGGGCTTTCTGCAACTGAAGCCTCAGCGGCAGCAATATTCTCTACTCTACAGGCACTTATTTGTCTCACTGGAACGGGAATATTTAGTACTGTGCCTGTGGATTCAAATGTTTCCACTAGACTCTCAATTGTTGATCTGCTAGGACGATTATGACAACCATAAATTGGACGTAGCGCTCTTAACGTTGTCCATAGCAAACCTTACTGAAGAGAAATGTCAAAAGAGCGACAAGAAATATGGCGTCGTTTGCTGTCCCTGTCGCTCTACTTTTGTAGCGTCCCTGTTGAAAAATCGTGCAGTTGTACGACTATAATTGGTCTCATCATTTAATGATATAATCAATAGGGAAGGAAGTAGGGAAATTTTAATAATTTGTTAACTAAACAAAAATATAATTGAAAATAAAATCTTAAAAAAATGCCGATTTAATGTGTTCCAATGGAGCTTGAAACTAATGTTAAGTAAGCGTTATTTTTATTTTTAAAAAAATTCAAAATAACAAAGATATTCATACTAGAAAGCTGTGTGAAGCTGAAGACAGTTAGATTTTTACTATCGAAAATTTTAAAGTAGAAAACTTTCTAAATATTGAAAGTGTAAATACCAGCCACATATTGTTTAATCCGAATTTTGTTTGTTGACAATCAATTCAACAACAAGAGACGTTAAAGTTGTTTGCAAGGATTTAATAGAAAAAAATCGATGTTCTTTTTAATAAATATTGATTGAGATGCAAATATTCTCAGATCTTCTCGAAAGTCAAAAAATCGGGCAGGTGTCAGGAAAGAGAAATTTTTTTTTTCAAAATTTGTTGAAAAAAACAATCACCCCAACATCCAATCAGGATGGATATATCAATATTTTTATTAGTAAATAGAAGGACTCTTATCTATACAACTTAAAACTTAATAAATTTTCCAACAAAAAAAAATAATAAGTTAAACACTCAGACTTTCTTGTAGATAATGTAATTTTGGGCCTCTGACAACGAAAACAAAAATAACATAAAAATTAAATCCGATTAATTATCTGATAAAATGTTGAGGTTTTTTTTTCGGGTAGGTATGTATATTACCAAATTTAAGATTCAGAATATTTTTTATTATCAACGAATAAAATCTTTTCGTTACATTTTACCTTATCGACTTCATAAATTTTGCATAAAAATGAATGTGTAGTTTTAAGTTCAGGTAGGTTCCCATCAGCATATCGTAGTGGATTTTTTTCGTTCGAGATGATTATAGGGTTGAAGTTGCAGGCTTTTTTCATGACACCGAGACGAATTGCCCAACTTAAGCCTTACAGGTTGATTTAAATTAATTTAATTTTTATACATATGACCAACAACACAAAAATGTTATCTTCTTTAAACTGGTGGACGTATCATCCGCACTAGAGTAGAGAATGAGGCAAAGCATCCTTGTTGTGTTGTGGAAAAATAAACGAGTTTAACTTTATTTTTGAAACGATTAATGCTCATTCAGGGTCTCACATAATATAAATCACCTGGAGACAAAGTTGTACGAATAAGATAAGAATATTTCGTCTTGTTGATTGGTTATGTCGAATTAAAACAAAATCAAGGATCTTTCAATTCGAAAATGAAGTTAACCCCAAGTTGTTAACTTTTAATCATCTGGTTATATAGTTTTTTTTGTCAGTTAAAAGTGTAATTAGAAGATCCAAACAGAGTATTCTTTTCCGTATTTGTTGTATACCGACGCATGGTAAACATTGATTAGTAAATTTGGCGGGAAGTCTATCCTATCGATTCATAAAACTACCTTATCATTTTCGAACTATAGACACCGTCAGAATCTGACATTTAAACGTCATAACCAGAGAAAATTGAAATATAGTGTCAAAATAAAGTACAGTTATCTTATCTAATTATTTAAAAATATTATTAAAAAGATATGCAGGTTTATGAGACTCATAATTAAAAAAATCGTTAGACTTTATCTCATGAAAAAGAAATATTCATCAGCTGATGAGGGAAGATTTTGTGAGTTATGTATGACTCTCTTAAGAGTAGAATTGCTCGGTAAATACTGGCCTAAGAACATAATTTGATAAAAAATTTCGCTAACCTAAGTAATTTCCATTTTTTTACAACAAACTTCAACCAAGGCGTTGAAATGTCAAAAGTTATCTATTGCACTACGTTACCGACCCTGTCAAATTTCGCCAGTGGATTTTCTGATAGAAAATTGATTGCCAAGTTCAGTTTTCATTCCTCCACAGTCCATTTTTTTTGATTCTTTGATCAGGGTGAATATCGATACAATAACCTTGAGCAAATAGTGAAATTATTCGTTCTTGTTGATTCTCATTTTTGCAAAATGTTCCTTGTGTTAATTCTTTAAATTATTTATTTCTCATTTCAATGAATATTTATGTAGGTCAAGTGTAAAGAGAGGTGGAAGAGTATAAACCTTTATCAAAATATCTTCCTTAAAGTTTATATAATTATGTAATAAAAGGCACAGCCGTCACGCCTCCCAGAAAACAAAAAAAAAACTTATTTATACACGCACAAGCTGTTGTACATGCAAAATGAACTTTGATCATTTATTCAAGGATCTCATCACAGCCCATAAATATTATAAAAATGTGCTGTAAAAGCGTGCAACAAATCGCCTTGGGATGAAAGATGATGGGATTTAGTTTGTTTTTGGTTTATTTTTTTTTTGTCGAAATAAAGCAACCAAAGAAGTAAATTTTTATATCTCACTTTAGCAGCGTCTGGCGGTGAGTTCTTATCGCCGATGAAAAATTACAAAAAAAAAAATATATCCCACGTTAAAAAAACTGTAAATTTCAGAGAAAAAGATGAACAAGACAAAATGGCAGAAGAATAATGTTTACGCTAAATAGCCGGACAGAGAGTATAGTGTAATGCTGCTTTGCTGTAGCTTCTGCTGTATGCTGCTCCCCAACTGCATCAGAAAAGAACTCATTTAAGGACAGGATTCGATGGTGAAGTGATGCAGTGGTGAAGAGAGGACATGTAGGTATGGCGATTTTAGTATATAACGACCACCCCGTGCAGCCTCGGGTGAGAATGCAATTTATTGCATCGATGATTGATTATAATAATTTATTGATAAATTAAATTTATCGCTGACAATGTAGACAGAGTTGAATTTATTTGTTAACAAAAAAAATAAATAAAGACAATTTTATTGGCAAGACAAGGAAAGAGGTGATTATAAAAAAAATAATATGGATACATTGATAGAAAATAAATTATTTTTTTTTCTAAACTCAAATGAAACGCTATTCAGCACTTGTTTCTTTTATCAGAAACTATTGACTGCGTTTTTTTGCAACAACTTTCGGTGATGTTAAGGTCAGTTCTGATATTAAGTCATCAAATTAGTTACACCGCGCGTTAGGCATGCGTTACGCACGCGTTTCTCACACGTTACGTAGGCGAAAAATGCTTATAATATGGGGAAAAAACAAAAGATAGCTCACATCGTTATGCGCGAAACAGTTTGAACCAGCAACAGCGCCAGCGCCGCGCGGTGCTGGTGGTAATGTGTTCGAAAAATTTTTGCTGGCAAGCGTGCTGTTTGCTGTTGACGGCGGCGCGCCGTTCATTTGTTCCACATTTTAGAACTTTGGCCAAACGGCGCTGTTGAAGTTGCTGTTGCTGGTCTATTCTGTGTTCAACAATTAAAATACATTGGTTCGAAAATAATGGCGGCCGCTGTTGCTGGTGCTGGTTCAATCGCGCTTTATGCTTGCGTTGGGAACACTTTACGGACGCGTGACGTGCGCTTTAAAGAAGCGTTACGTACGCCTTTCGTACGCATTACACAAACGCTTCGCCCGCATTACTCAAGCGTTGTAGGAGGAATGCATCTCAAATGGGATAACTTTTCGCTTTCATTGATACCTCGATAGGGCCGATATTACTCGAAACAAAATATTGAAAAAATAAAAGTACCAGTAGGGTGATCCAACAAAAATTAATTTTTTATTTTTTTTAATAATTTTTGTTGCTAATTTTTTCTCCTGCTCTGTTTTATTTTTTATTTATTTGTCTTAACATAATTGGCTGCTAGAATACTATTTGGTTTTATGAGATGATAAAAATCTGACAGGAGTTTTTTTTTTTACAATATTTTGAGTGCATATGAAGTAACTTAAAAATTTTCTGGAACAAGAATAATGGCTAGGTACTTTTCTATGCACAATTCACCGAAATGCAAATTTATTGGTTTTTTATTTTTAATCCGTAAAATTATGGTTTTTATTGCCATAAAATATCAACTAATGTCGATTGGGCTGAGTATTTCGATTAGTTGTCGTGCTTATCTCCACATACCTACATATATAAACATAGCTAGAGGCGTTCACATGTGCTGCAACTTTTTTTTAATTTTGAGATTAGTTAGTTCATATAGGTTAAGGTGCTATTGTGAGTGCAATGTGGTTAATAAAAATGGTTTAGTTCAGAGGCGTTTGAAAATAAATGGCGCCCTGAAAGGGATTTCTAAATTTTGGTACGAATAAAAAGCTTTCGTAATTCTCATCTCCTGGTTATCTTAAAACTGAATAATTGAAGTCGAAATTTTATAACTTAAAGATACAATTTCAGTGTATTTTGAAATTTGTGATAAAGAAATTGAATCATTCCTAGATTTGTGCGCCCCAATCCCAAGTCAAACGTCCAAGACAACTTGGCTATTGGCTTATCCGAGAAACCGCCCCTGGTTGAGTTTATTTTTTTATGGTTGAATGGTCATTTTTTTGACAAAAAATAATATTCGAAATAAAAATACGTTGCAAATATCGTTTGAGTCGTGCATGAGATTATCACAGTTAAGCATTGTATATCCAGATACATGCCTAGGTTAGGTTGTAATGCTAAATATATATGTATAGACGGACCCAAATGAAACCAACGATTTTACGACGTGTGCTTTTGGACTAGAAGGATTATGCCTTTATTTGGTGGGTGGCTGACTAGGTATAGCTGATAATAATATATTTCAAGTGTCCGCGTAATACAAGTCTATCGGTTGAAAATTATAATGGCATGTATACATGGCACTTTATTGAGATAACTTGGAGGAACAACCTTGAGCTAATGGCAGTTGTTATGTGGTTGCACCACCACACATTATCGCTTTGAGAATTGTTATGGCCGATGCTGACTGAACTTTGCTTCCTTTTATGATTTGGGAGAGGAATTTAATCAAATAATAAAAAAGGAAATTAAATAAAAGAGTATGGCAATGTTTATTATGAATGGCTTGTGATAGTAAAAGTCGCAAAAAGGGTCTTAAAAGAAGTATTAATCATCATAGGATGTTGATAGAAAATCTAGGTTTCCTAATTTTCTGTAGATCTTTTTAGCTGCAATTAAAGTTTCTTTAGAAAAAAAATAAAAATCAATATATACTAAAAAAAGGCATTTGAAAAGAAAATTGAATTAATTATTTCCCAAGCAATGAAAATTGTTAGTTTTATAATGTGTTAACAACGCATATTTGCTTTATATAAATGTTTGTTTAGTTAAAATAACTTTGCTAAAAAAATAACTTTGAATATTATAACTATATCTAGATTGTGACATACTTTATATCAAATAATTATTTTTCCATTCCGAATAAATTCTCCAATTTGTATAAACATAAAATAAAAGTCTCTATCTTATTTTATTATCAAAACCTTGCTTTGCTACAAAAATGCATAACAGCAAAAAAAAAAATTAAATCTGAAAAATCTTAGTTCCTAAAAACAATAATTGGATACAAAATTCATTCAAAATACATGATAGCAAAATCCAAACAAATTTGATGTTTTAATTCAACAATATGAAGTAAGTTCCTAAAAACAAGTCGGTCTAAAAATTCTTTCAAAATTCAAAATTTTAAATATGAAAGACCTTAGGTAACTTATTTTTATTTGAAAACTCAAAACACAGAAACACAAAAAATATAATTATCTAATAAATACTATTTATCAAAGCTAAGAAATTATCAATCCCAAAAATATAAAAACTAAAAATCTTACCAAATTCTAATTTGGAAAATTCAAAATCATTGAAAAAATTTGCCAATTTGTTTTTTGACAAATAAGATCTATTTGGCAATTTTTTTCTATTCTCGAGCTTCAAAAAATAATGCACTGATTCGTTCCTGCAAAAAAAAATTTTTGACAACTGTTTTAGACAATTTAAAAAAAAAATTTTTGTCAACTGTTTTTGACCAATTTTTGTCGACAAAATGCGAATAATAATTCATTCTCCTAGGCATTGACTATTTCATCTGATTGGGCGTAGCTAGTTGCAAGGCTGCATCATAAAATGACCGAGTAGATTCCTCGATGACCAATTTGCCAGGAAAGCTTGTTTGAGCTCATGTAGTTTTGTAGAATTCTAAGGTTCCACTAGCAACATCTTCACAAAAAACAGCATTTACAAGATTATCGACACAGAAGCGATCTAGAGAAGCAATGGGTATCTTGCAGACCAATTCAATGTCTTTATGTTTCAAAGCTTTGATAACCTAAACAGGACCTATATCCATCAAGATGGATTTTTGGAAAATGTAGACAAACTTTTCCTTCAGCTCCTTCCTGGTCAAAATCAGTTATTTTAATGACTACCTCAACCACGAGATGAGCCACTCTTAATCAATGTGCATGTACGTTCAGTCAACTCGGCTGGTTTCGACATTTCAAAATCTCAATAGCTTTGCTATCAAAATGGTTGAACGGTCCGGAAATAGCAGTTCAGTGGATACCCTAGTCTAGGAGTTGTTCGCACGCTTCCAACAGTGCGCCAGCAAAGAACACATCTATTTGCTGCAGAATGGTAGCCCTATCATTGGGCGATGGAAACTTCACCATTGCCTGATTGCATCATTTTGTCCAAACCACGGGGACCCAAAATATTTTAGATCTTTTTTTTTGGCAGCCATTTTTAAAGTCATTGAGATTTTGAGCTTCAATGAGGAAATAAATGTGTCAATAATTTTAAATCAGACCAAAAATAACAAAAACCTATCTACTTGAAGAAAGTCCAATCAAGAGATGAATGTCTTCATATACCTTAGAATGAAATTTATTAATTGAAGCTTCTTTATCATCGTTGCAAAATAAATTATCAGTCTTCTTTGCCAGATAATTTTTTTTTACCCATGTGACGACATGAATAAACATATTCTCCTAAAAAAAAGAACCAACTATAATTTTAAGAGTTGTTCCAAAATTGGCCCTGGCCTTAAAAAACCCCAAAACCATAATAATCGTTTAAAGTATGAAATTATATAATTTTTTGCTTCCTTATGAAGTATGAAAACAGGTACTTACGGTTTGTTTTTTGGTTCAATAAATTATAATCCAGTATCTACCTATAACCGACGCGACGTTAAATGGGTAAATATGTTTTTAATGGAGCCGAATTGGAAAATGATTTTATTAAGGATTTTCCATCGAATTAAAAAATAAAATTGGACGTGTTTAAATTATATAGGTATACGCACTTTGAATCTGGCCTAAATACATCATGGATTCTCAAATCAATGGGTCCAAGATTGTTTTTCAATTTTTTTTTTTTACCCAAAGGCTAATATTAAGTTAATAGGGAGGTTTGTCTTAAACTGTTTTTTAAATAAGACATTGATGGAATTTGATGTGAAAGTGTTTATGGCTTTTGGATTGTTTGTTGTTTTGGAAGCAAGCAAGTTATAATAATATAGAATTGAATGGACATGATCTGGAATAATTGTATGTTTTTTTAATCAACAAGCAGATAACTGTTATATTTGAGGTGATAATGCGTTAATTTAATCAGGTTCTTTTAAATCTTATTTAGACGTTGGCGTTGGTACTTTCTCTCAGTTATGTGGCTTGGTTGCAAAAATTGGGCCAACCAAACACTTTGTTGGTTATTTCACATGGGATGACTTTATTTTTGAAACCGGACCTCGAAGAAGTTTCTAGTTTCGAAAATGTAGCCAGGCAAAGATCTCTTTTCAGGGCAGAAATTCACTGAAATCACTAAAAAAAAATCAATTTTTCAAAATGGCTTTTCCTTATCGTGGAAAGACCGACATCTTTCAGAGCTATTTTCTCCTGAACCAAGTATCCTAGGGAATTGAAAACATAGAAGCGTCATGACTTCTCACCTTTCTATCAGCTTCGCAAGTCATAAAAAAAAACAACATTAAAAAATAGAGAACCGTTTTTTTTGGCCCCCAACGTGATAACTTTTTTAATGGAATTGTGGCCAAACTAATTACCGAGGGAAATTAAAAGTCGTATTTTCGAAATCTGGGAATCAGGGCCTTTCCAACGAGGTATCGCACGATGAGACAAAGGTATTTTGAAAACATCGACTTTTCAATTGGTTTAGTGATCTAGTGAATTGCTGTCCCCAAAAGAAATTTGCGATATTTTGGCATCTGAATACAATACTAAGATGAAATTTAGAAAACCAGAAGTCTGCAAATCAAAACCAAAAGTTTCTGCAAACCCTTTTTCAGATTTTTTGTAACGGATGCGAGGCCCCGATAATAGTTAATCGATTAACACGATTGCCAATCACCTTAAAGTGTGACCTTAATGAGTGAGTGGCCAACAGAAGGAAAGGAGTTTCGAAACTCACATCCAGGCGCAAAGTCAGGTATAAATTCTCTTTCATTCATCATAATCAAAGTTTGATGGCAGCTTTGACGGGCTGGGGTCAGTTGTCTTAGCCTCGGCGAAGTCCTCTTCGGCTTCTACATCAACTTATAGGTCAGGTTCAGATTTGTCTGCGTGTTTCACCCCCCACACTACGGATGTGACTGACGTTCATATTTTGACAATATCCTACGCAATAATGATGTTAATCATTGTCGAAAGATGAACTTTGTTTTTGTTTTCATATAACCATAGATGAACAAAGCCTAAGAGCCAGGAACTATGATTATAGCTCATCTTCTTGAACATGTACATTGTACATGCAGTGGGGGATTAATCGAACCAATCGCCAGTGGGCGCCAGAATTGGAAAATAGACAGAAATCATTTGTAAGGGCATCTAACGGGGTATTAGACGCAAAAGGTGGGTTTTTCAAACCTTAATAGGATTATGAAAAGGTTTTTCAAACCTTAAATAGGATTATGAAAAGAAATCGACCTCATCTTGGAAAAAATGAAAGTTCTATTTGAGCTATCCATAACAAGTATGAAAACCGGGTAACCATTTTATCGCTGAATTTGGGTATTACCATAGGGTAGCAATGTTTGCCCTTTGGATTTCAGGTTTCTGGTTACCCGTCATCTGAAGGGTACCCTGCAGTCTTTTTGGTGCGGGATAATGTTTTGTTGTATACCCAGCCAATAATGGAACTAAGAACTAGGGCTGGCCAAAAGACCGCGATGAGACCAACTGCACAAAATGTTCGCTCATTAGCCCAGGTAATTATCTACAGGATGCTTGTAAGTACGGTTGTTATCTATACAAGGTGTATCCGACATTGTAGGTTTTATCTGGGAAGTAAAATAACAACTGTCAAAAATATTAAGGGGTACCCAAAAAGATATCAGGTATCTTTTCCTATTCAGATAACCGACTTTTACACCGTAGTGAAGTACCCGGATAGTAAACAAATTCCGGCTTATCCGAGCAGTATTAGGTATTTGGGTATCTTGAGCCCTCCATGCGCCCCTTTATATTTGAAATATTTACAAGTTTACAAAATAAGTCAAGTCCACCATTTTGAACTGAAAATGTTGGATGCAGAGGAGGATACAAATTCTGGAAGCAAATAAACCTCTCGTTTTGGTATACCTCTTCAGAATCACAAATCTGTGATCTGGGAAATTATTTTCGCACGCAGATTGTGGGAGATGAGCTGCAACTAGCGTGATCATGCGATCATGATGATCGCGAAGGCATACTTTTGACCTTTTTTTTCTTGCTGCACGGTGGTGTCGCATCGTGGCATAAAAACGACGATCGAGGCGTTTAAAGGGTACATCAATTTGTTGCCCATCACACACTGCACAGCAGAGGTCCACAGATGAGCACACAAGCTGATGGATATTATTGCTGAAGTATGAACAATTAGCACCAATAACATAAAGAACGTTGCGTGGGTTGATGCTGCTGCGATAGGCAGACACTCAACGATAGCTGCTGATGGTGCATTAGGAAAAAGTGTGAAATATAACTAGGGGTTTATGTATGTTAGTATCTATCCATATTTTTGTATTTTATGTTTTTGAATCCTTTCACTGTAATTATTGTGATGATGATGGTTGAAAGTTTTAATGGAAAGAAAAAAACTTCCAAAGATTGTTTATGAAGATGACCTCAAAGTATTGGAACTTCAATAAGGTTTGAAATAATAAGAAAAGTTGAATCACTTTTCTAAACATTCAAAATGATCATTTATGTAGATCAACATCGAGTTCATCATACGTAGACGTAAGTGGCAGAGGTCAGAGGGTACCCGGGTACCCGACACCTGACGGTTATCGAAAAAAGTTATTTAACATTTTTTTTTGGAAAATTTATTGTTTTAAAGTTTTGTTTATAATTTTTTCTTCTAGGATCAAAATTACGCGAGTTATGCGCGAAAATCTAAATTTTCATTAAAAAAAATATGGCGGCCAAAGAAAACGTGTCACAAATGTGCAAAATATAATTTTGAAGTTGTGTAATGTTACACTTTGAATTTATATTGAAAGCGAAAAATGAATTTGTTTTTCCCGACACGTTGCCGGGTACCCGTCAGGTATCGGGTACCCGGGTACCCAATCATTTTACGGGCACCCGACACCTTGGGGGTACCCGGGTAGCCGGCTTAGGTACCAGGTAATACCCGGAATGGCCTGGTAACCGATCAGGGTACCGGGTACCCGGGTATCAAGAGCTCTACTTAGTACCAACACCAACACACATATAGATCAAATAGATCCCAACGTTCCGGTCTAGAAAGACTTCCAATCCAATCCCGAAGAAGGGGGCATTAGGGGAAGACCGCGACACAGGTGGCACACGTAGGTGGGAGCAGACCTCAATTAACTTGGCGTGCGAAACTGGAGACAGCTAGCTAGAGACCGAGCTGCCTCAAGAAGGAAGTTGTTTGAGGCCCTGGTTGGTCCCCCCTGGACTTAATTAAGTAAGTGAAGTGAGAGTTCTAATTGTTATTCGAAGATAATAACTATTTCTGTTTACTTGAAACTAAACGCTTGTTCTCTCTATTATCTGCCACTAATATTTATTTTTATTTTAAAATTAAGGGGATGCATTAACGGTTAACTAAAAGAACTCATTTGTAGTAATCAAGGAACAGTATACGTTCATGCAATCACATTACTTTTAATCATGAGAACAAATCAATTCGATGACTATTTTTCACGAATTTTCACAGTGATCAATTACTGATGATCATCGCCCGCCATCATTTCACAAAGAAAGAAACAACCACACCCTTTCTCTATATCGCAGTCGCAGAGTTTTAATGTCTCGTCCGAAAATGGACAAAACTCCGTATCCTACAAAATACACAGCCTTTACCTTTGAATCACTAGACACGTTTCCTGATTTTTCTTTATCTAGTTCAATGATGGTTGAAAACAAAAAATACATAAAAAAAACTCTTTTTACTGCGTTTCCAAGTTCGATCGGACACACCCTCAACAATGTCATCTTTTATCAATAAATCCTTAACCAGAAGAAGAACATCACGGTACTTGTGTTCACTGTGTGCTTCCCATGTTCAAGAGACCAAATCTATTCGATTTCGTGCAGTTGCCGTTTTTCTATGAGCCTTTATTTTACCTCTCGCTTGTCGTAAGTAGTAAAATCTAGAACTTAAAGGCCAGAAGTCTCCTTCTTTTAAGACATAACCGTAACATCCAACCGCACCCATTCGCCACTACTACCCAACTCTACGATTAAATCAAATTAATTAAAGCGCTTTTAATTAACCAATTGTGTATTAAATTGTTTCTTCATTTTATTTCTATTTTTCAAACGCAGAATGGCTACCATCCAATCCATTGCCAGGGACTTCGACTTACATTCGAAGAACAGCAAGTGGACCCTGGTGGTGGTGGACCATCATCATCATCACCATGGTGCGGCGGCGGCCGGCGGGGGCGCAATGGTGCCCTTGATACAGAAAGCCCCCGAAACGACCAAACCTAAAAAAAAAAACCACAACAAGTTGTGCTGAGACTGCTATACACTACTTTAACTGTTTTGCTCCTGATCTTGGTTGATTACCAATTCGTTTGGGAATCCACTGACTGCGCAGAGATTTCTTCCATTTCCAATTGATAATGAACTTCGTGAACCTGTGCTTTTGACTTTTTTTTTTATTTGGCGAGTTCAAGAGGAGCTGCTTCGAATGTTTTTTTTTTCTCTCGATTTCTTAACTTCTGATGCGCCAAACAGTACAATGTACCTACAATGCAGTGTGTCCAGATGACTTTTCTGCAGAAGAAAAGGAAGAAGATTAATTGATTGCTAGAAATTGTGAAGTGAAGTCCATCGATCGATTGCAAAATGAAAATAGAGCGAAGCAATGCGCACGCGCATGCAACCATTGCTAATGTTTTTTTTTTTTTTTTTTTTGGATATTCAACAGTCATTGGAGTGCACGGTGCACAATAATGCCACTGCTGTGAGATCAGTGTTTCCATAGAGCATTGCAGATCGATATACAGTATGTTTCGAAATATTGTCCGATTAAATTTTTAACGCCTTGAGTTGAAAATGTATGCTTTCAAATGTTTTCGTATTCCTTTTGAAATATCAACATCAAGAATACCTAGAAGCTAAAAGAAGATATTGAACAAAATCACCCTTAAGTATGCAGTGATTCTCAGTTTAGGTAGTCACACTTTGTTTCACTATTCTTGAAACGCTTTTATAGTATGCAATGGAATCTACAGAATTTGAAATACATGAAATCTGAGTATTAGACGAATTTATTTCTAAGGCAAAATGAATTTACCATGTTGCTGTTTCTTGAAATTTAAAGCAACTGCACATTTTGTTGACCAATTTTATTTTCATGCGTCCAAAATGTGTTTTCTGAAGTTGAAGAACTTTGAAAATTTATTTTTAAAAAATCTATGGAAAGAAGTTAATCTTTTACCTGAATCCTGATAACTTTTCAGATGGTATACCACTTTTTGAGTATCTTAAAAATTAAGGACTGATATTGAAAAACTTTTAAAATTCGTTAAAAAAACCAATTTCAATTACAATTTCTGAAAGTAGCTGACTTTTGCTGAATTGATATTGGGTATATTGTATTGGTATACTTTTTTTGCGAATATCCCGAAAATGAGATTCTATAAAATGACAGATGATCTTGAAAATTTTGATCTTTGATTAAAAATTTTGTATGACAATCCGTCCAATTTCCGAAACTTGCTGACTTCTGTTGAGCCATTACTGACTTGGGTTTCTTGCGAATATCCCAGAATAACTGTGCCAAGATCCGGAAGCCGAATTATCCAAATACAATTTTTGATCCGAGTGAATTTTGTGTCTTTTTTTGGATTTTGAATTTCATATTACGAAAATAAAAGCTAAAATAGATATGTTTTTCAAGTCTACAAATACGTTTTTAGAACGTTTTTTAAAAAGTTTGGATTTTCAACACAAATTGAAAATTTAGAAAATATTCTTTTCTTCGGTTATTTTCTATATTTTTGCTGAATCGTTTTCATTTTTGGGGTTTTCAGTTTTTCGGGATTTGGAAATTCAACTTCTATGGTGCAATTTTTTTTCATAGAAATTTAAGGTCATTGTGATTTATTTTGAGAAAGTTTAATATTTAATATTTTGGGATGTTGATTTTTTGTGGGGTTTTCGCTTAGCTTTATTTTTTTACTTAATTTCTATTTCTATCTTGTTAATTATTCTAGATCTCTTTTTTTTCCTGTGATTTTTAAAAATTGATACTAAAATTAGTTGTTTAGGGTTTAATTTAATTTTTGGTTTCAATTAAGTTCCCATTCTTGCACACTCCACTCTCTTAAAAATGTAATTCCTTGCAGGTTAACTTCTTTTAAATTACACTTTGGGAGTGGTTGTGACTTTAAAGCAATAAGTATTTTCTGCAAAAGAAACCGAATATCGATCGATTACACCATGCAGTGCCCAGCCCTGAAAGATGGTCTTTTGCGTTTAAGTTTTTTTTTTTTTATATCTACTGTTCATTGCTGCAGCGTGTCCGCCCGGGTCTCTCAGATGGTCGGGATTTAATTTCCTAAGCGTTTGACCCACAAATAAAATTGAACATTCAACTTATTATTTTTTCTTTTAAATCTCAAAGTCATTATTAGATGAATTGCACTTGATTTAAACTGAGCGAGAGAGAAAGAGCAAAATAAAAACACACCAATCATGGGTAATCGATCGTTAAAATGAGTTTAAACTTTAATACAATGTGAAACTTAAAACCTTCTCTCTATAGGAACTCTGAATTCAAGTTTCTCAAAGTTAAAATGATGCCAGAAATTCAATGAGGTTTTTGATTCTGACTATGATCAGATTTGGATGGTTTCAAAAAATGTAAACACAACCTTGGGTTATGGCAATTTGCATTAATATCCTTCTTATTGATTATTATCATTATTATTATTGAACGCACATGCAGAAACGCATGTAGCTTCTTCGTGCATATAACTCGAGCAACAACCTGTATATGTTGATGGTAACTTCTATCTTTTTTTTGTTGAAGTCTTATAAATTGGATACTGTAGTATAATTGATTTTTAATAACCAAAGTATCAATTTTCTAAGCTGACACATTTGCACATTTAAATATCAATTTTAAATGCTTCGCTGGTAAATGCGTGTTTTGATGGAATTTTGCCGCCGCAGGGATATTGTGTCATCCAATGAGATGGACTTGGATGGGGGACAAAGTTTTTTTTTTTCTTGCTTCTGGAATAGTAAACTAGCAATGCTGTCATCTTTGGACATTTGTGATGACAGTTATGGTAGCATTAATCTGAAGAGTTATGATCAATTAATTTGTGTGTAGTAATAGTTGTTTTGATTATATAATGATTTTTTTTTTCAATAATCGCATTTTATTAATTTGCTTTCGTCTGTTATCACAGTTTAAGTTCTTTAATACCAAGAATCTCGTCAAGCAGTTGTAATATCAGAGTTCAATTTACAGTTTTGTACCGAATTTTGTGTAATTCTGCATTTATGTGCCTTTTTATATTCGAAACAAGATCGAAATTTGGGCAAAGTCAGACTGTAATGAAATTTATTTTTTGAAAACTTACAATTAAATTTATTTCGCTTATGAGTAAAAGGTCTAATATTGTTTTTTAAGTTTTTAGAAAAGTTTCAAAATTCTCAAAATTTATAATCAAATTTTAGTTAAAAAAACTTGGGTCATAATTCTGTCTGTGCCAAAAATCAATTTTAAAACTACTTGTTTCAACATTCTGCAATTGATAAAAGAAAAATTAATTTAATGAAAAAAAAATGCGCAAATTTTTTATGTGGGTATTATCGAAACAATTTTTGTTTTATCATTTCCTGAATTTTGGAATGCAGAATTTTTAAATACCGACTTAGGACTGATTTTACCGAGAGCTCATAAGTTTACGAGACTCATAATTAAAAATATCCCCTTATATTTCTATAAAGCAGGATTTTGGATTCACAGAATTTTGAATTTGCAGTTTTTTAAAACACAGAATTCTGGATTTAAGGAATTTTGGAATACGAAAGAAAATACAGAATTATGTTCATGCTGAATTTTCAATCCACATACAAAATTTTGGAATACAAAATAACGACCCACTCCCAAAAAAAACTTAACTTCAGTTTTCAAATTAAGAGTAGAAAAAATGTAACTTCTTAAAGTTTCAAGTCAAAAAAATGTCTAATAAATAAAATCAAAGACTAAAATTTGATATTCAAAGTTTAGGTATCGAAATTTTTAATATTGTGTCTGGAAAAATTTCCAATAAAAAAAATAGGCTTTTGAATTTCACTTTCAACTCATGAAGCTGAAGATCGCTGCATTTTTTTTCTTTTTTTCTTTTAGAGTTGCAGCTCTCGAAAAGTATCAATGATATTGGAAAATTTTAAACACCGAAGTGTTGGGCACAAAATTTCCCAGGGGCGATATCCGCTACTTTTTTAATGGGTTTTTAAACTTTTAAGATTATTTTTTTTGTTTAGACGTGCAGATAGACGAAACTAACGGTACAAAAAAAAAAAACAAAAAATGGTATCGTGTATCTTTTACTCTAGAGGCGATGTCGCTTATTTTTTTAATTTTTTTTTTATTAAGCCGTTTTAACCATGAAACATAAAAACAACACTCACAAAACTTTATACCGTTATAACTTCGGATCACCGAATGGTACCAAAAAAAAAAGTACATAGAAAAATTAGATTTTTTCAACTCTAGAGGCGATGTTTTTTATTTTTTTTAAATTCATGTTCTAAAGCCATTAATTTGCATAAAAACAAATTTTTCAATATCATTTATACTTTTCGAGAGCTGCAACTCTAAATGAAAAAAAAACCTCGGATGCAGCGATCTTCAGCTTCATTTCAACTCTAAGGCATCAGAATTCAGAAATTTTGATCAAATTTGTTTATAAAAAAGTCGAATTAAGCCTCAAATTTGCCTTATTTTTATAAAATTCAGTATAAGAAAATGTCGCACAAGAAAAATGAAAACCTAAAATTTGGGTTTCATTGATAAAAATATTAAAACAAATCAAAGACTAAAATTTACAAAATTTAGTCTAGAGAATTGGTATTTGACACCAAAAATCTTAGCATCTGGTTTTCAACTTGAAAAAGTTCTGAAATTCTAACATTTAGAGTCCTTTAATCATTTTTTGTACAAAATTCGTTGAATTTTCGTATCCCGAAATTCCAAAAATGTATTACCAATCACTTTTTTAATTTTTCAAAAATGCAATATTAATAGCGAATCGAAAGTTGGACTCAGAGCGAACGTTTGCGAAAACCAAGATGTCGGAATATTAGGAAAACCTAACTGCAACGTTTAAAACATTAAAATGTCGACTTGCTACTCTTAGTAGGGCAATTAATTAATGGAACAAATTTGGTCAGAAGTAATTTTTTCCATAATGTTCGATATTTGAATTCGGATGAATTGTTGGAAAAACCAAAAAAAAAACTCCAATTTGGATCCAATGTTGCTCTTTTTCTCTCTCTCTCTCTCTCTCTCTCTCTTATTGGAGGTAAATTTAATAATTCTTCCAATTCCTTTTAACCCAAATAACTACTATCAAAATACCATCACGCCCAATAAAATGTGGCCAAAGGAGATCCTCATTCCTATAAATCATCTCAGAGAAACACTTCTTTCAACACTATATACAAAAGCCCACATTTAATAACCCCACCTGATAGTATGCGGTCCATTGTTAAAATGTCATATTAAAATTTACAACTTATGGTCACTTCTTCTTGATGACATTTTGTAAGGTTTTTTTTCGTGTTTAAAAAAAAGGGCGCTTCTTTCACTTAAATGGTTCGATTCTTTGATGCCAAAACTAAATCCACAAAGGGTGTACATATATATTATATACATATACAGCGCGGTCCTTTTTCAAGACCGACGGGATATTCCTATTAATGAAATTGTCATAAATTATAATCCCTGACGACCGAACGACGACAACAACTGGGTGTTTGGTGTTTTGCCACCACTGACTGGCGGTGACCATGTTTTGAAATTCAAGTTGCTAAAGTAGTGAAGTGATCCCAGCAGGTTACAGGTTGTAGCAGGCTGCCGATGCCAATGTTGTGAGTGTTTTTTTTTTTTTTTTTTTGATGGAACCTATAACATCAGTAGGTTTGTTTGATTGTAAGCTTGTGTGTGGTGTAAAACTAAGGTGTCCTTTTGCATTATTTATGATCAGTTTATGTGTTTACTTTGTTGCAGTTAGCCTAGTTTTTCATAAATTTATGCAGGTTTTGAATGAAAGAAACTAGAAGACTCACATCCAACAAGCTATACAGCTGAGTGAAATATTTAAGTTTCCATACTTGAGGTCTTGAAATGTGTTTAAGTCATGTTTGTTTTTGTTTTTACATGTATTTTCATTTCAAAGTTTGGTAAGTAAATGACTGCGCAACCGATGTCGATGCCTCAGAAGTGCGCTCGGGAATCTTTTTGACCTGATTAATGTTTTATATGCTAATCAGCATGACATGATAAATAAAATCCAAAATCTTAAAAAATAGAAAACGAAACACACAAAATCGGTAATCCAATTTTCAGAATTCCTAAAGTTCCAAAAACCAATACCAAAAAAATCTAAAATCCAAAAAAGCCTTCAAATCAAATATCCCATATTCCAAAAAGCTCAAAATTAGAACCTAAAAACCAGGGAAGTAAAGTCCCAAAAATTTATAAAAAAATCTTATAAATGAAAGCCCAAAACTTAACTAAAGATTTATAAGTATCAAGACTCATGAAAGTTCAAAGTAAAAAAAAATCCAAAAATAGTAAATTTTGGGGATTTTGGAATTAATCTTAAAATGCAGTCAAAAATTCCCAAAATTCAATATATTGACTCAGAAAAATTATAAAAATTTATTGAATTTTGTGTTTAAAAAACTTTGGAGTTTTTGGACTTGAAATCTTGGGTACCAGAGCCAACCCTTAAAATTGTTAAAACCCAAAATTCAATATTTTCTGAGTTCAGAACATCTGAAAAATACATTAAGTTTTGGTTTTTGGAATTTGAGATAGAGTCCGAAAAACCAATAAAATCACAAAGTCTGAAAAAATATATTGAATTTTAGGTTTTAACTATTTTTTGGGGTTTTTAGACTTTATTTCTTGGATGCTGAGGCAAAGTCCAAAAATCTTATAACAATAGCAACCATTAACTGCTATCGTAAATAATACTTTACCGTTACCGTTAGTTGCTACTGTCACTTTTTTCAAAGCGTGCTTGTCAACATAAAAACAAAAATATTTTCTCAGAAATCATTTGTCATTATTTCCATACCCAAAAACATTCAGCATTTTTCTTCAGCAGCTCAAAGTTGTCCTCATGATACTAAATTGTTATCGCAGTCTCATGGAGGTATCTTCGTAAAATTTCACTAAACATTCTTCGTAAATTTATGATACGACCGACCCGCAGTTTTCACCTCCGTTTATGTTTTTTTTTCTTTTAATTTTATTACAGTCATTCCTGTCATGTTTACACTCTACCAACAAAATAAAATTTTACACAAATGTGTTAAATATGCAATTCTGACGTATGATGAGTGAAATTCAAAATTGCAGGTTATAATTTATGAACATAGCTTTTTTGACGTTCTGTACTCTTCATGTTTGACAGATAATAAAAAAAAAATTGTAATGCTCTGTCAGTTTATAATGAACTCTTGTCCTTCGGTTAACCAATGTAACCGAATGTAATTTAAAAAAAAAAAGTTGAAAAAAAACTCCCTAAAAGTATTCAAAACATTCAAAAGGAGTAAAAACTTGAATCCGATAAGGACTCTGGACAGAATGTGACAATAAAAAAAAAGAAGTAGGTTTTCTGTAACCATCATCAGCCACAAGGAGAAGATCCAACACGACATTTTCAGGGCCAGCAAATTTATAAAAAAAAAAAACCAAAACAACAAAAACAAAAAAGAAGGTACAAAAGAAGCCACCAATGACCACGACCAACACCATTTACAAATTTCACTTAAAACAAAAAAAAATTATCTGACCAAAAGAATCAGAAAATTCTCAACCAAAACTAGGTCAACATGGTATTCCTTCGATTCCATTATGGTGCGGTGGTGTCATGTTAACGTGAGGAATGAAATCCGACACGTATATCGTATATTTCCAGGCAGTTTTTCTTCCCTTTTCTTTTTTTTTCTTTTTATCGAATATTTTTGAAAATATTTATCCAGGACTATACGCCTCTGGCATTGGCCTTGTGGAGCTATCGGCTGCAGAAAAGCGAAACAAAAAAGTTACTGAGAGTTATTTTTGGTTTGTTTTTGTGGGGACAACCACAAAAACCTCATTTATTTTTGTAAGAACGATGTAGAAAAAGAGATGCAAAACTTTATTTTTTTTAAATAAAAAACAAAGTTACAATAAGATTCTTGTTATGCAAATTGGGAAATTGAAAAAGATGTTTCTTAATGGCCCTTACTGAAATGGTTAATGGCTCCAACCAAAATCAAGGAAAATATTTTCAAGTTTTTTGAATATGAATGACGCTTAAGAAGCTAAGCACTCTAAGGACAACTTATTAGCTCAAGACTTCAAGGAAACCAAAGCTGCTCAAGATGGACGTGATGCTTAAGATGTCGAGGTAGCTCAAGACTATAACGCTGAAGACGCAGATGTTTAAGACGATGAAGACGCTCATGGCACCCAGGATGATCAAGACCTCAGAGATGTTCAAGACAGCCAAATGCATGCAGAGCACCAAAGAAGATTTAGACCATGACATCGAAGACATTTTTGAGACACTTAAGAGATTCAGGGAACAAAATTGATTTAAGGCACCAAAGAGACTCAAGGTAGCAGACTACCAACGCCGAAGACAGAAACGAAACTCAAGACTACTAAATCGCGCAAGACGCTAAAAACTTCCGAGTCACGCAAGACGCCGAAGACACTAAAGACTCCAAAGACGCTCATGACACAGAAAACGATGGAGACGAAGAAGACGCTAAAGAGATCCAAGGAACCCAATACCTCTAAAACATTTAAGACGCCAAAGAAGATGCTAAACAAGCTCAAGACGACTAAAGCGCCCAAGACACCAAAGATATCATGCCAGAGACATCGAAGAACACGAAGATAAAACCAAAGACGCAAAGAAGCTTAGGAAAAAACAGAGGTAAAAAAAAGATAAGCTTAAGATATCAAAGACACCAAAAAACACTCATGACGCCGAGAATGTCCCAGGCACCCATGAAGCTCAAGATGTCTCAGATGCTCAAGACACCCAAGGTGCTCCTACCCTCAAAACTCTGATTAAAGTCAAGATCCCGGGGAATCCCTAAACGCTTAAAAAGCTCAAGACGTCGAATACGCTTTAAAGGTCTAATGACACCCAAGAACTCGAAGGCATCCAAAGACACTCAAGAAGCCGACGATACCCTGAAGACTGCGAAAACACCAAAAGGAAAATGCTCAAGATTCCTAGATACTGAAGACGCCCAAAAAGCCGAAGATGCCTTCAAGACACTGAAGACAATCAAGGTGCTGAATTCGATGAAGATGCTCAAGACACCGAAGACACTGGAGAACCTAAAGATTGTCAAAAACGCTGAAGACTCGGTATACGTGCAAAACGCTGAAGATATTCAAGACATTTAAAACGCCCATGACGCTCAAGACGATGAAGACTCTCAAGACCCTAATGCACTCTAGACTTCGCAGTGCATAGTTCGATATCATTTTAAGTTAATTCCTGTCTAGTAAGAACAAAAAATTGAAAATAACAATATCGTAAAATGAAAACGTTCAGCAACTAATCTTTACTCAATTCCTTGAAACCAATAATTAAAAAAAAAAAAACAAGAAAATTGAATCCTCCTTTGTCACAATAATTAACTCTCGTGTCCCTTTGATTTATTTTAATTAATCACTGATTAACACCAAACTATTTCGTGTTTTGGAAATATAAATTAATTTGACCTTACAAGGGCTTGACCTTTTCGTTCTAGAAGGCAAACAACAATATCTACTAAAAGTTTGTAGTTTTTTTTTCTTTGAAGTGTCAGCTCGCACATAAAAGTGCAATCAATATCAACACAATATTTTTTAAATTAACCGATGCGTAAGAAATAAATTTCAAGAAAACAAAAACAAAAATTTAAAAAATTAAAAACCAGAAATTTGTGCACAAAAACTTAAAACCAGTTAAAAATTATCAAACCAAAAAAATAAAAAATAAAAGAAAAGAAAAACGATTTAAATTTCGGCCTCAGGTGCGGCGTGGGTATTTGCCGACACTGTTGCTGCTTGCTGCTGCTGCTGTTGCACATCAAGTTACTATAAGCTATACCAAAAAAAAAAACTCCTTAATGACTCGCCTCAGTGCGTCTAAAATTACGAGATCGTTGATTTTAAGTACTCGCGGTGAATCTCGCTCTGTGCTTATACCTAATGTCGTATAGGAACCTTAAAGTAATAAGTTCCTTTGCATTTTTCTTCCATTTTTTTTTTTTTTGACCATAATGTGCTTTTGGGGCAGATCCAAAGAGGAGATGCCCAGTCAACACGACTTACAATCCAAAATGAGTAACTACTCGTATGGACAAATATACGAGTCTCGCTCAACCAAGCCGAAAAAAACATATTGAAAATAAACATAAAATTTTATGGCATAATTTACTTGCTATCGCTGGAGATTTATCATATGATTTCTTTGGTGGTTGTAGCTGCTGTGTTCGTTTTGGGGGAAGGTTTCCAAGCGTTGTACCTACCTACCTGGTATGCCATATCATTAAGCTGAAGTAAGAGCAAATTTTCTGGTGTGAATGAAGTATGTGCTGGTTTTTTTTTCAGTTTTGTGGAATCCTTTTGCATGACGGGGATATTTTTTTGCCTTTGCCTCTGCATGGATAATTATAATTTCAGTTATGTATTTATGCCGCATTGGAAGAGATATGACAGATATGTCTTTACAATGTTAACAATAAAACGGCAAAAGATCGGCGATTAAGTTTTATATGCGTGGTAAATTGGGTAAGTATAATTTTATTTGACCTCTGGGGAGTGATCGGTGCCGTTTTTATTTAGGCTTCGACTGGGTGGGCCCATGGCATAGAATCTTTGCCTGGATCAGGGGTACTATATCTCTTTTATCGGCAAATTGTAATTGACTTGACAGGCGCATGAAATTTCGTATGAAAAAATGTTTTCGAAGCAGCTAGAAAGGAAGATATCAAGAGAGTTTTACCCGCTAGCCATAGAAACGTTCGGGAAGATCAGTTACGCGTGTAAAAGGACAATTAAGTTTTTTTTTATTAAATGATTACCTAAGTGTAAAGAAGACTGAAATGATCCCTGAGCTAAATGGCGGAACACACCTTTCGAGTCTCATCATTTAAAAGTAACCTTCGTTGTCCAAGTTGGCAGAAATACTTGAGACACGTGGAACCTATAGACAGCAATGCGTCAACGGACCCAACCCTGATGGTATAAACAGCTAAGCGTGCTCCCCCTGCAGTTGACACTCGGAGTGGGTTACAGATTTTTCAGGAAAGTATTAACTGTTACCTCGGTCCAATCTTCCTGCAGGTCCTTCATTAGGATCTGTCTTTCTCTAATCTACCTTTTCCTGGCTTACTACGAGGACATTCCCTGAGCCAGGAACGGGAGAAACCTGTTGCACTTAGTCCTCTTCTAAATGGGTTGTCTCGATCCCATGGTATCCCCAGTTGAGGTTGAACACTTGAACGTGGCACGTGAGGTATTCTCATAGTACTATCACTTTATGTGCTTGAAGTTCTGTTCTCTATTCTTCTGCGCTGCTTTCGCCAACTTCGAAAACAGAGTGCAAACAAAGAACTTGTATCGGGAGATGGAGGAAATATTCACCATGAACAAGGGCGCAACTATTTTCAAAATCACTGAACAGATAAAAAAAAGTGCTCAAGAGATTCGTTCACCAAAATTAATCAACAACGCTCAGGTGAACACACCTTGTGAATAGCGACAAAATTCTTTACAGGTTGTAAGTGCATTGTGCAGGATTTTTTAAAGCCGCAGTTTCCGAAGCCCCTTAAGCTGAAAGGAAAGTTCTTCACGGTAGTTGTTCAATTGTTCATCCATCGCTTTTTTTACGAGTCACAGTGTTCGACTTATGCAAGTAAATTAACATCAGCTGAAAAGAATATGCTTCACGTGACAGCAGGAATCCCAGAGCGTGATAAAATAAGAAGCCAGGAAATCGAGGAACCTTTCACTCCAAAAATACTATCTTGATCATCAGGACCAACCGTCATGTAAAATGAAGATGCCCTAAGAACCCAATTAAAAAAGCAATAGCAAACGATGTTCCAACACTATCTCAAAACAATCCAACACCGGGTAGCCGGTCGATATACTCTTATATCTGCCCGATGAATCCAACGCGGGGAGCCCAAGAACGAACCCGTGAAGTGAAAAAAAACAATCATCGGTTTAAGAAAAAGAAGAATTCGTTCAACGACCTCGAACCGACTGGAAGTTTTACCCAGACAAAGCTACTCAATGAACGACACAAGTCTCATGGCGCTATTCCCTTCGACCTTCCGAATAGATGAATGACAACGTAAAACTCTGCCAAATCCTTTCTTCCAAAAAGTTGCGTCGAAACATGCATCAATAAGAATTAATGAGATGCAAAAAAAAAAAAAAATAAAATCCCAAACATCAAAAGGCTTGGGGTTGAAACACTGTCATCCTTTAAACCCAAAATCCCCGAAAAAAATACAAAAGATTAATTTTGGAATCACCGTCACTCTATACATAAATTGTCTTTGAAAGCAGAGCTACTATGAAATATTCTTGAGCAATACGAGTATTTAGAACAATAGCTAGAACAAAGCTGAAACAAAATCAATGTTTCCTTAAAAACCAATAATAAATAATTGAAAACAAGAAAACCTTGTTCCGATTTCCACAAAAAGTTATTCATATGTTGCCATCATCACACCACCGACCGACCCGACCGTCCGAACAAAAAACATGTGAACCAGATCATCTCAGTTCTCAACAACTCCTCCATACCACACAACCAATATCTTTTTTTTTTTTGTTGATGTCCTAGCCTAGCCAACTGTGTCGCACATTTGAAGCACGATCTCGGAGCTTAAGGTAATAAAATATAATAAATCATATTTATTTTATGAAAACATTTCGTCACAATTTGTTATTAATGGCGATTCATGTTTTGCTGCATATTTCGTCTCTGTCATCGTCAGGGCACATTTGCAACACCATCATCATCTCCAGATCAGCAGAAGGTAGGAGGCATGTGATGTGTTGTGCTGATCAGATCATAGAAGGGAAATCAATTTTGTAATAAGGTGCTCCTTATGAACGATCGGGTGGTGGACAGACAGAAAGGCAGACAGACAGACAGACAGACAGATAGATAGCTCTACAGAAATAGCAACAACATCTAATCCAAATGAACACACGCTTCTCGAAACAGCAAGGTGAATATGACGTTTTTTTTTTCTGTCGAGAGTTTTCAATTGGAACGAGCGACGAGCAATCGAATGAGTTCTTTTTTCCCGCCAGTATTATACTTTTTGGAATTTGACAGGTTTGTAGGTATTTTCTTTTTTTTCCAGCCCGTCTACTTGGTCATGCCGTTTTTGTGTGAAACGTCACTCTTGCGGTGGATAAATGGGTAAATTATAATCAGATCGCAGATTTTAAATGAATTTAATGGGCGTCTGTATCTCTGGATCTCCTCCGCTCTGTCCATTTATATATAAGCACACTGTGTGCCTGCTCACCTTTCCAACCGTGAATATGTGACGCTGCTCCTTATTATAAAGCAAGCGTCCTTCCTCCAATCTTAAAATGAGACCCAAAGTCTGCTGGACTGATTTCCCGCAGTCGGTGAATTTTTTTAAGCTCCAGCGATCAACAAGCCCGCGGCGGCAGCGCTAGCGATACCTATGGTTGCGGTTGGTTGAATTCTGTTAAGTAATTTTTTTTGTTGGTGAACCCTTGATCGTTTGGCCATCGATCGCAAGTGAACAAACAGAGCAGGCTATAAATCATTTTTGGCTGACATTTATAAGCTCTCGAATTGGATTTATGATAAACGATTGTGGGTCTCTCTAAAAATGTAGCTTAATATTACAAAAATGTCATCGCGTTTGGACGATATGTGATAAGATATTTTGATGAATTTAAGAGATCTTGCTTCGGGTTGTTGTTTTTTTTTTGGGAAAATTGTTAATTTGTTGAATTAAATTTTGTTGCTTTATAAGATTTTATTTCTGCGTAAGGAGTTCGTTCAGAAGGGTAAATTTTTGATTGATCGCAGTAAGTTTTGAAGTAATTTTTTAAGTGAAATTTTTTGTCCATAAAGAGCTTGTAACTGCTAAATCTTGATTCTCATAAGTCTCTGGAAAACGTTGATGCCAGCTTTGAGGCTAGCATTGCGTCAGTCTTGATGTCAGCATTGCGCCAGCAAATTCTTATTGCAGTAAATTTTGGTTGGAAAACTTCTTAGTTTTAGTTTTTGTTCTAGCGAGGACTAGTTCCACTATTTATAGAAAAAAAGTGATAAACAAATTCAGGTCGATCAAAAAATCACTAACTGACAGTTGTCATAATCCAGAGTATCCTGAATGGGTGACTGGGACCCCAACTCTCGCACTCCACTGTTTCACCCTTAGGCTCCAATTGTAGGATTTGTGGGGCCGATCCCAAAACTTCGACAGTCCTACCGTTCATATATATAGCAACAAACACAGACAGGGAGAGAGGGGAGAAGGCCCCTCTCACCTCCATCTGTTTGTTTAACTTTATTAGCTTAATACAAGCAATCAACTTAAAAATAACTTAACTAACATAAATTCTTAATATTAGAAAATTTTCGGGTATGGTTAGAAAAGGTACGAGGTACTATAAAGGGAGGATTTGAGTCTGGATTTTCTTAAATGGAAGTCGAATTGGTTGGAAACGCTGTTTGAAGTGCGTAGCATACGTGTCATAGGTTCATTGCTACCATAATTGGTACGATGAAATTTTATTTGAAAGAGAGGTATCGATCGGAGATTATTGGAATTAGTTTGGATGGAGATTTTTTTGAGAAGAGAAGGACAGTCAATATTTCCAGTTAGGAGTTGATGGGTGAAAACAACGTCAGCCACCTTACGGCGGTATTCAAGAGATTCCATATGAATTAATTTTAAACGATGTTCATAGGGAGGTAGGTTATACGGATCAGACCAAGGTAGGCCTCGGAGGGCAAAACGAAGAAATCGACGTTGAACGGCTTCAATTCGCTGGGAGTGACTAATGTAAGAGGGTGACCAGACTTGACTTGCATATTCGAGCAGTGGGCTAACAAATGTGGTGTAGAGAGATTTAGTGACATATGGATCGAGGAATTCCTTGGACCATCGTTTTACAAAGCCGAGTGCAGAGTTAGCTCTCTTAATGGATGTATCAATGTGAGAGCGAAAGTTCAGTTCTCTATTACAAATGATTCCTAGATCATTCAGAGAGTCAACCGAGAGAACTGGCATATTATTTATAAAATACGTTCTAGGAGGGAGTTGAAAGCGCTTACGTGAGTAGATGATAGCTTGACTCTTGTTAACATTGAGTTCCAGAAAGTTTTTAAGGCACCATGTCGAAAATTTGTTGAGGTCATTTTGTAGTAGAAGCGAGTCGCTAGGGGATGAGATGCACCTAAATATTTTCTTATCATCTGCATAGACAGATATAAGAGATTCTTTTATGATACAGTCAACATCGTTAATGGTCAAAATGAAAATCAATGGGCCAAGGTGGCTTCCCTGCGGTACACCAGAAGTTGCAAGGATGGGATCAGATTCAGAAGATCTAAAGATAACTCTATAATGACGATCTTTTAAGTAGGACTGTATCCAAGAAACGAAACTGGGTTGAAATCCTTAGGCATTTAACTTGAAAAGGATCAGAGAATAGGAGATTTTGTCAAATGCTTTGCTGAGGTCGGTTGCAATTACATCAACCTCACAGCCGTTTTCAAGAGAGCATAGGGTTCCAGAAACAAATTCAATCAAATTAGTGGTGGTAGACCTACCTTTGACGAAGCCATGTTGGTTAGGGGAGACTAAAAGCATTGTATCATAGACAATACTTTCAAAGAGCTTAGGAATGCAAGACAACTTAGCTATAGGGCGGTAGTTTGAAATTTCTTTCTTGGGGCCTTTTTTATGGATGGGGATTATAAAAGAGTTTTTCCAATGAGAAGGAAAAACTCCAAGTGAGAGTGAAAGTTTGAATAAAGCTGTCAAGGGTTTTGCTAAGTGTAAGCAGCACTTTTTCAAAATTATAGCGGGGACACCATCAGGACCAGCGGAGTAATCATCTTTAAGAATATTAATCTTGTCTTCCACTATGCTCGATGATATACTTATGGAGTTAAAGAAGGTTTGGGGCAAGATTTTAGGTAGGAAAGATTGGCGAAAGAATTGGTCAAACAAACTAGCAACTATTTTCGGATCATCGGAGCTAGAGCCCAAATAAGTTAATGTTGAAGGGTAGCTATCAGACTTTCTTTTAGCATTGATGAAATGAAAGAATCTTTTGGGATCTGTTATAATACAAGTTTGCATTCGATTTAAGTAATCTTGGTAGAGGGAATCGCAAAGTTCAGAAAAAAAAGAGTTGGTGTACTGATAACTTAACAGATCAAAGCCAGAGCGGGATGTCAGGTAAATCCGCCAAAGTTTGTTCCTCTTGTTTCTTTAAGACCGTAGATCACTATTGTACCATGGGGGGGGGGGGGGATGAAGAAGTACTCTTTTGTTGAACCACAGGAACAGGTTGAGTAAGGCAGTAAAAAACATTAGAATAGAAAGTGGAAACTGCGGCGTTGATGTCATAAATAGTGGATACCATATATGCCCCACAAGAGGCAACTCACGGACGTAATTAGGTCCAAGGACCTAATAAATTAAAAAAAATTTTTATAACCTACAAATAAATTTCCGAAATGAAGAAGCAAATATTCCTTCATCTCTTCCCACAACCTTTACGAACAAATCAAACAAATAAAAAATAACAAAGAAGCTAAATGCTAAACAATTTGGCAATGTTGCAACTTTTGCAACACATCAATTTATCTCCACACTAAACAATATTTGTCCTGTCAAATTGTAAAAGACATAAATATTCTTCCACCAGCAGGAGAACAGAACTGTTGCAACAAACCATAAGTTATCTGCAACACTTATACTGCTAAAATGCCCCAAAAAAAAACATAACAAAAACTCTTGCCCATAAAATCTGGTGGCATAATGTTCATGAATCCAGCTAATAAATTTCCGTAAAACGATCCAATTAGGTGGCAACAACAAACGAGAAGAACCATTTTTTTTTGTGGATCCAACCGAATGTGTTGTTATAAAGGAGATCCAGTGTTGTAACGCTTCTTTGTTGTTTCTTTATTAAAAAATAGGGAAATATGTATATGATAATGCTTTTCGCGAATATGTTTAAGCGACATGAAAACTTTTGCAAGGCACATGCTCGAAAATATAATTACCACTATTTAAGTGAGAACCAGTGAACCAACTTTACCATCATCGCATGGACAAGAAAACCAGATCAGAAGTAGCTAATTTGCGTATTTGGGTCCCGCTTGCTTGTTGAGCCGAACCGAACGCTTTGCACTGTAGCCGCCGCCCATTAGTAACCAAACTATCCTTGGTCTCATAAATTATTCGGCGCTTAAGCGCCTTGAAATCTCTTCATTTTGATGTACGATGGACGAGTCACTAGTATGGAGCGAGCGAGTATGTAGTCTTGCAAGAAAATCGCTTTAGGTCAGCTTCTGTTTATCCCAACGAAGCCAACAGAAAGCGGTCAAAAAAGTCAGACTAAAATTAAAGACATTGCAAAAACAAAAATTAGGCCCAAAAAAAAAATGAAGAATGCAGTCATGGTTATGTGTGTCGGTCTGTAAAAAGTTCATGTTGCAAGAAATAAAAAGTTGCTTTTTTGTTTGGTTGCACTTAGTCAAAAAAAGCAAGGCAAAGTTACTTTTTAAACGGATTTAATGATCCCTGGTTAAAGAGCACCACTGCACTGGTGCTGTGTGCCATTAAGGGAGATCCAATGCACAATCATGATACGGTTGAGAAGGAACACAGTTTTTTGTTTTTTGGGTTGCATCAAAAATATTTTTGGATCATTAAACTTGCCGCCAAGGAAAGTGGTGCTCTGGCGGCTGGGGAATGTCTTTTCATAGTCCCAAGACGCACAATTACAGTTCAGCTGTACACAGCTTGACCTCTGTTAGCCTTGCGCAGATATATTTATGTTTAAATACATTTATGCATGGAGAGTTATTTTTGTTGAGAAATGAAATGCTTGTTTTCTTTATGAAATATATGGTATGCATTGTTAAAGACAAATATGCGATATACCTACGTCTTAGATGAAACAAAATTCACAATTGAAATTTATTCTCGAGGACTTTAAAGTCTTGAAATATTCAGGCAAATTCTTAAAAGGGAGTTGTTTGAAAAAGTTGAAGTTTAAGGTCAGTTTTTTTTTTTGGTATCGAAAGGAGGACGACGTTAAAATAATTCAAAAGTAGTGAAAGTATCGGAGAGAGTTTTTTTTAATCAGAGTAACCCAATAGATAATTTCGGCACAGCGTTACACTTTGGTACTGCCGCTGAACCTAATTAATTAATCATTAAATTGATCTCGAATTTCGCTGGCAGTTGTTTTATATACCCTTCTGACTTATTCAAACCAATTACCGAAACTTTCAGAATTTTATTAAATATTCCAAATAATACTATCACCGAACCCTGGGTTATTCATTTGTCTTTCACTCCCTTGCACTGAGCTCTAAATAACAAAACACGTGATCTTATTTCATTTTCAAAATGACATGCTGTGTTCTAAATATATGTAGTGTGTCAATCCTTTTGGAAGGAGGAGTTTTCCTTTTTTTGTTTTTGATGAGTTAAAGAAAAATAAAATACCTACTGCCTACTGCATGGTCGCCTAATGATTTAGTTCGAAATATGTCTTTCGGTTTTTAAGCAAATATCGGTTTTAAGCAAATATCGGTTGGTGCTGATAAATCTGTCATTCGTGTGAATATGCAATAAATTGTGTGTACGGTGAGTGGAATAAATTCTGAAAATTTCAACTCTAAATAATATTTGTATAATCATAGAAAACTGTAAATTTAATTAGGAGGAGACAACAGATGTTTCTTTTTATTTCAAAAATACAAAATTTAATGGTTTATTTTACGGTTAAGTGTGAATAGATTTTTTGTTGTCTAGGTGGAAGGAAAAAAATAGATTTACTTTAGTCGCACATTTTGTGCGAACACAAAATACAGAAAACGCAAAATACTTGAACACCGATCTCGAAAACGGTTTTTAGTTTTCAGAATATTTTTTTTTCGGATTTTATAATGTAAGGTTTTTGAAATATTTAATGTTCTCAGGAATTTAGGTTTATCGGGATGAGGGATTGCAGAAAATTTGGATTTTCTAATTTTTTGGATTAAACAATTCTGTCCAACTACGGTTCTAACTAGCATGTTAGTAACTAATTGTCTTTGTAAGAAATTTTATTTTTGATTTGTATTACAGAATTTATATTTTCAAAACTAGTGCCAAAAAGTATGCAATTTTATGTTTTTTTTGAGACTAAATGTATACTTTTAGGAAGTTATAAATCTTTTGAAAATGTTAATATAATAAAAAAGAAAAATAAATAAAATTTTCAACAGAAATGTTTTTTGTTAAATAGATTACTCAAAATGGTTACGGAGCACTGAAACACTCAAAAATGATTTCCACTGATTCAATATTATAGGTTCTGAGTTTTAAGATCTATAATAAAAAATTTGGTGCATTTTGCTTATTTCCATGAAGGTAACCCTCCCTTCAAACATATTTTGTGAGCTTCCGAAAATCAAATCGATACTTTGGTATTTTCATTTAAATCGCAATTTAACTAAAACCATTCTCTGACCATGAATTGGGAAATAATTCTATTTTCTAATCGAACAAATTTCCGTTCATGGCCTTAATTACTTAACTACACACATTGTATGTGAAATAAAAAAAAAAAACATTTAAATAATTTATATTCAAATTTGAAACTTGAAACTGCATTTATTTGTTTTGTTTATTGCACCATATCTAGAAACAACAAATTACAATTAACTAAATATATTTATGATCCTAATTTAAACAACCTAAACCAAACATTATTTCTATATCAATAGGAAAACATAATTTCTCGAGGTTATAATTTTTTTTTTAAACCTCAAATAAATTACGACTCAATTAAAATGCAACAAATTTGAATAAATAAAAAATAAATCGAGTGAAAAATAAAATTATGTTCCGATTTGCTCATAACGAAAAATAAATTTAAACAAAAAAAAAAAAAAACTGATTCATTAATTCAATTGGTTTCCTTTATCATGCTCAATGGAAATTTAATTTTGGAATTTCATTTTTCGATAAGTACACAAAAGAAAAAAAAAAAGAGAAAAACAAAATTTCGATAAGTAGTTTTTATTTTATTTAGTACGTTTTATTACTTCAAATTACACACAAAAAGCGCAATTTGTCTGTCGGGGTTTATAGGGTTCGCAGTTTTATTGAAGTGTTTTTTTCTTTTGTTGACTTCACATAAGTTGGACCATCATTATCCTCATTCTTCTTATGAATGCGGTGAATTCCAAAAATAAACCACAGACTTTGGCAAATTTTTTTTTAACAAAATCTCACTTTTCATTGAAAATTTGGTTTAATGGTTCAAGTTATTTGGACAAACCAAGAGAACTGAATTCGAAAATTTATGAACCTCTCCTCTTCTGATGGTTATGGACCAATTCACGTATAAGCATTTTTGTATTGAAATCACAGTCATGCCGCCACTACCAGCCGCCGCCGCCCGCCACCGACCGCACCGCTTCAAAGTCGAATAACGCAAAATATTAATTATGTAACAATTCGGAATGTATAAGTTGTTGCATGTAGCAGGCAACACACAACAGACAGGCAACAACTGCAGAAAATCCTCTGGTTAATTTTGGATCGAAAAGGCGTGGAGTAACACTCTGCACGCGTTATATTTCTACTCACGGACAGAATAACATCGAAATTGAAATCGGGGGAATAAAGTAAGTATATTGCATTTAATGTGTTTGAATCTGATTATTTAATTGGATGTATGTTTGTTGTGTTTGTTAATTTCGATGCAAGATGAAATTTAAGTTGTGTTTTTCATTTTGAAGTTTGAATGGCATATGGAAAGTTTTCACCTCAGCTCTTTTGTTCTATGAATCAGTTTTGGGAACTTTAAAAGTTGTAAGTATTTAGAGTAATAAATTTACCAAATTGAGCTGTTGCTTTTTGGAAGTTTGATTATATCTTTTAGCAGCCACAAGAGGTGTGACATATTTGCATTGTTGTTGCAATGTTCAAACTTGATGTCTAAATTTTGCATCTTTGATAAAATACTTAATACCCCATGTCGTCGCAATTGACTTGATATGTCCACACACTGGGTAATTTTTTTCCAAGAAAAGTCGTTTTTCTTTCTTTTATTATTCCTTCTGGTGTCGAAAATAATTTCTTCCTTCCATAAATTCGAGACAATAAACACGATTTCAACATTTTTTATCGACGGTTTCTCGCCTTTGGAGAATCACAACGAACGAAATAAACTTCTTAAAAAAAAGAAATGAAAGATGCCTTCAGGAGATGCCGTGTTCTGATTGTGTTGTTGGGTCAAAAATAAAAACAAACAAAAAAAAAAATTCACAAAAATTTTCCTCGAAAAAGATTCATCATAATCACCGTTGTCCTCAGCCAGATTTATCCTGTCGCTGCATAAATATTAGGTTTTTTTTTAGTTGTTGAATTTTCAACCATCCGCCTTGGACTCTTATAGTAGATATTTTAGTTGGACAGAGTGTCCATATGTATGCCGCGCAACTATAAGTGTCAGCTAACTGACCGCGTGTATGGAAATAAAGAAATTAAATTTATAATGGCATATAATGACAACTCGAGGAAGATTGGTAAGTTATCCATGTCAATATAGCCGCTGGCAATAATCTGGAGAAGGTATAAGCCATATGCACACTGCACAGGTTAACATAGCATTGACTGGGTCGCGTCGTTCGTCGTTGGTCGTCTGGATGGGACATTTAACATTAACAGTTTGGATGGGACTCATTAATTTTCAACTTTATATTTTTCACTTTTTTTTGGGGGGGATTTATAATTTAATTTTTTTTCTGCCTTTCAATTTTTTTTAAACATTTACACTTGATGGAGTTAATTTACATTTTTGTAAATAAAATATTAAATGTAATGAAGGTCTTGAGGTAGCAGACATTAATGCAATAATGAGATCTTTAATGTCATAATTAAATTCTTCTTCGAATAAGAAGAATTTTAAAAGGAATGTAAGCACCGTTAAGTTCACTAAATTAAGGACTTAAAACACTGTACGTGTAATTTAAAATACGAGTATCATAAAATATTTTATAAATTCTTCATTATCAGAAGATAAAAGTATTTTTTTGTGTTATTGTTTTTTGTTTTTAATTTTTGTCTTAAAGTTATTTTGCATTATTGTTTTTGCTTTATTGTCTTAATATTTTTTGTTAGTTTCTTAAAATTTTTTTTTGTTGCTTTGTTTTGCGTCTAATTTCCCCTCTTTTTTTCTTGTTTTTGGTTTTATTGTATTTTTTGTTTCTGTCATTTTTGTTCATTAAGGATCTATTGCTTTATTGTCTTTGTTTTGTCTGTTTTGCATTTTTTGGTTGTCTCATTGTTTTTTTGTCTTGTACGAGTCCTGTATACTCGTATATTATTTACTCGCTTTTTTTGTGTTTCATTCTTATTGTTGTATTTTTGTGTTTTACCTTTCTGTCGTTTTTGCCTTTTTGTTGTAATGTAATTTTATTGCTTTATTGTCTTCGTTTATTTTTTTTTTCTTATGGTCTTAAAGCTCTGCCAAACAGAAGCGAAATATTTCCTGATGACCTGTTTTTTTGTGTCTTATTGTTTTGTTGCTTTTTTTGCTTTATTGTTTTAATATTTTTTTTGCTTTTTTGTGTTTTTTGATAGTTTCTATTGAAGACAACACTTTTCAATTGTTTTTCTGTATTCTGCCGTTCATCCGGAAAATGTTTCGCTACATTTTGGGAAAGCATTTATTGTCTTTTTGTTTATTTTGTTTTATATTCTATTTTGTTTGTTGTCTTATGGCGCTTTTAAAAATAAAAATAATATAATGAAAAATTTCATGGCCTTTAATGAAATAATTAAGGTCCAACTTCCGTTTTAAAAAGCATTTTTTTTCTTCTCTAGAATTATACAGACTGATGACAACATGAAACTTAAATCTTGACTGATCATTGTCATTACTCTAAACACACTGAGTGCTGTTTACACTTAGACCGCAACTAGTTCTCGTTGAGTAATTAGCTTTAAATTACTTTTTTAATTTATCATCAATAAAATTACTTTAACCGACATTATTACTTGCTGCGACCAACGACGACACGATGACCAACAGTGACGACCCAGTGTACCCAGAAAGCATGTCTTTATTCTTTTTTTTTCCTTCTCAAGATGTTGACATGACAACATGCGACACTCAAGGACTATAACTTCTCTTGATCTGATGATGCAGGGAAAAAAATCTTCAACGATTTTTATGCCCATTGTGTTTTTTTTTCATAAATTTTTTTTTTCAACAATTATCTGATTGAATTTGTAATTTATTTAAAATATCCGGTCAACATTATATGAACAAAATAAAACAAAAATAAAATTCTGTCAGATAAAAAAGTTGTTCATCGTCTTTATATCTGCTGAACAAACTTACAACATGGTCGAGTTCAACTATTCGAAAGTGATTGATGATCTTTTGCTAATTTTTTTTTTATTTTTTATTTCGCGTGTTTAAAAAATGATGAGTCCACGCTGTGCAATTGATTGATAATAGTTTAAAAATTCAGTCCGCCCAAATAGTGGTAAGACACCTAGAAACATCCATCAAATAACGTAAGTTTTCACCCCAAAGCATAAACTAACACCGCACAGAGTTATAGTAGAGTTAGCTAGATGATGGTTGGTGGTTTTGCTAGTGGTTTAAGCTGTGTGCAAAAATCACAACTCACGCCACCACTGATTCAAGTTAAAATTCAAAATACAAAAAAAAAAAAATATCAAAACATCCACACAAAAACCCAGCAGCAGATCGACCATCGACCATGCTCTGGCAGCACATTAATTATCCACCTGATCATTTTTGTTTTATTCTTTCTTCTGTTTGCTTCTTGCTCTTTCTTGTATGCTCTGTGTGCACCTTATGCACACACCAAATGATGTGTAGTAAGATGGTGCAATGGCAGAAATATAACGCAAGCCAATGCGCACGATTTGTGTTTTGGAATATATTCATACCAACAACATTATGATGCAGAGAGGACGAAAGTAGGAAGGAAAGATAATCAAAAACAATGTGATGTGTTGTTGTAGGTATAGTTAGCTCCCCTAGAGTAACGGGTTTCGTAGTAAAAAGCGATAAAAAATAAGAGGAACAAAAATACATTATATTCTAGATTTCTATTTTAAATCGAATATAGGGGCTGTTGCACTTTTATAGAGAGCTTTGGTAAGTGAGCGAGTAAGTAAAAGAGCCTTGGTGGGTCGGAAGAGAAAAAATATAACTGTTATTTTGCAGAAATTGTTTGTGCTGAGAAAAAATATATTCAAAGGAATGGAAGAATTTTAAAGAGATTTTTTGTGTGTTTTTGTAGGAGAAAACAAAAGAGTTGATGTTAAAACTTGCTATAATTTTTCTTTTTGGTTTCAATCGGCGGAAGTTTGTTTCCTCTACCGAGGTTATGATTTAAACAACCCTTATGGATTTTAATATGAAGGTAACATGGCAAGTAGCACCTCGTGTATGTGCTTGAAGTAAATTGTAAAATAATAGGAAATTATAATAGATTGTAGACAATTTAAAAGAAACTTCAAATAAAAATTTTTTTGATAAGAGTCCTATGTTTGTATTCGAGTTAAAACTTATTTTTTAGAACTTTGCAAATTTTACGAATGAAATTTTTTACTATACATGTATATTTTCTTTTAGGAAGAGCAAATGGCAGCACAAACTAGGCACAAACAAATTTGCAAAACTTTTAAGAAATAGCATTAGTTGATCACACTGCAGAACAATTTTTTTTTGGAAATTGAAAATGACGGGACTTTTCAAGAAAATGGTACCCTTCGCATATTAAAACGCTCTTTTTTTTGGCAAATGCGGCACATGGCAGCAAAAGTCCCCGTGCTGAACAAAATCTCTTTTTTAAGATATTTGTGACATTTTAAAAAGGCGGTGAATTAGAAACAAGGTCTAAAAGGTTTGCCTTAATGTCTTTCACAACACATTGTTGATAAACTATTCAACTTTTTTTTTGCCAATTTTATTTATTCAAAAAGGGTATTTGATTAAAAGAATTTTTTTTTTATGTAATCATTTTGAAACGAAAGACTTGATATTCAAACTTTATTTTGTAATTTTTTCCTATCTGAAGTAACTGTTAAAGAAATCTTATCTTGTCTAAGCATACAAATAATGATTAGAAGAAACGATTTTTATTTGAAAGAGAGATTTCCTATAAAAGAAAAAAACAAAAGAGTTGATGCAAAAACCTTAAGTCATCTCTTAATGATATCCCAGAAGGGTTGATAACAAAGGAGAAAAACGGTTCTATTTGTAAAGTTTTAAAATTTAAATCCCTCGCATACAACCACTACCAAAAAAAAAAGTTTCTCTTAATTTCATGATTCTCTTAATTATTTTCCAGTACCAATACAATCAAATATTAATCAGCTTTCCAGTTGTAGCTTTTTCTTAGTTGTGTTTTTATTGGTTGAATATTAAAGCCACTGCCTGTTTTTTGTTTCTCATTGGAAGAGAACCGCAAATTCAATACAAGTATGCCCGCAAAAAAAAAGTAATAAAAAAATAATAGAAAAAGAAGAAGACGAAAAAGAAGTAGAGAAGAAACAAGAGTACACCAACCTTTTGCACAGCACAAGCAAGAGGCAATAAAAGAAGCAAACTTGTCTTAAAATGCATGCATCACAAGAAGTGCAGTGTAGATGGGATAATATGAGTATGTTGGAGCTTGGAAGACTCACGACTGCAGCTCCTTGCATGATGTTGCGGTGGTTGATTTTGTGTTTGGCGTTTATATTATATAGGTGGTGCAGAATTGCGATGATGATGATGATGACGACGACGCTGATGATCATGATGCCAAGAGCTAAAATTCAAACTATACACCATACTTGAGCGCAATAACACCACGCAGCAGCAGTACAAACTAACAGCTCTAACAGCTCCAACAACCAGTACTGTATTACTCGGTCAGTCGGTCTTCTAGAGGTTGGTGCCTTAGCATAAGCTCACCTGGTTGGTAAATCCTCTCGCAGTCTATGTACGTCTTTCTTACCGGATTGATTGTGCGCTGTGGGTTTTTTCTGCGTTTTTTTTTTGCTTGGTCGTTTGGTTCTTCTGTTTTTTTTTTTTTTGTTTAGTGTGTTGTTGTTGATTTTAATTTTAGAGCAAAATCGTCTCAGTTTTTTTTTGCTTTCATTTCAGTTGGAATTTACAAATACTAATTGTGATGCGGTTTTTGACAGCCTCATACTGATGGCATCGGGCTTATAATGTCATTGATAATGTGAATGAAGTGTTAAGACAAAAATTAAGCCATTTCCCGGCAAAAATTTAAATCGTCTTCGATAAGTTTCTGTTCCGCTTAAGCCGGATTTAAGATAATTTCTGTTGTCACTTGTGGTGTTTCAACTTAATTATATTTGTTATAATTTATGTTTGAAAATAAAAACAAAACAAATAACATAGACAGGTTATGCACATATGTGATGTGTAGTATAAACCTCCGACGAGCTATTTAATGCTAATTTATTCAAAAGGCCTTATAGTATTATTATAATCAGAGTAAAACCATTTAAATCAGAATTTCTATTTTTATTCTTATAAGTGATTGTGTAGAAGAAAAATATATGCAACCCTCAATGTATCCCTTGAGATTATTTTTATACTTGCCTAAAATATTTCTTTCAGTGCTTAGTGTTAAAAATAAATAACAAAATACAAAACAAGTGTAAATTGTGCTTTAATTGATAAATTTTTATTTTTCGCTCACTGTGCAAAAATAAAATAAAAAAATAAATAAGAAAATCCAGTTTTATAGATTTTAAGATAAAAGTACCAAAACTTCTTAAAGTTTTCTTGTAGTAAACTGCTTAATTTGCATATTAATGGATTCAATATACATATCAACATGGTTATTAATCACGTGCACGCAATTTTCTTCTTCTTCGCGAAGAAGCATAGAAAATAAAAACTCACCGAGTCAAGAGTGACAAAAAAAAAATTAAGTAAACGAAGTTAAAAAAAAAACAACAACTTTACTTTTAATAAATTGATTTTTATATTTATTGAGTTTTATTTTGATTTTCATGTTAGTTTGTGTGAAGATAAAAAATTTATATATATTTAGTTCAAAAAAGAAGCAATAAGCAAAAAAAAAATTGTTGTTGAATTTTATAGTTCGCGAGTTTGTTTTTACATTTTTATCTTGATTTTCTTTTTCTTAAATTTATATATCAACTGGAATGCTGTTACAAATTAAAAAAAAGTTGTATTTTCTTGCTGCAAATGTTGTGTGTGATTAATAATTAAGGTGAGTTCATACATAATCTTTAAGAAAAAAATATAAAAAAATAAAAACATAGAAACTAAGTGTTGTGGATGCAAAAATATATAAAATTTATGCCTAAATTAATGAATGTTGACAAAGTCAATTCATATAGAAGTTGTTTAATTGGTAAATTGTGTCATTTGAAGATTGGCAAATAGATGGTTGAGATCATAAATTATTATTAGTTTTTTTTTTCCAAATCCATATATGTCTTAAGTTGGGTGGGATAAGATTTTATTTTGATCATAGATGTGGGCTGGACATATACAAATTTGGTTTTTATCATTTTTGTAATCATTTAAAAAGATTGTTTTATTGGTCGGTATTTATGATGTCAGTTTTGTGAGAGTTGAAATATTGTAGTGAAGATAAATGAATTGAGGTGATATCAGTTGGATTTTGATTGCAGATATGTACACAAATTTATGTATATTAGATCCATATTTTTTGTCGCCATTTTAATTTAGTTTTATAAACAAAAACTAATGTCTTTCACAACATAATTTCGATATAAGATTTCCATTTCATTAATTCCAAAAATCTCCTTTTCAATTTGTTAACATGGTGTACCCATTTAAAAACAAAAGACTTGATGTTAAAACTTTGTTTTGCTATTTTTTCTTTGGTGGAGTAACAGAGCATAGAAGTAATGATTACAAGAAACAAAAGTTATTTTCAAAGAAGATTTCCTATACAAAATTAGAGAACAAAGTTCAAAATTTATGAAGCTTCATTATATTTCTCTTTTTTAATTTTGTTGAAAAAGTAGCTGCATTTTACCGTCGGTAATATTAAAGCCAGTTCAAATCTCAATTTTAATTTTTAATACTTGTGAATCATGTCAAAAACTCATACAAATATAAATTTTTTGTTAACTGATGTCTTTGAAGATCTCTGAGTGTAAAAATAATTTGAAAGCAAAAGTGAGAAAATTCTTTGGAATCTATAAGAACTCATGAAATAATAATTTTTCTAAACTTCGGAAAACCGATAAATTTCAACTTAGTTTTCCACCGTTAAGAAAAGTGGATTGCCGAATTTTTATATTGCTTTTCGTAAACTGGGAATTGAGAGGACATACCCAAATATGTGGTTATTATTTCTAGAAGCTCAAGGAGAAAAAAGATTTATAGAAGGTATAAGATTTCTTTGGTTTTCGTCCAAGAAATTGTATTAAATTAATTAAAAAAAAGGTTGGTACTTTCTATAAAAATAGCAGCGGGCAAAAATATTAAATTTCTTTAATTTTATTAGTTTTTTGTTGTTTTTCCCAAGTATCAGTACTTTATTTTTTTCCCTGAGTTTTGCACCTGGAATTGTCGGATTACTTGCCGAGCCTCAGGAAGAATTCAGAGTTCTAATGTTTAAAGTTAAATCTCCTTAAACCACAGAGAAGAGAAAAATTCCTCTGGCTTTGCATGCATCTTGCGTTTTAATTATATAATATAATAATAAGGGTATCGTATTGTTGGAGTAGCTTGAAAGTTAATAAATGATAGATTACGTAGCACGACAGTCCATAGGTGAATTAAATGACCCACAATTTTATGCCGAATCCGAACGGCTAGTCAAATTTCCGTACAAATGTTGATAGATTTAGGCATTTTATAACTTCAACGACATAACGGACACCTTTATCCCTTTGCATTAATATTCTCTAAATATAAAATATTTCCTTTGGTATAAAAATTTGTAAGAACTAAAAAAAAATAAATAATAAATTAATTACCCTTTCTGTCAAATTATATTTCAAACAACCTTCAATCAAATTGAAAACATGTAGTCGAATTTTGCTTCCCATCGTTGGTGCTCTGATCTTACCACGTACAAAATTATAATTTCTGATAAGAAAATCGAAAATAAATTTTAGGTATTGTGGATTAAATAAAAAAAAATAATATTAAAAAATTTATTAAAAAATCAAAACTTTCAATCTAAAAATTTTAATTAGATATTTTCTACTAAATGAGGAGTATTTAAAGGTAAAAAACGCAAAGCGATAAAAAGAAGCCATGAAGTATAAATGCTAATGATTTTTTTAAAAAGTTATTCACAAACAAAACTTTTTGGTCCTTCAAGCCAGATATAAATCAGTGAGGGATTCTTAATCTTGAGTATCATTTGTTCTTTGTTTGACAATTTAATTCCAACCTAGATATAATTTAGCTTTGTTATTCATAAAATTAAAATAGTAATGTAAAATTTAATAATATTCTTAAAATTGTTAAATTTTAATCATGTAAATAAAAGTCAGTTAAGCATTAACAAGGAATTCAGCTTCTCCTAACATTTGTATTAATATTTATTTTTAAATAATATACAAAAACAGCCAAATCAAACAAGCCATAGATTTTTTACTTTTCTAATTTTATTCAAATGATTCTTTTTCAACTAGTATATGATAATTTTCTGGAACAAAAGAAACGATTGAATTGTCTCTTACTTTTGACAGTTTATTTGTTTATCATAATATTTATGATGATGTGATGCGTTAACCATGAATTTTGTAGTTTTAAATAGACATGATTTGATTTGAAATTTGTTTATATATTTATTGAAATGTTTCAACGAGAATCTTAATGTGAATTAGAACAAATATGCAGCAGAAATATTTTATTGGAACTAATGCAATAGGTTAGTTTAGGGCTAGTTTTACAATATTGGTTCAGCTTTGCTTCAGTATTATATTTACCGATTTCAACGGTTTAGCTGTGGTTCAACGTTGGTCCAAGAACCTGGGACCGAACAAAAGCTTACAAAAAAGAACATATACGCCAATAAGAGTTGAGTCTTTTGAATGCAATTGAATAATATAGTGGATTGACAAATTATGTATGTATGTACATACATATATCCCCACTTAACCAAAAATTAATAAAATCGAGTTTGTTGCTCAGCTCCTTCGTTTGTTTTATTTAATTGCTAATAATATTATTTGTTTTTTTCAACCCGTTTTTTTTAGAATAACATTGCTATGAAATACGTTTCCCTAAAATTAAATTAAAAATTAATTAAAACGAACGAACTCAACATTTTCTGAAATAAGTTATCGTTTGTTAAATTTTTTTTTGTAGAAACAAATTTAACCATGACAAAGTATCAGTGCTTATAGTCATATCATTCAATAAGATTATTCATTCCTCCCCCGCCACAAAATTAACATCGACCACAAGCACGTGTTTATTATTATTATTGTATGTTTTTTAGTAGCTCTTCAAATTGAAATCACTTCAATTTGCATATCAAAAAAATAAAAACATATGGGTTATTTTCATTTCATTAGCACATCCACCACCACCGCACCGTTGTATATTTACGCCCACTTGTGAAATTCAAAATTCATTCGAAAAAAAACCATCTTCCAATCTGCCAATCAAAAACTATGTTTAACGCCTTTTTTTATTATATTTTATCTCCAATTTCATCCACTCAACGGCTGTTGATGAATTTAAATATGATAAAAACATCAAATCATCGTCATGGTTAAAAGTTAAAAGTTATAAATATTTCCCGCCACAGCGGAACACAGCGCGCTGACAAGATAAACATCAATCCTAATCTCTATTTCGTATGGCTTCATCTCGATTTATTATCAAAAATATTATGACGTTTGAATGGATCTTTTCTTTCATTTGTTTAAATTGAGTTCTTTTGATATCCATACAAAACTTACCTTAAATCATATTTATCAAAAAAAAAACTTAAGGTAGATAGTAAAAAGAATAGAATTTCATAATTTTTTTTTGTTCTTCTCTATTTTCCCATCATAAGTCAGGAAATTAAATCCGAAGACTCAGCATATGAATGACTTAATTTGCATTCTCAATGGTATCTCTTTGTCTAGATTCTAGAAGGTGCTAAATAGAGGTCTAATTTTTCGATTTATTTTTGTTGTAATTTCAAAGAGGAATTTAAGGAAAAAAAATCCCTTCATTTGAAATGGAAAAAAAAATATATTGCGTTTTGCAATTAAATAATTATTGTACATTATATTTTTTTTTCAAAATGATTCACTTTTCTGAGTTATTTTTTGTGTTTTTTTTTTTAATATAAGGGAGTTATTTACTTTATGGAACTAAAAGCACACACATCATAGTTGCGGCTTTAGCGGCTGGCGCACATGACATTTTATAAAAAATTCCATTGCAAAAAAGGCTGCTGCTGGCGCGGTATTTAAAGAAAAAAATTCCACAAAATCGATTATAAATTCTTTGCAATTTGCTTGCACTTAAAGGCGGCTCAGTTGTGAGAAAAAATCTTACTTCTATCTTTTTACTCATAAAAGCAGTATAAGTACATACAGTGCTTGTTTTTTTTTTATTTTTAAATCATCATCATCACACAATTAATACCGCTAGTAATATGGTGTACAGGTAATTAAACTTTGAAGAAAGACTTTGTGTACGAATAGAAAACAGAGTGGGGGGAAAGTGGGGATAAGAAGAGAAAACAGATTGGTTTTATGAGATCATAAATTTATTTAACTTTGGCGGCGGAAAGAATGAGGATGACTTGACTATTATTATTTTACCTTACGGTTATAAAAGTTCGTTGGTCAGCTCTTTTGTTTTATATTGTAATGAGGTGAGGGTGTAATTTCTTTTTTTGTTACTTTGCCAAAACAATAAAAAAAAGTTCAAATTTCACATTGCTTTGCGAATATGTTGGAGAGATTTGACTGTTAGAAATTTTTTCTAAGTGTAAGTTCTTGGCTCACCTCTTTCATACGTAGTAAAACGGCTGGCAATTGATTTTCCTTACAGCAAAACAAAAATAGATATTTAACTAGGAAACTTGGAAATTTATTAGTTGGATGGTGATTTATTGATAAATTCCTGAAGCTAAGTTGTTGTAAGAAAATAAAAATAATACTAGGAAATGAAATAAAGGAAACAAAAGAACTGAGCAGCAAACTTGATTTTATTAAATTTTGGTTAAAAGGATTGAAAGGACATGGCTTTTAGTTCCAGTTCAGTAGCATTCCTCATTCTTGTTCAAGTGAATGCCACCCATAATATTTTACTTAATGTAAAAAAAGTTAAAATAATAATTTTTTGAAAAATTGTGGAAAAGCTATTTTTTTTTTGATTTTCATTAATTTTAACCTAGCAAGAATTTTGACTACAATCTATTCTACTTTCTCAAAAAAAAACTTTCTTCAATTTCTACTACCACTCAAGAGTAAAATAGTTTCATTTTCGCTATCAGAACATGAGGTTTTTGGAATACGTACTCCAATAGAGCTCCATTATAAGACTTCTAGTAGAATATTTGATTTCGAAAGAAATAAAGAAACGTTTAATTCAAATCTGAAAATTTAGAACATTCCTTGATAAGCAATGAATGTAAAAATTCATGTTCATGGAAAGATGACAATATTTACCAAAGACCATACAGGTAACTTTGTAAGAATTACATTTTTATGTTAAGAGCCTGGATTATGATCTAAATCGTCCACACTAAATATTTCCTTATTTCTATATCACCATCAAATCAAGCACAATTTTTCAAACCAAAAATTTCCAATGGTATCTAGCACTAATTGGGTCACTATTGTTAGCTTATTATGTTTCTAAAAAAAATTCCAAAACTTGTAAATACTTAATTATTAAAAAAAAGACTCGTCGTCGTCGTGTCTGATAATAATCCTAAGGCAATTAACTAAAATGATTATTTCGAAAATAAAAATGCCTCCCAGGCTAAAACAACTGTCATAAGACAAACACCTTTTAAACAACACCTTTTCTGTAATGCGTAGCGTCGTCCGTCGCTGTTGGTCGGTAAAAACTCTTTGAACTGTTATTTTTTTTTTAGTTTCGTGTGAAAAATATAACACGCACAGCTTGAAATTGCAAATAAAAAAAAATATCAATTAATTCTCCCATATCTCGTACATACCTATGCTCTTATCTGAAAGGTGTTTAATTTTGATTTAAAAACTAACATTAATCTTTTAGATAATTAACCAGCAAAGTATATTAGTAGAATCACAGCTTGTAAATTTATAATAATAATTAAGGTTTTTAAAGCTTGACCTCATTTTTCTTCTTCATTTTTTTTGTTTTAGTTTCATATGGCAAAGTTGCCACTTTGGTTACCCCGTTTTTTTTTTTTTTGAGTAATAGATTAAGCAAAACCAATTTTAAATCAACCAAAACAAAGATCTTATGTTTTGGCAAATGATTTATGTTCGAATAACATATTTCACATGCTATTAATGGATTTCAAGTTGTTTCTTCTTTGGGTCAAAATTTAAATCAATATCTCAAAAAAAAAAAAAACAATCAATTAATTGACGAATATCTAAAAATGCCAATAATGGTTTAGAATCTCTTTTAAAACAAATAATATGTAAAGATAAAATCATGATTAATTGTTATCGACGATTTTGTTTTGCAAATGGATCCAAGTTCATTGATCTGTTTTGTTGTGAATAGTTTTTAAGCAAAAAGCTTAACACTTGCTTTCAAGAGCGGATATATTTTTGCGGAGTCCAAAGATTTATCTCACATGTGGTGTTTAGGAAACCCACTAAATGACTAAAAACCTTCTGATTACTAGCTACATATTAGGTTGTGGTTTTAGCCCCGGATCAAGAGGTAAATTAATCATTCACAAGTGAACAGATCTGAGTTAAACTTGTGCACAGCTCGTTAAAGAAGTCAATTTAATTCACTCACCCGCTTAGTCTTGCCTATAAAGATCTAATGAGTCAGTTACATTTCCGCTTCTCCACGCCTGTCTATGTACTCACTAGATACACTGTATCTTTTGCTAAGATCTAACATTTTGTGTCCGGTTGTGCCACTTTGGATAGCTCTATGAGAGGGATTAGCTAGGCTGACAAATTTGTAATCCTATAAATTCGAGCCTTGGAAGAGCGAAAAGTGTGACTACATAGATCGTTGTGGAGAGATTTTTTTTTTTAAATTAATTATCCGACTTTTTACATAAAGGCCCTTTGGTATTTTGTTAATAATTTTTCAAATGATTGATATTATTCTTTTTTTGTTCTTTGAGTCATACAAAGGTATGTTGGCATCAAGTCCGTTTGCATCATTACTGTCCATCGAATGCAGTGTAGATATACGACAAGAACTCATAAATTCAGATACAAATGTACATCAATCTGGGCATTCTGTTGCACACTCGCCGATGCTGATGCTGCTGATGCTGATGATAATGATGATGGTGATGGAAATAGTGAACTCTTTTTGTCGTGGTTGTTTAATACTTTTGAGCTGCTGTTGTGTGTATTTTATTTTACGTAGCTATCCATTGCGAAAGTGTGTCTCTTGGTTTGGTATTTGTGGTCATTAAAATTGTTAGAATTCCTTTGGGGCATCACTCTGGTGCGCCACAAAACTCTTGGCTATACAATAAAGTATCTTTGTGTTTTTATCTGTTTATATACATTATATCGAGTTGCGCTCTCTCCCTTGTGGGGTTGGTAGAGTAAACGGAATTCAACTTAGCAGAGCTTGCGGAACGACAACACTACTTTACCATCATCATTAATACTATTCTATTAAGCAGCACATCATGATGAAGAGGGGGCTGTATAAAGCTGTATATATTTTTTTTTGTTCTATAGCGATTGGCGTTGATTGTAATCGATCGATAGCGAGTCAGTCAGTTTGTAATGTCTTTTCTTTTTCCCGCTGTAGTAGCTAGAGCTATATAGAGTGCACACTAAACTGTTAAACTACTTGATCAGAATTTTTTAGTCATTATAATTCAAGAGCGTTTTTTTTATTTTTTTTGTAAATAGTGCTATTACAGATGTATCTTGAAGCTTTCCATTGATTGGAATAAATTGGCGCTAAAGAACAACTCTTTGTGTTTATGTGTGTTGAAATCTACCGCGAGGATGATTATCTGATTATTATCTTTGTGCCAAGCGTTGAATGGTTATGGAGCACAAAAAGACCTGATTTTTTTTTTGTGTTGTTCAATTTAATGTCACAGTTATTTTAAAACTATGAAATATACAAAGTAGCAGGTGGAATAGATAGAAAATTGAAATAATAGCTGGTAGATGTTGAAGAATGCATTTGATTGCAATGGGTAGAAGTTTAGGTTTAAAATGATCTGTTAGGTTTATCGTTCCGGATGTAGACAGTAGATATAAGGCATTTTAATTAAATGATTTTCAAATGGAATACTTACAGAAAATAAACGAGGATGAATTTGAACAAATTGTTTCCTTTATAAATCCTTCGAATATTTTAGTTTTTTTTTTTAAAGGTAAGGCAAAGCAGATGCTAACTAATATAAACTTGTTAGAAGTAAGGTAATTAAGTTGTTTGCATCTTTTTAGCGTCAACTCTTTTTTTAAAGGCATTGCACCGCTCACGCAGCTCTATTGGTCGCTCTAGGGTATGTTCAGGTAGCATTATCATTTGTTTGTATTGAAAGAATTTTTTGGGGTTAAATGAGTTCTTGTACAGAAATGTATTTTGCTTCAAAAAATTATTTCTAAAACTAAATTTTGTCAAAAAAAAAATGATAAAAAGAATTGTTGGTCGAAAAACAAAATTTTGTCATAATAAGTTACAAAAATAAATTCTTCGATAAGAAAATAAATTTGTGGACTAATGGCCCCTAAAAGCTGTTTTGAATTAGTAATGCAACAAATCCAATTCTTTTACTTGGTTCAAAATTCACATTTTACGAATTCGGAATTTGTGTTTTTTTGTGTAAGTTCTAGACTCAGCTCTTTCATATCTATTATTTGTGTCCGGCAATTGAATACTCTCTATAGCAAAACAAAAATTGATAGTTAATCGAAAAAGTCTTGTCTTTGCAGGACATTTAACCACGAATTAGTAAAAGCGAGTTTGTTGCTCAGTTCTTTTGTTTGTATAATAATATATTTTTTTTCACAATAAATAAACTCTGCGAATTTGTTTTTTGAAACCTTATGCCTGATATACGGATATTTTTTGCCATTGTTAGTGTTATTTTTTTTTTTCTAACCACTTCTTTTTATGAAATGCACAAAAAACCAATTTTGAGATGGATTTGAATTTAGCGGCGATATTATGAAATGAAGTACAGACTTTGACCTGTGTTCAACATTCATTACTTTTGAACAAAGTTGAAGGAGGGGCTAAGATGTCCATGGTCCTTTGAATAATATGTTACATTAAAAAATTTTTTTTTAAATAAATCTGTTTTTCAATGCAAAATGCAGAAAAAAACATTTGTAACACCTCTGGTAAAACAAGAATTATTTAAAAAAAAAAAGTTGAAATACACTTGTTTGATGAATTCAAAAATCAATCAAAAAACTCAAAAAGAAAATACTCCATCAACATCGTTAACGAAGTCTTGTAGTCGCCTTGAATTTATTTTGCAATAAATAAAAACCACAAAAAAAAACAATAAAAACATTGACGAGTTGAGGAAGACTTCTTTGCTCATTTTTCTTCCAATGCATCATATCTTCTCCAATGACGACAGCCAAAAGACAACCAGAGAGAAACAGATGAAAACCTGTCAAAGGTAAAAAACAAGGCGTATTTCAGATGTGTCTGATTCTTATTCCAAATAAGACCACAAAAGAAATGTTTTTTTTTTTTATTATTTTCAACATCTTATCAAGACTTCATAATGTTGGGATTTTTTTCTCATGCTTTCTTATCTTCTTTCATTTTAAACAGCATGCTGGGGAATTAAATTTATTATCATTTTCGATCGAAAGAATAAATAATTGTAACACTTCATTCTGTATAAGCATGAGAGAGGTGATGATAGTATCTTTTAATTAATTGATAGAATTTTGTGGCGTTCGCACAACAGGGGTGAGGCACCACATCACAAGAATCATTCTATTTTAATTTTTGTGTTAGAATATGAAGATAACGCACAAAATTTGAATAAACTTTCATTCGGTTGTTTTTTTTTTTGTTAGAGGTAGAGATACCGTGGAAAATTTTCTTAATTGCATTCGATGAATCTAAAATCCATAAAAACTATTGACCCAATTTTGTAATGAAAAAAAAAGTGAAAATTCATAACATGACCTTTTCAAAAAAAAAAAAATATAACCATGAAAGAGCTTAGAAAAAATGTTTTCTAAATAAGCACTCAACATAATGTTAACATCAAGCCGCCGCCATGGCAGATTTTTATATCTCCTTTCAACGTAATGATTATTGAAACATATTTTTTTTATCGATTTTAGTATGAGGAACGCTTATTGCGCAAATGAACTGAAGAAATCATGTTGAACTAGGTTTTATATGGCGAAGAGAAGAAAAAAAAAATTAAGTAATTAATGCAAAGAGCTTGTCGGCAAGTAGTGTGTAGTGTAATGTATTATAGAAGCGCGGCAATTTAATGCTTTGATCTTCAGCATCAGCATCAACTTATTAGAGCAATATTATTCAATGAGTTTGTGTTTAATTCATTTTGGTATTAAGATACATGGATTTTTTTTTATTACTGTGAACTATTGAGTGTTTAGAAGAAGAATTGTGAAATATTTTAAACATATCTTGATACCTCGACTTATGATTGGAATGTAGAATAAAAATTAAAAATTAATTAATTGATTTCCATTTAAACCATAAAAGAACGAGCGACAAAGATTTTGTCTCAATCTGATAAGCTCTGATAATTTGACCTCAAAAAAAAAAACTCGTACCTTATTGACTATAATCAAAATGTCATATACATCAATATCCATAACAAGCAGTTGCTAACCGTTCAATCAATATGATCTTTTTTGACATCTGCGGTCATCAATAACCAATAAACCAACACCTGTCAATGGCGGCATTAATTCATTTTACAGCTTAGGGCACAATATTGTTATTATTTTTTTTTCTTTTATGACACTTGTAATAAAGTAAGCTTGTTAAGTTTTATGTCAATATACAAATCTAGATACGGTTTATTTTTTATATTTCAATTTTTTGATCATTGAGTCGTGTCACATGCTCTTAAACACACATGGAGATAATGAACTTTATTCTACTTTGCATTAATTAAAAAAAAAAAGTTATTTTGAATACCGGATTTGAATAGCTAGCCACATGCGAATAGGTTAATCATATATTTTTTTTTATTATTATTATGAAAAACAGAACACCCCACAGCGGGCAATAATATTTTTTTTATTAGTTTCATGCTGTTTATGTAATCAATCTTGAGTTCATAAAATAAAAGGAAAAATTAAAACAATAATTTATTAATGTGGAAAATGATTGATATAATAATAGTTATTAGTTTATTGTGTTTGAATGTTTCTATTATATGGTTGAGAGTTAGAGACACTTACCAAGCCTTTTTTTTTAAATTTTAATTAGAGTGATTAAAATTTTTTATGTACCACCAATGGTGATAATAATACGATAAGGTGTTTGTTGTGCGACATTCCATTGCCTTCCATTTGTGTGCTGCACAACAACAGACTTATTTATAAAGGCATTATAGTGAGCGTATAACTCCTTTCATATCTCTTAAAAAGAAAATATTAACTGCTTCATAGCAGGTAGGGACGTTGACCATTTTAATTGAACCAGACCGTGGCATAATGGTTAGGACTCGTGTTTCATCCTCTAACGAAAAAGGGGAAGGACAACTCCAATTCGGTCGATAAATCTTCTGCTACTTATATATCTTCTCTAATAATATTTTTATCGAAAGCCAAAACAATAAAAAAAACTTCATGAAATTGAATGGACAACAAAAGAGCTGGATGTCAAACTTGATTTTAGAAAAAAAATCGCAATTTTTAACAAAAGCTCATGAAGTTGTATGGAAAAAGCTAGGTTTCTAACACGATATATGAAAAAATAACTTGAAAAGAACAGACCGAATTTTTTTTTATCAAAACAAAAAAAAATTAAATACGAAAGAGTTGAGTTTCGAACTTGATTTAAATTGGAAATGAAATAGGTTTCTAAAATTTCAAATTTTCGTAAGCTTTTCGTTATCAAAATTAATTCCAACCAAAAACCATTTCGACCAAGCGAAATCTCATTTCCAGATCATGCGGGTTACCTTAAAGATAAATAAATCACTTTCATTACACCTTAAAATACCGTCTAAAATATTATCGAAACTAATAAATTTTCTCAACTCTCCACTCAGGCTTCCGATAAGATTGCAAAATGCCATATAAATTATCCATCTGAAGAGTGTATTTTTTTTTTCGTTTTGCCATAAATACTCCGTGATAATCGCTTAAATCTCAATGATGGGCGATGGCACAACACCAACAACACAACACAAAAAAATAAAAGAAACAAGCGTGAAAGAATTTGTTTTCTGTATTAAATTAAAAAATCAACAAAAAAAAAAGAGAAGAAATTAAAAACATTTCATCAAATAGCCGGTAGCTACCAAAAAGTTTAAATCTCTTTCATGGTGAAAAATTAGTCTTGTAATTTCACCCTTTAACTTCGAATAAACACGGAATTATGATTTTCTGCCAAAACATTTAAAAATAAGGTGTATAAAAACGAAAAATAACATTCAAACAAAATTAGCTTTTGCTTTGTGGTTCGTGTGTGAAACTGTGAAAGCCTCAAACGATTTTTTTTTTGTTTCGTTTTTGTTTTGTTTCTCAAAAATTACTAATTACCCGAGCTGAGTACATAACCTGACCTCAAGCGGTCATATCTATTTATTGATGTTGTTGCTATGTTGTGAATATAATCCAAAAAGGGAGCCGCTTATTCGGTTGCCACCACACCAACAAACAACAACAAGAGGAAGCCATTCAAAAGTTCCTCCTTTCGAGTAGTAGTAATTTTGTATTTTATATTGATTGATGAAAACGCTAACGGGGGTATTTATATATTTTTCGCCATCATTAGTATAGCGCTTTTTAAGATGACGACTCAACGGTGGTGGTGGCGGCTTCTTTTCTATGGTAGCGCGGCAGCATTTAACTTATCCACTGAGGATTAATAGACAAAGATTCAAAAACCAAAAAGAAAAAAAAAATTGATTTCATCTTCACTTTAAAACAAAAACAACAAGAAAATAACAAAACCTCAGATGTAAACATGAAACAACTCCCTTTGGCATCAAAGCAATCGACATTTGATTAGAGTGTAATTAAAACCAAACGTATGGATACGCATTTATTGTTTTTTTTTCTTTTCTTCATGGCAAAAGATAGTAAAGTATCTTCTTTTTTATGAATACTACAACTTCTCGTTGATTGTTTTTTCTACTTCAATCTTGCAAAGCTAGCTATATTGCCATGTCTCTTAACTATATATATATCTATGATGAAGATGATGATGATGATGCCGATGATGAACAAGAAGAATAATTATAGTACTTTGACCTGAGGGTAAATTACTGATTGGATTGAAGTGTTAAAGTCAAAATGAAATGTTTATTGAGTGGATTTATAAGAAAAAAAATGGGGGGGTTATTATTATTATTATTATTATCAAGCGTGCGTTCGATGTTCAAATGTATCAGCATCAGCATGTTCAATAAATTGATCGATTGAATTAGGTTAATCGGTGTTGTGTGATGTAATCGATGTTGGTTTTGGCCTCCAGAAAAGGAATTTCATTTTAGAAGTGATAATACGTTGATTGGCTTAATTTTCTTTTTGATTTTTCCTTCGCAATAGAAGAAAATTGTTGAATGGTAGACATGGAAATATTTTTTGAAATAAATGGTTTGACTTAATTTTTCGTACAAACTATGAATAGATTGGTAAAACTCTTCGGAGAAAAAAGATTATGTTTAATCAAAGAAAAATAACAAAAAAAAATTTAAAAAAAAATTCAGCAAAAATACAATTCATATTTTTAGTTTATTTTAAACAAAAATCAGCGAAGTAGATTGTGTTCTTATCTATCACCATTTTCTATTACAGAACCTGTCAAATTTTTATTTTCAAATGTTGCAATAAAAAATCTTAGTAGGTACCACTTAAAGTCAATCAAATCTTCCACAATAATAACTCAATTCCCATGCAACATGTTCCCACCCTGTTTCTGGTATTAAAGACTCCACTTTAATACTTATTAGTATTTTTCACATCATCTATGCATTAACATCAATCTATCGCAATAAAAAGTGTTAATCATTAAATTTTTTTTTTGTTCTTTGGTTTCTCTTCTAAAACAAACCCACGACAATATATTTTCAATAACAATAAATCTCAACATGAACCAACCAACAAGAGTGCTGTCAATCAAAAAAGAAATAACATGTCACCGATATATCAGTAACAATAAAAAACAATAAAACGTGTGTTCTGTATATGCCATCATTAAAAGGCAAGGATAGACCTTTCAGTGAACTCAAACAGTTAACACCTTATTGTGAAAATGTCCATAATGGGGCCTTAAATGCTTTAAGGTGTTAAATCATGATTTGTGATGGTATAGCTAGGCGCTATGCAAATGGCAATTGGCATTTAATTTATGCCCATTGGTCTTATTATGTCCCTCAATAAAGATATATATATATACCAACTAAGAATTATCAAATTAGACCCGGAAACATAGATTTATTTTTTATTAGCAATAAGAATTTCACACAAGAAAAAAATAAATTTTTCTTCCCACGGTTATTCCGGCACACTGCCAAAGATCATGCCTTATCTGCAATCTATCAATCCGAAGTATTTTAGTTTTGCAAATAAGGTGACCAGCTTTAAGATGAAAGAAAATATTTTAAGACTATCGTTTCTTTAAAAAATTCTTACTTTCACCCAATCCCATTCTCACATCTAAAGCATATGTCTAGTTTACCTTAGATCTATGATAGCGAGAAAATGTTGACTTGATCATATTAGAAGCATTCAAAACAAAAGAGCTGAACGGCAAACTTTATTATTTTTAATTACAATGCTTATATTATCATAAGGATTTGAAACGTATTACCATTGCGTAAAAAAAATTAATACCAACAATATCCTATTCCTGAGTATATAAATCTAGCAAAATGTTATTTCCTTGTTTATGAACACTTGATTTTTTTTTTTAAATTTTAAAACAAAACAGTCTTTGAAAAAGATAAAAAAAAACTACGATGGTCACACTACTATGCGCCAATTCGAACAATTCAAACAAATTTTCTGGGCGTGAATTTGCATTATGCATAGAAAATGCATGTCAAACATGAAAAATGCATGCCACTTGACTTCTGTCGTATTTTCCCACTCTGTTTGTTTTGGTTTTTTTTTTTCAAAGAAGAAACCCTCTGGCAAGCCTTCAAAAACAAAATTAAAAAAAAAAGAACTCAACAGACAAACTGACCAAAAGAATAAAACATAACACTACGAGTACATATACAACATGAGAAGAGAAACCTCTGTAGTTAATTTTCTTGTCAAATTCTGACAACACAAGACGCGCCAACGTACATACATATATATATGCAAACATGGTGAAGAAAGAAATTTTCAGTGTAGATATATCTTGTTATATACGTGAGTGTATTTTTGGTTTGAAAGATTGAATTTTAACGTCCAGCACCTGGATAATGGTTATGGTAACAAAATAAAAAGTAAAAGACGATTACTTGAGAACAAAAGAATCTCATTGTCGAATTTTAGTGAAAAGTTTTGTGTGTGTAATGCGATTTTATTTTGTGGGTTTTTGTTTAAAATTATGTTTTCTTTTTTCTCAGTAAACAAACTGTAATCCTTTTGTGGTCAACAAAAAAATGATGTATGTTCATCGACTTGAATTCAACTTGACATGAAATTTATACCGATTCGCAAAAAATGCAAATAAAGTGTAACCGAAAGAATTTGTAGACATTTTTGTGAAGTGAGAATTTTGTTAATTCATATTAAAAAAAATTTATAATTCATAAAAAAAAACTCCGCTATTGCAAAAATAAAAAAAAAAATTCAATTTAAATTTACTCTAATTTCAATTTTCATTTTGTAACATAAAAATGATTTATTGATATGTTTGCATGGTATCTACCAACAAAAAAAGTATTAAAAAATATTTTATGTTCGATATACATAATTCTTGTTTTGTAGCTTGTAAAACAAATTACATTTGGCAAAACATAATTGGTGGGTTGTAGTATGTGGTGTGTGTTAAAGGTGGTGTGGTTTGAATTTCACCCCCCATGGGGACATTTATGAATGTTTTTTTTTTTTGGTTTGTGTTTGGTTATTTTGTTCCCTCTCCTGGCCCAAACACATAAATTGCATCAAAACACGAATACTTATACGCATAGAGTGACGAAAAATTGTTGTACGCAATGATGTTCAAGTTTTATTATGCAATGTTTCTTCGACAAAAAAAAACACTACAAAAACATGCGAAGTAAAAAAAAAGAACAGAAACAAAAAAAAAATCAAGTCTGCGTGAAGTATTAAATTACATTCCAACCAACTGGGGAGAAATGTGTAATTATTATTGTTGGTAATTTATCAACAACAGCAAATACGAAAAAAAACAAAAAAAAACTTTACCTACTTGCTAAAAATGTAAAAAAGAAAAAAAAAAAATGAAAAGAGGGAAGATTTAAATGTGTAGTGAGGCGATGTGTAATTGTGATGCGACGACCATCAGGATTGAGAAAGGAGGAGACGTTTTTTTTTATATTTGTTTCTTACCAGTTAAGTGGATAATTGGTAATTTATTAAATTTTTGGAGGGAAATTGCGTTAACTTTATTGGTGAATACTGCAAACATGGATGCTATAATGAAATTTAATTTTGTATTTAATACTTTGTTCTTGTTTAATGTTGCCAATAAGGAGGAATGTACGAAATGTTAACAACTACAAAAACATTCAATTTTTAACATGTTGTTTTTAATTGGGTTTATTCTCATGATTAACCTTTGCATTGTGTTTAAAGTATTTAGGTTCGATTTTTTGGACAGTAATTAACAGCATTGACATTTTATGATTTGTCAAAAAAAAAAAAGTTGGTATGAAAAATGTGAAATTAAATTTTTCTCATTATTTTCAAAATTTAGTCCAGATTTACTTAAGCCCGGTTAAAAGTCTAATATATAAAAATTTATAAAAGCAAAAAATTGGAAAAATCAAACAAATGTTGAGTAGGTCATATTAGTTACTTCTAAATAAAAGAGCTGAAGTCAAAACTTGATTTTGATTAAAAACAATTTAATATAAATCAATCTCAACAAAACCTCTCAAAAAGTCAATGAATCTTATTTTTCTTTTTCTCTGAATAATGCTTCTTTCGTGTTTTAAATAATTTTCATTCTCAAATAATGGTCAAAAACATGTAGTGTTGCACACATACCTACATACATATATTTCATCTACAAAATAATCCAATTCAATTGAATGCTCCATTTTATTTCAATTGATAATCAAACACTAGAGTACCTACTTAAACTCAATAGTGGTGTGCTTTTTTAACGGTTCTGTTGAATTTTCAAAAAGGTAAATTGATAATAAAAAAAGAGAAACGACATAAAGCAGTACACGACACAAATAAAATATAAATCTCCTTAGGAGAAGAAAAGATATAAATTGATCACAGAAAAAAATAAGAAAAAACTGAAAATAAACCCAAAGATGCGTGGTGAGCATGGTCATAGAAGAGAAATATATCGTACTCTTCGTAGATTTATCAAAATCTTTCTTTTATTATTCAACAATCAAATTGCTTTTAATTACAATAAAAATTGTTACTAATCTAATTCGCCAATCTCACCCGCTGTGTGCCGTCGTGTTTCAATAGATCATCGTTGTTGGTTTGACCATGTTTTTTCGCCTCGTTTTCGTTTAGGTTGAAAAAAAAAATCCAAGACAACAGCACTTGACAAGCTTAGTTAAAATATTTAATTTAATCGAGATGAGGGGGTGTTTTATATCGGTTCTTCGGTCGTCATCCTCCTTCTCCTCATCAGCATGTTGATGTTGTTTTTTTTTGTTTGGAAAAAAAAATCTCTTGGAACACTGTCCAACTTCAAAAGTTGAAATTTATATCAAAGCTCTAGATCTTTAGAGCAAAGCAAAGTCTGTTCATACCAACCACTCCATGTACTATTGGTACAGTTGTTGTTGTTTTTTTTTTTGGTTTGCTGTTGGCGTTTTCTCAAGTGTTTCTAGTTTTCAGTGCCTCTATTTAATTTTTACTTTTTTTTGTTTTTATTTTATTTTGGTTGATGGTGTTGTTGGCGGAGGAGATTTTTAGTTATGATTCAAAGCACGCATGGTAATTTTGTAGTCAAATTAGTTTTTATCTCAAGCCGGTGATCTCTTAAGTGTACTTTTTGCCTTGGTCGTTTGGAAGTCTATATGCATATTTTTTTTTTTGTTTCTCTCTGATCGTTTCAGTTAGTTTTTAGATGAAATATGCGTGTGAAGGCGTTATCCTCTTGCAGCGCCTCCAATATGCAATTAGAAATCTTGTTTTTTTTTTAATATTTTTTTTTTTTAAGTTCTATTTGACTACTGGTGTACTACTGTCAACTGAGGTAGCACACAATATACTTTGCTTCAGGTGGCGTGTCTTGAATCACATATAGTAGAGGCAGAGGCAGGTTTCAATGCGTTTATAATTTTTTTTTTAAATTCTGCGTGCATACACAATGGTGTTTTTTTTCCAGAGGCTTGAATTACATATTTTAAGTTTGAGTTTTGCCAAACTACAGTGATTTGTTTTGCATTTATCGTGACGCATTGATCGTCATACCATTGGACATGGACGTATATCACTTGTAGGCTGCTTGTAACGTCAAAAAATCAACAAAAAAAAAAACAATAGTTGTTGATTTATTTTTAATGGTTTAATAATATAGTGTATGTTTTGGTAATGATATGCTTAGAAATATAGGTTAAAATGGGGGCTCAACTCGGTTATATTATAGACAACTCTATAAAAATTGATCGATTTGTTGAAATTGAATATTTATTAGAGTTGCTTATACAACATTGGTATTTTAAGTAAGGGAAAACTGTTTGTTTAACCAAGTGACTTGGTAATTGAGTAAAAGCGAAACATATTTAGAAAAATCGAAAGCAAAAAAAAAGGACTACAGAAATGTAAGAAGTAAAATGAATGTAAGAATTATTCTACAGCTAAAGTAAACATAAACATATTGTAACTTTAAGGAAAAAATTCGGAGTGTTAAAAAAAACTCGGAGATTATGATTATAGTTTATCTTAGAATATTGTAGAAAATAAAAACTAAACACATCGTTGATAAAATTCTGAAATAATACTCTTCTACGTGAACTTTTACTTTCCGCTTACGAAGTCTCCATCAAGATCAATATTTTGGGTATTATTACATCCTTCTTCGGCTTGATGCAATTTTAACAAATTTTAAGGTTTTATTTTTATGTATTAAATAAAACTAAAAAAGAGTAATAGAAGGCTTGTAAGAAAATGTTAAAGAAAAGACGTTTTTTCTCATTATTTCCATCTGTTATCAGGTTTAGAGCCTACTTAAAAAATAAAACACATGTTGAAAAGAGGATATATGTAAGTAATTTCTAAAACAAAAGAGCTGTAGTGCAAACTGCTCGTTAAGTTTGGAATTATTATTGTTCATTATTAAAATTTTATTTTAAATATAAATGATTTTGAAAATAGAAATAATTTCTATTAATTTATTTTTTTAAGTTTTTGAGTGCATTAAAAGTTTACAAATTCAGGAAATCAAGTTTATACAATATTAAAAACAAAAATTACAAAGACCAATCAATTTGACTTCAAACGGCAGAAAATACTCAAATACACATTTGCAAAAAAAAATCATTCTTTTATTTAACTCTAATTGAATTGACTTTCAGCTAATAGACATTTCTCAATAATTTTTTGTCAATGACTTTATTTATGTCCAAACTGTCCATTATCTTAATGTCAACGATCTATCAGTTCAAACCATATTTTTTTTGCGATGGATTTCTAATATTTGCTCCTTTCAATTTAATTCCACCTCCATCATCAGAAAAATATATATGATTATTATTACAAACCCACAACTAAATGACATGACAAATCCTATTCGCAAAAAAATAAAACACATTTTGGGTTGAATTGACACTAATGAACGTTTCATAATTGATCATTAATCTTCTTTGTAAAACGTAAAGAGTCAAAGAAGTTAACATGATTGTGTGACAACAGTGTCACTCTCTGTTGTGAACCCAAAAGGAAGACGATGCCAAATATCTTTGTACACACACAGAAATATATACAAACAAAAAAACAAGACAAGATATAAAATGACGAAAGTATTTTCAAATAATATTTGGCATTCGGTCGGTCGTAGCACATAGAGCAATAATTTAATATCGAATATCTACCACCATCTTAGGATGTTTGACAAGCGTTTGACTAGAAGAGACCAAAGGTGGTTTTGGTGCTGATCTCTTGGGTTAACACAACTGTCCATTTATCAATCATTAATATTTTTTTTTTATTTTTCATTTTTTTGTGTGTAATGATTTCTTGTTTAAGAGTTGATATTGAGTGAGAGTTTATTTTTTTTTGAAGTCATCTCACTGTCTGATGGATTAAGTAATAATTCACATACACTTATGAAGTGAAAAATTACCACCGCACCACCTGTTGACTAACCAAAAAAAAAAAACGTCTAAATGAACTTTGATCAGTTTCATTTGGCGTGGTTGTCACGTAGGATTATGAATAAAAAGGAATCCATTTTTTCTAATAAAACGAAAGAGTTGAGATACGAACTCTGTTTTTTATATTTCCTAACAGTTGTTGGGTTAATCTATTGTACTTCTCTTTTTTGGAAGTCACAGAAAAAAATTGAAAATAAATACATTTTATTAAAACGAAAGAGTTGATGTGCGAACTTTTTTTTTACTTTTTAAGAATATGTTGAGTCAATGTATTTTTTCACACAATCGATTGTAATTTTAAACAAAAAAAGGATGGATTGTATGAAAATTTGCAAAATAAGAATACTGTCTGAGGAAAAACTTAAATTTCTTTCATTAATATTAAATATAGCTAAATTATATTTAAGTGTCAACGTCTAATTTCAAAATGCCTAACAAAGTATCATGTCAAAATTAATTTACAAAAGAAATTTTTGAAATCTTATTACGTCCTTTTCAAATCATATTAACACAAATTCCATCATCTCGCTGGCTCACAAGCCTTAAAACTGAGGAACGTATACGTAGGGTGGGCTGATATTATAACTCTCATATAACAACCATTTAAAAATAATTTTAAGCTACATTAGGACACCTACGCTGGGCCGTCGATCTCATTTGACTGACTATTTTGTTGTTAAAATACCGCCATAAATTGCTCTGCATATCTCTCCTCCTCCTCTAATTTCTCCTTTAACCTATAACACTCAATGCCCATAAAATCACTACAAAATAATATAAAAAGAAGACAAAATCCAATACTCTCTTGCAAGGTGTATCATAAACTTACCCAACTATAAGCCAAACATTAACTATCTTATCCTTAATATACAAGCGATATAATTTCGTAGTACGATGAATAGAAATAAATAAGAAAAGAAAAAAAACGAGATATATTGAATGAATTACGCTGGAATACATTTTCAACTCACCTACCCCATGAAACCACCTCCTCTTCCCTCCCTTTTCACCACCCTTCCACATGTCACACCATACACATCTATACCACACCACTCTCCATCATCTGTTCGGAATCGAAATAGTAAACTGGTCCAACTAGTTCGTTATATATATTTCAAAAATCCGCCAGCAGCAAAGTACGTATATCTCTCTATATCTCCAGAGCATAGCGCGCTAAGCCATAAGCTAAGCTATGAGTATAACAGCCAGCCAGCCACCATGGCATCAACGACATAGGCGGTCGCTTATAATGCGTTGTTAGACGCTCCCCGGACTGCAGTTATAGTGAGTTATGTATTGAAATCGAAGTACCCTGAAAACACCCGAGATCCCAGCTTATTCCATCTTCTTCGTTTATGAACAAAAAAAAAAAAAAAAAAACCTCCAGCACGCTTGCTCTGCCACAAGAATAAATAAATCCAGCGAAATGAAATCGCAGAAGGTGGATCGATCTGCTCGCAGAATCCTCTCTGGGTTTTCCATTGTAGAGGTACATGGGCAACAACAATTTTTTCATTTTTTTTTTTTTTTTCAAAAATGTGTGGTGGCGGCAAAAATGGAAGAAATGGCAGCAGCAGCAGAATCAGCAAGATGGCCATTTCCTCTTGCGCTTCTGGCTAGTGAGCTATTAATTTTCGTTTCTGTGCGGAATCTTTTTTAGTTTATACTTTTTTTTCCTGTTAAGTTTGTTCCAACACGGAAGTGGACCTCGTGGTAGTTCCAAATACCATACCATGGCGACTGCATTTCTAGAAATCGTTCTAGATCTTGAGCATGTGGGATTGATGTCGTGTCGCAGCAGTCGTTGTCTTCGTTGTCGTCTTAGTCTTTCCTGGACGTTATAGACGTCGTCGTCTTCGTCTTCATTGAGTGTCTCTTCTCTCTGATGGTGGTAAATATGGTGAGGCGGTGGTGTAGTTGGTTGGTGGCGTCACCCAGCAGCAGCAGCAGCAGCAGAAATTGTGGCGGTGTGTCTTCGTTGTTGTCGTCGGCGGCGGCGGTATAATACATGTCACAAAGCTTCGATGTTCTCGAATTTCCGTTGGGATATTTTTTTTTTCTTTTGCCTGTTGTGTACCCCATAGTTGAGTGTTTTAGATGCGTGGCGGAAATTTCATTATTTTTGGCTTAAATTACATTTGGTGGGGTTGATGGTCGGATGGTTTGGTTCATTTTAGCTTGGTTTGGCTTGGCTTAGTTCGGTGTGGTGCACAATTTAATCATCGAGAATGGGATGTATGTTTGAACATTTTAATGATTCTTTGACTAAAAATGTTGTGTGTGCGGTCGTTGTATGTGGAATGTTATACGACCTAAACGGGATCGTTTTAGTTCAAGATGATTAATAAAACATCGGAGATCGCAATTATAGGAGATCTTAGCAAAGAGATCTAAAACATCTGCGACAACGGAAATATTCTGGAGATATGGTATCCAACTTGGAGATCAAAACCATTATATTCTAGAGATTTTTTTGAGGTGATCTCTAGTAGAATGAAATTAATTCAGTTTTAAGAATTTAATCAAAAACTTTCAATGTGAACCTTCAAAGCTTTTTATCAGATTCTGTATAGAAGATGAAGAGTTCAGAGCTTTCGAAAAGAACTTCTTGCAAATTTTTTTTTTTTTCAGAAATGTCAAATGTCAATTCCCAAACGCTACCCGATAGCTCAATCAGGAGTGATATAAAAATTCAAATCTTACAGATATTCTTAATGAGTCTTAAAAAATCAAAGTTAAGAGTGATGTTTACCAACGACGACGATTATGATTATAAATATTTCCTGTTCATAAGGTAATGAGGAAGAATTTTGTGAGTCTCTTTAGCTTTAAGCTCATGAGCGCTTGGTGAATACTGGCCTTAATCTCAAATTTCATTCAACATTCCGGATCAAATTATAAAAACATAAGGTTTGCACAAACTTATCACTTTACAGCTACCACAGAACGAAAATAAGTCCTTTTTAAGTATTTACCTCAGCTCTTTCGTCTGCGAAGCCTTTTATCTTATACTTTTTTTTGATTTTCACATAAATAAAAAAAAATAATAAAAGGAGTGCTATTAAATATTTTTTTCAAAAAAGCGACAAATCACCAGGCAATTATGTCATCGTTTATTCCTTAAGACGAATCCAAAAGAAGACTTACCTATATTTTGAATTGTCTCTCTATCGTTTTACAAACAGAACAAAAAAAAAGAATATTCCATAATTTATTTATTTATTGTAAAGGAAAATAAATACTACATATAGACAAATCAATGTACAAACAATCCGCATGGTATTACTGTAACAGCTTGTCACTTAATTAAGTGCCCTGCCCATTTTCTGCTTTTCAATTGATCAACGCCATTGCCATAACTGTTAATACACCATAAAATAATTCTTTTTCCTTGCATCATTTTTGTATCGAATGAAAAAAAAAATCTATTTGCAGACATAAAAAAAAAATTGCCATGCCGCATAGCTTATTTATACATATATGGTGAAAAATTTATTAGACGCGCGAGCAGCAGAAAGCATCTGCACGTCAAGATCGATCATACAGAATGATGATGATCATGTGAGTGTTTTGCGTGCCCTCTATCATTTCATCAGGCAAATACAAAAGAATAACAGTGCTGATAAAAAAAATAATAACATTATCATCAATGAATATTAACTACGTACCCCTAGACTGCTGAAATCAGTGAATTAAAACCCAGAACTGAGCTAAGATTTTACAACTGACCCTTAAACTGCAGACAAAAATCATAATCTTAATTCTTAGTAACTGTTAATGATTTCGTTAATTTTTGCACAGTCTTGTAAATGAATGAGGAATTTCTCTGCTTTGTTCAACACGCCCTCTCAAGCCCCCTTAACATCTATGCCACACCACCGCCTCTGACGCAGCGCGCCATCGATTATAGAATTAAAACAAAACAACTACAACTCACAACAACAACACAAAAAAAGAAGAATAACCATTGTAATTTGCTGATGGTGCTCCCATAAAGTTAATTATTGTTAAAGTCAGTGCACCTCACCCCCAAACATAATTCAGTGGCGACGGCGGCGGCGGCGGTGGCGGCCGCGACTGCAGTGGTGCAGTGACGGCATGTAGCAAAAGAGCATCACTGTAACGTTGAAGCTATGGGCTGGGAGTTTTGCTTGTCTTCACCTTTCGTGCCGCTTTTGTTTTTTGTCTGTCTCTTAAATTTTTTCTGTAGACAACATCTCGTGGTACCGAACAACAACAACAAAAAAAAAATTAAGAAAAAAAAACAACTACGCGAATGATTATTATAACATTCCGCTGAAGTAAAATGCAATAAATTAGCAATTATACCGTAGTATTAGATGAATCGGCGTTTTTTTCTCTCTTTATTCCTGCAGTGAAAAAGGCAGCACTCACTGACAGTTGCAGCAGCAGCAGAAGCTGCACTTTGTTTTTTATTTTGTTGAATTTCTTCCTCCTTCATGCGGGGCAGCAGCAGCTTGATGTGAATATAAAGTGTGTTCCATTCAGTTAACAGTTAAATTAATGTGTATTGTTCAACTATTTATATACCAGTGCCGGCTTCCAAGTTGCCATTTTTGGTTATTCATATTAAAACATTTTTTTGTTTCGCTTTATTTCTCTTCTGTGGCATATTGAACAATTAAAGTTGAATATTTGGATAACTCTAATTATTATCTTTTTTTTTTGTGCAAGTGCTCATGCAACGATAGTTATCAAACTTTTGTCATATCCATCCCACCAAGAAATGCCATTGTATGAACAATTATAATAAAATAAAAAACAGAAAAAAAATCCAAATGCTAAAAATTCATTTGCATGATACGAAATTAGTGCTGAGCTGCTTCTCTCGTTGATCGCTGGTAGGGTAGGTAGTCTTTTGGATTAATACTCTTGGTTTTGTTACATGATGGTGAAGTTTCTAGACAGAGTACCCGGAGTACCTATCATGTGTATAGGAGGAGATAATTGCTGCTTTGATTTTAATTTGCGATAAACTAATTAGAAAAGTTTATTATGAAGCTGATGTGTTGGTGTGTTTTGGTTTGGTTGGGTGGTTATTTTGCGATTCGAGTGAAATGGCATGTGTTATGATAGATTTTGACAGATTGGCATGTTGCAGTTGCAGTTGTCACAGTTGATATCATATATAGCAGCAGCAGCAGCAGCAGCAACAGTATGGAATTAGTTTTAGTTGTTGAATTTATTTAGTGTGTCACTATAATGACTGGGAAGTTAGACAAGTTTTAGTTTTTTTTTTAAGTTGACACTTCTCTTAGTCAAATAGTAGTGCTGTGTGGAGTAAGCGGGGTGAGGGAAAGCAAGTAGAGATGGGGTTGGGTGGGGTGTGTTGCAGTCTTATGACATTTTCATGTTTTCAATTTTATAATTATGTATTTGTAAATGTCAAAAGTCATTCATATTTGTAAACATTTTGAAAAGCTGATAAATTGACGTAAATCAAAAGAGCTGACTTTCGAACTCGATTATATAATTTAAATTATTTGAATATGATTATTTTGGTCATATGGAGATCCTGCTGAGATAATCTGGTAACTAAAAGTTCATGTTTTGGCTAGGCCGTTCACGAAAAGATATAGTTACATATATAGCGAAAGTAAATGTTGAAGTAGAATAAATCGAGATGGTTCTCAGAGGGGTACTAATTCTGTTCTCACTACTATGATTATGTTTTTTTAGACTGAGATGGTTTATATAGCGTAAGATTCGATCTCGTTGTAGCACCAAATCAATATGTATTCTATCTCTTTCTTTCGTATGGGAAAAATTACGAAAAACTGTTTTTTTTAAAGCTTCATTGAAATATTTAAATAAATGTTTTGGAAAAACAAAATTTTCGAATAACATTCTTTGCTGGAAAGACACACAAAGACTCTTGGAAAGTTTGTTTCAAACTAAAATCTTCGTGTCTCAGATAGGTACCTAAGAGTCAGATCTGGCCATCCTACATTTCCAAAAAACACACGTTTACCAAAGGTCAAAATTTGAAACACCATCAACGGTCTCAAAATTTGAAAAAAAAAAAATAATTTGCATTAAATGAATATTCCAAAATCAAAAATTTCTAACATTGAAAATTAAGTCCGATAAAATATAGCAATGAAAAATAAGAAAAATAACATTTAGAAAACTTCATCAAAGTTCTCAGTAAAAACTACACCACTTAATCAAATTATGACTAGAACTTTATAGTTTCTTAGAATAGATGAAACTTTGTTTAATTATGTATAACTTTTTTCGTGCGTGTATTCGTAGCTTATATTACTTGCCCACCAGTTTCAATTTTATATTGAATACATACATATTTTTTCACATAGACTAAGAAGTTAAGTTAGACCTACATTTTTCTACAAAAAGGTTTCTTTTTGACAAAAACAAATTACAAAACAAATATTTTTGCAGTAAAAATACAAATATTAAAAGAAATTAATAAATTTTTTTAAATTCAAAACAGCTCTTAACTGAAATCTCACTTGGGATCATCAGTTAACTATAAATTGTTTGAAAAAAATTTATTACACTCTTCAATAAACCCTACAAATTGAGCCTTAACTACTTGCAGGGTTTACCGGAAATTTTCGTTTTTATGTAACAAAAAAAAAAAAAAAAACCATTGAGAATAAAATAAAATTAACTTAATCCCCCAGACTATTTTCATTGAAATCGAAAATACCAAAAGGTGCGCAGATGCAGTGCGTCGTCATTTAGAAGAATTCTAGATCAAGGTGAATAACGCATGCATTTAATATATATAATAAAAAAATGCAAGTTTAACTAAAAGTAGAGTAGGAGACGTTTCGTGTGGTGTAACAGGTTGCAGCACATGCGCACATGCGTATAACGTACATTATTACATCATCATTATCATCATCGGCAATATTGCATCCAGTTGGTAGTTTTGATATTATTTTTTTTAATTAAAAAAAGTTGTCACTTTTTTTTATTTATTTTTCTTTCGATTTAATTGGGAAAGCTCGTGTGTGTACTTTTATAGATACTCGTCAGAATGTTGAAATATACATTAATCAATAGGTTATCATTTTTTTTTATTGAGACAAAGATTTTCTTTTTTTTTATAGGAAAGGGGGGATTTTAACATTTTTCTATGACTCCGTTTTTGGTGACATTTTCTTTTTTTTATTATTTCAATTGAATCTAAGTGGATAATCGAGATTTTATTTTAAGTAAAGGTCAAGTTTAGAGTATTATTTTATTTCCTTTAATAGAACAAAACTTTAAGTTGAATTTTTGCGGCCTGGTCACGATGTACAGCAATTGAAATAAATTGGTTTAAAAAATATAGGTGGCCAAATATGTACAAGTAGTGGGAAGGTAATATATACGGTAATTTTTTTCATGTTTTACGCTTAAGGAACAATAAATTGAAAAATTTAGTCTGTTATAAAATTTTGCGATGTACTGGTATGAACTTCGTCGGTATCAACTGTCTTGTTATGAACCCATTCCAGTCAAATCGTACGGTGTTCAGTTAGCTGGGTGAGGGAAAGCAAAAGCGATGTGGTATGGTGGAGTGAATTTAATTTTATAAATATTTGTACATTTTAAAAGTCATTCATATTTATAAGAATTTTGAAAAACTGATAAATTGACGGAAATCAAAAGAGCTGACGGTCGAACTGGATTATATAATTTACATTTTTTTGAATATGGACTATGTGACGGTTCCAGAATGACTAATGAAAGTTATTGAATATTTTTTTATGTTATGCTTGCAAATATGTCAAAAATATTTGCTACGAACCTCCAATCGTTGGCTAGATTGACTGTACTAAAGGCGGGTGTTTTCTTAGAGCTATATACAACTTTGAAAGTGAATAAAACAAAGATGAATTTTTTAAATTGACTTAAATTGATTTTATTCGAAAGATAATCTTTTGGTTTTATAATTTAAATATGATTTCTGGCACACGACCGCCATGGCTGACTCGGGCGTAATTTAAGTTGGAGGTTCGCTAGCGACTTCACATATCCCCACAGAAAATAGTTGTTGAAAATGGTTGTTTTAATTAAGGCAGGAACTTACTGTAACGTTCTGACCAGCATCGTAATTTTACTTCTGAACGTAACAGTTACTCAAAATACACTTAAGGATTATCTTCACTCCAAATACGGCAGTTTTGTTTATTGACGTAGCCATTCAACCAAGAGTGGGTTTCTGGTTTTAAAAAACACTCTTATGAAAATTGAAATGTTCGGGAATCTAATGTGCACAATTTGAAACCGTCATTCCTGCTACAGTCTTTTCACGTTAAAATGCCAAACCAAACAAAACACAAATAACTTAACATCTGTTAAAATGGCGCCAGTTGAAAAAGTTCTATATCTTTAAAAAAATGTAAATGATCTCTCAATATTTTTTTTTTCAATTGTAAATAAATTATAGAGTTAATGCAATGTTCAAAATTAATAAAATGTTTATTTAAAATTATAAAATTTAAGAAAAAATAAAAATTAATTAATTGATTTTAAATTTTTAAAAAAATTTAATTTTATTTAAATCATCATATTCCTCTGAGTGTACCTCCTGTGGCTAATATAGTCTACATTTAATTTGCTCTTCCATAAAATATTTGTTTCTTATATTTTACTGTGTATTTATATCCTAATTATTTATTCTATTCAAAGCGTTTCATTATGACACTATTAAGCGTTGCTTTTTAACTGTAAAAATAACAGATTTGTCAGTTTTATTATAGTCGATTTCTGTTTTTGTTGTGTTTTACTTGAATCTTAATATAATTTAGAAATGCTAAACATTCAAATACCCTACATAACAACAACAGAATATTTTAAACTAGAACAATCTTATATGTATGTGGATTTTTGGTGTTTCTGTGGAATTTTAAAATTCAATTATAAAAAGTTTGTGAGGAGAATAACTCAAGATATTTTAAATATGATTTTGGAAGGTCGTTTAAAACACTAACTGGTTTGTTTTTTATTTTTTTTTAAAGAGGATTAGATGAGTTGTGTGAATAGGTAAATTGGATTAGCTATAAGCTTGTAAATTTTAAAGAATTAATTTTGAATAGTTTTGCATTTTTTATCATAGAGACCAACCACTGAGTTCGATAAACTGCAAATAAGTTAATGCTTGGCACGTATTTTATGAAGTTGATTTCTTCTTGATTTGTTTAGTTAATTTGTATTGTAGGATCTTGTTGTCTTAATAGAAGATTCTTAAAGATTTATTCTTTTATTAAACTCAATTTTAAATTGAAAAAAATTGTTTACAACATTTCTGACATTAAATAAAATTTTTCAAAATTAGTTATTGTAAAATGAGTTATTTATTTTTAGCTTGCCAGTTTATCGTCCCGTTTTTCAAATTCTGTTGGTTCTAAATTTAAATAAAAATTATGCAATATAAACTAAGAGTTTGGATTCAATGAATTTTGAAAAATAAAATATTGAAAACATATTGGAAAATTGGTAAACAATTTGAGCGTTTATGCAGAATTGTTGAATCATTTATATAAGCACCCGCAATATTTTTTCACTGGGAGAGTAAGCTGAGAGGATTTTGTTTTAGGTTATATTTTAGTCATATTTTTTTAAACATTTATTTAATACTAAAAATGTTTGTTTTCAAGTTCTCGATTCCTTAAAGAAATAAAAGAGATATCTCTTTAAAGATTTATACTGATTTTAAAACAAAAACATCAACGAAGTTAATCTCAAATTTACATAATTACCTAAAACTATTTTCAATTTTCAAAATATCTCTTCCCAAAATTCGGGCTTGAGTGTAATTTTTCTAAGTTAATATAAGAATTCATCACACAAGAAACTTTCAGAATAAAATATTTTCGTTTTTGAAAAAAGTAAAAAAAAAAATTAGGTCACCCTACAATACGTAGGTAGTGTTTGTGTTATTTCTTTCTAGTATTACATATATTTTTCTTTCGTTACGCTTTCTTAATCTTTTAACGGAGGTAAAATATATGTAGTGTGTTAATCCTTGTGGAAGGTGGAGCTTAAAAAGTTTATGATTAGGTAACAATTTGTCTGAATATGCAATAAATTGTGTATAACATGAGTGCAATAAATTCCGAAATAAGAACATCGGCAAATTCAATCAGGAGACTAGATAGAAGATATTTTTTTTTTATTCCAAAACTACAAAACTTTAGTCTCATGGTTGAATGTGAAAAGATTTATTGTCTGAGTAGGAGAAATCTAAAATCCTAAAAAGACATAATCTAAAAAACATAAAATCCAGAAATCCCATGATCCGGAAAACATTAAGACCAAAGATCGTAAGAGCCCTTTGAAATTTCATTTTTTTCTGATGTTTTGAATGTAAGATTCTAGAAAGTTCTGGATTATCTGTGCTAATGGCTTACAATAGTTGGGGTTTCTTAGATCATGGGTTTTCAGATTTTTTCCTAATTTTCGGATTTCACAATTCTATCCAAATACAGTTTTAACTGACAAATTAGGAACGAATTGTCTTCGTATTGAACATTTTCTTTTAAGAAATTTTATTTTTATTTTTTATTTTTCTTACAAAATTTATATTTGCAAAACTAAAGTACCAAGAAGTAATGTTAATATAAAAAAAAGAAATAAATTTGTCAACATTAAATAGATTTCTCAAAATGGCGACGAAGCACTGAAACGTTCAGAAACAAGTGCTACTGTTGGCTAATTTCAATCTTAAAAATAAAATAGGACCGCGCTTCGATCGTAGCTTAATTTCATTTTAAGATTTTGAAAAAACTGGAACGGCAAATTCTATTTTTAATCGGGAACTTTTTTTATTACAAAATATTACCAAAATACCCTAACCTACGTAGACAGTGTTTATGTTGTCAAATGTTGGGTTCTGTTATCTCCTCCTTTCTTTCTATTTTTCTTTTGTTACGTATTCTTGTTTGTCTAAGAAAGGAGAAATATTTATGTAGTATGTTAATCCTTGTGGAAGGTGGATCTTTTGTTTTTGATTAGGTAAGAATATCATGAGTACTAACGTGCATCGTAAATCGCTGGGACTTTCGTATGAAAATAGATTTTTTTTTGCGACAGAAAGCAAAAGCAGAAAGAGTAAAAAAAGAAAACAAACCAATGGTAAGAAACCACAACAAAAGATAATTGTATGTGTCCACGTCATATGGTAAATTAAAAACATTTTCAAAATAAAAAAATTAAATTTTTTTTTCGAATCGCTCTTTACAAGTAGTATTAGACGGATTCAAGTCTGAAACCCATAACAAAAATGCTGGTGTGCCACAGGGTTCCGTTTTGTCTCCGACCCTCTTTCTCATTTTTATTAATGATCTCCTGTCTGCAACTACTAATCCATTAAATTGTTTCGCTGACGATAACACCCTTAGCTTTTCATATTCGTTTCCGGATTCACATCCCTGCTCTTCGGACGTGGAACTGAAACGGCTAAATATGATAAGTACATTAAATTCTTACTTAGGCAGCATTGTACAATGGGGATTAAAAAATCGAGTAGAATTTAATGCTCCTATCTATGGGCTGGTGCTCCAGTAACTTACTTAAGTCTCTTGGACAGTATACAAAGACGAGCCTTCAAAATGATCGGAGACAGGAACATCATCGATTCTTTTACGTCACTCGAACACCGGCGTAAAGTTTCTTGTCTCTCACTCTTTCATCGTTACTTTTACGGTAAGTGCCCAAATGAAATAGCCAGTTGCATTCCTCCCCTTAAACGATTCAACCGTAATACTCGCGCTTCCAGGAATGCTCATCAGCTTACTCTTGAACCCAATTTCGATCGTACTTCCACGCTCTGTCTTTCCCTCTCATTGTGATGAATTGAAAATTGAAATTCAAGACTAATGTTCATCGACATCTCCTTTCAAATCCCCTCCCACTTACTTAAGGCTCGCACTGTGGACATATGTAAAAAGGGTACATAAAATCCCTTTGTGTGCGCGCTAAATATAAAAAAAAAAAAAAAAATGTCAGCATTTTTAACAACATAAATTTTTAAAGTATTAAAACACATTTCTGTTGAAAAATTCCTTGGATCTCGCAAAAAATATTTATAATAAGAGTTGGGTGAGCAGGGTAGTCTACTCAAACTCAAACGGAGAGAGTTCAGAATAATAACAGAAACTTACAAAAATCCGAAACATGTCTCAGTACCCATATGTATTTTGTCGCAAGTCAAAATAAACGTTGACCCACATTAAATTTTCAATTATATCTTTTATTTTAAAAATCTCAAATTCCAAGAATTTTTGATTCTAATAATGTAAATTATACCTCACATTATCATATATTCATAAGGACTGACGCATAAGGACTGATTAAAAGTAAAGTAAAAGTAAAAAAAAAATCCAAACTAGACCTAGTTTAATGTGACTTAATTTATTTATAATAATTAAAAAACATTTGATTAAAAATAACTAGGCTAACATAATATATTTTAAAATGTATATCTTTGAAAAAAAAACTTTACCAGCCTATAAGCATAAATTAAGTTGTTGTATTTTTTTTTTGGTAGAATGCAAAAGTGTTTGAATTAATGTGTTAGGTTTTTTTTTTGTTGTCGTTTTTGTAAATGAAAACCAAAAACCCTTTCTAGATGTTTGGTTTTTTTTTTTGTTAATTAAGATCAAATTATTCAATATACGTCATTCAAGTTACATTTATCTATGTAAATATCTAGATTGAGTAAGCAAATGGTTTCATTAGATTTTTAATTTCAACTGGCTCTATAGGGCAAGTGTATTATTATTGGTTTTTCATTCAAAAAAAAAAAAAAAACAACAATCTAAATCTAGAGGACATGGAGATAATGGAAAAGTCCAACTAGCACCTAATGTTGACCTTTTTCACACTTTCTCTTTGTTAATGCCATTAATTATATTAAAAAAAAAATAAAGCATGACCGTAAATCTTTGACGCTAATGCAATTTAATGTGATCCACTTGTTGCAATTCAAATTAAAACTTACAACAAAACTGATTTTTTTTTTTTTTTGATTTCCGAATTATACATTGAAATATCTTTATTTGTTTGAATAATTATGCGTTATTTAAATACTTCACATTTGTTTTTTTTTTTTTTTATTTCAACCCAGCACAATCTAATTTATAAATATTTATACAAACATATATTTTTTCATACAGTGTGACTTAGTTAATTTTATTACGTACAAGGAATTCGTTTATGTTTCAGCAAAAGCTTCTGTTGTTGTAAATTTTAATTAGCATCACTGCTTAAATACATACATTTTTTAAATATTTGAAATTAGTTTTTTTTTTTGGTTTTTATTTGAATATCATAAAAAACCCAAATGTCTTTATAAATATTTAAAAGAAATAATTGACACACTTAATTTTAATAGTTACAAGTTCTTGTTTAGAATGATTAGTGTTTGATCATTTAATTGAATTAAAACAATTTACTTTGTAATCCAAAATTAAATATTAAAGTGATAGTGACAGTGACGTGACATTGCTAAGTAATTAAATTTATTTTCAAAATTGACATTTTAATTGAAAATTTATTGGATTTTAAAGCCGAGAGTTTTCATTTCATTTTTAACACTAAAATTTAAAGGTGACAAAAATTTCGAAACTTTCCATTTCAATATTATGCGCAGCGCACTTAAAGTTAGCTATTATAATATTTATTTGCTGAATAAAAGTGTGTTCAAAATTGTCAATAAAATTCAATGAATAATAATTCTATTTGAAATTGATAAGTGAAAGGAGATGAAGGTTTATTATGTATTATGCAGTTTGGGTCTTTGTGCATCAATTAAAGTTGGTACATTTTGAAAGTGTAAGGGCCTATGAAAATCACATAGTGAGGATTTTAAGATTGAAAATAAGCAAATTAGCTTTTTATAACCAAATTAGTTGGCTAATTTTTGTAGATTAGGAGGTTTTCTATTTGAAAAGATTGAGTTGGTTATTTTCAGCAGAGAATATTGACATTAGGTTGAATAGTTTTAACCGAGTTGTTTGGGTAAATTAACCAAGTAGGTTGGGTAGTTTCAACAGAGAGTCTAAGCTAATATTGAAGCAGTTGGCTGGTTAATTTTAAGGAATAGTGTTAGCTAATATTAACCGAGTAGGCTAGTTAAATTTAACCAAGTCAGTTTGTTAGGCCAAGGAAATTAGCTAAATTCACACAAGGAACTTGGTTTTTTCCAAAAAATGATTAAGTTTGTTGAATACAGCCAAGTAAAATTGCTGAATGCAAGATGTTAATTGGGTGAAAATAACAGAGTAAGTAAGCAACTCGATTAAATACAGGTTGTGAACCGAAGAACCTGTTTTTGATTTTTTCATAAACAATTTCACGGATTCCGATCAAAATTTTTTATTTTAAGAATTGTTTACATTCAAACTAATTTTTAAAATTTTTTTTTTTAAATTCAATATTCAGAATATTTTTTCAAATTTCATTTTTAAGTGCAAATACTAAAAAAAAAAAAATTTTGAGAGATATTTGTATTCAATGATATTCTTCTCTATTTAACAAGTTTTTTATGATCCAGTTGAGCATTTTATTTTGAATATTAATTCCTGTCCAGCATTTTGTACTACCTGAAGCATATTTTGCTTTCATTTTTATTTTAAAATTCCAACCCAATATAATATTCATGTTTATTAAAATTAATTAATAATATAAACCACTTTAATTTTGTTTAATCAAATCAACAGAAGTACTTTTATGTATGTAATTTATTACATATTTTTTTTTGTAAAACAAGCTCCATTATCTATGTATACCTACCAAAAATTTTACCATACCCATCAAATACAGAAATATTCTTGTTGATTGTGAAATTCCTTACATATGTATAAAATATTCAAATTGACTAAAACCATGAAGAAGTAGTAGCTGAACTTATTCAGATCCAAATCAAATTTGGTTTTAACATTATACAAAAATGTAAAACTAGTGGCAGAAGCTGATTTACTTCCACACTTCCATTTGACCTTTTAAGGTTCTAACTAAAAACATCAACAAAAAATCCATATACCACAAACAAATCCAAGTTTGGTGTATAATAAATGCCTTTATCACGCAAAAGTAAAGAAGAAAAATCTTTCGATCAGTGTGCCGTTGATGGCTCGCTATAGACCCTTTTTTAACACTTTGTCTTCTTGAAAAGAGAATTCAACAGTTATCTACTATAAAAAACCAAATTCAACAAAAAAAAGACACCTTTCTGGAATTTCAAATGCTTCCAAATTGACTCCCGGCATCAGCTTCTAGACTTTATAGAAATGATTCGTATAGACTAACTAGTTCAACTGGTTATATGAGTGTTATATGTTACGTCCGCTTGAAAAGAAAAACACATATCTCAGCAAAAAAAAAAAATAAAATAAATAAAATCTATAAACTGGAACACCATCAGGCATCAGCAGCTCACCATCATCGCACACAACAGTAGTGGCAAAACTATTGAAAGAACTTGAAGTCCATTTACTATTGTGACGATTCAAATAAAATCGAACTTAATACCTTTCAAAGTTTTTTTTTTTTTTTGTATTGTACTGTCCAAGAACTGGACACAGAGAGGGGACACTCTTCACTCTAAGGTACAACAGCAGCAGCAGCTGTCCTCAACTATCACCAGCACAAAGTGTTCCTGACATCATCCAACCAAACCAAAGCAACCAACTAACCAACAACTAAGAGATCCTTCTCTAGTTTATCTCTAGAGGCGACAACCTGCATTGGCCCATTGACATAGATTTCTTCTCTGGGATGTGTGCTGAGCGCGAAGTTGCGCACGCGCACATTCTGTAATTCTTTTTTTTTTCTTTTGTAATTTTTTATTCTCTCGTATCTTTGAGATTCATTTTTGTTTTGTTTTATTTCCTTTGACCAATGTCCGTTTTGAATCTCTTTTCCTTGAAATAGACCATGAAGCAGTGATGTTATATGCGAAATAAATATTTACATTTAACAGCTGTAATTTAACTGACACCTAATTGAACATGTTACGTAGTGTTGTTTTAAAAATAGAGCACACATCTAGAAGATTATGTTTTTTATTTTACACTGAAAAAGAATCGATAAACCCATAATATAACAACTCTGGTCATAAACTAACACTTATTTGTGTATTTAGCTCCTTGGCAACAAATTGGATCTTTTAAGTTTCTTTCCGTTTTGAGTTCGTTTTTCTTTTAAATAACAAATTATACAGTCTAATGGAATTCGTTAATAATTCCTTTGACAATGAAATGCAATCCGTTGCACTGAATACCACTGGAAACTCTGTTTGCATTTATAAAATTCCAGTACTCGGGGATAACCTACAACGGGAAATGACGTTGGTGGATGAAGATCACGATGATGATGAAGACGACAACGAACGAAACCTTGATAAAGATACACTCAATGGGTAGATGAATCAATCTATGTATATAGAAAATAGTTTATTTTTTTTTGCCGCTTTGAAGAAATAAAAAAATGAGGAATTTTCAAAAGCCTTCTTCAGTATTTTGAAACTGCTGATGATGATGATGATGGTGTATATACAGTTCTGATGATGGTGACTTTATTTCCACATCGAGTCCGATTCACTCGAAACGATTCATAATCCAGTTGCACTGGATGCTTTGAATCCATTTCTAGATAATGACTTAACGATGTTATGTGAGTTTGGTTGAGTGCGGCTATGTGGATGGTTAGGAAGAGAGTTAGAGAGATACTTTCAATTTTGTTTTTGTTGTATATTTTCTGTTTCTGTTTCTTGTTCTACGTTTTATTTTATTCCTTTTAATAGTTGTTGTCTTACTCTCGTTATAAAATGATTAAAGAGGAAGAAGTTAAGGATATTATATACTGGATGTAGTATAGAGAAGAATTCCACGAGTGAAAGTCTTCCGTTGTGTGGTACTTGTACGATTGAATGATCGATAACTATTTGCTGCAAATGGAACATTCTTGATGGACTTTAATGGACAATGTGATTTTTTTTTTTCTAGTTGAGGTCAATTGAAACATAAAAATAATGGATATGGGGTTTCAAAAATTTTAAGCAAGCACAATTCATATTTTTTTGATTTCACTATAAAAGTAAGTACTATTTTTTGCTCCGAGAAATAGTGGGTGTTCAAAAATGAAAATTATGATGATGAAAGAATTAAAAAAAAAATTGGTTTTAGCTTTCTATTGGTCCGTCTAACCTAACCCCTCTGTATATGAGGTTGAGGTTCAATGGATTTAGTTCTCACCAAAAGATACGATAACTAAGCGATTTGGGTGTTCTCTTTAAGCAACCTTAAGTCAAGTTCGTTTATCAGCTCTTTTGTTTATCTTAAGCTTTGACGATTGATTTGACTTGATGCTAAATAATTAATATCGAAAATTGTAAGAAATCATCATTTTAAGCTTTGAATTTGAATCCCATCATGTCTGCAATCCAAAAATCAAGTTCGTTAACAGCTCTTTTGTTTATTGCTTTGTATTTCAATTTTGATACTTATTTGCTGCTTTAAAATTAAAAAAATGACCTTCTTAAGGTTATTCTTAACCCACCTTTTATTTAATACAATCTTTTATTTTTTTTATATATCAGGGCTTCCTAAGTTAATCGTGTTGTAAGATCAGTACAATTGCTCATTCAAACATGAAAATCACTAATAGTATAATCTTCAACACAATATAGTATCACAAAGCAAAACTACTTGTATAGCTCTATCTTAGCTCTATATAGTCTATAAAAACCGGAGCCGGATCTAAGTTTTGTTGTTTTTTTTTTTTTTTTTTTGTATACCCTCTGTTAACTGTACCATGTGCAGTGTGCATGCGCAAAAGCGCATGCGGAATGGGTGTATCTATTGGAATCAAATTTTATGCAAAAGTGTATCTCTCATACGTATCAAATGTTAATAGAAACTTCATAAAGATAAATTGTTCGATAGAAGTTGGTATATATCTATAGAAGAACACACCCAACCTCACAACAACGGAACATTGTCGGCAGTGGTGGCGAGGTGGTAGTGGCGGCGGCGGCGGCATCGATGGACGAACGACGACCAACAATGACGCTTTTGTCTGAAGTTTTTTCTCTGGCATTATTTTTTTTTTCTTGTTTAATGTGTGTGGTCGACCTCAAGCTCTACGCTGATAGACAATCCTCTACTGCACGTTGTAGCAGTTGCAAATTTTAAATTGCATCCATTTAGTTGTAGTTTGTTGTGTAAATATATGTTAAACTGGGGAGAGATACAAAATTACAAGTGTCGTATTTTTTTTTTTATTTTGATGTTGTAGTTTAAGAAATTTTACAAAAAAATAACCCTAAGTGACTTATTTAGCCCGTAATTAGGGAAGTTCAAATTATATAGATTAACTTTTTTTTTATTTTGGGATACACCACTATTCGACCAGGATGACGAACACATATTTACTACAATTTGTAGAGGAAAAAAAAATATGGATAATAAATCAATGAAATAAAATTCTATTCTTCACTTCGCGATCTTGAGTCCTTTAGTCGTTGTTGGTAAGAAGTAAACAGTCTTTGTCGATATATACTTATAAGCTTCAGTCCGGACGTTGTGAGTTATGACAGTTATATTTTATGTTAGGTTCTGTTGCATGTAATTGCACCATTAAATGTCAATTGTTGGTATGTAGCTATTTCATAATTTTTATCCCACATGCATATATATAGATATCTACAGTAAAATAAAACCAAACAATGAAAAAATATAATTCAGAAAAGGTCAAACGTGGGGTTAAGGTCTGTGTCTTTCTTGCAGAACAAGAACGTTATGGACGTGGAATTTTCGATTTTGGATTTTATTTTTATTATGAATCATAATATTTATAAGTATAAAATGAATTGAGTGTGAGTTCAGGAAGGTCTAGAATGTAGCAATTATGTGATACTTGCGAACAAAAGAAGTTCGATTTTGTGATTTTTATTGAAAAGTTTTTTTTTAGTTTTAATAAAAACGCTGCCTTGAAATTTTAAATATCATTCAAGGTACAAATTTTTTTACGATAGCTTTTGTAAAAAAAGAATAACTTTAAGAAGGTCATTTATCAATTTTATAGTTCAGTTTCAAAATCGAAAAAAGTCATGAAAAAGTAATAAGCAAAAGAGCTGATAACGAACTTGATTTTTGAATTCTACACATGATGAAAGTCAAATTAAAAACTCAAAATACTAATAATTTATTTACCTTTCCGATATTAATTATCAAGCATCAAGTCGAAATAAATCGTTAAATCTTAAAGAAACAAAAGAGCTGACAAACGAACTCGATTTTAGGATGATTGAAGAGAACAAACCGCAGTGGTATTTTTGTTTTCAAAGTCATATTTATTTGAATTTCAGGTGGCAGAGGTATTACTAAGTTTATCATATCTTATCATCTGAAAACTTTCATATACCCTTAAAATATCGATGTGTTTTCTCAAATTATTTAATTTTTCGCCCGATTTCAAATTTATACGAAAAAACAGACAAAGTCCAAGACACACTGGTTTTTGTCTTCCCTAACATAATTCTTATGTTTTATTTGATTCGAATATCGAGAAAGCTAATGTTAAGAACATTAAAATTCGTTCATTAAAATTTGTAAATAATTTTTTTCAAATAATTCCTAAAATATTCTCTAGATCTACATTTTTTCCATTTAATCTATTTTTGTGTGAACAAACTAAAAAAAAATTTCCCACTCAATTTCTATATACAAAATTTTATCAATTTTTTATGTTTTAATTAAAGTTATAAGTTCATTTCCCTATATTATCCAAAATCAAATAAGTTCAATCGATGTTATCACATAATAATGTGGCCATTGAATAAGGTTTTGTTTTTATTTTGGATGATCTTTATCGTCATTTATGTATCATTTTCAAATTCATTGGTTTAGATTTGACGGTCTGCTTTGTTTATTGATCTTTTTCTTTCTTTTTTAATGATCACAGATTGGTTGTTTTATTTGTAGCTCTTATCTGCTTTTTGTTTAATGAAGTTGTTTTTGTTTATTTTTATTTTTGTGTAGGAGTTGAGATTTTTGTTAGCATTTGAAATTTTTGGTTCTTTGTGTAGAATAAATAGTTGGAAGATAAAATTTGAATTTTAATTTATTTTATTAACCGATAAGAAATTGAATAACAATCTTAAAAGACTGTTAATTTTGTCACAACAATGTTAACATTGTTGTCTAATGTTCTTTATTTCCTAGATTATAACTTATACAAAATGTTAATGTGGAGGCCTTTGTTTGGTTTTTTAAATCACTTTTCGAATTTTTATTCTGCTAATATTTGAAAGTAGAGTTAATGGGGAGGCAGATTTAAGTGTTCAATTTTTTCAAAAATGGTTTTATTCATTTTACTTGTTTTTAATTTGAAAAGCTTTCCCTTGAAGCTGGATCTTATGTTAACGGGTTTTGCTCTAAATATTGAAATATTAACTTTTATCTTTTATTCCAAACATTAATAAGCATGAACATTGAACATAAACATGCTTATTAGCCCAGTAAAAATGGAAAAAGCTGAACTTTGGTTAAATACTTTATTTTTATGTCTTAAGCAAGTCCTAAAGTACCCCAATTTTTGGCCGGAGCTTAACTTTGGTGAGAAACTTTGTACAAAGACAAACTTCAAAGGATTTATTGAACAAAGTTTAAATTTCAGTGTTTGTTTGTTGATAGCTAAACTTTTTCAAAAAACATGTAGTTTTCAGGTGAATTGCAAAAAAACCTGAAATTGACTACCTCGTCTACCCTAGTGACCAAGAGCCTTAATATATTTCCAGATAATGATTTAATATAACTGTAATCCTTATTAAATCTTGTTTCTTCAGTTCCTTATCCTTAATATCAAATTTCTTAAATAGGATTCATTTTAATCCTGTTTGTACTGCCATTTCCTTCCCTCTCCCCCAATTTTAAATTTTTACTACTTCATTTTTTTCTCTTCAAAACAAATGTCCAAAACACACTTTTTACAAGATTCCTAATCTCAAAACACTAACAAAAAAAAAAACCATTCACCTTCTATATTACACATCAATTATTAATTGTACACATACAAATAATTTATGTTTACTTTTTCCGAGTATACGCGCCGATATTTATCTTGTAAAGTAAAACAGCTAACAAGATGCGCGCGCATCTTTCACTTAAATAACAAAATGAAAAAAAAAAACTATGGACAGACAGACAGACAAGAGAGATTAAAAGAAATAAAATAAAATAGAAATAAATAATAAAATATATAGTCACATAAAAGAGAAATAATAATAATTTTAATTAAACACATTCTTTTGCATCTGCGCTGCGCGCATCAACGCAACGCAAAAATATAATCGCCATCGCATTGAATGGTAGGTAAAGTGTTGTAGAGTTGTTGGTAAGACAACAACTAAGAATGGTAAGTACCATCAGCCACCACCAGCGCCATCGCCATCCACCAGCAGTGCAGCGCAGTGCTGCTAACAAATCTTCACGCACATATAACACATCTCATTACAAATCTTCAGTTTTTTGTGTGTTTGATGTGCGGTGTCTGTGCGTTATGGGTTTTCGTTTTGTTTTTTTCTGTGTTTTTGTGTGTACCGGGTGTACTTTCTTATGTGCAGGCAATATCAAAAGTGTGGTTTTTTTTTTAATATCACGCAATCATCTGTGTTTGAGCGTTTTCGTTGATGTTTGATGCTGCTGCTGCTGCTGCTGCACCATGCGGATGCGATTAGGCTGCACAACTCACACAAATTGTTTTGTAGCGCGGGCATTGTTTATAGGATTTTCATTTTCTTTATTTTTAAAATGTTACAAGCGATGTGGTTTTGGCGTCTTACCCCATCGCGCATCACATCGTCGCTACGTCCGTCCGTTGTCGTTGTTGTTGTCGTTAGAGAGCCGATAATAATGGTGGTTGGTGTAGAGCTGGGTCTAAGATGCTTTTCCTCATTTTTACCATTCTTCCCAGTGATACGAGCTTTTAATTCATCTTATTAGTTAAACCTACAAGCAGCACACGCAAGCTAGCAGCTAACACGGTTGTGGTTAATTGATAATGTCACAACTAATAAAACAAGAAGTTGAAATGCGGCGAACACGTTTTACACGCATCAACAGTAAAACACATTTTGTTAAGAGATTATGGAGAGTTTTTCTCTATATATACAATACATACTTACAATTTATTTGATAAGAAATCTTTGTTGGTAATACTTTTTAGAATATGTGGCACAAATGCCTATGCTCGTAGTAAGACACCGACAAATAATTAAGAAAAAAAAAAACTGGTTAATTTATTATTACTGAGTATTTTTCAATTGCATAAGCAGCGATTTTAGATTTTTACAGTTTAAAACTTTTGTTGAAGGTACCTAACATTTTTTCCCATTAGATTGATGGATACGCTATAAAACTGAAAAAAAAATTGTTTGCACTGTCTGCATTTCAATATTCGAAAAGTTTTGAAAATACATATCAACCCCTCGGACAACTTCTTTTTGGAACAATTTGTGGACTAAACTATGTTACTGTTGAACAGCATCACAATTCAACTGCAACATATTTTTGAGATTTTACTGCACTTATCTATAATTTGTTTGCATCTTTTAAAAAATAAAAAATTCTCAAACATTTTTCGTAGCTTAAGACATGAATTGAAATTCCAAGAGAAAACTTTTGGAATTTTGAAATTCGGTGTGCTGGTTCTGTGTTTTTTTCATCGTCAACTAATAATTCCTAATGCATATTTAGAGTTTTAAATTATTTACTTTAAAAATACCAAAAAAAACTACGAAATGGAGAATTTTAAAATTTAAATTTGGATTTATATTTCGAGTTGGGCATTTTTATGGGATATCAAATTTAGGTCGACTTAGAGGGATTTTTGTGAAAATTCAGTTTTGAGATATTAATACTTTTTAAGAGGTACATAAATTCGAAAATTCCGAATAACTTAATTTTTTGGGATTTTAAAATTTTGGATTTAAGTATCTCGGGTTTCAAATGGAGATTAAGATCGGTTTGAAGGACAATTTATTTGGTGATTTACTTAGCTCATAATCCCTGGTGTCAAAATTTAAAATTTCAAAATCCCTTGATAAATAGATTATTATTTTAAGTTTTGATCTGGATTTTCAAACTGGGATTTTGGTAATTCAAAAATCAAATTTGGGAGTTTTTAATTGAATAGCAAATATTTACGATTTTTTCGTAACCTATCAAATATTTCATTGCTCTTCAAAAAAAAAGTTATATCTAGGTACATAGGTTAAATATGCTTGTTAAAAAAATACCAATTAACATTAAATTTAAGTTGTTTTTTTAAATTCAATTTCGTGTTATTTCGCATTGAATGAAAAAAAAAACATGATCATTACCAAAAGGCTTGCAAACTAATCGAGAGACAAACAACATATAGCAACATTTCGCGCAATCACATCAAATTACCGCTTAACTAGCTTAAAATATTGGTTTTTAACAATTTATTGCCAAATCAACTAATTTGTCTAATGAATGTTTAACTACATGATACCATAAACGGTCTTTAAATTCAATAACCTCCCATAACTTTGATGGTTTCAAAAAAAAAAAGAAAAGTGCAAACAATTAAAAAAAAATTATGTGTCTTTAAAAAAAATATTATTTATTCACAAAAAAAAAAATTAAATAGTTTTTCAAGCTTCTTTTGCTTGCATTCTGTTTGTTTTTTTTTTTTTTGCCTCACTCTACTGAACATAAAATTTCCCATTCAATAACTAAACGGTACATTATAATGAAAAATAATCTAGCAACTGAAAAAAAATATCCAAACAACCATCGATTAGCATTTGTATTATACCTACAATAAAATACTCTCCGCTGGCAACGCCAACGCAAAAAATAAAAATTAAAAAAAAAAAAACGGTGACTTGATGGCTGCGCGCGCAGCTTGTGATCATTATGTTCGTGAACAACACTTAAGAGTTTAATCCGCTATTATTTATACCTCTAATGGAGACAATTTAATAATTGATTCTCGATGAAGCTCGATGAGATAAAGGTCAGATATTTAATTTCTAAGGCATTTGTTGTTGAAGTTGAATTTTCTTTTATTTGTTTTATAGTTTGGGAGGCAACGTTGTATTTTTTTTGGGAAACAATTCAAAAGACAAGGAAATTGTATTTCCTATTGAATGAAAATAATTAAAACAAATACTAGAAAAATTAATGAAAATAATTAAAGATCCATTTCATTAGCATTTTTATAGTTGTAAATACAAAAATAATTAAATAAAATTCAATCACAAAACTTTTTCCTCTTTCTCTGAATCTCCCTTTTGCAGTGTTTTGTGTCAAGTTAAACTTTGAACGTCAACTTTTCAAAAATGTTGGATATAAATTGATCCCAGACAACATCGAAAAAGGTTTGTTCCACGTCCTAAGAACGTATCAACATTATTTGTAACACTACTCTTGATGTTACAAAATTCAAAGAAGCCGAAAAAATTTAATAAATTACAGTTCACCTTGCCAGACTATTCTCCTAAATTGGGTATATAATTTTTGGGAAATTATTAAGAAGAATGACATACCATTTGGTGTGACATTGTTTTAACTTGAGTTTCGTTGTCTTTTACAGGTGTTGTCATTTTTCAAATTTTTTCCCATGGTTTGTTCATTGTTCATGTACGCCCACTTGTTTCTTTTTGGTTAAACATAAATCACCAGTGAATATTTAAAGCCTACTGCTACTGCCTGTCTACCTACTCGGTAGCATAAGAACGTGACCGTACAGGGTAATAAGTTCATATGGATTATAAGGAGTGGACAATATAAAATTAAAATAAGACCAACATATTTGAATTTAAAATATATGTTCAAACTGTATTTTTTTATGCATTTAAAGTCAATAGTTTAAAAAATTGGCCAACATCCTAAACAGTCAAATCTATACTACTTATGACATCTTCGAACAATTTAAACTATGTCTAATCCTAATCAACTTATGACCCTGCGTTGCTGTGCCAGCTAGCAACGACTACTGTTGTAGGTATGTTTTGATTCTTTTGTTTAAGAACTCATATCACTCTATTTTCGTTCTGTATGTGGATGCGGATAGCCTCTTTTAAGAGAATTATGTAAATTAATGTTATGGTTAAAATAAGTGTCAACAGAATTTATTGCGCTTTGATTATAACAATTTTTAAGGTTTAGTTTTTTTTGGTTTTACATTTTTAATTTAAAGAAGATAAATTATTAGAATTTGATCGAACTAATGGAAACCAATTAAGAAAATTAAGCGATACAGTGTGCTAGAAAAATTAATGAAGAGCATAATTATATGCATACATGTAAACATGTTTATAAGATTTTGTTTTTTAAGTATTGGTATGATTTTGTTGAATCTCTACACAAACTACCAAAACTCTACCGAACGTAATCTGACATAAGGATGTTTCGAATTGCTTTTGATTTTATTCAATTCTATTTAATTGGAAAAAACATTTTCATTAAAAAAATATTCAACATTTTCCTATTCCACTAGTATCAGAACAAAAGAGCTGAGCAACGAACTCTTTTTTTTATTTTTATATTTTATAGTAACTGCCTATCATAAAATTGCTCCAATAAAAATAAAACTCTCCCAAAACTCAAAACATAAAAAAAAAACTAAGTGTATGCGAAAAACTTTAATAATCTCTACGGTGCGATCATACAACGGTTTTCCAGACATACTAAAGTCGTCGCGTCGTCGATGTTGATGTCGGCGTCCCTACGCCACACAAAGTAATAACTCAATAACTTATAAGGCCAAATATGTGTGTAAAAATGCTAAAGTCGTGACTTGCTTGGACTTTTCTAGCTAGAGCGTTGCTGCGCGATATACAAGGAATATATGTTATTAATGTTTTTGTTATAACATAACCTGAATACAATAAAAAAAAAACATTGAATCTAGATATGATGTGAAACAACCTACAACAATCAAACACAGCAAACATAACATTGTATAAAATAGAGAAAAATATGGCTATGAAGCAACAAAAAATAAAAATAAAAAAAAAACCCCTAACCTGTCTGTGAGTCTCTCTAGGTTAAGGAGGCGGTTTTGGGGGAGTCTTAAGAGTGGTTTGGAGAGTCTCTCGATGATGATGATGGTGAGATGAATCCTCCAGCGGGTGGTAGGTGGTGGTGGAACAAAGCAGGGTGGAGTGTGTTTGTGTGTGGGGGGGGGGGGGGGCAAAATGCAGCCATAAACTCAATCTAAACGGCAAATAATAGGCAGTAAAAATTGTTCACTTTTGGTATTGTTGTTGTCTATATATATATTTTGAAATGCACGCGCAAACACACCTTCTTATGTGTACCGCAAAGGGTATTGATGTAATATGCAACAATCGATGAAGTCACATTGCTGCCAAATACCACCCGGCCGGCCGGCGCGGCGCGGCTCGACTCGGCTCGGCGCAATGATAATTGACTTTTCTTCCATATTCCGAATGGTATGTGTTAGAAGAGTGCATTAATTTAATTTATTTTATTAATTCCCTGGTTAGAAATATTTATCCATATTTGTATAGAAGAACCTGATATTTTTCTGTAGGAGTACAGAACAGTTTTCCCATAGCCAAATAATTGATTATTGTTTGCTGCCTGGTTAAAGGGGTAATTAGCAATGTTGTTAGTTCTGAATCATTAATTGTTATTTGCGGTGGCAATTTGTTAATTATTTAGCAGCCAACTGCTTTGACCAAATTTGGATTTCGTAATTAAATTTGATTTTGTGTTTTTTGTTGTTGTTGTTTCGTATAACGAGAAGCAGAACGCGGTGTCTTTGGATATTGAAATGCGAATAAAAGTGTCTTGTTAAATAGGTGATTTGCTTGTAAAAAAAAATATTTCGATCGTTGTTTGAGATCTACCTTGTTTGGGAAGTACAAAATTGTTGCGACATATTATCATTTAGCGGAGTTCTTTTAAGAATTATTTTTGAATAGCAAGACAAATAGAATTATATGGGAATGGCACTTTGGGTGCGCTCTGGAATTAATGAATGAAATTTATATAAATAAATAAAAATATTTTTAAATGACAAACAATATGAGGGAACATTTATGTACACTTGAATTCACATGTCTCTTCAGGCTGAACATTTATGGCTTGAAATAAATTGATTGAAAAATAAAGGAGGCTAAATGGTGGAAAGGCGTTGGGAGGGGTGATACGCTTAATTTGTGTTCTGTGCTTTCACTTAAGGAACAACAAAAACAAAAGTACATCCTGTTAATTTTTTTTTAATTAGTATGTGGTTAATGCAAATTTGATAAAAAAAATTGGCAAAAATTGTTATTGAAAAATTGACTAATTTTAATTTTTTTAATATTTTCAAAATATTACCTTGACCCGAAATAACAAAGTTATTAAAAAGCTATAAGAACTAAAATCAATAAAATTAGTTTCATTTTTTTTATGAGGTACTTTAATAAGAACAAGACATTAATATAATTTTTTTTTTGTTTAAAATTCATTGTTTATTGTATTATTTGTTTTTCCTTCTTCAATCTTTTTATTACCACACAAAACACAAAAATGATACCCCATAAAAAAAATATTGATTTATAAACTGCGTTAAAACTTTAAATAAAGAAACGAAGATGGGTCGTCGCATATATACATATAATTGTGTCACTAGCTTTTCATGCTGTGAATATTTCTTTCAATACACACAACAACGAAACTGTAAATGATTTACGCTAATTACAAAACTTGTATATTAATGTTGTTTTTTTGTTTTGTGTCCATCTTGTAATAAAATTTTATACTACTAAAAATGAGTTTTATGATAAAATAAGAAGATTTATAAAAATTGTTTTTGTTCTTGTATTAATTCTTAAGTGACCATAAAAAAAAGCACAGGGTGAAGGAAAAAGAAAATATTCGGTAGAATTTATCGGTCTTGTGTTTATTTTAATGGTCTTATAATAAAAGCACCAGACTTTTGGCCACATAGGGTTACAGTGAATTTAAAGACTTCAATCAAATGAATTAAATAAAAATAAAAAATATTTGAATAAGCTTTACCAGCTTCCAAGAAAATATCGATTCTCTTGTTTTGTATGGTTAAAAAAGTCATTGGTCATAAAATTTTTTTTAATTTTCAAAACATTTTATATTAATACTAAAACAGGATTATTACTTCTGTGCCACCTTGTAAAATCAACCACGACTGTAATTTAATATCATCGGTGGTGGTCATGTTAATAAAATCCATCAGAAATTCACTCAAGGAGTAGTTTCCTCTGAACATACACTAAAAAGACAACCCAAATTTTTCTCGGTCTTCAAATGAATGTTATTTTTTTGAGTCCTTTTCAACATAAATTTGACAGTCGCATTAAATTGAATACAAAAAAAATAATAATAAAAATTTCTCATTTTTGTACGAAAAAAAAAATGCGTGGAAGATGTTCGTTCCATCAATGGTAACAGACGCACAACACACAAAACAAAAAAAAAATTGCCTCCCATAAAAAGAAGGAAGATTTATACAACAACAACAACAAAAAAAAAAGTGAAATTTGATGCATGCTTTAGGTGTTTAACATATATTTGTTGTTGTTTTATTAATTTTTTCCTTATATTTTGTTGAAACCTGTCATCATAACCAAGTCTCCTTGTCAGGGTTGCAACGATGTCGGATTTTCTTGAAAAAAAAGTAAGTATTCAGATATTTATGTATGGCATTATAATATGTGAATGAGATGAACGAGTAATTTTTATTGCTATATGCCATTGTCAGTTTGGAGGAAATTTTTTGATTAAATTTGACTCTTTTTTTTTGATTTTTTGTTAAACCATCAACCAACCGTTATTAAAATTTTAATCGCACGGAACTAAAGAATGCCAGCCCAAAAAAGTAGGGCAATGAGATTTTATGTTCGCTTTGATGCTTTAATCCTTTTTGGCAATAAAAACCCTGACAAGAAAATAAAGAAAACAGAAAGAAAAGACTAAGACATTTTATGCTGGATTTTCATTTTTACAACCAATCATACTTGATATAGGACTTTAAAGAAAGAAGTGTGTAATACATTTCAGTGAATATAAAAAAAAATACTTATTGAGTTTCTGTCAATATTTAAGTGCAAAAGGAATGCTTACTTTTGATTTCTTTTACGATTTGATAAGCTCTTTATTTGAAAACAAAGATTTCTATCCAAATTTAAGAGCTGCTCTGTTTTTGTCTAAAATTTCTTCCTCAGTAAGTTCTAGACACTTTCAATTTTCAGTAGAAAATTATAGAGTTTTCTAGAGGAGCGGTTTTAAAATTCTTTAAGTGGATTCGTGGCTAAATTTACTTGAGAGATTTTAATATTGTTCTTAATAGCATTTTAAATAAATTTTTCAATATTTGTATTTTGTTGAGACGAGGAAAAAATAAATTTCTAAAGCTGCCTGTTCTTCTTCTCTACATTTACCCAAGAAAGCCATAATCACGACTAGGATAACTACTCTACTGCTTCGTTTGTAGGGTTCTAAAGCGGTCTGTTTCATAGTTCTAACATGAAAACTGAAAATCAAGTTTTGCACGTCAGCCTTTTTGTTTCACTTCTTACTTTTTCAATTAATTCTTTTTGGTTATTTATAATAGGTTTACTTTTCACTTCTTTTGCCAATGGATGTATTAAGCTTTGACTTGAGCTTTTTTATTCAAAAAGAAGATTCATCCAATGCTTTATTAAAAAAAAAACTACACTTCTAAAGCGGTCTGTTCTTCTTCTACTCCATTTACCGACAATTGTCATGATCTCAACTCGGGCCAAAAGTCTCCCACTCCATTGTTTCACCATAATGTTCCAGTTCTGGGGTTCTAAAGGGGTCTATTACATAGTTCTAACAAGAAAACTAAAAAACCAGGTTCGTACGTCAGCTTTTTTGTTTATTTTTTCAATTCAATTAATTCCTTCGTGTTGTCTAAATTTTCACCCTAAATTCCCATGTAGTGATGTTGAATATAATTTTCCCACATTAGCATTATATTAATCTATAAATCTTGACTCACTTTTAAAAGTTTCGTTCAACAAAAAAAAAAATTTGGCTTCGTACAAAAAAAACAGCCAGCTAAATCAACGCCAACTTAAAATGTCATAACATAGCAGCTATTAATCAATCAATTTCAACGGAATTTTATGCGTCACTCAGCAAAAGCTACTGTTTTAACGGCTACGCATACACACACACAAACACCACAATCCGCACCAGCATCAGAATTGTTTTGGTTGTCGTCATGGTTGTGATGGAAGTTTTGGCGCAGTGGCTACGGTCGGTGATACCTGATGATTGTGGACGACGACGACGACGGCGGTATTTAACATCTCTCAAAGAATTAAAAAAATAAATTTATCACTTTGTGCCGAAAAACGACAAACAAAAATTGGATCAACCATCATCAGTCAGTGGTCTTGTTTTGGTTTTTCTTTTTTTGGTACCAAAAACAAAAAAATTGCTGAAATTTTGTTTTTCTTTGTCAATTATACTCATGTTGGTTTGCCTTACGCCCATCTATAAATTAGAATATATTTTGTCATTGATTTACCTGTCCGGTTGGGTAAATTGCGTTTTATTGATTTGTATTAATGGCTCAGACGTTATGGAGACAGGCCAGGTGGGTAAACGCACTGAAATTTATGCTAATTCGATATATACGAACATGGGTAGCAGATTTTGAGGTGTGATATATTATTTAGCATTGTAGTTTGCAGATCATGGTAACAGGATTATAAAAGGGTGTATTTAACTATCAGGTTGAAAGTCGCTTAAAAAAAAACAGGTGTTTTGTCGTGAACAAATAAAAAAAAATTATGTAGCATTTTTAATTCTATTATTTTTAAATAAAAACAAATAACAAAATTATAGTTTTTTTTAATGTACATATAAATTTTGAACAGAATTAAAATTTATTAAAAAAAAAAATATAATCTAGCTTATCGTATCCTGTTCCCATTTTTGGGGTATTTCTGCTTCATAATATCAAAAAACAATAAAAAAGAGAACAAAAGTCACTGATATTCCGGATCTCATATTATTATTTTTTTTTAATAGAAACATAAATTATTATTTAAAAGACAAAAAAATTGTACGCATAAGTATATCAGAGATTAAGGGAATTCCCATTGACAAGCTTCTTATGCTAAATTAAAACAAATATTTAGACCAACATCAACATATCCTGTAGACCATAAATATTAATATTAATTTTTTTTATTTATTATTTTAATATAAACAAATAATTCATTATTGGCAATCCGAAACTACGTCACACCAATGGTTTCTTAGCTATATTTATTTTTTTTTATTTAAATTATTTCGTAAGCTTTTGAATACATAAAATGTATATTTAGAAAGAACCTGTAAATAAAAAAGTTACCATTTGGTGGTAGGTTATGGGCAATAAAAAAATAGGCATATAAAAAAAATGTCGTAAGATCTAATGAAACCTTAAATGAATTTATTTAAAACCCATTAACAGCTACCAAACTTACATAAATTTAGTTTATTAAATTTTGATACACCGCAGGAGAGGCAACAACTTTAATGGATATCAAATATAACAGCAAGGCATTTGAAAACTTCTGTTAATGAGATTTTTTGTAAAAAAAATATCAGTTAAAAGAAAATATGTAGAAGACAAGAATTTTTTGTCCATTTTGCTTAGGTTCTATTTTTTTAAATTTTATTATGTAACAGTCAAATTATATTGAGAATATTTCAGTGTAAGTTTTTCAGTACTTTTTGAATAAGATTGCACATTCCGTGACATAGATGTCTTCTGTACAAAAATAATAAGAAACAGGGAGCACTCCATTTTATTTCATTAATATTTATGAGTTTTGAAATGCTAGGGGAATATAATGAGAGAGCCAATTAGAACTACTCAGGTACCTCGAAAACTCGCAGTTCTGTCAGAAACCACCCAGACTTGTCAGAAACGTTCCTAGTCTAATGGAAGCTGAAGGTCTATCGGAGAAAACTCCCATGGTGTGTCAGAAACCACTTAGGTCTGCCAGAAAACGCACAGGTTTATCGAATCTATAGATCAATCGCAAAACACAGAAGTCTGTTGAAAAACGCCAAGACCTCCAATTCCTGTTCTATTATAAAATGATATGAAAGTTAAGTTTAATCAGAATTATCATTCAAAAAAAAAACTTTTCAACGAATTAACCATGGAACCTGCAAGGTCACACAGGTCTAATGGAAAACGACAAGATCTGTGAAAAACCATTATAAGGTCTGTCAGAAACTGTCCAGGTATGTTCTGAGTTTGAAAAAATTTCCCGAAAAAATGTTACTATAAAATTATATAATACGAGAAGAACAGTTGGTCAAACAATCAAGGTAGCGGAGCTCGAATTTGAAGTGGAGCAATCCTTTAAATACCTTGGGTCAATAGTAGCAACCGATAATAATTTAGAAGAAAAAATACGCGGGCGGCTGCTCAATTCCAACAAAGCCTACTATAGTCTGTCAAAGCTCTTCAAATCCAGAAATCTCACCATGACTTCAAAACTGCTGCTGATGTACAGGACCATGGTCCTGCCAGTACTCACGTATGGATCCGAGACTTGGGTGCTTAGCAAAAGACACTCCAACCTCTTAGCCGTGTTCGAGAGAAAAGTCGTAAGGAGAATTGTTGGCCCTATATGTGAGGAAGGACGATTCCGGAGACGGTACAATCACGCCATTTATCAGCAATAATCAGCGTGCTTGAGAGTTGAAGAGATGACGTAGACCAGGAAGTCCGAAAACTTAGGGTGCGCAACTAGATGGCTTTGGCTCGAGATCGGGATAGGTGGAGGTGGAGAGACTTGTTGAAGGAGGACAGGACCGGACCCCCGTTGAAGATGGTGAAAGTGGGGTCTGTTAGAATAATTTAATGCTCAATTAAGCATAACATCCTGTCAGTAAAATTTCCTATTCACACAATATTTATGAGAAATCAATAATAGCTCAAATCTTAACACTTCGATAAACATGTTTAATGGCTTCGATAAAAAAAATTAATTGCTTACAATTGCATAGCTACAAGTATTTCCCTATTTATGTGCGGTTATCGTGTATTTTAATATATTTTTTGTTTAATTAAATTTTATGTTTAAATTTAAATTGAACGGTTGCGAATTGAGTATTTAAATTTTGTAGCATTTTATCTCATCTATGACGTGTCATTAAGTTTTTTTTTATAACTCATTTAACAGGTATGGGAAAATAAAAACCACAAAAAGGTTTTTTTTTAATAAATACGTTTTTTTATTTTGTTTAAAATACAAAAATTAACCGCGTTTATAGAGTTGTTAATAATTAAAATCATAGTTACTACCTCGAGAATCATGTTTTTCTTCCAGTTTAATTTTGTTTTTTTTTTTTTTTTTTATTTTGTGTTAAATAAATCTGTATCTCTCTCCGTGCAACATGGTAGAAAATAAAGAAAAAACGCAATTACATGGGTGTGCCATGAACTTAGGTGGCAACCGAATACGGATACCAATTGAGAATGATAATGGATCTACGAGTAGTAAGTACACTGGCTAGAGCAACCTTGAGTTCGTGAGTAGCCGGCCGCCTTTAACAAAAAAAAAAAAAAAACATAGCACCCGCAGCAACTTATATTAACCGACAGACGAACTTAACGAACGGATACAAACCAATAATAACAACAACAACGAAAAATGGCGGAAGGTATATATGCATAGGTAGTTATGGTTCTCAAAACTGTAACGGCTCTTTAAAAATAAAAAAAAAATAGCGATGGTGGTATAAAGTTAATAGAACGCCTGCAAAAATAATAGATAATAATTGTTAACAATTTGCAATTAGTAATTTGCTAGTTCAATTTTTTTTGTTCGTTGTTGTTGTTCTTTCTATTCGATATATATTAATGTTTTTTTTTTGTTCTAGTCTTTCATTCGTCAATTCTGAGCAAATTATATTATAAGAGTTTGGTGGTGAAACAGTATTTTTTTTTTTCAATTTGCCATTATAATTGAGCGGAAATTTCGTGGGAACTTAAATTTGATGTGATGTTTTTTTTTTATTGTTTCTGTTATGATTCGATTAAAAATAAGTGTGACGCCAATGACCCAATTTTTGTTTTACTCCGTTATTAATTTCAATGACAGGGGGTTAGTTGTGGTGATTGGTGCTTAAGTACCTATTTAAAATTTATAATTTCAATTCTCTATTACAGTTATTCGGAATTTATAATAAGAACCTTGAACTTTGTTTGACATAAAAGTAATAATTGAAGTGAGGTAGAATTCTGTGAAGAATTTTTTAAGCAAATAAAATTAACAGTTCACCAAAAAATTTTTGTTAAAAATGTAAGATTTTTTTTGTTCTTGTCAAAATAATAAATAAATGAATTTTTAAGAGAGTGTAGTGAGTGAATGGAATTTTTTTTTAATTTAATGAGAACATCGAAAATAACTTTTAGCTTTTACTCCAATAACGATATCCACGGAATGATATATAACAGTTTTTAATGCACTGGAAATACTCTAATAAATATCTGAGGAATGCGTTATATCACCGTTTACTCCAATAACGCTATCCAAAAAAAAAAATGCATGGCGTTCATTCAAACAACGATGTCTGAGAAATGTTTTATATCAGCGTTTACTTCAATAAATATATCTAAGGAAATGATGATACTAGCGTTTACTACAACAACCATATTATCTAATCAAATCAAAATAAAAAATTTAAAATGTATTCATTTTGTTCACATTATATTTTTTAAAAATACATTTTAAAATTTTGCTAATATTTTTTTTAAATTTTTACTTACAGGTGAGTCACTTAATATTTTTTAGGACAAACAAAAAGAGGTAAAAAAATTCATAACTTCTTTTTTAATTAAAACTTTAGAAAAAAAAAATAGAAAAAAATTGTTGGCCCTTGACAGCTTCATTTCAGCTAAATTTAAGAGGCTCTGAGAGTTATCAAGAATCTACAGTTTTCTGAATGCTTTTCCAAAGTTATAACTTAAATGCAGTTAAAAAAAAACTGTCATGTTTTGTTACCTGTTTCTTGTCTGCAAGACAATCCCTATAACTGACACATGACCATATTGAAAAAAAACAACAACAATATGCCACCCAGTTATTTTAATTGCTGTCTAAAAACTGTCTTAAATTTGTCCAAACACCACTTGGATACACAATACCTGTCACTGTAGGCCCAAAAAAAGAGGTCCAAGATCTAACTCAGAAATAAGAATGAAAAAAAAACAACTAATACAGTCAAACAATGGCTAACCCTCACATTTATCAATCAACCTGGATGAAAGGTGGTAGTAAATTCAAAGCAATTACCAAGTGTGCGTCCCGCTCCTAATGGCATTTGAGAAACAGTTGAAACATAGTATAGAGTGTATCGGTGGCTGGCACTCCTGTATAAATATATTCTAAGCAATCTCTGCGTCTCTCCTTGTTTTGTTTATTTGTATTTTGTTTTTGGTCAGGTTTTTTGTTTTTGTTTAGATTTTCAGAATCAGATGAAAAATGAGTCACACATGCATTCTGTGTTTTTTTTTTTTTTGCTATAGAAGTTGTTGGTCGGTTGCACTGACCAACATGGAATCTGGCCTCCACCACCGCACCGTCACGTCGCGCCGCGATGACTCTTGAAGAATTGAACTCTTTTGGCCAGAATTGAATATTTTCTGTTCCCAATTTAAATGCAGTCCAATATCGATCAATATATGTATGTTCCCGAGGGGCTTTGGCTGGGTACATCGTTGTCGGTCGTATATATCCAAATGGATATCTGAATCGAATCTCAAAAATACCAACATACCAGTGGACTTTTTTGGCTTAGTTGTACCGGTGCATATTTGCATTGAACCCAGAGAGAAGACGACGCGACGGGCCAACCGGACGGTCGGGTCGGTCGGATAGACGAGACAAGACGACTATCATGACCATTAGAGAGATAGTCCATATATACAAAGTACTCCACATATTGAATGGGTACTCGTTTATTTATCTAAACGCTGGCTGGCTAGCTATGATGCTGTGTTCCACTTTTGGTTCAAACTGATAAATTGATATCCGCAGATAGTCTCTTGCGGTCTTGAGATATGTGCTTTTTTTTTGTTTTTGTTTGTCAAGAGATACCGAAATAAGAAATATTCCAGACAAACGCTCTTTATTCAAATCTACACTCAATTGTATTGTTAATTGGGCATTCAAGTGTCAAGTTCAGTGCAGCCACATTAGCGTTGGCTATAAAAGGATCTCAGAGGGATGCACATAGAGAAGTAGCAGCAAATGAGATTTATTGCGCGCATTGCTTAAACCGCAAAAAGAATACTTACTGCATCCTGGCAGCCACCGAATAGTCTACTATAGAGGCACATTATTTAAACGTTTTTGGATTTTTAGTCTAATTTTTTTTTTGTTTTTTTTGTTCGTCGACTGTTTTGTTGGAAATTTCTAGTTCAAAGAAAAGACAAACAGGAAAGAAATCTACTATTTCTTGGAAGGGTCACAAAAGCCGCCTATTTCGGACATTCGGACGACAACGAGTCATAGCAGCACCCGGTGGTAAAAGCCATTAGGGCTGTCTCATTAGGATAATTGAATATAGCTACTAAAGTTCTGATAGATTTTTTTTATTATTATTATTTTGGTAGAAGAAAAGAAAGATATGCAGCTGCCGCTATCTTTTAGATTTAGAATGGTTTCCTAGTTCAAATATTATATTAGAGAGCACCTGTTTGAATTTGATTCATTTGAAAAGGATTAATTGAATAGATAGCAAATACACAAATTGTCTTGGAAAAAATTTTCAACTAAAAAGCATGGAAATGAAAGAGCTGATGTTCGAACCTTAAATAAAGAAAATATTACGCCTCGGCATAATTTAAAGCTTTGACCCAACTATTTATTATACACATCAAATACAATTATTAGTTTAGCTAAACTTGGTCTAGGAACACAAGATAGGATAGGAGAAATTTTTAATTTGAAAATTTAGGAAGCTGATCCGCCTGGAATGTTACTCCCACGCATAATTTGGAGGCTAAGGCTCAACTTTTAAACATTTTTTTAAAGCTAAAATACATTTATTAATGTCATCAAATCCCATGAAAGAAGCAAAAATATTTTTAAAAGGGTTGGAGAAGTTTTTTCATTGAAAGTTCTTCTCGATAAAATGAAAATAAATTACATTTTTTTTATTTAGTGAGATCCTGATCCTGACTCATTTTAATTTTTGCTATAATCGACGGCTGAGCCAACGTTTCTCAAATCCATTTCAAAGATACACACAAATAAGAACAAGTGTCACAGTGGAATTTAAATAAGTGTCGCTAAGAAAAAAAAAAAAACAAATTTGAAAACCCAAAAACTACATGGTGTCGTGACCTCTGCATGTTAAAGTCTTGAACTCATTTCTGACCCTGCATTAACGTCACACCCATATTCATTTCATTTAAATAGTTTTTACTTGTAAAACATCTATTTCGTTTGTATGTTTTCAATAAAAACAAATGTTATGTTCAAAAAAAAAAAAAAATATCAGCCAAACTATTTCAAGTCCCAGCTCCACACATGTGCTCAACAAAAAAAAAAAAACTAAAACAAATACCGAAATCCGTAACTAAATAAATGTAAATTTCACACAACCCAAAAGACACAAAATGAAGACATTAAAAATTTGTACTATATAATTTTGTTTTTCTCGTTCGACCACAAAGACATAAACAAGTCCACCAGTCCTTGTTTGTGAGAAAAGGCAAAAACTAGGCGCCGCACCGCTGCGCTGCCGCCGTAATAGTTGTCGTTGTTGTTGTTGTCGTCACCCCAGGAATATAAAAAAAAAACAAAAAAAGAGTCAATCCTATAAGACAATCTAACAATTGCGTTAGCACGCATTTGCATGCCAACAACTTGCAATTCCACATCCACACCCCTCTTTTAAGGCCTATATTCCTATATTTTGTGAGCCTACTGCAGGCTGTGCCCAAAATGCAATAAATGTCTAATTTGCAGCGATTCCCTGTCCATTTAGTGATTTTATGTTTGCTTTGAATATAATTTTTTTTTCCAGTTCACTTGATGTTTCTAAAAAATAAAAAAATTCTTATAAAGACTTTAGTACAGTTGTTCTTCCACTGGAACAAAAAAAAAACCTTTAAGACCTTTAAAGCTTTAGGAAATGTTTAGCCTCCAATTTCAAATGGAACGCCTGCAGTTGACATAAGAGACAAGCTAAATTCCCACAGGAGAGAGATTTTATGATGGTCTTCTTTTTTCTTCTTCTCCCTTTTTTACTGTGTATAGAATTCTGTCGTCTAAGTGTTATGTCTTAATTTGTTGATCTTCCGGCTTCGAAAGGTGTGCCTATGCATGAAATGGGGATTTGCTTGAAGGAAAATTATTGGCTTCGTTGCATATATTTTAATAAAGGATTGATTTTAAGCGGCAACAACCTACTCCCACACACGTGTGGGCTCTGGGATGAGCATTAAGTTAGGCAAAAAAAAAAAAATACTCATTTTCTACATGGAACTAAATGGAAATGGGTTAAAAAAAATTTGAGAAAAAATTGATTTATAAAATTTTACGAGCAAACTTAAATCCGTAATTCTATAGAAAAAATTCCTATCTTATGGATAGACAAAAGCACTTTGTTAGACCACAGGGATGGTAAAGATTTAGATCAGTACCATAACCAATAAATATTTTAATAAGATGTCAATACATTTGATGCCGCATTTGAGAAATATTTAGAATTACTTTATTAATGGCATGCAACAAGATTGCAGCAACATTTTAAATAGATATTACCAAAAAATATTCGAAACATTTCAAAACGATGTTGGAATTATTAAATGTCAAAGTTTAAAAAAAATGTATTGAGAGTAAAAAGACGTATAAAAAATTTAATTTAAATCAAAATATTTGCAACATTTCAGATGAATTTTAAAATCATTTCCAAAATTTTTCCGCAACATTTCCGCAGTTTCTCCAGTAAAGTTTAATATGTTTATTCCAAAATACATATAAAAAGCTATATTTTCCAAGTGTTTCTCAAAAATTTTTCAACTGATTTCCAATCATATTGACTGGAGAATCTGCAACATTCGATCCACAGTAAATGCTTCTGCAACATGTTTTTGCTTGAGTGTTTCTGCAACATTTTCAAATTCGCTTCTAAAAGTATTAAAATTCTTTCTGATTTACAAGTTATCTTTCAAAAATATATCTCAATGAGCTGAAAATTATTTCTGAAATGCTGAATCAGCAAACAATTAATCTCATAAATAATTAATTTTTATTACGGAAGTAAGCTAGAATACATTTAAAGCAAAAATCATTTTCCGCTATGTTCTAATGTCGCTATAATCTATTGACCAATAAAATTAGCAACAATTACAATTATAGAACCTTGCTCAGTCAGTCATCAAACAATAGAAAAAATAATAACTCTTAAGTCATTTAATCATCTAATTACCAGAAAAAAAGAATAAGTGAAAAATTATAGATTTTTAATTGAAATTCAATTTCCACCTGTTGCAAACGGTTTATCTGCTTTGTATGGACAGACTCAATGTTCTATGTCTTCTTAATCTCTATCTTACTATTTATATATCTTTTACCACACAATTCTGATGATTTTTTTTTTGTTCTTCGTTCATTATTTCAGCTCGATTCAATAGAAGATACAAATCTTAAGTTGTTTCTATTGCTGTTGTTTTTTTTATTTTTTTGCTGCTTTACCTCAAATCGGTGCAATCGTTTGCAGTTTCCACCAGGTTAACCTTGTAGCCGCTCTTGCACCACGACGATGACGACGAGCTGTACGATCAAGTTCAAAACCATCGCCGGCTATCTCAGGCATTATTTCCTCCAACAAATGAAATAGCTTTCTGATTTTTTTTTTGTTTGCCTCTTCCATCGCTGCCGCCACCGATTTGAGTTTTTTTTTTTGTTTTGTGTTGTTATAACACTTGTCTCGTCTCAGGTCTTAGCTTATAGAGCAATATTGTTGGACTCTATAGTCTAGATTGGAGTCTTGAAAAGTCAAGCATCTGAACTGAACTGAAGCTGAGTTGAGCTGGAGCTGGAGCTTGAGCTGAGTAATCAGCAAGCATGACCTGGCACGATTTTTATTAAGTATATTATTTTTCTTTTATGAAATCGATGCACCACGAAATCAACTTCTAACTTCTGATTGAGGGTTGCTTGACAAAAACAATATATAAAAACAAAACACAAAAATCTGTGATTTGGCAGGAGAGGAGGAGGAGGAGGGGGATCGGTGGGAAGAGGAGAGAAACTGGAGTTGCTTTCGGTAGAAATACAAAGGCGTATCTGTTAGATACGCGAAAATCCTAAAAACGATGATCATGCTTTTTGAGAGTAGCAGCGCACTACCTATACATTGCGGCTTTTGATTATGCAGCAGCTGCTGCTGTTGAAGTTGTTGCTGGTAATTGTGTCGTTTGATACACTGCGGGCTTCTGAAATAAATCCACTGAAAATAGGTTATATCGTTAAAATGTGGGGTAACCGTTTTCAAATACGTACCATCTTGGTGTGTTAAAATTTATTATTATTTTTTTCAATAAGAACTAATTGAAAAATATACTTTTGTTAAAAGTTTTGATTAACCTAAATTCGCCATGTTTTTTTTTTGAAATCAGAAATTTTATTTTTAAGTCGCCCTGATCAACTAAACCGCAATGTCTTTTCATCATTGCTGATGATGATGATGATGACCAAAGAGTTGAGTCAAGTCTCGACTTTATAGAGACGTGATCGATGGCAGTTCAATCCAGATAATTGTTAATTTTTTGTTCATGGTCTCCTTTTATTAAATCCAGCGCACCTCAGCGCAGCTCATAGCACAGGGCAGTTACATACATAGTTTGACAAAGAAAAGACAACAACAAAAACAAAAAAAAAATTGGTAACTCCATTGTGCATCCATAATCGATGTATCTAGATCTTTTTGGCGGACAATTTTATTATTTTGTGATGTCAGAATGTTTATGTTTTTTGATAGATTGATAGGGCATGTTGTTGTTTTTAATGATATTGCATTTTGATGAAAGGTATTTTATTTTTTTTTTGTATATTATTTGGAGGAAGCATCACTGTCAAGGGATTGAGAAGACTTATGATGATGTTGATAAATGGGATTGTGGATACAAATTAAGGTCAGGGTAATGTTTTTGAGGCATTTTTTTTTTGCATAAAGGAAAGATTAATAAAAAAAAAGTAGTTGAATGTCAGCTTGTGAATTATGGTTAAGAGGTTAAGATTATTTTTTTTTGCAAATAATTTGGACATTTTATTTTAGATAAGGAAACAAGTTGGAGGTAAACTAGTTGGATGATTATTTTTTTTTTTGATGGAAAGACTAGACCGAGACAAAATTCAATTAAATTAAGTTTTTGCTTGAACTCTTTTATATTTTTTTTGCTGGAAAAATAAGGTTTTTCTCAGATTAGAGTCAAGTTCAAATATACTTCCTGTTTCTGCAAAAAAGATTTTGGCAGTACAAAAATTAGCTGAAATCTTGTTTTCCATAGCTATGTATAAAAAACATATGTTGAAGTACTCTTGTCACAATAAATTATCATCGACAAATTATTTGAAGAATTGGTTACGAATAAAAAGACATTAAATGGCTGTTCGTAGGAAAGATATTACAAGTTAACAAGGTTAACAAAATATACCTTTACTATTAAGTAGGTATAGGAGTTAACCAATTCTAATTTTATTTTGGATTCGTAGAATATTTTTTCTGAAATCTCTTGAAGAGTTTGAAAAACAAGCTTGGGAATATTTCGACTATCTTCAAAAAATAAATATTATTTTAAGATTTTTTTTTGCTAATTATTTTCGAACAAATTTTCTTTGATAACATTTGTTCTTGGCATATTTTTTTTTGGGACGAAAACTTCTGTCGCAATTTATTTTTTGGTCAAATTTTTTACTTTCTCAGGCAGGTTTTGTTTTGATAGAATATTATTTTTGACTATTTGTTGTTGACCTGCAAAATATTTTTGATCAAAAAAATCTGCATTTTTGGCAACGGAACTGTGTCGAGAAATATTCAACGGGATTATTTGAGAGGAATAATCTTATCATTAACATCTTATTCTCAAGACTTTTAATTTTTAACTGCCCATCATATATTTCCCATCGTCAGAAAATAAAATTAATTCGAATATCTACATTTTATGCTAGCACACCCAACAAATTTTCTAATTTATATCTTAATCAAAGCCCTTTTTTTCATAGTGCATGTAGTTCCTCAATCATATCTAATGAACCACCTGCGTATATAAACGCAACTTGTTAAATTCAATTTGATATATCCGAAAATAACTTCATTCATATTTTCTCAAACATCAAGAGTTCTTCTTCTTGTTTACCACGAAGAAGATATTTTTCATCTTCTCAATTGCAATCAAAAATGGTTGTTGAGCGTGTATCATTAGAGTTATCTTGTCTCAGATTTATGTTCACATGATCAAAAAAGATAAACGTGCTAAAGAATCAAAAGTTAATGGGGAGTTAACTAACTAACTAACTAACAAAAAAAAATCTAACGAATAAATATGTACATATATAAACAAAAAAAAAAACATAATTCTTGCAGTTGAAGAAGTAAGATGCAAATGCATCAAAAGTCCTATCATCTTCAGATGTTTTTGCTTAAATTGAATTAACTAGCTTTTTATATTGTAAATTACTCATAAATCTTTTTTTTTCTTGAATTCAAAACACCATCACTAATTCAGAAGAAGTGAGATTTGGTGATGGAGCTAGCAAGCAAAAAGACGGATGTAATGAATAAAACAACTACAACATAGAATTTAATGATTTTACGAGGAGGAATATTTTTGTATAAAAGACAAAAAAAAAAAAAAACACCAAATACCCCCGATGTACTTACATGAGCAACACCATAAAATAATAACACGATAAATTATTATGCCCACAACAACTTCTTCTTCGTCTTAATCGCAGTTGTTGTCGTCGTATACAGTCGACGGTCGTCATCTTGGGGAATCTCTTAAAGTATTCACATGATGTTGGAGTTTCGGTTTAGATTTTTTTTTTGTTTTTTTTTTTTTTTGTAAATTAACTGCACAACTGGCCAAAATTAATGCATTTCATGAAATTTCACTTGGAAGTCAAAGCCGGCAAGTTATAGAAGTGAAATGTTTTCTTTTAATTTACACTCTGTCGTAAAAATAGACACACATAAATTATTTTTAATTTTATTATTTTGATGTTTGGTTGCGGTATTATAAAACTTAAAAACATGGTTTGGTGATTATGATGGTGGTGGTAGAGTATCTGGTAGTGGGAGTTTGGGAGTAGAGGAAATTTAAAGCCTGCCATCTGCGCAAAATAACAATGTCACACAATTTGCATATTAAGGAATTGTGGTGGTGGGATAAGAGTTGATGCTCATGAATCATGGTATGCGGATGGAAAATGTGAAAGAAAAAAAAAGGATGATTTGAACTTGGTTTTTAAAATTTTTCGTTTGTCTAAATAAAAACCTATTAAGCGTTACTTCGGGGTCTTGGTTGTGTTAGGCATTTTGAGAGTGCTCGGCGTCCTTGGCATCTTCAGCGCCTTAAGCGTCTCGTCGGAGGCGTCTTCTGTGCATCTGGCCTTAGGCTACTTGGACGTTAACCTCATCTTTGGCCATCTTGGGAGTCTTCAGCGTCTCCAACGTTTTGGGTGACTTGGGGGTCTTGGGTGTTCTGGGTGTCTTCGAAGTTATTTGTCTTCGGTATTTAGAGCGACTTTAGGATCTTGGGCGTCTTGTGTCTTTGACCTCTTTGGTGGTCAACCGCAACTTTGGCCGAGAGTCTACAATGTCTTCGGTGACTTGGACGTCTTGGGTGTCTTGGGAGTTTTCAATGTCTTTGTATCTCTTAAATTTAGAAAATAAAGCTATAACGACTCCTCATTTCAATGAAAACCACAACCTCATCGTAAATTTCTTACTTTATTAGTTCTCGCTGCAAACATTTTTCCAATTTGCAAAAATAACACCATTAACAATAAACAAACACTTCCCACCATTATCCTCCTCAACAAATAAATTAAAGTTGACAAATCCATCATCACACAATTACCTATCAAATCGCAACAATCTTAAAAAAAAACTTCTAACTTTCAAATTGAAACAACTTCATTGAAATAACATCACACTTCGTTAGAACATCCCGCCCATCATCATCATCATCATCCTCAACACCTCTCAGTATACTTTTGTTGATGTTTGAAGATTATTCTTCAGCTTCTTGTCATATCAAATCATCGACACAACTAAAATAGCAGACACAAAAAAAAGAACTGTCGTGCCTCACGTTTCATCAATTTCCGCCGCCCTCAAATAGGAAAACATAATAATTATTAATAAAAACACTTTTCGAACACGAAACAAAAATATTGTTTTTTGTGTGTGTTTCTTTCAACATCAACAGTACTCCAAAGCGAACAAAGTGTTTTCTTTTTTGGAAGGGGTATAAAAGCGGAGAATGTTAAGACCATCAGTATTAGCAGATCTTCGATGCGTAGGTAGGTTGTAACTGTATAGCGTGTGCTTAACTCGTGCCAATGCAAAACAACAAAAAAAAAAAAAAATCACTCTCATCGATGTGGAAATATTCAAAAACAAATTATATGAAGGATGTTGACTTCAGAAAGAGTAATTAAATAAAGGTTTATCTTTAAGATTTATATTCTTTCTTAATTTTGCATTTTCTTAAAATCCAATTTCAAAATAATTTTTCTTACTTAGAAGTTTTAAGAAAGATTGTTGATGTTTTTTTCGTCAAGAACAGAAAAGAGCTGAATGGCAAGTCTAATTTAGAAAGAATTTCTTTACACAAACTGTATTATTATTCATAAAATACAAAAAAAAACATCGCCAACTATAATTTGCTTTAAGGGAACAAAAGAGCTGATAACCAAACCTGATTTTGATAAATTTGTATAAAAAAGTAATTTACTTCCTTGGAAAAAAAAATTAAATGAATAAGGGCATAGCCCAAGCTGAGTCTTTTGTTGTTATAAGCTTTAAGAAAATACTAAGCTTATTAAAACAAATAATAAGTTATTATGTCAATTTTGGCAACAAGTTAAACACTGGTTTCCAATACATAGACCAACCAATTTCTGCAATAGCAGAGTGAAAAGCAATAATTAAAAAAGGGAAACTTTTTCAGTTTAGTACGAACATAAAATCATTGACCTAACAGAATCTGTTGAAAAAACAACGAAATTCCAAAGCAAAAAAAAAATAATAATAAATGAATACAACCTGCTTCCACAATGTTCAAATTAACAAACAAAAATCAAAAACACTTATCTGTTAAGCTACTTAAATTTATTTACCACCGAAAGAAACACAAAATCTAATAATAATAAAAATATATAGAAGATAATTCGTCAAAAAAGCAGGTAACACAAATTCTTCATAAAAAAAAATATGAAGAGGCTCTGAACTAAAAAAAAAAAGAAGAGGAAACCTCTTAAAGTTTCATACATATACCTTAGTTAATTTTCTTCTCCTTTTTTGTCCATGATCATGGTGTGGTCCAATAAATTTAAGTAGCAAAAACATAGTCTTTTTACTTGGATACTCACTTTAACTTCGTCTTACATTTTTTTTGGTATATATTTGAAAAGAAGGTGAATATATAAGGTTCTTTTTTTTTGTATAATTTCTAGGTTAAGTGGCCTACGGGCTTCTGAAATAATTCAAATTCATGAAAGATAAGCGCAATTGTTGTGTGTGTGTTTGTTGGTCTGAAGATTGTAAAGCTTAAAAGAGATTCGAGATTTCAAACAAAACAAAAAAAAAAAACGAGAAGATATAACTGAAGGTATAACGACTATCAGAGGCTAGAAGAAAGAGAGTATGTGTATCTTAAAATTTAAAATTATATCCGTGAAGTTGTGGTCTTCTTTTTTTTTCTTTTTTTTCCTCATCGTAAAAATGGCAAAATAAGAGGAAGAAATTTTTCAAAAGATAAAGAGTAAGTACTTTAGAGGTAGCCTGGTTATGAGTGAAAATTGCACTTGATTGGAAAATAAGTAGTTATAAGTTTGAGCTTGAATGGGATAATATAGGGTGGCATTCATTTTCCTTCAGTGTCTTAATTGAATGATGAGATGAGACTACTAATCATCATTGAAGATTATGATGGGAGTTAATGGGATTAGCTTTTTAATAAGGAAATCTGGTTTAAATTAAAAATTTCTATTAGCAATAAAAATAATCCGGAATTATATAACTCTATTCTATTTTATTTTTATTTTATTTACTTATTTCAAGGTGAAAAAGGTTAAAATCAACTAGGCATATCCATTATCGTACAGAGTGATAGTACTCATCGTATTAAAGGCCAAAGATGCAATAAATGCCAAAGCTAAATCATTATAATTGACCTTGTATGATTTATTTCCATAACTAATAACATATAAGGCTAAAACTCATCAAAATATAAACAAAATATAAACAGTTACACAATTCAGCTAATTGTTACATTTTTTTGATTTATTTAGTACTAAAATAGTATTGTTCCCTCTAAATCCAACATTTCCACAAGAACGCACAATCTATTCAAAATTCCAATGGCCTAACAAATTCTCAATGCACAAATGCCTTTTGCTAACGGATGTACATAATATAACTTCTTGATACTCGTTAAAAAAAAAAAACAACTTCCTAAAAGGTTAAAGATAGAAAAAATAAAACAAATAAAAATTAAATTGTTATTGTTTAAACAAGCCCTTGTCACACATTCATCTCTAAATACTTGACTAATTTAATTTCCCATCCACTCCCATTTTTTATACAAACAAAAAGAAGAAACAAAAAAATAAAATTCCAAAGGAAGCTCATTATCAAGGTTTGTTTATAACCTCTCAACAAAAAATCTTTAATTTCATCGCCATACCAAAAGATCTAATCGTTAAACAATTGCAATTGTTTTAACTCAGAAGGCAAAGAAAAAAAAAACCAGAGCCAGAAGCTAACAACAATGATATCAATCGGGGCTATAGAGGAACCCAAATTCCCTCATAATTTTCACCAACTATAAGAAGGTCGTTTCCGGTATTTTGGTTTTTTTTTTTTAAAGTACTTTTCTATTTTTGCTTTATTTTTCATGTGCTTCGTTGTATTTTTTTTTTTTCATCTCATTTACTTGTAATAGTAAAACAATGAAAAGAATGAAAATTAAGAAATTCAGAAAAAAAAACGGTAGTAAGTAAATGAAATCGACAATGAAGACGACGGCAATGGTGATGACGTTGGGTGGAATGTAGTACCAGCAACCGTTTGGAAAATTATGCTTTTCCTCTGTAAATATATTCATTCACTCTTTAATGAAATGATAATGGATGTAAAAATAAAATTCCGTTAACCGTAAGACCATGACAATGATAGTGATCTTAAACTTAAGATGGTCATGATTGTTATGTTGATGATGTTGAGAAGCGTAATAATTGTGCATAATTATTTGTTTTTGGCAGACTGTTTTTTGTAATTTCTTGTCAGTCTGTTTGTCAATAATCTAAAGAAAATAAAATATTTTTAAAAACTACTTTAGACAGAAATTAAAATCAATCAAAATTCATTGAATAAAAGAACCGACGTGAGAACTTGAAAATTCATTGAACAAAATAATCTTTGCTGCAAGAAATGAAAGAGCTGAGCTTAGAACTTGAATTTTCATACCAACTCAATTAATATAATTTTAAATAAAAATGCTTCAACAACTTGCAAATTTGGTCAACTACATAAGATGATAAAATTTAAAACCTGAAAAGAAATCCATCAAATCAAAATACGTATTAAAATGTAAGATTTTCAAAACCAAATAAAAGAAAAATCTATTGATTATTGAGAATTTAAAATTTGATAAACCACTTAGTAATTTTGCTGTTTAAAATGTGTATACTGCAAACACCGTAAAATAACCGTTTCAAATGACAAACAGACCTCTAAATCAACCAAATATATCATTTTATTTAAGCCAAAACTTCCTTTCAAAATGTTTGTCACATAAATATCTGTGCAATAATTTGCACAGCACCAACGGCAAGACATGGAAATCAAATACTGACCTCAATGGGTTGCTTTATTAAAATTAACAAAAGCAACATAATTCAGATTCTCCTCTCTATTATAATGTACCTCTACTTAAATTTGTCTCCAAACCTCTTTTGCACCAACAACAACTAACTGGCAACTACTAATTTTTATTTTGCTTATACAAAAGAGCCAAGTAGTTTATTTCAAATGACATTTCAACACAAGATTCCTCGAGTAAAATGAAAACTCTTTTCTTGTCACTAACAAAAGACCCAAACCGAACCAATTTGTTATTTTGATACATAATTTATTTGTGTGACAAATATTTCCTCAGCTGAAGTTAATCAAATAATTTTAAACCACAGAAACATTTCAGAATTCTCAAGTCACGTCGTCGTCGTCGTGTTGATCTCGTAGTACAATTGTTGTTTTTGTTGTCGAAGTCCGTGTGTCCGTTCCGTGGTGATAGCGATATTATTGCAACAGTGCATTTAGCTAGGGAAGTAAAAAATCTATAGGTAACCATTGTAATTACATTTAAGGCGTATAAATTCCTAAGTGCAAGCTTCTAATCACAAGAATTGCACTAAGCGATAATTTTACAACCATCAGCATTATAGCCACACACATACACACAAAGACTCACTCAGCCACAGAATAAGTATGCATATATCTGCAAATGAATATAATTTTTCGACGCAGTCAGAGCCTTTAGCTTTACACTCTGCTCCTTACGAGCACATAAGTTTATTTTTTTTTTTTTTGTCTTCAACTTGAAAGAGAGATCAAGTTAAAAGATATTTCTATGGCTGAAAAATGATTACAAAAATATTTATAGCTTTAGACCAGCCCAAGTGGCAAAATGGCAACAAAAATCAGTTTAAGCCACTACAGAGATCGGTGCAAGTCTCAAAATGTTCGTCCATTCATATCGGGGCGAATATATTATTAGATTTTCAGTTGTTAACCGTCGTATTTATTAGCTGCAAAAAAAAAAAAAACTCAGAGGGAGAGACTAGCAAACACCGAGAACGAGAGGGGTTTTTGGGGCAGCATTGGTGAGTTGTTGTTAATTTATTGAGGGTGGGCAGTTCTGGTGATCGGACGGACAAGAAGGGGCGCGAATAGTCCACGCTGTGTTTATATATGCTTGGAATAGGAATGTGAGACTATGATTGCGATGGTTTTTTTTTTCTTCAATTCTTCATTTCAAAACCAAATACCAACCACCACTATATACCAATTGAGCAATTCAATGGTGTTTTAGCTTGATGGGTGATTTATGTCATCGGTTTTTTTTCTCTTATTCTCGTCGTCGCCGAAAAAAAAAGAAAAATACATAATTTGATTGAAATCTAATGGGGCATAGTAATTCTGCGACGTGGACCATAAATTTAGATTAATAGCTTGTGTTTGTTGACATGTTTAAATGTCATTTAGAAGGCATTAGTTTGATAGCAGGCACTGATAGCAGGAAGTATGTATAGATTTTTTTTTGTCAGTGGTCAGTGTAGAAATATGTGCATAGCTTTTGTGGTTCTAACGATGGATGTCAAAATTACGAGAAAAATGCAATTTTATAAAAAAAATTTCCCAGTCAAAAGGAGATAAAAACATTTTTTGAAAATGATAGATGTTATTAATTTTAAAGGAATTCTGAAATGGCGCCATCTACCCAAAACTGTATAGGAAGGTTATTGTCGTTATAACCACTCTTTTGCAATTCTCTGTTTATGTTAACACTATAATTTTTGATAAATACTGCTTGAAAATCAATCAATTTCCATCAAATAAAAGAGCTGAGAGAGAACTTGAAAATTTATTTAACTAAAAATTTCACAGTATTCCGTTGTATTCCGTGCACTTTTTTAAAATCATTTCCATTCCCTAAAAAAAAAATCACTTTCATTTCCATTCCCTCAAAAAAAATCACTTTCTTAAAAAATAAGAATAAAATTGTACTGCATTTAGAAGCCGCCGACTGATAATTACAATTTATTTGTACATTGTTTAAAAAATAAATTTTAGAAACATTTGTACACTCATGGTTTTCAAATCAAGGTCATTTCAAAAAAAAAATTAATTATTTGGTTCATCTCCATTGATTAAATATTTATTCGGTTTTTTTTTTGTCTACACGCAACGTCTAACACAACACATAAGACCTCTTCTCTCATTAGCGATCTGTAAAATTTAATTTTATTATTTTACTAAATTTAAAAATCTTTAACCTTTTAAGGACCCAGCAATACAAAAATTCTCAATTTCATCGATTATATTTTTTTTCCCATCCATGAATATTTTTTGTGTATTTTTTTTTGTTTGATGCATGATACCTACACTTTAGTGCTTTTAATGACACACAAATTTTATGCCTGGATTTTTATTGCAATTTGTAATTCGTAAATTTTTTTTTCTTGCCATAAAATCATAATTATATGCAAGCATTTTAAGTAGACAGTTAAGACACAGTTTAGAGTGTCGTTTGCTGTTTTTGTTTCTGTTATTTTTTTTTTTGTTGCAACAATGTATATTGTATAATTTACACACGCAAGTGCAATTTTATTGCAAGCAAACTGTTTGAGATTTTTTTTTTATATTTTACCAGAAAGTAATAATGTTTGGTTTTATTTGATTGAAGATAAGCGCGTTTATTCGGTCAAATAAAAACAAGTAAAAACAGTGTGTGGATGCGGGATGCGAAAAAAAAGTGTAGATATCGCTATACAAATAATATAATAACTTTGTAGCAGGTGCTATATGAAGTAATTTTATTCCATAAACTAGGTTTACTGTGGCGGCTTAAAGGAAAAAAAACACACACACACACTTTTTGCAATATTAAGATAGTTCATAAATTTAAGTTATTTATCGCTTCTGCAAAATCTATACTTCTCTTCCTTCTTCTTCATCTTCTCTCAGTGGAATATAATCTATGACCATCGATAAAGATCTCGGCTACTTTGCCTTCTTCATTTTTTTATGACTTTATTTGGTTTGTATAAAGCTATACGGATTATTATTATTTTGATGATTGTCTATGTGGGTTTCTTTTTTATGTTTTTTTTGTTTATCTTGGTTGTGAAAAAGTAGTATTTCAAAAAACGGTGTCACTATAAAATTAAACACAAAATATGAAGCTGTAGTGGTAGTAAATGTTATAAATAACCCTATTTATATGATTATAGCAAATTAGGGTAAGTAGGGTATATTACATCTTTTCCCCAAATACTTTGTCTACTCTTGTACTAACAATTTATCAACTCGAAACTCAAGACACTTCTTCTTCATGACCTCAATCAAATGACGCTAGCTGTGAGTATAATATTTCACTCAAAATATTTTTTTTCTCGATGGTAACCAAAAAAAAAAAATTATTTTCTCCCAAAAATTTTGCATTATTTCAAAATTATTATAATTTATTTGTGTGAACAAAAAATTTAATGTATGTGATATATTAGCAACAAATTTGAATATCGCAACCAAAAATGTAAATCTCTTATTATTAATAAATATAATAAGTGTGAGAAATCTTCTTTTCTCCATACACAAATCCCACCTAGGGCTTTGATTTTAATGATAATGTGTCATAAATTTTTTTTTTCCCGATAGAAACCTAATCATCTTTCAACTATATAAAAATAAAAATAAAATTCACAAATCTTCTTTTAGTATTCAATATTTTGACAAGTCAATCAGTTTCTTCTTTGACTTAATGTCAAGGTTTATAAAATATATCAAATAAATTTAGATGAAAATAAATGCTCAACAGGGTCGCGAGTATTTGCTGAAATAATTTTTGATATATGAGGAGTAAATAATTTTTGCTGTACCTAGATGAAAAGCATTATTAACTTTAAATTGAATTTCATTAAATTTAAATAAAACCCTTAACAGTTAACAGAAGAAAAAAAAATAGCTAAAAAATTTTCAAATTCTTACCTCAGCTCTTTTATTTAATAATCGAATCAAATATGAAAATTGGAATCTATAAAAAAAAACTTGTCGATAATTTTGTGAAAAAAATATACAATAAAATTTTAAACTCCATTTTTCGTATTTTTAAATAGAATTTGCATTATAATCCTTTTGCAAAAAAAAAAATAATCCTGATGTATTGCCAATGACTTGTCAAATTTAATATGAAAATCTATCTTCTTTTTTTTCTTAAAATTAGCAACTTCATTCAATATTGTAAACATCCTTGAGTGTCAGTTTTTTTTTATAAACCGGAGATTCAAAATTATTTATTTGAATGTTGGCCTCATTTTTGTGATGAGTTGTTAATCAAAACTCGCTATATAACTTTTTTTTTTACACTAAACGACAAAGTGTATTCTATTTCGTTTTTGCTTTATTTTGATTTTTTAACATATTTTTAATTAAAGCAAAAAAAAAATGAATATTTATAATGCCGACAAAAAGTGTGACGCAAATGTATTTTAATTTTTTGATCAGTTTTTGCATTAATTGTATTAAATTTATTGCTACCAATTTATTTTTTTGGGGAATTTAATTAAATGTCACCAATCAGAGATGTGTTCTTTTGTATTGGAATAGATTTTTGTTAGTTAAATAAATATAACAAAACAAAATTAAATCAATACAAAACTATGTATATCGATTAATATAATTTGTATTTTTTTTTTGTTAACTTAAAACATTCATGGTATTTTAAATTGAATAGAATAAAATTTCAATTTAGCACGATCTATTAAATTTTATGGCATAATTGACATAGTAGAACTATTTACATTTTTTTTTTTTTTTAATTAAAAATTTAAATCTTTGTTGATTTAACAAATTAGTTTTGAGAGTTTTTTTTTTTTTGTTTGTTATCTTTGATATAAAATCAGTTAAGGTGTTAATACAAAAGAAGATTTTCTAGATAATATATGAAAATGTTGAGAATTTTTTTTTTATTATCGACCGATTGAATGGTATGTTTAAGCTAATAAAGTCATTATTTGGGATTAAATAAATTAAAAATGAAAAAAGGGGCTTTCGTAAACATTTACATACTTTTTTTTGTGAATAAAATCCAAAAAAAATTATATACCTAACATTTGATTTTGATAATACCATAATTTATTTGATTTCTTTTAAAGGTATCTATACCTTAACACTTAACTTTGGTAAAGTTGAAACTGGATTTTTATGTATTTACAAAATTATTGTAAATATTTTTTTTAAATTGCAAAAATTTGTTAATGGTAAATTTCATGACAAGTGGGCAAAATGTAACATGAGTTGCGAAATCATTACAAATTTAATTTGCAAAATTTTCTATTTTATGAAATACATGGCTGAAACGAAATTTTGAATTAAAAGAGATTAAAGAAAAAAAAAATTGAAGTAACATTAGTTACCGAACTTTTATAACGTGATCTACCACGTATATTATTAATTTTGTATAAATTATATTTTAGTAAAATAAAACCTTAAACCACACCCACTATACATGCATCAAAAATAAATCACTTCACATCAAATTGAATTTAAAATACAATATAAATTATTACAATTTTGCGTGTTAAATAAAATTAAAATCAAATTTTTTTTTTCTGAGAGCAATTATTATTTTGTTCTCCTCTTAAGTCGCACATTGACAATGACATTTAAAAATCATGTTTTATTAAGAAAAAAATAAATATAAATAAAATAAAATAATTTATTAGACTGGCATTACATCCAACACAAGTAGGTATAGGTAGGTATGTATGTAGAATTGAATTAATGTGCAAATGAATGCTCATGTTGGTGGTTAAGTCGATTCTTCTCACACGCGCATATAGCGTTAGCAGTAGGTATTCTGCATGACAATAGCTTGTAAATCATTTTGATGAGTATCATCAAGTTAGATGGTATTTTATATTACATGTAAGATACCACTATTCTCCAACTGAGTGTGTATATATTTTCTTTTATAAAATTATGTTAAAAGATACATATCTGTTCATGTACACATTATTGTGTGTGTGGTGTTTTTTTGTTTAAAATACATTTTTTTGTAATTTTTTTTTTTTGAAAATCTATTTCAAAGTGGATAAGGTGTAACTTCGTTGGAAAGTCTTTTATGGGTACCTAATTATATGTGTGATTTAAAATTTTATATGAACATCATTTTTTTATATATTTTTTAATGAATTTATTCAGAGGGCGTGTGTAATTACATATGATTTTTGAGAAAGTATTTTGTTTAATAAGGAATTAGATGTCTATAATAAAATAAATTACTTTCTTTTCAAATTAATTATTTTAGCAAAAAAAGATAAAATCGATAATTCATGGACGTTTTTCAAAAAGTTGTAGATAATGGTCATTCAAGTATTTATTTTCGTGTTATAATTTTATTTCTGTGTTGAAAATATATAATTTTAGATGGAAGGTGCTATGATATGTGTGTCTTTTTTTGCAGTTAAATCTTTTATTCTGGATACAAGTAGTGATGTAAGTTCCTTGCATGTTCTTGTTCAGTCATTCGATAGGCCTCATTTTAGCCATTTGTTTTTATGAAAAGTATATTCCGTGATCCAAGTAATTTTCAAACAAAAACAATGCACGGTACTAAAGTCGAAATAAAAAAATTGGGGAAACAAAATTTGTTTTTAAAATTTTTCGTCTACAAAAAATTTTCTTCCTACAAACAAATTTGGGCAAAGAAAAAAATTTGACAAAAAAATTACTAAAAAAAATTGTCGAGCCTTAATGCACAATAAAATCAGTTGTGAAAAAAAAATTTTCGCCAAAAAAAAATGGCTAAAAATTTTTCTCCAAAAAAAATCCAAAAGAATTTTGGTAGGAAACCAAAGAAAATTTGTTTGAACCACGAGAATTAAAATTGGTTAAAAATAAAAAAAACAGGTACTGAAGAAAAAAATGCCGAAAAAAAACAAAATTTGTCAGAACGGCCAACTAGAAATTGAACCACCCACCTTGCCATCGGCTAGTCATGCAAATGTTTTTGAACTCAATGCTCAAAGAAGTAAATTGTGAAAACAAAAGTTTCGTTGAAAAAAAAAACTCGTCCTAAAAAATAGATTACCCAAAAAAAAGCTATACAAAAAAATTTTAAAATACAAAAAATTTAAAATAAATAAAATACAAATAAAATACCAAAAAATTTTCAAAAAAAAGTTGCCAAAAAAGTTTTGTCAAGTAAATTTGTTTCAACTGCGAGAATGAAATTGCCCAACAATTGTTAAAAATCATATCTAAAAATATTTTATGAAAAAAAAATTGCAAAAATTCGTCATCAAAAAGTTTGTCGAAAATTTTTTTCGGCCTTTAGTCAGTCATACGATGCCAGGGCCTGTTTAAGAAAACTTTTAGGACTCCAGTTTTTTTTTATATTTTTTTAATAAATTACTTTTTCCAGAGCATAACTCATAGCTAAAAACTTCCTGAAATCTTCTTCACCATCCAAGAAATAACTTATAACCTATCCAAACGTCATCATAAATCTTGATCATGTCATACCTTCAGTAAGTTAATTCCTAATCGATAGCCTGTCAAGCCTTTTCATATAAACACCAAACCCAAGGAACACAAAACAACAACAACAAAAACCGAAACCGAAACATCAAAGGAACAAAAGTGATATCTCAAACTGAAAAATAATGGAGACACAAAACGTTGATGTTTATTTTTTGTTCGTGTTAGATCGAAAAAAAAAAACTTAAAAAGAGATAGATAGATATTTTGCATCTAAGTGGAAAACCAAGTAGTTAGTGTGATGCTGGATGCTGGTACACATTGATTCGATAATCCGATGTAATCTTCTTCACTTAATCGAATCTTTTATTATGTTTTGATTAGTTTATTATACATAATCAAGAAAATATAAAAGAAAACAAATGATGTTATGAATAGAATACCAATAGGTATTAAATTATTGTTTTTTTTTTCTGTCAGTTTGTTTGATTGTTTATTTTGGAAACAAAAAGCATAACTTTGGTTTTGAATGTCATGTTTTTGTCGATTAGATAGTAATTTCTTGATACTTACACACAATCCATTTATCTTAAAAGTGAAAATAGTATCGAGAAACAAACCAAAAGAAATGCCATAGGGAAGAATTTGGTTCAAAATGAAATAATAATAAATTGTCAGAGGTGAAATTTGTGGTACATTTACATTCCATTAGCTTCTACTTTAAAATGATTTTAAATGGTTGATAAGGGTATTATTTTTCTATGCTACTTTAAACTTTTTCCCATAGAGATATGAAAGGCTATAAAATTGCAAATGTGATATGAAAGTTGATGTGGAACGTATATTAAGTTTTTTTATTTTGGGAAGAAATTGAAAATTTTACTTGGTGTCAATGATAATATCTTTATGTATTACTAGCTGACCCGGCAAACTTCGTAGTGCCTCAATCGATGAATAAAAGAGCTTATCAACTTCTTGCTCATAAAATACATTTGTAAAAATTGATTATCTACATCTGGTATTGATAACAGCTCTCCCAGTAAGTGAGAAATTTGTCCTTGGATCTGTAATTTTTAAAGATTTCTCAAGTAATTATTTCGAATACATATTTTAATACAAACTTTAATATTAGCCGTGTTTTATGAACAATTGATAGCAACTCAGTAAAATTTTTACACACAAACAATAACAAATAAATTTATTTTCACTTTTTGTTTTGCTTAGAAACAATAACAAAGTTTTTATAATCACTTTTTTGTTATTGTTTTTGTGTGTAAAAATTTTTGCTGAGTTGCTATCAATTGTTCATAAAACACGGCTATTATAAAAACTATAAAGCTATACAACCTTGAAAGTGGGCATAAAATTGTCCTGTACAATAATGTGTTGCGCTAAACGATATGTCATCTGGAAACAGATATTGTATTTTTGAATGTTTCCTAAGAAGTGTTTAGAATCATTTCCCATCCCAGAGACTAAAGAAGTGGGACCAATTGCGGAAATTTTAATTTGCCTCCAGCACAACATAATTTTTTTTTTATAATTTGCACCCACACAAGGGATTTTTTATACCCTTTTTTGTGCCAGAGACACAGTGAGTGCGTTAGGAAGAAGGGAAGGGGTTGGAAAGGAGGTGTCGATGTACATTGGTCTTGAATTCCTGAACATTGCAATAATCGGAAAAGACAGAGTGTGGAAGAGAGTTCCACATTCGCGTAGTACGGCTAAAAAATGATTCTCTATACTTGAGAGTACGTCCGAAGTTGGGCTCGAGGGTAAACTGATGGGCATTCCTAGAAGCGCGAGTATTACGGGCGAATTGTTTGAGGGGATGAATGCAACTGGCTATTTCACTAGAGCAATTACCGTAGAAGTAACGGTAGAACAAGGAGAGACACGCAACGTTACGAGGGTGGTCCAAAGGGGTGAATGAGTCGGTGATCTCTCTATCACCAATCATCTCTTTTTTGTATTCCATCAAAGAGGCTTACGTAAGTAACTGGAGCACCAGCCCAGAGATGGGAATTGTACTCAAGCTTTGGACGGATATAGGTTTTATAGATAATAGCCAGATCAGACGCGGAGAAAAATTCTTGCACCTTCTTAAGAAACCCAAACATCTTGCGGCATTTTTGGCGACATCGCATATGTGCTCGTTCCACAAGAGGTGGTTAGTGATGCACATAACGAGAATCTCGAGATGTTCCATCTCGTTGATGCAAGTGCCACTCATGGACAGTGGCAAGGGGGGTATATCTCGCTTCGACGATACAAGACAGCATTGGGTTTTCGAAGCATTAAACTCTACGCGGTTTTTAATTCCCCATTGTACAATGCTGTTTAGGTCAGAGTTTAATGACCTTATCATATTTTGCCGTTGCAGTTCCACATCCGAAGAGGAGGGATGTGAGTCTGGAAACGAATAAGAAAAGCTAAGGGTGCTATCGTCGGCGAAACAATTTATTGGATTAGATGTTACAGACAAAAGATCATTAATGAAAATGAGGAAGAGGGTTGGAGACAAAACGGAGCCCTGGGGCACACCAGCATTTATATTATGGGTTTCAGACTTAAAACCGTTCAATGCAACTTGTATTGAACGGTTCGAATAATAAGTAGATTCACCACTCCCTGTCCTAAGACGAATCGATAGACATACATACTTGTTGGTTGTCAAAAGTCAAATATTATGATTGCGTTCAGAAATTTAATTTGCGACAAAACTAATCAAATAACATAAAAATAATCTGATAGACAGTTAACCAAAATTAAGTACAGTTTTTACCTCCTGAGAATTCATATGTTGTTAGAAGGATATAACTATTCTTATTAGTTATTTATTTTTAACTATTCTTAGAATTTTAAATTTAATTTGATTTCTGAACGACAGGGTGAACAGCAAATGTTTGACATGTACGAACAGTTGTTTTTACTATGTCCCTAGCATTTTTTTCATATTTACTCACCTTTTAAACCTTCCCTGGACTTCCGTAATTAATTCAAATTCAAAATTAGCCAAATCGGTTCAGCTGTTCTTGAATTTTAGCGAGACTAACGAACAGCAGTTGATTTTTATATATATGTATATTGTATATAGATAATGATTAGCTAAAGGCTCTACAGACTGTTGAATTTCAATGTTTTTTTTTTGTTGAACTTTAAAAAAAAAATTATTTAATTTTTTTTCAAATTTTTGAGAAGTAACATTTTTTTCACAATGCATTTCCGTGCCGTTTAAAAATTTCCATTGGTTCCCTGATTTTTTTGACAAAATATTATTTGAAAATTATTTTTTGAATTTTTTTTTTCTTAAGTTTTTCCAATATTATATTTTTCATAAAATATGGCGAAAAATTTTCCAACAAAAGAAATCTGTAAAAAAATTCATAGAACAACCAATTGGAAATTAAATTGTAGAAAAAACTATTGTCGAAAAAAGATTTATCCTCACAAAAAACAATGATTAAAAACAAATATTAAAAATTTAATTTAAGAAAAACTTAAGTTTTTAAAAAAAATTTCATAAACCAAAATTATGTATGTATTAATTTTGTTTTCCGATTTTTTTCAAATTCTTATTTCAACATTTATTGTTTTTAGTTCTGTTTGAAAATTTCTTGGATTATCCAAGTTTCTTTTTAAAAAAATGGCCTGCCAAACGAATACACGACAAGGAGTCGAGGAGCGCTACCAAAAATATAGTTAACGGTAAAAAAAGCACTTAAACTTTAGGTATCTTTAGCGAGTTTTAATACATTTTTTGTTCCCTTTATTTATTTATTAACTGGTTAATTTAATTATTTATTTATTATTTATTTATTTTTATTTGAAACTAAATAATTTACAAAATTAATTAACTATTTACAAAATTAATTAACTATTAACTATTTTTAAAAGGACATCAGGACAAGCCAATAAATTTAACAATTAAGCTCGAAATAAATTATGTAATGGCTACAACTTAAAGAAAAAAAATCATTATTTCAAAGAGTTCCAAAACGAGCAATTTTCTTGAACTCAGTCGTAGTCATAGTTATCATTATATATTGCAACCCAGTTTTGGTTCTTGCCTGGTTACAGTTTCTTTTGTGGCAATTTTAACGCCTTTCAAAAGCCATCACACACCGGTTGTTGATTGCACCCATTGAGGCATTCAATTATTGTCATTTGAGTCTTAATTAATGTTGCAAATAAAATGTCATCTTAATGTGGAAGTATGTACAATTCCATGATATAAAAAAAAGAACTACAACAACAAGTTCTTTTTATGGGTTTCAGTTAAAAAAAAAACTACATTATCCTGACTTAAGTTTTTTTTTTGAATTTTCGTTCAACTTTTAATTTATTTCTTGGTTTGTTTTTTTTTTTACTGAGAATCTAGTTCCTCCTGCGTTTATACATATATGTATACTTTTTTGACGATTACATGTCATTTAGATTTATGAGCTGTCACACAAAGTTTTACTGCTAAAAGCAGCCAGCAATCATTTTCTGATGTTGAACACAATATTGCAAGCTTGCCAGCAAAGAAACACACTTGTCAAAGAGAGGCAATCATTTAAAAAAAAAAGATGGAATGTTGATTGTGATCACCACTTCTTACACAGGAAACTTAGTCAATTTTTTTTTTTTTTGTTCAATATTGCGAAATTTATATCTGCTCTACGCAACGCCATTGGATGTAATAAGTAATTAAATTTAAATGTGTGTCACAATTGGTGGATATTAAGAAAATAAAATGTGGTTATGTCGATTTTAAGATCACGAAATAAAAAATCATGGGGTCTAGAAATTAAGACAAAATTTTTGATCGAATTCAAGCATAAAAGTTAGCTTATGAGTGAAAGGTATTTTGAAGAACTAACTTATCTGGAAGACGTTTTAAATAATTACTAATTTTTACTTCATGATTTAGACCGTTTGTTTAAGTTAAAATTTTAAGCTCAGTTCTGAAACAATAAGCCCTACAAAGCCTTTTAAATCCAATGTGAGGTTCCACAGGGCTGTATACTGTCATCAATACTGTTCATGTTGATGATTAGTAGTGTTAGGTTTGTAAACTTCAGGTGGAGGGCAGCTCATTTACACCATGAATTGCGATTAATTTAATGATATCAATGAAACACTCCAGCTCTAGTTAGACCAACGAACTAGGACTTGAGGTAACCATTTCTACTTACAATCTTTGAACTGCTTTAGCAATTGCGTTATTAAGCCGACTCAAGAAAGCCTTTAATATCTAAAGTGGGGTTCGGCAAGGCTGTATGCTGTCACCTATACTGTTCATTATGGTTGTGGAATTGTGAACTTCAGGTGGAGGGAAGCTTATTCACCTCTGAGATCATTATTAATTTATAGGTCTAACAAGATCATGATATCGAAATCGCCCACTTTAGCTCTTATTGAGCCCCTGAGCAAGATCACCACATCTAGCAATATCTAATTTCTGAAGAAAAAAATGTTCAATCTACAATTTGAATTTGCAAAAGTAAAGTGTAACGAGTCTTGAAAATTTAATCCAACTTCTTAATATTCCTAATCTACATTGGTGACAATTTCAAATACAAGGTTCTTATGCAACATCAGATCAACAGTTCTTTTAGAATCTTGTCACCTTTCAAGATAAATTATTAACTATCGATCAAAAATAAACACAGCAAATAAATGATTGATCTAATTCTTAGACTCTGTTTCATTCTTCATCACTTGACTCGTATCGCAAATCTTTTGCTGTTCATCAGAAAAACAAAAAAAAAAACACGATCACAACCTCATCCCTCATAGTCTGCTATCTACTCGTAAAATGTCAACTTTGCAAACAGCAAGCAAATGCCAACAATTATCATTTTGTTACCAATTACAACGTCAATTACAAATGCAAAGAGATCACTATCAACTAAAGCAATATTATGTGGATGCCGCAGAGTTCGCCAGACTCCACCGATCCTGAGAGATCACATAATCCCATCACCCATCAGCTAGTCAGCTAGAGTCAGAGCCATCTTAGAGAGCTTGTCATCATCATTTGTGGGCACACAAAATCACTGTCATCATAATACACGAGATCATCATCGCCTCCGATTCATCACCCTCTCCAATGACGATGACGACGACGACGATGACAACAACGACTATAATGATGACTGGAGTTAATATGACTGAGTATGCCGCGCACTTTGTATAGTTTATGTACATATGTGAAAATGCGTCTCACTTCATCTCGAAAACAATTACAACAAGTGAAGCAAGAAAAATTACAACAACAAAAAATAATTGAGTTTCACATCAGACGAAACAGACAGACCTTTAATCTCTTGGTAATCGACAACTTTGCAGCTCACAACCAGCCCAAGTGCATGACGATCTTTATCGATTGATTGAAAGCACCGACAATGAGACCCCCCCTACACAGCTCGCACCTCGCATCACGCCATTCAGCCTTCAGCGGCACCTCAAAATCTGAGCCATATTTTAAGCTAAAACCGTCTTGATCGGTATTCGGTGTTTCTTCAAGTATTGGGTATAATGCCGCCACTGCACTGATGGTACAGTTTTCTCCAAGTTTCATGTAGTACCAGTCCTTAAACTACTTCTGATGTTTCTTTTCTTCTTCTGTGTAGCTTGATGCCGTCCGTCCGTCCTTCCGTCGCTTCGCTGCCGCCACAATCCAACGATGACAATGTTAAATGTCGTGCGGTCTAACACTCGTAGTTGTTGAAATGTCGTCGTTGTCGTTTAAGCTGCCGCATTGTCGTCATAGTCGTCGCCATTGGTCGGCCGGCGGTCTTTGTCTTCTTAAGGAACATTATGGCTGATTTCCAAAGTTGATCTAGTCTAGAAATAAAACAAAAAAAAAAAAACCGTTCGCATTGCCCCCGGGTTACGATGACGTTCCTTATCTTTGTTTAGGGATGCCATATTTTAGTATAAGCGAGGGCTGTTCGATATTTTAATGATGGTTTTTTCTCAAAATAAATGAAAAGTCTGTGGCTTATCGATCAGTCTTTGTATTTTGAAGTTTGAGATAGAGATTTCAAGGTATTCTATTTTCGTAGAAATTGAAGTTTTTTTGTGCAATCCAGTTTCTAAACTTCTTTAATTTAGTTTTTTGACTTCATGGAGTCTCTAAAGTCCTTCAAACAATTTTTTGACAACTTGAAATCTTCTTTCAAATTTTTGATTTCTTCTGAATTCGTTGTTTTTGGCTTATTGAAGCCTTTAAAAACTTTAAAGTCTTTGGCTGTTCTTTTGTGTGTTTTGGCTTTTTGAAGGCATTTTGCCGTTTTTTATGTCTTGTTATTCTTCAAAGGTGCATTAACTTCAATTCTTTAAAATCCTGAACTCAGTGGTGTATTGAAGACCATATTCTTTTCTTTTCTAGAAAACTCTTAATGGTCTGTTGACTGTTTTGAGTCTATTGATTTTTTCAAGTCCATTGACTTTTGCCCATAATTTTGTTAAGTCTTTTTAATTTTCAAGTTTCTTTGATACTGTTTTTTGTTAAACTTCATTAAGATTTTTGAAATCATACAAATATTATTGAAGTCGTGGAAAAATTGAAGTCGGCTAGAATTTTCTGGAAACCTTAAATTTTTATGTGTTCCGTCTTTTTGTAAATTATGAAAACATAGGCAGTGAAGTTGTGAACAAATTGAAGTCGGATAGTTTTTTCTTCAATCGTTTCGTTGTCTCCTTTATGTTCTTAGGCGAGTATTTTGGTAAAGATTGAAGTTTTTTAAACTATTGAAGTTGATTTCAACATCGAAAAAAAAATTAAATTCAAAATATGGCAACCCTAGTATTTTTGATTTCAAAGTATTCGCGGCACGTCAATATCGAAATCAGTACACGAAGTAATACAATCGGGTGGAGCACCACCACCATCATTATCATCAACCAGCAGCAGCCAACATTTCTATCCGCAAAGATTAACAAAAGGTTGTTCTAATCAGAAATTGAACTTCCTGTTTCGTTGTCATAGATTGCTGTATAGTTGTTTTGTCTTGTAGTTTTAGCTGTTGTTCATTGGAATGCCATCATCATCATCATCACATCCCATTGTTTTTGATTTTAACTGTGTTGTGTTAAAAGTCAGTCTTAATCCGTTCACGTTCAGTTCATCAAATGGCAATTAAGACGCGTGCGCTACTATTCTCACATAGAAATGAAGTTTGCTTCTCAACTCTTTCGTTTGTTTCTCTCTCTCATCGAATCTCTGAACAACAATTTATTGTAAAATCAAAAAGAAAACAAAAAAAAAGAAAACATTGTTATTTCGTTGTGTTCTTTTTGTCTGGCGTGGCCTTTCTGATGTTAAATTGTTTTATATATTTTTTTTTGTTCTTGCTATGGCTGACAAGCACCTGTTGTCAGTCGTGTTCGACATTTTTTCGATGTCAAACAACTTTGACATTTTCTGAATAAAAAAAAAAAACAATATACACGGATTGAGTGTGTCTGTCTATGGCAGCTCATGATTTCCTGGAAATGATATTGTGACAATGGGAAGATAAGTTAGCGAGGCGTTGCTTCCATAGAATGGCATAAAATAAATAAAAAAGTATGAGAATTGTTGACATTTTTCTTTGAAGTTCAATTTTTGCATTGACATGTTTATACAAGGAGGTGTGGTATATTATGGCAATTAGAAGCAATGATCTTATAGTAAACAAAATTAGGAGGAGTTCGATATTTGATAAACATGTTTAATTAAAATGGGAACAAAATGTATGGGTGGTGTGCATAACTGTCGCTTAAATGCCATGAGAGACACATATTTTGGCGGGAAATTTTGTTTAACCAAGATGAAAGTTATCGGAATCTTAATTATGCTCAGGTGATATTGTGATTTATATGTCATTATTTTTATTATATATAGGCCTAGGTGTGGTTTTAAAATTGTTTCTGTTCCTTAGGCTCTTTAACAAGAAACCATTTCCTTGTATCTTGCAGCTCTATTAATCTGACAGCTTTTTTATAAAAACTTATTTTGTGTGTATGGCAAATTAAGTCAGCAATCAATTTACCGTTCCATATCAGCTAAACGACATAATTTCAATGCACTTGACAGTTACTTCCAAGATAAAGAAAAAAAAAAGAAAACCTAACTAACTATCTTTTCCTTAACATCTTCATAAAAATGTTGTCAACTTTTTAAAAGACCACAAGGCAAAACGCAATTACGTACGCGTATTGAATTCTTTTAAAACCCCCTACGCAGCAGCAGCAGCGGCTGTTGCTATTGCCACAACCATCACCACCGTTACCACCTTCACCACCTCCACTTTTCTATACCAAACAACGACGACACTAAAAAGCCACCGTTGTCGGTCCTCATCTAAAAGAGAAGTAGTACGATATTCCAGACACCACACCCACCAATCCATTAATCGGTTTTTATTTTCGCAACACCACACGTCCGCATGCGTAGCAGCGTAGAGTTAAAGACGACCATCTTCAACATCCAAGACTGGGCCGCAATATGCCCAAGGCCTAAAAGGTCAGTGGGCGTTTCGAACGGTGTGTGCTGGATCAGCGTCCGATAATATACGATAGTTATAACGATGACCATGATGATGGTGATGCGGTGATATTGAATCAAGTAAAAAAAAAGAAACGAGGAAGATAGACAAGTGTGGAAGTAGAGTATATCTATGCGTGCGTTTAAGCCATCTAGCTAGGACATCGCATCGCTGCCATTCAAGAATTCACTTATAAATCCGCCACAGCGGGATATCTTAAAAAGGAACTGCATCCATGGATGGGGGCGATACCACAGAGTGACAGGCTGTAAATCAAAAGTTATAAAAAAAAGGCTTCTGCATTATCGAACTAATGTCAAGACTTATACATAAGCGTAAAAAATATACATTATGAAGACGACGTCGATGGACAATACGGTGATGGCTTTATTTTTATGCGAGCGGCCCAGTAATTTGATCTAGTTCTTCTTCCATCTTCATCTGGAATGAAAACATATTTTCCATCATCAGCATTGGGACAATTAAACAGGAGGAAGCTTTTTTCAATATAGTATCACACAAATGCGGGACCCATCAACTTTGCTATGGCTCAAAGCCATTACGGGTATTACAAGCTGAGTAGGTATATCTACACTCTGCTGCTACGACTTTGAATTAAGGTTTGATTAATTGAGAGACAGCGTGTCTGTGATAAATATGACAATAATAATCTGGAGGCAATTTAATTGCTTTAGTTTTTTTTTTCTTATTCTCCCCATTCTGTCAGTATGCAGTAAAGCGTAGTATTCATGGAAATGTAAAGTCAGCTATGTCGGTTGGTCGTCGTCGTCGTCGTTCAACAGAGTTATATGGATAAAAGTGCCGCGCCGAAGGATGATTAATGAGAGAATTATGAAATTCTTTTGCGGATCACTCTTGAAGTTGTTGCAACAACAAACACTTATGGTGTGGTATTTTTTTTTTTCTTCTTTTTGCAGAAATAACACAATGTAATTGAACTGGTTGATAAAGAAAGAAAAAAACTAAGGTTTGAGGAAAATTGATTATGATTATTTTTTATTATTGAGCCATCAAGGCTTAATAAGTTAGAAAAAATAAGGTAAATACAGTTAGGAGGTTAAGAATGTATGTTTTCAATAAATATATTGAGGTATTAAATTTATAAACATAAGTTAGGATATTCAATTTGTGATATGAATAAAAATTGAGTAAGTGCTCAGAGCAAGTGCTCAATATAAAACTGAGCATATGCTAAACGAAACTGTTAAAATTTGTTTATACCGAATGAAACAACACTTCAGACGAGAGGAGTATTGAGCAAGTTATCTATTTTTTTTTTCATATGACTCTAATGCTTTCAGTAATACAAGAAACAAGAAAATATTTCTAAGCTGAATTATCCTCATATTCCATCTTTGAAACCAAAAAAAGTGTATTTTTATCTTTTAAGACGATTAAGAGCAAACTTAACAGTGATTAATAAATATGTGAGCATTTGCTTGATTTGCTACGGCATTACTTTTTAAATAGTCTGTAATTTCAGCCAAATACTTTGTGGCAGAACACAAGAGTTTTTCAAATCGGTCAAAAATAATTATACAACAAAATGCCCTGCATAAAAATCTGAGAAAATACAATTGAAATACTTTAATTTAAAAATCTTAATAAGGCGCTCTGAAAACAAAGTAGTTTTGAACAAAAAGAAGCAAAATTGTCACTTTGCATAGAAGCCAAGTTGTTGAAGACTTTTTTTATTTTTTGACAATCTTAAAAAGGCTAAGCTCTCTTTGTAGCATTCGCTAATAAGTTCTTCTCGTTTCTTATTTTCTGAAGTTTACTAGTAGAAATCTTTATTCACCACGAAACTTTTTTGATTGTAGATTAAAGTTTGGGCTTTAAATTATTTTACTTCCTCAAACAAAAACTAAACTTTCCTTACAACTTGATCCTTGATATAAAAATTAAAAAAAAAAACCCTCATTGAGGATAGAAAAATCCATTGCAGTTTTCTCCTCTCACAAAATTGTGTTATCAGTTTGAAAGAATTCATTTTAGCTAAAAACCAATTTAGCAAACATACATCGTTAACTTGTTTGCGCTTCTATCTAATTTACTTCTAATCGGTTTAATCAAAGCAAACAGTTTTTATTTCTTTTTTTTTTCACTGTACAAAGTAGAGAGAGATTCACCTTGCTCATTGGCAGAATTCATTTTAAAAAGAAAATTAAAAAAAAAAAAAACGGCATGTGAAGGATATAATCATGATCTATCTCTCTATACTACTCGAATGAACCTATCGACTTTATTTATTTCGTGCATTTATATAGTTACCTATGTATATACATACATTTATTTTTTCTTAAAGCGTTAAAGCTCATGCCAAAAACAAATTGAGAGAAAACTACAGCACAAGAACCTTGTAAGTCGACAGCAAAACTAAACTAAATAAAAATAAAACGAAAGAGCTGAGCAACGAACTCGATAGGATGTGCTCCTCCGTTAGTTTAGTTGCAACCATTAAAATACTCATTGGAAAATTTAGTTACCATCAACTATCATGATATCAGCGTGCCACCCATACAATTTTCAGCAGCACCTTGCAATAGTTAATAAATGGCAAACAAATTCACAAGGAAGACTAAATTCGTGAGGCTTGCTTTTTTGTCTGTATTTTATTTTGTGGAATCATCTTAATTTTAATTTGGATTTTTTTGTTATATTTGAAAAACGATGGGTTGCTTTAGATATTTCTTAGATATTTTATCTCATTTTAATTGAGATAGGATTTTTTTAAGAATTTATTTTGGTTTTTGTAAATGAGTTTTGAAGAAAAGTATACTTGAAAGGGTTCTAATATTTTCGTCTATAATTTAAACAGCAATATTTATACTCAATCTACATTTTAAAAAGAATTTGGATAAACAAACGTATATGGTGTACAAAATGAGAGTTCTTTCAATTTGAGAAAAAAATTGTATAGGCTCAAGAATGGAATCCTGTGGAACTCTGAAAGGGATTCCAAGAAGCTTTAAGGGTTTTAAACGGAGGAAAAGGAAGAAACCGTGTTAACAACTACAAAACTTGTGAGAGCTAAGAAAAAATGAAATAGACTGCCATGGCGATGTATGCTAGCGAAGTACAGTTAATAGTTGGCTAGTTCTGTATACCACTTAGTCGCGGTTTGAATCCTGCTGACGGATAAAAACTATGCAACTAAAAGCAAATCCAATCAAATACTTTCACTTTTATGAAACTGTCCCAAATTAATTCCAAGACTTCTTATCTTAATAATTGAAACCTAAAATTAATATCCATGCACCTGATCCCTTGAGATAAAACACTCATATAATGCCTATAAATTTTTTGTATCCCGCCACGCAGTCTGCGACTTTTAATTTCAACCCAATACCAAATTGTTTCTATCTATCGATTTCCCTCCTTTATAATTCATTATCTTTCTACCTTGTATAACCAATCTCTATATAATAACCGATTTGTTTCACACGACACAACGCTACGAATCAAAATGCTTATAGATCCCAACCCACATCAACAAATTTCATTTGACCTAACCCCACATTTGACCTCAAGTAATTTATGTGGAACTCTCTCAACTCTAACAACTATTAAAAAATTACGAACCAAAAAAAAAAAAAATTATCTTATTCACGTTTCAACATTTATCAAACAAAAAAAAACTCTTTCGATACCCGATACGCATGTCTTTCGGTCCAAAAAAAAAAAAACAACAAAAACAGAAAAGAAGAAAATAAAAACAGCCTGTGTACATTCGATAATCTACAACTTAACATCTTAGTTAGAAACCCGGGGTTCAGATTGTCATGGAATAAATTTAAAAATTCTGTCGCAACATTTTATACACCGAACCACACTCATACACAGTTCAACAACAACAACAAAAAAATTGTAAATTTACTACAAAATATAACATAAAGTGGTAGTGGTAGTTTTTTGCATAATTAAAAAATTTAAAAAAAAAGAAAATGAAACCCAAACTAATAAATATGACCGAAATGGCTGACATCTAGTACTCTGATTGGCCGCTTCTGTTGTGGTAGTCTCTCCACTAGAAATCTTAAAGACTGCAACTTCAAAAGAAATTTTAATTGGCTACATTGACTGATTTATTGCTAAATTTATGAATGCCGAAATGGAAATTATAACCCCACTTCAACTTGGGAGTTTTTTTTTTTAATTTTTTCATTCGGTAAATCGGGTTTTTTTTTATAGCGTTTCCTATCGTAATTACATGTGGGTTAGGGTATATCTAGATGTCGCTGTTGACGACGGTGACGTTAAAGTGCTCTAAGCTTTGATCCAGATCTTGACATATTCAGCAGGAAAGACACATTAATCCATCGCTCACATACACACAGCAATGCATATATATTCCTGCAGGGGGAATTTATAGGGTAAATTGCAAAAATAGACGTTTTTTTTTTTGGGGTAATTAAGAAGAATCGTAAATGCAATCACCTGTGGGCGGTTTTGGTGTCCACAATAATTTAATGTGTGTCTTGGTTGTTTTTTTTTTGTGAACCAACTTGTTAACACGAATCATTTATACTTAAGAGTGTAGCGTTTAAGCCAATTTAACAAGCTTATATATGTACCTCGGTGTCGGTGTCGGTGGTTTTATTCGTTGTCGGTTTGATCAAGGGAGACAAATCAAACCAAACTAAAAAAAAAAAAATTGGTGCACTGATGTATTTATGATTTTTAATTCACTTACTTACTTTGGTAGGGGGGAGTTCATAGGTAGGAATTGTAATTGCTGCTTAAATTATTTATTAGCTGTCAGCTGATTTTGGGCATTTTGTCGGCAATCAATGGAGTAATAAAAAGATTTAAAAGCATTTTTTTTCTTCTTATTTTGTTAAATTAAATTTTATGCTCTCGTCATTTAGGTAGGTACTAAAAAAAATTGCAATGGGAACAACAAAATTTTATTTCATTTTATATTCGAATTTATTTTTGTTGTTGGTATATGACAAATTGAGTGCAATTAACAAAGATACAACTGATAAAAAGCATTTGAAAGTGAATTTAAAGACTTTTATTACAATCAATAAAATTGGTATATTTTTTTTTTCAAATTTAATATCTTTCCAGATTTGGATATACATTATGTAGGTGAGATATTAATCGAATTTATAACAGCTGTTAAATTTAATGGTAATTGGACTAATTAAATAAATTAGGATGTTGTCGATTTTTTTTATCAAAGATTTTGGATGCAGACATCTTTCTATATTGATTAATTGAAAAAATAACAAAAACTTAAATTGTGCAATTGGATTGTATAATCTTGTTTCTATGGTAAATTATTTTATGCAAAAATTAGATATTTTTCCAATGACGTTTTATTTTTCCGAGAGAAATTCAAAATTTCTTAGACAATTTTTTTTTTATTTTTTCTCCCAAAAAAAATTTCGGACTTGTACAAACTTAAACATTTCTTCTACATCATATGCAATTTTCCATCGAATTATTTAAAAATAGAAAGAAATAGAAATCTGAAAAATTAACATCATGCAAAAATTTTTTTACGAAATGAACAAACGTAAAAATGTAAATTTAAAAAAAAAGTTCCTGTCCAAAAAAAAAATTGGGACATTTAATATTTAAGACAGGGGACTTATTTACCCCAAAATGGTTTTTTTGATATTTTTCTCGAACATGAAATTCTTGTTTAAATATGTTGTTGTTTATTCTAAGGTGTCTACTAAATTTTATTTTTATTTGAAATCCACACCACAAACCAACTTACCCAGTTGCAATAAAAATAAATTAATTAAAATGTTAAATTTTTTTTTCTTTTAATTTTCTATCTCTATAAATTAAGCGAGGAAAATTGATTAAGCTCTCATTTTCCAGATGCCAGATTTTTTTTTCAACAGAAAAACAAAAACGATCTATAATAGCTTCTCTCTATTATAGGATACCCCCAATGGTCAATGCACTTTCAATATATGGAATTAGATAGAAGCACACAACAAAAAAAAATCTTTAACAAAAAAAATTTCCTTATTGTTGATGCGAGCGATGATGGTTGCATAAAAATCTTGTTTTAGCACAGAAAAAAAAACATCAGTTTCTTTATCGAGTTTTTGTTTTTGTTATGGTATTTTGCACAAAAAAAAACATATCACAACAACAACAACAAAAAAAAACAACAAGTGGCACGTGAATTCTGTTGATGCAGTAGGTACAACAGAAGGTAATCCGCAACCATTCATTCGGTGGCAACAAACAAAAAATGGAGGAAAAAAAAAACAACAAACTAATAAAAGCCATAAAGTGAGACCATTATACTCTCTGGTTGGTAGCTGTAGTTTGTAATTACAATAATTGCTTAATAAATGCACAACTTTAAATTGAAAATGTCGTGTTAAAATTGTTTTTGTTTTTTTTTTTTTAGTTGTTTTTTTTATCTAATTGGTATAAATTAATAAAAACATCTATTTGAGGGCTAAATAACGATATGATGATGAATGTAGCTGATAAAAAAGTTTGAAAGGTTTAATAGTCGTGATTTTATGAAACAAAAAAAAAAGATTTATCATGTCTGGACTGATAAATCATTGTAAAAAAAAGAGGAAAAAAAAACAAACATTATGAATGTAGATTTATCTTATTTGTGCATAATTGTTTGTTAATTTGATGTAAACTAAGGATAGTCACGCCCAACAATCTTTATTGAATAAAAATGTATATTTAGAGATTTTGAATGATTGTTGTTTTAGAATTGAATATTACTTAGGTGTAAGACAAACTAAGAATAATAAGGTGTCTTATAGGGTTTATAAATTTCAAAGGGAACTACCAGATGTTACAAGGAAAAAAAAATAATTCCATTTTAAAAGTAAGAAACCAGTTCACAACCCAACTACTTACATAAATTTTTAAAATTTTTAGAAAAAAAATTGAGTTACCTAAATTCGTAAAAAAAATCAAACGAAAGAACTTGTTACGACCATGAATTTGGATTTAGTGTTCCCTAAATTCTCTTTAAAAAAAAGTGAGTAAAGCCAACAAAAATAAAGACAATATATTAATCGATTTGTTTAGAATATTACACTTTTAGGAATATTAAAATTTGTATAAAATGTGTACTCCAATCAAGAGCAATTAATATTTATACAAAATAAAAAATTTAATTTAAAAAAAATGTTGAAAAGGTCGAATGTTTAATAAAAAATATTTTTGAAGATTCAAGAAACATATTTTGCAATATAGGTAAGTTGATTATATTCTGCACAGCAAAAAAATCACTGCTCAAATTGACAAATATCTAAAATTAAATATATTGCGATTTTTAGGAATTTATCTTTTGTTTTAACGGTATTTTTTAAACATTTAACATGGAAGGTACCGTTAATTTTTCAGTCTGGAATTAAATTTTGCACAAAATTTAAAACCATTAGGTATAAAATATGACGTAACGGTTTTTGAAAAATTTAATTTTCCAAAAAAATCATTTTTTTTTTTTCATTATTCTAAAAATTATTTTGCTTTCAAAGTTCTTGTATTAAACAGTGTTTAGAACTCTTAAACGCATTTGAGCTTTTAAAATTTGAAAAAAAATTTTATAGGAAGTGTGGAGATCTGTTAAATAAAATGACTTTGAATTATTAATATAAAAAAAATAATGTTTTGAGAAAAGGATTAAGAGTCTTTTTATTAATATCAATTGTTTTTAATTTTTCATACAGATCGTTTGCTTACGACTCAGAAATATATATCAAGCGTTGTTTTCATTATTTGGAAATTTATAGATCATTGCATTACATTACATACATTAGCAACCCCTACTTTTTCGAAAAAGACATTTTATTAAAAGTCATGTCAACTAATAAAAATAACTTAATTTTTTTAGGAAATCTATGGACTCGTTTTTGAGAAAACTAAGATTTTCTTAAGAACGATGATGCCTCAAAAACGACATACATATGAGGCCGTCAGTGCAATATTGGCGAACCCACTTTTTTTCAAAAACGAGTTTTTTATGAAAATGGGTCCCTTAATATATCTATTTTAATACAAAAATAGTTTTATGCAGCTATCTACACTCAAAACCAGATGGCACTCAAAAACGTGTTATTGCATTTTATAATTTGATCATAGTTTGAGTGCAATAGTGGCGTAACCTTCATACTTTTCTTAGAAATTTTTTGCTTTGGTATAGGTTGAGACCTTTTACTTCGGTATACATAGTATGGGCAGTGAAAAAGTTCACATGTATGTTTGGGATGAGTCAACAGCATCAAGGGGGTCTCAAAAAATTGGATCTTGTCGTATGCATTATTAAAAAAACCTGCATAGGATGGTCTACAAAAATTATTATGTATTTTGCCCAATGTTGGGCCAAAATAGAAATGTTATACTTTCACTGTTGTGCCAATTTTTGGTATCCCATCCCGATTTTGTGGTTAAAGAAATGCATCATAAATTTTTAGTTAGTGGCCATTCCTATTTGCTATCTGACCAAGATTTTGGTTTAATAGAGAAGAATAAAAAACTTTATAAGGATATCTTCGTCCCAAATGATTGGGTAAATGTCATTTCCTCGGCCAGAAAGAGAAACCATTTGTAATTTTAAAAATGACTTCATCTGATTTTTTTTCCTCAAAATCTCTGGAAGAAAATATCACAAACAGGAAAATGTCCATTTCCATTTCCAAGGTTGAATGGCTTGAAATTCAGTAATTACATTTCGAAAAAATTGAACATTTTCAATTTTTTATAAGTATTCCAATGAAATTGATGTTTTATTCGAAGAGGTAAATGTAAATAAAAGACAATCCGTGGATATTAAAAAACCTCAACCAGCTTGAGGAACCTAAAATAAATGATAAAAAACTGAAAGACTTAATAAAACTGCTTCAATTTATACCACCAATCCATCACTTTTTTTATAATAATTTAAAAACGTCAACAGGTGCTCCAATTGAAAAATTTGACGTTTCATCAGACTAGGAATAAAATCATTAAATAATATGTAAAAATGTACACATAATTTTTGGTTGTTAAAATATTGAACTATGAAAGAAATAAAAAAATAATATAAGCCGTGTTTTATGAACAATTGATAGCAACTCAGTAAAATTTTTACACACAAACAATAACAAATAAATTTATTTTCACTTTTTGTTTTGCTTAGAAACAATAACAAAGTTTTTATAATCACTTTTTTGTTATTGTTTTTGTGTGTAAAAATTTTTGCTGAGTTGCTATCAATTGTTCATAAAACACGGCTATAATAAATTTGGCGTAACCTTTCTTTTTTTTTTATTTTTAATGAAAACCATGAATGCAATAGTGGCGTAACCCACTTTTTTTTCCAAAATAATGATGAATTAAAAAAAAAGAAGCTTGTCCTACAAAGTATGTCCTTTTTCAAACTCTTCTACGTTTTTAGATTAATCAAAAATGTCAAAGGGAAAATACAAAAAATGTTTAAAGAAACCTTGTTTCTTAAATCTCTCGCAACTCTAAAGTGAATTTTATGAGTTACGCCACTATTGCTCTCACGGCCTCATATATCAAGTTTGAAGAAGATCCAGCCATCCGAGAGATTGAGTGACAGACAAATTGACAGAAAAATACGTTTTTTTTTTCAAAAATCGTTACATTGGGTAATTCAAGTTATTTTCATAGATTAAACTTGTAAGGTATTTTTTTTTGTAAAAAAAAAGTTTTATACCATAAACCTAAAAATACAACAAAAAACCCATCCGTTTTTGAATTTTCAAAAAAAAAACAAATTTTTTGCAAAAAACTTACATGCAATAAATCTAGGATTTTGATCGCAATCCGTCAAACCGTCATTATTAAGTTCTAAAAACGTAATGTTAATTACAAGTATTCAAGACTTTTTTTCTTATTTATTTCAGAATCAGGACTTAGCACCCTAATGCTACTCAGCTTAGGTATATTGCTATTCATAAATCAATAAAAATGTTTGTCTAAATTTCATGAATTCTTTTGAGGCTCATTTCTTTTAATATTGCGTTCAACATTTACTGCCTCTTGTGAAAAAAGTCCATTTGACTGGACTATATTTAACTGTTTATAAAAATAACTGAAAGGGATGAGTGACAAATTCCATGTTATGACAGGAATCATAGTTGGTATTACCCCAACTCAATGATATGCGAATGCAAAGCAACTTGATGTGATATTATTATTTTTTTGTTTCTTTTGTTGTTGCTTATTACCAAGCTATGTTTGCAGTTTTTCTTCTATTCGATTATTATTAGTATTATTAACTCATTGTCGTGTGGTAAGAAGGCACCCAGTGTACCACCAGTTGGGTTTTCATATTTTTTTTTTTTTTTTTTGCAGAAACTATCTACCATTATTTACACATTTCTCACACCTCCCTCCGCCGCGCCGCCGACCTGACGTCTATCATTTTGTGTATTTTTTTTTTGTTGTACTTATTTTTATGGTCGGATGGATGCATATTTACTGTAAGTTGTTGTTTCTTTTTTGTTGTACTATGGTTAGTTACATTTACTCGCTTTTATAATGATAATTGTTTTAATTATATATTATCTGGGTATATACCTGCCACAAGAAAAGCAATTTACATATATATTGTTTTTTTTTTTGTTTTTCTTGATGGTTTGAAATTAGTGCCACAATATTATAATAACAGTTTTTTTTTGTTATTGCTGTTGAGTGACACAAACTCAGGTGTGGACGGGTGTTTTTTTCATTCTTTCTTTAGATGGATGATTGATTTGATTGAAATTGAAAAATTATGTTAATCTGTTAACATACCTATCTAGGGAGTTACCTCAATTAGAAACAGAATTTTCTAAGGAAGGACATTTTTTTTAAATTGATTTGATTTGATTTCAAGAAATCTCGGAAATGACCTTCAGGTAGAGGTAGAGAACTTTTAAAGGCGGAATTGTAATACAAATATGAATTTTCTTGGGGCAGTGATTTTAGTGTTGGACCGAATCTTTGAAATTATTTCATATTTTTAGAAGATTCTTTACTCAGCCGAGAGTGTCCCCAGAAATTAACTGAATTTTTATACGTTTACGTATTTTGCGGCGATTCTATCTTGGCTCTTGACTCTTGGTTGATGCTTTCGTAGATCCGGTATGAGTTGCCTATTTCACCATGAATTTTGAGTGAAATGTTTGTAAAGCTTCTAGGAAAATTTTGGACGCGATTTAGGCACATGATTAAGGATTTGATGGAAGTTTACACAAATATTATTTCGCAATAATTATTTCAAAAATAAGTTTTACTAAATAATATAATCACAGATATAACAAGTGAAGCTACTATTGCCGAGGACGTGACAAAATTCTGTAAATATTTTTCGCTGCACTCAGACTTTTCCCACTTGGCATTAAAAAACCAGACCAGATCCATCAGTTTACGTGTAAATCATTTTCATTATATTATTATTTATTCAACTAAACTAAAGACTTGGATTTCTTCATTTTTCAAAAACTAAAAAAAAAAACAACTCTTATCTCGATTATAAATTAAAGTTATGCCGTCTCGTACAAAATGCATCACATCCATCGCACTCAGAGATAGATTATGATCAAAAGTGTTAATTTCACCAGCAATTATTTTAATTAGTCAACATGTTTCCATGATCCTATATCAGCTCAAGAATATAAAAATTCAGAAGAAAAAGTGAAGAAGCCCTCGCCCATTCAACTTACCAAAACAATTCATCATTCTGATGTACTAACAAAAGAAAAAAAGTTAAAAGAACAGATTCTTGAAGATGAAACAAAACTGCGCGCGATGAATGAGTCCACAACTCATTTTAATTGAAAAAGTCCCCTGCTTGCATTTTTTGTTTTTATCATCAGCATCATGAGAATTGAAAAATCAAGTTTTAATTGGCTTACTAACAGTAGGAGGGAGATTCTTTTTATAATGAAAAAAAAACCAAAAAAAGAATATATTTCTCACTTACCCTTTTTTGGGTCAACACTGAACATATTGATTAAGTACTCACCTGAAAATAAAAAATAAAACAAATTTAAATTTTATTCAAATCAAAAATTTAAATGATGAAAATTTATTGGAAGTCTTTCTTGGAAAAAAAAACAAAGTATTAATTAACCAGCCTTTTTTACAGTTAGCTCACTCTGTGGGGGCTCTGCAAAATGCAACTCCGTTACCCAACTTCAGGTTTTTTTTGAGTAATTTTTTACCAATTTTTTTCGGCATTTTTCTGACAAAATGTATTTTAACACAACATGATAAATATCGAAATTCAAATAAAAAATGTTGGGAAAACAACATTTTTTTCATAAAAATTATTCGTTCCAAGAATAAAAGTTGGTAAGAAAATCGTCAAAAAAAAAAAATTATTTATAAAATATGTAAATAAAAATTACTAAAAAAAGTTTTGCGAAAAACTGTTCGCTCTAAAAAAAAATCGTCGTAAAAATCAGTTAAACAAAAATTGTTAGAGAATTCATTTTTTAAATTGCTTACCTAAAGAATTTTCCAAAAAATTAATTTTATCAAAAATTGGTAAATACACATTCGTCAAAAAAAACTCTTTCAAAAAAAAAAATTGTCATTCAATCTACTGGAAAGTTTTTTAACATTATTCAAGAAAAAAAAATGTCAAAAACGAAATTTATCAACTGATTTCAAAAAATTCTGTCTCAATTGTATTTAAAAATTTTAGTCCAAAAGAAATTGTTTTCATAAAAATAAATATCAAAAAATTCAGAAAAATTGGTCAAAAAATTTAATTATGTCAAAAAAATTAGTTAATGAAAAATTTACAAACAAAAATCGTAAAAAAAAATAATAATAATAATTGGGAAAAAAAAGGTTTATCGTCAAATTGGTCAAAAAAAAAATTGTATGAAATTCAAACTAATTCTAAGTCAAAGAAAAAAGATCCTCCATTTTCTTTTTTGGTTCCAACTGATTTTGCTCTTAAATCTACTCCAAGGAAAAGCTTCAAACTATGTATTCGCAAATTCCTATGATATAATAAAATTTTTGTTAGATAACGGAAATGTCCAAAACTTCATAAAATTTTAAAAAGCCTTTTTTTTCCTTTTCTAATAATAATTGATGATATCATACAATTTTACATAACCTCATTAAACCTAAGTCAACTACACTTTGAAAAAAAAATACAGTTTTACTGAACATTATTAAAAAAAAAAATCTTAACTTTTATGATTCAAAGAAAAACCAATACGGCACACACATGTGTTATACACTCTAGTTAAAAAGCCCATGGCATTACAATCTAACTCTAATGAGAGGAGTTTTCCAAGGAAGTTCCTTCTCTTCAAAAAAAAAAAAAACTACTTGTGTATATGTCCATTGTTCTGCATCACTTCAGATTACGTCTCTATAGCCACAAAAAATAATTTTGCACGCTCCATTGAAGAAGAAATGATTTATCTGCAATTTCAGCTTCATCGTCATCTTAGAGTATATAGAATGCCAAACCCTTCTAAAAAAAAAATAAAGACGAAGCCATGCACCTGTTTCCATTTTTCCAAGGAAATCTCTGCAAAAGCAAGCACCACAGCCCAATTGCAATTGCGCATCGTCGCGTCGGGCCGCTTCCCCATCATAATAACAAAGGTTAGTTATACCATTTAATCTAGTTCTTCCTGATTGTGTCTCCCTCTGGTGTGTGTTTGTTTAAGCTAGCTCTTCAAACAATTGAACATTTTCTTTGATTTTTTTTTTTCTTCCGAGAGTCTTCCGAGAGGAGGCAAGGAAAAAAAATCAGGTCTCTTGGGGCCGAAATAATAAATGTTAATCCATAAATCTTTAAACAGAGTAGTAGTAAGCCTCCGCAGAAAAGGATATGAAAGACATGAGTAGAATTGGACCAATGTTCAGCCAGCAAGCAAAGAAATGAAAACGAACAGAAGAGAAAAAAAAAATAAGCTAGAAAAGAAACATTCAACGAGATGAAGAAAAATAAATGTGCATAATTATACATTTGCTTTGACTTGGTTATTTTTTTTTTTTTGCTTAGTCTTGAGTATGTTAAGACAACAAAAACCCCACCAAAAAGAATAGGTTTGGGTAGCTTTAGATATGGAATGAAGTGCCTGCGCTCCTACTTATACTTTGCGCTTCGTCTTCAGCCCGATTGTATTATTTATGGATGTGATGCCAAGCTACAACAAGATCGAATTTCTTCAAGTCTAGTTTGCTATATATCTTCACTGTTTTGTCCGTATCTCTTTGGATGAGATTAAAATCTGCACTTGGGATAAGATATTATCCGTTCGTCTAAATCCGTCCGTCTGAGTCGTATGGTGGTTCTGGTGTCCTGCCCAGTGCCCTGCCCAGTGCCCTGCCCTTGTGTACACATACCTACATATCTATATGTGTTGTCATAAACATAACATTTGGTTTGGATTTTAATTATACATGCCACCCATGTTGGAGTTGGTGAGGTGGTGGTTTTTTTCATTTTTTACTGTGCATTGAGTTGAAGAGAAACTTACGGTAGTCAAAAGTTGCAATTTCAATTTGGTTTGCGCGCGGCTACTGTTGCATTGGGGAATTGACAATTTGACAGTAGTTCGACTACCTGAACTGAATTGATTTGTAACTTTGTATTTAGAGGAGTAACTAGTTGCTTGTTTCTGATAGAAGAAGAAGAAAGGAGGAACATAGAACCAGCAATGTGGGATTTGAAGTTGTAAGACTGAGTTAGAAATTATGTCTCAGAAGTGGGATAGGTTTAGGTTGCATGAGTGAAGTTTGATAACTTCGTGATTCTTCATGATGTTAAAACTTGTTGATTTGAACGAAGATATTTGAAATGAGCTTCGAAAAAGTTTCATATGATTTATTTTCCAACAAAAAAAAATTGTTGCATTTCTAGGATCCGAAATTATTTCTCTTGAAGAAAGTCCTGACCTACTTATTAACTAAGATCTTCGAATCAATTATATCCGTTTGTTAAGGGGGCACATGGACTCCAACATAGGTACCGCCACCAGATCTTCTAGAGATGTATTTCAGCCCTTCAGCAACTTTTTCCCTCTTCGACAGTTCTTCGCCAAGCACTTCTTGCTCAGACTGTTTATCTACTGCCTAAGTGAGAGGGTTCCAGTGCATCATTTGACTCTTTGCAGCTTAACAGTGACAGCAGCTGTGACTTTGCAAGGGCTTCATCCATAAAGAAGAGTTGATTCAACATTGGAGTGGAACATTCATAGCTTAGTCTTTTAACTTATAGAGTTCTCCACCTTCTGGCTGTCCAGAAATATGTACTTCAACAGATGGGGAAGTTCAAAGGCTCAATATTTGATTTTGCAGTATTGATCCATAGCCCAAAAAATTTCAGGTTCTCTTTCCACCTGTGTTGTCATTTTTGATGAAGAAGACCAACAGGACCAGTATTGATGAGTATCCAGCCTTGCCTAACCCCATTTTCGATTTCAAACTCCTCTGACGAGCTTTGTTAAATATGACAATCCGATCCATTAATAATAACAACCAGAAAAGCAAGCCAGATAAATTTATCATTGACACTGTTGAATGCCTTTCCAAAGTCGATGAACAGCAGGTTAGATATTCAACCAACTGTTCAATGATGTTACGCAAGTTGGGAGTGTATTTCACAACGATGATCCAGTGCTTAAGCTATTAGACCAATCCGTGTTTGTTTCTTATAATTTTGCAGGGAACAAAATGTGGTCCGAGAATCAAAAGTACTTCCTTATTAAGCTCTTCAAAAACAGTAAACAAAGTAAAAATATTGCTTGAATAATAAAAAAAAAATATTGTGAAACTTACTAATTTTTTAAAGGATCGTTAATATTTAAAAAAAAAAATTCACAGATCATAACTCCAAGGTATTTTCACCAATTAAATTGATGATGGCTTCTGATCTTATGACCTGTTGAATAATTTTAAAATATCGCATTTTTGTAAAATGTTTACGATGTACGTTCCACATTAATTTTTTTAAAGAGCTGTGACACTAAAAAATTTTCAAGAAAATTATTTATTTTACGATGGAAAAAAAACTGCAACATATCATAAATATTTTATATGACTCTATCTATTTCATAGTCAAATATGTGTATTCCTAAAAGATTAAGGTGTCATCAACGACACGGTAACTGATGTCATTATCATTAATTATAATTGTCGTCTGATAGGTGTCAGAGGTTGACAATTTTTTTTTTCATTTTTTTTTGTAAACAAACATAAACATTCATTATGAATGGATAGGCGCAGACAGGCAGCACATTGTGGAGGTATCCACCTTCTATAAACAACGACCTCAGAAGTCGCGACGCGCGACTAGAAACTAAAAACTCACAAGTCATTGCTACAATGCGTATATGTTTATACAATGATGTTTCAATGGACGTTTGAAGAGTGTTTGTCACGCACAATGACAAAATAATTATATTTTTTTTTTTTGCTGAAGATAGTTGTTGTGTAGTTGTTGTTGGTATGTCTGCGACAGCCCGGAAGAAAGTTAAATAGAAATAGAAGAAGACCCCGGTCATGGTCATCAATCAAACTTTTTTTTTAGTTAAAAAAAAAAAAATAATAAAAAAATCATGACAAGCCGCAGTCAAGTGGACATTCTTTGGATACACTAGAATTCAAGGGAGTGATGAGTTAACGGTGTCGTAAAAAATTATAACTGTTGCTGTTTTTTTTATTTTGTAAGACATTGCGTGGAAGCAGAGGATGATTAGAGTTCAAAAAGAGACATTTGGCAAGGTGGGTGGATTTATTTAATGAGTCTTTCGAGTGGAAGAAATAATTAAGACATCAAATTTTTGTCATAACAATCTGAGCTATTTCTCAAGGTTCTAGAACTCTTTAGACCATTGAAGATGACCTCAGGTTAACCTCAGAAAATGTCGACAGGCCTCCCGGTTTTGGATTGTTCCATACGTCTGATGCCAACTTAAAGTAGGTGTCGTTGCTTTTTTTTACCCACGGATTTTTTCCGCAGTCTCTCTTTCGTGATACCGTTGGAAAAGCGTGTGCTATTGCCTCTTAAACTGGCTTCACAGGGTATTTTCGTGAAGGTTCCGTCAGAGTTTCTTGCTTGTTATTCAATCAGGTTTTTCCACACCTGCTCTAATGCAAAGCATCTTCATTTTAGCTGCCTGCAAATCGTCCAACACTGTAAATCTTAGTAAGCACTTGACGAAGAACTGCATGCCGTGAGAAACTTTCCTTTTAGCTTTGGGGTATCCAATAGCCGCTCAACGTCCCTCATGGTGTGTGACATGAGTTTCATTGAAAGGTAGAGATTCAATTTAGTGTATGATCGTTCCACTTGTAAATTGAAAAAAGAGGTAACTTCTCCGATACTGGTTATGCATCTGGTAACCGCAGATAAGTTTGGAAAGCTCGGAGAATTATGAACCATCTAGTCTCAGAGCTTCCCATCTTTTTGCAGAACTCAGAGGGCATTTCCCCTTTTTTTGGAGTTTTTCACCGCTGCTGCACCAACTTCTTCGACTTTGATATCGGTGACTTCTTCAAAGTTGGCCTTGAGTTTTGTTAATAAATTTTGGTGAAGACTTAGCTTATTAACAGTTTGGGACAGGCATTCTTAAGTAGAAGGCTCTTGACTACTGCAGTCTTCAATAGCTAAATTTACCACGCTAATAGTCAAAGAAAGTGATTCTTCTATTTTAACAACATCGAAGCATTCTTCTTTACAACTAGCTTTACATCTTCATCAAAATCAAGTAAATTCAACCTTACACTCTCTCCCTCAACCGAAATCTTCACCTATGATCCATAGATCCGTATGTGCGTGGTAGGTCTATGCACAAAAACATTAGCCTACATCATGCAGCAATTCATCTCCAATTTCATGACGAATTTCATTTGCGCGAGTGATGATGAATTTCTCAGATAAATTTCATTTTGTCTGCTATGCAATTTAAGAGTCAAAATGGTTATACTACTTCACCATGATATTATGTTGGTACAGCCAGATTCAAAATATACAATATGAAACATTAGGCCAAAGGAGGTGCGGCTCAAACGCAAAAAAAAAAAAAGAAGTTATAAAGTTGCATTTCTTAATCATATTTTTCCTACTCGACGACGACGATGATTCGTTTGTTGGTTTTGAGTTAAAGACATCAGACGGTGGGCCGGTGGTATTGTATGACTAGATTTGTTTTGACTATTGCAATACAACATATCACGCGGTCACGGAACACTCCAAAGAGAAAGAGAGAGACGGAGAGAGTGAAGAGGAAGTATTAGGAGGTTGTGAAGCATGGTGTTGGAAATATGCGGAGCTAACTCGCATGCCACCGAAACTGAATACCACCGACTGACGAACCACCCACCTTTTGGTTGCACATTTCTCGAGATCAACCAACCTCAGCTTCAAATGGATGTGCAAAATATTGTAGTCAAGACTCAAGAGACTCATATCCAACACAGAACTGGATGGGAATGGGACTTCTAAACCAAACAAAACGACCACGATAAAGAAGAAAAAGAAGACGATGGACTTTCTGGTGGGCTGAATTCGTGCTCTCACTTCATTGATGAGTTGCTCTGTTAACACGACAGGCCGTGCAGCACCTGTCATGCCCTGACGGTAATGCTGAAGCCAAAAACAGGTGGAAATACACAAAAAAAATACACAAACAACATTGGCAGTGCGATGGTGATGATGAATACAAACAAAAGCTGTAGGAGAAATTCATACCGCTAGCAAATGGTAGTGGTGGCGTATAGTTTTGCGGTGGCGGTACAAGCACCCGTTGCACAGCCATATTGTTGCAACTATACGATATGATAACGACGACGTCAGAATTTCTGCTCTAATTATGTTTTGGAATTTTTTTCCATTTTTTGTTTCGATGAACAAAAAAAAAATCTTCCTCCAGCGATTATTAAATGAAATCATTATTTCTGTTAGTTTTTTTTTTGTCTTCATTCTGGTTGCAGTTTTCTTTTTCATTTCGAGTTTTTTTTTTTTTTTTTTGGTTGCAGCAACAATTAATTTGTAAATAATACGCTTGCATCATATTTGGTTTCGCTTTTTCTTCGACATGATGGAGATATGAAGAAGTTATTATAATTGTTCATTCATGAAAATGATATATTTAAATTCATTTATGTAGAAAGAGAAAATTAAATGAAGAATTAGTAAGGCCATTTGCTAAAACGAAACTGTAATATATATCAGTTGAACATTAAAAACTCCTTTGAAAAATGTTTTCATATCCGGTCCTGAAAGTAAAGTCGGTGATCGATCCCAAGGAAACCACAGTCCTTGGCTATCCGAAGAAAGGAAAAACTTCAAAGCACGCAAAGCAGATGTTCCAGAAGCTGCTAGGTACCGCATGAAGATAAAAGAAATTGACAGTAGAATGTGGCGTAAAAAACGCAACCACATTGGCTACAGAAGTGATTAGGCCACAAGTAGGTGTGACAGTAGGACCGTCTACAGAGTGACCGAAGAGCTCAAGCAACACCTAGTAAAAGACACAGTCACTACAAGTTTTGGATATAAGGACCAGCTCAAAAGCTGGAAGGAGCACTTTTATTAAGAATTGCCATTCCTTCAGTGAAGTGTGTTCAACGCTCCTGATCGGTTCAAAGTAACAATTTTTCAAATAAGCAGCGCAGTCGTAGAAGAAGAATTTGGTGGTTCTACTCGATCAGTGGTTTAAAATCGAAAGCGGGTTTGGGCAGGGCTGCATACTGTCACCAGTATTGTTCCTTTTGGCGGATTAGTGATGTACTGCAGGCAGCTTTGTCCGAAACGGAAGAATTCAGTGGACTTCACGTTCAAGTTTAGATGGTAAAACATTTCCAATATGCTGGAAGTACTGTCTCTACTGATGGCATGGAAACTCACATTTGCGATCATAGATATCTGTGAAACATCTTCAAGATTTTCTGGGGAACTTCAATGATAAACTTCATACGAGAACAGGTCAGGAACCCATTGACTCTATTCTACGAAGGCATAAGGGACTTGGTCATATGCTTTGAAAGGGTTACGAGTTCATTTCGAGCCAAGCTATGCAATCCAATCCTCTCACGCAGGCAATCAAAAAAGTCGGTAGCACTAGAAGCACTTGGAGAAGAACAATCGGAAAGATATAAGCACAACTGGGGAAAATTCTATGAGAGCGTAGGAGTAGTGCGACCATTTTTTCCTTAAAGGGAAACTCAGATTAGTTACGAGGACTTAAGTAAGTAAGCAATTTAAAATCGGTGCTGAATAAAGTGAAAGATCACTTCCTGTGACAAATGAATTTTGATAGCTAGCAGGTACAGCATGCATTCAATGCAAGTAATCAATTTTGAATAAGCTTAGATTGGCAACATTTTTACTCAGACGGTACTAAAGATTCCTTCTGTACACAAATTGAAATGTAACCAGTAACTGTTAACTTCAATCAGTAAATGATGTTTACATGGCAGTTGTACTGAGTGCATACATTTGTCCTAAGTGCAATTAATTCATAATAATATTCTCTAATAGTTTCTTTAGTTATAATTTTTCATCGAAGATAAATTAGTCGAGCTGCAAATGTAAATGTTCAAGATGATCCATGAAAACTCATCCGACCCATCTTCATTAATTCTCTCTGACAACAAGTTTATTTTATTTGCTAATTTTATTTGGATTTTTGAAAAACGAAAAAAAAAAATAACAAATTTCCAATGCAAATTGATAGCAGGAAAAACTTCTCTCTCTGATCATCATCAAAGTGATTGTTAGTCGCCGTTGGCTAAATAAAAATCTGTTAACAAGTTTTTCTTCCTTCTGCTTGGATTACCAGTATGTGTTTGCAGGTTACATTATTTGTTACCAAGTGTTGTTGTTGTTGTTGATAGTTTTGTCTTTTGTGCTTCCTGTGTGTCAGCAACATTTTCTGATATCAAATCTGATGGTAAGTACTTGATGTTGTATATATAGGTATCCCCATTTGTTGTTATTTCTTTTATTTTTTTTTGTCTTTGGTTTTGACGATCCTGTGTTGTTGTTGGTGTTGAAGCACATCTTTCTATTATTTACTAGTTTTCCTGAGACCGGTGTGTTTTTTTTTTGTCAGTTGAAGCCAATTTATTTACACCAAAGATGAGTAGACTAATAGCTTCTCTGGAGCAAGCGATATGGTTGCCAAAAGTTTTTATGAAAAGAATTGATTGATTTTATAATCAACATTCTGTAAAACGACTTGAATTAGAAGAATTTCGTTTTGACAGTTGTCTTTATACGTCACAGTTAAAATTGTCATTTTTGATTTAATTTCACCAGAATTGAGGTCTAAATCATGAAAAACCAAAATCTTGGAAAGCTTAAATTAAAGAAAAACTAAAAAAAAAAACGGATATCCACTAAGACTCTGGAAACACTGTACCGAGAATGCGAATTTCATAAGGAACTAACCAGTTGTGTTTATAAAATTTTAGGTTTTTTTTTGTGGATTCAGGACATCTCATAGATTTTGTTTTTTGAACTTTCAGGATTTTCAGAATTCAGGTTTTTGGAAATTAAAGGTTTCCTGAATATTAGGTTAGGTTAGGTTATTGGGCTGACAATTGATGTAGCTATCGTCACACTTAGATCAATGTAGATCCATTGTGTTACCCTTGAGTGCAATCACTCTTTTCCTGATAAAAAACCTATGTGTTCTATAGTCAATCAAGCCATTTAGAGGCATTGATGAAGTTCAATATGCGGATTTCTGATGTATTGGATAGATCTTCGAGATTATCGAAGAAGTATCTACCAAGAAATTTCCTTCTTTGGTGACAGAGCGCGGGGCAGTGACAGAGAAAATGCAATGTATCTCCGTGCACCTCCTCGTCACCACATCCCCTGCATAAGTCATCTGTACTGAGTTTCATTTTGAATTTATGATATTTCAAAAAATTATGTCCGGTGATTATGCTCGTAAGAGAGCGAAGGGATTTCTTACTGAATTGCATAATTTTGTCCGTCTTCTGCTTATTAAAGCAGGTCCATATTTTCCTAGTAGTATCACAGGTGTCAAGTAGACTCCACCTTTCATTGGATTTTTCTAGAATTAAATCTGAAATTTTTTTTTTAATGTTGCAGGGTGGGATGTTGACTAGCTCTGCTTGACTAGCGTCAAGCGCTGATCCCTGCCTTGCCAACTCATCGGCTTTTTCATTACCCGGTATCTCGCTGTGCCCCGGGACCCAGCAGAGTCTAATATTATGCTGCGTGCCAAGAACCCTGAGCTCTTCGCGGCAGCAAGACACAAGCTTCGACTTAATAACATTGACAGAAATCGCTTTTATTGCCGCTTGGCTATCAATGTAAAAGGTGATATCAGCCCGTGGTATCGCCATCATTGATACCTGTCTAGCAGCTGTTGTCACTGCCATGACCTCCGCTTGGAAGACACTACTATAATTTGGGAGCCTAAGTGAGTTGTTTAGCTCAAGAGGTTCTGAGAAGAAGCCTGCACCAACACCCGTGTGTAGGGTTCATTGTTCAACCATTCTTCTCTGCCTGGAAAAGCAGTTTGGAATGGTTTATGAAAGTCAAATTCGGGTGTTTTATAGTCTGTGATGATACTATCACTCGAATATTTGTGAAGAATCTGAGCATGTCCTTTAGTGCTGTTTTTCCAGGAATTAGTCTGGTTTAGCCGTAAGGCGCTATATGCTGCGGAGGGGTATCAGGTTGAGTATCGCTTCCAGCCCTGCAGTTGGAGTGGATTTCATGGTCCCTGTAATCCCAATGTACGCAAGTCTCTGTACTTTTATCAGAGTTTTGAGGTTAGTGCTTTTTTCAATTGCATTCCACCAGACCAGATTACCAGATTACCTGAATATTATGTTTTCTGAATTTTGGACTATTGAAATAAATTCTGTCTGACTCCGAAACAACAAATATTTAAAAAGAAATGAATGTTCCTGTTCATCCTCAAATAAAGGTGGAAAAAATGCGACAAAAAAATTGTCAGAAAAGTTTATAAAAAAAAAAATTAATGTGTCTAAAAAAAATGTTTGTCACAAAATAGAAAAACTGTAATTGTTGGGGAACATGCATGTGGAAATTTTTGTTGAATCCCGGAAATAAAAATTGGTTAAAAAAAACTAAGTGTGCAAAAAAGTTGTTAAAAAAGTTCATTTTCAAAAAATTGTAGAAAAAATAGTTCGGGAGTTTGGAATTTTTGGATTTCCAGTTTTCGCGATTTAAGACTTTCGTTACGATTTTTTTTTTTGATTTTGGGATTGTATTCGACTTCCTTTTTTGGGTCGTGTTGTGGAAATTTCAAAACCCCCAAAAAATTAAAATCTAGAAAAGCCAAAATCATTAAATCAAAAGATCCGTAAAATTTCAACAGTTGGCAACCTAAAAACTCTTGTGAGTCCACAACAACTATTGTGTCCCAATCCCAAGTCTCAGGACTTGGGGACACAATAATCTCAACAAAAAAAGCCGCCACTCCTGGTTGGTTTGGTGGTACGGTACTATTACCCCTGTGCCAGTTATTGTGTTGATGACGATGATGATGTGATGCAGTTCGCTGTGCGCAGCTGATGTTGCAGCAGAATCTTTTTTTCTCTTTCTCTCTATTTTGCAGCATATCGCGTTACATACCGGTCTGTAGTTTTCAAACTTATTTTTTTGTGTATTATTGTCAGTAATTTATTAGATAGAAGTTGCCCCGTTGTTGCGCACGCACAATGCATATATTTTATGTATACCAGATTGCCCCATTAAGACAACTCATATAGTTTATGTGGTTTATGTCCTGTATTTTATAGCCAATTTATGCCTCTCTGCCCTGGTCTTGGTCTTCTATAAGTCATGCACGAATAGATTGCTTCATTTTAATTACAATAATCACCACTGTACTGTGCAACGCGCACAGGTTAATATTTTTTTTCTTATAACTATTTTTATATTGGTGATTTATTAAAGATTTTATGCGCGTACAAATGGCGCTACCACTTCCCTCTTGACGTTTCAAACCAACACCGCTGCCATTGCCGCCACTGAGCCTCATCGTCTCCAACGACGAATTTCTTGTCCAACACTCAACGGACGAATGGTGCGTCTGGTTGATAATGGTGGTTATCCATAGTGATGTTTGCCAAAGGCGCACACTCTTGAGAAGCTATTGACAGGTGACGTTTTTGGATTTAGTGATGCGACGCGTAAATCGTATGCGTGAATCGAACCCCTGATGTTGGTTCTTGTATATAACGAATAGATGATGTGTTTTGTTGATGATGATAACGACGACGACAGACGGACAGTTTGCTTTGGCTGATGATGCGTGTAAGCTGCCATGGGGTCTTGACTTTTTTGACAAGCTGGACGACCGACCATCAAAGACAAGGCAAAGACGACGACGACGCACAATGACGACGATGACGAGTTGTGTTAAGAACACCTGAGAGCACTTGGAAATGTCTGCTATCATCGCGTTGTTGGTCGAATAATAAACCGTTTTGATTGAGAGGCTGATGTTTTTTTTTTTTTTTTAATAGACTTTTCCACATAAAAAATTGAAAAATTGAAAAATTGAAATTTTTAGTGATGCCGAGATGCCGGACGCCACGAGATGCAGAAAATTGATTTTAATGCAATTATTGTAATTTTATCAGGTGTGTGGACATAACAAGGAAATTTGTTTGACAAATTCGTTAAACAAATTTCATTATCACCATCCTATAATACAAAGGTTTTTTCTTGTCAATCATTATATAAAGGCTTGCAGGACGATAAATAGGTTACGTAGAATTATTAATAATAAGACACGAAATAACGCGTCAAGAAGCACGACAAGTAGCGTAACAAGTAAAGCGTCAGCATCACGTGAAATAGTGTGCCAAACAGCACATCAAAGAGTGCATCAAGCACTGCGTAAAGTAGCTAGTCAAGTGCGTCGAGTAGAGCGTCAAGCAGTAGTGCGTCAAGCATTACAAAAATCAGTATGTTAGGAAGAGGGCAAAGCACTACGTCAAGCTGGATATTAAGCAGCACTTTGGAGTAGAACGTTGAACTGCGCGTCAAGCAGTGAATCACCTAACAAGTTACGCGTTAAGCAGTACATCAAGTAGAGCCAGGGTGAGCCTAAAGCAGCGAGTCACGCAGTGCATCAAGCACTGCAACAATCAGCTTGTTAGACAGAGCCCCAAGCAACGCGTCAAACTTGTTGTTAGACAAAGCTAAAAATAATATGAATTCCTTAAGAGAAGCCGGGCGTTGAACTGCGCGTCTGTAGAGTAAATTTGTGCCTAAAGTAGAGTCCAGTAGCTTCGCAAGTAGCACTTCAGACAGCGCAAGCACTGCATCAATGGGCATGGACTCGAATAAGAACTTTAAAAAAAAAGTAGTGCGTTGAACTGCGCGTCAAGCAGCCAATCACCTAACAAGTAAGGCGTTAAGCAGAACATTAAGTAGAGCCAAGCTGAGCCTAAAGCAGCGAGTCAAGGAGAGCAAGTAATACGTCATGCAGTGCGTCAAACACTGCAACAATCAGCATGTTGGACAGAGTGCCAAGCAACGCGTCAAACTTGTTGACAAAGCTTAAAATAATATGAACTCGTTAAGGTACGGTGATCAAGAGAAGCCCAGCTTTGAACTGCACGTCAGTAGGGTAAATTTGTCCTTAAAGTAGCGAGTCAAGTATCACGTCAAGTAGTACTTCAGGCAGCGCAAGCACTGCACCAATGGACAGACCGCCAAGCAGAGCATCAAACTGCGCATCAGGTAGTGACTCGAATAACAACTCGTTAAAAAAAGTTGAGCGTTGAACTGCGCGACAGGCAGAATCAAGCAGCAAGTAGCACGTTAGATAGTACCTCAGGAAGCAAGTAGCACGTTAGATAGCACGTCAGGCAGTGTATCAGCTCAACAAGTGGTGCGTCAACCATTGCACCAATGAACATGTCAGGCAATGCGTCAATCAGTGCGTCAAGGTGGAGGTTAAGCTGTGCTTCTACAATTCCTAAAAGTTCTAAAAATAGAAAAATAAAATTTAATGACAAAATCTTAAAAACCCAAAAAACATAAAATTTTTCTTCGGATTTGAGTATTGTTGATCCGTTCAGGTTCACGTGACCCAAAAATTCACCAGTCAGTGCTGAATTGTTTGTTGTCAATATCAAAAAGCACGACATCCCGATGCTTGACATATCCTTACCCAACTTCCAAACAGAATTCAAATTTTGCAAGCTCTATAATCTTTGAAATGAACTATAAGCTGTAACCAACATTAAAAATTAGTTTCATGAAAAATTATACATACCTTGCTATTATCCGTGAACCAAATCCAATGAATAAAAAAAAAACGTTATCTCCAATAGAAAACCACACCCAGTGGATTCGATGTAATTAAAATTTGAAAAACCCAAAAATAAAAAAATAAATCTGGTTAACCATTCAAAATCAGCATTTCGATTTTATGTTGAACGAGCGACAACGACGATTCTTTCTGCCTGTTGCAAGCAAGCAACCAACCAACCAACGAACCAACCACCTCCAACAACAAACCTATCAATGCCAAAAAGACGACAACAACTGTCAACGTTGCAGTTATACCGCGCACCATGCCGCGCACCAGCATTCATCGCATGGCATGGCTAACCTCTAGCAAGACCCCTAGTTCAACGGCAAACTGGGAGTGACACTGTCTAGCACTTTAAGTCAATTTTAATTACGATCTCTTGGTGGTAAGCGCACTGATGCCGGAGGTGGTGCCAGTGCTGGGTGCATGGATGGAAGCAGCCACGTGTTTTTTCGTTTTTTTTTTTTTTTTTGGCAAACCGGGGAGAACTTCAGTCAACCAGCCATAAGACATTTGAAAAACCCAACCTCAGAGAACACACGCTCGTCAATAATATTATAATTGTTGGCTGCTTCGAATTCGATTTCATCGCTAATTCTCATCTGTCTCCTGTCGAATTTATAGCGAAGCGACACTTGGTCTATTGTCTTATGCAGTGCACCGTCCGTTCGTCCGTCCGTCCGTCGCCACCACCACCGTCATCGTGGTTTGCTATGATGTTGTTTGTCAAGCATATGCCCGTAGTGTGCACTCGTTCAATTTGAATAGACGACAACAATAATGCTGGGAACACTAATTAAAACCAATCGACTGTATGGCGTTGGACATGATCTAGCTGAAAGGAACCAGACGCCGAGGGAGTGCGACGAACGCTTAGCTAGAGACCCCAAAGTGTTTAACTCCCTTTTTCACATTTATAGCCAGGTGCCATTTCCATTACTCCGATTAAACTAATAATAACAATAATAATAATATGCAAATGAGATTGGACAAAATGTGTCACACAGTTTGGGTGAGATGGTGGCGGGCGGTGTGACGAAATGGTGTGGCGGTGGAACAGCGACGACTACGACAACAGTGACGACCAGTGGTGGTGGTGGTTTCAGCAGTAGAGACACGTTTTGAGGTTGCGCGCCTCTGACTAAACACTAAACAGCTGCTGCTGCTGAGGCAGATCCGTTTCGAGAATTGAGAGATTGCTAATTTGAAATCATGATACACAGTGTGTCTTGAGAGTCGAATGGTCTGATTCCCACTAAAATTGATGACTTGAAAGGTAATCGAGTTTGAGCTTTTTTGTTTTTGTTTTTGTTTTTAGGTAGATTGCATATAAATGCAACTGAACTACTCTAAGACAGTTTGTGGACAATTGTTGTGTGTTGCATGTGCAGCTATAGTTTAGTTTAGTGTGCACTTATGTCACATCACGGGTTGCCGCCATCCAATCCAAATCGACCGTGCCGCCGTTAACTACTTTAAGTGACGATTACGTGACGATTACATGAAGTTTTTCTTTTTCGAGTTAGCATGAAGTAAAATCGATGATGCAGATAAGAAGACATTTAAACATTTAGTTAAAACAAATGGATTGACGATATAATGATTTCCGAAGGAAATTGACTTAGGAGACGGGGGAAAGATAGAAGCTCTTGGATCCTGATAGAAACATGAACTTTGAATGAAATTACTTTCATAATTAAAAGTAATCGTGATAAGATTGATGCAAAACTGGAATATTAATTTCCCTAGTATATAACAAATGCAGGTCCTAAGACACTTCCTTGGAGTATTCCAATTTTTTGACTATTGATTTGGTACCTATTACCTTTTCTTTTTACTTTTAAGATTAAGATAAATAAGCGAAAAGGGAAAAAAGAACAGAAAGAAAGAACAAGATCGTAGAAGAAGCCATTAAAATATACAGTTGCATTTCTTCCCTAAAACAATTCAACCACCAGTTTGCCCTTGAGTCCAACTGCGGCCTTACAGTCAAGTACAGACATTTTTTCTCTGGCCGCACTACAAAAATGAGGAATTTTTTACGCAGTTCATCCATTTTTTTTTTATTTTTGAATATTCTGGTCATCAACAGAGACCACGAGTCCTACTCACAAACCATTATGATACTGGCTGCTTTTATTTAACGAAACATTACAGAAGCTTCTAGTGTCTCATATTGAAGCTAAGAGTAGTTGCTTCAATGCATCTAAGCGCTGCATCAAAATCATAAAAAACGTTTAAGCACATCGATTGTTTTAAAAAAATATGTTCATAAGCTTAATAGAAGCTAAAATTTCTTTAAGAAAAAAAAACAATGTTTGTCTAAGTTTAAAAAACGAAGCTACAAAATAATCATTTGAGTTTCGGTTAGGCTATCAAAAGATTTCCATAGACTAACTTTACAGAAGCTTGTTCATCCTTACACTCTTTTGTATCCAATACAAATGTCATTTAAAATCCATGTTGATATAAATATCAATTTTATCATAACCGTACCATCATTGCAACAAGATCAAATGTCATCGAGTTATTGTTGTTAACATAATAAGACTTCCCTATAACCAAAACTTATACGCATGTAGTGCTCATGAATTTCTTCACGTTTCTCCAATTTCAATGGGAACACTCTACGAAATATATTTGAATTTGTTCGTATATAGGTTATTGCCAGGAAGAAGACAAAAACCAAAAAAAAAAAAAACAACATAAATCTCAAAGGAAAATAAAACACAGTAGCCTTCGGGCTACTGTAATTCTCAAAACAATGTGTCCAACATTGCACCATTGGAAATTTGTTTACGACCCACCGCCATCGCCATCGCTATTCTGATGGTCCCACTTTATTTTTTTTTCCTGTAGAAAACTTTTGTTTTCATTGTCTTTTTCTCTGGTGCGGGACTCTTGAGACTTTCAAAGGAGGAGAAATTTTCGACCCGTGCCAAACCTCTAACTACAAGAAGAAGTTATTCCATCTCTTTATTTATAGAAGAAGAAATACAAATAAGAAATAAAAAACACAGATCTGATTCAGTCATTTCAGTAAAAGAGAGAATAACCAGAAGACGAAGAAGAAAGAGGTGGAGCAGGAGGTGGTTCAATGGTAGAGATACCATAGGTCTTTCCTTGGAGGCCGTTATTGCGGTTTTTATTGTTTCTTTCGTCGGCGATCTTTATCGCTGACATCCGAAGACAATAAAGTAATAGATCCAACGGAAAGTGCGCGCGCTGAGAGATTCCAACGCGAAGCTTGAGGCTGTTCCGAAGACCGTAGTATATATTCCATATACCCAGCTTCATCACCCTCCACCCATCAGCCAACAACAACTACACTATTGGGTAGGGTTGGCCTTGATTATTATTTTCCATTTTTTTTTTCATATAGATTTTGGTTGTATATCTGTTATTGTGGGGCATTTTGGTCGTTATTATGTCATGGCCGGCTTTTATTACTGTTATTATTTTTGGTTCCAACGAGTTTAACGAAGCGCGCACTCTGTGTGTCGCGCTTTGGACCAATACTTCAACTACCAATTTTCAGAGAACAAAGAAACAAAATATTGCGCGAATGTCAGAAATTACAGCTATTTGGATGGAATTATTATTATTACAGATAGGAGTACCTATAGCCGGTAAAATTTAAGAGTGACTTACCGGTTTTTGATTTTTGCTAAAAGCTGTTTCTTTTTTTTTTATTTCGGAATAGATTTTTTGAATAGATCCGCTTTGATGGTAATTTGTTAAAATAGAAAAAAAAAGAAATACAAAATAAAGCCGCACCCCTTTTGGGGGCAAGGTGGATTGATTAGACACTATAAAAGTTTTGTAGAACTATAGTCATGATCAAGATACTAAATTACATGCGCATTGCTTGTCCGAGGTACATGAGATTCCAATTGAATTGTTTGTTCTTATTTAAAAAAAAAAAAAAATTATAGACAAGACGACAAGAAGGATAGCTGGTGGTAATTCGATAGAAAAAAAAACATTTATTTAAGTATAGAATTTACGTAGAATATTAGCTCACGGGTATTTTATTTCAATCGTTTAAGATCTGGGAATTATTTGACATTTTGTTTTTTTTATTACATTAAATAGTCTATTTTTAAACGGAGTTCCACATATTTGTTTGGATTTGGAACAACACCAACGGTGCCGGGGATAGAAGATATTAATCTTTAAGAAGAGACAGAAAACATAGAAAACATAGCAGGACAAAAATGAAACTGTCACAAGTAATGTGGGACTAAGGAAAAAATGTTGAATATAAAAAGTTGTTTGCCCTTCAAGTGGACTTAAAAAAGTGGACTAAAAAAAACATAGAAAACATAGTACGACAAACATGAATCTGTCACAACTAAGACAAGACTTAGCAAAATACTAATTATTGAGCCATAAAATGTTGAATATAAGAAGTTGGTAACCCTTTAGTAGGGTGATTTCAAGTGGACTTAAAAAAAACATAGAAAACATAGCACGTCAAAAATAAAATTGTCACAACCAATCAAGTTTTAGGAAAAAAAAACATTATTAAGCAATAAAATGTTCAATATAAAAAGATTTTGACCTCTATTTCAGGGTAAATTCAAGTGCACTTAAAAAAAACATAGAAAATCGAACAAACAATTTTAATTTTCACAGCTGAATCAAACACCAACAACAAACTCTTAAGCCATTAACTTTTCCTTATAAGAAAGTGTTTAATCTTATGTAGAGAGTGCTTCGATTTCTTGCATCAAGTGAGAAAAGCAGCAAAATTAAACATAGAAAACATAGCACGACAAAATGAAAATTCCGAAAACTTGTTCAGAAGTAGCCATGATTTACTCTCTCTGAGAAGTATTTATCATTTTCTCTGGAGTTCTTAGCTTACTTGACACTTGCACTTGAAACTTGACACTAAGAGCAATAAACATAGAAAACAAAGCGACAAAATTGGAATTTTAACAGCTAAATCAGAAGATACTTGAGGCAAATTTTTTGACATAAGCTTTACTATAACTATATAACCTTTCGCTTAATTGGTGCCTTGGTCTCGCCTCACCAAATTAATACCAAGAACAAATGAAAATAATCTATAAACTTGAATTTCAAAAAAATCTTTTAAATACCAACAATGAAAGCCTACAAGCAATTTGTTTTTCCGAAGAAAAGCCAAGACTCAAACCCACTTTTGATTATTCCTCAAAGGTATTTCAAAAAACTAACAAGAAATGCAAATCTGAACAGATTCATCAAGCTTAATGCCAGACAATTTACGATTAAAATCTAATCCCGTCTCAGTCCATATTTAAGTCTTAGATCTTACACTACTGGCATGGCATTCAACACTTCAACAATTTGTCTTCTAGATGCAAAACATTTAACAACCCTAACCTAAAAAAAAAAAAAACATAATATAATCAGCCCTATGATTTCTTTCAACAATTCGCTCAAATAAACAATTGCTCGAACTTGCTGTCAAAATCTTACAATCTTATCTTTTTTGGACTTAGGCAGCGGATTTTTGCGCTGGTTGAAAAAATATCGAATCTTGACCGCACCCTCAATACATTATGCCTTGTGCAGCTGCAGTGATTTAGTTTAAATGTTTTTTTTTTCTATTTTGGAAAATTTTTTATCAGATAAAAAGCTTTGGCGTTAAATCACGATTTAATGTTGAATGTACTGTGTGTGGACAAGAATCGGTGGTGCGCGAACACGCGCACACAAAACTTTATGGCGGACAAAAATCTGCAACAACTACTGTCTTCACAGTGCAATTAATCATGTGGTACAATTGTGAGCTCTGCTCTGGCTGCTGTTGTGCTGCTGTTTTTTTGCTAAGCGATCAACTCGTGTTTTTTTTGGTTTTTTGAAAAGCAAAGCAGGCTTGCGACGACGCCGACGATGTCGCGCCCTCAAGCACTTTTTTGTCTTGAGAACGTAGTGCCAGGCAAACACACTCACCACATCATCCGTCTTCGAAAAAGACTATTAGGTAGAATTTCACCAAAACCAAATTAAAAAAAAAAGTGGAAGGGATCCTTAAACTAGAATTTTGAGGGCATAAATATTTTTTGAAAATGTCTGAAACTGAATCAGGGCTATAAACCGTGTTTCCCAAACGCTAGAGAAGAATATACGGTCCAAAAAATCAGGGAAGTCTTTCTTTGCAATCATAACACAAAAAAACTGATATAGGTTTAAGAATAAGTTCAACAAAAATAAGTGAGTGTGAATTATAGGGACAAATGAAAACTCAAGAAATATTAAATTTTCCGATATAATTTTGCTCAGAATTTTTCAATTGGCTGAGATTTTGAAGAAAATCATATCGCAAATTTCAAAACAACGTTTTTTTCACTCAATCAACATCCTGTCAACATCTAATCAACATGGTGAAATTCTCTTTGGGTAAAAATCTGTGCTAGTCTTTTTTTAAGATTCTTTTTGCTAGACTCCAACGCGAGAAGACCCTTAATACAATAATCAAATTGAAGAGATGACATATGTGAGTTGTATTCGCTACATCAACGTTAACGCCCACGCGACCTCGTCAATCACACAGATTCCCTTGACTATTAAAAAAAAAAAAAAAACAATCTGTCAAGAATAATGTAATTGCTTTGGTATAAGCTATGGTTGGTTGTTTGCTTGGTCAGCAATTAAGAAGTTTTCCGAAAACTTCCTATTCCCGTTGAAGTAGGTATAAAGCAAGCACTGTAAGGAAACCTGCCTTAAGAGTTGAGAAATTTTTCAGCACATAAACACACGTTACACATGGCACCTGTGGTAGCCTGAAAAGAGCCAACGCCCGCATATATAGAATTGATGATGATGGTTTTGGTTATGTCTGAAGTGGGTAGAGGGGTTAGGGTTAGGTGGTGGCCAGTTCGTGTGCTGTAGTGGCAACAAAATAGTGGAACACTAATTCAATGCTGAAAATGACACGACAAACGAACAACGACCCAAGAATTATGGTCTAGTGGTTGGTGAGTTATACGCGCCTGGAAATAGTGTAGTGCAGTGCGCATATAAATTCTTACAGAGGTGGCGTATCTGTCTCAGAGTGCCCAGTGTCCAGAGCTCTACTGCACCATAGTGCCTATAAGACTTAATCCTCGTTGTATGGTTTTTGTTTAGAGAGAGAATCTAAAGAATGCTTGTTGTTGTTTTTGTTCTGTTAGCTTTGACTTTTTTTTTCTCGCAGCAGACCTCAAGGAGTTTTGTCCTGCGGCTGTGTGATTTATTTCTTCTGATATCAATCGATTGTGATTACAAGGCATTTTGTGAGAGTAGGCGCGGAGAAAACACAACTAAATACCTCCGATGAATGAAGTTATCTTGAAATGATGACTACATTGTTGTTGTTTGCATTTGAGCCAAAATGCCCCAGTGGATAGCTTAGCCTGTTGTGTGTAAAAAAACATATACAAGAGTATGTGATCGAGGAAGATGGCAGAAGTGGGTTAAGAGGCTGATGAGGTTTTAGATATTTATTATAGTATGAGCAATTAAGTGGGCGACATGAAGTCTTGAATTGCAACATAGAATTGGAAGACTAACTTGTGTGGATGTTGTTTTTCGACTTTAATTTTTTTTGTTTAGTTCTCCAATTAGTCAGATATGTCCTGAATAAATTGTTTAGATAACTGCCAGATGCGATGTTTGTAGAAATTAAAGAATTTAAGATTAGGATTTTCTGGACAACTTTTGGAATTGGTGAACCAGTGGAATGTATCAAAGATGTTTGAAGTCAAGAATGAATGGGGAAATAAATCTTGTGTTGGGCGCCATTTAACATAAATGAACAAAATTTTAAACTGAACAAACAAGAATGAGATTTGAAAATTATATTTGAAACCCAATTTGGCATTTTAATAGTTCTTGTGTCAATTTTCGACTAACAGAGGAGTGTGTGATTCTCAGGGTCTGTTGGGTGCCATTTGAAACATGAGAAGAAAATTAGCACTAGTTTTAGATATTTACTGAGATTTCCAGTGATTGTTGACAGTTAATTTGATTGTGTCAATTTTCGAAATCATTTAATATATATAAACATTTGTGTTAATTCGAGTAATTCTCACGTTGGGCGCCATTTTCCTACATGAGAAGCCAAGATTTTGACATTACGAAATCTCTTGAAGTTGAAATCCAACCCATTGTTGGAACTCAATTTGACTGTTTGTAATGATACATGAGTTTATGTAAGCACGAGCACGAGTTTATTGTAAGCAAAGTGTTTTGACGTTGAAAATCATTGCTGGAACTAAAAAATTGTAAGAAAATCTTAGATTGTGTACCGTACCCCACGTTGGGTGCCATTTGTTTTTCCATTTAATTAAAAGTAAGTGGTAAATATTATAAAAAAAGAGTTCAGTTCAAAAAGTTTGAATGAAAGAATAATAATTTATGTGTGCCCTAACCAAATTTAATTTTGATTCTTAGCCATTTCACTAGAGACACCAACCCGGTCAGATGATTTATTTTGGCTTTAATCATTAACATCTATTTTCACTGGCTTGGCTCTTGGACTTCAGGTAGTAAGAAAAATCAACATGTTTGTTTGCTATTATTTCAAGACATCTAACAATAGTTTCTACTTGACAAAACATATGCCAAACCTATTGCTAACACAAAACCTTACAACATGCTTTTTCATTGTTTAACAAAAAAAAGCACATACACAACACACCCCACATACGAATGTAACAGGTAGAATGAACATAAGTTAAAAAATAAATATCTCAGTAGCCAAGCCCCAGTTGAATCGAATAAATATGTCGCTGCCAGAATTGAAAACACTTCTAATAAATCCAATGTGGCAATAAGTCCACAAATTATTGCAGATTTTTTTGCTGCTCTATTCATTGGCTTGTATAGCTTGCTAAGTGGTCAATAGAATATCATATATGTGCACCTACTGAAGCTTTTTTTTTCTTCACTTCACCAGTCCCATCTTGGAGCTGTAGAAGGCACTAAAAATCTCACCTGCCTAATGATCTATACCAAAGCTGGGGTTGGTTATCCAGTTCGTTTGTCGTGCCTTGCTCGTCCTGGATTCTTCAATCAATTTATATTCAAAACCACAAGCATGCGGTGCACATCGTTAACTAGTCCAATATGGTGCTGGCACTTTTTTTTTTGTATTTCAACTTGGGGCAAACATTGCGCATGCAACATGCTACTTACGCATTCATTATGAACGTATAACTAATGCGCCGCTTAAGTGTTAAACATTACACTAAAAAAAATAAATTTTGCATATTTAAATTGGATGGTGGTGTGGAATGGCAAAGAGCGCATCTGATTCTCAGAAAGACAGACTAGTCAAGACTTGCATCACTGTCCATATACATATACAAGAAGTTTAAATTTTATAGAACTAGTGCAGCAGTTGTAAATTTTTATGGCAAAAAAAAATCTCTTCATTAGCAGATGAGGTAATCAGTAGAAACTGTTTCAGCTTTTTTTATGATGTTGACCGAAATGTTTAATTTTTGCGGGCAATCTTATATAACAAGATTTTATAACTCATCATTGATCGGAATGTGGGCATTGAGTCTGAGATGAAGGTCTTCGTTTTTGATTTTATTTAAACAGCATAAAAGTTTGCTATAAAAATGCACAAATAAAAGGTATTGTGTGCTATAAAATGGCGCCCAACGTGAGTATGGAGTTTTGCCCAATGCAATTTTTGTAAAAAGAAACTTGAATGTAATTTGAAAACAGCAGTTGAATTATTTTAAACATATTTTGGCAGGGTTTCTATATTGTACTTTCTAAAATGGCTCCCAACATGAGATCTTAAATATAAAATATCGAATTTCATGATGGAACTCGTCTTGACCTTTGTTTTTCAATAATTAACTAAGATGCTGAATTGACAGCCCGATTCTGGTAAACTTCACAAAAACCTCATAAGTCACAACAACCTCGGAAGCATGTGATCTTCTTCAGACCAAGTCATAACTTCTATTTCGAATTTGTGACCCCCCTCAAAGCAAGTCACAACAAAAATTAACTCAAAAAAAAATCATAAAATGCTTTGTGACTCATGAGATATGAGGTTTGTCAAAATCAGAAAATAAAAAAGTGGCGCCCAACGTGAGGCCATAAAAATAAAATAGCGATTTTCATTGACGCAGAACTTTGATACGCCTCTATATACGCTTATAAGTGAAAAATAATTAAAACGAAAAATTACTTACCACTTACAACAATTTAATCTAACACACTCGCTTCAGTCAAACTGAAAATGACCAACTGGTTCCTTGAAAAGAAAAGAAAGACCGTCATTTTATTTCGAAATAAAACTCTAGATTTGGTAGATAAAATATTAATAATGAATTAACTTAAAAAAATTGTATGCATGTTTTTTATTATATTTAAACAGACAATAAAAGTTTATAGAAAATCTTTTATATTATTTAAGTAAGAGATCCTAAAGTTAATTAACCATTAACTAAAAATTGTTTTTAATTCATCACTAACCCAATAAGTTCTACAAATTTACGGCCCACAATTTTTTTTCGAAACAAATATACTCAGAATCGAACCCTGTAGCAGTCACACTTTTTTAAAAATCCAATTTGCAGCTACTGTCGTTAAAAATGTATTATTTCTTTACTAAAGCAGAAATTTAAAAAAAGAATCAAGTCCTTGCCTTAAAAACAATATTTTTCGCACTTTTCATAAACTGTTAAATTTGCATTTCAACTGTACCTTTATTAGCTCCATCTAACTTGCTTGCTTGTATCTTTTTGACAAATAACAAAACACACCTACTGCCCTCAAGGTGGCAATCCTCACAAGCGGGTTTCTTATGTTATAACTTTTTACTGAATAGTTTTTTTTTCTAACGGATTTTATATTTTTGCTATTAAAAATGATAGAAATCCCCACACATCGCCTAGAGCTATAAGTGTAGCCTAATTTTGTTATTTTTTTTTTTTGATTTTATTTTCTACATAATATTCTTCCAACCTCCATGCAACACATCATCATCACGCGCGGTCATCTAGTAAAATAGTATGGAGTAGCTGAAGCACAGCAAACTGCAGCAGTAACACGAATAAACGAAGAAAAATACTGTTACTATTTTCGCTATAAAAAAATAAACTGCACCCACTCATCTAAAGAAAACCCAACTCAAGTCGTGATGTACCTACTCAAAAAGGGATCGCTTAACCTTAGATAAAATACTTTGCCTTGCATCACAGGGTGTCGCTGCATGTGTAAACCCATTTTTTCTAGACATTTTGTAAATAACAGTTTGATTCCATTGCTTTTAAAATATTTTTTTTTCTAAGTTGTTTACAACGTCTATTCTATTTTCATTGTGAAAATATTTTCTTGATAAAAAAAAATTAGACACAAGTAAATCTCACGTTGGGCGCCATTTTGTGACAAGAGAAAATTATAGGAACGAGTTTTGAATTGTTAGAACTAAATCTGAATTAAATAGTTCATATATCTGTATATATTGCGAAAGAATTTAGAGTAAGAAAATCTCACATTGGGCGCCATTTGAATGGACAATGAAATTTAATTCTGTAAAAAATCTTGACGTATAAGTTTGCTTTTGAAACTATTTTTAATTTTATATAGTTTATTATATCGATTTTCATTTATACAGAAGAATGTATAGGAAATCTCACGTTGGGCGCCAGTATTCCACCGAATGATTTATCAATTTAAGAAGAAAACATTAAATACATGTTTGTTGTAAAGCAGCAATGTTCTCAACCCGATTCTTACAGAATATAATTCTAAGAAATACCCTGTAAAGTTTGGTTGTTGAAAACCACTGGTTAAAAAGTTAATCCTGTTTTTCTTTACTAACACCTGTAAAACAGTGTCAAAGTGATGGACTATGAACTAAGTAAAATCCACCTGAAGCTTTATTTCTACAATAACAACAGCAAAAAAGTGATGAATTTCTCTTTGGTTTTTGCTGATAATTAGTAGAGCGCGCGACGAAATCCACAAGACAGCACTAGCAAGTCACACATTGTCATCTAGCTGGTTGTGTCCATTGTTCCAGCTGTTTATTCAATGCGATGTTTTTTTTTATTTTTGTTTAATTTCTTTGGTTATATACTGTCATCCCGGAGGCAATTGAAACTGACATGTAGATATAAGTTGACAGTAAAACAACACAATTCAAAGATGGATCAGAGCTTCTGTATGTGATGCATGTACCAACTGCTACTTTAAACTCACTGGCTTTTCATTTTCATTTTGTTTTTATTTTTTTTTTTTGAGCTAAGACTTTCTTTTTATCAGGTGAAGTGAAATCTAGGCTCACAAGCATTCATGTGAAAAGCACCCAACTGCGTCTGAGAGGTTACTTTTTTTTGTGGGTTTCTTCTTTTTGTAAGACTCGAAGAGTTACTTAGGGTTTTTTGTTGTTGTTAAACCACACTTCATGTGAGGCTATCGAATGAGGAGCCGTGTTTTAAGTCGTCTTCTAATGGACCGTATCGCGATGGTTGTGCGGTTACGGTATGTAGTTGAATATCCAAGCAATGCCACACTACAGGCTGTGAAAAATCACACCTGATTTGGTTTGTTTCAAATCGGTCAGAGGTCATCTGACGAACACAACAGACTGTGGTGGGTGGTTATCATAAAACACACGGGTTTGCAAGTTGAAGCAATATTTAGCCATAAATATGCAATCTAGATGAATTTGTCTAAAAGAGAAAAAAAAACGAATAAACTTAGGTAAGTATCTTCCTTGGAACTCAAGACTCTTGAGGTTTGGTCTCATACTGAGTATGATGGAGATAATTTCATATTGTGGACAAGGTATTGTATAATATCATTTCCCGAAATTATTCGGATTTGAGTCAAAAATATTTTCGGAAAAAATCTTCATGATTTTCTATTAAGTTTTTCGGGCTGAATCCTAAGTCTGCTGAAGACAGTTCCTTTCCCTGAAGCCCATTTTAATAAGAAAGACTTTTCAATTTGTCTAATAGAGCCTTCCAGCTGCCATTAATGGATACAAGCAGCGAACAATAATCTCTTCGTGAGCTTCCTACCTTCTCTTTATTCAATTATATTTCACCACTTAAATGTATTGTTAAATCCAATTAAAAAATATGTAAAACTATGTTTTTTGGATCCTCTAGAAAACTGTCACTCAAAATAACCGGGCGGCTTTATTGTAGTTTTTGTTGGAGTGATAGTGAGTTTTTTTTTTTTTAATTACAAAATCATTGAACGGCGACATCCTACAGCTAATTGAAAGAGTAAATAATAAATTGTTGTAATAATTCCTAGCTAAGAGGCATTCAAGAAATCGGTAACACTATGCTTTACAAGCAAACACGCTTCAGCAGCAGCAGCAGCAGCCACTCCCGGTTAAATCTACCTGTATAAGCCTATATTGGCTGCCAGCCTGACTTCATATATGATTTTCTGACAATTCCCCTGGAGCGGTTTGTTAAAGCGTTTGACATTTTTGTAACGCGATAGTTTTGTTGAATCACAAAAAAAAACCCACAGAGACAAACTCTCAATAGGCTTTGGGGTCCTTCCATATATATTTTTTTTTTTTTTTGGAGTACCCTATCTCGAAAACAGATTAATCAAGTTTAACTTTGTATCTAACTTCGATCCGCATCTCAGATCTTAATCAAAGCTTTTGATAATCACAATCACGTTTCTTCTCACTACTTGATTCGGTTACGATGGCGATCGATGACAAAAACAAAAAATCATGTTCAAAATGATTCCCTGTGGTCATTGCCGCCACCACCAACCATCATCTGACGTGGGGACACAATTTGAGTTTTTTTTTTCCTTTATTCGTTTGATTTCTTCTCAACAAAGCCTACCTCACCCGCAAGCTATATGTTCAATATTTCTTGGGTCTTTTTAATTAGATACTTTTGTAATGTATCTCTCGGGGGATATAAATGACCATAAATTGGATTATATTTTTTTTTTTTCTGTAAGTGCTTAAGGGTAATTCAATTCCAGTTAGTACACGCCCTGTGATGAAAACACGCGTATAATAATAATTGTCGTAAGGAAAATCAACCGTCATTCAGCGAATAAAGGTTGAGACTTGATTGGCTGATGTCAAATAAATTGGAGTCTTTGTTGTTGTTGTGAATCATGCGGTTGAACTGTCGGTTAACAGTGTCTCGGTTTTTTAATTGTTTTTTCCTTTTTTTTTCAATTTTTTGGGTTTTTTGTTTTATGGGATTTTGAAAATTTTAAATTTTGGTATTTAACTTTTTTTATTGTTGTAGTTAATAGAGAAATTTTTTATTTGAAACAAATTTATTTGGTGGGATTTTAATTTTAAAGTTTATCTTGGGATTTTGAAAAGTAGGGATTAGTTCAAAATCCCTTTCTTTATTAAATTTTCGGGTTATGGAATTTTGAAAATGTCAATTTTACAAGTTAGAATTTAAAAGAAAAATATTTTACTGAAAAAAAAAATGAAGAAGAAAAAAAGGGATTTTGAACTTTCTATCCAAATTTTGTTGAGATTTTCCTGTTATTAGACTTTGTAAACTTAAAATTGAACATTTTTTCTTATTAGAAATTAATAGAAAAATGTTTAATTCGAACTAAATTTGATTTAGTAGGATTTTGATTTTTAGATTTATCATGTCTTGTGATTTTAAAAAGCAGGGATGTTTAAAATTCTATTTTATTTTTTGGGGATTTTCCGGTTAGAAAAATGTTTGATTGAAAAAAAAATTATTTGGTGGGATTTTAATTTTTAGATTTATCATGTGATTTTAAAAAGCAGGGATGTTGAACATTCTATTTTATTTTTTGGGGATTTTCGGGTTAGAAAAATGTTTGATTGAAAAAAATTATTTGGTGGGATTTTAATTTTTGGATTAAATATTTGTATTTAAAAAGAGGGATTTTGAACTTTTTATTTATTTTTGGGGGGATTTTCCAGTTATATAGCTTTGAATACTTTAAGTTGGCCTTTTTTTCTTATAAGAAATTAATACTTCATCCCTTGTGATTTTAAAAAGTAGAGATTTTGAACTTTTAATTTTATTTTTTGTGGGATTTGCATGTTTTGGGATTTTAAAACTTTACATTTGACATTCTTTTTCACTATAAATTAATAAAAAAATCTTGGATTGGGAAAAAATGTATTTGGTATGTTTTTTTAAATTAGGGATTTTTGGCTTTCGGGGTATTTTATTTAAAGGTTTTCAATTTAAAATATGTGCAATAAGATAATTTTGAATATTTGAAACTTAAAATTTATGGAGATTTTTTTTTGTTGCGAAAATGATTCAATCGCGAACTCAAAAACAAAAACACAAATTAAACAGATATTTATTTTAGAACTTATCACAAACCTCCTTACCACGAATTGTCAAACTTAGAATATGGTTTTATTGTTTTGGGATTTAATTTTTTTTATTAAATTTTATTGGAGGTTAGAAGTTTTGGGATCAGGATAAGTCCATCTTATAGAATGTTTTCTATTTTCATCCCGTTATATTCAAGTAAATGTTAATCAGCAAACTTCACCGATTCTAATCAAGTTAATCAAAATATATCATTTGAAAAATTGTATTTACAGTAAAAGAGTCATACTGTGTTCAATTTCCAATACTTCTCTTCTACTTTCAATTCCAAGTTAAAAAAAAAATGTAATTTCCGGCACATGAATCCACAACAAATTAATCTTACTGCATCTTTAGTTTGGCTTATTTACTATTTTGTATTATTTTCTTTCAACAAATTTAATTAAGATTTCATTTTGCGAATACAAAAGACCTTTGAGCATGCGCACCACGACAACAACGACGGACAACGATGCGGTTTGGCAACGCGTTGACAGCCCCAACTATACATACCTTATTAAATGATTACTTTCCCCCCAGTGTCACTGATTAAATATTCAATAAATCATTGAACTTAAACAGTTATCCACTGAGTTAGCCGTCGCGTCTGCCTCCTAGATGGAGTAAGTATAGGAAGGTACTGGCTTTTTACTAATGCAGTATTATTTTTTTTGTTGCCGAATTAAGATTTATCAACAAATCTGCATCTTTATTTCTATGGATGCCACAGTAGGAGAACCAAAAATAACAACATAAGACTTACAGAAGAACCCCAAAGAAAATATTCCTTCATTTTCATTCGGAAAGCAAGTTCCGTATAGAAATTCTTATGTATATACCTATCTACCAATGCCTGAAAGCGAACGGACTTAAGTGAGTAGATAAATTGTCTAAGGGTGAGACTAGACTATAAATTATTCTCTGCTGCCTTAGAAAATAAATAGAAAACTAAAACTTACTAACACTGAATCAGACGAGGCGTATTCACAGAGATACAATAGTTCCAAAGGAATAACAAGATATTTTCTGTTGTAAGCGTCTCTAAGATAATCTTTCTTTTTGGTCTTTTGGGATTCCATTTTATGTACCAAGCAGCAACAAGCCAAGCTATGCTTCCATGAAGAAATGAAGACTATCACACAGAGAACACACCGGCCGACAATGCGACGACGACGACGCGCCAAGCGACTTTCGGACATCTTAACCAGCAGATGCTGTGCTAGAAGAGCCAACTTCCTTGGCACTCTGTTAACAGAAATATTATTAATTTGCAACAAAAGGGGGTACGGGAGTAGCGATAAATAGATACCAAGAGAAGAGTTAGAAATTCAAGGAAGAAAAATTGCAACACTTAGCTGGAGGTTAACGATATGTGTTCGGTTGGCTTTTGTTGAATTGTTGTCACATTGTACCCACATCATTAATTCAACTAAACCAGCTAGCCAAACCAGGCGAATGGCTGTGAGTAGCAATGAGAGCTATCAGCATTAAACAACCTTTGGTTAACAAAAATTTGTTAAGATTTTGTTTGCTCAGCTAACATTGATAGTAATTCATGGCCTGTATGAACTGCAACAAAGAGAAATTCTCAGAGTTTTAAGTCGATTAGATTTCAATAAACAAACTCAATCATTTTTAGCCAAATGTGGGGCTCTTTGAATATGCAATTTCAATTTTTAGCTTTTCAAAGGATGGTCTGGTAAAAAAAAATTATTCATACTTTTAAGTGGCGCCCAATGTGGGCCAAGTTATAAATTTATCAGTAGGTTTACTTACTCAGTTTTTTTTTCTATGATTTTAAAAGCCTAACCTCGAATGAAAACAAACGATTCAACGATAAATTCTTAACTAAATTGAAAATGGCGCCCAACGTGGACTAAAAAATCTCGGTCCTGGTTTTTTTTTAGGTTCTCAAAATGAAGATAAACGGCGGATAGAAATGAGTTCAAAAATAATGTGTTCGTCCAAATCCTCCTCTGTTTTTTTAAATTTTCTATTGGATAAAAACGTTGGCCGTTCTTACACCAAAAAAAAATAAAACCTTTCAACTTGACAAACAAAATATAACTACAAATTTATAAGCTCCATCTAGAGTAAGGCACTTCTAATAAAGATATATCATAAAATAAAACCGAAAATGTGGCGCCCAACATGAGAACTCTAGAATTTTCATTTTCTCGCATTAAATCTACCAATTTGATTACATTTTTTTATCCAGCAACGAACTATTTTAACCAAATGTTCAAATTGTTTAAGAACCTACAGAGAAAAATAAGTCCCAACGTGGGTTTCTGAAAAATATTCTAATTTAGAGAAAGACATCATATATTTCATTTTTTCTTTTCAAGCAATAAAGCCCAGTGGATTGCTATCTTCTTTCAAATATGATCGTGATTTTACTTCAGCAGACATCCAAATATATTCCCCAATACTTTATTTTAATGATACAACACAAAACCGGTTGTTTTAATGAACACTTAGGTGTTCTAAATTTATTGAGAAAGTGAATTCGGTTTATTAAAAAGTATCAATTTTAAGGAGATAAATTTCCCAGAGGCCTTAACAAAGGTGCTTCGCGTAATGAGATCTTCCCTCAATTCATCAACACAAAAAAGGCCGCCAAAGCAGTACACGAGTATTCGATGCTCTACCTTCAAAAATTCCAAATTATTTTTGCCCAAAAAATTCCATCTCGTTAAAGTGAACTCCTTCATCTCATATTCATTGTTTATTGCTGATGCATGACTGAGTGGTGTGCAATTGGCCTTCGGCTTTTTGGACACTGGCCTGCCACAATTTCGACCTTCCTCTAAAATGTCTGTCAGTACGTCCGTCTGCCTCGAAAAACCTATAAACAACAAAAAATTTGTTTTTAACTTAATTTGGTTCACCAGAAGCTGCTTGCAATTGCCGAATTCGGACGAGTATATACAAACTCCCTCTATTTATCAACCACATGAGTCTCAAACTAAAAGGAAGGTGGAAGCTTCATGGTGCCCCCATGTGGGGAATACTGCATGCATTGATGTGTCGATTCAACGATTATTTTGCCATCATCATCATCGTCGAGCCTCAATGTGTAACGCGTCCAACTTGTTGCTTGTCACGCATTTTTCACCGCGCACGCTTGGGCACATATAGATGATGGCAAAAAATCCCAAATAAAGATCATTTTAACGAGCTCCAAATAAGTTAACGTGAGGCTTTGGTTCCGAAATTGTTTTAAAAATGCATGAATTGTGGACAACAGTGGACGAGACCGAACCAACAAACTAGGAGTTTCAACAAACTCAAAGCCATCATATACACTCAGACCTGTAGGCGGAGAGGGAAGCCTATAAAAAAGGGAAGTTTGGATGGTGGAATATTCGGATCGCAAGAGAGGAGGAAACCTTTTTACGGTTTGGTTTTGGGTTTGGGTTTTAATTGCGTAATGATGTCTGCAATTGCAACCGCCGCGCCGATAGTTAAAAATTAAATAAGTACCTAGATGTAGACATAAAATATTTTTTTATTTATCAACAAACCAACGAAGAGATCTTGAGATCTCAGTCAGTGGCTCTGGTCTGGGTGGAGTCTTTTTGATCAGATCCAAGTTAGGCAATTAATTTGTACAGATTTGGTGTCGATTTGTATGAGTTGTTTTCTATAACTTGAGCTCAAGCACTCTTGGGTATAAAATTGGGCTGCACAACTTTAGCAGTCTTTTCGTCTTGTTGCTCTGATGCTGTGTGGTGTAAAACTATATTTTTCAAAGCAGAAATTACTTTGAAATTGTTTTTTGATTGCAAATTAATGATTATATTATTATTTTTATTAGTTTTTCTTTTTTTATTTATTTTTTTGTTTTTATTTATTTTCAGACTTTGAAGTTGTGCTGGGTAGGTAAGTGATTTTATTTTTTAAACTTTATATGGAGTTTATCTTATTTTTTATTTTTTTATATTTTCATACCTTAAATTTATAGGAATTGAAATTGGATTTTTATTGCGCACGAGTTTGAATTAATTTTATTAATTTTTTTTTTAGTATTTATGTGACGTATTAGTTAAGTGGTAATCGGTGTTGAAAATGCTACATTTGACAAGGAAATACAAATTTTATTGAAATAGAAAAAAGAAACATTAATTAAAATGTTTAATCGTTAAAAATCAGGTTAATGCATTTTAAATATGTATATAAATGTATGTTTAAGGAATGTTGAATGAAAAATGGTGGTTTAATTTTATTCGTTTATATTTAAGGCAGTGTTAACATTTTTGTTGTATTGCATTTTTAATTATCTGACATATGTCTTTTATTTGAACTAAAACTTTGGACTTGAAATTGTATGTTGACCAATTATTGATTTTGTTTTCAATGAATATTATCTAGAAGGATGTCTTAAATGTAAGAGCTTACCAGTTGTTAATTCAAACAGAATTTAATAAAAGCGAAAAAGAAATGTTAGAGATCAACAAATGGCGGGCGCCCAACGTGGGACCCATGAAAAAGTTTTGATAGAGTCAAAGAGTTTATAGAATTCTAACATCAAACATTTTTTTTATCCCAATTTTGTTATTAATTTTATTTTATTCAACAAGCAAGGTCAACAAAAATTAGAAAGTGGCGCACAATGTGAGATATTTTAAAATTTTGGATACTATGGCAAGATGTTAAAAAATATTTCAATATTATTCAATAATACGAAATTTTGTATCCTTATCTAGTTGTTAATAAAAATTTAGTACAGTAACAAGCTCAACAATAACTAACAAGTGGCGCCCAACGTGAGACTATTTTAAATTTAAGAAATCACCCTAAGATCTTAAAAGAATTTTATTATGTTTCAAATTTTGTACCTCAAGCATATTTATCTGGTTTGATTAAAGTAGAAAGCTTGGCAATAACTTTCAAGTGATGCCAAATGTAGAGTACAAATAAATTAAAATTAGTTAAAATTCCTAATCATCATTTTTTTTCAAATATGTTCAAAGCAAAGAAGTTGTGCTATATGGGACATGGGTGCCATTAAAAAATACCTTAAGGTCATTACTATCGTTATCTACTCCCCTAATACGAACTTATAACCTGTGCGAATAAGCCAAAATTATGATTCCTCTCCGGGCTATTTGGAATACAAATTTTATTTTCGTTGGGAATGCAATTTTTTTTATTCGTTGTTTTGCAAAGTAACGATGCCAAAGTGCAGATAATTTTTTTTTGTGTTTGTTGAAGACACACACACCGGGGCCAAACTTAGGCAACCTTTCAACGTTCGTTCTCTATAATCCCCATCATGATGACATGTATTGTTTTCGCATAGTGACAACAATAAAACTAGAAAATTCCTTAACTAAGGCCATCATGTAAGGTATCGAACTTATCGTGGGACAGTGGTGCCGTGGTTATTGGGGAATACTTAATTTTACAAGAAAAGAAGCAAATACAAGTTTTATGCCCTTAAAAAATTTAAAATACTGACAAAGAAATCTCCAGGAAATATCTCGAAAAGGATTTAGTGTAGGGCTGACTTACAAAACTGAGTGACGCACTCCCTCACTGAAAAATCTTCAAAAATATATTCAAATTATCAAACCTTCTCGAGATATAGCTTCAAACTCATTTTTAAAAATGGTCATTCAAGCACCTATATTTATCCTCTATATGATTAAGTGTATACAAAACTTAGTAATTTTTTCAATCGTATACAATTGGCAATGTTAAAAATAATTTCTGTCCCCTCTGATTGACCTCACTGTTTTTTTTTTTCGTTTTAATTCCCAATGTCTGTCTCATCGTCATCGCCAGCAGCGGTGGTGCAGTGGTCGTGTGTTGCAATAAAAATATGTGTCTACACAGCCATGATTGCTGAATGACCTTAGTGTGAATGTCAGCCTGGCGAGTCCTATTTAGATAACTTAAATACGATATCGATTCATGCCTTGAATCCAATATCGGCTAAGGTGTACCTATTGTATTTTATTTATTTTTACAATGGTACGAACCTACATGTCTCTGTGAGTATAGATGGATGCTATAGTTAAGTTTATTTTTGTCTTATTAGGGGGACAGATATACATATCTAGTTCCAATTGTTCTGAATACTAATATTGATGTTGAAAGGTCTATGGTAGACCATGTGATATCTCTTACTATGATTAATGAGTCAAGAATATACGTTTCGGATCAATGAATAATAGCTATAGTGGGTCTTGGAAATTATGTCCAGTTGAGTTTGAATTTTTGATAACATGTACGTACAAATTTAAGATAATTTTTTTTTTGTGGGTGAAATTTCAGACGTGTTAAAGATTTTGTAGGACATTTTTTTTTAGTTCCCTCCATCTACTTTGTCGTCCTTATGGCCTTGTGCTTTTCAATTACATTAAGTCAATCGTTCTGAAGATACATTGAATTAATTAAATCAAGAAAAACTTATTGAAATATTATAAGATTTTCATAATATTTTAAGAAGAATACCACTTAAAATGTTCATCAATAAAATGAAAATCGTATTTTTTCAAAAACTTAACTTATTAAATTAAATCCTTACAAATGCAAAGTTCAGTTTCCTTTTATTTTTGGTCTATCGTGATAAAAATTTTTAATTGGAATTTTTTCAGTTATCCCACTTCTGATATCAATGTAACTTTTTTTTCTATTTATATAATGTTTTAACTGTAACAGGCAGGAATAATGTCAATAAAACTTTATGTTCAATGATTAACCTACACACCCCATCTAAAAGCAATTTCATAACCACTTATTATTATAATTACAAAATACAAGGTGTATGGTCTATTGATAGGATCTAAATAACATGTTAGTTTTGTGTAATGCTTCTTGCAGGGGAAGAATATTAAATATACCTGATTATTCGATACCTACAATTGGATTGTATTATTATAGACACAATGTAATTTGTTCAATTTGCTGTTGAAACAAATTTTCGTGCGATTATTATAGAAAAGAAAAAAAGTGGGTAATGCGTATGTGGTTCTTGCAACGAATGTAACTTATGATGTCTGACTCTATGATACTTTCCCCTTATCATCAAATTCAAATGGATAACTGATGAAATGCAAAATTTAACATCTACACTTTGTATGTATGCATGGCAAGTCTTCCTTAAAGTTAAAAAATCTCATTTACTAGAAACGTTTTCACTTTTAAGATGGCATAGTAAAGTTTAAGAACTCTTTTGATAGACCTTATATGTACTTAAAAGTTAATTTTCAATTTTGAACAAAAACTTGTCCTCGGTTTTACTTCTTCGAATGTACCCAGAAAAAAAAATAAGATTTCAATATTTTGATTAATTTCAAAACATATCAACTTTATGATATTTTTTTCTTCATATATAGCTTGAATCTACCTGCAGGAATAGGTAACATTTTACATAACTTAGGACCAAAATATACTGGGAACTGTTCGCAAACATATACCTGTTTTAGATAAGATAATCTACTCAGAAATTGGTAATGAGAGTTCTAAATACGTAGTTTCAACAATTTGTGAAAGATCAATCATGATTCAAATCAGTCTACTATGAACTTGAGCATCAGCAACTAAATAACATAGACTTCAGTTATTTGAAGGTTATCTCACTTCTGATACCAAAGTAACGTTTTCCTAGAATGGTGTGTTATAATTTTTTTTTCGAAATCTATGAAATCATCACTTCCTTTATTATTTCAAAGGATACTCGTACCTACATGTAAAAAATATTACTAAATTGCTTTTAATGGATTTCGATAACAAGTATGCATTGTAATGTGCTTCTATGCCTTATTTCATAATCAGACATCTATAATTCCCATACATCAATTATATTTTTACCCTATTACATATCCTCATTTGAACACCTAGATTCCACCAATGAGATTGGACATAATACGAAGAATTAATTAAAATTATAAATCAGTTTGTCAAATCATTCTGGATCGACGTGATGTACAAAGCTTTGACTTTGTTGGCCCTTGCCACTACCAGTTTACTCGCTAACTCTTCTGATTTTAATAAAAACTTTTTGAGATTTGTTGAAAGTGTTTACAAGGAAAAGCAATTTGAAAACATTCTTCTTTTAACAAAAACATCAAACAACAATAAATCGACAAGTGCTTTTAGAACTGATACTTTTATCAAAGATGTGACGGAAGCTCTTGAAATTCCGTTAGTCATATCTAGTGGAAATAATACGTTTATTTTAAAAAATAAATTTAATGAAAACTTTTTGGCAATTGTTGAACTTGATTCGAGTGGATATCTTCTTGGACAATTATTGAAATATCTGCAACAAGGGCGGACATCTCGAGTTATTTTGATTCCCGAGAAGCCTTCATTCGAAGAAGTTCTACTGGAGGAACTCTTTAAGTTTTGTTGGAATAATCACCTGATAAATGTGGTAATTATTTTTCAAGATTTTTTAAATTCAACCACCTGCTATGGCTACAGTAATTTCTCTACTTTCAAACTCGAGGCAAAATTCTGGCACAAAAGTAGAAAAGTGCAAGAACATCAATATTTTCCAGATCGTATGCGAGATCTAAACGGTACGGTGTTGCCAATTTTGTTCGGAGGATCTGAACCAGGATTAATTATTTCTAAAAATAAACAAGGTCAAACAAAAATCGGGGGTTACATTGGACATGTTTTCAATGCTTTTGCTAAAAAACACAACGCCAGATTAAATACAAGCAGTATAAACTTAAATATTGGAGCACAAGAAATGATGAGTTTTGCATTAAATAAATCTGTAGAGATATCAGCTGCAGCAGCATTTCCCAACATTAACATACCAATGGCTGTCATATCATATCCTTATGACTTTTTCAATTGGTGTGTTATGATTCCCGTTGAAAAAAGTATCCCAATTTATAAAGTGTTTACATTTGTTTGGAAATGGAAAGCACTATGCATCAGCATTATTGTAATTTTCATTGTATCGATTCTGCTTAAATCAGCAGGATATTTAGCGGGAAAAACTTCATCTCTGGTGGATTGTATAATCCTTGATAGCTTTCGAGGGCTTCTAGGGCAATCATTTATGGAAATACCAAATGCCTCGTATACATTAAAAATCCTCTATTCGATAATTTTTCTCTTCGGAATTATGTGCGTTACTTCGTATAATGCATTTCTGCAGACTTTTATGACAAGTCCACCAACAGAAAAGAAGATCGAATACTTTGATGATCTTATGGAATCAGGACTGAAAATTCTAGGAATTCGATATGAAATTGAATTACTCTTCAAGTACGAGCCAATTTACAAGGAGAAATATTTCAAAATGTTTGTATTGGAAAGTGACTACAAAGCCTTTGTAAGCTTTCGAGACACTCTTAACACAAGCTTTGCCTTTGCAGTGAATAGTGTAAAATTTATGAACTATCAAAGTCAGCAAAATCTCTTTGGTCGACCATTGTTTCGTATGCCAAGAGCGATGTGCTTTATGAATGACAGCGGATTTGTTTTTCCTATGAATGAGAACTCGTTCTACAGGGAGAATTTAAATTTTATTCTGCTCGAAATACATTCGTCGGGATTGTTGGAATTCTGGAAGAAGAGGACTTTTTATGAATTGAGAGAAATTGGAAAAATCAAGATGGAAGATTTGAACCCTAAGCCGGAATTTATTGCTTTGAAGATGGAAGACTTTAATTGGATATGGTTGGCATTGGGTGGAGCATATATTTTGGTGTTGATTTGTTTTTTGTTGGAAATTCTAGTTTTTAAGTGGAAAAAGCTTGCAATTAAACTGCAAAAATAATTTTTTTTGGTTCTTGAAAAGTTTAGCCCAACTTTGTGACTTTTTGTAACTAATATGTGTATCTAAATAAAATAAAATTATTTTCTGGACAAAAAAACCTCAGTTTTATCTTTAAAATGACTTTATAAAGAAATGTAGGTGCTGTTTAGGTAAATATACTCAAAATATCAGATTTTATTGTATTCCCGAAGAAATTAAATCGAAGCTAATTTCGACTTAAAAAACAAAAACAAACTATTAAGTAAGTATAAAGACTATAAGAAGAGTTCTTGAATTCAATTGCATTTGCATTTAAAATAGAGTCAATATTTCTTGAGTAAATAAAGTTTTTCAATCACAAGAAAAGCTTGCAAGAAAACGGCAATTTTGTTTTGGTTTCGAAACCTTTCAATTTTATTCTTCCAATTTCAATAATTTTATAAAAAGATTTTTTCTTCCGAAAATTCAACAGTCCAAATGCATTCTATTCCATTACATGATAATTTACAATATCTTTGTACATTGAAATCCCATTAATAGGAAAAGCCCATGGTAAACTATTTGAAAAACAAAATTCTTCCGACCAACGAAATAAATGTCTTCCGAGAAAATACTGTAGATTTTTGTATCTTTCCCATTTAAAACTAGCTAGTGTGAAAGCATAGTTTGTATTGAAAGCATATTGAATTCTTTAAGAGAGAAAAAAGGTAGAATGTGTTTGGGTCATTTCATATTTATGGCGGAAAAACTATTAAAAGAAAAGCGTCATACGATCTTACCACCATGATTCCAAGTAAACACATCATCAAGTAGATTATTTTAGTACTCCGATTGGCTTTTGGTCTTTCGACAAAAGACTCCAGAAGTCCATGAAAACAGTCCAAATCAAAATGAAATTCAAAGGCAAAGTGATTTTTCCAGATTAAAATCCACTGGTCTCCAGCAAGATCGAGAAAATTAGAAAAACCAAAACTAATATGAGCATACTTTTCCAATGAACCACTCGAGTGAATACTTTGAAAATGCGTAGCAATGGGTCACACCCCAACTAATCATGTCGTACGGGTAAGGAAACAGTTCAATTGGGGTTTGTAGTAATACACTTGCCGTTGAAATTTCGATATTACCATTTAGCACAAGATTATATATATCTTGAAACAAAACTGTTGATATCAGATTAGAAGTATTGAATTTGGCATTTAGCTTTTTCGCTAGAATATTGAAAAAATGTCCCCGAGAGCCGCCGAATACATCACCTCACTTGTTTTTCAAAAAAATCAATCCAGGCTCGTTTCCTCCAAACCAAACTGGCAGAGTTAGTCCTTTCAAGTCGTGCAAGCGATTTGGAAAATAACTATCTATAGGCTGGGTCTTTTTCCAGGTGATTTCTTCAAGTCAAGTCAAGTTTAGAATGCGATTTTAAAAACAATTTTTGTAGCAACTTGTATGACTATGCGAAACATAATAAGCACACATAGATCAGCGGTTTATTAATTCATGAACAGTCATTTTTGAAAGTGGATTTTCCGAACAAAATTGGTAACACTGTAGACTGTACCGTTTAGATTTCGCATACAATCTGGAAAGTATTGGTCATCTTTGCTTATTTGCTCGTTACTCCGATCAATTTCCTCCAGATTAAACGAAGGAAAGAAACTGTATTTACACAAAGTCGAAAAATTCTCGAAAACAACTACCACGTTGATCATAAGATTAAGCTAACAAAAATGAAAAATTTCCTTTAATAACACATCATAAAACGTATGATTTTCGACACTCAAAACAATGCGAGATTACTGCCTTGACGCAAATTTTTTAATAGTTGTTTAAAAAGAAACCAATTGGAATCAAGCTGAATAATAGCCAAAAAGTTTTCATTGAATTTTCTCTTCAAAAGTATCAGTACCATTGGATATGATTGCCGAAGTTCCCAGATATGTCGCTAAATTTTGGATGAATCTATCGGCGCAGGGACATAAGTCCCCGGGACATAAGTCCCCGGGACATAAGTCCCCGGGACATAAGTCCCGAATTTTTTTTTTTGGGGCTTATGTCCCACTTTACTGGGACATAAGTCCCGAATGCGTTTCGGGACTTATGTCCCACCCTATTGAGACATAAGTCCCGAAAATTTTTGTCGGGACTTATGTCCCACGCATATTTTTGCATGAGCATATGGAAACATTTAAGGCGCCTGCCTGGCGACTTAACATACCCTAAGCGGAGCGACGAAGTCGCGTGAGCGGGTGTGTCCCCGAAAAAGAGAGTTAAAATCTTGAGGACCCGCGAAGCGGGCCACCCAAGGTGCTTTCAATCACAAAAATCTATTTTGGGGTTTATGTCCCACTTTTAGCAAAAATATTAGGGGCTTATGTCTCAATAGGGTGGGGTCCCAGTAAAGTGGGACATAAGCCCCAAAAAAAAAATTCAGGACTTATGTCCCGGGGACTTATGTCCCTGCGCCGAATCTATCACTTATAACATTATTTGTTGAATTTTACTTGAGTGTTTTAATAACAAGAGAATATTTTCAAATTGCATTTTATTATAAACACATTCAATGAATTTAAAAAATTTTGTATGTATGTATGTAAATCAAAAGATTGGATAATTGATTCTGCGGCAAGAGTCAATAAACCAAAAGCTACTATGTATTTCATAGTCGGGGTGATTTTTGCAAACTGATGTTAGATTTTTTTTTATTTCTATAAGTTTGACATACATATCTATTTCATAGCTTATTGTTTACATGTAGCTTATCTACGATGGTATAGTATATGGTATACATGATTGGTAGGTATAAGTAATGAAATAAAAGGTTTTATTTATTATCAGAGTGAAGTTTTTCAGGGTTTGGGAACTATTAAACTACTAAAATTTGACATTAAATTTCAAAATGAACTGAAACAAACTGAAATATTAAGGGTATTCATACAAAGAGATAATTTTCCGCTTTGCAGAAAGATTTTCCGCTAGACGTTTCCATGAGCACCCCACAAAAATTCTTGCATTAATGTATGAAAGAATCAACGTCACAAATTACTTCTCGAACTATTAGGTTTATTTCTTCTCTTCCTATTTTAAATCTATAAGATAAATTTATCTGCTTTATCTGAGATAAAATTATCTGGTTTCTAAGGTTTCTAGTTACTTGTTTATTTTGCAAACTTAAAATATTATTTGAATAAAATGAAGTATCTTCTACGAAATTTATGAATTCACGTGTCGTTTGAACTTGGAGTAGATATCTAAGAAGAAGTGATAAAAAAAGTAATGTTCACATCGAATTCCGAAATGTTGTATTTTTTATGAAGTTCTAACATTAGAATTTTAAATACACAAGGAAGGATTATAAACCATACAAAATTTAACATACACGTAATTGCTTTAAGAATAGTCTGAGTTCAATTAGTTTCCATATATTTTTTTTTTCATTTTTATCTTTTAAAATTGGTAAATTTGAAAAAATGTCTCAAAAAAATGCAATCTTTTTTCTACTCAATAATCTATCCAACAACACCCAAGAACTTTCTTAAGTTCCGTTGCATTTCAAATGAGTATTGAGTATGCAGATTTCAAGTGACAGCGAAATATTCTCATTAATGTCCTGAGGTAATTGAAATTCCAAAAAGAATATTAAACTTCCAGAGTTCCATCTAAATGTTGACTTTAAGTCTTGAACAAAAATTTAAAAAAAACTGTGATAATGACTTTCAATGAAGTTTAATTAGCTCTCACCTTTAACTTTCCCACAAGTTTTTTTTTTATGGTAACTTCTGTAAAATACAATAATTCGTCTCTAAAGTACAATTAGCATATTGTTGACAATTTGACAGCATTTTCCACACTTTTCCAAATATAGAAAAACCATCATATCCATCAATCCACAGCAACACCCAGCTAGCCAGCAAGTTAGCCAGCCAGCCAGAGCAAACCTATCCTATGCTAGGAGTCTTCTTCCTTTTTTGTATAGCTTCAGGTCTTCTGCGGTCTTTTTCACTGTAATATATTCAAAGCCCATTTTAAACTCTACCAACCTCCTTACCTGACCAACAAAAAAAAAAAAAAACGAAACTCCATCTCCGAACGCCCATTTAAATAACTAAAAACAAAAAAAATAATACAATGTTTTTGTTGCTTGCTTGCTTAGTGGAAAGAAGTGTTTCACAAAGTGCACACCCGGGGGCATGGTGCATACACTAAAGGCACCAACCATTCTCGCGCGATATATGGCCCCTTGCGCTCACAGATAGAGCAAGCACAAACAACGAAGGTTGCGAGCTTTGACATTTTTTATATTTTTTTTTTTTTTTTTTTTGATTACATTTTTTTGCTTGAGACTCACTTGGGCTGTACTACACTAACTAACTTATATGACTGTTTGTTTATGCAAAATAACAACAATGTGCACTTCAAAAGTGGAAACAATGTGATGCTGGAGCGATCTTCTATTATAGTGCTTAGTTTGAGAAGACTATCATCTCTCTGATGGCAGTAGGTAGGTAGGTAGGTAGGTACAATTGATTCATGTGCCATGTATGGTCCTCGCCAGCAGCAGATATACTACATAGCCGGTAACTAAATGCTGCAAATGTTTAACCATACTTGGGTGTCATGTACTTATTTATTGGCATTAATTTTGTGCTTAGCCGTTGTTCCCTCGATCGGGTTTATAGTATTTTTTGTTGTTGGTTTGTTTCTTCTGCTGCCTTCGCTTTGATTGGCTGCTCGTCAAGTTCAAGCCTTTAGGAAAAATATCGGTATAGCCTCCATGTGCACCTTGCGGGTAATATCTTTCAATAGAGATAAAGGTGACCATCTCTGTTTGAAGAATGTTTACAAATTAACCCATTGAAATACCCAAAGGGTTAAAGGGTATAAGTTCAGACAATGATTTGTATACATTGGCTCCGGTCTGGATGATATTTAAGACCACTACTTAATAGAAACACTGCAAGGGCACAACTAGCTAAAGACCGTGATGGATGGAGAAGCCTGATAGTGAAGATCTAGTTGTACCTTATAAACAAGGAAAACAAAACATACATTTTTGCTTTTTAAAAGCATTCAGATCTTAGGATATGTATTCATGATTAAAGACAAACTGATCTGATAGAGTTCAGCTCTTCCTGGACAAGTTTGAAGGTTTAAGATCTAGATTTACTCCATACTCTTCCCCCTTGTTTTATATACAACTACTTTCACTCTTCACGTCAAAGTATTCTTTAATAAACAGTTCTATTGAACATATTATTAAAGGAGTACCACAAGGATCCGAGTTAGGACCGTTTCTGTATATGAATAAAAAAAGTAGAAGAACAACCGAAAACACTCATGATATTTGCTATCTGCAAAAACTTCAGCTTAAATTTAAAAAATTCGATCATATAAAGCTTTAGTTAATAAAAAAAATGAAACCAAGAAGATAAGCCAGTAATTATATACAAAGTTCGTGAAGCAAATTAATGTTGGAAATCAAAATCTTAAATTTTTCTTCTTCTCCGAACTGCAATCCTTTTTATGTATAAATTCTTTCACAGCAGCTTTCGAACTAAAAGACCAGAATATAGCACATTAATATAGGAGTACCACAAGGATACCCGTTGGGACCATTTCTGTTAATGAATAATAAAAATGCAGGAGAAATTTATTAAACCTGCATGAGATGTTTTCATTTCGAGGTACATATTGTACCTTAAGGTTTAAAAACGTACATAAAAAGCTGCGTAGTAAAAATAAAGATACCACGAAGATAAGCAAGCTATAATAGAAGATCATGAAGAAACATTTTCTTCATTTAGAAACCAAAACTGGGTTTCTACTTAGTCTGGCCACCCTATTTACCTGGAAACATACTTATCAAAGCAATATGTCTGTCCAGCTTATAATAATAAGTAAACATTTGACATTGTTCGTTGGGCACATTTTGGCCATGAAGATAGAAGATTCCCATAGCTTCAACATCGTATTGCAGACAAATGCTAGATTGAAAATAACTACCTAGGTATATAGGAATATATATCTTTATACCTCACATGAGTTACGCAGAACCGATGTCATAGGCGATTGCGCTCGCGCATTTTTTGAGTTATAGTCCTTGGCTTTGCATACAATTTGAATCGATAATTAGGAATGTATGCCTTTTGCTTCTGCCTGCCTGTCTGTCTGTCTGTCTGATTGTCTGTCTGGTTACGTCTTATACAGTGTCTGGTTTGGAGAGTTTGCTTTTACAGCAGAAAGAAACTGAAAATTCCATATTTGCCAATATTTATATGACTTCTGGTGGCTGAGATTTGCTGGTCTGTGCCACCATCATCATGACCATCATCATCTGTATAGTCGCAATAACCAACAACTCCCTGCTTGCTGCCCGGACTTCTTCGAAATGGGTAATAAACTAAAGTAAAACAAATAACCATTGATATTTATGGGTAATTAAATTTGCAATGATTATGGTTAAATGCTGTTTGGAGAAAAAAAAATTTACGGAAAAGACTCTGAAGAAGCTCTCATTGAAGAAGCAGAAAAAGAAGAAGAAGCAGAAGCAGAAGAAATGTACAAGGCAATTCAATAAGTGGAAGAAGTTGACCGGAAATTTTAATATTTATTGATGAGATGGAGTCTTTCTGCTGTTTTCTGCTGCTGTTATACTGCTACTGCTTCTACTACGTTTTTTTTTTTTTTTGTCTCTTCAGGTAATAATGCTAGTTATGTATATATGGCCACAGTAGTTAGTACTGAAGAGAATGCAAATTGATTTTTCTCAGTTTTGTTTGTTTGTTTAAGTATAAGCAATAATTTTAAATAGTCTTGTGGTATGGAAACTTGGATTGTATTTTGTGTTTCGTATGCAGTAAAAAATGTTAAAAACATTTTAATGTTTTACAACTTACTTAATCGTTTGAAATTTCGAATTTTTAGTTGTTTGAATTGCTATAGGTACTTAATTGCAAAGTTTGATACTTTCATTTTGATAGGAATAGAAAGCTTTATTTTTTGTTTTTTTTTTTTAGTTTTGAAACCATTTTTTTAATAAGTTCAAAGAAAAAATTACAGTTTTCCAACAAAAAAATTTAAAAAAAATTTATAAAAGCTGTCGGTACCGTTTACGAGAGATTTGAAGTTTTTGAAAACAGTTTATTAAAAAATCTATGGGAGGTACCATTAATGTTTTAATTTAATTGTTCGTATTGTTTCATAATAGACCGCACTAATACTTATACACAATAAAAATATATCAAAATTGTCAGTGCCTTTTACGATAAATTTGAAATATTTTTGAAAATAGTTATTTAACATTTGTATGAGAGGACCGTTATTTTCGATGAGCCGTTTTGTACTATATTTCAAAAATCTGCATTAAGCCTTGTTTGAAATATTTAATTTTCAAAAAATTATTTTATTTTTTTATTCTCCAAATTCCAAAAAAAAAAACTATTTGAAAACTTTCATCGTAAAGCATTTATGAAAAACTCAGAAACGAAAAATCCAATCCTGAGGCAGGTACCGTTAATAACACCTTTTTTGAAAAATATTTTTGCTAAATAAGTTTTTTGCAAAAAACCATAAGAAAAATTTCTTCAAAATCGTTTTCGAGGTATAGTTATTTTTGGGAGTAACAAAAATGTCGACTCTAGGGAATTGTCGAAAAAAACCTCAAGATCCAATATAGCAGACAATCGTTTGAGTAGGCTGTAGTTCTAGGTACAAGCAGAAAAGTAAGATTTTCCTCAATTGTTGTCTAACATTTTAAGTTATTTGTATTTTTAAGAAATAATTATATTTTGTTTTGAATTTCAGAAACTGCTAGGTCAAATAAAAGCAATGTCGACTTTTTTGGTTAAATTTTCAAAAAAAAAAACAATATTTTATAACATAAACTAAAAAAAAAAATTAACACTTCCAAAAAAAAACAATAAATTTAATTTAAATATTTAACCCTATTTCAAAATTCACTTCACTAAAAAAAAAATATTAAATACCCAATCCTTAAATTAAAAAAGCAAATCATTATTTATTTTGTCTTTATGTAAAATCTAAAAGCTAAACATGAATTGTACGTGTGGGTAGTGTGATTTATTTTATTTTTGATTTCGTAAAAATAAAAATTCCGACGGGAAAGTGCAACATAAGAACTACACCTAGTTAAAACTAAATCGAAACAGTCACGGTAGATGAATGACAGCAGCGAAATGTCGGAGAACTCAGAATGGAACACGCTCTGTTCAGAAAATGTTCGGCTCTGCTCAGAAAATTCAGACTCTGTTCAGAGTGCAGTTCTGAACCAATAGAGAAACACACCCATTGTGTACTTTGACCCACTCAATTCCTCCTTCTCTTTCTAACATACATCGGAGATGATTGCCAAGTCATGACCCTAGAAAGATTGCATTTTGGGTGTATAAAATTCACCATACACATCATACTTTGTATTGCAAAACATTATTTTGGCGTAAAATGACATTTGAATGGATGCGTTCCACAAAATAAGATAAGTTTGTTTTGACATTCTCCTACTTCAAGAAGATTTCAATGAGATACATTTCTAATATTTGTTTGATTAGAAAATTTCAAAGCAAAAAGTACACTGCAGAATACATTAATTAGTTTGTGTTCTTTAATTTTAATTCGTTGAGATTAGTTAAGTCTTTTCACCGCATTAAAAGAAATATTAAATTTGACAGATGGCTTTTATTTGTGAACTCGCCCTTTAAAATTTACCATAGATATGTGATGAAATCTAAGCGGTGAAGACATCAATTTTAAATTTCGAAAATTTCAACTGAAATATCGGGATCTCCGTTTGGTGGGAACACGGCGCTCAAATGAAGCGAACAAAATATCGACTTTCGAAAGAATGCGTTCCACAACACAAAGTGGACATGATTGTTTTGATTTGCAAAACCAATAGAGATTTAATAATGCATTTTCACTGAATATTATCCGGCTTGGCGTTTAGACCGAACCGATACATTTATCAATATCCAATCTATTCAATATCTTGAAAATGCTCTTAATAAAAGATATCAATTACTAAACATACCTCCTAAATACTGGTATCATTTCCCAAAAACAAAAACATAAGAATTCCCTAAAGACATTTTACTGTACAATTTTCTTTGCCTATGTACATACATAGGTTGGTACATGATTGGCATACTCGTATTATAGCCATTAATTTCTCACATTAATACCTCAATAAGTGACTAATTTTCCAAGCCGTATTGGGAAACACTTATTAAATTCCAGTAATGATGCGTTTTTGGTGAATTCCAACATACTCGTCAATATACTCATCGATGCTAATTGTTCGTGTCCAATTGTTTCGTCCCAAACGAACACAAAACAACCAAACCAAAACTCTTCTAGAAGAAGTAGGTAGGTATATTAGTTGTTTTGTGACTACTTGAAAACATACTTGCATCACCATTTCTGCACAAAGTGGCATTAATTCCAAGTAATTTTTTTCTGCATTTCATTTTTTTTTTTGTATGAATAGAAAAAGAAAATTTATGCGGTTAATCTACGACTGTTCAAACGAAACAGATGAATAAAAAAAATTATCCAATGCCCAGTCCCGTCCGCGCCTTGAAAAAAAGAAGAAGTTTTAGCTTCGACTTGAAATCTTGATAACAAAAAAAAAAAATATGTGTGCGAGTTGAGTTTGTGTGTCCAGATACGCGACGACTCGCACATTGGAATGTCGCGCATTCCTGTGCATCTTCAATCTTGGCATCTGGGCATTTATTAAATCTCAAGCCACCTAAATACCTCAATCATCATCATCTTTGTGTTGTCGTCATTATCATTTGAGCCATCATCTTTGGAAATGATTGCCATCGCTGATTCAAGTTGTAAATTTTTTGTCGTTTTTTTTTTGTTGCTTTTTTTTGTTAGAAAAGATGCGATCTTCAACACAAACCCTGGACACCGCATCAAATGATAGCCTTACATCTTTTTTTTTGGAAAAAAAAAGACTGACTAAATCGTATGAATAAATGCAATTCAACCAATGAAAGTTGCATAAATGCACCATCAAGCTGCACACATACGCATAATTTTCTCTTTCAGGATATGTAGAGAGGTGAATTTTCAGCCGTGTGCGCATTGACAGGCAAACAGGCAGACAGTCAGTCTGACTGACACGGACGGACAAAATGGCCAACACCAGACTCGTTTTTCAAATTAACTGAAAATATAACCACAACTCGCGCCGCGCTTAGAGGGAATATGCACAAAGTGGCAGCAACGGCAGCAATTTTACACACAATTATGACGTCTAAGTACACTGACAAAAATTTGTAGCTCAAATTTTGAAGGCTAGCGAAACCAACAATTAACGCCTCAGGAACATTGAATCTATCAGTAGGTGTCAGTGGTTTAGACTGCGAGTCAAGCGATGCAGTGGAGTTTTCTCACGCATGAACGGTCAAAGAAGAATCAGCACAACCGTACACGATAATGCGTAGGAATAGTGGAATAGTTGCTGAACCTAAAGGAAAACTAACGGGTATAATTGGTCCCGACTCCAAGCACTCGTAAGTTAGAAAACCTTTCAAAATTAAAGGATGAGCGCCGACACGATATATTATTCTGAATTTATTTAAAATTCAATTTTCAACATTTTCCTTCAGTGCATAAATCAAATTGCCTATGAAAGTTTACGTGTGGTTTATGTAGAAATTTAACAAAAAAATTCATTTCAATTAAAAAGTGAAAATTAATTTCATTTTTGTTGTTTGTTTGCTTAAAATGAATTTCCAAAGTGATGGACGTGAAGGTTAATTTTTTTCAAGCACAAAAATGCTAAACATATCAATGTCGGCATTTGCACATAAAACAAAAAAAAAAAACAAAATCTGTCAGTTTGAATTGTGTGCCTTGGATTGTGCCAATCTTAAGAGATGACACCAATTCCAGATGAATTATGCAGAGTCAAAATCATTCAAGTCGTAATCGGTCATTTTGATTTTAAGAAAGTTGAGTGCTGTCAGTTTTGATATAATTTCAAAAAATTGCTGCAAGGTTAATATGCAGAAGTAAGAAGTAAAAAAACTCAGAAAAATAATATGAAAGATGAAAAAAAATAATAATAATTTCTTTACTTAATTCAAGACACAAAAATTCAGGATTAAAAAAGGCAAAGCAACGCAGGTACGGTTAAACTAGTTTGTAAATATGTATATGCTTTGCAAAAATCGGAAAATAAAATAAAAAAAAAAATCTTTTAGAAAATAAAAGAAATGTAGTATCAAAGGGTAAAAGGGTTGCAGAAATGGAGGTGACCGAGAATTTTATTTTTATTTTGGCGAATCCGAACGGTTAGGTAGAGAAGTACTCTATTCTTGGCAAATTTGTCAATTTCTATCAAGATCCAACAGTCCATGAAAACATTTCTGTTTCTATATGGACGAGACTGGGATTCGAACCCAGACCTCCGATATGACAGTCCTACACACTACGCCACGGGCTACTTCTCCAATTTAATGCAAAAAAAAAATAAAACTGCATTTAATTTGTATATCTCCCCGTGGTCATACTGAACGTAGTGCATAAGTTAACATAAATAGCCTATAGAAAAATTAAATATCAATCATCAAACATACACTCTGGCCAAAACGCTGTTGGTGGCAAAATCAAAAATAAATAAAAAAATTGAGTGTTGAGCCAATTAAATTGATATTTGCCTTAATATACCTTTGCACAAGTATAAGAATATTTATTTGAAGTCTCGCACGACTCTGTCTGGTGGACTTGAGACAAAAAAAAAAAAACAATTCACATTTGCGTGTGACTGCACTGAAATTAATCTGCCTCATGTGTCATTTTTTTTTTCTAAATCCATATATGCCTAACCAACTTTACCTCTGTTGATATTTAAAATTATTGAAAAATTCTATGAATTGATTTGCATTTTTACGCTTAAAAAATTGCGTTTCTATAGAAGTGTGTAGTTTATAGTTAAATATACGCACACCTATTTGTAGCCTTGCAATATTGCTGACTGCTCTTTTTATTTTACCAAGACAAAACATTATTCGTTATGGCAATGAGTTCATTTACAGATAGATATAAATATAATGTGTGTTGATAAATCTGGATCGTAGCCACAGTTTCACCTACAAATCATGATCATATTGATAAATGGTGAATGACATCAGTGCTGTCGAAAATAATTTTCTGATACTTTTTGATTTCATAAATATTTATTTATTACAGAGTTAAATGAGTATTTAAGTATTTTGGTACGTAAGTACTACAAGTCCAATTACAATGTATCTAACTTTTTTAAGCACAAGTACAATTCATTGGTAAGTATACTTAACAAAATTTATGCAACAGTACTGGAAATTGTATTTCTTGAAAAAATAAAAAAAAAGTTACTGACAGTTACTTAAGTACAAGTAGAACTGGCATACTTTTTTTTGTATTTCTTAAGTATAAGTTTTTTAATAATTTTAATTTAGTTTGTTGAAGTTAACTATAAAAGTATTTTGAAAAAGTAAAAGGAATTTTACCAGTACTGCAGGAATTAAGTGCTTACTAAGTACTCAAGAAACTAAAAATTCTTCTAGAATTAAAAAAAGTACTTGAGTACAATCTAAATTTTTTCATTTCAAAAATTGTAAATATTTGCAAACATACTTATGAGAACTCTTACTTGAAATGTTTAAGTATAATTTTTTTTAACTATGAATGAATGGAAAACGAGTATTCATAGTCTTTGAAGCTATCAAATTAAATTCTCTATGGTTTAGAAATGAGGAATTCAGTATTAAAAATTGAATCGGCATAGTTGTCCCAAGGTGAGGAAATCCCATTTTATTAGGAAAAAAAACCAACATTTCAAATGATTTCATTTTTAATAAAAAAAATCCAAATTTTGAGACTTTTATTTTATCAAAAAAATTGTTAAACACATTTTGAAACAAAGTTGAAATCAGTTTAAAGTGTTTTTGTAAAGGTTGAGATCTTAGACAAATTTCAAAATTTTGTTCTTAAATTGAAGACACGTAAGGAAGTCCAATTTTAGTAAAAAAAAAAAAAAACAGAAAAACTCTTAAAATCATTTTGAATTTTATTAGTTTTTTTTTGAGAATTTTATTTTGCCAAAAAAATTTTCAAAAAAAATTGAAAAACTTAATTGTGTGTGTGTAAAAGTGTTTTTAGAAAGTTGGAAATTTTGGACTAAAATTCTCAGCTTAAAAAAATTCTGAACTTTTTGATTTCAAAACAAATTGTATAAAAACAAAAAATTCTTTTGTCGGGTTGACAACTTTCTTTACATGCATGAGCAGAAACACCTTACACTTCACTACATCTTCGCCCTTCTCCAATTCTCCTTCAACTTCGGTCTGTTTCGACCTTTGTACTAGACACGTAAGAACAATAAGTCCATCAAATTGTCAAACATTTGACACAAAAATCAATAAATTACACATTTGATATGTTGTTACACCCTTTTGCACATAATTGACCTTATAACCAATTGACATTATACAAATACCTTGAGACAAATACCTAAAAACAAAACAACCCATTCTTATTGACTAAGGTCATCGAAATCTGATAACAAGAATAATAATTCACTAATGAATGAAATCGGTATTCTATAAGTACACCCTCTGAAGACTAGAAGTCCATATTGTTGCTAGTTCACCGTGGAAATGGCTTCGATTCAGTTTGTTTTATTTGTTCTCATAAGCACAACAGTGGTTGCTACAAATGATATTCCATGGGGATATCCTATTTTGAATTTAATCAGAGACATCCATATGAACGAACAATTTCAACAAGTTTTGATAATGAAAAGTTCCAATTCAAGTTTCGGAGCAAATTTGGTGATGAATCTATCCAAGGATATTCCTGTTATTATATTTTCCGAGGATTCATCGTTCTATTTGAAGGAAAAATTCAGCAGAAATCAGTTGACAATAATTTATATGGAAATCCATTCGGGAAATTTAATTCTGAAACGGGCGGTGGACAATTTATGACACATGAATTTAGCCAAAGTGATAATCCTCCTAAACTTTCCTTCAACGAATCAAGTGGATTTGAAGAAGATTTTCAAGTTTTGTTCGAAGAACAATGTGATCAATGTTTTAGCTGTTTTCCAAGACTTTCCGGATGCAGCAGCGGTTTTTACTTACAATCTGATGCCATATTTCAAAATCGAGAAAATCCTGATTGAACAAGGATTCCCATACTTCCCTGATCGAGGCAAGAACTTCCAAGGTTATCCTCTTCGTGTGGCTTATGGTGGATCCGAACCGAAAATCATCTTCTCCAAAAAACAAAATGGAGACCAAATTATCAACGGATATGTGGCACATTTCTTAGAAGCATTGTCTCAGAAGCACAACATCACATTACTTCGAACTATCATGGATACCAAGCACTCTTCAAACGAACTAATTGATTTAGCTGTTAATGGAACTGTGGACATTTCGGCGGCCATTGCGTATTCAGACATTCCAGGGGATGGATATTCATATCCTCTGGAATTCACCAGTTGGTGTTTAATGCTTCCCATCGAGCCAAGTATCCCTCGATATTTTGTATTCTTGGTTGTTTTTCGACTTGAAACACTTCTACTCACAATTGGTTTCATTGTTGTTTTGTCAGCTGTTTTGGAATGCTCGAAGTTGCTATCGGGAAGGAAGGTGAATTTTCTGGGATTTATTGTAAACGATAATTGCTTGAGAGGTGCTTTGGGGCAATCATTCTCTGAGTTGCGCAATGCTCCGCTAAAGATTAAATTCATCTATCTGCAGATTTGTCTTCTCGGCATAATTCTCACCACATCGTACAACTCTTATCTGCAGACCTATGTTACAAGTCCGCCAACAATTGCGAAAATTCGTTCGTTTGATGATCTTCTAAAATCAGGTATAAAAATTTTCTGCCTCGAAGGAGAATTCGAAGACCTTCAATATTTCGATAAGCGTTTCAAAGAAAAATATTTCCAACTCTTCGAATTTGAAAAGGATTTTGCAAAATATGTCATATTTCGAGATACTTTGAATACAAAATTCGCCTACATGGTCAATAAAGTCAAAGCGATAACAATCCAAGAACAACAAAATTACTTTACTAAGCCGCTATTTCGTCAAGCTAGTGGAATGTGCTTTTTTGATTTTATTCCCATGAGTTTTCCCTTGGAGGAGAATTCAATTTTCAAGGATGCGATAAACAATTTGATTTTGGAAGTTCATTCATCAGGATTGTTGGAGTTTTGGCATAGAAAATCATTTAGTGAACTAATTGATTCGGGAAGAATTAAACTTGAGGATTTGGCCATTAAGGTGGATTTTAAGCCAATGAAGGTGGATCATTTGAGGCTGATATGGATTGGTTTAGTGATGGGATTGTTTTTGGCTAGCTTGTGTTTTTTGGGGGAGATTGTGTTATTCAAATGGAAGCAAGTAAGAGTTTAGGAAATGTTTTTAAAGTTAAAAAAGGAACATTAAAGTAATTAAAATAAAAAAAAAAAACTTTGAAAAATATACATACATATATATGGTTTTAGAATTCCCATAAGCTGGCAATATATGGAACTGCGAAGTTCTTTAAGAGTTCGTCCACAATTCAACAACAACGTGACTTTGCTTTGAAAAGAATCAAAGATCTTTCATTAATATTCATTCTGTGATATTGTGTGATATTCATTATTTTTCCATAGAAATAACATCAACGTTGGTAGAAAATAGGTAAGGTCAAATTCATGAATCCTGCGGAACTCCGTTTTTTTTTTTTATTTCGATTACATAAAGTGGTAAGCCAAGTGCTTTCCCATATACGAGCATTTATTCCATTTTTTCTATTTTACCCTATGAAAGGTTTGTTTATAGAATAAAAATTAAAAAAAAACGTAGGGTGAAATGGGGCAGGTACAAAAATGTATATTGGATATTGAAGAATGCATTTAAAAAATTTTGTTTAGCAAATGCATTCCCAAGAATATCAGTTTATAGGGTGAAATGGGGTAGAAACATAAAAAAATATTTTTGTGTTTTAGAACTTTTAAAATAAAAAGAATTTGTTCAAGGTGTTATATATTCTCCATAAAGATACTTCTACCATGTGAGTATAGAGCGAGTTGGGTTCAACCAAAAAAAGTGGTATTATGTTAAAAAATGTGTTTTCGTTTTTAGAATTGATTTTGAAGTAAAGCTAAATGGTGAATTGGGCTTTTCCCAGTTAATTATCAGATGGATTAATTTCGAGAACAGCGTTGAGGATAGAACTTAAAAAAAACTTTTTGATTTTGAAGTGGCTTGAAATTTATAATTAAAAATTTATATATTTTTAGAATATCCTTGGGATGAAAATTTTACAAAATTCAGCATACACAATATTTTACGGAACTGGTGTAGATAAAAAAATAAATGGTATAAAAAATTGCTTAAGAGAGTTACATTTATAGAGTAAACGGTAGAAAAAACGAAAACAAATTTTAAAATTTATTTTAGTTTTCAATTTTTAAAAGATTGTACAAAAGTACAACCATACTAAGAAGATTATTTTAAGGCTTAGCTTATTGCAAATGAGCTGCTCATAGGGTAAAATGGGATAATTTTTTTTATATTTCAAAAATATATGTATTTACAAAATGAAATGGGGCAAGAATTAATCTAACATTGAAGCCAACATTTTGACCCCTACTTTTTTTGGCGTAAAACCAAGGGATATATGTATAATTATAATATTGTCAAGCAATAAATTTTGTTGATACCAATCTCATTTTATAAATGACCCACGTTTATTCAAAAGATAATCTGATTTCACATAAAAAAATAATAAATTTATTTTTTTTTTTGCTCCAGTCGAATAAACTTCTTCGACTCCAAGGAACAATGTCAAAAGTGTGTGTGTTTATTTTTTTTTAAATATCTTCTTCCTTTTGTTAGAAATGGATACCATCACACATCACATTGTAATCGATACATTGTGAGTTAATATTAAATTTCATGGTGTTAATTTGGTTACCGTCAGCTTCTAGAAAATTGAAACCAATTTGTCAGTTGCAGGTATAGCGTTTAAATTTTTTTGGTAGTAGTTCTCACATTTACATCTCGGACAATAACATCTTATTCATCAAACAATATAAATAAAAATGAGAAGCGAGTGAATAAACTCAAAAGCCATCAATAGCTTTTTTTCACGACAATACCTAAAGTTATTCTTTTGTTAAAAGACAAAAAATTATGTATTCAACTTTTGTTCAATAGATCACACATGAAACTGTTTGGTTTTATACATTTTTTTTTTTTTTTGATAATTTATTAAGAGGCAATATGAAATTTGATTTAATAATTCAAATTATATGTCATTTTGATAAATTAAATGCTAAAGCGTAACTTTTAATAAAAATGATTGTAATAATTTTGAGCTATCACTTCAATATAAAAATATGAAAATTAATACGTGATATTAAATATTTTAAAAATTATGAATTGGAATATTTCAAGAAGCTTTCTAAATTAAAAAAAAAAAAAACTGAAGCTTTTTTATTTTAAGTCAATCAAACTTTTGGTAGTCATTATAAAATTTGAAACTTTAAACTGTGCAACTTGTGATAAATATTATAATTGAGTTCAATTATTAACAAATGTAGATACCCACAAAAAATAAACAGGAAAAATTTCAGGTACGTTCATCAGCTCTTTTGTTTTACTTTTATTTGATCGTTTTAATTTTTGTACGGCTACGAACTTTTTCATAATATGAATATTTCACTTTTTTCTAAAATTGATATCCACTTCCTAAAAGATGTGAAGCAACATCAAATGCCAGAGAACTCAAATAAGTCATGGTTAAGGTCGAATTTCTTCTATTTAAACTTAAAAAGCGTCGCACTTTTTTGGTTTAGCTTTAGAGCCAAATGAGCATTGAAAAACACAAGCTTTCATTTTACTTCTACATCAGGTGGTCTATTCGACATGTTCTCTTCCTCAAGTTTGCTTTTCAACTCTTTCGTTTTTAATTTTCATAATTTTATCTTGATGAAAAAATCAAAATCAGCTAAAAAACAACCTGTTTGTACGATTATCATCAGCACACCCTTTTCAGCTTTTTCTTGGCTTACACTCCAAAGATATGTATGTATTCACACCACCATAAAAAGGGTAGAGGTATATACTTTATTTGTAATTAATATATTTAATCATTCACTGCTTAAGAATTTCCAAGCCAAGCCTTTTTATTTCACGCAACATAAAAAAAATAAGTACATGTGAGGAAAGTAAAATTCTAAGAATCTAAAACTGCATTCTCAAGACAGGAGCTTTGGTTAGTTTTTTATTTTGTTTTAGCAAAAAACCCTCTCAATGTAATTCCGGGAATGTTAACTAATTAACAGAATCCAAATAAACTGTCATTGTATTGTGTGCATGATATTGTGCAAAAACACAAAAAAATGTTTCAATTTTTGAGATTTTTTTCTTATATATACTCGTAGCCCAACAAAACTATGTGTTAGACTATCATTCACTTGGTTTCTGTTGCTGGTCACTGTGTCAGTTGGACACAAGCATTTACCAGCCACCAATTAAAGTATTACCAACAAAACGGCAACATGACTGACTAGTGACTACTGACTGTTGACAGAGACAGTCGTGGTCACTGCAACAACCACATCAGTTAAGAGAGAGAGATAGAGCAGTTTACAAGTTACTATTGCAGCAACATAGTGCTGCTGTAGCTTTGTCATACCATGACCATATTTCAATTGCATCAGTTCTGAATTGAGCTGATGTGAGTTGCTGTGCAAGACTGAAACACAATATGCGTCATCTCAATTTTTTTTTTTTTTTTGTATATCCAGCCATAACAAGAGGCTAGTTGCGCTATCTTAGGGTGGCCGGCTACCCCAAGATAGTGCAACATGCTTCTTGTTACGCTCTAGACATATAGAGTTGATCTCATACGCTTACATTTTTCAAAATGAAGTGATTAAATGCCGATACACTGAAATGTTTGCCTAGGAGGAATGCCGTCGATTTCCTTATTCAATTGTATGTATAGTGGTGGTATCTTATTTAATCGATCTCTTGCTATCAACTGACCGGCCGACCGGCCGACCAACGATGGACAGTGGACAGAAAAAAGGCCAGAATCACGATCGATTGGTATTAGAGCTCTCTCGGTTTTCTTCTTTAATGGGTGTTTGATCTATGATTTTGTTCTGCAGCGCAGTGCAGCATGGCAAAGCTTTGGAAGAAAAAAAAAACTCAATCATGACAGCGCACAGCGCACCGAGATGGTGTCGATATCTCAGTGACAACTCACTTGCATTGCAAATGCCTAATTTAGTTTCAGGGTGCAATAATGGTATTTCCTCTCAGGAAATGTTATGTAATTGAAAAGAAAAATCCAAAAAAAAAAATGCAGGTTATCCGTCAATTTTGCGAATGTAGTTGTGATACTTTTTTAACGGTTTGATAAAATCTTCCAAGAATTTTTTTTTTTTTTGAGGAAGAAGAAGAAACACTTTAACGCATTTAAACATTCATACAACAAATCTTCTAACATTCCAAGGAAAAATAAATATCGATGGGGATTGTTAACGCATCCAATGCATTGGCATTTACCTCCCTGATAAAGATATCCTCGTTTCAAAAACAAAACAACAACAACAAAAAAACCACTAGTATTGTATCCATCAAAAAAACAACATTATAAAGAGATAACTCGAAAACCATCTATGGGCTCGCTTTGCTGGTTCCGTGCATCCAGAGAGTCAAATCCCCTTGAGAGTGTATCGCTGGTATCTCAACTATTATACTGCACACTCCCGTCAATTTTACTACTTTTTTACTTTTAACATCTTAACTTCCCCTTTTGTGGAGATGTTTGCATCGATGAAATCTTTCAAAACAGCACCAACAGCAAAAATAAAAACTTGCACTTGCTTTGCCAAAGAATTAACAAAAACAAGACCTTCATAGATATATGTAAGTATGTGGGAAAACCACGCAAACTTATCAGCTGGTAACAAAAAAAGAAGAATTTTTTCAATTTTTTTTTTTCTATTTCGAACGTGTTTAATTTTTTTTTTTTTTTTTTGGGAGAGAACCATGATATCTATCTCGATGTTAAGTTAGGCGAACCAGCGGTGTGTGCGCGACTTCAAGTTTCATTACCGATTAAAGAAAATTACAAATTGCCTTTTTACCATGACATTATGGAACCATCTAACTCAACAAAACTGACTGCAACAGCAACACAACGTACAGCCCGGGACCTCTATCTGTTTTGTACATCTATAGTTCCGAGTTTATGCGCCAATCCAAAAATATACAATGTAAGCATATATTTTAAATAAAAAATTGAATAGAAGAATTTATATTCACATTGCGGCGGCGGCGGATGGATTGACTCAGTAGGTAGAGGTTAACTTTGACCAGCATCCAGAGAAGAGACGATAGATGGAGAGATGCAGAAATGAATCTTCCGCAGAGGAGAGGAGCACCCACTGCACCGTAACTACCGACAGTGGGGCAAATGATGCTTTCCGTCTCAAAAATGTGTTTTGTCAAAATCGCGGATGTTGGAAGTCTTACATAAATAAATTAAGAAGAGCTCAAATTATGTATGTGCTCCAAAAAACATTTAAGAATAAAACTTTTGATTTCAATGAAAATAAATTTAATGGCAAGACAGTTTATGAAAAACAAGATCTTGAGGGACGTACAACTCTCTACGATTTCTGTGTGCGTGTTATAAGAGGAATGGAGGGGACCTTCAATTTAACGTCGAATCCTGGTGAGAATCACTCTATTCTTGACAAGTGCTACTTGGGAGAATTAGTTGTGAAAAAAAAAACTTTCTGGTGGAAGAGGCTGGGAATCGAACCCAACCCTGCAGTATAACAGTCTTACCGACTAAGATTTATGCCAGGGGCGGCAACTACGATTATATTGATACAAGATTGTTGAAAACTTTAATAAATGTTTCTAACAAACCACTTGGTCCCACTGTGTGACGTGACGTGATGATGGTCCGTTGTATATAAAGACCTTCTGTGTGGAGCGCCATCTGTCTGCACTCAACTCTAAAAGACAACCAACACAAAAAATGTATAGGAAAAGAATGATTGGAGTTGTTGGTGAATTCATTTATTTTATTTCTTAAATGATCATGACCATGACCATGCGGTTGAGCACGTGTTTGACCTTTAACAATTACTTTTTGAATCTATTGAAATATTGCTTATATATTTGATAAAGCACACTGTCGCATCGCGTCGCGTCGGAATATGGTCAAGAGAGGGCAAATGTCGATGTCAAATATTTAGGAGTTTGGAATAAGTAGTTGAACCATGAGGATTAGTCAATTTTTTTATAGTTGGGTAGTCATTTTGGATTTTTTTTTGCTGCTGTATTAAGCCACTTTTTCGATGGGGTTTTTAACTTAGTTGGAGATACAGACAGATCGACAGATATACAGAACGACAGGCGGAATTGCGGGATTCACTTTTTTCCAGTTCTCCATCATCGTTATGCAAAAGAGGTCGAGTTCGATTTTTTTTACGAATCCAAAACTTATAACAACACTATTTGGAATAATTTTAAGAATGTGAGTTTTTAGGTTGTTGAAATTTTTTGTATCTTGAGTTTGCGAGATTTTAATGTGTTAGCCATTTATTTATTTTTTAAAATCAACTGTTAAAATAAAAAAAGGTTCGTAATTTTACCGGGTAGATTTTTTTATTGATTTTTTAAGAATTCAAGGAACTCAAGTTTTAGGATATTAATTTTTAAAAAATGTTCTAAAATATTCCCGTTTTTCTTTTCTTCTTAAACGGGTGTAAGTTTACCACGGTGGAGAATTATTTTTTCGTAAATTAAAATTTAATTTTCGAAGTTTAATTTTTGAAATATTGATTTTGATAGATATCTTACTATTTTTGTAAATTTTATTTTATTTTTTTATAATTTGCGCGCGCTCAAGTGGATTTTTAGTATACCCTTTATATGTTTCAACACAGCGCGGGCGTGAAGGATAGGTTAGGATGGGAAGGGAAGGTAAAGGTAAAGGTGAAAGGTGTGTGGCGCGAGGTACTGAGACGGAAGGTGGTGGTTGTCTCAGATTTTATCTCCGTGTCTTATATCTATGTCCCTTTATAATTCACATTATTTTGTTCGTTGTCATATTTGTTGGGCATACTAGTATTTACTAACCACATGTTGTTAGATGTTAGTGTTATGCCTGAACAACATGTAATGAATAAACCAGCGGCCCAACAATGATAATCAGAGATTATAATGGAATAAAAACATGATAAATTGTTTCGCCGACGATAGCACCCTTAGCTTTTCTTATTCGTTTCCAGACTCACATCCCTCCTCTTCGGATGTGGAACTGCAGCGGCAAAATATGATAAGCTCATTAAACTCTGACTTAAACAGCATTGTAGAATGGGGAATTAAAAACCGCGTAGAGTTTAATGCTTTGAAAACCCAATGCTGTCTTGTATCGTCGAAGCGAGATATACCCCCCTTGCCACTGTCCATGAGTGGCACTTGCATCAACGAGACCGAACATCTCGAGATTCTCGGTATGTGCATCACTGACCACCTCTCGTGGAACGAGCACATATGCGATGTCGCCAAAAATGCCGCAAGATGTTTGGGTTTCTTAAGACGGTGCAAGAAATTTTTTTCCCCGTCTGATCTGGCTATTATCTATAAAACCTACATCCGTCCAAAGCTTGAGTACAATTCCCACCTCTGGGCTGGTGCTCCAGTTACTTACTTAAGCCTCTTAGATGGAATACAAAAAAGAGCTGTAAAAATGATTGGTGATAGAGAGATCACCAACTCATTCACCTCTTTAGACCACCGTCGTAACGTTGCGTGTCTCTCCTTGTTCTACCGTTACTTCTACGGTAATTGCTCTAGTGAAATAGCCAGTTGCATTCCTCCCCTCAAACAATTCGCCCGTAATACTCGCGCTTCTAGGAATGCCCATCAGTTTACCCTCGAGCCCAACTTCGGACGTACTCTCAAGTATAGGGAATCATTTTTTAGCCGTACTACGCGAATGTGGAACTCTCTTCCACACTCTGTCTTTCCCGATCATTGCAATGTTCAGGAATTCAAGACCAATGTACATCGACACCTCCTTTCCAACCCCTTCCCTTCTTCCTAATGCACTCACTGTGTCTCTGGCACAAAAAAGGGTATAAAAAATCCCTTGTGTGGGTGCAAATTATAAAAAAAAAAAAAAAAAAAAAAAAAAAAAAAAAAAAAAAAAAAAATAAAGACTACGTCAGGGATCGAACCTGTGACCACAGGCGACCATGGTTTACGCTCCACCACCAACCCCTATTATTTTTATTGTTTTTTTTTTTTTTTTTTTTATTTATTCATTTATTTTATTTTATTTTATTAATTTAATTTTGAAAATAATATTGGTTTTCAGTCAGACAATTTTTGTGATTTCTTGTTTCAGAATTTTCGTCTTAAAAAATAATGTTGCCCTACTCCAGCATCCTTACACCACATTTTTGGGACACTGTCAATGAAGTTATTTTTCTCTTAGGTCAGTAATATGTCAGCTAGTTTAAAAAACTGGTCAGCCATAGTAGTATAAAGTAATTCAATGCTGAAAAATAAACTTTCGAGCTTTGGAAGTTTCACACATAATAAAAATATTTTTTCTTGGACATTTTAAATTACCACCGCTCTGATGTTGACGATTGACTACAAATAGACACTAACACACATCCCAGCTGGATGCATAATTCGAGGTGCAAAAATAGTTCCTCCGAAAACCGAGGGGCAGATCGTGTTGCAACGTACACAAACTTTATTCAAAAAAAAAAAATAATAAACAAAAACCTAACCCTGCTTCCATCATCATTGGTCGGAAGAGAGATGGCAAAGAGCATGCATGATAGTCATTATTTTTATCTTGCCTCCTGCAATGATATGTCATGAATCGATTTGTAACGATTTTCACTCGTTTTGTATTTTTGCAGTAGATTCGGGATTGAAACGAAAAAAACAAAAAAACAGGATGGATGTGTTGTGGCACAGAGTCAGAGGATGGCAATTAATAGTAAGATAGAGTTTTTGTTTTGTTTTTGTTTCTATTGAGATCCAAACGGGATGAGATTCTTTCAAATATACACGACAATGAGACGACAACACGAGCGCTGGTATTCCATCCACAATTTTTTCTCTCTGGTGATCCAGAGAAGATAGATATGACCTAAACGCGCGCGTTATTAGAAAGCAAAGATGGCGCAAAACGTTATCTTCTACTACTTTTTTTGTTTGTGTTTTGTTTTATCAAGTTTGTGTGTTGTGAGTCTCTCACGTGCTCTGTGGCCGAGGGTCTGTCTGGAGCACACCATATCATCAGTATCACGGCACATGCTTTTCCGATTCCCGTACCTACCTACCTAACCTACAACGCGACGAGGAGCTTCAAGACGAAGAGTTTTTCAGTTTTTCATGAGGGATATTTACAATGCACAGACATGCACATATGTGAATTAAATCAAAATATTATTATTTAGATAGAAATGTTTTTTTTTTTTTTTTTGTTATTTTAGTTTAACTGTGAAACGAATGTGATGCAATCACGATTTTTTGTGCAGTTGAGTGCGCTTCAACTGTATGTAAGATGAATAGAATTTTTTTTAAGAAAAAAACAACAAAAAACAAAAATGAGGAATAAATGGCTATTTATGATTGTTCCTTGAAGAATTTCAGTAGGGACGATGAGGGATCAATAAAATGTAGAGTTAGAGCTGAAAATATATATTAATTTACCGTGGATTATTTAAAATTAAAAAAAAATTGTATTTTATATTTGTAACAAAAAGTGTACACAGTTTGGCTTCCTAAAATGTTTCATAAAATGTTGAATTCTTTTTTTCTTTTTTTTTGCGATTTTTAATTTTTTACGAGATTTTTAACTATTTGTTAACTATTTTTAACTATTTGTCTCTTAAGACACAATATCTCAGAACTTCGATTTTTGAGAAATGTGTATTTTAGGGATTTTTATGTTTCAAAATTTAAATTTTTTTTGAAATTTCAATTTCTTTTAAAGATTTAAAATTTTTTTTGATTATTTAGGAACTCTATTTTTGGAATATTAATTTTAAGTTTTTGTTTTGAAATGTTTTTTAACCCCCGGGCCAACAAAAATTGGTCACAAAGGAAATTGTGCAAAAAAAGGTTTTGTTGAAAAACAGAGAAGAAAAAAATTATTGAAAATAAATAATTGTTAAAACTGCAAAAAAAATTGACAATAACTGTCTAAAAAATTAGTTAAAAACAATTTGTCACGAAGAAGCAACAAAGGGAGTAAACATTTAGAACCAGATTCAAAAATAGTTAATTTATTTGGACGTGCAGTGCGAAATATGATTTCTTACTACAAATGAGACTTATGGATAGTCCAATAAATATGGAGTAATTTTTACTATGGCACATAAAAAGTGTGAGTTAAAAGTTACAGCTAAAAAATAAAATTAAGTTATTTTCTTGCATTATTTGTAGATATTTTTTGACTGCAAATATTTGCTTTTTTGGTGTCATAGTAAAAATGACTGACTACATATTTTTGCGGGATTTTCAATATGCATGTCTATTTCATGGTGGAAACATAACAACTAATCCAAGTACAAATATCTTATTTTCATATTAGTTTTGCTTAACTTCTGACCCCCATTTTGTTTTTTGTTGTGCCTTTTCTAAAAAAATACTATGCCTACCTACATATCTTTTAACTAGTAGTGGAAAATCATTTGTTTGTTGTTTTAATAATTTAGTAGTAACTTTTGACTCCTTTTGTATTTTTTTTGTGCCATAATAAAAATTACTCCATATATCATTGAAAAACCAGCTGTATAGATCTCAAATCCTTTTTTTGGTGCCATTGTAAAAATTACTCAAGGTTTTGCGGGCTTTCAAACAGGAAAATTCTCATTCGTGGTGCTGGTGTACATCTTTAACCACCAGTACACGTACGTAACTACACACATTTTTCATTGGGCTGTAACTTTTGATTCCCATTTTTTTGTCGTAGTAAAAATCACTCAATTTTTAACGGAATTTTAATTTTATTTTTCTTTAAATTAACCTGCCAAAATATCTGATCATTCATCAGTCAATTGTCTGTTTAAAACGATTGTTAAAAAAGAAACTACATTCCTTTAATACCTGATCAGAGTTTTTAACTTTTTTTACATCAATGACCTATTGATCTTTACTCCTGTCCACATTTCCAAAACACCTATTTCATTTATTATAATAACACACATTTTACCCTCACTTAACAGTCATAACTTACATAAAAAGACAAAACAAATCCTTAAAAGGACTATAATTCATGGTAATACTTCATTTCTTTTTAAATAATTACTTATGTTGCATCTAACCTCCACTTAAGAAGCGCCATATTAAATGAAAATAGAAAACACCAAACCACCAAAACCACAAGCTCAGCAAAAAAAAAAGACTCTTCTTTCTTGCTAAGCTAGATTTATGGTGCAAGTCATCGATCGCACTTACACACTTTTTTATAGGATTTTCGTGCGCTCTTGAAAACTGTTCTATAGCTACACGGATGTTTTCTTTCAAAATATTGTGGTCCCCCCCGTTCGTTGGTATATACCCGTAGCGGTAAATGAACACAACTTCAACCGTTTTGTTCCTTAAACAAAAAATAAAAAAAAAAGGCAAAGATTATAGGAGAGAAAGAAGGACCCAAGAAGTGGTTGTTTGGTTATAGGTGGCGTTTGAGACAGTGGGACAAACTGATTCCATGGGAATTCGTTTCACGTTTGTTGCTGTACCTCATCTAAGTGGTAACACAAAACCAACAAACATTCGATTCATTAGGAAAATAGATAGCTGCTATGATGGTGGAGCATCAGGTGCTTCATTTAGGAGACTGTGCGCGGCGGTTTTTTTTTAAGGAAAATTGTTCTTCATCGTGGTTCATTTATTTCTTCTACTTATTCACCACATCCGAGTCACAGAGGGGTCGCGTTGCAGCTTTTAAAATTGGTTCTAGAACTACGACATTGCCTTGGCTTGGCTTAGCTTGGCTGGTGCAATGTGATTTATGCGAAGAATTCAAGTTCGATGCGTGATTTTGGTTGCATGTTGATGATAAATTATTCTCAGGGCCCGGTCTTGGTTCTAAATGAAATATTGATTGCTGAGTTGTTGTGGGAACTTTTTTGTTTTTGCCACATTCTATGAATAAACCTACATTTTTTTTTTCTTATTTTTATATAGGAAATGATCAGGCTGTTTTCACGACTTTGAAACTATTTGGATATTTTTCAACATCAACATGATCATTATTATCATCATGAGTGTCTAACACCTGCGCATCATTTTTTTTTCTTCTTCGATAAGGAAAGAAATCTCAATTTTAGATGAACATTTTTTTTGGTTTCTAAAGATATCTATCTGCCTATCGATCGATGCATCTGTAGTGCTACTGAAGGAGTATTTACACTGAGAAAAAATACTGATAAGAATTAAATATTTTTAGAAACAAAACTTTACATAGAAACATAATATTGTGGCAATAAAACGCTAGCAACAAGTTGCCACTTTCTTCACTTACACTACACATATTGCAACAAAAATGCTAGCAACAAGTCATTAGTTTCTAGAAAAAAAGTATAATGCTGTAAGATATTGCTGACAACAAATATTTAGTTGCTTTGAATTTTCGAACAAAAAAAACCTTGCATATGAATCATTCAAAATTTTAGCAACAAATTTTTGGCAAAACAAAGGAAAATGTTGCTGACAAAAATAAATGCCATGTGGCAAAAACTTTTTAGATCCAAAACGTGCAAACAAAATGCTAGCAATATTATTGCACTTTTTAGCTTTTTTTTACATTTTTTTTTACTTTTTTACTTTTTTCTTAAACAAAACCGAAAACTTTAAAGTTCCAAAATTTGTTCCAAAAATTTTCTCGATCCAAATTTTAATTTTTATTTTGTCTTTTTTCTCAGTGTATTTTGCTTCTTAAATCTCTAAAAACAAGAAGTGAATCTTCAATCAAGCTTAAGCTGCTGTCTGAATCTATAAAGATAGCCATTTATGTATGTTGTGTTATGTCGGAAATCTGAAGACACATCTCGGTTCGGCTTGGCGATTGAGAAATCGCAAATCATACAAAATGACACACGAAATGTACAGCAGCACCCCGCATTTTATGCCAGAGGCTTTTCGGATCATATGCATAAAATATCGATGAACCTCACGTCCGAATTGATTTTACAACTAACAAGGAGAAGATTTTTCGATGTATGTTCAGCCAGCGTATAAGACTAGAGACAGGCGCGATTACCATCGCCACGTCGCGTCGTCGTCGGAAAAGAGACAAATCTTTAAGTTTCTTTCAAATACAAAAAAAAAAGAAGAAGAAGAACCATCATCTTCATCATCATGATGAAGAACCAACATCACGCCGCCGCTGCCGCTGCTGTTGCTCTTGTGGCCGTGCAAGTCAATGATGGTGATGATGTTAAAAAAGATCGCGCGCGCGAAAAAAAAATATCGAATTTTTCGACAAGAAATAAATTTGCAACCTTTTAACCCAGAAAAAAAACACAAAAAAAGGATGAATTCGATTTTTGTGGATCTTCGATATAAATGTTGCGAATCTTCTGTTATTTATTATGGTGTTTTGTTTGTTTGTTTTGTTTGGCTGATGATGATTGTCCATGCACATAGAAGTGTTGGAACAGATGTGCAAATTTTTGGTCAAATTCAGAACGAAATGGAAGAAATGGTAAAGAGTTCACGGAATGTTATAAATTTAAAAGAAGACAAATCTACAAGATAAATTACAGTTAAAGGAGGATAAATAATGTATTATATCAAGATATCAATGCATCAAGATAAAATATATTTTGTTGAAGCTGAAGAAATGATGTGTGTTGAAGCTTAATTCAATGTCTAAATAAATATCTAAATTTTCAAACTCCTGAAAACCTGAGCTCCCAAGACCCAAAATGCAAATTTTTTTAAATCAAGAATATTTTCAATCAAGAGAACACAAAAACAATCTTAAAATTGAATTAATTGAAAAAACAGCTGTGAACACAAAATTCCGAAAACTCAAGATCAAGAAAACCCAAAATTTTTTAAATAAAAACTAAATCCCAATTTTTTGAAAGTCCAAAACCCAGATCCAGAACATAATACAGAAAGTGCAAATTTATGAAATCTACGAAATACAATACATTAAAATCTGCTGCAAGCCATAAATCCCAAACACTCAAAACCAAGGGAATTCAAAAATTTCAAAATCCAGAAAACATAACTCCTAAATCCCTCAAAATTAACTTTGCCCAAAATCTAAAAAAAAAATTGTTTGGTTCCCAAAACCCGAAATGCAGAACTTCCAAAATCTGGAAAATCTTAAATTTGAAGATATCAAAATCCCTAAAAAATAAAAGCCCAAATTTATGAAATCCAGAAGTTACAATAAGACAAAAATATGTTGTAAGCCCTAAATTCCAATTTTCTGAAGTTCCGAGAACCAGAAACTCAAAATCGAGACTAAAAAATCTAGAAACACTCAAAATCAACCTATTTCAATCCTTTAATTCCCGAAATCCAAAAAAAAAACTATTTGAAACAACCAAAATCCCAAACACTCACAACTAAGGAAACTTAAAATACAGTAAACATAATCCCACAAAATTATCTTTGTCCAAATAATCTAAAATAATCAATTACGTCCCAAAGTGCAGGAACCACAAAATCTAGAAAATCTTAAATTCGGAGATAGCAAAGTCCCTAAATAAAAACAAATCCAAAAAGCCCAAATTTATGAAGCAAAACCAAAAATTTGAAAAATCTCTAAGTACAGTAAAATCACAAATCCTAAATTTTCTGAAAGTCCAAAATTTCAAAAAAATTCAAGATCCTCGGTCACGGTCTCGTCTCTGTGGAAAAAAAAGAATTGGAACGATTATCTCTACTGGAAAGACCGCCCAGATATTTAGTAATTCTTTCAAGCTAGTTTTGTCTCAGTTTCCTGAATAGCCCTATTCCAACAGAATAAAAGCTAATCAAGTCTAAAAAAAGAAGACACCAATCCACAAGTCTTTATTCAGACTTAAGTATTTTTTTTTTTTCATTTTAATGACGAAGTATCACCTAATAAAAATCTTTAAAAAGTCGATAAAAATATTCCAAAAATGTTCAAATAAAAAAAGAGTCAAATAAAAATGAGTCTTCTTTTTTGTTCGTTGATGACCCAGCAGTTAAAAATATACAAAGTATTTGAACGACAATAAAGATAATCATATAAGAAAAATATCTAACACACATTTCGAGAGCCTAAAAAGAAGCCTCCAGAGATGATGGTCTTCATATATAATCGATAAACAAACAAGGTCTTACCTCAAAAAAAAAAATGAACAAAAATACCTTTGTGTTGCAACACAAATAAAAAAAAAACTCAAAATGACTGACTATCAAAAATGTTCAAAGCTATGCCTGCCACAGCTCCTGTGGTGGCAGTTACACGACAAGCTCAATGGAATCCATTTAATCGGGTCGAATAAATGGGAAACGAGATTAATCAAAAAAAAAAAAAAAAACTACAGAAGACAACCATCAAGCATCACTCTTAAGAGCCATTTCAATAGAAAAGACTTTAAGATGAACAAAAAAAAATTATGTTGAAATAGGCCCGCGCCATAAAATAAAAACGACAAAACAAATCAAAATCAAATTTAGACAAGAAAAAAAAATACATAACGTTAAAAATGTCCAAATGTAACTTTTTTTTGATGACTGACTTTCGATCATCTTTTTGAAGATATTTTTTTTTTTTTTTTGCTAAGTGGCTTGTTAGCAGCTTCTAAAAAATTATGACTTTGACAAGGCGAGAGAGCTTAAACGATCTTCTTCAATACTTAAAGATGAACAAACATTGATTTTGTGTATTTCACGTTTCACTTAAAATTTATTGCATTCCATCACCCGGCAATTAAGTTGATATGTGGATTTTTAGGTTTTATATTATTTTTTTTTTTGTTTTGTTTAATGATAAACTCGTGTTTAAATATAAAAGAAAAATACACCTTTGCGTGTTAAGCTATGCAAATGATTTTTAATAAAATATTTAATATCCACACGACAACCATTTAAGGAAACATTTAATTTTTGTTGTCTTTTCACAAATTTGAGTCTTGATGATTTGTGATGTCTTCGGCTAATAAAAAGGCTTTGACCCAAATTTTTTTGTTGTTGGTTGATTGATAGGCCTTGTAAGCCGGGGGATTTATGCTTTTTTTGAGTTGAATTAAAATACAAAAAGCCTTAATAGTTCTTGTCAGATTGAAAGGAATTATTTTAGTTTTGATGTCCACATTGTGAACTAAAATAATATTTAAATTTTTGTTTAAACACGTAACATGAATTTAGCATTGACAAGGAATGCCAAAGATTTTGAAGGAAAGTTTGCTTTACCCAAAAATGCAAATCTGAGCTAAGACAGTTTTCTAAAAAAAATTATTCTTCATTGACAATCAACAGAACAGGCCTTAGTGGTGTTTCTTGTGGGATCCCATTATATTATATTATAGTTTCCAAATCAATGGCTTTTCGTAATGCTTCATTGCCTCTCGTGTGAAACATCTGATTGAAAAATCTTAAAAAATAAAAATGACCTCAAGTAACGTTAAGACTATAATATTAAGCAACCAATGGGCGTCAACATACAGTGAACTACTTAAAGCTCAGACAAAAAAAGTATCTTAAATCTAATACCAAACAACTTCAACTTCGACAGTTCCAACTCCACCCAATTGCTTTAACATAATCGAAAAAAAAAAATGTATTTAAAAAAAAAGAAAGAGAAAATCCGATAACGGAAATTCCATTAAACGGTAATATTTTAAACCGAAAAGAAATAACACAAAATGGAAAATCAACTGCACATTGATCTGAATATATTGCTCTCATTTATTGAACAAAAAAAAAGAATAATTTAAAGTTTGCTACTCAGCTCTTTTGTTTTCTCACGTGGTTTTTTTTCTCTTTTTCATTTCAGATTCAAATGTTGCCGTTATTATTCATCCAAAATAAGGTAAGTCACACAGTTAGAATTGAAATCTAAGATAAGAATAAAAAAATACGATATTCCTATGTTCGCCAACCTTGTGTAACCAAAAACTGCAACAGGTAAAAAAAATTCCAACAACAAAAAATCAAATAGTTTGCTTGGAAAAATCAATTAATTAATCATAATCAGATGTTGGCTATATATATGAAGTATAAAACTTCAAAATGGTGTTAAAACCCATATCATGCATTCAGTAACTGACACTTCAATTTGCAATAACTCCAATAAGACCCACGAATAAGACTGACAACGCCTCATATAAACAATTGTTATGCCCAGAGTCTAAAACTTATATACACATATAATAATTGACCACCAACACCAAATAGAATGAGATCGATTATATTTTTTGTATTTTATTATTGTAACGCGATTCAGTAAGCAAATGTCAGAGCTAATTCCATTTCGGTAAGTACGTAGTTATCCCACGTTCTTATATACCACCGATGGAGTTAAGTTGCTGCTGTTGTTGCAAATAAATGGTCCGTGGCTGGTCGTCTCTCTTAGGGTCTACTTTGGCATTTTGTTAGAATTGACCACGCAACAAGCGACAACAAAACGATTTACAATGACAGCCTACATTTTCGTTGGTCTATTCTCTCTCTCTATCTCTCTCTCTCTCTTTCTTGAGACTATGCAACTATGCAACAAACAAAAATATTCACAGATCTTGTGGTCAGGACAGGCATTTTTTGAGGTACAGCACCTAACGTTCCAGCCAGCTACATTATACTTAGCTCTCCATGGGCTACATCATGTGGATTGTGGATAGATTTCATGCCAGTTAGTTATCTCACCTGACACAGCATGGCAAACAGATATCCCAAGTTGACAGATGTAGTTGATTGATTTATGCTTCGATGATTTATTGCTCAATTTAATTATTTGCCATGTGTGCGAACTTTTTTGTTTATTCAAAAAAATAACAAAAAGAAAAAAATTAAGGGGCTCCCTGGGTTGCAATTTTTGAGTTAAAAATTTTTAAGGTAAGGTCTGTCGTTTTTCGCTGGATATGTGTAATGTCCGCTGTCTGGATATTTATTATATATACAGGGTCTCTTGATAAAACGATTTGAATACACACTGCATACATAATATGCAATTTGGGGTTTATTTGAAAGATTGAATTACTTTCGGCCCACTCTATTGTTTAGTTTTGGAGTGTATAATAAATTGGAATTTAAAATGGCACTTTGGCATTAATCATTTTATTTAATACGATTTTTTTTCTTTTTTGTCTTGTCTATGAATGGCATGTAATTTGCAAAATAGAGTAATATTTCTCAACATCAACAACAGCAACACGACAACAGAAGATTTTTGTTTGTTTTAAATTTATTTATGAAAAATTAAAATAATTAAAAAAAAAATTTTTTGATGACAAGAAGATTTATTTGTATCGTCATCTTTTGGTTTTAAGTGTTTTTTTTTTGTTGGTGTGTTGTTAAATTAATGTCAGAAGAAGTGGCGAAAAATAGATGTTTGTTGATAATTAATTCTTTTTACTCTTGGAGATAATTTATTGGTTTAATGTTTTTGTTTAAATATATTTATTGCTGATTTTTGAACGTGATAACAATTTTTTGACAGAAATAACACGATCTTTGAAAATAAAGTTGTCTTTCACTTGAGGTGAACGAAATTTATTGATAACGATTTTTTTTTTAAATTCATAAAAATAATTAAAACAACTTTTTCGGTTGAGTGATATTTTGACCTTTCTAATGTTATTCAGCATCAATCAAAAATACTGTTATGTGTATTTTGTTTTTTGTTATTTTTGCAGAACTTACATAGGTAGTTCATTGGTTAGTAACATATTGATTCAATTTGGAACACATTTTGACTTTAACTTGCAAGCATATTTATTTATCTAGTTATCCAGGTGATTTCGCCTTTTGCAACAACACCAAGAAGTCGTTATAGCTTGTATTCGAACACCCTCTTCATTTCTTTACTCAGTAAGTTTGATTTTGTCAGTAAGTCCAACGTTGGGCTCCATTTCTTGGAAACGTATTGGTTATTGAATGCACTGCCACTAAGAAGTCCATTGTCTCTCTGTCAGGTGTTGTCAAGATGGCTCACGTCTTAGTCCAAACGGTTTGTATTTGTTTAAAATGTCTCACGTTGGGCGCCATTTTTGACTAAATGAATACAATTGTTTTTTCTTGCAAACTCATTAATTTGACCAGTTGTTCAGGTCATCCTGTCTTCAACAAAAATCGCCAAGTTGCCTTTTCAGTACGAAGTCCTCACGGTTTGGATGTGAAAAACCTCTTTATTACTCAGTAATTTTAATTTTTTCAATAAGTCCAACGTAGGCGCCATTTTTCGGGAACATATTGGTTATTAAATGTCCGGCGACTAAGAAGTCCATTGTGTCTCTGTCAGGTGTTATTAAGATGTCTAACGTCTTAGTTCAAACGTTTTGTATTTGTTTAAAATGTCACACGTTGGGCGCCATTTCTTGACTTAACCAATAAAATTATTTTTATTTGAAATCTCAATAAAATTATAAGATTTCAAAGAAAAATTCAATTCAATTTCGTTATGCCATTCGGAAAATTTAGAATTTTTGGACTGACATTTCGTTATTTCGTTTGGGGAGGATATTATATTAATCAACATGTCTAAGCTATTTTAGTCGATGATTTATATCTTCAGTCATTTCTTCTGTACTTCCTTCCTCAATATCCAATTCTAAGCCCTACAAAGCTGATGGGTGTAAATGACTCACCACTCACCAGTCACACTATTTAAAGCATACTTTTATAAGAAACATAGACCAATTTATCTGTAAAATTCTGAATGGAACTTCAATGGACTTTAATTTGTCTAGTTGTTTTGATTTCATTTTTATCCAGAAAGTAAATTTTAACTGGACCCTTTTAAATTCGTGTTTTTTTTTTTTTAGCAAACTGTCGCTCTTTGAAAGGATAACCACTAATTGTCTGTGGTATCTGTTCAAAGAATATCGTCGCTTTTTAAACAAGTCCACATTATCATTCTCCAAGTCAATTAATACCCACTGCAAACAATAAATATTATTTGTATCTTTTTGAGACACCCATCAAAGACTTCACAACATAACACTTATCTTAGCTAAACTCTGAATTGTTTACAGTTATTATCTCAACTGATGATTAAAACATTTTCACCTTGAAGGCATAATTCTTTGAAAATACAACAACAAAAAAATTATACTCAGTAGAAGCATCAAAGGCGTTCACATCCAGCCAATTGTTGTCCACTTTATCTCATAAGATACATTTTAGCCTTCACTTTACTGCTAAGCCTGATCACTTTTTTTTTGCTTTGCCTCTTTCAAACTAAAATTCATAAATTTCACCATCGTAAAATATCTGCAATTAACCGCCAAAAGGAAAACGATACGGATTAACATGTGCATCGTGTATACTATCTTGGTCGTCGATCGTCATAGTCGTCGTGGCGTTGCGTTGCGTTGGTCTTCCACCCAACTCAACTCACACAAATTGTCATAGAAAAGATACGCAATAACAACAACAACTATCTATGATATAAAAAAACATTATTATCATCATCATCATCATCAAGGCCTTTTGATGGTAGCTCTTTTTTTATAAAAAAAAAAACGACTCGAATCCTGACCGCAGGGCATATTCTCATTCCTATTCCATTTCAATCAATTGAAAATTTATGATTGTGCTTAATGTTATTTGCGAGTCTATAGCACCATCACAGATTATACTCTTATAGCATCTAACTCAGAGCCTGCTGATAGTGGTTTTCACTCTTGGTTCTGAGATTTTTGCGAGACTTTATGAGTGTACACCGTAGGAGCACCAGCAAGCAGCAGCAACAGCTCTGTGGTGTGATAGCTGCCTTTTGATTACACCAACCACATAGTCAATTGCAAGTTATTAGCGACATTTTCCACGATAGCAAAATTAGCCTTCTGCGAGATTATGGATGAAGCAAATGTTTATTTTTTTTGCAAATGTAATTTTATTGGATTTATTTTTTTGTTTATGGTCCTCTAGCTGATTAGCTGGTAAGCTTTAAAATTCATATAAATTTGAAATTTTTGACTCAATTGGTAATTTTGAATTAACAAAGTATTTTAAGTGAGTTGAATGGAATTTCATTGGAAAAAGGAAGATAAAAGATGAAGAGTAAAGATTAATTAAATGAAACAAAAGAGCTGATTGACGAACTTGATTTTTGACTAAATTTAAAAATAAATGAGACATTGAGACATGACGAATTTATAATTTTTAGCATCCGATTCAGCACTTAATTTGAATACAACAGACATCTAGAAATTGAAATTAATTGAAACGAAAGAGCTGATAAGCGAACTTCGTTTTTGACTAAATTCATAAATAAATTTGATATTGAAACAGTTGCCGATTTATGATCTTAAGCATCTTCCTCAGCTTGAGATTAGGAAACAACAGACCCTAAGCTTGGAATTCACTTAAAAAAATCTTATTATTCTTTAAGCCTCATGAATGACTTCAAAATGTTAGTACCTCCAAAAATATTTTGTCGAAAAGCTCCAATTTATATTGCCTCTTGCTATTGTTTTTACTCTAAAACTTAAAGTTATATATTTCTATATGTTTGTATAGGCCACACAAAATAAATGTCAACTGATTCCTTGGATTATATTTCAATTTTAAATCTCGTCCACTAACCGAACTCATCTGTTAAAACAAAATAAGTATTTTTTTTTTGTATTCTCGTGACAACAAGCTTACAAAGAAAGACTTAAATGATATATACGTTGACAGATTGATGAAGTGAAAGCATGGCTAAGCAAAAAAAAACAGAAAAAAATGCTTTTGCGCGCTCCGCAATATCATTCAACTCCTATTGTATGCAGAAGCTGCATGTCATCTGACATCCAAAACAGACACAAATCCCACAAATAAAAAAAAAGTAAATGAAAAAAAATTTCAAACACTTAACAGCCGATCTACCAAGTGGTTTGCTGACAACTGCCTCCCTCGCGATTATACATAGTATATCCAGCATGGGAAGATAGAGTTGCCAATAGGTCTTAGAAAGAATGTATGTTTAAGAATTTTAAACAGCCTTAATTTAACACTTGCGGTAGGAATCATATTCCAAATATTTTTATTATAAAAAATATCAGAAATAGCGCCCAACGTGAGACCGTAGTACAATACAATAGAAGTATGAATTTGAGCAATCTAGAACCTAGACAGAAATATTTTATACAAAATATTCAAATTACGATTTAGTAAATGGGGTCCCTTGAGGTTCAACCTAAGGACCTGTACTTTTCGTTGGTAATTCTTCTTTATCGTAGCTATTCTTTGTTTCACGCTACTTTTTGTGACCATCAAAATTCTCCATGCAAAAATAAATTTGTATATCAATCTGATTTAATGGAAAACCGAATAATTGAGATAATAAAATAAATATTGAAATAATTTTTCAATTATAAACGGCACTTTATGCCTGCTGGCAACATTGACAATCCCATCCGCACCACGCGCTCGCAAACTCTTCCATAAGCAAACAACACCAGCTCAATGGTTGTTTTATTTGACATGGACACAATACACGACGAGATTGACGGGACATACTTGCTCCGGCACTATCTTGCCGAAGATATCTAACTCCAGATAGGGTCTTGAAGTTGACGGTGGTGCGGCTTCAGCGGTGGCGGCAGTGTCGGTTGAAGACGGCTTGGTTTGGACGTCTATTTGCATGCGCGGAGGCATTCTTGGTTTTAGTAAGGTATGCGGAGGCGTTAAATGGTTACATGTTGGGGGTCAGCATCAGTAAGAAAAAAAAAAAAATTGTTCACGGACTTTTTGAAGGAGAAGCTGGAGGAGGACGAGGACGACCGCAACGACGGACGACAACTTATACGTTTGGTGAGTGAGGGCGGCTTTGGTGAATTCGTAGTTGATCGACGATAGAGTTGATTGGATGCCTCAGAGGTGGTTCAAGATAAGAAGTGTTTTTTTCGAGATTTTTTTTTTTCTTTCTTATTTTAAGCCCCATCGGGAGGCGAGGGTGGTGTGTAGTGTAGTTTTAGTTTTTGATTGATTTTTCTTGACTTCTGGCAACGGGTCGACTGCTGTTTGTTGTTGGTTTGCTTATTTGCTGCTGCTGCGGAACATATATCGCTTGCAATTACCTTTTACGAAATAAATTGCTCCATGTATGTAGCTCCATTGTGAGATTGTTGATGTGTTTTTTTTTCTATTTGTTCAATCATTTTCATCCACTAATCATTTAAAGTGAGGAATTTTGATTCGAGCTTATCAGGTGGTAGCAATCTCATCGATTTAAGCCAAAAAGGAGTATGCGACATGTATTTCGTATCTTTTATACGTTAGTTCGTTTCAAAAACGGCTATAAGCGTTGCAATTAAGCATTTTATAATTTGATTTTTATTTTTTTTTCCTATTAAATTAATATCAGCTTTTAGGTAAGATAAAGTGCTGATGAGGTAATGAATTTGATGTTAAAAGCTAGAAGAGGAGTAGATGAAGTAGAAATTTACACCTGCTCTTAGCTACTGGAAGGAGTGAGTTTATCAAGATGTTTGTTTTTTTTTTTTTTTTTAACTAAATTACTATGGTTAAGATGAAAGATGAGCAATCAAGTTTGACATTAATTGAGTTTCATTGAGATATCTGTCATTTAGGCTGGCTGGTAGTTGACCTCCGTTTTTTTAATAGTTTATTTATCATTTAATTCTCTGTCAAATCTAATGAATGAAATCAAATAAAAGGAAGAATGAATTGATATTTTAGTAAACGGAAATGGCGCCCAATTGGTGAACTAAGAGGTGAATCTAAAGAGATTTTTTTGTAGAGTGAAAACATTTTAAAATATAAAATAGTATCTAACGTTAGCAACTTTTTTAAGCTCTAGATTGGGGCCCAATGGCTCCCGACGTGAGACTTAGAAATAAATTTAAATGACTAAAAAAAGGAGAGCAAGTCTCATCGAGGTTACCAATTTTTGATAATATATGGAAACACTCTTTGAAAAATTATAAATTCAGACTCCGCCCAGCATTATCTTTATAAAATGTTAGCTCAAAAATTTTTTAACATGTCAAATTTAAAATTTTTATATAAGGATTCTTTAAGGATTCACGTTTAAAGCCATTTTTTGACTAAATGAATAATCAATAATTATTTTAAGTGAACTTAAACTTAAAATAGTATTGCATCTAAATTGAGTTTTGAATTAGATGCTAAGAATTTTAAATTCAGCGCAATGTTTCAATACCAATTTCATATTTAACTTTCGTCTAAAACAAAGTTCGCTTATCAGTTCTTTCATTTTAAGTAATTGCGATTTACTTTTCAACTTTTAATCTCCTTTTTGGGGTGACGTAGGACTAAGCAAACAAATTAAAATGACTGAAAAAAAGAAAATCTTAGGCTCTAGTGGCTTAAGTTCGTAAAGTAGCTTGAAATCGATGTTTAGTTCAATTTTTGACCAAATAAGTTTCACACTAAAATCAATTTTTTTTTTTGAAAAGTTATAAATTTAAACCACGCCCAACATAAACTTCATGAAAATATTTCCTCCTCTAAAACCTCGAGAAATTGTATTAATGTTTGATTTTGTACCAGACTCAAGTAGATCACAAGCACGTTGCCTTAAACTAGATTCCCTCTCTGACACCGTTAGCAATTTTTCAACGTTGCTCTATTTTTTTGCCTCTTGCTCATTTTTCACATTTAACCTCTTTAAACAAAAATAACGCCCATAAACGCCATGTTCTCATCCGTACAAAAAAAAAACAATATTTAATATAACTCGTATTGAACAAAAACAAAAAACCCCTGTACGCGTCAGATATTCCATGTTCTTTGTAAATCACCTGTGACATTAGTACCAAACCAATTTGCTTTGATGAGTCTCTAGAATCACACTGAGTGTCACGACTTTTCTCAAAAACAAATCCCTCTGCACTGCAACTACAAGATAGAACATTTACGAAAGACCACAAAACAAGAACCATTTACTTGATTTATATGACTAACCAAATAATGTTAGAGTAGGGACGATAGTGAGTCTCTTTTTGTTGTTGTTGTTATTGTGCAAATGGAAACATAATCGCAACTTTACCATAATAAAGAAAGAAAATTCCTTTTATATATTTTTTGCATGCTGTGCCGAAGAAATATGTAACTTATCTGAAAATGTCATGCGACAATGATACATGTTTGCAAATTTATTTTGATTTTTTTTGGTATGTTTTGTTTTCTTGCGAGAAAGTTTCCAAACCAAAATAACAATAATTTGTCATTGCTTGTGTTGTGCAGATTTTCTTTAACAACACACAACCTATATGTATACCACTCATACTTAAATACCATTCATAGATTATTTTAACTTCAAAAGACACCTAAATCAAGTCTTCCATAGAGTTAGAGCGCGCCTTAATTATGTGCAACTATAAATAATATTTTTTTTGTTGTTGTTGTTGTTAATATTCATTGCAGCAGCCGGCGTCATCGCCGCCGCCAAGTGACTAAGAGTGCGCATATAGTATTCAATGCCGTGACCTCGTTCATATTCACCGCGTGCACTGTCAACTATCAATCTCAGCCTGCTGAGCAAGAAAGAAACACAAATAAGAAAATCAAAAACAAAAAAACTGCACTTGGAAATTTATATAGGTCAACTCTTCTGCGGCAAATGGAAGAGATTGCAAATAGTCCTTCGAGTAGATTTAACATGTTATATATTTATACGTTGCTGTCTTGATCTTGGTCTTGGACACAAACGGTCCGGCAAACAATATGATTTGAAGACAACTGAGGTTAGTTTTCTGGAGTGGATTTGAAGAATGGTTCTCACGGCGATTTTTTAATCTTTCGTGAAGCTACTTATTCAATGAGCTTTCTTAAGCTTGTATAGAGTACTTAAATTTTACTAGCCACAAAGCTGATAGTTTTAGACTTGAACATTAACAACCTTAAGAAAGTTTGTAAAAATTCTATTTTTTTTTAAATCACATTAACTAAACCAAGGACCTTCTATAAGACTAATTTTTCGAAACACTATCAAAGGGCAAAACAATTTCTGGGAGTGAAAAGAGATTCAATATTTTATAATTAATAAATCTTACAATCTTCAAATGAATTTTTTGAAAGAAACATCTCGTGTTGATTGATATGAGTATTGCACTTCTATAAGACATGTATTCGGAAGCCCTATCGAAGGCATCACGCTTGGTGAAGAATTTATAAAAGATTTTTAAAAATGAATTTTTATAGGTATATTCCAAAGCAAAGTTTTCCATAAACTTCGATTAAACTTCGCTTAAAAATTTATAGAAGAACATTGCAGAATTATTAAAAAAAGTCTGGTTTTAAAAATGAGCCTTTATTTTCCATTTGATGAAATCTACTCCTGAATTCGATACTTTTTGTTAAAAAGCAAAAATAAAAACTGCCAATCATCAACTCACGTATAAACAAGCAGATACTCGACTGGTTTCTCACATCACCTCACTCCTGTAACCACAACTACACAAAGTCCCAGAGCATAGCATAGTGTAAAATGACGATGACGGTGTGGCGGGCGACACTGCTAGGCCAGAGCTAGTGTAAAGCAGGATCCGAAAATGATCCAGAGCAATCGTGGTATACAGTAAACCAGGTGTTCTGCGGCACGATCAAGCCGAAACAAAATCCGAGCCAACCTTCATCCATCCATCAAAAGTATAAAAACACACATATTTCGAGTGTGCGTGTTTTACAGCCTCTTGGCCATAAGTCCGAACATATATACCATGCTCTTGTGTTTTGTTGTGGGATCTTCGGTCGATATAGAAGCAACAGCGTGACGGTGTGCTATCCCGAGTTCTTGCAGGTATAAAGCTTTTACGCAGCACAGTAGGTGGAACAGTAAAAATTAGTTGCAATCTACTCCCGGGGCCACCGCCAACCGCCACGCTGCTCCGCATCCGATATCTCGAGTTCTCTGTGGGTAATCCTCCTGGATTACGACGACGACGCTACGTGACCGGTATGACCACCAGATAAATCGAAATAGAGGGAGCACACAAAACAACAAAAAAACAATCTCGAACGGATAACATGACGGGAGATCACTTGGCCATAAACAAATCAATGGCGGATTAACGGACGCACATTAGATGGAATTATAGGCAGATTTGCCGCTGCAGCACATGTGTCGTGTCAGTTCAGCTACTCTAAAGCCACTTCTTTTAGGCCTAGAAAATAAGGTATGTATTAAAAAAAAAAGAGGACAAAAGACCATCATCATCGTCATGGTAATCATTATCATCAGCGGCAGCAGCATCAGCATTTGAAGGAATAGCTTCCGATATTATAGGCCATTATACAGAGTGGCACACAGCTGTGCTCTGTGCCCGATGCCTGATCCGTGATGTGGTTTACCTAAATGTCAATCATGGATTTTGGATGGAAACTGCTTCTTCCGCGAGATATAAAGACGTGGGAGGTATGCAACACTGATGGCATTTAAATTAAGGTCTATAGCGAGAAGCCACATTGCCATAGTTTAGTTGGTTTGAGGTGCAAACTGTTTGGGTGGTCACTGGGTTTTTTTTTGTGTCTAGTTGACTGTGCCATGTTTGCGAATTGTTTTAAATTGTTGATGGGTGTTGTCGGTGTAGTTTTGTGTGTGTCCACAGCACTCGGGATTGCCTTTGGTTAATTTGCTATGCTGATGGGAAGTAAAAACCTCGCCTTGCCTTTGGTGAGAGGTTTAATGGATACGAATGATGTTTATAGCGAATATTTAGATTCTTGGTATTTTCCTAATGAAATGGCATTTCATGTTTCACTTGGTTTTACAAAAAGCAGGATTTTCGGCGTCTTTAGTGCCTTGAGCGTCCTCGGAGTCTCAAGCTTCTTAGTCGTATTTAACACCTTGATCGTCTTCGGCGTGTTTGTTGCCCTCAATGTCTTGGGCAATTGGGCATCCTGAGTGTCTTAAGCGTCTTTGGTATCTTCGACATCTAAAGGATCCTGTAAGTTTTCGTCATTTTCACCATTGGTGTTTTGGGCATCTTCAGTGGATTGGGCTTCTTCCACGTTTTTTACGTTTTCACCATTTTTGGTTTCTTGGGTATTTGCCGATTAGGCTTTTTCCATGTTTTTGGTGTGCTCAGCATTTTGGACGTCTTCAGTGACTTGTACTTCTTCAGCGTTTTGAGCAACTTCGGCGTCTTGGGTTTCTTCAGCGTCTTGCGCACCTGTCTTCAGCGTCTTTGCATCTTGAGCATCTTCGGTAGATTGGGCTTTTTCTTCGGTAGATTGGGCTTTTTCTACGTTTTGGACGTGTTCATTGCTGTAGGCATTTTCAGCATTTTGTAAATCTTGAGTCTTTTGAACAAATTCGGCGTCTTGGGTGTCATCGGATACTTGGGTTTCTTCAGCGTCTTGGGGACTTGTCTTTACCGTCTTAGGTATCTAGGACGTATTTGGCTTGTAGCTGTCTGCAGCATTTCTGGCGTGTTCAGCATCTAAAGACGTCTTTGGCGGCTTGTTCGTTTTCTGCGTTTTGGGCGTATTCTGTCTTTTGGCCATCTTCCGCATCTTGGCCGCTTCAGCGTCTCCGGCTTGTATTTGAGAGCCCAACTCTAACATCTATTGTAAGTTCATATCTCGAAAAATTAAGTTTTAAATTTTGTTTGCAAAGCAACTGTGGAACTCAAATTATTAAAATCTACAAACTGATGATTTAAAAGAAAAATGAAAAGTCGAGGCAATAAGTTACGTTCCACTAGACGCGTTCCCAAGACATATTTATATCCTTACAAAGGACAAGGAAAAAATATTCATGTCGTGACATTTTTCAATATTTCAAAATATCTTCTTGTATTTATGTGAAAACCCTCTTTTAATTTAAACTAAATGACTGTTTTCCTTGCTTATGTCTCACCATCATAATTTTTCTTTTTTATGTCGTTATTGATGTTGCTTCTTTCTTTCTCTCTCTCATAAAAAGGCGTCACAATTAATTCGGTAGCTCATTAAGCCATAATTTATACGATCGCTTTAGTTAAAAGTTAAAAATCAGCCAGAAAAGTCTTGAAAAAAAAACTGTACCTACCGGCAGCGGTACAAACAGCACCTCACTTCTTAATTAAATTCCATTAAGAGTATATGTTAAGTGGAAGACAACACAGCGTGCAACAAAAAAATAAAAAAAAATAATTCCGACGAGTATAAAAACGCTACACCATGGAATCTCACTTTGCAAAAGACTAAAATATAACAAAAAAAAATAAAAAAAAAAACCTCCACATCCATCCAACCAGATCGATGATATCAATTTCTGCAAAATAATTGCCCCAATATCGTTGTTGTTTTCTTCCTAAAAAAGAGGAGCTCCCCAAATAAAAAAAAAGCAAAAAAAAACAACGAAACCTCTTAACGAAACTGTTACAAAATAAAAGAAACCAAACCAGAAAAAAAAAACAACCGATATAAAAGGTACGTGCTCCCGTGCCAAATGAGCCCGGCAAAGGTCCTAACTCACTCACAATTGGCACACGATGTGCCACATAATCATTGCATTTAAAGTGTTCCAAGTACTGGACACGAATAGGTATAGGCAGTTGCATATATAAACGTATGTAGGTACCACCTTTAAGGTACTCACCATGCAAGCCATGTATCGGTCGTATGTAACTTTTATGTCAAAATAATTGGCTCTTTGGAAGATTCCGGGACACAAAAAAATGTCCTCTGTCCACACTACACCGCCGCCATCACTGCCGCGCCGTTCAAGTCAAGAAGCTAAAGCTTCAAATACATAATACGCATATAGCATCTTCGTTTTTGGTGGTTTTGGATTTCCAAACATACAAGAAAGCCAATAAATTGTATTTTAAGCAAAAACAAGTAAAAAAATAAAACAGATTCTTTTTTTGGGAAAAATAATTTCAGTGTTGCAATTTATTTAAGGAAAATAACATAAACGTGGATACATGATGAAGGTGAGTGTGAAGGAATGGCTAGGAAGAAGCGCGTCAAGGATGCGTATATGACAACAACAGAAAAGTGGGACTAAGATGGAATAATAACGCGGGTTCGTTTTTTGTTTACAAGTTTGGATGTGGTCGATGATGATGATGATGGTATTTCACCTAACTGATGACAACTAACGAGGGTTTTGTTTCCTTGAAATTCGTGTGATATTGGAAATTAAGGAAATCAATTTCAACACCAATATTTTTTAAGTATTTTTTTTTTAATAATAATTTAGAGTAAGTCTCGTCTCCTTTCTGTTTCATCTATTGCTCTCTGTCTCCTCAGAGGTCTCTGTCTGACCTTTGTCTCGTCTATGTCTCCTCGTTTTTTCATCTCTGAAGTCTGTTGTTTTACAAATTACCTATTAGACTCAATTAATGAGATCTTATAGGAGTAGTTGAGAAAATACTCCAATAAATATCTGAGGCAAGCTTCATATAAGCGTTTTATTTAATAAAGATTTTCTTATTGGAGCAAATTCTTCCTCGCTATTGCAACAATACGTCATTAAATATATTAGGAAAGTATTATATCAGCGTTTTCTCCGATAACAATATTGCTTATTGGAGTAAATACTCCCAGTTTCTTTAATATTGGAGCATATACTCTATGTATCTTTATGAATACAGTGTGATTACAGAAAAGTCGATTCAAAGAGCATATAAGGCTGATATTATGTACATATAATATATATGCTACAGAAAATTATCATCATCATAGGCTCGACAACCGGGGTCAGTTCCTGGCTTTTCAACAAATCTCTCCACCTATCCCGATCTCGAGCCGACGCCATCCAGTTGCGCACCCCAAGGCTTTGGCCGTCCTCGTCTACGGCATCTCTCTAGCCCAAGCATAGTCTACCACGCTGTCATCTACCATAGAATGTACCACATGGACGTTCCGAGCCGGTTCCTCTTCGCTCATGCCCGCTAGGTGCCCTGCCTACTGGAGTCTAATGAGCTTAATTTTTATCACTAGCTACAGAAAATATCTTAGGAATTTATTATCACCATTTACTCCAATAAAATTTTTAATTCCATTCAGAAAGACTTGGAAAAGGAAGCAAAGTTGTTAGTTGGGTTGTCTCGCCACTGTCTTGTGTCTGTCTCGTCTCTGTCTCCTTTCTGTCATCTGGTCTTTGTCTCTTCTCTGTCTCATCTCTGTATCATACCTTGCTCTTCCCCGTCTCATCTCTGCCTTGTCTCTGTCTTTGTCCTGCATCTACACCTCTCGGAAAAGATACCTACATTTCTTACTATGATGGTAAAAATAGAAGAGATTTTGAACAAAAAAAACTCCCCATTGGAACTTTGGTTCCAAAAAAGGCGCCCAACGTGCGACGCAAGAGATTTCAAGACTACTGATTAAATCTGTGTTTGTTACAATGAGACAGAAAGAATAATTTGAACATAATTGAACATACCTCAACTCACTGAAGATCTTCCTAATAAAATCCATATTCAAAAAATGGCGCCCAACGTGGAACCCGACGAGGAAGTTTTTTTTAAGCTAATGAAAATTCAGGAAGATGCAATTTCTTATATCGCATCAGAAGTTTATTAAGAAATTAAGAATAATCTCAGTGCACCGCAGAACTCAACCTAAAAACCCAGGCTCTAAGCATTTGGCGCCCAACGTGGAACTCAATTGTTTCAATTTAAAAAAATTCATTTTCACATTTGAAAAAATTGCAAAAGAGAAACAATGCTTTTAAGCAAAAAAGCAAATGAGCCATACAAATGAAGTATAACTACCTATTCCATTACAACTAAAATTTTAAGAGCCAAGGCTTTTATGTGTAGGTATTAATTTAGTTTGTAAATAATTCTATTTTTTTATATATTTTCCCACCATAATTTTAATAACGCTTCAATTTTTCAAAAATTTTCCATTGAATAACAACAAACCCAAATTCTTCCATAACCTTACTCTGTTTACTTTGTTCTACATGTCTACATTTCAATAACTAAATAACTTGTTCGTGAAAAAACAATATTTAAATGGAATAACATAATAATATCACCCTTGAAATGAAATTTGACACGAATCAATAAGCAGGCGCCTATCAGTCTATCGATGATAAAATATTCAAATTTGATATTAACGTATGTATACCTTTTGGCATTTAAACAAATTAGTTCAAAAAAATAACACTAAAATATAGTTTTTATATTATTATGTTTATGAATTAATTCCTATGCAAATATGTGATTTTAATTTTATCAAAATTGTTAACATTTATATCCAACACAGAAAACAAAATTTTCAAAAAATTTCAATACAAATTAATATTTTTTTTTTTTTAAATTAATTTTATTCCATCAAACGAAACATAAAAAATAACATGAAATTTTCATGCGAAATTAGTAGATTATGCCACTTAGTACATCACAACAGCATTTTAAAACATCTGTAGACATCTATAAATATTTTTCAGATTTCTTTATTCAGATTTAAAAAAAAATATGTGTGTCTATAAAATGACTTGTCTTGATTTATATGGAATTCATCATATTCATCAATCACAATTAACCAAATGAATTAATCGTTTATATCATGGGAATATGTTTTTCTTTTTTAACTTCGTTGAAACAAACAAAAACTGAATAAATGTAAATTTAAAAAAAAAATCATATACAACAACAACAAAAATATTTGCATACACATGCTTGTGCTTGATTTAGAAAAAAAATTAATCAATTTTCTCGATGATCAGAATGATTTCTTATTTGAATTTAGTTAAAATTAATATGCGAATGAAGTTTTAATTATAAAACTTAAAAATAACCTACATACAAAATATGAAAAATAGTTCAAGAGTTTCTGTTATTTTTTTTTTTAATTTGTTTTAAGCTTATTAATGAACAAATAATTGTTAACAAAACAAAATATTTTTTTTTGTCCCACGATTATCAACTTACGATGGTTAACTTATGGGTAGCTTTGAAAAACTTTAAAGTAATTTTTTAAAGTTCACATTTTTTTAAATATTTATATTCCAGGAGAATTAGTTTAACACTAATAAAGCTATTTTTGCGACCATTTTTTTAAGTTACAGAAATTCAAAAATTTAAAAAAAAATGATATCCTTTACATTTTTGACTGAGTGTATTTCCAATTGAGAAATTTAATTGATTTTATGAAGAAAAATCTTGATTTTACTATTTTTAATAAGAATATCTTATTAACGAAATATGAAGTTCTCATTACTTTAAGAAGCCACCTCATAAAAATGTTTTCTATTTCTTAAAATTTGACTCTTTAAATAGCATTGTTTTTATTTTTAAATAAAGGGTCCGCCAAATAACCTTTTTTTTGAAAATGCTATAAAAAAACTACTGAATATTTTCTCAAATTTCATTTTTTATTTGAAAGTACAATCCTTCCTTTAAATAATGAAAAATAATTTCATTCAAATGGCTATCTTGGCTGGCCATGCAGTAGCCTACACGATCGATCCAATTTTTAAGCACATTATCGATTGTGTGCAGCTGTATTTCACCAATGGCTTCACGAATATTGTCTTTTAAAGCGTCAATTGTCTCTGGCTTGTCGAGCGGCGGCGTAACACTTATCTTTTACGGCACCCCACAAATAATAGTCCAACGGTGTCAAATCGCAGCTCCGAGGTGGCCAAACGACATCAGCTCTGCGGCTGATAATGCGATCTTCAAGAACATCGAGTGTATAGCTTCGGCTGTGAGGCACGTAGCGCCGTCCTGTTGAAACCAAATATTGCCAATATCCTTTTCTTCAATTTTTGTGAACAAAAATTTCCTTCAAAATGGCCCGATAACGATCGCCATTGACTGTAACGGCTACTCCTTGCTCATTTTCGAATGGCCCAATTATGCCTCTGGACCAAAATCCGCACCAAACAGTGATTCGTTTTGGGTGTTTCGGCTTTTCAATGTATGCGTGAGGGTTTTCTGTGCCCCAAATGTGACAATTTTGCTTGTCAAGATCAAAAGGAGCTTCATCTGAAAAAAAACCTAGCGTTGTTTAAGCGTATACACAACAATATTCGTTCAGCGGAAGGATAAAACTTTTAAATAAAATACATATATATTTCCACACTATCCAACAAAGAACAATTTTGCAACATCCTGAAACGTCTATTTAATTCATTTGAGAAAAATTAAGCCCAGAGTTAGGGAAAACCAAACAAACTATCGATAACAAATATAAGAATATCGCTTTGGACTCATCTCTATCAGGACATAGGTTAGCCCCAAGGAAAAGAAATCACTGGGCTTTGTGAAGCCCCGATCGGCTAGGTTGTTGTTGCTGCATTTAACACGTTAATTGTGTAGCCCACGCATCGTTATTTAACAAGCCCATTGGGGCTTAAAAAAAAAGAAGAATCCCCATTTTCAGCCATCTTAAGCATTCGTGATTTTTGATATCGTCATCATGCAATAAAGTCGTCAAATATTGCACCTACATAATTCATCGAAAGTAAAAATATCATTAATAATATTACCTTCCCGGACTATGAGACTTTTATGTTTACACACATTTATTTTTATTAAAATGTTTCGTTAAAAAAAAAAAAAAAACTTAAATGTATGCCAAACGGAAGTTCATTTCTTGTAAGAGCGCGCATTTATACCTCAAAAAAAAAAAACATTTATATCTCCGATTTAAAATTCATTTTGACATAACTCTCCGCTATCAAAGAGCACATCTTTAACCATTTAACTGTTCGATGATGAACTTAGTCACATTAATTTTCATTCAAATGGCAAGCTGTGCGGTGGTGGTGGCTGCTGATGTTGATGGCCCATCATATAGCGCTGTAGGTAGGCTGGAGAAATTAAAAATTCACACGACCACGCATCATCATAACATTAACATAGACAAGAGTCTCAAGTGCGTGCGTTCGTCGCACGCACGTAGAAATAAAAAAAAAACCGTGTGAATGAGTTTTTCTTTTGATAATTTTTTTTTAAGCAAAAATTCAAAATGCCATAGGCTAATGGCATTTTTTTCTTCATCTTTCAAAAGAAAACAACAGACAAACAAAAATTGATAATCTGGCTATAAATTCGGTTTTTAGCAATTTTGATTTTCATTTATCAACAAACAAAAAATATATATTTATGATATTCGCACCACAGGAGGTGGCTTTACAAATCTTAGTTATTTTCGTGTTTAGCTTGTTTTTTATTTGTTGTTTCTTCTATATTTGACTTTTTTGAACTTAGGAATTTAATCTTGTAAAATTCATGTTTTCAGTGGGTAATTTGTCAATGTTCTTGTCAAAATTAGGTTTTCGTGTGATGGAACTTTAGTATGGATGAACAAGTGGTTTGTGATTGATTGCCATACAAGCAATGACAATAGAAGAGAAAGATAAGTTTATAGTTATTAATGCTATTGAACTTTTTATCCCAAAATGCTACCAACCTAAATTTACGAGCTATATCCCCAAAGTATTTTTTTGTAGTATTTTTTTGTTTATAAAGAAAAATGGGTCAATATGTTTTGGGTTGTTTAAAAAAGTGTCTAGCCTATCTGTAAGAAATTGTTATTGTGAGGATACTGAGGATACAGTCTCGTCTCGGATTATTGGAGATAGTCTCGTCCAGATTTGGTATCATTTCTTGAGATGAGTGGCCAGCCTTAGTAGTGACCGAGGCGAGATCGAGACGAGACTGAAGTTCTTTGGTTTTTACTAGATGATAATTTAAAAGTCAGTCTCCTTTCGTCTCCAGCCCTTTAATCATGCCATCAAATCTAACGTTGGGCGCCATTGCTAGTAGCTATCAGAAAGTTCTTCGATGCATTGTGAAGGTTCAAGAATGTCCTCGTGTTATGCACTTAGTTATCTCTCGTAAGTCGAAGAAAGCGTTAGAGCTCTACTTGCTGGCTAGGTATTACTGTAGTATCTAGGAACCAGACATCCTTTTAGTTTGCAGGAGTGACTTCCATTCTTTTCCTTGCAACAAGGGAAGTTCGTCTACATATCACAACGGGGCGTTGTAGTAGCAGCCATAATCAACCAAGGAAAGCAGCTGACGAAACGGAAGTGCATATAAATTTTGCGCTTTGAAAATGAGGCACAGCTTAGCAAATCAGGAAAGTAGGTGCGTAGAACGTATGGTGAGGGAAACAGTTGGAAGCACTCACTTATTCAACGGACAGGGGAAGGGCTCGGAATCTTGGAGTTAGTCTCGTCCAGATGTGGCATCATTTCTTGAGATGAGTGGCCAGCCTTAATTGTAATCGAGGGGTGACCGAGACGACATTGAATGATGATAATTTATAAGTCAGTCACCTTTCGTCTCCAGCCCTTTAATCATGCCATCAAATCTAATGTTGGGCGCCATTGCTAGTAGCCACCAGAAAGTTCTTCGATACATTGGGAAGGTTCAAGAATGTCCTCGTGTTATGAATTTAGTCATCTCTCGTAAGTCGAAGAAAGCCGAATTCTGTTTTCTAAAAATGGCGCCCAACGTGGAAATCAGTAGATTCAATTGGTAAAAATTAAATTGCCTTCAAAAAATAGAAGATCTTCTGATTTTTTTTTTCGAATAGCGAAGTAGAATAATGAGGATAAAAGTATGACTAATGCTGCACTAGGTATTTGAGATATTTCTATGACAAAGAGTATACACACAAAATAACAGCGATTTGTCTGTCAATCGTGTGTGTAGCTCCACCACAGTAATTCTCCAATGCCTTACCTTGACTAGATGACAAATACCAAAATGTATTATGTACTTTATTTGTCAGGTTATTGCACTCAAATCAAACCCACTCCAATTCGATACCGCGACACAAAGTGTGAATGCAAAGGCCAATTAAATCAATAAATATGTACAAAACATTAATGTCCACCTAATTTTGATATATGTCAAATCATGACCGCGTCGCCGCAACCAAACTATGTTCGTATAAGCCCAGATATAAAAACTTCAGAAAGAAAGAGCTACACCTTAGTTAGATTTCACAGAGAAAAAAAAAACACACAATAATAATTTTATATCAACCACATTTTTCCATAGAATTAATACCAATTTTGAAAATGGCGTTACACTTTGCATTAAATATGGCCATTAAAATAAAGTATTTTTCATTTTCATCCCGTTTCACCAACCGCCCGACCCCTCCTTCCGTCCGTCCGTCTCAATCACCATCACTGAATATTAAATGCTTCCATCAGTGTTGTTGTATATTTATATGTAGTGTTATTTAGTTTGGGGTAAATTGTTCAGTTTGTCAACTTAAATGCACAATTTTATGCATTAGATTCTAATCGCCTTAGCATATATGTATGTAGCTTAGCTCTATGGCGCGGCGGTCGGGGTCTTGAGAATTCGGTCGCGCGCGGGTATATACGCAAATCATCCACTTAGTATAAATATCGCGTATACACAGTTTGGCTTTTGATTTTTTTTTAATCAAGATATCATCTATAGATTGTGGTGGTTGGTTCGGTGGTTTGTGGCGGCGGCGGCAGCGGCAGCGGCAAATATCTCACACTGATTATTATCTCTCTTGCAATCCAATCCCGTCGCGCAGAGCAAAAGGCTCAGTTATATGTTCTCAATTTGTCAAAATAGCCAGGCCTATTACTTTAGCTGTAATTGGTTTGACCGAAGGCGATCTCAATGGAGAGGTCTTATCGGGGCAGGACAGCGCAACAACAACAACAACATCAACAAAAAATACAATTTCCCGGATTGTGTGTGTGCCAGAAATTGGACAGAAGAGTCAACTTGTCAATTGGTTTAGAGTTCAATTTGGTTTAACTTCTATATAGTCTCAAAGCCATGGTAGTGGACCTAGAAACACGCTAAATGACCATGTGCAAACGACAAGGATGACGATCGAGATGATGGTGCGGTGTGCGTATCAGGCTTTAGAGATTGGATCAATTAAATTTGTTTTTTTTTTTTTTTGCTTCTTGATCAGATGAACCAAAAGCAATGGTGATCCGTTAAAATGCCACTTTGTACTCAAAGATATTTGTTAAGGGAAATTTCTTCGAGAAAATAGATGATAAAAAGAAGGGTTCAGTAATTTTTGGAAGGAAAATTTGACGGATGATTTTCAGTCTCGTCTACAAATATGGAGAGAAGATTATAAGAATGAACTAAAAAGCCCAATGAGTGAAAGGGTCATGTATACCGAAAAAGTGGTTGGTCACCAAAACTTTGCCCAAGCTCAGAAAATCTTTGGATAAATCTTCTAGAGAACGACTGCGACTTAAGTGTCTCAGATAATGCACCTAAGAAGAAGAGAGGAGCTCAACAAACTTGAACTGGAAAATAGAAGGCATCCTGCTGGAACCAAGCTGGCTTGAAAAGGATTGTTGGGCAAGACTCTGATAAATATTTTACAACCTTTTTCACAACTCCACTTTTGCTCTTTTCCCTTATTCTTTCTTTCTTTTTCTTTTGTCTCTTTTTCCAACTTTACCTTTTCCTATTTCCCTTGTTTCCTATTTCTCTTTTCTCCGCTTTTTTTCTTTTCCTATTTCTTTTTTTTTCCCTTTTTTCTTTTCCCCTTCTTCTTTTTTCCTCATTTGTTCATTTCCTATTCTTCTTTTTTTCCCTTTTCCGCTATTATTTTTTCCCTTCTTCCTCTCTTTTTCTCTTTCCCTCTTTTTCTCTTTCCCTATTTTCTTTCTTTCCTCTTTTTTTTTTTCTTTTTCTATTTTTCTTTTCTTCTTTCCTTTTTTTATTATTTTCTCTTTGTCTATTTGACTCTTTCTCTATTTCTTAATTTCCTCTTTCTGATACCTCTGCGGTGAAATTCCTCTTGCTAGAACATTTTACGCGTAGGCCAAGAAACCGTATACCAGGATATTGACTACCAACTCCTGCTTCTGAGGCTGCTACCATGTAGTCCCAATGAAACTATTTAAACTCTAATCTCTAGTTGATCTCTAGTAATTTGCAAAACACCTTAAGCGATTTAGCAAGATCAGTTTTTTTTTGGTTTGTGGTCGACTGATGGGTCTCTAGAGAGTTTCTGGCTCCTGATGGGATGCAATGGTTGATTTTAGCTCAAAGAAACATCTTAACACTGCGGTTAACTAGAATTACATGCAAAACGATGTTTGGTTTTGGTCTAAACTTAAAAAAAAAAAATGAAAGACACACGTTAAAGAAAAGTATAGGCTGCACTACCTTATACGTAAAAGGATTTAATTTAAATGATTGCAAAGCGATCAATGTAAACAGTGGTGGCTGGGCTATCTTGGCATGCGTATCTCGTATATCGCCTTTAATCAAGAGAGCTCCAGAGAGATGGCTGCCAAAGTGGATAAAGATATGCACAAGTTGGAAAAGAGAGACGGTGCAGAGAGAGAGCATGATATAAAAAACGTAACTATAAATTAGTGAAGAAAATTGAAAATTATGTTATTAGTTCGAAACTCTGTTTTGGTTCAGGTGGAAGTAATTTTCAGTTAATGGTGTAGAAGATTTAAAAAAGATGAATGAGTGTTTTGATATTGCTTATGCTATTAGGATTGAATCAATTTCCATAGTTTTTTGTCTTAAGTCGGACCAAATTCAATTCCAACGTTTTGGAAAGGTATTCTTCAATTTTCTATTAAGATTTATTTCGATTATTTTAGTTTTCAAACAATAACGAATCTCCGAACAAGTCCACCACCTTTTGTTACAAAACAAAAGTTCCTATTTTAAATCATGTTTAAATTTATACAAACAAAAAAACAAAGCAGAAAACACATAGAACATAAACAACATTTAATCAAATCTCTTTTTATGGGAGAAAAAATCCATTATGCATCAAAAGTTTTAAAAATCTTAAAATTTCGATTCATTTAAAATTCCTTTTTCCCAAAAAATCTTCTTTACCACAAAACACAAATAAATTATCACAATCTAAAAATGTCAAAACCTATTCTTTTAAAATTAGTTTTGACATAACTTCGTGCTAATATCACCCACACCATCTCTTCCAAACATATTTGTTTTACATAAAAAAAAAAAATTTTAAATTCATTCCAAATATTCGAAATAAAATACAAAAAAAAAAACACCAAATAAGAAAACATCTTGTTTATCAATTTGTTTTCAAGTCATCCAATCTGCCATGTAGAGTTAAACAAAAGAGCTGAACAGCGAACTCTTTTTTTTTATGTTTTGATAATAAAAACTGGATTTTTTTGGTTTAAACAATTTATGCCGAACAGTTGACTTGAAATTAGTTAATTTAAATTATTTCCATTAATCTTCAGATGGGAATACCTATATATGTAGAAAATTAATCTACATAACATATCGCCACCAGAGCTTATGTTAACTATAGCACAGTCATCTCATCACCCACCCACACAATTTTTATCAATGAAAACAAAAACAAACAAAAAATAAACATCTTCTGCCATAAAATTAATTAAAAGTACAATTAATCATTGTTCACATCACCTACACACATTCAATTTAAATTATTTGTCAGTGTCAAATCTTTTTACCATATTCAAATTAATTTTATTAAACCCGAAACAGGACACCACCAGTGAAATGAAATGTATTGGTATGCAGAATTTGATAGCTTCCGTATGTTAAACAGTCATTCCAATTTGAATATTCAATCGGACAAAGTGAACTATTTTCTGCAAACACAGCAAAATAAATGATTGTGTCTGACGTTTCATCGAATTCTTGATTTGTTTATAATTTGAAAATTTGCCCAAATCAAGTTTAGCCATATGTCGTCGTTGTCGGTCGTCCGTTGAATGGCATCAGCACGCCGCGACGGCGGCGCGGTGTCGTCGTCGTGTTTTTTCAGACACAAAAATGTCAATTTAAAATAATAAAAAGAGTCAAATAAATTCAATTGAGAATATGCCTTAGTGGGCACACTCTTAATTCAAATGCCAAATATTTCATTCAATATTGATTTACATTGACCATTTTTGGCTTTTGGCTTCCACAGTGGCACAGTTAAGGCCCCGTGCCTAAAATAAAAATATCAAACAGTACGTTAAAAAAAAAATAAAACATCCAATTTATGTAGATACGTTAAAAGGAATCCGTTTTTATTGCTATTTTTGTAAGCATTTTATAAAATCGCCCTCCTTCCGCGATGCCGCCCTCTTGTTTTCAAGTACAAATAAATGAAAAAAATAAATCTTGTCGAGTTGAATAGTTGACTTGGTTAATACAATTAATTTTAATAAATTTCAAGAGAATTCTTTTTAATGTTGTTGAATTTAAATTTAATTTATTTTTTTTTTTAGTTTCACTTTTAAGTTTTTTTTTGTTGTTGTTCCGCTCTGATGTGCTTTTTGTTATATTTTATCTTCTTTTTTTCTTATTAATTAATGCATCACAATCTAGCACATTGAATGGATAAAATGCATTCTTGCATTATTTTCTTGTGAAAAAAAAAAGAAAAAAAACTGTAAATCCAATAAATTGTATTATGCAAATTGTTAAATTGATAGTAGTAAAATGTTAAATTTATCACAATGTTAATGAGCACAATTGGCAACGCCACTACCTTGGTTATGTTCATTGTAGGTTTTTTTTATCTTTGAACAAACAGAAACTGACAATTATAAAACAAAACAAAAAATGTGTTGACAGCTTGTAAATAAAGGATTTAAATATTTAAGTAGCTCTTCAGCGCTTGTTTGTAAATATTACTGGCTGAATTAATATATTTTTTTTTTGTATTCAGAGAGTGTGTCGATGACATTAAGGATTTTTAATGACTTAATTTCTTTTTTGTTTTTTTGTTTAAATTGAAATTATTATTATTTCAATTGACTTTTTATGCAAATGCATATTTATAATTTGACAAAACGAATTATTTTTTTTTTTTAGTTTCAGGGTAAAACAAGCTAACAAAGCTTTTAATAAAGTAATAAATATAAAATGAAGTGCTGAAGTGCTTCTGTTTTTTGATTTTATGTCTTTGAATGGTAATTGTGGAGCCATGAAATTGCAAGTTAATTGACAATTTTTATCACATTCCACTTTTCGGATATTTTATGAGGAGGGTGGCAATTTAATTTCAATGTTAATATTTTGCTTTTGGTTGGTTGGTGAACTTTTTTGGTAGCTTTACATTTACAAAGTAGCATTTTTGGTGGTAAGAACTTTAAAGTGTATTGTGCATTAAAGTTTTAATGGAGAAAAGAAGAATTATCACATCTGTGGATTTTTATATATTTTTTTAAAAGGTGCTGAAGTGATGTTTAAGTGCCAGGATGATATTTTATATTTTAGTGGCCGTTAGTTCATTAGTTTAGTGACCCATATGTAATATGTATTTAAATGTTTTGAAAAAAGGGGACAGCATTTTGAATTTGACCAAAAATTTAATTAGTTGAGAATTCAACTTTAATTTCATAAGTTTTTGTCTAAAGAAACAATTGTATATCATTTGACCTTAAGGCTTAAAGCATAAACTAAGCACTTTAATTAATAAGTAAGAAGATTCATTTATTAACATTCAGTTCTTAACAATTTCGTGTATGGCCATGCCGCCATAACAAACTTTGAATGTTTCTAACAATTGTTTTTTTGATTGGAAATAGTGTAAAGAGAAAAGAAGACAATATACTATCCGTTTATATTCAGGCGAAGACCAGATAGTTAGTTCCCATCTTCTACAGTAGATCGATAACCTATTAACCGATTAATCATTAATTACAAACTTTCTGGTGATTCTGAAAGTATGACAAGATCGTTGGCACATAATAGCACATTAACGGTTAAAGCTTATTGATATCCTTGTTTCACTCCTGTACTGACTGATACATGAAGTTCCGAAGGTCTACTCCGTCTGTATACATTTCTCTTATTACCGTTTTGAAGCTTGCAGAAAGACCAATCTGTGGCACAATTAATAAACAAGTGCATTTCTGTTGACTTGATCCAAAGCAGCTTTTAAAATTAACGAAGAATGAATAGACCTTTTTGTTTCTGGCTTTAAAAGTTTTGACAATAGATGGAAGTTTAAGAACTTGGTCAATCATTGAAAATTTTTTTCTAAATCCAGCTTGTAAGTCTGATGAAATATTACCAGAGTATTTTTCCTATTGCATTCATGAATAATATGCCTTTATAATTTTCAGGAACATCTAAGCTTTTTTTTAAAGGGTTTTCGAATGAAGAGGTATTTCGGCATTCAAAAAGATCTTATTAAAGTGGAAAGGAGATGCACCACTTTTGGGCCCAGTGCGTTCACTAATGAAAGTGGTATCAAATGAAAGGTGAAATCTAGCACGTTATGTGGGTGCAATATTTCCAAAATTGTCAATGGGGTTTTCGAGATATTCGCTTTTGAAGTTGGTTAACTCAGAAAAAGGATTTCACTCCTTTTTTTTCAATAATTGCTTATATCGCGCGATATAAGGCACGTAGGAAAATGATATTGGTATCAAATGAAAGATATTTTTTCTATCTTTTTAATGAATTCAAAACTATTTTCCTACCAACAATATTTTTTCAAATATTTAGTATAAACTTCTTAAAAATTATGTTTTTTTTACTTACCTTTTGAACACAGATATCTTTAAAAAATCAGTGATGACATTTATTTTTTTTTTGCATTATTTTAAAGCTCTATATCTCATCTTTAATTTAATATATAATTTAGTACTCATTCTCAAAAAAATTCTTACTTTTTAACAAACTTACTCTAAAAAACACCTTTACATGCTATCGGCTGCTATGAACTTGCCCGTTTAGCGCTTTTTAATAATTCTTATACCCAATTATGTTTTTTTTTTAATACTGACTTTAAGTCTTCAAAGCAACCTTTAAAGTAATTAATAAAAAACTGCTGTTTTTTCGAAAAAAAAAATATGCACATGTTACTTCTAAACAATAGTGCATATATAAAAAGCTTAGCGTTTAGAAGAAGTTTATCAAGACACATATTATGTTTAAATCATTTTTTTCATCTTTAGTGTTTTCAATATTAAATTAAGTACAAAAAGGTTTTAACTGAAACATCTTAGCACATCTTCCTTAAATAACTATAACAATCAATTGTTATTCATTTTTATTCTTCTTCAATTTCATTTTCTACTAAAATATTATTTAAAAATAAGGCTGGAGGTATGTTTATATTTTCTTGGTGACGAGCAAATCCCAAATACCACAAAATACTCATAACGTGAGCGCAACATCCAACAGTTCGCATACCAACAAGACAATTGCAATAGAACGCTTGTACTGCGTTGGAACTATTTGCCACATTTAAATCATTACTTACTAGGATGTATGTAAAATATATTTTTTGACTAACGTGTCAAGATTTTATGCGACCCCTAATTAAGTAATTGTTTCCAACCAGGCTTGCATGGGAACCATTAATTCGAATATGGTTTTCACATACTTCTATTACATAACTTACATCAATGAAATCTAACGAAGCTCTGTCAAATCAAGCAAAGGAAAGTTATTTAGGTTAGGAATATGCCCATTTATTCGACAAAACACTGCCCTTGTTCTGTTAAGGTTTCTTTCTTTAACAAAATCCCCCAAATAGTTAGGAGTGTTTAATCTGTTCAATGCCAACTCCAGTAAAACACTTGCATCTGCATTGTCCTCTAACAAAGGATGAAACTTATTAAGAATTGCAGCTGCAATTCTGAAATCATCCATTAAATGAGGAGCAGCTAGATTAAAAAAATTCTGTCGGAAAAGCTTAAAGTCTCTCTTGAAACGTCCATTTACAACCTCCACAACCCATCTTACCATGGTGACACATCTTGTTTTATTAGCTTGTGCTGTTGTCAGCTGAAAATTCCCTTCCAAAACAGTTTCAGGCAAATAAGCTTTGTACCCGTAGGATTCAAGGCTTGAAATAGCATCTCTGAAACCTCTGTCTAATATGAAAACGTCGTTTTCTCTAACAAAATGCCGCATGTTTCCAGATTCATCTCTAAAAAGATTTTTCATAATACTTGCATCCGATTCAGTTGCGGCATATGGCCCGAATACGTCTATAATATACCCGTCACAGCATGTCATCATAAATAGTTTAACTAAATTCTGAAACTTATGCAGACTATATGTTTGTTTTTGAAAACTATAATTTGAACTTTTTTGTAGGTAGACATAAGTTCCGTCACATATTATTATGGCTGGTTGTTCATTCTCATTTAACTGTGTGTTGCCAAATAATCCATTTGGAATCATTTTAACATTTCTATAGTGAGAAGTAGGCATAATTTGTTGAAGAACATCGCATCAAAGCAAAAGTTGTATAAGAACTTTTGGTTTTTGCATCAACATTTTGAGTATTTTGAATTTGGTCGTCATCAGGAATATAATAACATACCTCCAACTTGTGAATTATCAATATAAATATTATTAATCAGACAGAATTATAACAAAAAACATAATTGGGTATAAGAATTATTAAAAAGCGCTAAACGGGCAAGTTCATAGCAGCCGATAGCATGTAAAGGTGTTTTTTAGAGTAAGTTTGTTAAAAAGTAAGAATTTTTTTGAGAATGAGTACTAAATTATATATTAAATTAAAGATGAGATATAGAGCTTTAAAATAATACAAAAAAAAATAAATGCCATCACTGATTTTTTAAAGATATCTGTGTTCAAAAGGTAAGTAAAAAAAACATAATTTTTAAGAAGTTTATACTAAATATTTGAAAAAATATTGTTGGTAGGAAAATAGTTTTGAATTCATTAAAAAGATAGAAAAAATATCTTTCATTTGATACCAATATCATTTTCCTACGTGCCTTATATCGCGCGATATAAGCAATTATTGAAAAAAAAGGAGTGAAATTCTTTTTCTGAGTTAACCAACTTCAAAAGCGAATATCTCGAAAACCCCATTGACAATTTTGGAAATATTGCACCCACATAACGTGCTAGATTTCACCTTTCATTTGATACCACTTTCATTAGTGAACGCACTGGGCCCAGGCTCCATAGAAAAATGGCGCATCTCCTTTAAACGGTTGAAAAACGTAGGGGTTGCATTTTTAAACTTTCATAAGGAATCCCATCTTCACCGGATGCCTTATTGCTTTTTGACTTTCTGATGTATTATCATGTATTTTTTGGATCGTTATATCAACATCTAATATTGGATCAATGGTTGATGGTTCAGTTGTGCAAAATGATAGGCTTGATCCACTGCAAGGCAGACGACCAAAATTTATAGCAAGTTTTTCAGTAGAAATTCCTGCACCAGTCATGGTTTAAAACCATTTTTGTTTGAATTTAGTGTTGAAATTGAGTATTTTGAAAGGTGTTGAACTTCTTATGTTAACTGCTTATTTTAAAAGATTTATAAAAATAATTTTTCTCAAAATTCAGGTTTTCCTTCAAACCACATCAAGTTAAAAAAATTACGACGAAAATTATTAGAAATGCCGAGGACAAAAATCTATACAAATTTTGGAATCCTACCAATGGACAAGTTTTATTTTAGAATAAAAATCCAAACTTGAAAAAAAAATTATTGTGACAAGATGTGTACTTTTCTTTCCATTGTTAAAAAAGTTACAATAAAAAATCAGGAAGGTATACCAAAAAAGATAATAAGTATTTTGGAGGCCTCAGAATTGATTGAAAAAATAAAACAAGTAATTTTTTTTCTAAAGTGAAATAAGTAAGACAGCAAAATTATTTTGAGATTTTTTGAATAGTCGCATTGTAATGAAAAAAAAAACAATTTTGAAGGATCAACTAATAACTGATATAATTTACATTTGTTCAAAATTAGTCCTCATTCAAGTTACAAAATACAATTTAATATGCATTTATGGATTCTTAACAATGTAAATATTTTTGTCATCGAATTGGTAAAATTTAAATATCAAAATAAAAGATAAATTTGGATTTTACTTACAATTCTTTTAAGTGTGAACATAATGCATGACAATTTAATGTAGTTTAGATCAGTTTGCATACATACCTTCCTGGAAAGACAAAAAATATTTTAGTAGTTAAAATAATAAAAGCAATTGTTTCGGTCAAAACAAAATACTAATAGATACAGTAAATATATTGCATATTTAAAGTAGTCCGTTGGGCCTGAACATCATTATCTATTTAATATTTCAGTTGCTTTAATTACTACAATACATTATTTTGTTACAGACCAAATAATAAAGAAAAAGAAAAACAGTAGTTTAGTCATTTTGTGACACTTTTTAAGTAATTTATTGTTTTTTGGTTTATGGACAAAAGTCTTCGTTCAGTGACCTCAAATAAAGTTTCATCGCATCATAAATTTGTCGTCCAATTGAATTTATTACCCAAAAAAACTCACAAAAAATAAATGAAGAAAATTAAGTTAGTCAATCTCTTTTCAATTATAGAAAAAATAAAACAGTAATCACACTTAAATTAACCATCTCTTACTCAAATAACCGCTATTCCATTTAAATTCTGCCATCGCCATAATCATTTTCATTTAGAAAAAAAAACAAGTTTGCACCACAGCTCTTTTGTTTCATCTCAGTTTATACGTTTTTTTTTTTGATCATTCGTTTGCTATTTTAATTGAAAATAAATCAATTCCCTTTTTAAGCATAGACACAGACATATCGCATACATGCATAGATAAATGTATATTTTTGGATTTTTTTTTTAATAAAACACCCATAAATTTGCATCATCTGATCACGTCTGGTCGTTGGTCGTCGTCGTTTTGGCAAATATTTTTTTTGAATTTAACGTCATATATTGACCATTATACGACTACAGCACATTTTACAGCCGTGTTATCACCAAATTCAATCGGCCTATACATATTTTGATTTAATCAAGTTTTTTTTTCTTTTCTTTTGGTAAAATATGTATATATAAATGTTAGAGTATGTATTTTATATGAAAAACCACAAGTCACACCTTATAGACTTTTAGCAGGAATAGCAGCTCAGTGGTGGCATGACATGGCGGTCGGTGAGCGCGGCACAACGTTCCACATCCATTAAAGGTATCTAAAACGATCGTATATAGTTCGTCCAATTAACTTTGCATCAAGTTTTACATTTGGAATTCTGTCTTGAACGCGTGAGGAGGAATTGAATATTATATGTGCCGCATGCAATCATAGATTGGATGTTGTTCTGTGATACCTATTTTATATATTTTTTTGCTCTGCTTTTTTATCTTATAAAAGATACAATATCTAAATTTAATTTCAATTTCTTTTTAAAACTAGGTGTTTTTTATTTTGTTCGAGATGCTGGGAATACCACTAGTGGTATTTTGTTGCTACCATCATACCAAACCGCATCAGGTACAAAAACCGTCAAGCTTCGGTTGGCAGCCGACAACCAGTCTGCAGACCATTAAAAAACCATTAAAGGGAATAAAATATTCACTGAGTCTGAATCTGGTATCCGCAGCGTCGCGTCGCGTCCGTCGCTAGGTTATGCAGTGTGCATCTGTGGACTATTAGATTGCAGATTGCAGGCGGGGGGAGGTGGTGACCATTTTTGGTCGTTTAGGCGTTAACATTTTGCATTGCGTGTACTCGCCGAGGTATTGGTCGCAGTTATTTTCGCGATTGCGCATAAAGAGCTGCAATTCTGATAATGAAGTTGATCGTTTCGTGTACGTTTTACTTTTTTTTTGTCTCGAAGGAAGAGACATACATTTTAAAGCTTGCTCTAGGCAGCAAGCGCAAGTCGTAATTCCCTTATGACAGGATTGGACAGCGCCTGTTATATTCATAGTGTTTGGTACAATCATGATATCGAAACGACATATCTTGAATTCAGAAACTGCTGTCTGCACTTCTTGATGAGCCAAGACAACCGATCGACGACGCGCCGCGCCGTACGATATTGGGTGGAGAACACTTTTGTTCATGAACGTGGTGGCTTATTGACCACCCAACTAACCCTTAGACAGTTTTTGCTTGGGAGTAATTATTATTGTTGGGTGTAAAATCGTATTGGTGTAGAGCATCTATGGGCACCGGCTTTGTAAGACCATTTTTGGTAAGATTTAGTTGGAGAAAAATGGGTGTTAACCATGTTCAAACACTTATTGAGTTGTTATTTTACAGCTCAACTCTTGCCCATGCTCGGCTCGTGCCGTGCAGTGCCGTGAGCAAAACAAAAGGAGAGCTGGCAATTATAATGATCAAAAAATCCATTTGTGGATGGGTTTTCTTTCAAAACAAAACAAAAAAATTAACCAAAAGGGACATTTCCACGTTCATTTGGATTTTGTTTATATTTTTTTTTTTTTTGTAAAAGTGATTTGTAAAGTAATTTGTTAGAGTTTAAACTGACTGAGAGTATTTAATTTGTGAAGGTGAAAAATAGTATGACAATTGATAAGTTATATACATCTGTCATTTGTCAGTTTTGAATCTGTCAAATTTTTGACATTTTAAAGGTTGATAGTTGTCACAGCAGTTATCAGTGTCAGTTAATTGGACGTTATTTTTTCCGTTAATTTTCAATTGTTGGTTAGAGTGTCTATTAGGTGTTAGAATATATGGACAAATCTATGGCCAAATTTGTAATTCTGGCAAAACAATGTAAAAAGAACAGTCAATGTAAAAAGAACTATCACTCAGCGAATGATTTCTTGACAATTTTTTTTTTCACGAAAAGAACTTTTACGTAATATGGCTAGCAAGACTATAAGCTATTGTATATGATCTTTAAGGTCTTTTAGCTTAACACAATTTTTTGTAAGATATGAATTGAGGAGGATATTCAAAATTCTAATCAAAACTATACCGCGCCAATTATCCTCGAGATAAAAATGGGACAGAGGCATATTTATGAATAAAATAAAATAAAAAAAAATAAAATAAAATAAAATAAAATAAAATAAAATAAAATAAAATAAAGTAAAACAAAGAAGGCTGAAAAAAAAAATTATTAAATTTTCAGTGGAAAAATAGTTGACAATTGGTCAACAAAAGTAGAGACATATGGAAAGCATAAACAAAATTTGAAAAAATTGAGTTTAACGGGGCGAAATTCTTTTGGCCTCCAAATTTTCAAAACCGATTTTTTCGAAAACTGTGGGTGGTCAAAAATGACCATTTTGGTCATCTTTAAGCAAGAAATTAATAAAATCGGATCCAAGTTACCACAACTCATCATTAAATTTATTTCCTGTGATAACAGACTCAATCAATGAACTCTGTGGGATCTAATAAATCATAATTTGGAATTCGAATGTTAATACTAGCAGCGATAGCTGATAAGATAACACTTTGCAATTATAAGTTAAAATATGGATTTTATTTGCCTTACACATTTTCCATTTCTACTAAAATTCCTTTACTCAGATAGCCCTGAAATAGAATAAATTAATTTTTAAAAAATACCTTTAAATCAATTTTCTTCTAATTATGAACAAAATTTACATAAATACTTTTTTTTATTCATTGAGATAAAAAATTAATCCTATCATATTATAATTATCATGCCCAACAATCAAAAAAAAAATACAAAACGACACAAATAATTTATTACATCATTAAAATTCTCTCACCTTTATTTAATGTGAATTAAACAAGATACAGTTTATAAATAGATAAGTGTTAATATTCATAAATTTCATATGAATCAAATTTTCAAAAAAATTCAAAAAATTTCCAAAAGACAATTCTTCTCTTTAAAACAAGAGCAAAACAAAACAAAAAAAAAGCAATTAAGATCAGATAAATTTTACATTTTATTAATAACTGTATTTAAAAAGAAATAAACAAAAAATATATCAAAAAAAAGAAGAAAAACTCTTAAGTTTAAAAGGGGAAACGCCCCTTTTATAGACCTTCATTTGAATATGGGAATGAATAACAAAACAAAAAAAGGTCACACGCACCATAAATCACTTCATAAAAGTCTTCATAAATACATCGAACAACAAACATATTTTTTTTTTGTATCTTAACTTAAATCATAGTGACCCATACCTCAAAGCATATTCGTTTCGTTTCGTCTCGTGGAGTGGGAAAAGATGTATAGTAACTTTTGTCAACGTTAACACCCAAACGAAAGACAAAAATAAAAACAATCAAAAATAGCGACAAGCTTAAAATGACTTATTGGACAAAATATATTTTCGAAACTCCTCCTCTCTCTTTCTCGCTCTCTTATTATGTATATTACTCACACTACAAATGTTTGCATTTTTAAAATCTTTTTTTTCCTTTTGGCTCGTTCCTATTAAAATTGTTCCAAACGGTAAAAATATCTCCAAAAAAAGCATCATCATCATCATGTTGATGGAGAACTATTAAGTGTTTTTTTTTTAATTCAAAAATTAATTTGTTCTGGTTCTCAAATTTTGATCGGAATTTCTTATAAAGTGGCCCAATTTTTGAGTTTTTTTTTCTATTCTTTTGTATCTTATCTTTGTATCTAATCATAATAATACTCGTCAATTATTCAATGGAATTTGCATCCTGGTTTGGTTTGGATTTAATAATGTGTCTTTTGATCTCGAGAGGAATTCTATATATTTCATCGACCACAACAAATCATAATTCTAAAAGATACAATTTGTTCTAAGTTTGAATTGATAGTTCTCTTTTTTGTATCTCTTTAATTTTAGACTCTTTTAAAAGAGAAAAAAAATAAATAAAAATTAAATTCATAAAACAGATCGACTAGACATAGACACCTACCTATACAAATTAAGATTCAATCAAATTTATATAGACAAGAGTTTGTGCGGTGTTGAGTGGCTCTTTTTCGTGCTAGCACGCGTATAGGTTAAACCAACAAAAAGCAGTAGAATCGAAAAAAAAAACAAAAAGTAGGAGAAATTTTTGGGTTTTTTTTTCTTGTTGGTGGTAAATGAAGAAGAAATATATTTGAACTTCTTTTATGGTAGGAAGTTTGGTGTGGTGGTCATTTTTATAGTTTCACCACATGTGTATCTATGAGATTTTTGTGAGCTTTTTTTCGGCAATTTGAGAGATTTTTGTCTTGTGTTGTTTTGAATTTTTTTTTTACGGACAAACAGTCTGATGGAGATTGGTTTAGTTATTATCGGGTTGCGTGCTTTGACGGATCGCACGATCATAGTGGGTTGCCGAAATTTAGTTTTTTTTTTGTTAAGGATTTTTATATCTTTTTTTTTTGCGGCCGCGACGGACGGGTAAATGCGAATATTATTTCTAAGTTATCTAGAAATGGAAAATATAGAGTGAAGTGTAAAAATTGATCTAGTCAAAGTCTAATCTCTGAGCTGCATTCGACAGTAAGAGGCTCGTCTTAAGTGCAAGTGTTCACAAAACTTAAGCAAAAAAAAAGTGATGAAGTAGAAAATGATTATAAAAAAAAATTAAAAAATAGAGTGTAACAAACAAATTTATAAAAAACAAAAGAAAAAAATTTCTTCCAATTCTTTTGCCTTGAATATTTGAAAAAAAAAATGCACCGATATAATACAAAAAAATAAATAAATAATGATTGGTTGAAAATCAAGAAAATTGATAACGAAGTCACTTAAAACCTTTCTACATCAGCCATTTGGCATACAATTATTTTCAAAAAAAAAAATCAATTTTATGTGAAGTTTTTTTTTTTTAATTTCAATTAGATAATTAATTATTTTTCTATAAGAAAAAAAAAAGTGATTTTATACCCGATTAAGTTACTTCAAAAGTTGTTTTTTTAATAGAATTAAACAAGAAAAAATTAAATCATTCAACACATTTATCTGTGGATCAAGACAAATGATACAAAATAGTAAAAAAAAAGAAGTTTAATCGAATGCACCATGTGGATATAATTGGATCATTTTGAATGTTTTATGAGGTGATTGCAACTGTTTAATAGTTTGTTATAACTTAAGACAAACTTGTTTTTTTTGTTAACTATATACCTTTTTTTATGACCCACTTTGAGGAAATGATTTTTATTAGTTTTTATATACCCATATAATGTATCTAGTAGGTAGAATATATCAGCAACAAAAAATAAAGTCATAAAATATATAATATCAAAAAGCAATATTTGAAATGTTTTTGTCTGCGATGGACGAGGAATTTTTGGTCGGAAGATAATAGACACATCGTGCAGGTGGAACTTTTATTTTTATGGTTCAAATACTGTTTTTTTTTTTATTCGACAAAAATAATTTATATTGATAATCTGGATTTTAAAGTTTAAAAATTAAAATTATAAACGGAATTAAATTTTTATGGGCTAGCAATATTATTTTCGAGTAAAACACATTTTGGTATTTCTTTGTTTTTTGTCTGAAGTAAAAGAATTTTTTTTTTTATTTTAGTTATTTTTTTAAGGAATTATTAATTTGATTCTTATAGCTTTGAACTCCTATAAAGAAATTAAAAAATATAACAAAGAGATTTTAATGCGAAATCTTCGCATTTTTCGGGCCTAAATTGTTACTTTAGTTAAGCCCATAACTCGGGTCATAAATCAAGCCACAAACTAAAATTCGTATTATATTTTTTCCTGATTCACAGTAATCATCTGAAAATTTTTGAAATTAAGAAGCGTTTAGTTTCATGTTAACAATTTGGTGGCGCAAGAGTCTATGAAGAACCAGAGTCTAGTTAATTACAACTCTAAGCCAATTCTGTGTGCGTGTTATTGCAGAAATAGAGGAGACCCACAATTTTATGGCGAATCCGAACGGCATTCTTTTCTTAAAAAGTCATACTCGTGGAGAATTTCTCTATTAATCACAAGAAGTAGCAGCACGTTGAAAAAACATTTCTGCGAATCGAACCCGGACAACTAGCATGACAGTTTTACGCAGTAACCACTATGCTACGAGCAACTAGAATAGAATTTGAAACTTAAATTTGAAAACATTTTTGGAATGTATAGAATTGTGGTCACACCTACTGATTTGTGTACACCCAAAATTATTAAAAAAACAGAATTTTGAAATAAAATAGGATTATAACCCCGCAAAATTTCGACCAAAAACCCAAAAAATAATCTACAAAACCATAATCTTTTAGTGTTTCATTTATTCCATGGATCTTTAACTTATCATGTCTAGGTCCTCCGCCTTATCATGTCTAGTTCTAGTTTTTGAAAAAAAAGTCGTATATTCATATTTTTTTCTCATTTTTTTTCTCAAAAAAATTAAATGTTTTTAAAACTCCATTAAGGTGTATAATTATGACGACCTGCTTTTCGTGTTGTTTTAATGTCTTCATTTATAAGTTTAACACGTAAATATGTATTTATATAGTGAACATATCATGTGCTTACTACAATTTTTTTTCGTTTATGGTTCAAATAAGTAAATGTTGAAAAAAGCATATTTATAAAACTTCTGAGGAACATAATGCTTCACAAAAGAACTTCATAAAATTTAAGAAATATTATAAGATTTCATGTAAGAACTTTTTAAAGAATATTTTTTTTTCGTATTATTGATGTGGTATTCTTTTTAAAATAATACGAAAATCTTATTAAATTTCAATAAGTTTTTTTTTACTAAATCAATAATAAAAACTATAAATTTTGTAGTCTTCGTAAAATACCTCAATATATTAATCTTACATAGTGTCTTTCAATAATTTTTTTGCTTTGCGTTTAATATTTGAAAAATATAATATGACTTTCAAACAATTTTTAGTGGGTTAGAATAATTTTTTTTAGTTTGTCGTTGTTTGATAAAAAAAAAAGAAAAGAATAAAAATATCTTAGTTATAAATAAAGGTGTCAGATGTTTATTTTTTAACTGAGAAAAATCGTTCGAGACCATTTACTAAGAAAAGAATAAAATATTAAAAAGTGCTAAACCACAGTTACATTTATAATTTTTTTTTTTTTTAAAGAAAAAGTTACAAAAGTTGGGAAGCAAAATTATTTTTTAATTTTTAAGTTCTTACCTCAACTCTTTTGTTTTAAAATTTCACAAATCTGAGCCTTTTGTACATGAATTAAATACTTAATTTTTTTATATTTTGAGTTTTTACTTCAGCTCTTTTATTTTCAATATATTCAGTTCTGAATTTGTATGTGTGTGTAAGAATAATAAGTAGGCCTACGTCAAACTGGTTTCTTGAAATGTGTTGCGCAGTTAAACGTACTTTTAAAATCTTAGTACTGCCAGCTATTTAATTCATTAGAAGATCGCGTAATTCCTGAGTGTTTTCTTCAACTACAAATTTGTTTTATTATTTCACAATTCCAACATTAAATGTTAAACATTTACAAATAAACTAATTTAATTTATGCACTTCAAAAAAAAATGGTAATGGTATGTTATCTTAAAGATTTCAATTTATGCTTATTTTTTTTTTGTCCCATAAACCAAGTTCTTGCTTAAATATATCAACTTATTCGATACATTTAAAAAAAAAACCCTTTTTGAATTTATTTTCTCATACATAGGAATTTGCTAAATTAAATATGCATTTATGTTAATTATTTGATTTTTTAAAATTTAATACAATAAAATTTTATTACAAATTTATGTCAAAACAAAATAAATTAGAAATAAAACAAAAAGACAGAAATGTATACAAGTAATTAACGCACCTTCAATGTCAAAACTATAACACGCCATTTAACTAACTAGTGTAGATACAATTATATTTTTTTTTTTGTTTTTTGAAAACGAAGAAAAAATAAATAAAATGCAAAACTTTGAAACATAAACAATATAATATTAATTATTTTAAAACCGATTGACAGCCTGTGAGATAGCAGCAGAGCGACATTGAAATCTCCTTCTCTCTTTCTGTTTTAATGTGACAGGAAGTTGATGTTTTTTTAATTTATTTTTGCATTTTTTTGACTTACAAAATACACACAGATAAGAATAAAAAAAAAACTAGTCTATTTAATTTTTTTTTTAATCGAAAAGCATTAAGTGTGTGTCTTAATAAGTGATTTATATTTAATCAGTTTCAGTTTTTTATCAAGTTTCTGTTTGAATTTGTTTCTTTTTTTTTATATTTTTAATTGATCTGGAATAATAAGGAAATTTATGTCTCTTAATTGATTTCAAATTTGAATATTTAACCATTTTGATGTTAAATTTTGTGCGTATATGTAGGTAAGGTATCATATCATATAATGTGATGATTATATTCTTATGTAATATAATGAAGAAACTGTATTTGTATGGATTTAATTTTTATTTATGTACTTGATAAAAATTGACTTTAATTAGAACGATTTTAAGGGTTTCCGGTTTTGTTTTGTCATTTCGGAGTGACTTAAGTGTGCTTATTTCCTCAGTTGTTTTTTTTTTTGAAATATTGTCAGTTAAAATTTTTGTAATAATCAAAAAAAAAAAACTAAATTATGTGTTTCCGTTAATGAATTTAGCATAATTGATAAGTTTTTAGTGCCTTGTTTAGTACAAAAACTACAGTTTCCGATTTAAGTTTTGATTAATTTAATGAAGTGAAACTTATCGAAATTTAATAAGATTTTTGTATTATTTCAAGAAGAATACTTATTAAAATTCACTTCAAAAATACGAAAATATGTTTGTTTCAGAAAGTTTACTTATTAGAATTCAATCTTTACGCATGCAACTTTCAGGCACAGACAGAGGAATGTTTCTTCTCTTTTTAGTTTATAGTACCTAATTAACTTTTTACATTGGAATTTTTTATCGCAAATTGGCAATGAGAAAGAGTGCTCGTCAAGTCTTAGGTTCAATACTAAGAGACAAAAAAAAAGAAAGAGCTGACATTTGAAAAAAAAAAACATTTTTTATAGAATGGTCAATAAGATGTTCTCCATTATTTTAATAAGATCTTATTCTCTTCTGAACCGTTTTCCTCTGTTTAGTTTGTTTAGCAGTTGTATGATGACATTTGATAAAATATAAAACGTAAGCTCGTTACTCAAAATAACTAAGGTTAGCCAGGTTAAAAATTAAAAAAAAAAAAATTAAATTGAGTTTTAAACAAACTCTCAGTTGAAAAACATCTATCACTAAAATTATTGAAAATACATATAGGATTGAAAAAAAATTATATCGCACAAAAATAATTCTTGCAAGTTCTTAAAAGCCGTCTGGCAGCCATATGTGACACTTCATACATAATTACATCCAACCCTATTTCACAAGATTGACAATTATTACACCCATCATAAAAAATAAATCTTTTTTTTATTAATAAGAGTACATTTTTAATCAATCAATTTAATTTTAATTATACCCTAGAATATAAATTTGTCGTATTTGTATTAAATATTCTTGAATCCCATAATTTAAGAAAGTAAACGACTGTTCAACGTATGGCACTTTTATAGATTTTGCATAATTTAGAATAAGTAAATCATTTTTTTTAAGTTATTTCAGGCGTGGTTTGAATAAGTTGGTTATTGGATTTTTTTTCATAAATAATGAATTCAAAAAATTATTTTTATTTTTCATTTTGTCAATTAAATTGTAATACCTTATAATTAATGGCACACTCAATACAAAGTAACATTTATGAACAAACATTTTAATTTACATACAAAGATTAAACTTACAATGTTTGAAAAGGAATTTGTAATTGATTTTTGCAGAATATGTAACTGGAAATTTGCAAATCATTATAATGACCTAACCCAATATATAACTTGTAGGTAATTACAAAAATAATGAAATACCCAAGAAACGATGTAGTTTTGTTCTTGCACACTCCATTTGAATATACCCACATAAATGGCCCTTAAGTGGCCTTTTGGATGCAATTTTAATTGACCAATAATTGTGGGAAACTCCACAGTCAATAACAAGCAAGAAAATTTGTTAACTTGTGGAGATTCCCTATTACCTAAATATAAACAAAAAAAATGGTGCCAACTACAGGTAACAGATTTTGAAGTGAGTCTATAAAATAATTGCACGAGTCACTCGTATAAAAAAGAAATGGTAGCAGGCGCGCATCAGGTAGAATCTAATAAATAATTCGAAAAATTAAAAAGTTGTTAAAAAAAATAATTAAATTTCAAAGTTTTCTTAGCCTTTTTTAACATATTCTATTTATTCATACTGGTATGTCATTGCTTATAAATTTATTTCACTGATGATGGCAAAAGACATTTCAATTAGATATGTATATCTCTTTATAAGACACTTTTTATACTAACAACTTCAATCGATCCTCATGCACCACAGAGAGTGTCATAACATATAACAAATCTTCGATTAAATAATCTCTGCCAAAAGCCCGGAGGCACTCTTTTTTTTTGCCAACTCCAGGAAGTCACAATTTCATCTTCTATTGGATTATGTAATCTTTTAACATCTGCTTCAGTTTTTGTTTTTTTTTCTTCTCCTTCGATGGAAAAGGAAAATTGACTTAACACTTATTTTTACTATAGCCACAATTTATAGAAAATTGAAGCAATAAATCGATAAAAATATGTTTGTATCTTTAACAAGTTTTTTCCTGGATAGATTTGCCCTTAAAATATGTATAATGTATCCTAACTACGTATAGACAAAATTAATGGCAAGTGGAGGTCTGAGGCAGTTGCTTGGGTTAAAATTTTTGAATTTCGTTTTAGATTCGCAAGATCAAAAAAAAATAATAAAATAATATTAAAAATTTTGAAGCTTAACCCACTATACAGGAATAAATTTTTTTGGTTTTGAACATTTTAATTTCGTTTTTAATTATTGAGTTTGTACATCAACTCTTTTGTTTGATTTAAAAATTTTTTTTTGTACAATGTTTTTTGCAGTCGTTTGTTGTAGAATCATAACGAAATCTTTGAATAGCAATTTAGAGTCATTTGTTGCAACGAAACTGAAGCTTATGTGAACATGACAATGAGCACAAAGAAGATCATAAGGGTTTAAATAAAGCTTGCTCATTTTTTTTTAAATTAGAATAACGAATAAAATCAAATTTAAACTGAGGCAAAATTTTAAGTATTAAAATTTTTAAATTCTTCCATAGGAATCATGGTATTTTCTGAAGATTCAACAAATACCACTTTTTTTTTGTACCACACAACTGTCCTTAACATAAAATTAAAATAATAATGACAATAAAACATTATTACAAGTTCTACATTTAGGTAAAGATTATTTTTCCTATGAGAGATTATGTCCCCAAACAGATTGTTTCCGTTGTGTTTTTTCTTGTGAAACTCAATCGAGTAGATACGTATATAAATAGCCTCGAAATATTCATTGAATAAAAAAAAAAATATTGCAAAACTACCATGGGAAGAAGTACACATTCGGACGGACATGATGGTATCCTCTCTGATGATGTTACTGACTATAAAGAAGACAAGTAGATACTCTACGTGGTATATAGCAGAATCGAATGGAATCTTTATTGCCATACATGATGCGATGCAATGGAAATGCATTGAAATTCGCGTTCACTAGGATAAGTTGCACCAAAGTGTATTACTATACTTATTTGCAATAGAAACAAAACTAAAAAACATTGAAATTCGATTTTCAAGATGTTATATTTCCTCACCAAACATTTTATATATGTATATATATATAATCCAAAACGAAATAGATTTTACGCCAAGAGAGTGAGCACATTTATTTTAACGATCCTCATTCGTAATACACCAAATGGGATTATTAAGTTAAATGCCGGTGCATACGCGGAGATAGAGGGGACGGGACGGGACAACCATCACAAATTCAGTAGCAGCAAAAAAAAAGCTACCAAATGAAGACGACGATGAAGAAGAAGTCATATCAAATTGGATAGCAGCATCAGTATAGTGGCGGCGGCGATGAGAATTACAAATTACAACGATGACAACGACCAAAAAAAAAAAAAACCTGCAAACTCTATGTATTACAGTTCCCCCCAAAAATAAAAGAAGTTAAGTAAGTGACTGAGTGAGCGAGTAAGTCCATGAATAAAATCTGACCTCATTCTGTCCAATTTTGTAGTAATCGCGCACTTGATGCTGGTTTTTGTATATCTATATGCTCCTAGCTCCTATGTGTGTTATAAGCTTCTTCTGAAGTGTTTTTGTGAACACATCACAATAAAGAAGTCGATGGTTGTGCCAAATTTAAACAATCTAATGCTCTCTGGCTGTCTTGTCTTTAAAGTGGCAAAAGAATATCTTTAGTAACGCAATATTATTCATCTATAACTTTTTTTTTTTGATTCCCTGATGAGATGCGATGATGGTATGAACAAATTGATTTGGCTTGTCTATAGAGAGCTCCTTAAAAATACTTAATTCTTTTTTTTTTTTGTTGTATTTCATGTTGTCGTAATAACTTCTGGCGTGAAGGCTAATCTTTACTGAAATTTCTCAGAAAAGATTGCATACATTGATTTCACACGATTTAGTTAAAAAAAAGATTAGATCATATATTATTTGAAAATAATTTTTGGACTTTGCCTAAATTAACACAAGAAAAATTATATTTAAATTACACTCAGAAAAAAATCATGTAAAATGATTTTATTGCTTAAATGTTTAACAAGATACAAGATTATAATGCTAAGACAAGACCATTTAACTAACCAGAAACAATGTACAAATAATACCTGCTTAACCAAATTTTCACTAGAGCATTGTTGGAATGCCATCTTCATCTAAATTAACTATATTACAGAGTGTCAACGATTTCAATTTAATAGAAATACGTTTTAAATTACCAGATTTACTGTACTATTGATAGTCCGTTGATAAATTGAGTTTAGACTGACTTTGCTGGACTTAGAAATTATTGTTTAGAATTTTTTTTTTATTAATTTTTTCCACCATTTTTTTTATTTTTGTTCTTTTGAGGACGAAGATTTTTTCCCAACTTATTTTTTGACATATTTTTATTTTAACGGTTCAAAAAGCTTTCACTTGGTTGTTCACTGATAAAATGATTATTTTTTGTCAGAATTATTTAGACAATATTTTTTGACAAAATTTTATTTAAATCAACCAATTTTGAAAAAAAATCCACATTGTTCCTTACAATTCTTGTTTTTTCAAAGATTTTTTTTTTGTTTTATGCTATTTCGTAATTTATTCTTTGACCGTTTAAAAAAAAAAAATATGTAATTGATTGTTCCCTGATAATAAACTGTTTTCTGACAATTTTTTTTTTGTAAATACACATTCTAGAATAATTGATTTTTTTCCAATTTTCTTTTTAACATCAAAATTTGATTTTTTGACCAAACAATTTGTTCACATTTTATTTCTTGACTGATTTTTATTCCAACGGATCAAAAAAAAATCCAATTAGTTGTTTCCTGACAATTTTTTTTTCAAATTTTAACGTCAACAAAAAAAAATTGCACGTATTTCTTATTGCAATAATATTTGCTTAAAAAAAAAATTTTGACGTTTCATTTTTTATCGAGTTCTGAAACAGCCGAAAGTGAAAAAATTTTATTCACAGTTCTTTTGTGAAAAAAATAACTGCATACTAGGCTGTAACTACTTAATTATTTTTTGTCTAAATTATATTTCTAGGAGAACATTTTTTGACAATTTATTCAGAAAAAAAAATTTAGACAATCATTTTTATCGACACATATTTTCCACAATTTTTTAATTTCTTTCAACATTTCTGACTAAATTTCACGACATTCAATGCTGCTCCTGAGATTACAAAATACAAAATCATTATAACAGTCAAACAAAAATGTTTAAAATAGAAAAAAAAATAACTTCAGACATCAGCAACAACTTCACTCTTGTGTTGGTCACAATCTCAAGACATCGCACCAGATATACCGGCTCAGATAGATACTACACTTCAAATAGTGTACATTCATAAAAATGGTGCAATGTGCGGCTGTTGGGATTCTCATGCGATATACAGATAGACAACAACTGTCATTAAAAAAAAAATGATGTTTTATGTGATGTCTAATATGTGCTACTCATTTCGAAGACCTGAAGGCACATCAGCTTCCATATAGGCTTCACACACAGCACAGCACTTCAAATCAAAGCTAAACTCCGGAGCTCCATTTAGAATTCCCATCCAATGTCCAATATTATATTATTCCATCATTCCATGAAGAAGTTGTGAGGAATTTGTGGGGTGCGCACGCTTGCGCACCTCTCTTGTTAAAAGTGCGCTATTGCCAAACTCTGATGTGGCGCGCGTGATGCACCAACAAGTAGATAGATACAAATACACTTTTTTTGTTGTTGTTGTTGTTAGAGTTTGCTTGTTTCTTCGTCTAATTTGTGTGATTTTCAGTTCAATTCAGATAGTTACTACAGTCGGTATAGTTTCAGTGGGGTTAGAGGGTTAAGTAAAGTGCTACAACGATCAGAGCAGTGGTGGTGGCCGCGGTCGGCGCGACGGCGGCGCAAAAGCAGGAGCAAAACATCATCTTATGGCGAGCATCTTTTGTGATAATCGTGCGATGGCAATCAAATGCGCACCACAGCCAGATGAGCGCATGTTCTTCATCTCATAGATATACAAAAACTATATAGCAACTTCTCTCAGGGCGATATTGCCTGAGATACTCGTATAGCAACCAAAAAAAAATAGTATCTAGATATTTGCTTCGTCTATGCTGACTTATTTAATTCAGTTTTTCCTTTTTTTTCTTCATTTTTTATGTCCTCATGAAACTGTTTTGCTCTAAAACTTGTTGTGTGTTATAATTACGCAAGCGTCAGAAGTGGAATCCTCTTAAGACAAAAAAAAGGTCTTTAAAAATATATCGGGGGAAAAAACTAAAACTTCATGAAACAACGCGGAGAAGTTGGTAATCTGTATGTGGAGATGGTCTATGAAGATGAAGTATCTACCAGGCCACCAACTGCATCAGCACACAGATTCTTCTATCTATATTGGCACGCACGCAAAATTGATATTATGATCGAAGATACTTTTTTGGTTTCTATGCCTTTTAATTTTTTTTTTATTCGTAAAGATGATGGTCCATCTACATATATGATTTGTGGAACCACAAAGCAAGCAATGGATAGCAGCAGAATTGCAGAAGATACAATTTTTGGCAGATCTAGATGCACCTTGTTGTTGGTGGGTATGGATGCAAAAAGTTGTGACTTGTTGCGATAGATTTTTTCTCTCTAATGCATTTTGAATGTGGATTACCCATAAGTCGCGATGCGATGGTGGTGATGAACGATAGGATGTTTTTGGATGTTGTAACGAATGTGGGAACTGGCAGTTGCAGATTGCAGCAGCAGGAGCAAAACAGAAAACATGATGTCATTTTTGTATTGAGAGGTTTTTGATTTGATTTGACTTCTTTTTTTTTTTAATGAGAGTAGATACTGGTTTGTGATTTTATTTTCAATTTCTCATAGGTAGTATGTACATTCTTTATTATGATTTTTTTTTTTTTTCAATTTTATCTACTTTGAATTGGTTTAATGACAGTTTTACATTCTTGCGTAAGAATCATTTAAAAATTGTAGACTTTTTTATATACTTTATAATGTAGCAGCAGCAGCAGCTGGATACACACTGCACTGAAATAATTATATTTTTTTGTAGACTGGAGGCGGTTGAAATGAGTTTAAGACCGAAATTATTGCTATGAAACGGGGCAATTAACAATTGTAAAATTGATCATTTAGAGCTGTTACAAAGTTAAATTGGCATTTAGCACTTGGACACAAATTTAATTGCAATCATAGTTTGATAAAGGAATTCAAGCAATAAGAAATATTGAGAGGAGAATATGACAGCTTAATTTTTTTCATACCTATTAATGTTTTTGTGAATTTTTTAACTATATTTGTGTCAACTTTCAAACATTCATAATAATTCAGTTTTTTGCAGTTTTCACGAAAAATTTTAGTTTTTTTTCAAAAAAGTTGTATACTTATCAATTGTTACTCATGTTAAATTAAATTTTGTTTTCTATAATTCATTTATCTACAAAATGACATATCAACGAATTATATAAGTTTATTCGTTTTACATATAGCGGTCTAAAGTTAAATTTTTTTGGATTTTTTTCAAAAACTATTTTAAACTTATTTTTATTGTATTCAATTATCTTAAAGATAAGTAAGCAGAGTGCCTTCGAATCCTTTACTTTCGATCCCTGATCCTTGTGAAGAATATACGTAAAAGTACATTAAGCTTACATTATTTTTAAAAAATAAAATCAACATGTGTATTTGAAAAAAAAAATCGAATAACTTTAGAGCGTTATTTTCTTAAAATTTTTATGTTTTGTTAAAATTTATTATTTTACAATATTAAGTTTTCCAAAACATTTTTTAAATTTTTTTTTAATTCCAAAAACATTTGATTGAAAATTTTCGAACAAAATCTTGTTCAATGAGAGGTTACAAAGAAAAATTTGTTGCAATTCTACAAAATATTTTTAAAACAAATAAATAGCCATTTAGAAAGGTAAAAAACAAAATTGGGGCTTTTTGGCAATTTCAAGGGATATTTTATTTCCCTTGGAGTTTTTAGATTCCCAGGAAATTTTTCCAGCTATTTCAGATAGGCAATAAATTTACCTCGAACAACAATTACATATATGACATGAGAGCTAAATTCCAAGGGAAATTTTATTTTCGATATTAATGAATTCTAAAGGAAGCTTTTGAAAATCATTTGTAGAAACATTTCCGGAAAATTTTCTTTGGGGACAGCAGCAATTTCAGCTGGACATAAACAAAAACTACACTAAATTGAAAATAATTGAAAACAGTCGAAGGTACATCTAAACCTGATTTAAAAACGTTAGGCTTTTATGCTTTTAAGAAAATATGGGAAGTAATTCAAAGTTTTTTACTCACTTCGTCAATACATTAAATTTATGTAGGGACTGTTGCTATAATTCACTACTTTATTGCAATTTTTAACGAAACACTCGTATTTTACTATTGAACTTAAAAATTTTACACTTCAAAAAATAAAAACAATAATTTTACTTTAAACGACTTCACTGGAAAACTAATATTACAACTTTAAACCAAATATACCTATATATGTACGTAAATTAAAAACGCGAATTATAATTTATGTTTCTTGCAAAAACCAATTCACTGAATAAAACTACCGTATAAAATTATTGCGCAGTAAATATCTATGCCGGCTTGCGAAAACTCTCTTGCCTACGTGACACGTCAATACTTGAAACAATTATTACAACAGATTATTTTTTTTTCGTTTCCTTTTCTAAACCTTTCTTTTTTTTTTGTTTCGAACTAAATACGATCCGTTCTTGGGAGAGTACAGGTTCGAACATAAAGGAATGCAAAGAGAAGAAACTCTCTCAGAGTGTATCCGATATTTTCTTTGGGGTCCTTTTGTATTTATATTTTTTTTTTTTTGCTGAACTGTTGACTTGCAATTTCATGTACCCCGTTAGCTTGAAACTTTTTTATCGCTGTGAGCTCAGGATAAAATTATGAATCGAAAGAGATGAAAAGCTGAACAGGAGAAGAACAGCAGTGAAATTACAAATGTTAAAATTTAATCAGAACTTACACCTCACAGAACAGAACGTGTTCAGTTCAGAAAATATTTGGTGCCTTCCGCTTGAATCGGAGCTAATAACGAAAACCATCCAAACTTTTTGTTCTGGGTCTGTTTTTGATAAGGTAAACAAACAACTAAAAGTTAAGAGGATTTATAAATCAAATGAATAAAATAAATTTATTTCCCTGGAAATTTTTCCCAGCTTCAAAAATTGGAAACGTAAATTATGGTAAGAGTTTTTTAGGATCAGGAAGAAATTATTCACTAAACTGAATCCTTATTTTAATAGGCTAAATCTGAATTAAAAGCCATTGAAAAATGAAATAAGGTCGCGGGAATGTTATTTATGTCCTTTTTTCAAATCAAGTCAACAGAGCACACAGATGTCTACGAGTAGCATTACAACCAGAATAATCCAATCAGGTTTCACAGGGAAAATATCATTTTATAGAGTTTTATAAATAATATCGGACCTAAGACCCTTCCTTGGGGTACCTTAGTCTCTATTCTTAGAAATCTGAATACTCTTTTACCGAAGCCTGTCTACAAAGAATTTTGTGAAATATAAGTGTCGTCTACTTTTGGCTACTCTGACCTTCTATTTAAGACACATCGCGTTTAAATATAAATAGTATCGGACCTAAAACCCTTCTTTGTTGTATCCTTTGTTATTTCAAATCTGAGTTCTCTCTTACCGAATTCTATAAGTCATCAGCTTCTGGATAATTTAGCCTTCTATTTAAAGTACATGGCGTACAAATATAAAAATACTATGGGACTAAAGACCCTACCTTGTGGTACCATTTCCTATTCTCTAATTACTCTTTTACCGAAAGTCATTACAGTGCTGCATGTTAAAAAAAAGCTGATTTCGGTGCTAACTCCACGTTAATCGGTACATCCATAACAATTTTGTAATCCAACTAAATGCAGATGTTGTGGACAAAATGCAGCTCAAAACTCCACCTTCAAGAGTAGCTGCTCCACATTTGGTATATGAATATGTAAATACTTATTAATTTATAACCTTGGAACTAATGAAGGTACAATATTTTGAATTGGTGCAGCACTTCGTTTGACAGTCTCTCTGCATATTAATTTCTAATTTAATTTAACTTATCTATACGTACATTTATAAAAGATTAGTAACATCAATTTTATTTTACTATCATTTCAGAAATTCCACAGTTGATAAAAAATAATGTGTAAGTTAAAGACCTTTAATCCATATTATCAGCCTTTTCCTACTATCTTACTCCTTCAGAAAAAAAAATATAATAAAAGCAAAATAAAAATTCACACACTTCCATCAATCTCATATTATTGTTATTCTTTTTTTTTATTTTTTTTAGTGCTAGTTTTTTATTGTTTCAACATTATAATTTAAATTAATTCTAGCACTTAAAAAAAAAACACTTTATGACCTAGTGATTCCTGTTTTTTTTTTCCTTCTTCTTCGTTTTTGTTTAATGTAAAAAACACAAACCAGTAAAACAGACATGAAAATAAAGTTAAAGTTGTAGTCGAACATTTTTTTTTTTTTGATATAATTTTCTGATTATTTTCAACAGTAAAATTTACAACTTTAAACGAATTAGAAACGAGCAAAAAAAAAAACTTTACATTAATCGGTTTGCCATAAAATTAATCATCAATTTAAAGTAATCTAAAATAGATTTAAAAGAGAGGCAATATTGTTTGGTTTTGGATTTCATAAAAGTATCTCACCAAACAGGTGAAGCTGTTAGTTTATTCTTCTACTTCTTGTTTTTTTTTTATTTGTATTTTGTTTGAGACGTCACAAAATCATAAAAATCAACATAATTATGTAGATAAATAAGAAAATCTATTATATTGTTTCGAATTAAAAAAAATGTTTTATATTTTTAATTTATTCTAATTTATTTTATTTATTTTTTTTTCTATTTTTTTTTTCGAGCTGCTTTGTTAATCTTGACAACACCACCTGTTCGAATTTTGAATTAATATAAATAAACCTGAAAACAGGAGACAACAACTACATACAACCCCAGACAAAATAAAATAAAAAAACAAGGTTTTTTTAAGAGAAATCGTGCAAAGTAAAAAAAAAAATATTTCGCACCAAAATCAATTCAAAACAAAAAAAAAATAAGAACAATAAAAAATCTTGGAATTTGCAAAACGAATTCGTTTTATTATTTGAACGAATTTACTCGCACGAAAATATTTTTTTTTTTTCTTCTTCTACATAAAATAAAAAAGAGAAACTTTTTTTTTTAATCCGATAGTCGATTACATTTTATTCACATCACTTAGTGTTGATGGATGGATGTGATCTGGTTAATTATTATTGTTCGATGAGGTTAGCGTGATCATCGTAGATATATGAGAAATTATATTGACCCGGATTAGAGATTTTTTTTTTATTAGCATTTTTTTTTATTTTGATTCAGTTTCGCGTTTTTGATAGATAATGATATACAATAGAATTTAATCACATGAGAAATCGTGTTTTATTGATGTTATTAATCCTGTGGTAAATGTTACCACGAGTATATTTTTGCTACGGTTTGTTTGTGTGGAGATTTTTCAAAGATCACAAAATGGTCTATCACAGCTGACGTACATCTTGGTTGTTGATGAATTAAGCTGAGATGGTCTGGGTCTCCGCTGCAAGTTATGTACTGAGTTTATAAAATGTCTATTGGGTTATAATGAATTATGTAGTCAATACATAATTTTTTCTAAGTACGATACTCATTCGAATATAAAATTTCAGTAGTTATATACTTAGGACAAGCAACGTATGCTTAATCAAAAATGTTTTTATTAAAATGTAGGGAACATGTAGCTAATACATAATATATTTAACCTAAAATTCATCCAAACAAAATCTATCAGTCTTTACAACAAGTTATGTGCTGATTTCAAGCAATTTGAATTAAGTCTAGAATAGATTTAATTGAAATATATACGATATGTAGTCAATACATAATCTTTATTAAACCTGATACCCATCTGAATAAAACATTTCAACCATGCCAGCAAGTTATTTGCTAAGTACAAGTAACATGTACTCAGTTTAAAAGATTTTTTTTTTGCAGACTACTTGTAGCTAGTACGTTATCTATTTTTAAACCACTAATTTTAGCACTTTATGTGCTGAGTACAAGCAATGTATACTTAGTCAAAAGAGCCTTATTACAGATTCATACTATTTTATATGTAGCTAATATACATAATCTGTTTTTCACCTTCGAAATAAAAAAAAATTAATCATCACAACGAGATATGTGTTGCAAAGCAAAGTGCAATAAATACATTTTGCTATGTAGGCAATGCATATAGTCCTGAATTTATCGCCGAAATTGACAAATTCTTCTATATTTTTTTAGTTATATCAGTTATGTACTCATTACATATTGTATTTAGAACTCTGTACAATGAGTAAATGTATTTATGTGCTCACTACTTACATTTTACCCACAGTCTTTCCATTGCGCTCTCTGATTATTTTGGAGGTTGTTTTAAAGACGACTTCCAAATTGCCGGGTTAAGTTTAAGGTTTTGTTGATGCATATTCCGTGAAAAGGCTTCTGTGTAGTAACTCTGTAATATCTATAAACGAGTTTCTTTCCAGCATTTAATTTTTTAGAGCAAATAAATAACACGTAGGCCATTATTTTTGCAATATTATAGATAATTATAAACTAGCTCCCAATTAATTATATTTCAACCGTTGCATTTCCACAATCCACACCTCTCATAAATTCAATTAAACTACACAAAAATACAAAACGTCAAAAATTGTTTTACTTCAATCATTCTCCAATCAATTATAGGAGTATAGTTGTATAAAATCAAAGACTTGCCCAAATACTAAAACAGCAACTGCAACAGCACAAGCTACCACAAACCACAGAGACTTATGCAATTTATTTTTTAAGTAGACAATTTATTCAAATTTATACGATTGGACTAATTAGTGCAGACAAAAGCTCTACAAAGCCCCAAACCATATAGTTATAAAAATTATTTATAATATAAGTATACATATGTATATCTATATATACACTCCATATAGAAACTATAATCATTAAAAATATTATTATAAATAAATCATCACGACCCAACCTATCGCACAGCAGGTTTTTTTTTTGTATATAAAACAATTTTCTTTGAAACCATTTTCCGGTATATTACTTACTGTAACCAAAGGAAACCAACTTCCATTTGAAATGCAAAAGAAACTTACAAACTCAATGAACAGAAAAAAAAAAATATTAAATATAAAAAAACGGAATACGAATTTATTAATAAATCATAATTGAGATTGTGTGCAAATGGAATCGCTCACCCATTGACTCAGGTGGCCTTTATTGGAATTTTCATACCTCTCAGTGCAATGTGGCAAAGCTGCCACAACGTGCACTTAATCATGTAGCAAGTTCATATCCAGCATATGATTCACAAAGTGTATTCCAGTATTGTGTGGGACTTTTGTATCAATATATACACGGATGGAGTTTTATTTTTGTCACCGACCGACGCTGCTGCCATTTGCCTTTCCGCCCGCCGCCGCTGCCGCACTACTGCTGATCTGATATATACAGGCGGTTTATGCGCGATGAATCAATGACATAACCCTCCTCCTCTCTTGGGAGTAGATGCTGCTGAAATATTATAGAGTTTTTTTTTTCTTCTTTAAATAACTCCATTAATAAACATAAATTTTGCTACCGTATGCGGTATCCCATGGACTGACTGTCTTTGTCTCTTGATATAGATGGCTCTATATGCGAAATCTCTATCGCGCTCAGCAGCCATGGCCAGAGCTAGCGAGAAAAGAGATATATGAATAACATTACAGATTTTTTACTACAAGCCACTTATCTTTCTTTCTTGGTTGGGTCTTTTGGTTGGGCGTGTGCACCTTAGCGGTATGATAATTAGGGGCACGTTGCGTTGACTTGGTAATATATATTTTTTTTTATATTTTCCCCACAATATAAAATGCTACTTCTCTTTGGCATATAGCCTGGGCCCAACCCATCGAACTCTTGACCAGCAATATTATTCTACTTCCTGTTGGTTGATCTAATTGTATTTTCAAAATGATATTCATAAATTCAGTTGTATTTTAATTTTCTGTGTTTTTGTATTAAGATATCGATCGTAAAAAAAAAACAAAAGAGTTGAGCAACAAACTTATTGATATTCATCATTTATTTCCCAAGCAATTGTTTGAGGATGTTTAGCTCTCGAACAACAGCTAGGTAGGTATAGGTTTGTGTATGTTAATTCTTGACAATTTTTTTTTCTTCATAAAATTCTGTCATTTGATTTAAGACTGAGGTGGAGGGTAATTAATCTGACAGTTGATCAGTCAAGCGTTTTATTAGCTATTTAAACAGCCAGCGCGTGGTCGGTCGGCTAGGACATATTGTTTTTTTTTTTTGTCTCATTTGTAATCGGAGAACATGTTAATATAATTACATGTTGCCACAGGTATGGTGTTGTTGTGTTATTAAATTGTGTGGTTGAACTTGGTTGGTATTTTAATTCTGCTTCAATAAAAATTATAAATAATAGCACATAACGCGTGGGTAAGGTGATAAAGTTAGTGGGAAAATCAGTTGGGTGTTCTCTGTTGGAATTGTGAAATTGTAATGGAAATTTATTACACTTATCTTTTTTTTTTACAAGAAGAAATGCTGGGGGTTCAGAAATAAACAAACCAAATTATATCTTTTGTAAAAATAGTGAAATAATTGCGAAAAATGTAAAAGGCTAATTTAATTTCTGTTTTCATGATGTGCCCAAACTTGTAATTTTTTCAAATGATGATCAAATGAATTTCCGCTGTTTTCTTTTCAAAAAATTAGTCCTAGAAACAAAAAAGATAAGCAATCATATTCGCCTATGTGCATCTTTTGCGACTGAAAATAATGAAGTTAGGACCGCCATTTTCGATTTTCAACAAAAAGTAAGTTGCTCTGCAATATTTAAATTTCGCAAGTTATACGGAGGATTTTGTTTTCAATTCATGCGAAACCAATTAGCGTCATGAATGATTTACGAATAAAAATATATATTGCACAGAGTGAAAATAGCACCGCCATTTTCAATTTTTATAAAAAGTAAAAAAAAACAATGTCTGCTATTCCCAACAGATATACCTACTTTAAAATGAAACAATACGATTCTCCTTAACATTTTCATTGGACTATTGAGCATCTTAAGCTTTTTGAGCGTCTTAAAGGTCTTGATCGTCTTAAAGACCTTGACGGCATTGGCGTTTTGAATGTCTTCAAAATCTTGGGCTCTTTAAATGTCTTGATCGTCTTGAACGTCTTGGGAGCTTTGGGTTCCTACTAATCCACTCATGGATAGCGGCATGGGAGGTGGTTTTCGCTTTAACGACAGTACCTAAGCAACATTGAGTTTTGGAGGCATTAAATTCAACGCGATTTTAGGTTCCCCATTGGACAATGCTTTCAAGTTCTACATCCGAAGAACAGGGATGGGAATCTGAGAACAAATATGAAAAGCTGAAAGTACTATCGTCGGCAAAACAATTTAATGGATTAGATAAAAGATCATTTATGAAAATAAGGAAGAGAGTCGGAGACAAAACGGAGCGCTGAGGCACACCAGCGTTTATTTTATGGATAACACACTTGAAACCATCCAATACAACTTTTATTGAGCGGTCCGAAAGGTAATTTCTAATCCAACGAAGAAGAGATTCATCGATTCCAAATGCACGCATTTTCGATAAGAGAGCTTGATGCCAAACTCTATCAAAAGCTTTAGAAATATCAAGTGCAATAATCTTACTTTCTCCAAAACGATGTAAAGATTTGTGCCACTGTTCGGTGAGATATATCTTGACCCTCTTTTGCGTCTTGGGGGTCTTAAAAATCTTGGACACCTTTTAGCCGTTCTTAAGTCTTGAGTGATTTGGGTACCTATCGAGCGGTTTAGTTGTCTTGAATGTTTTGGGTGCCTTAGCGTCTTGAGCGTGTTTAACATTTAAAGCTTCTTGAGAGCCTTGGGTATGTTAGGCACATTCGCTGTCTTGGACACCTGAGCATCTTGGATTTATTCAGTTTCTTGGGTGCCTAATGCGTCCCAAGCGTCTTAAATCGTTTGAGCGTCTTTAGCAAGATATCAGATTTTCTTAAAGTTTTTTTTATTGCTTGACGAAATAATTTAACACTCGCTTGATATGTCTCTTCCCCACTAATAACCAAAAATAACCATAAATGTTTTACACTAATAATCTCATATTTGTTGGGTTACTTCTAATTTTAAAGGACTTACTTCTTGCTTCAAGAAATGATATATATCAATAAAATATCATATTTAAGCTTGTATCTCTCTTTCTACACATATGTACGTATCGTAACTAGCGTTTATATCTTTTCAATACTTTTTTTTGCCAAACTCAATATCTTCACTTAATAATAATTTCCAATAAAAATGATAAAACTTAGTTATCTTCATCTTCATCTTCTTCGCATATGAAATTCATATGAGCAAACATAACCATCAAAACACTTCCCATATTAATTCTATAGACTCACAAAGACTTAAGTCTCATATAAATACCTATGTGAAATTATATATTCCCACAAAAATATCAATTTTAAATCAAAGGAGATTATCATATTATACTACAGTTGATTCTTTAACAAAAAAAAATATACAAATTTACTCTAACAAATCTCTAATAATAATAAAAAAAAAGGCAAATAAATATTGTGCTTCCAGCTGAAATGAAATGAAGAAACGTAAAAAAAACACATATGATTTAACTAAGCTACCACTTAAAGATAACTGATTATGATCACCGTCGTGTTATGGTATACCACGTAGTTTTTTTTTTTTTTTTTTATTTTTTTGTTTGCATCAATCGATCGCTTAAAGAGTATCCCCGTATCTTTGGACAATTTATATTTTATTAACATGATATAAATCTGATTAAAAAAAAGAAAATTGATTAAAAATATACAAGATGACAAAAATAAGACTTTTTAGTATATGATGGTTGAAACAGGAAATTGTTAGATGGCTAAATGGGTTTAGATGTCAAGTTGTGTGCGTGCACATTATGCGCATTAGTTTTAGGATTTTCACTCTGCACAGCAGACTTCATGTCTGCAACGTAGCGATAAAATTCAAATTTAATACACATAACTTAAATTCAGATAAGACAAATTTGGGTCAAAATGATATATGTATGTAAGTTAAATGTATCATGAGAGTGAAAGGTTCAAGGGCTCATAGGGGTTAGTTAAGTTGGATAAGAAATATTTTTTTATTGGAAAACAATTAAATTTGAATAAACATAAAAGAAACACACAAACTCGTGTCGTTTAAGGTCAATTGGAAACCATTAAAGAGATCATTTAACAAATAAATAAATTAACAGAAGAATATGGGTGGCCCAAGAACAGAACCTTAAGGAACACCATTTTTTTTTTACATATTTTTTGGGAATAAATAGCATTTGAGCGGGAATGGCAAAAAGATATGGATACTAATTTACACATAACTTAACAATAAATGTAGGTCAGGAAAGATATAATGTCCAATGTATCAGAGAGTGAAAGTTCCAAGGGCTCGTAAGGTTTAGTTATAAAGAAATATTATTTTGGAATTTTTTTTATTGGAAATAATATAAATTTGAATAAACATAAAAAAAACACACGACCTAGTGTCATTTAAGGTCATTTAGAACTATTAAAGGGTCATTTAACAAATAAATAAATAAACGGAACATGTGTGGTCCAAGAACATAACCTTAAGGAACACCAATTTTTTACATTTTTTGGGAATAAAATAACATTTGAGCGGGAATGGCAAAATGATATGGATACTAATTTACACATACTTAAAAATGAATGGAGGTCAGGAAAGATATAGTGTCGAATGTATCAGAGAGTGAAAGGTTCAATGGCTCGTAAGGGTAAGATACTAATAAATATTTTTTAAAATTTTTTTATTGGGAACAAATTAAATTTAAATAAACATAAAAGAAACACATTAACTCGTTTAAGGTCTCGTACCGTTGAAGAGATCATTTAACAAATAAATTAATAGAATATGGGTAGTCCAAGAACAGAACCTTAAGGAACACCAATCTTGTACATAAAGCTTTTTTACGTGGCAAAATGATATACTTATTTATTTTATAGGTTAAGGTCAGAATTTTTACTAAATACAAAAGTTGTACGAAAGTGGAAATATATTTTTGATTTACCGTTTTTTTCGTGTTTGAAAGATTTATGTAGAACACTTAAAACGAAGTTTTAAAAAAAAAACAAAGAAATAGAAAAATCCAGGATAATATTTCAGATCTCAAAAACTTGTTAACCAAAGTGATCAGATAATGTTGATTTTTAATCTTAAACCACCGAAATCCCAAATCTGAGTAAAGGCCTAGATTTAAGGACTTCTTAATCTCATTTTTAATTTTTAAAAATTAACGAAAATTGAAAAAAACCCAGAATAAATACGAAAAATTGTAAATTGTATACAATTGTAAAATTAGACAAAATAAATAATAAAAAATACCCAAAAATTGGGATTTTTGAAATTTTTGCTTTTGAGTTTTGAGATTCTGGCCGAAAATCCAAAATACAGAAAACAAAAAAATTTAAGATCTAAGAAATAATGGGGTGTTCTAAGTAAAGGACAAAGCTTCTTTAAATCACTGAGGTAATTGGAAAAAAAACGAATGCAAAAATAACTGTAATCTTGAAAATTCAACGGAATCGGCAAATTTATATCCAAAACTCAGTAAAACCAAAACAATGAAATTCCCAAAAATCCGAAAACCAAAAATTCAGAATTCAAACTGGGTCTGTTAATTGGCTCCCTAATTTTATTTTCCAAACATCCTGTTTCATCAAATTCTGCTTATATTCACAATTTCAATTCAACATTTTTACAAGTTTTCAATTTTTTTTTTGACATTATGAAGTGTTGCCAAACCACCAGGACCAGTACAAAAAAAAATTGAATTTCAAATTTCGCAAAGAAAAAATCTCATAGCACACAATTTCCCTCAAGTTATACTCGTACCTATTCTATACATCAATTTTCCAATTAAACTCACCTTACTGTGCGCGTGTAGTACGACTATAATGCCAACTTCTATATACATATATACAACAACAACAACGGTAACTATCTCAAGGAGTCATTACCAATTCCGCACAGAAAAGAACGAACGAGATAATTTCGTCCCCCGGGACAGTAGCACTCATGTTAAAAAAAATGAAAACAACAACAACAAAAACAAGGTAGACAAGACACAAACCACGTTTTGATTTAATTTTATTATTTTTTTTTTTTTGCTACACTATGCAATGTTACTGCCACAATTGAACCTACTTTTTGTGGTGCATTATTTTTTTCTTTACGTCATCGAACATGAGAGTTCCACAGTACGACTGGATACACTGGTGTTACGCTAACCTATTTTTATTTTTGTGTTGATATAATTTAGCATAATTCGTATCTGCTTTGATTTTGCAATGTGCTATTTTTGTGCTTCATTGAGAGGTTTCTTTTTTTTTTTGTTGGTTGGTATCACAATGAAAAGTAAAAACAGTCACCCTCCATGATTCAAAGAGTCACCTAGTTACATACCATGGTCTTACTTTCATGTTGCACGGGTTCCTTCAGCTGTGCGCTTCAACTATGACGACAATAATGAAGAAAAAAAAAACGACACAACATTGAAAATCGTGAGGAGTGTGAACGAAACGCTCTAGTGACTTCACCAGAACGTGACACCCTTCGGGTTTGAATTTGTAGGTTCTTTTTTTGGTATTTTTTAATCCTGGAAGTATCAAGCATAAAGGTGACTTTTTGCAGTTCACAGTTGTTATTACGGTTGTGGCTTTCGGTAAAGTTCGGCCTCCCACAACGGTACCAACAGCAGCAAGTTATAATAATGGTGGCCTTTGGTGGACACTATTGTTTTTTTTTTTTTTACTTTTTTTGTTGCTCGAAAAAATGTATGTTAAGTTTACTTAACGGTGCGCCAATTTTGACAGCTGCTTGTTGGTTGTTTGCATAGCTGTCAGTCATCATGTTGCGCGCGCGCTCACTCGCAAAACATGGAATGGTTGGTGTCTTGTGTGTTGTGCAACATATACGAGTACCTACATTTTTTTTTTGACGGATAATTTCTGTCAATTTGACATGCACGATGGGCTATGTTTGTAAGAGAGGGCTTCAGATTGTTCCTATTTTGTTGGTTTATTAATGACTGCACTTCTAGATGACGTTTTGTTGTGATGGTTTTTTTTTCGCAACATGTTGTTGTTTCTTTAATATTACCTCCGGAGGCGGCGGGAGATTTGAAAATTCTATTCATCAGTTGGTTTTGTTGTAGGTTGGAAATGATTATTCTTTTTTTTGTTGTTGTTGTTCGTCTCTCGAGATAAAAGTTGTGAGCTATGTGCAACAAGCCCTTGAGGCAGAGAGCTTAGAAAATCTCAAGTATTTATCATATTGTTGTTGGTGAAGCGCATTTAATATGATGCTTGTAATTGAACATGATTTTTAGTAAGATACACGATGATGTTGATGTTGATGATGATTATGATGATACATGATGCATGAACAATGTTTAAAGTGCAATTAAAAGATGATTTAGTCATTTCGTTTCGGTTTTTCGCTGTTTGTTGGAATGGAATATAGTGTGCTAAGTATACTCGCGCCAAGATATATTAATCATTTGTTTTCTTCTCTTTTGTGTTAAATTGAGTGTGAGGTATTTGGACAAGTGGGTTAAACAAAAAAAAAACAGTTGAAATATATTTAACAAAAATGCCAATGGCGACATAAAGCAGATTTATAAGGTAGTTAAGGGAGCAATTAGATGTGACAGATTGAATGATAATTAGTGAAGGGTCATTAGTCTCTTTTTTGAAGAATCATACAAAAAAATACCCCACAGCATATCTCATATGACATGAGAGGAATTCTGTGTTACTTTTCGTACTTACTTTGTAGAACAATATATATATCCATAATGGAAATGCATATTATTGAATATTTTGAGTAATTTTACATTTAACCTCGACTAAGATTCTAATGGAGGTTCGTTAAAAATGGTGTAAAATATTTTGTGGGAAAATCACTCGTTAATTAAAATATATGATAGATATTTTAGATATTTGGCAGCTTGGGGGAAAACGATACCTTCTAATGCGTTTAGGTAAAAATCTTACAAATGATCAGTTTCAGAGAAGAAATAAATGACCAAATTAGTTATGTGTAGGTTAAACATTTTTTAACTAAGTATCTAAGATTGTTTTTTTTTAACGCAACTGATTTTCGAATGGAGAAAATTTAAAAAAAAATACTAATACTATCATGCAAATGGAGAACATGAAGAACATAAGGATAATAGAGAAATTGGAGATTCTGAATGAAGCACACAAAACGAAATAAATTTAATATTGAGAAAATTATTAAAAAAGGAGAAAACATTGAAAATAAAAAAAAATCAAGAAAACCGAAAAAATAGACACACCTGTTGAAGAAAATGAAAAATCGAAAAATTAGAGCAGAATTAAATTAAGAAATTGAATGAATTGAAAAAACAAAAGAAATATAGGAAAATTAACAAAATGGAGAAAATCGAGAAATTAAATAAGCAAATTGGAGAAAATTGATAACAAAGCAAATAAACAAATTTATAAATTTGAAAAATAAAATAACTGGAGAAAATGAGGTAAATGACACTAATTGAGAAAAAGAGAAAACCAAGCGAATACACAAAATAGAGATTACTCTTTAGAGGAAAATATACAAATTGGTAAATAGTAGGGAATAAAGCAAATTAAAAAAACAGAGAAAATAAAGAAATTGAAGAAACTTTTAAGAAAAAACATCAATCAATAAAAATTAAGAAACTAAAAAATAGGGAAAAATGTCAATAAGATGGAGAAAGTAATGAATAAAAGAAAAAAAAAGGAAATCAATTTAATGAAAAACAATTTTAGCTTAAACTGCGACATTAGCTATTTTGCCGATCGAAATGAGATGACTCACCTTACTCGCCGAATCATCTCACTTTACTCGAAAAAGCAATTTATCTATTGCATGAAATAAGTATGCACGAATTAATGTTCGAAAACTCGAAAGACGTGGGTAGACAGAGAAACCAATTTAAAGCAACGAAAACAAAACGAAAAATCAATCACTCACTTTTACTAGGTAAATAGATTTTCAATGAAAAGTGACTCATCTCACTTATTTTAAATTAATTAGCTAAATCACGGCACTGATTTAACCGAAACATCCCGAACCTAAAGGTTATCCATTACATACAAATTTTAGTTCAGAAATTGATCGATCTTGTCACCACACCATCAAATTTCCTTACAAACTCAAGCAGTTATTGATATAACCATTTAAAGGAAATCTTAAATATTTACGACTCATTTGATCAAATGGTCCATAAAAGACTCCTCGATTTTTTTCCAGGATATTAAACATTTTTATTGACTTTTCCAGCATAAACTAAATAAAATATGCAATTAATGTATCCAAATCACTGATACTTATGATCTTTACCAAAGTGGCCAAAATTAAATTCCTATAATTAGGGAACACAATTCATATCAGTGCAAATCTCATCTGATGCACAATACAACAATATTGTTCCTTTTCAGCTTTTTAACCATCTGAAATGGAATCGAAGTCTCTCCATCTTCAACAAAGATTTCTCTTTTTGTCCAAAAAACAAAAAAACCCTATATAACATCAAGCTATACAACAACAATAAGTATTTTTAAACGACGAAAAATAATTGACTTTTCTTGTTCTCTGTTCCGAAAATATATATACCAACGTTTTTTTTTTTTTTTTTTGTTAACAGAGCTCACTCACGTATGGAAACATAGTAATTTCACGAAGATGCAACTATGGAAGAGAACCTCCAGAAACTTAAATATTTGTATATTTCCTTTAACTCTATCAACTGTGTCATGATATGGTGCCGGCTTGGTGGCTATGCTATGGTGGCATTGGGGGTAGTTGTAATATTTATGTTGAATATTTGCACAATAATGGCTAATTTGATCACGAAAACGTAATAACTTAGTTTTCGCGTCAGAGCTATGTATATAGGTACGAGTACTCGTACTTAGCTTCACTCTTCCCATCAACATTAGTGCATTACTGAGTGAAGATGAAAAAGAAGAAGACGAAGATTCAAGTCAAAGCATAAGCGATTTACCATCAAGGATGAGCAGCAGCCAGCAGCCAGCAGCGCATCATCATACATACCAAATATTGGATCTTCTTTTCCGTATATGTTTTGGATTATACCAACTCGTATAGTGGCATAAGTAAACCGAAAACCAGAGTCCAGGATGAGAGAGTTCACTCTTCCGCCATCATCATCATCATCAACATGGTTTTTTTTCGAGTTGGAGTTGGTCGTGTGGCCATCAATTTTCTTGTAAATTACAAAAAACCAACAACCATGATAGTCTTCTGTGTCATTTCATGCAACCCGAAAGGCATCAATATCGAGAAGTACAAAAAAACAATCACAACAAACAGAAGGAAGGAGATTTTGAAAAAGTGTTTTGTTTTTTTTTTGGTTGTCTTGAAGGAGAGAACTGTTAATGGATTCTTAATTGGTGCTAACTTGTATTTTGCTGTTATTTTCAATTTTGGTAGCAAAGAATTTATCTTTCGATGCGACCGACGGACGGACGACGCAACGTTTGAAAGATCATTCGTCAATCATTGATGGAGATTGCATTGAGATTTCCCTAATTAAATATAAATATCTCGCGCACATGTCAAATGCGCAATTTAACTCCAAATTCAATCACAAAATGACCACATGAAAGTGTCAGCCAAACACGTGTACCAATCGCACCTTCTTCTTCCAATCGAATCTCACTGAAAGTTAGCTCGACTCAGCTCAGCTCAGCTGAGCATGTTCAAATTGAGTTTCCTTGAATGTCAACGGAACACGAATCAAGCCAACACCAATGGTCCAATGTACCTGATTCCAAATTCGTCCAATAAACAAGCAGCGAGCAACAGCTTTTTAACACGAAGACTCCATAAAAAAAAAAATACAACAACACCACCAGAAACACAAAAAACACTCAAGGCGGTAAAGTCACAGCCAGAGAGGTTGTGGAGACTCTCTGGAAGTATAGTCGGTGCGACATACTGCTCTTGCTTTGTTCACGCGATTAAGGTACTTGACGGAGGCAGCAGCAGAAACAGCTCCACCTTTCTTCTCATCATCATCTTCATATAGTGACCAAGTAAAAATCACGAGGGAGTCCCCTTATCCAGAGTTCGATATATAGTCAGTGGATTGTATGCTTGTTGGAGGAGCTCAGAGCTCCCTAAAACGGTTAAATATTTGATGGTAACAACTCCTAGAGCTCAAGTGACAGTAGTTTGTGTTTGTTCATTCTATTTTGGACGGGCTCATGATGATGGTGATGATGATGATGAGATCCTCGGGAAAAGTGGTTAAGTCCTTTTGGAGGAATGACAACGACCCAGAAGACTACGAAGATGACGATGATGATGATGACAACCAACATAGCTCCATGTGAATAGATAATCCGTTGAGATGAAGATGGCAAGTGTCTTCAACTTCAAATCCAAATCATACGTGATGTTACAGCAGCAAGACTACGAGCTGAAATAGAAGAAGATGATACAACATTGCACAATCAGCAATAGCTGCACCGGTAGTGCGCGATGCACCATGTGCTGGAATGATATCCATTCATCAGAGAAAAGAAAACATTTTTATTGCTGCTAGATGCACGCGCGCCATCAAACCAAAAACAAATATAAATGAATAAGGACCAAAAACGAGTCGCACGAAATTGCTGATATAACAATAAGGAAGAGGAAACAAATGCAAGTTTATTTTTTGCAATGTAACAAAAATTTCATGAACTATTGATGAGTATCCAATTTTGGAAGTCTGTCCCAATCATGTGGTTTTGTCAATTGCGTCTGTCAAATCTGTCGTTTACTATTCAATAACTGATGTCAAATCATCATAGCATCTTACAAGTTTGAAGAACATCTTGCACCCCAATTTAATTAAGGTGTTCTACAAGGCTGATAGTTAGGACCTAACATGTTGATATAGAAGTTATTTAGTATTTTTTCTGATAAGGGGAGGAAAAATGCGTAAAGCATCCTAAGAAGGTCTTTTTGAAGTTGATCATTGGGCTACCCATCTTCTGGAAAGCAAAATGTTTGATATGCATCGTCTGTTGGGGATACCCAGTAGCAGACTGGAATGTTCATTTTTCTGAACTTGTGGAAAAACGCGAACTTTCCTTGTTCGTTGAAGAACTGAGTGACAAAGTAGTTTAACGACGCATGACTTGGTTCAACTTTCTTCGTACGTCTTAAGTTTCTCTTGATCTTATAAAGAATATTGAAAAGACCTTCTGGAGTTCTGATCCCAACGAAATAGATGTAGATAAGGATTCGAACGAAGCCTCTAAAAACTATTTCAAAGGATTTACTATCCCAGTGATGCAGGTTTCCTCACGACAATTTCGAGACAAACTTTTTTCATCATCAATTTTTTTTCCACCAATATCATACATGTCCTTAATTGCAAATCTGAAAAATTCGGAAAAAAAAGCCAGTGCAAATAAAATTATAGCACACAAAAATATTTCACGTAATGAAAATCTGTCTGATCGAAGTGAAGATGGAATTTGAATTCTTTTGCTTTAAACTTGATTTCCAGTCTGCTTTTCCGATTCCCTGATGTGAAGAAGAGACACTTAACTAAGCTAAAATGGAACTCGTCCATGTAACATATTGCAATTTTTTGTTTCTTCTTCAACAATTTGTGTCGGCGGCGGCGTGGCGGCGCGGCGCGGTGTGGAGGCAGTGGCTTGACGGTTCGGTTCATAAATCTACTAAGGTATAGTGAACATGCTCATGATGTTATGGTTGTTTGGGTTTCGATACAAACTACATATTTATTCGTTTCCTTGTTCGAGAGGATTAGAGTTCCTCCATCCACCATGATGCAGGTGGTGAAGGCGGAGCAAAAATAAAAAAGAAATAGCTGTTTCTTTTTGGAAATATTTAAATTTTTTCCATTTTTCTGTGAGAATTCTAGTTTGGTATATATTTTGTTTTATGTTTAGTTTTCCCAATTAATTATTTCCACCCATACCCAGATATCGCAGCTCCTAAGAAGAAATTGTCAAAAGATTTGGCGAGGACTTGTCTGTCAACTATCGCAAAATTTTGCGCTAGTATCTTCTTCTTAGCTGCGGCACCTTTGTATGGTTATTTGTGTTGTTACTTTATCTTAAATATGACAACATCTTCAGCAGTATTAAACTGCTTTAAATGTCTTCAATCTTCATATTCATCAATTCCCCTAACACAATTTTAGAATTCTGTTTTTTTTTTTTTGAATAAAATTTCGATTTAAAAACCCACGCTAAGTTTCTGAATTAAAAAAAAAAACTTAACCCAACATATGGTGAACTGCCATAATAAATTCCTAAACAAGCTACCGCGCCACTGCGCCACCCAAGTTTGAAACCGATTTGTTTCATGAATTTATGCACAAAGATTGTCATCGTAAATTGGTCATAATCTGCTTAAAAGTAGGAATTTTAAAAATAAACTATAGAGAGAAGAGATTAGGAAGTTTAAATTAAACTGCTGTCTAGTCTATGTATAAATACAGATTTTGTAATAGTTAAAGGCTCCTTTAGAAAAAAAAAATAAATAAATTCCAATTATAATTAAAATCATAAAAAAACTTGTCGTGTGTCGAGTAAAATTAAATTTGAAGAAAAATTATTATGTAACACGTTTTATTATGTTATCCATGGATAAACATTTATATCAAAACAACTAGATGGCTTTATGATCTTTTTTTTTTTTTGTAATAATTAACAGGTGGATTTATTTGCTATTTCTTAAGACAAAGATACACTCCGTGTTAGTAGATGTAGTTCATATTTTATTCATCAAATTCTATTTTGATATGAAATCTTATTAAAAACAACAAAACAAATAATGTGATGAAGAAATTGTTTTTGAAATTTAATAAGATTTCGAATTGTTTTAAGAAGAATACCACTTAATATAATAATACAAAAAAAGTTATTGTCTTAACAAGCTTACGTATTAAAGTTCAAATGTTCCAATGTTTTGGCATGAGGTGATTTACTTGAATAAATTGATATGTTTGTATTTCGAATATGCACAGAGGAAGAGTGTTTGCTTGGGAATCCGAAGGTCCCATGTTCAATACTCAAAACAGAACTAAATGTCAAACTAGTAAATAATTTTTTTTTTGTCAATAAGATTTTCTCCATTGTTTTAATAAGACTTTCTTCTTGGATGCAAATAGTGACAGGGAAGTAAAAGGACCATTATACATCAATGAATGAAACACTTTAATTATAAATGAAACACTTTATTTTTTTTATCACAATCTAAAACAAATTATCAAAATTTTGATATGTGTCGAAGAATTACAATTTTTAAGGCTTCCCTTATTTGCTACAATAAAATCCATTTAAATATGAGAAACAAAAATTTAACCAAACTAGTATCTTTTTTTTACTGATAAACCTCTCTATATGCAATTATAGAAAGTACAATTTGTATAAAGCTTGCATAAATTAACTTTATAGAACTTTGGATATTTTTTTTCGGGATTCTACTTTAACCAAAAACTTACATCTATCAAAATACTTACGTATCTTTCTTAGCAAGACCGAAACAAATGGTTTTAACAAAAATCATTTAATTAATCGACAGCAAATATAGAAAATCAATAGTAGATTACAAATTATATTGTTAAGTTAACATATTATTCAAAAGTCACGACAGTCAATTTCATGCGTCAGATTCTCATTTAAACCATCTTCCACTTAAAAACACAAATTTCACCAAGGAAACAACAACTCCCAATCGCAAAAGCCACGCCCATTGCCATCCAAATCCGTTTGAAATCTCCAACTTGCATTTGATGCAATCTTGGTTTTGTTTCGAAACGTTTCAATTTTATTCTTCCAGCTTCGATCAGCTCATGGAAACTCCTTTTTTTCCAAAAATCCCATAATCCAGATGCATGTACATCCAATATATGAGAATTAATAATCCCTTTGTATATTGAATTTTCATTAACAGGAAAAGCCCATCGGTAGTTATTTAGCAAACACAATTCCTTCGACCAACGAAACAATTTTATTCCCAGAAAATTTTGCAGATTTCCATAAATTTCCCATTTTAGATCAGACACTGTGAAAGCATATTTTGTGTTGAGTGTATCGCGCATTCTTTCAAATGTTTGGGAATCATTTTGAATGAGAAAAACTTCAGCATATTTTTCCATTAATTCTGGTTTATGAAAATATAATAAATCGATATCTGATGAACGAATGAAAATTTTCAAATTCGATTTCAAGAGATCAGCAAATGATTTTATAATTAATTACCTCGGTGGTTCAGTCATGAAAGTCTGAAGAAATGCATCGTATGATGTTACTATTATGATTCCAAGTAAATATATAAGCATGTTAATGATTTTCGTGCTACAAGTATTTGTTGATCTTTTAATCAAGGATTGTCCAAGTATTCCCCGGAAACAATTCAAATCGAAGAAGAAATTAAGTTGAAAGTTCGACTTTCGACCTGATATCCACTCAGCTGTCTTCAGTAATCCCGAAAGAATTACCACTATCATCAGTATTATGGGAATGATCTCCCAACGAAATACTCTTGTGAAAACTTTGAAAATGGGAATATTTGCTTCAATTGGAAGCATTATTCCGAAATCATATGTACTATATGAATATGAATACGATTCCACTGGCAATTGTAGAGTTACACCCACAGCTGATATCTCAAAGGTTTTGTTCATCACCAACTTGAACATTTCTTCTGCTGAAATTGATAGTATATAGTTTGATGTATTTAATTTGGCATTGTGTTTCTTGGCTAGACTACTGAAAAAATTACCAGTAGCCCCACCAATTGTTACTTTCCCATTTGTTCCGTTTTTAACTATGGCCAATGTTGGATCAGTTCCTCCAAACAAAATTGATAAAGTTATTCCGTTTAAATTTTTCATACGATTTCGGAAGAATCTAGTAGATGCTTGAGTTGACTCAATTGGTTTCCACAAAATTTCTTCAATTGTAAGAAATCCAAAATTTGTAAAACTGTAAAAGATTGATGAGCTTGAGAAGTCCTGAAAAACAGCCATAACATTTATCATTCCATTCTGCCAGCAAAACTCAAAAACTTCTCTAAGTTCCGTCTCATTTTTCGATAAACTACTAAGAAGAAATATAATTTTGCCAGCCCGCATACCTTGAAGATATTCCAGAAGTCGTTCAAGAAGGTTTTCATTACTTAGTTGGACTAGGATCAAAAAATTGTCATTGAACTTTTTCATCAAGGAGAAAGAAAAAGCTGCTTCACCGGATGATAAAGTAACTGGAATTTCAACTGAAGTCCAAATATTCTTTACTAAACTGTTATCAAATTCGGACTCTTTTAATAAAAACACATTATCAAATGTTTCGGTTTTTTGTATAGTCCGAAGAAACCTTTCGAATGTACCATCATTTGGTTGGCTTTTGAAGAATCCACCGGAAACAGTTGCAACAAATGCAAGCAAACTTACAGAAATCAAATTCATTACTGACAGTCCAATTAGAAATTTCTAGGACTGTGAACGGACAAAATACTTTGAACGAATCATGTTTGAATTTATGAATCTATATCTACTGGGTGTTTTCAATTCTATAAAATACTTCAATGTGTCGTTTTTATTCAAGAAGTAGTGAGTTTATTTATTTCGAAGAAGAATTTTAGAATTCTTCGAAAAGTAGTAAAGCATCATACAAAATACATCATTTCAAAAGTCTGTTAAATATTGATGTTAGCGAACATTAAATCACAGTGAGACCAATATCAACAACAAATAAAAATACCCAGATATCGCAGCTCCTTAGAAAAAAAACTTTCAAAATATTTTCATATATCAACTTTTCAGGTTTTTAGCAAAACCTTGAGCAGTTCCTTTTTAAGAGCTGCGATTGTTATATATCTGTGCTTCAACATTTAGAATGACTCTTTACACATATTTAAGTGAATCATATTTTTAATTTAAAAAAATAACACCCTTTATTCACTTGTATACAATTTATCTACAAATTACTCAGTAAATATATTTTGTCGATAATTAACTTAGGTATAAGGACTTAGTTATAAAAAATTATATTTTATCTGTTTTCAAAATCTTGGCAATAAAGTAGTATAATAGACTACAGTTGTCCCTACATTCATTTTGTAGGTAAATCGAGTAGTAGACATTTGGCACACTTAGTCCCCTTTGTTTTTACATTTTCACAAATCAATAGCATTATTAATATGATTTTGAATTAAAATGTTAGTTTTTGTGTAAAAGCTTTTAATTTCATCAAAATGTTTATGAACTATTAAATAGGTGATTTGAGAGTAAGCGATTGCACGCGCATTGTTCATTAAAGTTGTTTTGAAGAATTATTTCCAATTTGATGATAAGGTCGCTTTTTTTAGGTTAGGTTTAAAATGACTGTCGGGCAAGAGACCCAACACACTTAGACCCTTATGGGTCCATTGTGATACCATGAAACTAGAAAGATAGAATCTCAGGGCAGGTGCACAGAAGATGTTGAACAATTTCCTCTTCTTCTTCGTTCATGCAGCTCCTGCAAAAATCGTTGGAGAACACTCCCATACGTATTTAGTGTCTACCTACTAAACAGTATCCTGGACACCTATGGTAGAACTAATATGCAGTCGATTTAAATTTAACAACCCCTTTGAACGTTCAAGTCTATACTAGGCCATATATGTTTGGTTGCCAGGCAGGTATTACTCTGAGTCCATCTGAGGTTGGTTTGCTTTAAAGCTTCTTCGCGCTTCTTAAGAAGATCAAAATGTTTTAACGACTATACGGTTGAATCATAGACGCCCAGATAGAGGGCAAGGGAGTAAGTTGCCCCCTGGCTCTTGAAAATTCCACATTTTTCTGAGTTGCTGTTATTATTTCATCTAATTCTTCGCCGCCGCTTCGGTGTCGCATTGGTTAAGGAACGTCTAAATCTAAATACAAACAGAAAATCTTTTTTTTTTTAATATTGCTCCAAAAAATTTATTATACGAAAACATGCTAGTTTAACACTATTTTTATATTTTATTGAAGAAAATAATGAACATTCTTGACAGTTCAATTGATAAATTTAGAGTTACATGGATTATTAAAAATTTGTGACAATCAGAGTAAAATCGAAATGACTAATTGTAAATATTCATCCTCCACTTTATGGGAAACAGTTTGAAGGAAATTAGCCTTTTCCCCTTCTCAATTGAACCACTTAAAAACACAAACTTCGCCAACAAAACAACAACAACAAATCATAAAAGCGACGCACATTCCAATCCCAATCCATTTCAAATCTTCAACTTTCATTTGATGGAATCTTGGTTCTATTTTGAAACGTTTCAATTCTATTTTCCCAATTTCAATCAGCTCACGGAATGATCTTCTCTTCCAATAATCCAAAAGTCCAGCTGATTCTACATCCAATATATGAGAATTAATAATATGTCGGTAAATTGAATTTTCATTAACAGGAAAAACCCATTGAAAATTTTTTATCAAACATAATTCCTCCGACCATCGAAACAATTGCCTTCCGTGGAAATTCTGCAAATATTTATATATATCCCATTTTAGTTCAGATACTGTGAAGGCATACTTGGTATTGAAGCTATCTCGAATTCGTTCAAATGTTTCGGTACTATTTTCAATGAGAAATACTTCAGCATATTTATTCATCAATTTGGGCTTATGATAGCGTAACAAATCGATATCTCCTGAACGGATGTAAATTTTCAAATTCGATTGCAACAGATCAGCAAAAGATTGTATGAACATTTCCCTTGGAGGTTCGGTCATAAGAGTCTGAAGAAATGCATCGTATGAAGTACTTAGCATTATTCCAAGTATGAATATCAGTAAGTAAACGATTTTGGTGCTATAAGTAGTTGTCGGTCTATTAATAAAAGACTGTCCAAGTATTCCACGGTAACAGTTCATATCAAAGAAGAAATTAAGCTGAGTTGTTCTTCGATCCGATAAATATTCTGTTTTTAGCAATATTGACAAAATTACCATTATCGCAATTAATATGGGAATAATTTTCCAATCCATTACATGAGTGAACACTTTGAAAATAGGAATAGTGGGTTCGATTGGTAACATTACACCTAAATCGAATGTGGTATATGGATAAGAGAATGATTCAATTGGGAATTCGAGACCGAGTCCAAAAGCCGATATATCCACAGTTTTATTCAAAACCAAATTGAACAAATCTCGAGATGAAACCGAAATTATGATATTCGATTCATTTAGCCTGGCATTGTGCTTCTTGGCTAAACTTTTGAAAAAATGAAACACAGACCCACCAAATGCTTTTCCATCTTTTGTAACAATAAATGACGATGCATTTCCCCCGAATAAAATTGGTAAAGTTATTCCTTTTAACTTTTGCATGCGATTTTGAAAAAAATTCGAAATTAGTTGATTTCGTTGCCAAATGATTTCTTCGATTGTGAAAGTTCCAAAATTGTTAAAGCTGTAATAGGTCGATGAGCTGGAGAAGTCTTGAAAAACTGCCAAAACATTTATCATGCCATTCTGCCAACAATATTCAAAAACTTCTTTGAGTGCCGTTTCATTCTTCGATGAACTGCCAAGAAGAAATATAATTTTGCAATAACGGATACGATGCAGATATTCCACAAGTTTTTGAAGAATCTTTTCGTTACTTAGTTGAACTAGGATCAACAAATTGTCATTGAATGTTTCCTTCAGGGAAAACGAAATTGCTTCATCGGATGACAAAATAACCGGAATATCAATAGAAGCCAAAATATTCTTTACTAAATTGTCATCAAATTCGGAAGATTTTAGTAGAAAGATAGATTCAAACTTTTCGGTTTCTTGAATAACCTGTAGAAATCTTTCAAGTGCTCCATCAATTGGTTTGGGTTTGAAAAATTCACTGGTCACTATTGCGATCAATGCAAACAAACTTGCCGAAATCAAATACATAACTGATGATTCAATTAGATTTACATTTGCCCTTTAGGTACAAAGTATTTTCGAGGGATTTATTGAGTATTTTTGTACAGGGTACCTACAAGATGATTGCTCAAAAATATTGACACTTTTATTGCAGTACAATCAATTTTCAAACAACTAGAATCTGAGGGTTCTTAAAAATTAGATGTTCATCAAACAATTTAGTGAACTAACATAATTTCAACATAAACTGAACTCTGTGAACTTCAGTGAAAAACATAACTCCCCCTCGACAATTTCCAAAAACTAAATCGAGTTACTGAAGTTTATTTATATCAATTCTACCTGCCAGAACAACTCTTCCTAAAAGACAATTATTTGAATCATATTCAAAACACCCTGTGTCATGTCGTCCATCTAACAACCAGCAATAATGCATAAAGTAGTGTCACCAAATCGCCCATCAAATGATGATTGATATTGTTTTAGTAATGTGAAGTCCTTAGGTAAAAAATAATGTTAGCTTGGTTTAAAAGCCTTAAAAAAAGATTGATTTGTAAATTGATTTAATGTCAGTTTTTTTGGAAAAGCTTTTAGGTTTTAAAGTTCAAGTTATCAATTGAAAATCATCAATTTTTTTATTCGTGCAATTATACGTCTAGTTGACTAAGGAAATTTATCGATTCTCAATACTTTCGTTTGATTTCATTGTGCTCCAGCTAATAGCAAACGTTAGAAACTATATTTCTTGCAGACATTGTATTAGGCAACAAAAAAAAACAAGCATTTAAATTCAAAATTAACAACAAACAAAGTTAATACAAATTAATACTTTATTAAAATATCTTTGAAAAAAAAACAGCTTACTCATTTATCGACCACTCAACTTAAAAACAATAATTTCAGCAACAAAACAACAGCTACTAACTACAAACGCCACACCCATTGACATCCAAATCCACTTGAAATCTTTAGCTTTAACACGACGCAATGTTGACTCCGATGCAAAGTCGCTTAATTTTATTCTTCCAATTTCGATTAGCTCATAGAAAGATCTTCTCTTCCAATAATCCAATAGTCCAGCTGAATGTATTTCCAGTATATGAGAATTCAAAATACCTCTGTATATTGAATTTTCATCAATAGGAATTGCCAATGGTAAATAATGCACCAAACACATTTCCTCCGACCAACGAAACAATTTTCTTCCGAGAAATAATTGAAGATTTTCAAAAATGTTCCACTTTAAATTAGTTACTGTAAAAGCATATTTGGTATTGAGTGTACTTCGAAATTTTTCGAAAGTCTTAAAATCCTCTTCGAAAACAAAAACTTGAGAATATTTTTCTTTGATAGATGGCATGGCACGGTATAAGCCATTGATTTCTGTTGGTCGACTGTAAATTTTTAAACTCGATCTCGAGATATCGGAAAAAGATTTGATAAATCTTTCTCTTGGAGGATCGGTCATAAAAGTCTGAAGAAATGCATTATAAGAAGTAACTATCATGATTCCAAGTAAAAATATCAGCAGGTATATTAGTTTAGTGCTGTAAGTAGCTATTGATCTTTCAATGAAAGATTGTCCAAGTATTCCCCGGAAACAGTTCAAGTTAAACAAGAAATTAGGTAAAAAACTTCTTCGACCAACTAAGAATTCAGCTGTTTCTAGTAATCCTGAGAAAATGATCACAATCATAACTACAAACGGCACCACTTCCCAATGTACCACTCGCGTGAAAATCTTCGAAATTGGAATTGATGGTTCGATAGGTAGCATTAGTCCCCAACTAAATACATCGTATGTAAAAGACAAAAATTCCAAAGGAAATTGTAGATGTGCGCTTGAACCTGATATTTCTACGGTTTTATTCAACACCATTCTGAACATTTCTTCAGTGGGAAGCGAATATATAAAATTAGATGTATTCAATCTGGCATTGTGCTTTTTTGCTAGACTATTAAAGAAATGACCCGTTGAGCCACCGATTATATTTCCATGTTTTAAAATCAATTCTGGTTCAGTACCTCCGAATAATATTGGCAAAGTTATTCCGTTTAAGTTGTTCATACGATTTGGAAAAAATCTTGAAATTTGTTGATTTGGTTTCCAAGTGATTTCTTCGATTTTTAATATTCCAAAATTAGAAAATCTGTAAAATATTGATGAATTCGCGAAATCTTGAAAAACCGCCAAAACATTAATAATTCCATTTTTCCAACAAAAATCAAAAAATTCCTTAAGTTCCGTTTTATTTTTTGAAGAGCTGCCAAGTAGAAATACAGTCTTGCAGTACCGCATTCGTTGAAGATATTCCAACAGTTGTTGAAGAATGTTTTCATTTTTGTTATTGCTGCCAAGGACCAGGGTTAGAAAATTATCATTGAATCTTTCCTTCAAAGAGAACAAAGTTGATTCATCGTCAGAAGATAGAATAACTGGAATTTGAAGTAAGGTCAAAATATTCTTTAGCAAATTGTTGTCAAAGTCGAACGATTTCAAAATAAACAAATTTTCAAATCTTTCATTTGTTTGAATATCCCGGAAAAAGCTTGCAAATTCAGAACAATGTTCAATTCTGCAGAATTCACTGGCAACAACTGCAACGAATGCAAACAAACTTGCAGACACTAAATTCATAACTGAAAATTCAACTAGGTTTTCGAAATTGCTTTTAAGCAACAAGCAAACTTTTATTTTTGTACATATAGCATTATATTTGGATTTCTCCTTAATTTTTTAGCTGACTTCATTTGACAAAACGACTTTTTACGTGATGTGTCAATTTCAGCTTTCATGGTTGAATGTTTTTTATAAGATTCCCAAGAGGAAATTAGAGAACAACTTAAATAAAACTTTATTTTGCAATCTGATAAATTACATCAATAAGATATGGTTTAATATTTTTGAAAAAGTTTAAGTGTGAAAGTTGGATGAAAGCGAACTGATAAACTGTGAGTTTTTTTTCTTTTAAATAAGCTTAGTTTAGATTTTTCAAGCAATACAAAAATTTTATTTATTTTTTATATATTTCCCATTGCACACTAGACACTGTGAAAGCATTAGTTGTATCTAATCTCTAATTTTTTCAAATTTTTTTGAATCATTTTTAATTAGAAAAGCTTCGGGATAATTTTTCATTTATTCTGGTTTACGACATTTCCTTTGGAGTTTCGGTCATAAAAGCAAAAAGAAACTCTAACAATGCTGAAAGAATTACCACTATCGCAAGTAATATATGAACAACTTTCCAATGAAAAACGTGCGTGAAAACGGGAATATTTGGTGTAATTGGTAACATTACATCTAAATCGATTGTGGCATATGGAGTAGACAATATTTTTCATGCGAAGAAGAATAAAAATTTGTCAAATTCGTATACAATGAAGATATTCTAGAAGTCGTTAAAGAAGATTTCCACTCCAATTAATAGTACCAAGATGGGCCAGGATCAGAATATTAGAATTGAATTTTTCCTTCAAGGAGAAAGAAGTTTGTTCCTCACTGGATGAAAAAATGACTGGAATTTCAAGTGATGTCCAAAATGTTGTATCAAATTCTCGTCAAAGTTAGATGTTTACAAAAGAAATACATTTTTAAATTCTTCTGATTTTTGAAAAGCTTGACGAAAACTTTTAAATTCACTATTATTTTGTTGGATTTCGAATAATTCACCCGTAGTAACACGCAAACAAATTTGCAGAAACAAAACTATGTGAAAAATAAATGAAGTGTTCTCAAGCTGATCAGAAAATTGGAAGCATTTTGTCGAACGCTGAAGTTGATCTAGTAATAGATTTATTTAAATAACTTGTGTTTGTTGAATCAAACAAGAGAACATGAGAATTTTCTAACTAACTTATTATTCAACCAATATAAATTTTTCCTGGCAAATATCACAATATTCTCGAAAAGTGTGAATTTCACTAATAAATGACAGAGTCATCTATTCGAAAACGACGTGGAGATAGTCAATTGGTTTATAAAATTTTCATTTTTTTCTAAAACACATTTACATGAATCATCCTGCATATTTAAATAAAGTTAATTGATATTCCCTTGCGAAAGTGTATCCTTTTAATGAACTGTATTATTTGCAATTGGATGACAATATTAACTTGCGATAAAAACCTTTTAATTGAATTGAAGCCATTCTCTCTTTCCATTTATAGCAATAATGTGGTTGAACCATCAATTTAAATAAGTTTCTTTGTGAATGCAATTAGAATTCATTCAATGTTTAAATCAGCTATTATGTAAATACAGTCTTAAATCAAGCTTCAAAGAATTATGTTCTGTGGGTGGCAGTTTATGTGCGAGATGGCGCAGGTAACACAAACTTCAAGCCTTGCGGATGGTAGAGAAATGTTATTAATGTTGCGTAGCTTGAGTGTACTTCAAGTTAGTTTATACTTGAACCACATTCATTGAAAATATAAAATAAAAAAAATTAAATAATAAGATTCAAATAGTTTAAATGAAGAAAAGGATTGGGAGACAATGCGGAACCTTGAGGCACACTATTACATTTATTACCGAGACTCGAAATCTCTTTACAGCTAATTTTTTCGTAAAACTGTTATTCTACTCTAACTTTTTTGAACAATTCGAAAGGTTATTTAGAAGATCCGAAGAAGAATATAAAATTTCTTTTTCGTAGAAATTCTTTTACAAGGTGTTTTGAAACATAATCCAACTCTAATCTACTAACGTGAAGTGAGTCTATCAAAAAAAAATTAAAGATACTGAATTATTACGATTTCAACATAGAAAAAAAAAATATTACAGATAGATTTATCTCAATTATTATTTGATACAAGTGACAACTCACACAAGTCATTAATTAAAAGATTTAATTTGTTTTCACAAAAAAAAGTTGGTAATACCTATTTCCGACTGTCAGTTTTTTTTTTACTCAACCTAAAAGCTAAACAAGCCAATTTAATGCTGTGGTGCATTTTTTTCTATTTTTTTTTTTTCTTTTTGTAATTTATCTATTTCAATCTCCGTCCTGATTTCTGTTTCCACCTGCATATATAAAGTTATTGACCAAGTTGTTTTTATTTTTAATCAAACGACAAAAATCAATATTTTTCCATAATAATAATCCTGTGTAGGTTAGGGTATATGGTGTGGTTTGTATGGTGGTGCTTTATAATACCAAATCATGTCCGAGATCTTGATAAGTCAACCAAAGTAGCTGTTTACCACATGAATACATGTTGTTTGCCACTGCCGTTTCTTATATATATATACATTTTTTTTTGTTTAAAAATAATAATAATAATGAACACCAGTAAGTGATACGCTATTCACTGTTATGAGTATCAGAGTTTGGTAAAGTATAAGCAATATGTTAGGTAAAGTGCAACAAGTAGCGTTGGTTGTGAAAACAGAAGCCAATTTTCAGATTGCAGAGAGACAATCAATTGCATGAGTATTATAATCAGATTTAATCGATATCGTGGGGTCCTTTGATTAAGTTTAAGGTAAGTTCACGTATGTTTGGCAAATTTTATTTTTTTTTAGTAAATAAAATTGTTGATGTTTTATGGTGGGGTAAAAAATTTATTTGCATCAGTAAGTGAATGTGACTCAAATTTAATTTAAACTCAACAGTGGGTTAAATTTAATTGAAATTAGGTTTACAATAAAAATTTTTTGTTCACAGTGGGTTAAGTTTAACTCACTATTAAATAATCAACTTGCATTTTCTCAAATGTGCATGGTAACCAATGTCTTATTAAAATTCTTTTTATCAAAACCAATGTTTCGTGGATTTGGCTAATCAGCCGATTTTTGTTCATTAGCGCCATTTAACCAGAACCTCTTTTTTCAGAAACCCACAGTTAATAATAGGCAAATTTTGTCGGTTGGTCTAAACTCTCAAAACTAAAAATCATGAAAACCAAAAAATCGTAAAAATACCAAAAAAAAATTAAATAAAATCTTGCAGTCGTAGACGTAGCAAAATTATAACCAATATTTAAAATTTTAATCGAAAAATGTCTTATGACTTCCGTCATAAAATTTTTTAAAACCAATAAAAATTAATTTTTGATGACTTTCACGCAATAAAAACATATTTTAGGTGTTTCATTCAACGAACCGAAATATTATGGTAATATCTTCAACACTTAAACCTAATTAACTATATTTTTTTTTTCCAAAAGAAAATAACACATTGAGATTTATATTAAACGGAAAGAATAGATTAAAATTATCGTACAACATTAAAATTGCTGAAGTATGGTTATGGTTTGGGGTTTTTCAGATTCTTATGATGGAAATAAAGAATTACAGAAAGAATTGCTGAACTCTACTTTATTCGTCTTCTATGTTTTTCCATAGAAGACTTAGAAGAAATTTTAAATACTTTCAGAGAAAAGATCTTATGCACTTCAAAATTCTGTTTTTATGTAAATCCAAAATCCAGTATTGCAAAATGCTATAAATGCATTATTCTACATTTTAAAATTCTGTAAATGAAAGAAGAAAAATTTTTCTTTGAAAAACTAGTGAATGTAATAAATGCAAATACACTTGCATTTAGTTGGCCTCAGGCATGGAATAATCCAAAACTGAGAGGCCTGTCGATGTTTTTTGAGGTCAACCCGTTGAACTGCACAAGTGAAGCCGTAAAGTAAAGTAGTAGAGCTGGAAAGTTATGACCCAACTCGAGATAATGAAAATCGCCGCACAGGTGAATGAAGAAGATCTAAAAATTACAAAAAAAAAATATAATTTATAGGTTATAAGAACATCGTTGTTTGTAACGTAAATCATTGACTAAATCAATTAACTTAAACAAACTGAACACAAAAAAAAAAACATGCAATGACGAGCAACTTCCTGCATTTAATGAATTTAAAATCAAAAATCAAATAACTTATTGTAAGTGTTTTGTATATTCCTGTGTGCCCAGACGATGATGAAGGTGGTGTTAATATTATTTAAACGATGAGAATCAATTTTGATCACTTTTCTCAGAAATGTTTTGTTTTGTTTTGTTTTGTTTTAATTTTCATGCGCATATTATAATAATTGAATTTTTAATTATGAGAATTTATTCAATGTTTATTTTATGCATATAAATGATACACAAAAACTACTGGCCATACACAAATTAAAAAAAAAAAAAAAAAACCTTATTCAAATCAATCGACTATGTGCCTTTGTGTTGTTGTTGTTGTTGTTGTTGTTCTGTTATCTCTGATAGTAAGGTAGGTCAGAGTATTTTTATGAAATGATGATGATGAACTAATTTTTTGTTATATTTTATTTTATTATTGTTTTATATTTAAATTTAAATTTCCGATTTGATTTGCTTGGCAATTACTTTAAAATCAATGTATTGCTTAATTCAAAATGAAACTGATATCTTAAAAAAAATAAAAAGTTTAAAAAGTAAAAACGTTTTAAATTTTGTTAAGTATTATATTGTAAAGTGATATATGTAATACGCGTGATATCTATTAAGGTTAAATGGAGGAAATAAAAAAATACTAGTTTTAGCCCTTTTTTGTGTATTCTTTTTTGTTGTTGTAATACTTAATGGAATATATAATTAAACAAAACAAGGGCCCTGTAAAGCTTTTTTTTTTGTTTTAATGGCTGCATACAGTTACCTAGTTGATGATGAGTTTTTTTTGTAATACTTTAAAACCACCATTTAAAGTATTTTTTTTTTCTTTCTTTTAAAGCAACCATGCAATATAGTGCAATAAATTTTGTTTATTATATAGGGTAATTGTTTTTGAATATTTTAAGCAGTTTAACTATTTCAAGATCATTGGGGAATGTTTAGACCTTATATTAGTGTAAATTTAAAAAATGAAAGTGTAGTTAAATTGAAAATTCAGTCAAAAAGGTGTGAAAATTATCATAAAAGGTCAAATTATATTTTTTTTTTAACTAGGCGAAAATACAAATTTTGTCTTATTTTTTTATTTTATTTTAAAAATGCATTAGAAAGTAAAAGTGATGCTTCAATGAATTTGATTTTTGAAATAATTGTTAAAAAAGCGTTTCACCATTTTTATATTCATGTGTGCAGCAATCGATTACGGAAAGTTTATGCCTAGCATACATGTTGTTTAAAAAAATAAAAATACAATTTAAAAAAAATCGCTATTAAGTCCTCGGAATTCTGGGTTATGTACTCGTAGTTTCCGTATTTCATGACTTTCTGTTCATAAGATTTTTAGTCTTTAGAGCTTTTTTGTTTTCGGGATACCTATAAAGGTCACCATGATTTTACTTTACTGGGCTCAACTACATTTTAAAGACCAAATAAATTTAAGATTTTTTAAATCAAACCTAATTAAATTTGCTAAATGTTAATTCTTCTTTAGTCTTGAAGACTTGTGTACTAAAAAAAAATTATTTTTAAAATAGAAATTTTGTAAATTTGAATAACATAAATGATATTGAGAAATATTGGGCGTTTTTTCAATTAATTGTTGATCTTGATATAAATTCTGAAACTATCCAATTTACGGCGATCAATGGCATACCCCTTTTTTCTTAGACTTCATTTTACCACATAATAGGGGGTGGTAGTACTAAATTGATAACTTAGCACTACCAGGTTTTTATTATTAAAACATTTGAATATTTTTTTCTTTCATGACAGATTTACGATAATTAATGCCTCTGGTGCCCCTCCCCACCCATATTTTGAAATGTACTGAAACTTGACTTAAAAAATATATTTATACAAGATCGCATCCAAGCAGTACCCAAATGACATTGCTTCGAATTCATGGACAAATTCATTAAGCCTAGTGTCAAAATCAACTACGTTGGTTTTTGCAAACAACAAAAAAATTAAGGAGTTCCATTTTGACCACAATGTTTTACCATTAACAATGTCAATCCTCATAAAAATCTTGCTTTGAAGACAAAATCTTTCATGCAGAATTTTTATTTTATTGACAAAAAAAAAAACAATGTTCACAAAATTTCAATGTTTTTGAGAAGAAAAACTTGTCGTTCAAGGCTTACATCATATCCACATAGCCCTCGCCTTGAAAATCTATATTAAACCTATAGTGTGTGTCAAAACCTCGAATCTAGAGCTATAACCTAAAACAAGAATCAACCCAGACACTAAACAAATTAAAGTCACAAGAAATGTGTCAACTTCATATCCGTCTATATCTTATAACATGTCAAAATGATATAGTCAAGCCCCGACCACACAACTTATTTAGTTAGCTATAAAGCTGATCTGAAACGAACTGAGAGTGCGCGCAAGCGCACAACATCACACACCCAAACATAGAGAGAGAGAGAAGAGATCATTTTTAATCCATCACCTGTGAGAGCATAATTTATTGTGATAAGATTATACACAAGTAAGACTTCGTGTAGACGCCAAATCGATTAATTACACGAGAACCATTATGAATGACAAGGTTTGCTCTTGTTCGCTGTCTATGTTTAGATACGACTTTATAGGTTTTTTTTTTATGCAGAACAGATGACGACGACAGACGGGCTACGAAGGCTCTGGTGCGCGGCTGCGCTGATGCTGTTCCACCACCGACGCGACGCGACTCTGTGCAAGTTAAGCCCGTTTCGTCTTCTAGTTAATTACAGGCACATGCAATCAATCCATCAAGCATATCAGCAAAAACATGCGTAGATCGCGCACATCTTCATTTAGAAACACAGCGGTTGGTGGCCAGTCGGTGGTGGTGGTGAGTGGCGGCGGTCTGCAGATCCACCTGTTACAATCTTAGCAAAAACTAACGACCGGTGAGAGCTATGTATGAAAAGAAACACTTCAGGTACTAAACACTTTAATTTGCATAAAGATTGCATATGCAGGTAAACTTAACTGAACCACGCCACGCGCATCTATTAAATTATTACAATTGCACTGCATTTAAAAAAACATATTTTTGATATGAACATGAACAAGTATAAGCAGCTTTAGAGAGATGAAGAGCATTTTCATTAAAGTTGGGATTCGGGGAGTCGTGGGGTTTGGGAGGGCTGATGTATTAGAGAGAAACTGAAATTCACCAATTTGGTTATGGGGACCTTTGTGATAAACACATTCACGGACAACACTTATTGGATGTTGGACTGATGGGCTGATGGGTTGATGTGGACTGATGGAATGGTAGACTAATGGAATGGTAGACTGATGAACTGATGGACTCATGAACTGATAGACTGATGAACTGTTGGACTGATTGGACTGATGAACTGATATACTGATGGACTGATAGATTGATGGATTGATGCACTGAAGGACTAATGATGATGAACTGACAAAAATGATAAACTGATGAACTGATAGACTGATAAACTGATGGACTAAGGGAGTGATGCACTGTAGGATCGATGGACTGATGAACTGGTGTACTGGTGGACTAATGGACTGATGAAATGATGGACTGATAGACTGATGGACCGATGCACTGAAGGATCGATGACTGATGAACTGATGGACTTGTGTACTGATGAAATGATGGACTGATAGGCTGATGGGCTGATAAACTGATGATTTGATTGACTCTGTACACGGATCAAAAAAAAGTCAAATTGGTTGTTCCATGACCTTTCTTTTTAACAAATTTTTATTTTTTTCACAATTTTTACTTAACGTGTTTTCTAAACAAATTAACAAAATGTAAATTTCAAAAATTTAATCTCAAAAATCACTTACATTGAAAATTATTTAATACTTAATAATAAAAATTTCCAAAATACCAAAATTTAAAAATACCAAAACACAAAATTCAAACGTTTAAATCATTAGAATTGGAATTAAGTACTCAATTCCCAAGAAATCATCAATAATTATAAAAAAATATAGAATACTGATCACTTCAAACTATCGCGAGTTGCGAACTTCCACACAACCCATTCCCATTCATTGGCTCTTCTCAAACTATGACTTCAGGCTGTTGGAATTTTATTATACAAAAAATTCAATTAAATATTGTGAAATTCACCTTCATTAAGCAAAAAAAAAATTTTTAAAAAATAACGAAAATGCCTTCTGAATAGAATCGCATCCGACTTTTTGAAGATCGTGAGAAGAACTCATTGAAGTCTCCTCAAGAGTAGTTGTTGGGGTATAAGTAGAAGAAACAACAAAAAAGGGGTGCCTTGCCTTCTTTATCATAAATATCTAATATGTGAGCTCGGTTCTTTTTTTTTTTTTTGTTCCAGCTAAGAGACAAGGTAATTGAAAAATATAAAATGATCGACCATCAACACCTGATAGGCACAACATTAACATCTAAGCGATGGCAATAATTTCAAGACCCCGAACAGAGACTTCAGACCTGCAGAGTTGTGAACTAGAATGCGCTTCACTCACTGAGCGCTCTGGTGCTGGCTGATGGTTTGAATCTATATGTTTGCCCAGCACTGCATTGGTCCACCGATTTTATTATTATTATTATTATTCGACTATGGGAAACTTCGGACTTGACTATGCGACGTTGACAGTGGCACGCATGTGCGTAAGAATTTGAGGTTTTGAGAAGCCTTCGGCGGCGGCGTGCGGTGGGCTGAAGAAGCTTGCAGACATTTAATTATCTTATGGAGAAGCCAGCGACGACCACGATTTATTTCAAAACGATGTACAATTCTATTTTGTTGAAGATGTAAGACCTAAGATGATGATGATGATGGCCACCGTTGCGTCGTGGTAAGGCTTCCATACTAGTTCATTTGGATATATAGAATCAAACAACACGACGAAAAACGCTTAAACGCACTCTGGGAGCTGTGTACCAGTTTCTTGGATTTTCTGTAGATTAGATTTTGATGGACGGACAGTGTGGAGATGTCTGGGATGACGACAATAACGATTGCGATGAGGGATTGGTTTGGAAGCTATAGCTCTGACAAAAAAAAAGTGGTCGGGTTGGTCAATGAGATTATTGCGTGAGAAAAATTCATCTGCGCAAATCTTAAGTCGAATCTTTTGATAGTTATATTTTTTTGTTTGTTGATTTTGTTTGGAAAGAAGGAGAATCTGATGAAAAGTAAGCCTTGCAGCGGTGGTACTTGGTGGAGATGATGATTAGAGCTTCAAAGTTGCCTATCTTTATAAAGTTTTTTTTTCTGAGTGTTGAATGATCGCGCGCCGCGCCATCTATATATATACATATATGTATATAAGATTCGTGGATGGTGAGGTGCATATTAACAGAGCGAGAGAGAGAGAGGGAAGCGAACTTTATTGAGGCTGTATAAATTTATTTGTGAATTTTAATTGTTAGTGAAAGTTTCAAAATCTTTTTTTTTTCTTCTTCTCTCGTTAATATTATGATGGCAATGATGATGATAATGTTGGGGATAATTACGGGACACAGATGTTAGAAATTGATTTTTTTTATTTTTTGGTTATTTTCAAATTTAATTTAACCATCAGGAACTTGATGATAAAGCGAAGTATTAATTTTTTTTGGGTTTTTCAATTGATTTGTTTATTTGGGCATAACAGTTTAGTGGCACGCGACTTGAAACTTAAAATTCCATACATTCAAATGTGGTATAGAAAAGGTGTTAGAAAACTTAAGCTGTATGCTTTGATAAAATCTTTGGGCTACAAATTAAATTTTGAGATTTTTTTACTTTATGTAATAATAGGGTTTTAGATAATATATCTTGAAAATATACATTTAAGGGACTTTCCCTTCGATCGAACTTCTTCCAGCTTTTTACAAATAGCAAATTAGTATTAGTTTATATATTTTTTTCCAGCTTCTTCAATAGCTATTTGCACTTCTGCATGGCCAAAAACAAATTTTGCGAGAGAGACGGTTGTCTTCAATATCCAAATGTTTTTTCAATATAACTCTTAATAATGACATCGCCATTTAAAATATTCAAACAAAAATTTAAATTAAGCATGTTTTATTTTTTTGATTCAATCTTTCCTAAGAGCTATGTATCTATCAATCGATTGGCTGTCGTTCACACACGATCAACCAAATTGACAGATCTCTCATTAAAATTGTCCCAGAGTTATGTATATAGAAAATCTGAAGTAGAACACATAAACTCACCTCCTATGCAGACACACAATTACTCAATCATGTTAAAGTATCCCTCAAGCTTTTAAAATATCTGCCACAAATAATGACAATAACAACAAAAATATGACCAAAACGTGATAGGTATCTACCTCTAAAACTAAAACAAGACCTATGTCTATAATGCCATTCTGTCATATATGTATATCTAAATCTAATGACAGCAACATGTGAAACGTGTATGTAGGTAACCGTGATGATGGAAATTTAAAGGCAAATCCACTGAGTCATTTCAATTATTCTTACTATTCGAATTGCAAATTGCACTTAAAGTCCTCTCTAACTTTAATCAATTGATTTCAATAAAAAAAAGAACCAAAAATTAAAAAAAAAACATGTAAAACAAAACTGTAACAACAACCACATACAGTGGGAACTATGGTTGCGCATGAGTAGTTAAGTTGGGTGCGGGCATTTGTTTTTTTTTTATTTATTTATCGTTTGTATAACTAGAACTGTGAAACTCACAGATAAATTATCAGAAATATGTAAGTACACACATAAATATTGGAAAAGCATTTTGTGCCTCAAAAGTATTTTTGCTTTTGGAAAAGAATAAGGGTCTGTTCACATTGGTTATAAGTGCGTGCAAGATGATTTCCACGATAGGGCAAATTGAGGAGGTTTTTCCCAGGGTGGGACAAAACAATCAAGCAAACAGTAGTATTTTTCAAAAGTCACCTTTAAGCTTGAAACAAAAAAAAAGACTAGTTGCAACAAAAAAAAATAGTAACGAACCAAAAATAAAACAAAAATACTTCAAATAGTAATTAAATCAAAGACGTGCTAAACGTTTCAGATGCAATAATATTGCTAAATATCTTACAAACAGAAGCAACCACCAACAGCATCACATCAACCAAACACAAAAAAAAATAAAAGAAGAAAAAAATCGCTTTAAAAAAAAAAGGAAATAAATTAATTACGGTTAAGTTGGAAATTGAATTTCACAAAATAACGTGAGCGCGATTCGTTAGTTTTTTGTTTTTTTTCTAGATTTTCCTTTAAAACAGAATAAAAACAAAAACTTCCAAACATGACACAACAAAGTCGTCGGCATACCACGATAAATATATAATATTCCCCCTAATACCACCGCCAACATTTCTTAGAAGACAACAAGATCGTCGTTGTTGCCGTCGTCGTCGTCGCGTTAATGTCGCGCAGGCGTGTAATTAAAAATTCGATTTCCTTTCTATAATCACACAATGAACTTCAAAAAAAATTTCACTATAATAAATTTAATTCAATTAGGGAAACTGTAAAAAAAAAATAACTTTATGCTTACTTCGAAACAAAAGAGCTGAGTGAAAAACTCTTTTTTTTCCTCGAAGAGAAAAATTTATTTATTTTAAAATTGCTCTAAGTTCATACACAATGTGGTGTGTGTGGAATCTTATTAGAAATTTTAATTAGTTGATTTATTTATTTTTTTAGAAGAAACAAAACAGTATAAATGAGATCGTGATTGAGTTTTTTTGTATTTTCTTTTGTTTTCATTAATCATCAATAGTTATTAAGGAAATCGTTTGCAATAAATAGATGTTTAGAGACAAACTAAATCAATCTCAATAAATTATAAAAAAAAAAGTTAATTAAGAGATATTTTTGAGGAATGCTTAAATGCCGATGTTGCAAAATACTACTTCATTATATGATTTGCAGTCAGGATTTGTTTCATTATTTATAACAGGGGACTGATTGTTTGAAATACCACTTAATGACAGTGTAGGTTGAGTCAATTCTTCAAAAAACTTCTCAAAAAAATGTCAGTATAATTCTACAAATTTGTTTCTGTCGAATAATGTCGTTAAAAATGCCTCAGTTATTTATCCATGACACGAAAAACCTATTAACCAACTCGTATTGCTTTTTGAAGAAGAAAATCCTACTTTTCATGCCTCATTATTATAAACTCAATTTTTTTTTCTTTATTTAACACAAAAAATTGTTCACATTTTCGATACGAAATCGATTAGTTATATCGATAAAATTTGTTTTTTTATTGCGGTCAACTTGTGTGATCAAAGTCGGCAGCAGCACTTTCTTAAGTGCGGTGTTGAAAATACTTATACTATGCATTATTTGCTTTATCCCAATAGTAAAATTAAAAAAAAAAAACTCCTTCATAATCATGGATGATGATAATGATGAAGATGATGTTAATGGAACACAATCCGGTCTCTGATCCGGTAGGCGCATAAGTCTAACTAATTTTTCTTTTTGCTTTTTCGTTTTTTTTTTTACCCGCACCATCTGGTCGATTATAAGAATTTGATTTGTTTCCCTCTACTATTTTGCTTGACCGGTGATCTTTAATTTGATACAGCTGCACACTGATCTGTAGATCAGGAAGCCACCAAACACCATAGACTGGTAGACTTTGCGAATGCAGATAAATGAGTAGTTTCATGCATATTTGAATGCATATGGCTAAAACTGACCTTATACGACCAGTATTATAGGCCTTACATTCTACCATTATAATGGTGAAATTTCAAAAAAAAAAAAAAGAATACATTACCAAGAGATAGATGTTTTCTATAAGTAATATTAATTTGTGCATAACATTCCAATGCAGGTCATCTTACCATCATCGCCGCTATAGTCATGGTGGTCAGACAGTAGGTTGAACAAATTTTAAACTAAAGCAATAATTTTTAAAAACCCATTTAATAAAATATTTGAAACATATCTAATCAAGGGATTAATATTAAAAAAAGGGTTCGAGACACTGAATATCCCTAAAACAAAAATCCCCACAATTCAAAGATTGGAAATACGACAGTCTATAATCATGAAAATCCCCTAAAATCCTAAAAACCTAAATTTGAAAATTTTCAAAAAATTTTTTATTCAGCATCCTAAAATCCAAAAAACATAAATTCAACAATTAAAAAAAATCAGAAAATCCAAATTGCAGAAAAGCAAAAATCCAAAATCCCACACCCAAAAAAAACTGAGTTCTTGGAATCTAAGATTTTATACTCTTAAATATTTTTGGCTTCTAGATTCTGGGCCTTCTAAATTCTAGATTTTCAGGGTCGTAAGCTTTCAAGATTTTGAATATTTGCGATGTTCAAGATTTTGAATTTATTTTGTCCGTCAAAAATATCAAAATTTAAATCTAGTAACGAAAATTGATTCTTCTAAAGATTGTTATAGGTTGATCAACCCTTTCACTTGCAACCCATACTGTACACCTATTCTAATTCCACTGACACTAACTGACGTCCAACCATAACACAGCGGAAAAAAACGAAAAGCAAAAAAATTGGTAATTTAGATACTAAGAAGAGTTTTTCATTCCTTTGGGAATTCTCTATAATACATATAGGTGGCTCTGGTGGGTGCGACAGCAAATAGTTGTAACCTCTCTTCGTAAACGTAAAGTTGTTCCCGATTCCGCATTTCTTGTCTCCCGCTACCGCTAGCCGTGTCGCCGCTGCCGCTGCGCCTCTATATAATATTGTGGGGGAGCACCCCACATTCAGGTAATAAATTTCAAATTTGCACTGTTTTTATCTGGACGTGTCCATCTGCAACCATTTTGGGGAGGGAAGTGGGGAGTGAGTATAGAAGCAGGAACTTTCAGTACCTATATAAACTGTGAGATGTTCTTTCGAACGGTTAATAATGTTCTTCAGTGGCCTCTAATTTTTATTGCTTTGGTTACTTTATTTTCTTTTTTTTTTGTTCGGTTTTGTTCTTGCACATTGGTTCCTCGTCATCGTCATCATCATCATAGCCATAGAGTATCATCTCTCTCTCTTAGCGAGGATCGCACGAGGATGATGATGGTAAAAAATAAAAAGCAGAAGCACAGCCTACTCTCTATAGAGATGCAGAAGTCAAGACTTGGTCGTTTTGTTTTGTATCTATATAGAGACCAAGTTGAAGGACTTGTTATGCCCATCCAAGCTGTGTGGCATGTTTGCTGTCATCCCGACGAGGTTGTTCTTAGAGAAATATCCACAATTTTTGAAGGGTGGACGTGAGTGCAATGTTGAGGTTACACCGGAGTTACACTCTTGGTGTTCAACCAAATAACAAAAACAAAAAATAAGACACTCTGGTCTTTTGGTTTATGGTGTGCTGGTAGTCTTACATAGTTAGAGATACCACAGAGGCGCCCGTGACTTTGCAATAAATGAAAATAACCTTTTGAAAAAAAAAAAGAAAAAAAAACTAAAGCAATACAATTTTACTCCAGCCCGTCATAGTCATTGGTGATGGGATAAAGGGGGTTAGGGTAAATCTTGGAATGATGTTGCTGATGATGATGATGGGTGCACCCAGGGTTAACGAAGTTTTCATTTTGAATTTACAACTCGTTATACGTTTTGGCGAACGAACTAAATTCTGTGTTTGATCGATTTCAAATCAAACGGCACGGCGGCGCGGCGGCTATAAGAAGAATGAAATTCGTATAGCTAGTTGGAGTTTGGTTGTTTTTTGGCATCACCATCATAAAGTTGAGGTTAATGTTGATTGAGATGAAAATTATTAAAATTTGTCAGAGACGAATGGAAAAAATTTACTGGAAAATCTGAGGAGGATTGGTGGATCATGATGATGATGGTTGAAGTTTGCTGCAGTTGAAGCCCGTATATAATACCACCGATCTTAGGTATTATATGGTTTGATTAAGTCAGTATAGTTGTAATGGCTTGGCATTAGAAATGTTCACACTTCAGTAAGTTGGATGATTATAATGGTATAGATAGTTTCATTAACTCAAGTCATCAAGCCATCAGGGCACCTTGCTGGTTTGCCTAGCGTTTGAGTTGTAGATTGAAATGGGAAGAGTTTTGTAATATAAATAAGCTGAAAGGTAATCGTTTTGGGAATGTGAATCTTGATCTTATTTTAGGAAAAAAAAAAATAAACGAGGAGGAAAAAGTTTGGAATGTCAGATTAATATAATACCTGTACCATAACTACATTCTTATCAAGTCTTGAGGAAATGTTGTTAATTTGTTTAAAATCCGGAGCTGTAGCTTTATTTAAATAAATGGTTTAACTATCTTTATCAATGTTTTATTTTTTAAATTGATAAACTTATATTTTGTCCGTTAGTTTCCCCTTAGGACGTCTCCTATGTGTCTGGATCTGGAGATATATTATAATTCTCTCCAAATATTTCCCTCCGTGTCTGGAGATGCATCAAAACTTTTTCCAGCTCTTCCTTAGACGTCCAGATACTTCTTCGACCGTTCTTCGCCAAGTTTCCATTGCATCGCTTGACTCGTAATGCACCCTTTCAAAGAATATCGCCAATCTACAGCCACTTATGTACACATATTCGTATATATGGTATATGTATGGGTTCCTAACCAGTGCACACTTGAAGTTCATCATTACAAATATGATGAGGTAAGGAAATACTCTATAGATGTTGCACAGCTATTTACAAACGTTTGTAGTTTTTTTTTGACAGCCAGCGGGAATTGTCGAAGCTTGGTTTTAAGCTCATGGAAATAGGTAATTCCCCATAATTTGGAAACCGATTCGAATGCAGCCTTTGCTTCCCAGATTCGACTGTTAATATCTAATTCTGTTCTACCATCAGTAAAGATGTTATGGGGTATAGCTGTTTCCTTGGCTACTACGGGGAAGCACGCACATTTCTCTCTAGATCACTTTTGTTTGTGAGCTTGACCTGTTTCCCAGGCCCGAATAATGAATGGGTGCAGTAGTTTACTTGATGCTGTTGGCGCTCCGCTCAAAGGCCAACCGGGAATCCTACCACTTTGTTGTCTTTTAGTACTTTGATTGCTCTTGATATTCCCCCTCTTCTGGTGGAGGTACATTGCTTATTCGGGAAGCTGTTACTTCGTCGTTTTATTGGGCCTTTGTTTCAATTCACTGGCGAAAATTCAGAAAAGTGCTCCCTCCACACTGTGGAACATTTGTCAAACTTATTTTATTTGTCTTCGCTGAAACCACTCATATACTAATCACCCTTACATTTCTTCAACTTACTACGTGCCAGAAGTTCTTCAACTGCTTAAAAAGAACGCAACAGCAAATTGATTTTTTTTTCGCAAACAAAAAAAATAATCAAATAAAACTTAGTTTTAATCACATCAACCGCTAGAAGCAGGAGCAGCAGAAGAAACAACTGACGATTTGCCCATTTTAACACTTCTCACCTAGTTGGTATAACTTAAAGAGTATTATAGTGAGAGATCTCAAAAACACACAATTAACAACAAACTTATCGCCAATTACATTTATTTACATTCGCACATATAAGCCTCATGTCTCTGATATTGAGGCTCTGAAAAACTGACATATACATATTTCGAGGAGCTCAAAAGCCCCTCATATCTTCCAGATAGGTTTTTTTTTATTTTTGCTTAATTTTATTTCACAGCTAATAGCTGCAATTTAATTGCCAACATATTCAATTAATTACCAAGTTGTTAGTGCCTCGTTGTGTCTTTCTCTCTCTCTTATCTCCCCTCCTTCTCCATACAATCATCATCTGCCTTGACTTAGCTTTTACCTTAGTTGGGGTAATTAAATTATCAAATCGTCGATTAGCCAGTGATATTTTGTGGTAATTGCTCGCACTCTGTCGTCGTTTGATGTTGTTGTCGTTTTGAAGTTGAAAAGTCGTAGACTTCATCGACAAAGTTGTCGCTGTCTTATAGATTCTCTGTAACAGAAAAAGTATCTTGTTTGCTTCTGACCAAAAACTTTCTTCATCTTCCATTTAGGTTGTTTTTTTTTTTTTTTTTAAGTTAACATCATCAACCATTCAATAGAAAATTTGGCACTATACTTTAACTGTTTGGTATATAGTGATGATGATGATGATGATGATGATAATAATGATGAAGACTTGGACTGGAATGTTGAAATCCTCAATTTGGTCGTCATTTGGTAAAGTGTATATGTCTCCTGAAGACCATAGAAATTCCCTTATCCATATTAAGTAATTCGTCTTGGCTTCGTAAAATCTCTTGTAAATTGTCAACACTAACATCTTTTTTTTTTTATTGTTTGATTTATGATTTAGCCAATTAGTGTGTTACTATGTTATTCATTTGGTTTAGATTTAATGAGGACTCCAAAATGAGGACGTCAAGCTAAATTGTCTACATTTGGGCGAAATTCTTAGGATTTCTTGAAGGTACGCTCTCCTTTTGTAAATTAAATGTGTATGGCATCAAGTCTTATGGCTCATATGTTGTTTTCTAATTCTTTCAAATTTTCCTCAAGCAAATAGAAAAATATAGTGTTACCATCAGGTTTATTTATAAATCGTGGTGACCGTTTATAGTTATTTTACTTGTTGACTTTGTAAGTAATTTTTATTTAAGTTTAATAGGCGAGAATATAAACGAGGTTCCAGTAAACTGGAAGAAATATACAAACAACATTTTTAGATTGTATTTGTACTTTGTCTTACTAAAGACAGCTGTTTTAATTAATTTGTCATATCAAAGTTTTTCTCATTTTTTATTTTTATTTTTCCAATAAAATATTTTTTTTTCGAAAGCAATAATTTCCCCTAAAAGCAAAAAACCCATCACATAGAAAAAGATGAATGAGGATTGATTTTAGGAATCATTGAATTTAAACCACAGCGAATCAATATGAATATGGTCTGGTCACGTCAAAAGTGTAAGAAGACATGATCCAATAAAGCTACGCAAGAAATAGTATATACCCCACAGGCCATCCTCCTATGCCTTCTCCGTCATCATCGTAAAGTCAAAGCTACTGGAGGTAAAGATGATGAAGATGAAGAGTACCTATTATTAGGTACTATTATTATTGTTGTTACATGAAAGTGAATGAATCTGAATAATGCCATATACAATGTTGCAGGTCTACTATATAATGATAATGATTTTTGATATTAAAATCAAAAAATTCGATTAAAGTTAGAAAATGAAAAAAAAAGTAGGTTAATTAGGTGGTTACTTTAGAGGCAAAGCTATATTGTAGTTGGATAAGGAATGAAATTCTTTTGTATACAAATTTGAAAATGAAATAGAACTACAAAGCAGAAGCAAGGTAATTTTTATAAATTTTGATAAAAATTTCATTTATAAATGACTCATAACGTGAGGTTTTTTTTTAATCACAAATATTCTTCAATATGAGTGCTTCAAATTGAAATTAAATGATTTTAAAAAAAATTATCATGCGCGCATTATATTTGGAAAGAAAAACGTTTAATACATTTTTTCTATAAAAAAAAATAATTTGTGGAAATTTAAGAAGATGTTTAGTTATTAAGTCCAAATCAGCGCATTTTTTTAACACATTCAAAAATATGATAATACCAATTTTTAAACATAGAATGATGCCTAGGGAGGTTTTCATCTTATTAGCATTAGTAGTTCCTGAGATATATATATAGCCTTTGAATATCACAAAAATCATAACTGAATGACCCACTCACTGACTCACTCACTGACTCACTCCCTGACTCACGCACTGACTCACTTTCTGAGAAATCATCGAATGCATTGAGTGGGCGTGGTACTAGCCCATACTTTCTCAGATTTATTATGCATTATATGAAGCACTTGCGGTAGCTATAGAGTGGCGAAATTTAGCAAGGAGCAAGTAGAAAATTTTAAGTACTCAATTTAGAGGACATGGCATCCTACCACTTTCTCTGATTTATTATGTAATTCTTTCTGATTGCTATAAAACGATAAAATTTGTTAAGATCTTATGTTTTAAAGCGAATACAAATTGGAAACTTGAGATTTTTCATCCAGGAGGCGTGGCACCCACCCATATTGTCAGAATTTTTATAATTGTGTAATTATGAAATTTTGTAGCTAAACGGATTTGAAGTACATACATACAAATGTTAAAATTGAAAACTCCAGATTTTCATTCAGTGGGCGTGAGACCTATCATTTTCCTAGAATTCGACGAATGATCGCAAACTAAAAATCTGGTAGGTTAACTTTCATATTCAATATCCAACAACAGATAAAATATCTCTTAAAAAATGTTTAAAGTTTGTTTCTTTGTGACAACATGATTTTCCCATGAAATCACAATTAATTATTTTAATGTTGTTCTTTTTTTTGTTATGTTATTAACATAAATTGACACTAATTAATTGTTTGTCCTGAGTGCAAATCAAAAAATCAAAAATGCAAAACATCCAACACAGTAGGTACAGGTACATATATATTTTTCATAATTTTTCTACCATTTGTCAAAATTATATTATTTATAAGACCCCTCAAGCACTTGATCAGTTTCATTTGTTATATTCAAATATTTTTGAAAAAAAAAAAAAACAAACAAAAAAAAAATTAAAACAAACAGATCCAATAAAAACCAAACAAAAACAACGAAAAAAAAAGTCAAAACCAATATCAAATCATTAAAACGGATAATCATAATTAATCACAATCATCATGGCACGAAAATGATGTTTCTTCTTTTTTTTACGACAACGATAACTTGGAATTTAAAAAGAAGAAATATAATGTAGGTATAGCAATCGGAGTTTGCAATTTGCGCCAAAACAAACTCTCCTTCTTTTGCTGCTCCGTGGCCATCATTCTCGTTTTTTTTTTTTTTGCCAAATTACCATCACCATCATTGGCGCACTAGCTGTGGCATCTGATGGCAGCGCAGTATTCCGAACATCCTCATTCCTCATCCTTGCATTCACATAGAAATTCCAAGCCATTAGTTTTCTTTGTTTAATGGCTCTGGCATCAAGGAAGATCTTGCTCCGGCGAAGTTTCATTAGAAATTGCCAACGCACGCTTTTCAAATTTAAGAACTTGACGCGTCAAAAGTGACAGAATGTGGCAGGAGGTGGATTATTACTTCGCTCTCTCTCTCTTTCTGTCTGATGTTCAAACCATCATGATTGTACCTACATTCATCTGTGGATCTGCTGGATATGAATATAGACTTTGCAACAATGCATGACATGACCTTCGTGAATATTTCTCTTTGAATTGCTCTATATGTTGATTTCTTAAGATTAAGGGGTAGCTACACTTTTTTTTCCTTTTCAAAAAATCGTGCAAAAGTCGTCAACAACTAACAATATATTTTTTTTCTCTTTTTCTTGCTATTTTTTCCAGATGATCCTCATGACCTGCCCATATGTGTTCTGTAGCCATCTACTTTGTTGTTGTAAATTTAAATGACAGCCAGCCCCAGCACCCCATCAGTGTTGCAGAAGAGACATCATATCAAATCAAATGCACCTGACAGTTCGAAAAAGGAGTGTTTTTTTTTGTTCCCGTCTTTTTATTTGACAGTTGTTATTGGTTCTCCCGCATGGATTCAGATGGATATTTTATGCATAGGTCATTATTTTGATTTGACATTTTGACAGAAGGGCATTTAAGAAGCACACTGCACTGCATATATGCTCTCCCTATAAACATACCTGCATGCATTTAAATCCGAGGGACATCATAAGAAAAAAACCACGACGACGAAAACGAAGACGACGAGAAGGCATAAATAGACGTTATAGTGTAAAACGCAGAACCTTGGCATGATTGGCTCCGATGAAATGTCGTCAACAACTAGCATGGATATAAGTGAGACATTTCGACCTGAAGATTTATCGAAAACGGATTTTTTTGATTTTGTCACAGCACCGGATATGGGTATTGGCATTGGTGTTGGCCATGATCGGCCGCCTGGTACGAGTGGTGATACAAATGGAACGACAAATGATCCAGCTTTAGATGGTTATGATCAGGTTAGTATTATAAGAAATTTTATTTGTTATTGGTTTATTTGAAAGCAATTTTTCATCACATTCTTGTGAGTGAAAAAGGAAAATGCATCAGGAAAAATTAGAAAATTAGAATATTTTTTCCTGGTGGTCGTTTATAGCGAACAGTTGTGCCTATCGTTCTTCCATATTCTGTCAGTGGAACATAAGAAATTGGAAATTGTTTTGATTAAAACTTGGAAAAGAAATACGTTCCACAAAATTTCGCACTTGTTTATAAATAGAAAGGGGGGCCGACGCGACGTGTGGAACGTGTTCATAAGAGTACTATGCAAATTTATATATAATGCACAAGTCTCTTAATAAAATTTTAGAATAAATTGGAGATAAATGTTAATATCGCATCATATTCAAATTGAAATCTCTGGATTGGATTTGGCTTTCATGAAATGAACACATTCCACAAAATTTACAATTACATTGGTGTCTACAGGTCTTTGTATAATGTTCAACTAATGAAATGGGGAGATACAAATAAAATGTTAATTCCCTCTGAAATTCAGACTGAAGCCCCAAATTCGGCTATCATTAAATGAAAAATTAATACGTTCCACAAAATTTCCCATACCATTTCTAGGTACTGCTTAGTTTTTTTCAAAGCGGAATAGTACAAATAAAATACCTTACTGTCATATGAAAAATGAGATATAATCCTTTTATTGACCGCTTTTGAAATAAATAATAAATACTTTCAACAAAATGTCTCTTGTAGTTGGCGGGAGTTAGTAGAACCTTTTAAAGTGAAATTTATATTTGGTGGAATACAAAATTAAAACAAACTACAACATTTCTTATATGTTAATTTCTCGTGAAATCCAGATTGAAGACTGCTATTCAGTTTTCGTGAGATGAAAAATTAATACGTTCCACAATAATTTCCATCACATTCGTAGGGCACATTACGATTTTTTCAACCAACGTGAAATAGTTTTACATTTTATTTTCTTTCACAAATTATCATTCGAACTCTGCAGTCTACCTACTGTCTCGAAAAAAAATATCTCCAATTTATCTGGCTTATTTAAAAAAGTAAATAAATTTCCATCATTTGGATTGCTGCTGTCGTCGTTGTCGTGTCCATCGCTGCAAGAAGGATAATTTAAACTTAACATCCAATCGGCTAACCGACGCGACGGATGAACGACGACGGCCGCTAGCTCGTATAGCAGATTGGAGCATTTATATAGGTACATACCACTCGGAGTTAAGGTATAGATGATGGAAAAACGTCATTAGGTTTCATGATAATCAATAGATTAACACGATTTCCGATGATTTACGATATGACCTCAATGAGTGAAGAATATATATAAATTTTTTTTTTGTTGTTGTTTCTGCCTGCCGAACCATCATTATCATCTGAAGGAAACGTCTCAAGGAGCTTAAGAATTACTCACGGTGGCTGAGCTCAAAGGCTGGTAATTCTTCATTCATCATAATCACGCTGATGGCAGCAGCTGGAAATAAGGGGCGGGAGGGTCAATTTGCCGAGTCTTCTTCTGTATATGAGTGTGATCGTCAAACTCACGTTTTCCTGCGTGGGTCAATAATTTTTCCACCACTCACTCGCTCGCAAACACCGACTCTGACGTTCGTATATATTTCGTCAATTTACACCGCGCACTATAAATCATTGTCAAATTATTATGACCGTTGTGCTTGTTGTATTTTTTTTTTCTTCTTCTTCTTTGAGGCTGTTTTGATTGTCTTACGTGATAATGTCAATTAGCTAGTCATCGTGCCATGACCATGGACGACCGAAGACTATATAGACTTTCATCTTCATGGTCATGGACAATGAAAACTGATGATGGAAATGACGTCCATCCCTGAAGAGGACAATGATGATGATTATGATGAAAAACTGGAAGCAAATTAAGCAGATAGAATCTGGGAACCTTATTTTCGCACGCAGATCACACTGACAAAGCTATATTATAGCGTGATCATCGGAAGGAGGTATACTTTTGGGATGACCTTTTTTCCGTGACGACGACGACGATGACGACGGGAATTTTAAAAGGGTATGGAATCAATGGGTTGTGTGCGAGGTCAGCACTCATAAGTTGATGGATATTATTGGCAAAAAGTAGACAATTAACACCTATAACATAAAGAACGTGGAATGCAATGCTCGTAGAGTGGGATGATGAGGCTTCTCAGGTGCACAGAAAATTGTATAAAATATGTGTCCAAATATTATTGATGGAGTCTATTTTGTGGAATCCTTTCACTCTGTGTATGATTGGTGTCAGTAATAATAATTTTTCATACGAAACTATTATTTTGATTATTTCAACAAAAAAAAAATCGCAGTGTAAACAAAAAATTTAAATTTAATTTAATTATAGATACTAGCCATATGGCCTGACTTGCTGAAAAGCTTAATCTATGTTCTAGGTTTGTTTAGTTTGCAAGAGAACAAGTTCAATGAACTAGTTCAGATTAGTGAACTAGTGAGTGTTCTTCAGACCTCTAGTTTTCAAGTTCACTGCAGTTCAATGTTTATTTTTCGACGTCTTTAGAGTCTTGGGAGTCTTCGGCATCTTGGATATTTTGAGCGCCTTGAGCGTATTTGACTTTTTGGGTGTATCAGGCCTCTTCAGTGTTTTGAGCGTCCTGGGCATTTTCTTGGGCACCTGCGCTGTTTTGGGTGTCCATGTCCATGCCGCTTTGAGAGTTTTGAGCGTCTTTTGCATATAGAACATTTTGAGCGTCTTCGGCGTGTTAAGTGTCTTCGTTGCCTTTGTGAGCTTGAGCCTCTTGGGTATCTTAATCGTCTGCAGCGCCTTGAGCTTCTTAAACTTCTTCGGCATCTTCGACATCTTTAGTGTTTTGGGCGTCATGAGAACATCTTCATCACGACGCATCTTTGGAAATCTTGAGCATCTTACGGCTCGCTAAAACATAGTCTCCCATCGGCCAAAATATGCTCGGTCGTTGTCAGCCAAACTCGGCCGATCGAACCAAACATATAGAATGGAAAGAGAGCTCATATACCACTGAAAGCAACATCGTCCGATGACGTCCGTTAATAAGCGATCAACCGGCTCGGCGTATCCCAACATGTTTGGAGGTTTCGTCAGTTGTCCCGTTGACTCTTGATAAAGTTGCTTTCATCACAGTCAGACTCCAGACCGGCACCGCCCGAGATCGGAAGGAGTGTATGCAGACGAACGTCCGAGACAGTCGTCCAAGTAGCTCCGACCCGATATCGGCCGATGATTCGGTTTTAGTGTGCGCGAACCTTTAGGCGTCTTAAGCGTCTTGAGTTTCTTCGGTGTCTTATGTGGCTTCGGCTAAATGGGCGTTTTCGGGGTCTTTCACGTTTTAGGCATCTTCGTTTTCTTCAATGTAAGTTTGTGGTGAGAAAAAAATTGAGCTGTTTCGTAAAAAAAAAACTTTTTTTAAATGGCGCCCAACGTGAAGTCTTGAAATTTGCAACTAAGACTCCTTGTGACAACCCTAGCGATTAGATAAAAATACTAATTGAACGTATGCAATGCCCCTTTTCCTCGCTTTACAACTCAAACAATTCCTTTCAACTCTAATAGCTTATCTTATTAAAAACATTGGGTCTAATACACGTTATTGAATATACGTTCTTCCCACGGCTAAACGCATCATAAATCTCAATCGAATCCACACACCTTTATGTCTGGTTGCAATGTTTGCAATTGATATTTAATTAGATTCGCATAACATAAACTACAATGCGCCCTGTGTTGCTCCTCTAAACGTGAAGTTTCAAGACAAGCATCTCGCAGAGCATATCTATCCAACTATTTTTTTGTATAGAAGGAATCTCTTCTCTTTTGAACGTGTCAGAATCTTTAATTACCCAATCGACTTAGGGGATAAATATATGTACATATACATTTGTGTTGTGTGTTGTGTTGTGTCTTGGAGCGTTCAATACTTCTTCTAATTAATAATGATTATTCGAGATTAAACTTAATGCTTCGTCGTTGATGCGCCGCATTGGCGGCACAAGGCATCATCATCAGTAGATATCCATTCTCAACCCGGCATATATGAGTCCGCATTTTAATTTGCATACATACACCAACCATATCGCCTAAAGCCGCCATAAGGCTTTTTTGATGATGAAGAAGCGAACATTATGGGCTACAGTTGGATACACCTCTCTTACAAACCTCTAACTACTTCTTTGATGCTTTGCTGCTGCTGCTGCTGCTTACTGGCTTGCTGCAGCATGGAAAACATAAACTTCAGACGAACATCGTTTGTTTATTATTACTTCTATACGCGAATTTGCTTCTGGGCTCTATAAGCAAAAGACATTATACTGAAGCTGTTGTTAAATGAGTGGTGGTTCTTTTTTTTTCTGGGAGGGGGGAATCCTTTAAAATATCATCAAAAATCACTTCCGTGTGTAAGCTATACAACTGTGTGTTTTTTTTTTTTTTGTTTAATTTTTAAGATGCAAATATTTTTCTTTTTGTTTTGTTTAGAGACGAGAGAAACTTTTGCCCGAAGGAGCTAGGGGTAGTGAAAAATGATCAGATGTAACACTAAAATTCTATAATTTTAGCGCTTGAAGTGTTTGTCATTAAAATGACCAATGGACGCGGTTTTTTGGTTTTGCTGCTTTTTGTTTTTGGAAAGAACTAAAAAAAATTGTTTTGGAAAGTTTGAGGCTTAAGGTTTGAGGTCATTAGTAGAAATTTGAAATATTGGTGATGGTCAAACTTGTCAACCTTCAAACTTTTGAAAAGATCTTGAATCTGGTATTGGCTTATTAAAATGAAAGTCCAGTAACCATGAAATATTTTTATCAATCCTGAAAAATTTCGAAAGAAAATAGGACCAATTTTTGAAGATCGGAAGGAACCATTTTTTAAAGAAATTTCATTCTCAAGACGCCTAATTATGTCAGCAAAAAATACAAAATGAATGAAAAAAAAATTGTTCTCTCCGTAGAACAATCGGATTGATTTGATGAGAAAAACTTATTGCAATTTCATAAGATTTTCCTATGATTTTAGAAGAAGATGTCGAATTATTTTCTCTCAGTGTATAATGCAAGTTTTATATACAAAAAAAAAACCTATTTGGGTACACAAATCACCATGTCATTCAGGTTAATTAAATGATTCCAATAGAGAATTTATCTTCTCAATGTGTCTGCACCACCACTGACCGTTCGCTTCGCTTAGTGCCAGAGCATAGTAAATTTAGTATTTCATCGCTGCTGGAGGCTCTAAACATAAACCCATAAACTGAAAAATCAAAAAAAAAAAAAAAACACATCATCATCTAATGAACTAATAACACAGAACCCAGGGAGTCTCTTCTGTGTTATATGCGCTGCTCAATCCAGCTACCTAGCTATAATGTTCGATTCATCTACAAAGCTACCGAAATGGACCTAGTTGTCCATTCATATGGCCAAGTAAAAGTATGCAGTAAGGATTCGAATTCAGACTCTCAAATAATGGCAGATAGATACAATTTCACGATAGCTGACTGCATTGTTGTGCTTTATAAACTAACATGGGCCAGGCGCACACTCATATGATGGAGCTAAACAACCATTCCCGGTTATATGCGTCCATGCCATACAAACTAAACAATTCATCTTCATAAATCAAGGTAACGTGTTCGTTGTGCTGACATTGGTTTTGGCATCTCCAGAGCGCCTGCGCAAATGCAAAACTACATGTATTGGAACTCATTTGGCTATAGAAGCTCTACATAAAGTCTGCTTATTGAATGTTCCGGGTTTCGATCTGTAAGCTAAAAATTTACTAGAACATCTCACATCTTCTGGGGCGGTCAAATTGGACAAATGTACCTGTCGTGTTAACTGTATACCTAATCCTGCAGCTGTTGCGCTAAAAAAAACTTTTCCATGACGATGATGAAGTTTGACAGCGGGAGCACTTAAGGAAACATTGGTCTAATTGAAGTTTTAAGTTTTCTTACACAAAACGTTCTTTTCTTTTCTCCTATTTATAGACTTATTGACTCACTAAGTCACCACCTTCAAGCGGTGGCAGTGACTATAGTTGTTGTGGGACTTGGGACTCTCTTGCATGGTCATAGCATAAAAGGCTTGAAGGCTTTATTGTTGTCACGTGATATATCTTTGGGTTACGTTCAACGACCTTTATATTGAATTTGATGGACACTCTGTGTGTCGTTTATATCAGATATGACACGCAATTTTCTGTGCAAAAAAACTTATATACAGTAGGAGGAGGAGCTGGAAGCTATATATGGATAAAATCAAAATTGTTGCGATGAGAGAAGAAGTTCATGTGACCAAATTATGTTCGTTCTTCTTTCCTTGCGTGTTAATTTTGTAGCTCTAACATCAGCAAAATATACCATCACAGTGTGCATAGAATTTTACATCTTCTGATATGGTCTTTCGAGTAGGTTGAGGAAGTTTTTGTGAAATGTGGTTCGGTGGTTCGCCTTCATCCAAAATGCCTAGGGTGAATGATTTAGGATTGGATTGCGTGAATTATGCAGAATAAAATCTACTTGGAGTTGTGTGGTGATTAGAGAAAGGTTGCGTATATGTTCATACATGCAGTGAAGGCATATGGTCAGCTTAGTTCATTTGGAAGTTGTTTTATTTTGGTGTGTGTGGAAGCATCATAAAGTTGAATCCAGGTGTGGCTTCAGGTGATAAATTACCTAGTGTCAACTTCTTGAATTGGTGATACGTGCAGATTGTGTGCCACTTTTTGGGTTCAGAGAAAATATTTAAGAAGAAATGTTGTCCAGGAAAGTAAATACTTTCATTAATTCTTATTATTTTGCTACCGAAATTTTGAACAGAAAAAATACCGAAACCCGATAGTAATAAAAACCCAAAACTTCAAACTCGAGTACCGAAGATCTAGAATTTTAAACTCGGGAAAACCCAAAATCCCGGAGATTCAAGAAACGCTGCCTTTTGCGAGAAATTGACAGTCATCAAGAGTATTACTTGTCAAGAAAAGAGTGCTTCTCACCCAAGCAGTTCAAATTTGGAATAAAATTTTAAGTCCCCCCATTCCTGTAATAAGGTGCACACAGTAATGGTTGAGAATTTTTGTTCATCTAGGCACTCTTATTCTTCACGAACTCTCACAACCAGCAAATTTTTAGTTTTATGTTTTCTTGATTTGGGTTTAATGGATTTTTTGTTCCCGAATTATGTTCTAGAGTTTACACTACATATACTTGTAAAAACTTGATATCTCTTCAAGATCAATTACTAATTTTTTAATTAACAATTCTTTTCTAGTTTTGGACATCTGAAAAAGACACCCACAGCCGTTTAGAGTCTACGATTTTCGAGGATCTCGATCGATATTGTTGGCAACAACAACAACAACATCATCATCAACAACAACAACAGCAACCTCATCATCAGTCCCAACAACAATCGTCACAAACTTCCGCGCAGCCATCTCAACAGCAACAACAACACCAACAGCCACAGCAACAACAATCACATCATCAGTCACAACACCAACAACAACTGCCATCACCAGCGTTAACACCATCTAGCAGTTCACAGAGCACCGCCAATAACAGTCAAGCTGGAAATTCATTGATTGGTCCAGTTGGAAGTACCACAACCATCGTTGGTGGCAATAACAGCAACGATAACACCGATGGTCAAATTTACACATTGACAGTATTAAATGGCAACGAGCCATGGATTAAACGTGATCCAGATGCCCAGCTAGCACCATCACTCGATCTAGACTCACTGCTGGGTAATTTCCCAGGCTATATAAAATCAGAGTATCCTTACGATGATAGTGGATTTAGTACCGATGGGACAAAAGATGCCGAACAGGTGCATCAGTCACTGCAACCGCACCATTTGCATAGTGTGGTCACTCAGAGTACAATACCACCGGTCACAACGATAGCCACAACAAACAGTACAACACAATTGGCACAGTTCCAAAATAATAACAATGATTGGCATATGGCGGACAATAACACAGAACAGGTGGGTTTCATAATTTTAACCAATCTCTAACATTTGACAATGTTTCCGTTCTAGAATTCTGCTGAATCATTGCTGCGGAGTGCTCTACAAGGCAAGGGTTATTCCAAAGGTCTTCATTTACAAAACGGTATTACGTTACTCCCTCCATCACCATCGGTGAAGGACGAAGAGCTTCGACGAGCTCTTTTTCACTCAGAAGCTGTAAGTTTTTATATTCCAAAGATCTTCCGATAAATTTGTTTTTAATTTCTCATACTTTTTCTAGGACCCACTCTCTTTTGCTGATTCAGCTCTTACTGCTCAAATATTCGATGACAGTCAGGGCATTGGTAATTCAGCAACTTCCTCCACTTCATCTCATTCACATGCCCATGTAGTGGCACAATCACAACTGCAACATCAACAATCGACGAATTCATCAAATTCTAGTTCCACAAATCCAAGCCGAAGCACTCAAACAACAGCGACGACAGCTGGCATCATTGTCGACGATATGTTCCTATCTCTCGAGACCGCCTTCACCAATGAATTTGAGAAGATCAAACGAATCGCCAATGAGGTTCAGCAATTTTGTACAGCTAGTGACTACCCCGAGGTGATAATGGAAATAGCCGGCCCACAGAATTGTGTTCAACTACAATCAACACAGCCACCGCAGCCGCCACCACCACCACAGCCCCTGCAGCCGGAGGTGTCCACATCGAGTAACAGTCGACCGCCGCCCACGGGTAAGGGTGGTGGGGGAAGTGCATCAAAGAAGTACAAAAGATCAAATGTGAACCCCAACAATCGCAACAATAACAACAACAATAACTCCCACATAGCAAACAACAATAACCCCAGCAATACCACCAGTCCAACGCACTGCAACGGTCAGAGAAAGGAGCGTTCGCTGCACTATTGCTCGATCTGTTCCAAGGGCTTCAAGGATAAGTATTCGGTGAATGTTCACATCCGAACTCACACCGGCGAAAAACCATTTGCCTGTTCGCTGTGTGGCAAGAGTTTTCGACAGAAAGCCCACTTGGCGAAACACTACCAAACACATTTGGCACAGAAGAGCAATGGTAGTGTTGTTAAAGGTGGCAGCAAGCATCAGCGCTCGTCATCGGGAGCAGTGACTGCTTTGGCTGCACAACAACGCCAAATGAGTCCAAACACTCCGACGCCGCCAATAATCCCCAATGGACCATCATCACAGCCATCTCTGCCCACTCTGCCGCCTGCTAATGGCTTACTCGCGAACAGGTAGAAACGCCCCGCTCTGCCTGCTGGATGGAATCCAGTAGAAGTGGATATTTTTTTAAATTCCACATCATGTCGCAATCGTTCCTAGTTAAAATGTATTTTAGTTTTTTTTTTAATTTTGTTTATTTTATTATTATTTTCATTCAAAATGTGATTATTTTTAATGTTTAGACAAATTTTGTGAAGCCATTTATCAGGGGAATATTTTGTTGAGGGGTGAGGTCATAAACATTATGTTCATTGCGTCGAAAAAAAAATCTACCCTTTACTTATTTGTCCAACTCTTGGAGTCATTCAGAACCCGCTCAGATTTTCTTTCAAGCTCACATCGAACACACTTAACAGCGAATTTATATTTAATTTCACTTTTTAATTCTGTATGTGCCAAAATTTAGAATTGGGTTTCTAAAATTCTGTTTTCCAGATAGTAAGAATTCAAGTTTTAAAAGCTATTGGGGTCTGACAAGTTGTTTCTTTGTCTCTACTAAGCTAACCTGGAGTTAATGTTATTCATAGACAATGGGCGCATTCACAAAGCTAGTGGCTACGCAGTCGAAATTGAACTAGATTTGTGAATGCAAAACTTCACTACAAAGCTATTCAATCCTGAGCTGTCATATTAATGACAGATGAAAAAGCAAACAAACGCAAAATCGGAAACATTTGAGAAAGTTTTGAGAATTTTAAACAATATTTTTAAATTAAATAAAAACAAATAAAAAAATTAGATATATATGAGCAATTCGGAAGAAGATGAGTTTATTTCTAAGTACTGAACTATAAGTTTCATTTTGAATGTTTGAATCTTTTCTAAATTTTTTCAACAGCTGATTGTGAAACGTCAAAATCAGTGCCAACTAACTTTTTAGCCGAAATTTTTACACTACGTCGGAGGGGAAATTTCAACTACTTTTGTAGTTAGATTTAGCCAATCAGAATCCCTTGACTACGTAGCCACCAGCTTTGTGAATGCGCCCAATTTAGACCCGGGTCCAAAAGCTCAATTCCCTAAAAACGGTTGACTCTTTGACTAAGTTGTTTTTTTTTCTATCTGTCAAAAAATGGATTGGTTTTCAATGGACTGACAGGCAAAAGTACTAAAGTTGTAGTAGTTGCTAAACAGAGTTGCTAAGTTCTTTATGAATAGCAGATGTTTCTTACCTGTGTGTTAACTTTAGACTCGAAGCCAGTTGGACAAGGTTCTAAAGTTTGACTATGAATATGCCCCATTTTTTTATTTCAAAGTTTTAAGAAAACTCAATCTTTTGTTTTCCAAATAATAGTCCCAACAAAGTCAAAGAAGCCGGAAGCATTTTTTTATGGCCATGTGCATTGTATATAAATTTGCATAGTACTCTCATGAACACGTTCCACACTTGCGTCGGCCACCTAGCGATCACACCCCTAACTAATTTTCTGGTTCCTGTTTCTGTGTATATACAAGTGCGCCCTCAAACGACCACACCACACAACACAAAAACCATCTTCATGATAGTACTATAGGTTCTATATACAATGGCAATGTGCAAGCGTTTTTCAACCAATGCCTTCAAAAGAGGAGTTTAAATCCTTGGATCCCGTAAAGTAGTAGAAGTAATAGAAGCGTACTCGATTTTTTTATGAATCCCAAATTTCAAATTAATTATAAATTGCCACCATCCACCTATACAGTGGGATTTTTCTTTTGAGATATTGGAAAGATTCAAATTCAATTTTCAAGAACTTGGTTAACTGCTGGGAATCACAACAAAAATTGTTTGTAAACAATAACACCATATTGTAACACAACTTCAAATATAACGAATATTTTTTTTTAATTTTTATTGAAAAGCTCGAAGTAAAAGACCGATTCTGAGCTTGACTTTTGAGTCAATAAATTTTTTACGGAGGCGTAAAATCAATCGATCATACTTCTAATTAAATATTTGAAGAATTGACTTAATCAAAATGACCCACGGACATATCAACAACACTGCTCTGTAAGCTTCACAAGAAAAAAAAATATTTTTAAGAAATCAAAATAATAAAAAAAAAATAACAAATAGTTACATCAAAAAATGTATTATGTTTGTAAAAAAAAAACACAGCAACAACGATAGAAACAAAACTGTATAAACAAATAGGTACCTATAAATATATATACTTAAATGAGGCTTCGGAAATTGCAATTTTGTTTCAAAAATTATAAAATATTATTTTTTTTCTAAATTTACAAAAATATAGAAATTTATTAAAAAAAAAAATATTTTCTAGACAAAATATTTATTTAAAATAAAAAACTTTTCTTTCATTTTTTTTTAATAACAAAAGTGTGCCAAAAATATCGAACGAAGCTTGGATGATGATAAAGTGATAATAAATTTATATTTTTGATACAAAAATATTTAAGAAGAAAAGTAAAAACAAAAACCTTTGAAACTAAAACTTCAATTAAAAAATTAATTAAATGGTTTTTGTTTAGAAGTTTAAACTATATTTTTGTTTGTTTAAAAGAAAATCATTTGTTTCATAATTCAACCTTGCCATTAAAAAAATTATAAAAAAAACTGATTAAAAAAATTTATTTTATTATAATTTAGTTACTAAAAATAATTGTAAACTAAAAACACAAAAAAAAATTGTAGACAAACTTATGAAATTCTCGTTGAATTTTAAATTCCACTTTTTGTTAAATGAGATGTTTCATTTTGTTTTTAATGCGTATTGTTAGTAGTTTTAATATTTATTTTTATTGTTAATTTAAATCTTTGAATATATAGGTAGTAGAATCATAAATATATATTTCTTTTTTAAATGTCTTCCTAATCACGAAAATAAGTATCAACATACTGCCATTGTTTGTGTAATCTTTTTTTTAAATATATTTTTTAGTTGTTTTTTTATATATATATATTTTTTTATACAATTGTATAATTTTACTATATTTATTGATTTGTTATAATGTATAGTTTTGAAATATATTAAATTAGTGAAATATTATAAAAAAAGTATATGAAATCGTATTTTTTTGTATTAAATATATAAATAAATTTAAACAAAATTGTGGCTGTCTAGAGAAATTATTATAATAAAATTAAATAAAACATTAGAAAGTATGATTTTTGTAAATAGGTATCTATAAAAAAAAAAAAAACTTTTTTTGTATAAAATATAAAAATAATTTTGTATAGAAAAAAAAATATATTATTTTTAGTTTGTAGGTACTTATCTTTTATATTTTTTTAATACATAAGAAAATGTTTAATTTTGTTTTAAATACCATTATATTCAAGTTTTTTTATATATATTTTATATTTTAAAAAGTATTTGAATTTTATCTATAAAAAAATAGAGATTAAATATTTTACTTAAAATACTCTTTGCAAAAATAGATTAAGTATAGTTTTTTTTTATACATATATATACAATACGATTAAAGTAAGTTAAATTTAAATATGTTGTTTTAACAACTGAAAAATTTAATTTAGTTAAAATAAATAAATGTTTTTTTTACAACAAAATATAAAAAAAATAGTGATTGAGTATTAATTTGAATTCTCTACTTTTTCCACTTTTTTCTACTTTTTTACTAACTCCTTTGAATTGCTAAAACAGCCTAAAAAATAAAAGACCGACAGACAGACCGACAGACAGACAGACCGACAGACAGACAGATCGACAGACAGACCGACAGGCAGACCGACAGACCGACTGACCGACTGACCGACAGACCGACAGACAGACCGACAGACAGACCGACAGACAGACCGACAGACAGACCGACAGACAGACTGACAGACAGAGGGACCGACAGACAGACCTACAGACAGACCGACAGACAGACAGATCGACAGACAGACCGACAGACAGACGGACGGGGAAAAGTTCGAGACACCCTCTTTTTGTCACGTTCTCTATCATCGTAATGTGAGGTCTGATTAATATCACGAGCTCGATATTTTTTACGAACCCTACTAAGAAAAACGCAAGTTTAAATTTTGTAAATTCAACAATTAAGCAAAAAAACATGTCTAAGTAAAAATTTAATGTTTTAAATTTTGGGCATACATTCCAACCACTTTAGAGGTTATGTAGAAAAATTCCTTAGAAGATGCCTTGCATGTTTAAAATACAATTTTGGAAAAAAAAAATACTGAATGACCTACTTAACTGTTAATGTCATTTAAAATTAAAATTCCCTGAGCACTCTGTACAAAAAACAATAGCACGCCGACGCAAAGTTCCAACACTATTGTGGAAGAAAAATAGGCGCAAAAACTCCTGGATGAAACAAATGCAACGACACGTGCATATAGTTGGCCTCAGACATTAAGCAATCCAAACACGGGAAGTTTTCTGATTTCAACGCGGCAAACTCCTTGTAGAGTATACGAGTATTGGAGTCAGTAATGAAGAAGAAGAAGACAAAAACTACCAAGGTTACAGATTTTTTTTTATAAACCGATATTTTGAAAAAAAGTTAATTCAGTTGGCCAATTTTGTAAAACAATTTTTCCAAAAGAGAATTGCACCCGGTAGAAAAATATTAAATCCCATTAAAACCGTTATATGTATAAACTCGTCCATTGGTAGAGAACCACTGAAATAAAAACAAAATATATCCACCATGTCCATTATAATGATATAAATAAATACTTATTTAAACGTACATATTGTAATGTTAATACCTAAATAGATAAGCATTGAAATTAAATAACTATAATAGGTATGTATTTGTTTGGTTAAGAAAATGTATCACTTACCTATATAAAACTTGTTATTCTAACCCTCTGTCTTCAATTAGAGCTTGAGAAGCCCGTCTTAGGTATCCTTTTTATTCGTAGGTACATTAGAAGAAAAGCAGGAGGTGAATATAATTAATATATTTTTCTTTTTTAACACAGACCAAAAAAAAAAACTTTCTTTCTTTTCAACCTGAATAGGTATTTTTACTGGAATGGGAATCGCACTCATATGCATTAAAACGAATCGAAAAATAAGCTAAAAAAAACCGCACCTTCTCTCTTATGGAGAATTATTTTTGCAAGACACTAACCATTAACGAATACAGATTTGAATTGATTTCAAAAGAATCGAAGTGCATTTAAGCTCTTTTCACCGGAACCGGAAATAAAACTGATTATGAACACAACAGGAAGATTTTTTCTTGCGGAAGCCAAAGACAATACGACCGAATAGCACAATTGCTTTTTTTAACACAAATACATAAATAGAAATATAAACTTTATACCTGCTTTCATATAGAACTCACATTTTACTAACCGGAAAAGATGAGCAACACTAAAATATAGATTTAAACGAATCGAAGAACCAAAATATAAACACACACTTATTTCTGAAGGAACACTTGTATTTTTCTTTTATTTACCGGAAGCGGAAACTACGCACTTTAAATTTGATTAAAATCGACCGATTACCACAAACACCTTTTTTCGATAGAAATGAATCGGCTTGCAAAACAAAAGCATCACGACCGACTTGCCATTTTTAGCAGAAACCTTATTACGAATAGAACTCACATTTTACTAACCGGAAAAGCAGAAGCAAAAACACTAAAATATTGAAGAAACAAAATATAAACACACACTTTTTTCTAAAGGAGCACTTGCATTTTTCATTTATTTACCGGAAGCGGAAACTGCGCACATTAAATTTGACCGATTACCACAAACACCTTTTTTTGATAGAAATGAATAGGCTTGCAAAACAAAAGCATCAAGACCGACTCGCCATTTTTAGCAGAAACCTAATTACGCATAGGACTCGCATTTTCTTTACCGCAAAAGCAAAAACAACACACACTAAATAATAGAATTAATCGAATCGAAGAACCAAAAAAAAAACACATTTATTTCTTGCGTTTTCAATAGCATTTTTTTTTTTAAACGGACACGAAAACGAACACTTAAAATAGAATAAATTTAACCGAATATTAAATACATACGCTTTTCTCTAAATTTTTTCTTTGACATACAAATACAGATTTATGATTACTTCAATTTTATTTAAGAAGGTAGATCTTATTTTATCGGAAGCTGAAAAACATTTCTATTCAACGAATTGAACCCTTGTAACCTTGCAAATTATTTTCTTCTTGCTTTTTGTTTAAAAGATAATGGGATATTATATAATGCACCTACTTCTATGTACATTATTATATATTTAAGAATCCAACTAAAACCATTTGAATTTTCATTTTTTTATCATTTCTTCTTATGGGTAGGTTAAGGTAAATCAAAAATCCAGAACATTCTATCGACACCGGAGACGGAAAGAATGCACAAAATTACCGCGCGACATTTTGAATAAAATGGAAACAAAATGAATTGAAAATGAAATCACTTTTTTTGTGCGACCGATATGACCAGTTACATTTACAAATTTCTACATGAAAATACATTTATACATTACTTGAATATGTGTAGATGTTATTTCACAAACCTGTAGCACTCGGGGAAGGTGCTCTGTGTCCTTTTTTTTTTTTGTTGAAATAAATTTATTATAACCGCGACAGGACTTTTTTATTTGTTGGCTTAACCGGAAATGATCAAAGTGGTGCGCTCACCATGCGAGCTTATGGATGCGTTCAGTTTTCAATAGGATGTATGAACATAAGGTTTGTTCGAATACAACAATTGTAAAACTACATTGTGGTCGCGTTCAGTTTTTTAAAGAATAGAGTAGAATATACCTTTGTATATGAAAACTATAGTACTATCATGGTGGAAGTCGAATGGGGCGACATCTAATTTACCTATGCAACCCTTACTCTTTTTTTTTGCGGAGAGCTTATGGAGGTTTTTAATGATATTTATTGATATTTTTTGGATGCAATAATCCAAAAAATAGTCTACTCTTGCCCCTACCACCAATTTTCGACGCTTAAAGACTCCCCAAATCGAATTTTACACCTCACATTTTGCAGCGCCACCACCAGGACCTCTGCAACCCTAAAAAAAACTCGCCATGATAGTACTATAGTTTTCATATACAAAGAATATACTATAACGATTATTTTTGTAAATATAATTCGCACATATGATTGCGTCTTTTTGTTAAAAAAAAAACAACTACATACATAATATGTACTATTTCAGTAAATTGTTGCAGTGAAGCAAAAGCAATTTTGTGATTACTAAAGTAAAAAATTTGAAAGAGCAGGTATTCTAAAAATCCGCTAAACCATTGGCGACAGTCGCACGCCTGGTTTTTATTTTTGAACAGTTTGTTTTTTATTTCTGCTTATTTGAAATCAACCTGTACACACGCATTTTTTTAATTTATAACAATTACAACTCTTGAATATTTGTATGTAAAAGAAAAACTTTCAATTTGGTTTATAGGAAATGTCAAATCGTCATAAACGTCAAAACACAAATTTTTTTTTTTCGGTTAGGTGAAATACCGTATAAATTTATACAAATTTTCATAATTTATTTGTTAAAAATCTAGTTGAAAATTTAAATTTGAAGTCCTTTTCGATTGGTAATCCGGAATATTAATTTTATAGCTCATTTCAATTCGATACCCATTGACAAATAAGGGTTCGAAGTGAGCTTCAAGCTTGGTTTAGTACCTCATATAAATGGGATAGTTGCGATAAAAGCGTGCGCGGAGCTCGCTTTAACTTCCATGTATTCATTTGTTTTATTCCGACCAGATGAACTTTAATAATAATGAAAGTATTATGAAAAGTACCCGGGCTAGCATCGGCACGAACGAATGCAATTACTTTGAACCGTTGGAAAAATTTTATTTCAACCTCAGATTTTATTGCTAATTGTCTTATTACTATATTACACCAAAGTCCAAATGCATTTGAATGTTTTGAATATTATTTTATCAATAAATTGATCATAGAAGAAGTGCTCCCGAGATTATTGCATTTTGATTACAATTTTATTTAAATTTAATAATTTTATTTAAACTGCAATAATCGTTTTCCTTTCAAGGGAATAATACAATACGAATTTGGAAAATACAACAGGCTCGTCGTGACAGTCAGTGCCAGGGCTTATTTACTTAGTCCATGATGAACCACATGATCGAAATGACTCACAACTCTCAACCATATGCCGAGCACTCTAATCCTGACAGGTGATACACTTGGAGAATTTGCAGCTGCCCATGAAAGAACATTTCTGTGCCACATATTTGGCCTTTAAAATGTTGTCTTCTCTAACTTATAATAAATAATTAAAATTTTTATAAACAGTGTCAAATCAAATATTCAGCCAACTGCCCACTGGAAGTCAACAAAAGTTCTCATTACAATCGGTTGTCCAAGTCTTATCCGCTTATCATTAAAATCCTTTTGAAATTCCAACACAAAATGGAAACACTTTAACAAGATTTTCCGTCTTTTGCATTCTTAATTCCATGAGATAAATGGGACAAAAAAATCCAAATTCTAAAAAAAAAAAATAAGAAAACATTTACATGAGTTTTTTATATAAATTTTATTTTTTCTGAATAAAAATTAATGACTCCTCAGACCTCGGTCCCTCGCATCTTAGATAACTTTTGGTGCCTCAGCAACCTCTTCCAGAGGTTTGGTTGGTGGAGGAATCTTGTACTCTGTCTCTGGGGTCTCGTAGATCTTCTCCTCTTTAGGCTCAACAACAGACACATTGTCTGGCAATGGCTTCTTGGGGCCGATTTTGTTCTTGGGATCGTATGGCAACATAATCTTGACCTTGATACCCAAAACTCCTTGACGCAACAGAACGTGACGAGTGGCGGTCTCGACGTAGTCGTTGCATGGATCTCCGGAATGGATCATCAAACCGTCGACGAACTTCATGGACTTTGCACGCTGACCACGCAACTTCCCGGAGACGACAACTTCGCAACCCTTGGCACCAGATTCCATGATGAAACGGAGCACACCATAACAAGCACGACGGACGGCCAATCCTCCGGTCAATTTGTAACGGAGGGATTCAGCCTGAGCGATAGCGCACAGACCACGGGTAGCGACCTTCTCGGCGTACAATTCAATGCGACCGGCATCGAAGTTGAAACGCTTCTGGACCATGGCGGTCAATTCACGAATGCGGCGACCCTTCTCTCCCAAGACCTGTTGGGTTTTGGTGGCCATGATGATGATTTCTGTGCGTGAGGGTGTGACGCGCACCTCAACACCGGAGTAACCATCTTCTGCGAGCTCACGAGTAAGGAACTCGTTAAGTTCAGCCTTGAACATGCCATCGGCAACAAACTAAACAAAAAAAGAACAAAATCGAAAAAAAAAATTATTTTAATTCTGCGAAACACGATTTTTTTGTATTTTAGGTTAAGTCAAATTAAAATTGAAATTTTTTCACTAATCCAGCAAGATTTTAACACAAATTTATGCTCATTTTATAGCTAATGAATTGTTTAATTGATTTTTGAAAGATTTTGTTGGGAATTTTAGATTTTACCTTGCGTTTTTTGGAAATATTCAAACTCATATTTATTTTGTACGACTCTCACAGAACGTGGTCAAAAAGAAAGAGGGAGCTCAGCGTTATCGACAATATGGCGATTTCGACATTTCTTTTAACGATACTCGAAACAGTCGTGTCAAAGTAGTGTTTAAGTGATACCAATTCTAAACTAAAGTCGGTAGGGTAGAAAATTCAAGGAAGAGTACGCACTTTCGCTTTTTTTTTGTCGTATATCATGTAAACATTTATTTGTTTCTTTATTCAACCTCCTACTTATTTCTGTATCCTACTTTAAATTTTCAAAATGTAGAAGTTTTTAAATTTTACTTTTGGATAAAAGTAAAAGCCTTTAGTGGTTTTAAAGCAAACATTAATAAATGAATCAAATGACAAATAGTGGCAAAAATCTAATAAATATGATGAAAATTGAATCGCACGATTTTTTTTTAACAGGAATGGCACAAATTAAACTCATATCACAGGGATGATAAATTAAACTCATATAACAGCCCAAGAAACAATTTTTGGTTTAAAATAGGCTCATAAACCGCAAAAAATTACTACTGCGGTATTTTGGGTACTGAGGTTATAAAGTGTTGCTTAGGCCTTAGAAACAATTTTTAGTTTAAAAGAGATTTATAAACCTTTAAAATTATTGCCACTGAGGAAACCAATTATTGCTTGGCAGAAAATGAAGTAATTTTTTTTTTAGAACAAGGTGTATTTCTCACTTTTTTTTAAGTTTTTGTCAAAGCGTGTATTCGTGCGATTTTGTATGTTTGTTTTTTTTTTCCTTGAATTTTCCTCCTTTCTGTTAATCATTTCTTTCTCGTATTTTAGTTTTTACACCTAGAAAAGGTTATTTTTAAATTGAAATGCAAACTTTTCAGCAAATAGCCTTTAAGGCTCTTCCAAACCGAAATGATACGAAAACAATACCGGTTAGAACGCATTTTAAGGATTAACGTATTCGTGTGAAATAAAATGCAAATTGTTTACCCCCATGTTCTTCAAATTCTCTGTCTAGATAATGACACTCGTGTGCACTGCACCTAAGGTCTACAAAAAGCTACACTACCATCCCCATCTAAACAACTCGCACAAACGAGTCTCATTACGATTCTCTAAATAATTATTTAGCTTCTCTCCACGAAAACGGCCATATTTATTAATTCATTGCTTTGCTGTTCCTTTGCACTGCACTCTGAAGCTGAACTGAACCTCTCATTAAAATCAATTGAATTCTTTGCTCTCGTGATCAAGTTTAGTCGGCACGAAAGTGTTCGATTTATTTATAATTTTTCAAAATTAAACTATTAAAAGTATTAGTTAGAAAAATGTCTGACGCGTCTGGCAAGAAGTTATGCGAGTTAAAAGTTATCGATCTCAAAAACCAGCTTGAAAAACGTGAATTAGAAACAACTGGTTCGAAGGCAGCCTTGTTGGAGCGTTTGGAAAAGGTAAAAAAAAAAAAGATACAAACCTCTATGTGAAATATGGGGTTTGAATGAGACGCCATTTTGAATTTGATTTTGTGTAGAATAAATTTTATTATTAAAATTAAAATTTGTTTTCTATTTTATTTTAAATAAAAAATAACAGGCATTGAAAGATGAAGGAAAAGATCCAAGTACCTTCATATTTGAAAGAAGTCCACCAAAAATAGTGATTAAGAAGGAACCAGTGGAAGAAGAAGTACCAGTGGAAGATGAAAAGACTGCGGAAGAACCGCCAGAGGAGGGCGAAGATGATGATGTTATCATTGATGAAGTTGGTGAAGTAGACGAGGAAGAACAAGAACATGTTCCTGAAGAGGTAAGTTTTAAGATTTAGGTTCAGTTCATATATTCATTTATTAGTTTTCTTTTTTTTTCACTTATTAATTATGTATCCATTGGTAGGGGGTTGAATTGATAGTAACCTTGATGTGCGCATGATGCCTTTGGGTGGCTTCATTGGTTGTTGTGGCAATAAATTTTGCGTTTGTTATTTTCAATGAATCTTGAGGTCTGAACCAAAAACTTTTTACAGAAAAAATTCTAAAAGAGACTGATAGGTAAATGTATTTGTAAAAATGCAATTATTTATTTGTTGTTACATTGTATTTTGGCTTAGATAGCAAAATAATCAAGTGGTTTTCACAGAATCGGAATTCAAAGTTAGATACCACTGATAAATTGCTCTATAGGTGCATTAACCCATTTTTGTCATTAAACGTATTTGTGGCGATAAATAGCTAAAACATGATAATTATCTCAAACATGTCAATTAACTGCTATACGTTTACAATATTATTTTTCTTAGAATTACAATCTACATTTTGATCCAAGTTATCTTACACCACGTTTCCTGAAAGCAAGAAGTTTTCAGATCTCATATAATTTTTCATCTGAAATTTTGGTTTGGGAACATGCATCTAGACTTTGTTTACACTAACTTGTACACACTCCAATTTGATTTATCGAACGTCGCAGGGTGGAGTTGAGTTCAATGAAAACGTGGCACGAAAATTCCAAAAAAAAAAAAAATACATTTAATTGTGTTAGAGTGGATTGTTTAATAATGTTTTTTTTTTATCGACTGATAATTTTTATCGAAATCGGTTTTACATTGTTGGAAATGATAATAACATTTAAGCTGAAAGTGCTAAAACCTTAAAAGGCTCTCCCCAACCAACATTTGTTGTGACGACGACGAAAAATCAACAACAACATGCGATGCAGCTTTCAATTATTCAATATATTACTAGGCCTCTATTATGCGATTCGAACGATCTATGTAAAGAAAGCGTTTTACAATCAATCATTTTGCGACTCGCATTTTTTATGTCCACCTATGTTGCTATATTCGAACCTTTAAATTCTTTTTTCCTAACATAACAAAATCTTGAAATTCCATTCCTAATGAAAACCCTGTATCTTGTTTGGACATCGTTTGCTATTAATTTTGGATTAGATTTCGGGAGGAAAAATCAAAAATTTATATACCTACCATTAAGACCTTCAAAATTAATAGATTCTGCTTAAAAAATATACATTTAAATTTCTTCGTATGTTTAACTGAGGTAGAAAAATTCTTATTCTACGACAATATAGATTTTTTAACTTTTTCGTTTGTAAAATGTTTACATTGGTTGAAGTTAAGGGCTTTTTTTAAATTAAAAAAAAACCCAAATTTATTTTTAAAAACTAAAAAATTATAAGAGTATTTTCATAAAGAACTCCAAGTTCTAAGATATGATTTTCAATATAGTTTTTGGACATCAGTGAATTTGTTATGCAACTTAGTTCAGTAAATTTTGTTGATTAAGGGCTTGTTTCACAACCACCTAAGCTACTTGAAACTTAGTTGTAAATTACCGACCTCATTCACGTTTCACATTGTTTGAATATCAAATGTCTGGAAAACTGAAATTACCTCATAATTAGCAATTTATTGTTAAATGAAAAGCACCTCTTAAGTATCGGTTGGCTACTTAAATTACCTTTAAGCTTTAACACGTGTAGTAGAAAATTGGGTTTCGATTTTGCATTTTAAAAATAATTAAAGACCCCATTGCTAATGATACGAGTATGTAAAGAAAGGTTGACAAATGTGTGTAATATCTTTAGTTTGAAATAAAAGTTCAAGATACCAGTATTTTATCTCGAAAAAAAAAGTTTTCATTTTTTGAACAAATTAGTTTCAATGTGTACGAATTTAATTCCAAACGAAACTCAAAACAGAGGTGATGATTTATTTTGGAAGTAAAACAAATTGTTTGAAATTACAAAAAAATAAAGTTAAGAGTTAGATTCTGAAACACGACACGACGACGAAAGATTGCCTCTCGAAGTTGTCCGGGCAGTGGAAGTTTTTTATTTACACATGATCGCGATTAAGTTTCACCTTTTTTTTCAAGAAATCAACCTTATGAATTTAAAAAAAAGTCGAAATATAATTTTAAATAAACATTTTTTTTCAAGAAAAACGTAAAACTCACTTATTGCTCATATCAAAATTAATAAAATGACATATGTATGTATGTATGTATATGTACATATAGTATTGGAAAATATAGGTACATATGTCGAGTATTGCAAGCCATGAATAGAGCTAACATAAATAATGTTTGATCTATTTAATGTCTTTTTTTACACCCTATCTGGCTATACCACTCTTAATTTTTACGGAAAACTAGGGTCTTAATTTGATTTTTATAACATTGCTTCTCTTGATAAAACAAAAAAAAAATGAATATGTACCTTTAAATTTATTTATTTGCAATACAAACATGTGAGAAAATTATTAAATTATCTATTTTGATACTGAAATTGGGTTTAAGTCGAGAAATACTGCTTAGATCTAATTTGGGTTAAAATATCCCGAACTTTATTTTAATAACAATAAAATAATAAACTGTTTACAAAATATTAATGTAGGCAGGTATGTATTTCATTTTTATAACATTCTCTTCATTTATTTTTTATTTTGAAAAAATTGTTTTTTTTTTTCTTAAATCTCAATCATTTTATATTATTTAAGTAACACATTTTGTCGTTAATTTGATTGAAAATCGTTTTTTTTTTTTTTATAAAAACAATCTTTTTTGATATTCTCATAACAATAAAATTATGTTTTTGGGTAGCTGCATATATATTGGTTGTTATTACACACTTGTGTTACTACATATTGTTTCCCGACGAAAAAGTCACGCACATGAAGTTCGATTTTAGACTCAACGATCGTTCGTGTTTCCGATCGATTCTTAGCTGCTTCCACCCAAATAGTCCATTGCAAAGGTAAAACATTATTGATGAGTAAGATTCTGCACAGCTGCAATAATGTTTCGACACAATGCAATGGACTGAATGGGTTCAACTCCGGTTATGCACACTGAACTAAATTTGGGGCTTAACACTTGCACAGAATTTTTTAGGAAATTTTGATTTGCTGGTTATACATTTTTTACATTTTAATAGACAAGAAACAATAATTTTATAGGTACATATATACATAAGTGCCAAATTTGAAGAGGTTTTTTGTGTTGCTTTGTTTTTATTTTTTAATCTACCAACTACACATACAATATACATAACAACCAATACTTTTATTAATTAATATTAGACGTTAATTTTTAAATACGACTATTTTTCGACTTTTAATCATGTTTTTCTATAATGATAAAATATCATATTTTAAGGTGATAAGTTAACGAGAATATAGAAAAATGTTAGATTCCGAGGTTTCAGCAACATAATACCATTTATAGACGGCATCGCTAAGAAACGAAATATTTTTCCCCACACTTTGTTGTAATTTCAAATCAGAATTTAACACAATGTAAAATTGGCGTGAAAGTTATGATTTATCAATATGATGCTTTGTTATATTTTTTGTACAGTGTGGAGTGGAAATTGAAAGCATATTGAATTAGAAACTGAATATATTTGAATTTATTAGTTTTATATTTTTACGTTAAATATTAAATGTAAAAATAATAATATGAAAACGGATAATAAAAGGTGCTGCCAGGATCACAGACTTATGCCATGAGAACAGCAGACAGATTGAATATGAAAAAGAAAAAACGAGGAAAACGTTTTACACAAATCGAAACTGATTTGCTATTATCCCTGGTGATGTCTTCAAACGTAAATAAATTAGATACAAATATAGCAACAGCCAAAGGGCGCTTAATAGGATGGGAATCCATTACAAAGAAATTCAATGCATCACCTGGCGTAGTGGTATAGTTCAAATTCATCAATTCTCGATATTGATTTTGATTCTAATCTCGTTTTACTTACAAACAGAAACGAAAAGAAAAAGAACTTCGAGATCGCACAAGTAACATTCGAAAAGATTTCTCTAAATTATCAAAGTTTCAAAGGAAAATGAAACAAGGTGATCACATTCCAGACCTCAAGCCGCCCTCGTTTTCGTTTGAATTTACCGATATGGTTAAAAAATATGCAGTATTGTTGAAAGTAAAACTTGATGAGATTTCTCACACCGACATGATTTATGAAACGTCATCAGCACAGGAAAATAATCTGCTAATGAATTCATTGGATAATGAAGATGTTCTTTATCCAACAGTTTCAACGGTGGGAGAAGCAGTGCCCGCAACAGCAGCTTCATTGCACGATGATGTGGCCACGTCATCGTCGTCTCAAACACCGTCATTGTTCTCCCCATACAGTTCTTCACAAATGTTTGCTGCTCAAAGTCAACGTCGTCGTTGTCGCAAACGAAATATTGATGACATGCATTCACATTTAAACACTTCCGCTGCGACTTATTCCAACACAGAAGTGATAGCAAAAAAATCAAAACTTCTGGCCGATGAAAACAAGCGTCGTAACGAAGAACACGAACGCCGCAAAGAGTGGCACATGCGATGCATGGAGATTAAAAACGAAGAACTTGCCATTAAAAAGAAGCAATCCGAATTTTTGTCCATCATTTTAAATAGCGTCAAAAGCAATCCGGTATTTAATTTAACTTGTGGAATTTCGTTTGGTTTTTTTTTGATTTTTCGTTTGTAATTTTTCCATAGACAAGTATCTCGGAAATGTATACCTTGGCTAAAGCTATGGACAGCACTAATTCTATTAATTACGATGATGGAAGGTATCCACCCGATACTTTCTCTCGAGTCGAACACGTGCACCAATAAATAATTTAACGGGAAACATGGATGTCTGTAATGTGGATTTTGAATTTGTGGAACATCCAAAAAAAAAATCATTTCGTTAAAAGTACCAAAAATTAAATGTTAAATCTGAGGATATCACTAGGTTCTAGAATTAATAAAAATAAATAATTATAGAAATAAAAGAAAATTTTTGTATGCTCATTGGTTGTTGACGTTCATAAAGCTGTTTGGGCGCTGTTCAACTGCCTTTTATGCAAAAGTGCTTTTGAAAGTTATGTTTGTAGGTCCAATTTAAATTTATTTTTCATTTTCACAAATTGTTAATTTTTTTTCATATAAGTGATGTATATAGTTTTTTCATATAAGTGATGTTTTTTAAAACATTAATTTTCGACATAGAATAGATTATGGATCACCAGTTAACGCCATAAACTGTAACTACCCTAACTAAATTTTGTATCATTTACTCAACAACTCAACAGATTGTGATTGGTAATAAGGTAATACTCAACTCAAATAGGTGATACTCAACTTATTAAGGAACCAACGAGAATTACAGAAAATTCAAAAACATTAATTGATTACGTCATAGTTAAAAATGATCAAAAGACGGAATATAATGCGTGTGTAGATAAAAATTTTAAAGTTTCAGATCATGAAACGATTCGTTTGGAAATAAAATGTAACAAATATAAATGTGAAAAACAGAAA